>OY288254.1:51554796-54102296 GCA_958450325.1 Agrostemma githago
ACTCCATCTTTAATCTGCTTAATTAACTCAGCTGTTTTGTTTTTTCTTGCCTTCGAAAATCATCATGTTTCTTTCAATCTATATTCCATGAACTGCAACTGCCAGACATGCTCGTATCACCTCAGTCTTCCAATGCTTTCTAAAGTTCCATCTTTGAATTCTATGCATAATTCTTGTCAACCTGTAATTGCATAATTCTTATGCTCCTACCCATTGCATCATCGCCTCCCAAACATCTCTAAAATAGTTACAATAAAAAAAATGCAAATTAAATGATCCTCCATTTCCTGCATACACATCTCACATCTATTTACCATGACAATGTCGCGATTATTGATCGAGCTTGTCAATTGTCGCAAGTTTTCTTTGTATTGCTACTTGCTAAAGAAGTTATAACAGTTTGTTTAAGGATTATAGCTTGGCTTCTTAATCCATTAGCCCACTTGCACTTGATATACTTGGTTCTCAACATTTCGGAACTCACCTGTTGCACACTTTTCCTCCCTGCATCTTCATTGTGGAGCACCCCATGTACTTGTTCCGGACTTCCTGCCTTCCCTATCATCCAATCCCGAGTTAATAAAATTGTCTTCCAATGTGCTGCTTGTGTCCAGTGGCAAATTCAGGAATTTCAGGATGGAGGTGATAAAATTTACTCATACAACATAAAAATTATTAGGAACTCAACCGTATAATTTAAAAAAAAGTTGCACTAAGGGCGAGGGTAATAAAACACAACGAATTCTCTCGCGTTATAAAATATCTAATACAGAGTATATCATTAGAGTTATATTCTATCCCAATAAGTTCATTTTGTCTCACCTCAGTAATTCAGTGTAGTTCAGAACAATTCAGTTTAAATTAATTTAGTTCAAATCGGTTTAGTTTAGTTCAAATGGTACAGTTTAATTAATTCAGTTTAGTTAAAACTTAAAATTAGTTAAATTCGTATTGAATTGAAACCAAATCCTATCGTAACTAAGAGTTACAACTATAGACAAATACAAAACCCCACATTCCCACAATTCTCAATTTCCTTTCTCAAATTCACATCCACAATTCACAATTTCTTAATTTCAATTATAATAAGATTTTCAATTTCACTTATCTAGATCTCTAAACATGTCAAAAACCAAAAAAGCAATAAGTATACACTATACATCTCCATTGTCAGTTCTCATCATCAATTCATCTTCAAAAACTTCGAATAACCAAGTTAAAATAACCCAAAGTTCAACTAAACATTAAAATTCTTCAATAAATATCCAAATAATTACGGATCTTATATTCTTATACTTGAAATGAATAAAAAATTGATTAAACAAAATGACATACTTGGAATTGATATGCAACCATATTTTATGTATTTATTAAAAAAAACTGACTAAGATCTTGAAGAGAGTAAAGGCTAATTGGTACTTTGATAGAAACCACGTTTGATTCTTTGAAGATAAAAGTTTTTTTTTCACTTCTCAGACTTTCAGTCTTAGCCACTTTGGTCGGTGCGTTCGAATTTTTTAATTTTCTTTTTAAATTTATTTTAAAAACTACTCTCCTGAAATAATGGGGGGACTCACTCCCTGTAAAGTCATCATCTGGAGAAATACAAATAGATTCACCCTTCAAGGAGAAAATCAGAATACTTGTTAAGCAACCAAAAACTAAGAAGCGTAGCTTTAAACTGCAGATTTTATCAAATTACTGAAAAAAATGAGAATATTATCACTAATCTACTGCAATTCCATCCCAAAACACAGAATTCACACCATTTTACTTACCCATCAACATTACTTTCACATTCATAATCTAAAGCCCACCAAATTCACATAAAACTCACCAATTTTGTTGTTTTTTTATCTAAATTGAAAGAATTATTACTGAATTTTTGTTTGCAGGCAGTCTTAGTAGTTTAATTTTTCTTGTTGCCGGAATAACTGTCTAAGGTTGTCTGTGAAGATATAGTGAATTGAATTGAACTGAACTATATTCAAATGTGAACTAAACTAAAATTCCATCTCAAATTCAAACAAAAAAACAATAAAGATTGAATTTTAATAAAATAAAACACTAAAAATTAAGAGGGGAAGGGTTGAAAATGTTCATACATCAAGAGAACGACCGATTGTTGTGACAACAACAACAGTAAAATGAGATCAGAATCAGTATAATTTCGTAAGCAATTTGCACATAAGGAAGAAAAGATCTAGGGGAAACCTTCATATGAAGCACATTTTGGGATTGAAGTCCAGAATTATAAAAGTGAAATACTTGTCATCATACTTAAACGGCACTCCACAACGCGGAAAATTCAAGAGATCCGTGATTTTTTGCCTGATCTTATCTCTCAATTCACATTCTTCAAGCACTGAATCTGCCCCCTTCCCTTGATTATCTATGAATTCCGTCGTCTCTTCCGAATTCCGTCGTCTCTTCCGAATCCCGGTCCTCTACCCTGTCAAGTCTCAATACAAATTAAAATCTACTCCATAAATCAAGGAAAACTAACTACAGTTAAACTTCATTTAATTTCTACCTAATTTCTTACACATTTATTTTTACATGTTGCTTGAAATTGAAAGCCAAGCTTTAGCCTTTTTTTAATTATAAATTCCAGAAAACAAACAAAACCAAAAAGAAATTAAAAAAAAATAGTGCATGTGGTAGTTAATGGCAAGGAATAGTGATGATCTGAGCGAATCAGCAAAGACGAAGGGTTCGACGAACCCCGACACCACCGCTCTCCTCACCGCCGGCTTCACAAGCTCCATCTCTCCACGTGTCCACCACGAACAACACCACTCCACCTCCATCACCACCATGGTCCACCGTTTGCGAGAAATTTAATCGATTGTAGTGTAGTTGATTGAATGTTTGGGGAAAAATTTATTTGATTGAATTCGACTTTTTAAATTTAATTGGATATATTTTGTGTTTTTTTAATTAGGATTATTGACCCAGAAGAGGTGAGAAAATAGAGTTAGGGGAAGGAGGAGAGGCCAGAAAAAAGATGCAGAGAGGATTAGAGGAAAGAGGAGGGAGTTACTCCGCATGTAGTGGAGCGGTTTTCATATTTTTTCTAAATTACTCAATGCTTGTAACTGTTTGGCAGTTACACTGCCAGTTTTCCCATCAACCTTGTTTTTTTGCCCTTTTTTCTCTGCCACATATGCTGCCACGTAGGTGCCATGTCAACTTATCCAGTCACCATCCCACGTGGATGAATGTGGGAAGAGTATTTGCTACTGCTTTATAATATAAGGGATATAGAGTGAAGATCAAGTGAGTCCCTTTTTCTTTTTTGAGTCCATGAGTTATATTCTTAGCCATTGATCTAAAGAGGATGAATGGTTGAGATTGTATGTAGTAATTAAGGTAGTAACTACCATATTTTGGAAATAATATGAGAAAATCCTCTCTCCTTCCTAAATTACTGCCAACTGATATCTTCTTCTCTCATCTCATTCATTTTTTTCATTCAAACACCCGCCTAACACAAAAACCCTTCACCTTCATCATCTCTCATCTCATTCAATTTTTTCACTCAACTCAAGCACACCCGAGCACTCAATCGCTCAACTCAACTCAATCGCTCACCTTCAACTCGAGCAAGGTTATATTGAAGCAGCTTTCTAACTTTAGCAAACATAATGAACAAGGTGCGATCGCGATTGTTGGAAAACGTAGACAAGTATGCGGACGCTAGACAAAAGATCATCGACGCTCCCAAGAGCAAGCCAACAAAGGGCCGAAAAAAATAACGTGTTTACTGAATCATGTCATCTCTTTTCTAACTACGAATTAATGGTTTGTATTCTTTAGTTACCTGTCTAATTACATTGGTATTTTAACTATCACCTATGCATTGAAGCTGTTAAACTCTGTTACACTGACTAGTTGTACCTGTTACTCTAATTTACTGTTGGTGTTACTATGGGGATTACTGAACTTAACTCAATTTTCTTTGGTCTCACAATTTGTGTGTTACACCGAAGCATTGTAAATGTTACTTTAATGAACAATTTATGTTACTTTAAGTTATTAATGGTGTTTTTACAATGATATTGCAATCAATTCCTCTGACGCATTATATATTGTTTTTTGAAGAACAAATGTTGGTACTTTGTCAATGAATGGAACCAATCCAAGTTATCCCCAGTTACTTTGGCAATAATTTTGTCTAAACAACGTTGTTGTCTTCAGTTACTTCAATGCATTGTTTCTGTTACTGTAACAGACGAATAGTGTTACACTGATACACATGAGATGTTACTCTAACCAAAAACACATGTATTAAATAAATATAGTGTTAAATGCACCGTAACACAGTGCTATGTGTAAAAAAAATTGTACAAAATTAGTTTTTCGTGTAAACCAGAAAAAAAGAAAAAATTCTTTATAATGACAAAAAACACGAGTATTCTCAAAACACTTGTTCATCCTCCTCGTCTTCCTCGGTGTCTTCTTCAGTTTCCTCTCCTTCGATGTCTTCATCTACTTCATCCTCATCATTGGTTGGCTTAGTAGGTTGTTTAGGCGGTCGTGCTGCGTACGAATTTGGACAGTTTCGTTTGGTTGACTTAGTATACTTTCTCACATCAAATCCGCAAGCCAGCGCGTAGATTTTGTAAAATTCCACTGCCTCATCAATTGTTCCGAATACTTGCTGCATGTATGGAGTGAAAACCTCACCCACATCTCTGCACCATTCCTGTGCATTCGGTTCTTTGCCAATGCTTCGTGCAAGAAATTAAAATATGTCACGCCCATGGACATAAGTGTTACTTCAACTCATAAGTTGTGTTACTTTAACCCTTAAAGGATGTTACTCCAACGTCAGCGCCAAAAACCCTTTTCAGTGTTAAGTGTTTGTGTTACTCTAATTAGAATTAGATATTACTGTAATTCATAACTTGTGTTACTTCAACGCCATGACTGCTTCAACATAAAGCAAACAATAATATCAGTGAAACAATAATATCAATGAACCATTGTAATTAATCCATGATTGATCAAACGAATCAAATTCTACCTTTTCCAGTGTTGTCATGTGCATTCGCATCTTTGGCAAAACCACCTGCACAAAATCAAACAGCGTTACACCCATGCAAATAATGTGTTACTATAATTCCTAAGTGGTGTTACTCTAACGTGTACAATACGTTACTCTAACATCATCATCAAAACCCTTTTTCTGAACGTTCATTTTTGTTACTGTAATTGCAAGTAAGTGTTACTTTAATGCAGAAGGCATGTTACTTCAACGACGTTTATGCGTTAATTGAAATCAAAACAATAGTATCAATGGATATCATGGAAAATCTGAATAAAAAGCATAAAGCCCTGTAATCTATAAAGATCGAGAGAGCAAATACCATTGATACGAAACTGTGATATCAAAACGCAATGACATAAAAAAAACGCAAATTGATACGAAAATGTGATACGAAATGACAATGAAAGCACTATAAACATGAAAATCGACGTAAAAAAACGCAATTTGACGCGATAAACCATTGATATTAAAACGCACATTGAAAGCAATATGACCATCGAAATCCATGAATAAAAATTGAATCAAAACGTGAATGAAATATTGAAACTCACCATTGTTATACTCGATTAGTTGCTTATCAACCGTTGAAGACGATGACGCGGTCATTGAATCCATTGTAACAGAATTCCAAGTACAAAATCGATGATTGAACGTGAATAAAGAAAGAGTTTTTTTGTGGTGTTTGAATGAACGTGATATGATGAATGAATGTGATAGGGAGTTATTGTTTCCTAAATTCATGGGAGCTATTTTAGGAACGTAAATCTTTTTTTTTAATGGATGCATCTTGTCCATCCATCCTCATCCCATCCATTGGATGGGATGAGGACTTAGGGACTCACAAAGAGTAAAGGACTCATAAGAGCCCCTCTCTCTCTCTCTCTCTTTCTCTCTCTCTCTCTCTCTCTATTAGGCATTTTTCGAGCGATCTCATTGTTCCGTTTCATCAAACCTCAAATTAGAAAAGTATCATAAATTATAAAAAAAAATCAATTAGAGAATTTTTTAATTATTATAATATATATTTATTTTATTATATTAATGTGATGTTTTACAATTCTGAGGTAAAAATCTTTAGAGTTCATTTTTTAAAAACATTATCGTAAAATAAATTATAAAAATGAAATAATTAGATTTGTGGTAAAAAATGCTTTCATTAGAGTATAAATTTCATATTATTTATTTCACATTGTGTGATGAATTTATTACATATAATAGTTGTAAAATTATCCCACATCGACAAATTTTAATATGATGATAAAATTCTATATTATAAATACGAGTAATCATTCGTTCTTCAATAACTATCAAAAGTCTTTTGAATCTAAAAAAAGAGTTCTTAAGACTATAAACCTCAATTAATTATCCTATATTTTATATTATATCAAAAAAATTATGATGAGGTGATGAAATTTTAGATTATAAATAAGAGTAATCATTCGGTTATAAATATCGACCAAGAAAAACTTTTAAATTATCCCACATCGAAAAATTATGATAGGGTGATGGAATTCTATATTATAAATATTAGTAAGCATTTGGTTTTAAATATCGACCAAAAAACTTTTGAGTCTTAAAAAAACTTTTAATGTATAAGACTACAAATTTAATTTAATGCATAAGACTACAAATTTAAAATCATCCTACATTGGTGAGGTGATGAAATTCTATATTATAAACTAGGTACGTCACCCGTGAAATTCACGGGATTATCCGCTTAAAAATTGTGTGTGTTGGTTTTTGTAAATCATCCACCAACTCGTTTGATGAATGTATATACGGAGTAATTGCCTGAAATTACATGTGGATCGATTTCGTATTTAACGGAATTGGACGTAGTTGAAATGTAGCTTTGATTGCAATAATTGGATAATGGAAATAGTTCATAAAGTGGCTAGTTACAAGCAAAAGTTCAATTTATTTAAATAGTTCATCGGCAATATTAAAATTAACAATAAGTGTGGCGGTGTTCCTTTTTCTTTGCCGGTGTTTTGAAAGTTGTCGGGCTTCTAGGGCGCTTTCCTCCATCGCTTTTGCTCCTGTCTCATGTTCAAATTTGTTAGTTGCTTTATTTTTTTGGTGTTAAAAGAAACTTTATTTACTTACTCGTCTAGTCTGATTGACTCGTCTTCATTTTGCGGTGGGTATTCCATCTTGGGTTCTTCATTTTTTTTTAGGTAGTTTCCTTTGGTTCATCTCCAAAAGCCTGATTCCAAATATATTTTCAAAAGTGTTAAATGTAAAGTGTACGATCTTCACCAAAGTTTGGTACCTTTTTCGTCTGTTGTTGAGTCGCGCTTGCTTCTTCTAATATATTGTTGGCGATGTAAGTTCTCAGCACCTTTAATTCTCTATCTTGGCCGCCGTAGTTGTTTGTTCCTACCGCCACCTTAAATGTGAAAAACTTGCCAATACAACTCTATAGTATGTCGTATACTCTTTGTTTTCCGGCGTCCTGCAATTTTTTAGTGTGGTTGAGTTGTCATAATTTGTTGAAAAATTAGTATCATTGGTGTATAAGTTGACTGGAAGAAATGTTGGGGCAAGTGTTCATGTACCTTCTCGTAAATGTCCAATAATTTGTTTATCGATTGCCCAATTATTTTTTCCGCCTCTTTATCAAAAGCGACGATACTTGCTTCACTGTCCCCGTCTAATAATGTTCTGATGATTCTGCACCTGTAATTTTTCATTTGGTAGTATATATTTTTTTTAAATGTTACATTCGCAGCATAAAGACGCTCTTTTAATTTTGCTTTAGTATTATTTGGTACCTTTGAGTTGGGTATTGTATCTGCTGTCGGCATTTGTGACAATAGTTGTCGGTTCCGAGTCCCTTACTACACGTCGGACATGAGATGTATCTCCATTCAATGTCCGTCCTAATTTCATTATTTGTCTGTGGCATGTGTAGGTTGCTTTCGATCTGTGCATTGAATTGCGGTTGAACACAAGTTTCGTTATATTTCGATTGAGTTTCTCTCAATTTTTATATAGTTATTGTAAATGTTATCTTACCATGTTCATGATGTTCATCTCCTTGAGTTTCTTAATTGATTTTCGATTGGCTGACATTGTGTCCTCAATTTGTTGTTGTATGTTATTTTGGAGGTGTTCAACTGATTTTGGAGATGTAACCTTGTATTATTTGTAAAAATAAATAGTTATACCAAATTTGTCGGATTTCTTATAGAGTACTCCCTCCGAGTTCCTATTATTGTCCCAAAAGCTTTTGGGGTGAAAAATAAGGAAGGAGAAATGAGTGTCTCAAAAAAGGAGGAAGAGAGAGAAATTAGAGAGTAAATGTGAACCACACATTGATTGCTTAAAAAGGAAATTGAGACAAATATCAAACACAGCTCAAAAAGGAAAGTGAGACAACAATAGGAACTCGGAGGGAGTAATTAGTTTCTAGCAAATGATTTGTGTGTAGGGTTACCTTTCCAATAATTCTCTTGTTTCAAGTATGTCCATGTCTATATACACTTTTGTTCCGTAAGTGCTCTGTAGTTGGTATTCGTATGCATTGAAAGTAAGCAGGTTTAGTAACATATAGAAAATAAAATTTGTGTAATTACTTCTTACCGTTGTATAGGACAACTCTTGTTGAGGTAATGATAATTGTGTTAGGCTTGCCGGATTCTGTTGTGAAGCTTCCATCAACGTATTTGGTTGCTTTTCCCCATAATGTTACCATAATTTTACTGTCCCTGAACATAGAACATTGTAGGCTGAAATATCAACGCATAAATATTTTCAAAACTCTAACTATGACAATGCAAGAGACAAATCCCAGGCGATAAGAATTGCGTGAATGAATTAACCGAAAAGTTGCGGTAAGAATGGCAGCCGAATAGGAGAACGTATAATTGAATAAAGTTTATGACAAATATTTTTAACATGAAATCTCACCTCTCGTCTTCAATGAAGATGTGTCGTATTTCTGTAGGTCCCTTTTTTGTCATAACGTGATCCTTGTCCTCTATTCCCGTCAGAAGTCCTACGACATCTGCATGTATTTTCAAGTTAGTGTGTGAATGTGAACGCTCTAATTAGTAATAAATTTGTGTAATTTGGGTTAGTTACCTATCAAGTATTCTGTTTCGTTGCTTCTTTCCTCAAGCAGATGCAACGGATGAAATTCATACTTATACATTGGAATCTGTTTCTCGTTTTCTGTTGACTCGAGGACGGAAGTGAATGGTGTGAACTTAATAATGTTTTCATTTGTATTGAGGGGACGATATCCTCTTTTATTTTTTTCAACGTCATAGTGTGTTAGCTTGTATACTCGACCTTCTTGAATTAGTTCCTTGAAACTGTGCATCCATTTTATATTGATAGTTGCTTGTATATGATCTCCCTGTTAATTGATGTTTTCCATATACGTTAGTAAATATTTGGGTAAATTCTATTGTGCTTGGTAAGATAATATTTTATACCTGTGCATCTAGAAAAATCACATCTAATGACAGGGGAATGTTATCTGCCTTTGGTGTCACATTCCACATCCTAGTTGCTCGAGCGATTATTTGGTAGCGGGATTTGGATGGAACCATTGTTGCTATATTCGTGGTAAGGGGAGTCATTTCCTTTTTTTTATGTTCTTTTTTAATATTTGAATTGAATTATGATTGTGTGATTGGTTTTGTGGTATTTATAGTTAGTTGTTCAATTGTATGTTTTATTTTTGAGTGCTCCAAAAGTCGTAATTTATTTCCACCTCTTTAGCGGGTAATTAGTTTTCGTAAGATATGGTATCCAAAGATCAATATTGTATTGTATAAACTTAATGTGTGATTATGCGGGTAATTAATTTCGTAAAATATGGTATCCAAAGATTAATATTGTATAAACTTAATGTATTATTGTAAACATAAAGTATATTAAATGTAAGGGTAAACGAAAAGGTAGTAACCATCGGTGTTAATTCAATTAACATCGAATGTTTTGATTGTAGACCAAATTTGTTTTGGATTGATTGAGTATTCTAATTAAAGATTTTATTCAATTCAATATAAATTAAACGAAGAGGTCATCGGCTCTGCAATTATTATTGGGATTCGTTAATACTCGTAATATATATATATATATATATATATATATATATATATATATATATATATATATATATATATATATATATAGAGAGAGAGAGAGAGAGAGAGAGAAGGGATCAAATAAGTTCACCATATGTAATTAAGTCTATATTAAAGTTACAGATGACTGATAAGTCGCTATTTTACCGATTTTTCGTCCCATATTTACACTCTTTCTCGGTCGATTTTATTAGTTGTTTTGCTATTATTAAGCTATTTTGTGTTTAATTAGCTAATTAGTCGAGTCTTACTTAATTAATGTATATTTATTATATTTGTCGGAATTTTGGTACTGCTCTAGTCATTTTGATATTATAGGTACCGGAAGAATGGATCGACTTAAAACCGAGACAAACCGAGACAAGTTAAGACGGGTCAAACGAAGATGAAGGCCAAGTTGACTGACTATCCAGCCCTTTCGTCCACTCTTCTTTTCATTTTAGTTAAGGGCATTTTTGTCTTTTCATTTATTGTTAAGAATCAAAATAACAAAAGCCTCAATGTGTGAGGTGGGCGGCATATAGAAAATTGCAGAGGAAGATTAGAAAAAGAGGGCAGGAGTAGCAGTAGAAGTAGCACGCAGCAGCACTGCAGCAGCCCTTCCTCTGTTTTTCATCTTCTCTCTTTTTCAATTCTCATCCTTTCTTTTTATTTTATTTTATTAATCCTTTAATTAATTAGTTTTAGATTGTAATCTTCCATCCTTCAACATTCTAGATCTTTTAATTTCATCTCCTTTGGTATAATTCTCATCTTTTTCTCATTTATTGTTTATTCTTTTAAGTTTCATGTTTATGTTTATGTTTATGTTTAATTTAGTTATCAATTAGTATAAAGTTCATTTCTTTATTGTTAATTGTGTTTAGTAATATGATTGTAGGTTTGTATTTTATATTTATCTTGAGTAATTAGTATATGTGTTATGTTAGATTAGTTTAATTTTATTTAATTAGTCAAAGTTTTAGTCTTTATTGTTTCTTTATGCTTATTTTTATGTTTAGAGTAATTATTAGTATTTGCATTAGTATAAATATGAGTAGTGAGTAGTTTTCTCACTAGGAGTCGATGAATCCCCGATTTATTTGAATTGCGCAATTGTATGCCTTGTATCGGTTTGATAGGGTAATTGGATGAGGATGTGTTGGGATTTATGGATAAACTTGGTATTTGGAGTTTGAGTCGAATCTAATCCCTTGGTCATCGACGGGAGTCGGTTATGATAGATTGTCGACTTTATCCTTTTACCTTGCCTTACCCTACTTAGTTGAACACGGGAGTGGGAATTAAGCGGGGTATCTCTTAACACTAGTTTGGATTAGCGTGCTTTTTATTGACTTGGGTTAGTTTGGGGATTATCACGGGAGTGACCCTCGAGCTTGACCTTAGGATTCCGTCTTACGAACCCGGGAGGGAGGTAAACGGGGTAATTAGTCGTTTCATGAGCCCGGGAGGGAGTTGACCGACCTAGAACGCGCGTTCCTTGTCCGAGAACCCGATTTCCTCGATACTTGGCATTTGTTAGCGTGATTTGAATAAGTCGCGGTGACATCGTCCCTTAGTACTTTTTCTTATTTGATTACATCATTTCATATCTTTTTGTTTCTTTAGTTTTCTAGTTCTTTATATTGTTTTATATTATTAGTTTCTTTATTCATTTATTAGTTAGTCTATCTAGTTTAATCTCACCCTATCAATCGATTCGCGTAGCTAATTCATAATCTGAGACCGACCTAGTACTCGATCCCGATCTCTCTGAGGATTCGACCCGACTTGCCCTTGCTATTTTAGTTTAGGTTAGTTGGTTTGTTTGATGGTAGGATTGGCGACAAATCCCGGCTATCAAAATGGCGCCGTTGCCGGGGAGATCAACGGATTGATATTAGTTTAGTTTTAGATTTGTTAGACTACGTTTGGTTACTTGCTACTTGATTTTTGTTGCATGCTTGTGTGTGTGTTGCATTGATTATTATCTTTTGACTTGTCTCTTGATTGTCACCCTTTTGTGCATACATGACGATGCCTAGCATACGTGACCTTACTAGACCCAACCCTACTCATGTTAATCGACCTATTAATATTGGGGTTGTGGAAGCATCTTATGAGTTTAATGTAGGCCTTATTGAGTTGATTCGACAAGACGTCTTTTGTGGTCTCGAGAGTGATGAAGCAATTGACCATTTAGAGACATTTGAGGCGAATTGTTCTCTTGTTAGGATGGAGGGAGTATCGGACCAAGCCACCAAACTCATACTTTTTCCCTTTAGTCTTAAGGGTGAAGCTAGGAAATGGCTATACTCTCACCCTTCTTCTACCTTTTGCACTTGGGATGACTTAGCTCAAGCCTTTTTGAATAAATTCTACCCTCCCTCTAAAACCGCCCAAAGGATTCGTGCAATTTATAATTTCCAACAAGGCGAGTTTGAGACTTTGAGTAAGACTTGGGGTAGATTTAAGGGTTTGTTGAGAGCTTGTCCCCACCATGGTATTTCACCTTGCCAAATCATGCTTATTTTCTTTGATAATTTGCTTCCTTCCCTTAGAAACTTTGTGAATATATCATCCGGAGGGGCATTTGATGAGTTGAGCATTGATGAGGCTAGAGCTTTAATTGAGGTCATGGCTAGTGCCGATGAGAATCGAAATTCTATTTGGGCATTTAAGAGAGGATCACAAGCTAGAGTTGAACTTAATGACTATTCTATGTTTTATGCTATAGGTGAAAATGTGGAATCTTCTTCTCTTGTGGATGTGCCTTATGTTCGATCTCATGTTGATTATCATCATCTTCCCCCTCCCCATGAGAATGTTGATTATGAGATGCTTATAGATGATGATGATTTTGTTGATGAGAGTGGTGTTGAGGATATTGTTGAGAACATTGGAGTAGTTGGGGATAAATGGGATGTTGAACTTGATTTTTTTGAGGAGCCCATTTTGGAGAAATTTGAGTATTTATCCTATATTGAGGATGAATATCCTTCATCTATTGATTTTGTGGACTTTGTTTCTCTTACCCCTTTGTTCGAGACCATGTATGTTGATGAGGATTTTTACAATCCTATATTTGAGGTCGAAATTCCTTTATGCTTGGCACTTGAGTTTGGCTTGAGCAAGTGTCTTGAGGATGGGTTTGAAAACAATTTTACCAATGAAAATTTCAAAGACTTTAGCCCACCTCTTGACACTTTCAAAGCAAGTGCCAAGTATTTTGATGAATTTGAGATTTTTGGGTTTCTTACCCTTTGTCTTAAGTATCTCATTCATTTTCCCACCTCTTCTTTCTATCATCTTTGGTCATGCTTATCCACTATTATGCCTTATGACCACTTTAATGAGGATTGGTCTATCTCATTTGACAAATTAATGAGATCTTTGGTGGGCACTAAGTAGATAAGAGTGATTTTTAGGTTTGACGGTTTCCTTAAAACCGCGCTTCTTTGTACATATTTATGTTTTTGTTTGTTTTGTTTTGTTTTGTTTTGTTTTGTTTGTAGGTACCTCTAGCAAGAAAGCACAACGAGGCAAGATGGCTTAGAGACATGAAATCGATCAAGTGTGGGGAAGAAGCATGCTCGAAAGGTATTCTCTTACCCTCCCTTTCCTTCCCTCCCTAATTTTGAACATTGAGGACAATGTTCGTTTCAAGTGTGGGGAGGTAGATTTTGGATTGACGATTTGTGGTCGCTTGAGGATTTGTGGTTGTTACTCTTGTTGGAGGTTACTTGGTGGTGTTATTTGTTGTAAATATGTGTTGTTGTGGGATGGTAGCTTGTGTTGATTGTTTTGTTGTTTTTAGTTTCTCTTTTTGTGGTTTGTGTCGTTTTTGTGTTTTTCTTTTGAAAAAAAAAAAAATGAAAATGAAAAAATGAAAAATTTCAAAAAGATTTTTGTTTTTCAATTCACTTGTTTCCGTTGATAAAGTTATTTTTCTAATTTTCAACTTCTTTAAAGAGTATGGATATTCTATTACTTATTGGTTGTTTATTAGTATTATATATTGATTGTCCTTCTACTATAAGTCGCTCGGGATGTGTCCTTCACTTGTTTCCACCTTCCACCTCCCGTGTCGTGATTTTGGCATTGCATATTTGTCTAGGTGACTATTACCTAAGTGACGATCTATCATTTTTTTCGATCCATATCTCACAAAAATACTCCACAAAATAAGAGTTCATTTTTCCATAAAAAAGAGCTCAAACATCAAATATGAGCTAAAAAAATAAATTCTCAAAGACTCAAAAAGAATAGAATAAGGGGGAGAAGAAGAAAAGAAAAAAATTGAGAAAGAAAATAAAAAGAAAGAAAAATGAAAAATGAAAAATGAAAAATGAAAAATGAAAAATGAAAAAGAAAGAAAAGAAAAGAAAAGAAAGACGATTCCTCCCCGAGTATTTTTGTTTATCCTTATTCTTCATTTTGGATCGTTTCGTATGTCATTTGGTGATTAGGACGACCCTAGCCCTTTGTTTATTCAAGGGGTCGAGACTTGTATACATTTGTCGATAACTTCATGGGAGACCTCCTTCCATCTCCATCTCACATCCCGACATAGCATGGACCGAGGTCAAGAGATATGTAATAATAATTTTTGCAACCGATAAAGTAATCTTAATATCCATATTCTATATTTTAGTTGGATTTTAGGATCGTGACTTTTGATTTGGGAGACTTGTGACTCGTTTGTCTATATTTGCTTATTTTCGTTTTTTTGTATTTATATTTTGTGTTTTTGTTTCGTGATTTTATTTATGGGTCGTAGTTTGTCTTTTGAGCTTACTCGAGGACGAGTAAGAGTTAAGTGTGGGGAGGTTGATAAGTCGCTATTTTACCGATTTTTCGTCCCATATTTACACTCTTTCTCGGTCGATTTTATTAGTTGTTTTGCTATTATTAAGCTATTTTGTGTTTAATTAGCTAATTAGTCGAGTCTTACTTAATTAATGTATATTTATTATATTTGTCGGAATTTTGGTACTGCTCTAGTCATTTTGATATTATAGGTACCGGAAGAATGGATCGACTTAAAACCGAGACAAACCGAGACAAGTTAAGACGGGTCAAACGAAGATGAAGGCCAAGTTGACTGACTATCCAGCCCTTTCGTCCACTCTTCTTTTCATTTTAGTTAAGGGCATTTTTGTCTTTTCATTTATTGTTAAGAATCAAAATAACAAAAGCCTCAATGTGTGAGGTGGGCGGCATATAGAAAATTGCAGAGGAAGATTAGAAAAAGAGGGCAGGAGTAGCAGTAGAAGTAGCACGCAGCAGCACTGCAGCAGCCCTTCCTCTGTTTTTCATCTTCTCTCTTTTTCAATTCTCATCCTTTCTTTTTATTTTATTTTATTAATCCTTTAATTAATTAGTTTTAGATTGTAATCTTCCATCCTTCAACATTCTAGATCTTTTAATTTCATCTCCTTTGGTATAATTCTCATCTTTTTCTCATTTATTGTTTATTCTTTTAAGTTTCATGTTTATGTTTATGTTTATGTTTAATTTAGTTATCAATTAGTATAAAGTTCATTTCTTTATTGTTAATTGTGTTTAGTAATATGATTGTAGGTTTGTATTTTATATTTATCTTGAGTAATTAGTATATGTGTTATGTTAGATTAGTTTAATTTTATTTAATTAGTCAAAGTTTTAGTCTTTATTGTTTCTTTATGCTTATTTTTATGTTTAGAGTAATTATTAGTATTTGCATTAGTATAAATATGAGTAGTGAGTAGTTTTCTCACTAGGAGTCGATGAATCCCCGATTTATTTGAATTGCGCAATTGTATGCCTTGTATCGGTTTGATAGGGTAATTGGATGAGGATGTGTTGGGATTTATGGATAAACTTGGTATTTGGAGTTTGAGTCGAATCTAATCCCTTGGTCATCGACGGGAGTCGGTTATGATAGATTGTCGACTTTATCCTTTTACCTTGCCTTACCCTACTTAGTTGAACACGGGAGTGGGAATTAAGCGGGGTATCTCTTAACACTAGTTTGGATTAGCGTGCTTTTTATTGACTTGGGTTAGTTTGGGGATTATCACGGGAGTGACCCTCGAGCTTGACCTTAGGATTCCGTCTTACGAACCCGGGAGGGAGGTAAACGGGGTAATTAGTCGTTTCATGAGCCCGGGAGGGAGTTGACCGACCTAGAACGCGCGTTCCTTGTCCGAGAACCCGATTTCCTCGATACTTGGCATTTGTTAGCGTGATTTGAATAAGTCGCGGTGACATCGTCCCTTAGTACTTTTTCTTATTTGATTACATCATTTCATATCTTTTTGTTTCTTTAGTTTTCTAGTTCTTTATATTGTTTTATATTATTAGTTTCTTTATTCATTTATTAGTTAGTCTATCTAGTTTAATCTCACCCTATCAATCGATTCGCGTAGCTAATTCATAATCTGAGACCGACCTAGTACTCGATCCCGATCTCTCTGAGGATTCGACCCGACTTGCCCTTGCTATTTTAGTTTAGGTTAGTTGGTTTGTTTGATGGTAGGATTGGCGACAAATCCCGGCTATCAATGACATACGTTAAAGTTTCATTTTTTCAGAATTGATATGTAATTATAACATTCAGCTCTTTTATCACTTTAAATGATAAAGTGCAACTTTAACACTTATCTCGTGTAACTTTAAGCACCTTTTGTGTAACTTTAACACTGGAACTTATGAACTTATAAGAGTTGTTGGCCTTATGTGAACCTATATATATATATATAGAGGGGGGATCAAGGGAGTTACTAACTCTCCAACTCTCTCTTAGTGTTAATCCTCTCCATCCATTCATCCTAAGATGGATGGTGGATGAATGGGGTTCAACTATTAAAAAAAAAAAAAAAAAAAAAAAAAAAAAAAAAACAATAAACTGACACAGCAGCAGTGGAGAGAGGGAAACATCCCCACACCCAAATCAATCCTTACATTACTTCCCTCATACACTTCCCAATCCTCTCATTTTCAATTCATTTCTCAACTCAATTTATTTCTCTCTAACAAAACCCCAACAAATAATCACCATTAATAACTCCGACCATACTCCGTCAACTACTCCGACCATATTCCGTCAATTACTCCGACCATACTCGGTCAACTACTCCGACCATACTGCGTTTTTAACCCAACATACTCCGTCATTAAATTCGATCATCATACGAAGGTATGTTCATCTTCATCATCTTCATCTTCATCTTCATCTTCATCTTCATCTTCATCTTCATTTTCGTGCTTCATCTTCATCTTCATGCTTCTTTTTATTTTTCATGTCTTTTTTTTTTGTATTTATAAAATTATCCATCTTCATTATCTAAAATAAAAAGAACAACTTCATCTTTAAGATGAAGTTTGAAGATGAAGTTGTTATTTTTTTGTGGGATGAATGGAACTTGAAGATGAAGATGAAGATGAACAAGTCATTTAGTGCTTAATGTTTTTGCAGAATTGCAAAGTCACACTCATTATGTTGTACAGTCACACTCATTATGTTGTAGAATCACGCAGATGTACACTCATTGTAGTCACATATTCAGTTGTATAGTCATACTCATTATGTTGTACAGTCACACTCGTTATGTTGTAGAATCACGCAGCTGTAGAATACCTTGAGATTAAGGTATCATTCGTTGAATCATCTTCATCTTCGTGCTTGGTTTACTTTTCATACCTTTTTTTTTTATTTATTTATAAAAGTATTCATCTTCATTATCCAAAAAAATGAAGATAAAATATGGATTAGAATGAAGGTTGAATATGAATGAATGAAGATTGAATATTTAATGAATGTTATAATTTAGTTGTATAGTCACAGAGATTGTGTTGTACAGTCACACAGTTGAAGTTGTATAGTCATACTCGTTATGTTGTAGGATCACAGTCATTATGTTGTAGGATCACACCGTTTATGTTGTACAGTCACACAGTTAAAGTTGTATAGTCACACTCATTATGTTGTACAATCATGCAGTTGTACAGTCATTGTAGTCACATATTCAGTTGTATGTGTGATTTAGATTGATTGTGTGTTTTGTTGCAGCGAAATGATTGGTGGAAAGAGGAATGTTGGTAAAAGGGGCGGTGGGAAGAAGAAGGTCGTGGAAGATACAGCGATCAACCACGTAATTTGACAATGTATTGTTGCGAAGATTAAAATGAAGGTTGAATATGAATGAATGAAGGTTGAAGATTTAATGAATGTTTAAATAATTTGTTCTGAATCGTATGTATAATCATCTTTCTAATTATGAATGTGACTTTGCTAATGATGATTGAAGAATAATTGACTATATGGCTTTTATTTTCCATTTTACGGTTTCAGTTTTGTAGTTACACACTTTAGGTTGTATAGTCACACTCATTATATTGTATAGTCACACTCATTATATTGTAGAATCACACAAATTCTTGCAGTGATTAGTGTATGTAACCATCTTTGCTAATGATGATTGAAGTATAAATAAGTACAAGTATAATTTAGTTGTATAGTCACAGAGATTATGTTGTATAGTCACACAGTTGAAGTTGTATAGTCATACTCGTTATGTTGTAGGATCACAGTCATTATGTTGTAGGATCACACAGTTTATGTTGTATAGTCACACAGTTAAAGTTGTACAGTCACACTCATTATGCTGTACAATCATGCAGTTGTAGTGTCATTGTATTGTAGAATCACACAAATTCTTGCAGTGATTAGTGTATGTAATCATCTTTGCTAATGATGATTGAAGTATAAATAAGTACGAGTATAATTTAGTTGTATAGTCACAGAGATTATGTTGTATAGTCACACAGGTGGAAGGATAAGTGATTTTGCTATAGATCTCGCGTGATTAATTATGAAACCAGAAAATAGCGATGAAAATATATTTACATTGGACAAAGTCCATCCTTTACATATAATACGTCAAGTATAAAAATATTTTAACCCACCAAACATCATTTACACATAGTACGTTCATCCTAAAGCAAATATTTTATCTCACATAAACACACAAGAGCTTAATATATGGTCTCCGGTACGTGCGCAACAATACATTGTCCAATTACGTAGTCGGTCGTTGTATCTTCCACGACCTTCTTCTTCCCACCGCCCCTTTTACCAACATTCCTCTTTCCACCAACTATTTCGCTGCAACAAAACACACAATCAATCTAAATCACACAACACAACTGAATATATAACTACAATGACTCTACAACTGCATGATTGTACAGCATAATGAGTGTGACTATACGGAATAAAGTGTGTGACTGTACGCCTTATAGCGTGTGGTTGTACACATCAACATGTGTGACTGTGCATCTCATATCACGCGATTGTACACCTCAATATTTGTGACTATACCGAATAAAGTGTGTGACTGTACAGCATAAAGTGTGTGACTGTACGACTTATAGCGTGTGGCTGTACACATCAACATGTGTGACTGTGCATCTCATATCACGCGATTGTACACCTCAATATTTGTGACTATACCGAATAAAGTGTGTGACTATTTTGGGGGCAGCTTCTGATTGAGGGGGCAGCTTGTAATCATCATTATCAAAGTCACATTCATAATTAGAAAGATGATTATACATACGAATCAGAGCAAATTATTTAAACATTCATTAAATATTCAACTTTCTTTCATCCATATTCAACCTTCATTCATTAAAAAAAATACCTGAAAAAAGTCACACAATTTAAGTTGTATAGTCACACACTTTAAGTTGTACAGTCACATTCATTATGTTGTAGAATCACACAGCTGTAGAATACCTTGGGATTAGGGTATCATGCGTTTAACCATCTTCATTTTCATGCTTGTTTTATTTTTCATACCTTTTTTTGTATTTATAAAATTATTCATCTTCACTATCCAAAAAAAAAATGAAAGTTGAATATATATGGATGAATGAACGAC
This sequence comes from Agrostemma githago, assembly GCA_958450325.1. Taxonomy (NCBI): domain Eukaryota; kingdom Viridiplantae; phylum Streptophyta; class Magnoliopsida; order Caryophyllales; family Caryophyllaceae; genus Agrostemma; species Agrostemma githago. The sequence continues at coordinate 51,574,854 of OY288254.1, forward strand.
TATGACTTTAGAAAAATGAAAATATCTAAACATTCTTTAAATATTCAACATCCATTCATCCATATTCAACCTTCATTTTTTTGGATAATGAAGATAATAATTTTATAAATACAAAAAAAAGTATGAAAAATAAAACAAGCATGAAGATGAAGATGATTCAACGAATGATACCTTAATCCCAAGGTATTCTACAGCTGCGTGATTCTACAACATAGCGAGTGTGACTGTACAGCATAATGAGTATGACTATACAACTGAATATGTGACTACAATGAGTGTACATCTGCGTGATTCTACAACATAATGAGTGTAACTGTACAGCATAATGAGTGTGACTTTGCAATTATGCAAAAATATTACGCACTAAATGACTTGTTCATCTTCATCTTCATCTTCAAGCTCCATTCATCCCACAAAAAAAGAACAATTTCATCTTCAAACTCCATCTTAAAGATGAAGTTGTTCTATTTTTTAGATAATGAAGATGAATAATTTTATAAATACCAAAAAAAAATATGAAAAATAAAAAGAAGTTTGATGAAGATGAGGATGAAGAAGAAGCTAAAAAAAATGAAGATGATCAAAGCTTATGCATAAACATACCTTGGTATAATTATCCGTCATGTTGTGTTAAAAACGGAGTATGATCGGAGTTGTTGACGGACTATGGTCGGAGTTATTAATGGAGCTTATTTGATGGAGTTTTGTTAGGGAGAGATGAATTGAATTAGGGAAATGAATTGAAAAGGAGAGGAGGGAAGTAATGAATAAGGGAGAGTTTGATTGAGAAGAGGATGCTCCCCTCTCTCCATTGCTGCGAAGTGTGATTGAGGGGAGGGTTGCTTCCTCTCTCCACTGCTGCTTGTCAGTTTGCTGTCTCTTTTCCTTTTATTTTTTTTTATACATCATCCATCTAAGCCATCCATTCAACCCAAGATCAAGGGCCAAAAACACAACTTCTCAACTTCCCACTTTTACCCAAACTCCCTTGATCCTTTTTCTATATATATATATATATATATATATATATATATATATATATATATATATATATATATATATATATATATATATATATATATATATATATATATATATATATATATATATATATATATATATATATAGAGAGAGAGAGAGAGAGAGAGAGAGAGAGAGAGAGAAGGGATCAAATAAGTTCACCATATGTAATTAAGTCTATATTAAAGTTACAGATGACATACGTTAAAGTTGCATTTTTTTCAGAATTGATATATAACTATAACATTCAGCTCTTTTATCACTTCAAGTGATAAAGTGCAACTTTAACACTCATCTCGTGTAACTTTAAGCATCTTTTGTGTAACTTTAACACTGGAACTTATGAACTTATAAGAGTTGTTGGCCTTATGTGAACCTATCTATATATATTTATATATATATATATATATATATGATAGGATCATATAAGTTCCATCTCTTTATATAAGTTCATAAGTTCCATTTTCAACCTTTAGATCAAAGTGGAATGGATGGCTGAGATTTTTTTTATAATCCAATTTTCTATACTGATTTCACGTTTACCCACCTACCTTTGTCCCCCACCCTAATCAATTTCATTCTTTCAACCCAGACTTCCCTGTCATTACTTCATTCTACTCCCACCATACTCTCCCTCTCTCTCTCTCCATCTCTTCCAAAACTAATCTCAATTGTCATTCATTATCTCCCTTGTTCACTGATGATCGAAAAAAAAAAATCAACTGCTCCAAATTCTCAGCCACCGTCATCCTCTTTTCGCTCCATCGCCATCGTCATCCAACTACTCCAAAGTTTCGCTATTTTCTCATGTAAATCTTTTACCCTTTACCGTTAATTTGTTATGATTTTGAAATCTGTTTGACAGTAGATTGTATGATATATAATAGATTGTATAATAATCGATCTTTGTTACGAACTATCAAATTAGAGTTTAATTAGGGTTATGTTATCAGTTTATAAATTAGTTCATAAATTTAGGGTTAAAACGAATTATTTCGATTGTGCGTTTTTTGTTAAACTAATATCAACAGATTATATGGTATTTTTTTAATAGTATTTTTGGGGATTATTGGGGCACGTCTCAATTTGGCACGATTTTGTCTTTCAAGTTCATTGTTGGACAAATACTCTGGTTCTAAATTTAGGGTTAAAATTTACCTCATCAATTCTCTCATGAAAAAAAATAAAACTAAAAGTTAGTTGATGAAAGCTTTTTCCGAAATGCACGTATCCAAAATGTTCAGACCATCAAAATGTTGTTGCATATGATCCATGGTTTGTTTTTGATGGGTTAGGTTTCCGTATTTTAATTGTTGAGTTTTAATAATGCGTTTGTGATTGGTTAATATATACTCCGTAGGAACTAACTTCGTATGAATCTAAGAATTGCGTTTTGTGTTGTTTATAGTGTTATAGTTGAAATTGAGGAGAATATATATGGGACACGTATTATGAAGTTTCAAAAGATGAGAGTTGAAGTTCTACGGTCTTGGAATTGAATTTTCAAGCATACAGTTGAATATATTAGCAGAAGAAAAATGAACATTTCACCATTTAATTACGAAGTTGTAGACGTCGTGCACTGAAGCTGTAAAGAGAAGGACATAAAGTTTCAAAGTTATGTTCTACAAATCAAAGGGGCATGACGTTGAAGTTTCAGAAATTGAGAGTTGAAGTTGTAAAGTTTTTGAATTGAAGTTGCAAGCGTGTGGTAGATTATTTTGAATGTACAGCAGTTAATTATGAAGTTGTAAATGTAATGTTCTGAAGTTGCATTGCAGTTGAATTAAAGTTCCAAACAAACTGTTATTTAAATATTGAAAGTCATGCACTGAAGATGCAAGTATACGTGTTTTGAAGTCTCGGAAGCTTAGAGTCGAAGTTTCAAAAATTGAGAGTTGGAGTTGTAAAGAATTTGAATTAAAGTTTCAAGCGTGTCGTTGTATGTTTTTATAGAGAAATAATGTTCAACTTTCCAACAGTTATATATAAAGTTGTAATTGTTGTGCTTTGAAGTTATAAAGTGAATGAGTTGAAGTTATAAAGTGAGTTTGTTGAAATTATAAATATTGTAGTATTCGACGAGTTCTAAAGTTTCAGAAAGTGAGAGTTGAAGTTGTGTAATAATTGAATTAAAGTTTCAAGCGTATAGATGAATATTTTGTCAGAAAAAACTTCGATCGGAAACCAACGTTGCCTTGATGACGAAAACAGAAAATCCGACTTACCGCCCTCCACAAATTGCACTGATGAGAGGAGTTCTAATAAGGTCACACATAAAACTTCAATTAAAATACAATCTTACTCTGATTTATCGCCATCAAGAAGATCCAAAAAATGAAAACAATTTCCCTTAATGAAGAAAATGATGAACCAATATCTGTCATGAATCTGGTACTACCTTTAAATAATTTGTATTCGAAGCAACAATGGAGAAGAGATGAACTATGATAAAGGTTTTCGGTATTGGGATTTGGCTTGGTAGGTGGAGAAAGAAATGTAGTCTTTATTTTGGAGAGAGGAGTTGTTAGTGATAAGTTAGGTATGTTTTTCATTTAATGCCAAATCAACTACCCTCTTAATTACTTAATTGAAAGCAAATCTCAGCCCTTGATCTAAGGTTAATCTAATGACTAACAATAGGACTTATAACCTTAAATTTATGTGTGACCTTATGAGAACTCATCTCTCTCTCTCTCTCTCTCTCAAATTTATATATATATAGATCTAGGATCCTTTAAGGCAGCTCAACTCGTCGCACCCATTGAGGCACAATCTCAACCATTAGAATAAAATCAAATTAAAGGCTAAGATTAAAAAAAAAACTCATACATAAAAAAAAAATTCCCCAAATTTTTTTCCTAGGGAAAAAAAATCGATATTTTTCGGAAAAAAATATTTTTCTTTCCAGAAACAAAAAAATTTCGGAATATTTTTTTTTCGAAAAAAAAAATCGGAATTTTTTCTCCAGAAAAAAAAATTCCGAAAAAAAAAATCAGAATTTAAAATAAAATTGGTGTATATAAAAACAATTTCGGTGTACATAATAACTGTTTTAAGGTAAGTGTATATATGTTGATTAATTGGTGTACATAGTAACCATTTGAGTTTATAACAATAACTATTTTACTGTATATATATTTAGTTCTTAAGTGTATATATGTATGTAGTGAGTTTAATAGCGTATATAATGAGTTTTTTAGTGTATATAACAGTTATTTTGATGTATGTTCCATTGTTGATTAACTGATCTACATATTAATTATTTGGGTGTATATATAACAATTATTTTACTGTATATATTGAGTTCTTAAGTGTATATATGCAGTGAGTTTAATAGCGTATATAATGAGTTTTTTTAGTGTATATAACAGTTATTTTGATGTATGTTCCATTGTTGATTAATTGGTGTACATAATAACTATTTGAGTGTATATAACATTTTTTTTATTTGAGTGTATATAACATTTTTTTTACTATATATATTGAGTTTTTAAGTGTGTGTATATAGTGAGTTTAATAACGTATATAATGAGTTTTTTAGTGTATATAACACTTATTTGGATGTATGTCTCATCTTAATCTAATGGTCTAGATTGTGTCTCAATGGGGGTAAGAAGTTACCCTGCCTCACCGGAACCCACCTCACATATATATATATATATATATATATATATATATATATATATATATATATATATATATATATATATATAGAGAGAGAGAGAGAGAGAGAGAGAGAGAGATTTGAACCCTAATAAATAAATAATGATTTGATCGCCATAGGTTCTATTTTTTGGGTTCTAGAGTTTTCATGTATTTTATATTCTCTATGTTTTTTTTTAAATTTAATGTAAAAATGATGGGTTATTGTAATCATGAAGTCAATTCAATATTGGATAATGGAGAAGATCATAACCGCCAATTAATTTCATCATCATAATAAATTTCGGATATTATTGAAACGTTTTTTAAGACCGTTTATTCTTGATATTCTGAACAGTGTATCTGAACTTGACACGGGAGGAAAAAGTATTATGAACATGAGTGTTTCGTATCGAGAAATTTTGTAGGAGTTTTGGTTAACTATTGCACGAAAACGTTCAACTATATTTGACTATTATTTGGATCGTATGTATTTTTTCAGTGTTCGGTGTAAAGAATGAGGTGGCGACTTCATTGAAAAAAAAATTGAGCACACCAAGAGTTATCATTTATTGTAGATTATTTATGTTGTTTTGGTGTAATTTGGTTTGGTAAAATATACTTCCTACATGATAAGAAAGGTTGAGCTAAAATTCATGGATGATTATAGCATAGATGTTATTCAATGTTGAACAAACGAACAATTAGAAACCGACGGAATTTATTTTATCTGCATAAATTATTTCGATTGTATTCCTAGTTTTTATTTGTGGGCTACGAATACTCTGTCATCATCCATTGTTACGATACTATTGATAGGTTTAGTTTTTGTAGCTGACACATGAGTTTGCTTTAATTTGTACTATACGATTTAGTTAACTTCTAATTTACCCGTATTTTTCTAAACTATGTATCCTAAGATGTTCAATTGTATGTTTTATTTTTGAGCACTCCAAAAGTCGTAATTTATTTCAACCTCTTTCTGTGGGTAATTAATTTTCGTAACATATGGTATCCAAAGATCAATATTGTATTATATAAACCTAATGTATGATTATGCGGGTAATTAATTAATTTTATTAAAACATGGTATTGAAAAAAATAATATTGTATAAACTTAATGTATGATTGTAAACATAAAGTCTATTAAATGTGGGGTAAACGAAAAGGTAGAAACCGCCGGTTTTAATTTTATTGACATTAAATATTTTGATTGTGGATAAATTTATTTTCTTAATGTATGATTGTAAACAAATGTATGAGTATTAATTTAATTAATAAATCAATTAATAATATGTTATTTAATAATAAAGGCAAATGAAAAGTTTTTGATGAAATAATGAATTATTTAATTAATAAAAAATTTAACGATTAATTAAATAAATAAGGGTAACCGAAAAAAATTGGATCGAATGCTCATATAATTAACTCCAAATTTAATAAATAGAATACTTAAGACCACATATAATAATACAACAAATTATTAAATAAAAGTAAATTGGATTTGTTATTCGTGACACATTCACACATATACGTATATAACGTGGTATATAGAGCCAAAAAAATGCGACCTTGAACAGTGATAGACGTACATACATGCAAATTTCACGGGACACTTTACAGTAATCTTAGAAGTTGATGATGGTTGCCAACAATATTGTGCTTAAAGTTGTAATTATAGGAGACAATAATTACCTAGGGAAATGAATCATCTTTGTTGTAAAGTATTTGTCATTCCTTATCAATGAATATTAAGTTTGTATTGATTGTTATAACAAATAATAAAATAAGATCGAACGAAAAGGTTTCGATCAATTAATAATAAAATTAATATGGAATCTAATAAAAGCATAAATTAATACCACATACTAATAACATAACAAATTAGTCCTTACGGAGTATTAGATATAAGTTGTAGAAAAATCTGTGATTAAAAAAATTTAAGCGAGAATAAATGTATTACGGAGTAAAATGAATCATATTTGTTGAGAAGTAAAAAAAACAAAGGTAAGAAATGGATTAACTTAAACGCAACGAAATTTGAAATCTTCCACGTACTCTTTACGAATGAATATTAATTTTCTATTTAATTGTTATAACAATTAATTAATTAAATAAGGGTAACCGAAAAGGTTTGGATCAAGTGCTCATATAATTAACTCCAAATTTAATAAATAGAATACTTAACATTACATATAATAATAAAAAAATTCGATACTATATTATTAAAAATATTTAGTACAATATTATTGCAAATTATTAAAAATTCATATAACCACTTACTAAGGCCAACCAAGAAGTATGCGACGCTCACTAATGTGATTATCTATAAGTTTAATAATAAAGCGAAAACTTTATAACATATCTATAATTATGAAAAACAATAGATATATATAAGCAACAAAACAAAATGCAATAAGAATAAATTAGAACCGAATGCAAGAACTTGTAAAAACACAAACAGTTGTAACTTCTTTTTAATCATATTTTATAAATTTCTTCAAGTTTGAATATAAATAAAAGTACACTCTTATGAACACAAAATCCATGATATTTAAAGTTAACTTGAAATATAATTATATAAATAATCAATTAAAATAAAATTATTATACCTGAAAAATGAGAAATTCCAGACTTGATTATTGGCTTCGCATAAGTTCACTAAACAAAAACAAATGCAAAAAGATTAAATTAGCACTAAAATTAGAATCAACGAAGAACAATTATACAACTGGAAAGAATATTTTAAAAATAGAACGGAAACATATCTATAATTATGAAAAAAACAATACATATATAAGCAACAAAATAAAATGCAATAAGAATAAATTAGAGCCGAATGCAAGAAAATGAAAAACAAAAACAGTTCTAACTTCTTCTTAATCATATTTTGTAAATTTATTCAAGCTTGAATATAAATAAAAATATACTCTAATGAACACAAAATCCATGATATTTAAAGTTAACTTGAAATATATCTATATAAATAATCAATTAAAATAAAATTATTGTAACTGAAAAGTGCTAAATTCCAGACTTTATTATTGTTTTCGCATAAGTTCACTAAACAAAAACAAATGCAAAAAGATAAAATTAGCACTAAAATTAGAATCAACAATGAGCAATTATACAACTGAAGAGAATATTTTAAAATTAGAACGAAAATTTTTTTAATAAGACAAAATTTGTCATTATATAAAGCCAAAACTTGATGACACATATATATGGGAGAAAAATTTAATAAGAATAAATTGACAAAAGGGAAGAAATATGTGTATCCATATATAAGACTAATAAGACTAAATTTTTTAAGGGTTGTTTGAGCATTTAATATCTGCCACGTGGCAAAAAATTAAAATACTCAAATAACCCTTTTAACTTTATATATAGATAGATAGATAAGAGTAATGATGTATTTTTTTAGTCTTAAAAAGAGCTGATGGAAAACTATAAACTTAAATAAATTATACCACATCGAATTATGATAAGTTGATGAATTTTATATTATAAATAAGACTTATCCTTCGTTCTTAAATATTAATCAAAAAAACTTTTAAGTCATAAAAAGTCTCTTAATAAGACTACAAATTTATCTCACATCGAAAATTTATAATAAGGTGATGAAACTTTATATTATAAATAATACTTCAAACATTATCCCACATTCGAAAAATTATAAAGTTTCATCAAACAATCTTTTGAGTCTTAAAAAAGTTGTTAAGACTATACACTTAAATAAAAAATTATATAGCACCAAAAAAAATTAACACTTAAATAAAAAAAATTATAATAAGGTGATGAAATTTTATATTATAAATAAAACTAATAAAAAATTCCTAAGACATCAACCAACTTAACACATCGAAAAATTATGTTGAGGTAGTTTAAAAAAAGTCTTAATAAGACTACAAATTTAAAATTATCCCACATCGAAACGACATCAAAATAATTAAAATAAGTTACGGTGATGATTTTATATTATAAATAAAACTACAAATTTTAGTTAAATTATCTCACATCGACAAATTATAATAAGGTGATTGATTTGTATATTATAAATAAGACTAATTATTTGTTCTTAGATATCAGTCAAAATTTTTTGAGTCTTAAAAAACTCTTAAGACTATAAATTTGAGTAAATTATCCCACATCAAAAAATTAATCCCTCTCTTTGGAGTCTTAAAACACTCTTAAGGCTATAAACTTAAGTAAATTATCCCACATCAAAAAAATTATATTCCATTCGGTCAATATTTTTTGCCTCATTTCATTAAAATACCCCTCACGAATATTAAGGTAATGGATATCAATCTTTTAAGACTGTTTTTAAATCTTAAAAAGTGTCTTAATAAAACTACAAACATAAGTAAAAATATTCTCACATCGAAAAATTATAATAAGGTGATGAAACTTATATTATAAATAAGATAATCATGTGCTCTTAGATATTAACCAAAAATATTTTGAGTCTTAGAAATACTAGTTTTACCACCCGTGAAAATTCACGGGTTGGTTATATAGTTGTATTATATATAAATTGATATAAAAGTAAAATTATGGATGAGATATATGCACTCAAATAAATACGGAGTATTATTAGAAAAAAGAGTATTCATAGTATTATGTATGTGCATTATCATACTGATTAACTAAAAAATTTGAAAGAAGATGGTCATACTATCATATTAATGTACTCAGTAAAATCATAAATTATAAATAGGTCGGTTACACATTTTTAGATGATTAATAGTACTTTTAATAATAATAACTTTTTAAATCTTTTAATAATAAAATAATTTAAAATTTTGAATTCATTATTTTTTAAAATATAAACATTATTACTTTTATTAAACAGTACAATAATAATATTAAAATTAAAATTTAATATTAAAAATATTTTTGTTGGACTTATAGATTTGGAAAAAAATATAGGCGTTCGAAACTATTTTGGCCGTAATCCGGCTCGTGCCATGTATGATTAGACTTAATATTTGAGTTGGCCTGTATTTGGACACCACCCGTTGGACCGTTTGACAGGTGTACATATTTCGCTTCCCGGTTTATTTCTTGAGGGTGTTGAATAACGTTAATTGACGGTGTTGATTTTCAGCCCTTCACCGTAAACTTAAAGAGTTCAGACCCCTAAAAGAAATTAAAAGCAAAGTTTCAGTACTAAACTTACCTAAAATATTTTTCAATCACCCTTGTTCCCAGGGTTTTAGACATCTAAACTCTTCATAGGACGAAATACGTACATGATTAATTATTTAAATCAGTTAAAAATATTTAGACTCAGTTTGATGTCTGCAATCGACCCTCTTTTTAGGGTCATGAACCCGTTTTTTCAACCCGCAACTTGTTTGACTAACTACAATATGACTCGTTAATTTATGATCGAAACTTGACTCAACTCGTTCGACCCGTTTGGTCACTGAGAATTTAATAAAATTAATAAAAATATTCATATTTAAAAATTATATTTGGGTTTATAATTAAAAAATAAATATTTTAAATTACAAATATTCAATTTAATACAACATCATTTAATAATAAAATATTTTTTAAATTGAATTGAATTTTTTTAAAGCAAAAACATTATTATTAAAAATGATGATGATGATGATGATATTAAAAAAAAGTATTAAAATTATTTTTTCTGGACTTAAAAAGTTGGTAACGTTCGAAACAATTTCTAGCCCTAAGACACTTGACTCTTGTAACCCAACTCATATTTGATCAGATCCGTATTTGGACCAGACCCGTACGATTCGACCCATTGGACCCGTTTGGTAGATCTTCATATTACGCTCCCGCTTAATTTTTTAAGAAGTTGAGTAATTTAACGCTAATTAACGGTGTTAATTTTCAACTCTTAACCGTAAAGTTAAAGAGTTCATACCCTTAAATGAAATTGAAAGCAAAGATCGTGTACTAATTTTACCCTTAAATCTGAGTATCTTTCAATCAGTTTTGGTCTCAGTGGATTGAATATGTACATGATTAATTAGTTAAATCAATCAAAAATATCAATTAGATTCATTTCCATATTTGCAAATTTAAGTATTATTTTAAATAGCCAACAAAATATTAGGGGGTGAACGGTTCTTAATCTTGATTTCATGTAAAAATGAGGGATATTCTATAGTATTCTCATAAAGTTTTGCCATTTTTAAATTTCCGATTGTTTGAATTTATTTATTATGTTTTTTTTAATGGAATTATTAATGCATTGACATTTTATATATCGCTGGATAAATATATTAACTATAATCAATGAAAAATATTTGGATTTTTACTCTTACATGGTATATATACTATATATCATAATATATAAAAATATTTCATTTCTTTGGTAAAGTTGGTGTATTTACGATATATACGTACGTGATTAATTAGTTTCTTAATCTTAAAATTATTCGTAATCTTGATTTCTAGAAAAAATCATGAATATTCTATAAAATTATCTTGTTTCTTTGAAAAGTTATTTCATCTATGATGTATACGTACATGTTTAAATAGTTAAATCAATTAAAAATATTTAGATTCTGTTTAATGTTTGCAAACTTTAATATAAAAAATTAATATTGCAATTATATTGTTATGTTCTAAGTATTTAAGTGACGGAATATTAGGAGGTGAACTATTCTTAATATTGATTTCAAACAAAAATCAAGAATATTCAATAGGGTTCACATAAAATTTCTGGATATATAATTCTGTGATTGTTAAATTTTATATATTGATTTAAATTTCAGGAAAAAATCAAAAATATTCTTTTTTTAATAAAATTATAGTAATGTTACATAAATAATAACGTTAAATAAATGAGAATGAATTCGACTCTTATATGTATATACGTATTATAATATATACGAAATAGATTCATTCACACAATACTTAAAAGTTAAAAATGCATAACACGTTGCCACATTATCAAAGGAGTGCATACATGCTGCCATGTCAGCAGTGATGCACTCAATTGATATATATACTAGTTTAAAACCCGTGACAAAATCACGGGGTTGAATAAATAATGCTATTAGAGAATTTGTTTTCGATCGTATTACACAAAGTAGAAATGTCTCGGAACTCAATCTTAGTGGTTGACATAGTCATTATCGACTAAATTTGACAATGACTAATGACAAACATGAAATATACGAATTGACGTAGTTATTATCGAATAAAGTTATGAATGACGTAGTTAATCCTAACATTGAGTAGTTGTGAATGACAGACGACAAACGTGAAATATATAAAATCCTAAATTATATCAAAATCCTAAATTATATCAAAACCGATATTGGGACACACAGTGATTTTATCATGGAAGTTGTAGACGACCACTACAGTCAATGAATTAGCGTACTTATTCCGTATCTGTCTAACTACGTATGCTGCCTTGAACAATTTCATTCTGGAAAGAAAGGATGTCGATTTTGAATTGATATTGTAAAATTCAAACGTTTGGTGGCTACCTTCAAGAAATTCTCACGTATACCATAACATATGAAAACTTATACAAATTTCGATGATATAACGTGTATATTCACGCGAGTTCTTTTTTGGAAAATAAAGACTGTGATTGATAAATAATCGAACGCAAATTGAGTTAAATAATTGAGTTGTCGCGTTTGATAAGTACATTAATAAAAGGAAAAAAAAGGAGGTAGTCGTGGATAATAAGATTGTGAACATAAATAAATAACTAAAAAATCATGAATATTATTTAAAATACGAAAACTGATATAAAATGGGGTGCTCGAAACAAAATATAGTTTGAAACTCGTGAAAAAATCACAGGATTGAATAAGGACTATTTGTGCCATTTCTTATTGATAGTATTACACAGTGTAGAAATGTCACAAAAACTAAACTCAGTGATTGACGTGGTTATTATCGACTATGATATACAATAAAATCTCGATATAAAAAAAAATAACTTCGATACAACTTGTTGGTATTAAAATTAAATCTAGATATACAACTTTGAAAATTGATTCAACGTGATATGAAATAAACTATCTCGATACTCGAATGCGTAGGTTAACATGAACTATATAAATAGGAAGACGATTTAAAATGGTACTACCTCGGAATCGATCATTAGGACTTCTATGGATTCGACTTTTGTTCTGTCTTTCATAATCGGTCGGATCCAGCGACGTATTTCGAGAAGGTAGAGATTTGTTTGCTTATGATACTAAACACTGAATAAAAAGATGGTATTTATAAATGGACAGTAAGAATTTGAGCGCGGGATTGTTATGGAAGGATATCACGGAATATTCCATTTCTGTATTAGTATAATTTCAATCCAAAGAAAAAAATTCCTATTTTTTATATTCAATCCAAGGATATCACGGGATTGTATGAGATACTTCCTGTTTTTAATTATAATTTTATTTTTAAAGTGTTAATGAATATTACTTTAACGTTTAATAAATATACTTTCAGTTTTTTTTGTAGATTATGTAATATACGTAATATTTATTTGATATTATCAGTGAACGTAATATATGACATATACCCCACGATCCTAGATTAGATATTATGATAACTAAGTCACCCGAATTTAGTGATTAATGAACAACGAAATACCGAAATTAGTTAAGATAATATCACGGAATATTCCATTTCCACTTTACAATTAATAAACGTGTATTTAATTTTTTTAAAAAAATCCAATTTTTAATGAATATATAATAAAAAATGTTTTTTCTATACTTCCCGTTTTTTATTATAATTTCCGTTTATAAGCATTAGTGAATATTAATATATCGTAATATTCAATTTTCGAAATCATTATTCGTCTATCGAAATTTAGTGATTAATGAACAACGAAATACCAAATTTAGTTAAGATAATGTGGCGTTAATTATGAGTTATTAATATATTGTAATATTCAATTTGCAATTCATTCTCAATAAACGTGGATAACTGTAAAAGAATATAATTTTCGTTTCTAAAAGAATATTTATCCCGATTATGATATATATTCCGTTTTTAATAAATATGTGTATGAATATTGTTCCGAAATTTTCGTTTTTTTCGCATTAAACGTTTTTAATTTCCACAATATAGATGAGAATTTTCGTTTCTTAAGTTAATAATACGTTGATAAACGTTGATAATATATTTATAGACGTTCATAATATATATTGTAGCTAATAAAACGGAATGTATATATATAATAATACATAATGATATCAACTTTTGTATACGATAATTTTTTGAATAATATGAAAATATATATGTATAATACGAAAATATAAATATATATTGGAGAGACAATTCCAATTTATATATATAATACAAAAACATATAATATGAAAATATATAGTATACAAATATATGGGGGGGGGGAGGGAGGGAGGGAGGGAGGGAGGGAGGGAGAGAGAGAGAGAGAGAGAGAGAGAGAGAGACAATTTTGCCCCTAAATTTTGCAAAGGATCTGAAATTTTTTAAGTGATTGGACGATTATGTCCATTTAATGAGAGAGCTCGGTTTGAGGTATTGTGCAATTTGAAGGCTACCACGTCATACTGGATGGTCTTATCTTTAAGTTAATTAATTAATAATTAATTAAGATATATAGATATAGATATTAAAACTATCCCATGTTCGAAAATTATAAAGTTTCATCAAACAAAAATCTTTTGAGTCCTACAAAAGTTCTTAAGACTATGCACTTAAGTAAAAAAATTATAACAAGGTGATGAAATTTTATATTGTAAATAAGACTAATAATAATTCTTACTTAGACATCAACCAACTTAAGTAATTCTTGCACATCGAAAAATTATGATGAGGTTATGATTTTCTACAAAATAAGAGTAATCATTGTTTTTAAATATCAACCAACAATAATTTGAGTTTAAAAAAGGTCTTAATAAGATTACAAAGTTTTTTGTGGTAAAATGTAAGTAATATTAATCAAACTTTCAAGTGTACAAAATGTTTATTGCACCATAGTTACAATCTATTAAACCACCATTTGGGTAAAGAGCCGATTAATCCAATCCTGATCCTTAGCAGCCAAAGATCCCCTAATTAATCCTATTATACGACTTCTCATCTCAGCCTTGATCCTGTGACGCAAAATTGCTGGCCTTACCAAAACATAATCCATATAGCAGGAATTCCTCTGTCTCCATATGTGATAGCATACAACATTCCAAACGGCACGCATCACTCTCCGTTGGAACTTAGACCGCCGAACACGCAAATCCTTCTCCAAGAAAAGGATGCGATCCATTTTATATTGTAGCCATCCTTCAATGTTATTTAGAACTTCAGAGCTGTACCTGCACTCAAAAAATAAATGCGACACAGATTCCACATTCTCTTCACAAAGACAACACTGATTCGAGCTAATAACTCCATGATGAAAAAGTCGAACTCTCGTATTAAGCGCACCACGGAATATGAGCCAAACAATAAATTGACGCTTAGGCACAGACCAATTATTCCAAACCTGTCTCCTCCACGGCACAACATCCACCCTATCCTCAAAAAATCATAACCAGCACCTATAGAATATCCCTTAGGATCCCCATGCCAAAGTCCACCCGAGAAGGCCGGACTTATTTTATCTTTCATGCTACAAATCCTCTTCAGCTCCAGCTAACATCCACCCCAGGTTGATAAGTAGCCCAATCCCGCCCTTTAAGATAAAACTGACTTACCAACTTAACCCACAACCTATCCGGTTGCTATAAGACTACAAAGTTAAAATTATCCCACATCGGAACAATTAAAATAAGGTACGATAATGATTTTATATTATAAATAAGACTACAAATTTTAGTTAAATTATCCTACATCGACAAATTATAATAAGGTGATGGATTTCTATATTATAAATAAGACTAATTATTTGTTCTTAGATATGATATCAATCAAAATCTTTTGAGTCTTAAAAAACTCTTAAGACTATATACTTAAGAAAATTATCGCACATCGAAAAACTATACTCTCTCTCTTTTGAGTCTTAAAAACTCTTAAGACCATAATAAGACAATGGAATTCTATTATAAATAAAAGTAATCATTTCTCCAAATTATGATGAGGTGATGAAATTCATATTATAAATAAGACTAATCATTCATCCTTAGATGTCAACAAAAAACTTTTAGACTTAAAAAAAGTTCTTAATAAGACTACAAATAATGTTAAATTAAATTATCACATATCCAAAAGTTGTAATGAGGTGATAGAATTCTACGTAATCTTTCGTTCTTAGATATTAACCAACAATCTTTTGAGACTTAAAAAAAGTTCCTAAGACTAAGACTATATAGTTAAAGTATAAGTATCGCGCATCGTAAAATTAAGAAGGGGTGATGAAATTCTATATATTATAAATAAGAGTAATCATTCACCTATAAATAAAAGTTCTTAATTAGACTATATATAAACTTAAATAAACTTAAGTAAAATTATCCCACATTGAAAATTTATAATAAGGTGAATTTTTTTTTATTATATAAATAAGAGTAATCATTCATCAAAAATATATACTCCAATAAGATGATCAAATTCGATTATATAAATAAAGAGTAAGCGTCTATCATTTAACTTAGTTATAAAAACAAATTCTTTTAATCTTAAAAGTAGCTCTTAAAACTATAAACTTAAATAAGTAAATTACCACATCGAAAAATTATGATGAGGTGATGAAATTTTATATCATAAATGAGTAATCTTTCGGTTTTAAATATCAACCAACAATCTTTTGAGTCTTAAAAAACTTTTAAAAAGACTACAAACCTAAAATTATCCCACATCGAAAAAAGTTAAAATAAGGTGATGATTCTATATTATAAATAAGAGTAATCATGCGTTTTTCTGGGTCTTAAAAGCAGATCTTAAAACTATAAACCTTGAGTAATTTATCCTATATCGAAAAATTAAAATGAGTCAATAGAATCTTATATTATAGATAAGATTAATCTTTCGTTCTTAGATATCAATCAAAAATTACATTCTTAGATATCAATCAAAAAACTTTTCGTTCTTAGATATCAATCAAAAAACCTTTTGAGTCTTAAAAGTCTCTTAATAAGACTAAAAATTTAAATAAAAATAATCTCACATCGAAAAATTATAATAAGGTGATAAAACTTTATATTATAAATAAAAGCAATAATGTATTCTTTTGAATTCTAAAATGAGCTCTTGAGACTATAAACTCAGCTGAAATTAAGTTTGATTACTAATATCATGTGATCATTTTATTTATTGTAATGACATAGTTTTATTAAGTTTCTTATTTAACGAATGTACATCATCAATGTAATTAAGCCAACTAACCCGTGCAACGCACGAGCTTTAATCTAGTTGTCTACAAAAAGCAACAAATAACGATCGAGGCCCAGATTTGTCGCGAGTCGGGCAGGATCTCTCCCCGATGAGTAGGCCCGGAAGCGGTTTACAGCCTTCCATAACCACTACTGACAGACGTGGGACACGTACGAGGCATTGGGCACAAGTAACGCCTCGCCTCCCTCACCGTCTCTATCCTCGCGGGCCTCAGCCGTAGTAGAAAGCTAAAACATGGTCCGAGGAGGATCAACCGAGACCCTAAGCTCGTTATAGAGGCATTGGAGCACTAGCCTCTCCCCCATATACCAAACCGGGAGAAATAGTGTGGGGAGGAGCATCCTCTGATAGCTCCTCGACCTCAACTCTACCCCCACATACCCGGGCAAACCCTCATACTTGGCCCAAGGATGGGTCACAAACTGTAAAACCAAACATGCACTGCATTTCAAAACTCCTAACCATGGGGGCTACTTAGGAAAACAAACGAAAGAAAACTTACATCCTCAAGACGTAGCTGGTTCACCAGCATGTTCTCCATCGAGTAGTGGCTCGTAGTTGTCTTGGTCTGAGCCAGCCTCCACTCTATCCCAGCCAAGAACCTAGCTGGGCAAACCGACACCGTCTTAGGTGTCAAACACATAAAGCATGAGTAGATCCAAGCCTGCAAAACCCGAGACACCGTCAACAAACAAAACAAAACCAACAAAAGTCAAACCAAATACCAGTTAAGTGACTTACCTCCAGCACGAGACCTGGACCCACTATGGGTATGGCTGAGTCCGAAGCCACCCTCTGCGGCCTTATCATAGCCTACAAACAACGGGTCATCTCCACGAAACCCGCTGTCACCCAGTCAAAACGACCCAACTGACTCAAATCAACCACGAAGGGCAAAATCCTACCTCTCGCCCTTGTCCAAGAAGTGGGTCGAACCTAGGAAATACCACTACCACAGACGAGCGTCCTGCACCATCGTGTTGGGCTCCTGATCCTACAAAATCGCCACTCTCTAACAGTGGTCGGTGATATAAGAACTGGCCGAGGCATGGGGCGAGTCGTAAGCAGAATGCCCTAGACAGACCCCTATCCAACCCCTAACCTCGACAGTATCCAACCTAAGGCCCTCCGATGCCCACCTAATCAACTCGGGACCTCAAGGCTAGGTAGTCCTATGATCACTCCAAAGTCCTTCAGCGTCATGCCGACCTCTCTGAACGATATATGAAATATCAAGGTCGTGTCATGAAAGCGGTCCACCATCGCTCTGATCACCATCAGGTTGCTCTTGGTTTGGCAACCAACCAATCGAGCCCAATCCCTGACTAAGGGACCCAAGGCCGTCCGCATGACCAACTTCTTAGCCTGTGGGATAAGCTTCTGAGAGTATACCTCAAAGCACGTCGTAAACCTCAAAAAGGTCCTCATCAAACCTGAGGGCAGCAAATCATAATGATATAAGAGTATAAGCGAACCTTAGAAATGCAAATCGATATCAAAAATAATCAAAGAATAATGCTCACCATGCCGTTAATGGTACGGCTCGAGACGTGCTAATCTGGACGGAGCACTATTTGTCGTCCGTTCCAATCCCTGTCCTAGACGGGATCTACGTAAGCTACCTCCTCGACCTCCTCAACTGGCCTAGGTACCCGTCTTCTTCTCTGAACTGTCAGGGGCAAAACACACTTCCTAACTCGATCAAAATCGGCCTCATTTATCGCCCCGGACTCCAGCCTAGGCAAAGGGCACTTTGCCGTCTTTTACGGCCATCCGGGGAATCAGGTAACTCGAGCCGGAAGCCTTTCCGGTCGTACCAATTAATGGAACCTCGTCAGAACTTCCCGTCTCGTCTCCAGCTGTAAAACAAAGCAAAACAAACATCCCGGGTCAGGTCAAGACAACTTAAACGGGTCAAAATAAGCTCAAAATTTTCAAGCAAGATATCAAACTTCCAAAAAGTCAACTAGAACCCATTTTTTACCACAATCACAATAAAAGTGGTTTCGGGAAAATCCGGCATCGTTACAGTCTCATTTGGTCTGTCGTAAGCCTCACGATCTCACACAAAATGACCTAAAGTGCATTCCAAGTCACGAAAATCGACATGCAAGCTACCCACAGTGTCACAAGCAAGAAACTAGAAAATTTACAAGAATCAAGTACGGGAACAATCGGGAAATAGGTCCCTAAACCCTACATGGCCATGGGAGGCCATTAAAGGACCTTCAAGCTTTTGTTTCAAGCAAATAATTACACCTACAAGTTCTATTCTATCCTAATTCGAAAAGGGAACGAAGAACAAGCATCAAAACATAGCAAAACCAAAACATCCAAATCGATTTCTAGGGTTTAAGCAAATTCAATTCAAAACCGTACTAATCAAGTTCAAATCGACAATAGTGAGTAAAGGACACTTACTTGGGGTCGACATTATCATGATTGAGCAAAAATCAAGCTTGGAATCAGTAACAATGGCGAAAGAATGAAAGCAAGACGATGGATGAGAGGCATCGGGTTTTTGGAACGAATAAAGCCATCGCCCTTCAAGTCGCGTTTTTATCTTGGGTCGATAAAACAAAACCCCAGCCGCCTCAGTGCAGAGGCCTCAATGTTGCAGCGCTATGTGATTCAGGCGCCTCAACATTGGGTCACCCGAAGGCTAGCGCCTAACCAATCAGCTTAAGACAAAACCGGGTTAATCCAGACACATTTCTCACTATCCGAAAAGACGTACACTCATCGATTAGAAAAGAAGCAACAGCAAACCACGTCAACCTTCCTGGCAGAGTAACCAAACACATTATCAACCCCGGCAGAGCAACCCATTATACTATACTATCCCCAGCAGAGCACCCTTTAAGGCAGGCACAACCCGTTATGCAAACCAACAAAAATCCCCAGCGGGACCCACCAATTCAAACCGCTCTCTCCAACACCAAATTCAAATAGCAAACCCCTCAGCAAAGTTACAAAAACAAATCAATCACCCTAGCAAATCATCAATCCAAAGCAATCGATCTATATCCTCAGCGGAAAACCACGAACCTCAGTCCAAAATACAAAAAAAAAAACATGAAGCAAGAAGCAATACAAACACAAATTATGCACTCGTCAAGTGTTTATGCAACGATCCCAGGAAAGATCAAAATACAAATACAATTACCAAAAGCCTATGCAACCACTCATCAAAAGCAAAGTCCAGGGAAAGACAGTGATATGTCCCAAAGAATACAATATGCAAAGTCCAGGAACAGACAAGGACCTGTTCCAAAGAATACAATATGCAAAGTCTAGGAATAGATAGTGATTTGTTCCAAGAAATACAATATGCAAAGTTTAGAAACAGATAGGGATCTATGCCAAAGAATACAATATGCAAAGTCAATGAAGAGACAGTGATCTATTCCGAAGAATACGATAGTCCAGGAACAGATAGGGATCTGTCCCAATGAATACAATATACAAAGTCCAGGAATGGATAGAGATCTGTTCAAAATAATACAATATGCAAAGTCCAGGAACCGACAAGATCTTTTACAAAGAAAACGATTATGCATAGTCCAGGAATAGGCAGGATCTATTCCAAAGAATACATTACGCAAGGTCTAGGGACAGACATGGTCTATTCCAAATAATACAATTACAAAAACCAGGGACAGATTCAAACATGGGGTTTTGTTTTGAAGATCAAAGCACTAATCAACTACAATAACTCTTCAAACCCAAGTCAAATGAAGCAAGTTCAGATCAAACTTCAACAAGCAACCGCAGGCAAGGAGGTCATGTATGATTTCTAAACCTTGGCTGACGAGCCTTAGTACGTAGTCCAATGGACTTAAAACGACCCAAGCGGACAGCCACCAGGTCGTAATCCTTGATTGACCTGGGCGGCTATACTTTGACTTTTGCCTTGTCCAAGCCTCAATCAAAGTGAGAACTTCTGTAGACACCCAGATTTGGACCTAGTGGCTGCAGGAGTGCCCGAAAAACAACCGATGATGATTGGACTGCAACACGACATGGTTTTACGATATTTTAGATGATTTTCCTATAGAACGGATCAAATAACTACTCGGAGAAATTAATTCAACATCAAGACGGTCTTAGTCGTGTCATTACGGTCGCGTCAAAACTAACTAGAGTCGATTCCGACTCCGGGGCTCCGAATCGGTCCCGAAACACGCAAAGTTGAACCCGAGCAAACGCATCAGATTGAGTCGAACCTTGCGATACGCGCCCAAGGCCCAACAACGCGCGCTAGGTCAAAGGTCAAAAGACTTGGCAAATAAGCAATCACAAAGATCATGTAGATCTTCATTTTAGAAACTATTCAAATCGGATATTCAAAATCTCGGGCGCTCGGTGGGACGCGCCTGATAATTGCGTCGCCTGGTGTCAAGCGCCTCACGATTGGGTTGCACGACGTTCTGTGCCTGAAATCTCGGATTGAACTACGAGAAAAACTATAAATACCCTCCTCCTCCGCTCATAATCGACACACCACAACTCTCCCCTCTCTACGAGCTGCACACAACTTGCAGCTCTTCTTTAGCGTCACAATCCACGACATTAGGAATGATCCACTCGATCGTTATCTCCGCGATACGCATTCCATGAATTAACGCTACTCTTCGAAGTTCCTCGAGTTCCTGACTCGAAAGGATGAAAAAGAGCACTTGTGTTGGTCCGTCGACTTGCCTTCCACCGTAGCGAAGCTCTACTGAAATCATCGCAGGACTCTAGGAGGATCATCATGTCCAAGTCGATATCGTCACAAGGTTTTCATCTATACCAAACTTTATATATAGCACTTTAATTATGCATTTTGATAATGCCGAGTCCGACCTATGTGTATACTAATTCCACGACACGGCCACCACTTGCACTCAAAGTGGTGTACAAGCCTTACTCCTCTTTGGCCCAGTCAAGACCAACTCTTCTAAAGTACGCAACATCCATAATGTCAACCTCGAGTACTAAAACACCTAAACCGAATCCGAGTGGTCGTTATAAGATCCATTCTTGATCGTCTACACATCATACTTCGTTTGGTGTACATTGTGAGGGTGAAACTCCTCAGACAATGTGATTTACTTACATCTCGCGCTTCACCGTTTTCGTATGATTTACCGCTTTTATGATCATAATCGCATGCTAAATCATCTAACACGAAATCAAAACGTAAACAACTAATGTTAATCAAAACAAGCAGTGGTCTAGTCCCCTATTAATCTTGATGCTCACATCTCACATGTGGCTAGACGCATCTTTATTAATACAGAACCGACACACTTTAAGCAGAATACCAGGTAAGGTATACCAGGAGAATGATTAATATCCGTATTATCACGTTAAAAATGATTTACTAATACGAATACTATATAGTTCTCTCTCTTACGTGCATCTTTTCATGGCCTGTTTGTCACGTAAATTCGCATGCAAAGAATTAAAAATACTTACTTTGACAACAATTTACATGCTCCTTAAACAACCGACATAGCAAAGGCATAGGGGTAAAACAACGGATGTTATTGCATTTTGTGGACATGACATAAGTCCACCCCGACGCGGCCACGCGCGGGTTTGGGGAGGCGAATGAATCTCCATATGAGATGATCAAATTGAAATTTAAATCGAAGTTGGAGTCGCCACCGAACTTTGTGGGAGTTCGGGCCCGTTCGAACCCACTCTATGTCGTAGTGGGCCGTGTACAAAATACGGCCTATTTCCAATGTCAGTGTTTATCGGGTTCGTCCCTTTGCATTTGATACCGATACCGACTTGATCGGATATCGTGTATTGAATGACTCTCGTTGCCAATGGTTTCGGACATCCGGAAACCGAGGTTCTGAGTAAGGGGTGAGGGTACGTGTTGGGAAGTTCACAAAGAACACCCAACCCCGCCCGCACATTAGCGGCCTCTACTAAGATATCGAATGATTTTTGAATACGCGCGTTGGTAATACGATGAATGATATGCAAACATTGTTTTCCTAAACATGCGAGGAATTGAATGGGTTGCTAAGTCAGTTTAATGCATGAAAATTAACGTCAAAGTTGAATTTAGCATGTGAGATTCGTTTTAGTATAATAAAACAAACGATAAAAGGAAATTGCTAAAAAGATGAACAAACGTGTTAGTAACGATTGAATAAAAAATATGAATACGATAATATGCATGATTTTGAAAAGTTTTATGACACGTGATGGATTAACACGTGTTGACCGAGGTCAAGGAAAAAATATCGAGATCTGAAATATGCCTAAAACCCGCTGTTTTGTCTAAAAAACGATGTTCGAAGAATAATAAAAAATAGAGTGAAATCGATTTCTGTGTCGCGTTTTCAGGGAACCGCGCGCCTCGCCCGGGACGCACGCGACTCGCGTCCCAGGCTGTTTTCGAAATTGATTTTAGGAAAATTTTAGCTTTATTAAATCGCGTATAAATATTGCATAATTTATACTCGACTTAATTTTGCGATATTCGTTATATTCAATATTCGACTATGAAATCGATATTAAATACTCGGAATGATTTTTTTAGAAAAGGTAAAAAAAAGGTTTTTGTAAATCGTTTTAAAAATTAAACTTAAAAAACGATGTTTGACTCTCTCCGCGTTAAAATCGTTGTATTTTGTTTTAAGAAAATTATGTAACGATTTTTTAGCATCAACGAGATTAATTTAGTTCTTTTTGATACAATATTCGATTATACAGAATCGATATCGTATTTTTAAGAACGTTTGTTTTATAAAAAATAGTATTGTAGTATCGATATTAGAAATAATAAAAAATACGATGATGACCCGTAAAAAGAAATCGACCGACGACGCAAAAAAGGGGAAAAGACGAGAGGAAGAGGAAGAGAAAGGAGAGAAACAGGTTTGATTTTACACCCTCAACCTACATGCTTTGTGTACTCAGAACGGGGCTCGTCGGAATGTGCCTTAGGCACGGGAGCATCGAGTTAATGTCAATGAGTTATGGTGGTTTTTTGGTTTGGACGTGTAAAGGGTAAGAGGTGGCCGGTTTCGTCGGATCTCGGATATACTATCGGTTTCTCGATGCTAAGTGTATATTTCTGAATCGTAGATGTGTGATAAAAAGTTGATGATGGATGATTGATTGGTAAAATGTGTTGCTATTTGTGTTGTGCAAGGGGCCTATCTATAGGGAAATTCCCGACCTTGGCTAGGAGAAGTGTTTGGGTTAGAACTACCGCTTAGGATAGGAAACGTAAGAAGCTAAGAAGCGCGAGAATTCTGTTTGCTTGGTGAGGAAGCAAGGAAAACCGGCTGAAAACAGCCTGCTCGGCCGAGTGTCCTACGCTTGGTCGTGTGTTTGATTCGGTATTCGGATAGAATTCCTACTTGAGATCGAATTCTATCCTTAAACGGATTTATTTAATATTTTGTGAAGCTGATTTTTTGTAGTGTTTGAGCTCGAATCAGCCACGTGAGGTGTCACGGCTGGTCCGTGTGTCTCGAGAATATCTATGACCGGGTTTTGACTCGGTCACTAAAAGACGGTTTTGCCCCTGGTATCAGATTCGACCCAAATTAGTCTTATTTGACTCGAAACGACCCACTGGGCCTGATTTTGAGGTTGGTTTTGTGAGATATGTACTCCGTAAAAAGCCCAAGCCAAATGCCATTGATTTTGAGCCCGTTTCCGAATATATTAAAGCACGTTTGCGTCCGATCATCATCGGGTGTTTGTCGGAAACTGCTATAGACACCTGGCAGTCAAAATGTGGGTGTCTACAGAGCCCCCACTCTGACTGAGGCTTGGACAGGGCGAAAGTCAGAGTAGCTACCAGATCAATCAAAGATTAAAACCTGGCAACTTCAGGTCGGGTCGTTTAAAGTCCATTAGACTTGCGTAAAAGGGCTCGCCAGCCATAAGTTGGAAATCATACCTGGGCTAATGATGATAACTCCGTGGGGAATCGGACTTGTCGTATAAGTCTTGGGTGCGCCTATATGTGGGTCCATCCCGTTAAATACCGCTGGGGAGTTAGTTGTACGGTCTTGCTTGAGTCGTCCTGTACATGATTTATGCAAAAGATTTTGCATGTAACACATTTGTAGGAAAATGACTCGCGCTGGGGAATAAAATGATTTTTGCTTAGTTTTGAAATCGAAGTCCTGAAAGGAACTCAGGTGCTAGGAAATAGGTTTTCAAAACTGAAATGGGTAGAAAAGAAATTTGCAATTTAAATAGACCGAAACTTGACCTTGTCGAAAAGGATTTTTCAAATGGCTAAGTTTTGCATATTTTAAAATTAGAATTTGAAGAGAGAGGTATACCGACATACTCGACTCTGGACATGACCGGACGAGTTGACAGACACGACTGGACTCTTGAGGGGTTGGACCGTGACTCGGTAGGGGGGTGGGCTACCTAACAAGACTCTTAAGTTGCGCTATTCCGCAGTCTAGGCGAGTGGCAACATGGTCGATTTCTCGGAATGGGATAGATATGCTATAGGGGACTTGCAGTAGTCTATAACGAGACTGTATTTTGCAGGACATAGTAGTGGCAATGCTGTAGACTGGTGCCCTTTTGGATCTTTGATTTTTAGGGTATATTTCCAAAGTGGGTATTGCTCCGAGTCCTGATAGATTCTTGTCTTCGACTGAGCCGAGTACTAGGACACACTACAGAAAGGAGGCTAGATTTCTTTATGAATTTATCTAGATTTTGTGAGTGGATGGAGGTTTTCTGCCTAAGAGAAGCCCCCAGGACGACAAAGTTAGCTGTTGAGAACATGATGGTGTCGTGATCGAAATGATGTCACTCTTTGAATGTGTGTCAATGTGGGTGGTTGTGCCTCTGTTGAAAGGCTGCCTACGTATTCACGTGTAGTGAAATCAAACCATGCCGTAGTTCAGTGAATTGGAAGATATATTATGGTGCCTAGTCTAATAGGACTTTGTGTGTAACTAGCCATAACAATGGTGTAGACTAGGTGCATTCCCAATGATGTCTTGATCAAAGGGCTAGAATGGTTAGGATGTTGATCCTGTGACTGTGAGCGTTCTCCGGGGTAGCCCCCAGAGGTGGTGTGAGCTATTTGGGCATGTTCTATGCCGACCGCAAGTTGAGTTCCCGTGTTTGGGGTTGGTAACTGGTTTGGAGGAGAAGAATTGGGATGGGATTTGACGAGTTTTGTTCTCGGGGATTTGACGAGTTTTGCTCTCGGGGATTTGACAAGTTTTGCTCTTGGGGATTTGACGAGTTTTGCTCTTGGGGATTTGACGAGTTTTGCTCTCGGGGATTTGACGAGTTTTGCTCTCGGGGATTTGACGAGTTTTGCTCTCGGGATTGTGTATGATTAGATAAGGGATTTGACGAGTTTTGCTCTCGGGTCTTTGACGAGTTTTGATCTCGGGTTTGCGTATGGTGATTGTGAATTCTGTTATGTAAAGGGGAAGTCGAGTAAAATGGCTCGAACTTTGATCGGGATAGGTTTTGATAATGCGGGATCTGGTTTCCATGTCTGGCCCTAATTGTTAGGGGTATCCTTTGGAGCTTGAATCCTCAAAATTCCGGGCTGTCTCTAACCTGGGTCTCGGGAAGGTTTTGAGGGTTGTAATGTGGGAAGGCTAAATGTGGTGTTAGCTGACCAGCTTGATTGTCATTCTCCTATTGGATGGTATGAATTTTGACCGAACCCTGGTCATGGGGCTTTCACTTGAATTGACCGTTGATCATGGTCATGGGTTTTTGGGAGTTCTTTTTTATCATGGCCAGCTCTTAGGTTTTGGGCCTTTTGCTTCTTTTTTTTTTCTTTTTTTCTTGGACTTTTGTTTTTTTTTTTTGTCCAGTTTTTTTTCTCTTTTTTTTTTCTGTTGGTCAGACTAACACCTAAGGTAGGGATTGGTCGATCTTATTGGAGGGGTGTGTATTGTGGGAAATGGGTTTGCCTCCCGTCTTGAACCCAAACCAGGAGACTACCGAGATTTGTCCTAGGATTCGATACCGCTCCTGCTAAGTGTAGTATTGTGGCTTCCTATGTCAGACATGGAACAGGTAAAGGAAGACACGGGTCTCGATTTCCTGCAGTCATTATAGATGTGCCTGTAATAGTCACGTGCATGTGCTCACAGTGTATGACGGTGTTCATCATGTTCTCGGAAACACATAAGGAAAGTATATATGAGCAATAGAAAAACTGATTTTATTGAATTTTGAAAAGAGGACAGAATGCAAAAGACTCTGACTCTGATTTGGAAATGAGGATGTAGGTATCCTAGACTCGGACTCAGACTTAGACTCGAATCAGATCCGGACTCGGATGCTCGGTTGGTTTTTTTTAGTAAGGTCTTCGACAGGTGCCACGACTCGCCTAAACTTGGTTTTGCGCAAATGCAAGAGAGGGAGTCAAACTAGACGCGACCCGGGGTGACTGGAATGACTAGGATTCTTGGATCGGGATACTCGAACGTGGACCTGGACAAGGTAATGACCATGACTTGGACTCGATCATGAGGGTGAGTCCAAAAAATGGGGCGACCGTGTTTGACCGCACCGCGTGCTCGGACCAACTGTGGTGACCTAACCCTAGGTGACTCGACTGTTCGTAGTATAGGTACGACTCGAAGAAGGCATCATAAGGACGCCGGTGTAGGATGGACGTAGGGTACCCCTCTAGGGTAACCGTGGTTGACTGCTCGGGTGGAGGACAGCCCCCGAGTGAGATTAAAGACTTTGGTAGGGCTCAGACGGTGCGACATCTAAGTGACTCAAAAGTGGGGTACGTGAGACACGTGTAAGAGATGACCCTTAGAGCAACCGTGATTGACCGCTCTGATGAAGGGTAGCCCCCAAGTCGGATCGAAAATTTGGTTAAGACTCGAGTGTCGGACGAGTGACCCTTAGACGTATGGGTCACGAACCTTTTGTTATAGGGCTATGCCTTGTAAAAGGTTGACTCGGAAAAGACACTTAGACGGGCGACTCGTGAAAGGTGGGCCTCCTTTAGGATCCAGCTGTGTGGGCTGGGCCCTGTTTGAAAGGAGGTTTACGTGAGACATTCCCCAGACTTTGGACTCGATTGTGTAGACGGGCCAACCTTCGTAGGAGTATGTCCTATGTAGGTGGGCCTTGCCTTAGTCAAATAAGGCGGACTGTGATAGGGAGGAAATCCGTGATATAAGATCGACGGAGTTTCGACGCTAGAAGACCTTGACGACTTACGACACGACCCGACACTGCTAAATACGGGAAGTCCTAAGAAGAGGAAGGTTTCGAAATATGATTTTTTGAAAAGCCCGAAAAAAATTCGGGGAGAACCGGCCCTTTTTTCGAAAAAGAAAACGGAAAGGCGGACCGGGCGACGGTTTTGAAAGTTCGAAAGTATTTTCGAGTTTTGAAATGGGCATAATACCGGCTAAAAATAGGCTATTTTGAGTAAAATCGTAAATCCTAAATTTGGTATATGTCCCGGGTTTTGAAATTGGATATTTTGAAAAGGATGCAATTTTTGAAAATGACGGTTTTTGAAAAAGACTTGTAAATCAGATAGCACGTAGTCACGGCAGCAGTGTAACGACACCATGTATGCTCTAATTCTAAGTCTCGGTCAGTCTAAAAGGGTCTATACCAATGTACATAGCCTATCGAGAATCGGGGCGGACTTCCTAAGTCGAGTTGAGCTTAGAACATGCCGTAAAACCCATACGAATCGGCTATGGACACCTTTGACATATCCAATTTGGACTACATCAATAGTATAGTGGGACGTCGGTCACCAGTACCGGCCCGGGAAAATATGGGGTTATGCATGAACCGTAAAACTAAAACGCGTATTGTACTAGTCAAACTATTTCTATTCGAGTCTCACCCTGAGGATGCCGATGGTAAGTCACGCATCAGTTAATCCCCAGCGGAGTCGCCAAATTGTGGACATGACATAGGTCCACCCCGACGCGGTCACGCGCGGGTTTGGGGAGGCGAATGAATCTCCATATGAGATGATCAAATTGAAATTTAAATCGAAGTTGGAGTCGCCACCGAACTTTGTGGGAGTTCGGGCCCGTTCGAACCCACTCTATGTCGTAGTGGGCCGTGTACAAAATACGGCCCATTTCCAATGTCAGAGTTTATCGGGTTCGTCCCTTTGCATTTGATACCGATACCGACTTGATCGGATATCGTGTATTGAATGACTCTCGTTGCCAATGGTTTCGGACATCCGGAAACCGAGGTTCTGAGTAAGGGGTGAGGGTACGTGTTGGGAAGTTCACAAAGAACACCCAACCCCGCCCGCACATTAGCGGCCTCTACTAAGATATCGAATGATTTTTGAATACGCGCGTTGGTAATACGATGAATGATATGCAAACATTGTTTTCCTAAACATGCGAGGAATTGAATGGGTTGCTAAGTCGGTTTAATGCATGAAAATTAACGTCAAAGTTGAATTTAGCATGTGAGATTCGTTTTAGTATAATAAAACAAACGATAAAAGGAAATTGCTAAAAAGATGAACAAACGTGTTAGTAACGATTGAATAAAAAATATGAATACGATAATATGCATGATTTTGAAAAGTTTTATGACACGTGATGGATTAACACGTGTTGACCGAATTCAAGGAAAAAATATTGAGATATGAAATATGCCTAAAACCCGCTGTTTTGTCTAAAAAACGATGTTCGAAGAATAATAAAAAATAGAGTGAAATCGATTTTTGTGTCGCGTTTTCAGGGAACCGCGCGCCTCGCCCGGGACGCACGCGACTCGCGTCCCGGGCTGTTTTCGAAATTGATTTTCGGAAAATTTTAGCTTTATTAAATCGCGTATAAATATTGCATATTTTATACTCGACTTAATTTTGCGATATTCGTTATATTCAATATTCGACTATGAAATCGATATTAAATACTCGGAATGATTTTTTTAGAAAAGGTAAAAAAAAGGTTTTTGTAAATCGTTTTAAAAATTAAACTAAAAAAACGATGTTTGACTCTCTCCGCGTTAAAATCGTTGTATTTTGTTTTAAGAAAATTATGTAACGATTTTTTAGCATCAACGAGATTAATTTAGTTCTTTTTGATACAATATTCTATTATAGAGAATCGATATCGTATTTTTAAGAACGTTTGTTTTATAAAAATAGTTTTGTAGTATCGATATTAGAAATAATAAAAAATACGATGATGACCCGTAAAAAGAAATCGACCGACGACGCAAAAAAAGGGAAAAGACGAGAGGAAGAGGAAGAGGAAGAGAAAGGAGAGAAACGGGTTTGATTTTACACCCTCAACCTACATGCTTTGTGTACTCGGAACGGGGCTCGTCGGAATGTGCCTTAGGCACAGGAGCGTCGAGTTAATGTCGGTGAGTTATGGTGGTTTTTTGGTTTGGAGTTTGGACGTGTAAAGGGTAAGAGGTGGCCGGTTTCGTCGGATCTCGGATATACTATCGGTTTCTTGATGCTAAGTGTATATTTCTGAATCGTAGATGTGTGATAAAAAGTTGATGATGGATGATTGATTGGTAAAAAGTGTTGCTATTTGTGTTGTGCAAGGAGCCTATTTATAGGGAAATTCCCGACCTTAGCTAGGAGAAGTGTTTGGGTTAGAACTACCGCTTAGGATAGGAAACGTAAGAAGCTGAGAAGCGCGAGAATTCCGTTTGCTTGGTGAGGAAGCAAGGAAAACCGGCTGAAAACAGCCTGCTCGGCCGAGTGTCCTACGCTTGGTCGGGTGTTTGATTCGGTATTCGGATAGAATTCCTACTTGAGATCGAATTCTATCCTTAAACGGATTTGTTTAATATTTTGTGAAGCTGATTTTTTGTAGTGTTTAAGCTCGAATCAGCCACGTGAGGTGTCACGGCTGGTCCGTGTGTCTCGAGAATATCTTTGACCGGGTTTTGAGTCGGTCACTAAAAGACGGTTTTGCCCCTGGTATCGGATTCGACCCAAATTAGTCTTATTTGACTCGAAACGACCCACTGGGCCTAACTTTGAGGTTGGTTTTGTGAGATATGTACTCCGTAAAAAGCCCAAGCCAAATGCCAATGATTTTGAGCCCGTTTCCGAATATATTAAAGCACGTTTGCGTCCGATCATCATCAGGTGTTTGTCGGAAACTGCTATAGACACCTGGCAGTCAAAATGTGGGTGTCTACACATTTACATCACATTGGAACGAAGTTATCAGCCCACCAATTGATTACTAGAGGCAGCTATGTGCGGGCGGGATTGGGTGTTGACGTCAATCGGATGTTGGCTTCCCAATATGTACCCTCGCCACTTACTTAAAATCTACCGTTTCCGGATGACTGAAACTTTTGCAATGAGAATCATTCTAGACAAGGAATGCTTAAGGATACAAGTCTCTATCGTTAGGTCCTCATGTCGCTCGACTTTGAGCCGACTAAGGATCAAAGTTGTCTTGAGCGGTTTCCGAGTATCCCAAAATTACTCGGTGGCAACTCCACAAATCGCCAACAAATTCGGTTTACTAAAACGGTCACCAAACCAAACGATTCGGTCTTTAAACATTGACAACCACATCTCGATCGATTCAACGGAAACATAGATGCGCCCAGACATCTATCTAGTACAATTCAAATCGCCAACCAAATCGAGATCCGACAAATCGCCCCAAATGCGGGATCGGACCGGCCTAGACCAGCGTCTGATGAGTCGTGTGGATGGCCGCCGCAACGGTCCGCGCGGCGAGCGGGTGGCAGCGTCCACAGAAGGATCCCCTAAATGATAAGTCGGAGTCATGTATATATAGGGAACGTCAAGTTTTGAAATGCATTAGTGTCGAAACCTAATTATGATTTCGACATAGAGGCATAGGAAGGCTGGCGCCTTGATCCTGGAGCGTGTCATCTGGCGTGCCTGGATTCTGTGGCGGCGTGGGGCTTCGTGTGATTGAATTCGCGAGGATCGAAAATTGCTCGAAATACGGGATTATGTATTGGGATGCTTTTTAAAATTGGTTTGTTTCGGGTTTGACTACGTCGAAAAAAAGGTTTCGCTCCCGATGGCGGTTTTGGTTTTAAATAGCTTTATTTGATTGGGAACGACTCACGGAGCCTGAATTTGAGATCGTTTTGAGAGATTTGTACTCCGCTATGTGCTCGAGCTGGATACTATTGATTCTGAGCCATACTTGAGCGTATTGATGCATGTTGACGTCCGATCATCATCGGATGTTTTGTTGGAGACTGCTACAAACACAAGTAGGCAAAATGCAAGTGTCTACAGCTCCGTGAAAACATCAAACATTAGATCATTTTAAATTTGTATTACATTGACCATTGCATAAAAGTGAATGAGAGGGCACCCCATGCAAACAAAGAGTAACAAACGACATAAAAATCCAAAAATAAACGCACACCAAGCCAAATAACATATCTAAGGTCATCATCTTTGAAGCGTAAAATAAATAAGACTTAAAACACCCAACAAGAGACACCACCAAGCCCATCAATAACATATTAAGGTCATCCTTGAAACGTAAAATAAATCAAAGGAAACCCTTGTATATAACTAGTTTAGTTTAGTTTTGTATGTTGAATTAATATAGTACGTTAATTAGATATAATGATGCCATTATTAGTCCTTTGCCTCTTAGCATTACCGGAAGTGGACTCTTCCCCGGAATTGGATTTTTCCATAACCTCCTTTAATACTTCGTGTATTGAGCTTATCGAGCATTGTGACATGTTTTCAGTCGTCTCATCTTGAGGATCTTGAGTAACAAAGAAGAGGTTCTTAACTCTCCCTCCAACTGTGGTTATCTCGGCTTTTATTGTCCTTAACCCAAGTGATTTTAAGGCCTTATTTAGGTCAGGTAATAGATCTGAACGGTCGTCACAGCATAATGACGCCTTTATTATGAACTTACCGTCTTGTTCGTCCGATGCTGGATCAACGGTCAGCTCATCGCTCTCAGTCGGAACTTGACTTCTTTCTGATATCATTGAGGTTTGCCTTCTTAGCTCTTTCACATGTTGTATCACTTCTGCTAGCAATGAAGCCTTGTCTGTCTAAATCAAACAACCATCATAATAATAATAAGAATAAGCTATGAATAATAATATATGTACATCTTATATCATAACATCGTTGTATTACCAAATTATAGAAGATATTGTACACAATAGGTCACATGTTTGAATTTTTCTCCTTTTAGTGTGAAAAAAACAATTACGGAGTATGTATTGCCAATATATCATAAGTTTACCAGATGATGAACCCACCTTTGAATCTCACTCGCTCGTTGTTAACTTCATAAGACTTTGAGAAAACTTTTGGAAGAGAGAAAACTATTTGAAGAAAAAATGGTGATTTTGTCGTTCTTTAAGAAAGTTAAGCATGGTTTTGTTGTTTGACTCATAATGTAACTCCGGCAAGAAATGTTTATGTAAGTTTTTCATCTGCTCTGCGGTTCCTCTTTATCATGTCAGCTATGAATGACATTAACCTCTTTAACTTTATTCTTTTTATTAGTGTTTCACCTTTTTTTTCAAATCATCATTCTACTCTCCCGCCAAAAACAAAAAAGTAAACGTGAGTTACCTGTACCGAATAACATATGCTTTTATGCGTAAATAACACTACTATACCATGATGTAGCATGATCCATGCATGCATGCATTTTTGTAATTACCTTTTATTTATTTATTACTCTTTCCGTCTTATTTGTTTATCTTTTATATAAGTAGCGTTAGAAGTATATGACTAAAGACATTAGACTCTAGTTATATAGTTAACGATGTTTTACGCAAAGATAATCTTACTCGGCATACATTAACATATTTATTTGAAAGGTCTCGACTTCTAACTCATTATCATATTAAATCTGCTCCTAACTAGGCGTGACACTTTGATATGAATTAAATAACACAGAGTGACATAAACTAAAACAAACATGTGTAGTTAAATTCTAATGACGGCTTAATAAGATTATAAAATAATACATGTAGAGGAGGATAGTTACTTACTTTAGTGGTGCTAGGCAGCAAGCTTCTGAGCTTGGAAAGATGATTATTGATGCGCTCGCGTCTGCGTCTTTCGGCTTCGCTATGGCTTTTGGAAGCAGCAAGGGCTTTGGCGTCCATGATTTCTTGGGCGGTCATCTTGTTCAGCTCAGCTTGGAGTCCGAATGGGGCGACGGTGCCTGAGTGGAGCATGTTGGGTCCTACTCCTAGGGCATCCGAAAGAAGCCTAAGGTTGTCCGAGGAGGAGGAGGGCCCATCATGATGATATGCAAATTGAAGGGAAGTTGTTGAAGGCCTTGATCTGCTAAACATCCCTGCAGCAGCAACATAGGATGATGACGACGACGATGATGGGAAGAAGAAAGGGTCATGGACTTGTTGGGAGTTCCATGGTAGGATTTGTGGCTGATGATGATGGGGTGGTGGTGGCGGCGGCATCAACGATGAGATATCTGGATATACCAATCCACCTGCCCTACCTCCTCCAACAAAAGTATTATTATTACCATCAAAGGGATCTTGTACCACATGAGATGGGTGGTGGTTGTACTGTTGCATATGCATCTCCACTATGTTGTTGCTCATCATCGGATTATTATCTTCACTACTTTGGTTCTCTAATCCTAAACCTCTTCTACTAATTTCTTCATTACCATTAGGGTTATGCTGTTTATGATTGTCAGTATGCTCGCCGTTATTCATCTAGCAAGGAACGGGTAAAGAATATGTCATCAAACATATTCATTTGAAAGAAGAAAAACAATATTATTCTGGCAAGGATGTGAACCAAAGAAGGATAACTTTCTTATTTGGGTGAAACAGGAAAGGGTGAAGCAAGAAGAAAGGGAAGAGAAACGAATACATCTTACTTGATAAGTGTTGTTGTGTAATATGTATTGTCTGTTCTATCAGAAGTTGGGTGACATATATATCTATCTATACTACCCGGTATGTAATAAAACAACAACCACAACATTGATTTTTTGGCGCCAAAACAAACTTTATTTAAACATCAAACTTTCCATATTAATCTATATATAATAATATAAATATTAGAATAATCATTAACTTAATATAATATTAATTGGAATTTCCATATTAATAAGATATTTTTGATATATAGACCTGTTAAAATGTCACAGACATAGAATTATAATATTTTGATGGTAATATAATTTATTTAAACAAGTTAAAACATTTGAAAACACCGTAAATATAAACATGTTGACAAAATAACTTACTCCCTCCGTTTCATTTAATTCTTTACGTTTGTTTTTTCATACTTGTCAATGCACGTTTTCTTTCGTCCATAACTTTAGTTACATATTTGTAAAAATTATAAAAAGTTGATATTTATAACGAACTCGACTGGACAATTTAAACAATATCTCCCATAATTATATTTTATTTTATACACCCTCCGTTCCATTTGATTATTTGCATTTGGTTTTTCGCACTTGCCAATGCACGTTTTCTTTTGTCTATATCTTTAGTTACGTATTTCTAAAAATTATAAAAATTTGATGTTTATAACGTATTTGACAATTTAAACAAGATCTCACGTGACTATATTTTATCTTATATATTAGAAGTTACATTGGCGATTTCACTCACCTATGAATAGTGCCCAAAAAGCAAACGCAAACAATAAAATGAAATGGAGGGAGTATATTAGAAGTTATATCGACAATTCTCCCCACTTATGAATAGTGCCCAAAAACCAAACGTAAAGAACCTATTGGAAATGAAGAAGTATTATGCTAACTGCTATTGAAATTTATTTTATACTAATAATTGAACATAGATTAAATATTTTCTGAAATGTCCATAGTCATGTAGGAGTGTTGTTGCGGTTCAGTGGTAGGTTACCCCAGGGTATTTGAGTCCGAATGGGATAACGGAATAGCAATATGTCCCCCACGGTATTGTGAACGCCGTTTTGGACATATCTTCTTCGGTATTTTTTATCTAGTTGTATCTGGTGTATCCATCCATGAGAGAGAGTAATGCCTGATCTGCGGTGTTGTCAAGTCGAATGTCAATGTGCGGTAAAGGAAAGTCGTCCTTTGGACTTGCCTTATTAAGGTCTCGGAAGTCAATAAAAACCCGGATTCTCCCATCCTTTTTGAGAACGGAGACAATATTTGAATACTCCGACACTTGTCAACTTTATTATACCTATACACACAATGAGGACATACATTGTGAACTTTTTAAGTGTGGAGTAGGGTGTTGTGTACCTAGTACTTGATGATATCGTGTGTTTTCTTTTGTAGTTTAATCTTTTGGTGTGGAAATAAATGTTGGTGGCCGAGGACGGAATGAAAAATCGAAAGAGCATTCCGTGTAAAATAAAGAATCGAGTTGCAAGTCACGCACCACAAAAAAATAGAAAAAAAATATGAAAAATTGCAAAAATAACAAAGCAAGAGCCAATTCTTCATATGTTGATTGATTGAGAGTTATAAGAAGGGAGTGATAATAAAGATTGGAAGAGTAGGATAAATTTTTATTTTGTTTAGAGAAATTTAATTTAACTTTATTTTTGGGTGATTTTTGCATGATCATGTAGTATGGAGATGTGATCATATTTGGCGACCACGTGATTATGTTTCTCTTGGAGTGATAAGAAGGGAGCCATAAGAAGAAGATGAAGAATGAAGATGAGACTAGGTTACCTCGTTAGGTCATGATATGACCAAGGTGACCATATACACCTTACTTTGGAGAGATAAGAAGGTGGCTTTGAAAAGAGAAACTTCGGGATGAGGATTGAGTCTTCATGTCGAGGGAGAAATAAGGAGGTTTTTGTGAGTGATTGTTTACGTACACATCATTTTGAGTCTTACTTATTTTTCTTTCTATTTTATGACATAGTTGTGTTTTTTAGGGAGCCTCTAATGAAGGAAGGTGTGTGAGAGAAGAATGGTCGATATCTTCATATCCCATGCTCGCTATATTTGGACTTTGATTTCTTGTAATAGTTCTCGAGTTTACTCGGGACGAGTAAAGTTCATGTGTGGGGTATTTTATTGACACAAGTTGTACTCTTCTTTTTAGGCTCGTTTTGTTACCATTCGGGGTGATTTTACACACATTTATAGTGTTGTGTAGCTATGCACCCGTTATAGTGTTTTTGTTAGTTTTACAACTTATCCTATGCATAGCTTGTCTGAGTGTCATTTATCTCGATTGTGCCTCTTTTGCCAAAGGATTAGAAACCATAGGCGACTCAACTTTTGAACCAGACATTTGCGATTCGAGAAGTCACGGAAGCATCTTAACCAAGTAGCAGAGCATGCGAGAAAAACCTAAGGAGAAAGAATAGTGGAAAAGGAAATGAAGTCGAAGACCGAGCTGCCAGGCACAGACGGGCCAATTCTGGCGCAATTTGTGCTGAAACTAGGCGAAGTCTGCGTTGTGCAGTGGCGCAATCTACGCAAATCCAGCGCGGTCTGCGCATCACTGTTGGCGCAGTCTACTCAGCCTGCGCAAATATATTCACTTAAATCCAGTTTTCAATTTTCTAATTCCGTGAATTCGAGCTCTCTCTTGGGCTTCTAATTTTTGAGTTGGGTTTTGGGCATTACTATATAAGCATGTAATACATTTTTTGTAGGGTTTATGAGGAGTTTTAGACATCATTAACCTCTCTAATCTAGTTTTCATTTTATTTAGCGTTGGAGACCAAGACTTGATCTTTATTATTATTATTATTGGCTATGTTCTTAATTATGAGGAGCTAATCTCCTTAATCTTGGTATAGATTCTACCGACTTGTGTAATTCCTCTATTATTGTAAGATTTTATTCACTTTAATCTCATTTTATCCTATGCAATTCCTACTTTAATTATTGATGGTCTTTAATATTAATTGATTAGGGCCATGAATTCCTATCTAGGTGTCATTCACTATTTGCTTGTGTGTCTGAAAAATTGTCTTCCTATCTACACCCAAGTAGCACTCTTGGCACAATATTGGTTTGTTATTTCCTTTGGAGTGCCTTGATTAAGAAATTACCATGTTGTAGGTCTTGATTCACGTTTTGGATCATTATTCTACTCTTTTAAAGTGTTCTAAATTCGATATGCATATTCACTGTTTGCTTAATATGTGTGGACGAATGAATTAGATACCTTATGTGTAATGTTATTGAGCATAGGTGTTTAGTATTTGAGAAGATAGTTGAGCTTGAGATTAGATTATCTTTCATTAGTAGTTGGATTATACATATGTGGTATGAGTTTATACCAAGATGCTTGCCTTATATTATTGATTACATCATTTTGACTATTGTGGTTATGATTAGTTTCATTTTCTTCTCTTGTATACCTTAGTTATTCTCTTAGATAGTTTGTTTTTTTGCAATAGTCTAGTTTAGTTTCATTAGTTTTATTGTCTTATATACCGACCATCACTGTGGATCGACATCCTTTATTACTTACTACTTTTCTACGTTCTTATGCTTAGTGTTTGTTGCTTGTGCAGGCACGTGAACGTTTAGCCGAACAAGATCACCCGAGCCGTTCTAGAAGGAGACACTAGTAGGAAAATGACATTTGACAAATAGATAATACAACGGTTGTTCTAAATAACTGTAGTGTATTACAAAAGACGACGGTTATTGGGAAGCGACCGATGCAAAATGTTTATACAAAACATAACCGCATCAGGAAGGATATAGGACCGATGCAAAATGTATATTTAAAACATAACTACATCGGTCTGCATTTACAACCGATGCGAAAAACTTTTGTAAAATATCTAAAACGACGACCATTCTAACCGTTGTATATTATAACCACCAGTTTTAATAATATAACCACAAATATGTATGTCCAATATTTCATTGTTTTAAGAGTTGAATGACTGAACAAAGACGAAACTAGTACATAAAAGTATTTGAGCTGAATGACTTAGCTTCTCCGCAGAACAAAGCATAGCTTTGTTGACATAGCTTTGGATCTGATTAGTGAGTTTAACTATTGGAAGCTGAAATTAAATGAACTATTCCTTATTAAGCTACCAGTCTTAAAATTAGGAAAGTGAAATTATTAATTATTTGAGCTTGAACAAATTTCACACTTTTGAGTTCATAGCGCACTCACTTTATTTATCCAATTAATCCTCCTGCGTGAAAGGGATTTGTAAATGTTATAGTATAGGTGGAAGTTTCTTTGCCTTACAACTGATTGAGTATTTAGCTCTCAAATTTTACCTCTATTTCTGTCATTTACGGTCAGCATTTCTCTCCATTGTAATTAATTCGTGAGTGTGTAGCTGTTGATGTGTTTTCATGCAATCTGTTTTT
Source organism: Agrostemma githago (assembly GCA_958450325.1). Lineage (NCBI taxonomy): Eukaryota > Viridiplantae > Streptophyta > Magnoliopsida > Caryophyllales > Caryophyllaceae > Agrostemma > Agrostemma githago. The sequence continues at coordinate 51,614,132 of OY288254.1, forward strand.
GTGTGGTGGATGGTGGTTAGTATTGTGTCTTTCAGTCGTCGTTCAACTATATAACCGATATAGTTACTAGCTAGTGTACCTTGCCTACGTTGGCGTACATTCTAATTTTCTGCATTGGATTTTTACTTATCTGATTGCCTGCATAGGGTACCACTATGCAAGTACTCAATTGTTGTGCAAAAAATAAGTGATGAACTCACACTTTAGGCCTTTTTACGAATGAGTGTGCTAACTAGACTAAGCAACCTAACACCCACATTACGCGCAGAAAGGTGCAAGAATTTGCTGCTATTCTCATGGATTGTGGACTCATATTATTTTCTCTATTTCTGCCATCATATATAGCCTCACTCTTTCTTGTGTGCACTATTATTATTAATTATTATTTTTAATGAAATTGCATTTAGCTACAATAATACCTCAGTTGTTTATGCAAAAAAGATGGAACGGGATGATGGTGTTTCAAGTCACTCTCTATCTTCTATCTCATCTTATAACGACTACGTAGTACGAAGTATAATTTACAAGGCATTGCTATTGCTAGTCCTTAGTTTCTTTATATGGGATTTAATTAACCTCATTGTTTACGGAATACTATTATGGCATGTTTGGGAACTTGGATTTGGATTTGAATTCCGCATTTGAAATATTTTGGGCGTTTGAAACCTTGGGATTTGGATTTGAAATTTTGATCAAATTCAACCTAGTTCAAATTTGGTTTTCTCAAATTCCTAGTATATGGTAGTCATTTCAATTCCGTCACTTGTCATTTCTTTGTTTTTTCGCATAATCTTGTCGTAATATTTATTTTTCTTTTTTTTTTCCCCCGTATTTGAATATTTACATTTTTCTAATGAAAAATTTTAAAAAGTAAAAATTGGTGACCTTGAACCGACTCCACCTGCCCGAAATCCAAATCCAAATCCAAGGATACCCAAATACCATTTTGAATTTGAATTTGGATTTGAATTCTAGAAATTCAAATACAGGAATTGAATTCATGATATTCAAATCAATTCCGAGTACCCAAACGCAACCTTATGGAATTTCTTATGAAACCAATTGTGCATATATATGGATTACCATGGATTTTGAAATATGGTTTTTTGTCTAAAGGGTATTAAACTATTAAGGGTATTTTCCTACTATTTACATCTATTTTTTGATACAGTAAACACAGTTGTTAGGCTATTTGGCGAGAGATTAACACATGTTGACCAAGTTGTTAGGCATTGACCGAGTTTGTTAGAAAAGTTTGTTAGACTATTGTCTATAAGAACACTTGTACATGCATAACAGAACATTCATTCACAATAATATACAACAAACTTCTATCTTTCTATTCTCTCAATTCTGTTACGATCACCATTGTTGCATACTCAAAACTCGAAGTACTCTCCCATTGTAGAGCTACCTCCTGCGTCCTGTATCATTGGTATCAGAGCCGTAAATCCTGGCGCCAAAACATATCACTGTAAATCAGGCAGCGACATTAACAAAGAATTCGACTTTGCTGGCAGAAATTCTTCGTATGTTGAAGGATCAGGAACCACCGAGAAACGGGGGATATCAACCACCACCGCCGCCGCCTCTGCCACCGCGGAATAATCTCTCTTTTAATCCTAAGGTGGAATTTCCGACATTTGATGGTAAGAATCCTCGATTATGGATTAAAAAGTGCAGTAAATACTTCAATTTATGCAAAATTGAGATGAATCAACGAATTGATTTAGCAAGCATGTATATGATTGGTAGAGCTGAGTCTTGGTTTAATAGCTATATTGCTGTACACGCTGAAATTACTTGGGATGAGTTCATCGTTGATTTGTGTGCTAGATTTAAGGAAGAAATTGGGGGAAATATTGTGGAAGAATTCAATAAGCTGAGTCAAAATGGTAGTATTGACGATTATCTAGACGCTTTTGAGAACCTAAGAGCACTTATGATTCAAAGAAATGCATTACTACCTGACCAATATTTCTTAGATAGCTTCATTGGAGGCCTAAAACCGACATTGAAGCCTTTTGTGCGTGCTTTTAAACCTGGTAGCTTGTCACAGGCAGTAGAGTATGCTAGGTTGCAGGAGGAGGCTTTAGCAGCTACTAAATATACTCCTAAAACCTTTGTGAATAATACTAAATTTGTACCCATTGCAAATAAACCATTCAATAAGGGGCTGTTGCCTACGCCACCTGCAATAACCCAGGGTAATCAACAAAAGCAAGCTAAATTTCTAAGTGCAGCGGAGAGGGCTGAGAAACAGAGGAAAGGGGAATGTTATTTTTGTAGTGAGCCTTACGAGAGGGGGCACAAGTGTAAACTCAAGCAAACACAATTGTTTGCCGTGGAGATCCCTGCTTGGGAGGATGAGGATGAACTTCTAGAGGTTGTGGAGGATGAATTCTTAGGGGGAGTTTCTGAGGAAGTTCAGGTAGGAGAACCCTGTATTTCGGTGAATGCTTTAGCAGGGAGTCAAGGGTTCCAAGCTATGAGGGTGACGGGTTATTATGGAAGGAAACCTATACACATTTTGATAGATTCTGGTAGCACCCACAACTTCCTAGATCAGAATGTAGCAGTGAGGTTGGGATGTAAAATGGACCAAATTCCGCCCCAGGCAGTAACAGTAGCGGATGGGAATCATTTACCATGTCAAATGGTCTGCAAAGGTTTCTCTTGGAGGTTGTTGAACAGTGAGTTCAAGACGGATGTATTACTGATTCCTCTTGGGGGTTGTGACATGGTGTTGGGTGTACAATGGCTTCAAACCCTTGGCACCATAAGTTGGGACTTTAAACAACTGAAAATGGAGTTTCATTATGAAGGGAGGAAACTGGTGTTGAGGAGAATACCCCCAAAGAAGGTGAAAACAGTGGAACATGGCCCTTCCATAAAAATGCTAGAATCGGCTGCTCAGGTATGTCTGCTGTAGTTGACTAGTGTGACCAGGGATGAGGGTACTCATATACCTAATAAGAAGTTGCAGATGGAAAGTGCACAGTACCCGACACTTGAGAAATTACTGCAAGAGTGTAAGGTTTTGTTTGAAGAACCTGAGGGACTTCCACCTGTCATGAGGGATTTTGATCATAAAATTCCATTAATAGAAGGCAGCCAACCTGTGAATATAAGGCCTTATAGGTATCCGCTTAAGAGGAGGGACATCATTGAACAACTTATACAAGAAATGATGGAGAGGGGAATCATTCAGGTTAGCTCAAGCCCCTTTGCATCCCCTGTCGTCTTGGTGGGAAAAAAAGATGGAACGTGGAGGATGTGCGTGGATTATAGGGAATTAAATAAGCGTACTGTAAAAGATAAATTCCCTATTCCAGTGGTGGATGAGCTGATTGATGAGTTAGCAGGAGCTACAGTCTTCACAAAGTTGGATTTGAGATCTGGCTATCATCAACTTAGGGTACATGAGAGTGATGTGTTCAAAATGGCTTTCAAGACACACAGTGGGCATTATGAATTCTTGGTCATGCCCTTTGGCCTCACAAATGCACCAGCTTCTTTCCAGAATTGGATGAATAATGTGTTTAGACCCTTGTTGAGGAAAAGCGTGTTAGTATTCTTTGATGACATTCTGGTTTACAGTTCTTCCTTGGAGGAGCATTGGAAGCACTTGGCTGAAGTATTCCAATTAATGGAGGAACATCAATTATTTGCTAAGACTAGTAAGTGTGAATTTGCTATAGCAAAGGTAGAATATTTGGGACATTTTATATCAGGGGAAGGGGTGGAGACTGACCCTAGAAAAATTAAGGCTGTACAGGAGTGGCCGACCCCTAGAAATGTCAAGGAGTTAAGGAGTTTCTTGGGATTGACTGGTTATTACAGAAAATTCGTGAGGGATTATGCTTCTATATGCCATCCACTTACTCAATTGCTCAAGAAAGAGGGTTTTAACTGGACAAAGGAGGCTGCCAATGCATTCCAACAACTGAAAGCAGCAATGCGTACAACTCCAGTATTAGCTGTACCCGATTTCGACAAAATATTTACAGTAGAAACAGATGCTTCTAACAATGGAATTGGGGCTGTACTCACACAAGGGGGACATCTGTTGGCTTTTATTAGTAAAACCTTGGGACCCAAATGGCAGAAGTTATCCGTCTACGAGAAGGAACTGTTGGCGATAGTATTTGCAGTCCAAAAATGGGAACAATATTTGCAGTCCAAAAATGGTTGTTACAGCAGAAAATTTCTACCCCATTTCAGCAGTTTTGGCTGTCAAAACTTATGGGATTTGATTATGATATCCACTACAGTTCAGGCAAAGAAAATACGGTGGCGGATGCATTGTCCCGAGTACCGGGAAGTGATTTGTTGTGCTTATCTTTGTCTGAAATTCAATCAGACCTAACTGAACAAATCTGGGCCAGCTGTAGTGAGGATGTAGTGCTCCTTGGGATCATCCAGCAACTGCAACAGGGTGCTGAAGTTCGCCATTTTTGGTTGCATAATGGATTATTGAAGAAGAAAGGGAAGATTGTAGTTGGTCCCAATCAGGCATTGAGAACGCAGATATTAAATTGGATGCACAGTTCAGGAGAGGGTGGTCATTCGGGGAGAGATGCCACAACACGAAGAATGAAGTCTTTGTTTACCTGGAAAGGGCTGACCAAAGATGTTAGCCATTTTGTCAGGCAGTGTCCCACTTGTCAGGCCAATAAGTATGAGACATCAGCTTACCCTGGGTTATTGCAACCTTTACCCATTCCTGATGAAGTATGGGTGGATATTTCGATGGATTTTATTACCGGGTTGCCAAAGTCTCAAGGGAAGGAAGTGATTTTCGTTGTGGTAGACAGACTCAGTAAATATGCTCACTTCATAGCTTTGTCTCATCCCTTCACTGCTGTGGATGTTGCTCAGTCATATTTGGATGGAGTGTTTAAGCTACATGGTTGGCCGCGAAGTATTGTGAGTGACCGGGATGCTATATTCTTGAGTCAGTTTTGGCAGGCGTTATTCTCAATTCAGGGAACTGAACTCAGACTGTCTACAAGCTACCACCCACAGACAGATGGTCAGACGGAGGTAGTCAATAGGTGTATCGAAGCCTACTTACGTTGTATGAGCAGCCTAAAACCCAAGGAGTGGTCCCTATGGTTGCCCTTAGGGGAATGGTGGTATAATACCTCCTTCCACAGTTCAACTAACCTGACTCCTTATGAGGTGGTCTACAATCAGCCTCCCCCTCTACATTTACCATATATTCCAGGAGAGACCCCAGTTGATGCGGTGGACAGGACTATGAGGCGAAGGGAGAGTATGATTATAGAGTTAAGGAAACAATTGGCTAAAGCTTAGATCAGGATGAAGGTGCAGGCAGATAATAAACGATCAGAACGTGTGTTTCAGATCGGGGATTGGGTATGGTTAAAGTTACAGCCTTACAGGCAGGGCAGTATCCAAGAGCGCGGTAACCAGAAATTATCACCTAAATATTTTGGCCTTTTTCAGATCATTGATACAATTGGGAAGGTGGCATATAAGATACAACTTCCAGATTCAGCTAGAACACATAATGTTTTTCATGTGTCACAATTGAAGCCATTCAGGGGTATACTTCCTGAAGCCCATATTCCACATTGGATGCAAGGTCGAGCTGCCGATACGGAAGTACAACCGATCAAGGTGGTGGATAGAAGGGTGGTCAAGCGTCAACAAAATGCAGTAGTACAACTCCTTGTTCAATGGGAGGGATTTGCTGAAAGTGATGCATCGTGGGAGTATGCTACTGTTATTGAGGAACGTTTTCCTGAAGTTTACGTCCGTGAAATTGAGCCTTGAGGACAAGTCTCTTGAAGGGGGAAGGTATGATATAGTAAACACAGTTGTTAGGCTATTTGGCGAGACATCAACACATGTTGACCAAGTTGTTAGGCATTGACCGAGTTTGTTAGAAAAGTTTGTTAGACTATTGTCTATAAGAACACTTTTACAGGCATAACAGAACATTCATTCACAATAATATACAACAAACTTCTATCTTTCTATTCTCTCAATTCTGTTACGATCACCATTGTTGCATACTCGAAACTCGAAGTACTCTCCCATTGTAGAGCTACCTCCTGCGTCCTGTATTATTTTTCTGTTTTAAATTTTAGTAAAATAAAATTGGGATGTAATTTCAGATGACCCAGGTACATTACAGTCACAATTATGGGGATGTTTGAGCAAAGTGATATTGATTGACATATCTCACTTGCTACAAACTTTAAAGTACTCGTATATAACAAAACATACTCCCTCCGTATCTATATGTTTGACCACTGTCAATATAATACTCCTCACGTATATTAAACAAAGTGAACGAACACGTAGATACGGAGGGAATATATATATATAACGGACCCGAAAATTTGTAGTGAATAGATAAAAGCCTTTACATGAAAAATGGCCTTCATGTAATGCTTTTACATCAGTATTTTGACTTACGGATTTGCACATAGAAATTAACATAGTTGCAGGAAATAATAAAAGGTCTACAAGACGACCACTGTTCTGGCAACGAATAGAAGCTAGCTATCCATTGTCTTGATCATCCATGCTTGATTCCTAGGTTCACTTTTTTGTGTCTTGATTCCTCTGTTTTGTGTGCCAAATTTATGGAGTTTATGTTTAGGAGATAGGTTAATTATCCTTTAGTATCTTTCATGGTGATTCTGTGAGAATACAGTATCATCTATAATACTCCTATGTGATCAAGAATGGCATGGGATGGAATCACGTCCTTATTTCTCTGGGTAGGAGTATTAATGAATTCTTATTACTATATACAGTATTACTCTATTAGTACTATAATGTACTATTTCCTTTACTTTAATATATGGACCTTTTTATTAAGACTTAAGATTAGTCTAATTTAATTGACTTCTCTCATTTTTTAATTTGTTGTGTAAAAATTACTTGTAGATAAACAGATGTCTCCATGCATTTATTCCAATTTAAAAACTCGATTTAGGTACTTCAATTCAACCATATAAATACACTTCTTGTAAAAGAAAAAAAAAACCGATAAGTTATTATCTCTTCGTTTTAATGTTTACCTCATTTTAATAAAATACTCCCCACATATATATGCGGAAATGGGTGAAAATATTAAAAAATAGAGAGAGTAATACAATGAGTTTTTCAATGTTACTCGAGCATTATTAAAATTTTAAAAATCATCTCCTCTAAAGAAAAAAAGTAACCATCATTAAAATTCATTCAATATCAAAGAAACATAGTTGCTGTAGTATACCACGTAAAATTTAGTAGTTGCATAATTTTAGTATGGAACGCATGATAAAAAGGAATTCATTTTTTTGCCCCTTTTATTGGATAACACAAATTCTTGTTTAAGATTGATATATTTATATAGTAAATTTATGACGGATAAAGTATGATGAAGAAGAGGAAAAAACCATATGGCCAAGGTATTAACCAATAAACCCTTGTTTATCTAAATAAACACAAATTCTATTTGACCCGTTTTATTCATAAGACGGATAATCCCGTTACAAAAGAGGCCAACTGTTAACTGTTTGGATGATGCAACTTACTCACTAATCATTTGAAAATATTATATGTAAATTTGAATTATTATCAGTTTGCTACCGTAATATTCTAGATTATTAGATGTCATTAGATATGAGTTTAGATCTAACCGTATGCTGTTTTTCGAGAAACTTGTAAGTGAAATACCTTCGTCTTTGGGGAACTATATATGAATTGTTTGGATTCCTAGGAACAGAGCTATTAGTTTTTGGAGAAACTATTAATACCACAGCTTTTTTTTCAACTTGTACAGTTGGAGCATACAAATTGTACTGTATTTCTGTCAGGTAAGAGATTTTATGTTCGTCGAATTTGTGTTCTTGCATGCGTCTTCATGTGTAGGGTTGTGCAAATTATGCTTGGACCTAATAATGTTTACTATTTGTGATGTTGAGAGTTTAAAGCAGGCCATATGGCTACATTTATAAAAGTGCTGAGACATATTTTGATAAATGTCGAGAATTGGAGTGAATGAAGGGATTATAATGCATAACAAAGATTCTTAAGGAACCTCAGATTAAATTTGGAAAATTTGATGTTAGATTTTCCCTCGCTACAAGCCATTTTGCTACATTTTTCTAATCCCTTGTCATGTATTCTGTCGTGATCGAATTGGAGTGAATCAAAAGGAAGTAGTACAATGCATCAAAAACATCACTAAGAAACTTCGAATTCATGAAATATGATGTATTATCTTCCACTTTTTTTTTGAAAACCCCTCACATATTTTGTCAAATAAATAATGTCGCGAATTTGACAATCCATCGAAAAGCATGCATGCTAATTGAAATGTCAGTTACCCTATCCTAATCCAACGAATTCTACGTGAGATACAAGATTACTGTTTCAAAGAGAACTTACCAAGACTTATTCTCCTGATTGATGCGCCTCAATAGTGTAACGGGAATTCGACACTCAACAATCGTATATTTGACCAACCATTTATTGAACACATTTATGCACATTGTAGTGTACATACAATAGCTATCTTCAACTATTTTTTATTTAATGAACTTGTTTATTCTTGTATGGATTTGTACGTAGTGATTGAGACTTATAATGAGATTGCTGAAATATAAGAAGTTTATTGGGATTTCTTTATTGGTGTGTATTACGGAGGCTACTAGCTACTTGAGTTTACTCAAAGTGTAATGAGTTTACAGTTTACTCAAAGTGAAATATATATATATATATATATATATATATATATATATATATATATATATATATATATATATATAATTTTTGACCGTTACGATATGTAGTTTTTGTATTAGTGAGAGAAGGAAGGAATCCGGTTCGACGAAGAACCTCGAACAATTATCATGACCGCCTAGCACTAGTCTAGACGCGATTGTTTGTTACCCAAACACTATGTATATTCAATTTCATATTATTACATGGTAAATTATGACAGATATTGCATTTAATTATATGTATCTTTTGATTAATTTGTTTACTGATCTGGCGGGTTTTCGACACAATGGTAGTTTTATTCAAAGAGGTTATTTATATTAACTAGTGTAGACCCATGCAATTGCATGATTTAGTACAAAATATATAATACTTCCTCTGTTTTTTATTATAAATCATTCTCATTTTTCAAGACAAACCCCTCTCTCTTCAATATCTCTCACAACATAAGAAAAAATACTATAAAATGTATACTCATTTAAAAGCTATTTTCATAAGAAATTTTATGATACAATTTTTAAAAATTTTGGAACAATATATTTACATAAAAATCAAAGCCAAAGCCTCACCTCAAAAAAGCAAAACGTCATATAAAAAAATACGGAGGGAGTACATAAATAAATATAAAATTGAAGTAATTTTATCAAATTTAATTTTTTTTGTTGAATCTTAGATTATGTTATTAATATTATTAATAAGTGAGTACTTAAAAGAAGGAAAAACAAAATGACATTTTTTAAGTTGAAATTAAAAAATAACATTTATATTTAGTATAATTAATTGACACTTTTAATCAAAGTTGATAAAAAAAATATGTATAAAAATTTGTGAATATTTTTGGTTATGTTTTCCAATTTTTTATTTATCATAAATAGTTTTATTGATATGAGTTTCATAATTATATGAAATTAATTGTTATTTGTTCATTTAATTAGTGTACGTTTCCTTAATTGTAATGATGAGATTTTGGAGTAAAATTTTGACTATAGAATTAATAGCTTAGTGGAAAGGAGATTTTTGCCTTATCCTTCCCATTATTTCATTAGTTTTGGTCAAACATTTATGATTAAGCACAAAAACTCATATGAGACGGTCTCACAATAACGTTATTTTGAGACCTTTCATATAAGGATGAATACTTTTATTTTAATTTTGCTTTTAGTTTTATTTTTTTGTTGATTATTAGTGTGTTTACTTATGGCTCACGATAAGTTCGTGAGAGAACTCTAGAATACATTTGTTTTATGGAGTAATAAATAACTAAATAAGGGATGTCTTTTACGGAGTATAATCTTTGAATGTGATTTTTTATTTCAATGTAAGCAAATGATTAGATATAAGATTTCAACAATATTAAACTTATTCTATATAAAAAAATTCAATATAATTAAATTAAATTAATTAACTCCTGTAGACGCGTTGTCAACTAGTTTTAGAATCATTAGGCTATGGCAATAACAATGGTTAAAATTGTATAGTGAACTTTTTCATTATTGACACACCATATTATTTTCTATGTGGAATCATCTTTAATTTTTCCTATATGAAACCGATTTCTTACCTTAGAAGAAACTGTTTTCAAATATAGAGTTCCTTGTGTTATATACTCTCTTTGCCCTTAAAAGATTGTCTTATTTCCCTATTATATGTGAAATTATTTTAATGAAACGTAGCAATCTTAGTGAGACGGAGGAAGTAACTCAATAGTTAAGGAGTTGCATATAGAAACCTTATAATTTCTAGGGGTGAGCAAAAAAAACCGAACCGATTTTAAAAACCGAAACCGAACCGAAACCCGGTTTAAAAAACCCGAAAATCCGGGTTTTAGAATTTGAAAACCGGTTCGGGTCCCGAACCGGTTTCTTTTTAGTGAAAACCGGTTCGGGTTCGGTTCATAAATTTCCAAAACCGGGTACCCCGTTTTGAACCGGTTTATACTTTTAAAGGGAAAAAAATTCTCACTTTTTTGATTTTTTTATGGAATATTAGTGAAACCGGTTCAAAAATCGGTTTACAACAAAGATTGCCATTTTATTTAAAAATCGGGTCATAGAAACCGGTTCAGGTTAAAACCGGTTCGGTTTCGGTTTACAAAATGAAAAAAAAATCGGTTACCCGGTTTAAACCGGGTCGGTTTCGGTTCGGAAAAATGAGTTTTTTAAAAACCGGGTACCCGAACCGGTTTTGAAAACCGGTTCGGGTACCCGGTTTTGCTCACTCCTAATAATTTCTCATGGGTATCACCTTATAACTTTATAAGGGTGTGACTAATTTGTAGACCTGACAAATCGGTCATTCAGTTCGATTTCGGATGGGGTTAAATTAGTTGGGTTAGTATAAATTTCAGTTTCAGTTTGATTTTGACCGAGTTCGATTCGGTTAGCTACTTTTATCGGTTTATATTATTTCGAGTCGGATAAGGTTCAGGTTGGGTAAGTAAGTAAGGTGAGTCTCGGGTCATAAATTTGTTGAGTGAAAAAACAAATAATTTGATTTTAAGTTTGTTATACCTCCAAATTGTAGATAATAATTAATTTAATAGAATCATAAATAAGTAAAGAATCAAGCAAGAAAATTTTAAATTTGATTGTTTTTATGAAAAAAATAAGTATTTATTAATCATGTCAATCGGTTCAGTTATTATTGATTCAATTATATTCGGGTTCGGGTATCATTCGGTTATATTAAATTTGGTACAATTTCAGTTCGATTCGGATTGAATCAGATTTTGGTGTTCGAATGATTTCAATTCAAATATTTTTGATCGATTTTTTGGGTTCAGGCTTACTTTGCCGGGTATACTTATTTGTGATGGAATCAAAGTCGAGGCTTGTGTAGAGTGAAAGCACAGCAAGCAAGAATGTCGACCGACCACAAGACCAAAAAGGCCAAAAGGCAAAAGTTTAGGCCTGCTAATTTAAGAGAAAAGGATACTAGAAGGTCGCTAGGTCATGATAAAAGGCAGACCATTTTGGGTATGAATCATGTATTATGCTCTTTTTCCTCCCCACACTTCGCTTATGCTTGCATTTTACTACAACTCCTCTCACTAATTATATACTCTCTCAGTTCACGAACCCTCCCTTTTATTTTTCGTATAAGTTTTAAGAAAACGATCGATTATTTATTAAAGGTATATGTGGGTAAAAGCTAAGTATTTATTTAATATTAAATGTAGGGTAAATAAGAGCTAAATATGTAAAGTTTAAAATATTTATTTACTTAATATTAAAACAATGACTAAAATGAAAATAGGTAAGTTGGACTTGAATGTCCCAAAAAGAAATAATGGAAGGTTCGGCTTGAACAAAGGGAGTATAACTATGCGGCATCACCAATTACTATTTACTACTGTAATTATTAGGATAATTTGTAAAACACTACCTACAAGGCTACAATTTAGGTTGTTTGTACTGTGAGTAACTACCTAAAGTTTTGTTTTTGTTAAATACTAACTAAAATTTACATTTTTTTGTCAAACACTACCAAATTTACTCTTCATTAATAAATACTAGTGTAGTGCTCCGTGAACATTCACGGGTTGGGGCATTTTTTGGTGTTTATGTAAGTCTCTCTACTGTTTTTGGGAAATTTATTTTAGTTTCATGCTATGTTGTGTTTTTTATTTTCACGATAAATATAAATTAACATCATAAATTGTAAACGAATGTCATAAATTTATGATATATAAGATCGGATTAAGAGTGAGTTTAACTTTGAGTCAATTAGAAGCAACTCTACACCATCAGTCTTTAATTTATTGTTAAAGTCAGGTCTTTGCCATCTATATATCACCTTGACATCCAAATTGCTTATAGCCTAACACCTTGGATAAGTGTAGCAATGGTGAGATTAATAGCAGCAGACATTCTTGAGTATAAATTTTGAGTTGATACCGTAATCGACAAAGGTGGTAAACGTATTATAATTAGAGTTTAATTTCGTATTAGGGCTTTTTAGGTTTTACGTTTTCTGTTTGCAAATATTAAAGAGATATTATAATAGATGCATTAGGTATATTTATAAATGAATATACATTAACTATTGATAAGAATAAGTGGATTGGGTGACTTTTTATTTAAAAGATTCAGTTCCATGTCAACTTAAAGTTACTGGGGGTATAGATTTATTTTGTAACATAGGCCATATTCTGTAAAATTAAAATATAATGTTCATTAATTATTAGTTTACTTTTTGGTTAAAAGTTTAGTACAAAAGGGATATTGTAATAGATGTATTAGGGTATATTTATAAATGAATATACATTCACTATTGATAAGAATAAGTAGATTGAGTGATTTTTTATTTAAAAGATTTAGTTCTATATCAACTTATTAAGTTATTGGGGTATAGATTTATTTTGTATCAGGCCATATTCTGTAAAATAAAAATATAATATCTGGTAAATATTAGTTTACTTTTTGATTATAATTTCGGTATAAAAGATTCCAAACTGTTTCAAGTAACACTGTCTTAAAGAATATATAAAAATTGACGGACGAAATAGCATTTGAAATGAACAAAATTTTTTTTTTATAAAAAAAGTCAGATCAAGAAAAATGTTTGCAAATATTAAAGGATACTGCAATAGATGCATTAGAGATTCATATTTTGAATCAAGGATTAATTTAGCTAGTATAATGTCCCGGTTAATTCAGTGCGGAGACGGGATTGTGAGGAGGGATTGTCCCGCGCATATTGTGCAGTCAAGACGTTGAATGGAACATATTATAGTTTGATTAGGAAGATAGCTTGATTAGGAAGATAATTTTGCGTAATTGCCTAAAATAACTCTGGATGGATGTGAGTTGAGTATTTCAGAATGAAGACCAATGAGCTGCGCCACTTCAGCTGTCTTGGTCTCTATTTTAATAAATAAAGGATGTGAAAATAAGTGGTTCAAACTTATCGATATCATAGTTTTGAAGTTTATTTAGTTAAGTTATATTAATGTAAGTTTAACCTCTTCTGTAAATAAAAAAAAAAAAAAAAAAACACGTGTCACTAGGATGAAAATCATGATCGATAATGAAGGTCAATGATTATGAAAGTAATTTCGTACAAAATAGGTTGTAGGTTAGTATTAAATTAGGTTAAACATTAGTCTATTTTAGTAAAATAAACTTCAAGATTTTATATCGCTACTTACAATCGCTTATTTTCATATTTTAATTACATGCCTAAATAGTATTTCACAAACGAAAACATAACATTAGGTAGAGAGTTTGACAAAATTTAAAACTTTAACTAATATTTCGTAAAATGACCTAAATAGTAGATACTATTTCACAAATTACTCTAATTACTAGTTACTACTTAACTACTTTCACATGCTATGCAAATTAGAAATGAAAAGGCCACTCAAAACTAAAAAGCATAGTGTACCATTAGTACTCCATTAGGGCTATAACCAGGTTTGAGTTGGTGCAGCGTTGTAATTGTTAAAAAGATCGAAAAAAATAATTATACAGACGGTTTCTCAATAGTGTCATTGGCATCCCTCTCGCATGATGAGAAGAGAGTTCTTTTACTTTAACTTTTCGTATTTTGTGTCCCACGCATTAACTTCGTGGGAGACGATATCTGAGTAGACTAGTCTACAAAAGGTGGATCACTAATATTGATATAAATATTTTGAAAACAATTATGCAAGATTATTTATAATTACAAATTATACTCGTACTCCTTTATTCGTCTTAATAAATGTTTAACACATGATTTATATACAAATATTGAAGTAGAGAGATAGAAAACATTAATATTATTAGAGGATAAAGTACGCAAACTATAAATTATGAGTAGGTCCTATGAGAGCGTCTCACATACGCTTAATATGAGACACACCGTATAACCAACTAAAATCCAAAATAGTAACCACTATTATGTGAGATTATAAACTTATCACGAGATTGTCTTATTTAAGAATAAGAACGATAGGCACTCGATATGATGCACACATACCGATTAATGCCTCCGCTCCACTGATTAGAGAGCATGAACAATAGAGAGGATTTACCTTCTTCTTAGCACTCTCTCTTCTCTAAGAGGAGATCCTCTCTATTGTGGGTGTTCAAGGTTTATCCTCTTAGAGCGTGTACAACTGAAAGGACAACTTCATCCTCTTATTTTTTCTCTTTCATTCTATTTTTTTGACACATCATCATCTCTTTCATCCACCTCATTTTTAACTATCTTCATCCTCTTCATTTTTACTTCTCTAATTTTATCCCACAATAGAGAGTATCCTCTTATACTGCTTTTCTAATTATTTACTTTAATTATTTTATGGTTAATATTATTTTTATTTAACTTGTTTATTTAGATGACCAATAAATAAGCTAGTCGTATACCTATCAAAGATAACCAACTTAGGTCTAACTAAAAATATAGCTAGGGAAGTCAGGATCGTATCACAGGGAGATAAATAAATTATACTCGCAATTAAAGTCTATCTAAGTAACAAATCGGGGGTTTTTGTGTTTGTGTTAACTAATCTAAAATAAATATATAAGATGAATAAAGGATGAATAACTATAAGAGAAGTAAAAAGAAGAATAACTAAAATAAATAAGATGAATAAGGATGAATAAATATTGAGAGAAAACTAGGATTGTCGGTTCACTACGAATTTCTTATGGTCACGGTCTAAGTCACAGGTCTGTCGCAGATATTGATCTAAGGGGTAGTGAAAAGGTCTTTCCGGTCCGCTATTCACCCTAGAATGCTTCTAATGGCTTCCGATCTTATTAGGGCAAACTAATGTGTTGTAGCAGGTCTAACTTTTACCAGGCTTCCGATCTTCGGTTCAAGTTTACCAATTCAATTAATCAATTACGTCGACTTAATCAATCAATCTCAATTAAATACTACAATTGACAACTCAGACACAATAACATTGACAGATCTATAAATTATTTAGCGACCACATTCAATTCGCAGATCCCCTAAATCCTAGCAAAGGAAATTAGTTACTCATAATTAAATCAAGAACAACAAAATTAGTAAACGATTTTACTAGATTAAACATGATGAATAATAATAAAATTACGACAAGCATAAGAAGAACAATCAAAGATTAAGACAATCAAGAACGAAGAAAAAGGAAGAAGGAAGAAAGATTAGATTAAATTACCAAGAAGAATGAAGGCGATTCGAATGTTGCAATCTTACAATAACCGAGTTTCTAAGAGGAAAATCAAACTAAAAGTAATTCTAAGTGATCTAGCGTGTTTAGTATGTGTTCACGATGAATATTTAAGCTAGATTCGATGATAAAAAGAGTGGATTTAGAGTGTATAAGTCGTTTATTTGGTTTTATCGAGGAAATTATGTTTTAATGAAGAAAATACGACTTTTGAGCTCCTAATTCGTTGATGTGCAAGTTGGGCCCAAGACGGAGAGTTTGAAGAACAAGCCCAACAACCCGGATGAAATATCAAAGCGCAACTCGGGAATTGAAGACGAAACTGCTTTGGATTCCGTGTCAGCTTATTACTTATTATTATTATTATTATTATTATTATTATTATTATTATTATTATTATTATTATTATTATTATTATTATTATTATTATTTTAAATAGGAGAATTTTATTGATGAACCAAAAAGCAGTTTACAAAAAATTGGTGGGTAGCCGAGACACAATCTGGGCCCCCACCCCTTTAGCTATAGCAAAGCTAAGTCTGGTAAAAATAAAAGGAGCAGCGCGTGCTCCGGCATCCTGTGCTATCGAAAATTTTTGAATCCTCTTGAGTAAGCTGATAGCATCCGCCTCCAATTCCCCCAACGAAGAAAAGGAAAAGGGCAAAAACCCGTACCCAAGCCCCTAGCATAGTCCCCCGTACTTAGCGCATTTGCGCCGAGCAGCGTCGCCCACAACACGGCCTGGCGCGAAATCAGAGAGCCCGGACTGAGTCAAAGGAGAAGACCCGGTAAGATCTACGCAAACGTCACGCCCCCTGTCCCACGAATAAAGAGGCAAATCTGCAGGACGCAGGGATCTGTCGTGATCATCAAGCAAACCAATATCGATCTCCTTATCAGCCGAGACCCCGGAACGGAAACAGATATCCAAAAGAGTGTTCCGAACGAGGTTATGCCGATGTTTAATACCGACAACCCCCGCGCAAGTGATGGTAGGGATTTGTCACGTCCCTAGCCGATCAATAAAACACCGACTAACCTAGTGGGTAGCTAGGGTAAGTCGGGATCGTATCCACGAGGACGGTATATCAAGGTTTAGACTAGGTCTACCTACAACGAGACTAGATCACCAAACAAACACAAAGAAGCGAAGAATGGAAAACTATAATGGAGAAGATATAGAAACTAGACTAATAATTAACTAAACGATGAAAACTAATGGAATGATGACTAACTAAGACGATGGATCAAATATGGAAAGAAAGTGGGGTAGGTCGGCTTCATAGGAGAAGAAGGGTAATTGGGGTGATCACGGGTATAGGTGTCTCCTAGTCACTAGAGTCGGTCCGGGCTCTCGCAACTTAGAACGATGTCAAGGTGGGTCCGGGCTCTCGCAACTTGGACCCTAGTCCGCGCTCTCGCGACTAAACTATTCTCAACATTTCCACAACATAAGCAATCAATGAGAAGATGAACACAAGTATGGGAAGCATGGCCACTACAACTCACACAAGCATATCAACAAACAAATAGAGTGCCTACAATGTGACTAACAACAAAGATATAACCTTTTCCCCTTAATCAACCCTAATCATCCATAATCTACCCCTAATCCCCCTACTAACCCCACAAGAAGACTACTCACTCATCATTAAGAGAAAACCAACAATAGTAAGAGAAATCAATGTCACAAAACAAGCATCCATTATCATTAACAAGAACAATAACAATAACAATAAGAAAGAACTTGAATAAATAACAAAGACCAAGGATGAAAAGATTATACCAACAATAGATGAAGAAAAGATGAAAACTTGTATTAATGAGAAACCCAAATACAATCCCAAGGTTGTCAATCTTGGAACAATCTTCAAGAATCCCTTAATCCAAGACTAATTACAATAATTAACTAAGGATTAAAGAAAGGATTAAACTAATGAGAGTGGCAATAAATCTAGGGTTTTGAATGATAATGGAGGTTTAAACTAATCTAGGGTAAGATAAGATGTCTTAAAATTACAAGAAGGGAGTATATATATGGGTACAAGAATGAAGGAGAAGAAAAGAAGAAATGCGGGTGAGCTGTAGCCCGTCCCGACCGGGACGGATCATCCCGATCGGGAAGGGTTCTGCCATCCCGATCGGGAAGGGCTCAACCCGACCGGGAAGGACCCACAGTGGCGCTTCTAAATGTGCATCCCTTCCCGATCGGGAAGGTCATTATCCCGACCGGGAAGGGTCTTGTATGCCTCCAATAAGAGCTCTAGGGTCCCTCCTTGTATCTCATGGGCTTCCCGTCGATTCTCGGGACTCGGGATCGGGTCTCGGATGCTCGGGATTGGGCCCCAAGGTCTTGGGGTCGATTCCAAGGCCTCGAGTCATCATTCCTTTATCTCGTTGGCTCCAAAATGTGTATGTATTGAGTCAGAATCACTCCAACTCTTCCAAATCGGTCTCGGGAACCTGAAACGGACTAAAGGAAGCATAAGAAACCCATGAATCGCTCCCAAGGAGCAATTTCACAAGGAAATGGGACTAAAACAAAGCAAAATAGGCACTACAAACTACACTTATCAACTCCCCCACACTTAACCCTTACTTGCCCTCGAGTAAGCACACACTAATACTAAACTAACCGAGTGGGTATTTGCGCACCCTACGCCCTTTCAACTCACGCGAGTGCACTTAGAGGCAAAGTGCACTGCGCAAGGCAAGTCGGGTCTTGCGACAAAACTCTGGATGCAACCAGACACAAAACACATAAACAAACAAACACACAAACAAACACATAGACGGTTACACCCAAAACAAAAGAAATACCGCTTCCCTCTAAAAGCGGCGAATGAAACACCGGTTTAGGACTCGAGGTAAGTGACAACGTTCCCAAGCTAGCAATACAAACCGAGGTGAACTAAACCCTAATAGTATGACGATAAAGCAATAAAAACGTTGGTAACTTACCTAGGTCCTCCTAACATTCTAAAAACGTACCATGGGACGATCGACGGAGTGGAAAAGTGAGGAACCACGGTGTTAGTCGACACTGTAGGTAAGTGAGACCCCGCCCCCTTTAGCGTGAGTCAAGAGGGTCGTCCCGTGTCCAAGACCGCCTAACTAGTCCAAGTAAAAAGGTGGAAAACATGCAAAATGAGGGATGACCGACAAATGCCGCTATCATCCTTCCTCGGGACTCGGTCTTTTGGTAGGCTCTTCACGGCAAAAGTCGGAAAAAGACTTATTTTTGTGGGGATTTCTTTTTGTGAGACGGGTTTTCTTTTGGCATTTTCTTTCTTTTCGACGTTTTGATTTGTTTGTTGCCATGCCATTTCTTTTTCTTCTTTTCTATTTTCTTTTTTTTTTTTTGCTTTTGTGCCTTTTATTTTTCTTCATTTCTTTTCTTTGTTTCATTTTTTTTTCTTTTTCTTTTCTTTGCCCTTTTGGCAAGATTTGGCATTTTTGGCATTTCCTTGACAATTGAGAAAGAGAGAAATCAACAAATTGCAATTTATTGTGTGGAAATATGTAGGAGGTAGGGAAATGGGAGAGTCGGGGAGCGTCCTTCCCTTCAAACCCACAAAAAGTGGAGAACTTGGACTAATCAAAACAATCCTGAACACGGTCACCTAGGGGACGAGACTCGGTAACCAAGGCCTTTTCACACCGTGGGTGGTCATAATGGTCAAAAGTGCAAATCCCGTAGTAAATTCCTAGTAAGCTAGGTGGACTCAAGGTAAAGGACCAACGAATTCATTGATTTAAGGTCATTCTACTAGACTAAAGCCCAAGACTCGATTTATACTACTAGGAAGGGAAAGTGAGCACTCACACACTAGCCTCTAAACCGGGTTTTCGAAAATGGTTTACACACATGACACAAATACACACACAAAACAAAGACTCAACGAAAACGAACGAAAGGAAAAGAAACAAAAAGGCAACAAAATAAAACAAAACAAAACAAACAAATAACAAGCACCACCCCAATAATCTATACAAGTCACCAAATCCACCACAAGAATGTACAAGCTCCACCCGAGCACACCTCAACACAACCTTCACCCAAACATCACAAGGATTGAAGAGGGAAAGAGGGTTAGAAGATGTTACCGGATGTCTTTAGAGCTTTCCCAAGTCATTGACGATCAAAGAAACCTATAAGGACAAAGGGAGGCAAAACACGCACACAAACAAATATACGACACAAAGACACAAAATGAAAACACAAAAGAGAAAATCTTTTTGATTTTTGTGAAAATTTTTCAAATTTTTAGGATTTTGAAGATTTTTTCGAAAAACTAAGAAAATAAACTAAGCTATACTAGAATATCGCTCCCCCACACTTAAATCAAGCCATGTCCTCATGCTCGATCGTAGGGTGCGGAGAGACAAAAGAAAAAGAAAAGAAACTACGAAAATAAAGCTAAAAATCAAAAATAAAGTGAAGAAAAGGGTAGAAGGTGTCCGACCGGGGTGTAGTCAAGTCACCATGGGCCGAGACGAGAAAAAGATATGGAAGGGGGAAAAAAATAAAAGAAGGAAATAGAAGGAAATGGGAGGGGAGGGCTAGGTGTAATCAAGTCACCTAGCCCGGATTCCGCCTAAATCCGACTAAATCCTAAAAAGGGGTGAAAATCTTGTAAATTGGACTAATCGATTGACTCTCAGCGTAATCACGTCGTCGGGAGTCGGGAGCAACCAAACTATGGCCTCGAAGGCCACCATGACATCAAGACACGAAAGTGTACAAGGGGAAGGGAATAAACAAAGGAAAACAAGTAACAACAAAAACGGAAAAGAAAGGATAGTTGCCGTACCATAGGTTAGCAACTCACTCTCTCCATCGTCTCATAGATCGATAAAGGCGCTTGCTTGTCTTCATCATTGCTTTTCCGCTTCATTCTCGATAACATCGCATGGTAGAGGTAGTAATGGTGCGAGGGGGTGGAATTTGATGCGAATCACGGTGTACAGTGAAGAGGAAATGAGGTGAAGGTATGACAATGAAGTACGTGGGGCATATGGTAAGGCTAGGGTATCTAGGGAGGTTGGGAGGGGGCATAAAACGGTTGGGTGGACTCGATTTGTGAAGAAGAAGCACAAAGGGGGAGCAGAGGACCATCCCGATCGGGAAGGTTGATCCCGATCGGGTTACCTCACCCGTCCCGGTCGGGACGCCTTCATCCCGGTCGGGACGAACTCACAGTAAGCTCAAAATGCAGCGCACCCATCCCGATCGGGATGACACCCTTCCCGGTCGGGATGCCTTACCCTTCCCGGTCGGGACGCCTCATCCCGATCGGGATGGGTCTTCTTCGACCTCCACGATCCCAAAAACTTGTTCCAAGTCTCAAAAACCCAATCCTCTAGCTCACAACCCAAGGTAAACCATATGGTAGTTAAACATCGTAGTTGCCAGTTTGGTTTAGTATTTATAGCTCAAAATTTTGTCTTTTAATTTGTTCAAGATACTCTTGTATAAACCCTTTCATCTTGTTAAAAGTTACGGAGTAATTCACTGTAAATAGTACTAAACCCATGAATTATCAACAACATTCATTATGTATCAAAACGTATCAAAATTTCGCACAATTATTGACCAGGCAAATAAGATCACTAATTATCTTAAGTTTTCAAAAGTATTAGAACGGAGATTAACAAGAACGAATCATCAAGTTTTGGCAGAATTAAAGAATGAATAAACTGATACAAATGCAAACATACATGAATAAACCCAGAAATCTAAATAAACTGATATAATGTATTAAACATGTATCAAGACGAAATCAAAAGAGATAAAGCAAACTTGAGACATAAAGCAATTATCTTGACTAAATCGAATAATTAAACACTCATAAAGCAATGAAGCAACATTATGATAAACTCAATTCGATCAGCAACATACCTTTGATTGAGGGGAACAACGAAATATATTGTACTGGATAAAAGAACGAACGATCAAAATCAGCGCAGATAACCAGACAAGAATTGAAAAAACGACCCGGATGAATTGAACGGAATCAGCGCCGACTGGAATTGGTGTCGATGAACAATGAACAAAGGGGAACAGTGAATAAGAGGATCGGAGTTAAGAGGTGTACCGTGGAATAGTGATTGAAAGAGATACCCAGTATATATGTTCATTCAAATTAAAAGAGAATATTGAATTGAATATAGAATATGTGTATATGTATGTGTATTGAAAGAATACTCCGTAGAATATATGTGTATATGGAACTATGGAAGAGGTGGGTTTTAAATTTGTTTTAAGAAAGTTTTTGGGTTTAATTAGGAATAGAAGCGGTGAGGTGATTAGATATGATTAATTAGGCGCAATACAAAAATTAGGATTGAAATTCTAGGCGCCAACTTTCAGCTTTAGTTTTACATTTTAGATTTAGGTGAAACAAACTCAAAATGTATTTATGTGATATAAAATTCTAATTCTAATTTATTAAATTATTATTAAATTAATGAGTAATTTATAGACCTGTCAAAAACTAAGCCGACCCAAAACCCCGACCCGAAACAGCCCGAAAAAAAACTCAAAAAAAACCCGTCAACACCCGAACCGTATTTTACCCGAACCCAAAACCCGACCGCCCGACCCGTTCGACAGGTCTAGTAATTAATATTATTAATATTAATAATAAAAACGTATTTATATGATTTTTGACACACAAAAGTGTCAAGAGTGGATATGAGGTATAAAAGATGGTTGACGCTTATAAAAGCGTCAATATTGAAGTGTCTAGAAAGTAAGGGATTTGTTGTAGTGCATAGCCAATCCTCTCTAGGAGCGTTCTCACTTCACCTATCACACAATACTCAAACACACATCAAACTCTGTCCCTCACAACGCTCATCAATCAATCCAAACAACAAGAATTCACAAAAATCCAACTAATTACGAGAAAGAGATATATACAATGAGACGGTTCTTGTGGAACTCCGTCAAACCAAAGTGGTGCTTTCTTCAATCTTTTTCAACAACCAAAACTAGTTCCATCTCCATCAAGGGCACGTAAGAACAAGTCGAAGGCCCTAGAGAAGTCTTCAATCAAGCTCGAGATATAACCGACCACATCCCAAGGCTCCTCATGGCCTTGCCTTGACGTTCCCGGGGCATCCCAGTCTTCCAAGTTCAACGACTTGAACTTGTATTTTTGGTCCTTGGGGATATACCCAAACGTCCACCGGTCCTCATGCGGCCCCAAGGGAGGCTCATCTTCTTCCTTGTCATTGCTCTTCAACTTGTCATCAAGCCCATGAATTGGGCTCTCATCTTCCTCCATATCGGAGTCGTCATCCTCAAGTACATAAGAGTACTTCTTCAAGCTTTGTTCCGGTTCACCCCCTAGATCGGTGTCTTTCTTGGCTTGGATCATATTACATGATTCATCCTTAGTAGGCGTAGTGTTGCCTTGGAGGTCGAACACTATCTTTTCCTCGCCTAACTCAAACGTGATCCTACCGTTCTTCACATCGATCATGGCACCCGCGGTGTGTAGAAATGGGCGCCCAAGAATAATGGGAGTATTGGCATCCTCCGGCATGTCAAGCACAATGAAGTCGACCGGAATGAAGTATTTCCCCACTCGTACCGGTACGTCCTCTAACATTCCTAATGGTCGATTGAATGATTTATCGGCCATTTGGAGGGTGAGGGACGTACATTTCAACTCTTTCATTCCGAGTCGGCAACAAATAGAATATGGAATGATGCTCACAATCGCGCCCAAGTCATATAACGCATTCTTGATCAAGAAGTTGCCTATGGTGCAAGGGATCGAAAAACTACCCGG
Organism: Agrostemma githago; assembly: GCA_958450325.1. Taxonomy (NCBI): domain Eukaryota; kingdom Viridiplantae; phylum Streptophyta; class Magnoliopsida; order Caryophyllales; family Caryophyllaceae; genus Agrostemma; species Agrostemma githago. Next base: position 51,637,826 of record OY288254.1, read on the forward strand.
ATCCTTCAACTTCGGAAGCGTGGAACCTTGGATAAGCTCGCTCACCACCCTCGTGAACGCTACGGTTTCTTCCTTGTCGACGGATCTCTTCCTAGCTAAGATTTCTCTCATAAATCTTCCATATGCCGGGATTTGGGTAAGTAATTCGGTGAACGGGACACTAACATCCAATTTCTTCACAATACTAAGGAACTTGTCGTAATGAGTGTCCACCTTAGTCTTCATTTGCCTTGATGGGTAAGGCAACTTGATTTGGTACTTGTTTTGATCAATTGGGGTGGACTCTTCAAAGGACACTTTCCTTTTTCCCTTGTCTTTCTCTTGAAGAGGGGGAGGGTTGTCTTCTTGGGGTTTCTCGACTTCCCATAGAACTTGTTCCTCCATTGGATTGTCCAAGGTTGATTCTTCTTGATTTGGAGACACAACTTCCTTCATTGCTTCTTGCTCACTAGGAAACACGGGAGGATTATATGTAGCACCGCTCCTCAAGGTGATGGCATTGACATGTTCATAATTTGGAGTTTCGCCTTGAGGAGGCAATTGCCCCCTTTGCCTTGAAAAACTTCCCGATGCAAGTTGTGACACTTGATTCTCAATCATCTTCATGTGAGTTTTCATTTCCTTGTTATCCATTAGAATTTGAGCAATGATTCCTTGTTTTGTCATTTGTGCCTCCAATTGATTCTTTTGCATTTCTTGGGTATTCCTTTGCATGTCCATCATTTGCTTTTGTATGTCGGATTCCCGTGGTGGGGATGACGGATTATGCGGAGTATCGGTGAGGGCTAATGGAGTACCATAGTCATGAATAGGAGACCGGCTCCTAGGCTTGCTTTTTTGATTGCCATGTGTTGCTTGTTGTTGTTGATGGTTCCCTTGGAACCCATGAGGCTTGCCTTGATTGTAGCTTTGATACCCTTGGTTGTGGTTTTGTTGTCCTTGGAAATTTTTGTTTCCTTGGAAACCACCTTGATTGAAGTTCCCTTGTTGGAACCCTTGCTTGTTGTTGAAGTTGCCTTGGTTATTTTGCTTGAAATTGTTGAAGGGTCTTTGGTTACCCACATAACCTTGGTAACTTTCATTGTTGTCTCGTAAGGGAGGTGGAACATAGGGACGATGTTGTTGTTGATGTTGAAGTGTTTGTTGTTGAGGGACTTGATTGGAAGCTTGGAATTGATTAGAGTAAGAGGTACCTTGCTTGAACGCTTGAAAGGCGTTCACTTGCTCAATACTCCCTCTACAATTCATAGGGTCATGACCAACGATTCCACAAGTGTCGCACATCCCAAAGTAAGGTGTAGGAGGTGCGAACCCCAAAGCATTCACTTCTTGAATCGGTTGATGGTGGGAGGAACTAGAGCCTTGGACTTGGTTGAGGTGGCTTTGGAGTTTCTTGTCAATAGTCTCCATGTGTGTTTTAAGTTGAGCTCCAAGGTCAATGCTTAATTTGGTGATAGCATCGACCTCATGTATGCCTCCTCGATGTGCCTTCCTAGGCCTAGAGTATTGCGAATTATGCACCGCCATCTCTTCGATTCTCGCCCATGTTTGGTCGTCATTGACCTCGGTGAACCTATCATTGGAGCCCATGTTTAGAATAGCTCTCGAGTCCTCATAAAGTCCATTCCAAAATTGTTGCACCAAGAACCATTGTGAGAGTCCATGATGGGGGCACGATCTTACCAAAGACTTAAACCGCTCCCAAGCTTCATATAGGCTCTCTTCATCCCTTTGTTGGAACCCGGTGATGGAGGCCCTAAGCAAGTTCGTCTTTTCCGGAGGGTAAAACTTTTGGTAGAACGCCAAGGCAAGCTTTTTCCAAGTGTCGATACCCATGGTTGCCCTATCAAGACTCTTGATCCATTGCTTCGCTTTTCCAATAAGAGAAAACGGGAAGAGTACCCAACGAATTTGGTCTTGAGTAACCCCGGTTTGAGATATAGCGTCACAATAATCGGAGAAGGTCTCCATGTGTTAATGCGGGTCTTAGGTGGGCAAACCACTAAATGGGCTCCTCTCCACAAGTTGGATAAATTGAGTCTTTGCCACAAAATTTCCGGTATAGGCTTCCGGTAATGCACTCGGTCCCGGCAAGACATCCTCGGTGAATGTGGAGTGAGAGGAGAACTTAGGCATTCTTGGATGTAAGGGAGAAGATGGTGGTGTAGAGAGTGTTGATGTAGATGAAGAGGGGGCACTAAGAGAAGAATCACCGAAGGGATTGATGAAGGTCCCTCCGGCCGTCTCTCGAGGTGAATGCTCAAGTCGGCTCCTTGGGCTTGCCCTTGATGAGTTGTGCTTGCACTTGGTTGAGAGATCCTAACCCGATTAATCTTCTGTTGGCGAAAGGCTCGAAAGAGTCTCTCCGGCTCTGGATTAAAGAGATAGAAGTCGCCTCCCCTCCTAGGCATACACAACACACTAGAACAAACGTAAGAACGCCTAGTGCTGTATGGGCACTAGGTAACGACAATAAACAAACACAACTAGACACAAAGAGAAAAAGAAGAGAAAAAACTAAGGAAAGAAGAAAAATCTAGAGAATATTCACAAGAGAAGATGGGAGAGCACAAAGAAGGGTAACTAAGTCTAGAAATAAGCAAACTAAGTCTAAACAATGCACCGTCCCCGGCAACGGCGCCAAATTAATGGTAGGGATTTGTCACGTCCCTAGCCGATCAATAAAACACCGACTAACCTAGTGGGTAGCTAGGGTAAGTCGGGATCGTATCCACGAGGACGGTATATCAAGGTTTAGACTAGGTCTACCTACAACGAGACTAGATCACCAAACAAACACAAAGAAGCGAAGAATGGAAAACTATAATGGAGAAGATATAGAAACTAGACTAATAATTAACTAAACGATGAAAACTAATGGAATGATGACTAACTAAGACGATGGATCAAATATGGAAAGAAAGTGGGGTAGGTCGGGTTCATAGGAGAAGAAGGGTAATTGGGGTGATCAAGGGTATAGGTGTCTCCTAGTCACTAGAGTCGGTCCGGGCTCTCGCAACTTAGACCGATGTCAAGGTGGGTCCGGGCTCTCGCAACTTAGACCCTAGTCCGCGCTCTCGCGACTAAACTATTCTCAATATTTCCACAACATAAGCAATCAATGAGAAGATGAACACAAGTATGGGAAGCATGGCCACTACAACTCACACAAGCATATCAACAAACACATAGAGTGCCTACAATGTGACTAACAACAAAGATATAACCTTTTCCCCTTAATCAACCCTAATCATCCATAATCTACCCCTAATCCCCCTACTAACCCCACAAGAAGACTACTCACTCATCATTAAGAGAAAACCAACAATAGTAAGAGAAATCAATGTCACAAAACAAGCATCCATTATCATTAACAAGAACAATAACAATAACAATAAGAAAGAACTTGAATAAATAACAAAGACCAAGGATGAAAAGATTATACCAACAATAGATGAAGAAAAGATGAAAACTTGTATTAATGAGAAACCCAAATACAATCCCAAGGTTGTCAATCTTGGAACAATCTTCAAGAATCCCTTAATCCAAGACTAATTACAATAATTAACTAAGGATTAAAGAAAGGATTAAACTAATGAGAGTGGCAATAAATCTAGGGTTTTGAATGATAATGGAGGCTTAAACTAATCTAGGGTAAGATAAGATGTCTTAAAATTACAAGAAGGGAGTATATATATGGGTACAAGAATGAAGGAGAAGAAAAGAAGAAATGCGGGTGAGCTGTAGCCCGTCCCGACCGGGACGGATCATCCCGATCGGGAAGGGTTCTGCCATCCCGATCGGGAAGGGCTCAACCCGACCGGGAAGGACCCACAGTGGCGCATCTAAATGTGCATCCCTTCCCGATCGGGAAGGTCATTATCCCGACCGGGAAGGGTCTTGTATGCCTCCAATAAGAGCTCTAGGGTCCCTCCTTGTATCTCATGGACTTCCCGTCGATTCTCGGGACTCGGGATCGTGTCTCGGATGCTCGGAGATGGGCCCCAAGGTCTCGGGGTCGATTCCAAGGCCTCGAGTCATCGTTCCTTTATCTCGTTGGCTCCAAAATGTGTATGTATTGAGTCGGAATCACTCCAACTCTTCCAAATCGGTCTCGGGAACCTGAAACGGACTAAAGGAAGCATAAGAAACCCATGAATCGCTCCCAAGGAGCGATTTCACAAGGAAATGGGACTAAACCAAAGCAAAATAGGCACTACAAACTACACTTATCAGCAAGACACAGGATGGTCCCCATAAATATCGTCACCAAAAACCCGAGAGCAGGCAGAACACGGTCCAGGCACAGAAAATAAAGGAATGCCCAACCAATAGCTAAGCACACACCGGTATGTCCGACCGTTCATAGTCTCGCCCAGCCCAGAAATAGGGACAGCGCAGAGCCAATCAGAAGCATGACGACCTTGCTGAGACTTCCATAAGGCAACCTGACGGGAGGTCAAGGAGAAATCTGATTCCGCAGTAGCCACAACCCTCGTGAAATATATATCTGCCAAAGACTTCATAAGTTTGGAGGCAGCGATCTCACTTGGATTACACTCAACAGAACCCAGAACCTCCATAAGCCTACACAAGGCCACATCGAAAGCCGAGCCATGGGTCAGTACGCCCGCAGCGCGAAGCAGCGAAGCGTGCAAGCCCGCAGACTGCAATGGGGTTCCACAAAAGCATAATGTAGGACATCCCCAGCGGCATACACCCCAAGCCTCCCAAAGGAAAAGGGAAGGGTAGCAAGTCGCCACTGCCAATCCCCAAACCCCGGCCCAGACGCAATAACAACACGCTCTAAATGAGAACGAAGAGCCGCGTCAAAAGCAAGCTGGGCCGACTCAAGAACCGTCGATGGGCAAGTACGCAAAGCAAAATAAAGTTTGGAGATACCAGTACAGGCCCGAAGCAACAGCAACTCACACTGCGGATCATCAAGTAAAGCGACAGAGCCCATAAGCGCGATAATTCTGGTCACTATACTCATCATGAGCTCACTGCTGAAATCATGACTCGCACTAACAGGTCCACCAAGGACTTTGACACCACGCAACGGTCTGGCGATAGTAGGGGGAAGACACCGGGGAGCCTGCTCCTAGGATCTTCCGAAGGTAAAAAAACCTCGGTTTTACTGACATTTAGATGAAGTCCTGAACGAGGACCATCATCCAAAATCAACTCCAAAACCTTCCTCAAAACCAAGGTATTCCCAACTATGGTGCCATCATCCAAGTACCAAGCCTGCAACTTCAAGTCAAAAGAGTCCCGGATCTTACAAACCAAGGGATGTAACACCAAAGAAAAGAGTAGAGGACCCAAAGGATCACCCTGCTGGACCCCCTGACAAGACCACAGGCTGTGTTCACCATAATATAATCGGGCAAGACTAGAATAACAAAATTCCACCCACCGGGAGAGAACAGGGCAGTGGTAACGAACCTCTCGTAACATGATTTCCCGATCGACCATGTTAAAAGCGTTCTGAAAATCCACCAAGAGCATGGAAAGACCAACCTCATCACCCTGGTCGTCAACAAGCCGGTTCAAGGCATGCAGAATAGCCTCGCCCCCTCCAGACACTCCAACTCCAAACTGAAGACCAGAAAAATAGCCACTCAGCGTCGGTCCGATCAGGAATGCACCAACCTTAGAGACAAGCCGTCTCCAAATCGTACCAACAGCAATAGGATGGACACCGCCACCTGGCTTAACAAGCGGGGTAAGTGGTGCACTAGCAATGTACTCTCCGAGAACCTGCGGGCAACTGCCCTCGAGAAAGAGATTAATGATAAGTGTAGTTTGTAGTGCCTATTTGTTGTGTTTTGGTCCCATTTTCCTTGCGGAATCGCTCCTTGGGGGCGGTTCATGGGCTTCTTATCCTTCCTTTAGTTCGTTTCAGGTTCCCGAGACTGAATTGGAAGAGTTGGAGCGATTCCGACTCTATACATACACATCTTGGAGCCAACGTTGTAAAGGAACGATGACTCGACGCCTTGGAATCGACCCCGAGACCTCGGGACCCAATCCCGAGCCTCCGAGACCCGATCCCGAGTCCCGAGAATCGACGAGAAACCCATGATGGGCAAGGAAGGACCAAAGAGCTCTTAAGGGAGGCCTACAAGACCCATCCCGTTCGGGATGGGGTGCACGTTGAAGGGTGCCACTGTGAGCCCATCCCGGTCGGGACCAACCCGTCCCGATCGGGATGATAGAGCCGTCCCGGTCGGGATGATCCATCCCGATCGGGACGAAGAGCTGGCAGCACGGGCTTCTTCTTTTCTTCTCTTTCATTCTTGTACCCATATATATACTCCCTTCTTGTAATATTAAGACATCTTATCTTACCCTAGACTAGTTTAAGCCTCCATTAACATTTAAAACACTAGATTATTGCTACTCTCATTAGTTTAATCCTCTCTTTAATCCTTAGTTAATCATTGTAATTAGTTCTTGGATTAAGGGATTCTTGAAGATTGTTCCAAGCTTGACAACCTTGGGATTGTATTTGGGCTTCTCATTAATGCAAGTTTTCATTTTTTTCATCATATTATTGTTGGTATAATCTTCTCTACTCTAATCCTTGTTTATTCAATCTAGTTTCAATCTTTTTATATTGTTCTTATTATTGTTCTCATTGTTCATAATGGATGTTTGGTTTGTGAGTTTGTTTTCTCTTATGATTGTTTGTTTTTCATTGAATATGAGTGAGTAGTTTCTTTGTGGGGTTAGTAGGGGGATTAGGGGTAGATTATGGATGATTAGGGTTGATTAAGGGGAAATGGTTACATCTTTGTTGTTAGTCACATTGTAGGCACTCTATGTGTTTGTTGATATGCTTGTGTGAGTTGTAGTGGCCATGCTTCCCATACTTGTGTTCATCTAATCATTGATTGCTTATTTTGTGGAAATGTTGAGAATAGTTTAGTCGCGAGAGCGTGGACTAGGGTCTAAGTTGCGAGAGCCCGGACCCACCTTGACATCGGTTTATGTTGCGAGAGCCCGGACCGACTCTAGCGATTAGGAGACACCTATACCCTTGATCACCCCAATTACCCTTCTACTCCTATGAACCCGACCTACCCCACTTCCTTTCCATATTTGGTTCATCGTCTTAGTTAGTCATTGTTTACTCTAGTTTATTTGTTAGTTCGATCATTAGCATTGTTTAGCATTGTTAGTCTAGTTATCTCTTCTCCTCCATCATAGTTTTTCATTTATCGCTTCTTTGTGTTTGTTTGGTAGCATAGTCTCGTTTGTAGGCCGACCTAGCCTAAGCTTTGCTTTACCGTCCTCGTGGATACGATCCCGACTTACCCTAGCTACCCACGAGGTTAGTCGGTGTTTTATTGATTGGCTAGGGACGTGACGAATCCCTACCATCAATTAAACACCCGAGTGACAGATGCGATCAAATCGTCCGAAACAGCAACTGCGGCACCACATAAACAATCCAAAAGGTGTTAGGCATGAAAACTGTCCCTCCCACAGGAAGTGCCACGAGGGAACCCTCTAATCATATCCAAAACCACCGACACGAACGCGACGAGGGAGTGGTGATTACCAGGCAAGGGTGGCAAAACGGGAGAAGGGACGACGGGGTGCTTTTCCTTCAAAGCCACTAGAGTATCATCGGTGTAAGGAGCAACACCAGAGGAAGAAAGCACACGAACAGCAGCAGTGTAGTGCCCGTCACAAATCTTCCTACGACACTGCCTAACATTCACCTCACTCAAGTCGAGATCCTCATTCACACTAAAAGAAGGAACAACCTCAGCCAGAGTATCCTGTAGGAGTGACAACCGACCACCCGGCTCATCTTAACAACGAATGGCATTAGAAATACTCTCCTCCTGACGCTGCCGTCGAATAGTAGATCGACACTCAAGGTTACTCCGAGGGGAGAAAGTCTTAAGAATGCAAAGAGGCAACGCAAGCAAGATGACCCAACACGTGAGATCACGAGGACAGGCAGCCACATCATCAAGAGCCCCCCGAAAAACCCAAGAAAACCCTAAACGACACTTTCGAGGGATGAATTTAACAGTACGTAACCCCTTAGCCAACAAGTGATCAAGAGAGGTCACATTAAACCCAATAACCGGGGGATCAACAACACCACTAGGTTGACGAAACTGTAGGGGCAGATGGTCGGGGAAAACCGTAAAGAACATAACGGATAACACCATCACCACAATTAGGGGCCACAACAAAAGGCTCTGCATCGTGCCGACAACCTTTGTTATGAGTATGTGTCCGAAAGCAAACCCCACACAGCCAAACACCCATCCGCCGAAAAGTAGACTCAGCAGCCAAAAAATTAGGTAAAGAAGCAAGAGATTGGCGCGTGGCGTCCCGGGCACCTTCCTTACAGTGATGATCACGGAGATGGACAAGCAGAGAATTTTTAATAAACCCTTTACCCCAGCCATCCCTACACCTACCGAGGCCCACAAAAGGACAGTGGAACCGTACAAGGTCAGACATGACACGAACACACAGCACACGAAGAAGAAAAAGAAGGAAAAACCAAAAAAGAGTAAACCATACAAAGGCAGCGAAAGAAAGGCCGGCGAACACCCACAACCAATCCAAACCACAGCGGAAACCAGCACCGACAGACGGTACCAACCACACGCGGTAACCGCAGAAGGAAGAAAGCAACAAGAAAGCAAAAACGACGACGAACGGGAAAACCGAAACCAAAAAGAGGGAGAGAAGGAAGTAGCTGACCAGACGACGAACGGAACCGGGAAGGCACGACCTCACTCACCGAGATAGAACCGGCGGCAGTCGGCGGTACGGAACCCGAACAACGAACGACAATGCTCTAGTCCCACGTCCAAAGCACACCACTCTCTCCATCAAAACGGCGGAGGTGGTCGGCGTGACTGGAGACCGGCAAACACGCCGGCGGCGACTAGGGCAAACAGAGGCGGAGTGCCCTAAAACACACGTCCTCTCGCACGCACCACTCTCTCCCTCAAACCAAAAACCCAAATTGTTACGACCGGCACGTGAGGTAGCCGGCGTGAAGGGTGGCGACCGGCGTGAAGGGCGGCCGGCGGTTAGGTGGCCAGCGTCAGCGCCCTAAACCGCACTCTCTCTCGCACTCTCTCACGCAGTCTCTGTTTTTTATTACCGGCACGTGAGGTGGCCGGCAAGGTGGTTAGGGCAGGCGACCGGCACGAAGGCAGAGGCCGGCAAGGTGGCGACCGACGCGAAGGCGGCCGGCGGCGGTTACGGCAGACGGTGGCAGTGCCCTAATCGCACTCTCTCGCAAACTCTCTCGCCCTATTATTATTATTATTATTATTATTATTATTATTATTATTATTATTATTATTAGGAAAAAATGATACTTTATACCCCCAATAACTTTGATTTTCAAACTTTGTACGTTATATAATTTTCTTCCAAAACTTATATCTACTTACTCTATTAATTCCATAATCAATACCTAAAACTTATTTCCGTCAAAAAATTAAGGGAATGAGTTAGAAATATCTCATTTACCCTTGTTAAAAATTCAATTCACCCATCCCAATACACTTTCATTTCCCCAAATTTCTATTGTATCTATAAACACACCCTAACTCATTTTTTTTCAAGAAAATTTAAAACATAATTAAACCTAAATTGTCATAATCTAATTCATCAACCCAAATTTTCTACTCCCTTCACCAATCCCCAAATTACAGTATCAATTTTGATTGAACTTCTTCCTCCAATACATTACATGTTCAATTTTGTATTGATTTTTTTTTGTAATTAATTTATTACAATTTCGATTAAATTGTTGTTGCAATCTCTTATGCTGAAATCTGGAAAACTAAAATCCGGAAAACCCAAATCTGGAAAACCCTAATTTTTTTATTAAAATTTGTAATAAAAAAAATTTACAATTAAAAATAGAAAATCAATAATGATAAGAACACGAAGTAGATAAAAATTAAAGCGTAAATTTGTGATTTACATACTAAAACGAGAACATGGAAAAAAATGAAGAGAAAAGTTAGATGAAGATGATGAAGATGGAGTTTAATAAGAAACAAATTTGACTTTGAAGAATGACTCAATGAGTCAATGGGATGAATGGGGGGAGGGTATAATGGGATGAGAAAATACGAAAATTGTAACTAAAACATTCCGGGAGACGGTTTCATTAATTTTTTCACGGAAATACAATTGAGGTATTAATTATGTAATTATTAGAATAAATAGGTATATGTTTTGAAAGAAAATTATGTACGATATAAAATTTGAAAAACAAAGTTATTGGAGGTATAAAATATCAATTTAAACAATTAATTGTGAAAAACAAAGGATCAAAGATTTGAAGCTGCTAGTTAATTAATTGTGAAACTTTTCTTAATCTTTATTTAATTACTTGAGTATTGTTTATTCCTTGTGCTAATTTTATGATTGTTGTTTGTTTAATCTTTTTGGCCAATTGATTATTTCAATTTTCAATCTATTGCAATTCTTTGTGTTTGAATCCGTAATTGTTCAATTCACTAGATAAAGTTGCAAGCTTTAGACCTAATTATTTGTATGCGTTTCATCGTAATTGGGTGAAGGACGAATAAACATATAATTCGAACCAATAACCGCATGTGTTAAAGGTCGTTATTTCTATTGATTTGTTCATATCGTTCATGCTATTATTGAATTAAATCTAGACGCGTGGATTATGTTGTTCAATAATTAGGTTGCTTAGTATCGTGTTTTGACCTAGGTAATATTATCTACGGAACAATTGAGAGTTTTAGTTTCACAATAGAATACTCAAGGATTAAATAAAGGTTAGTAGTCGATGATCAATTGTTTAACTAGTTAGTGGATTTTATTTGAGTCGAGTTTCTTAATCGTCTGATTTCATCATTATTAGTTATTTTACTTTCGTTATTTTAGTTGTTAGACAAATCACTCATAAAACCCCCCATTATTCTTGTTACGTTTATTTATATTAATTACACATTAGTTACATCGCCTTCCCTATGGATTCGATACCCTACTTACCTCTACTATATTGTTAAAGGTAATAGGACTTAATTATTTATCTTTGGGAGCATACGACCTAGGCTCACCACTAAGAGAATAAGAAGAAGAGATCTAAAGAGAAGTTTAAGGAGAAGAAGTAAAGTGAAAAGTAAAGAAGTCAATTCTAATGTGGCTGAAAAATCCCTATTTATATAATTTAAAGAGAGTTAAAACTGATAGGAAACTGTTTGCTGAACACGAAACTGTCCACGGCCCAGAAAATAGTCGGCCGACTAAATTAATAGTTGGTCGACTAATATTGACTCATTTGATCTTCTGCTGTCACCCAAATAGTCGGTCGACTATTGTCATGGTCGGCCGACTATCCTAATAGTCGGTCGACTATTACACCCAGTTCAGCGATCAGCTCCTTTCAGCTTCGTTTTGCCTCGGTTTTGGTTCGTTTTAGCTCATGTGGCTTCCGTTCCTACAAAAAGACAATTCACACCACAAAGTAGCCAATTCAGGGCAAAATGGTAGCTTACACTACTCGATAAACACGGGAATGCGCGTATAAAAGGCATAAAAAGTGTATATAAAATACGCGCATCACCAATGATATTTGTTCGTATGCACAAGGGCCTAGGCTCAAATTCCTCTAAAATTAGAGGAAGTACTCAACTTCCTCTTAATAAGAGGACCTTCTATGTCCATTCCACAATGGAGAGGACCTCCTCTTAGAGGAGAGAGAGTCCTAAGAGGAGGGTAAATCCTCTCCATTGTACATGCTCTTAGTAAGAATAATACGTGTTCTTCCTTTAATTTTGAGGAAAATTGTCCGTGGCCCTTTTGCAAAAATATATATATCTTATTCTTAAAAAATTGTTCTATTCTTAGTAAGAGAATATCATTTTTATTTTTCTATCTTTATAAAATTTGGAAATGTTTTTATTTGCTTTTATTTTGTATGTTTTATTTTATATTTTTTTGTATGTTTTACTGTATAATCTTGTTTCATAGTTATACTTATTTTGGCATGTATTATTATGCACAACATGATCGTGGAAGATGAACGAAATGAATATCTAAATTATACAGACTCATGAGAATATGCTCAAGACCTACATGAAAATGACGTTGACGCATCTACTTCTTTTTCGGAGTCATTTGTTGTTACTCTGGGAATGTACGCGGAGAGAAACATGCACAATTTTAGGGCTAAGAGGGAAGAATTACATGACAAACAAATACACATGTCTTTAAAGAACAATTTAGTAGAGCATATGTGGACTATGTTTCAAGACTCAAACATAAATTAAAAATACGTATCACAATTTAATGTTATGTTTCATGTATTTTCATTTAATGTATTTGTTCCGGTAGAAAACAATAGGATCTAAATCGGGTCTAGATCTTTATCGGGTTTACTTGGACCTTGGCCTTGTCCAAGCGCTCACTTCTTTCTTCCTCTAGTGTTTTGACTTCCTTGGAGGAGCAGGTCAGCCTTCCCTGCACAGGGAGCAAACAGGGCCTCGGGGTTGTCCGAGGGGACCCTCTCCGATGCCTAAGTCAGTCTTTGGAAGCACTTAATGAATCTTATTCGTGAGGAATAAGGTGACGTTTTTAGAGAAAGAACTTAATGGGAGAAAAATTCATTACCCTTTAATGAAAGGACATTAATGGGTATTTATAGGTTTCCCCAAGAGAGAAAGAGAGAGAAAGAGAGAAAGAGAGAGAGAGAGAGAGAGAGAGAGAGAGAGAGAGTGTGTGTGTGTGCGTGTGTGAGTATGTAACTAGGACGTGCCCCTTACCTTAGGCGAGGTTCTGAGGGCCTACCTCATGACATACCCTCGGAGTTGGGACAACCGAGAGTCTTGGGACACCCTTGGCTGGGACGAGCTAGGGCTCGGCTGGTCCGACCGAGGGTCGGGCCTTAAGACCGAGTCGAGGGTTGTAGAATTCTTCGTTGAGGCGCTCTAGGGGGTCGGTCGGAAGTGTCCGGCCTGACGCCCCATCGTCAATCCTGAAGGCTCTGGGACTTCTCCGAAGAGAGGCTGATCCGAGGTTGGGATCGGCGAATAGCCGACCCCATCAATTGCCCCTCGGCAGCTCGGGGAGCGAGTCTCCTGTCAGTTGTCGACATTCGTGTGATCAGTAAGCGATGTTGGGAAATCTGGGCTGTTGCCTGATGGGGGATTGCCCAATCATCTACCCTCATTAAATGCCTTGCTGGTTTCCAAGGTTGTTTCTTTCTGATTTTTTATGTGATCGAGGCGTAAGAATATCCTCCCCGCAATGATTTCTTCTCAGAAATTCCTCGGGGACATGGATCTTGATGACGCGTGGTGTCCGTTTGAAGGATGGTTGAGGTATCATTTAATGTCTCGAACATCTTTTGCCTAGATATATAAAATGAGCTCCTTTGTGCAAGGATTTCCCAACTTCATTGAAGTACTTCCACATCCGTGCATTCTTCCTCTTTCAGTAACCATGGCCTGGGTTGTTCACAGAATTTTTAAGGGGGGGGGGGGGGGGGGTTAATACTAAGGTTACAAAATATGCATGTTGTCCCTTCTCTCAATTTTCGGTACCCCTGATTGGTCCGGAGGATTATCGAACACTGCAAGTTGATAGCTCGCCGGTCATGCTTTGCCCCAGGTTCTACCAAGCTTCCTATGGCCATTCCCCGTCCCAGGAAAATCTCCTTCTTTATGAGGTCCAAGCATGACCCCTGCACCCAAACGGAGGGGTGCGACTATAAGTGGTGTCGTTGATGCTCTCCTTGGCTGAGGCCAGAGAATGTCGATCCGGATATTCCAGACTCTGAGTCATCTCTTTCGAGCCTCGTCATCCTCAAGATAAGGGTGATCCATGGAGTTCCTACCAGTTTCCTTCTTGCTCTTCTGCTCGCTCTTCCCCGTCGGATCTTTCCCATGCTAATGTGAGTGAGCAGCAGGTCTGGCCTTTTTCCGAGAGATGAGGGACGACCTTGACTATCGTCGGGGCTTAGAGCTTGCCAAGCTTAGTGACGCTTTGGACGACGATGGTGGCGAGGTCGACGGTGGGGGGACGATGAAGATGATGATGCTATGGAGGAGGATGAGGAGAGTGCGAGCAATGAAGAGGGAGTGTATGACCCCATTAATATCCCAGGAGACTAGGGTTGGGGTTTGATGGTGAAGACCCAGGCAGTCCCAGGAAATATCCACTCTCCGACTCCAATGGAGGGAGCAGTGGGGTTGAGGATTGAGGCCCCTCTTCTCCTCTTGTCGGCCGAGCCGTGCCAAGGATATGACTTGACTTCTTTTTATTTATTTTGCATATGTAACGTTGCCTTGTATTCCGACCCTTAGGGGCCATTTTATTAATAAAAAGATATTTGTTTGGTTCTTAATCTCTCTTTTTTCGTGCCACTTTTGATGACACAACATGTCTCTTCAGTTTTACCTTTTCGAATTTCAACGCCTTGGGATGTGATAGGTAGGTTGTTCAGAAATCGACACGTGTAGGGATGTTTACGGATGTGCAGGTAGTGGAGGACTTTTGGCCTTATGTCCCTATATATACTCCCTGTCCTATTCATTTTCCCCTTCGCTTTTACAAACTCTTACCCATCTTCATCTTCTTCTCTAATCTCATTCGTCTTTGGAGCGCGAGTCTATCCCCGCTGTTCAAGTGTTCTACCTGAGCGATTTCTTGAGGCTTGAATAGGTTAGAAACCTCGACCCCCTTTTTCCTTTTTTGCTGTTTTTCTCCACCCCTTTTTTCTCTTTCCTTCTTTCAATTTGATAGAGAGTCTGGAAAGATGACACACTCTCGTCGGAAGTCATTGTTATTTTGTGCCCTCTCTTCTGACGCTTCAGGAGTTAGTGAGGGTAAGGAGACTTGCGCTCCTCACACATCGATTTCTGCGGGTTAGGGTATCACTGTGGCTCGCCCACCTCCTTCTGCGGTGCCTACGGCGCATCAAGGTATAGAAATACCTCAAAAGGAATCATTAATAAATAATCATTTAAGTTTGATCAATGGTGTCTTTGCTTAAACAAATCACTTATTTTGAATAAATGATGTCTTATCTAGTATTAAAAACATCATTTTTCAAACAAATGATTTCTAACTACATGCCATTAACAACAAAGGCATCATTTTTCAAACAAATGATTTCTAACCTTATGCAATCAATATTAAGGCACCATTTTTTAAAACAAATGTTTTTTTTTCACTTTTTTTTATTTACTCAGCAAGTAGTACTAGTACCATCATTTACTCTATGTACTTGCACTTTCTCAAATCCTTATCATTTCTTCATATCTTCTTCCTCAACTTCTGCAAATCTCACACCTAGTTTCCCCCCTTTTCCATAAACCCTAAAAATCAAACCACCATGCCTGGCCCCGTCGTCGTCGATTAAGAACAGAGTCAATCCCCTGCCTTGGCTGTCGATCAAGTCGAGGTAAGTCGAGGTTCTTGAACAAAAGGTAATCAAATTACTTTATTTCTTAATTTGATGAATTTTGAAGATCGTCTTTTCTTGAGTGTACATCTATCTTTATTATCGTTTTTTTTATTGGAGAAGGAAGAAATTGTTGAAGATGAAGATGTGAAGGATGTGAAGGTAGGGGACGATCATGAAGATGAAGATGAAGATGAGGATGATGACGATGATAACAAGGATCTCGCTCTCGGTATTTACTATATTCATTTCATTAAATCCAGTTTTTTCTATTGTATGTTATCGGAATAGGAATTGAATTGTTGATTGAATCTGTATTTGAAATGATATGATATGTTTCGAGTCTCAGTTGTCGCATCTGAGTGTGATATTCTTGTACACAATAATTAGTTTACCCTTTCAATTAATGAATCTACTCTTAGGATAACTCTACACAGTATCCGACTTCTGCAGGCCTGAACATAATATAGATTCTTGCATAGCACACGTTGCAAGATGAGGAATTACCTTGATATCTACATTACTTCATGCGTAATAGAAACTTGTATTGTCTTTCTTTCTCCCAGTTTATTCTAGGTTCACCAATTGTTCAATCTTTGCGTTGTTGAGCTATGATTGATGATGACATTATTTTCTGTGACCTTTAGTCTAGGTCTGTTATGATTTTGATTTTTTCTGGAGGCTCTTAGCAATCAGTTACTTTTTGGATTTTTCATGTATAAATTAATTGGTGATGAATTGAGAGAGCTTTACTTAATTTTCTTCTGATCTTAGATTCATGTAGTTTGTTTTTGATGCACTTCGAACTCTGAAATTAAGGTTGTAGTTTTAGTCCCCACGTGTGATTTTTGGCTGATGCGCTACACATCTCTTCTAGAAGACGATAGTGCCATGGTGGCTTACCCTTGAATCATGTTGTTTGAGTGTTTTCTTGTGTATGAAAATGGAGATGTATATATCCAGATGTAGTGATCTAAGTTCAATTCACCCTGCAGATGTAGTGTTGTATATTTGAGTGTCGTGGTGAGCTACCCCCTTATTACTGCTGTAGACATAATAGGGAAACTTTTATAAATGTGATGCATCACCCAAGTTATCCTTTTATTGTCCTTGAGATGAACATCAACATAGAAACTAGCAAGAAAATGTTGGTACATAATTGTTGGAATGAAAGGATTTGATACTCAAACACACTTTCTACTTGTTGTCTCACATCAGATTGTAAGCAAAAGCTATGATCTCCAGCTTTACGAGCTCTCACTCAGAGCGAGATTGATCAAGTAGGTTCTTTCATGTTCAACACAAACTTATATGAGCAAGTAGGTTCCTTCATGTTCGTCTCATACAAGACTCAAGTGTATTTCTGTTGGCTTTTCTTAAAAAAATCAACATATGCTTCTTTGTCGCATAGAGGCTTCAATGAAGCAGTCCATGGATTTATGGACGAAGGATGGTCTTTGATGGATAGTGATGGCATCGATGATGTGAGTAGTTTAGTTAACCCGTCTCCTAGTGGAATTCTGTACTCTAACAACTATAATAACCATGGATTTTGTTTACTAGGGAGTTCAGTGCTTTGTACTAGAGGTTCTATGATTTCGGTTGATTTACAAGCTAAGCCAATTGTGCTTTTTTCCAACTAGATGCTCATTCCTATTCTTGTATTGTCATGCAGAATGTTCCTCTAGCAGTCCTTCATCGGTTCTTCAGAGAACACAGCTATTGCTGTCAAAGCTACCCTTGTACCTTACTAGTTGGCCGTACCCGATGTATTGGTGGTCAAGTCTTACTCTAGCTCACACCATTTTTTGATTTTTAGAAAATGTACCCATATTTTGGGATATTTATGTTATAGTGCACTATTATGTGCTTCTAATGTAATTTTGACACATGTTGCCATCATTATATATTAATGAGATATTTTATGGTAATGCATTTTTATTTTAGTTGATATATAAAATAAATACATTGTATTTTAATGGTTAGGTCATCTTGAAATATTAAAATAATTTTAAAAAAAATCAAGGTAGCAAAGAAACCATTTAGGTATGTTACATGCTTTATTAAGTTGGTAGGCAAATAAACCATTTAAGTACGTTAAATGATTTATTAAGTTTAGATAAGACACCATTTATCTCTCCCAAATGATGTTTTTCTCATGCACCAAAGAAACCATTAATCCCTTAAAATTGGTTTATAAGCAAAGACACCATTTTACTCATATGGTTTCTTATCCTAAGACACCTTTGACCTGGAGATCATCTCCATAATGGTGTCTTAGGGTCTTTTTACATGATTTCTTTGGCATATTTTCTAATTGTGACGTATAGACAAAAGTGGGGGAGCGAGCACTCCCGAACCTGCTCATTCTGACATCTCGGACTCGAACTTGGAGATCCTTGAGGCCGCGGCTGTCTATGTATCCGGTCCTTCGAGACGGGCGGTGGCTGAGGGCTCCTACCGGCTCGACAAGGTCAAATATAAGGTCCCCCTTCACCAATACCCTAACGCGGCGACACGCGGAGAGATCCTACTTGCCAATGTCGAAGAGGAGATCGCCAACTTTTATGACTTCGGCATAGGGTATACGATCGTTGTACCCGGGGAAAAAAGATAAGGTTAGCAACTCGCCGAGGGAATGTATAGCAGTGTATCATAAATGTTTGGAGTATGGGTTGCGCTTCCCCTTCCATCCCTTCCTCGAGGAGGTCTTCAAGCGCATCAATGTTGCTATCGCTCAGCTGAAAACTGTGTCGGTCGATCCGGACCCTAGTGGTCTAAGCCTAGGTGTGCCTGTTCGAGGGTACCAGCCTTCCATCAACGCTCTCAGTTACATGATGGGCCTAACCATGGGCATGACTTCGGAAGGTCCCTATGGCTACTGGTCTCTGGGCTGGATGAAGGGTTATTCTCCAGTTTGGCCGACGGTGTCGAGCGTCAAGCATTGGAAAGACAATTTTCTCTACGTCCGCTGTGAGGGAGGGTGGGGGGGGGGGGGGTGGTCTATCCCTCTCTTGTTTCAGAACAATGTCCGTACTCTCATGGAGACGGATAAGGAGTACCACCCCGAATGTCCTCTAAATTGGCTGGAGGTGAAACTGACCCTTGAAAAGAAAAATATAGTGGCACTTCTCAAGTGTGTCAATCACGGGAACAGTGTGACCCCAGAGAGGTGGCTCCCCCTGGCGGACCTCATAGCTGCCGACGAGCTCCTAACTCCTTTAGGATTGAACCCTTTACGTCCCCTAGGTAGTTGGGGATCCCAAATGTTATTCTTGTCCGCACATGCGTGCTATTCTATCGATATTATTATGTGCTTACTTTGTGTGGTTTTGCTTTAGCATATTCCTACGGCGCATGGTTTACTCGTCGACAGCTGAAGAACCATGGCCTAAAGAAGGACCTCTTCTCTATTACCAGCGCCCCCCTACTTCTCCGGACAAGAAGAAAGAGGGACTCATGACTTTCATGAAATCTTTGGCGCCTTGGAAGAAGAGGCTACCTTCCCGGGGATCGATTGGTCGAACCCATGAATCAATCCCTACTGCCGGATCCGCCCGGGGGAGGGGTGTAGGTTCTTCTTCTTCTCGTTCAGCGGTTGCCGAGTGCGTGACCCCTTCTCCAACTGGCCCACCTTCGGCTGCTACCATCTTTGCTACCCCGCCGCCCGAACAGGCCGATGATCAGGTCGTTTCTCTTGTCAGGAAGAGAAAAGATAAAGAGTCAATGGAGGTGTGGACATGACATAGGTCCACCCCGACGCGGCCACGCGCGGGTTTGGGCGGCGAAATGTTTCCCATGTGAGATAGTTCTCGGGTCGAAATTTAAATCGAAATAGGAGTCGCCACCGAACTTTGTGGGAGTTTGGGCCCGTTCGAACCCACTCTATATTTTGGTGGACCGTGCACAAAGTAAGGCCCACTTTGATACTAGAGCTTGTGGGGTTCGTTCCTTTGCATTACGATACCGATACCGATGTTATCGGGTATCATATATCGAATGACTCTCGTGCGCCAACGGTTTCGGACATCCAGAAACCGAGGTTCTAAGTAAGAGGTGAGGGTACGTGTTGGGAAGCCCATAAAGGACACCCAACCCCGCCCGCACATGACGGCCTCTACTAAGATATCCAACGGTTTTAGAATACGCGCGCTAGTAATTCGATAAAATGAAATACAAACAACGTTTTACGATATATAAATATTGAATTGGTTACTACGTCATTTTAATGCATCTTGGTCCACGTTGAAGTGATTTAGCATGCGAGGTTCGTTTAAATGCGACAAATGCAAACAACGAAAATAAAAAAACTCGTAAATAGATACAAAATACACGGGCGGAAATACAACCCGGAAATACAATACAACGAGCACAAAAATTGGAACAATCGAACTAGTGACGGTAATGTGAATAGATTAGAATAATAACGCAATGCATGGTTTTGAAAAAGTAAGTACGTGATGGACTTGCCACGTGACGACTAAAAGTCGTAAAAAAAGTTTTAAAGTGATTGCATGTTGCTAAGAAACTCACGTTGGAGGGTTATGAAGGTTACTCGATCGAGTCTAGGAGGGGACTCGATTGAGTACCCTTCATAAGGAGCCTCTGCCCAGCTTTTTGGGAGTCACTCGATCGAGTGACCATGGCACTCGATCGAGTGCCCCCTGTACGAACTATTGCTCATTTCGAGAAAGTGATAATTTCGCATTTATTGATTTTAAATCGATAGCTAGCCGAGTTACGTAAAAATATTGTATAATTTAAACTCACTCGGTTTTCGATACTCATAACGTATGATATACGGTTATGAGACCAGTATCGGAAATTTGAAATAAGTTTTATGACATCATTTTTTATTTAATTAGAACGAAAATTGGTTCCCTTCGCGTCACCACACCGTTATTAATCCTTACGGAGTACGTGATGTTCGATTCTGCATCAACGGATTTCGTACTAATCTCAAAAATGGTATCGGACACATTTAACGACAAATTTCCGCGATCACGTTATGCTTTTAAGTGTCTAGGGCGGCGCGCCTCGATAGGGCGCCACCTCCAGTACGACTTGTAAAGGGATTAAACGGATCTTAAACGGAATTTGTATTTAAGCGTATTCGACCCGAAACGTTTTAATATTATATAATTATACGCGGTATTAGTATTATAACGAAATGAAATAAACAATAATTAAAATGTTAGGTGTTAGAGTACATATATAAAATATTAAAATGCGAAAAAATCTAAAGGTTAGTAACAGAAATTAAAATGTTAATGTACAAAATAAAAGGTTAGCATCGTTAATATCGGTTAATAATAATAGTACGTATATACATACATATATCCTTACACCCATTGAGGCACAATCTAGACCATTAGATTAAAATGGAACATACATCAAAATAAGTGTTATATACACTAAAAAACTCATTAAATATATTATTAAACTCACTATATATATATATATATATATATATATACACACACACACACTTAAGAACCAAATATATACATTAAAATAATTATTATATATATACACTCAAATAGTTATTATGTACACCAATTAATCAACAATGAAACATACATCAAAATAATTGTTATATACACTAAAAAAACTCATTATATACGCTATTAAACTCACTGCATATATATACTTAAGAACTCAATACATACAGTAAAATAATTGTTATATACACCCAAATAATTAATATGTACATCAGTTAATCAACAATGGAACATACACCAAAATAACTGTTATATACACTAAAAAGCTCATTATTATATACACTATTAAACTCACTACATATATATATACACTTAAGAACTCTATATATACAGTAAAATAGTTATTGTTATATATACACTCAAATGATTACTATGTACACCAATTAATCAGCATATATACACTGAAATAATTGTCATATGTACTTAATTATTTGATATAGTAGAATTGTTATATACCCTAAAACAGTTATTATGTACGCTGAAATTGTTTTTATATACACCAATTTTATTTTAATATTTAAAAAAAATGATTTTTTTTTTCGGGATTTATTTTTTTGGATTTTTTTTCTTTTTGGAAAAAAATGTCCGGCAAAAAATGTTTTTTTTGGGACAAAAATGTGTTTATTTTTTCGATTTTTTTTTTTTTTAAATAAATTCCGATTTTTTTTTTCGGATTTTCTATTTTGAAAAAAAATTCTGAAATTTTTTTTTTTCGAAAAATATTGATATTTTTTCCCCGGGAAAAAAAATTGGGCAATTTTATTTTATGTACGAGTTTTTGTTTTAACTTAGCCTTTAATTTGATTTTAATCTAATGGTTGAGATTGTGCCTCAATGGGTGCGGCGAGTTGAGCTGCCTCAAAGAATCCTACCCCCCCTCCCCCCCCCCTCTCTCTCTCTCTTATATAAGGTCAACAGCTCTTATAAGTTCATAAATTTCAGTATTAAAGTTACACAAAAAGTGTTTAAAGGTACACGAGATGAGTGATAAAGTTGTACTTTATCACTTTAAGTGATAACAGTGTTGAATGTTATAGTTAAATATCAATTTTGAACAAATGCAACTTTATCGTATGTCATCTGTAACTTTAATATACACTTAATTAGATATGGTGAACTTATTTGATATATATATATATATATATATATATATATAGAAGTGAGATCAGGTGAGTCCACTTATATATGTTGAGTCCGTGAGTCCCCATCTTAGCCTTTGATTCAAGGTTAGATTAATGGACAAGATTTGATCTCATAATTAAGGAAATAACTAACAAATCTTGTAAATATATCATTTCTCTCTCTCCTCCTTAATTATCTCAATGCAAATCTTTTCTCTCTCTTATCAATCTTTTTAAATGTCTTTTTCTCTCACACAACAAGTTTTTTCAAAATTAAGTTTTTTTCATTTTCACCCAAAAATCATCATTTTCCTACTGCCATTATACGTATGTTACTATGTTACTGTCATAATCCATAAACTATGTTACTTTAACTCATATAACGTGTTACTTTATTTCATGAACTGTGTTACTTTAACTCATAAAATCTGTTATGTTGTTTAATATATTCTCTTGAAAAAACTATTACTCTAACTCATACAATGTGTTACTCTAATTCGTGAACTGTGTTACTTTAACTCATAAAATCTGTTACGTTGCATAGTCTCTTGCAAAAACTGTTACTCTAACTCATACAATGTGTTACTTTAATTCATTAACTGTGTTACTTTAACTCATAAAATCAGTTACGTTGCATAGTAGTCTCTTGCAAAACAGGAGTTCCAATTAACAAAAAGAACAATATTTGTTTTTTATTAAGATACTCCAAAACAAAAAGTGGTACAAGATTCCAACTAAATCAACTTCATTACAAATCTAATGTTTCACACTTGTTACTCATAATGTCCTACTTATAATTCTACTTCTTCTTCATCCTTCTCGTTCTCTCCGTCTTCTTCTTTTTCATCTTCTTCATTATCATCTCAGAAGCTTTGATTTAATCTCACCACCGCACAATGGAGGAAACTTTCACCCACATCCCTACATCATTCATGTAGATTAAAGTAACAGATAACAAGAGTTAAAGTAACAGATGAAGTGCATTGAAGTAACATTGAATTAAATTAACAGAGTATGCTTATACACCAGGTATAAAGTAACAGAGGTCAGACAATAAAGTAACAGATAGTATGAATTAAAGTAACAGATAATGTTCATTAAAATAACACCAGATATAAGTTAGTGCAAATAATTCATATAATGATAAAAATTGAGAGTATGACGCAGTATCTTACTCTTTGATATTGTTTTCTATTTTGAAGTCATCACGTCCCATAATTATAGGAAGTAGTATTTTTTTTTCTTTTTTTTTATATGACGTTACTCTTTGATATTGTTTCCTATTTTGGTGGCAATCACGTCCTATTATTATAGGAAACAATATCTTTTTTTATTATTATTTTTTTAATATGTGTAGACACCCGCATTTTGACTGCCACGTGTCTATGGTAGTCTCCGAAAAACACCCGATGATGATCGGACGCAAACGTGACTTGGTATACTCGGATTTGGGCTCGGAAACAATAATATCCGACATGGACTTTTAGCGGAGTAAAAATCTCACAAAACAGACCTCAAATTCAGGCCCAGTGGGTCATTCCGAGTCAAATGAGACTAATTTGGGCCAAAACCGACACCAAAAATAATTCCCGTCTTTTGGCGACCGGGTCAAAACCCGGTCAAAGACGAAACCGTCTCATAAACCAGCCAAGTTCAGATTGGCGCAAAGAATAAAATTCAAAAATAACAAACAAATCAATCAAGTCAAACTTCCCTATTTTATCTCGATTTGTTGATCCACTCGATCGAGTGGATTGACACCACTCGATCGAGTGGAGCCTCTTTTACCCGGGTTTGGCCCGTTTGCGAAGGCACTCGATCGAGTGCACTAGGGCCACTCGATCGAGTGCCCCTAGGTCGAGGGGTGAAGTCTATAAATACCGCTTCACCCCCCCATGCATTTCAGAACTTTTTGAGCATTTTTACCCTACAACTTCAGCCACATTTCACCCTACTTCAACCTTACTTCATCACCTTGCAAGCCTTAGAAGTACTAAGCCGAAAATACACAAAAACCGAGCTCTCGTCCCTCGATAAACCGACACATATACACACGTATCCATACACACCATAACTCGCGTACATCCTCGATACTCCCAAGCCGTGCCGCTATTCACGAGTCCATTTCCGAGGTCCTTACTAAGCATGTATGTTGAGGGTGTCCTAAACCCCGTCTTAATCTCTTTTATCTAGTCTCATTTTCGCTTTATTTATCGTATTTTTGTATCACCTTTGTAATCGTAGTAACACTAACACTAACATTTTTGCATTTTCTATATTTTTGTTTTATATCATTTTATCGTCATTAACGTTACTAATACCGCGTATATATATATACTAAAAATCGGTTTTAAAACGTTGGACTACGATATTCATTTTTGGTCCGTCTAATCCCTTTACGAGCAACGACGGAGGTGGAGCCCTTTCGAGGAGCCCCGCCCCAATGTACTCAAGGGCGTGACGCGACCGTGATCGGTCGTAGTTGAACGGATTTAACTCTCTTTCCATAATTGGTACGAAACCCGTTGACACGAAAATCGACATCACGTAACCCGAAAGGGTTAGTTCCGATGTCGTGACGTAGAGGGATGCATTTCGTCACCAATTCTAAAATTTCCTAATCTAACGTAAACCTTTTTCATAAACTCCGGTAACGGTATTATAGTCGTTCGTACACGATTATAGTACCGGAGGCCGAGTTAAATACAAATCGTGCGATATTTGTATTTGATTCGGCCGATCATCGATTTCAAGTCATAAAACAAAGCGAGTTACCACTCGTATAGGGGCCACTCGACCGAGTGCCATAGGCCACTCGATCGAGTAGCACCCCAAAAAGTGGTCAGTAACCACGTTAAACGTGCACTCGACCGAGTCACACCACAACTCGGTCGAGTGGGTCCTGTAACCCACAAAACCGAGGGGTTTGACTCACAATTCAAACCCCGACCCTTTTATCGACTTTAGTCATCACGTGCAAAGACTATCACGTGACTATCCTATTTTCAAAACTATACACATCACGACACGTAGAACGACTTTGACCACTTTGACGTGATAAGTCGGGACAAGACTACGGGATGTGAGATTAGGCTAACAATATGCCACAGTCTCATGTTCCCGTCCTTCGTTTAATATGCTACATAATGCGTATTTAATCGGGGTTAGTCCGTCTACATATTTTCGCGGTGTAGTTTGCATACGGGTCCGTCCCTTTCATTACATTGCTTTTTTTATATCGTTCATTATTTTTATGTAACGTTGTATTGTGAATTCCGGGTTGTATTTCCGCCCGTGTAACTTGTACGTTATTTCTATTTATTTTCGAGCTTTGTTTATTTAATTGCTTTTACGCTTTATAAACGAACCTCGCATGCTAAATCATTCCGACAAATAATAAGATGCATTAAATGACGTAGTTAACGCAAAATTCACATGTTTAGCTAAAACGCTGTTTGCATATCATTTAATCAATTTACTAGCGCGCGTACACGAACACGAACGGTGTCTTAGTAGAGGCCGCCATGTGCGGGCGGGGTTGGGTGTCCTTAGTGGGCTTCCCAACACGTACCCTCACCCCTTACTCAGAACCTTTGGTTTCCGGATGTCCGAAACCCTTGGCGCACGAGAGTCATTCTTTACACGATTACCGGTATAGATGGTATCGGTATCGCAATGCAAAGGGACGAGCCCCATGAACTCTGAAATCGGAGTGAGCTTACTTTGTGTAAAGCCCATGACGACATAGAGTGGGCTCGTATGGTTCCGAATAACCACAAAATTCGGTGGCGACTCCATTTTGACTTAAATTTCGAACCCGAGAACAATCTTACCACGAGATTCATTCGCCTACCCAAACCCGCGCTTCGCCGCGTCGGGGTGGACCTACGTCTTGTCCACAATTTGGCGACTCCGCTGGGGATACCTGATGCACCACATGTCATCGGGGTTCCTAGGGTGAGACTCGAAGAGAAATCGTTTGTAGATTAGTGTGCGCGCATTAGTTTAATGATTCATGCATAACCCAAATTTGCCCGGGCCGGTTACTTGTGACCGACGTCCCACTATACCACGGTGCATTCCTACACGGGTGCGCTAAAAACGTCGATGGTGGAACTCGTCTCGGTTTTGCGGCATGTTCTAAGACCAACTCGGCTTAGGGAGTCCGTCCATCACACGAGAAAGCCATCGTTGTTGGTATAGACCCTATTTTGACAGACCGAGACTTAGTGTAAAGCATACATAAGCGTCGTTATAATGCTTGTTTGACTACGTGCTACTTGGTCTCCGTGTCAATTTTCAAAAAAACCGTCATTTCAAAATTGCATCTTTCCAAAAAATACCAAATTTTGAAAAACCCGAAATACTGTCCGTTTCGGGACCCATCTTTATAAAACACCCAATTTTGGAAAACCCGAAATGTTGCCCATTTCGGGACTCACCTCTTCAAAATATCCAATTTTCAAAACTCGGAATGCCGCCAAAATTTAGGATCAACGATTTGACTCAAAAAATCCTTTTCTGTAGTCGGCATGCTGTCCGTTTTAATTCTCGAATTTCCACCCCCACCACCTTGATTTTCGGAATTTTCCTTTTCAAAATTCTAATCTCGGTTTTCGAAATTCCGTTTTCAGTTTTCAAAACTCTCGGAAATTCTTTCATTTTTCATTCAAACCTCAACCTTTCCAAAACTTTCAACTTTCCTAAAATAAACCTTCCTTATTATAGGACCTACCGTCTATCCGTGTGTCGGGTCTTTGCATTGTATGTAGAGGGTTTATAGCGTCGAAACTCCGTCGATCTTATATCACGAGTTTCCCCCCTTTCCCGAGTCCGCCTTATCTGTCAAGGCACGACCAACCCGCGTGGGGCATACCCCTACAAAGGAAAGTCCGTCTATACACTCGAGTCAAAAGTCTGGGGAGTAATCTCACGTGGACCTTCCTTCGAACGGGACTAGGCCCGCAAAGCCGAAATCCTAAGGAAGTCATACCACCCACGAGTCATCCGTCTAGATGTCTTTCTTGAGTCTTTTCCGCTCAGTCCTTTCTTTTTGGGTCGCTCGGGATGTACTGTTTCCTTTGATTCCAAGACTGGGTTTGGTTTCTGATTACGTGGTGTTCTTACAGACAGGCCACCATTAACCAGACACACTCGCAGGATGGAAACTGCTTTAGCTGATCTGAAAACCTCTGTGGACGCCATGGTCGACAAACAAGCCGACATCGACGCCCAACTGAATGAAATGAGGGCTGGACAAGTTGCCATCGTTACTCGATTGGCTGCATTGGAGCACAGGACTCCAAATGCCGGGGCTATGGGGCCTCTAGCTGATCTAGTTAGCTCAGTACGCCGACTAGAGGAACAAGTCCACTTGACTGGGAGTAATAACATCCATCGGGAGAATAGTCGGGAGTACAACCCACTGAGTGACAAGCTGCCTGCAAACCTGAACCTCACCGGTTTGCCTATGTTCGAAGGAACTGAAGACCCGTTACTACATGTACGGGCCTTCAAGGAGTTCATGGCCATCAAAGGGGTGGACTCTACCATGTTCAAGAACCTCTTTGCTGCGTCTCTTGAAAAGCACCCTCGGGCCTGGTACTACAGGCTAGACCCAAAGAAATACCCTACATGGGATGATGTGGCCACCGAGTTCGCTCGGAACTATGCTGATAACATCGAGATCCAAACCACAATGAGATCTCTGGAGGTTATGGCCCAGGAGCCGAAGGAAGGTTTTACCAAATACCTTCAACGCTGGAGGGCCGAGAGCGTAAAACTGGTCGATAAGCCCAGTGAGAAGACTTTGGGGGAGGCCTTTGTCAAGAACCTCCTCCCATCTTACCGGGTTCACCTCCGATATGCTGTCATACCCAATTTCACCACCCTTACTGAAATGGGTATGAGGATCGAAGATGATCTGAGACTAGAAGGCCTCACTAAGGCCGCTGCTAAGGGTTACCAAGGGGCTTCTTCCTCCACTGCCAAGCCTCAAGCTGCAACTCGCAGCATTTTCGACGCGGTGAATCTACTAGATACCCCGTCCAAGAAGAACACCCCACCTCGGGTTTTCACTGACATAGGCACGACCTATACTTATGCCTTACAAAGGCTATCCTCAAAAGGCCTAATCCAACCGATAAGCTCAACTCCTGAAGTTCCGGTCGAGCGACGCTCCAAGAACTACAATGCCCAGGCCTATTGCCAATACCACCGGGGCAATGGGCATGATACCGAGAAGTGCTGGAAGCTGAAGCACTTGATTCAGGACCTGATTGAAAGCGGTAAAATCCCGCTACCCGGAGATAAGCCCAGTAACAAGGAGAACCCTTTCAGCTCCCACGCCATTTTTACCGGGGAAGTGATTGACTGTTCTCACCTTATCTCTCCATTCATCCCGCAAGTGAACGGGATCTGGTTCGACGACGAAGATGATGTCTACCTCGCAAAAGGGGAAGCTGTCCCCATCACCGCCGAGGAGATTCGAAAGACTAAATCCCGAGTCCTAACCAGTAACCACCTCGGTCGTCCCTACCAAGCCACTAGCTCTAGGGACGCCCCTATCCCGACAACCGTCATTACGGAGGTCGCCCCTGAAGAGCCAACTGCTGAGACGGCTCACGTGAAGCAATTGAAGAAAGCTCGAGTTGACCTCACTATATGGCAACTCCTGGTTAGTTCTCAAGAACATCGAGAAGCACTTACAAAGGCTCTCGATCAAATTAAGGTTGACTCTTTGGTTACCCCCGCTGAGATGGTAGCCACGGTCCTGCCCCACCTAAAGGGCAAAGCTAAGGAAGGAGGTCCGACGATCACTTTCTCCGAAGCCTACCTACCGCCATTCGGGGACTCCCACAATCTGGCCCTCTACATTACGGTGGTTTGCCGAGGAAAATACCTCCCTATGACCCTGGTTGATGATGGGTCCGCTGTGAATGT
This sequence comes from Agrostemma githago, assembly GCA_958450325.1. NCBI lineage: Eukaryota > Viridiplantae > Streptophyta > Magnoliopsida > Caryophyllales > Caryophyllaceae > Agrostemma > Agrostemma githago. The sequence goes on from OY288254.1 coordinate 51,666,832, forward strand.
CCTTCCTCTAAGGACCGCAAAAGCCGTCGATATTACCGAGGCTGACTATATCCCGACTGCTCAGACCATCCAAGCTTTCGATGGGAGCCCGAAGTCGGTAGCTGGGGCCGTGAAACTAACCATCATAACCGGCCCAATAGAAAAGGAGCTCGAATTCCAGGTGATCGATGTCACCTCGTCGTTCAACTTGCTCCTAGGTAGGCCTTGGATCCACGCGGTGAAGGCGGTGTCCTCCACCCTCCACCGAAAGATCAAGATGCCTCTGCTAAACGATGTCATCACTTTAGAGGCAACACCAATGACTGTGGCTAGCTGTAACGCCACGGGTCGCACGGACCTCTGGGGGTTCGATTTTGTGGGGATGATCGAGGAAGAGTACCTCTTTAGGCCTTACTTCACTACGAGTATCGACACGATGCTCCAAAACCTAGGGTACTTTCCGGGGACTACCTCTCGACCCGATCTTCCAGCTGGGAAGATCATCGAGGTTCTCAAAGACGAAGAGTCTCACTTTGGTCTCGGGTATGCCATAACTCCCGACAATGTTGTCCGAGCAGGAATTGAAAAGGCCTGCAACATCCTTAAGGGTATCTACTTGAGCCCTTATAGCCCACGGTTGGCTGACTACTTTGTCACACCGGTGTTTGGGGCTATCCAGGTTGGTCTATACCAACCCAATGCTATGCAGCTCGGAACCCACTTGGCCCGGGACTGCAACTACATCTCCGATGACGTGTTCGCCCTCATCCAATCCAACGGAGCTGAAGATGCTGAGCCTGCGCTAGGGCTACTATTTGGGGAAGACACCATAGCCCAACTCCAAGGGAAGACCTGGTCAACCTGATCCTCCGCAGCAACAGGTTTGACCCGACCAAGCTGATCTCGGATGTTGGTTCCGAGATGGGAAACATGGCTTGAAGGAAGACTGTCAAGTGGACTGACAGTCAGGGAAGGATCTACAAGCTGGTCACCGGAGAGGGAGACATGCCTGAGTCTGAGTCCGAGTCTGAGTCGGAGTCTGAGTCAGAGTCTGAGGTCGAGTCTAGGGAAGTCGGTGCTAGAGTCACTCCTGTAACCCCCCTCCGTTTTATTATTCCTTCTGCTGGCACTTCGGGGTCTGTCCCGAGTGCCCTACCTATCCCGCCACTGACCAATGATCAGATGGCTGCTCTCTTTGAGCTGTTCTCCAAGTTTTCAATCAATAATAACAACCGTTCTGCTTACGACTTGTCTCTTTAAAATTCTGCTTTTAAAAATGTTTTATGCTATGACATTGAGAAACCAGACGAACAGGTACCTCTACCTCCACATCTGATCGAGCAACTAGAGCAAAGGGAGTCCCGAAACCCGGTGATTGAAGAAACCGAGTCCATAAATGTGGGAACAACCTTAGAGCCTCAGACACTTAAGATAGGGTTATCCTTAGATCCCGAGGAGAAACAACAGTTCGTAAGCCTCCTCCAAGAGTACAAGGATGTCTTCGCATGGTCCTACAAGGACATGCTGGGGATAGACCGGGAAATAGCCGAGCACCACATACCAATCAAAGATGGGTGCAAACCGGTCAAGCAGAAGCTCCGCCGAATGAGGCCCGAGTGGTCTCTCAAGGTAAAAGAAGAAGTCGACAAACAGTTCAAAGCCGGCTTCATACAAGTGTCCGAGTATCCGGACTGGGTGGCAAACATCGTGCCGGTTCCTAAAAAGGACGGTAAGGTGCGGGTATGTGTAGATTTTCGGGATCTTAACAAGGCGAGCCCGAAAGATGATTTTCCGTTACCACACATCGACATACTGGTGGATAATACGGCCGATCATGCCCTTCTATCATTCATGGACGGGTATGCCGGGTATAATCAAATCAAGATGGCGGAAGAAGACATGAGTAAGACTACCTTCACAACACCTTGGGGTACTTACTGCTATACCGTCATGCCTTTCGGTCTCATTAATGCCGGGGCCACATACCAAAGGACTGCTACCACTTTATTACACGACATGATGCATAAAGAGGTAGAAGTTTATGTAGACGACATGATCGTCAAATCCAAAGAACGGGACGGTCACATCACCGCCCTAAGAAAATTTTTCACCCGATTGCGCAAATACAACATGAGGTTAAACCCTCAAAAGTGCAGTTTCGGGGTAACATCAGGCAAATTACTGGGTCATATCGTTAGCCAACAAGGTATCGAAGTCGACCCAGCTAAAATCAAAGCCCTTACCGAGATGCAACCTCCTAAAACCGAAAAAGAAATAAGAGGATTCCTCGGGAAAGTCCAGTACATCAGTCGGTTCATTTCCAAACTAACCATGGTATGTGAACCAATTTTCAAGAAACTGAAAGTGGGAGAACGGGTACTATGGGATGACAAGTGCCAAACTGCTTTCGACAAGATCAAGGAAATTCTGTCTGCACCGCCAGTTTTAATGCCACCTCAACCCGGTTTGCCTCTGTCGTTATACCTAACGACGACCGAGACAGCCATGGGGGCTATGCTGGCCCAGACAGTTGACTCCGAAGAAAGAGCCATTTACTACATCAGCAAAAAGTTTTTAGAGTATGAATGCAAATATACCATGCTCGAAAAGACGTGTTTGGCTCTAGTCTGGGCCACCAAGAAACTCCGACATTATATGCTCAGTTACGAGGTCCATGTGCTATCCAAGATGGATCCCATCAAATACATCTTCGAGAAGCCCATTCCTTAATGGTCGAATTTCTAGATGGACTCTAATGCTGGCAGAGTTCGACTTAAAGTTTGTACCGTTAAAGGCTATTAAAGGTCGAGTAGTAGCTGAATTTCTCGCCGATAGCCCAGTAATCGAGGAAGGACACACCGAAACTTGGTCCTTCCCAGACGAAGATATTTTCCATACTGATACTGAAACTTGGGATTTATACTTCGATGGTGCATCTAATTTTCGAGGGTTCGGAGTCGGGATCCTCCTAATTTCACCAAAAGAGGAACATACTCCCGTCTCCATCAAACTGGACTTTGATGTTACCAATAATGCAGCAGAGTACGAAGCATGCATTTACGGGCTACAAGCCGCCGCCGATCTGGGGATCACAAATCTCCGGGTACATGGTGACTCATCCTTGGTTATTAACCAAGCACTTCAAAAATGGAAGACTCGAAATGCTAATCTCGTGGCCTACCAGGCACGAGTAAGGGGTCTCGAGAAACAATTCCAAAAGGTAGAGTACATATACCTACCCCGGGAAGAAAATCAATTCGCAGACGCACTCTCAAAATTGGCGTCTTTACTGAATATTCCCGACCACATGACCAGTATGCCAATTTGCGTCGAAAGACGGTCCGAGCCGGCATACATTTGCGACATAGAAGACATTGAAGTAACTGATCCCGAACCATGGTATCAGGCTGTGTTAACATACCTGACAAACGGAGAATATCCTCCCGGGACGGAAAGTCGAGCCAAGAAAGCCTTACGAAGGCTAGCCACCCAATTTATCCGTACCGACGACGGGCAACTATACAAAAAGACGGCACAGGGGGCTCTTCTCCTTTGTGTTGACAAATATAAGGCTGAAAAGGTTATGGCAGAAGTACATGATGGTGAGAACGGCCCACACATGAATGCCCACATGCTGGTCCGGAAAATCATGAGGCTCGGTTATTATTGGAATACCATGGAAGCCGATTGCCGGTCGTATGTCAAACATTGTCATAACTGTCAAATCTTTGGCAATGTGCAACATATGCCGTCATCGCTACTCTATACCATGACGTCACCCTGGCCATTCTCAACGTGGGGTATTGACATAATCGGGAAAATAAATCCCTCGGGTACCGGTGGGCATTGCTTTATTTTGGTAGCTATCGACTATTTCACCAAATGGGTCGAAGCTGAATCATATCGCATCCTCAATGCTAAGCATGTCGCCAAGTTCATCCAAAACAAGATAATATGTCGATATGGGATTCCCTCTGAACTTATCAGTGATCACGGGACTCACTTTCAAGCCGAGACTGCGGCCCTGCTGACCAAATATAAAATCCAAAGATATACCTCCTCGCCTTACCGTCCCCAAACAAATGGAGCAGTAGAGGCGGCTAACAAAACAATTGTCACCATACTAAAAAAGATGGCTGATAATTACCGGGACTGGCCCGACAAAATACCTTTTGCCCTATGGGGATATCGAACGTCAATTCGCACCGTAACCGGGGCAACACCATATTACCTAACCTACGGGATGGAGGCAGTCCAACCAGTCGAACTGGAGGTACCGTCCCTCAGAATTCTGCTAGAAAGCCAAGTACCCGAAGCTGACTGGGTTCGAGCACGATATGACTCACTGGTTCTACTAGACGAACGACGGTCTCGTGCCCTCAATAATATCCAAATCTACCAGAAGAGGATCCAACGGGCCTTCAACAAGAGGGTAAGGCCCAGGAACATTAAAGAGGGCGACCTAGTCCTTAAGTCAATCCGGGCTTTACTCCCAGTCGACCCAAGGGGAAAGTTCAAACCCAATTGGGCTGGGCCATATCTGGTGAAGAAGATCCTATCAGGGGGAGCAGTGATGCTGACGGACCTGGACGGGAATGAATTTGTCAACCCAACCAACCTGGACCAACTGAAGCGTTACTACCCCTAGCCTCTTCTCAATGTCATTAGCAAATTTTATAAAAATTATTTTTTACAAAAAGCAAGTCAATGAGCTAGAATTACTTATTCTACTGTCATAAACATCTTGAACCAATAGTCTTGGTGTAATTCGAGATTGCAAATTTCCCATGCCTGAACTACGTTTGGTTTGATTCTGCTAATCGCGGATACGTAGGCAGCCCCTCAAAAGGGCACAACCAATGCAATCAAGAAAAGACAGGAGCGGTTTTATAATAAACTTTCTTTATTAATTCAAAAAATCCCGATAAACTCGGAAAATTACAAAAGTGCAGGAATCAAAAAAAATATATACAAAAAAAGGGGCACACAACAAAAATAATAATAATATTTAAATATTGATAAAGCTAAAGGACTCGGCATTCAGGGCATCTTGCCCTTCCCCTTGTCCTTGGCCTCCTTAGCCGTCCACTGGCGACGACGCGGAGGGGAGCGTTCCCGAATCACCACGGGAACTTCTCTAGCTCGGGCTCGATTGATTGAGCCCGACTCCTCTGTCATATCAATAGGCCCAAGTCGAGCCCTCACGGGCTCAGGGAGTCGGTCACGCGGACCAAGTCGGTCCCGGACCGCCAACCTCGGCCCAAGTCGTCGTTCCAAGTCGGTCTGCCCTCGAGTGCTGCTAGAACCGACTTCCTTAGATCGAGTCTTAGTTTGTGACTTAAGACCCGATTCTCCTCGGACTGTAGCCTCAGGAATATATTCCCCGGTGAAAAAGTCCCGATTGTCCTTCGCCGACTCGCGATGAACCAATTCAAAGGCCTCCTCAAGCTTCAGGGCCTTTCGAGCTTCCTCGGACTCCTCAGAAGTCCATTTTTGATAAGCCCGTGACACCCAAGCGGATTGGCAAGGGCTGGGTATAGTCCATGTAGAACGAGTGAACCATCGTTGCAACCAGGTGTCGCACATAGCGTCCGTCAATTGGAGCGGGACGCTGATAATGGCTTCAGTCTCAGGGATGCGCTGAGACGAACCGAACTGCCTTAGGAGGCGGTCCGGATAAATGTGAACTGTCCAGTCTAAGGACAGGATCGTCAGGTACCGGGCTTGGTCTCTCTTAGCCAGTCCGGTCAATTTCGAAAGGAACCACCAAGCGACGGTCCACCTGATCAAGGGACCTCCGTGGAATACTAGTTCTTCGTCCTAGTAAGCTCGGGTTATTTGATGGTACGAGCTTATCTTTCGCCTCCTTGAGCTGATTTGACTACTCCGATAATTGGGAATGCTCGGAGGGGTCTCTATGATCGATAACCGCTCCGACAGCCATATCTGAAGAGAATACACAAATTTTATAAGCAACGGAATGGTTCGCCAGGGTCCACTCGATCGAGTGCAGAAGGTGACTCGATCGAGTTAGACCTCTAAAAGCAGGCAGTAGCTCCGTATGAGTATCACTCGATCGAGTGACAGGTCCACTCGATCGAGTGACTTGCGTACTTCAAGTATTTCGCACGAAAAAAAAAAAAAAAGAAAAAAAAAAAATCGAGGTGCATACTTGAAGAATACGGGTACTCCCCGTCAGCGGTCGAGTTGGGTCGAGCCGTCTAGCATCCAGACCCACAATGATCTCCCCAGTGGCTAGCCAAGCAAGGCTATGACCAGTCTCCATCTGGTCAACCACTCCAATCAGCCTGATTTGACCCCTGCATGAGTCAAGCTCCATCAGCCCCTCGAAGACATAGCAATGCAGCATGCAAAAGGCAAACGCCCTACGCCTGTGAGCAGGGGTGGCCCTTACATCTCGAGGGTTCATAAACATATCGGCCAAATCAAATAGGGAAACGTTATCTCCCTGCACCATTCGGTTTGTCTCAGCATGAGACAAACCCAAAAACTCCCTTAATCTCCTCCTCGGATCCGGGTAGAACGGGGGAATGGCGGGCTGAACAACAAGACCCCAGCCTCCTATGGCCGCAATCTCCTCGGGCAAAGGACACATCTCGCCCCTCGGGAATGCAAACACGTGATGGGTGGTGTCCCAAAACGACAGACAGGCATCCAGAAAATGCGAGTCAACTATCAGACGCTGAAAAGGGAATAAATTGACTATCCCCATCTGAGTCAGCCGGACCTTCTCCTCGTCCCGAAAGTATTGGGACCAGGCGAGCAGCATAGCAGTCAAGTGGTCGATACCCATGACGGAAATTTCTAGCTTTCTTAAAAGTCTAAAATATTTTGAGAACGAAAAGAAGAACTTGAGTTGAGATGCAGAAAACTGAGGCAGGGATTCTCATATTTATAATGAGAAAACCTAACAGAAAACCTAACTACCCTGCCCCCTCAGCAAGCTGGGCCCTATGCGCGCGCAGGCCTGATTTCAAACCTGAACCCAGAATAGGAATCAAGCTGTCCCGAGCTTTCCTAAGAGTTTCTAAAAGAAAAATTTTGATAAAATTTCTTCGCGTTTAAAATTTTTTGTCCTTTCAAAAAAAAAAAAATTCAATCTTTTTCTCCCCAGCGAGAGTCAACATTTTACCTACGTGTTACATACAAGTTGTTATGTGTCAGCATACAGGTACACCCCAGACTTCAGAAGCAAGTTCCCGCGAAACTACTTAATTTCCTTAACGGAGTCAGCTTTTCCCCGGTGTGCTACATCCAAAGTGCGATGTGTCGGCATACGGGTACACCTACTTTCCAAAAAAAAGGCAGGCTTTACTCCCCACGGAGAATCATCATCAGCTCAAGTGCGACTCAAGGCTTCAGAAGCAAGCCCGTACAGCTCATAAATTTCCTCAGCGGAACGCCCAAGGCGGCATTTTCCCCAAAACGATACGGGATGGGCCCACGCATAGGCGCGCCCAGGACTTATGCTACAAGTCTGACTCCCCGCGAAGCTATCATCATCAGGACAGGTATGACCCTCTGCTTATGGCTGGCGAGCCCTTCACGCGAGTCTACTGGACTATAAACGACCCGACCGGAAGTCTACCAGGTCTTAGCGGGCTTGGTAGCTACTCTGACTTTCGCCTTGTCCAAGCCTCAGTCAGAGTGGGGGCTCTGTAGACACCCGCATTTTGACTGCCACGTGTCTATGGTAGTCTCCGAAAAACACCCGATGATGATCGGACGCAAACGTGACTTGGTATACTCGGATTTGGGCTCGGAAACAATAATATCCGACATGGACTTTTAGCGGAGTAAAAATCTCACAAAACAGACCTCAAATTCAGGCCCAGTGGGTCATTCCGAGTCAAATGAGACTAATTTGGGCCAAAACCGACACCAAAAATAATTCCCGTCTTTTGGCGACCGGGTCAAAACCCGGTCAAAGACGAAACCGTCTCATAAACCAGCCAAGTTCAGATTGGCGCAAAGAATAAAATTCAAAAATAACAAACAAATCAATCAAGTCAAACTTCCCTATTTTATCTCGATTTGTTGATCCACTCGATCGAGTGGATTGACCCCACTCGATCGAGTGGAGCCTCTTTTACCCGGGTTTGGCCCGTTTGCGAAGGCACTCGATCGAGTGCACTAGGGCCACTCGATCGAGTGCCCCTAGGTCGAGGGGTGAAGTCTATAAATACCGCTCCACCCCCCCATGCATTTCAGAACTTTTTGAGCATTTTTACCCTACAACTTCAGCCACATTTCACCCTACTTCAACCCTATTTCATCACCTTGCAAGCCTTAGAAGTCCTAAGCCGAAAATACACAAAAACCGAGCTCTCGTCCCTCGATAAACCGACACATATACACACGCATCCATACACACCATAACTCGCGTACATACTCGATACTCCCAAGCCGTGCCGCTATTCACGAGTCCATTTCCGAGGTCCTTACTAAGCATGTATGTTGAGGGTGTCCTAAACCCCGTCTTAATCTCTTTTATCTAGTCTCATTTTCGCTTTATTTATCGTATTTTTGTATCACCTTTGTAATCGTAGTAACACTAACACTAACATTTTTGCATTTTCTATATTTTCGTTTTATATCATTTTATCGTCATTAACGTTACTAATACCGCGTATATATATATATACTAAAAATCGGTTTTAAAACGTTGGACTACGATATTCACTTTTGGTCCGTCTAATCCCTTTACGAGCAACGACGGAGGTGGAGCCCTTTCGAGGAGCCCCGCCCTAATGTACTCAAGGGCGTGACGCGACCGTGATCGGTCGTAGTTGAACGGATTTAACTCTCTTTCCATAATTGGTACGAAACCCGTTGACACGAAAATCGACATCACGTAACCCGAAAGGGTTAGTTCCGATGTCGTGACGTAGAGGGATGCATTTCGTCACCAATTCTAAAATTTCCTAATCTAACGTAAACCTTTTTCATAAACTCCGGTAACGGTATTATAGTCGTTCGTACACGATTATAGTACCGGAGGCCGAGTTAAATAATAATCGTGCGATATTTGTATTTGATTCGGCCGATCATCGATTTCAAGTCATAAAACAAAGCGAGTTACCACTCGTACAGGGGGCACTCGACCGAGTGCCATAGGCCACTCGATCGAGTAGCACCCCAAAAAGTGGTCAGTAGCCACGTTAAACGTGCACTCGACCGAGTCACACCACAACTCGGTCGAGTGGGTCCTGTAACCCATAAAACCGAGGGGTTTGACTCACAATTCAAACCCCGACCCTTTTATCGACTTTAGTCATCACGTGCAAAGACTATCACGTGACTATCCTATTTTCAAAACTATACACATCACGACACGTAGAACGACTTTGACCACTTTGACGTGATAAGTCGGGACAAGACTACGGGATGTGAGATTAGGCTAGCAATATGCCACAGTCTCATGTTCCCGTCCTTCGTTTAATATGCTACATAATGCGTATTTAATCGGGGTTAGTCCGTCTACATATTTTCGCGGTCTAGTTCGCATACGGGTCCGTCCCTTTCATTACATTGCTTTTTTTATATCGTTCATTATTTTTATGTAACGTTGTATTGTGAATTCCGGGTTGTATTTCCGCCCGTGTAACTTGTACGTTATTTCTATTTATTTTCGAGCTTTGTTTATTTAATTGCTTTTACGCTTTATAAACGAACCTCGCATGCTAAATCATTCCGACAAATAATAAGATGCATTAAATGACGTAGTTAACGCAAAATTCACATGTTTAGCTAAAACGCTGTTTGCATATCATTTAATCAATTTACTAGCGCGCGTACACGAACACGAACGGTGTCTTAGTAGAGGCCGCCATGTGCGGGCGGGGTTGGGTTTCCTTAGTGGGCTTCCCAACACGTACCCTCACCCCTTACTCAGAACCTTTGGTTTCCGGATGTCCGAAACCCTTGGCGCACGAGAGTCATTCTTTACACGATTACCGGTATAGATGGTATCGGTATCGCAATGCAAAGGAACGAGCCCCATGAACTCTGAAATCGGAGTGGGCTTACTTTGTGTAAAGCCCATGACGACATATAGTGGGCTCGTATGGTTCCGAATAACCACAAAATTCGGTGGCGACTCCATTTTGACTTAAATTTCGAACCCGAGAACAATCTTACCACGAGATTCATTCGCCTACCCAAACCCGCGCTTCGCCGCGTCGGGGTGGACCTACGTCATGTCCACAATATGGCACTTTCCTAAATTCCTAGAACACTACAATGCACTACAATAACAGATGAAAAACACTAAAGTAACAACTGGAGTGTATTAAAGTAACACGACATATAAAGTAACAGATGGTAGACATTAAAGTAACAGATGCTCTACACTAAAGTAACGCAGTATATGAACTAAAGTAACGTAATATATTGTAAACGTAAAAACTAATAATTGAGTAGCATCTTAACGACTTCCATGACGATTCCAGTATAAATTACAAAACATATATACTCACCGTTTGTGTGTTCTACGATTTGCATATGAATCTATGATGAATAACACGACCATGAAAACGATATCATCATGAAAATTGACGCAAAACATGAATGACACGACCATGAAAGCAATATCAACATGAAAATTGACGCAAAACATGAACACAAATTGACGCAAATTAATCAGGATAATGAATAAAAATTGACGCAAAACATGAAAGCAATATCGAAACTCACCATTGTTATACTCGATGAATTGCTTATTAACGGTTAATGAAGATGTCGCGATCATTGAATTCATAGTAACGGAATTTCGAGCACAGATTTGATTGAATGAATGAATGAACGTGATGATCGATGAGAGCGTTTTTTTTAAGGTTTTGATGAACCTGTAACGTGAATGAATGAATGAGGAATGATTGTGATTATGGGAGTTATTGTTTCTTAAAATCATGGGAGTTATTTAGTATCATCTTTAATGGCTCCCACTATTATAGGAAACATATCTTTTTTAGTATCATATTTAATGGCTCCCACTATTATAGGAAAGAATATCTTTTTTTATTATTATTTAGCAATGGTGGTTTCAAATATCCCCATGACTCACTAACGCGTTACAATAACAGACTTTAAGAACTAAAGTAACATATTCGATGAATTAAAGTAACATATCATAAAAGTAATAAAAGTTTGTCATTAAAATAACGGACATTCTACACTAAAGTAACACAGTATCTGAACTAAAATAACCCAATACCTTTTCTGTGCGCAGACATCATGTGATTAATATGCAGCATTACTATAGTTCAACGTAGTAAAGTAGAAACTAAAAATTTAGTATCATCTTAATGACTCCCATATCCTTTCAAGTATAAACTACAATATATACTCACAGTTTGTTTTTTCCACAATTTGCATATCAGCCATTGAATGAAAAGTAGAAGCTGGATTGAATGAAAAGCAGCGCGACAAGACGATTATTGACTGAATGTGTTATTGATTGTGTCATATTGAAATAAATGGCAGCGGCGCGTTGAAGATGATGAATGACTGAATGTGATTTTGAAGAACGAATGATTGAATGAGCGAGAGAACGATGAAGAAGAAGGTGGCGGAAACGAAATTGATGAAAGAGAGAATGAAAGGTTGAATGAATGAGAATGTTACGTTACTGAAATATTCACCTTCCTATTTTAGTGGATGCAGTATCGTTTTTTTTTTTTTTTTTTTTTTTTTTTTTTTTTTTATTAAAACAGTGATTTTATCTCGTCCCTTAATCCATCTCCCATCCAACGGATGAGATGAGGATTCAAGGACTCAACACATATATAGGGACTCATTAGAACCTCTCTCTCTCTCTCTCTCTATCTATCTATCTATCTATCTATCTATCTATCTATCTATCTATATATATATATATATATATATATATATATATAGAGGTGGGTTCCGGTGAGGCAGGGTAACTCCTTACACCCATTGAGGCATAATCTAGACCATTAGATTAAGATGGAAAATACATCCAAATAAGTGTTATATACACTAAAAAAATTCATTATATACGTTATTAAACTCACTATATACACACACTTAAGAACTCAATATATACTGTAAAAAAAAATGTTATATACACTTAAATAAAAAAATATTATATACACTCAAATAGTTATTATGTACACCAATTAATCAACAATGGAACATACATCAAAATAACTGTTATATACACTAAAAAAACTCATTATATACGCTATTAAACTCACTGCATATATATACACTTAAGAACTCAATATATACAGTAAAATAATTGTTATATATACACCCAAATAATTAATATGTACATCAGTTAATCAACAATGGAACATACACCAAAATAACTGTTATATACACTAAAAAACATCGACTTTACCAACAACTATGACAACGAGAATAGCACAAAAACATCTATATTATATATATATATATATATATATATATATATATATATATATATATATATATATATATATATATATATACACACTTAAGAAGTAAATATATATACAGTAAAATAGTTATTGTTATATACACTCAAATGGTTACTATGTACACCAATTAATCAACATATATACACTGAAATAATTGGCATATGTACTTAATTATTTGATATAATAGAATTGTTATATACCTTAAAACAATTATTATGTACACTGAAATTGTTTTTATATACACCAATTTTATTTTAAATTCCGATTTTTTTTTTTTCAGAAAAATTGTTTTTTTTTTTTGGAAAAATATTTTTGGAATTTTTTTTTTCGAAAATTTTTTTTTTTTTTTTTGGAAAAAAATATTTCGAAATTTTTTTTTTTCCGGAAAAAAAAAAAATTTCCGAAAAATATCGATTTTTTTCCCCGGGAAAAAAAATTGGGGAAATTTTTTTATGTATGAGTTTTTGTTTTAATTTTAGTCTTTAATTTGATTTTAATCTAATGGTTGAGATTGTGCCTCAATGGGTGCAGCGAGTTGAACTGCCTCAAAGGATCCTAGATATATATATATATATATATATATATATATATATACATATACATACTATTATTATTAACCGATATTAACGATGTTAACCTTTTATTTTGTAACCTTTTTGTTATTTTTCGCATTTTAATATTTTATTTATTTACTCTAATACCTAACATTTTAATTATTGTTTTTCTCATTTCGTTATAATACTAATAACGCGTATAATTATAATATATTAAAACGATTTCGGGTCGAATATTTAATCCCCTAGAAATTCTAACGCAATACAGTGGCGGAAACACGGTAGAGTTGGGATTAAAACACACTGACAAACTATATCTTATTAAAAGAAACGGTAAGTCAATACAAATGCCTCTTTTTACAAAAGGGCTAAAAGTAAAATCTCCAAACGAGTTTATACAAATCCATAAATTGTACGAATGAAGAAAGAATAGGATCCATGCTACTCGCTAGCTCACACCCAAAATCCAACAGCAAATACCTGTCATGTTATAAACATAACAGCCACGTCAGTGGGGAGTAACTCGGACGTTCTCCCAGCCATATTATGTCATATGGAAAAATAATAGTATTATTATATCAAAATACTTAAAACGAGAAAACATTAAAAACGATATAATATAATAAAATAAGTTCTCGGAGGAAACTTAAAACATTGCGAACCTGCAAATCAAACCAGTCGATAATAGTAACCATATTCAAAAATGGCGTTATAGAAATTCGACCAGTGTGCACAAGGCTAGACTTTCACTAGGACAATATTGGAAACTAGCTTCGAGAATTGTAGACTTAACTCATAACAGAATCCAATCTCTAACTAGGCAACTCAACTATAACAGAACTGCGTGCAGCGAGGTCCTGGTTTAAGTAGTGCATACCCCTCCTAGACAACAAATATGTCTAGTTCAGCTGACGGCGACTAACACGATGCGGTATCTAGCTTAAGGTCAAAACATACACTCTCCTGAACACAAACCATGCTCAGTCCAACAATCAATGTGCCCCATAAACACACACCAGCTGTAATACCCGGCCTTGTTTACCCACTTTAGGTTACGTATGTCAGTTATTGGTGATTGATTAGTTGGTCGATCAAGTTGGCATAGTTAGTTGTTCCATGGCGGGAGTGAACTTCGGGGCGAAGTTCCTTATAAGGATGGTAGATTGTAATAGCCGTAATTTTATATAGAGGTCAAATGGAGTAAAGTCAAGACAGTCTATAATACCCGTATTTTATGTTGGTCCGAGTCTGTTAAATGGATAGTAGTATATATTTATATAATGGGGTAAGTCATTCAGTTTAGCCTGTTCCGTTAACCAAATCCTAATACCCGTATAATATAACCCGTAACCCGAGCCCAACTTATTAATAAACCCTTAATAATAAAATAATACTAATAACATATAAAAATCATAATGATATCTTTATATATAAAGAGGTGGAGTATGTAGTAGAGTACGTAATAACTCCTAATATTCCTATAACCTAGCCGCACATACACTTTCCTGAACCTAGCAGCACAAACAGAAGAGAATACATACGCGAGCAACTCGCATGCTTACTCACTCACGCTCACTCTCACACTCACGGCTAGGCAAGAGGAGGAGTCGAATCAGACCGTCGATCATGTCGTGCGCACAACCTTAGGTATATGTCTATATCGTAATCTCCGTTTCAATCGTTAGTTGGTATTGCGATGACGTAATAGAAGGGTCACGTCCATGTAGGCCAGTCGTGGTACAATATAGGTCGGAGTCTTTGCGTTGTCGGAATGTAGAATTGGTCACGTCCTCTTGTTGGTAGAGCACGAGTTGGTCACGGTCAGACTAGGGCTAGTGTCGGGATTGATGTGGTTGGTATTGGGGCTGCTATTGTTGTTGGTAGAGTCGATGTTTTTGTGCTATTCTCGTTGTCATAGTTGTTGCCTGGCTGTGGTCGTGTTGTAGTTATTACGTGTTGTTATTGGGAATGGCGCTAAGTCGTAGTAAGCTGTTGTTTATAGTTGTTGTTGTATTAAGTACGGAGTATTGTTTATGGGACATATTAGTCACTAGTGTATTTTATACTCCGTAGTTGTTTTGTCGTGCTTTGTTAGATATATTATAGTGTGTATGGTCCTGTATTAACACAGATTAGTGGGTCGAGAGGAGTCGGGAAGTGTCACGTGTCACGAATAATTATCAGTTCATTTTATTGTCTGGTTAGGTCAAGTTGGTCTCATTTTACAATTTAATTACATTAGAGTTAATATTAATTTAAATATATAATATTTTATTAGGATCGGACTTCGTAGGACTTCCGTGGTGACTTGTATTACCAACGCGGTGTGACTTGCTGATTAGGTAAGGTGTTCCTTACTTAGAATATGTTAATATTATTATGCATATATGAGTTAATTACGAGCTTGATGTGATATTGTGATAATGAGAATGATGTTGATTAATGATGGTGGAATGATCGACGAATAATGATATATTGGAGTTGGTGAGGCTAGCTTTAAACCTAGCCGGGGCCCTTGATCACGGTCCCCTCCCTGATTTCTCCTCGCGGGTTGTTGAACCTGCGGGGGGTGTGCACACTCGGAATGAAAGGGCCTGCCAGAAGAGTTGAGATGAGATTATTGATTTGTACCGTGATGGTACTGAATGATGAGATGGGATTATTGATTGGTACAGTGATGGTACTGAATGATGAGATGGGATTATTGATTGGTACCGTGATGGTACCGAATGATGAGATGAGATTATTGATTGGTACCGTAATGGTACTGAGAATGTGGAAATGATATTGAGGATTGGTCCCGATGAGGATACCAAGACAATTGAGACTGAATGTTTTATATTACGTACTCGTGTTATGATGTTAGCATGTTCTAACCGTATTCTCTATTTAAATTGTCACCCTATTTTATTGGGGACCTGCGACGATCCAATTGATATTTCCGGTCTTTTGGGGAGCAGTGCTGGCATGCAGGTTGATGATGTGTGATGATTGTTTTCTGGTTGACTGTACGGGATGGGTCTGCGCTGTCACTGACCACGTTTATAGGTTGTAGACATATTAGTTCTGTTTCCGCTGCTGTAATTGTGTAACCGTGTCCTGTAGATACAAGATTGTAATAATTCATTATTTAGTTTTAAATGGTTGGTTTCGGAATTGTATTGTAATGGACTACTACCTCGGGTAATACCGAGATGGTAACACCTTTATTTACTTGGAAATGTCTTGATAAGGCTTCTGGGTAAATGAGGGTGTTACAAAGTGGTATCAGAGCGAACGATCCTGGAGCCTAAAATAAATAAACATAGGAAAAATAAAATGAACCCCGGTGATGACCATCAGGAGCCCCTTTAATTCGGTTGAGGAGACGTCCTTATACCAACCCCGGCCCTCCTGGTCTTGATCCGGTAACAGCGTGTGAGAAATGAGATGGGGTACAATAGGAAGGGATATGTTGTGATGCAATGAATGTTTTGTGATGACTGTTTACGATGACTGATTGTTAGGTTTGATGCATATGATGTTGTGAGCAACATAAGTTGAGTTGTGACTAGTTCTTAGTTACGGTGTTACCATAGTATAACAATTAGTATGAGGCCATATAAACTGTATGATTAGTAAGTAAGGTCAAGGTAGGTGTTGACAATCCTTAGTGGGAGAACGGTCATAGCTAGAGTTGGTAATAAACTAGATACAATGTCAAGTTGTTTGTACGTGGCAGTCTCGTACGCGATAGAGGATTCTGATTAGTTAACTTTGTGATACCCGGTATTGGTCTTGACGATGTAGTACGGTTGTACTACCTTTGTGTTATGTGAACGAGGTGTCGGTAGGGGTACTCCGGGTACTGTCTCGTCTATGTAGTGTACTAGTACGGTTTCACGTTATTTGAAGGGCTCGATGACTAATGTGGTAGTGGTATCGTCAAATGTCAAGAGAGTTGATAACTTATGTGGTTTAAGTGTGTCATAATGTGAATGCAAATCAAAAGTACCTGGACACTCGCATTCTGATTTGAGTATCATATGTTTACTTGCCAATGAAATGTACAAGATGCCTTCATGTTAACTAGAGGTGTCGTGATGTGTTAATAATAGAGCTTCGTCGCATGTGAATCATGTACGAGTTAATGAGACTAATAAGAGTCGAACAATGTAAGAACACTTGAGGTCTGTTTTGAGTTAATGTGAGTTACTTGCTTTATATCGATATGAGAAGTGCTTATCGGTCCTCTTCCTTCTCTCGTAACGACATAAATAAACTTTTAATTCCTATTAATCAGTTCTTGAAATTGGATGTGCTATCTGGAACTATTTCGATCTATTTGTATTTTAGGGAGCAACAATGTATAGATAAATGTGTTGTTTCTATTTCACCCTAATTAATACAATGTGATTGACAAGATAATGGATGAAATCGAATTCGGATTATTAATTTAATTTGAGTACAATGTGTTATTAAAATAATATATGTGCGTTGTCTTATTTATTAATGTGAATTTCTGTCAAAGACACTTGAATATTTGTGTTTCGTTTTGAGTTTATGTGCTTCCCTGTAAATTCTATAGGTTCTGAGTCGTAACTTGTTGTATGTTGATTTCTATTATTCTTGATTGTTTAAATGAGTATTTATAAAAAGTCATGTTAAGTTAATGACATGCACATTTACATCACTTCATCTTTCGGAATAATGTGTTTATTGAGTTCTGTTTTGATGACCTAAACTAACATTTTGCTAATCGTGTCATTAGCACAACTTAAAACACTTTCGCTAACATGAATAATGTGTTACTGAATTGTTTCACGTATTTACAGTGCCTATTTCACAAAAGTTTGAAAAGAGACTCACGTTTATTTTAAGTCTAGTTCTTCACTACAAAATTTCCAGATCTAAACCCAAATACTTCAACCTATTTGCTAGTGGTCAAGCTTCCATTATACACCTTACTTACAGATTAAATTATCATTGGGAATTTGTACCGATATCCCTTTGAAGAGTTTGGATAATGTTGGAACTGGATTTGCTCGAAAATATGATTTGAAATAACTCGTTTTATCAACTGAAACTTTTTCAAAGTAAAAATTTGTCAGTTCAGGATAATGATTCTGCAAATCAACATTATGATTGTAATTTGAAAATGATTTTAACTGGAAAGTTGTACAGGACTGTCTTGAGAGTATAAGACCACTAGTTTCATATTGTTATGAGTTATAATTATTTAATTGCGATTTTTCTATCATGACGACAATGTTCTGAAAACGTGTCTAAGTCCATTGACTGGTCATTATTTCGTCTTGTTAAAGTGAATGCACTAATTTGAAAATGTCTACCTATCGTATGATGCAATTGAGTTAGACTTATATGTTAATGATGAATTCAGAGTAAACTCGGGTTATTAGAGGTCATACTTGTTCATGCTGCATACTTGCCTTAACATGAATCTTATGGATCAAATGTGTTGTTGTCTGATAAACCTGTCATGGTCATGAGTCACTTATGTGATAAAGAACATCGACGCATATATCCAATACATGTAGTAATTTCCATGAGAAGTTGGGAAAGGTCGAGTCATGAAACTACGAGCCGAGTACGTTGGTTGCATCTAAGTAATAAACAAAACGTCGTCTTTCAGATTTGGTCGTAATAGACGTAAATTAAACATGTTTTGTAAACCAGTCAAATGTCATTCTTAATTGCTCCTTTATATCTGTGATGAGTTTTGTCTTAATTATAGGTCAATGAGTAACATATGCTGAGATGAATGATGTCTACGGGATGAGTGTTAGTCTTAAGTCATATGCTAGTGTCTAAATGTAAAACTTATGTGAATCTAAGACATAATGAACTACTTGATTAATTATTGCAGTCTGGATAAGCATATGTCACCTGTCATTTGTCTCGAGTTTTGAGATTATTCACGTGGTCACCTAAAAGAGTTCAGTTGTCTTACTATTTTGTCGTGATGGTTTTATTACTTGCCAAAATGATTCCCCCCAAGTATGTATACATGTGAATCTGAACCCGTTAAAGATGCAACCACGTCAACGCATTATCATAATAATATAGATAGATTGGTACGTGTCTTAATGATAAAACTGAGTCGTGAGATATATATGATAAAGAGATCAGATGTCATGAGTATGTGGTGTCGTTTAAATCACTTGTTAGAATGTCGCAGTAATGATGATTAATGAGTCTAACAGTATAAATAAGAGTAATAATACCAACAGGGTGGAAAGAGAGTTGTGATATTAATGTTCAATAAAGAAGAATGATAGGTACAATGATGGTACGAGGGTATGGAATAGTGAATAGTAAAGGGGTCCAAGGTATATACGTAAATTCGTTGTGTCATCACATATGTCAGTAGGTCGGGTTGTAGTATAAAGTAGTAACTTCACGGTTACGAGTCCATGAAATATTGTAAAGGGTCACTGGGTATCAGGTCTCGGGGGTGGACAAATCGTTTGTGTCTGAACTAGTTGTTCTATTTGCATGATAGTCGTGTTGTCCATATATGTAAGAGTGTCTCAAAGTGAGGGCTCACACCACTATGTAAAGTCAGAGGTATATGGTACCTTATAATAAGTAAAATGACGTGTCAACACGAGTCATGACAAGTATAATGAGTAAAAATGCAATGGTATTAATAAGCGGCCTGTTTTTATGAAACTATGTGAAGTGTGACATATGAGAATGGGTATGCAATTAGTTTGTTGGTATTTATGTCGAACCATGAGGGAAATCTGGGTGATCTTTCTGCAGGTGTTACTAAAAATAGAATTTATTTTGTGAAATGTGGATGAATGCGGGGATAGAAACTCCTCGTGACTAGTTGATGGGTGAGTAAGTTGGGAAATCTAGTTGAAACGAGAACAACATGTTGTGTTAGTCATGATGCCAAAAGATTTGGAGGTCATGATGAAATGATCAAGTAATGTGATGTATATAAAAAAAATGATGAGTTGAGGAACATTGTTGATAACGCGTGAATTGATTCTGCATATTACTGACTTACTAACCCCTGGTCAGGGCTTACAAGTATATTCGTTTAAAAAGTTTACAGTGGCATCCTATGATGATTGAACAACGTGTTATATGATAAGGTTAAGATAAGAGTGATCTCATTAGTGTCAATATAGTGTCATAATATACAAGATGTGTTGGGGTAGCGTGAGTATTAGATCAGTGAACTTCGGGGCGAAGTTATTTATAAGGAGGGTTGGAAGTAATACCATTACCCTGAACGATTGCCAAGTATTGTTGTTGTTGTTGTTGTTGTTGTTGTTGTTGCTGCCGTCGTCGTCATCATCATCATCGTCGTCACTATAGTACTTTGAAACGTCACCGTCACCGTCTTATAGTCATGTTGACGTCGTTGTTGTGTTGTGACTGTCTCTTGGGAGATGGTTTTGTGAATTGTGGAACGTATTACTATAGTACTCAAAACGTTGGGAGAACAAGGTGAGAGGAGTGAACTTCGGGACGAAGTTCCTTGTAAGGTAGGTAGACTGTAATACCCGGCCTTGTTTACCCACTTTAGGTTACGTATGTCAGTTATTGGTGATTGATTAGTTGGTCGATCAAGTTGGCATAGTTAGTTGTTCCATGGCGGGAGTGAACTTAGGGACGAAGTTCCTTATAAGGATGGTAGATTGTAATAGCCGTAATTTTATATAGAGGTCAAATGGAGTAAAGTCAAGACAGTCTATAATACCCGTATTTTATGTTGGTCCGAGTCTGTTAAATGGATAGTAGTATATATTTATATAATGGGGTAAGTCATTCAGTTTATCCTATTCCGTTAACCAAATCCTAATACCCGTATAATATAACCCGTAACCCGAGCCCAACTTATTAATAAACCCTTAATAATAAAATAATACTAATAACATATAAAAATCATAATGATATCTTTATATATAAAGAGGTGGAGTATGTAGTAGAGTACGTAATAACTCCTAATATTCCTATAACCTAGCCGCACATACACTTTCCTGAACCTAGCAGCACAAACGGAAGAGAATACATACGCGAGCAACTCGCATGCTTACTCACTCACGCTCACTCTCACACTCACGGCTAGGCAAGAGGAGGAATCGAATCAGACCGTCGATCATGCCGTGCGCACAACCGTAGGTATATGTCTATATCGTAATCTCCGTTTCAATCGTTAGTTGGTATTGCGATGACGTAATAGAAGGGTCACGTCCATGTAGGCCAGTCGTGGTACAATATAGGTCGGAGTCTTTGCGTTGTCGGAATGTAGAATTGGTCACGTCCTCTTGTTGGTAGAGCACGAGTTGGTCACGGTCAGACTAGGGCTAGTGTCGGGGTTGATGTGGTTGGTATTGGGACTGCTATTGTTGTTGGCAGAGTCGATGTTTTTGTGCTATTCTCGTTGTCATAGTTGTTGCCTGGCTGTGATCGTGTTGTAGTTATTACGTGTTGTTATTGGGAATGGCGCTAAGTCGTAGTAAGCTGTTGTTTATAGTTGTTGTTGTATTAAGTACGGAGTATTGTTTATGGGACGTATTAGTCACTAGTGTATTTTATACTCCGTAGTTGTTTTGTCGTGCTTTGTTAGATATATTATAGTGTGTATGGTCCTGTATTAACACAGATTAGTGGGTCGAGAGGAGTCGGGAAGTGTCACGTGTCACGAATAATTATCAGTTCATTTTATTGTCTGGTTAGGTCAAGTTGGTCTCATTTTACAATTTAATTACATTAGAGTTAATATTAATTTAAATATATAATATTTTATTAGGATCGGACTTCGTAGGACTTTCGTGGTGACTTGTATTACCAACGCGGTGTGACTTGCTGATTAGGTAAGGTGTTCCTTACTTAGAATATGTTAATATTATTATGCATATATGAGTTAATTACGAGCTTGATGTGATATTGTGATAATGAGAATGATGTTGATTAATGATGGTGGAATGATCGACGAATAATGATATATTGGAGTTGGTGAGGCTAGCTTTAGACCTAGTCGGGGCCCTTGATCACGGTCCCCTCCCTGATTTCTCCTCGCGGATTGTTGAACCTGCGGGGGGTGTGCACACTCGGAATGAAAGGGCCTGCCAGAAGAGTTGAGATGAGATTATTGATTGGTACCGTGATGGTACTGAATGATGAGATGGGATTATTGATTGGTACCGTGATGGTACCGAATGATGAGATGAGATTATTGATTGGTACCGTAATGGTACTGAGAATGTGGAAATGATATTGAGGATTGGTTCCGATGAGGATACCAAGACAATTGAGACTGAATGTTTTATATTACGTACTCGTGTTATGATGTTAGCATGTTCTAACCGTATTCTCTATTTAAATTGTCACCCTATTTTATTGGGGACCTGCGACGATCCAATTGATATTTCCGGTCTTTTGGGGAGCAGTGCTGGCATGCAGGTTGATGATGTGTGATGATTGTTTTCTGGTTGACTGTACGGGATGGGTCTGCGCTGTCACTGACCACGTTTATAGGTTGTAGACATATTAGTTGTGTTTCCGCTACTGTAATTGTGTAACGTGTCCTGTAGATACAAGATTGTAATAATTCATTATTTAGTTTTAAATGGTTGGTTTCGGAATTGTATTGTAATGGATTACTACCTCGGGTAATACCGAGATGGTAACACCTTTATTTACTTGGAAATGTCTTGATAAGGCTTCTGGTTAAATGAGGGTGTTACACCAACCTTTACAGTTGATGGTCAAAACATACATCCTAGACTATATTACTCTACCTCACACTTTTCTTTATTCCATAACTCCAAAACAGCCATTATCGATATTCAAAAATAAATATAATCATCGTAATTAATATGAAGATAAAAGAAATAAACATTTTATATAAAAGGGAAACTTTCTAAAAATAGAAAATTACTAATTTTAGAAACTTACTTAAAATAGAAATATTGTTATAGAAAATTCGTAAGTGATTAAAATAGTGAAAAGTATAAAAATAACATTTCTAACGAAATCAACATTTTATTATTATCGCCGTTATCGTAATTTTAATATATTTCTAAATTCGTTACTCAAAACATAAATAAAATATAATAAGTCAATATATAGTATTTTATAAATAATTAGAAAATCGAGTTTAAACTATAAATTTTCAGAAAAGAGATGGTTTAAGAAAAACGATATCAAAATTAATTGAGTCAACAAGTTTATAAATAAAATGAATTTTACAAAGGTTTCAAATTATTTTTAGCAAATAGCTATTATTAATAAATAATACGGACTTTACTAAAAATAATCAATTGTAAACCAATAAGAAATTATTAGTGAAAATAGTCTCGACTAAAAATATATTTAAAACAAAATCGACTATTTTCTCATTTGTTAGTAAAAATCGTAAAACGCAAAATTAATTTATTAAACAAGTATACGAATCTCGATTATTTTAATTTCTGTTACTAACCTTTTTGTTATTTATCTCATTTTAATATTTTATTTATGCACTCTAACACCTAACATTTTAATTATTGTTTTTCTCATTTCGTTATAATACTAATAACGCGTATAATTATATAATATTAAAATGATTTCGGGTCGAATATGCTTAAATACAAATTCCGTTTAAGATCCGTTTAATCCCTTTACAAGTCGTACTGGAGGTGGCACCCTTTCGAGGCGCGCCGCCCTAGACACTTAAGGGCGTAACGTGATCGCGAAAATTTGTCGTTAAATGTGTCCGATACCATTTTTGAGATTAGTACGAAATTCGTTGATGCAGAATTGAACATCACGTAATCCGTAAGGATTAATAACGATGTCGTGACGTGGAGAGAACCAATTTTCGTTCTAATTAAATAAAAAAACGATTTCATAAAACTTATTTCAAATTTCCGATACCAGTCTCATAACCGTATATCATACGTTATGAGTATCGAAAACTGAGTGAGTTTAAATTATACAATATTTTTACGTAACTCGGCTAGCTATCGATTTAAAATCAATAAATGCGAAATTACCACTTTTTCCAAATGAGCAGTAGCTCGTACAGGGGGCACTCGATCGAGTGCCATGGCTCACTCGATCGAGTGACCCCCCAAAATCTGGGCAGGGGCTCCTTATGAAGGGTACTCGATCGAGTCCCCTCCTAGACTCGATCGAGTAACCTTCATAACCCTCCAACATGAGTTTCTTAGCAACATGCAATCACGTTAAAACTTTTTTTACGACTTTTAGTCGTCACGTGTCAAGTCCATCACGTGCTTACTTTTTCAAAACCATGCATTGCATTATTATTCTAATCTATTCATATTGCCGTCACTAGTTCGATTGTTCCAATTTTTGTGCTCGTTGTATTTTTTAGTGAATACAATATCTAATATATATACCATCCAATATAGCGTGTGAGTATTATTTGTATTGCATTAAAATTTATGAATATCAAAATATAAAATTTTGTATATTACTTAATAAAAGATACATACATAACAAATTTTACTATATCAAGTATGAAAAAACAAAAGTAGAAATCAAATGAATTGGAGAGAGTTTTATGTTGGTGTTGTTGTTGTTGTTGTTGTTGTTATTATTATTATTATTATTATTATTATTATTATTATTATTATTATTATTATTATTATTATTATTATTATTATTATTATTATTATTATTATTATTATTATTATTATTATTATTATTATTATTATTATTATTATTATTATTATTATTATTATTATTATTATTATTATTATTATTATTATTATTATTATTATTATTATTATTATTATTATTATTATTATTATTATTATTATTATTATTATTATTATTATTATTATTATTATTATTATTATTATTATTATTATTATTATTATTATTATTATTATTATTATTATTATTATTATTATTATTATTATTATTATTATTATTATTATTATTATTATTATTATTATTATTATTATTATTATTATTATTATTAATTAATTAATTAATTAATTATTCTTTATTATTATTATTATTATTATTATTATTATTATTATTGTTATTGTTATTGTTATTGTTATTGTTATTGTTATTGTTATTGTTATTGTTATTGTTATTGTTATTTATTGTTATTGTTATTAGGTTTATTTAACAGGAATAATACTAAATTTGGGTTGTATTTCATCAATAAAACCAACTTCAATTAATACGGGAATAAAACCAAGTATGAGACATATTACACGAGAATGAAATTGCCTCTTAAATGACCGGATGAAGTCGGTTTTGTGGGTCCCATGCTATTAATTAACACTCATCTTCATCTTCTTCATTGCCATAAATCAAATTCTCTCTCCTAAACATCATTTCTCCAAATCCATGGATAACTCATCAATTTCAATTAAACCAATGAGATTTTCTACGCGGTACCCCTGAACTTTTTAATTTTCTACCTTGTACCCCTACTTTTTCTATGTCTGTACAAGGTACCCTTGAAGTTTACTATTAATTTAACTAGCGCCCCAAATGTTTTCTTTCATCAAGTTTTGTCGTTAGATTATGTTTTTAGCTTAGAATTAAGACTTCAATATCATTTAACTTAGATAATTAACAAGTAATTGAGCTTAGTTTAAGTGTTATCAGTTGATTTGACAATATAATGTCAAAAATATAATCTGTTCAGATTCGGAGTATAACTGCAAACACGTACAAAATTGTTAGTTTGAGTTCAATTATCGGTTAATTAGGTATGTTAAATGACGTTTAACATTTAATTTTGAACATAAAAAGGTAATTTGTTGCCAAAATTTGATGGGAAAAAAGGTTTAGGGGTACCAATAAAGATAATAATAAAGTTTAGGGGTACCAAAAAAACTTTTAGTAAAGTACAAGGGTATCATGTATACATGCAAAAATTGTAGGGGTACAAGGTAGAAAAGTAAAAAGTTCAGGGGTACCACGTAGAAAATCCCTAAACCAATTATAAAAGAACCCTAATTGGACACTTAAAACCCCCAAATTCAACCCAGAAAAATCGATTTAGGGAAAACTGAAAAAAACACTAACCGTTGACATTGTCGAACCACAAGATTGAGGAATGAACTTGACAATACCCCTGAAAATTGATTTTCGACAAAATTAATGACAATTACCTTCGACCAAGTTTGACAAAAGTTTGAGAAAGATAAAAAAAATAAAAGTTCCGTAAAAATTACCTTCGACGAAGCACGACTGAAGTGATGAATGGATGAAGAAGACGTTTTGAATTGATGAGAATTGATGAATCGAGAAGATGAAGTTTAAAGTTTGGGAGTAAATGAGGTTAAAAGTGATAAAGAGGTTAAAAGTTTGGGAGTTTCAGAGTGTAGTAAAATTTGTGTTAGTGGTAATGTTAACGGGTATAGGCGGTAGCAGGTAAGCATATTTCATTCTCGTGTAATATGTCTCATACTTAGTTTTATTCCCGTATTAATTAAAGTTGGTTTTATTGATGGAATATCACCCAAAGTTGGTATTATTCCTGTTAAATAACCCTTGTTATTATTATTATTATTATTATTATTATTATTATTATTATTATTATTATTATTATTATTATTATTATTATTATTATTATTATTATTATTATTATTATTATTGGTGCTATATTTTTTTTTCATTTTTTTAAATATTATTAGATAATTTATATAAGTAGTTATTAGTTTCATCTTCTTTTAGTTCAGCTCAGATTCTATCAGTCCAGCTTAGTTCCTATCAGACCAGCTCAGCCCTATTTCAGCCGAAAAGAATAGGGCCTACCTCCGTCCCAAAAAGTTCGTCTTAATTTATCATTATATATGAGAATTATTTTAATGAAACAGAACATTCTATGTGGGACGGTTCCATCAAATATCAAATAATAATACTTTCAATAATAAAAGATTAATGTTTATGAATTTCGGACTCAAACAATTCCGCTGCTAAAATTTCAGAACAGAAATTAAGTAAAAGTAAAATTTCTAAATTAATAATCCACGATAATATATAATAAAAAAAAGCTCTACAACCCAAAAGATAAAAATTTAATTACCATTAGTTATGCATGAAATTTATTTATTACTTAATATTGATGAGATGGGTTTTTAGAGAGCTTCAAGCTTTTGACATTGCATGCATGCGATTAACATTTTTTATCAATAAAAAGGAAAAATGAAGAGGGAATGAAGATATATTTAAATAATGTTAACTGAGAATAAAGAATGAAAAGGATGGAAGTATTTTGTACGGAGTTGGAAGGAAGGAAGGAAGGAAGGTGTCGTCTCCAATCTACTTGGTTCTCTTGGAAGAATAAATAGAGTAGTTGGCACTAAATGAATAATTATTACAGTTTCAAGTTTTGTTATAAATTTTCTATACTTTAGCGTAAAGTTATCGAGTTAAATCACGTCAATATTTAAGGTCAAAAACTTATAACTGAACTCAGAAATTTGTATAAGCTCAGTAAGTATATATATAAAAGCTCAACAATTTTATTAGGGTCGTACCTTTTCCTAACGAGCTTTTGCTCAATCCTAACGACATTTTACCAATTCATCTTTATCATTTCACCCAAATTGATTTTCTTTCAAAAACAAATCCCTAAGTTCAACTACCCATGAACACCAACAACCACCACCCAAAGCACAATTAATTAAGATACCCATATTGTTTACTAGCAAGGCGCAAGACCTTGGTGCAATATCGAGACGGTTGATGCCCTAGAACCACCCACAACGCACCCTAAGTCCCTAACCCTAATTTAAAAAAATTAATTAAACCATGAACAAAATATAAACCAATTAATTAAATAATTAATTAAAATGATACTACTTCATTGATAATTGAATTAAAATTTATAATCTAATTCGAAAGAGTTGAATTGATTAAAGAAATTATGGAGGTTAAGAGACAAAGAACAAGAGCGAAAATTACAAGTTAGGGTATATTATTGTGGAAAAATGACGTTAGTTTCGTTAGGATTGAGTAAAGGCTCGTTAGAAAAAAGTAATTTCGTTTTAGGGGCTTGATTATATTGAACAATGCTACTGTATTGTACAAAAGGCGTAAAGCGAACGCGGAAATTTGTCGTTAAATGTGTCCGATACCATTTTTGAGATTAGTACGAAATCCGTTGATGCAGAATCGAACATCACGTAATCCGTAAGAACTAATAACGATGCCGTGACGCAGAGGGAACCAATTTTTGTTCTAATTAAATAAAAAACGATTTCATAAAACTTATTTCAAATTTCCGATACCAGTGTCATAACCGTATATCATACGTTATGAGTATCGAAAACTGAGTGAGTTTAAATTATGCAATATTTTTACGTAACTCGGCTAGCTATTGATTTAAAATCAATAAATGCGAAATTACCACTTTTTTGAAATGAGCAGTAGCTTGTACAGGGGGCACTCGATCGAGTGCCACGGCTCACTCGATCAAGTGAGCCCCCAAAAGCTGGGCAGGGGCTCCTTATGAAAGGTACTTGATCGAGTCCCCTCCTTGACTCGATCGAGTAACCTTCATAACCCTCCAACGTGAGTTTCTTAGCAGCATGCAATCACGTTAAAACTTTTTTACGACTTTTGGTCGTCAAGTGTCAAGTCCATCACGTGCTTACTTTTTCAAAACCATGCATTGCATTATTATTCTAATCTATTCATATTACTGTCACTAGTTCGATTGTTCCAATTTTTGTGCTTGTTGTATTGTATTTCCGGGTTGTATTTCTGCCCGTGTATTTTGTATCTATTTACGAGTTTTTTATTTTCGTTGTTTGCCTTTATCGCATTTAAACGAACCTCGCATGCTAAATCACTTTGACGTGGACCAAGATGCATTAAAATGACGTAGTAACCAATTCAATATTTATATATCGTAAAACGTTGCTTGCATTTCATTTTATCGAATTTCTAGCGCGCGTATTCTAAAACCGTTTGATATCTTAGTAGAGGTCATCATGTGCGGGCGGGGTTGGGTGTCCTTTGTGGGCTTCCCAACACGTACGCTCACCCCTTACTCAGAACCTCGGTTTCCGGATGTCCAAAACCGTTGGCGGACGAGAGTCATTCGATATACGATACCCGATAACATTGGTATCGGTATCGTACTGCAAAGGGACGAACCCCACAAGCTTTAGTATCAAAGTGGGCCGTACTTTGCGCATGGTCCACCGAAATATAGAGTGGGTTCGAACGGGATCGAACTCCCACATAGTTCGGTGGCGACTCCTATTTCGATTTAAATTTCGACCCGAGAACTATCTCACATGGGAAACATTTCACCGCCCAAACCCGCGCGTGGCCGCATCGGGGTGGACCTATGTCATGTCCACAATTTGGCGACTCCGCTGGGGAAGACTGATGTACAACTTGTCATCGGGATCCTCAGGGTAAGACTCCCACAAAGTTCGAACGGGATCCACCGAAATATAGAGTGGGTTCGAACGGGATCGAACTCCCACAAAGTTCGGTGGCGATTCCTATTTCGATTTAAATTTCGACCCGAGAACTATCTCACATGGGAAACATTTCACCGCCCAAACCCGCGCGTGGCCGCATCGGGGTGGACCTATGTCATGTCCACAATTTGGCGACTCCGCTGGGGAAGACTGATGTACAACTTGTCATCGGGATCCTCAGGGTAAGACTCCCACAAAGTTCGAACGGGATCCACCGAAATATAGAGTGGGTTCGAACGGGATCGAACTCCCACAAAGTTCGGTGGCGATTCCTATTTCGATTTAAATTTCGACCCGAGAACTATCTCACATGGGAAACATTTCACCGCCCAAACCCGCGCGTGGCCGCGTCGGGGTGGACCTATGTCATGTCCACAATTTGGCGACTCCGCTGGGGAAGACTGATGTACAACTTGTCATCGGGATCCTCAGGGTGAGACTCGAGGAAAAATCGTTTGGTTAGTACAATAAGTGCGTTAGTTTTACAGTTCATGCATAACCCCATTTTTACTCGGGCCGGTACTAGCGACCGACGTTCCACTATACCGCGATATATTCCAAATTGGTTATGTCAAGGTGTTCATGGCTAATTCGTATGGGTTTTGCGGCATGTCCTCATACAAATTGGTAAGCGAGTCCGTCCCGATTCTCGAAAAGGCCACACGCACTAGTATAGACCCTATTTCGACCGACCGGGATTTAGTGTAAAGCATAGATGGTGTCGTTATAATGCTTGCGTGATGTGCTACTTGTTTTCGTGTCGTTTTCAAAAAAACTGTCATTTCAAAAATGCATCTTTTCAAAAGTATTCAATTTTCAAAAAACACAGAATGCTACCGAAATTTAGACTTACAATTTGACTCAAAATAGCCAATTTTTAGCCCGTATGCTATCCATCTCAAAACTCGAAAACTTTCGACCTTTCAAAAAAAAAAAAAACGGTCCCGACGGTATTTCTTGCCAATTTCAAAAGTCGGAACCGGCCTCCGATTTTCTCGGAATTCAAACCTTTTTTTTAAAAAAACCTTCCTTATCCTAGGACCTACCATGGTGTATCCGGTCTTTACTTAAGTCGTCGAAGGTCTTTAGTGTCGAAACTCCGTCGATCTTACATCACGGGTTTCCTCCCTATCCTAGTCCGCCTTATTTGTCAAAGGCATGATCAACCTACGTAGGGCATACCCCTATAAAGGAAAGTCCATTTGCACACTCGAGTCCAAAGTCTGGGAAAAATATCACGTGGTCCTTCCTTTGAACGGGACTCGGCCCACATAGCCGAATCCTAAGGAAGTTATACTACCCACGAATCATCCATCTAGGCGTCCTTCTCGAGTCGTTTTCTCGTTTAATCTTTTCCTTGCTCGGGATGTACTATTTTGATTCCAAGGTCTGGGTTCAGTTTCTGATTACGCGGTGTTCTTACAGACAGGCCACCGTCAACCAGACACAAACACAAAATGGAGAAAGCTTTGAACAATTTGAAGGCCTCAATGGACACCATGGTCTTCAAGCAATATGAGATCGAGGCCCAGCTAGCAGCTATGAGGGCCGAGCAAGCAGCTGTCACTGCACGTTTGACTGTCGTGGAGCAAGGGACTCCTACCACTGGGCCTGAAACCACCGGGCCCCTAGCTGAATCGGTTAGCGCAGTGCGCCGACTGGAGGAACAAGTCCACCTATCGGGAGAAAACAACATCCATCAGGAAAATTCCCGAGACTACTCCCCGGTGAACGACAAGCTTCCCGCAAACCTGAACGTCATGGGTTTGCCCACGTTCAAGGGAACCGAAGACCCGTTACTACATGTACGGCCCTTCAAAGAGTTTATGGCTATCAAGGGGGTTGATTCAAGCATGTTCAAAAATTTGTTCGCTGCTTCCCTTGAGAAACACCAAAACCCTGTTACTACAGGCTAGACCCCAAGAAATACCCAACTTGGGATGATGTGACTACGGAATTTGCTCGGAACTATGCTGATAACACCGAGGTCCAGACTACAATGCGCTCCCTGGAGGTTATGGCCCAGGAGCCCAAAGAAGGTCTCACCAAATACCTTCAACGATGGACTGCTGAAAGTGTGAAACTGCTCAATAAGCCTAGTGAGAAGACCTTAGTGGAGGCCTTTGTCAAGAACCTCCTCCCCTCCTATCGGGTCTATCTCCGGTATGCTGTCATACCCAATTTCACCACTCTTACTGAAATGGGTATGAGAATCAAAGATGATCTGAGGCTAGAGGGCCTTACTAAGGCCTCTAGCAAGGGATACTAAGGGGCTTCCTCTTCCACTGCTAAGCCCCCACCTGCAACTTGCAGCATTTTCGACGAGGTTAATCTACTAGATGCATCGTCCAGGAAGAATACCCCACCTCGGGTATTCACCGATATAGGTACTACCTATACATATGCCTTACAAAGGCTATCCTCCAAGGGCCTGATCCAACCGATAGGCCCAACTCCTGAAGTTCCGGTCGAACGGCTCTCCAAAAGCTACAATGCACAAGCCTATTGCCAATATCACCGAGGCAATGGGCACGATACCGAAAAATGCTGGAAGCTGAAGCTTCTGATTCAGGACTAGATCGAGAGTGGAAAGATACCGTTGCTCGGGGACAAACCGAGTAACAAAGACAATCCCTTCAGCTCTCATGCCATTTTTACCGGTGAGGTGACCGACTATTTTCACCAATCCTTGTCTTCTGTTGAGTAGACTCATCTCTCTTCAGGAAACGACCAACCAAGCCTGCAATTTTCTCAAGGACAGTCCCCGAGAATTTCAAAGGTAATTTATGGAGTCTAATCCACGTAGGCATGACCTTCACGTCCTCCTTTTCCAAATCTATGTCTGGTCTCTATGCTTTGATCACCATCGGTTTGTTATCGAACATATGATATCCAGCTTGCAATACAATGTTCTTCATTGCTTCCATGGCAAATCTAACAAGGAAAACTCCGTTAGGCATAAAGGATATCTTGTCTATCGAATGATGCTTCCATATTCTCCTTAAAAAACCTTTCAACACCGGCCAAGGAGGATTAGCTCCCACAATGAATCCGTAAACAACCGATGACCAGAATTCTATTTCAGGTTGCACGTACTCCATAGTTAATTGGAGAACCTCGTCTTGAACCTCCACTATACGTTTGCCCTGAAGTGTGAACCACATTTCATCCTTCTCTTCAATGGATGTTTCAGCATCTGCCCCCACATCCATCTCCTCTAATCCTACATCATCATCCTCTCCATCCAAGAGATCATAGCCTGACATACCCATGATCTCCTGCAAACTTTTCTCTTTGCCTTGTACGTCCAAATCTGGTTTCTTACGTTGCTTCTCTAAAGAAATCCTCATGTCTCTAGCGCTCGTCTTATTCTTCTTCCTCTTGGTAATATTGCTAACCGCCGGTGAGCCGGACGAAGACGATCTGGCCATCGTGCCTCAATCGCCTGCAAATCGCCAAGAGTTTTTTATTCACTTATTATACGAGTATTAAAATGCAAAATGAGTATTTTGTTTTTGTTGAAGTTATTAATTTGAGAAAATTTCGTTTAGAATAAATCAAAACAAGTTAAAGTTATATTTATTTTTTTATGAATTTGATTTATTATAATCAATGTCAAAATTTTACAAGCTTGTTGACTTCAAATATGAATACGAGTAATATTGGAGTATCTGAATTAACAAAATAGAAGTACTATAATTATTGTAATGGCAACAATAATCGATCTCATCATGCAAGCACATTATGTTGGAATTAATCTAGAAAAATCTAGAATCATCATAGTATATGCTCCTAGAGTTATCTACCCAATCTGTCTCGATCATTTGTTGTCTTTTATATTATTCATGAAAAGTGTATTAATCAAAGAACATCCTATATATAATCTAAAAAACTTTCCAAAACTAGTATAAATAGGTCATGCATGTATAATAGGGTGTAATCTAGACTTCTAGAGCTCCTCAAGACCTCAATAGATCTCACCAACAAATCAACAATCACATTCTCCCCAAAACAATACTACATCCTTCCCAAAAAGATCGTCTCATTTTCTCATTATATATGAGAATTATTTCAAAGAAACAGAACAATCTAAGTGGGACGGTTCCATCAAATATCATCAAATAATAATACTTTCAATAATAAAAGATGAATGTTTATGAATTTCGGGATCAAATAATTCTGCCGCTAAAATTTCAACACAGAAATTAAGTAAAAATAAAATTTCTAAATTAATAATCCACAATAATATATAATAAAAAAAGCTCTACAACCCAAAACATAAAAATTTAATTACTTTTAGTTATGCAAGAAATTTATTTATTACTTAATATTGATGAGATGAGTTTTTAGAGAGCTCCAAGCTTTTGACATTGCATGCATGCGATTAACATTTTTTATCAATAAAAAGGAAAAATGAAGAGGGAATGAAGATGTATTTAAATAATGTTAACTGAGAATAAATAATGAAGAGGATGGAAGTGTTTTGTACGGAGTTAGGAAGGAATAAGAGGATTATACACTTGGTTGTTATACAACCAGGGTTAATTTTGTCATTTTGCTATTATATTTTAATTAACCTAACCAAATAGTAATGTATGTAATCTTCTATTCTCCAACCATTCTTTCTCTAACTGTATAACTGCTCAACAGATCTTTCTCTTTTCCTCCTCTTTCTCCATTAAAGCAGTATAGTAAATCCATTTTTTAATGGATATTGAAAAATTCAACATCGAATTGATCAATTCTAGAAGACAACAACAAGTTAATTCTCCTTGTCAAGGTAATATTAGTATGAACTGTTGACATTATTACTCCGTACATATTTCTAGACTTTGTTTTGCATATGTATAGTAATTTTTTCCAAGGAAGTAGTGAAGGAAGGAAGGAAGGTGAATGGTCGTCTCTAATCTACTTGGCTCTCTTGGAAGAATAAATAGAGTAGTTGGCACTAAATGAATAGTTATTACAGTTTTCGAGTTTTGTTGTAAATTTTCTGAGATTTAGCGTAAAGTTATAGAGTTAAATCACGTCAATATTTAAGGTCAAAAACTTATAACTCAACTCAGAAATTTGTATAAGCTCAGTAAGTATCTATAAAAGCTGAACAATTTTATTGGGATCGTGCCTTTTCCTAACGAGCTTTTACTCAATCCTAACGACATTTTACCAATTCGTCCTTATCATTTCACCCAAATTGATTTTCTTTCAAAAAAAATCCCTAAGTTCAACCACCCATAAACACCAATAACCACCACCCAAAACACAATTAATTAAGATACCCATATTGTTTACTAGCAAAGCGCAAGACCTTGGTGCAGTATCGAGACGATTAATGCCCTAGAACCACCCATAACGCACCCTAAGGCCTTAACCCTAATTTAAAAAAATTAATTAAACCATGAACAAAATATAAACCAATTAATTAAATAATTAAGAGCAAATAAAAAATTACTCCCTTCAAAGTTGCTCTTTTAAAATTTACTCCCTTTTTAATTTTTTTTTTATTATTTAACAGGCAAAAAGATACAAAAGTTCAAAATTTACTTGCAATTGTAAACTCCGGCATGACACTCCGGCGAAATTGAATTTTTACCCTTTTTTTGCCTTTTAATACCCAAACTACCCCTCCCCTTTATATGCTAATTGAAATCCCATTAATTTATCCAAAGCCATATAATCTTCAATCTCATCCCACACCAACTAAAACCGATTCTTCCATACCTCATCCCACATCAACTATATAATCTCCCGTCTTGTTAATTCTTCCAACTTAAGCTTGTTTCACAAATTTGGGTTTGGAAATGGGAATGAAGAGAGTGAAGGGGAAAGAGGTTCAGTGAGGTGGTAATAGGCTGAGGGGCAGTTTGGTCAAGTTATTAATGAATTGGCCGGATTTTACCAACGCAAGCAAATTTTGAACTTTTGTATCTTTTGGGCTGTTAAATAATTTAAAAAATTCATAAGGGAGTAAATTTTAAAAACTGCAACTTTAAAGGGAGTAGTTTTTAATTTGCTCAATAATTAATTAAAATGATACTACTTCATTGATAATTGAATTAAATTTATAATCGAATTCGAAAGAGTTGAATTGATTAAAGAAATTATGGAGGTTAAGAGACAAAAAACAAGAGAGAAAATTACAAGTTAGGGTAAATTATGGGGAGGGTAAAATTGGAAAAATGACGTTAGTTTCGTTAGGATTGAGTAAAGGCTCGTTAGGAAAAAGTAATTTCGTTTTAGGGGGTTGATTATATTGAACAATGCTACTGTATTGTATTAAGGGCGTAACGCGATCGCGGAAATTTGTCGTTAAATGTGTCCGATACCATTTTTGAGATTAGTACGAAATTCGTTGATGCAGAATTGAACATCACGTAATCCGTAAGGATTAATAACGATGTCGTGACGTGGAGGGAACCAATTTTCGTTCTAATTAAATAAAAAACGATTTCATAAAACTTATTTCAAATTTCCGATACCAGTCTCATAACCGTATATCATACGTTATGAGTATCAAAAACTGAGTGAGTTTAAATTATACAATATTTTTACGTAACTCGGCTAGCTATCGATTTAAAATCAATAAATGCGAAATTACCACTTTTTCGAAATGAGTAGTAGCTCGTACAGGGGGCACTCGATCGAGTGCCATGGCTTACTCGATCGAGTGACCCCCCAAAAGCTGGGCAGGGGCTCCTTATGAAGGGTACTCGATCAAGTCCCTCCTTGAATCGATCGGGTAACCTTCAAAACCCTCCAACGTGAGTTTTTTAGCAACATGCAATCACGTTAAAACTTTTTTACGACTTTTAGTCGTCACGTGTCAAGTCAATCACGTGCTTACTTTTTCAAAACCATGCATTGCATTATTATTCTAATCTATTCATATTATCGTCAATAGTTCGATTGTTCCAAATTTTGTGTTCATTGTATTTTTTAGTGAATACAATATCTAATATATACCATACAATACAACGTGTGAGTATTATTTGTATTGGATTAAAATTTATGAATATCAAAATATAAAATTTTGTATATTACGTAATCAAAGATACATACATAAGAAATTTTACTATGTCTAGTATGAAAAAACAAAAGTGGAAATCAAATGAATTGGAGAGAGTTCTATGTTGTTGTTGTTGTTGTTGTTACTATTATGACTATTATTATTATTAATTATTATTATTATTATTATTATTATTATTATTATTATTATTATTATTATAATTATAATTATAATTATAATTATAATTATAATTATAATTATAATTATAATTATTATTATTATTATTATTGTTATTATTATTATTATTATTATTATTATTATTATTATTATTATTTTTTATTTTTTATTTTATTTTATTTTATTATAAAAGCAGAAGCTTGCATTAATAACGAAACAAATTACAAGAAGTTAGTGGGTAGCCGAGATACTATCTGGGCACCCACTCCCTTAGCAATAGCAAAGCTAAGTCTAGTGAAAATAGAAGCAGCTGCGCAAGCCCCCGCATCCTGAGAGATAGAGAATTTCTGAATCCGCTTGAGCAAACCAGCAGCCTCCGCATCGAGCTCCCCCAGAGAAGAGAAAGAGAAAGGTAGGAAGCCATACCCAATCTTGGTGCACAAATCTCCTTACTTGGCGCACTTACGCTGAGCAGCATCAGTGACCGTGCGACCAGGCAGAAAATCAAACATCGTGGACTGAGTCAAAGGGGACGACCCCGTCAGATCAACACACACGTCGCGCCCCCTATCCCAGGAATAAAGAAGCAAATCCGCCGGGCGTAGGGCTTGTCGTGCCCATCAACCAAACCGACATCCACCTCCTTACCGGCCGAAATACCGGATCGGAAGCAGATATCCAAAAGGGTGTCGCGAACCATGTTATGTATATGCTTAATACCAACGGTACCAACACACGACACAACATGATCCCCAAAAATATCCCCAGCAAAAACACGGGAACAGGCCGAACAAGGCTTAGGAACCGGGAACAAAGGGATACCCAACCGATAGCTAAGGACAGAGCGGTAAGTCCTCCCATTCATGGTCTGCCCCATCGAAGAGATAGGTATTGCGCGCAACCAGTCAGACGTGTGAGCACCCTGCAAAGACTTACACAATGCCACCTGTCACCGAGTCAAGGAGAAAACCGATTCTACCGAAGCAGCAACCTTCGTGAAATATATATCTGCCAATTTCTTCATGAGTTTGGGGGCAGTGATCTCACTAGGATTATCGGAAAGGTCAGAACCGGTGGTCTCGTTAAACAAAGCCAAGGCGTCATCGAAGGTCGGCACGGGAGCTGAGACAGCTGAAGGCCGAAGGAGCATAGCCTGCAACTCAGAGGACTGCAGGCGAGAAGCCAAAAAGGCATAGTGCAGGACATCCCCAGCGCTGTACACACCCAACCCTCCGAAATTAAAGGGTAGTGTGAAAAGACGCCACTGCCAGTCCCCGAACCCTGGGCCGGAAGCGGCGACAATGCTCTCCAAGCTAGACTGCAATGTCGCATCGAATGTCTTAGCCGAGTCGAAAGCCGTAGGAGGGCAGGTGCGCAGAGTGAAGGAAAGCTTAGAAATACCGACACATGCACGATGTTTATTATTATTATTATTATTATTATTATTATTATTATTATTATTATATATTTTTTTTTGTAAAAACGAAACTTGCATTAACACCAGAACAAATTACAAGAAGTTAGAGGGAAGCCGAGATACTATCTGGGCCCCCACTCCCTTGGCGATCGCAAAACTAATTCTACTGAAAATATGAACTGTGGCACGCGCTCCAGCATCCTATGATATAGAGAATTTACGAATCCGCTGGAGTAAAGAAACAACATTCGTGTCAAGCTCACCGAGAAAAGAGAAGGAAAAAGGAAGGAAATCATACCCAACGGCCGTGCAGCGTGCCTGATACTTGGCACCCTTACGGCGAGCAGCATCAGCAACGGCCCGTCCAGGCTCAAAAGAAGTCAAGCCGGACTGGGTCAAAGGAGAGGACCTAGTCAGATCGACACACACATCACGCCCCCTATCCCAGGAATAAAGAAGCAAATCCGCCGGGCGTAGGGGCTTGTCGTGCTAATCAATCAAACCGACATTCACCTCCTTTCCGGCAGAAATACCAGATTGGAAACAGATATCCAAAAGGGTGTCGCGAACTAGGTTATGTTTATTCTTAATACCAACTGTACTAGCGCACGACACAGCATGATCTCCAAAAATGT
Source organism: Agrostemma githago (assembly GCA_958450325.1). Lineage (NCBI taxonomy): Eukaryota > Viridiplantae > Streptophyta > Magnoliopsida > Caryophyllales > Caryophyllaceae > Agrostemma > Agrostemma githago. The sequence continues at coordinate 51,705,479 of OY288254.1, forward strand.
CGTCACTAAACACTCGGGAACAAGCGGGACAAGGTCTAGGTATCGAGAACAAAGGGACACCTAACCAATAGCTAAGCACAGAGCGGTAAGTCCTCTCATTCATGGTCCGCCCCAGCCCAAAAATTGGCACCGTGCGTAGCCAATCAGACGTATGAGCACCCTGCAGAGACTTCCATAATGCAACCTGTCACTGATTCAATGAGAAATCCAATTCTACCGAAGCAACAATCTTCGTGAAATATATATCTGCCAATTTCTTCGTGAGTTTGGGGGCAGCGATCTCACTAGGATCACGGGGAAGGTCGGAACCGGTGGTCTCGTTAAACAGAGCCAAAGCCGCATCGAAGGTCGGCCTAGGAGCTGAGACAACTGAAGGCCGAAGGAGCATAGCCTGTAACTCAGAGGACTGGAGGCGAGAAGCCAAAAAGGCATAATGCAGAACATCCCCAGCACTATACACACCAAGCCCTCCAAAGTGAAAGGGTAGTGTGAAAAGAAGCCACTGCCAGTCCCCAAACCCGGGGCCGGACGCGGTGACAATGCGCTCCAAGCTAGACCGCAGAGCAGCATCAAAGGAAATCTTAGCTGAGTCGAAAAACGAAAGGGGGGCAAGTGCGCAGAGCAAATGAAAGCTTGGAAATACCCGCACATGCACGGAGTAACAACAACTCGCACTGTGGATCTTCAATCCTGGCAACAGAATCCATAAGCTCAATGGTCCTAGTAACTCTCTTCGCCACAAGCTCACTGCTGAAACCCCGCAAACACTGACGGGGCCACCAAGGACTTTGACACCACGCGACGGTCGAGAAATATCGGGGAGGAAAACACCAGGAAGTCGACTCCTAGGATCTTCCTTAGGCCAAAAAACCACGGTCTTGCCGACATTAAGGTGAAGACCCAAGTGAGGACCGTTCTCCATAATGAGCTCCAAAACCTTCCCCACGACCAAAGTATCTCCAACGATGGTGCCGTCGTCCAAGTACCAAGCCTATAAGCTCAAGGGAAAAGAGTACCGGATCTTACAAATGTAAGACCAAAGCGAAAAGAAGAGGGCCCAAAGGATCACCCTGCTGGACCCCTGACAAGACCATAAGCTGTGCTCCCCGTAAAAAAGTCTGGCAGGCCCAGAGTAACAGAACTCGACCCAGCAGGAAAGAACAGGCAACAACGACGAACCTCTCGCAACATGATATCCAGGTCGACCAAATTAAAAGCATTCTGAAAGTCGACCAAAAGCATGGAAAGACCCACATCGCCTCCCCGATCCTCAATAAACCGATTCAAGGCGTGTAAAATAGCCTCTCCTCCACCGAAAACCCCGACCCCAAACTGGAGACCCCCGAAATAACCACCAAGCGACGAACCAATCAGAACAGCTCCAACCTTGGAGACAAGCCGTCTCCAAACCGTACCCACAGTAATAGGACGAATCCCCCCACCTGGTTTAACAAGCGGGGTGAGCGGAGCACTAGCGATGTACTCACCGAGGACCTCCGGGCATCTACCCTCAAGAAAAAGATTAATGACCTTAGTGATAGAGGTGATAAAATCATCCGAGATAGCAACCGCGGCTCCGCTCAAACAATCCAGAAGATGTTGGGCACGAAAACCGTCTCGCCCACAAGAACTGCCGCGCGGAAAGCTCCTGATCATATCCAACACAACGGTCGTGGACGCGATAAGCTGAGGGTGAGCGGCAGGCAAAGGCGGCAAGGAAGGAGGCAGAAGATGGGGATGCTTATCTTTCAAAGCTTGCAAAGTATCGGCCTTGTAAGGAGCAATGCCAGACGAAGAGAGGACCCGGACAACGGCAACGTAGTGACCATCACAAATCTTCCGCCAACACTGCCGAACGTTAACCTCACTAGAGTCAAGCTCCTCCTCTAACCGAAAAGAAGGACCCTCCTCAACTAAGGTCTTCTGCAGAAGCAGAGCAATACCACCAGGGGAACTCCAAGTACGAATAGCGCTGATAATACACTCCTCCTGACGCTGGTGCTTCACAACAGCTCTACACTCAAGGTTACTCCTGGGGGAAAGCGTCTTAAGTATACAGAGAGGCAAAATAAGCAAGAAAATCCAGCGAGACAGATCACCAGGGGAGTCAGCCACCGCATCAAGGGCCCCCCTGAAGACCCTAGAAAACCCAAGACGACATCTGGGAGGGATAGATTTCACAGTGCGCACCCCCAAAGACAACAAGCGATCCAGAGAACCCGCGTCGAGATAACCCACTCCGACAGGCCCCACAACATCGCCTAGAGACGAAGATGGAGCAGGCGGTCTGGGGATGCCAAAGATAAAAAAACGGGCAACTCCATCACCACAATCAGGGGATGCAACAAAATCAAATCCCGGCCCATGCCGACACTTAGCAGAAAGAGAATGTGGAGTAAAGCAAACCCCACAAAGCCAAAGACTCATGCGCTTAAGCACAACCTTCGCCGCAGAAAAAACAGACAAACTAGAGGAAGGTGCTTGACGCGTAATTACCTGATCATCTCCACGGCAATGTCGATCTCGGAGGTGGAAGATCATGGAGGTTTTAACAAGACCCTTCCCATTATTGTCACGACACTCAGAAAGACCAACGAAGGGGCAATGGAAACGCGCAAGTCCAGACATGGAGAACCGACAACACAAGGAAGAGGAAACAGACAAATAAGCAATAGACCACAAGAAGCACCCAAAACCAACCCCGAAACAACTGAAAAATCACACAAAAAACCACAATGCCCACACCACACACCGAAACCGAGACCACCCTACCAGAGGCAACGTCGGCTTGACAGGGGTGAACCACAAAACAGAGGCACAAAAAACAAAACAGAGACACAATATTATTATTATTATTATTATTATTGTTGTTGTTGTTGTTGTTATTATTATTATTATTATTATTATTATTATTATTATTATTATTATAAAACGGAACTTTCATTAACACCATAACAAATTACAAGAAGTTAGAGGGGAGCCGAGATACTATCTAGGCCCCCACTCCCTTAGCGATCGCAAAACTAATTCTACTAAAGATATGAACTGTGGCACGCCCTCCAGCATCCTGTGATATGGCGAATTTATGAATCCGCTGGAGCAGAGAAACAACATCCGTATCGAGCTCACCGAGAGAGGACAAGGAGAAAGGAAGAAGACCATACCCAATGGCCGTGCAGCGTGCCTGATACTTGGCACACTTACGACGAGCAGCATCAGCAACGACCCGTCCGGGCTCAAAAGTAGTCAAGCCGGACAGGGTCAAAGGAAAGGACCCATTCAGGTCAACACAAACATCATGCCCCTTATCCCACGAGTAGAGCAGAAGGTTGGCAGGTCATAAGGGCCTATCGTTATCGTCGCAGAGGGCAATCTCCACCTCCTTGCCTGCAGAGATCCCTGTCCAGAAGCAAATATCTAACAGTGTGTCACGGACAAGGTTATGGCGATGTTTAATCCCCACAGTACCAGAACACGAAACCGCGTGATCACCAAAAATATCATCTCTGAGGCCCCTAGAGCAAGAAGGGAAAGTCCCGGAAAGCGGAAACAAAGGGACTCCCAGGCGGTAACTAAGCACATTGCGATATGTCCGACCGTTCATGGTTTGTCCAAGCCCAGTTATAGGGACAACCCTCAGCCAGTCAGAAGAATGGTCCCCCTGCTCAGATTTCCACAGGGCAACCTGTCGAGGAGTTAAGGAGAAAACAGATTCCGCTACTGTAGCAACCCTCGTGAAATATATATCTGCCAATTTCTTCATAAGTTTTGGGGCACGATCTCAGAGGGGTTACTCAAGAATTTAGAACCAGTAGCCTCAACAAACTCACTCAAGGCAGACTCAAAGGCAAATCCAGGGGCGGCGATCTCGACGGGGCGTAGCATCTTAGCTTGCAAATCGGCAGACTGGAGGCGAGAAGCGAGGAAGGTAAAGTGCAGGGTATCAGAGGCGGCAAAGACACCGAGCCCCCTAGGGAAAAGGGGAGGGTGGCCAGTCGCCATTGCCACTCCCCGAAACCGGGTCCGGACGTCGTGACAATATGCTCAAGACTGGATCGGAGCGCAGTGTCAAAAGAAAGGTGGGCCGACCCAAAAGCAAGGGAGAGCAAGTGCGCAAAGCAAAGTATAACTTAGAAATACCTGTGTGCACGCTCGAAGAAGAAGTAACTCACACTGGAGATCCTAAATCGTAGCAACCAAGTCCATGAGCTCTATAGTACGGGCGACCTTCTTCGAGACAAGAGCACCACTGAAAGCTGGGCATACGCTGACCGGTCCCCCAAGAACCTTAACACCGTGCAAGGGCCTGGCAATAGAGGTGGGGAAAACACCAGCACACCTGCTTCTCGGGTCTTCAACAGGCCAGAAGACCTCCGTCTTCACAACATTGAGGTGGAGGCCAGAACGAGGGCTCTCCTCCATAATCATCTGAAGAACCTTCCCCACAACGAGCATATCCCCGACAATAGTACCATCGTCGAGGTACCAAGCCTGAAAGCAAAGATCAAAGGAATCCCTGATCCTACAAACCAAGGGATGCAGGACCAGAGAGAAGAAGAGGGGACCTAAAGAGTCACCTTTTTGGACCCCCTGTCACGAGCGGAGGCTGTGTTCCCCATAGTAGAGCCTAGCAGGGCTGGAGTGCAAATCTCAACCCAACGAGAGAGGGCAGGGCACTGATGGCGAACCTCCTGCAGCATACTCACCCGGTCGACCAAGTTAAAGGCATTCTGGAAATCGACAAGCAGCATGGAAAGACCCACATCCGCACCACAATCCTCTACAAGGCGGTTCAAGGAATGCAGAATAGCTTCACCCCCGCTAGAAACACCAACCCCGAATTGAAGACCCTCAAAATATTATTATTACTATTATTATTATTTTAAACGGAACTTTCATTAACACCAGAATAAATTACAAGAAGTTAGAGCGAAGCCGAGATACTATCTGGGATCCCACTCCCTTAGCAATAGCGAAGCTAATTCTAGTGAAAATATGAACTGCGGCACGCGCTCCAGCATCCTGCGACATAGCGAATTTACGAATCCGCTGGAGCAGAGAGACAACCTCCGTGTCGAGCTCACCGAGAGAGGAGAAGGAGAAAGGAAGGAAACCATACCCAATGGTCGTACAGCGTGCCTGATACTTGACACACTTACGGCGAGCAGCATCAGCAATGACCCGTCCGGGCTCAAAAGAAGTCAAGCCGGAATGGGTCAAAGGAGATGACCCAATCAGATCGACACAAACATCACGTCCCTTGTCCCACGAATAGAGCAGAAGGTCGGCAGGTCGTAAGGGCTTGTCGTTATCGTCGCAGAGGCCAATCTCCACCTCCTTGCCTGCAGAGATCCCTGTCCGAAAGGAAATATCCAACAGTGTGTCGCGGATAAGGTTATTATTATTATTATTATTATTATTATTATTATTATTATTATTATTATTATTATTATTATTATTATTATCATCTTTATTGTTTTTTATTTTTATTTTTATTTTTTTTAAATGGGAGAACTTTATTGATGAATCAAAACATAGTTTACAAAAAATTGGTGGGTAGCCAAGATACAATCTGGGCCCCACCCCCTTAGCTATAGCAAAGCTAAGCCGAGTAAAAATAAAAGGAGCAGCCCGTGCTCCGGCATCATGTGCTATCGAGAATTTTTGAATCCTTTTAAGTAAGCTGATAGCATACGCCTCCAATTCTCCTAAAGAAGAAAAGGAAAAGGCAAGAACCCATAACCTAGCCCCGCACACAGGCCCTGATACTTGACGCACTTGCGCCGAGCAGCGTCACCCACAACACGACCTGGTATGAACTCGGAGAGCCCGGACTGAGTCAAAGGAGAGGACCCAGTAAGATCCACGCATACGTCACGCCCTTTGTCCCATGAATAGAGCAACAAATCAGCGGGACGCAAGGATCTGTCATGATCGTCAACCAGACCAATATCAACCTCCTTACCTGCCGAGACCCCCGAGTGGAAACAGATATCCAAAAGAGTATCGCGGACGAGGTTATGCCGGTGTTTTATACCGACAACACCCGCACAAGAGAAAGCATGGTCCCCGTAGATATCGTCACTAAAAACCCGAGAGCAGGCAGGTCACGGCCCAGGCACAGAGAACAAGGGAACGCCCAACCGATAACTAAGCACACATCGGTACGTCCGACCGTTCATAGTCTGACCTGATGGGAGGGATTTGTCGTGGAATTCCAACAGTCAATAATATAACCGGCTATTCCTACGGTAGATAGGGCAAGTCGGGTCGAATCCACGGGGACGGTAATGTATAGCCTAGACTAAGGTCGACCAAATACAAGACTAAGTCAACGAGCTAAACTAGAGAATGATAGGAGGGGAGAAGGCTAGACTAAGACTAAGGCTAACAAATAAGAAAACGGGCTAGGATTAGGTCGGGGTCAAAGGGGTAACGGAATGGTCGAGGGAGAGCTAGAGCGAAGGAGGTAGTAGGGTAATCTAGGTATAGTCCGGGCTCTCACAACTTAGACCGACCTAGAGGTTTCACCTAAAGCCCATCTCGGCGACACACATGACAAACGGGGTTCTAGCGCGCTATGGTGGCCTAGGTCGAATCCGGGCTCTCGCTACTTAGACCGACCTAGGGGTCGTCCTCACCGGGCTCTCGCAACTTAGTGAGGGAACCGGACCCACAAACAAACTATCACCCACAAGAGAAAGGCAAGAAAAACAAGCATTCGCAACTACTTAGTCATTCAAGCATTTCAACAAACATGTGATGTGCACCAAACCAAGAGGAAACCCAAATCTTCCACCAAAATCTCTAACAATCCCTTAATCATTCAATTAACACCCTAATCACCTTACTAACCCTAGCAAGAACACTACTCTAACATAATCCAACTAAAACTAACAAGAACAAGAAGATCTAACATAAGAAACCAAACATACATAAACAAACTAGTAATAACAATGAACTAAGAACAATAAAATCAACTAAAGATTCAAACTTGAATAACAAAAATAAGATTAAGAGAAAGGGAAAAGGATTATACCAAACTAGAGGATGGAAGGAAGAATAAGAACTTGTATAAAAGAGAAAACCCAAAATAATCATCCAAGGTTGTCAAGCTTGGTGAAGATCTTCAAGAATTCCTTAATACAAGAGCTAATCTACGATTAACTACTAATTACCGACTAATCTATACTAATCTAATCTAATCTAACCTAAAGTAGTCTAGGGTTTTAGGAGAAGTGAAGAATATAACATAAGATGGTGTCTTAATACAAGAGGGGGGTATATATAGGGTTACAAGTAAAAAGGAGAAGAAAGAAAGCAAGGCGGAGCTGTAGCAGGCCCGTCCCGGCCGAGACGAGGTGGTCCCGGTCGGGATGGGGTCGGTCTCGGCCAGGAAGACCTGCTCCCGGTCAGAATGGGCAGTCAGTAGGCTCATCTTCGTTTCCTCCTTCATCCCGGACGGGATGAGGCCATACCCGTTCGGGATGAGCCTTGTAGGCCTCCAATATGAACTTTTTGGTCCCTCCTTGCTTCTCATGGGCTTCCCATCGATTCTCGGGACTCGGGATCGGGTCTCGGAGGCTCGGGATTGGGTCCCAAGGTCTCGGGGTCGATTCCAAGGCATCGAATCATCGTTCCTTTACTCCGTTGGCTCCAAAATGTGTATGTATAGAGTCGGAATCACTACAACTCTTCCAAATCGGTCTCGGGAACCTGAAACGAACTAAAGGAAGCATAAGAAGCCCCTAAACCGCTCCCAAGGAGCGATTCTACAAGGAAAATGGGACCAAAACACTACAAAATAGGCACTACAAACCACACTTATCAACTCCCCCACACTTAACCCTTACTCGCCCTCGAGTAAGCACATACTAACTACTAAACTATCCGAGTGGGTATTAGCGCACCCTACGCCCCTTCAACTCACGCGAGTGCACTTAGAGGACAAGTGCACTCCGCAAGGCAAGTTGAGTCTTGCGACAAAACTGTGGATGCAACCGGACACAAAACACGTAAACAAACAAACACACAAACAAACACATAATCGGTTGCACCCAAAAGAAAACAAATACCGCTTCCCTCAAACAAGCGGTGAAAGAAGCACCGGTTTAGGACTCGAGGCAAGTGACAACGTTCCCAAGCTAGCAATACAAACCAAGGTCGACTAAACCCTAATAGTATGACGATAAAGCAACAAAAATGTTGGTAACTTACCTAGGTCCTCCTAACTTTCTAAAAACGTACTACGGGACGATCGACGGAGTGGAAAAGTGAAGAACCACGGTGTTAGTCGACACTGTAGGTAAGTGAGACCCCGCCCCCTTTAGCGTGAGCCAAGAGGGTCGTCCCGTGTCCAAAACCGCCTAACTAGTCCAAGTAAAAAGATGGAAATATGCAAAATAAGGGAAGACCGACTAATGCCGCTATCATCCTTCCTCGGGACTCGGTCCTTTGGTAGGCTCTTCAGGGCAAAAGTCGGAAAAAAGGCTTATTTTTGTGGGGATTTCTTTTTGTGAGACGGGTTTTCTTTTGGCATTTTCTTTCTTTTCGACATTTTGATTTGTTTGTTGCCATGCCATTTCTTTTTCTTCTTTTCTATTTTCTTTTTGGCTTTCGTGCCTTTTCTTTTTCTTCATTCTTTTCTTTCTTTCATTTTTTTCTTTCTTTTCTTTTCTTTGCCCTTTTTTGGCAAGATATGGCTTTTTGGCATTTCTTGACAATTAAGAAAGAGAGAATCAACAAATTGCAATTTTATTGTACGGATATGTGTGAAAGGTAGGGAAATGGGAGAGTCGGGGAGCGTCCTTCTCTTCAAACCCACAAAAAGTGGATAAGATGGACTAATCAAACGATCCTAAACACGGTCACCTAAGGGACGAGACTCGGTAACCAAGGCCTTTTCACACCGTGGGTGGTCATAATGGTCAAAGGTGCAAATCCGGTAGTAAATCCCTAGTAAGCTAGGTGGACTCAAGGTAAAGGACCAACGAACTCATTGATTTAGGGTCATTCTACTAGACTAAAGTCCAAGACTCGATTTATACTACTAGGAAGGGAAAATAGACACTCACACACTAGCCTCTAAACCGGGTTTTCGAAAACGGTTTACGCACAAGACACAGAACACAACACAAAACAAAGACACGACGAAAACGAACGAAAGAAAAAGAAGCAAAAGCAATAAAACAAAAACAAAACAAAACGAACATGTAAACAACACAAACATCACCCCTATCTTCCAAACAAATCACCAAATCAACCGCAAGTATGTACAAGCTCCACCCGAGCACACCTCAACACAACTTTCTCCAAACTTCACAAGAAATAAAGAGGGGAAAAAGGGACAGAAGATGTTACCGCATGTCTTCAAAGCCTTCCAAAGTTAACGGCGATAAAAGCAACCTATAAGGGAAAGGGAGGCAAAACACGCACACAAAACAAATATACGACACAATGACACAAAAGGAAAACACACAAAAGAAAAATCTTTTTGATTTTTGTGAAAAAATTTCAAATTTTTATGGTTTTTAAAGATTTTTTTCGAAAAAACTAAGAAAATAAAACTAACTATGCTAGAATATCGCTCCCCCACACTTAAACCGAGCAATGTCCTCATATGCTCAATCGTAGTGTGCGGAGAGACAAAAGAAAAAGAAAAGAAACTACGAAAATAAAGCTAAAAATCAAAAATAAAGTGAAGAAAAGGGTAGAAGGTGTCCGGCCGGGGTGTAGTCAAGTCACCATGGGCCGAGACAAGAAAAGATATGGATGGGGGAAGAAATAAAAAGAAGGAAATAAAAGGAAATGGGAGGGGAGGGCTAGGTGTAATCAAGTCACCTAGCCCGGATTCCACCTAAATCCGACTAAATCCTCAAAAAAGAAAGAGTGAAAAACTTGTAAAATTTGGATTTTGAAAATGACTCTCGATGTAGTCACATCATCGAGAGTCTGGAGCAACAACTACCGAGGCCTCGAAGGCCACCATGACATCAAGACACAAAAGTGTACAAGGGGAAGGGAATAAACAAAGGAAAACAAGCAACAACAAAAACGGAGAAGAAAGGATAGTTGCCGTACCATAGGTTAGCAACTCACTCTCTCCAACGTCTCATAGATCAATATAGGCACTTGCTTGTCTTCATCATTGCTATCCCGCTTCAAGATTGATAGAACCGCATGGTATAGGTAGTAATGGTGCGAGGGGGTGGGATTTGATGTGAGTACCGGTCTAAAGTAGATAGAAGATGAAGTGAGGGTATGAAAATGAAGTACGTGGGTGGTATGATATGAGAAATGAAGGTAGGGAGGTTAGGTGGGGGTATACAATGGTTGGTTGGGCTTAAAGGTCGAAGAAGAAGCACCAAAAAGGAGTAGGGGATCATCCCGGTCGGGATGGATGATCCCGATCGGGTTGATAAACCCTTCCCGGTCGGGAAGCCTCCTTCCCGAGCGGGATGACACTCCAGTGGACTCGATTTTTGGCACCCTCATCCCGATCGGGACGGCCCCATCCCGGTCGGGACGACACACCCTTCCCGGTCGGGAAGGGTCTTCATGACTCCCATGACCCCAAAAACCGACTCCCTTACTCACGATCCAAGCTCTATCACTAACCACTCCTTTCTAGGAGTCACCTTCACTTCACCTATCAAAATAAACTCAAAGTACACATCAAATTCACTCCCTCACATCGCTCATCAACGATGCAATATTACAAGAATATCACAAAACTAACAAAATCAAGAGATAAAACACACAAATACAAGCACAAGTACTCTAAAGAAGAGAGGAGGGGAATATACAACATGACGGTTCTTTAGGAACTCCGTCAAACCTAGGATGGTGGACTCTTCTTCAACCGTAGCCCTCAAGGGCATGGAGAAGCAAGTCGAACGCGCTACCGACATCATAGTGAAGGCCCAAGAAGCGCTCGAGCTTAGCCGACCTCCACGGCCTCCAAGGAGGAGGCAAGAAGTAGGAATCCCAAGACCCAAAATCATCTTCAAGGTTGTCTCCGGGGTCTGTCCATCCTACGAGCCTAACCAACCTCTTCCTCCCTAAGCATCGCCTCCAATCACAAGCAAGCTTTATCTCCAAGAAACAAGGCACAAAAAGCGGTTTTGGCCTCACTTTCTCGTTGCACACCCCCACACTTTCCTCAAGTTGTGGTTCCCCATCTTCATCACTCGGCCCCACATCATCATGGAGGAGAGGCTCGAAACTTCTACCGGCGGTTTCAATCTCTTCCAAACCATCTCTCGGTGTACTAGCAAGGGGCTCTTGATGCTTATCCACATTATCGCACAAGGGCAACTCAAGGCTATCAATTTGACCCAACATCCTCACAAATTCCACCAAATCATCCAACTCACCATTCTCCTCCAATTCTTCTCCAACTATGCCTTCACCAAGGGTCAAATCCTCATTCGTCTCTTTTTGGGAAGACGATTGAGGTTATTCAAAGCAAATTTCTCCTCCAAAGGGAACTACGTTGGCGGCTTCGTGATTAGGTTGCTCCTCTTTCTCAAGTGGGAACCCTTCACCTAATTGTGATGTTCGGGATAAAAACATTACGGTTTGAACCGATAATGCATTTAATCGAGCATCCCTCGCCTCGTTTGCCCTTCGAATTTGGACCCATAATTCATTTTGTTGTTTTTGAATTTGAGTGGCCATTTCTTGGTTGCTCTTTTGCAATTGAAGAAGCGATTGAAACTTCTCCATGTCGGGCAATTGGTGATCATTGGGGTCTTGTAAAGCTCCTTGATAATCTTGATGATGCCCAAGGGGTGGGGCATCATATTGTTGGTAGTGAGGTTGAGGTGATTGGTAGTATTGTGAGTCATGGGGTTCATATTGTGGTTGGGGTCTTAGGGTAATATGGTGGGTTTTTGGGAAATTGGCTTCCATACGGTGAATCTTGATTGAACATGGTGGGTTCACAATCATAGCTTGAGTAATAGCCACCATGATCGTAGGAGTGATAGTCATTCACTTGTTGGTAGCCATTTCCATAATCTTGAAGATCATACCCGTCTTGATTACCCCAAGAAGCTTGATCGTGGTAGGGGGACGTCATGTCATACCCTTGGTTCATGGAAGAAGAGGAGTAGCTCATATCGGCTCCCGAGTGTGTGGAGTTTAGATCAAACCCCATGCTTGCTCGAAAATCGTAGTCCATACCCGGTTGGAAACCACTCATTCTAGCAACCGTCCGTTTAAGCGGCTCTGAGTTGCAAGAAGAAGATAATCACCACCTCTAAGCACAAACTGTAGACTAAGAACAAACGTGAGAAGTCTAGTGCTTTTTGGGCACTAGACAAGAGAGAAACAAACCACACACACACAAGAAGCAAAGTAACAAAAAGAAAAAAAGAAAAACACAAACACAAAGACTAATTCATGCAAATAGGAAAACAAAGTCCGAACTAGCACCGTCCCCGACGACGTCGCCAAATTGATGGGAGGGATTTGTCGTGGAATCCCAACCGTCAATAATATAAGCAGCTATTCCTACGGTAGATAGGGCAAGTCGGGTCGAATCCACGGTGACAGTAATGTATAGCTCAGACTAAGGTCGCCCAAATACGAGACTAAGTCAACGAGCTAAACTAGAGAATGATAGGAGGGGAGAAGGCTAGACTAAGACTAAGGCTAACAAATAAGAAAATGGGCTAGGATTAGGTCGGGGTCAAAGGGGTAACGGAATGGTCGAGGGAGAGCTAGAGCGAAGGAGCTAGTAGGGTAATCTAGGTATAGTCCGGGCTCTCGCAACTTAGACCGACCTAGAGGTTTCACCTAAAGCCCATCTCGGCGACACACATGACAAACGGGGTTCTAGCGCGCTATGGTGGCCTAGGTCGAATCCGGGCTCTCGCTACTTAGACCGACCTAGGGGTCGTCCTCACCGGGCTCTCGCAACTTAGTGAGGGAACCGGACCCACAAACAAACTATCACCCACAAGAGAAAGGCAAGAAAAACAAGCATTCGCAACTACTTAGTCATTCAAGCATTTCAACAAACATGTGATGTGCACCAAACCAAGAGGAAACCCAAATCTTCCACCAAAATCTCTAACAATCCCTTAATCATTCAATTAACACCCTAATCACCTTACTAACCCTAGCAAGAACACTACTCTAACATAATCCAACTAAAACTAACAAGAACAAGAAGATCTAACATAAGAAACCAAACATACATAAACAAACTAGTAATAACAATGAACTAAGAACAATAAAATCAACTAAAGATTCAAACTTGAATAACAAAAATAAGATTAAGAGAAAGGGAAAAGGATTATACCAAACTAGAGGATGGAAGGAAGAATAAGAACTTGTATAAAAGAGAAAACCCAAAATAATCATCCAAGGTTGTCAAGCTTGGTGAAGATCTTCAAGAATTCCTTAATACAAGAGCTAATCTACGATTAACTACTAATTACCGACTAATCTATACTAATCTAATCTAATCTAACATAAAGTAGTCTAGGGTTTTAGGAGAAGTGAAGAATATAACATAAGATGGTGTCTTAATACAAGAGGGGGGTATATATAGGGTTACAAGTGGAAAGGAGAAGAAAGAAAGCAAGGCGGAGCTGTAGCAGGCCCGTCCCGGCCGAGACGAGGTGGTCCCTGTCGGGATGGGGTCGGTCCCGGCCGGGAAGACCTGCTCCCGGTCGGGATGGGCAGTCAGTAGGCTCATCTTCGTTTCCTCCTTCATCCCGGACGGGATGAGGCCATACCCGTTCGGGATGAGCCTTGTAGGCCTCCAATATGAACTTTTTGGTCCCTTCTTGCTTCTCATGGGCTTCCCATCGATTCTCGGGACTCGGGATCGGGTCTCGGAGGCTCGGGATTGGGTCCCAAGGTCTCGGGGTCGATTCCAAGGCATCGAATCATCGTTCCTTTACTCCGTTGGCTCCAAAATGTGTATGTATAGAGTCGGAATCGCTACAACTCTTCCAAATCGGTCTCGGGAACCTGAAACGAACTAAAGGAAGCATAAGAAGCCCCTAAACCGCTCCCAAGGAGCGATTCTACAAGGAAAATGGGACCAAAACACTACAAAATAGGCACTACAAACCACACTTATCAACTCCCCCACACTTAACCCTTACTCGCCCTCGAGTAAGCACATACTAACTACTAAACTATCCGAGTGGGTATTAGCGCACCCTACGCCCCTTCAACTCACGCGAGTGCACTTAGAGGACAAGTGCACTCCGCAAGGCAAGTTGGGTCTTGCGACAAAACTGTGGATGCAACCGGACACAAAACACGTAAACAAACAAACACAGAAACAAAGACATAATCGGTTGCACCCAAAAGAAAACAAATACCGCTTCCCTCAAACAAGCGGTGAAAGAAGCACCGGTTTAGGACTCGAGGCAAGTGACAACGTTCCCAAGCTAGCAATACAAACCAAGGTGGACTAAACCCTAATAGTATGACGATAAAGCAACAAAAATGTTGGTAACTTACCTAGGTCCTCCTAACTTTCTAAAAACGTACTACGGGACGATCGACGGAGTGGAAAAGTGAAGAACCACGGTGTTAGTCGACACTGTAGGTAAGTGAGACCCCGCCCCCTTTAGCGTGAGCCAAGAGGGTCGTCCCGTGTCCAAAACCGCCTAACTAGTCCAAGTAAAAAGATGGAAATATGCAAAATAAGGGAAGACCGACTAATGCCGCTATCATCCTTCCTCGGGACTCGGTCCTTTGGTAGGCTCTTCAGGGCAAAAGTCGGAAAAAAGGCTTATTTTTGTGGGGATTTCTTTTTGTGAGACGGGTTTTCTTTTGGCATTTTCTTTCTTTTCGACATTTTGATTTGTTTGTTGCCATGCCATTTCTTTTTCTTCTTTTCTATTTTCTTTTTGGCTTTCGTGCCTTTTCTTTTTCTTCATTCTTTTCTTTCTTTCATTTTTTTCTTTCTTTTCTTTTCTTTGCCCTTTTTTGGCAAGATATGGCTTTTTGGCATTTCTTGACAATTAAGAAAGAGAGAATCAACAAATTGCAATTTTATTGTACGGATATGTGTGAAAGGTAGGGAAATGGGAGAGTCGGGGAGCGTCCTTCTCTTCAAACCCACAAAAAGTGGATAAGATGGACTAATCAAACGATCCTAAACACGGTCACCTAAGGGACGAGACTCGGTAACCAAGGCCTTTTCACACCGTGGGTGGTCATAATGGTCAAAGGTGCAAATCCGGTAGTAAATCCCTAGTAAGCTAGGTGGACTCAAGGTAAAGGACCAACGAACTCATTGATTTAGGGTCATTCTACTAGACTAAAGTCCAAGACTCGATTTATACTACTAGGAAGGGAAAATAGACACTCACACACTAGCCTCTAAACCGGGTTTTCGAAAACGGTTTACGCACAAGACACAGAACACAACACAAAACAAAGACACGACGAAAACGAACGAAAGAAAAAGAAGCAAAAGCAATAAAACAAAAACAAAACAAAACGAACATGTAAACAACACAAACATCACCCCTATCTTCCAAACAAATCACCAAATCAACCGCAAGTATGTACAAGCTCCACCCGAGCACACCTCAACACAACTTTCTCCAAACTTCACAAGAAATAAAGAGGGGAAAAAGGGACAGAAGATGTTACCGCATGTCTTC
Organism: Agrostemma githago; assembly: GCA_958450325.1. Lineage (NCBI taxonomy): Eukaryota > Viridiplantae > Streptophyta > Magnoliopsida > Caryophyllales > Caryophyllaceae > Agrostemma > Agrostemma githago. Next base: position 51,721,120 of record OY288254.1, read on the forward strand.
AAAGCCTTCCAAAGTTAACGGCGATAAAAGCAACCTATAAGGGAAAGGGAGGCAAAACACGCACACAAAACAAATATACGACACAATGACACAAAAGGAAAACACACAAAAGAAAAATCTTTTTGATTTTTGTGAAAAAATTTCAAATTTTTATGGTTTTTAAAGATTTTTTTCGAAAAAACTAAGAAAATAAAACTAACTATGCTAGAATATCGCTCCCCCACACTTAAACCGAGCAATGTCCTCATATGCTCAATCGTAGTGTGCGGAGAGACAAAAGAAAAAGAAAAGAAACTACGAAAATAAAGCTAAAAATCAAAAATAAAGTGAAGAAAAGGGTAGAAGGTGTCCGGCCGGGGTGTAGTCAAGTCACCATGGGCCGAGACAAGAAAAGATATGGATGGGGGAAGAAATAAAAAGAAGGAAATAAAAGGAAATGGGAGGGGAGGGCTAGGTGTAATCAAGTCACCTAGCCCGGATTCCACCTAAATCCGACTAAATCCTCAAAAAAGAAAGAGTGAAAAACTTGTAAAATTTGGATTTTGAAAATGACTCTCGATGTAGTCACATCATCGAGAGTCTGGAGCAACAACTACCGAGGCCTCGAAGGCCACCATGACATCAAGACACAAAAGTGTACAAGGGGAAGGGAATAAACAAAGGAAAACAAGCAACAACAAAAACGGAGAAGAAAGGATAGTTGCCGTACCATAGGTTAGCAACTCACTCTCTCCAACGTCTCATAGATCAATATAGGCACTTGCTTGTCTTCATCATTGCTATCCCGCTTCAAGATTGATAGAACCGCATGGTATAGGTAGTAATGGTGCGAGGGGGTGGGATTTGATGTGAGTACCGGTCTAAAGTAGATAGAAGATGAAGTGAGGGTATGAAAATGAAGTACGTGGGTGGTATGATATGAGAAATGAAGGTAGGGAGGTTAGGTGGGGGTATACAATGGTTGGTTGGGCTTAAAGGTCGAAGAAGAAGCACCAAAAAGGAGTAGGGGATCATCCCGGTCGGGATGGATGATCCCGATCGGGTTGATAAACCCTTCCCGGTCGGGAAGCCTCCTTCCCGAGCGGGATGACACTCCAGTGGACTCGATTTTTGGCACCCTCATCCCGATCGGGACGGCCCCATCCCGGTCGGGATGACACACCCTTCCCGGTCGGGAAGGGTCTTCATGACTCCCATGACCCCAAAAACCGACTCCCTTACTCACGATCCAAGCTCTATCACTAACCACTCCTTTCTAGGAGTCACCTTCACTTCACCTATCACAATAAACTCAAAGTACACATCAAATTCACTCCCTCACATCGCTCATCAACGATCCAATATTACAAGAATATCACAAAACTAACAAAATCAAGAGATAAAACACACAAATACAAGCACAAGTACTCTAAAGAAGAGAGGAGGGGAATATACAACATGACGGTTCTTTAGGAACTCCGTCAAACCTAGGATGGTGGACTCTTCTTCAACCGTAGCCCTCAAGGGCATGGAGAAGCAAGTCGAACGCGCTACCGACATCATAGTGAAGGCCCAAGAAGCGCTCGAGCTTAGCCGACCTCCACGGCCTCCAAGGAGGGGGCAAGAAGTAGGAATCCCAAGACCCAAAATCATCTTCAAGGTTGTCTCCGGGGTCTGTCCATCCTACGAGCCTAACCGACCTCTTCCTCCCTAAGCATCGCCTCCAATCACAAGCAAGCTTCATCTCCAAGAAACAAGGCACAAAAAGCGGTTTTGGCCTCACTTCCTCGTTGCACACCCCCACACTTTCCTCAAGTTGTGGTTCCCCATCTTCATCACTCGGCCCCACATCATCATGGAGGAGAGGCTCGAAACTTCTACCGGCGGTTTCAATCTCTTCCAAACCATCTCTCGGTGTACTAGCAAGGGGCTCTTGATGCTTATCCACATTATCGCACAAGGGCAACTCAAGGCTATCAATTTGACCCAACATCCTCACAAATTCCACCAAATCATCCAACTCACCATTCTCCTCCAATTCTTCACCAACTATGCCTTCACCAAGGGTCAAATCCTCATTCGTCTCTTTTTGGGAAGACGATTGAGGTTATTCAAAGCAAATTTCTCCTCCAAAGGGAACTACGTTGGCGGCTTCGTGATTAGGTTGCTCCTCTTTCTCAAGTGGGCACCCTTCACCTAATTGTGATGTTCGGGATAAAAACATTACGGTTTGAACCGATAATGCATTTAATCGAGCATCCCTCGCCTCGTTTGCCCTTCGAATTTGGACCCATAATTCATTTTGTTGTTTTTGAATTTGAGTGGCCATTTCTTGGTTGCTCTTTTGCAATTGAAGAAGCGATTGAAACTCCTCCATGTCGGGCAATTGGTGATCATTGGGGTCTTGTACAGCTCCTTGATAATCTTGATGATGCCCAAGGGGTGGGGCATCATATTGTTGGTAGTGAGGTTGAGGTGATTGGTAGTATTGTGGGTCATGGGGTTCATATTGTGGTTGGGGTGTAGGGTAATATGGTGGGTTTTTGGGAAATTGGCTTCCATACGGTGAATCTTGATTGAACATGGTGGGTTCACAATCATAGCTTGAGTAATAGCCACCATGATCGTAGGAGTGATAGTCATTCACTTGTTGGTAGCCATTTCCATAATCTTGAAGATCATACCCGTCTTGATTACCCCAAGAAGCTTGATCGTGGTAGGGGGACGTCATGTCATACCCTTGGTTCATGGAAGAAGAGGAGTAGCTCATATCGGCTCCCGAGTGTGTGGAGTTTAGATCAAACCCCATGCTTGCTCGAAAATCGTAGTCCATACCCGGTTGGAAACCACTCATTCTAGCAACCGTCCGTTTAAGCGGCTCTGAGTTGCAAGAAGAAGATAATCACCACCTCTAAGCACAAACTGTAGACTAAGAACAAACGTGAGAAGTCTAGTGCTTTTTGGGCACTAGACAAGAGAGAAATAAACCACACACACACACAAGAAGCAAAGTAACAAAAAGAAAAAAAGAAAAACACAAACACAAAGACTAATTCAAGCAAATAGGAAAACAAAGTCCGAACTAGCACCGTCCCCAGCGACGTCGCCAAATTGATGGGAGGGATTTGTAGTGGAATCCCAACCGTCAATAATATAACCGGCTATTCCTACGGTAGATAGGGCAAGTCGGGTCGAATCCACGGGGACGGTAATGTATAGCCTAGACTAAGGTCGCCCAAATACGAGACTAAGTCAACGAGCTAAACTAGAGAATGATAGGAGGGGAGAAGGCTAGACTAAGACTAAGGCTAACAAATAAGAAAACGGGCTAGGATTAGGTCGGGGTCAAAGGGGTAACGGAATGGTCGAGGGAGAGCTAGAGCGAAGGAGGTAGTAGGGTAATCTAGGTATAGTCCGGGCTCTCGCAAGTTAGACCGACCTAGAGGTTTCACCTAAAGCCCATCTCGGCGACACACATGACAAACGGGGTTCTAGCGCGCTATGGTGGCCTAGGTCGAATCCGGGCTCTCGCTAGTAAGACTGACCTAGGGGTCGTCCTCACCGGGCTCTCGCAACTTAGTGAGGGAACCGGACCCACAAACAAACTATCACCCACAAGAGAAAGGCAAGAAAAACAAGCATTCGCAACTACTTAGTCATTCAAGCATTTCAACAAACATGTGATGTGCACCAAACCAAGAGGAAACCCAAATCTTCCACCAAAATCTCTAACAATCCCTTAATCATTCAATTAACACCCTAATCACCTTACTAACCCTAGCAAGAACACTACTCTAACATAATCCAACTAAAACTAACAAGAACAAGAAGATCTAACATAAGAAACCAAACATACATAAACAAACTAGTAATAACAATGAACTAAGAACAATAAAATCAACTAAAGATTCAAACTTGAATAACAAAAATAAGATTAAGAGAAAGGGAAAAGGATTATACCAAACTAGAGGATGGAAGGAAGAATAAGAACTTGTATAAAAGAGAAAACCCAAAATAATCATCCAAGGTTGTCAAGCTTGGTGAAGATCTTCAAGAATTCCTTAATACAAGAGCTAATCTACGATTAACTACTAATTACCGTCTAATCTATACTAATCTAATCTAATCTAACCTAAAGTAGTCTAGGGTTTTAGGAGAAGTGAAGAATATAACATAAGATGGTGTCTTAATACAAGAGGGGGGTATATATAGGGTTACAAGTGGAAAGGAGAAGAAAGAAAGCAAGGCGGAGCTGTAGCAGGCCCGTCCCGGCCGAGACGAGGTGGTCCCGGTCGGGATGGGGTCGGTCCCGGCCGGGAAGACCTGCTCCCGGTCGGGATGGGCAGTCAGTAGGCTCAACTTCGTTTCCTCCTTCATCCCGGACGGGATGAGGCCATACCCGTTCGGGATGAGCCTTGTAGGCCTCCAATATGAACTTTTTGGTCCCTCCTTGCTTTTCATGGGCTTCCCATCGATTCTCGGGACTCGGGATCGGGTCTCGGAGGCTCGGGATTGGGTCCCAAGGTCTCGGGGTCGATTCCAAGGCATCGAATCATCGTTCCTTTACTCCGTTGGCTCCAAAATGTGTATGTATAGAGTCGGAATCGCTCCAACTCTTCCAAATCGGTCTCGGGAACCTGAAACGAACTAAAGGAAGCATAAGAAGCCCCTAAACCGCTCCCAAGGAGCGATTCTACAAGGACAATGGGACCAAAACACTACAAAATAGACACTACAAACCACACTTATCATGACCCAACCCAGAAATAGGTACAACACGCAGCCAATCAGAACCATGACTGCCTTGCTGAGATTTCCACAACGCAACCTGGAGGGGGGTCAAAGAGAAATCTTAATCTGCAGCAGCAACAACCCTCGAGAAATATATGTCTGCCAAAGACTTCATAAGTTTGGGGTCAGCGATGTTACTAGGATTACACACAACAGAACCCAAAACCTCCTTAAGTCTACACAAAGCCGCATCGAAAGTAGGGCCAGGAGCCGAAACGCCCTCCGCGCGAAGCAACATAGCTTGCAAACCCACAGATTGCAGTCGAGACGTCACAAAAGCATAATTAATGACATCTCCAGCGGCATACACCCCAAGCCCTCCAAAAGAAAAGGGAAGGGTGGCAAGCCGCCACTGCCAGTCGCCAAACCCAGGCCCAGACGCAACAACAATACGTTCTAAATGAGAACGAAGTGCCGTGTCAAAATCATGCTTAGCCGACTCAAAAACAGTAGGTGGGCAAGTACGTAAAGCGAAATAAAGTTTGGAAATACCAGTACAAGCTCGGAGCAACAACAACTCACACTGCGGATCATCAAGTAAAGCAACGGAACCCATAAGCGTGATGGTTCTAGTAACTCTACTCATCACAAGTTCATTGCTGAAATCATGACACGCACTAACAGGCCCGCCAAGGACTTGACACCACGCATGGTCTGGCGATAGAAGAAGGGAAGACACCGGGGAGTCCGCTCCTAGGATCTTCCGTAGGCAAAAAAACCTCAGTTTTACTGACATTAAGATGAAGTCCCGATCGAGGACCATCCTCCATAATCAGATCTAGAACCTTTCCCACGACCAAGGTATCCCCGACGATAGTGCCATCATCCAAGTACCAAGCCTGCAACCTCAAGTCAAAAGAGTCTCGGATCTTACAAACCAAGGGATGTAAAACCAAAGAAAAAAGCAGAGGACCCAAAGGATCACCCTGTTGGACCCCCAAACAAGACCACAGGCTGTGCTCACCAAAATATAACCGAGCAGGACTATAATAACAAAATTCCACCCACCGGGAAAGAACAGGGCAGTGATTACGAACCTCTTGTAACATGATCTCCCGATCCACCATGTTAAAAGCATTCTGAAAGTCCACCAAAAGCATGGAAAGACCCACCTCATCACCCTGGACCTCAACAAGCCGGTTCAAGGCATGAAAGATAGCCTCACCCCCACCAGATACCCCAACCCCAAACTGTAGGCCAGAGAAATAGCCACTCAGGGACGGACCAATCAGGAAAGCACCAACCTTAGAGACAAGCCGTCTCCAAATCATACCCACAGCAATAGGATGAATACCACCGCCTGGTTTAACAAGCGGGGTAAGCGGAGCACTAGCAATGTACTCCCCAAGGACCTGCGGGCAGCTGCCCTCGAGAAAGAGATTAACCACCCGATTGACAGATGCGACCAGATCATCCGAGACAGCAGCTGCGGCACCACTCAAACAATCCAAAAGGTGATGGGCACGAAAACCGTCCCTCCCACAGGAAGTGCCACGCGGAAAACATTGAATCATATCCAGAACCACAGATGCAGACGCGGTGAGGGAATGGTGATTACCAGGCAAAGGAGGCAAAGCCGGGGAAGGGACGACAGGGTGCTTATCCTTCAAAGCCGCAAGAGTACCATCTGTGTAAGGAGCAACGCCAGAAGAAGAAAGGACACGGACAGCAGTAGTGTAATGCCCATCACAAATCTTCCTCCGACACTGCCTAATGTTGAGTTCACTCAAGTCGAGATCCTCATTCACACTAAAAGAAGGAGCAACCTCAGCCAAAGAATCTTGCAGAAGCAACAAACTGTTGGAGCAAGTGTCCTCTACAATAGTGCATTGATATATTAAATCTCATGGACGGAATATACTTGGGATAATTAGTACATTGATACTCCACGTCAGTTGATTAACGTAAATCAGTAACGCTCAGTTGACTAGAGTTAGACGTTATTGTCGTATGACGGCGGTGATCAACTGATCCCTTTCGGTCACACCTATAGGATGAGACCCAAATAGAAAACTAATTTCTTGTATTTGATACAGTTAATTAGTTCCTTGCGTATATATTTGATATATGCTTGGTAATGAGAGTTATTTATTGGAGATAGAGTTTAGAACTTAGTCCGATTAAGTTTATTAGTCTATTATACGATAATTGACTGAATAAATTTTACGTCTTATTTTAATACGATTAAATAAGACCTAATTTAGTATTTAATAGTTAATTACTAAATTAGTTGAGGTTTTGTATGCTTTTATGGGTAATGGTAATTAGCCATTAATATTTACAAGGAGTTGTAAATTAAGCTAAGTAATTATTATTATGGGACCTAATGTACTACTTAAAGAGTTAAGAGTATATTATTTATTTGATGTGATCAATTATATGAGATGATTGATCATGTCACACATTAGCATTTGTATGACAAATGACAAAAATAAGATGAACCCATTTTATGTATATGCACTTGGCACACATAGGAAATTGAGACTTGGTAGCTATTTTCTATGTGCATGCAACTTGCAACAAACATAATAATTACATTACTTTACCCATGTTTGCATGGAATTAATGATGAGTGCAAGTTGCCTTTCCTTGGATAGGGTGGCCGGCCAAAAGGGGCTATTTTGGGGACATTTGGTTCTCTTATTTTATATAGGTGAACCTCTTGTTTTTGAAGACTTGCATTATCTCTCAAAAACTCTCTTGCACTAATATTCTCTATTATTACTATAGTAGTAATACTTATTATATTGGTGTAGTTTTATCACTACTATTATCTAGTTAATAATAGTGGTGATTATTTGGGTTGAATCTTGGTGCAACTAGAAGAAGATCTTCTTCTTTGGAGATTCAAGATTTTGGAGGATCATCCATACTAATATAAGCTCAAGAACAATATGAAAAAGGAGTTTTCTTATTGTGCCCATTATTTCCTCAATGTTTATGTAAGGAAATCTCTTCTTGTATCAAGTTTTTTCATTTTATGTCATGCATGTAACTAGATCTTCATATACTAAATTAATAAGTAATTTAGTAACTAATTAGAGGAGTCTAATTAGAGGGTTACGAACCTATCAAGTGGTATCAGAGCTTTGTTGTTGCATGCATGTCGATTTTTGACATTTTTTCGGGTTATATGATAACTTTGTAAAAACCGAAAATTTTGTGTAAAATGTGTTTCACATGAAATTTTTGGGTACATGCATACCTAATGACCTCAAAATGGTTGTGGTCGAGTTTGGTAATTTTTGGAATTAATTTGCTAATTTATAATCATTTATGCCTTAAAAACCGAGTTTTTATGCCTATTTGATGTTAAAAGTTAACTAAAAATAGTTGCATGTTGTTTTTGGGCATGGTTTTTTGGTGTACATATCTTCATATGTTGAAGGACATATTTGTAAATTTTTGAAACTTATTTTGTCCTTTTGGGATGTTTATTGTTTTTTATTAGATAAAAATCGATAAACATGCATTTATTTGTTCCAAATTTGTTCGAAATTTTCTGTGAACAAATTTTTGTTTTTTGAGTTCCTGGAAATGTTCCAGAATGTACAAAATTTTTCATTTTTTAATTTTGGTGTTTTATGATTTAATTTGAATTTATTTCATAAAATTGACCGTTTACCGATGAAATTAGCAAATCAAATCAATTCAAACTAATTTTTACTTTTCAAATTAGTGGAGACTAATTCTTGAAATTCCAAATTTGTTTGGAAAAATTAGTTTGAGCTTAATTGAGAATTAAGTGTTGATTAATGATTTTTAATGGTTAAAAATCGATAAATTCCATAAAAACCGAGCTAGGATGAATTTGATAAATTGTAGGGCGATTTTGGCATGATTTTTACAGCATTTTATTTATTTTAATGTTGTTGAATGAATGAATGTCATTTATTGTTTATTTTGCAAGATTATACCTAGTATGGCCTAGTCTTTTAATCGGTATTACCCGTAATGTAAGGGAATATCGATTTGGTTGTAATTAATTGCGATCTCGTATCGCCCGTTTGTAATAATTAATAGTTTTATTTATACAAATGTATAATAGGAAATGCTAGGTATCATTTGTATCATTTGTAATTAATTATTATGAAGACGGAGATTACACAAGACGGTGGACAAAAGACGGTGCCTTTTGGTGGTGTTCCATTGAAGAGGCCAGGGACCAAGGAGTTGGTTTCCGATTTTGTAATAGTCTAGTTAATTAGATTAGCTAGATGGCCATACTAGGATTTATTTTGTTTGATGCTCGCTCATGCCAAAATCGCCAATCATGCATTTTATTCATCGATTGTCAATTCAGCGATTTACGTAATCACCAACTTAGTTCACTTATAAGTGATTAGTTCATCTATAACATAGTTCACCAATTTAGTAATTAACTATTAAATACTACTCCCTCTGTTTCTTTGATATCTTCCACATTCCCTTTTTCAACCATTTCTTTGATTTCTTCCACTTTCCTTTTTTCTATCACACTTCTCTCTTACCTAGGTGGCCCACTTACTTTAGTCCCTCTCTACTTTTACTTATTTTATTGTTTTTCTTAAGAAATGTGTCACTTTTAAGATGGAAGAAATCATAGAAACGGATGGAGTAAATTAGGTCTTATTTAATCGTATTAAAATAAGACGTAAAATTTATTCAGTCAATTATCGTATAATAGACTAATAAACTTAATCGGACTGAGTTCTTTGATGTCACACCATTCAGTCTGATACCACTTGATAGGTTCGTAACCCTCTGATTAGACTCCTCTAATTAGTTACTAAATTACTTATTAATTTAGTATATGAAGATCTAGTTACATGCATGACATAAAATGACAAAACTAGATACAAGAAGAGATTTCCTTACATAAACAATGAGGAAATAATGGGCACAATAAGAAAACTCCTTTTCTTATTGTTCTTGAGCTTATATTAGTATGGATGACCCTCCAAAATCTTGAATCTCCAAAGAAGAAGATCTCCTTCTAGTTGCACCAAGATTCAACCCAAATAATCACCACTATTATTAACTAGATAATAGTAGTGATAAAACTACACCAATATAATAAGTATTACTACTATAGTAATAATAGAGAATATTAGTGCAAGAGAGTTTTTGAGAGATAATGCAAGTCTTCAAAAACAAGAGGTTCACCTATATAAAATAAGAGAACCAAATGTCTCCTAAATAGTCCCTTTTGGCCGGCCACCCTATCCAAGGGAAGACAACTTGCACTCATCATTAATTGCATGCAAACATAGGTAAAGTAATGTAATTATTATGTTTGTTGCAAGTTGCATGCACATAGAAAATAGCTACCAAGTCTCAATTTCCTATGTGTGCCAAGTGCATATACATAAAATGGGTCCATCTTATTTTTGTCATTTGTCATACAAATGCTAATGTGTGACATGATCAATCATCTCATATAATTGATCACATCAAATGAATAATATACTCTTAACTCTTTAAGTAGTACATTACTATTATATCTATATATAATAGGTCCCATAATAATAATTACTTAGCTTAATTTACAACTCCTCGTAAATATTAATGGCTAATTACCATTACCCATAAAAGCATACAAAACCTCAACTAATTTAGTAATTAACTATTAAATACTAAATTAGGTCTTATTTAATCGTATTAAAATAAGACGTAAAATTTATTCAGTCAATTATCGTATAATAGACTAATAAACTTAATCGGACTGAGTTCTAAACTCCATCTCCAATAAATAACTCTCATTACCAAGCATATATCAAATATATACGCAAGGAACTAATTAACTGTATCAAATACAAGAAATTAGTTTTCTATTTGGGTCTCATCCTATAGGTGTGACCGAAAGGGATCAGTTGATCACCGCCGTCATACGACAATAACGTCTAACTCTAGTCAGCTGAGCGTTACCGATTTACGTTAATCAACTGACGTGGAGTATCAATGTACTAATTATCCCAAGTATATTCCGTCCATGAGATTTAATATATCAATGCACTATTGTGGAGGACACTTGCTCCAACAATCTCCCACTTGTCCGATACAAGTTGTGCATGTAGCCACTATATTGCGGAGGACTCCTACTCCATCAATATCTCCCACTTGTCTACACAAGTTGTGCGCTACCGATTCTCTTGTCTCTTTGATGTCACATCCTCCCACTCATCACAAGGTGTCTTTCAGGTCGCACTTGTGATTTAATTATGATTAGAGTGGTTTTCTCGATCTGGAGAATAACTGTCTGATCGGAAAATCTACCATAGATCTATTTCCGAGCGTGGCCACGCATTTCCAGTTACTTCTCCTCGAGTGGCCTAAGGATGTTTGTACCCGACGTGGGTGGACAATTCCTGTTGACCCAACTTATACTGTATAATGCAGATCACCATGACCCAGAAGATGCCCATCTGCCTCCTTTCACGGTACGACCTAGGACACCAACTAAAGCCAATCGGAAACTGCACCGACTCAGATAAATGGTCGCCAGTCTAAAGAATCGACTCATAGGAATAAAATAGAAATCCCCGCCACGACCAGGCCTCAACTATTTTGATAAGGGATTCTATTGTGGTCACTGCCCAGCAGAGTGACAATCAGTCTTCCTATGTAAATGACCAGTCATCTCCATGACCCCATGGTCTTGAACTAACCATCGATCAACTTACAATCTTGTCACTCCGAGTCGTCACATCATTAAGTGACAAGGGGCAAAAATACTATGTTCAAATGTTCACTTGAATAGGGTTCAAGATTGTCTCACAATCCATTCTGATGAACAAAGTATAGGTTTTAGTCAAACTAAATAAAAGAGTTCATATTGAAACTCGAACAATGAATGCTATTATCAGAAATTGTTTTACAAGTAAATTATATAACAATGAATGTTAATATTTCCTAAACTTTGTTTTAGTGTTTATAATTCGCTATGGCTACCAATGCAACCATTCAACTCGGAAAGGATTCTTGGCTTAGGTCCGTTATGGACAAATGTATCTTGAAAGACGATGAAAGTAATTTCATCGAGTGGGAGTCTACCATAAAAGGTGCGGCGTTGTCCGACAACGTCCTTCGTTACTTGAACGAGCCACCACCCAACGAACCCGGTCCTAGGGCCACCGCGGCACAAAGGACCGCCTATGAGGAGTTTTTGAAGATATCTAACAATATCAAGAATATCTTGATATGGTCAATGTCTCCAAAACTCAAGCTTCAATACATTACCCTTAATGCATATGAGATATTCTCAAGGGTTACAACGGCTTTTTCCCAATCACCCGATATTCGTCAATATGAGGCTATGATGAAATTCTTCGAGGGTAAGATAGAAAAGGGCCAAAAATTTGGTCCCCATGTGCTCAAGATGATTGAGCATATTGACACTCTAGAGCGTCTAGGGTGTAGCATTCCCAAGAAGATTGCGATAGGTCGCATTCTTCACTCACTCTCCTCCAAGTTCTCCCAAATTAGGGTGAACTACAATATGCATGGCATGGACAAGAGTTTCCAAGAGCTTCATGCACTCCTCAACCAAGCGGAGAGGGACATGGAGGCTAGTGGGAGTGAGAAGAGAGACATGCTCTCCATGGAAATGAAGAATCTCAATCTTGGGGTTCAAAAGGGTAAAAACAAGGGTATGACCAAATTCAAGAGACAAGGACAAGAACAAAGGGAAAGCTATTAAGAATAGCAAACCTAAGGCTAAGGTTAACAAACATGCCGACGCCGATTGCTATTATTGTAATGGCAAGGGACATTGGAAGCACAATTGTCCCAAATATTTGAAAGATTTGAAGAACAAGAAAGACGAGAGTGAGATTCCGTCAGGTATTGTCCTCACTTCCCTCTATATGATAGACATTAACTATACTTGCACTTCCACCTGGGTATTAGATACCGGATGTGGTTCTCATCTTTGTAATCATTTACAGGGGTTGAGGGACGTGCGAGCACTAGCAAAGGGTGATGTGGACCTACGCATGGGAAATGGAGCTAGAGTAGCCGCTATATCCGTAGGCACTTATGTACTCACTCTAGCTAGTGGTTTGAGTTGTATTTGAATAATTGTTATTTTGTACCAACTTTAACTAAGAACATTATCTCCATTTCCGTACTTGATATGGAAGGTTTTTCCTTTATGATTAAGGACAATTGTTGTACTTTTTCATTTAATGATATGGTTTATGGTAAAGCTACATCTATCGGAGGTATTTATGTTCTAGATAATGTTAATGATGTATATCATGTAGAAAACAAGAAGCTCAAAACGGGTGAACTTAATCAATCCTACCTTTGGCATTGTCGTTTAGGACACATAAACGAACGACGCATAAAGAGACTTGTTTCAACGAAACTTCTTAAACCATTTGATTACGAATCTTATGAGGTATGCGAGTCTTGCCTATTAGGCAAGATGACTCATGCTCCTTTCTCAAGTAAAGGAACACGAGCAAGTGAGGTATTGAGCCTTATACATACCGATGTGTGTGGCCCAATGACTATCACCGCTAGGGGTGGTTACAACTACTTCATCACTTTTACCGACGACTTAAGTAGATATGGGTATGTTTACTTAATGAGGCACCGATGCTTTTGAAAAGTTCAAAGAGTTTCAAAGTGAAGTAGAGAACCAATTGGATAAAAAGATTAAAGTACTACGATCCGATCGTGGTGGTGAATACCAAAATAATGAATTTGATTCACACCTAAAAGATTGTGGCATAGTATCACAATGGACTCCTCCTGGCACACCACAATTGAATGGTGTGGCCGAAAGGAGAAACCGAACTTTATTAGATATGGTTCGGTCCATGATGAGTCTCACTGAGCTTCCTTATTCATTTTGGGGTTTTGCCATTTTGTCCGCAATATTTTCACTAAATCGAAGCCCGACTAAAGCAGCCAATAAGACACCATATGAGATATGGAAGGGAAGGGTTCCTTATTTGTCGTTTATGAGAATATGGGGATGTGAGGCATATGTTCAGAACAAGTCTGACAACAAACTCGCACCAAGATCCGACAAATGTCTATTTGTAGGGTATCCAAAGGAAACACAAGGTTATTACTTCTACAATCGTCACGAAAACAAAGTGTTTGTGGCACGTAACGCTGTCTTTCTAGAAAATGACTTCATTTCTAGAATACAGAGTGGGAGAAAATTTGAACTTGATGAAGTCCAAGAGCCACAAACCGAAAATGAAGTGGAGGAAAGCGTTCCCTCCTCCTCGGACATGGTTGTTGTTCCCTTTGAACCTAGGAAATCCACAAGGATTAGTCATCCTCCTGATCGATACCTTGGTATTGTCGAGGAAGATGCGTTAGATATGTTACTTTGCGAAAGTGACGAACCTACAACCTACAAGGCGGCCATATCTAGTCGTGATTCCACGCAATGGCTTGGAGCCATGCGATCCGAAATGGACTTTATGCACGAAAACCAAGTGTGGGATTTGGTTGATTTACCTGAAAAGGTGAGACCTCTTCAATGTAAGTGGATCTTTAAGATCAAGAATGGCGTAGATGGACATAAAGATGTATACAAAGCCAGATTGGTGGTGACAAAGGGTTTTACTCAAGTTCATGGTCTTCACTATGACGAAACCTTTGCTCCAGTCGCAATGCTTCGCTCCATAAGGATCATCCTAGCGATTGCCGCATTTCATGATTATGAGATTTGGAAAATGGATGTCAAAACCGCCTTCTTGAATGGGATTCTAGAAGAGGAAGTGTATATGACACAACCAGAAGGTTTTGTAGATACATCTAATCCTAGGAAAGTATGCAAGCTTAAGAAATCCATTTATTGTCTTAAGCAAGCGTCCAGAAGTTGGAATCATCGCTTTGATCATGTTATCAAACAGTATGGTTTTGTTCGAAGTGTCGAGGAACCTTGTTTGTACATGAAGTTTAGTGGGAGTAAAGTAACCTTTCTTGTCTTGTATGTGGATGACATACTTCTTATCGGGAATGACGTTCCGATGCTTGCTTCCGTAAAGGAGTGGCTAGGAAAACACTTCCAAATGAAAGATTTGGGAAATGCACAATGCATTTTAGGTATTCGGATCCATAGAGATAGGTCCAAAAGGACGTTGGTATTAAGTCAAGAAGCTTATATAGATAAGATTCTTGATAGATTCAAAATGAAAGACTCTAAGAGAGGCTTTCTTCCCATGAGTCAAGGTACCATTTTGTGCAAGTCGCAGTGTCCACCACACCCGAAGAGATTGAACGCATGAAGTTGATCTCATATGCTTCCGCTGTTGGATCAATCATGTATGCCATGACGTGCACTCGTCCCGATGTTTCGTATGCTTTGAGCATGACGAGTCGTTATCAAGCCAATCCAGGTGAAAGTCACTGGACAGCCGTGAAGAACATCCTTAAGTACTTGCGAAGGACCAAGGATTCGTTCTTAGTGTTTGGAGGGGATACTGAATTACGTGTAAGAGGTTACACGGATGCCAGTTTCCAATCCGATCGGGATGATTTGAAATCCCAATCCGGCTATGTTTATATATTGAATGGAGGAGCCATTAGTTGGAAGAGCTCCAAGCAAAGTGTCACCGCGGATTCTACAACAGAAGCTGAGTACATCGCGGCTTCGGAAGCTGCAAAGGAGGCTGTTTGGATTCGTCAGTTTTCGGAAGGACTAGGAGTAGTCCACTCCGTCGAAGATCCTATCACCATATATTGTGATAACAGCGGGGCCATTTTTCAAGCAAAAGAGCCCAAGTCTAGCAATAAGTCTAGACATGTACTTAGGAAATACCACGTGATAAGAGATCTCGAGGAAAGGAAGGAAATCGATATATGTAAGGTTGGGACAGACGAGAACATCGCTGATCCTTTAACCAAGCCTCTTTCAAAGGCTAAACATGATGGTCATGTTGTTGCAATGGGATTGAGAAAAGTCCCATATTTTCTTTAAGTTATCT
Source organism: Agrostemma githago (assembly GCA_958450325.1). Classification (NCBI taxonomy): domain Eukaryota; kingdom Viridiplantae; phylum Streptophyta; class Magnoliopsida; order Caryophyllales; family Caryophyllaceae; genus Agrostemma; species Agrostemma githago. Next base: position 51,736,821 of record OY288254.1, read on the forward strand.
AAGATGTAATAGTTGGATATTGTAGCAATTTTTACATTTCTGATAATAGCATTCATTGTTCGAGTTTCAATATGAACTCTTTTATTTAGTTTGACTAAAACCTATACTTTGTTCATCAGAATGGATTGTGAGACAATCTTGAACCCTATTCAAGTGAACATTTGAACATAGTATTTTTGCCCCTTGTCACTTAATGAGGTGACGACTCGGAGTGACAAGATTGTAAGTTGATCGATGGTTAGTTCAAGACCATGGGGTCATGGAGATGACTGGTCATTTACATAGGCAGACTGATTGTCACTCTGCCGGGCAGTGACCACAATAGAATCCCTTATCAAAATAGTTGAGGCCTGGTCGTGGCGGGGATTTCTATTTTATTCCTATGAGTCGATTATTTAGACTGGCGACCATTTATCAGAGTCGGTGCAGTTTCCGATTGGCTTTGGTTGGTGTCCTAGGTCGTACCGTGAAAGGAGGCAGATGGGCATCATCTGGATCATGGTGATCTGCATTATACAGTATAAGTTGGGTCAACAGGAATTGTTCACCCACGTCGGGTACAAACATCCTTAGGCCACTTGAGGAGAAGTAACTGGAAATGCGTGGCCACGCTCGGAAATAGATCTATGGTAGATTTTCCGGTCAGACAGTTATTCTCCAGATCGAGAAAACCACTCTAATCATAATTAAATCACAAGTGCGACCTGAAAGACACCTTGTGATGAGTGGGAGGATGTGACATCAAAGAGACAAGAGAATCGGTAGCGCACAACTTGTGTAGACAAGGGGGAGATAATGATGGAGTAGGAGTCCTCCGCAATATAGTGGCTACATGCACAACTTGTATCGGACAAGTGGGAGATTGTTGGAGCAAGTGTCCTCCACAATAGTGCATTGATATATTAAATCTCATGGACGGAATATACTTGGGATAATTATTACATTGATAACCCACGTCAGTTGATTAACGTAAATCGGTAACGCTCAGCTGACTAGAGTTAGACGTTATTGTCGTATGACGGCGGTGATCAACTGATCCCTTTCGGTCACACCTATAGGATGAGACCCAAATAGAAAACTAATTCCTTGTATTTGATACAGTTAATTAGTTCCTTGCGTATATATTTGATATATATGCTTGGTAATGAGAGTTATTTATTGGAGATGGAGTTTAGAACTCAGTCCGATTAAGTTTATTAGTCTATTATACGATAATTGACGGAATAAATTTTACGTCTTACTTTAATACGATTAAATAAGACCTAATTTAGTATTTAATAGTTAATTACTAAATTAGTTGAGATTTTGTATGCTTTTATGGGTAATGGTAATTAGCCATTAATATTTACAAGGAGTTGTAAATTAAGCTAAGTAATTATTATTATGGGACCTATTATATATAGATATAATAGTAATGTACTACTTAAAGAGTTAAGAGTATATTATTTATTTGATGTGATCAATTATATGAGATGATTGATCATGTCACACATTAGCATTTGTATGACAAATGACAAAAATAAGATGGACCCATTTTATGTATATGCACTTGGCACACATAGGAAATTGAGAATTGGTAGCTATTTTCTATGTGCATGCAACTTGCAACAAACATAATAATTACATTACTTTACCCATGTTTGCATGCAATTAATGATGAGTGCAAGTTGTCTTCCCTTGGATAGGGTGGCCGGCCAAAAGGGACTATTTAGGGGACATTTGGTTCTCTTATTTTATATAGGTGAACCTCTTGTTTTTGAAGACTTGCATTATCTCTCAAAAACTCTCTTGCACTAATATTCTCTATTATTACTATAGTAGTAATACTTATTATATTGGTGTAATTTTATCACTACTATTATCTAGTTAGTAATAGTGGTGATTATTTGGGTTGAATCTTGGTGCAACTAGAAGGAAATCTTCTTCTTTGGAGATTCAAGATTTTGGAGGATAATCCATACTAATATAAGCTGAAGAACAATAGGAAAAGGAGTTTTCTTATTGTGCCCATTATTTCCTCATTGTTTATGTAAGGAAATCTCTTCTTGTATCTAGTTTTGTCATTTTATGTCATGCATGTAACTAGATCTTCATACACTAAATTAATAAGTGATTTAGTAACTAATTAGAGGAGTCTAATTAGAGGGTTACGAACCTATCAAGTGGTATTGAACTTGAGTAAAACCCTTTGCCACCAATCTGGCTTTGTAGACATCTTTATGTCCATCTATGCCATTCTTGATCTTAAAGATCCACTTACATTGAAGAGCTCTCACCATTTCAGGTAAATCAACCAAATCCCACACTTGGTTTTCGTGCATAGAGTCCATTTCGGATCGCATGGCTTCAAGTCATTGCGTGGAATCACGACTAGATATGGCCGCCTTGTAGGTTGTAGGTTTGTCACTTTCGCAAAGTAACATATCTAACGCATCTTCCTCGACAATACCAAGGTATCGATCAGGAGGATGACTAATCCTTGTGGATTTCCTAGGTTCAAAGGGAACAACAACCGTGTCCGAGGAGGAGGGAACGCTTTCCTCCTCTTCATTTTCGGTTTGTGGCTCTTGGACATTTGGTTCTCTTATTTTATATAGGTGAACCTCTTGTTTTTGAAGACTTGCATTATCTCTCAAAAACTCTCTTGCACTAATATTCTCTATTATTACTAGCTATAGTAGTAATACTTATTATATTGGTGTAGTTTTATCACTACTATTATCTAGTTAATAATAGTGGTGATTATTTGGGTTGAATCTTGGTGCAACTAGAAGGAGATCTTCTTCTTTGGAGATTCAAGATTTTGAAGGATCATCCATACTAATATAAGCTCAAGAACAATAAGAAAAGGAGTTTTCTTATTGTGCCCATTATTTCCTCATTGTTTATGTAAGGAAATCTCTTCTTGTATCTAGTTTTGTCATTTTATGTCATGCATGTAACTAGATCTTTATATACTAAATTAATAAATAATTTAGTAACTAATTAGAGGATTCTAATTAGAGGGTAAAGCTCAGCTGACTAGAGTTAGACGTTATTGTCGTATGACGGCGGTGATCAACTGATCCCTTTCGGTCACACCTATAGGATGAGACCCAAATAGAAAACTAATTTCTTGTATTTGATACAGTTAATTAGTTCCTTGCGTATATATTTGATATATGCTTGGTAATGAGAGTTATTTATTGGAGATAGAGTTTAGAACTCAGTCCGATTAAGTTTATTAGTTTATTATACGATAATTGACTGAATAGATTTTACGTCATATTTTAATACGATTAAATCAGACCTAATTTAGTATTTAATAGTTAATTACTAAATTAGTTGAGGTTTTGTATGCTTTTATGGGTAATGGTAATTAGCCATTAATATTTACAAGGAGTTGTAAATTAAGCTAAGTAATTATTATTATGGGACCTATTATATATAGATATAATAGTAATGTACTACTTAAAGAGTTAAGAGTATATTATTTATTTGATGTGATCAATTATATGAGATGATTGATCATGTCACACATTAGCATTTGTATGACAAATGACAAAAATAAGATGGACCCATTTTATGTATATGCACTTGGCACACATAGGAAATTGAGACTTGGTAGCTATTTTCTATGTGCATGCAACTTGCAACAAACATAATAATTACATTACTTTACCCATGTTTGCATGCAATTAATGATGAGTGCAAGTTGACTTTCCTTGGATAGGGTGGCCGGCCAAAAGGAGCTATTTTGGGGACATTTGGTTCTCTTGTTTTCCCACGTCTTAATTTCCTATGTGTGCCAAGTGCATATATATAAAATGGGTCTATACTAATATAAGCTCAAGAACAATAAGAAAATGAGTTTTCTTATTGTGCCCATTATTTCTTCATTGTTTATGTAAGAAAATCTCTTCTTGTATCTAGTTTTGTCATTTTATGTCATGCTATAACTAGATCTTCATATACTAAATTAATAAGTAATTTATGTCCATCTATGCCATTCTTGATCTTAAAGATCCACTTACATTGAAGAGGTCTCACCTTTTCAGGTAAATCAACCAAATCCCACACTTGGTTTTCGTGCATATAGTCCATTTCGGATCGCATGGCTCCAAGCCATTGCGTGGAATCACGACTAGATAATACCACCTGATAGGTTCGTAACCCTCTAATTAGACTCCTCTAATTAGTAACTAAATTACTTATTAATTTAGTATATGAAGATCTAGTTACATGCATGACATAAAATGACAAAACTAGATACAAGAAGAGATTTCCTTACATAAACAATGAGGAAGTAATGGGCACAATAAGAAAACTCCTTTTCTTATTGTTCTTGAGCTTATATTAGTATGGATGATCCTCCAAAATCTAGAATCTCCAAAGAAGAAGATCTCCTTCTAGTTGCATCAAGATTCAACCCAAATAATCACCACTATTATTAACTAGATAATAGTAGTGATAAAACTACACCAATATAATAAGTATTACTACTATAGTAATAATAGAGAATATTAGTGCAAGAGAGTTTTTTAGAGATAATGCAAGTCTTCAAAAACAAGAGGTTCACCTATATAAAATAAGAGAACCAAATGTCCCCTAAATAGTCCCTTTTGGCCGGCCACCCTATCCAAGGGAAGACAACTTGCACTCATCATTAATTGCATGCAAACATGGGTAAAGTAATGTAATTATTATGTTTGTTGCAAGTTGCATGCACATAGAAAATAGCTACCAATTCTCAATTTCCTATGTGTGCCAAGTGCATATACATAAAATGGGTCCATCTTATTTTTGTCATTTGTCATACAAATGCTAATGTGTGACATGATCAATCATCTCATATAATTGATCACATCAAATGAATAATATACTCTTAACTCTTTAAGTAGTACATTACTATTATATCTATATATAATAGGTCCCATAATAATAATTACTTAGCTTAATTTACAACTCCTTGTAAATATTAATGGCTAATTACCATTACCCATAAAAGCATACAAAACCTCAACTAATTTAGTAATTAACTATTAAATACTAAATTAGGTCTTATTTAATCGTATTAAAATAAGACGTAAAATTTATTCAGTCAATTATCGTATAATAGACTAATAAACTTAATCGGACTGAGTTCTAAACTCAATCTCCAATAAATAACTCTCATTACCAAGCATATATCAAATATATACGCAAGAAACTAATTAACTGTATCAAATACAAGAAATTAGTTTTCTATTTGGGTCTCATCCTATAGGTGTGACCGAAAGGGATCAGTTGATCACCGTCGTCATACGACAATAACGTCTAACTCTAGTCAGCTGAGCGTTACCGATTTACGTTAATCAACTGACGTGGAGTATCAATGTACTAATTATCCCAAGTATATACCGTCCATGAGATTTAATATATCAATGCACTATTGTGGAGGACACTTGCTCCAACAATCTCCCACTTGTCCGATACAAGTTGTGCATGTAGCCACTATATTGCGGAGGACTCCAAAACTCAAGATCTCCTTATTGTAATATACTCTTATGATAGTGGTATTTTTGCCGGTAGCGCACAATGTGTAATGGTACATTGATACACCTCTAATTAGATATAAGTAATTAATATATGGTTGGTACTCCTTGATAGGTTCGTAACCCTCTAATTAGACTCCTCTAATTAGTTACTAAATCACTTATTAATTTAGTGTATGAAGATCTAGTTACATGCATGACATAAAATGACAAAACTAGATACAAGAAGAGATTTCCTTACATAAACAATGAGGAAATAATGGGCACAATAAGAAAACTCCTTTTCCTATTGTTCTTCAGCTTATATTAGTATGGATTATCCTCCAAAATCTTGAATCTCCAAAGAAGAAGATTTCCTTCTAGTTGCACCAAGATTCAACCCAAATAATCACCACTATTACTAACTAGATAATAGTAGTGATAAAATTACACCAATATAATAAGTATTACTACTATAGTAATAATAGAGAATATTAGTGCAAGAGAGTTTTTGAGAGATAATGCAAGTCTTCAAAAACAAGAGGTTCACCTATATAAAATAAGAGAACCAAATGTCCCCTAAATAGTCCCTTTTGGCCGGCCACCCTATCCAAGGGAAGACAACTTGCACTCATCATTAATTGCATGCAAACATGGGTAAAGTAATGTAATTATTATGTTTGTTGCAAGTTGCATGCACATAGAAAATAGCTACCAATTCTCAATTTCCTATGTGTGCCAAGTGCATATACATAAAATGGGTCCATCTTATTTTTGTCATTTGTCATACAAATGCTAATGTGTGACATGATCAATCATCTCATATAATTGATCACATCAAATAAATAATATACTCTTAACTCTTTAAGTAGTACATTACTATTATATCTATATATAATAGGTCCCATAATAATAATTACTTAGCTTAATTTACAACTCCTTGTAAATATTAATGGCTAATTACCATTACCCATAAAAGCATACAAAATCTCAACTAATTTAGTAATTAACTATTAAATACTAAATTAGGTCTTATTTAATCGTATTAAAGTAAGACGTAAAATTTATTCCGTCAATTATCGTATAATAGACTAATAAACTTAATCGGACTGAGTTCTAAACTCCATCTCCAATAAATAACTCTCATTACCAAGCATATATATCAAATATATACGCAAGGAACTAATTAACTGTATCAAATACAAGGAATTAGTTTTCTATTTGGGTCTCATCCTATAGGTGTGACCGAAAGGGATCAGTTGATCACCGCCGTCATACGACAATAACGTCTAACTCTAGTCAGCTGAGCGTTACCGATTTACGTTAATCAACTGACGTGGGTTATCAATGTAATAATTATCCCAAGTATATTCCGTCCATGAGATTTAATATATCAATGCACTATTGTGGAGGACACTTGCTCCAACAATCTCCCACTTGTCCGATACAAGTTGTGCATGTAGCCACTATATTGCGGAGGACTCCTACTCCATCATTATCTCCCCCTTGTCTACACAAGTTGTGCGCTACCGATTCTCTTGTCTCTTTGATGTCACATCCTCCCACTCATCACAAGGTGTCTTTCAGGTCGCACTTGTGATTTAATTATGATTAGAGTGGTTTTCTCGATCTGGAGAATAACTGTCTGACCGGAAAATCTACCATAGATCTATTTCCGAGCGTGGCCACGCATTTCCAGTTACTTCTCCTCAAGTGGCCTAAGGATGTTTGTACCCGACGTGGGTGAACAATTCCTGTTGACCCAACTTATACTGTATAATGCAGATCACCATGATCCAGATGATGCCCATCTGCCTCCTTTCACGGTACGACCTAGGACACCAACCAAAGCCAATCGGAAACTGCACCAACTCTGATAAATGGTCGCCAGTCTAAATAATCGACTCATAGGAATAAAATAGAAATCCCCGCCACGACCAGGCCTCAACTATTTTGATAAGGGATTCTATTGTGGTCACTGCCCGGCAGAGTGACAATCAGTCTGCCTATGTAAATGACCAGTCATCTCCATGACCCCATGGTCTTGAACTAACCATCGATCAACTTACAATCTTGTCACTCCGAGTCGTCACCTCATTAAGTGACAAGGGGCAAAAATACTATGTTCAAATGTTCACTTGAATAGGGTTCAAGATTGTCTCACAATCCATTCTGATGAACAAAGTATAGGTTTTAGTCAAACTAAATAAAAGAGTTCATATTGAAACTCGAACAATGAATGCTATTATCAGAAATGTAAAAATTGCTACAATATCCAACTATTACATCTTAGATAACTTAAAGAAAATATGGGACTTTTCTCAATCCCATTGCAACAACATGACCATCATGTTTAGCCTTTGAAAGAGGCTTGGTTAAAGGATCAGCGATGTTCTCGTCTGTCCCAACCTTACATATATCGATTTCCTTCCTTTCCTCGAGATCTCTTATCACGTGGTATTTCCTAAGTACATGTCTAGACTTATTGCTAGACTTGGGCTCTTTTGCTTGAAAAATGGCCCCGCTGTTATCACAATATATGGTGATAGGATCTTCGACGGAGTGGACTACTCCTAGTCCTTCCGAAAACTGACGAATCCAAACAGCCTCCTTTGCAGCTTCCGAAGCCGCGATGTACTCAGCTTCTGTTGTAGAATCCGCGGTGACACTTTGCTTGGAGCTCTTCCAACTAATGGCTCCTCCATTCAATATATAAACATAGCCGGATTGGGATTTCAAATCATCCCGATCGGATTGGAAACTGGCATCCGTGTAACCTCTTACACGTAATTCAGTATCCCCTCCAAACACTAAGAACGAATCCTTGGTCCTTCGCAAGTACTTAAGGATGTTCTTCACGGCTGTCCAGTGACTTTCACCTGGATTGGCTTGATAACGACTCGTCATGCTCAAAGCATACGAAACATCGGGACGAGTGCACGTCATGGCATACATGATTGATCCAACAGCGGAAGCATATGGGATCAACTTCATGCGTTCAATCTCTTCGGGTGTGGTGGACACTGCGACTTGCACAAAATGGTACCTTGACTCATGGGAAGAAAGCCTCTCTTAGAGTCTTTCATTTTGAATCTATCAAGAATCTTATCTATATAAGCTTCTTGACTTAATACCAACGTCCTTTTGGACCTATCTCTATGGATCCGAATACCTAAAATGCATTGTGCATTTCCCAAATCTTTCATTTGGAAGTGTTTTCCTAGCCACTCCTTTACGGAAGCAAGCATCGGAACGTCATTCCCGATAAGAAGTATGTCATCCACATATAAGACAAGAAAGGTTACTTTACTCCCACTAAACTTCATGTACAAACAAGGTTCCTCGACACTTCGAACAAAACCATACTGTTTGATAACATGATCAAAGCGATGATTCCAACTTCTGGACGCTTGCTTAAGACAATAAATGGATTTCTTAAGCTTGCATACTTTCCTAGGATTAGATGTATCTACAAAACCTTCTGGTTGTGTCATATACACTTCCTCTTCTAGAATCCCATTCAAGAAGGCGGTTTTGACATCCATTTGCCAAATCTCATAATCATGAAATGCGGCAATCGCTAGGATGATCCTTATGGCGCGAAGCATTGCGACTGGAGCAAAGGTTTCGTCATAGTGAAGACCATGAACTTGAGTAAAACCCTTTGCCACCAATCTGGCTTTGTATACATCTTTATGTCCATCTATGCCATTCTTGATCATGGACCGAACCATATCTAATAAAGTTCGGTTTCTCCTTTCGGCCACACCATTCAATTGTGGTGTGCCAGGAGGAGTCCATTGTGATACTATGCCACAATCTTTTAGGTGTGAATCAAATTCATTATTTAGGTATTCACCACCACGATTGGATCGTAGTACTTTAATCTTTTTATTATCCAATTGGTTCTCTACTTCACTTTGAAACTCTTTGAACTTTACAAAAGCATCGCTCTTGTGCCTCATTAAGTAGACATACCCATATCTACTTAAGTCGTCGGTAAAAGTGATGAAGTAGTTGTAACCACCCCTAGCGTTGATAGTCATTGGGCCACACACATCGGTATGTATAAGGTCCAATACCTCACTTGCTCGTGTTCCTTTACTTGAGAAAGGAGCACGAGTCATCTTGCCTAATAGGCAAGACTCGCATACCTCATAAGATTCGTAATCAAACGGTTTGAGAAGTTTCGTTGAAACAAGTCTCTTTATGCGTCGTTCGCTTATGTGTCCTAAACGACAATGCCAAAGGTAGGATTGATTAAGTTCACCCGTTTTGAGCTTCTTGTTTTCTACATGATATACATCATTAACATTATCTAGAACATAAATACCTCCGATAGACGTAGCTTTACCATAAACCATGTCATTAAATGAAAAAGTACAACAATTGTCCTTAATCATAAAGGAAAAACCTTCCATATCAAGTACGGAAATGGAGATAATGTTCTTAGTTAAAGTTGGTACGAAATAACAATTATTCAAATACAACTCAAAACCACTAGCTAGAGTGAGTACATAAGTGCCTACGGATATAGCGGCTACTCTAGCTCCATTTCCCATGCGTAGATCCACATCACCCTTGGCTAGTGCTCGCACGTCCCTCAACCCCTGTAAATGATTACAAAGATGAGAACCACATCCGGTATCTAATACCCAAGTGGAAGTGCAAGTATAGTTAATGTCTATCATATAGAGGGAAGTGAGGACAATACCTGACGGAGTCTCACTCTCGTCTTTCTTGTTCTTCAAATCTTTCAAATATTTGGGACAATTGCACTTCCAATGTCCCTTGCCATTACAATAATAGCAATCGGCGTCGGCATGTTTGTTAACCTTAGCCTTAGATTTGCTATTCTCAATAGCTTTCCCTTTGTTATTGTCTTTTCCTTGTCTCTTGAATTTGGTCTTACCCTTGTTTTTACCCTTTTGAACCCCAAGATTGAGATTCTTCATTTTCATGGAGAGCATGTCTCTCTTCTCACTCCCACTAGCCTCCATGTCCCTCTCCGCTTGGTTAAGGAGTGTATGAAGCTCTTGAAAACTCTTGTCCATGCCATGCATATTGTAGTTCACCCTAATTTGGGAGAACTTGGAGGGGAGTGAGTGAAGAATGCGACCTATCGCAAGCTTCTTGGGAATGCTACACCCTAGATGCTCTAGAGTGTCAATATACTCAATCATCTTGAGCACAAGGGGACCAACTTTTTGGCCCTTTTCTAGCTTACCCTCGAAGAATTTCATCATAGCCTCATATTGACGTATATCGGGTGATTGGGAAAAAGCCGTCGTAACCCTTGAGAATATCTCATATGCATTAAGGGTAATGTATTGAAGCTTGAGTTTTGGAGACATTGACCATAACAAGACATTCTTGATATCGTTAGATATCTTCAAAAACTCCTCATAGGCGGTCCTTTGTGCCGCGGTGGCCTTAGGACCGGGTTCGTTGGGTGGTGGCTCGTTCAAGTAACGAAGGACGTTGTCGGACAACGCCGCACCTTTTATGGTAGACTCCCACTCGATGAAATTACTTCCATCGTCTTTCAAGATACATTTGTCCATAACGGACATAAGCCAAGAATCCTTTCCGAGTTGAATGGTTGCATTGGTAGCCATAGCGAATTATAAACACTACAACAAAGTTTAGGAAATATTAACATTCATTGTTATATAATTTACTTGTAAAACAATTTTAACAAGTCACTCATATAATGACCCCTCACGAAATTATATAAGTGATTCCGAGACCCGTGTTTAGATAAGAACCAACATCGCATGCAATCCTTATGTAAAAACGGTAAGTCATTACTCGACCAATTCTACCCTAGAACTCTCGGTCGACGGATTTCAACCAAATCCATCTCCTAGCCCCGAAATAACTTTTATCTCGTTGAGTCCAACCCAATCTTGGCATGTGATCTTATCACCCTACTTACCCTAGGTAAAAAGGGTCCACGTTGTGGTTGCCCTAATGAACAAGGGGTTCATAGGTGCTTTAATTGGTAAGGCTAAATCTCAATTCTTACGATGCATGTGAGAGGTCTTGTCAATATTAAGTTACTAATCACTTATAAGTAAACTAAGTTGGTGATTACGTAAATTGGTGAATTGACAATCGATGAATAAAATGCATGATTGGCGATTTTGGCATGAGCGAATATAAAGCAAGCATCAAACAAAATAAATCCTAGTATGGTCATCTAGCTAATCTAATTAACTAGACTATTACAAAATCGGAAACCAACTCCTTGGTCCCTGGCCTCTTCAATGGAACACCACCAAAAGGCACCGTCTTTTGTCCACCGTCTTGTGTAATCTCCGTCTTCATAATAATTAATTACAAATGATACAAATGATACATAGCATTTCCTATTATACATTTGTATAAATAAAACTATTAATTATTACAAACGGGCGATACGAGATCGCAATTAATTACAACCAAATCGATATTCCCTTACATTATATGTAATACCGATTAAAAGACTAGGCCATACTAGGTACAATCTTGGAAAATAAACAATAAATGACATTCATTCATTCAACAACATTAAAATAAATAAAATGCTGTAAAAATCATGCCAAAATCGCCCTACAATTTATCAAGTTCATCCTAGCTCGGTTTTTATGGAATTTATCGATTTTTAACCATTAAAAATCATTAATCAACACTTAATTCTCAATTAAGCTCAAACTAATTTTTCCAAACCAATTTGGAATTTCAAGAATTAGTCTCCACTAATTTGAAAAGTAAAAATTAGTTTGAATTGATTTAATTTGCTAATTTAATCGGTAAACGGTCAATTTTATGAAATAAATTCAAATTAAATCATAAAACACCAAAAATAAAAAATGAAAAATTTTGTAACAAATAAATGCATGTTTATCGATTTTTATCTAATAAAAAACAATAAACATCCCAAAAGGACAAAATAAATTTCAAAAATTTACAAATATGTCCTTCAACATATGAATATATGTACACCAAAAAACCATGCCCAAAAACAACATGCAACTATTTTTAGTTAACTTTTAACATCAAATAGGCATAAAAACTCGGTTTTTAAGGCATAAATGATTATAAATTAGCAAATTAATTCCAAAAATTACCAAACTCGACCACAACCATTTTGAGGTCATTAGGTATGCATGTACCCAAAAATTTCGTGTGAAACACATTTTACACAAAATTTCCGGTTTTTACAAAGTTATTATATAACACGAAAAAATGTCAAAAATCGACCTGGCTCGGCTCGAATAGCTCACGAGCGGCTCGATATTATTTTAAAGGTACACTTTCCTTTCCGCTAGCTAAATCAAATATACCTATTAATCATGATTTAGTCATATTACCTTAAATAATTAATATCTAAATTTCAATATAATACTGCATCTACGGTTTTGGAGTGAATATGCAAAAAGGAGTAGCTATAAACTAAATCGATTTAGTTTATTTAGTTTCAATATATTGTTTTGTCTTTTGTAGTTAATTTAGTTACAGAATGTTTGGTATATCATATACGCCTCTTATTAAGACTAATTTTATTTTACTACTATAATTTGCAAATTGCAATATTTAAGACATTGATTCTTATCTTTCATCATTACAATTTGTATTTTTATTTCTCCTTTCCTCGTAATAGCTTAAGACACTCATAAATCAATAATGTATTCATTTAGTTTTCGTTTCATTAGTTAGAAATCCAAATAAGTTAAGCACTTAAGCTCGAGCCCAACCCACTATGCGAGTCGAGCTCAACTCGAACCCGCGAGTCGAGCTTAACTTGAGCCCAGAGTTGAGCCTTTTCCCAAGCCACGAGTCGAGCTCGAGCCATGATTTCATTTTCGAGCTCGAGCCCGAGCCATTGTTTCTGAAGCTCGACGAGCTTCGAGCTCGAGCCAAGACTCCCATTTTGCTTTTCGAGCTCGAGCCATTTTGCTCCCCGTATTATTATTATTATTATTATTATTATTATTATTATTATTATTATTATTATTATTTTATTTTTTTGCAGAAAAATTATCATTTCATTTCAATTGAAGTGAAATTACAAGTTTATGCAAAAAGCCTACCACTCTAGAGATACATCATTTTGCATCTAAGTAATCTATAATCCTCATAATTTTGGGATTATCAGACTTATCCTTCAATCTTGTATAAACTACAAAACAAATTTGCTCAAAGATAGTCTCAATAGGAGAACAATGATCTGTGAAAATCCTCTTATTTCGTTCCTTCAAGATGTTGTGGACTGTTGCTGCAATGCAACTCTAAACCCAGATGAACTTCCAATGCTTCCTGTGACTTGGATGTTGATTCCACTTAATAGCTTTCTTGAGACGCGAACCAGGTACTATCACTCCTATCCATTTCTGCATAGCATTCCATAACTGAGATGAAAAGGAACAGTCAAAGAAAAGGTGCTGGTGATCTTCAGCTGCTGAGGTGCAAAGAACACACATATTGACCATACAGATCCCCCTTTTTGGATATTGATCCACAGTAGGGAGTTTACCTTGATAGGCCAAGGAAAGCACAACTTTACTACTTGGTAAAATTATAGAAGAGCTAGCCATAGACTTAGGAAAGCTAGGATTCAAATTCCCTCTAAATTTGTCATAAGCTTTGGCAACCTTGAAAGATCCATTGAAACTGCAAGTATGCAGAAATGACTTAGCATTCTGAACAGATCCCAACAAGTCTATACAGTGATCCATCAGCACAATAATATTCTTAATGAAGGAAGGATAAAAATCTCTGAATATGAGGTTCCAAACTGATGTGTCTTGCAGAATGTAGTCCTTACACCATCGGATAAAAATCTCACCCACATCTTCTGACTGTTGCCAAATCCATCTAGCTAACTGAGCTTTATTCCAAGTTTCAAGGTCCTTTATATTGAAACCACCCTTAACCCAAGGAGCACATATATCCTGCCATTTCTTAAAAACCAACTTCCTTTCTCTAGCCTGAATCCCCCCAAAAAAATCTTTACAAAGCTTATTAATAGCTTTGATCACAGACTTAGGAATCAAAACACAAGAGCACCAATAGTTTTCCATACCAAAGACAATTGAGTTAATTAACTGAATTTTCCCAGCATAAGAAAGACAAATATTAGACCAGTGAGATATAGCTTTCTGGATTTTAAGAACAAGAGGGTCAAAAAGCCTAACTGTTATTCTAGAGTCATTTAAAGGCATTCCAAGGTACTTAAAAGGGAAAACCCTAGGACTGAACCCAAATTCATTCGGGATGATCTGCTGAAACTCAAGAGATACACCACCAAAATAGATGTTTGTATTTTCTTTACTAGCATAAAGACCAGACAAATCACCAAATTCATCCAGGACCTTTTTAACAGCCATAATAGATGGAAGATCACCTCTGGTGTAGATCATCAAATCATCAGCAAAAATTAAGTGTGTGAGGTTAGTTCTGGTACATTTAGGATGAAAAGACACATTGTTACCTTGACAAATAGTCCTTAATTTTTTGGAAAGGACCTCCATACTGAGGACAAAGAGGTAAGGGGAAAGGGGATCCCCTTGCCTAATCCCACTCTTCCCCTGAAAAAAACCCTCAACACCCCCATTTATCTTAAATGAAAACCAGGGATTCTGAATACACCCCATTATCCATTTAACAAATAGAGGGGGAAACTGCAGCTGAATTAGCATTTCCTTAACAAATCCCCACTGTAGAGTATCAAAAGCCTTCCTTATATCCACTTTTATTAGGCTTCTAGGAGTCAAGAATTTACGGCCATATCCCTTAACCAAGGTCTGAGAAAGCAAAATGTTTTCAAAGATACTTCTACCTTCGACAAAGGCTGCCTGCTCCTCCCCCACCAGATAAGGTAATACTATTTTTAATCTGTTAGCAAGGATCTTAGAAATGGCTTGTAGAATACAGTACAGCAAGAAATAGGCCTAAAATCCATAACACTATAAGCATTAGGTTTCTTAGGTATAAGAGAAATAAGAGTAGAATTAGCTTGTTTAGACATTCTACCAGTCTTGAAGAAGGAGTCCACAGCCTTGCAGAAATCAGGACCAACAATATTCCAAGCAGTTTTGAAGAACCCTGCAGAAAAACCATCTACCCAGGGCTACTATTAGAGTCCATGTGAAAAATAGCAGTTCTGATCTCTAGAGAGGAAATTGGAGCAATAAGGCCTTCCTGTAACTCAGGCAAAAGACCACCAGAAAGTCGAGGTAACTCACTTATAGGGGAATTTTTACCTAAGAGATTAATGTAGTAATTTTGAAAAGCTTATGTAACCTGTTTAGAGCCTTTACTAATATGACCATCTGCATCATTAATTGAACCAATCATTTGCTGAGATTTCCTCTCAGAATAGAAATCTCAGCTTTTTTAATGCTAGAGTAAGATTTAGACAAAGCTTCCTCCTTAGTCATAAGGTCAAAGGAAAAGGGGTCATGCTGTAATTGTCTATGGCAATCCACCAAAGCCCTCTTAGCCTCAATAACTCTAGAGGAAATATTAGAGAAATGCTTCTTATGGAACACTTGCAAAGCCTTCTTAACCATTTTAAGTTTAGAGAAGAGTCTAAACATAGGAGAACCATTAATCTTTACATCCCAAGCTTTCCGAATAACTGAAAAGTAATCAGGATGGTCACTTCAGTAGTTCAGAAAACTAAACCGCTTCCTAAAAACCGTATCTTTAGAGATATCAACAATGATAGGGGAGTGGTCAGAGATCCCTGATTCATCCATAACAGCTATAGACTCAGGAAAAGTATCCCCCCCACTTAGGATTAATAAGCACTCTATCTAGTTTAGACCAAACTCTAGAATCAGGATCTTGCTTGTTAGTCCAGGTCATGTCACACCCGGAACTGTGCATATCATCAAAGGAGCAATTCAGAAGACAAGCATTAAAATCAAGCATATCCTTCAATAAAGGAGGGTTAGAACCCAATTTCTCCTCAAGGCACCTAACCACATTGAAATCCCCCAACACCATCCAAGGATCAGTGGGAGAAAAGGAATTAAGAAAATCCCAAAGCCCCTCTCTATCCTTCCCATCATTAATTCCATAAACTGCACTAAGCCAAAAAGTACTTTGAGAAAGATGATGTGAGACCAAACAAGTAATATGCTGAGCACTACTAGAGATATGAGTAATGGTAACCTTGACAGGATTATAGAACAACCAAATTCTCCCATTATAATGAGATGAGTAATTAGTTTCAATCTTCCAATCACTAAACTTCTTATTAATGAGTTTAGCTGCTTTGTTGTACTTAACCCTAGTCTCAAGAAGAGCAAACACATCAGGACACTGAAAATGAAGGAAATCCAAAACCTCACTATGTTTAATAGGGTTATTAAACCCTCTGATATTCCAGGAAGCTACCTTCATTTATCAGGAGGTACTGGATCAACCTTAAGAACCACCATGAAACATTCTTGGTGCATTACAGGGAGCTCCAAAGTGCTAACATCAGGGGAAAGAGAGGGGATCAGTTCTATCCCATAACCAGATTCCACCCTACTTTCCAGACCCTGAGATACACTATGGAGACCTGAGGTACCACCTAGTTCCTCACCACCACTAATCACCTGACTCTCATGGAGTATCTGGAATGTATTTTCCAGAACTAAGGGCTTCAAAATAGTCTCCTTGGATTTGATAGAAGAAGAATTCCTCTTAGAAACAGGGATGAAAGTGTCATCCTGAAAGAATTTCTGAGGACATTCCTAATGCTTTACAGGCTCAACCATGGAAGGAGATAAGCTTGGGTCAGGAATTACCTTCTGATCCTCAAACTGAACCTCACTCACCATCGAACCTGAGGTACCACCTAGCCCCTTAACCAGTGTATTCTCCGAAGTTAGTTTTTTCTTTTTCTCCCACTTGCAAGAATTAATGGTAAGGGGTATTAATAACAATTGAATCCAAAAGCTCCTTTGAGACATCCACCTCAACAAGAACCCTGGCAAAAGACAATTTTGTTTTTGTTGTGGTTGCCCTATCAGCACAAAGGGGTGTTCCGATTTTGCTAACCATTTTTCTTAGGACAGAATCAGACCGGAGATAAGGATCCAGGTCAGGAAATAGCACCCATACAGGCACCACAGATATCCTTTCCATCTCAGCAAAGAAGGAGGGAGACCATTCCTTAAGGATCAAAGAGTAAACCCCAACCCTCCAAGGACCATCTCTTAAAACATTATCCATGGCTTCTTTTGACCCAAAACGAAAGGAGAACCATCCCTTGTTATAATACTGAACTATAGGCTTATCAATGGTAGCCCCGTTAGTTTGAAAAAACTTTTGCATAGTTTGCAAGGAGGGCTTTGACTCAATGACATTCCCCAACAAAGTGTGTTCCCAAATTTTTAGTTCTTTCGTAAAATCATCCAATTCAATGTCAATTTCTGTTGAATTGACACTAGTATCATAGTAGTACAGACTCATACCAATTGCTTGTGTTTGCGAGCAATTTTTGACCAATTTGAATCCGGTATTTTTGGCGGTAAAATGGGTTTTCCAATTATCTGATCTTTAAGCGATTTCTTAGGATCATTAATGAAAGTAGAGTCATGTAAATCCTTAGTACCAGATGTAGTTTGAAGAATTTTACCAGAAGCTGCCATTGCAGAGAAGATCACCTCATTAAGAGAATTGCGGTGCGAAGAACTCTGCGAATCAGATTCCTTCTCTACTTCTTCCGCCCCCTCACGCAAATCCTGCTTGTTCTGCAGTGATTTCTTGTTGGGCCTCCCCGGACCTTGCTTAATGGAGCTATGGAAGCCATGGGAGTTGAGCTCGCGTAACAGAATTAGAGAGTAACTGATTCTTAGAGAGAGATAAACCTCTCTCTCTTCGCGTAACCGAATTATTATTATTATTATTTTTTTTTTTTTAATAAAACTGAACTTTCATTAACACCAGAACAAATTACAAGAAGTTAGTGGGTAGCCGAGATACTATCTAGGCACCCACTCCCTTAACAATAGCAAAGCTAAGTCTAGCAAATTATTATTATTATTATTATTATTATTATTATTATTATTATTAATTGGTGTTATATATTTTTTTTATTTTTTAAAATATTATTAGATAATTTATATAAGTAGTTATTACTTTCAACTTCTTTTAGTTCAGCTCAGCTTCTATCAGTCCAGCTCAGCTCCTATCAGACCAGCTCAGCTCAGCCCTGTTTCAGCCGAAAAGAACAGGGCCTACCTCCGTCCCAAAAAGATCGTCTCATTTTATATGAGAATTATTTTAATGAAACAGAACAATCTAAGTGGGACGGTTCCATCAAATATCAAATAATAATACTTTCAATAATAAAAGATGAATGTTTATGAATTTCGGGCTCAAATAATTCTGCTGCTAAAATTTCAACACAGAAATTAAGTAAAAATAAAATTTCTAAATTAATAATGTACAATAATATATAATAAAAAAAGCTCTACAACCCAAAACATAAAAATTTAATTACCTATAGTTACGCAAGAAATTTATTTATTTACTTAATATTTATGAGATGGGTTTTTAGAGAGCTCCAAGCTTTTGACATTGCATGCATGCGATTAACATTTTTTATCAATAAAAAGAAAAAATGAAGAGGGAATGAAGATGTATTTAAATAATGTTAACTGAGAATAAATAATGAAGAGGATGGAAGTGTTTTGTACGGAGTTGGAAAGAAGGAAGGAAGGAAGGTGAATGGTCGACTCTAATCTACTTGGTTCTCTTGGAAGAATAAATAGAGTAGTTGGCACTAAATGAATAATTATTACAGTTTTCGAGTTTTGTTGTAAATTTTTTGAGATTTAGCGTAAAGTGATCGAGTTAAATCACGTCAATATTTAAGGTCAAAAACTTATAACTGAACTCAGAAATTTGTATAAGGTCAGTAAGTATATATAAAAGCTCAACAATTTTATTGGGGTCATGTCTTTTCCTAACGAGCTTTTACTCAACCTAACGACATTTTACCAATTCGTCCTTATCATTTCACCCAAATTGATTTTCTTTCAAAAAAAATCCCTAAGTTCAACCACCCATAAACACCAACAACCACCACCCAAAACACGATTAATTAAGATACCTATATTGTTTACTAGAAAGGCGCAAGACCTTGGTGCAATATCGAGACGATTGATGCCCTAGAACCACCCATAACTCACCCTAAGTCCCTAACCCTAATTTAAAAAAATTAATTAAACCATGAACAAAATAAAAACCAATTAATTAAAATGATACTACTTCATTGATAATTGAAATAAATTTATAATCAAATTCGAAAGAATTGAATTGATTAAAGAAATTATGGAGATAAGAGACAACGAACAAGAGAGAAAATTACAAGTTAGGGTAAATTATGGGGAGGGTAAAATTGGAAAAATGACGTTAGTTTCGTTAGGATTGAGTAAAAGGCTCGTTAGGAAAAAGTAATTTCGTTTTAGGGGGTTGATTATATTGAACAATGCTACCGTATTGTATTAAAGGCGTAACGCGATCGCGGAAATTTTTCGTTAAATGTGTCCGATACCATTTTTGAAATTAGTACGAAATTCGTTGATGCAGATTCGAACATCACGTTATCCGTAAGGATTAATAACGATGTCGTGACGCGAAGGGAACCAATTTTCGTTCTAATTAAATAAAAAACGATTTCATAAAACTTATTTCAAATTTCCGATACCGGTCTCATAACCGTATATCATACGTTATGAGTATCGAAAACTGAGTGAGTTTAAATTATACAATATTTTTATGTAACTCGGCGAGCTATCGATTTAAAATCAATAAATGCGAAATTACCACTTTTTCAAAATGAGCAGTAGCTTGTACAAGAGGCACTCGATCGAGTGTCATGTCTCACTCGATCGAGTGACCCCCCAAAAGCTGGGCAGGGGCTCCTTATGAAGGGTACTCGATCGAGTCCCCTTGACTCGATCGAGTAACCTTCATAACCCTCCAACGTGAGTTTCTTAGCAACATGCAATCACGTTAAAACTTTTTTACGACTTTTAGTCATCACGTGTCAAGTGCATCACGTGCTTACTTTTTCAAAATCATGCATTGCATTATTATTCTAATCTATTCATATTATCGTCACTAGTTAGATTGTTCCAATTTTTGTGCTCGTTGTATTTTTTAGTGGATACAATATATATATATATATATATATATATATATATATATATATATATATATATATATATATATATATATATATATATAGGTTCACATACGGCCAACAACTCTTATAAGTTCATAAGTTCCAGTGTTAAAGTTACACAAAAAGTGTTTAAAGTTACACGAGATGAATGTTAAAGTTGCACTTTATCACTTGAAGTGATAACAGTGCTGAATGTTATAGTTACATATCAATCTTGAACAAATGCAATTTCAACGTATGTCAACTGTAACTTTAATATAGACTTAATTGCATGTGGTGAACTTATTTGATCCTCTCTCTCTCTCTCTCTCTCTCTCTCTCTCTCTCTCTCTCTCTCTCTCTCTCTCTCTCTCTCTCTCTCTCTCTCTCTCTCTCTCTCTCTCTCTATATATATATATATATATATATATATATATATATATATATATATATATATATTATATATATATTGTATTCACTAAAAAATAGTGTTAAAAAAAACGTAAATTAATTGTAATGGCTTTGAGACAGAGTTGTAAATATTTGAATGTAATATCTACTTTAAGATCTAAAAATATTATAGAGTGGATAATAATATTAATTAATAACTGTTATAATAATAATGATGATAAACAAATAGAAAATAATAATAATAACGATAATAATAACAATGACGATGATGGTGACGACAACGACGTTGACGATGATAATAATAATTTGTTATTATTATTAACACTATGAGATATGGGTAATAAAAATAACAACAACAATAATATTATCATTATTATTATTTTATGAAAAGAAACTTGCATTAATTTCCAAATGCCATAATTATAACAACAACAACAAGACCTTATTTTAATTTGTGTCGATCTTAATGCAACTCCCGTTTCATATACATAAATAAATAAATAAATAAATAAATAAATAAATAATAATAATATTATTATTATTATTAATTTTTTTTTTTTTGCAAGAAATGTTATGACTCTTTTATTAATCAAAAACAGACAATCTTAAAAAAAAAAGAATACCCCCTATCATGTATAGCACAATATTATTATTATTATTATTATTATTATTATTATTATTATTATTATTATTATTATTATTATTATTATTATTATTATTATTATTATTGTTGTTGTTATTATTATTATTATTATTATTATTATTAGTATTAGTATTAGTATTTTTTATTTAATTTTTTTTTTTTGCAAGAAATTTAGCACTCTTATTCCTCCATGAAGGGTAGAAAAGAGAACAAGTCTTACAAGTATATCCAACCCTTTGCAAAAGCAAAGAAAACCCTTAAACACCAACTAACTGAAACAACAAATCACACTATATAAACTGATGTAGAGTAGGGAATTTATAATGCATTCTACAGCTAATATCAACCCTGATGATGTGAAAGCATTACACCACGAAACTCTCTTTCCTAGCAAAAATTCTAGAATTCCTTTCTCTCCAAATTGTGTAGACTAAGGCACACAGAAGTGACTTCTGTCCTTCCTTAATCCAGGCTTGACGTTGATGCCTAAAGCTCACAAACCTAGCCAACCCAGGGAGGGAATAACAAGGCCATGAACATCGAAACCAGGCAGTGCAGACATCCATCAGATCAGAAGAGAATTTGCAGTTAAAGAACAGATGCTGGTGTGACTCAGCATGATTTTTACAAAGAACACATCTATTAGTAATAGCTAACCCTCTGTGCTGGAGTGCGTCGATTGTAGGAAGCTTCTTCTGCAGAGCTAAAGAGGCAGCCACTCGATGTCTAGGGATAATCACAGATGATTGCAATGTCTTGAGCCATGGGATAATATGCTGCTGCGTTCTGAACCAGTTATAGGCCTTTTTTGTGCAGAACTTTCCTCCTGAGGACCAGGATTGCAGGAGTTTCTGTCCACTGTCAATGCTACATGTCTTCAACATAATCTCAGAGCTAATACAAAGAATGATGCGCAAGGAATCAGAGAATGCATCCCTTGAATCAATAGTCCAGATAGATTTGTTCTGAATTATGTAATGCTTAATCCAACTCACCCATAAACTCTAAAGATTAGTCTCAATCTGCCATAACCATTTTGCTACCAACGTTTTATTCCACGCCAGTAGTTCTTTAATGTTGAAACCCCCTTCTCTCCAAGGGGAGCATATACTCCCTTAGGTTGGAGACCATTTTATTTTTATTAGGCTTATTAGACTAGAAAAAATCTTTACATATCCTTTGAGTATCTTAAGAACTCCCTTAGGTGGGAGAGCCGAAGCACACCAATAATTAGCAATACCAAAGAGGACTGAATTTATAAGTTGAGCTCTACCAGCAAAGGAAAGGCTGTGATTAGACCAGTGCATTACACTATTCTGAAACTTAGTGATCAGACTGCTGAAGGTATCAATACGATTTCTACTTCAATTCAAAGGCATACCAAGAAACCTGCAAGGGAAAGCTCCCTCCACAAACCCAGATTGATCGAGTATCATTCGCTTAATTTCAGGCTAGACTCCACCAAAAAAAATCTCAGACTTCTCATTGTTGACAGCCAAACCAGAGTTAAGAGCAAATAAATGTAACCATTCTTTAATAGCCTTGATAGAAGGAACATCACCCCTCATGAATATCATCAAATCGTCAGCAAATACCAAATGATTAAGAGCCAACTTGGTACATTTAGGATGCAAAGAAACATTTTTAGCCTGAGTAGCTTGCCTTAAGTATCTGGAAAGTATCTCCATACTAAGGACAAAAAGGTAGGGGGAGATAGGATCTCCTTGCCTTATACCACTCTTGCCTTGAAAGAACCCCACAACACCACCATTGAGTTTAAGTGAGTACTAGGCTCCTGACACACAGCTCATAATCCACTTTACAAACAAAGGGAGAAAGTCAAGAGATTGCAGCATGACATTGATAAAATGCCACTGAATAGAATCAAAGGCTTTTCTTATGTTAATTTTCATAAGGCATCTAGGAGTTAAAAACTTCCTATTATAGCCTTTGATCAAAGCTTGTGAAAGGACCATATTATCATGTATATTTCTATCAGAGATAAAGGCTGCCTATTCAGGACCAACCAACAAAGGTAAGACAATCTTCAGTCTATTTGCAATGATTTTAGTGACAGTGTTATAGATAGTAGTACAGCAAGAGATTGGCCTAAAGTCAAGAACAGAGGAACATGTAGGCTTCTTTGGATTAAGGGTAATAAGAGTGGTATTAGCCGGCTTACCCATTTTACCAGTTGTAAAGAATTCTAGCACTGCCTTAGTGAAATCTGAATCCACCACAGACCAGGCACCTTGGAAGAACTCTGAAGAGAATCCATCAGGGCCCGGGCTCTTGTGAGAGCCAATATGATGGTGCTTTTCTTTAATTTCATCAGGTGAGGGCAAAGCTATGAGAGCCTCCCACATAGCAGTAGGAACAATGGGACTTTTACCCATGAACTCCCTATCCAGTTTAGAAGTATGTAGCAGTTTGAGAACCCAAAAGAGATTTATAATAATCCACAAAAGCTGCTCCAACATCTTGGGATCCCATTTTCAAATTACCATCCTTGTCCTTGATAGAACCAATATATTGATGAATCTTCCTAGCTTTGATTTTATCATGAAAGTACTTGGTAGAGCAATCATTTAGCAATACAGCATCCACTTTTGCTTTCTGCTGCAAAATACTAAGTTCAGCCTGCCTGAGAGTCTTATACTGATTAATAAGGGTCTCCTCCTGTCTCATAAGCATGACAGACATAGGAGAAAGCTGCATTTCAGTTTGACAAGTCTTAATTTGATTCTCTAAATCAGCAATTCTTTTATCTATGTTGGAGTAGGACTGCTTGTGCATAATGGTAAGGCCTTTCTTCACTTGTTTTAATTTAGAAAAAAGCCTAAACCCTGCTGTACCAGCCTCTCCTTTTGACCAGGCAAGAGTAACAGTATCCAAAAAATGCTCATTATTGATCCAACAATTCAAGAAGCTAAACCTAGGATTAGGCTTGACTTCAACAAAAACATTCACCAGAAGAGGGGAATGATCGGAGAGTCCAGGCTGCATACAAATAACATTGGCACTTGGGTATGCATTAACCCATGCCTTGTTCATTAGAGCCCTGTCCAACCTAGACCAAACCCTAGTATTAACCTCTTGCTTATTGGTCCAAGTCATCAAACACCCTGAACTTGGCATCTCCTCTAACTGACAGAAGTTAATGCAAGAATTAAAGTCCATCATTTCAGATAGCTTACTGATTTTTTCCTCCATATTTCTAACCATATTAAAATCCCCTAGAATCATCCAAGGAGAGCTTAGCGAGCTAATACCCCTAAGACCCTCCCATAGATGAAACCTTTCTTGTGCATCATTACTCCCATATACAAAAGTAACTTGCATTTTGGAATAAGAAGCCAAATGGCAGATCTGGCAATGCATATATTGGGCCTCAATGTGAAGCAAGGATAAAGAAACGGTGGCTTCCTTCCACACCACCCAAATTATTCTTCCATTGTAATGTGAAGTGTAGTTACAAGCAACCCCATAACCATTAAAGAATTTCTTAGCTAAAACCTTATGTTTGTGAACTTTAACACGAGTTTCAAGGATACCAAAAACATCAATTTTATTGATCCTAAGAAATTTAGCAATATCCACAATCTTTAAAGGATCATTCCCTCCTCTTACATTCCATGAAGCTATAATCATATATCAGGGGAGATAGGGTCTGAATTCACCAGTATGCCATTAATTGTGGCAAGGGTTTGCTGAGACTCACATTCTTGATGCTTTACAGCATGAGACCGAGGTGTAGGTGAGAGGACTGAGGATGATCCTGACTTAGAGATCCCGTCCTTAGCAGTCTCACCCACCACACCCACAGTGTCAACTGAGGTACCACCTAGTGAGCCATCTTCGTCACCCTCCATATTTTCAAAAGCAAAAAATCTGTTTCAAAGAATTACTTTTGGACGAGCAACATATCCCTTCTGTTTGCCTTTTTCAATAAGCTCAGACACTTTGGGGTCCACTGTGCATCCTGAGTGCTTAACAGCCGGATCATGAGAGATTCCTTGGTGCTCAGGGAGAGTATAACCAACCTCAACCCCAGCTGCCAGGAGTGTCCCTCGCTGACCCCCTGAGGTACCACCTAGCACACTATCCAAATTCATATTCTTCTTCACAGGGACATACTGTTTATGCTTTTGTCCCACTGATTTATTTCTCTTGTTACATTTGTTTTTAAGGTGTCCTAGTTTTCCACATTCAACATAGTAGAAGGGCACCCATTCATACTCAACTTCTTGATTAAAGTAACCAATTATGGGAACATTAACAAGGATATTCTTAGGAAGATCCTTAGAGACATCAACTTCAATTAATACTCTAGCAAATGACACCCGAGCCTGCAGGGTTGTAGTTAGATCTGCAAATAAAGGGCGCCCTATTTTACTGGCAATCTTGCTCAGGGCACTTTCAGTCCACAGTACCGGATCAAGGCCATGAGACAGAACCCATACAGGGACCAAGGAGATCCTGTCCATTTCAGCAAAGAAGTTAGGAGTCCATTGCTTAAGGATCATGGAGAAATGCCCATATCTCCATGGGCCACCTTTCAACATAGCATCCAAGCTTTCCTTGGTAGAGAATCGCAAGCTAAACCATCCTGTTTTGAACAGTTGAATTGCAGGCATCGCGATTTTCCCCCAATTCTTCAATGCATAATCCTTCATTCCTTGGAGGGAAGATTTTGTGCCAATGACCTGGCACATCAGAGTACGGTTCCACTTCTCCAATTCCTCAACAAAATCATCTAGCTCTAGACTAATTTCAGTAGCCTCAGCACTTGATTCATCAAAAAATAACCTCATACCCGCTTTACTTTGAGGTTTGGCAATATCCGACCAAATCTTGGTCATTTCTCTAACACTTTCAGAAGAGGGAATCACATTATCAACAACTATAGGTTGAGCTTTATCAATGGAGTTCATAGCTACAGAAGAGGTAATCGGCGATTCCACCCTATTTCCTTTTTTAGTAGAGGACGAACAACGAAAAGCATTTGAAATAAGATCATTGATGAGTGAATTATCTCACACAGGAGGTTCCTGTACGTTTAGCTCATCATCAGGTGGAGAAAGGTTGTTCATGGCAAAACCCGAATCTCCGGCTAAACCCGATTCTCCGACCAATCCCTGTGAATTGCTTCGAGTTACAGGGATGGAAGAATTTCGACCTTCAACCAGCTCCTCATATGACTTAGAGTCCTTCTTCGAACTTTTAGGAGGTCGTCCTCGACCTCTAGGCTTGCTTGGTTCAGTTGCCATGGCGTCAAGAAGTTAGTTGAGAATTCTGTTACGTTGCGAGAGCGTTTTTTCTTGAGAGAGAAAATTTCTCTCACTAGCCAGCGTGATTATTATTATTATTATTATTATTATTATTATTATTATTATTATTATTATTATTATTATTATTATTATTATTATTATTTTATAAACCGGAGCTTGCATTAATAACGAAACAAATTACAAGAAGTTAGTGGGTAGCCGAGATACTATCTGGGCACCCACTACCTTATTATTATTATTATTTTTATTATTATTATTATTATTATTTATAAAAACGGAACTTGAATTAACACCAGAACAAATTACAAGAAGTTAGAGGGGAGCCGAGATACTATCTGGGCCCCCACTCCCTTAGGCCTTAGCAATAGCAAAACTAATTCTAGTGAAAATGTGAACTGCGGCACGCGCTCCAACATCCTGTGACATAGCGAATTTACGAATCTGCTGGAGCAGAGAGACAGCCTCTGTGTCGAGCTCGCCGAGAGAGGAGAAAGAGAAAGGGAGGAAACCATACCCAATCGCCGTGCAACGTGCCTGATACTTGGCACACTTACGACGAGCAGCATCAGCAACGACCTGTCCGGGCTCAAAAGAAGTCAAGTCGGACTGGGTCAAAGGGGAGGACCCGGTCAGATCAACAGAAACATCGCGCCCCCTGTCCCACGAGTAGAGCAGAAGATCGGCAGGTCGCAAGGGCTTGTCGTCATCGTCGCAGAGGCCAATTTCCACCTCCTTGCCCGCAGAGATCCCCGTCCGGAAGCAAATATCCAACAGTGTGTCACGGACAAGGTTATGGTGATGTTTAATCCCCATAGTACCAGCACAGGAAACCGCGTGATCCCCAAAAATATCCACTCTGAGGTCCCTGGAGCAGGAAGAGCAAGTCCCGGGTAGCTGAAACAAAGGGACTCCCAGGCGGTAACTAAGCACACTACGATATGTCCGACCGTTCTTGGTTTGCCCGAGCCTAGTAATAGGGACAGCCCTCAACCAGTCAAAAGAATGGTCCCCCTGCTGAGATCTCCACAAGGCAGCCTGTCGAGGAGTCAAGGAGAAAACAGATTCTGCCGCTGAAGCAACCCTCGTGAAATATATATCTGCCAATTTCTTCATAAGTTTCGGGGCAGCGATCTCAGAGGGGTTACTCAAGAAGTCAGAGCCGGTAGCCTCAACAAACCCACTCAAGGCAGACTCAAAGGCAAATCCCGGAGAGGTGATCTCGGAGGGGCGAAGCAGCTTAGCTTGTAAATCGGCAGACTGGAGGCGGGAAGCAAGAAAGGCAATGTAAAGGGCATCCGCGGCAGCAAAGACACCGAGCCCCCCTAGGGAAAAGGGGAGGGTGGCCAGCTGCCACTGCCACTCCCCGAAACCGTGTCCGGATGCCGTGACAATACGCTCCAGACTAGATCGGAGCGCAGTGTCGAAGGAAAGGTGGGCCGACCCAAAAGCCAGGGGAGAGCAAGTGTGCAAAGCAAAGTATAACTTAGAAATACCTGTGCACGCCCGGAGAAGAAGTAACTCGCACTGGGGATCCTCAATCGTAGCAACTAAGTCCATGAGCTCTATAGTACGGGCGACCCGCTTCGAGACAAGAACGCCACTGAAAGCAGGGTACACGCTGACCGGTCCCCCTGGGACCTTAACATCGTGCAGGGGCCTGGCAATAGAGGTAGGGAAAACACCAGCAAATCTGCTTCTCGGATCTTCGACAGGCCAAAAGACCTCCGTCTTCGCAACATTAAGGTGGAGGCCAGAACGGGGGTCCTCCTCCATGATCATCTGAAGAACCTTCCCCACAAAAAGCGTATCCCCAACAATAGTACCCTCATCGAGGTACCAAGCCTGAAAACAAAGATCAAAGGAATCCCTGATCCTACGAACCAAGGGATGCAGAACTAGAGAGAAAAGGAGGGGACCTAAAGGGTCACCTTGCTGAACCCCCTGACAAGAGCGGAGGCTATGCTGCCCATAGTAGAGCCTGGCGGGGCTGGAGTAGAAAAACTCAACCCAACAGGAGAGGGCAGGGCACTGATGGCGAACCTCCTGCAGCATACTCGCCCGGTCAACCAAGTTAAAGGCATTCTGGAAATTGACAAGTAGCATGGAAAGACCCACATCTGCACCACGGTCCACTACAAGGCGGTTCAAGGAATGCAGAATAGCTTCACCCCCGCTAGAAACACCAACCCCGAATTGAAGGTCCTCAAAATAGTCACATAAAGATGGGCCAACCAAGTAAGCTCCGACCTTAGAAACAAGGCGCCTCTAGATAGTGCCCACAGCAATAAGACGAACCCCACCCCCTGGCTTAACAAGCGGAGTGAGTGGAGCACTGGCAATGTATTCACCTAACCCTTGTGGAAACTTCCCCCCGAGAAAAAGGTTGACCACCCGAGCGATAGAGGTAGTCAGATCATCAGAAATGGCGATAGCAGCACCACTCAAACAATCCAGCAGATGATGGGCCCCAAGCCTATCCCTCCCACAAGACGTGCCTCGCGGGAAACTCCGGATCATGTCCAAAACAACAGACACCGACGCATCAAGCCAGTAGTCGAGAGGGTCAGACGGGAGGACAGGAGAAGGAGTAGCCGGATGTTTATCCTGAAGGGCCCGGAGGGTGGCATCGGTATAAGGTGTGACACCAGACGAAGAAAGAACACGAACGGCCGCTGTATAATGACCATCAGAAATCTTCTTACGACACTGACGAATGTTAAGCTCACCTGGGTCGAGCCCCTCCTCCACACAAAAAGAAGGGGAAACCTCTGCCAAAGTCTCACGCAAGAGCAACAACTTACCCCCCGGCATCCCTCAAGTACAAATAGCACCTACGATAGCCTCCTCTTGACGTTGTCGTCGAATAGAAGATCGAGATTCCAAATTACTCCTCGGGACGAAAGTCTTCAAAACACAAAGGGGTAACACGAGCAAAGCAACCCAACAAGATATATCAAAAGGGGCTCCCGCGACATCATTCAGGGCACCCTTCAAAGCCATCGCGAACCCAAGCCGACACCTAGGGGGAATCGATTTAACCGTGCGCAACCCCTTAGAGAGCAAGAGATCAAGAGAACTCAAAGAAAGACAAGGCAGTGGGTCCTGATCAGAAGATCCCACCGACGGCACAGGAGGCAGAACGGGGCAAGGCAGATCATAAAGGATAAACCGAACAAAACCATCTCCACAATCAGGCGGCTCAACCTGACCCCCCCCCCCCCCCCCCCCCATCATGCCGACAACAAGAAGTGAGCGAGTGAGTCGCCAGGCAAACACCGCAGAACCAAATGCTCATACGTTTAAAGGTAACCTCAGCCGTAGAAAAGACAGACAAGCTACTGGAGAGGGTTTGACGCGTTAATACCTGAGCACCGGCGCAAAAATGATGATCACGAAGGTGAATGCGCAATGATGCTTTGGTGAGACCTTGTCCACAATTATCCTGACACTTAGAAAGACCAACGAACGGGCAATGGAAACGAACTACCGGAGGCATGGTGAGGGCAAGCAAGGACGAACCCCGGAGCGAAAGCACATAAAACAGAGGCTAGCAAGGGTGAAAAAGAAAACCGAACACCCGCAACACAACCAAGAAGGAGGAGACTGAAAAAGTCAAATCCCAAAAACCCAACGAGACAAGGAGGAGCCTTACCCACAAGACGGAGTAGCAGCCAACAAGGCAGACCCAAAAACCCACAGCAGCGAAAAACCCACCAAAAGCACACAAACCAGCGGGAAAACAAGCACCAAGCAACAACCAGCACACCCAACAATACAAAACCCGACCCGAAACGCACGAGAACCCCAAAGAAACAAACAGCAACAACAAAACCCGATGCCAAAGGAGAAAAACAACCCGGAGCAGAACACAAACAGCTCCGAACCAAAACCAGAACCAACCAGACCCGAACCACAAGAAAACAAGAAACGATCATCAAGCAAACAGAAAACAGGGGAGACTCGAAGAACAAACACAAACCAACACACAGACAGTTGGCTTGCCGGAGAGCAGGGGGCCCCAAAGGAGCAGAGAACGAAAAGCAACCGGAGAACCAAAAGGAACAGCAGAAACCAAGAACCAAACCGGTGAGAAACGGCAGTCAAGCGGAAAACCGGCGCGAAATCAGCAAGGACCGAACCCAAAACCCAAAACGCAACCAAACAGCAATAGGGACAGTCAGGCGGCAGGCGGCGGCGGAGGAGGCAGCAGCGGTGGCACGACAGCAGACGGCAGACGGCGTATCAGCAGCGGCGTCGGAAAACCCAAAGCCCAGCAAAACGGACAAGAAGGGAACCACCGGGAGAGCAGGATGACGGCGACGAGCAGGCCGGCGGTCGACGGCGACACCTTGACCGGAGTCGAAAACGGCAATGAAGGGCTGCCGCAGGCAGCGACTGGCGGGCAGCGGAGGGAACCCTAGACGGGGGTGGAGATCGCGCGCTCCCCCTTCTCTCTAAACGTTCAAACTTTATTATTATTATTATTATTATTATTATTATTATTATTGTTATTATTATTATTATTACTAATTAAATTATTATTATTATTATTATTATTATTATTATTATTATTATTATTATTATTATGGAACTTGTATTAAGAACGAAACAAATTACAAGAAGTTAGTGGGTAGCCGAGATGCTATCTGGGCACCCACTCCCTTAGCAATAGAAAATCTAAGTCTAGTGAAAATAAAAGCAAATGCGCGAGCCCCGCGTCCTGAGAGATAAAGAATTTTTTAAACCGCTTGAGCAAACCAGCGGCCTTCGCGTCGAGCTTCCCCAGAGAAGATAAAGAGAAAGGTAGGAACCTATACCCAATCTAGAAAATAAGGATAAGCTAGAAAAATGAAGTAGATGTGGTGTAAGGTGTTACTGTGAAATGAATATGGGCAAGAAGGGTTCATTTCCATAACTATAATTTAGGCTAACAAATAGTCTCCGATGTATGAGCTATATAGGTAAGTAGAGTCTCGGTCAAGTCTAAGTCGACACCTAAATAGGACTCGAGGACTACTATCTTACGTATGCACTTTATCTTCTTGTATGTTACATCTCGTCTGCATAACTTCACTCGATTCTTCAACATGATCCAACTTGATTTTGAAACTATAGTTGATTTGGAAGATGCGTCCATTTGTGCTTGCAATGGTGTTCTACCAGTCTTGAGCTCTCGATGGTTGCAAGTGCTTCATCTTGGTCATCGTGTTGATCACAAGTAAATTAAAACTAGCCAATTGGCTAAGGTTAGATAATCACTGTAAATACAACTATTCAGATAGCACATGAAAACAAGCGAGGGGCCAAAACCTAAATCGGACGGTAGTACGGGTAATCCTTAGTAGCTTTACCCATTTATATGTTCTACCCAAGTATATTATTTGATCCTAGGGTTATGCCAGTGAATCTCTCATTTAGTGATCGTAAATGTTCTACAAGTTTTAGACACTTTAGACACTCTAGACACGTGTCATGAGCTCCAGGCGCGTTCCCTCGATAGGTAATGTAATTATGTATCGCACATAGTTACACACGGTCTCAAGGTCGCTCTGATACCAACTGTAACAACCCGGTTCTTCTAATGATATTAATTAACAAGGCGGAAAATAATTAAGTCGTAAAAAGGGATAAAAATTTAAAACCATCGACTCAAGTGAGTCTTTTACCGATAAATGAACCGTTTGTTAAAATACAACAACTGAAACCCGAATTACAAATTTCTAAATACAATAGTCTGACTAAATTTGTGTTACAAGATTTATAGTTTGACACTCTCATCTGCCACACTGTATCTCTTGCACTCACGCATACCCCCATGTCCAGTCTTGAGGGTTCGTCAACCTGAATGCATATTTAAATATACATGTCCCACTTAGTGGGAGTAACCTAACCATCCTTCTAACACGGCCCCGAATAATCAATGTAGTATAACGTTTAGGTTATCTAATTAACAGATAAGCAGGCATGTCACATTACAAATCGACATGTATACAATGTGAGATACACATGAAGTGATTTCAGTTAACATGCGAATCAATTTAAATATATAAGACATGTAGGTTATATAGAATAAAGTAATACATACATCATATGAGTATCATGTGAATAATACAGTAAAGCATAGATCATGGATTCATAGAAGTGTCATGTGAAAATAGAGTAAGACATACATAATACAAATCGTATGAAACATAATATAAATCATAATCAATATTCAAGCAAGACATATAACAAAACATCACTTCCCATTATCAAGCATTTCAATCACATCATTAGTCATAAGAGTATAGAACAGTAACAAAGCATAATAGCACATGTTATTTAGAAAACTGTAGTCATTTACTTTTAAAAACAATGGTTTCCTTTCACATAATGCACGGGACGTGACTACTAATGTCTCATGCACACTTAAGGCTTGCATCTCACCATAAATGCGGATGGGAACATCAATCCCGCCAATCATATCGATACTAGGAGGTTTACATCTCACCCCTAGTGCTCAATAGGATCGAACACCTTAATTGACTCGGTTTAGTCGACTGACATACGGAGAAGAAGGACTGCAAGTGCATGGACTCAGAGGCCCCGCTAAACCGAACATGTCCCATACACTGCTAAGGCAAAGGTCGGAAGGTATTCCGCCCCCAAAGATATCCGATATAGAGAGTGAGAGCTGATCAATGCCCTTGTCTATGTATGCGCACACACCCAATCCACACTCTTGGTCTCAGGAAAGAGAACCTTTACACAACCGAGCACCTCAATGGCAACTGGACGACTACTACTCTACCGACAAACTCATAAAGAGCTGGCTGCCCATTTACTTCTTAGCATTTTCTCGCACCGGCAGGATGCATCATGGCCTCCCATGAGCAGTGACTCCGAGTGTCGTAGTCTACTTTCGAAGCTGTCTTCTATCGCATCGTCTTCTAAACTTTACCAAGATAGCGCCCAACACGAAACATAGGCTGAATTTGGGTGTCTTATAAAGACAGAGTCTCTAGAATATCGAGCTCAGCGGTCATTGTGGGGCACATGTCTGATGTCCAGAGGGATGAAACAATACCGGGTTCCATAAGGATGACCGGTCTGTGGGCTCTGTATTGACTCGGAACAAGTCATTACAACATGGAATGGTGAAGACGACTCAGAGGGTACTGCCAGGGCACATGTTCATTTTCACCATGATTGGTATCGATAACATCGTTCGTGAAAACGTGTCTGATCACCGGCTTAGGTAACACACCGACTAGAAGTACGGTTGTTCCTATGGAATTTGAGTGTGTCGCTTTCAATATTAACAAACAATATCAATCGTCGTAAAAATTTATCTTAACTGATAGTTTTAGTATACTGATGTAAGAGATTTGGAACAGTTTATTTGAGATATATTATTTGAAGCGTTCATTAGTTGAGATTTGATTAAAGATTCAATTATTTCTATGTACATTATTTAAGATGGGTTCCTTTATCTTGACTTGGTCTATGTTGACTTAAAAAGCCAAAGTTTGACCAAGATAGACTAGTCAACCCTTAGTTTTGACTTAGTCACTAATTAGTCCTTAAGTGCTTATTATAAAGTTTAAGTGTTGTTTTGCATATTTAAGCATTGTTTAACTTAGTACTTTTGGGTTATTCGCCTTTTAGTACTCTATACTTTTTGGGCACAAGTATTTAGTACATTTATTGTTCAAGTGTACGTATTTAGTATTTTTATACGGTTTCGTATTTGTACAAGTATACTTATCTCTTAAAGCCTATTTATACTTAGTAAAATATTTCAAACACCAAATAAATCAATAATAATTTTAAAAATAATTTTTAACCTTATTAGGTATCATATTTCTCAAAACATAGAGTTTTACAAAAGTAACTTTAAGTAATAACGAAACCGATAATATTATTAAGGATACTAAATGAGTCATTTTTCAAATGTTATTTTTAAGTTTCGATTTTCATACTCTACATACTTTTACAAGTTAGGTTTTCAGATATAAAGTCATTTTGCAAAAATAATAAGGTTTATTATTTTTAACAAATTAAAAATGAAAACAGTACGGTTTTCAATACTTTCTTTTAAATCATTTAAAATACTTAAACATCATTAGAGTGAACCAAAATTTTATTTTGGATACCTATACTTGTACATAATGTATACCCAGAAATTTAGATTAAAATACTTTATAAATGTTATTAAGTAAAATATTCTTTCCAGTTCTGACCCATTTTAGTAGAAATTTTATAAATGAAAATATATATGATGGATTTATATAAAAATTTGACATACACATTATAGGAATCATCAGGAACATAAAATAAATTTTACAAGTCCAAAAGAAAAAGTTTAAAATCACAAAACATATCATTTTCTCAGACAGTTCATAAAATCATACAGTACCAGTTTACGAAATAAATAATTACTAAATATATATTTTCATAAAAACTTACTTTTCATATTTTTATCATATTCTATACATTCGGATATACAACTTTGATGAATGAATCTAAGGCTTATTCGAAATATATCTTACACAGAAAAATCGTGAACATACATCATACATCACAGAATCCATTTTACAGCATGTATTGTTAAGTGATAAATCAACAAATAGTTAACTTTAAACTTGGTGATCTAATGATTTAGTCCTAAACATGATGTTATATGTTAGTTAGAGTCTAAACATTATACTACGAGATTTGAGGGCGAAGAAAAGTTAGGTTACCTATTAGCAATTCTCCGGATCAACTATGAAATCAAATATACTAAGATCGAAGCCCCCTTCCTCTTGCTCCTCTTCATGAATAAGTTAGAAGGACACACAAACAAAGTAAGTTA
This sequence comes from Agrostemma githago, assembly GCA_958450325.1. NCBI lineage: Eukaryota > Viridiplantae > Streptophyta > Magnoliopsida > Caryophyllales > Caryophyllaceae > Agrostemma > Agrostemma githago. The sequence continues at coordinate 51,772,648 of OY288254.1, forward strand.
TTAAATATAATAGGAATAAGACTTAAAAATAAAGAATATAAGGTAAGTAAAAGAAAGAGTATGTGCTCTTGAGATATGGTGGTGTAAACACCTTAGAACTTAAAAGAACTTGTATGATTTTCTTTGGTTTTTAGATGGATCTTTGAAGGAGTGTTTAAGTGAGTGAATGGATGAGTAAATGAAGAGAAAATGGCTGGTTATAAGCACATAATTCGTGCATTAGATGGGGGAGCAAAGGGTGGACAAGAACTTGACAATTACCAAAAGTAGCTAAGCATACTTTAAGAGGTACATACCCTATTTGGTGTTTTTGATTAGAAAAGCATATTTTGAGGCTTGGACTTCAAGGTGACGGTATGGCATGCCTTAGGGTGATATTTATGAGTTTATTTGGTCACACAATCGTTAGGAAAGAAGTACGGAAATCGAATGTCGAGAAACGATTCGTCGGGTGACAATTTTCGTAGTAAAGGAGCTGTCCAGTACAATATTTTTATGATGAACTTATAAATTGTAATTTTGAATATCACCATTGTTTAGATATTGGAAAATTAATAAAGTTAGGCTTTTGAAACGCCTCAATCGGAGTACGTATGAGAAAATAGGAACCGTTTTACGAAATCGCGCATAATTGCGATAACGATAGAAATTTCAGTTTTGCAAACAATGAAGTGAAATAGAAAGGTTCCAAAGGTAAAAGAATTGAATATTACTATATAAAATATTTTGTCGAGAATCGATTTATTAATATTAATCGTAATTATATATAACTAAAATGGTCAAAAACACGGGGTGTTACAGACTACCCCCCTTAAGAAAATTTCGTCCTCGAAATTCACAACTACTAGGTTCGTACGTTATATATTTCCTAAGGTTAGGCTAAGGTTTTCCTTTAATTTTTTATTTTGGTGGTTCCTATATATCCATAGGGTATTCTCAAGTTCTCAAAAGTAGAACAATCTCGGGTCATTTCGAGATTTTGTTCACTATCGACTCTAACTCCAAAACCAGATAATACCTAAATTCCTTAAAAACAATATAACATGTTTTTTTTTCTTGGAGAAATGTTGGTTTGGCTTAAGGTATAAATCCATTCAAATAAAGGTTGTCCTAATTTCCATAAAATTTCAAAACGTTTAGTAGTTTTGATCTCTATAGGTTTATCTGGACTTTCACTCGTAAATCCTCCATTATCAATCGTATCGAAATTCATGGTTCTTATGGCACCCTAAACATTTAGATTCGAAAAGTTTGATCTCCTAGGGTTGCGTGGTTCTTTTAGTGATAGGCTCTTAGGGTTAATCCAAAACTCTTGTATTGATTTCTTTAAAGTTACTAAATTTTTTTTAATTGTTTCCTTGTTTCTTGATTCCTCGATTGGTAGGTTATTCCAAAACATCAAATTGCCAATCTGTGGGTTTTGATGTGCCCGTCATAATTACAACATTCGGGGTTGTAATATTATCATCCATCATCCAAAACAGAAATAAGACACCAAAATAGATATAATTTTCATAGGGATTCCAAAAATTATAGGTTATAAATCAGCAAATCCTGAAATTTCTAGAGATCTACTAAGGCTTGTTCACAAGCTATTCTCCGAAAAAGCTTTTGAAGTCAATAAAGGAAATTCTCAAATAATTTGATCATTGATCGTTCTCATACTTCTTTCGAACACCTAATTCCACAAATATAAGGTAATGACATCTCGAATATCTCTCGACCTCAAAGGTGTTCTAACTTTGTTATAACGGGGTAGTTAAAATTTTGACTGGAAAATTATAGGCTATGTCTCACGATAGGTTATCGCTTAAAGAGGATTACACGTAAGACACACACTGATAACTTGACTTAAGGTTCCAAGTCCTAAGAGTATTCTAAGGTCGGCAAGTGGTCGGGCAGAACAAAAACAAAAACTAGGTTAGCAACGCTTCAGTCCAAGGTTTGCACATTGATCTAATAGGTCTTCTTTGATGATATCGTCCCTGATCAGGTTTCTGAAGTCTATGCTTCTTGGTGATTTTCTTCTGGATCAACTTTGAATAGGCTCATCATATTAAGAGTCTTTCTTCTATACGATCCTGGTGAAGTCGTGCTCTTTCTCCCAGCAGTTCCAACGTTACCTCTACTCGTCTAAGTACTAAATCGTCCGGTCAAAGGCTAATAACAATATTCTAGTTGGTTGGGTTAATTCGATCGGAGATGCATAGAAAAGTTCAATGAAAGTATATAGGTACAGTTGATCAAAGAAGTGGGATTAGGTTTCACAAAAGAACGTATATGAAAAGAAGTGGTAAGTTAAACCAAAAATTATCATTTGGTTCATTGCATAAAAGAGGTAAGGGAGGTGACTCTCAATACAACATTGTTCCAACTAACCAAAGGGTTTCTCGTCCGATAGAAGGAACAAGAAGATAATTTGAGTTTATATCAGACAATTTCTAGCAAAGTTTGTTTTTCAAAGGAATGAGCAAGGTAAGGATCGAGATAGATACGTTATTGATGTACTCCTCAATGAGAAGAGTAGAAGTATTAGTGAGTTTTCAAATAACCTATGAGGTTTCAGATAACAGGCAAAGCAGAGTTCAAGACCAAAAGGTCATGTGATAAGTGTAGTTTGTAGTGCCTATTTGTTGTGTTTTGGTCCCTTTTTCCTTGTGGAATCGCTCCTTTGGAGCTATTCATGGGCTTCTTATGCTTTCTTTAGTTCGTTTCAGGTTCCCGAGACCGAATTGGAAGAGTTGGAGCGATTCCGACTCAATACATGCACATTTTGGAGCCAACGAGATAAAGGAACGATGACTCGAGGCCTTGGAATCGACCCCGAGACCTTGGGACCCAATCCCGAGCCTCCGAGACCCGATCCCGAGTCCCGAGAATCGGTGGGAAGCCCATGAGAGGCAAGGAAGGACCAAAGAGCATTTAAGGAAGGCATACAAGGCCCATCCCGTTCGGGATGGGGTGCTACATTAGGATGGCTGCTGTGAGCCCATCCCGGTCGGGACCAACCCGTCCCGATCGGGATGACAGAGCCGTCCCGATCGGGATGATCCGTCCCGGTCGGGAAGCTACAGAGGCAGCACGGGCTTCTTCTTTTCTTCTCCTTCATTCTTGTACCCATATATATACTCCCTTCTTGTAATTTTAAGACATCTTATCTTACCCTAGATTAGTTTAAGCCTCCATTATCATTCAAAACCCTAGATTATTGCTACTCTCATTAGTTTTAATCTCTCCTTAATGTTTAGACAATTATTGTAATTAGTCTTGGATTAAGGGATTCTTGAAGATTGTTCCAAGCTTGACAACCTTGGGATTTTATTTGGGTTTCTCATTAATACAAGATTTCATCTTTTCTTCATCTAGTATTGGTATAATCTTTCTTTACTTTTGTTCTTAGTTATTCAATCAAGTTTCATCCTTTACATATTGTTATTGTTATTGTTTGTTTATGATGAATGTTTGGATGTTTGTTCTAGTTTCTTTTGTGAATGTTAGTTTATTCATGGATATGAGTGAGTAGTTTCTTTGTGGGGTTAGTAGGGGGATTAGGGTTAGATTATGGATGATTAGGGTTGATTAAGGGGAAAAGGTTATATCTTTGTTGTTAGTCACATTGTAGGCACTCTATGTGTTTGTTGATATGCTTGTGTGAGTTGTAGTGGCCATGCTTCCCATACTAGTGTTCATCTTCTCATTGATTGCTTATTTTGTGGAAATGTTGAGAATAGTTTAGTTGCGAGTGTGCGGCCTAGGGTCTAAGTTGCGAGAGCCCGGACCCACCTTGACATCGGTCTAAGTTGTGAGAGCCCGGATGGACTCTAGCGATTAGGAGACACCTATACCCTTGATCACCCCAATTACCCTTCTACCTCTATGAACCCGACCTACCCCACTTCTTTCCATATTTGTGTTAATCCTCCTAGTTAGCTAGCGTTCTTTTAGTTTATTCATTAGTTAGATCACTAGCTTAGTCATACTTCTTCTTCATCATAATTTTCCTTACATTGCTTCTTTGTGTTTGTTTGGTAATCTAGTTTCGTTGTAGGCCAACCTAGTCTAAACCTTGATATACCGTCCTCGTGGATACGATCCCGACTTGCCCTAGCTACCCACTAGGTTAGTCGGTGTTATATTGATCGGCTAGGGACGTGACAAATCCCTACCATTAATTTGGCGCCGTTGCCGGGGACGGTGCATTGTTTAGACTTAGTTTGCTTATTTCTAGACTTAGTTACCCTTCTTTGTGCTCTCCCATCTTCTCTTGTGAATATTCTCTTGATTTTTCTTCTCTCCTTAGTGTTATCTCTTCTTTTTCTCTTTGTCTCGAGTTGTGTTTGCTATTGTCGTTGCCTAGTGCCCATAAAGCACTAGGTGTTCTCACGTTTGTTCTAGTGTGTAGTGTATGCCTAGGAGGGGAGGCGACTTCTATCTCTTTAATCCAGAGCCGGAGAGACTCTTTCGAGCCTTTCGCCAACGGACGATTAATCGGGTTAGAACCTCTCAACCGAGTGCAAGCAATACTCATCAAGGGCAAGCCCAAGGAGCCGACTTGAGCATTTCACCTCGAGAGACGGCCGGAGGGACCTTCATCAATCCCTTCGGTGATTCTTCTCCTAGTTCCCCCTCCTCTTCTACATCAACACCGTCTACACCACCCTCGTCTCCCTTATATCCAATCATGCCTAAGTTCTCTTCTCACTCAACCTTTACGGAAGACGTTTTGCCGGGTCCATCCACTCTACCCGAGACATATACCGGGAATTTTGTGGCGAAAACGCAATTTATCCAATTGGTCGAGAGAAGTCAATTTAGAGGGTTACCAACCGAAGATCCTCATCAACACATGGAAACCTTTTCAGACTATTGTGACGCTATTTCACAAACGGGAATAACTCAAGACCAAATCCGGTGGGTATTATTTCCTTTCTCTCTCATCGGTAAGGCGAAGCAATGGTTCAAAGGGTTGGACAAAGCAAGACTTGGCATTGACACTTGGAAGAAGCTAGCCTTAGCCTTCTACCAACAATTCTATCCCCCGGAGAAGACAAATCTATTGAGAGCCTCTATCACGGGTTTCCAACAACGCGATGATGAAAGCCTCTACGAATCATGGGAAAGATTCAAAGCCTTGATCCGTTCTTGTCCACACCATGGCTTATCACAATGGTTCCTCGTACAACAATTTTGGAATGGGCTATATGAAGACTCGAGGGACATACTCAATATGGGATCTAACGGTAGGTTTACCGAAGTGGAGGATGACCAAACTTGGTCAAGGATTGAAGAGATGGCGGTGCATAATTTACAATACTCAAGGCCTAGGAAGGCAAATCGGGGAGGTAGGCATGAGGTTGATGCCATTACACAATTGAGCATTGATCTTGGGGCTCAACTAAGAACTGACATGGAGACCATTGACAAAAAGCTCCAAAGCCACCTCAACCAAGGTCAAAGCTCTAGTTCCTCCAACCAACACTCGATCCATGATGTAAATGCTTTGGAGTTTGCACCTCCTTTGCCTTATGTTGGGATGTGTGATACTTGTGGAATCGTTGGTCATGATCCAATGCATTGTAGAGGGAGTATTGAGCAAGTGAACGCCTTTCAAGCGTTCAAGCAACGTGCCTCCTACTCTAATCAATACCAAGCTTCCAATCAAGTCCCTCAACAACAAGCCTTTCAACATCAACAACAACATCGTCCCTATGTTCCACCTCCTTTACGGGACAACAATGAAAGTTACCAAGGTTATGTGGGTAACCAAAGACCCTTTAACAACTTCAAGCAAAATAACCAAGGTAACTTCAACAACATGCAAGGGTTCCAACAAGGGAACTTCAATCATGGTGGTTTCCAAGGAAACCAAAATTTCCAAGGAAACCGGAACTTTCAACAACAACAAAACCACAATCAAGGCCTTAATCAAGGCAATTCTCATGGGTTCCAAGGCAACCATCAACAACAAGCAAATCAAAGTCATCAACAACAAAGCAAGCCTAGGAGTCGGTCTCCTATCCATGACTATGGTACTCCGTTAGCCCTCACCGATACTCCACATAATCCATCATCTCCACCACGGGATTCCGACGTACAAAAGTATATGATGGATATGCAAAGGAGTAATCAAGAGATGGCAAGAAATCAACAAGAGTTCTTTGCTTACGTTCAAAAGGACAACCAAGCAAGAGATGCTCATGCGAAGTCGATGGAAACCCGAATATCTCAACTTGCTTCGGAGATCTCTACAAGACAAAAGGGGCAACTACCTCCTCAAGGCGAAACACCAAAATTTGAGCATGTAAATGCTATTACTACGAGGAGTGGTACGTCCTATGAACCCCCTTTTTCACCTAGTGAGCAAGAACCAAGACAAGAAGTCATACCCCCTCTCAAGATAATGCAAGCTTTGACATTCCAATTGAGGAGCAAGTCTTATGGGAGGCCGAGAAACCCCAAGAAGACGACCCTCCCCCTCTTCAAGAGAAAGACAAGGGAAAAAGGAAAGTGTCCTTTGAAGAGTCCACCCCAATTGATCAAAACAAGTACCAAATCAAGTTGCCTTACCCATCGAGGCAAATGAAGACTAAGGTGGACACTCATTACGACAAGTTCCTTAGTATTGTGAAGAAATTGGATGTTAGTGTCCCGTTCACCGAATTACTCACCCAAATCCCGGCATATGGAAGATTTATGAGAGAAATCTTAGCTAGGAAGAGATCCGTCGACAAGGAAGAGACCGTAGCGTTCACGAGGGTAGTGAGCGAGCTTATCCAAGGTTCCACGCTTCCAAAGTTGAAGGATCCGGGTAGTTTTTCGATCCCTTGCACCATAGGCAACTTCTTGATCAAGAATGCGTTATGCGACTTGGGCGCGAGTGTGAGCATCATTCCCTATTCTATTTGTTGCCGGCTCGGAATGAAGGAGTTGAAATGTACGTCCCTCACCCTCCAAATGGCCGATAAATCATTCAATCGACCATTAGGAATGTTAGAGGACGTACCGGTACGAGTGGGGAAGTACTTCATTCCGGTCGACTTCATTGTGCTTGACATGCCGGAGGATGCCAATACTCCCATTATTCTTGGGCGCCCATTTCTACACACCGCGGGTGCCATGATCGATGTGAAGAACGGTAGGATCACATTTGAGTTAGGCGAGGAGAAGATAGTGTTTGACCTCCAAGGCAACACTTCGCCTACTAGCGATGAGACATGCAATATGATCCAAGCCAAGAAATACATCGATCTAGGGGGTGAACCGGAACAAAGCTTGAAGAAGTACTCTTATGTACTTGAGGATGACGACTCCGATATGGAGGAAGATGAGAGCCCAATTCATGGGCTTGATGACAAGTTGAAGAGCAATGACAAGGAAGAAGATGAGCCTCCCTTGGGGCCGCATGAGAACCGGTGGACGTTTGGGTATATCCCCAAGGACCAAAAGTACAATTTCAAGTCGTTGAACTTGGAAGAGCGGGATGCCCCGGGAACGTCAAGGCAAGGCCATGAGGAGCCTTGGGATGTGGTCGGTTACATTACGAGCTTGATTGAAGACTTCTCTAGGGCCTTCGACTTGTTTTTGCGTGCCCTTGATGGAGATGGAACTAGTTTTGGTTGTTGAAAAAGATTGAAGAAAACACCACCTTGGTTTGACGGAGTTCCTCAAGAACCGTCTCATTGTATATATCTCTTTCTTGTAGTTAGTTGGATTTTTGTGAATTCTTGTTATTTGGTTTGAGTGATGAGCGTTGTGAGGGAGAGAGTTTGATGTGTGTTTGAGTATTGTTTGATAGGTGAAGTGAGAATGCTCCTAGAGAAGATTGGCTATGATTTACTTTGGGTTGTAGGCACGAGCATCGGGTTTTTGAAGCTTGGAGCAAGCTTTTGGGGATTGTGGAAGTTGAAGAAGACCCATCCCGGCCGGGATGAGGCGTCCCGACCGGGAAGGGTAAGGCATCCTGACCGGGAAGGAGCCGTCCCGATCGGGATGGGTGCGCCATATTTGGAGCTTCCTGTGAGTCCGTCCCGACCGGGATGAGGGCGTCGCGACCGGGACGGGTGTGGCATCCCGACCGGGAACGAGCCGTCCCGATCGGGATGGGTGTACCAAGATTTGAGCTCACTGTGAGTCCGTCCCGACCGGGATGAGGTCCTCCCGACCGGGACGAGTGAGGTAACCCGATCGGGATCAGTCTTCCCGACCGGGATGGTCCTCTGCTCCCCCTTTGTGATTCTTCTTCGCAATCAAGTCCACCCAACCGTTTTATGCCCCCTTTCAACCTCCCTACTCCTCCTTGTCCCTATCATACGACCCATAAACCTCACTTTACACCGAGATCCACATCAAATCCCACCCCCCTCACACCTCTACCACCTCTACCATGCGATGTTATCGAGAATGAAGTAGAAAATCAATGATGAAGACAAGCAAGCGCCTTTATCGATCTATGAGACGATGGAGAGAGTGAGTTGCTAACCTATAGTACGGCAACTATCCTTTCTTTTCCGTTTTTGTTGTTGCTTGTTTTCCTTTGTTTATTCCCTTCCCCCTGTACACTTATGTGTCTTGATGTCATGGTGGCCTTCGAGGCCTCGGTAGTGGTTGCTCCCGACTCCCGACGATGTGATTACGTCGAGAGTCAATCGAAAAATCCAAATTTTACAAGTTTTTCACTCTTTCTTTTTGAGGATTTAGTCGGATTTAGGCGGAATCCGTGCTAGGTGACTTGATTAAACCTAGCCCTCCCCTCCCATTTCCTTTTATTTCCTTCTTTTTATTTCTTCCCCCATCCATATCTTTTTCTCGTCTCGACCCATGGTGACTTGATTACACCCCGGCCGGACACCTTCTACCTTTTCTTCATCTTCATTTTTGTTTTTTTAGCTTTATTTTCGTAGTTTATTTTCTTTTCTTTTGTCTCTCCGCACACTACGATTGAGCATATGAGGACATTGCTCGATTTAAGTGTGGAGGAGCGATATTCTATTGTAGTAGTTTTATTTTCATAGTTTTTCGAAAAAACCTTTAAAAATCCTAAAAATTTGAAAAATTTTCACAAAAATCAAAAAGATTTTCTCTTTTGTGTTTTCATTTTGGGTCTTTGTGTCGTACATTTGTTTTGTGTGCGTGTTTTGCCTCCCTTTGCTCTTATAGGTTGCTTTAATCACCAATGACTTTGGAAAGCTCTAAAGACTTCCGGTAACATCTTATCCCTTTTTCTCCTATATTCCTTGTGATGTTTGGAGAAGGTTGTGTTGAGGTGTGCTCGGGTGGAGCTTTGTGCATAATGGTGGATGATTTGGTGGCTTGTATGGAATATAGGGGTGGTGGTTGTATTGTCCATGAGTTTTGTTTTGCCTTGTTTTTTTTTTTTTTTTTTTTTTTGTTGTTGCTTTTGTTCCTTTTCCGTTTGTTTTCGTCATGTCTTCATTTTGTGTTTTGTTGTGTGTCTTGTGTGTAAATAGTTTTCGAAAACCCGGTTTAGAGGCTAGTGTGTGAGTGTGTACTTTCCCTTTTTAGTAGTGTAAATCGAATCTTGGGCTTTAGTCTAGTAGAATGACCTTAAATCAATGAATTCGTTGGTCCTTTACCTTGAGTCCACCTAGCTTACTAGGAATTTACTACGGTATTTGCACTTTTGACCATTATGACCACCCACGGTGTGAAAAGGCCTTGGTTACCGAGTCTCGTCCTCTAGGTGACCGTGTTTAGGATTGTTTTGACTAGTCCAAATTCTCCACTTTTTGTGGGTTTGAAGGGAAATCGCGACCCCCGACTCACCCATTTACCTACATCTCACACATATCCACACAATAACTTGCAAATTGTTGATTCTCTCTTTCTTGTTATACAATGAAAATGCCAACAAAGCCAAATCTTGCCAAAAAGGGCAAAGAAAAAGAAAAGAATGAACAATATGAAAGAAAGAAAAGAAATGAAGAAAAAGAAAAGGCACAAAAGCCAAAAAGAAAATAGAAAAGAAGAAAAAGAATGGCATGGCAAAACAAAGCGAAAATGCAAAAGAAGAAAGTAAATGCCAAAAGAAAACCCGTCTCACAAAAAGAAATCCCCACAAAAATAAGCCTTTCTCCGACTTTTGCCGTGAAGAGCCTACCAAAGGACCGAGTCCCGAGGAAGGATGATAGCGGCATTAGTCGGTCTTCCCTCATTTTGCATGTTCTCTCCCTTTTTATTTGGACTAGTTAGGCGGTCTTGGACACGGGACGACCCTCTTGGCTCACGCTGAAGGGGGCGGGGTCTCACTTACCTACAGTGTTGACTAACACCGTGGTTCTCCACTTTTCCACTCCGCCGATCGTCCCGTAGTACGTTTTTAGAAAGTTAGGAGGACCTAGGTAAGTTACCAACATTTTTATTGCTTTATCGTCATACTATTAGGGTTTAGTTCACCTCGGTTTGTATTGCTAGCTTGGGAACGTTGTCACTTACCTCGAGTCCTAAACCGGTGTTTCATTCACCGCTTTTAGAGGGAAGCGGTATTTCTTTTGTTTTGGGTGCAACCGATTAGGTGTTTGTTGTGTGCTTGTTTGTTTATGTGTTTTGTGTCCGGTTGCATCCACAGTTTTGTCGCAAGACCCGACTTGCCTTGCGGAGTGCACTTTTCCTCTAAGTGCACACGCGTGAGTTGAAAGGGCGTAGGGTGCGCTAATACCCATTCGGCTAGTTTAGTAGTTAGTGTGTGCTTACTCGAGGGCGAGTAAGGGTTAAGTGTGGGGGAGTTGATAAGTGTAGTTTGTAGTGCCTATTTGTTGTGTTTTGGTCCCTTTTTCCTTGTGGAATCGCTCCTTTGGAGCGATTCATGGGCTTCTTATGCTTTCTTTAGTTCGTTTCAGGTTCCCGAGACCGATTTGGAAGAGTTGGAGCGATTCCGACTCAATACATGCACATTTTGGAGCCAACGAGATAAAGGAACGATGACTCGAGGCCTTGGAATCGACCCCGAGACCTTGGGACCCAATCCTGAGCCTCCGAGACCCGATCCCGAGTCCCGAGAATCGGTGGGAAGCCCATGAGAGGCAAGGAAGGACCAAAGAGCGTTTAAGGAAGGCATAATAATTTATTGACTTATTATATCTTCATGAAAGCCTGAAGTGTTGCTCGACCCCCTCATGAAAACTCTTGCGACTGGCCCTTCTTCACGGGTGAAGACTTGGAAGCGCTATTCAGTAAATGGGTACAAGTTTCGTGCTTTCAAAGATGGTGTCGATGTCCCAAAATCTACAATTAGTAACGGCGTCTGTGTGAGTTCCACGGAAGGGTCAGATTATTATGGAACACTAGAAGAGGTGATTGAGCTCCACTATTTTGACAGTGACAGGACCTGTAAACCCATACTATTCAAATGTGATTGGATTGATAACTCCACACAAGGAGTTAATGTTCATAAGTTATACAATCTTGTAGATGTGAATCGCTCAAGAAAACTGCGAGGGCACAATCCTTTTGTGTTGGCGTACCAAAGCGATCAAATTTGCTTTGCCCCTTATCCAAAGGGAAAAAAGGATACACAATGGTCGGCGGTATTTAAGATCAAGGCGAGATCACAAATTGACAACCCAATCACCGACGATAACGTATACCAAGAGGATGTCGTTCCTAATGTACAACCACTTTCATCTATTGTAGTTTCAGACACTGATGACACTGATGATGTTGAGGAACAAGTAGGGAATGTCGGTGAAGAGGATGGGGGCGAGGAAGAGGAAGAAGATGAGTTTCACAATTGGATCGTGCCTGAGGGTGAGGGTGAGGATGAGGATGAGGAACAGGTCGTTGTTCAAGAAGCAGATGAGGAAGAGGTCGACAGTGAATGGGATGATGATGAGATCGAGGAAGACGCTTTCAATGAAGTGAACACGGATGAGGAGAATGATAGTAGCGACGATGAGTAGTGTCTATTATCACTTTAATACCGTAACTTTAATTTGTTTATTTTCATTGTAACTAATTAAAAACATTTTGCGCAAACAGATGTACGTATTATAGATTGGTTAACGTATTCCATTTTCTGTCTGTATGTACCTTCAGTATTAGTATTGTACATTGTTAATGTGTTTTCACGTTCTGCAACTATGGTACTCGTAGCGGAAACGTAATAATGGCAGGTGCTGGGAACAACGACGATATACCAGATGCCGATAAGAAATACCTTTCGCGGAACGAAACCGGCGTTTGGTAAGAATTCATGTATTGTATTAATGTTTTCCTAACATATGATATTTATTTCATTTACGATATACTACTAATTCGTTAAATTGTCGTAGGTGGGAAGATGATGACATTGTCAAGTACCTACGCGAGTCCATCATCGGCACTTACATGAACGCCCCTGGCGTTTACAGGAACTGGACTGAGGCACCCCAACAGGCGAGGGACGCCATGTACTCCCACTTCGCAGTGAGTGTTTTTTATTCTATTTTGGGCTACTACTTGAACTATTTAAGTAATTTGTTAATTTTTTAATAACTTGTTTGTCTTTTGCAAACGGAGACGAGTGAGGGTCGATCCGGGCTATGAGTTGAGAAATGCGTACGAGGTAAGGATCAAGAAGCGTCTCTCCGACATCTTCCAGAGAGCAATGAAGGCGAAGGATAGGCCTACTTGGATCCCGGAGAACAAGTACCAGGAGCTGCAACGTAGGGCGATGGATCCTAAATTCCTGAAGAAAGTGGAAGTGAACAAAGCGAACCGTCGTGGCGGAAACAAAGACGGAGTAGCGAAAGGGACCAACTGCCTAGGGCGTAATAGCGCGACAAAAGCTTTCAATAAAATGGTATGCATTTTGAAAATAAGTTATTAGTTTTTTGTGTTCAATATAACATGGTTTGTACTGTGTTCTGACATTTTATTTTGAAGGGACCGGATGCGACCCCGATTCAGCTGCTTCACAAGATAAAGAAGAACAAGAAAGGTCAATGGGTTGATCCCACTGCAGATGAGGTGGACGTAAGTTCTCCGACAATAGAATTCAAATCAGATTAAATTATCTCAACTTCATCATTTGGTGTTAAGCTACTTATAATCTTACATTTGAATGTCATTTCAGCAAAAATTTGTACGAGCGAGGGAAGAGGCGATGTCCCAAGGAGGGGAGGGGATATCACGTGTGGACGAGTTTCGTTTATACCATGACGCCTCGGGGGGGTTCAACAAAAAGAAACGTGTGTTCGGGGTTGGAAGTGCAGCCAAAGAACTGTTCAAACCGTGCATGAACCATACCAGCACCGCGGTTGATGACTCGTACGTCCCACCGCCGCCACCCAGCAACGGACCGAGAACATGAGAATGAAAGAGGACTTGAAGAGAATGGAGGAACGGCAGCTGCAGCATGAGCGCGAGATGCAGGACCAGAGGAGGACGATAGAGATGTTAAAGGAGAGGATCGCTATGTCCGACGAAGGCTGCGGTTCCATGCCACGGGGTCAGAGTCGTGACGACAACGCTGACGATGGACACGCGTTTGGTAGTAACATGGAGGTAGACGCGACCCATTAGGTAGACTCGGTGATATGGATTTTCTAATTACTAGTCCTCGAACTTGTTAACGTAATATATATTAGTTTCTTTCGAATTAGGTAGACTTGTGAACTTGGAAATTAAGTAGACGCGGAAATTAAGTAGACTTGTGAATTTGGGGATTAAGTGGACTTGGAAATTAGGTAGACTTGTGAAGTTGTGAAGTGGTGAACTTGGGATTAGGTAGACTCGGTAATATATTAGTTTCTTTTCCATCATTGAACATGTTCTGGTTCTGCTGCTTCTGCGTAGAAACTTCGATGTGGAATTTGCTCGGGAGGAGCACATTTGGTTGGACGTGATGTGCTTTTATTTTTTTCAGGTCGCTTTTCATTTTGGGGACGTTCAATATTCGGTAATTGTGAGTTTATATATACAGAAGCTTGCATGGGATTTTCCCACGCAAACTGGTCGCGCATACCCATTTTGCGTGGGATTTTCCCACGCGAACCTGGTCGCACACACCCACTCTGCAAGGGAAAATCCCACGCAAGTTGGTCGCATATACCCATTTTTGCGTGGGACAATCCGCCGCAAACCAACCTATTTCCGACATTTGGAAAGTTGACTACGGATCCCCTTTTGACTTGCAAGCGTCGCCCAATCCGCCACAAGCCGACGCATAGTTTCTCGTGTCGGAAAATCCGACACATATACTCCTTTTCGCGTCGAAATTTAACGGCGGCATTTCGCGTCGCTTAATCCGCCGCAAACTTGATTTCGCGTCGGATTATCGTGATTTGCGGCGGATAAATCCGCCGCGACAGACCCTTCATTTTTGTAGTGTGGCCTCATCCCGTTCGGGATGGGGTGCTACATTAGGATGGCTGCTGTGAGCCCATCCTGGTCGGGACCAACCCGTCCCGATCGGGATGATAGAGCCGTCCCGATCGGGATGATCCGTCCCGGTCGGGAAGCTACAGGGGCAGCACGGGCTTCTTCTTTTCTTCTCCTTCATTCTTGTACCCATATAAATACTCCCTTCTTGTAATTTTAAGACATCTTATCTTACCCTAGATTAGTTTAAGCCTCCATTATCATTCAAAACCCTAGATTATTGCTACTCTCATTAGTTTTAATCTCTCCTTAATGTTTAGATAATTATTGTAATTAGTCTTGGATTAAAGGATTCTTGAAGATTGTTCCAAGCTTGACAACCTTGGGATTTTATTTGGGTTTCTCATTAATACAAGATTTCATCTTTTCTTCATCTAGTATTGGTATAATCTTTCTTTACTTTTGTTCTTAGTTATTCAATCAAGTTTCATCCTTTACATATTGTTATTGTTATTGTTTGTTTATGATGAATGTTTGGATGTTTGTTCTAGTTTCTTTTGTGAATGTTAGTTTATTCATGAATATGAGTGAGTAGTTTCTTTGTGGGGTTAGTAGGGGGATTAGGGGTAGATTATGGATGATTAGGGTTGATTAAGGGGAAAAGGTTATATCTTTGTTGTTAGTCACATTGAAGGCACTCTATGTGTTTGTTGATATGCTTGTGTGAGTTGTAGTGGCCATGCTTCCCATACTAGTGTTCATCTTCTCATTGATTGCTTATTTTGTGGAAATGTTGAGAATAGTTTAGTCGCGAGAGCGCGGCCTAGGGTCTAAGTTGCGAGAGCCCGGACCCACCTTGACATCGGTCTAAGTTGCGAGAGCCCGGACCGACTCTAGCGATTAGGAGACACCTATACCCTTGATCACCCCAATTACCCTTCTACCTCTATGAACCCGACCTACCCCACTTCTTTCCATATTTGTGTTAATCCTCCTAGTTAGCTAGCGTTCTTTTAGTTTATTCATTAGTTCGATCACTAGCTTAGTCATACTTCTTCTTCATCATAATTTTCCTTACATCGCTTCTTTGTGTTTGTTTGGTAATCTAGTTTCGTTGTAGGCCAACCTAGTCTAAACCTTGATATACCGTCCTCGTGGATACGATCCCGACTTGCCCTAGCTACCCACTAGGTTAGTCGGTGTTATATTGATCGGCTAGGGACGTGACAAATCCCTACCATCATCATGGTTGAAGATTTGCATAGGTTCTGTTGTGGTACGAAGTCGGGATAAGAAGTGTTACCACGACTCTAGATAATAATTCGAATAGGAACGTATAGGATCATAATGGGAACATCACTGATCCATGAAAGGCTTAGTTTAAGGAGTAGCTAGAAAGTATTCCAAACGAAAATTGATATGGAGTGATTTAACTGATAATGGAAACAACACATCATCAATCAAGAACCATGTTAGATTGGGTCACTCATGTCTCTATTCTTAGTAACTTCGTTATTCTACATTCCTTTCTAGTTAATCCTCAAATTGTGTTTTTTTTTCCTCCAGTTGTTTCTCTAACCTTTATATTCAGAAGTTTGGTTCCTTAAACTCTCGGCATATTATTCCTCAAGTATTTCATATGAGTATATCTCGCGTAGGTATACATCTCCAATAGTATAAGAATATCCTTTATTTGCTCAATTATACTGATTAATTTAATTCTTCCAGTTAACTCCTGATAACCAGTAAGGTAGGATCCATAGGTGTTTCCATTCATCAAGGATTTTTCTCTAAAGGTTACACAACCTTACATCTAATTTTGATTTAAACAATCCCAATAATTTTTATGAGGTTTAATCTGAGGCTCTAAAAGGGTTCCTACATTGATGGAATCGGTTTCTTCGATTACCGGATCTCGGGATTCCCTTTGTTCGAGTTGCTCGACTAGATGCGGAGGTAGCGGTACCTGTTCGTCGGGTTTTTCAATGTCATTGCAAATAAAATTTTTGAAAATGTTTTGAAAATAAGACAAGTCGTAAGCAGAACGGTTATCGTTATTATTGATAGAGAGTTTCGAAAATAGCTCAAAGAGAGCAGCCATCTGATCGCTGGTCAGAGGAGGTATAAGGAGTGCTCTCGGGACAGACTCCGAGGCTCCCAGCGGAACGACTGAAGGAAAAGGGGTTACAGACTCGACCCTAGTACTGGATCCTCTAGACTTAGACCCAGACTCCGACTCTGACTCTGACTCAGACTCGGATTAGGACTCATCGCCTTGCATGTCCCCTTCGCCAGTAGTGAGCTTGTAGATTCGACCCTCACCGTCGGTCCACTTGATCGTCTTCCTCCAAGCCCTCTTTCCATTGTCAACACCCACTTCAGAAATTAGTCTGGTTGGATCGAACTTGCTGCTATGGAGGATTAGGTTCACCAACTCCTCCTTAGGGGTCGGGATTATCTTGCTTTCCCCGAATAAGAGCCCTAGCATGGGCTCGGCTTGGTTTGAATCCTCTTTTGATTCAGCCTGGATGAGGGCAAAGATATCATCTGGGATGAAATTGACCTCAGGATAGGTTATAGTGGGTTGATAGAGACCTGTCTGAACAGCTCCGAGTACCGGGGAGACAAAGTAATCGGTCAGTTTCGGGCTGTAAGGGTCCAAGTAGGTACCCTTGAGAATGTTGCAGGTCTTTTGGATGCCGGCCTGGACCACGTTTTCTGGGGTTAAGGCATACCCTAAACCGAATTTTGCGTCCTCATTGCTTAAGACGTCGATGACTTTGCCAGCCGGGAGACCGGGCCTTGAAGTAGCCCCCGGCAGGTAGCCCAAGTTTTGCAACATTGTGTCGATGCTGGTGGTGAAATAGGGTGTGGAGAGATACTCTTCATCGATCATTCCCACAAAATTGAAGCCTCGTGGGTCGATTAAGCCAGCCGTGTTGCAGCTTGACACGGCTATGGGAGTAGCTTCGAGGGTGATGACCCCGTCCTGCAAAGGTAGCTTGACCTTCCTGTGGAGAGTGGAGGACACGGCTTTGACCGCGTGGATCCAGGGTCTTCCAAGTAGCAGATTGAACGATGAGGTGACATCGATCACTTGGAATTCTAGTTCTTTTTCAATTGGGCCGGTTATGATGGTTAGTTTGACGGCCCCAGCTACGGATATTGGGCTCCCATCGAAAGCCTGGATAGTTTGCGCGGTAGGAAGGTAGTCCGCCTTGGTAATGCCAAGAGCCTTAGCAGTCCTTAAGGGAAGGACATTCACAGCTGACCCGTCATCAATTAGGGTCATGGGTAGATATTTGCCCCGACAAATCACCGTGATATATAGGGCCAGGTTGTGGGTGGTCCCAAATGGTGGCAAATCGGATTCAGAGAAGGTGATAAGTGGGCCTTCTCCTTTGGACTTGCCCTTGAGGTGAGGCAGAATAGTGGCTACCATTTCGGTGGGAGTAACCAGCGAGTCTACCTTGATTTCATCGAGAGCCTTGGTAAGTGCCGCCCGATGCTCTTGAGAACTGACAAAAAGCTGCCATATAGTGAGATCAGTTCGGACCCTTTTCAGTTGCTTGACTAGGGTCGTGTCTGTGTTTGGTTCTTCAGGCGTGGATTCTGTTTTGGATGGTTCGGTGATGGATTCCGGGGCCGAAGGTCTGGCCGTGATGACATGCGTGCCGGCCAGGGCCTTAGTTCTGGCCTTCCGGATTTCTTCGACAGTGATGAGGATGGTCTCCCCCTTAGCCAGATAAACATCGTCTTCGTCATCATTCCATATCCCGTTGATTTGAGGAATGACAGGGGAAATGAGATGAGAACAGTCGATTATTTCTCCAGTGAAAATGGCGTGAGTAGCGAGAGGATTATTTTTGTTACTTGGCTTGTCACTTGGTAGTGGTATCTTTCCACTCTCGATTAGGTCCTGAATGAGATGCTTTAACTTCCAGCACTTTTCGGTGTCGTGCCCGTTGCCTTGGTGATAGTGGCAATAGGCCTGGGCGTTGTAGCTTTTGGACCGTTTTTCGACAGGAACCTCCGGCATTGGGCCTATTGGCTGGATCAGGCCCTAAGAGGAAAGCCTTTGTAAGGCGTTGGCATAAGTAGTCCCTATGTCCGTGAATACTCGGGTTGGAATGTTCTTCTTGGTTGAGGTGTCTAGCAAATTAACCTCATCGAAGATGCTTTGGGCCGCAGTTGTGGTTGCGGGCTTGCCAGAAGACGAACTGGCTCCTTGATAACCCTTTGTAGAGGCCTTAGTAAGGCTCTCTAACCTTAAATCGTCTTCGATTCTTGTACCCATCTCGATTAAGGTGGCGAAATTGGGTATGATAGCGTACCGGAGATGGATCCGGTAAGATGGGAGGAGATTTTTCACAAAGGCCTCCACTAGTACCTTTTCGCTGGGCTTGACGACCAGCTTGACACTTTCGGCTCTCCATCTTTAGAGGTACTTGGTGAAACCCTCTTTTGGCTCTTGGGCCATGACCTCCAGAGTACGCATGGTCGTCTGGATCTCAGTATTGTCCGCATAGTTTCGGGTGAACTCCGTTGCGACATCGTCCCAAGTTTTGTATTTCTTGGAATCAAGCCTGTAGTACCAGGCTCTCGGGTGCTTGTCCAAGGATGAAGCAAAGAGATGCTTGAACATGGTCGATTTGACCCCCTTAACTGCCATGAACTCCTTAAAAGCCCGGATGTGGAGTACCGGATCTTCAGTCCCATCGAACATGGGTAGGCCCGTTAGGTTGAGGTTAGCAGGCAATTCATCAGTTAGGGGCGAATAAGCCCGAGCATTTTCCGTGTGGATGGTGTTGCTAGTGGTCGTATGGACCTGTTCTTGCAATTTGTGGACCGCGCTGGCCAGTTCAGCTAACGGCCCATCATCTTCAACTCCACCGCTAGGAGTTCCTTGTTCGACTGCGCTTACCCGGGTGAGGATGGCGATCTGATCCTCCCTCATTTTCGTCAGTTGGTCTTGGAGCTTAGCCAACGAAAGGGTCAACGCGTCAATGGCTTGTTGCGTCATCGTTCGGGTGAAAGGTGGCCTGTCTGTAAGAACACCGTGTAGTTAGCAACTAGTCCAAATCCTAGAACGAAAGTACATCCCGAGCAAGGGAAAGGGAAACTAGAGAGGAAATGACTCGGAAAAGACATCTAGACGGATGACTTGCGAAAGGTGGCCCTCCTTTAGGATCCAGCTGTGTGGGCTGGGCCCTGCTTGGAAGAAGGTTCACGTGAGACATTCCCCAGACTTCTAGACTCGATTGTGTAGACGGGCCGACCCTTGTAAGAGTATGTCCTACGTAGGTGGGCTTTGCCTTAGTATAATAAGGCGGAATGGGATAGGAAGGAAACCCGTGATATAAGATCGACGGAGTTTCAACGCTAGAGACCTCTATGACTTACGACACGACCCGACACTGCTAAATATGGGAAGTTCTAAGAAAATGAAGGTTTTGAAATTGAAGTTTTGAAAGCCCGAAGAAAAATTCGGAGGACCGGCCCTTTTTCGAAAGAAAAAACGAAAAAGGTGGACCGGGTTACGGGTTTGAAAAAGTTTCGAAAATATTTTCGAGTTTTGAAATGGGCATAATACCGGCTAAAAATAGGCTATTTTGAGTAAAATCGTGGATCCTAAATTCGGTATATGTCCCGGGTTTTGAAAATTGGATGTTTTGAAAAGAATGCAATTTTTGTAGAAAAAAAAATGGCGGTTTTTTTTTTTTGAAAAAGAATTTAAAAAAATCAGTTAGCACGTAGTCATGGAAACAGTATAACGACGCCATGTATGCTCTTATTCTAAGTCTCGGTCAGTCTGTAAGGGTCTATACTAGTGTACATAGCCTATCGAGTATCGGGGCGGACTTCCTAAGTCGTTGAGCTTAGAACATGCCGTAAAACCCATACGAATCGGCTAATGGACACCTTCGACATATCCAATTTGGACTACATCGATAGTATAGTGGGACGTCGGTCACCAGTACCGGCCCGGGAAAATATGGGGTTATGCATGAACCGTAAAACTAAAACGCGTATTGTACTAGTCAAACGATTTCTATTCGAGTCTCACCCTGAGGATGCCGATGGTCAGTAACACATCAGTTAATCCCCAGCAGAGTCGCCAAATTGTGGACATGACATAGGTCCACCCCGACGCGGCCACGCGCGGGTTTGGGGAGGCGAATGAATCTCCATATGAGATGGTCAAATTGAAATTTAAATCGAAGTTGGAGTCGCCACTGAATTTTGTGGTTATTCGGAACCGTTCGAGCCCATTCTATGTCGTTGTGGGTCGTATACAAAATACGGCCATTTCCGATGTCAGAATTTATTGGGCTCGTCCCTTTGCATTTCGATACCGATGCCGACTTGATCGGTTAATCGTGTATTGAATGACTCTCGTTGCCAATGGATTCGGACATCCGGAAACCACGGTTCTGAGTAAGGGGTGAGGGTACGTGTTGAGAAGTTCACTAAGAACACCCAACCCCGCCCGCACATTAGCGGCCTCTACTATGATATCGAATGATTTTTTAATACGCACGTTAGTAATACGATGAATGATATGCAAACATTGTTTTCCTAAACATGCGAGGAATGGAATGGGTTGCTAAGTCGGTTTAATGCATGAAAAATTTAACGTCAAAGTTGAATTTAACATGTGAGATTCGTTTTAGTATAATAAAACAAACGATAAAAAAAATGAATTTGCTACAAAAGATGAACAAACAAGTTAGCATCGAAGTGTGAATAAAAATATAGCAAATATGATGACCATGCGAGATCGAGAAAATATTAATCGAAATCTGAAAATATCGTTGAAAAAGACGCTGTTTTTTATAAAAAAAAAAGTTCGAAAAATAAAAAAAACGAGAAACGAGCCGCGTTTCTCAGGCGGCCGCGCGGCTCGCCCGGGATGCCGGCGGGTCGCGTGACAGGCTGTTTTCGAAATCGGCTTTTTGAAAATTCGATGCTTTTATTAAATCGGGTACAAATATTGCATAATTCGTACTCGACTTAATATTTTCGATATTCGTTATATTCGATAGTCGATTATGAAATCGATATCAAATACTCGGAATAGTTTTAGAAAGGATATAAATTTTAGAAATCGTTTCGTAGAATGAATAATAAAACGAACGAAAAAAGCTAAAAAAAGGAGTGCGGGTTTCAGACTCGTACGCGGGTCGCCTGTGAGGGGCGCGACTCGCGTGCGGGCCTGTCCCGATTTTGCTCGTTGTTCGAAAATCGTTAATTTTGATAAATCGCGTACAAATATGAACTAATTTGTACTCGATTTACGTTTTTTTGATATTCGTCGTACCCGATATTCGATTATGAAATCGATATCGAATATTCGGAATGAATTTAAAAAAAGTTTTGTAAAATTGTTTGAAAAAAAGAAATTGAACGAAAAAAAGATGTTAATTCTCTTCGCGTTTGAAATCGTTGTATTTTGTGAAAAGATGTAACGATTTTCTTAGCTTCGACGAGATTTAATGTAATTCATTTTTATACGATATTCAACTATGGAGTTGATATCATATTTTTAAGAATGTTCGATATATGAAAATAGTTTTTAGTAATATCGATATTAGAAAAAAAATGAACGACCCGTAAAAAGGATGACACGCGACCCATTAAAGAGAAGGACGGACGAGGCAGAGAAGAGAAGAAGAAAGAGAAATCGAGTTTGGTACACCCTCAACCTACATGTTTTAGTTTACTCGGATCGGAGCTCGTCGGGACGTGGCTTGGGCACAGGAGCGTCGAGTGGATGTCGGTGAGTTGAGGTGGCTTGATTTGGACGTGAGAGTTGGCCGGTCTAGTGTCGGACGTGGTCTCGGTGAAGGGCCTCGGGTATAATGGGGGTCGGTTTCCTTCGGGTTTGTAATATCGGTTTCTCGATGCTATGTGTAGAGATTGATGTATGTGTATATGAATATTTCTGAATGTTGATCGATATATTTTGAGTTGTGCAAGGGGCTATTTATAGGAAAGTTCCCGACCTTGGTTAGGAGAGTTTGAACTACCGTTTAGGATAGGAAACGTGGGAATTTGAGAGGAATGAGAATTCCGTTTTCTTGTGAAGGAAGAAAGGGAATCGGCTGGTTGGTAGGGTACTCGGCCGAGTACCCTAGCTCGGTCGAGTGTTTGATTCGGTTTTTGGATAGAATTCCTACTTGAGATCGAATTCTATCCTTAAGCGGTTTTGTTTCATATTTTCTGAAGCTGATTTTTCGTAGGATTGGAGTTTGAATCAGCCGTGTGAGGTGTCACGGCTGACTCACGTGTCTCGGGAAAATCTTTGACCGGGTTTTGACTCGGTCGCTAAAAGACGGTTTTACCCCTGGTGTCGGAATCAACCCAAATTAGTCTTATTTGACTCGGAACGACCCATTGGGCCTGATTTCGAGGTTGATTTTGTGAGATATGTACTCCGTAAAGAGCCCAAGTCAAATGCCAATGATTTTGAGCCCATTTCTGAGTAAATTAAAGCACGTTTGCGTCCGATCATCATCGGGTGTTTGTCGGAAACTGCTATAGACACCTGGCAGTCAAAATGTGGGTGTCTACAATTATTATTATTTTATTTATTATAAACTAGAACTTGTATTAAGATCAAAACAAATTACAAGAAGTTAGTGGGTAACCGAGATACAATCTGGGCACCCACTCCCTTAGCAATAGAAAACTAAGACGAGTAAAAATAAAAGCAGCTGCCCGAGCTCCCGCGTCCTGAGAGATAGAGAATTTCTGAATCCGCTTGAGTAAAGCAGCGGCCTCCGCGTCGAGCTCCCCTAGAGAAGAGAAAGAGAAAGGTAGGAACCCATACGCAGTCTTGGTGCACAAATCTCCATACTTGGCGCACTTGCGCTGAGCAGCATCAGCGACTGCGCGACCAGGCAGAAAATCAGACATCGCGGACTGAGTCAAAGGGGAAGACCCCGTCAAATTGACACACACATCGCGGCCCCTATCCCAGGAATAAAGAAGCAAATCCGCCGGGCGTAGGGGCCTGTCGTGCCCATCAATCAAACCGACATCTACCTCCTTACCGGCTGAAATATCAGATCGGAAGCAGATATCCAAAAGGGTGTCGCGAACCAAGTTATGTCTATGCTTAATACCAACGGTACCAGCACACAACACATCATGATCTCCAAAAATGTCCCCCTCAAAAACTCGGGAACAAGCAGAACAGAGCTTGGGTATCGGGAACAAAGGGACACCCAACCGATAGCTAAGGACAGAGCGATAAGTCCTCCCATTCATGGTCTGTCCCAGCCCGGAGATAGGTATCGCGCGCAACCAGTCAGACGTGTGAGCACCCTGCAGAGACTTCCACAAAGCCACCTGTCGTCGAGTCAAGGACAAAACCGATTCTAAAGAAGCAGCAACCTTCGTGAAATATATATCTGCCAATTTCTTCATGAGTTTGGGGGCAGCGACTTCACTAGGGTTGCGGAAAAGGTCGGAACCGGTGGTCTCGCTAAACAGAGCCAAGGCCGCATCAAAAGTCGGCCCGGGAGTAGAGACAGCTGAAGACAAGGAGCGTAGCCTGCAACTCAGAGGTCTGAAGGCGAGAAGTCAAAACGGCATAGTGCAGGACATCCCCGGCGATGTACACACCCAACCCTCCGAAATTAAAGGGCAGTGTGGAAAGACGCCACTGCCAGTCCCCGAACCCGGGGCCGGACGCGATGATAATGCGTTCCAGGCTAGACCGCAATACCGCATCAAAGGTCTTAGCCGAGTGGAAGACCGTAGGGGGACAGGTTCGCAGAGAGAAAGAAAGCTTAGAAATACCGTAGGGGGACATGTCTTATAATTATTATTATTATTATTATTATTATTATTATTATTATTATTTATTTTTTTAATTATAAACTGTAGCTTGCATTATTATTATTATTATTATTATTATTATTATTATTATTTTATTTATTTTTTATTTATTTTTATTATTATTATTATTATCATTATTATTATCATTATTATTATTATTTTTGCAAGAAGGTTATGACTCTTTATTGATAACAAAGCGACGATTCTTACAAAAGACAAACATCTAGTCTATGCAAGCATAAACAAAAACATTAACCCCAGTAATTGAAATACATGCTCCTACTTCTTAACCAAACAAAGACCTCAAATTTAATACATTTAACTAGACTTGAGCTTTGCCTGCAATTCCCCGTAAAAATCCTTGCATTTCTCTCATTCCATATTTGGTATACTGCAGCTGCCATTGTGCATCTATACCAATTGTGTTTCCAATGTTTGCCAACCTTCTTTAGCCCGCTCCATATCATCTCTTTCCTCAGATCATAGCTCCTACATAAAATATTCATCCATTGCAACAGACTGGACCATACCTGTCCCGAGTATGTGCAGCGGTGTTTGTGTGTTTCCAAACTCTGATGACATAAAGCGCACCTATTAACCAAGCATATTCCTCTTTGTTGAATATTATCGATAGTGGCCAGTTTCTATTGTGCAGACAACGAGAGGATAATTTTATGCTTTGGAATCTTTTGCCCTCCATTAATCCATTTCAGCCACCTCTTTGATGCACACTTTGGTCTAAACCAATCATACGCCTTACCCACACTAAACTTGCCATTGTGACTCCAGCTCTCTATCAATTCTCTTGCCTTCTCCACAGATCCACACTTCAGCACAATTTCATCCCGAACTACTAATATACTTCTAAAAGTTGTAGTATGCAATTCCTTCTTCCGGATGGCCCATATATCAGCAGTCCCGAGAACATAATGCTTATGCCATCTGAACCACAAATCCTCTCCTCCCTTTGTAAGCCTCCATAACCATTGACTCACCCAAGCTTTATTCCAAGATGGGAAATGTCTTATATTAAACCCTCCTTCCTCCCATGGGGAGCAAATACTCTCCCAATTCTTGAGAATAAATCATTTTCCACCTTTTGATCCACTCCAGAAAAAAGATCTACATTCCTTTGTAATACTTTGAAGCACTTAACAGGTAAGAGTCCATTTGCACTCCAGAAATTCAAAAGACCAAAAACTACCGAGTTCAGTAATTGGCAGCGACCAGCATAAGTTAGCAACTGAGTGCTCCAACTATTACTAATGTTGTCCATGATTTTATCAACCAAAACAGCATAATTACCCCTCTTATTACTAACTGCATTTAGTGGCATACCCAAGTACCTAAAAGGGAAACATCCTTGTGCAAACCCGGTCTTCCTTAAAATGAGCTCTTTAATCTCGTCACGAACCTCGCCAAAGAAGATATTGGTTTTCCCTTTATTGGCCTGCAATCCCGACTCCCTTGCAAATATATTCAAAGCATCAGTAGCGGCTTTGACAGAAGGTCCATCGCCTCTTTTGAAGATCATCATCAAGTCATCCGCAAAAATCATATGATTTAACTCCACTCCTCTGCACTTGGGATGATAAGAGACTAGAGCTTTTGAGTTCATAGACCGAAGTCGTCGAGAAAGAACCTTCATACTCAAAACAAACGAATACAGAGATAAAGGATCTCTCTGACGTATACCACTCTTTCCCTTGAAATAACTCTTAGATTCCCCATTGATTTTTAAGGAGAACCAAGAACCAGTGATGCATCCTTTAATCCAATCAATGAATTGTGCTGGAAAATTAAACCCTTCAAGCATTCTAATAATAAACTCCCATTGTAAGGAATCAAAGGCCTTACGAAGGTCAATCTTCATGAGACATCGAGGAGTTAGTAAACTCCTATTATAATTCTTGATGAGGGATTGAGATATGGCGATATTATCCTGAATACTCCTCCCTTCAAGAAACGCCGCTTGCTCCTGCCCAACAATATGGTGAATGGCGCCTTTTAGCCTATTTGTAAGAATCTTGCTAATGACTTTTTACAAAATAGAGCAACATGAGATGGGTCTATAATCTATTACAGTCTGACAAACTATCTTTTTAGGAATTAGAGAGATAAGTGTAGAGTTTGCTTGCTTTAACATTTTCCCTTTATCGAAGAATTCGTTCACTGCAGCACAGAAACACTCCTTAACAGTACTCCATGAGCTTTTGAAAAACCCCGAAGAAAATCCATCTGGACTTGGACTCTTATCATATTGAATTGAAAACAAAGCTCTCCTAACCTCATCTTCCCCAGGAAGAGAAAGTATAGCAGCCCAATCTTCTTCCTTTACAATGTTTCCACTTCTCAAAACCACCTCATCTAAAGGCACAACATCAACTGCCTTACCAGGAGGTCCTGATAATATTCAATGAACCCCTTAGCAACATCCTCTCCCAATCTGTCCCGTCCATTAGAGTCCTGGATTGACCCAATGACTTGCTGATGTGTTCTCTCCTTTATTCGAGAATGAACATAACTCGTAGACTGATCATCCCCCACAATGTGCTCCATTTTTTCCCGTTGTTTAAGAATGCTCATTTATGCCTTCTTAATCTTCAAACTTAGAGCCATAAGAGCTCTTTCCCTAGTAAGTAGGTCAATACAGTAGGGATTATCCTGTAATACTGACATTTCTCCAATTCATCATCAACATCCTTAATTCTCTTCCCCATAGCTGTAAACTTGCTCTTATGTAACCCCTTCAAAGCAGCTTTAACATTCTGCATTTTACTAAACATCTGAAAAGCTGCAGTACCCTTCACTATAATATCCCAAGCCTTTTCAACCACCTTATGATAGTCAGGGTGTTCAATCCAGCAGTTCAAAAAACTAAATCGCCTCTTCCATTTCCTATTAGTTAGAACATGAACAAGAACTAGAGAATGATCAGATACTCTAGAGTTCAAGTATTGCGAATGGGTAGAAGGAAAATCATTCATCCAACCACCACTTATCAAAGCCCTATCCAATTTTGACCAAACCCTTGAAGTAGGCTCCCGATTGTTTGTCCAAGTATACTCACATCCTTGACCCACAACTTCTTGTAATCCCGTATGCGTAATGCATTTATTAAAAGCTTCCATTTCATTCTCATCAGGGGGATCGCCTCCAATTTTTTTCCAATTCACTTCTAACAATGTTAAAATCGCCCATGACCACCCATCTATGCCCAGACGCAGACAAGTTCACAAGATGGTTCCATAGATTCTCCCTATTAGAGCCAGTATTACTTCCATACACTATAGTAACATAAAACTCCTATCCAGTTGCATAATAATGAACTAGACTATGCATATATTGAGCATGAATCTCTATAACAGTTACTCGAACTGTATTGGGCTTCCAGAGAAGCCAGATTCTACCATTAGGATGAGAATTATAATTGCATGTAACAGGATAATTCATAAACTTTCCTCTAATTATTTTGAAGCTTTTTTCTCCTTAATTCTTGTTTCAAGCAAACCCAGTAGGTCAATATCTCTATCCCTCATAAGCTTATTAACAGCATCTTGTTTTAGGGCTTCATTTCCACCACGGATATTCCAAGATCCCACAATCATTGTTGTAAATCCGGTGGGACTGGATCCTCTAATACAACCCTTTCCTGCTCCTGATTCTGCTGAAGGATATCAAATTTATTTGGAGTATGCAAAGACTCAAGCATAGCCTACGATAATCCCTTCAGGTCAGATTGTACACCAAAACCATCAATACGTTTACGCACAGAGACGGAACCTGGCCCATTCTTCCTGGTCACCAGATCCCACTCCATGGTGGATTTTTCCCTCCCTAATCCACCTGACACAGCAGTCAAAGGGACAGAGATAGAACCAAAGTCCTTCTTCTCTACTCTATGATCAGATCCACTGGCCTTTGTGCTGGTCAGATTGGGGTCCGGGCCAGCAACTCCATCCCTCCCTAATCCTTCTGGCCTAGCATCTGAGGAGGAGAACCCAGATGCCTCATTAGCAGTGGACACTGATTCACCACCTTGAGTGCTAGCCAAATTGGGGTCTGGGATATTCACCACACTCTCACCAGTTTCATTTTTCCATGTTTCACAGGAGTATATCTCTGCAAGGCTTAGTAACCACCGTTTTCTTCTTCTCCCATTTACACGTGCTGATCAGATGTCCCAATTTACCTCATCCAATGCAATAATAAGGTAGCCACTCATAGTTAACCCTCTGCACTAAACTGCCCAACAGAGGGACTCTGATTGTAACATATTCCGGCAATTCCTTTGATACATCAACCTCTATCATCACTCGAGCAAAGGATAAACTTTCCTTAAAAGTATTTGTTGCATCAGCAAACGTTAGACGCCCCACCTTGCTCGCCATCTTGCTAAGAACAGATTCCGACCAGAGAAATGGGTCCAAATCAGGGGACAATACCCAGACTGGAACCATTGAAATCTTCTCCATCTCTTGTGAGAACATCAGGCTCCACTGCTTGAGAATCAATGTATGCACTCCCACCTGCCAAGGACCACCCCTCAATACTATTTTCATATCCTCCTTCCTCCCAAAACGGAACGAAAACCAACCCTTTTTGAAGTATTGAACACAAGGAGGCCTGACATTGTTCCATGATTTAGTCACAAAGTCCTGTATCTTCAACAGCGTAGGTCGAGCCCCTAATACATTTCCCATTAATGTGAATCTCCATAACTGGAGTTCATCTTCAAAATCATCATATTCAATATCGATCTCAATAGCATTAGCACTCAATTCATCATAATGTAGCTCCATACCTTGTTTCTTTTCCAACACTCTTTCTGCCCAGTTTGGTTTTCCAGTTGGCCCATTCTTCCCAATAGCAGCTGCAGGGTCAGTCCCTGCAGTTACAGAACTGCCCTCTGCAAAGATGTCGGTCCTCTGTTGATTGCCAGTATTTGCAGCTACAGGCTCCGTCCTTCAACCGGAGACTTGTGTCTTCTTCCCATCACTCATAGAGACCTTCCCATCGCTAATCTTTATTGCTGATTTCAAAGCCAAGTCAATCAGATCCCCAATAACAGTGCCCCCCTGCTTTACATTTTCATGGTTTTCAGGCTTCTCCTTCAATGTAGTACCATCACCCTCCAAATTAGTATCCTTAGGTTCATCGTAAGAACGCGCGTCGATTTTTGACATTTTCCTTGGTCGTCCCCTTCCCCTTCCCATTGGCAACTCCGAGTTCATCGTAAAAACCAAGTACGTTGTTGAGAGAATCTTTCTCTAGAGCGAGAAAGAAGAGAGAGGTTATTATTATTATTATTATTATTATTATTGAAGTATTATTTTAGGAGCTGAAAATATTGGAGTTGGACTGAAAATATTAGGGCTGAGTTGAGCTGAGCTTATAGGAGCTGGGCTGAGCTGATAGAAGCTGAGTTGGTCTTAAACGGGCTGAAAATAAGCTGAAAAGAACAGGACCGTAGTATTGTTTTGGGGAGAATGTGATTGTTGATTTGTTGGTGATATCTATTCAGGTCTTGAGGAGCTCTAGAAGTCTAGATTACACCCTAGTATACATGCATGACCTATTTATACTAGTTTTGGAAAGTTTTTTAGATTATATATAGGATGTTCTTTGATTAATATACTTTTCATGAATAATATAAAAGACAACAAATGATCGAGACAGATTGGGTAGATAACTCTAAGAGCCTATACTATGATGACTCTAGATTTTTCTAGATTAATTCCAACATAATGTGCTTGCATGATGAGATCGATTATTGTTGCCATTACAGTAATTAGTATTTCTATTTTGTTAATTCAGATACTTCATTAATACTCGTATTCATATTTGAAGTCAACAAGCTTGTAAAATTTTGACATCGATTATAATAAATCAAATTCATAAAAAAATAAATATAACTTTAACATGTTTTGATTTCTTCTAAAAGAAATTTTCTCAAATTAATAATTTCAACAAAAACAACATACTCATTTTGCATTTTAATACACGTATAATAAGTGAATAAAAAACTCTTGGCGATTTGCAGGCGATTGAGGCACGATGGCCGGATCGTCTTCGTCCAGATCGTCTTTGTCCGGTGTTGGAAGGTTTCTTAAGGAGAATATGGAAGCATCATTCGATAGACAAGATATCCTTTATGCCTAACGGGATTTTCCTTGTTAGATTTGCCACGGAAGCAATGAAGAACATTGTATTGCAAGCTGGATATCATATGTTCGACAACAAACCGATGGTGATCAAAGCATGGAGACCAGACATAGATTTAGAAAAGGAGGACGTGAAGGGCATGCCTACGTGGATTAGACTCCAGAAATTACCTTTTAAATTCTGGGGAACTAGCCTTGAGAAAATTGCGGGCTTGGTAGGTCGTTTCCTGAAGAGAGATGAGTTTACCCAACAGAAGACAAGGATTGGTGAAAATAGTCGATCACCTCACCGGTAAAAATGGCATGAGAGCTGAAGGGATTGTCTTTGTTACTCGGTTTGTCCCCGGGCAACGGTATCTTTCCACTCTCGATCAGGTCCTGAATCAGATGCTTCAGCTTCCAGCATTTTCGGTATCGTGCCCATTGCCTCGGTGATATTGGCAATAGGCTTGGGCATTGTAGCTTTTGGAGAGCCGTTCGACTGGAACTTCAGGAGTTTGGCCTATCGGTTGGATCAGGCCCTTGGAGAATAGCATTTGTAAGGCATATGTATAGGTAGTACCTATATTCGGTGAATACCTGAGGTGGGGTATTCTTCCTGGACGATGCATATAGTAGATTAACCTCGTCGAAAATGATGCGAGTTGCAGCTGGGGGCTTAGCAGTGGAAGAGGAATCCCCTTAGTATCCCTTGTTAGAGGCCTTAGTAAGACCCTCTAGCCTCAGATCATATTTGATTCTCATACCCATTTCAGTAAGAGTGGTGAAATTGGGTATGACAGCATACCGGAGATGGACCCGGTAGGAGGGGAGAAGGTTCTTGACAAAGGCCTCCACTAAGATTTTCTCACTGGGCTTATTGACCAGTTTCACACTTTCAGCCCTCCATCATTGAATGTATTTGGTGAAACTTTCTTTGGGCTCCTGGGCCATAACCTCCAGGGAGCGAATTTTAGTCTGGATCTCGGTGTTATCAGCATAGTTCCGAGCAAATTCCGTAGCCACATCATCCCAAGTTGGGTATTTCTTGGGGTCTAGCCTGTAGTACCAGGCTTTTGGATGTTTCTCAAGGGAAGCAGCGAACAAATTTTTGAACATGATTGAATCAACCCCCTAGATAGCCATAAACTCTTTGAAGGCCCGCACATGTAGTAACGGGTCTTCGGTTCCCTCGAACATGGGCAAACCCGTGAGGTTCAGGTTTGCGGGAAGCTTTTCGTTCACCGGGGAGTAGTCTCAGGAATTTTCCCGATGGATGTTGTTTTCTTCCGATAGGTGGACTTGTTCCTCCAGTCGGTGCACTGCGCTAATCAGTTTAGCTAGGGGCCTGGTGGTTTCAGGCCCAGTGGTAGGAGTCCCTTGCTCCACGACAGTCAAACGTGCAGTGACAACTTCTTGCTCGGCCCTCATAGCTGCTATCTGGGCCTCGATCTCATATTGCTTGAAGACCATGGTGTCCATTGAGGCCTTCAAATTGTTCAAAGCTTTCTCCATTTTGTGTTTGTGTCTGGTTGACGGTGGCCTGTCTGTAAGAACACCGCGTAATCAAAAATTGAACCCAGACCTTGGAATCAAAATAGTACATCCCGAGCAAGGAAAAGACTAAACGAGTAAGCATCTCGAGAAAGACGCCTAGACGGATGACTCGTGGGTAGTGTGACTTCCTTAGGATTCAGCTATGTGGGTCGAGTCCCGTTCGAAGGAAGGACCACGTGAGATTTTCCCTAGACTTTGGACTCAAGTGTGCAAATGGACTTTCCTTTATAGGGGTATGCCCTACGTAGGTTGGTCATGCCTTTGACAAATAAGGCGGACTGGGATATGGAGGAAACCCGTGATATAAGATCGACGGAGTTTCGACACTAAAGACCTTCGACGACTAATGAAAAGACCCGATACACTATGGTAGGTCCTAGGATAAGAAAGGTTTTTTTTGAAAAATGTTTGAATTCCGAGAAAATTGGAGGACGGTTCCGACTTTTGAAATTAGCAAGAAATGTCGTTGGGACCGGGTTTTTTTTTAAAGGTCGAAAGTTTTCGAATTTTGAGAAGGATAGCATACGGGCTAAAAATAGGCTATTTTGAGTCAAATTGTAAGTCTAAATTTCGGTAGCATTCCGAGTTTTTTGAAAATTGAATATTTTTGAAAAGATGCGTTTTTGAAATGACAGTTTTTTTAAAACGACACGGAAACCAAGTAGCACATAGTCACGCAAGCATTATAACGGCACCATCTATGCTTTACACTAAATCTCGGTCGGTCGAAATAAGGTCTATACCAGTGCGCATGGCCTTTTCGAGAATCGGGACGGACTCCCTTACCAATTTGTACATTTAACGACAAATTGTACATCAGTCTTCCCCAGGGGAGTCGCCAAATTGTGGACATGACATAGGTCCACCCTGACGCGGCCACGCGCGGGTTTGGGCGGCGAAATGTTTCTCATGTGAGATAGTTCTCGGGTCGAAATTTAAATCGAAATAGGAGTCGACATCGAACTTTGTGGGAGTTCGGGCCTGTTCGAACCCACTCTATATTTTGGTGGACCGTGCACAAAGTACTGCCCACTTTGATACTAAAGCTTGTTGGTTTTGTCCCTTTGCATTACGATACCGATACCGATGTTATCGGGTATCGTATATGGAATGACTCTCGTGCGCCAACGATTTCGGACATCCGGAAACAGAGGTTCTGAGTAAGGGATGAGGGTACGTGTTGGGAAGCCCACAAAGGATACCCAACCCCGCCCGGACATGACGACCTCTGCTAAGATATCGAACGGTTGTAGAATACGTGCGCGCTAGTAATTCGATAAAATGAAACGCAAACAACGTTTTACGATATATAAATATTGAATAGATTAGAATAATATGAATAGTGACGGTAATATGAATAGATTAGAATAATAATGCAACGCATGGTTTTGAAAAAGTAAGCACGTGATGGAATTGACACGTGACGACTAAAAGTCGTAAAAAAGTTTTAGCGTGATTGCATGTTGCTAAGAAACTCACGTTGGAGGGTTATGAAGGTTACTCGATCGAGTCAAGGAGGGGACTCGATCGAGTACCCTTCATTAGGAGCCCCTGCCCAGCTTTTGGGGGGTCACTCAATCGAGTGAGCCATGACACTCGATCGAGTTCCCCTGTATGAGCTATTGTTCATTTCGAAAAAGTGGTTAATTTGCATTTATTGATTTTAAATCGATAGCTAGCCGAGTTACGTAAAAATATTGTATAATTTAAACTCACTCAGTTTTCGGTACTCATAACGTATGATATACGGTTATGAGACTGGTATCGAAAATTTTAAATAAGTTTTATGAAATCGTTTTTATTTAATTAGAACGAAAATTGGTTTCCTCCGCTTCACGACATCGTTATAAGTCCTTACGGATTACGTGATGTTCGATTCTGCATCAACAAATTTCGTACTAATCTCAAAATTGGTATCGGACACATTTAACGACAAATTTCCGCGATCGCGTTACGCCCTTAATACAATACAGTAGCATTGTTCAATATAATCAAGCCCCTAAAACGAAATTACTTTTTCGTAATGAGTCTTTACTCAATCATAACGAAACTAACGTCATTTTTCCAATTTCACCCTCCCCATAATTTACCCTTACTTGTAATTTTCTCTCTTGTTCTTTGTCTCTTAACCTTCATAATTTCTTTAATCAATTCAACTCCTTCGAATTCGATTATAAATTTAATTCAATTATCAATGAAAGAGTATCATTTTAATTAATTGGTTTATATTTTTTTCATGCTTTAATTAATTTTTTAAAATTAGGGTTAGGGACTTAGGGTGCGTTATGGGTGGTTCTAGGGCATCAATCGTCTCGATATTGCACTAAGGTCTTGCGCCTTGCGAGTAAACATTATGGGTATCTTAATTAATCGTGTTTTGGGTGGTGGTTGTTGGTGTTTATGGGTGGTTGAACTTAGGGATTTTTTTTGAAAGAAAATCAAT
The DNA here is from genome assembly GCA_958450325.1 of Agrostemma githago. NCBI lineage: Eukaryota > Viridiplantae > Streptophyta > Magnoliopsida > Caryophyllales > Caryophyllaceae > Agrostemma > Agrostemma githago. The sequence goes on from OY288254.1 coordinate 51,806,953, forward strand.
TTGGGTGAAATGATAAGGACGAATTGGTAAAATGTCGTTAGGATTGAGTAAAAGCTCGTTAGGAAAAGGCACGCCCCCAATAAAATTGTTGAGCCTTTATATATACTTACTGAGCTTATACAAACTTTTGAGTTCAGTTATAAGTTTCTGACATTAAATATTGACGTGATTTCACCCGATAACTTTACGCAAAAGCTTAGAAAATTTACAACAAAATTCGAAAACTGTAATAATAATTATTCATGTAGTGCCAATTACTCTATTTATTCTTCCCAAGTAGATTAGAGACGACCATTCACCTTCCTTCCAACTCCGTCAAAACACTTTCATCCTCTTCATTATTTATTCCCAGTTAACATTATTAAAATACATCTGAATTCCCTCTTCATTTTTCCTTTTCATTGATAAAAAATGTTAATCGCATGCATGCAATATCAAAAGCTTGGAGCTCTCTAAAAACCCATCTCATCAATATTAAGTAATAAATAAATTTCTTTCATAACTAAAGGTAGTTAAATTTTTATGTTTTGGGTTGTAGAGCTTTTTATATTATATAGTATTATTGTGGATTATTAATTTAGAAATTTTATTTTACTTAATTTCTGTGTTGAAATTTTAGCAGCAGAATTATTTGAGCCCGAAAATCATAAACATTCATCTTTTATTATTGAAAGTATTATTATTTGATATTTGATGGAACCGTCCCACTTAGATTGTTCTGTTTCATTAAAATAATTCTCATATATAATGAGACGATCTTTTAGGGACGGAGGTAGGCCCTGTTCTTTTCGGCTGAAACAGGGCTGAGTTGAGCTGAGCTAGTCTGATAGGAGCTGAGCTGGACTGATAGAAGCTGAGCTGAACTAAAAGAAGCTGAAATTAATAACTACTTATATAAGTTATCTAATAATATTTTAAAAAATGAAAAAAAAAAATATAACACCAATTAATAATAATAATAATAATAATAATAATAATAATAATAATAATAATAATAATAATAATAATAATAATAATAATAATAATAATAATAATAATAATAATAATAATAATAATGCTTTCAATAATAACACCAATGCGAAGTGAGAGAAACTGTTTCTCTCTCTAGGAATTCTTTCTGAAATTCTGTTACGCGGGTTTCTCAAGCTTCTTCAATGGCATTTGTGCCAGCTAAGAGAGGGCTAGGGCGGCCTCCGAAGAAGACTTCTCTTCCTCCTCCTCCTCATCAATGTGATGGTTTACAAAAGGAAGATCCCGAATCGCAGATTAAGGGAGATGATCATAGTTCTTCGCGCCAAATTTCGCTTAATGATGTAATTCTTGATGCCATGACCATGGCTGGTAAAAATCCCAATCCTATTCCTTCTAATGATTCTCTGAATGTAATTGTAAATGATAATGGTGGAAATGTTGTTAATTCTGATAAACCCACTGACAAACCATCTGTAAACCCCTTGTTTCTGAACCTGAAAAGGGTCCTAAATGGGCTAAGATTGTTGCTAAACAGAAGCAAATGGGTATGAACTTACAGTTTTTTGAAGATGTTGTTGATTGTGATGAGATTAGCATTGATTTGGTTGATTTTGAAGATGAATTGAAAATCTGGGAATTCACGTTAATGGGCAATATTATTGGCTCTAAGCCTTCATTGCAGCAAGTTAAGAAATTTGTTTCTGAAAAATGGGGTAACCTAGCTTCCCCGGTGGTTCAATACTTCAAAAAATGCTGGTTCTCTTTTCGATTTGACTCTAGAGCAGCCGTGGATAGAGTGTTAGGGGGAGGTCCTTGGACTTTAGGATTGTATACTCTAATTCTTAAAGAATGGACTCCTTCTTTTTCAGAAACTATGGAAAAGGTGACCTGTGTCTCTATTTGGGTTCTTTTCCCTGATCTTGACCCATTCTTATGGTCGATGTGGTGTTGGGTGAACTAGCAAGTAAAATTGGGAAACCTCTATGTGCTGATTGGGCTACCACGGCCAAATCTAAGCTATCTTTTGCTAGAGTCTTAGTAGAATTGAAGTTGATATATCTCAAGAGCTTCCTGAGCAGGTGGTCATTAGCACCCCATTTAATGACTTTTCTGTTCAAAAGATTCAGTATGAGTGGATCCCTTTCTATTGTAAGGGATGTGGAAAGTTGGGACATACCATTTCCACATGTAAGTGGGAGAAGAAGAAAGTTGAGGCTGCTCAAAAACTGGAAGGGGTTAATTTGAGACTTCCAGATCCAGTTGAGGTTCCTAAACCCTCAAGTGGGGACAGCTATCTCCTCTAAAGAGCTAGGTGGTACCTCAGAGCCCTTAGGGGAAGGCAAGTACTCAGAGGTGGGGAAAGAGTCCCCTTTACCTGATGGAAAGCTCCCTAATGTGGCTGCTGTAAAGCACTCAGAATGCTCTAGAACCTTTTATCAGGATGACACTTTTCAGCCTGTCTCTATGAAGAACTCTTCTTCTAAGAAACTTCAGTCTGGCCCTGTGGTGGAACCTATGATCTTGCATAACAAGTTCCAGTTGTTCCATGGGGATAATCCAGATGCTTTTGACAGTGTAGTTGGACTAGGTGGTACCTCAGACCCCTTAGGAATGGATAAGTACACTGAGGTGGAGCCTCAAGATGGAAATTCCTTTAAGGTGGATGTTGTAAAGCACTTAGGATGTCCAAAGGGTGAAGCTACTGAATTGGGTGAAGCAAGGGAGAAAGTCCCACCTGATATTCTTCCTCGTGAAGGTAGCTTCTTGGAATGTTAGGGGATTTAATGATCCTCTTAAACATAGTGAGGTTAGAGACTTTCTATTTGGTAATAAGATTGATTTACTGTCTATTTTGGAAACAAGGGTGAAAAAGAATAAAGCCAATAAAATTCTTCAGAGATCTTTTAGTTATTTGGGGTATGTGACCAATTATGAATTCCATTATAATGGAAGGATATGGGTTTTCTTCAATCCTTCTACAGTCTCTTTTCAAGTGATGAGTAAATCTGATCAGCAAATCACTGGTCTGCTACACCATTTCCAAACTAATAAATCTTTCATTTTCTCTGTGGTTTATGCTCACAATGATGCTAACATGAGGTTGGCTTTATGGGATGACTTACTACAGATTTCTCAATCTTCTGCCTGGCTTCTGTTTGGTGATTTTAATATTGTTAGGCATCTTGATGAAAAGTTGGGTGCCAATCCTCCTGCACTTAAGGATATGTGGGATTTTAACCAATGTATTCTAAGTTGCAAGTTGGATGATCTCCAAAGCTCAGGATGTTCACTTACCTGGACAAATAAGCAAGCTCCTTCTTCTAGAGTTTGGTCTAAGCTAGACAGAACTCTGGTTAATGCTGATTTGGCTTAAGACTTTTCCTTCCTCTTCTACTGTTTTTTGTGACCCTGGCATTTCTGACCATTCTCCCATTTTGGTCAATGTTTCTCAGGAAAACAGAACTATGAGGAGATTTAGTTTCCTAAATACTTGGGTTACTCATCCTAATTACAGTCATATTGTGATGAATGCTTGGTCTCAACCTGTTACTGGTTCACCCATTTTTAAGTTTTTTCAAAAACTCAAAATGGTCAAAAAGGCTCTTACACATCTGCATAAAAGTAATTTCACAGGTTTGTCTAGTCAAGTTTCCACTGCTAGGAAGAATCTGTTGGATTGTCAAAAGAGACTCATTGATAACCCTTTCTCTCCTGAAGATATTGAAAAAGAAAAAGGGTTTATGGAAGATTATTGTTCTCTTAAAAAGGCTGAAATTAGTATGTTACAACAACGGGCTAAGATACAACATCTTAAACTTTCTGATTGTTCTACTAAGTATTTTTACTTAAAAATAACTGAAAGAAAACACCAACAAATGATTGGGGCTATTACTGATCATAAGGGGGATCTGAAAATGGGAATGGAGGCAGTTTCTAGAGCTTTTAATGACTATTATGCTTCTTTGTTAGGGAAGGCTTGTGTTACTACAGGTTCTTTTCCTATTCAAAGTAGGCTATCTGAGGATATTATCCAGCTGCTTTCTAACCCTATTCTTGCTACTGAAATCAAAGATGTTATTTTCTCTATGGACTCCATTAGTAGTCCGGGGATGGATGGTTTCTCTGCAGGTTTCTTTAAGGCCTCCTGGAATATAATTGAGCAAGACTTCTGCAAGGCTATTCAGACTTTCTTCAAAACCAATAAAATGCCTAAGCAAGCTAATTCTACAGTGGTCTCCCTAATTCCTAAAAAGAAAAATGCTTCTTCTGTGATGGATTACCGGCCTATCTCCTGCTGTACAGTTTTCTATAAAACTGTATCAAAAATTTTGTCTAATAGGTTGAAGTTGGTCCTTCCTTCCTTGATAGGTGATGAGCAAGCTGCTTTTGTCTCAGGAAGGAACATATTTGATAATACACTATTATCCCAAGCTCTTGTTAAGGGATATGGAAGAAAATACCTCACTCCTAGATGCATGATTAAGGTTGACATTAGAAAAGCCTTTGACTCATTGCAGTGGGATTTCATTGAGAAGATGTTGCTTAATTTTGGTTTCCCTTCAATCTTTATTAATTGGATCATGGGTTGTATCACTTCACCTTGGTACTCTTTCAAGATTAATGGGGAGATCACTGGTTGTTTGCAAGGCAAGAGTGGAATAAGACAGGGTGACCCTTTATCGCCCTATTTGTTTGTGATGAGCATGGAAATACTTTCTCAGTCCCTCAGGACCATATGCTCGAGGAATCAGGTGTCTTTTCATCCTAAATGTTGTAAACTTAGGATTACACATTTAACTTTTGTAGATGACTTAATGATCTTTACCAGAGGAGATATGCCTTCAGTCTTTGCTGTTAAGGATGTTCTAAGTTCCTTTTCTCTCTGGTCTGAATGCTAATATTGATAAGACTTGCATCTATTATGGAGGTGTTTCACCTAGTATTCAAGCTGTTATTTCTGCTGCAACTGGGTTTTCTGCAGGATCTTTTCCTTTTCGATACTTGGGGATCCCTTTGACTGAATTTAGGATTAAGGTGAGTATGTTTGACTCCTTCGTTCTTAAGATACAGCATCATATGCAGCACTGGTCCACTCATTTTCTCTCTTTGGCTGGCAAGGCTCAATTAATCAACTCGGTCATTTTTGGTATTGAGAACTTTTTGTGCTCGAGTGTTCTGTTTCCTAAAGCAGTAATTAAGATGATTAACAGGTTGAGTAAAGACTTCTTCTGGGGCATAGATGAGGGGTCTCGCCGCCTAGTTTTCAAGAGGTGGAGTGACATCTGTTCTCCTTGGTCTGCAGGGGGATTCAATGTTAAAGATATTGCTGATTGGAATGCTGCTCTCTTATTTAAATGGTTATGGCAATTTTCTACATCTAGTAACAACTTATGGGTGAAATGGTGTCATGCTTATGTGTTGGAAGGAGGTAGTATTTGGACTATTGCACCTAAAGAATATCATTCTTCAGGTTTCAAGGGCATTCTGGTGGTGAGAGACAGATTGATACAAATCAGATTGCAGGATCTATTCAGTTAGCTCAGGATTGGCTGTCTAATTGGGTTAAAGGTCCTAAGTTTTCTATTTCAAATGCCTATCAAATTTTTCATAAAAGGGAGAAGAAGATCTGGAGTAGATGTCTGGATTCCAGTGTTATTATACCAAGCCATAGAGTGACTCTTTCCATGGCAGTTCAAAGTCAATTAGCTACTACTGATCAGTTTTGTAAGCGTGGGTTCCAGTTGGCCAATAGATGCAGTTTGTGTCTTATGGATCAAGAAGATCATTCCCATCTATTCATTTCATGTCCTGTCTCAAAGCAGATTTGGGATGCAATGAAGACCTGGATGAATATTGATGTTAAACCCTACTCTTTAATATCCATTGTAAGATGGATGAGCTTAAATCAAAAGAGGAAACATTGGAAGAATGCATGAGTTCAGGCAAGTGTGGCAGCAACTATTAATGCAATATGGAAGGAGAGAACCAAACGAATCTTCACGAGTAAAGAATCCTCAATTCTGAATGTAATAGCAAAAATCAAATTCCATGTAGCTATTGGTTTTTGGAAGGTCTCTAATCCTAAGTATAGTCGAATTCTAGATCATATAGGCTCTCTCAATGCTTTTGCATTTTAGTGTGTTAGATCTTTTTGCATCAAAAACATTGTAATTTCACTCTTTTTGAATGAAATGATAACTTTTCTTGCAAAAAAAGAAATTAATAATAATAATAATAATAATAATAATAATAATAATAATAATAATAATAATAATAATAATAATAATAATAATAATAATAATAATAATAATAATAATAATAATAATAGCACTAATAGTAGCAATAATAGTACCAACAATAATAACAATAATAATAATAATAATAATAATAATAATAATAATAATAATAATATTAATATTAATAATAATAATAATAATAATAATAATAATAATAATAATAATAATAATAATAATAATAATAATAATAACAACAACAACAATAATAATAATAACATTAATATAAATAATAATAATAATAATAATAATAATAATAATAATAATAATAATAATAATAATAATAATAATAATAATAATAATAATAATAATAATAATAATAATAATAATAATTAATTAATAATAGTAGTAATAATAATAATAACAACAACAACATAGAACTCTCTCCAATTCATTTGATTTCTACTTTTGTTTTTCATACTTGACATAGTAAAATTTGTTATGTATGTATCTTTGATCACGTAATATACAAAATTTTATATTTTGATATTCATGAATTTTAATGCAATACAAATAATAGTCACACGCTATATTCTATGGTATATATATTAGATATTATATTCACTAAGAAATACAACGAGCACAAAAATGAAACAATCGAACTAGTGACGATAATATGAATAGATTAGAATAATAATGCAATGCATGGTTTTGAAAAAGTAAGCACGTGATGGACTTGACACGTGACGACTAAAAGTCGTAAAAAAAATTAACGTGATTGCATGTTGCTAAGAAACTCACGTTGGAGGGTTATGAAGGTTACTCGATCGAGTCAAGGAGGGGACTCGATCGAGTACCCTTCATAAGGAGCCCCTGCCCAGCTTTTGGAGGGTCACTCGATCAAGTGAGCCATGGCACTCGATCGAGTGCCCCCTGTACAAGCTACTGCTCATTTCGAAAAAGTGGTAATTTTGCATTTATTTATTTTAAATCGATAACTCGCCGAGTTACGTTTGTATAATTTAAACTCACTCAGTTTTCGATACTCATAACGTATGATATACGGTTATGAGACTGGTATCGAAAATTTGAAATAAGTTTTATGAAATCATTTTTTATTTAATTAGAACGAAAACGGGTTCCCTCCGCGTCACGACATCCTTATTAATCCTTACGAATTACGTGATGTTCGAATCTGCATCAACGAATTTCGTACTAATTTCAAAAATGGTATCGGACACATTTAACGAAAAATTTCCGCGATCGCGTTACGCCCTTAATACAATACAGTAGCATTGTTCAATATAATCAACCCCCTAAAACGAAATTACTTTTTCCTAACGAGTCTTTTACTCAATCCTAACGAAACTAACGTCATTTTTCCAATTCTACCCTCCCCATAATTTACCCTAACTTGTAATTTTCTCTCTTGTTCGTTGTCTCTTAACCTCCATAATTTCTTTTATCAATTCAACTCTTTCGAATTTGATTATAAATTTAATTCAATTATCAATGAAGTAGTATCATTTTAATTAATTATTTAATTAATTGGTTTATATTTTGTTCATGGTTTAATTAATTTTTTAAAATTAGGGTTAGGGACTTAGGGTGCGTTATGGGTGGTTCTAGTGCATCAATCGTCTCGATATTGCACCAAGGTCTTGTTCCTTGCTAGTAAACAATATGGGTATCTTAATTAATCGTGTTTTGGGTGGTGGTTGTTGGTGTTTATGGGTGGTTAAACGTAGGGATTTTTTTTGAAAGAAAATCAATTTGGGTGAAATGATAAGGATGTATTAATAAAATGTCGTTTTGATTGAGTAAAAACTCGTTAGGAAAAGACACGCCCCCAATAAAATTTTTGAGCCTTTATATATACTTACTGACCTTATACAAATTTCTGAGTTCAGTTATAAGTTTTTGACATTAAATATTGACGTGATTTCACCCGATAACTTTACGCAAAAGCTTAGAAAATTTACAACAAAATTCGAAAACTGTAATAATAATTATTCATTTAGTGCCAATTACTCTATTTATTCTTCCAAGAGAACCAAGTAGATTAGAGACGACCATTCACCTTCCTTCCTTCCTTCCAACTCCGTACAAAACACTTCCATCCTCTTCATTATTTATTCCCAGTTAACATTATTTAAATACATCTGAATTCCCTCTTCATTTTTCCTTTTTATTGATAAAAAATGTTAATTGCATGCATGCAATTTCAAAAGCTTGGAGCTGTCTAAAAACCCATGTCATCATTATTAAGTAATAAATAAATTTCTTTCATAACTAAAGGTAGTTAAATTTTTATGTTTTGGGTTGTAGAGCTTTTTTTATTATATAGTATTATTGTGGATTATTAATTTAGAAATTTTATTTTACTTAATTTCTATGTTGAAATTTTAGCAGCAGAATTATTTGAGCCTGAAAATCATAAACATTCATCTTTTATTATTGAAAGTATTATTATTTGATATTTGATGGAAGCGTCCCACTTAGATTGTTCTGTTTCATTAAAATAATTCTCATATATAATGAGAAAATGAGACGATCTTTTTGGGACGGAGGTAGGCCCTGTTCTTTTCGGCTGAAACAAGGCTGAGTTGAGCTGAGCTAGTCTGATAGGAGCTGAGTTGGATTGATGAAGCTGAGCTGATAACTACATATATAAATTATCTAATAATATTTTAAAAAATGAAAAAAAAAATATAACACCAATTAATAATAATAATAATAATAATAATAATAATAATAATAATAATAATAATAATAATAATAATAATAATAATAATAATAATAATAATAATAATAACTCTAAAATTCGGAATGCAGTTTATTCTATTAACTCTGAGAAGAGTTCTGGCCTCGATGGGTTCTCTTTCGGGTTTTTTAAGGCGCCTTGGCATATTATAAGGGCTGATTTTTTTTGAGGCAATGAAGGAGTTCTTTGACAAAGGCAAAATGCTAAAGCAAGCAAATAGTACAAAGTACATTGATATCTCTTATTCCTAAGAAACAAGTCTGTCAATCTGTCTTGGACTATAGGCCTATTTCATGTTGCTCAGTCTTATACAAAACTATTAGTAAGCTACTTACAAATAGGATCAAATGTGTCATTCAAAAAATTATTGGATCGGACCTGAACAAGCTGCTTTTCTTGAAGGGCGTAGTATTCACGACAATATTGCCCTATCTCAATCGCTCATCAAGAATTATAATAGATGGTATCTCACTCCAAGGTGTATAATGAAAATAGATCTCAAGAAAGCGTTTGATTCTCTCCAGTGGAAGTTTATACAAAACATGTTTAAGGGGTTCGATTTTCCTAGAAGATTCATTGATTGGATTACAGGATGTATCACTGGCTCTTGGTTTTCGCTGAAGGTTAATGGGGTATCTCACGGTTTCTTCAAGGGTATGAGTGGAGTGCAACAAGGTGATCCTCTTTCACCGTATTTGTTTGTTTTGAGTATGGAAGTACTATCAAGGAGGCTTCGAGATATGAACACACAAAATCAGGTCTCATATCATCCAAAGTGTTGTGGAGTGAAGCTAAATCATTTGATATTTGTCGACGATCTTATGATATTTACTCGTGGAGACGTACCATCTGTTAAGGCTGCTATGTTAGCTTTAGAGAGGATTGAAAAGGAATCGGGGCTTCAGGCGAATAAGGACAAGACAAACATTTACTTTGGTGGGGTTCAGTCTTACATTAGGGATATGGTTTTGGAGGTGACAGAATTTCAAGAGGGGAGTTTCCCGTGTAGATACTTAGGTATACCGCTGAATACTGTGAGTAACACAAAAGAAAATTATACGGACTTAATAATGAAGATCAGGAACAACATTATGGGGTGGGCAACTAAGTACTTGACGTATGCAGGAAGGATACAACTTCTGAATTCAGTAGTCATTGGATGCTTAAGCTACTGGTGTGCAAATGGACTTCTGCCGGCTAATATTGTGAAGTGCATAACGAAGGACTGTACAAATTTCTTCTGGAAGGGAACGATGGAGTGCAAAGGGATGGTTTGTAAGAGTTGGGCTACCATTTGCTCCCCATGGAAGGAAGGGGGGTTTGGTATAAAACATCTAACAGCCTGGAACAAAGCGTTGGTGAGTCGATGGTTGTGGAAACTGACAACGAACCAGGGTGATATATGGAGCAAATGGCATCAATATTATGTCATTGGAAGGGCAGATATATGGGCAATGTCAATCAAGGAGAAGCACACAGCAACTTTCAAGAGCATTCTTCGAATAAAGGAGGAAATACTAATGACAGCAGGATCTTATTTGGAGGCGGGGAAAATACTTGGGAGCTGGTCGATTAATGGAAAACTTAATCTCGCAAAGGCTTATGAATGGTTTCGACCAAAGGTAGTAGGTCATAACTCGAGGCTAAATCTTCAAAAAATGAGTATCATACCCAAACATGGTGTTATAGCAGCAATGGCAGTACAAAGTAAACTGGCGACAATTGACAATATGCAGAAAAGAGGAATGCAGTGGGTTAACCGTTGCATTCTCTGTCAGAAGGCGGAAGAATCACATGGGCATCTCTTCTTTCAGTGTTACTACTCAAAGCAGGTTTGGATAGGAATTCTTAACTGGCTGCACATGACAGGACAAGGGTATAAACTGAGTACGGAGCTTAAATGGGCAGCAGGAAGGAGAAACCGAAAGCATTGGAAGCACGATTGGCATATCAGTGCTATTGCTGTTACCGTGTATCAGATTTGGCGTGAAAGGAATGATCGAATTTTTGTAGACAGTCATAGATCTCATAGTACAGTAGTTAAGCAAATTAAATTCGAAGTTTTTGCTAGGCTAAGGAGTGGAGGGATTATGTTTCGATAGGATTGATTTTGGTTTTCTCTTGTGCTCTAGCACTAGCTAGAGGTTATAACTTTTTGTAAGACAAGTCCCTTTTGTTAATATAAAGAGTCATAACTTTCTTCCAAAAAAATAAAAAAAAATAATAATAATAACTACTTATATAAATTATCTAATAATATTTAAAAAAATGAAAACAAAATATATATAACACCAATTAATAATAATAATAATAATAATAATAATAATAATAATAATAATAATAATAATATTAATATTAATAATAATAATAATAATAATAATAATAATAATAATAGTAGCAACAATAATAACAATAATAATAACAATAATAAAATTAATAATAATAATAATAATAATAATAATAATAATAACAATAATAACAATAACAACCACAACAACAACAACAACAACAACAACAACAACAACAACAATAATAATAATAATAATAATCAATAATCGCCGGCTAGTGAGAGAAAACTTTCTCTCTCAAGAAACTAATTCTCTCTAAATAACAGAATCCTAACTAACTTTTGTTTCTCTTGACGCCATGGCTGCTGAACCTAGTAAACCTCGAGGTCGTGGTAGACCTCCTAAGAGCTCGAAGAAGGATGCTAGATCTTATGAGGAGCTTGTTGTTGAACGCAACTCCTCCATTCCTGCTACAAGAAGCTCCGCGCAAGGAATGCCGGGAAATAGGGTTTTAGGGGGTGATTTGAAATCCTCCACCATGGATGACCTTGCACCTCCTTTGGATGATCTCATAACACAGGAATCTCCTGTGCAAGGTAAATCGCTTCTTAATGATCTCATCTCTCATGCTTTTCGTAGTTCTACTTCTACGGAATCTTTGAAAGCTGTGTACTTAATTGCTAAACCTTCGATTGGAGGGGATTCTCCTGGACTTATTCATATTACTAATCCTACTAGTAACATTGTTGTTAGTGCTAAGAATTTGGATGTTACTACTGGCAATACTATTGTTAGTGGTAAGGAGGCACCTAAATCTTGGTCGGACATTGCTAAACCTCCAAGTACAGCGGGTATGGGGTTATTATTTAATGAAGAGAGTGCTGATGCCAGCGAAATCAATCTGGATTTGGATGATTTTGCCGAGGAATTGGGGAAATGGAATTTGACATTAATGTGTCAAGTTATTGGCACTAAGCCTTCCCTCCAGGGAATGAAGGACTATGCATTAAAAAATTGGGGGAAAATTGCTATGCCTTTAGTGCGATTGTTTAAAAAGGCTGGTTTAGTTTGCGGTTTTCATCTCAAGAACAATTAGAGGCTGTGATGAAGGGAGGTCTTTGGAAATATGGGCACTACTCCATGATCCTTAAGCAATGGACTCCTACTTTTTCCTTGGAAATGGATAAAGTTTCCTTGGTTCCTGTTTGGGTGCTGTTTCATGGACTAGACCCTGTACTATGGACTGAAACTGTTCTTAGCAAAATTGCTAGTAAAATAGGGAGACCTTTATTTGCTGATTTAACTACTACATTGCAAGCAAGGGTCTCTTTTGCTAGGGTGTTAATTGAGGTAGATGTCTCCAAGGATCTTCCTGAGACCTTACCCATTAATGCTCCTATTATTGGTTACTTCTCTCAACCTGTTGAATACGAATGGGTACCATATTATTCTGATGAATGTGGCAAATTGGGGCATTTAAAGAATAAATGTAATAAGAAGAAGAAACTGATTGGGCCAAAGAAAATATATGTTCCAGTTAAGAAGATGGTAGCAGATAGTGTGCTAGGTGGTACCTCAGGGGATCCGAATGGAACACTCCCGGCGGCAGGGTTTGAGGCTGGTAATACTCTACCTGTGCACCCAGGAATCTCTTCTGATCTAGTTGTAATGCACTCAGGATGCACACTTGACCCTGTTGTAACCGATCTAATTGTTAAGGGGCTCCAGAAGGGATACACTGTCTCAGCTGGTAGCAAATTGAATGTTGCTCTCTCAAACAGATTTGCTGTGTTTGGAGATATGGAGGCTGATGGTGATGACTCACTAGGTGGTACCTCAGATGGCACTGTGGATGTGGTGGTTGAGAAGGCGCAAAATGGGAACTCAGGAGGCCAAAGGCTAGGTTCCATTTCATTCGTCTCACCCCCATCTCTGTCCCATGCTGTAATGCATCAAGGATGTGAGTCTCAGCAAACTCTTGCCAATCAAGTTGGCATAGTGGAGTTATCTGACCCTATTCCCCCTGATAAATGATAGTTGCTTCTAGGAATGTTAGGGGAGAAAATGATCCAATAAAACTTGCGGATATTGCTAAATTTCTTAGGATCAATAGGATTGATGTTTTTGGTATCCTTGAAACTCGTATTAAAATGCATAAGGCAAAGGGTCTGGCTAATAAGTATTTTGCAGGCTATGGGGTTAAGTGTAATTACTCCACTCACTATAATTGTCGTATATGGGTGGTTTGGAAGGAGACTACAATCTCCTTGACTGTCCTTCGCTCTGAAGCCCAATCTATGCATTGCCAGGTCTGTCATCTGGCAACCAATGCTAAATTGGCTGTTACTTTTGTTTATGGTTATAATGATGCCAATGATAGGATTCAATTATGGGATGCTCTTCAGGCTATTAATATCCAGGACTGCCCTTGGTTAGTTCTTGGGGATTTTAATGTTGTGAGAAACTCGGATGAGAAGATTAGTGATACTCCTCCTATCTTATCTGAAATGATGGATTTCAACTATTGTATCAACCATTGTTACCTGGATGAACTACCTACTTCAGGTTGCAAGATGACTTGGACTAATAAACAAGAAGTCTCTTCTAGGGTTTGGTCCAGATTATATAGGGCATTAATGAATAAGGCTTGGATGGATTCTTTTCCTAATGCTAGTGTTGAATGTCTGCAGCCGGGTTTGTCTGATCATTCACCCCTTTTGGTTAAGGTGTTTGATGAAGCTAAACCTAGTCCTAGGTTTAGCTTCTTAAACTGTTGGATCTTCAATGATAAATTTAAAGATACTGTTAGTCAAGCTTGGTCTGTTCGTGTGGCGGGGACTGCAAGTTTCAAGCTATTTGCTAGGCTTAAGAATGTTAAGAAAGGACTGTCAATCATGCATAAGAATTCCTATTCCAATAGGAAAAATTACAAAAAACCACCACGTATTTACCGTATTTTACAAATTACCACCATGTATATTCGTTTTTACAAATTACCACCATTACTTCAACGTATAATTACAAAACACCACCGTATTTATGTCTCGACTCTCACTTATCTTATTTCTCGACAAACTAAGTAAACATTTATATAAACTACCTAAACTACCCTCCATTAAAAAAAAATAAGAATTCATTCTTACCAACCAAGAACAAACAATTATCGCACAATCAAAATTCCAAAAAAAATCACAAACCCTAGTTTTGTATAATCACTGATGGGGGAATGCAGTTATTCTCAAATCAAAACACTACAGGAGGATTAACATTCAACCCAATTTCATACAAATATAACTATATATGCGATTTTCTACTCCAAAGTAGTTAAGTAAGAACCTTGTCGTACTCGATTGTAAATCCGACGACAAATCTGACGACCATCGTCAAGACCGCCGCACCCTCGACCTTCTTCTTCTTAGGGCTGAAGAGCTCATCTCCATGACCGTCAACGGCTCCTTGCCCTGACGAGTCACACGCCAAAACCTCCTCCGCCATGGTCGAACCCGGTTTAAGGATTCCGGCTGCACCTCTGGTGCAGGCTCAACTTAGTCTGGCTATCTTTGTCGATGAATTTGTCCTCAAATTAGGTTGAATGTTCATCAATTAGGTTGGATATTTCATACTTGGTTTAAGTCAATTTGGGATTAGGTTGAATGTTCGTCAATTAAATTGGATGAATTTGGGGTTTTGTAATTTTAGGGTGAAATTTTGAATGAGTACGGTTTGCTTTGTAATTATGTTGTTTAATCGAGGGTAGTTTAGGTAGTTTATATAAATGTTTACTTAATTCGTCGAGAAATTAGACAAATGAGAGTCGGGATATAAATACGGTGGTGTTTTGTAATTATACGTTGAAGTAATGGTGGTAATTTGTAAAAACGAATATACATGGTGGTAATTTGTAAAATACGGTAAATACGTGGTGGTTTTTTGTAATTTTTCCATTCCAATATTGCAAAAAGAATTACTGACTTGGAAGAGAAAATCAGGAATTGCCAAGCTGAGATACAAGTTTTCCCTCTTTCTGAGGCACTGCTTCACCAAGAGGAAGATCTTCTTTTGCAGTACAAGGAGATGAGGAAAGTTGAGTTGAGCATATTGCAGCAAAAGGCTAAAGTTGAGGGAGTAATTCACAATGATTGTTCCACCAAGTTCTTTCATGATAAGATCAAAGCTAGGAAGGTTCATCAATTTATTGGGACCATTCGGGATAAAGATGGGTCCCTGCAGATGGGATCTAATGCTGTTGGGCAAGCTTTTGTTAGATATTATGAGTCCTTATTAGGGACTAAAGCTGATACATGTAATCTGGATAGGTAGTTCATTGCTAAAGGGGCTGTTGTTCCATCTTCTATGTGGGATTCCTTAACTGCCATCCCCACTCATGAGGAGATTAAGGAGACATTGCATCATATTGGATCCCATAAAAGTCCAGGGCCTGATGGATTCTCGTCTGAATTCTTCAAGGCTACTTGGTCAGTGGTCGGTTCTGATTTTACTAATGCAGTTTTGGATTTCTTTAACACTGGAAAAATGGGTAAGCAGGCAAACACTACTCTCATAACCCTAATTCCCAAAAAGCATTCTTGCTCTTCTGTGATGGATTATAGGCCAATTTCGTGTTGCACCACTGTCTATAAGACAGTTACTAAAATCATTGCTAACAGGCTCAAAACTGTCCTGCCTCTTGTGATTGGTCCTGAGCAGGCAGCATTTGTCTCTGGGAGAAATATACATGATAATATTGCATTGTCTCAGGCTTTAATAAAGGGGTATACTAGGAAGTTTCTGACTCCTAGATGCTTGATGAAGATTGACATTAGGAAAGCGTTTGATTCTCTGCAATGGGAGTTCATCAAGGATATGTTACAGTCTCTTCATTTTCCTGAGAGATTTATTATTAATTGGATTATGAGTTGTGTCTCAGGAGCCTGGTACTCTCTCAAGCTAAATGGAGGTATATTTGGGTTTTTCAAAGGAAGGAGTGGCATTAGACAAGGAGACCCTATATCTCCTTATCTATTTGTCCTTAGTATGGAGATTTTGTCCAGATACCTTAGGCAAGTAACTCAGGAAATTAATGTGTCTCTTCATCCCAAATGCTCTAAATTGCGCCTCAATCACTTGGTTTTTGCGGATGATTTGATCATTTTCATGAGAGGTGATGTTCCCTCTGTTATGGCTATCAAAGCTAAGCTGACTTTATTTGCCCAGAACTCAGGTCTGACTGTTAACTCAGATAAATCTGATATATTTTTTGGTGGGGTAAAACCTGTGGTTAAGCAACAGATTTTGGCTGATTCTGGATTTGTTGAAGGGTCCTTCCCTTGTAAATACCTTGGTATGTCGCTGAATGCTGCAAGGAATAATATTGACATGTTTAGCAGCTTGATTACAAAATTTCAGAACAATGTCATGCATTGGTCTAATCATAGTCTTTCGTATGCTGGTAGAGCTCAACTCATAAACTCTGTCCTGTTTGGTATTGCCAATTATTGGTGTGCATCTTCTTTGCTGCCTAAAGGAGTGATTAAGATCCTCAAGAAAATCTGCAAAGATTTTTTCTGGTCTAATCAGCCTAACAGGAAGAGGTTGGTGTTCAAAAGTTGGATGAGTATTTGCTCCCCCCTGAAAGGAAGGTGGTTTCAACATAAAAGAACTTCTAGCGTGGAAAAAAACGCTCGTTGGACAATGGCTTTGGCAAATTGAGAACAATCATCAAAGTCTTTGGATGAGATGGATCAGGCAGTATGTTATTCAGGCTGGATCTATCTGGACCATTCAGAGTAGGGATGCTCTCTCTGAAACTTTGCGAAGTATCATCTGCATTCGTTCTGAAATGCTGCAACGGACTGGCAGTATTGGTAGTAGTAAGCTGCTCCTCCAATCATGGACCAAAGGTGGGCGATTTAGTACTAAACTTGCTTATGATTGGTTCATAACTCGTCAAAATGTTATCCCTTGGTGTAAAGCTATTCAGGCTACTGTCATTATTCCACGGCATAGAATTGTTGCTTCATTAGCTTTGCAGGGTAAACTAGCCACAATTGATGCATTACAGCGAAGAAATCTACCCATCCCTAATAGATGTACGCTTTGTAGACATTGCGCTGAGTCTCATGATCACATCTTCTTTAAGTGTCGGTTTTCAATGGAACTGGTGGACTACTGTAATACCTGGCTCGGGGTTAAGCCTTGGCCTTGTTACTCGTTCTTAGTTGTGGCTAGAGTTCTGAGTTTCAGGCCTCAAAAGGTTGTTTGGGTTTAGGAGGGACAGAAAATGCTGTTATGTGCACTGGTATATGTCATATGGAGAGAACGAAACACAAGGCTTTTTGCAGGTAAAGAGAACTCGGCCTTGCAATACTTTCATCAAATTAAAGCGGAAGTGAGTATCAAGATGCACTATAAGTTTCCTAGCTTGCACCAATTTGTATAGTTGACTTGTTTGTACAGTCTTATAGATGGGTTTGTTGGTTTTTCTTTGCATTGTCAAAGACTTGGGTATACTTGTAAGACTTGTTCTCTTTACCCTTCTTGGAGGAATAAGAGTTCTAAATTTCTTGCAAAAATAATAATAATAATAATTAATTAATTAATAATAATAGTAATAATAATAACAACAACAACAACATAGAACTCTCTCCAATTCATTTGATTTCTACTTTTGTTTTTTCATACTTGACATAGTAAAATTTGTTATGTATGTATCTTTGATTACGTAATATACAAAAGTTTATATTTTGATATTCATAAATTTTAATGCAATACAAATAATACTCACACGCTATATATATATATATATATATATATATATATATATATATATATATATATATATATATATATATATATATATATATATATATATATATATATATACATTGTATTCACTAAAAAATACGAGCACAAATATTGGAACAATCGAACTAGTGACGATAATATGAATAGATTAGAATAATAATGCAATGCATGGTTTTGAAAAAGTAAGCACGTGATGGACTTGACACGTGACGACTAAAAGTCGTAAAAAAGTTTTAACGTGAATATATAAATGATTATTTATATATATATATATATATATATATAGAGAAGGGATCAAATAAGTTCACCATATGTAATTAAGTCTATATTAAAGTTACAGATGACATACGTTAAAGTTGCATTTTTTCAGAATTGATATGTAACTGTAACATTCAGCTCTTTTATCACTTCAAGTGATAAAGTGCAACTTTAACACTCATCTCGTGTAACTTTAAGCACCTTTTGTGTAACTTTAACACTTGAACTTATGAACTTATAAGAGTTGTTGGCCTTATGTGAACCTATCTCTATATATATATGTATATATATAAATATTATATATATATATATATATATATATAAATAGTAATAGTGAATAATATTATATATATTTATATATTATAAATATTTATATATTTATACTAGTCGCAATGTAAATATATAAATATTTATATATTATATATATATTATAAGTAATAGTGAATAATATTATATATATATATATATATATATATATATATTTATAATAGTATTAGAATAATTATTTTTATATATATATAAAAGTAAGCACGTGTGAATAATAATAATAATCAGGCTGGCTAGTAAGAGAAACTTTCTCTCTCAAGAAAAAACGCTCTCGCAACGTAACAGAATTCTCAACTAACTTCTTGACGCCATGGCAACGGAACCAAGCAAGCCTAGAGGTCGAGGACGACCTCCTAAAAGTTCGAAGAAGGACTCTAAGTCATATGAGGAGCTGGTTGAAGGTCGAAATTCTTCCATCCCTGTAACTCGAAGCAATTCGCAGGGATTGGTCGGAGAATCGGGTTTAGCCGGAGATTCGGGTTTTGCCATGAACAACCTTTCTCCACCTGAGGATGAGCTAAACGTACAGGAACCTCCTGTGCGAGGTAATTCACTCATCAATGATCTTATTTCAAATGCTTTTCGTTGTTCGTCCTCTACTAAAAAAGGAAATAGGGTGGAATCGCCTATTATCTCTTCTGTAGCTATGAACTCCATTGATAAAGCTCAACCTATAGTTGTTGATAATGTGATTCCCCCTTCTGAAAGTGTTAGAGAAATGACCAAATCTTGGTCGGATATTGCCAAACCTCAAAGTAAAGCGGGTATGAGGTTATTTTTTGATGAATCAAGTGCTGAGGCTACTGAAATTAGTCTAGAGCTAGATGATTTTGCTGAGGAATTGGAGAAGTGGAACCGTACTCTGATGTGCCAGGTCATTGGCACACAACCTTCCCTCCAAGGAATGAAGGATTATGCATTGAAGAATTGGGGGAAAATCGCGATGCCTGCAATTCAACTGTTCAAAAAAGGATGGTTTAGCTTGCGATTCTCTACCAAGGAAAGCTTGGATGCTGTGTTGAAAGGTGGCCCATGGAGATATGGGCATTTCTCCATGATCCTTAAGCAATGGACTCCTAACTTCTCTGCTGAAATGGACAGGATCTCCTTGGTCCCTGTATGGGTTCTGTTTCATGGCCTTGATCCGGTACTGTGGACTGAAAGTGCCCTGAGCAAGATTGCCAGTAAAATAGGGCGCCCTTTATTTGCAGATCTAACTACAACCCTGCAGGCTCGGGTGTCATTTGCTAGAGTATTAATTGAAGTTGATGTCTCTAAGGATCTTCCTAAGAATATCCTTGTTAATGTTCCCATAATTGGTTACTTTAATCAAGAAGTTCAGTATGAATGGGTGCCCTTCTACTGTGTTGAATGTGGAAAACTAGGATACCTTAAAAACAAATGTAACAAGAGAAATAAATCAGTGGGACAAAAGCATAAACAGTATGTCCCTGTGAAGAAGAATATGAATTTGGATAGTGTGCTAGGTGGTACCTCAGGGGGGGTCAGCAAGGGACACTCCTGGCGGCTGGGGTTGAGGCTGGTTATACTCTCCCTGAGCACCCAGGAATCTCTCCTGATCCGGCTGTAAAGCACTCAGGATGCACACTGGACCCCAAAGTGTTTGAGCTTATTGAAAAAGGCAAACAGAAGGGATATGTTGCTCGTCCAAAAGTAATCCTTTCAAACAGATTTGCTGCTTTTGAAAATATGGAGGGTGACGAAGATGGCTCACTAGGTGGTACCTCGGATGACACTGTGGGTGTGGTGGGTGAGACTGCTAAGGATGGGATCTCTAAGTCAAGATCATCCTCAGTCCTCTCACCTACACCTCAGTCTCATGCTGTAAAGCATCAAGAATGTGAGTCTCAGCAAACCCTTGCCACAATTAATGGCATACTAGTGAATTCAGACCCTATCCCCCCTGGTATATGATTATAGCTTCATGGAATGTAAGAGGATGGAATGATCCTTTAAAGATTGTGGATATTGCTAAATTTCTTAGGATCAATAAAATTGATGTTTTTGGTATCCTTGAAACTCGTGTTAAAGCTCACAAACATAAGGTTTTAACTAAGAAATTCTTTAATGGTTATGGGGTTGCTTGTAACTACTCTTCACATTACAATGGAAGAATTTGGGTGGTGTGGAAGGAAGCCACCGTTTCTTTATCCTTGCTTCACATTGAGGCCTAATATATGCATTGACAGATCTGCCATTTGGCTTCTTATTCCAAAATGGGAGTTACTTTTGTATATGGGAGTAATGATGCACAAGAAAGGTTTCATCTATGGGAGGGTCTTAGGGGTATTAGCTCGCTAAGCTCTCCTTGGATGATTCTAGGGGATTTTAATGTGGTTAGAAATATGGAGGAAAAAATCAGTAAGCTATCTGAAATGATGGACTTCAATTCTTGCATTAACTTCTGTCAGTTAGAGAAGATGCCAAGTTCAGGGTGTTTGATGACTTGGACCAATAAGCAAGAGGTTAATACTAGGGTTTGGTCTAGGTTGGACAGGGCTCTAATGAACAAGGCATGGGTTAATGCATACCCAAGTGCCAATGTTATTTGTATGCAGCCTGGACTCTCCGATCATTCCCCTCTTCTGGTGAATGTTTTTGCTGAAGTCAAGCCTAATCCTAGGTTTAGCTTCTTAAATTGTTGGATCAATAATGAGCACCTTTTGGATACTGTTACTCTTGCCTAGTCAAAAGAAGAGGCTGGTACAGCAGGGTTTAGGCTTTTTTCTAAATTAAAACAAGTGAAGAAAGGCCTTACCATTATGCACAAGCAGTCCTACTCCAGCATAGATAAAAGAATTGCTGATTTAGAGAATCAAATTAAGACTTGTCAAACTGAAATGCAGCTTTCTCCTATGTCTGTCATGCTTATGAGACAGGAAGAGACCCTTATTAATCAGTATAAGACTCTCAGGCAGGCTGAACTTAGTATTTTGCAGCAGAAAGCAAAAGTGGATGATGTATTGCTTAATGATTGCTCTACCAAGTACTTTCATGATAAAACCAAAGCTAGGAAGATTCATCAATATATTGGTTCTATCAAGGACAAGGATGGTAATTTGAAAATAGGATCCCAAGATGTTGGAGCAGCTTTTGTGGATTATTATAAATCTCTTTTGGGTTCTCAAACTGCTACTTCTAAACTGGATAGGGAGTTCATGGGTAAAAGTCCCATTGTTCCTACTGCTATGTGGGAGGTTCTCATAGCTTTGCCCTCACCTGATGAAATTAAAGAAACACTCCATCATATTGGCTCTCACAAGAGCCCGGGCCCTGATGGATTCTCTTCAGAGTTCTTCAAAGGTGCCTGGTCTGTGGTGGATTCAGATTTCACTAAGGCAGTGCTAGAATTCTTTACAACTGGTAAAATGGGTAAGCCGGCTAATACCACTCTTATTACCCTTATTCCAAAGAAGCCTACATGTTCCTCTGTTCTTGACTTTAGGCCAATCTCTTGCTGTACTACTGTCTATAACACTGTCACTAAAATCATTACAAATAGACTGAAGATTGTCTTACCGTTGTTGGTTGGTCCTGAATAGGCAGCCTTTATCTCTGATAGAAATATACATGATAATATGGTCCTTTCACAAGCTTTGATCAAAGGCTATAATAGGAAGTTTTTCCTAGATGCCTTATGAAAATTGACATAAGAAAAGCCTTTGATTCTATTCAGTGGGATTTTATCAATGACATGCTGCAATCTCTTAACTTTCCCCCTTTGTTTGTAAAGTGGATTATGAGCTGTGTGTCAGGAGCCTGGTACTCGCTTAAACTCAATGGTGGTGTTGTGGGGTTCTTTCAAGGCAAGAGTGGTATAAGGCAAGGAGATCCTATCTCCCCCTACCTTTTTGTCCTTAGTATGGAGATACTTTCCAGATACTTAAGGCAAGCTACTTAGGCTAAAAATGTTTCTTTGCATCCTAAATGTACCAAGTTGGCTCTTAATCATTTGGTATTTGCTGACGATTTGATGATATTCATGAGGGGTGATGTTCCTTCTATCAAGGCTATTAAAGAATGGTTACATTTATTTGCTCTTAACTCTGGTTTGGCTGTCAACAATGAGAAGTCTGAGATTTTTTTTGGTGGAGTCCAGCCTGAAATTAAGCGAACGATACTAGATCAATCTGGGTTTGTGGAGGGAGCTTTCCCTTGCAGGTTTCTTGGTATGCCTTTGAATGCAAGTAGAAATTGTATTCATACCTTCAGCAGTCTGATCACTAAGTTTCAGAATAGTGTAATGCACTGGTCTAATCACAGCCTTTCCTTTGCTGGTAGAGCTCAACTTATAAATTCAGTCCTCTTTGGTATTTCTAATTACTGGTGTGCTTCGGCTCTCCTACCTAAGGGAGTTCTTAAGATACTCAAGAGGATATGTAAAGATTTTTTCTGGTCTAATAAGCCTAATAGAAATAAAATGGTCTTCAAGAGCTGGATGAGTATATGCTCCCCTTGGAGAGAAGGGGGTTTCAACATTAAAGAACCACTGGCGTGGAATAAAACGTTGGTAGCAAAATGGTTATGGCAGATTGAGACTAATCATCAGAGTTTATGGATGAGTTGGATTAAGCATTACATAATTCAGAACAAGTCTATCTGGACTATTGATTCAAGGGATGCATTCTCTGATTCCTTGCGCAGCATTCTTTGTATTCGCTCTGAGATTATGTTGAAGACAGGTAGCATTGACAGTGGACAGAAACTCCTGCAATCCTGGTCCTCAGGGGGAAAGTTCTGCACAAAAAAGGCCTATAACTGGTTCAGAACGCAGCAGCATATTATCCCATGGCTCAAGACATTGCAATCATCTGTGATTATCCCTAGACATCGAGTGCCTGCCTCTTTAGCTCTGCAGAAGAAGCTTCCAACAATCGACGCACTCCAGCATAGAGGGTTAGCTATTACTAATAGATGTGTTCTTTGTAAAAATCATGCTGAATCACTACAGCATCTGTTCTTTAATTGCAAATTCTCTTCTGATCTGATGGATGTCTGCACTGCCTGGTTTCGATGTTCATGGCCTTGTTATTCCCTCCCTGGGTTGGCTAGGTTTGTGAGCTTTAGGCATCAACGTCAAGCCTGGATTAAGGAAGGACAGAAGTCACTTCTGTGTGCCTTAGTCTATACAATTTGGAGAGAAAGGAATTCTAGAATTTTTGCTAGGAAAGAGAGTTCCTTAGTGCAATGCTTTCACATAATCAGGGTTGATATTAGCTGTAGAATGCATTATAAATTCCCTACTCTACATCAGTTTATATAGTGTGATTTGTTGTTTCATTTAGTTGGTGTTTAAGCTAAGGGTTTTCTTTGCTTTTGCAAAGGGTTGGATATACTTGTAAGACTTGTTCTCTTTTCTACCCTTTATGGAGGAATAAGAGTTCTAAATTTCTTGCAAAAAAATAAAAAAATAAAAAATAATAAGGGTTATTTAACAACAATAATACCAACTATAGGGCGTCTTCCCAAAATAATATCAATTTCAATAAATCCGAGAATAATACGTATTATTGGAGTAGTTAAACAAGAGTAGTATAAGTGAATTTATAACCTGCTGCATCAGGTCACCTAATTAATATTTAACCTGCTACTTATCCTCCATCCTCCTCCTTAGACACGGATAACGGGTGAACTGTGTCGGGTCAGTTTTGGGTCAGGTCACTTTCGGGTTATAATAATTGGGTTGACTTCGGATCGGGTCGGATAATTTCGGGTTCGGGTCATTCTCCGGTTTGCTGTTTTCAACCTTTTTAGGGATATCGACTAATTTTCTATAATAATAGTCGGGTCAGTTTCGGGTTAGCTCGGGTCAAAATCATGCTACGGTTCGGGTGTCGGGTCGGTTTCCGTTTGGCTTATTCGTGTCGGGTCAGTTTTCTAAAGTCTACTCCTCCTTACTCTTCTCCTTCCTCCTCTCTCTCCATTAACCTTCATCCTTCTTTCGTTTTTTTCTATAAGTTTCGTTTAGATTAACGTGTTGATTTTGGTGTAGGACTGTGTTGTTAGTCAGATTTGGTGAGGTTGAAAGAAGAGGAAGATCGAAGACGTTAATGACGTTTAATGCCTCGTATACTGAGTAAGTGAAAAAGAGTGAACATTAAACAAATTAAAGGTGAAAAAGCAAGGTGAACGAGTTCTATCGTTAACTGGTTATCTATACTACTCTGATTTAACTACTCCAAAAATATGTATTATTCTCAGATTTATTAAAATTGGAATTATTTTCGGAAGACGCTCTATAGTTGATATTATTGGCGTTAAATAAAATTAAAGGTGAAAAAGGAAGGTGGAAGGGTTTTACAGGTAACCGGTCACCCATACTACTCTCGTTTAACTACTTCAATAATATGTATTATTCTCAGATTTATTAAAATTGATATTATTTTGGGACGACGCCCTATAGTTGGTATTATTGTTGTTAAATAACCCAAATAATAATAATAATAATAATAATAATAATAATAATAATAATAATAATAATAATAATAATAATGTGATATACATGATAGGGGGTATTCTTTTTTGTAAGATTGTCTGTTTTTGATTAATAAAAGAGTCATAACATTTCTTGCAAAAAAAAATATTATTATTATTATTTATTTATTTATATGAAACGGGAGTTGAATTAAGATCGACACAAATTAAAATAAGGTCTTGTTGTTATTGTTATAATTATGGCATTTGGAAATTAATGCAAGTTTCTTTTCATAAAAAAATAATAATAATGATAATATTATTATTGTTGTTATTTTTATTACCCATATCTCATAGTGTTAATAATAATAACAAATTATTATTATCATCGTCAACGTCGTTGTCGTCACCATCATCGTCATTGTTTTTATTATCGTTATTATTATTATTTTCTATTTTTTTTATCATCATTATTATTATAACAGTTATTAATTAATATTATTATGCACTCTATAATATTTTTAGGTCTTAAAGTAGATATTACTTGGCATTAAAAGGGAAAATCATAATCCATATGCGGATGAGTTGTGGATGAATTGAATTTTGACGCATAAGATTTCACAGTGTGTTTAATATAGAAGTCAAAAAAACCCCGTGAGTATGTAGATAAAGGACAATCCCGGAGAGTTTATGATAAATGTAAATTTTATCGTAAGCATATAATAAGAAGAACAAATGAAGTCACAATGAGTACAAAACATAATGTCATCGATTTTTCAATTTATGGAGCAACACTTTCATTTTTTCCATATATTCTTACAACTTATTGAAATTATTTTTTTCAAATGATGAAATTTGATTGTATTACTTTCAAGTGAATATGTGACTTATTTGCAAGCCTAAGTCGAATAATTAATGTTCGTAAACTATTTGACCGTCTAAGTAAAACTAAATAAATTTTTTTTTGAGACAATTATTATTTACATGCATGACTCGACCCACGGCCACGACCCTATATATCCACCCGACCCGTGATAAGTCATAGGGTTATTATGTACGCAACTTATTAAAAACACATTCGCTCACACAAATTATATATTCATATTGTAACACCCGTGATTTATCATGGGGGTTTCGGTTTTTTCCATTGAACTCTAAAATTGACTCATTTATGAATCTGGGTGGAAAAATACTATTTTGATGATACCCGTGAAAATTCATGATCATCCAAATGTAGAGAAAGCAAAGTTTTGTATTTGACTGTGAGAAATTTGACTGTAATTTTCAAACCAAAAAATAAAATAAAAAAGAAAACAGTAGAATTTAGTATAGAATAAATGGCGAACAATTGAAATTTAAGGTAAACAAAATATCATATACGATCTCAAAAAAATTGCAAAAAGAAGATAAAAATTGTGCGTAATTCTAAACAAACACAATTCATGCTGTCAATTTAATCATTTCCGAGGGTTTTATCACCAGGCCAAGAATCAATACACTGACAAAGAGACATGACATTTTGACACATGAGAATTGATTTAATGTCTTCTCGTAATTCCTCGGCCTCGTAATTGATCGAGTAATTGAGTACAATTAACAAAACTGTCTTCTCGGTAAACATCTTCTTTCTTCAACATTTTTCAGAGTGTAAGAGAAAAAATATTATGAAATATATATACTCATTTGAAAGCTCTTTACGTAAAGAATTTTATGGTATATTTAAAATTTTGAACTAATATATTTACATAAAAATTGAAGTCAAAGACTCACCACGAAAAATCAAAACGTCATATATATTGATACGGAGGGAGTAATAACCTAATAACTTGATAACCTAATATTTATTTTAACTTATTAGTACGTCTTTGGTCTATTTATTTATTTATTTATTTATTTATTTATTTATTTATTTATTTATTTATTTATTTATATATTTATTTCTCTCGATCGATTTTAACCCGATTTCATACTTGAACCGACTTTTGACTCGATATCTATTTGTACCGTAACAGCGTAACACAATTTACAATTTAATATGAATAATACTTTAAATATAATTTGGACTTTTTCCGATGAAACTACATTACCAGTCTTCTTTGACGAAGTTACAACTCTAAGCATCTTGACGATTTGCAATCGAGCCTAAGAACTCATAGAGAAGAAGATGCGCAGTAATCGGTAAGCTTTCCCTGCTGTAATACAACGCATAGTATGTTCTTTCATTAGTAACTGTACAGGTCAAAAATGACAGAAAGGAAGGAGATCACTGAAAAAAATTATGTTCAAGTATGATCATCAATTCATCATGCACTAAAATGACTGTTACGCACATTATCAATGAGCATTTTCATCCTAACAAAATCAATAAGCAAGTGGGAAATCGATATCAAGCACAACAATTCATGTTGATGTAAAAAAATATATGAAATATTAATATCGTTTGAACCGGGATATTTGTAGTTAAATATTTGTAAATCATAGTCTGGTGTTCCAACTCTATCCATTGAGCTGGTGTAAAAGGTCCTCTGATCCCTGTAAAAGAAATATGTATTCTCCATTCACGTTTCCAGTACCAAAGCCAGAGCTATTCAATCAAAAGGAAAATATTAAACCCATATTGTTCATGCAAAACAAAAAAAAACACCCAAATAAAATACTCGTATCATAAAGAGGACCAAGATGTTTTGAGAAATTGAAATTTCATGTCAACACTAAAAATCATAGCATGGTTGTTGCAAAACAAAAAAGAAATCTTAGAGCACCTAAATGAAATTAATATATATACTTGTATGTCTCACAAAATTAAGAAATCAAGAGCTAATAGTCTATTTGATAAACATGTGTGAGTTTTGAACTTACTGGAGCGGAAGAAAGATGATCCAAAAATACATATGTCATCCTTCATTTCTTCAATCTTCTTCAAGAATCAATCCGATGTTCAATCTTGTCCCTTTAAAGTTCAATCTGATGTTCAAAAACACATGTCATGTTTGAAGAACCTAAAAATTCAACCTAAAAGATTAAATGAAACTTATGAGATATTGAATAACCTACTCATAATCAAAGTCGGAGATAAATGCATATATAATTTGGAAAGCGTAAAAATTGAATGTTTTATAGTGTAAAAACAGTAATTAATTCATAGAGCTTAAACGAACTACTCCTTATTTAATAATAATAACTATTCCGTATTTCGTAGTAAGAGTCATAACAATTTCCCAATATTTACTCTCGAAAATACACCAAGTCGAAATAGAGAAGAACTTAACCTAATCACAAATTCTCATATGAGATGATCTTGCAATATAATATTCCGTATCAAAATTTCTAAATATCAAAAAAATTATCAAGACTATTGGTGTTGAGAGATTAATTATAACATGACAATTATGGAGTATTATTTTTTTTTTCCAAAAAAAATAATCACCTTTTTTTTGCTAATTCAACTCAAACAAAAAACTTAAATCAAATGAACATTTTTCTTCTCAAATCTTTGACGGCCCAAAAAAATATTACCTCTAACCGTTCTTCTTCACCATCCCAAAAACAATTACTCGAGCGTTATTCAACTAAAGCGTAATCAACTTGATAATCTGTACGGAGTATATGATACTATTTAAATACAAATCATTAATCACTAACATTAAGAAGATTAGTCAATAACAATGAGTTGTAATCACCTCATACAAATTCCACGACTAGTTCCAAATGCAAATAAAATCAATCAATTACCCCAGTTCATTCAACTAAAAAGCAAACAACTTATCAACTATGATCAATTAAGAAACTATTGAAACCCAAATCAATTAAGAAGATTAACCAATAAAAATGACCTATAATCATCTCATACCAACTCCACTGCTAGCTCCAATGATCCTAACAATCTGCAAAACAAAATGAAGAAAATACAAAATAAAATCAATCCCAAATTTTAAAAAAAAATCACAATAAACATATAGATAAAAACTGATACTGTAATTAAAAAACAGAAATTCAAAACAAAACCACTACTAAAACAATTGAATATAAAACAGAATGAATGCCAACCAAACAACAACACGATTGAATATTAATATATATATATATATATATATATATATATATATATATATATATATATATAGTAAAGATCAAGTGAGTCCTTTAATTTTTTTTGAGTCCATGAGTCCTAATCTTAGCCATTGATCTAAACAAGATGGATGGTTGAGATTGTATATTGTAATTAAGGTAGTAACTACCAAATTTTGGAAAAAAAATAAAAAAATCTTCCTCCTCCCTAGATTAGCGCCAACTGCTCTTCTCTCTCATCTCACCTCATTCAAACGCACGTCTAAGAAAACCCTTCAACTTCACCTCATTCAAACTCTTCGCTCAACTCAAGCAAACCCTTACACTCAATCGAACTCAACTCAATCTCTCAACTTAGCGCCAACCGAAGCTTCGCCAACTGAAGCTTCTAAGCATACTCGAGCACTCATTCATCCAACTCAACCCTATCGTTCAACTCAACTCAATCGCTCACTTTCAACTCGAGCAAGGTTACATTCGAGCCGCTTTCTAACTTCAGCAAACATTATCATCATTGTCTGATTTCATTAATTTTTTCGCTAATTATTGATTGATTAACCTTGCTGTGTTTTGTGTCCTATAATTAATTTTTTGTTATCATCATTATCTGTGTTTTCAT
Source organism: Agrostemma githago (assembly GCA_958450325.1). Classification (NCBI taxonomy): domain Eukaryota; kingdom Viridiplantae; phylum Streptophyta; class Magnoliopsida; order Caryophyllales; family Caryophyllaceae; genus Agrostemma; species Agrostemma githago. The sequence goes on from OY288254.1 coordinate 51,836,722, forward strand.
CTGTTTCGTATAATTGAATTCATTATTGATTGATTAACCTTGTTGTGTTTGTGCCCTATGATTAACTTTTTTCAGCGAACATTAGCATCATTATCTGGGTTTTCATTTGTTTCGTGTAATCTGTATGTGTCATATGTATGGTGTTATTTCGAAGACAACAATGTGTTACTGTAATGCAGAGGAGGTGTTACTCTAACTATCATCTTCGTGAAACTCTGAATCATTTTAATCTGGTACACTCAATTATGTAGATTTGTTATTCTAATTCTTATGTTACTTTAACACTTTCTTTGTGTTACCTTAATGCTTACCAGTTGTGCTTGCAGTTTATGGTGTTAATGTGACACTTATGGTATTACATTGAAGAACTAATTGTGTTACTGTGATCTAGGAGACGTGTTACTTTAGTTAATCTAACAGTTGTGCTTGCAGTTTGTTACTCTCTGGTCTATATTTATGTTACTTTGACGCGTATCAGCTGTATGTTTTGATCAGATGGCAAAAGGAGGTGACAAGTCCAGAAAAACTCGTGCCACAGATGGCAAAAGCAGGAGGCAAACCAAGGAGAAGGTCAGTTGCAGTCATTAGTATTGTTGATGTTCACCTATTAAGTGGTGCATATTTAGGTCTAACAACAGTTGAACAACCTAATTATCTTTATGTTTGTCCCTTTTCAGAAGGAAGAAGCGGAGGAAGAAGAAGTTGTTGTAGCTAAGAAGATCCAGTTCAGGTGTAGGCCACAGAGCCTCATCGAGTTAATGTCAAACTTCAATGATCGGCAGCGGGATTCTGTCATCAGAATAGGTTTTGGGGGCCTACTTTCAATGCGACTCAAAAGTTTCCCCGGTAAGTATGCAGTCGAGTTCATGACGCTTTTCGCGGATGACACGCTGATTTTCAGGCTACCAAGGAAAAGCGATCAATTCTTGGTAACGAAGCACGATGTCCACGATTGCTTCCTCATTCCATACGGTCCGAACCCCGCTGACTTGCTCCCAATGGGTCGGTCGAAGGAAGCACTGGCGGAGGATGTCGTCAGTTTGAAACAAGCATTTAGGAATCGGTTCAATATTCATACTGCAAGCGACACGATCCCTTTGTCTCTGTTGTTGGAAAAACTACAGAAGGACGTTCACGGGGGGGATGACTTTTGTAGATTGTTTGTTCTGTACAGCATGTCTATTTTTCTTAATCCAACGTCGAATTACACCGTTGATCTAAGTCTGCTGAGGTGTGTGGAGAATGTAGAGCAGATCAGGAACTATGATTGGTGCACTCTTGTATTGGATGGGCTTGCTGCAGCCTGTCAAGACTATGTTCTTCAGCAACCGACATACCTGCTCGGTTGTCTGCCATTTTTGATGATCACATACTTTCACCGTTTCCAGTACCGTGATCATCGTTGTCCGCACGATCTGCCGCTTATTAAGCATTGGGATCACGAGCGGATGCTAGACAGGCTGTATGGTTAATTTGTTGGTGGTGGGCTTGGTCGTCTTACCAAGTCAAAGGTGAATTACCCCCGTTGTCTACTTGAGGAGGTGGTGGACGAGGAGGTGGTGGATGACGGGGTGCCGCTGAGGATAACGAATGCCCTAACATCATCCGCGCACAAATCTGCGAAGTCCATAAACATCGAGCTAGCAGATGACGCTGATCTAAGAGCTAAGGCGGTTGATGTAAGTAATAAAAATTTTCATCAATAAATTCAATGTGTTACTCTAACTACCATATGTGTTACTTTAATGTTGATCACATGTTACTCTAATGAACCCGTGGTGTTACTTTAATACAAATAACAAGTTACAGTCAACCCTCCAAACTAAAACCATTTGTTTATTCTTGATGCAGGAGGTACATGAATTGTACCTCATGATGGCAAGGAATGCAGTTGCATTCCATGATTGGTGGATATCAGCCGCTTCCAAACTCAGAAGAATAACATCCGGCAAACCACTGAACGATGACCCCGTTCCGTCACAGGCCTCGCAGGACTTCTGGGGTGGAGAAGAGCTCCACCGGACGGTTGATGAAGTTTGCGAGGCCTACGCACGTGCAAAGAACGCAGCGACCCAAGGCCCTGCATTCACAGGCCAGCCCACACAAACAGCAGGTGCGAGCTTGCGTACAAATGTGGCGGGGGATGAGGATGTTGTCACTGGAGATGAGAGTCGAGGCTATCCCGACTTCGAACTGTACACGACGGCGGAGATGGTTGAGGCTGTTATCGGTGGTTCGGAGGAAAGGGATCACCAAATTGATGAAGCGAATGTTATTGAGCCTCTGTGGGTGGAAGTCGATGGACGGAAGGTCTTCCATCCTTACTTTCTCCACTCTGAAAAATTTTTAGATTGCATGCAAGTTGTCGATGAGAAGCTTGGATGCTCTTATGAATGTGGAATCCCTGAACCAGACCAGATAATAGTATCCGATTTTCTTGTCAGAAACAGTACATTGTTCAGGTCGGTTTTGAGTGTTCGGAAAGACGTAATGGATTACGTCTTTTATAACAATGACAAGTACAGTGCGAAGTATGTTTTCAATAGTGATCTAATTTCTTTACCTGATTCTATTTATCTATGTTATTTTTTTATCGATTGTCTTATAATTCATTCAAATTCTTTTTAGTGAGATGCTGGTGAGGGTTGACGACTTTTTCAACGTCCCTCGTGATGAGCTCTCGACACTCCAGCCGGGGCAGCAGCTGTCGAACGCTGTTATCGATACCTGGTGTATACTTCTTAACAGCCTGGACGCGAGTCAGACTGCGCCACGTCCTACATCACGCTGCTTCTTTGGCGTTAGCCACAGCGTAAGCTTGTCTCTGTTATTTTTATCACACCGACACAATCAACAAATAGCGTCACTAACATATCTTGAATAGAGCTGATCATGGGCCGTACCGTCCGAATAGCCCGACCCGTCCGGCCCGAAATTTTAGCGGGTTTGGACAGGGAATCTCGGCCCGAATTGTTAAATGGGCCGGACAAGCCCTGCCCGATACAACAAACGGGCCGGGCATGGACACTAATATTTTGAAACGGGTCAACCCGCCCGGCCCGCTAAAATATTATATACATTCTACAACTTATAATTATATAGGAAATGAAAAATGTATATTCATTATAATACAAAAGAAAATAATTAATCTATGCTCTAATCAAGACACATACACTTGATAATGGTATGATATAGCGAAAATACCTTTGAATTCTCAAAAAAAAATAGGCAACTCTCGCTATTGTCAAATTCTCATAATAATCTATTAATAGTCTGATATTATCACCAATTTTTGTTCAATTTATCAAATACTTTTTTTTTCTTGTATTTTGATATGTAACAAACAATTCAACTATGTTGTAATTTTTTTAAATATTTACGTAATTACCGCCTATCTTTGATGTTTGATAGTTTTTTCATTCACTCAATAATTGGCCCGATAGCCCGCGGGCCGCCCGATTTTGCATAAACGGGCGGGTAAGGGCAAGTAATCTAGGCCCGTTAGTTAGGCCCGACCCGCCCGCTTTGATGTTAAAGGGCAACTTTTTATCTTTTAGCCCGGTCCGTGTCCGGCCCGAGCCCGCATTTGAGCAGGTCTAATCTTGAATGATCATTCATAATAACCATTATCATGGGTTTTATTTCACATTAGGAATGAACATTCACAATGAGTATGGTGTGTATATTGTTACTCATTGTTCTTATATCCATAGTTAGTGTTACTCTTACACATTAATACTGTTACTCTATCACAATAACAGGCGTTACTGTAAGGGTTTCAAACTGTTACTTTAATTAATAATGAGTGTTACTCTTTCTTATTACCACGATCATGAACTGTTACTTCAACATGTGTCATGCAGAAGACAGTAATGAAGCTGTGGAAGGGCACAAAGAGTGGTGCAAAGGTCGACGTTGGCGATGAATTGTTCAACTTCTGGGACATTTGGACCGAAGTGAATAAAGACACCATAAACCTAGACTCTGACTTGGTACGTCTATATGAAACTCTTTATTACCCTTCATTACAGCTCTTTAACAATAATCGCCATAATCTTAATTACCAAATAACAGGTATTCGTCCCGGTGCTTTCGGACAACAACGACCACTACAGCTGTGCATGTATCAACTTCCTGTCAAAGCAGATTGAGTACCTAGACAACAGGAGTTACGAAGAACAGGAATTCGAAAGTCTGCCATATGTCGGGATGGCAAAAATCACCGTAAGTGAACTTGTGTTGATATATAATCGGACATTATTTCACCTTCCGTCTTATTTTTTTTTGTTGTTTTTTGTATGATTTAGGCTGTGGAAATGGGAAAGTACATGGTCAGAAAAGGTATCGCCAGGGGATCGGATGTCGCGGGCTTCCCTGTTGTCAACGTCCCATTCGCATGGCAGGGCGGAGGTTTCTCGGCGAACGACTATGGTGTCTACCTCATGATACACATGATGCTGTACAGGGGGGAAGCGTTCGAATGTTGCCTTGGCACAATGGAGGCGAACAACCTCTATAGAGCGGAGATTGCGGCGACTCTGATCCTGTGTGACAACAATAAGGACAGAGATGAGGTTATAGCGAGGGTGAGAGAGTTCCTAAACGATAAAGCGAATATCGCCATCGAGAGAACTATATCGAGTGTTGCGGGGTCTACCGGGGGTACCGTCAAGAGGGCAGGCGGGACAGAATATGATGAACGACCGTCGAAGAAGAAACGACCGTCGACATCTGACCCTAAAACCCCTAAAACTTCTAAAACCCCTGTCGCAGAGACGGTGCTTAACTCTGACTTCTCAACGCGGACAAGTTCCGTTCTGAAGAGCCGAAACCGTGGTGAGGGTGACGGACTTGGCTGCTCAATTGATTGTGGCGTTGAAGATGCAAACTCTCCCATGTTGTCACCGTTTCTATTGAGCAACAGGACGTTGTTAAGTAAGATCCCCGTCCGTCGCAAAGACGTCATGGACTACTGCCTTGTGGAGCTTACAACTCTTCAAAATTGGTACGCATTTACTTTAACATTAATGGGTGAATATTAAAACAGTTTTTTTGACGAGGTATTTTTTGTTTTCCTTCAGCGAGGAGGTTGCAAATTATTCACTCCTGGCTACAATTGAGCGGAATGACATACGTTCAATGTTACCGGGTCAGAATATGCAGTCGTGCATCATCGAATGCTGGTCGATGCTGTTGAACAGGCTTCCACCTCCCGCCACTGGTTCGGGCGAGACACCTACGACAGTATACTTCGGTATACGACAGAGTACGCATTACTGTTGCATTTGTGTACATATATATATATTTATGACCATGGTTCCCGGAGAATACACGTCCCTCAACATCTGGATGGTGTTATTTTAAAGATGAAAGTGCGTTACTGTAATGTAGGAGACATGTTACCTTAATCTGCGTCTTTGCTGTACATGAATGGTAGTAGTCTGATACGTAGTGAATGTGTTACTTCCTCACAGTTGAACCCAATCTGAGACACTTTGAATATGTTTGTAGGACTGCCTCTATGGGATGCTTGACGAGGATGTAGACGCCCCATCCACGCGGGCAGTGGACATATTGATGTCCCATCTCAATCTTTTTAAAAGGAAGTGTGGTCGTTCTCTTAATTTGGAAGCTGATCTCATATTTGTCCCGATCAACATCGATTATTACTACTCATGCGTGTGCATCAACCGTAAGAATAGGACAATAGATCTCCTTGACCACCAACTTTACCCGAACGTGAAAGAAACAATGTTGTACAAGGCCGCAATGATAATGGTTAGTATATATATTCTAATATTTATTATTGCATACGGCCATCTGTTTCTCACATAATAACGTTGTTGTGGGTACACACAGGTGTCAACAATCAGCGATTTCCTCGATAAGTTCAAAGTCCCTGATGCAGCTGATATCATTAATTTTGAGTTTAATGAGGTCAAGCTTACATGGCAGAAACCAGGCGTAACATGTGACGAGTCGGGAATTTTCACCATGATGCACATGTTAATGTACGAGGGCCGTACATTCCACCACATAGACCTTGAGAGGAAGGTCAATAGACGATATCTGGTGGTCCAACTTGCAGCAACACTTCTATTGGCAGACAAAAACAATGTGCGATTGCAATTGTTGGACAACGTAGCCAAGTATGAGATCACTAGACAGAAAATTATCGATGGTCCGAAGAGCAAGCCAACAAAGGGCCGAAAAAAATAGCGTGTCTACTGAACCATGTCATCTCTTTTGTAACTACGATTTAATGGTTTCTATTCTTTATTAACCTGTCTAATTACATTAGTCTTTTCACTATCACCAATACATAGAAGCTGCGAAACTTTGTTATAATGACCAGCTGCACCTGTTACTCTAATTCACTATTGGTGTTACTATGGAAATTATTGAAATTAACAATTTTTCTTGGTCTCACAATCTGTGTGTTATACCGAAGCACTGTGTGTGTTACTTTAATGAACAAATTATGTTACTTTAAGTGATTAATGCCCGTTTTGGTACTTTATGAAAAAATTATGTTACTTTAAGTATGTTACTTTAAGTATGTTACTTTAATGTACAATGATATTGCAATCACCAATTTTTTGTACTCTGTCAATGAATGAACAACACTGCTGTCCTCAGTTACCTCGATGCATTTTTTCTGTTACTGTAACAAATGAATAGTGTTACTTCAACCCATATGAGATGTTACTCTAACCAAAAACACACGTATTAAGTAAATATAGTGTTAATTGCAAAAATGTGTACAGGATTAGTTTTTTTTGTAAACCAGGAAAAAAGAAAAAATTCTTATAATGTCAAAGACACTTGAGTATTATCAAAACACTTGTTCATCCTCGGTGTCTTCTTCAGTTTCCTCTCCATCGATGTCTTCATCTACATCATCCTCGTCATCCGCATCATTGGTTTGCTTGGTAGGCTGTTTAGGGTGTCGTTCTGCGTAAGGATTTGGACAGTTTCGTTTGTCGTGGTGCGCCATCTGCTTGTAGTTATTGCACATGCGTTTCGGCTTTCTAGAAAGTGCGACCTTCTTTTCCTTGCTTGACAACATCCGCTTTCCGCTTCCCTTTGTCTTAGAAATCTTAGGAGGTAGTATCGTGATATTTTCAGAGGTCGTACAACCAAGCATATTTTCCAGTTCCTGTGTCTTGCCAATATTCCCCCCACCAGAAACTGGCTGCCTCTGCAACCTGAACTCCCGAATTAATCCGCACAAGCTTTCCACATCTGCCTTGTCTCCTGCCCTTAGAAGTCCCATTGTCTCATGGATTTCCGACCACAATCTTGACATCTCTATCTGTTTTTCGTCGATGATGTCAGTGTTTTCGCCGTCTAATCCTTCATCACTGATACGAGCAGTGCGAACAGCCTCCTTTGTCCACCTTTTGGTTACCATGTTTTCGGGTATAGTGGTCAGCCCTTTCGATGAATATATCCATATTACGTGTCTACACAATATCCCTCGCAAATTAAACAACCGACATGTGCAGCTTGATCCAGACGTACCTGGACAGATTCACATCCAATCTTTCAATCAGCAGAGACAGCAAATACATTGGATATAATGGTTTGCAAAATGTAATGGAGTGCAGAAAGTGTTACTTTTTGGAATGTGAAATGTTACTGTAATTCATGGTCTGTGTTACTTTTAAGCGTTTACAACACAGATGTCCAAATGCCATCCCCAGTTACTCCAAAGCATTTTATGTGTTACAGTAAGGAACGACCGGTGTTATTTTAAGGAGTAATGAGTGATTTTAAGGAGTACCTGATATATACTTGACCGTAAACTCCTTATCCCTCGTAGCATCCCTAACCAATGTCTCCTCAATCCCGTCCTTCTCAAGGAAGCCCCTCACGCTGCAAGTACCCACATAAAATTTCACCTCCTCCTGGAATTCTTCAAATGCGGCGTGGGTGTAAATTTTCGAAGCGTGATGTTCAATTGGCAGGTGGGTTGCTGTTTTTGGAGAAGCTTGTGCATTGTCATTGTCGAGTTTTTTCTGTGTATACCGTTGCTGGTCCATGGCGCTCTCGAATCGCATCCAGAATTCGACCAACGTCCCCGATTTTTGTTCGAATCTTTTGAAGAAACTGTTCTCACTCTCCGACCTTTGCGTGGTTCGCATTAAGCCGCCCATCTTCAAATCCCTGCAATGTGCCATCACCCACTGTCCCCTGATGGAGTATGTAGTTGAAAACCACTCGTCATCGCCCCCATGGAACTCCTCCATTATGTCACACCATTCCGCGTCGAACTCGTCTCCATCAATCTCCACATCCCATACTATAGCATTTAGTCTCTTCAAAAAATCCTGGTAGTCACTCCGGGCTGCACCGTATTTGGCAGGAACCTTGTTCAAGATATGCCACATACAGAAACGGTATAGCGCTGTCTTAAACATTTTCTTCACCGCTGGTATAATGAGCGGATATTGGTCGGTAATTATATACTCCGGCTCCTTACCTCCCATTGCAGTCAGAAATCTCTCAAACACCCAGACGAACGATTCATAATCCTCCTGCGCTATCAGAGCGCCAGCAAAGGTTACCGATCGTTTGTGATGATCAACGCCTGTGAACGGCGTGAATATCATCTTATATTTGTTCGTCCCGTACGTTGGGTCGAATGAAACTGCATCCCCAAATAACTGGTAGTTACGCCGCGCCTCACCGTCAGCCCAGAAAACCTTGCTCACACTCCCATCTTCATCCAGGTCGTAGTCAAAATAGAAACCCTTCCTATTCTTAGCCATGTCTTTGAATCGTTCGATGAATAGCTGACCGTCCCTCTCATGTAGGAAGCACTTTATATCTCTCCCCCAGTTTTTGAAGTCAACCAAGCTCGCACCCACTTTTGCGAATCCCTCTACCTGCTCCTTGCACATGTTGTATGTCCGCGTTGCGCCGATCTTCAGCTATAAATAAGAATCAAGCGTTGCAGCAATATAACATTAATACACCATTTGTGTTACTCTTGTACTTAAGCAGTGTTACTCTATAGACTCACTGGTGTTACCCTATCAAAATTTACACCAGCTTATGCACATAATGGTCTAATCCAGGTGTTACTCTTATAATGGTCTAATCCAGGTGTTACTGTATAGAATCACTGGTGTTACTTTAGCAAAAGTAACTAGATTATGCACACATTGGTCTAATCAAGCTGTTACGACCTACTCACATGTCATTCTATACAAAAAATTGTGTTACTCCATACCCGCGAATTATTCAAGATCATTTGCTTGTGGTACTTTGTCAGGTTCCTCGAGAGCTTTTGAAATTCTCTGTCTTTCGGTGAGATTAGTTCGTGGTTGTGGCGATGTGGAACCTATCAATCTTGAGAATGCCTCCTTTATTGAACAGCCTAATCCTTGCCTTGCACCCGCAACGACGGACTTTCGTCTTCTTTTTAATCGCGTCCACAACAACTCTTTCCCCATCTACATCGTTAACTACTTTCATAGCTGCAGGTGTATTGTTAACAGCTTTAACAGAGTTCGTATAACCCTGTCTGTTGCAGACTAGGAGCTTCGACTTTATCTCACCACCGTGCCATCGCTTCGTGGTGTACTTCCTCACATCAAAACCGCAAGCCAGCGCGTAGATTTTGTAAAATTCCACTGCCTCATCAATTGTCCCGAATACCTGCTCCATGTATGGAGTGAAAACCTCACCCACATCTCTGCACCATTCCTGTGCATTCGGCTCTTTACCAATGCTTCCTGCCAAAAAGTAAGAAAAGTCACGCCAATGGGCATAAGTGTTACTGTAAACCATAAGTTGCGTTACTTTAACTCTAAGAGGATGTTACTCCAACGACAACGCTAAGAACCCTTTTTTAGTGTTACATGTTTGTGTTACTCTAATTACAGTTAGGTATTATTTTAATTCATTACTTGTGTTACTTCAATGCCATGTATGCTTCAACATAAAGCAAAACCATAATATCGGTGAAACAATAATATCAATGAACCATAATATTAATCCATTATTAATCAAATGAATTAAATTCCACCTTTTCCAGTGTTGTCTTGTGTGTTCGCATCTGTGGCACAGCTACCTGCACAGAATCAAACAGCGTTACATCAATGCAAATACTGTGTTACTATAATTGATAAGTTGTGTTACCCTAACGTGTACAATACGTTACTCCAGCATATCATCAAAACCCTTTTCCTGAACGGTCATTTGTGTTACTGTAATTACAAGTAAGTGTTACTTTAATTCAGAAGGCATGTTACTTCAACGACGAATATGCGTTAATTGATATCAAAAAAATAGTATCAATGGATATCAGGGAAAATCTTGAAAAAAACCATAGAGACCTGTAATCTATGGAGATCGAGATATGAATCAATACGCAATGACATCAAAAAGACGCAAATTTGACGCAAATAAAGTCGAAATGTCAATGAAAGCACTATAAACATGAAGATCAACGTAAAAAAAACGCAATTTGACGCGATAAAACATTGATATGAAAACGCAGATTGAAAGCAATATTACTATTGAAATCCGTGAAGAAAAAACGAATAAAAACGTGAATGAATCACTGAAACTCACCATTGTTATAATCGATTAGTTGCTTATCAACCGTTGAAGACGATGATGCGGTCATTGAATCCATTGTAGCAGAATTTCGAGATCAAAAATGATGAATTAGCATGAATGAAGAAAGGGTTTTTTGGTTTTTAGGTGTGAATGAACGTGGAATGGAAATGAACGTGAATGAAAATGAACGTGAATGATTAGGAAGTTATTTGTTTCCTAAATTCTTGTGAGTTATTTTAGGAACGTAAATCTCTCTTCTTTTTTTTTTTAATTGGATGCATCTTGTCCATCCATCTTCATCCCATCCAATGGATGGGATGAGGACTTAGGGACTCACAAAAAGTAAGGGACTCATAAGAGCCTTACTCTATATATATATATATATATATATAACGACCATCCAAATATAAAATCAAATGATGCAAGATTGGGAAAAAAATTCATAGTACGAAGAACATAAAAAAAACATATGGAATAATTAGTATTACCTGTTTCGATTTCTTTGGAATTCAACTGTAAATCTTTTATTAGATTAAGAGTTACACCTAATTCTATTTCCTTCCCAAGTTCGGGGATCAAAATTGGGGATCACACAATTTTACCTTCCCAAGTCTGGGGATCAAATCTGTTTGATGAAGTAAAGGTTAGATCATGTGCAAGACTACTTTGACGATTTCTGTTCGACGAAGTAAAGGTTGGATTATGGTTCAGAATATGACGATGGTTTAAGGATCATGGAAGCGGAAGGGAAATCAACTATATAGTGTGAGAATTAAATTGCAAAACATAGGAAAATATGAATCGATTTATGACATTGGAAGTGTTAAGTACTCGGATGACGAACAGTTGGGTGCTGTGCTGATGCCAAGAATTGATTGAATTGAATAACATTGAAAATTGTAAATACACTTTGGTCATTATAGACCGCGTGTTTCCTTGTGCAAAAGACTTTGAAAAAATGCAGTATTTACGCTTCATTTAATGATGGGATTAAACACCTAATACTCCTACCTACTCCTAAACTGTTAAACTACTTGAAAACAAAACATAAAAAAAACTCACCTATCCTCAAATGGGAAGCAATGGGTAGTGTCATGTAGGATTAAATGGACATTGATTTAATATAAAGAATATATATATATATATATATATATATATATATATATGTGTGTGTGTGTGTGTGTGTGTGTGTGTGTGTGTGTGTGTGTGTGTGTGTGTGTGTGTGTGTGTGTGTGTGTGTATGTATATATATTCGGGATCCATTGAGGCACAATCTGGACCGTTAGATCTGATTGAGATCAACGGACCAGGCTTGATCAAAACAACAAATCATACATATACAAAAAAGAATTTCCAAATCATTGTACATATTTCTATATTAGTTGTACATAACTCATCTAAAGTACAACTTCGTGTTTTGTCGCACATAGGTAACTACGTAATGTATATATTTACTTATCAGTTGTACATAATAATTTCATCATGTGCAACACATAGTAACTAAGATTTATGTACAACACGTTGTAACTTATCTACATCAAAACAGACATTGTTTTAACTGTGAACAATTTTCAACATGTACAACACAAAGTAACTTATCTACATCAAAACAGACAGTGCTTTACATATGTATATTTGCTGTATGAGTTATATACAATAAAATGTAACTTATCTACATAAAAACATACCCTACTTTTACTATGTACAAATCTCAACATCTACAACATATAGTAACTTATCTACATCAAAACAGACAATACCTTACGTATGTATATCTGCTTTATAAGTTATATACAATAAATTGTAACTTATGTCCACTAAAAGTGACACTGACTAAACAATATGGCGTATTCGCCATTTTTAAAAACTTAAACGACCTCTGCTCCAAAAAATGGCGTCTCCATCATTTTTTCTCTTCTCTCTCCTCCTCTTCTCTCTCTTCTACTCAATAAAGTTGGACACATATCTGTGTTGCTATTTCTCCAATGATTCATAGATTTTCAGGATCTTTATATTAAAAATCATAGAATATCAATCAACTCACATGTCCAAAATCAAAAAGTGCAAGTAGATAAAGTATTTCACATAATTGAACCAGAGATTGCACTAGGAAAATAAATCACCTGATTGATATTCTCAAGTTTCGATCTCGATTTCGACGTTGCTACCAATAATTTGATGTTTCAAGACTCAATTTTTAAGGGTTTGGAGGATCTAAATTCCATCGGGAAGGAAACTGATTTTGGGAATTTCTGGGCTCTTCGTGTTCACCCGATTATGAAGGAAAAACCCAGTTTCATCCGTAATCTCCAGGATTATTTCGATGAAGCTCTGAGTAAAACCAGTTCTGAAAGCGATTACAGTTGTCGTCCAAAAATCAGGGGTAAATTGCTCAACTTTGATGGTGAAACTAAATCTTCAATTGGGTCGTCAGATTTGGAGGAGAAATTTGTAGACATTCAATGCATATCTTCTTTTTATGAATCTGATGCTTCATCCAGCAGGGAAATCATGGCTGATGTAACTGATGATGTTGAAAGTAAATCTAATTCTTGTCTTAATCTAATGGTCTAGTTTGTGCCTCAATGGGTGTAAGGAGTTACCCTGCCTCACCGGATTCGCCTCTATATATATATATATATATATATATATATATATATATATATATATATATATATATATATATATATATATATATATATATATATATATATATATAAAGGGATCAAGGGAGTTTGGGTAAAAGTGGGAAGTTGGGAAGTTGTGTTTATGGCCCTTGATTTGGGTTGGATGGATGGCCTAGATTAATCACAATAAAAATAAAAATAAAAAAAAAAAAAAAGAGATGATGTGCGTGGAATGACTAGTAGCAGGCAGCAGCAGACATTAGCAGAGCAACAACGGGTAAAGCAGAGCACTCTCACTCAATCTTTCATCATTTCCATCACCAAAAGCCACCTTCTTTCTCTCAATTGCTCACCATTCACAGCGCAATCCTTCACCAAAATTCACTTTCTTTCTCTCAATCTTTCACCAAAATTCACTCTCTCACTAAAATTCAAAAATTCATCCTATTGCTCACCATTTCATTTCATTAAAATTCAAAATTCATCCCAAATCAATATTTATACTATCATACAAAATAACTGAACCTACATCCCAAATCAATAATCTGTTCTACATGTACATGCTCCAATGGTGCTGTTTCTTGAAGATTCGTCTGTGCTCCAGTCGAAAATTCATGTTCAACTTGCATGAGGTAAGATGAGTACATACATATATATTTGGTATCTTGCATTTCGAATTGTTTGGTTTGGTTTGTTAACTTCAAAAGTTATACAGTTGTAATGTCACAACCACACTCTATATGATGGACAGTCGCACAGTTATAACGTGGTAGTCACACTTAATATGATAAACAGTCGCACAGTTACAACCACACTCTATATGATGGACAGCCGCACATTTATAACGTGGTAGTCACACTTAATATGTTAGACAGTCACACGTTCCACGTCGTTGTAGCTTTTCTGCTGTAGATGTAGTTGTATTATGTGAAGTTGTAGTTGTATTATTCCAAATATTGGTGCTGGTAAAACTGATATATTTATTACGTTACATTCAGTATCCACACGTTCCACCATTGTTATGTTTATTATTGTTATTTTTTTTGGTTGTCGAGTATTGTACTTATAGTTCTTATGCGTTGTCGAGTATTTATTATAGTTTAACCCATGCAACTTATATCACGTGATTATTTCCAACTATTTCTAACTAGTTTTTAGTAAAATCATGTTGTTATATGAGCAATGCCACAGTCGAGTATTTATTATAGTTAGAGATGAATGCGTGCGTTGCAAGATCGATAGCGTGCAATATAGGGATTCTTTTTATCGACAGCAGTTTAACCCATGCAACTTATTATATCACGTGATTGTACACCTCAATACGTGTGACTATGCAACTCATAGCATGTGATTGTACACATCAACATGTGTGACTATGCCAAGTGAACTTTGTGATTATTTCTAACTATTTCTAAGTAGTTTTTAGTGTGTAATATTTTGTTCCAACCACTGATAGTGTTTTTTGTTTTTACTGTTCCAACCTATATGCCAGCGGAAGACACAGTGATTGTTCCTTACGTAGGGCAGAAGTTCGCGGACATCGATGGAGCATTCAAGTTTTATCAAGCTTACGCATTTTATCTTGGTTTTGAGGCGAAGAGGTATACGACAACTAGATCATTTGATGGTTCGATCAAGAAGAAATTGTTGGCTTGTAACAAGGAGGGCAAAACAGCCAGCCAGAGCATGGTGAAGCTGTCGAGCACCGGAGAGAAGGAGGGGCAAGAGTATGTGGGATCGTACGAACCCAAAAGGATTACGAAGGCGACGAGGACGCAATGTGGAGCAAGAATTAGGCTCTGTGCAATGGTCGGGGGGTTTTATATTGAAGAGTTCACCGAGGAACACAACCACGATCTTGTGATGGTTAAGGACCGAGAGTTTCAAAAGTCATCTCGCAATTTATCAAGATATCACAAGGAGATGATCGTTTGTAACTCGAGGGTGCGTAATGTATGTCAACAATGTTGTTAGTGTATGGTTGACTGCTAACTCTGCGCGACTAATGCAGTTGCAATTTTATGTGTGCAGCTGAAGATCGGGGCGACTCGGACATACAGGATGTGCAAGGAGTTGTCGGGCGGATATCAGAATATCGGAGCTTCGTTGGTTGATTTCAAGAACTGGGGGAGGGACGTCAAGTGCTTCGTCCACGAGCAGGATGGTCAGCTGTTCATAGACCGGTTCAAGAGTTTGAGGGACAGTCAGGAGGATTTCTACTTCGACTACGATGTGGATACAAACGGGAGCTTACGCAGGGTCATTTGGGCAGATGGTGCAGCTCGAAGGAACTACGCGGCATTCGGGGATGCAGTTTCGTTCGACCCAATGTACGGAACCAACGTGTATTCCATGGTGTTCACACCGTTCACTGACATGGACAACCACAAACGGTCTGTCACGTTCTGTGGGGCGTTGCTATTAAAGGAGGACTACGAGTCATTTACATGGGTCCTCTCCCGGTTTCTGGAGGCCATGGGCGGGAAGGAACCGTGTTATATCATTACAGACCAGGATCCCGGAGTTTTAAAAGCCGTCCCGAAAATATTCAAAGCAGCGCACCAACGGTGCTGCACGTGGCACATCATGAACAAGGTTCCAGCAAAGTACGGCAGATCAAGAGAGGAGGCCTCGGAATTCGTAAAAGCCCTCAATGCAATTATATGGGACGATGACATCGAGGCGTCAGAGTTCGACGACAGGTGGGGGCGGATTATGATCGACCATGATGCTATTGGGATCGAATGGTTCGAAAATATGTTCGAAGACAGGAGCAAATGGGTCGCCGCGCATTGCAGGGAGGTGAGGATGTCCGGAATTATGAGGACAACGCAGAGATCAGAGAGCGAGAACAGTTTCTTTAAAAAGTTTGAAGACAACAACGGTACGTTGGTCCAGTTCTGGATGCGTTTGGAAAGTGCGATGGAGCAATAGAGGCACATGCAGAAGAGGCTAGACAACGATAACCGGCAGTCATTCCCCAAAATTAGATCGACGAATCCGATGGAGAGCCACGCGGCAAGGGTGTACACGCACGTGGCTTTTGCACACTTTCAGGAAGAGGTTAAGTTTTCGCTCTACACGTGCAACGTCCGTGGGTATTAGGAGAAGGACGGGATCGAAGCGAAAACAGTACTGGACTCCATCCGGGACCGCAACTACATTGTTGAATACAACCCAGGTACTGGCATAGAAAGTCACTGTTCATGTCGTGTAGCCATAGTCAGATAGCCTAACTATATGATCCAAACGTAACGAGTTTTATTCCCTAATTCATTGAATGTGACTGTACACAATAAAGGGTGCGACTCTGGAACGCGGTGCGTGTGATTGTGCAACGCAATTCGTTTGATTCTGCGACGTAAGGACTGTGACTATGCAGCATAATGGGTGTGACTGTATTCTGTCAAGGTTGTGATCATACCTTTAGAAAGCCACATCCCGTACGTTGCGTAGCCACTGTCCCTACGGTCAGGAGTCGCACTCTTTATGTGTTTCTTAATGCACTCGCAGGTACCTGTGAGATCAGATGTACTTGCAGGAAGTTCGGTCGGTATGGAATTCTTTGCAGGCATGCCATTTGGATATACTCTTCGAAAGGACGGGAGACGATCCCGGAACGGTACGTGGCATGTAGATGGACAAAAGATGCTCTACGTAATGTTAATGCGTGTCCCCTGTCAGAGAGTCAACTAAGCGATGATAAGGCTGTTACAGTCACGAGGCTACTTTCAAAGTTCTGTGAGACCGTCAGTCATGTCAGCAAAATGGGTAAGGAAGATGTTAGTAATCTAGTTGACGTCATTCGCGACTTCAGGTCCGATATTGCCCCTGCTGGCCCTTGTAGCAAGACGCGAGAATTAGAGGAGATCCTCGGCTGTACGAGCGCAATTGAAATAACCATATTGCCCCCGAAGAAAGCCAAGAACAAGGGCAGTGGGAAGCGGATTCTTTCTTCTAAGGCAAAGGCTGTTGCAATTGCCGCCAAGCCTAAACGGCTGTGTAAGAACTGCAAGAGGATGGGTCACCATGACAAGAGGAACTGCCCCAACCCATTTGCTGAGTACCCACCGATTGCTGACTTGTCTGTCGATGTTGAGGAGGAGGAGGATGAGGACCCGGCAGGGATTGCCGAGGAGGATTGTTCATGAATATCATCCGTTACTTAGGAACATTCTTTTTGGGAACACAAAGGTTATCGACGTTTGAAATGGTCAAGGTCCGTGACATTGCTTTCGTATATTGCGGACCTCAATCATTTCTAATATGGTGTAAGTCGTAGATCATGGGGGGCTTTTTTTATTTTTTTGTGAAACATAAAGACTTGGCGGCATTTGAAATGGTCAAGGCCCGTGATTTTGTTTACGTCTATTGCGGACCTTAATTATTTCTAATATGGCGTAGTCGTAAAGCATGGGGGTCCGTTAAATTGGTTTTGTTTTTTGGATTGCAAGAATACATTGAGGAACGTAGTCGTTTTCATTCTGGAATGCATCATCTTTGGCTACAAATACAGCTGTACAGGAACATCATGCCCTTAATATTTGGTTGACACGAAACAAGTGAGTGTGATTGTTCAACGCAATGAGTGCGACTTTACAGTAGGCAGTGCGTGACTGTAGAACAAGAAGTGGAGTGTGATTGTAATTATGGGAGTGTGGTTGTACAAGGCAATGACTGTGATTCTACAATACACTGTCTGTGATTCTTCAAAATGAAGTTAGAAATCTAAACCATGTTTAGTGTGACTATAAAACTTGTGTATGTACATTAGAAAAATAGCTAAGGAAATAGAGAAATAGCGAAATAGCGATGGAAATATTTGTACATTAGAAAAAGTTCATCTCTTACACAACATATAATACTTGCATACCATTAAACGCCGAAAACATTCTACGACATAATGCGGAAAACATCCATTGTATACCATTTAAACGCTACATTTTAACATTCATTAGAACTTAAAACACATAAAAAAGTTCGTTACTAAACGCTACATCTTAATCCATACATACTTAACCTTCGCACTTTTTAAGCATCTCCTTCAAGTTGGCCAAGTCGCAGGAACTTCTTCCTTTGGCGGGAACACTACATAGACCTCTTCATGAAGAACTGGATGCAGTTATCCAGTTCTGCCTCTTTATGTGTATCGCCAATGGACGCTACGAAGTTCCTCGTGTCAACTGCAGTTGCTGCTTGCTGCACGGCCTTTAATTCAGTGGACATAGCGGTATTCAATAAACCCTCGTACTCCTCGATCAATTTTCTGATTTCTTCTATCTTGCTTGCCATTTTTTTGTAAGTTTGAAGTGGTAGAGTTGTGAACGTAGGGCGTTGGTATTTATAGAGGGGGGGCAGTAAATAGAGGGTTGAAAATGCATGGGTTAGGCAGTAAAGGTGGGGTGAAAATTGAATAGGTTAGGTGGGGGTGAAAATTTAATGGGTTAGGTGGGGTGTTTATCCTCATAAATTAATTAGGGTAAGGAGTTTGAGGTGGGTGTTTGTGTTTCTCAATGTTTCATTGAGACTCACAAACATCCCTTCACAGGCACGTCGGTTTTTAACATTCGGCGTCGACATCGTTTTTTTGAACTTTTTTACGATTATTTCTCTATATAACTTACAATGTATTTCACGAACCATGCGTCGGAAAACCAATATTTTATTTAGGATATATGTGGCGATTCAAATTGCATCTTATGAATTATTTAAACTGAAAGAAAATGGATGGTGACATATGTGGGGTGATTAAGTTAATTTGTGGTTGTCTGTCATGACTCTGCAGGAGTTTGACTGTGACTGTGAGTCAGAAGTTGCGTGACTGTATCATATCGCACATGCGACACTGATACTGAGTTGTCATTCATTTGATACTTAGAAGATACTCGGAAATGAGATTTTTTCTATGTTCACAAAAAAGTGTTTTTACTTCACTACACATTCATGCCTTACGTTTCGTGGACGTCTTCGTCGAGGTCTTCCGTACCACGATACCGCGTATCTTACGACGTGCGTCGATTGGTCCCCATATTTTTGGCGCGTCATCCATGAAAGCACGAATTTTCGGCAACACGTCCTCACGAGCTCCATTCATGTCAGCAAGTACGAGGGCTGTCGTAACCTCGAACGACAAGTAACGCCTCCCCAGCTTCGTCCCAATATCAGGGTGGGTGAACGGTGCACCGTCGTACAGGCACATGTGCATCAAGCAGAAAATGCCGGACTCCGGATCGTTCTTTTTGGCGCTCTGCCATTCCAATTTTACTTGTCGATGTGTAAATTTTGACATGTGACTGCCCTTAATCAGCCCCTTTTCTTCAATGTAGTCGATAAATGCTTGCAGCTGATGCAGTATTAGTTAATAGTAAATGTCAGCACTTATGGGAGCACTATAATATTTTGACGCGGTGAAATAAAGCATATGCGTGCAACTTACTATTATGGTGGACATCCGGAACATATGCGACCCTGGGGCGTGTGTCTGGTGATCGAGAATATCAACTGTTCTATCTCTAAAGTTGACGCAGATGCACGCGTAGTGCCCCATAGTATGCACCGGAAAAAACAACAGTTCGGCGTCCAAGTCGAATGTCCCGGCGCAGTCTTGTATGAATATGTCCCACGCTTCGTACACACCGTCAGTGTCTTCGTCCGCAGGGGTACTTGAGTCGGGTCGTTCCATTATACGGGTCAGTGAGTCCTAACAGACGGTGAATATTAGTTGTCATCAGTGACGGGGCCCGAGACAGTACTATATCATGTGCGTGACTGCACATCGCGAAGTGTGTAATTGTACAGACTAAGCTGTGTGACTTTGCAGCGTACAGACTGTGACTATACATGACTACATCATGTGCGTGGTTGTACATTTTATATCACGTGATTGTACACCTCAACACGAGTGACCCTGACCGTGACTATTCAATATCTAGCATGTGATTGTACACATTAACATGTGTGACTCTGCAATTCATGACATGTGATTGTACACATCAACATGTGTGACTGTGCTACGTGAACTTTGTGGTTATTTCTAACTATTACACGGACTTTACATCTTTTCAGTTAATGTGAATGAGGGGTCATTTGTACTATTGAATGCGATAGGTAAGAGGTAACTGGGGCATACCATGTGTCGAATTCCGAACCATGCCATCGTTGGGTCGGCGGGGGAGGATAACCCACGATTGTGGTCGTCTGATTCGCACCAGTTCATGAGGTGCGACCAACACTCCAGCACAGCGGCGCTCATGCTATCTCCGGACAATAGCGTTTGAATGTCACGTCTCTGCAGCTGCGCATGAGTGTTGTAGGACCCTAATTGTTCACTGCGAGATTTTTTCACCGGTCAGTATGTGTAGTATGCAACTCGTATCAGTAAATAAAGACGGTTACTCACCTTTCGTCGTACCCATTATCGTCAAGGAAGCAGTAGTCGGCAGTGTGCTTCCGCAGGACGGGCATCTGACTCGTCAGCGGTCGGTGCAGGCGAAACAAGGTCGACATGACAATGGTGTTGGGGTCAGGACTCCCTTGGTGGAAAGAGCAACCCAACCCATCCCCACAGCCCGTATCCGAGACCTAATCGTCGACTGTCTTTCCTCTGGGACTGATCGGAGGGTGGGTGCAGGTGTTTTCGGTGATTTGGGCCGACGCTTGTCGGTGGTTTCCTTCACAGGAGTGGTTTCAAGCGTACGGGCAGAGTCAAACGTTTCCTTGTATTTTCCGAATTTTGCCACTCTCTCCAAAACATTGTCCCTCATTTTATTCACGTTGCTCAGTATAAGGGTCGTCGTGATTTCTGCCTTGCACATATTCATGGCCGCCATTGTCCCCAAGGAGCAGTCGAACGTGGACCCGTTGTACAGCATCATGTGGATCATCAGGTACACTCCGCAGTCATTGGCGAAGTACCCCACCCCCTACCATGACAAGGGAACGTTTACCAATTTAAACGCACGGACCTTCTCACCTTTCTTCAGCCCTTGTCGTACCATGAACTCCCCCATCTTATTAGCCTGAAAAACAAGTTCAAACAGGATCAGGTGGTGAATACATTCGCCGTCACATAATTGATTTAATATTAAATTTAAAGGGCCTGACCGCTGTCCGAGCAATGTCATAGTAAGGCAACTTTGTAAAATCTTTATCGTACTTCCTGTTGTCGAGGTACTCTATTTGCTCAGTATTGAAGTTGATGCAGGCGCAACTGTAGTGGCCCTCGTCACCCGTTAAGATCGGGACAAACACCTGCAAACAATGTGTCAGGATTATGGGGCAGACATGGTATTATCCGTGCCGATAACTACGAATAAACAGTATGCGCAGGGTAATACCATGTCCGAGTCCAAAGCAAAGGACAGCTGGATCTTCCCAGAATTGTTGGGAGGACGGGTCTTGACTTGGAACTGCGTTGTTCCTCGTCAATATTTCTCTTACTTTAATGGCAGCCTGCTCACAGAAACCGCAAAAGGCTAGCGCACACCACCGGAAATTCATGAAAAAACGTCGGTCGTCCTATAATTCAGTTGAAGTCAAATCATTAGTGTGAAGCTCAGTGGTGTTGAGGCTGGCACTGTGAGTATGACTAAGCACGTAATTGTGTGATTGTAAGGAATAAAGTGTGTGACTGTGTAGCATAAAGTGTGCGACTGTACAGTTTGTAGCGTGTGACTGTGCACGTTATAGTACTGACTGGACAACGTAATGTGTGTGTCTATACAGGTAATAGTGTGTGACTATACAGCTAATAGTATGTGACTATACAGCCAATAGTATGTGACTATACATCAGGATGAGTGTGATCATAACAGTTTTATGAATCGTATATGCTTTTATAAACATAGGTAAGGCTGTCAGATTAAATCGTTTAACGGACAAAAGAGTTGATGATTTATTGATGATTTATAGAGTGGCTGGGAGATCACTTACGTTAACCTCCTCGATGTCTTCCAACTGATTGTCTCTCTTAATCGCTGTCATTATTCTTTTGGGACTAGAGTGCTGGTTGTCAGAGGGCATCGTTATAGCGGGGGCGCCCTCGCTGCCTGTTGTCCCACATGTACGTGGGTACGTCACCTTCGAACGTAGCTGATTTCTCAGCGACCCTGTGTCCAGTTCCCCAGCGAGACGATCGCATATCCTCCGTGCATCCCAATGTGCGATGAATGGTATGCCGCATCTGCAACTCTCGCTACGGAAATAGTAGCGCTGGAAGTACGCAATCATTAGAATGGGGATGCATCCCCGGAGGTACTTTAGGACTTTGCTGGGGTCACGCGTCCCCTTACCCGCACGCACCAGATCATGCAAGACAAAGGTACACCAGTCCTATTCCCGAATCGAGTCCACGTCCTCCACTGCGGTCAGCAGACTCAGGTCCAGTGAGTTGTTCGTTGTAGGCGCGAGGAATGATGACAACGCGAACAACACAAACCTGCGGACAAAGTCGTCGTCAGCGGTTTTGGTTACCATCAACTGTTTGTGCACCCTCCCTAATGTTATTGGCTTGCTGCTGTCCACCACACCGAAGTCTTTCCTCCAGGTACTCTTTAACCTGATCACGTCAGGTGAGGCTGCCCCTTTCTTGTTGCTGGTTGGGATTACTTTCAGCGGATGAGGGCCCAAAGGTAGATGGAGGCAGTCGTGGATGTCATACTTTGACATCATGAATGCCTCCTGGCTTGAGGCACGAAAAATATGGGACCCGTCAGAAAATGCACGGAGGAACATAACCGCGTGCTCAGTGGGTACTGATTCAAGCCTCAGATCCAACAGCCCACCGAATCCAACAGCGCGCACCCTCTCTTTCTGATCATTCGATAATTGCCCAATTAGCTGGTGCAACCGCTTGGGCCTACATTGAATATCGGGCTGATCCTGTCGGCGGTCCCCCCCTCTCTTCCTCCGAGACACAGACACGTATGTGGGGTCGGTCGTTGTATCAGATTTGACCCTCCTCTTTTTTTCTGGCCTGCTTCCCTCAACACTTTCTGTCTCACCCACATCCAAATCGGCGACCGGTGTATCAAAAGTCACCCTTTTTTTTCTTTTGTCTGCCTTCGTCAACGATTTTCGTCCCCCCCACATCCGTCTCGGCAACGATGTGGTCCCCGGATGTATCTTCAACCGACTTTACAACAGTCTTCTTCTTCTTTTTTTTCTTCTTACCCAAATTTTGGTCCACAACCAATGTCTCTGCCACGAACGTATCATCAATTACATTTTCGCAGACCGATGTCTCTGCCATGGCTTTCTTCTTACTGGTCTTCGCTCGAACTTTTTTCTTCGCACCCGACTTTCTGTTGCAATAATAACATGCGTAATGAGTGTGATTTTACAGTAAAAAGAGAGCGACTCTGCAGCCTCAAACGTGTGACTATACAATCAACACTGCATGACTATACAACATAAAGCGTGTGACTTTGCATCATAACAAGTGCGACTGTGTAGATTCAAAGGTGACTATACAACCAACACTGCATGACTATACAACATAAAGCGTGTGACTTTGCATCATAACAAGTGCGACTGTGTAGATTCAAAGGTGTGATTGTACATCATTCTGTTACTTCACAACAAAATGTAACGAGTGCGACTATGTACCCTCAAACGGGTGACTGTATAACCAATTCTGTATGACTGTACAACCAACCCTGTATGACTTTACAACTCTGTGAGTATACAATATAAAGCGTGTGACTTTGCATCTTAACAAGTGCGACTGTGTAGATTCAAAGGTGTGATTGTACATCATTCTGTTACGTCACAACAAAATGTAACGAGTGCGACTATGTATCTTCAAACGGGTGACTGTAAAACCAATTCTGTATGACTGTACAACCAACTCTGTATGACTATTCAAATGTTAATTTTATTTCTTCCCAAACACCACGTCTGTGACTATAAGACTGCTTTTACGTAAGCTTCAACATGGAAGCATGCAAAACTTCAACAAAAAACTGTCTACTCGATGGCACATGCATACTTACAATGACGACTATGGGAACTTCAACAAAGAAATAAAGACTTCATCTTTGGCTCTATAAATACAACTACTGTACAACTACGACCCGTTCAACTCAAAATTAGGGTTATAACTAGAGGAATAACGATTAATCAAGAATAAAAATTGTATGAATATTAGTTGTCAGAGAAAAAAAACTTCATCTTCGACTCTATAACTACAACTACTGTACAACTACAACTTCGAACTCAAAATTAGGGTTATCGGCTCTTTTAACATTTTTTATTGTTCATGCATGCCGGAGTTCTTGACCACATTTTAGGGTTTGTGAAAAAGGAATAAAAAAGGGTTTAACAAAAGGAAAATCGGAGGTCGAAAATCGAACATTCAACATACCTTTGTAGCATCACCGGAATTTTAGGCATTATCGGAGATGGAGAAGCTGCGGAAACGGAGATGGAGATGGAGATGGAGATGGATTTTTTTTTAGAGAGAGGAAGAGAGCGTTGAGTGATTGAGAGCTGGTGTAATGAATCGAAATAGGTGCAATGGGGAAGTGCAATGGGTTGGGCGGGAGAATAGAGAGGAGGTAAATTAATTGGGGGTAGGTTGGGGGGGCTATTGACTGATGATGGGTGATGGATGATGGCTGTCCGCAGCTTGTCAGTCCCGCAGCACCTTTTTTTTTTTATAAAATCTAAACCCATCCATCCACCGTCCATATTAAACTTAATGGATGGGTGGGATTAACACTAAGGGAGAGTTAGGGAGTTACTAACTTCCCTGATCCTCTATATATATATATATATATATATATATATATATATATATATATATATATATATATATTTAGGATCCGGTCCGAACCACAAGTTCGGTCCGAACCGTCCGAACTATATAATAACCAAAAAAAGACGCGCGATACACTTTCCCCCTAATTCTAAAAGCCTACCTAATTCTAAAACCTTTCATTCCTAAAACCTTCCATCACCACGTACAAACCATCCCTGAACTTCCAACCACCATGCACCACCACATCTCGCCTGAAATTCGTCGTCCTTGTGAATCATCAATCAACCGAGATCGTCGATTCTTCTATTCCTCAATTCATCAATTTTTCAATCAACTATTCTTCGATCCATCTATATGAACCCCGGTAAGTTTTAAATTTCATATATTTAGGGTTAGCTTAATTGATTTAATTCAATGATTAGAGTTTTGATGTTAGTTAGTTAGTGCTCGTGTTTGCTATTGCTGCTGTGATTGTTGTCGTCTTGTTACTTGTTTCCCTTCATCTTCTTCTTTTTATTAAATTACCGTTAGTTGCTGTCTGTGTTTGCTTCTATTGATGCCCGTGTTTATCGCCGCCGCTGTTGTACGATGTTGTCGTTGCTGAGTCATTGTTGGTGAGTTATTGTTGTTGCTGTCGATTTTGTTGCTACTACTATCATTTCTGCGTTACCTAATCGGTTTCAAGCTCTTGACTTGGAGACTGTAATGCATTTTCCAGAGCATGAGAAAATGTTGTTGATTGCCACTTTGCCAGTCTTTAGTTTTTCATCAAATTCCTCAATAAGCTCAAATCATGATGTGATATTTTGATGTTGTAATTAAGCAATTTTTCACTTATGTGTTAGATTGTTATTAAGCAATCTTCCTTTTCTTCTGTAAATTATTTTCAACTTAATTTTGGTTTAGATATAGTTTTTTTCATAGACTTCTTGTTTTTTCTGAGATATAGTTTATTAAAAAAAATTCTTTCATGTTTCATACACATATTTTGTGTTTTAACAGTTGCGATTGTGGATTATATGTGATGATTTTTTTTGAAGTCACACTAGATGATAAGCTATGGACGGACAAAAAGCAATTCGAAGTGAAGAGGTTTCCGGCTTATCGGCGGCATATCATGGTTAAACTACTCAAATGGGTTTGGAATAAGATAAAGATATGTAATTAGATTGGTTATGCGGTTTTGGGTGTTTAAGTAGATCATTCTTTTGCTACATATACTGTACTCGGTTCGAGAATATCCACATGTTTTGCCTAGTTTCAGCAAGTTCATACAAATCTTGATGGTCTTTTGTGTGAAAATAAATCTCCCCTTTGGAACTAATGCACAGGATCACTAATCTTCTAATTATAATGTTATGCTTGTGAGGAATTGAAGGGGAAAACATCTGAATGTCTAGTATGTCATAGATAATTTTTCATGTTTTGTAGTTTTGTCCATGATAAAAAGTTTGGAACTTGTTCTCATGGGCTCGGAAACTTCCGTTCAGAACAAAAGGTGATAATAGTTTCACTATTGCAACTTGTAAAACCAAAACCAGAAATCATAGAAATCATTCATTCTCTAGTTACACTGACTCATACTCAATCCCATTCTTTGGATTCCTACCCTAAGTTGAATATATGTGAGTAGTATTTTAATCAAATGGTAGGAATTAAGTGAATGGGAGGGAGTATTTCATAGTCCACTTATAGTTATTCATTGTCTAGTTA
The DNA here is from genome assembly GCA_958450325.1 of Agrostemma githago. NCBI lineage: Eukaryota > Viridiplantae > Streptophyta > Magnoliopsida > Caryophyllales > Caryophyllaceae > Agrostemma > Agrostemma githago. Next base: position 51,863,392 of record OY288254.1, read on the forward strand.
TACTTATACGTAGTCCACTTACACTTCTTCCAAGGTCTAGTTACACTTATTCACCATCCACTTACACTTCTTCATCGTCTACTTAAACTTATTTATAGTCCACTTACACTTCTTCATAATCCAGCTGCACGTATTCATCGTCTATTTACACTTATTTACCGTCCAATTACAATTAATTATACACTGTCTAGATACACTTATTCACCGTCCACTTACACTTCTTCATCGTCTAGTTACACTTATTCATAGTCCACTTATACTTCTTCATCGCAAAGCGTGGCGCCTAATCTAACCATAAACCCCTTTTCCATCTCGTCTTATCCGGACAAGCTACGGACCTCACAGCCCTCCTGCTGGTACCTCTTATCCTGCAGCTTCAACATCACACACTAATGAGAGAGATAGCAGATCATCCATTATTGTAACAAAGAACACAAGACAATGAAACAATCAATCAAACAAGTACTCATATATAGTCTCATACTCATATCACAGTCTAAATTAACTAAATTAAATAATATCACGGTCTCATCATACATGACAAGTGTTTAATTTTCATCATCAAGCTTTTGTTTCTTGCTGTAGTGTCCAAAAAATGAGGATAGAGAAAAAAAAGAAAGGGATGCTATATTGCTATTACTACGTACATACAACAAAAAGACAGTAGAGGTAAAGATAAAGTGTAGCTTGCATACATTTCAAAGGAACGCCATTGTGATACAAACCAAAATGTTACTAAGAGGATCACATATAATTCTTGAATACCTCATTACAACTCAATAATGTCTATATATATATATATATATAGGACATATGACTTGGAGAATAAGAAATAAAAGACAAATTTACTAATATACCCTCTTAGTAACATTTTGGTTTGTATCACATTGATAACAAAATAGAGACCTAATCGAAAGATTCGAACATGTCCAGAAACATTTGTATATCAATCCATCAGATAGGATTAAACTTCAATTGAATCAATCGAAATTTTAAAAGGAAATCACAATGACATCTAATTTGTAGAACAAGTAATTAAGATATGCCTTCTAATCGATAATACTATAAATACAATCAAATAATGCTTTGAATTAACCCCTAAATAGAAGATTGTGTTTAAAAAAACGTAATTACAACTTACTAGGTGAAGATTTAAGTGTGAGTAGATCAAAATCAAAAATCGAAATCGCAGATCACCGATGAAGAGATCAAAATCGAAAATTGCGGATAGGATTTGAGAGCATTGATTGAAGGATTGAAGGGAGGATTGATTGATGGAAGGATTTGAGAAGATTGATTGAAGCGAGAATTGTTGAGGAAATCACAAATTAGGGAAAAGTGAAAGATGAACAATGTGTAATACTCTGAACAGTTGAACAGGGCCGCGCGTGTTTTTTTTGTTATTATATAGTTCGGACCGAACTAAGGTTCGGACCGGATCTCATCCCTATATATATATATATATAATATATATAAAGACGAGAAAGAGAGGGAAGAAGAGAGAAGTCGAGATTTGATTTAACACCCTCAACCTACATGCTTTAGTCTTTCGGAAATCGGCTCGTCTAGTAGCGGTAAAGGCATGGGAGCGTCGAGACATGTAGGCAAGTTATGGTGTGTATGGTTGTAGGAATGATTGCTCTTGATTTTGACGAGTTTTGATCTCGGAGTAATGCGTGTTTATGTATGTATGTGTATATTGAAGGGATGAATTGCAAGGATTGAGTGTGTAGAGGTTGAAAAATGCAAAGGTTGGTGTGGACATGACATAGGTCCACCCCGACGCGGCCACGCGCGGGTTTGGGGAGGCGAATGAATCTCCATATGAGATGGTCAAATTGAAATTTAAATCGAAGTAGGAGTCGCCACCGAATTTTGTGGTTATTCGGAACCATTCGAGCCCACTCTATGTCGTAGTGAGCCGTATACAAAATACGGCCCATTTCCGATGTCAGAGTTTATTGGGCTCGTCCCTTTGCATTACGATACCGATACCGACATTATCGGATATCGTGTATTGAATGACTCTCGTTGCCAATGGATTCGGACATCCGGAAACCATGGTTCTGAGTAAGGGGTGAGGGTACGTGTTGGGAAGTTCACTAAGAACACCCAACCCCGCTCGCACTTAGCGGCCTTTACTAAGATATCGTTCGTTTTTGGTGTACACGGGTTAGTTCGACGGTTGAATGATATGCAAAGATTATTTTCCTAAGCATGTGAGAAAAATAAAATGGGTTGCTAAGTCGTTTAATGCATATTAAACTAATAACGTCAAAGTTATTTTAGCATGTGAAGTCGTTTTAGTCTAATAAAACGATAAAAAACAAAATAAAATAAAATTGCTACAAACACGAGAAAACGAGTTAGTAACGTTTGAATAAATCGAATAAAGACATGAATAAATAATATGCATGACTCGAAAAAAGTTTTAATGACACATGATGGATTAACACGTGTTGACCGAGGTCGAAAAAAGTATTTTATCGAAATATGTCGCGAAAGTCGCTTTTTAATGTAAGGTTCGAAAAGAATAAAAAATAGAAAAGCGAGGAAACGAAAAAAAGGACTCGGTGAACCAGGTTGTTGCGCGAGTCGCCTGACAGGCGCGCGACTCGCGTGGCAGCCTGTTCGGGTTTTTTTTTTATTTTGTCGAAAATCGTTAATTTTTATAAATCGCGTACAAATATGGATTAATTTATACCCGATTCATATTTTCGATATTCGTCGTATTCGATATTCGATTATGAAATCGATATCGAATAGTCGGAATGATTTTAGAAAAGGTTTTGAAAAAAGTTTGTTTTGAACGAAAAAAAAAATTGAACGAAAAAATGTTAATTCTCTCCGCGTTAAAATCGTTGTATTTTGTTTAAAAAGATGTAACGATTTTTTTTTAGCATCAACGAGATTTAATTAATTTAGTTCTTGTTAGATACGATATTTGATTAGAGAATCAATGTCGTATTTTAAGAACGTTATACGAAAATAGTTTTTTTTAGTATCGATTATTAGAAATAAAAATATGTGACGAACGACACATATTAATAATACGAAACGACCGACGACCCGTAAAAAAAGTGACGGACGAAAAAAAAGGAAAAAGACGTGAGAGAGAGAGAGAGAGAAAGGAGAAGAATCGGGTTTGGTTTACACCCTCAACCTACATGCTTTACTTTCTCGGTATGAAGCTCGTCAGACGGTGGCTTAGGCACGGGAGCGTCGAGATGATGCGGGATGAGTTAAGGTGTCGGTTTTTTGGATATATGATGGGACGGGTTCGGCCGGATTGGGGGTCGGTTTCGTCGGTATTTCGAGGCTACTTCGGGATTACGTCGGGAGTTACTAGATATCGAGGGTATATGTTAATAATCGTGAGTGTTGTGTTTTTTGGTTGGTGAAAAATTGTTGTCTGAAATCGTGTTTTTTGTGTTGAATATGAGGTCCTATTTATAGGAGTCGAGGTAGTCTTGCTTGTGTGACAAGAAATACCGGTTTGGATAGGAAACACGAGAGTTCGAAAGGGAACGAAAGTCTCGTTTCTTGGTGGAGAAGCCAAGTATCTCGGCTGTCATGAAGAGTTGGCCGAGTATTTCGGCTGTTTGGGATGTCTTGGCCGAGTATCTGGAGCTCGGTCGGTGTCTGATTCGGTTTCCGGATAGAATTCCTACTTGAGATCGAATTCTATCCTTAAACGGATTTGTTTAATATTTTTTGAAGATGATTTTTGTAGTATTTGGGACCGAATCAGCCGTGTGAGGTGTCACGGCTGACTCGTGTGTCTCGAGAATATTTTTGACCGGGTTTTGACTCGGTCGTCAAAAGACGGTTTTACCCCTGGTGTCTGAATCGATCCAAATTAGTCTCATTTGACTCGAAACGACCCACTGGGCCTAGATTTGAGGTTGGTTTTGTAAGATTTGTACTCCGTAATAAGCCTAAACCAAATGTCCATGATTTCGAGCCCATATCCGAGTCCATTAAAGCCCGTTTGCGTCCGATCATCATCGGGTGTTTGGCGGGACCTACTATAGACACCTGGCGGTCAAAATGCGGGTGTCTACAGAACCCCCACTCTGACTGAGGCTTGGACATGGCGAAAGTCAGAGTAGCTACCAGGCCAATCGAGGATTAAGACCTGGCAGACTTCCGATCGGGTCGTTTAGAGTCCATTAGACTTGCGTTGGTGGGGCTCGCCAGCCATAAGATAGAAATCATACCTGGGTAGATGTCAATAATGTCGTGGGGACTTTTCTTAAAAAGTCTTGGGTATGTCTGTTTACAGACAATCCCCATCTTGAAATTGCGTGGGAGTTTGCCTTGGAGGCTATGGGTGTGTCTGTTTACAGACACGTCCCATCTTAGAATTGCGCGGGAGCCTCCATTGGAAGCTGCGGATGTACCGCTTATTGATACATCCGATTCTTCAGTAAAAATGTTGCTTGAATTTTCACTGAGAATTTTGAGAATTCTTCGGGAGTCTTGGGATACCTGCCTGTTTTGCATGCAACATTCAGATAAAACATCGACTCATGCTGGGGAAGAAAATGATTTTTTTTTGACTGATTGATTTTTGGAGAAAGAGATTTTTTTTTGAAAATTTCGAAAAAAAGTCGAAAAAAAAAATTCTAAAAAAAAGAAAATTTGGAAATAGAAATGCTTAGGACGACTTGATTCCTGATTAGATTCTGGCACAGCTTCCTAAAATTCTGGTTAGGCCTGTATGCCTAGGTGAAGTAGGGAACATTGTAAAAATCCCTATTCCAGGGGTGACTAGGAGAGGGGATTTCTCTATTATAAATAGAGAGTTCTTGCCCTTAATCTTCTCATATTCCAACCCAAAATATTTTCTTCTTATCTTAAAATCCCTTTAGACTTTTTAAGATAAAACAAAACTTTCTGCTATGGGTATCGAACATCTGACCGCGATGCTTCACGCGTGGGCCCAGGATTTCCGAGATGGAGATAAGGTTCAACTAACTCAGATGGGAATTGTGGCTTTGTTCCCGCTCCAGCGACTCAAGGTGGATGCACATTTTTTGGACGCTTGCTTAACTTTTTGGGATGCTACCCACCATGTTTTTGCTTTTCCACGGGGAGAAATATGTCCCCTTCCCGAAGAAATTGCCGCTGTAGGGGGTTGGTGCCCAAACGCTCATCCTGCTATTCCTCCTTTTTATCCTGATCCAAGGAGGAGACTGAGGGACTTTCTTGGGTTGTCTCATGCTGAGACTTCTCGTATGGTGAAGGGAAATTCTGTTTCCCTGTTTGATTTGGCTGATAAATTCATGGATCCAAATGGTGCCAGAATTCCTTCTATCCATAGGCGTAGGGCGTTTGCCTTCTGTATGCTGCACCGATATGCCTTCGAAGGTCGGATGGATGATGACTCATGTTTGGGTGAAATCACGCTAATTAGCATAGTGGATCAGATGGAGGCGGGTTATAGCCCAGCCTGGCTGATAACTGGGGAGATTATCATGGGCCTTGACGCTAGGAGGCTTGACCCGGATCGGCAATTAACGGGCAGTATTCGTCTTTTGCAGGTATTTGACCTTTTTCTCTTTTTTCGAAAAATTTTTCGAAAAAAATAATTTATTTCCAAATTTTTTTTTTTTTTAAAATTTTCCGAATTTTTGAATTTCCGAAAAAAAAAAATTTAAAAAAAATCGATTTTTCCGAAAATTTCGATTTTTTTTTTGAATTTCCGAAAATTTCGATTTTTTTTCGGAATTTTTGATTTTTCGAAACTTTTTGACTTTTCGAAAATTTTGCAGATCTGGTTATCCGAACGCCTGTCGATTATAGAGCCCCCGGTGAGCATATCCAGATATCGAAGCTGTCAAATTGGCTCGCGGTCCCGACGAATTAGCTCGAGTCATTACATAAATCGGAAGTATTGGGATGAAGAGCTAAAATTCCATGGCGGGCCCTTGATTAGGTGGAACGTGATCTGGTGGTTCCTCTCGAAGATGACGGGCCTAGATAAAAGGGATAAAGCCCGTTACCTGGTGATTTTGTCCTTGGACTGGACCGTCCATATTTACCCAGATCGTCTTCTAAGGCAGTTCGGTTCGTTCTAACAGATCCCCGAAACTGAAGCAATTATTAGCGTTTCGCTCTAATTGACGGACGCTATGTGTGACACGTGGCTACAACGCTGGTTTACCCGTGTCATGTGGACTATACCTCGCCCTTGTCAAACCGCTTTGGTTTCTGAATCATATCGAAAGTGGGCTTCCGAAGAATCTGAAGAAGCCCGTAAGGCTTTGAAGACTGATGAGGCCTTTGAACTAGCCCGTAGAGAATCAGCAAAAGACAACAGATGGTTCTTCGATAAAGAGGAAGTTCCAACTACCCTTGTCGGGCCGGAGTCGGGTTCTAAGTCAAAAACTAAGACTCGAGCTAAAGAGACCGGTGCTAGCGACTTGGAGAGAAGACTTGGGCCAAAACTGGCGGCCCGGGATAGGCTAGGTCCACGTGAGCGACTACCCGAGAGAGTGCGGGCTCGGCTAGGACCGACTGAGGTGACCGGGGAATCGAGTCTGAAGAAACGAGCCCGGGTTAAGGAAGTTCCCTTGATGATTCGGGAGCGTTCACCTCCGCGTCGAAGCCGGTGGACCGAAAAAGAGGCTAAAGATAAGGGAAAGGGAAAAATGCCTTAGATTTTATATTATTTGAATATTAGTACTATTTGTGTGTTGTTTTTTTTTTGGATTTTCTTGTGATCGGAATTTTTTGAAATAAATAAAGGAAGTTTATTAGAAACCGTTCCTGTTTTTTTTTCGATTGCAGTGGTTGTGCTCTTTTGAGGGGCTGCCTATAAACCCGCAAATAGCGGAATCGAACCAAACGTAGTTCAGACTTTAAATTGCAATTTCGAAATACATCAAGACTATTGGTTCAAGATGTTTATAACAGTAGAATAAGTAATTCTAACTTTTGACTTGTCTTTAAAAGTTCATTTTTGAAAAGATGTTTTTAATAAACTTTTGCAAACGACATTGAGAGAAACGGGTTAAGGGTAATAACGTTTCAGCTGGTCCAAGTTAGTTGGGTTAACGAACTCATTCCCGTCCAGATCTGTTAGCATCATCGCTCCGCCTGATAGAATCTTCTTTACCAGATATGGTCCGGCCCAGTTAGGTTTGAATTTTCCCCTTGGATCTACTGGTAATAAAGCTCGTACAGACTTGAGAACTAAGTCTCCTTCTTTGATATTCCTAGGCCTTACCCTTTTGTTGAAAGCCCGTTGGATCCTTTTTTGATAAATCTGTATATTATTGAGGGCACGAGATCTTCGTTCATCTAAAAGTCCTAGCGAGTCATATCATGCTCGAACCCAATCGGCTTCGGGTACTTGACTTTCGAGTAGGATTCTGAGTGACGGTACCTCTAACTCGACAGGTTGGACCGCTTCCATCCCGTATGTAAGGTAATACGGTGTTGCCCCGGTCGCAGTACGAATCGAGGTTCGATATCCCCAAAGGGCAAATGGTATCTTATCGGGCCAGTCCCGATAATTGTCAGCCATCTTTTTGAGTATGGGGACAATAGTCTTGTTAGCTACTTCTACCGCTCCATTGGTTTGGGGTCGGTAAGGTGAAGACGTATGCCTTTGGATCTTGTACTTGGCTAACAAGGCTGCCGTTTCGGCTTGAAAGTGGGTCCCATGGTCACTGATGAATTCATGAGGGATCCCATATCGGCATATTATCTTATTTTGGATAAATTTGGCAACATGGCTGGCGTTGAGGATACGGTAGGACTCCGCTTCAACCCACTTGGTGAAATAGTCGATGGCTACCCAAATGAAGCAGTGTCCTCCGGTTCCCGAGGGGTTTATCTTTCCAATTATATCGATTCCCCATGTTGAAAACGGCCAGGGTGACGTCATGGCATACAGCAGGGATGGTGGCATATGCTATACATTAGCGAAAATCTGGCAATTATTGCAATGTCTGACGTAAAGCTGACAATCGGTTTCCATGTTGTTACAGTAATATCCGAGTCTTATGATCTTTTGGACTAGCATCTGGGCGTTCATGTGAGGACCACACTCGCCGTCATGCACTTCGGCCATGACCTTTTCGGCATTACCCTTGTCGACACACAAAAGGAGAGCCCCCTGCGGTGTCTTTTTGTAGAGTTGTCCGTCGTCGGTACGGATGAACTGGGTCGCTAACCTACGCAAGGCCTTTTTGGCTCGATTGTCGGCCCTGGGTGGATATTCCCCGGTTGTCAAGTATGTCTGGATCGCTTTATACCACGGCTCGGGATCGGGTATCTCGATATCCTCGATATCGTGGATATATGCTGGCTCGGATCGTCTTTCGACATAGATCGGCATGCTGGTCATATGATCGGGAATATTTAGTAAAGATGCCAGTTTTGAAAGTGCATCCGAGAATTGATTTTCTTCCCGAGGTAGATATATATACTCTACCTTTTGGAATTGTTTCTCGAGATCCCTTACTCGTGCCTGGTAGGCCACGAGATTGGCATTTCGGGTTTTCCATTTTTGGAGCGCTTGGTTAATGACCAAAGATGAGTCGCCGTGTACTCGGAGGTTTGTGACCCCTAAATCGGCGGCGGCTTTTAGCCCGTGGATACATGCTTCATACTCAGCAGCGTTATTGGTGACGTCAAAGTTCAATTTGATGGACAGGGGAGTATGTTCCCCTCTTGGCGAGATTAGGAGGATCCCGACTCCAAATCCTCGGAAGTTGGATGCCCCGTCAAAGTATAAGTCCCACGTTTCGGTGTCAGTATAGAAAATATCTTCATCCGGGAAGGACCAAGTGTCGGTGTGTCCTTCTTCGGTTACGGGACTGTCGACGAGAAACTCGGCTACTATTCGGCCTTTGATGGCTTTCAACGGTACGAACTTTAGATCGAATTCTGCCAGCATCAGGGTCCATCTTGATATCCTGCCGTTGAGAATGGGCTTTTCGAAAAGGTACTTGATCGGATCCATTCTTGACAGTACATGTACCTCGTAGCTGAGCATGTAGTGTCGGAGCTTCTTAGTGGCCCGGACTAAAGCTAAACACGTCTTTTCGAGCATGGTGTACTTACACTCATACTCTAAGAATTTTTTGCTGATGTAGTATATAGCTCGTTCTTCGGAGTTGACCGTTTGAGCTAGCATAGCCCCCATGGCTGTCTCTGTCGTGGTTAGGTATAGCGACAAAGGCAAACCGGGTTGAGGTGGCATTAAGACCGGCGGTGAAGACAAGATTTCTTTGATTCTGACAAAGGCTGCTTGACACTTGTCGTCCCATAGTAACCGTTCCCCTATTTTCAGCTTCTTGAAGATCGGTTCACACACCATGGTTAGCTTTGAAATGAACCTACTGATGTATTGGACTTTTCCGAGAAACCCTCTTATTTCCTTTTCGGTCTTAGGAGGTTGCATCTCGGTGATAGCCTTAATTTTGGCTGGATCGACTTCGATACCGTGTTGGCTGACGATGTGACCCAGTAGTTTGCCAGAGGTTACCCCGAAACTGCATTTCTGAGGGTTTAATCTCATGTTGTATTTGCGTAATCGGGTGAAAAACCTTCTCAGGGCGGTGATGTGACCGTCCCTGTCCTTGGATTTGACGATCATATCGTCCACGTAAACTTCCACTTCTTTATGCATCATGTCATGTAATAAAGTTGTGGCGGTTCGTTGATAGGTGGCCCCGGCATTAATGAGACCAAATGGCATAACAGTATAGCAATAAGTACCCCAAGGTGTAATGAAGGTGGTCTTATCCATATCTTCCTCTGCCATTTTTATTTGATTGTACCCGGCATACCCGTCCATGAATGATAAAAGGGCATGATCAGCCGTATTATCCACCAATATATCGATGTGTGGTAACGGTAAATCGTCTTTCGGGCTCGCCTTGTTAAGATCCCGAAAGTCCACGCAGACCCGTACTTTACCGTCTTTTTTAGGGACCGGTACGATGTTTGCAACCCAATCTGGATACTCGGAGACTCGTATGAACCCAGCCTTGAATTTTTTGTCGACTTCCTCCTTGACCTTGAGGGACCATTCGGGCCTCATGCGTCGGAGTTTCTGCTTAACCGGCTTGAACCCTTCCTTGATCGGTATATGGTGCTCGTCTATTTCGCGGTCTATCCCCGGCATGTCCTTGTAGGACCATGCGAAGACGTCTTTGAATTCTTGAAGGAGATCGATGAATTGTTGTTTCTCCCCGGGATCTAGAGATAACCCTATCTTAAGCATCTGAGGTTCTAAGGTTGTTCCCACGTTGATGGATTCGGTTTCTTCGATTACCGGATTGCGGGATTCCCTTTGCTCTAGCTGCTCGATCAGATGTGGAGGTAAGGATATCTGTTCGTCGGGTTTCTCAATGTCATTGCACAGAAAATTTTGAAAATTTAGGAAATTTTGAAAATGAGACAAGTCGTAAGCAGAACGGTTGTTATTATTCATGAATTGAGAAAATAGCTCGAAAAGAGCTGCCATCTGATCGTTAGTCAGTGGCGGGATAGGTAGGGTGCCCGGGACAGACCCCGAAGCACCAGGAAAAGCTAAAGAGAGAGGGGGAGTTACAGGACTGACCCTAGCACCGGACTCACTAGACTCAATCTCAGACTCTGACTCGGACTCTGACTCAGACTCAGACTCAGATTCTGGCATTTCTCCTTCCCCTATGATCAGCTTGAAAGTCCTTCCTTGACTGTCAGTCCACTTGACAGTCTTTCTCCAGGCTCTCTTACCTGTCCCGGATCTGACATCTGAGATCAGCTTGGATGGATCGAAGGTGCGGCTACGGAGAATCAGGCTAACCAGCTCCTCCTTCGGTGTTGGCGTCGCGAGCTCCTCCCCAAAAAGTAGTCCCAGTGCGGGTTCAGCATTCTTAGCATCTTCGGACTGGACGAGGGCGAAGATGTCTGCTATGTAGTTGCAGACCTGGGCCGAGTGGGTCCCAGGGCGTGTGGTGGTGGGCCGGTATAGGCCTGTTTGGACGGACTCGAACACCGGCGTGAAGAAGGTGATTTTACCGGTTCCGGTTTGGCCCATGTTTTCCGGGGTTAGGGTGTAACCCAGACCGGTTTGAATCCTCCCGTTATCGAGGACTTCGAGGATTTTTCCAGGAAGATCGGGCCTTTATGTAACCCCCGGTAGAAAGCCCATATTTTGTAACATCCGGTCCATGCTAACCGTAAAGTAGGGTCGAAAAAGGTATTCTTCTTCGATGGCCCCTATGAAGTCGAACCCCCAAAGATCAGTGCGGCCCGAGGTGTTGCAGTTAGCCACAGTCATAGGTGTGGCTTCTAGAGTGATGACGGTATCGTGCAAAGGTAACTTGACCTTTCGATGCAGAGTGGAGGACACAGCCCTGGTTGCGTGGATCCAGGGTCTTCCTAAAAGAAGGTTAAAGGAAGAAGTGACGTCGATCACTTGAAATTCCAGCTCTTTCTCTATCGGGCCCGTTATGATAGTGAGCTTCACGGCCCCGGCTACTGATTTTGGGCTTCCGTGGAAAGCCTGAATGGTTTGAGCTGTAGGAATGTAGCCGGCCTCGGTGATACCGAGGGCTTTGGCAGTCCTCAAGGGGAGGACGTTGACTGCGGACCCGTCATCGATAAGGGTCATAGGCAGATATTTTCCACAGGAGATTACCGTGATGTAGAGAGCCATGTTGTGGGCTGGCCCAAATGATGGCAGATCCGCGTTGGAGAAGGTGATGAGTGGGCCTTCTTCTTTAGCTTTCCCCTTTAGGTGGGGTAGAACCGTGGCTACCATTTCAGCTGGAGTAGCCATAGAGTCGATCTTGACTTGATCGAGGGCCTTAGTGAGTGCCTCTCGATGTTCCTGAGAGCTAACTAGGAGTTGCCATATAGAGAGGTCAACTCGAGTCTTGCTCAGCTGCTTCACCAGAGCCTTTTCAGTAGTTGGCGGCTCTTCTGGGACGACCTCCGCTTTAGGTGGTGATTCGGTGACGATGAGGGCGTGACTGCTGGTTAAGGCCTTGGACTTAACCTTCTGGATCTCCTCGGGCGTGATAGGGACGGCTTCTCCCTTAGTGAGATTGTGGACATGACGTAGGTCCACCCCGACGCGGCCACGCGCGGGTTTTGGGTTAGGCGAATGCACCTCCATATGAGAAGGATCGAATTGAAATTTAAGTCGAAATGGAGTCGCCACCGAATTTTATGGTTATTCGGAACCATTCGAGCCCACTCTATATCGCCATGGTCCATACACAAAGTATGGCCCATTTTGGTTTGAGAGTTTATTGGGCTCGTCCCTTTGCATATCGATATAGATGCCGACTTGAGCGGTTAATCGTATATTGAATGACTCTCGTTGCCAATGGATTCGGACATCCGGAAACCACGGTTCTGAGTAAGGGGTAAGGGTACGTGTTGGGAAGCCCACTAAGGACACCCAACCCCGCCCGCACTTAGCGGCCTCTACTAGGACATCGTTTGACTTTTTAATATGCGCGTTAGTGATTCGGTGAAATGTTATGCAAACAGCGTTTTAGCTAAGCATGCGAATTAAATGTGAGCTACGTCAATTTAATGCATCTAATTTATTGTCGAAGTGATTTAGCATGCGAGGGTTCATTTAAAAGCGGTAAAATGCAAATAAATAAAGCAAAGCAAAAATAAATCGATTACAAGTTACACGGGCGGAATACAACCCGGAATTCACAATACGGCGTACAATAAAATAGAATAATCGAAATATACAATTGAAATGACGAACAATAATTATAAACGGACCCGTGTATAAACTAGACCGTGAATTTGTGTAGGTGGACGAACTTTAATTAGTTACACATTATATTGCGTATTAATCAAAGGACGGAGGTTCGAGACCTAGACGTGGTGCTAGCCCGATCTCGAACCTCGATGCCTTGTCCCGACTTATCACCTCGGGAAATTGAGTCTAAATTAATTTTACATCGGATACGACTAAAGAGTCGTCGACATAAAATTAATAATGTGAGACCGTCGATCAAAATCGTTTAAATGAAGTGATATGCATGAATTTTGGAAAAGCTACGTGATTAACTTTACACGTGTCGACTAAGTCGCTTTTAAAAAGACGAGGCTCGAATGATATAAAAAAGAACTCTCGGTTTTTGGGCTGCAGGACCCACTCGTTCGAGTCATGGCTGGACTCGGCCGAGTGCGTCCTGGAAGACGCTACTGCCCGTAATTTAGGGTGCTACTCGATCGAGTAGCAGGTGTACTCGGTCGAGTGGCACCTGTACGAGTTGTGACTCGTTTGTTTTAATGTGTTTTAAATCGATGATTGGCCGAGTCAAATAAAAGTATTGACGGATTTAGATTTAACTCGGTTTGTCGGTATTATAATCATGTCTTATATGATTATAATACCGTTATCGGAATTTTGTAAAAAAGGTTATTGTTAGATAAAAAATTTGATTAGTGACGGAATTGCGCCCCTCTACGTCATGACGTCGATATTAATCCTTACGGATTATGTGACGTCGGTTTTCGTGTCAACGGGTTCCATACTAATTGGAAATGGGATTAAATGCGTTCAACTATGACTTTAGGTTGATTACCATAGTCCAACGCATTCGAAACCGAATTTTCATACTAAGATGTATTTACGCGATATTATGACGATAATGATGATAAAGAAAAGATGATACAAAAATGAAGATGCGAAAGTACGACAATATTAATGCTAGTGTTACTGTTATGATTACGATTATAAATACGATACGAAAATACGATAAATAAAATGGAAATGAGACTAGAAAAAGAGATCGAGATGGGGTTTAGGACACCCTCAACATACATGCTTAGTAAGGACCTCGGAAATGGACTCGTAATAGCGGCACGGGCTTGGGAGTATCGAGGATGTATGCGAGTTATGGTGTGTATATGTGTGTGTATGCTTCACCGGTTCTCCGAGGGACGAGGGGCTCGGGTTTGGTGTGTCTTGCCTAGGGTCGCTAGGGTCGTAGTATTGTGTGTATGGGATTTGTGTAGTTGCAAAAGTGTTAGTGAATGTAGGTTAAGGATGTATGCCAAAAGCTTGTGAAATGCATGGGGGTCATAGGGTATTTATAGGGAGCCCCGACCCTGGGTTACTCGACCGAGTGGCGCGGGTGCACTCGGTCGAGTGCCCCTGCGAATGAACCTGGACGGGTTCAAAGAGGCTCCACTCGATCGAGTGGTCAATCCACTCGACCGAGTGGATCAATCAAGCCGCAAAATTTAAGGCTTGATTAGCCTTAATTTGATTGTGATTGATTTTAATTGATTTGTGATTAATTTTGGCTGATTTTTGGATGATCTTGGTTGATTTTCGAACCTGGTGCATGTTTCGAGGATGCATCCGGCCGTTCTTTGTGTCGGGTTTGTCTTGACCGGGTTTTGACCCGGTCGCTAAAAGACGGGAATTATTTTTGGTGCCGGTTTCGGCTCAAATTAGTCTTGTTTGACTCGGAACGACCCACTGGGCCTGAATTTGAGGTTGGTTTAGTGAGATTTTTTACTCCACTAAAAGTCCATGTCGGATATTATTGATTCCGAGCCCAAGTCCGAGTATACTAAGTCACGTTCGCGTCCGATCATCATCGGGTGTTTTTTGGAAACTGCTATAGACACCTGGCGGTCAAATTTTGGGTGTCTACAGAGCCCCCACTCTGACTGAGGCTTGGACAAGGCGAAAGTCAGAGTAGCTACCAAGTCAATTAAGACCTGGTAGGCTTCCGTTCGGGTCATTTATAGTCCATTAGACTCGCGTGAAGGGCTCGCCAACCATAAGTCAGAAATCATACCTGAGCTGCTGATGATACTTCGTGGGGAATCGGACTTGTCGCATAAGTCCTGGGTGTGCCCATATGTGGGCCCATCCCGTACTATTCCGGGGAAAATGTCGTTTTGGGCTTCCGTTGGGGAGATTTAGAGGGTTGCATGTCCCTGTTTGAGTCGTACCTGTAAAAATCACATAAAACGTATGCGACACGTAGATAGTAAAATGACTCGTGCTGGGGAAAATGATTTTTGAAATTTTTTGAAATCTTTGAAAGTTTTGAAATCTTTTGAATTTTTGACAGACTGCTCGGGATGACCAAATTCTTGTGTCTGTGAGGAAGAATCATGGGTCGGGCCTGTATGTTCAAGGCCCGCTTGGGCCAAGGAGGCACAGCTGCAGGGGATGCTCCAGGGCTTTGATGTTATAAATACATCATCCTGGTTCCTCTTTTTGTCACAATTCTCAAAAGCTTCCTCTTCTCTTCTAAAAGAAAACTTTTTATTCTTCTCAAGAAACTTAGCATGGGTATCGACCGTCTGATCAACATGCTGCAAGATTGGTCACACCGTTTTAGAGATGCAAGCAAGGTAGTTCTGAGGCAGTCTGGTATATTCCAACTGTTCACGTTTCGTCAGTTGCACGTGGACCGTCACTTCCTTGATGCCTGTCTGACCTTCTGGGATGACACCTATCACGTCTTCGCTTTTCCTCGGGGCGAAATCTGTCCCCTCCCTGAGGAAATCGCTGCCATAGGAGGGTGGAACCCATTGCTCCGCCCTGCTGTCCCTTTCTCCGTTCGAGACCCTAGGAGGAAACTACGGGAATTTTTGGGGCTTTCCCACGCTGAAGTATCCCGCATGCTCGAAGGGGATACCGTTTCTCTGCTTGCCTTAGCTGAGAAGTTTATGAACCCGTATGACATCCGGGTTACGCCCATTCATAGCCGTAGGGCGTTCGCCTTCTGTATGCTGCACGTGTATGCCTTTGAAGGCCATATGGACCTGCTGTCTTGCATGGGTAGCGTTCGTCTTCTCGTTGTTGCTGATCTCATGGAGACGGAGTGTAGTCCCGCATCGTTGATTACGGGGGAAATCATTCAGGGTTTAGACAACCGGAAGAGGGATGAGTCAGCCCGTTTCACGGGGAGCACCCGTCTACTGCAGGTATATCGCTTTTTCTTTTTTTTTTCGATCTTCGATTTTTTTTTTTTTTTTTTTTTTTGATCTTCGGGTTTTTTTTTTTTTTCCGCGATATATTGCTACAGGGGGGGCACTCGACCGAGTCGTCCTGGCACTCGATCGAGTGCCCTCGTAGAGGAGCATTCTGCCGCGTTTTAGGGGTGTTACTCGATCGAGTGACCCCGGCACTCGATCGAGTGCCCTTATGCGGACGCCTGAATTCGTCCGAAATTTCATAAGCGTTACTTTTTTTCAGCTCTGGCTATTTGAAAGGTTGTCCAAGATCGAGCCTCCTCCCAACCCGAGTGAATATTGGTTCAACCAGGTAACGACGAGGAGACGGCCCACCGATTCATCTTGCCTCGTCACTCAGAAATATTGGGAGGAAGAACTAACGTTCCATCGTGGTCCGCTGATACGATGGGTGGTTTTATGGTGGCCTATTTATTCCTGGACGGGTTTGGCACCTGACGACAAGGCACGTTACCAGGTGATTCTGTCCTTTAGCCACACAGTTCACCTCTATCCTGACCGCATACTCAGGCAGTATGGGCGGACACAGCGTATCCCTGAGAATGAGGCGGTTGTGAGTGCACCTACCCCACTGACCGACATTTTGTGTGACACCTGGATTCAGAGATGGTATACTAGAGTTACTTGGTCCGTTCCCAAACCGCTTCATTCTGCCTGGGTGTCTTATTCCTACGAAAAGTGGACCAAAGCCGAGACTGCCGAAGCTCGTGCTGCTCTGAAGATCGACGAGGCCTTCGACCTGCTTAGGCGAGAAAAAGTCAAAGACAATCGGGATTTCTTTGCTGAAGGGGAGACTCAAACTCCCATAGTCCGTCTGAGGCCAAGTCAGAGAAGAAGAACTAGGACTCGAGCTAGGGGGTCCAATGCTAGAGGTGTTCAGGGGGAGGTGAGCCCCCAGACCGATTTGGAGAGGAGACTAGGGCCGAGACTTTCAGCCCAGGACCGACTTGGTCCTAAGGATAGGTTGCCGGAGCATGTACGGGCTCGACTTGGGCCCGTGACTATAGCTGAAGATCCTCTGTCAAAGAAGAGGACTCGGGTTAAGGAAGTTCCCGTTGTCATTCGGGAGCGCCCGCCCCCGCCGCCGCCCCGACGTCCACGGGCTCCTCAAGACCCGAAAGACAAAGGCAAGGGCAAGATGCCCGGATATGACTAGTCTCTCTTTTATTATTATTTGAAATATTATTACTATTTTTGTAGTGTGTTTTTTTTTTGTGGCTTTTGTGGCTTTTTTTTTTTTAACTTTGAAGTACCGAGTTTTATCGGTGTTTTTTTTTTTTGGAATAATAAAAGTATTATTAGTGAAACCGTTTCTGCCTTTTTTCGTTATTGCAGTGGTTGTGCCCTTTTGAGGGGCTGCCTACGTATCCACAGTTAATGGAATCAAACCAAACGTAGTTCGGGCGCAGATTTTTTGCAATTTCGAAATACACCAAGACTATGAGTTCAAGATGTGCGACAGTAGGATAAATAATCCTAACTTATTGACTTGCTTTATAAACTTTGAAAAAGTGTTTAAATAAATTTTTGCGAATGGCATTGAGATAAGGTTTAGGGGTAGTAGCGCTTTAGCTGGTCTAGGTTGGTCGGGTTGACAAATTCATTTCCGTCCAGATCTGTCAGCATTATTGCTCCTCCTGATAGAACCTTCTTGACCAGGTATGACCCAGCCCAATTGGGTTTAAATTTTCCCCTTGGGTCAACCGGTAGTAGGGCACGAACCGATTTTAGCACCAAATCGCCTTCTTTGATGTTCCTGGGCCTTATTCTTTTGTTAAAGGCACGTTTGATTCTCTTTTGGTATATTTGGATGTTATTGAGAGCCCGGGATCGCCGTTCGTCTAAAAGAACCAACGAGTCATATCGAGCTTGAACCCAATCTGCTTCGGGTACTTGACTTTCGAGCAGGATCCGGAGGGAAGGTATTTCCAATTCGACTGGTTGGACCGCCTCCATCCCATATGTCAAATAATATGGAGTTACCCCGGTCGCAGTTCGGATCGATGTCCGGTACCCCCATAGGGCGAAGGGTATTTTGTCGGGCCAATCCCGATAATTATCAGCCATCTTTTTTAGTATGGTGACAATTGTTTTATTAGCAGCTTCTACCGCTCCGTTTGTTTGGGGACGGTAAGGCGAAGATGTGTGCCTCTGGATTTTGTACTTTGCTAGTAAAGTAGCGGTTTCTGCTTGGAAGTGGGTCCCGTGATCACTGATAAAATCGTGTGGGATCCCGTACCGGCATATTATTTTATTCTGGATAAATTTGGCCACGTGCTTGGCGTTCAAGACACGGTATGATTCAGCTTTGACCCATTTGGTGAAATAGTCGATCGCCACCAAAATAAAACAGTGGCCTCCCGTTCCGGAAGGATTCACCTTTCCAATTATGTCAATCCCCCATGTCGAAAATGGCCATGGTGATGTCATGGTGTATAGTAGGGATGATGGCATGTGTTGAACATTACCGAAAATTTGACAATTATGGCAGTGTTTGACATATGATTGACAGTCGGCCTCCATACTGTTCCAGTAGTATCCGAGCCTCATGATTTTTCGGGCTAGCATATGGGCGTTCATATGCGGGCCGTTTTCGCCGTCGTGTACTTCGGCCATCACTTTTTCGGCCTGTGTTTTGTCGATGCATAAGAGTAAAGCCCCTTGTGCCGTCTTCTTGTATAACTGACCGTCGTCCGTACGAATGAATTGGGTAGCCAGTCTTCGCAGGGCTTTCTTGGCCCGGTTTTCAGTTCCCGGTGGATATTCTCCCGTAGTCAAATAGGTTAGAACAGCCTGATACCAAGGTTCTGGATCGGTGATCTCAATATCTTGTATGGCGTTGACATACGCCGGCTCGGACCGTCTTTCGACACAGATTTGCATACTGGGCATATGCTCCGGGATGTTTAGTAAGGATGCTAATTTGGAAAGTGCATCCGCGAACTGGTTTTCTTCACACGGGAGGTAGATATATTCTACCTTCTGGAATTGTTTCTCTAGAATCCTTACTCGTGCTTGGTAAGCCACGAGATTGGCGTTCCGAGTTTTCCATTTTTGAAGAGCTTGATTGATGACTAAGGATGAGTCCCCGTGAACCCGGAGATTCGTAATGCCCAAATCAGTAGCCGCTTGCAACCCGTGGATGCATGCTTCATATTCGGCCGCATTGTTGGTTACATCAAAATCTAATTTGATGGACAACGAGGTGTGTTCCCCTTGGGGTGAGATTAGGAGAATACCGACCCCAAAGCCTCGAAAATTGGATGCTCCATCGAAATACAAGTCCCATGTTTCGGTGTCAGTATGGAATATGTCTTCGTCAGGAAAGGCCCAAGTATCGGTATGGCCCTCTTAAGATATCGGACTATCAGCGAGGAACTCGGCTACTACCCGGCCTTGATGGCTTTTAATGGTACGAATTTGAGGTCAAACTCAGCTAGCATTAGAGTCCATCTGGACATTCTTCCATTAAGGATGGGTTTTTCGAACAAATATTTGATTGGGTCCATTTTGGACAGAACATGTACCTCGTGACTGAGCATGTAGTGTCTGAGCTTTTTAGTGGCCCAAACCAGAGCTAGGCACGTTTTCTCAAGCATTGTATATTTGCATTCGTACTCTAGGAACTTTTTACTGATGTAGTAAATGGCCCGCTCTTCTGAATCGACTGTCTGGGCCAGCATAGCCCCCATGGCTGTCTCAGTCGTTGTTAGGTATAACGATAGAGGCAAACCGGGTTGAGGTGGCATTAGTACTGGCGGAGCAGACAGGATTTCCCTGATTTTGTCGAAGGCTGCTTGACATTTATCGTCCCATAGTACCCGTTCTCCTATCTTCAGTTTCTTGAAAATGGGATCACATACCATGGTTAGCCTTGAAATAAAACGGCTGATGTATTGGACCTTCCCGAGAAACCCCCTTATTTCCTTTTCGGTCTTAGGTGGTTGCATCTCAGTGATGGCTTTGATTTTAGCTGGTCGACCTCGATGCCGCGTTGGCTAACGATATGGCCCATTAATTTGCCTGATGTTACTCCGAAACTACATTTTTGAGGGTTTAACCTCATATTATACTTACGCAAGCGAGTGAAGAATTTTCTTAGGGCAGCGACATGCCCATCTCGGTTTTTAGACTTGACGATCATGTCATCGACATAAACTTCCACTTCCCTATGCATCATGTCATGTAATAAGGTCGTGGCTGTTCGTTGATAAGTGGCTCCGGCATTAATGAGACCAAATGGCATAACGGTATAGCAATAGGTACCCCACGGTGTGGTGAAAGTGGTTTTACCCATGTCTTCTTCTGCCATTTTGATATGGTTGTATCCAGCATACCTATCCATAAATGATAGAAGGGCGTGATCTGCCGTGTTGTCCACCAATATGTCTATACCCGGCATGTCCTTGTAGGACCATGCAAAGACATCCTTGAATTCTTGGAGGAGGCTTGTGAGTTGTTGCGTCTCCTCGGGATCTAAGGATAACCCTATCTTAAGCATCTGGGGCTCTAAGGTTGTTCCCACATTTCTTCGATTACCGGGTCTCGGGATTCCCTCTGCTCTAGCTGCTCGATCAGATGTGGGGGTAGGGACACCTGTTCATCGGGTTTCTCAATGTCATTGCAAAAAGTATTTATGAAAGTATTTTGAAAATAAGCCAAGTCATAAGCGGAACGGTTTTCGTTATTATTGATAGAGAATTTGGAAAACAGCTCAAAGAGAGCGGCCATCTGATCATTGGTCAGAGGCGGGATTGGGAGTGCTCTCGGGACAGACCCCGAGGCTCCGGTGGCAGTGACTACAGGGAGAGGGGTTACAGTTTCGACTCTAGCATCAGACCCCTTAGACTCGAATACAGACTCGGACTCAGACTCAGACTCGGACTCAGACTCGGACTCAGAATCGGTGTCCGGCACGTCTCCTTCCCCGGTGGTCAGCTTGTAGACTCGACCCTGGCCGTCGGTCCACTTGACGGTCTTCTTCCAGCTTCTTTTCCCGGTATCAGCACCGACTTCCGAGATCAGCTTCGAAAGGTCGAACTTGTTGCTTCGAAGGATCAGGTTCACCAAGTCTTCTTTGGGGTTCGGGACAACTTTGTCTTCCCCGAATAAGAGTCCCAGCACGGGCTCGGCATTGTCAGTACCCTCTTTGGATTCAGCTTGGAGGAGGGCAAATATGTCATCTGGAATGTAGTTGCATTCCCGAGCTAGTGCAGCCTCGGGATGCGTGATGGTTGGTTGATATAGGCCAACTTGAATAACCCCAAATACGGGTGTGACGAAGTAATCACTCAGCCTTGGGCTATAAGGGCCCAAGTAGGTACCCTTGATGATGTTGCAGGCCTTCTCAATTCCTGCTCGGACCACATTTCCCGGGGTTATAGCATACCCCAAACCGAAGTGATATTTCCCATCATTTAGAACCTCAATAATCTTCCCGGGTGGAAGATATGGCCTCGAAGTAGCCCCCGGTAAGTACCCCAAGTTTTGTAGCATCGTGTCGATGCTCGTGGTGAAGTAGGGTCTAAAAAGGTATTCCTCTTCAATCATTCCTACAAAATCGAACCCCCAAAGGTCGGTGCGATCCGTAGTGTTACAGCTAGCCACGGTCATTGGGGTTGCTTCTAAGCTGATAATACCGTCTTGCAGGGGCATTTTGATCTTTCGGTGTAGAGTAGAAGATACCGCCTTCACAGCATGGAGCCATGGTCTTCCTAGGAGTAGATTGAAGGAAGAGGTGACATCGATCACCTGGAATTCTAGCTCTTTTTCGATTGGGCCGGTCACAATAGTCAGCTTGACGGCCCCGGAAACTGCTTTTGGGCTTCCATCGAAAGCCTGGATAGTGTGGGCAGTTGGTATGTAGTCGGCCTCAGTGATCCCGAGGGCTTTGGCAGTCCTTAACGGGAGGACATTCACAGCGGACCCGTCGTCAACTAGGGTCATTGGAAGATACTTACCCCGGCAAATTACCGTGATATACAGAGCCAGGTTGTGAGAGGCCCCGAATGGTGGTAGGTCGTCATCTGAGAAGGTGATTGACGGGCCTTCTCCTTTGGGTCTGCTCTTGAGGTAGGGTAAGATAGTGGCTACCATTTCAGTAGGGGTGACCTGGGAATTGACCTTGATCTGATCGAGAGCCTTAGTAAGTGTCTCTCGATGTTCTTGTGAGCTAACCAAGAGTTGCCATATAGTGAGGTCAACTCGGGTCCTTTTCAATTGTTTAACAAGAGCCGTATCGGTGTTTGGTTCTTCAATGGCTTCTTCCGTCCTGGTAAGTTCAGTGACGGTTGCTTGGACTGAGCCGTCTTTGGTGAGGGAGTTACTGGCTAAAGCTTTGGATTTAGCCTTCCTGACTTCTTCGAGGGTAATGGGGACAGCTTCCCCTTTGGCGAGGTATACATCTTCTTCATCATCGAACCAGATCCCATTGATTTGTGGGATGAAAGGAGAGATAAGATGAGAACAGTCTATCACCTCACCGGTAAAGATGGCATGAGAGCTAAAGGGGTTGTCCTTGTTGCTTGGCTTGTCCCCGGGTAGTGGTATTTTCCCGCTCTCAATTAAATCCTGAATTAGATGCTTCAGCTTCCAACACTTCTCGGTGTCATGCCCATTGCCCCGATGATATTGGCAATAGGCTTGGGCATTGTAGCTCTTGGAGCGTTTTTCAACTGGAACTTCGGGAGTTGGGCCTATCGGCTGGACCAGGCCTTTGGAAGATAGCCTTTGTAAGGCATATGTGTAGGTAGTCCCTATATCAGTGAATACCCTATGAGGGACGTTTCTTTTGGATGAGGCATCCAAGAGATTAACCGTGTCGAAGATGCTTCGGGTTGCGGCCGGAGGTTTGGTAGTGGATGAGGAAGCTCCTTGGTAACCCTTGTTAGAGGCCTTAGTCAGGCTCTCTAGTCTTAGATCATCTTCAATTCTCATGCCCATTTCAGTAAGAGTGGTGAAATTGGGTATGGCAGCATACCGGAGGTGAACCCGGTCGGACGGGAGGAGGTTCTTGACAAAGGCCTCCACTAAAGTCTTCTCACTGGGCTTATCGACCAGTTTGACACTCTCGGCCCTCCAACGTTGGAGGTATTTAGTAAAGCCCTCCTTAGGTTCTTGGGCCATAACCTCTAGGGACCGCATAGTGGTTTGGATCTCGGTGTTATCAGCGTAGTTCCGAGCGAATTCCGTAGCCACATCGTCCCAGGTTGAGAACTTCTTTGGGTCTAGCCTGTAGTACCAGGCCTTTGGGTGTTTCTCCAGAGATGCAGCAAAGAGGTTCTTAAACATAGAAGAGTCCACCCCCTTAATGGCCATGAACTCCTTGAAGGCCCGCACGTGTAGTAGCGGGTCTTCAGTCCCTTCGAACATAGGTAGGCCCGTGAGATTCAGGTTTGCGGGCAGTTTGTCACTTACCGGGTTGTAATCCCGACTATTCTCCCGATGGATGTTGTTATTCCCGGTTAAGTAGACTTGTTCTTCCAATCGGCGGACCGAGCTAACTAGTTCAGTTAGGGGTTCCGTGACCCCGGTATTAGGAGTCCTTTGCTCCACTGTAGCTAAGCGAGCAACAATGGCCACTTGGCCAGCCCTCATTTCAGTCAGTTGGGCTTCAATGTCGGCTTGCTTCTCGATTATGGCATCTAGAGAGGTTTGAAGACTGTTCAAAGTGGCCATCCTTCGAGCGTGTCTGGTTGCCGGTGGCCTGTCTGTAAGAACACCACGTAATCAGGAACCGAACCCAGACCTTGGAATCAAAACAAGTACATCCCGAGCGACCCGAAAAAAAGGACTCGAGAAAGACATCTAGACGGATGACTCGTAGGTGATGTGACTTCCTTAAGATTTCGGCCTTGGTGAGCCTAGTCCCGTTCGAAGGAAGGTTCACGTGAGACTAATCCCCAGACTTTGGACTCGAGTGTGTAGACGGGCCCTCCCTTGTAGGAGTATGTCCTACGTAGGTGGGCTTTGCCTTAGTCTAATAAGGCAGACTGGGGGTGGGGAGGAAACTCGTGATATAAGATCAACAGAGTTTCGACGCTATAGACCTTGATGACTTACGACACGACCCGACACTGCTAAATACGGGAAGTCCTAAGAAAAGGAAGGTTTTGAAAATCCGAGAAAATCTCAGGGAAAGGCCCGATTTTTCGAGAAAATCGGAAAGGGTATCGGACCTTGGTTTTGATGGTTCGAAAATATTTTCGAGTTTTGAATTGGGCAGCGTACCGGCTAGAAATAGGCTATTTTGAGTAAAATCACAAGTCCTAAATTCGGTATGTGTCCCGGGTTTTGAAAATTGGATATCTCGAAGTTTGAAAATTTGAATGTTGGAAAAAAAAAGAATTTCCGATGATTTGAAAATTTGAAGATGAGATCCCGAAGATTTGAAAACGGCATCTCGAAGATTTGAAAGTTGAAAATGGCATCGCGAGGATTTGAAAATTGAATTTTGAAAATTCGAAAATCGAATGGTGGATCGGAAATTCGAATTTTGAAATGGGCAGCATGCCGGCTAAAAAAATAGGCTTGTTTTGAGTCAAATCTTAAGTCTAAATTTCGGCAGCTTTCCGAGTTTTTGAAAATTTGAATATTTTTGGAAAGATGCATTTTTTTTGAAATGACGGTTTTTGAAAAAGACATGGAAACCAAGTAGCACATAGTCACGTAAGCATTATAACGACACCATGTATGCTTTACACTAAGTCTCGGTCGGTCTGAATAGGGTCTATACCAGTGTTCATAGTCTAGTCGAGAAACGGGACGGTCTTCCTAACTCGAGTGGAGCTTAGAACATGCCGCAAAGTCCATACGAGTCGACCATGAACACCTTTAACGTATCCAAAGTTGAATACGTCGTGGTATAGTGGGACGTCGGTCACCAGTACCGGCCCGGGTAAATATGGGGTTATGCATGAACCGTAAAACTAAAACGCATATTGTACTCGTCAAACGATTTCTATTCGAGTCTCACCCTGAGAACTCCGATGGTAAGGCACACATCGGTTGATCCCCAGCGGAGTCGCCAAATTGTGGACATGACGTAGGTCAACCCCGACGCGGCCACGCGCGGGTTTTGGGTTAGGCGAATGCACCTCCATATGAGAAGGATCGAATTGAAATTTAAGTCGAAATGGAGTCGCCACCGAATTTTATGGTTATTCGGAACCATTCGAGCCCACTCTATATCGCCATGGTCCATACACAAAGTATGGCCCATTTTGGTTTGAGAGTTTATTGGGCTCGTCCCTTTGCATATCGATATAGATGCCGACTTGAGCGGTTAATCGTATATTGAATGACTCTCGTTGCCAATGGATTCGGACATTCGGAAACCACGGTTCTGAGTAAGGGGTGAGGGTACGTGTTGGGAAGCCCACTAAGGACACCCAACCCCGCCCGCACTTAGCGGCCTCTACTAGGACATCGTTTGATTTTTTAATATGCGCGTTAGTGATTCGGTGAAATGTTATGCAAACAGCGTTTTAGCTAAGCATGCGAATTAAATGTGAGCTACGTCAATTTAATGCATCTAATTTATTGTCGAAGTGATTTAGCATGCGAGGGTTCATTTAAAAGCGGTAAAACGCAAATAAATAAAGCAAAGCAAAAATAAATCGATTACAAGTTACACGGGCGGAATACAACCCGGAATTCACAATACGGCGTACAATAAAATAGAATAATCGAAATATACAATTGAAATGACGAACAATAATTATAAACGGACCCGTGTATAAACTAGACCGTGAATTTGTGTAGGTGGACGAACTTTAATTAGTTACACATTATATTGCGTATTAATCAAAGGACGGAGGTTCGAGACCTAGACGTGGTGCTAGCCCGATCTCGAACCTCGATGCCTTGTCCCGACTTATCACCTCGAGAAATTGAGTCTAAATTAATTTTACATCGGATACGACTAAAGAGTCGTCGACATAAAATTAATAATGTGAGACCGTCGATCAAAATCGTTTAAATGAAGTGATATGCATGAATTTTGGAAAAGCTACGTGATTAACTTTACACGTGTCGACTAAGTCGCTTTTAAAAAGACGAGGCTCGAATGATATAAAAAAGAACTCTCGGTTTTTGGGCTGCAGGACCCACTCGGTCGAGTCATGGCTGGATTCGGCCTTGTGCGTCCTGGAAGACGCTACTGCCCGTAATTTAGGGTGCTACTCGATCGAGTAGCAGGTGTACTCGGTCGAGTGGCACCTGTACGAGTTGTGACTCGTTTGTTTTAATGTGTTTTAAATCGATGATTGGCCGAGTCAAATAAAAGTATTGACGGATTTAGATTTAACTCGGTTTGTCGGTATTATAATCATGTCTTATATGATTATAATACCGTTATCGGAATTTTGTAAAAAAGGTTATTGTTAGATAAAAAATTTGATTAGTGACGGAATTGCGCCCCTCTACGTCACGACGTCGATATTAATCCTTACGGATTATGTGACGTCGGTTTTCGTGTCAACGGGTTCCATACTAATTGGAAATGGGATTAAATGCGTTCAACTATGACTTTAGGTTGATTACCATAGTCCAACGCATTCGAAACCGAATTTTCATACTAAGATGTATTTACGCGATATTATGACGATAATGATGATAAAGAAAAGATGATACAAAAATGAAGATGCGAAAGTACGACAATATTAATGCTAGTGTTACTGTTATGATTACGATTATAAATACGATACGAAAATACGATAAATAAAATGGAAATGAGACTAGAAAAAGAGATCGAGATGGGGTTTAGGACACCCTCAACATACATGCTTAGTAAGGACCTCGAAAATGGACTCGTAATAGCGGCACGGGCTTGGGAGTATCGAGGATGTATGCGAGTTATGGTGTGTATATGTGTGTGTATGCTTCACCGGTTCTCCGAGGGACAAGGGGCTCGGGTTTGATGTGTTTTGCCTAGGGTTGCTAGGGTCGTAGTATTGTGTGTATGGGATGAATATGCATGCAAACGAGTTGTAAAGGTTGTAAGGGTTATGTAGTTGCAAAAGTTGTTCCAAAGTGTGTTGATAGTTGTCTTCCGAAGTGTCTGTTGTGCATGGGGGTCATGGGGTATTTATAGGGAGCCCCGACCCTGGGTCACTCGACCGAGTGGCGCGGGTGCACTCGGTCGAGTGCCCTCGTGAATGAACCTGGACTGGTTCAGAGAGGCTCCACTCGATCGAGTGGTCAATCCACTCGACCGAGTGGATCAATCAAGCCGCAAAATTTAAGGCTTGATTAGCCTTAATTTGATTGTGATTGATTTTAATTGATTGTGGGTTGATTTGGATTGTTTTTTGGCTGATTTTGAATCTGGTGCAAGTTTCGAGAATGCACCCGGTCGTTTTTTGTGTCGGGTTTGTCTTGACCGGGTTTTGACCCGGTCGCTAAAAGACGGGAATTATTTTTGGCGTCAGTTTTGGCCCAAATTAGTCTTGTTTGACTCGGAACGACCCACTGGGCCTGAATTTGAGGTCTGTTTTGTGAGATTTTTACTCCACTAAAAGTCCATGTCGGATATTATTGATTCCGAGCCCAAATCCGAATATACTAAGTCACGTTTGCGTCCGATCATCATCGGGTGTTTTTTGAAAACTGCCATAGACACCTGGCGGTCAAATTTTGGGTGTCTACACATACACGTTATTAATCTATACAAATTATCATAATGATATTATATATATTACATATATAATTACATTTATAAATTACATACATAATTATATAATAATACGTAATGATATTAATATTTGTATTAACATACAGT
This sequence comes from Agrostemma githago, assembly GCA_958450325.1. Lineage (NCBI taxonomy): Eukaryota > Viridiplantae > Streptophyta > Magnoliopsida > Caryophyllales > Caryophyllaceae > Agrostemma > Agrostemma githago. The sequence goes on from OY288254.1 coordinate 51,891,155, forward strand.
TAATTATATATTATGCATTTTAGAACATTATAATAATACGTACGAACATATGATTATAAAAGACATTTATCGAAACTTCCTAAATATCCGAAAATTTCATATATTGGGTCAATATATCCGAAAATATATGAGATATAATAAGACTAATATACACGTTTTTTGCATACACGTTTTTAATCTATACAAATTATCATAATGATATTATATATATATATTACATATATAAATTACATATATAATTATATAATAATACATAATGATATTAATATTTGTATTAACATACAGTTAATTATATATTATGCATTTTAGAACATTATAATAATACGTATGAACATATGATTATAATAGACATTTATCGAAACTTCCTAAATATCCGAAAATTTCATATATTGGGTCAATATATCCGAAAATATATGAGATATATTGAAAGAGTGGTTGGTTAGGCAAATAAGCATACAAAATATTCGAAAATAAGCAATTATATATATTGAATATCTCAAAGATACTGAAACATATACGTGTATACAGTGACTATTTTGCCCATAAATTAAGTAAAGAAACTGAAATTGTTTAAGTGATTGGACGATTCTGTCCAATTAATGTGAGCGCTCAGAGAGAAGTTCTGAGCAATCTGAGGCGTGCCAACTCAGCTTGCTTGGTCCTATCTTTAAAGTAATTATTATATTATTATATTATATTATTATTATTATTATTATTATTATATTATTATTATTATTATTATTATAAGATTATAAGATGAACCTACTCCAATTCTTCAAAGCCGGTGAATATCAACTATGCTTCTAAATTATATGCTTCTAAACCGAAGCCTCGTCATATTTCCGTAGATTCTACTCTTCATCTTGCCATATTCCATATATCAAAGCAAATTGACTTGATTATAGCATGACTATATAGTATAATAAGTATCCTAATTTGTCTACCGGGGGTTTGATTTCCTCATTACCTTTATATATCTTCCTCCGTCCATGTTTAGCTAGTAGTCTGAGAGAAGTTGATAAGTAAGCAAGTAATTCCCTTTTATATAAATAAAGTTGACCCACTTGATACACAAATGATCACCTTTGGAATTAATCCATTTCATAAATGTGAGCTTAAATTAAGTAGAGAGATAAAAGAATTCTTGAAAAGAAAATTAGGATTATGAGAAATGAATAAAGGGGATGAATGAATTAATTGAGTTTGATTAAGGAATGAAGTGATTAAGAGTAATAAAAATGAAACAACGGTTAAATCTAATTTTTTTTAACGGAATTGGGACTTTGTTACCTTTAAACAAAGAAATGAAAACTTAAGGTAATTTTGCACCAAAAAAATAAAAAATTAAGATGCCTTTTTTATAGAAGGCACAAAAAAAACTTAAGGTAACTTCTGACAAAAAAAAAAAAGCTCTAAATAATTTGTTTTGAATCCCCATCTTTTCTTCGTTCGTCTGTCGCTCTCCCTCTCCTCATCTCCTCCATCCTTCATCACCATCTCCAACCTTCACTTTCCTCCTGTTCTACCAGCATCCCTCTTTTCCCTCGTCCCTGCTTTCGGTTGGGCGTGGTTGATGCTGCTACTATCCTATCATCGTGTTTTGACTAAAGGTGACGATCTAACCCTTTTATCTTTTTTTTCTAATTCATGTGTATCTGTTGATGCGTTTTGGGGTGTCGATTTTGTGTTAACTATTCGTTCTGATGTCGCCCTTCTGTTGATCGATTTTAGTCCAATTTATCAACCCTTGCTTCTCGTTTTCATTTCTACTGTGTTTTTGCTGATGGTGCTATAGTTTGATAGATGTTTTTGTCGTTATTGTCGCTACAACTTCTACCTATTATCGTTTGTGCTGCTGCTGTTTGTCTGTTTCTACTTTCTTCTTCTTCTTCTTCTTCTTGTTGGTGCTCTTGCTGCTGTTCATCGTCGTTGCTGTACCACTGTTACTGTTATTGTTGTTCTGTACCAGTGTTAGTGCTGCTACTGCTGCGACTTCGTTAGTTTTTGCTTGTGCTGCTACTGTTCTATTTCTAAGATTGTTGTACGTGGTGTTACTACTACTGCCGTTGCTGCTGTTCCTTCCCTTGTCTATGATATGCTCGTTTTCGATATCGTTTCTGTCGTCATTTGCTATCCCTCTGTTCTTCTATCCTCTTTTGTTCTTTTATCGATTTTCTATTCGACATTGCGCACCTGCTGCTACTGTCGTTTCCTTGTTGCTGATCGATGAATCGATGCCATCAAGTTCGATTATCTTGTGTGATGTTGCTTATATTTTGTGCGTGACTCCTGCTGCTACTTAATTCTTCTTTGTACTTTAACTTTACTTTCGTGACAATTCACGTCTCTACCTTGTCGTATTCGACCCTATTAAGTTCAGCGGCCTTCGTGTTTCTGTTTGACACATCAATTTTCTTTCCGTCTTGTGTCGATTACGCTTGTCTCAATCTTTTGTTTTGTCTTCTCGATTTCCATGGTGGAGCATGCTTAGAAAACTAACGATTCTACAACTTGGAGCTTAAAGACATTGCTATTGATTTGGAGGTTGGACTGTTCAAGGACGAGTACGTGTTCGTTTTGGATATCGACTCAAGGTAACTTTAGGACGTTACTCGGTAGTATATTATATGTTGAGTAGTAGTATGTCGTAAATATTTCACTTTTGACTTTCTAATTTTTAGCTACGTATTATTTGCTAAAAGTATAATTTTAAATCGTATGCCTTATCAATATTTCACAACTTTCGATATCGTTTTATAAATCGTTAGTAATTTTATTATTATTGATCGTTATGATATTTTGTTGGTTATCGTGACACTAGTAACTAAATTATATCAATTTTATAAATTCGTCATATTTCATCAATTTATTATTTTAACTCAAATCGTATTTTAAATATAGTGACCGAGATTTGTATACTTGTTTAATAAATTAATTTTTGTTTTACGACTTATAGTAATAAAGTAAAAAATAGTTGTTTTGTTTGAAATACATTTTTAGTCGAGACTATTTTCACTAGTAATTTTCTATTTGTTTACGATTGACTAATTTTTAGTAAAATCCGTATTATTTATTAATAAAAGCTATTTGCTAAAAATAACTTGAAACCTTTGTAAAATCTCATTTCATTCATAAAACTCGTTGATTCATTGGATTTTGATATCATCATAAATAATATTGACCACAAAAATCAATTAAAAAAAGAAAAAGGTGGGTAGATAGTTTTAAAATGCAGGATCTACAAAAGTAGGAATGATAAAAATGGATGGAAGGAGTACTAACTATTTGACCGGTCATAGCCCGATAGGTAGACTCCATTTGTGGAACTCTTAAGTCTTAAAGAATATAAACTCTACAGTCCATTTATACGAGAGCTTGATCAAGACTGAAAACTTTGTGAAATTAGATTTAGGTAGCGAAAGATGGTAACTATAGTGGTGTCAACAACAATGGATCCTGCCTCAGTGGGCCCGGCGTCTGCACTCCTCGCCATGGCCACCTGGCATCCTGGCCCATCTTTCGAGGTTAATTTCCTTTTTCAATGCTTAATAATCTTGATGATTTTGATGATCAGAATGAATGAATGAATGATTGAGTTTTTGGTGTTTGTATACCGTAGGGAGTAAAGAGTTATGTGAATGCAAAAGGGGTGAGACTATTGCAGCATGATAAAAGCATAGTGGTTGAGGACAATTTGGACAGTCGTTGGGAGCAATTCACTGGTGAACATGTTGACAGTGTTATTTTTCTCAGTAAACATACTGCTGTTTCTAATCGCCCGGCTCTCACCATACACCCTATTGGTAATTTTTATATTATCCGCCCTTTCTGGGTTTTGTTTGCATCTGTTTTCTATTGCCTTCTTAGGTTAGGTGCCTGTTTTACAGTAACACTGATTCATGTAATGTTTGATGTATTTGTAAGCTTTCAATAACATGGTCTTACTCTTAACGCTTAAGCTAGGGTAGAGGCGGCAAACTTATTGCATTATTTGGGAGTAAGGACTTATGTGTGTGTTATCTACTTATCTGTCGCAGCACAACCTGAAAGTTCTCACAGTCATATGCTAAAACCGTATACCTTGAGATTTCTCTTTTGCTTGCTATCAGTTTTGGGCTCCATTGGTGAAAAGTTGATTGTTAGTCCTAGCTACTAATCTTTTCTAACTAGCGACTAGTGACATTGATGGTTATGAATTTTTTGTTGAGACGACAAATTTTGTATTGCTGAGATACAAAATAAGGAAACAAATCGATTTTATTAATAAATTATCTTACGCACTTTTCAAATGCACGACTTCTATAGTTGGATGGTGAGCCGAAGTCGTATGCTCTTAAAGATAGTGTGGGGAAATAAGGGTCAATCCACAAGAAGAAGGCGTAGTAATTAAGTGAATAATAATAAAGGATTTGAGTAACTAATAAGGGGGTCATTGGATAATTGACTTAACTAAACTAGAGAGTCGTTTGGTTCAAACAATAGGAACGGAATGGAATGGATTCTCAAACCAAGGAGGTATGCAGACTTATTAATACTTGTTTGGTTTGATCTGATCTGGAATGGACTGTAATATGTGTTTCATGATAGATGAGAGGGGATGAGAATTGGAATCATTGGGAGAAGCTTAGGATTGGGATTCCAAGGGGTTGGAGGGGAATTAGAACCCCTTGGGTTTCTAACTCCAATCCAAACCCGTCAACCAAACAATAGGATGAGTGATCTCATCCCAATCCATTCCAAACCCCCAACCAAACACCCTAAACAATTTAATCAATAATAATGATGAACGAATTCAGATGGTTTAAACGCTTTTGGTACAACTAATTATCAAAATTAACCCGTATACGGGTCCCCATAACTAAAAAAGCCTCCTTCCCTTTCGTATTAGGCATAAGAAATGCCTCATCCCCTCTTGGAGCTATGCAGTCTCCCTCAATTTCACAAAGCTCATATCTTGTTTCGAATCCGCAAGATGGAAAGTGATATGAGAGAGGTAATGATCACAATGTACCTCCAAGGGCGACAAGAATTCTAACGTGTAATGCTTACACGTGCGGGCGTGTACATCGTAAAAATTCTGCAACCCAATTCGATATAACAGTTCGTCCACCTCTTTAACCAACCCGAGTCTCTCAAGCGCATGATTATCGACAAACTTAGTAGCCATTTTACCCCTATCACACAATTGACACCAAATCGACTTCTGTTTTGCAGTGAGAGTCTTACAACCTTATGGACTCAAAATTAATGTTACAAAGATTCGAACCCACATCATTTGGACTAAATAAGGGCACTAAGGCCATTTTTTTCGCTTATTTTCAGCCACCCCAATTGGTTCATTTTGTCCGAGTCACTTTAGCCCACTTCACTTCAGTTCAACCCACTCAACCCAAAAGAAAAAAGAATAGAGCCTAATAGCACAAATTTATTTATACTCCCTACCATCCAATCCAATGGTAACATGGGGTTGGACCTATGTTACATGATTCGGAATTCGGTGGCACGAACTTCGAACTGGTTCGTCCGACTTCGAACTCCGGTCGTTCGCGACCCAGGTCGGCGGAATTTGCGAATAAAAACGGTGGAATGAGCGAACTATTACCCAGGATACACAAAGTGTAATGGGACGAGGATGAAATAAAGTAAAATAGACTTTTCAATTACCTGGACACCATTGAAGAAGAGAGAATAGACCTAGGCGCCATTGAAGGAGAGGGAGAGGATAAATGAAGAAAAGTAAATTTATTGGGTTTATGGAGGCAGAGGGAGATTGACAGTATGGTGGGTGGTTAGGTTTATTGGGAATATAAAAATATTACTATTTCTTTTACTCTAGTAATGTGGGTGGGGTAATTGAAATTAATAGTCTGACTCCTAGTAAGAAGTGACAAGTAATACTGAGTATAGTATATTTTATTTCTCACCAAAATTTATCTTTTAACACATGGACTACTACCATAATCCTTTCAAGTTAAGGACACACTAAATTGGATTTTATATTTAAACTATTTCATGCTTCGAACCCAGTTCGTCATTGGTCGCGAACTTCGAATTCGAACTTCGAATTCGAATCGCATCGAACTTCGAACCATGTATCATAGGGTTGGACACACAAGTTTTAACAAAATGGGTAAAAACTAATGATGTTTTTCACAAGATTATATGGAGACTTCTAAATTAAAGTGGTTGAAAAGTAATGAGATTTATTGTAAATAAAGAGAGAGTATGACGATTAGTTAGTAAACCTTTTTGTCAAAATAGATTGAATGGTCCATTTATGCTAAGTGTTACCTTTAATTGCATGAAAGGGAGTATAATGTACGAGGTTCAGTTGGCCCCCAAAAGTTTGTGGCCTTCTTCCAGCGCATGGGTTGAATGCCCTTAAAATATGCTGCAAAAGGATGTGTACGTGGTATACGTGTGGGGTGTGCGTGTAGACAATTTGCTCTACCGGAACTTGCGACATTGATTTAAGTTCTTGACAAGGTTGCAAGGATTTCATTCTCTCCCAAATGTTTGAATTTATTATTGAGTCTTTTGAGCACACGGGGTAATTTGTTAATGCTTGTTGACCGCTTGCCTTTAAGTTTGATATTATTATGTTGTGGTTACATTTTTCACTCTCTAGGCTAGGGACAAGACTGCATGTACCTTTTAAGTCTCCATGCATCCATTATTGAAATATGACTTGATTGTTTTTGCTGTCTTCTTTGATACAATGATTTCAAAAGGAACTATTGATGTTATTTGTGATAATGTATAGTTTTAATAGAGTAATTACTAAAGGGTGCTGTAATATCAAAATGAGTCCATATCACCCTTTGTGTAGGTTTAAGAGTTCTTTGTTGATGCCATTTTGAATTACAAAGTACTTAGCTTTTCGTTCCTTTGTGTTTGGTTGATGGCGATGTAGGAGTGCCACATTTGAAAGAAGGAGATGTGCCACCACAAGGAGGGAGGCCAGGGTGGGCGGCACCACCTGATCCTAGAATGGGTCCATGGATTAGGGTCCTGAAGAAAATTGCCCAGTCCCATAATTTACTCCCTGAATTTGAGGTCTGTGTCTTCTTCTTCTTCTTTTGCATTGAGATATTTTTAGTCCACGTTGCAATTTATTTGTCTGAGATTGTTTGCATTACTTGCTTTCATGTAGATAACTATGGAAGCAACTCATCACGGACCTGTGACAAGTAAGCCCACCATGTTTCTTGAGATCGGTGAGTGTTCTTCAGTTCTTCTTTTACTGCTATTTTCGTCTTCTGTAAATAGCAGGCTGGATCAGAAGTTAATACTCCCTCCGATTTTTATTTATTGCCCCATTTGATCAATGTATGAAATGGGGCAATAAATAAAAACCGGAGGGAGTATCAATTAAAAATTAAAAAGTGGGCAATAAATGATGGAGGCTTGATTTCCTAAACAAACAAATTAAACATGACTACCTGCTACTATGTAGCGCGGTCAGTTGGGATCGATAACAGGAAATCACTAGCTAAGTCTAGGTCTAAGAACGATTCAATTGGGATCAAGTGATTGAATATTGAGTACATTAAAGCAATAACATGAGTCTAAGATAAGAGGGTAAAATCTACGGTATAAAGGCGTTAGAGGAAATAAGGGAAATCTAGCCTTGTATTGAGCTCCTAGGATAGCCTATGAAACTCGAAAAATGGTCAGAAAGGGCGATAAATGACTTCTCAATTTTGTTTAACACCAACCCTCTCTTAGCCCACTGCGCTAAACAGAGATGAGTCACTAAAAGGGCAGCTACGTACCCCAGATTTCTCTGGTAGGTAATGGAGCGGGTTCTTGTCAATCTTAGTCGTCTCTAAGGTCGATTAGACTATTAAACACCTCCAAATAGTCTATCTAGACACCTAAACTAAGACAAGCATTTACCCATGAATCCATGAGACCTAACCGAAGCCTTCATCTCTTGTCCCCCTACAGAAGAGACTACTCACTACTCATAAAAGTAAAATAAATAAAATCTAATCTAACCTGATACAAAAATTCCAATATGATTTTGAGACTAAGATTCTAATTTAAACAAGATTAAGAACTAATCTATCCTAGCAACAAACAAGAACCACTAGCAAGGGTCGTGCTCAAGTTACAGTGGACGAGGGGAGGACCAATATACCAGGTGCAGCCAGCTTTTGCTCATCGTGTGTATTTGCTCACGATGCTTATGAATTACACCCTACCGATTTAGTCACGTTATGCTGAATGGGGTTTTATTTTGCTCAACCCATACAACTTTGTGCATGACGTCTTGGAATTGCACCTTACTGACTTAGTTGCACAAGATGAGGTTGATTCTGGTTGTCCTAGTCCCGAGCATAGTCATGACGCCTCCCGCTTTTGTCATTCAAGTTCGTGAGCGCTTCTCGTTCATCAGTATCATCCCTAATAATAATAAGCATGGAAAATGTGGTAAAGTGGCACCAAAACACTTAATCAAAGCATAAGATGCACCTAAGAGGGGAAACTTGAATAATCAAGGGGATAAGGCCACAAAACGGGTCAAATGAGGTTGAATTGATGGTCAAAATGGGTCACGTGTAGACCTGTCAGAAACTGACCCGACCCGAAAACCCGCCCCGAAACCGCCCGAAAAAAAACCCCGAAAAACCCGCCCGAAAATGACCGAAACCCGAAGTGACCCGACCCGATAATAACCCGAATATATTGGGTCAAAACCCGCCCGAACCCGTTACCCGCCCGAAAATAGATAAATTAAAAAAATATTACTATTATACAATAAAGTTTCTCAAAAACACTAAGAAATATTTTTTTTTTCCTCAAAATTTTAAGATATAATATTTATATATACATCTTTAAAATCATATTTTTATCACATGATTATTATAATGAGAAAAAAATCAATAAATCGAGTCAAAGTTCGTCATATATATTCGTACTTCCTATAGAAATAAAATATCAATGTAAATTAAAAGATATATTAAATAAAACATGTTTATTCCCACTAATATCATATATTAAATGAGATGAGTAAGAAAATTAAGAATAAAATTGTATTTATGATTAAAAAAAGGGAAGAAAATTAATGTTTTTAAAGTGCGTTAATAACCCGTATTTGACCCGAACCCGACCCGAAACCCGTATAAACCCGACCCGTATAAAACCCGTATTTTTCAAACCCGAAATACACCCGACCCAACCCGACCGCCCGACCCGTTTGACAGGTCTAGTCACGTGAGAGGTTAATTGTATTTTGGAAACAAGCGAAAGGTTTTCTTTAGTTAACTATTCCTCTATCATTGTTTTTCACTGTATCCTTGGAGATGATCTATGGATAAACGGTTTATTGTAAAAAGGCTTCCTAAAGTTATTATGCTCTCCAAGATATTGGTCTTTGATAATCTGATTATTAGAGGTTATGATACTAGTAAAGTCTCATGTCTTTCGTATTTTGTAATATTAGTAGTTGGTTTGTTGAAGGAATTGTGTTCTTTATGAAGACATCTATTCTAACTAGATGATTGTCAATCTACTTCTGGTGGTCAAGGAGGCTGTGATTCTCATTCTTATTGGTTATCCATCAACATGTTATTTTAAGTTCTTGGCTAGGGCAGGAATTAACTTGTGCTTTACTGGTCTTGAATTTCTTCAAAATTAAACAAGGTGAACCTTTTATGTGACATTTTTTGGCCTGAATGTATGTTGAACATGCTGACTAGTTAGGGAACAAAATAAGACTAGACTGTTTGAAATTAGATAGTGAATACAGCAAGATTTAAGGTAATCTCTTTGAAATCTCTTGAATTTCTGTTTTGATGAACAACAGGTCCATTCTTGTTAGTTACTGGTTCTTGCAGTTAAGTTTGATGTGAAAATTATTATGTTTAGACTAAGTTAAATTGTGCTAGTTGATGAAATTCAAACATCATAGGTTTTTCACAATGATAGTCAGTTTTCATGTGCTTTAGTCTATATTCTTGTATAGATTTCTTCGGTTGTTGCAAATTTCATTTGTTTGTGTTGTACAGGTAGCACACTGGAGTACTGGAAGAGAGAGGACGCTGCTCAAGTCATGGCAACAGTTGAGACTTGAGTAACATTGCTGCAGAGAAATTTCTCACTGTCATGAGTATCATGCATGTGTATTATTTCTGTTTGACTCGTCCTATATGAAGCTCTTTGTAAATGCCTACATTGCATGATAACTGGTGACAGTGTAACAAATACCTCTTTGCATACCTGGCTTTTGACGTTTTATTTTATTTTATTTTATTTTTCATTTTTGCAGTTGATTTGGGAGGGGCTTGGACTAGGAGGAGGTGCTGCTGTGGGTGAATGGGGCAGGTACATTATGCCTTTTGTGAGAATCTTCGTTTAGTTTTAGCAGATTTTGGTTTTCATTCGCCGATCTCAATTATAAGTCCACATACTTTTGTCACAATGATTAGTTTGAAGCACGTGTTTTGATCTTTCCAGTCTGCTCTTTTTATACGCCTTAATCTTTCTGTCCAGGTGAACATTCCCGTCTCATGCACGGATTCATATTCCACTCCAAATTTTTCTTGATAAAATATCTTGATTCTAGATTTCAAATGTTAATAAAGCGAAACTTCCCCATAAACGGATGCTCTTCTTTATATTCTCAATGCAATCTTCATGATGGATCATGTGGAACAGTCAACGCATTGGGGTAATATGTTGTTATATGTTTACCTTATCTTATGGGACTTTCTCAACATGAATAGAATTTTGTGGTCAGAATAGATACTTGTTAGAATCATTGATCAAGTATTTTGAGTTTGACTCAGTAGGAGGTCGATATCTTCCTGCTCAATCAGTTCTCGCATTTACGATGCCATGTCTATTTCTCAATCTTTCTGAGATTATTTCTCTTTGATATCAAATGAAATAATTACAGATGAACTGTCTATTAATCATGCAGAAAGCTCTCCACTTCTCGACTATGTTGCATCCTTTTTATTATGGACCCTTTACTGAATTTTGTTCATGTCAAACCAGGGAAGATGACAAGAAGAAAGTTTTACTAGGCCTAGGAGGTGGACATTATGTACCTCGCCACATGGACATAGTCATGTAAGCTGCACTCCTAAATCTTACAGTATTATTCTGAAGTAGTCTTCCGTGTGATTCTGGACTCATTTTTCTTTATGAACCATTCATAACAGCCTTTATACAGTTTTAACCCAAAAGGTTTAGGTAACCATGTCTTTCCCCCCCACCATATGACTATCCCTGAAGGCTTTGTGGTAATGTTATTGTTGTATACTCCAAAATTCATAGGACTTGACGCATTCATAACTGTATGCACAGTGGGTTAATTCTCTTTTTATTGTATTTTATTGTAGTGTTATATAAACTCTCATTCCGCATTAACTTTTGTGCATTTAGATAAACCTATGGATTGACCTCGTGACGTATTTTATGCCATTGGGACACATTTATCATTCGGGTTGGTCATGCAGAGAAAGTGTCTAGGCTGTCTACTGTTCTGGTGAAATGCGTGAACGAAACCGTGGTGTTTACTCTTGTTGTGCTGCAAGTTTAGAGTAATGTTGCATGTGAATGTGGTGTTTGGGAGGAGAGTGAAGTGTAATTGTGGGGAAGTGAGGCAATCATTTTCGCCTTTCCAAATGTCTTGGTTGCATCCGATGCAATACTCTTATACAGAGTGTTACACTAGTCACTAAATTCTTATGAGTTACTCCCTCCGTCCTTTATGTTTCTTCTCTTTTTTTTTTGCACGTGGAATAAGAAATTGAATAAAATGAAGTAAAGTAATGGATGGTGGGCCTTGAAAATAATTTGTTTATAGATAAATATTATTAGTGGGTGTGTGCAAAAGTGTATGAAGGTGGGTCCAGTAAGGACAAAAGGGTAAAATTGAGTGTACAAAAAAGGAAAGATAGAAACAGGAAGAAACTTAAAGGACGGCCCAAAAAGGAAAACAGGAAGAAACATAAAGGACGGAGGGAGTATGAGTTTATGCCTTCATATATTAGAAGTGTACACCTCAAATATGAGCAGGCTGTCCTATAATCCAATTTGTAATTATGTGCTCAACTATGCTTTAAATAACTCCGTTAGTTTCACTGAACATTTCCAATTTCTTGTAAGTGTTATATTTGAATGGTTTCAGGAAAGAAAATGTTTGGGTAGGGCATCTTCTTTCTGGATATTCCTTGCCAATGGATGACCCGTGCCAATCAAATTTACAATCTGATGCCAAAAATATCGGTGGCACGTGGAAGGAAGCTATCAGAGCTGCTTCTGAGGCTACTAATGCTGCTTTCCCTGGGGGTGAGATTTTGGCTCATCTTGATCAAAAGTGAGTGCTTATATTTCAAGTCAGTTACATTGCAAATTGCTTAACCTTTCTGATGTTATTCTGAGTGATTCTAAACACTGTTTCCAGTCTTCTGATGTTATTCTGAGTGATTCTAAACCACTGATAACTAGAGTTTTGCCTATGTCATATTAGACAAATCTAATTATGCAAAAACATTTACCATACCCAAAACTATTAACATACATCAACAACGTAGTATATAGCAAGGGGTCGAACCACATAGATGGAATCACACTACTGAATAATGTAAAAATGAGCGAACAAAGCCTAACCAAGCTAGACAAATGCTAAACTAAACACAAGTGACAGACAATCCAAAATATACCCTAAACATGACGGAATCACTAGTAGAAAAGGTCCATTGACATCGGTTATTTTTTACATTTACAATGCTTTTTGGGCGATGTATATCCAGGGGATGTATATGAGTGATTTGTCATTTACATCGCTTTTGAACTGATGTTAATATTTGTTTATTTACATCGTTTTTTGTAAAACTGATGTATATGTTGTGTCATTTACATCACTTTTTGTCTCAAACCGATGTTAATTTTGTGTCATTTACATCGCTCTTTGTTTCAAATTGATGTTAATGTTTTTTCATTTACATCGATTTTTACATAACCGATGTCAATGTTGTCTTATTTACATCGATTTGCACTATAAGCGATGCATATATTACTTCAATTACATCATTACATCACATTTTGTTTTGAACCAATGGCATTATTGTTCCATTTACATCGATTTTAAACCACTATCGATGTCAATGATTGTTAATGTACGTCGCTTTTTGTTTAATCGATGGGAATACCCAAGAATTAACATCGCGTCATGATTTATTATTTTGCACGCAATTTAATGTTACGTAAAACTTTATAGCACTTGCTTTATAATTTTTTTCCACCCTAAACAAATCCTGTAAAAATCAATCCGTCACAACATGAACTATCGAACAGAACTTTCCAATAATCCATCCACAACCATCTTTAAAAATATCTCATATACAATTGCATTCACCCAACATGTTCAACATAATATCCTATAATAAAACATTAAAATGTATCATGCTATCAAGTTGACATTAAAATCAATCGCTCAACACATTAAAGGTTTTTTAAACAGTAAAGTGACCAAAGCTCTCGAACTTTGTTCATTTGATTAGTTGTTAGATCTGAACCTGAAACACACTACATAAACATGAACTATAATTGTCATTCAAATATATTCTAGACATGCTAGAAAGTAAAAGGAATTCAATAGAATTGATGAATGAGATAACTTTTCTAGATCGTCTTGTGATGTTGAGTAACGTAGTGAACTGTGATGGAGGGAACAGAAAAAAGAAATTTTACCTGAACAAAGAAACACTTTGGCAAATAAACAGAACTCTTTGAATTGAATTTAAACCTGCTTTAAAATATCACCAAGACAAAAAAAATTAACTTAGATCCACCAGACTTTAGTCAGAATGCTCACAACTAATCTAATCTAATCTAAACCAAGAAATTTTTTAATAGAATGAAAAGTAAAGATCCTTGATATGAATTAATGGAAACCTGTGAGATCTTGCCAATACGATTTCATTTGATCTTGTTTCCTGATGCAAACTCAGACATGATACAAATACCTTACCTACCACACATAGACATGGATTCAATTGTTATTTCAGACCTGACGTACTGCGTTTTCTAGCACTTCAGACCGTGTTCCTTGTGAATATGCTAAACCACGTTTTCTATTCGAGTTCAAGCTGCAATTTAAACACTATTGGACCACATTTTGAGTGATCCAAGTGAATAAGTTATCAATGTTGATAACAGACGCCTTTAGGAATAACAAATACAAATAATGCTGGAATATATAATAAAATGAGATTAAGAAAGAGCTACAGAGTAGCTACTAAGTAACTCATGATGAAGTGTCACAAGCAAAAAAAGACCAAACTAGTAAATCAAATATAACTCACCAACAACAACAATTAAAGAATCGTCATCACTAAAGGCCTAAGCTATATGTTACCTTGTCCAATCAAACAATTAAAGAATCCTCTAGCTGAGTAAGTACTTGTTCAGATGGTCTTACACATAGCCCACCATTTGTCCAATCAAACCCCACTTAAAGTGTTAAATTAGTATATTGGGGTTGTTTTACACAAATAAAGGAAACCAAAAAGAGAAGATGGGAGATAATACGCTCTAAAACGATAAGGGTTCTAATTGAATGCTTAGAAGCCTTTATAAAAGTAGTAAATCCAGAAACAACAATTTGTCAATGGACTGTAGTTGGAAGGGAGTTTGCATTAATAATAAGGAAAATGAACAAGGACTGGACGCATATAAAGTATCAGAAGTAGAGTGTGAAATGAATATTGACCCAAAGCAACAACACTTTCAGTAGCATAGTGTGCATCTTAGAAGAAATCAAGTACGGAGTAATAACTTGAAATTGTAACAACACATCATATTTAGGTTCTTATAATCTTACCACAAAAGTACTGCATATTATTTACCCAAGTATCTATAACTTCAACAAAACTACATTAATTAAAAAATGAATCCAAGTTGAAGATTAGGGTTCTTACTTAATTAAAACAATATAATTAGGTTGTGCAACAATTGATCGATCGAACCAAAAAGGGACATGTAGTGGAGCACGGTGGCAGCTATGCACGAGCGGTGGAGCGATAGATGGTGAAACGTCGGTGGACGAAGGAATCAAAGATGATTCTGGTGGAGCCATGGTAGGGACAAGTGATTATGCTCATCGAGACTAGGTCATGGCGATGAGTGTGGTGTGTGGCCGAGGACGGTGAGTTATGGGTGGCAAGATGTTTGCTTCGTGATGGTCGGAATTGAATTAGTGTAGGCGAAGAGACGAAGAGAGAATTGGGGCTGGGTGTAACTGCAATACTCTTTCTTAGGGTTTATTTTCTATTTCAGGTATTTCTGTTAGGTTTGATACCACTATTACTTCTATTTGTACTTAGTCTCTCGGTAAAGTTAATGAGAGCCGCCTCTCAGGAGACCTACTTTTTTTATTATTATTTTATCGTATCGTGAGACCGTTCCATATGGAGAATTTGTATTTCTCTTTTTAATAAACAACAAAGAAAGAAATCAAGTACTCAGTCTTACCGTGAAAAAAAATTAAGTCTCAAGTCAGACGGTTTCACAGTATGAATATTGTAAGACTTCTAATAATATTTGTACTGTGAGACGTCTCACCTAGGTAGTTGTGCTGTTTGACTTATCAAATTTCAACCTGACCCGTTTCGTTTCCTAGGATTAAGTTAGGCGCTCAAAAATATTTTTAACCAGACTCGTGACCCATATAACCTTCTCTATTTGACCTGACCAAACTTACCCCACCTGTTTGTCAAGTCTATCTATCTTAACTTGATCGAGTTGGGTAATGACACACGATCGAGTGACCAAATAAAATTCAATTTTGATGAACGGTATATTAAATTTTTAATCCCACCTAACATTTATAATTAAAAGTTGAATGTTAATTGTAATTACCTTCTTTGCAATATCTTTAAAGTATTCTAAATAGTGTTGCAATTGTTTTAGTCTAATGCAACATTTCATAGAAATAATTGCATTATTAGTTTTGACATGCAACACTTCTATAAAAATGTTGCCTTAGTTTATAAGCAACATTGTTATCCAAAGTGTTGCAAATTAAATCGAACATTTTGATTCATATTGCAACACAAATTAAAAATGTTGCAATAGTTCATTTATTGAGAGACGGTCTCTCCCAAGATTTTGTGTTTATGTAATAGAGTTATAAAGGTAAGAAGATATTGTTAAACTTTTTTCCTAATACAATGAATTAACATAATGACGTATAAATTAATATAGTCTTGATTTTTTTTAATGTAATTTGATTTTACATTTGAGAATAATATATATTCATCGATATCGTAAAAAAACGAAGTACAATAATATTATCGGGTTTGAGTTGTTTATGATGATAAGAATAATATTTACATCTGTTTCTTCTACAATGACGGCAATATTGAGAGAGGAGTTACATCAGTTATAAATACATCGGTTAAAGATCAACCGATGTAAGTAGAGCGCATTTACATCGGTTGTGCTACAGGTGATGTAAATGGATCTATTAAAAATACATCGGTTATAGATTAACCGATGTCAATGACAGCGTATTTACATCGGTTACTCAAAACTGATGTAAATAACCGATGTAAAACAAATTTGTATAAATTTTCCATCACGTTTTTTAAAGAAAGCGATGTAAATAGTCATCATAAAAAAATTTACATCGCTTTTTTGAAAAAATGATGTCATTGTGGCAATGCCAATGGAACTAAATGTACTAGTGAATGACACGAAATTTAGACAAAGTGTTCCAGACACTCTTAAGGAAACCACATACCAAAAATCAAGTTAAACAGACAATGATCAGGCTTAGATAATAGGTTCCGTCCGACAAGACAAACACAAAGAAACTAAAACAAAAGGGAATAGTAACACAAACTAAACTAAACATATAATGGGGGGTTTTGATGGTTGGTTGGAAACTAATTAAGAAAAACAAAAAGGATGAACAATTGATAAGAGAGTAACTTTGCATAATTCAACCAACATGCTCAACCAATAACAACGCAAGACAAACATCAATTACTAAAAATTTTATCATCTAAACAACTCTATGCTCAATAAAGTTACGAATGGAGTAATTCATTCATCCACACATATCATGCAAACGGTCCATATGCATATACTCCCTCTGTCCCGTTCATTTGTTTGTCTTTTATATTCATTGTGAGGAGTATTTTAATCAAAAGCAAACAAATGAATGGAACGGAGGGAGTAGAATTTAGTAAAGAATGAGGGAATAGAAACTAGCCAATAACATGAACTAATTCCTACAACTAGATATCTTCTTAATCTAAGTCAAATCTCAAGATCCAAATCAACTTGACAAAGAGTACTACAAGGGGTGTAGATAGGTAAACAACTTCTCATATACACAAGCAATGTGATGAATACTAGCAAGAAAAGGAATGTGGTCCTAGTCAATACATAGTAGACATTATTAAACATTACAATATAGGAGGAGAATCTAAGGATTGAAACTTTGATAAAGATAAGAGTCTTACAATGCAAAAGATTAAGGCATGAGGAGAAATTACACCAAGGAAATGAAGATTAGCTCCTCACAGTTACCCAATTACAGTAAGTGTTCTCCAAAACATAAACTAAGAACAACAAAAACTAAGATCTTTCTCTTTTCCCAAGGAAATTGGCCTCCAAGAAGAGATACCCTAAAAAACTTACCTTTGGCACAAAACCTTAAACATAAACAAAGGGCCAAAATAGAACAGTCCGCGAAAATCAAAACTAGTACAGTAAGTGATTTTGCGCAGTCTACTCAGGTGCGCCATGTACTGGCGCAGACACCACTGACACCGCACCGCAGAGTGCGCAGAGTCTTCATTCTTTGTGCTAGACTGCTCGCCAACCATGCTAATTTCCAGCTTTTCTTCGTGTATTCTTCCATGCTTTTGGCTTCTTTATTCTTTCCCACACGATCTTGCTACTTAGAAACAAGACTATCTTGACCAAAGCGGCTCACTTATTGTATGGTTGGAGGGCCGAGTCAACTTTGATAGCTTCACTTCCTTAAATTACTCAAGATGCATGTACAAACCATAAAAGCATATACAAAAAGCTAAAACTAAGATAAAAATACCAAATTGGGTACAAAAGTGCACAACACTCTAAATGTGCGATATAAGCGTAAAAATGACCCAAATGGTAACAAAACGGGACTAAGAAGAAGGGTATAACTCGCGCTTATCAACCACTGTTTCCAGTCGGTATACGATCATTAATTGTTTAAAAGAATTACATCTAATTGAAGCAACTTTTATAATTTTATATTGATCACCAGGAGCTTAAAATGTTGACGTAGATTTATAGTGAAATATGCAAAAGACATGGTACAATTAAACTCTTGTTTGATATCCTGATTCGCATGATTATATGACCTAATTTTATTGGTAAAGGAAGAATTAGAGATTTGGGAAGGTACTCTATCTTGTTGAAGAGGGCCACGTGAGTTGTGCGTGACTACGACCCTGTTATAGCCTTCATCTGTTCACACTTTATAATGGATTAACGGGTCAAATAGAAGATATAAGACAAGCAAATCTTCTAAGAACTAGCAAAACAATTGTTGCCAAGACGCCAAGTATGTTGTTATTTGATCCATTTTAGTCTTAAAGAGTTAAGAGGGATACACCCGTCTTAACAGAGACCACCTGATATCTGTTTTGGTTCAACTGTTCAAGCAATAACATAACTTTGTTCGCATGTTGAATTCAGGAGCTTCAAGGGGTGGCAGAAAAATGCAATCACCGCGTTTCTCAAGGAGCTAAACATAAAGATAGGCAAGCCAAACGATTTCAACTAATGAAACATCTCTTACTTCCATGGGTATATCCATTGTAATTTACCCTCAATCAAAAATTCTATTGAGATTGACTGTTGTGAGTCTGTGACCCGGTATTTGCTCTCTGTTAGAAGTCGGGTTGTTTGTTCGTTGAGTAGGGTTATTAGGTACTTAGGTCCATCTCTTTGGGAGTCACAATAAATTACCATCAACCTCGTAGGATTACGTGGTTCATCGATTGTTTTGATTAGTACTCCGTACTAGCTTGGTTAAATACATTGCCCTAGAATACTTTTTTTTACCAATACAGTTGGTGGTCATGGGTCATAGTTAGACCTATCAAACGGGTCGGGCGGTCGGGTTTCAGGTTCGATCATTTCGGGTTCAGGTAAAATACGGGTCGGGTGTATTTCGGGTTTGAAAAATATGGGTTTTATACGGGTCGGGTTTATACGGGTTTCGGGTCGGGTTAGGGTCAAATACGGGTTATTAACGCACTTTAAAAACATTAATTTTTTTTACTTTTTTTAATCATAAATACAATTTTATTCTTAATTTTTTTAATCATCTCATTTAATATATGATATTAGTGGGAATAAACATGTTTTATTTAATATATCTTTTAATTTACATTGATATTTTCTTTCTATAGGAAGTACGAATATATATGACGAACTTTGACTCGATTTATTGATTTTTTCTCTCATTATAATAATCCTCTGATAAAAATATGATTTTAAAGATGTATATATAAATATTATTTCTTAAAATTTTGAGGAAAAAAAAAAATATTTCTTAGTGTTTTTGAGAAACTTTATTGTATAATAGTACTCCCTCCGGTTCTTTGGAATTGCAACACTTTATATGATTTGTGAGGTATATTTTAATCAAATGTTGCAATTCCAAAGAACCGGAGGGAGTAATATTTTTTAAATTTATCTATTTTCGGGTGGGTAACGGGTTCGGGCGGGTTTTGACCCAATATATTCGGGTTATTATCGGATCGGGTCACTTTCGGGTTTCGGTCATTTTCGGGCGGGTTTTTTCGGGTTTTTTTTCGGGCGTTTCGGCTCGGGTCAGTTTTTGACAGTTCTAGTCATAGTAAATAAAACTCCATATTTCGGAATGGAAGGCTTTAATGAAAGAAACGGTTTTTTAGATCAATTATTTTGTAAACGTGAAAAGCACAAAATCTGTGTGGATTTTTTGTAAAATATAAAAAAAACTTATTTTCTTTCGTAAAAGAAAGTGTATATTTGATGCTTGGATGCCTAATGTGTAATGTGAACAACAAGACTATTTACATGAGATGTGAGAATTGGTGTTTCAATGAATCAGGTAAAAGTCCTATTCGATTTATAATTTTGAGTAATGTGAAATACAAAGGATTGTATTTAAGCATTAAAAAATCATTCAAATTTAGTACTCCGTATAAGCTTATGTATTGAAGTAAAAATTACACGAACATCAATACAATTAATGCATATATTGAAAGATTATTTTCTTTTTTTTTGATTCAATGAAGAGCGGCGTACTTAGTCGCATTACAATATAAGGGGGAAGATTTGTATTTATCATTTTCATATAATTTTATACTATTATATTTTCCTAGAATAATCCAGAATCGGAATTAATTCTATATTCTCTTGCCAAAATTGTGTGAAATAAAGATTTGTGATAAAATCTTATATTTATTAGATCCCGAAAATATGGAATGATTATCACTTGAAAATGTTTTGGATTTTTTTGTCATAAACTACCTTTTATGTAGGAAGTTTTGTGAATAACTACTTATATCTTTTATTTTATTTTTGGCCTTCAACTAGAGAACCTTTTATTCTTAATTTTTTGTTAAAACCAACTTAAATCTAATTTTGCGTGACCAAAAGTCAACCTTTTGGCGTTGATTAAACGTGTATTTTTTGTTTCGTGAGAAACCACTTTTTTGATTTTAGGGTTATTTCATGAGAATAGTCTCAACTATTACTGTTCTTAAATTAATTCATGTTTTACGTAATCTCAAATTAATATGTTCAATATCGAAGATGTCTTTGCCCAGTGGCTAGGAATAGGTGCTCTGGGCAGTAGGTCTAGGTTCGAATCCTCTTCCCCTTATATTGTAATGCGACTAAGTGCGCACTTCGATGGACAAAAAAAGAATTAATATGTTCAATGTGGTCACTAGTTTCTCTCCTTGATATAGGTGACCGGTTACCTAGAAAATTGGTTGAACCTTTCTCTTCAATTTCGGCTATTGGTTAAAAAAAATTGAAGCTTCCCAAAATTCATCTTTTTTTTTCTTTCGATTAGTATTGTAGAAGCCATGAAAAAAAAAGGTTTAATTCTCTTGTTGTTTTGGCTTTCATGAACGACGACGGAACCCTCAAGGACACTAGAACGTTATAATCGGTCACTATTACAGGTAATAGTAGGTCATAATTTTGTCCATAGCGAAGCGAGATTAATGAATGCATTGATCAAATTAATTTGGGATTAAGTAAAGTGTGGATTAATGTAAGAAGAACAACAATAGTTGAGATTATTCTCATGAAATAATCTTTGTTTTATTGTTTTGTGAATGACTACTTTATTTTTAAATAAATTTGTAATATAAAAATGTAAATTTCAGAAAGTAAATCTAAGTAATATTCCTATGTCATTTTAATTCAGTGTCATCTTATCTCCAATCTAAACCTTAGATGAACTTATCCAAAAATAAATGATGTCATCTATTAGCCTCTTAATCATGCATTCATGCTACTTATCACGATTATAATAGTCCTATTGTGCACGTTCTTCTTCCTAATCAATTATCCATCAATCCCTTGTTAAAATAATTCGTAATCTAGAAAATTTACGTGTATTTACAAAAATTTTAAGTTTGAAGTTTATAATCTTTATAAAATATCACTATATATCCTAAAAGTATTTAGAGTAGCAATATGGATGAAAGACTTGTAATGTCATATGTGCCCTGACTATCAAAGCCATAAGTAGGTGTATAACATTTTGTATTGTCAATTGTAAAATAAATGAAAAGCATTCACATATCACTTTCCCTAGTTCCCATCAAATTGTTAGTCTAGAAAATGAGGGAAGACAAACTGAAAACCGAGAGCGACAAACAAAAAATAGACAGAGAGATCGAGAGCAGTAGCAAACTGAGAGCAGCAACAGTAGCAAAAACGGAACAACAATGACATGGTATGGTAGCCATTGACTTGAAAAGTATAAACGTACCCAGGAAGAAGAGAACAAATTTTGTGTATTGGAACTGAGAAAGGAGGGCTGTCTACCCGAGCCCGAGTCGGGTCAGGCCAGGCGGACGCACGCGTGTGTGGTATAGTTCTAAGCCCAATACTTCACATAAAAGGCCCACTTTACCCCTTATCGCACAACTAACCGCAAAGCAAAGAAGCAATATAAGGAGCTCATAAGAGCTAAAATCCACCGATGTGGGATGACAAAAGTAAGAAAAGCAACACTCCCACTTTCAATTAATGAAACACCCCACGTTGATTGAAGATGTCCTATTTATGAGCTTTGCTTAAAGGGATTTAAAGTACGAGTACTACTCATATTAACAAAGTGCACTTTCTTTTCTGGTCATCCATGCAAAAGAACTCCGCAGTTAAGCGTGCTTGACTGGGAGCAATATTAGGATGGATGACCTCCTGGGAATGTTTTCGGGATGCGCATGAGTGAGGACAAAATCGGTTGGAAAGGACTTGTGATGGTCTGGGGGACCAGTACAAAGCTTGGCGAGCTACCGCGGTTAACGTTTCCGGTCCTAGGATTGGGTCAGGGTGTTACAAATAGTATCAAAGCAACCCTGCGACCGTGCATTTGGCACCTAGCGGGGATGGATTCTGGTGTGGACATGACATAGGTCCACCCCGACGCGGCCACGCGCGGGTTTGGGTAGGCGAATGAATCTCCATATGAGAAGGATCGAATTGAAATTTAGGTCTATGTGGAGTCGCCACCGAATTTTATGGTTATTCGGAACCGTTCGAGCCCACTCTATGTCGTAGTGGGCCGTATACAAAATACGGCCCATTTCCGATGTCAGAGTTTATTGGGCTCGTCCCTTTGCATTTGATACCAATACCGACGTTATCGGATATTGTGTATTGAATGACTCTCGTTCGCCAACGGTTTCGGGCATCCGGAAACCGAGGTTCTGAGTAAGGGGTGAGGGTACGTGTTGAGAAGCCCACAAAGGACACCCAACCCCGCCCGCACATTAGCGGCCTCTACTAAGAACTCGAGTGACTTTCTAATACGCGTGCTAGTAAAACGGGAAAATGATATGCAAAGATTTACTTTCCCTAAACATGCGAATGGAATTGAAAAGTGGGTTTCTATGTCAATTTAATGCAACTAAAATTAACGTCAAAGTTGTATTTTAGCATGCGGGTTCATTTAGTATAATAAACGAATAATAATTAAATTGACAAAAGAAACAAAAAAAACGCGTTAGTAAACGATGTAAAGAAACGAATAATAATGGTTTGCAACTATTGAATTGAATTGAAAAGATGCAAATATGAGGATGCACGATTTGAAAAGATAGTATACATGTGATTAATTATACGCATGTTGACCTAAGTCGGAAAATACTATCGAGTTTGAAAAATAGAATAATGTACGACTTGCGTTTTAGTCGTTATGAGGCTACTCGATCGAGTGGTCGATGGACTCGATCGAGTAGGCCTGTAAAAAGTGATTCTGTTTTGCATTATGGACCGTACTCGGCAGAGTTATTGACCAACTCGGTCGAGTACATGGCCACTCGACCGAGTCACTGTGAGACTCGACCGAGTGGTGATCGTGATTAGCATTCTGACTTGCTTTTGAGGTGTCACTCGACCGAGTGGGCTAGGCACTCGGTCGAGTGCCCTCTGTACGAATTAAGATTCGTTTGTAAAATCGTGTTTTATGTCAAAAATCGTTTTAGATTGATTATTGAGATGTGATTAAATTTTCTCCGCGTTAATAATGTCATAATTCTAAAGAATTGTTTTGACAATTATTTAGCATCAACGAAAATTGCCCTAAGTTGATTTAATGCGATTTAGAAAGATGACTCTTTGATTAAATAATAAAAAACTTGATTCCCTCGACCTCTCCAACATCGATAAATCCCTAGAGATTGTGATGTCGGATCCGTGTCAACGAGTTTCGACCCTTATTAAATTGATTTAAAAATTGACGGATGCGAGATGGATGATGACGACTACAAAATAAAACGGATTATTGTTTAAGTTGACTTATCTCAATAATCAAATAATCGGGGTATCGGAATAAGCGACCGGCAACGCTGTGTGCAGTACACTTGTATATTCGGGTTTCCTTATTCCGATACCCTTCTTATTCGACACAAATCGATAAGTGTTTTAATATTTTGATGCTAACAATACTACCGATGATGCAATAAAGATAACGAGGTAAATAATAATAATAATAATAATAATAATAATAGACGTAATAATAATAATAATAAGCGTAATAATAATAATAATAATAATAATAATAATAATAATAACTTTTGAAATTTTGAAATTTTGAAATTTGAAAACTTTGAATTTTTGAAATTTTTGAAATTGACTCCTAAAGAAATTAGGAATGTTCGGGATGATTATTTCCACACTTAGTATTGAGACTAGGCTTGTGGCTCGATTCCGTTTACAAATCTCGGCATTCGATTTGGGTTTCAGACTCATATACCAAGTGGACTAAAGCAGGTGATGCTAAAGCCCGAGCTGCTTTGAAGCTGGATGAAGCTTTTGACCTGCTGAAGAGAGAACAGGCTAAAGATAACAGGGGGTTCTTTGATGAGGAAGACACTCCAGCTACCCTAGTTCGTCTAATGTCAGGGCAAAAGAAGAAGGCTAAGACTCAAGCTAAAGGGTCCGGTGCTAAAGGTGCTCGGGGGAAAGTGAGCCGCCAGACAGACTTGGAAAGGAGACTGGCCCTAGGCTAGCCGTGTAGGACCGACTTGGCCCACGGGATAGGCTACCCGAGCATGTGCGAGCCCGACTTGGGCCGAAGACTGTGATTCAAGACCCGTCGTCAAAGGAGCGGGCTCGTGCTAAGGAGGTTCCCCTGGTGATTAGGGAACGCTCGTCCCCACCTCGACGACCTCGGGATCCACGCGACCCGAAGGACAAGGGAAAGGGGAAGATGCCCGGATATTAGTCTCCGTATTTTATTACCTGAATATTACTATTATTTTTTTGGTGTGATTTTTTGTAGTTTTGCCGTGTTTGTCGTTTTTTTTTTGTAATTCCCGAGTTTATTGAGATATTAATAAAAGACGTATTATTGAATACCGTTCCCGTCTTTTCGTTTATTGCAGTGGTTGTACCCTTTTGAGGGGTTGCCTACGTATCCACAATTAGCGGAATCAAACCAAACGTAGTTCAAAATTTGATTGATTTGATTTTTTTTGCAATTTTCGAAATACATCAAGATCATTGATTCGAGATGTGCGACGGTAGAATAATTAATTCTAACTTATTGACTTGTCTATAATTTTGAAAATTTATAAAAAGACAAAGTTTTATGAATTTTTTGCAAATGACATTGAGACAGGGGTTTATGGGTAGTAGCGCTTCAGCTGGTCCAAGTTGGTCGGGTTGACGAACTCGTTGCCATCCAGGTCCGTTAGCATCACCACTCCTCCTGATAGGATTTTCTTGACTAAATATGGCCCAGCCCAATTGGGTTTGAACTTTCCCCTTGGGTCCACCGGTAGTAAGGCACGAACCGATTTTAGGACCAAATCACCTTCTTTGATTTTCCTGGGCCTAACTCTTTTGTTGAAGGCCCGCTGAATTCTCTTTTGATATACTTGAATATTGTTGAGGGCCCGGGACCGTCGTTCGTCCAAGAGGACTAGCGAATCGTATCGGGCTTGGACCCAATCTGCTTCTGGTATTTGGCTTTCAAGTAGAATCCTTAGGGATGGTACTTCTAACTCAACCGGTTGGACTGCTTCCATTCCATATGTCAGGTAATATGGAGTTGCTCCGGTTGCAGTGCGGATTGAAGTTCGGTATCCCCATAAGGCAAAAGGTATCTTGTCGGGCCAGTCCCG
This sequence comes from Agrostemma githago, assembly GCA_958450325.1. Lineage (NCBI taxonomy): Eukaryota > Viridiplantae > Streptophyta > Magnoliopsida > Caryophyllales > Caryophyllaceae > Agrostemma > Agrostemma githago. The sequence continues at coordinate 51,917,038 of OY288254.1, forward strand.
ATAATTCTCAGCCATCTTTTTAAGTATGGTGACAATTGTTTTGTTGGCCGCTTCTACCGCCCCGTTTGTTTGGGGTCGGTAAGGTGAGGATGTATGCCTTTGAATTTTGTATTTTGCCAGTAATGCAGTAGTTTCAGCTTGAAAGTGGGTCCCGTGATCGCTGATAAATTCGTGTGGGATCCCATACCGGCATATAATCTTATTTTGGATAAATTTGGCCACGTGTTTGGCGTTCAAGACACGGTATGACTCGGCTTCTACCCATTTGGTGAAGTAGTCGATGGCCACCAAAATGAAGCAATGTCTTCCCGTCCCGGAAGGATGTACTTTCCCAATTATGTCTATACCCCATGTCGAAAATGGCCATGGTGATGTCATGGTATATAATAAGGAAGATGGCATATGCTGTACATTACCGAAGATCTGACAGTTACGGCAGTGCTTGACGTATAACTGACAGTCTGTCTCCATGGTGTTCCAGTAATACCCGAGCCTCATGATTTTACGGGATAGCATATGGGCGTTCATATGCGGGCCGTTTTCACCGTCGTGGACCTCGGCCATGACTTTTTCGGCTTGTATTTTGTCGATGCATAGGAGGAGAGCCCCCTGTGCCGTCTTTTTATACAATTGCCCGTCATCAGTACGAACAAATTAAATTGGGTTGCTAATCTTCGTAGGGCCTTTTTGGCCCGATTTTCAGCTCCCGCGGGGTATTCCCCCATTGTCAGGTATGTTACGACGGTTTTATACCAAGGTTCTGGGTCAGTTATCTCGATATCTTGAATGGCATGGATGTAGGCCGGCTCTGACCGCCTTTCAACACAGATTGGCATGCTGGTCATGTGATCCGGGATGTTCAGTAAAGATGCTAATTTAGAAAGTGCATCTGCAAACTGATTTTCTTCTCGGGGCAAGTAGATATACTCTACCTTTTGGAATTGTTTCTCTAGAACCCGTACTCGTGCTTGGTAAGCCACGAGATTGGCGTTCCGAGTTTTCCATTTTTGGAGCGCTTGATTGATGACCAATGATGAATCACCATGGACCCGGAGGTTTGTTACCCCTAAATCAGCGGCGGCTTGCAACCCGTGAATGCATGCTTCGTATTCAGCTGCGTTGTTGGTCACGTCGAAATCCAATTTGATGGATAAGGGAGTGTGTTCCCCTCGGGGTAAGATTAATAGAATTCCGACCCCAAATCCTCGGAAGTTGGATGCTCTATCGAAATACAGATCCCATGTCTCGGTATCGGTATGGAATATGTCTTCATCAGGAAAGGCCCATGTGTCAGTGTGGCCCTCTTCGGATATTGGGCTGTCAGCGAGGAACTCGGCAACTATCCGGCCTTTGATGGCTTTTAATGGTACAAACTTGAGGTCGAACTCAGATAACATTAAAGTCCATCTTGACATCCTGCCGTTGAGGATGGGCTTCTCAAATAAGTACTTGATTTGATCCATTTTGGATAAAACCTGTACCTCGTGGCTAAGCATGTAATGTCGAAGCTTTTTAGTGGCCCAAACCAATGCTAAACACGTCTTTTCGAGCATTGTGTATTTGCACTCGTACTCGAGGAACTTTTTACTGATGTAGTAAATAGCCCGTTCTTCTGAATCAACTGTCTGGGCCAGCATAGCCCCCATGGCTGTCTCAGTCGTTGTTAGGTATAACGATAAAGGCAAACTGTGTTGAGGTGGCATTAGTACTGGCGGAGCAGACAGGATCTCCTTGATTTTGTCAAAAGCCATTTGACATTTGTCGTCCCAGAGTACCCGTTCTCCGATTTTTAACTTTTTGAAGATGGGCTCACATACCATGGTTAACTTCGAAATGAAACGGCTGATGTATTGGACTTTCCCGAGAAACCCCCTTATTTCCTTTTCGGTCTTGGGTGGCTGCATCTCGGTGATGGCTTTGATTTTAGCTGGGTCGACCTCGATGCCGCGTTGGCTAACGATATGGCCCAGTAATTTGCCTGACGTTACCCCAAAGCTGCATTTTTGTGGGTTTAGTCTCATGTTATACTTACGTAGTCTGGTAAAGAAATTTCTTAGGGCCGTGATGTGCCCGCTTCGGTCTTTAGACTTAACGATCATATCGTCCACATAGACCTCCACTTCCTTATGCATCATGTCGTGCAATAAGGTGGTAGCGGTTCGTTGATAAGTGGCTCCTGCATTAATCAGCCCAAATGGCATGACGGTGTAACAGTAAGTACCCCAAGGTGTGATGAAGGTAGTCTTACTCATATCCTCTTCTGCCATTTTAATCTGATTGTATCCGGCATACCCGTCCATGAATGATAGAAGGGCATGGTCGGCCGTATTATCCACAAAAATGTCGATGTGTGGTAACGGAAAATCATCTTTTGGGCTGGCCTTGTTTAGGTCCCGGAAGTCCACGCATACCCGCACCTTGCCGTCCTTCTTGGGTACCGGCACGATGTTTGCAACCCAGTCTGGATATTCAGACACTTGTATAAAGCCTGCTTTGAATTGTTTATCGACCTCTTCTTTGACTTTAAGAGACCATTCGGGCTTCATTCTTCTGAGTTTTTGTTTAACCGGTTTGCACCCATCTTTGATGGGTATTCGGTGTTCTGCTATTTCTCGATCTATTCCCGGCATGTCCTTGTAGGACCATGCAAAGACGTCTTTAAATTCTAGGAGGAGGTCCGTGAACTGTTGTCTCTCCTCTGGATCTAAAGATTGGCTCAACTTAAGCATCTGGGGCTCTAAAGTGGTTCCTACGTTGATGGACTCGGTTTCTTCGATTACCGGATCTCGGGATTCCCTTTGCTCGAGCTGCTCGACCAGATGTTGTGGTAGAGCTACCTGTTCGTCGGGTTTCTCAATGTCATTGCATATAAAATTTTTGAAATTGAGAAAATTTTGGAAATAAGACAAGTCGTAAGCAGAACGGTGTTCGTTATTATTATTAATGGTGAATTTTGAAAATAGCTCGAATAGAGCTGCCATCTGGTCGTTGGTCAGTGGCGGGATAAGGAGAGGTCTTGGGACAGACCCCGAGACCTCGGTGGATAAGGGAAGAGGGATTACAAACTCGACTCTAGTACCAGACCCTCTAAACCTGGACTCAGACTCCGACTCAGACTCAGACTCAGACTCGGACTCAGACTCGGTATCCGGCATGTCTCCTTCGCCGGCGGTTAGCTTGTAGACCCGTCCTTGACTGTCGGTCCACTTTATAGTCTTCTTCCAAGCCCTCGTCTCGGTATTGGCGCCGACCTCGGTAATGAGATTGGTTGGGTCGAACCGATCGCTGCGGAGGATCAAGTTGACCAAGTCATCTTTTGGAGCAGGGACGGTCTTGTCTTCTCCAAATAAGAGCCCCAGCACGGGCTCAGAGTCGCTTTCCCTTTTCTCGGACTCATCCTGGATAACGGTGAATATGTCGTCGGGGATGTAGTTGCATTCCCGAGCCGTTTTGGTCTCGGGATATGTGATGGTGGGTCGGTAGAGGCCCACTTGGATGGCTCCGAAGACTGGAGTGACAAATTTGATTGCAGAGGCCCGGCCCACATCCTCCGAGCTTATAGTATATCCCAATCCGAGTCGGGATTCTGCGTTGTCTAGGACCTCGATAATCTTCCCCGCCGGAAGATATGGTTTTGAGGTAGCTCCGGGTAGGTAACCCAGATTTTGTAGCATCGTGTCGATGCTAGGGGCGAAGTAGGGCTTGAAAAGATATTCTTCTTCAATCATACCCACGAAATCGAAACCTCGTGGTTCGGCCCGGTTTGTGGCGTTACAGCTAGCCGCGGTCATTGGTGTTGCCTCCAGTGTTATGATACCGTCTTGAAGTGGCATCTTGACTTTGCAATGGAGGGTAGATGTCACGGCCTTGACTGTGTGAATCCAAGGCCTTCCTAGCAGGAGGTTGAATGATGAGGTGACATCTATCACCTGGAATTCTAGCTCCTTTTCGATCGGGCCCGTTATGATCTTCAATTTAACGGCTCCGGCGACTGGCTTTGGGCTTCCATCGAAAGCCTGAATAGTTTGTGCCGTCGGGAGATAGTCGGCATCAGTGATGCCGAGGGCCCTTGCGGTCCTTAGGGGTAGGACGTTCACGGCTGATCCATCGTCGATAAGGGTCATCGGAAGGTACTTACCCTTGCGGATGACCGTGATGTATAGGGCCAGGTTGTGATTGGGCCCAAATGGAGGTAGATCAGCTTCAGAGAAGGTTATGAGTGGGCCTTCGCTCTTGGACTTGCCCTTGAGGTAGGGCATGATAGTAGCTACCATTTCAGCGGGGGTAGCTTCTGAATCAACCTTGATTTCATCGAGAGCCTTAGTTAGTGCTTCTCGATGAGCCTGTGAGCTAACCAGTAGTTGCCATATGGTTAAGTCTGCTAGGACCCTCTTCATTTGTTGGACCAAGGCCGTGTCATTGTTTGGTTCCTCGGAGGTCGGTTCCGTCCTGGCAGGTTCAGTAACGGATGTTGGAGTGGCGCGCCCAGCAGTGGCGAGGTGGTTGGTGGCCAAGGCCTTGGATTTGGCTTTTCGGACTTCTTCTCTGGTGACGGGGACAGCTTCCCCTTTAGCCAGGTACACATCGTCCTCATCATCAAACCATATCCCGTTGATTTGTGGGATAAACGGGGAAATGAGGTGAGAACAGTAAATTACCTCCCCCGTAAATATGGCATGGGCGCTGAACGGGTTTTCTTTGTTGCTCGGTTTGTCTCCGGGCAACGGGATTTTCCCGCTCTCGATAAGATCTTGGATTAGATGCTTGAGTTTCCAACATTTTTCAGTATCATGCCCGTTACCCCGGTGATACCGACAGTAGGTTTGAGCATTATAGTATTTGGGCCTCTTCTCTACTGGAGGCTCTGGAGTTGGGCCTATTGGTTGAATCAGCCCCTTTGAAGATAGCCTTTGTAAGGCATAAGTATAGGTAGTCCCTATATCCGTGAATACCCGATTTGGTGTATTCTTTTTGGATGAGGTGTCGAGCAGATTTACCTCATCAAAGATGCTGTGGGTCGCAGCTGCAGGTGTGGGCTTGTTTGTGGATGAACTAGCCCCTTGATAGCCTTTGGTAGAGGCAGTCAGGCTCTCCAACCTCAAATCATCTTCGATCCTTGTGCCCATTTCAGTAAGGACAACAAAGTTTGGGATAATAGCATACCGGAGATGGACCCGGTAGGATGGGAGTAGATTCTTGACGAAGGCTTCTACTAGGGCCTTTTCGCCGGGCTTGTCGACCAGCTTCACACTTTCGGCCCTCCATCGTTGCAGATATTTTGTGAACCCTTCTTTGGGCTCTTGGGCCATTACCTCCAGAGTACGCATTGTAGTCTGGATTTCAGTGTTATCGGCGTAGTTCCGAGCAAACTCGGTCGCCACATCATCCCAAGTCTTGTATTTCTTGGGGTCGAGCCTGTAGAACCAGGCCTTAGGGTGTTTCTCTAGGGAAGAAGGGAACAAGTGCTTGAACATAGTTGACTTCACCCCCTTCACCGCCATGAAGTCTTTGAAAGCCCGGATGTGGTGGACCGGGTCTTCGGTACCCTCAAACATAGGAAGTCCCGTTAAGTTGAGGTTAGCAGGAAGCTCATTATCCAGAGGTGAATAAATACGAGCATTCTCGGTGTGGATCGAGTTGTTCGTTGATAGGTGAACTTGTTCCTCGAGCCTACGAACGATACTGACCAATTCGGCCATGGGCCCATTGGGCTCAGCTCCTTCGACTGGGGCCGCTTTTTCCACGACACTTAGGCGGGTGACTATCGTTGCTTGGTTAGCCTGGATGGAGGTTAGTTGACTCTCGAGCTTAGCTAGTGTGTCCTTCAACTCGTCCATCTTGCATTGGTGTCGGGTTACGGGTGGCCTGTCTGTAAGAACACCACGTAATTAGAAACTAGCCCAAAATCCCGAAGTAGAAATTACATCCCGAACAAGACTAAAAGAGGAAAATGACTCGGAAAAGACACCTAGACGGCGACTTGTGAAATGTGGGCCTTCCTTAAGATTCAGCGGGTGGGCCTAGTCCTGTTCGAAGGAAGGTTCACGTGAGACATCCCCAGACTTTGGACTCGATTGTGCTGACGGGCCCTCCTTTGTAGGGGTTTGTCCTACGTAGGTGGGCCTTGCCTTAGTCTCATAAGGCGGACTGGGAAGGGGAAGAAACTCGTGATGTAAGATCGACAGAGTTTCGACGCTATAGACCTTGACAACTTAAGACACGACCCGACACTGCTAAATACGGGAAGTCCTAGAAGTGGAAGGTTTTGAAAATTGATGTTTTTTTTGAAAAGGACCGAATAAACTCGGTTTGAGGACCCAATTTCTGAAAAAAAACGAAAAGAGGTATTGGGCCGAGGATTTTGAAGGTTCGAAAGTATTTTCGAGTTTTGAATTGGGCGGCATACCGTCTAGAAAATAGGCTATTTTGAGTAAAATCATAAGTCCTAAATTCGGTATGTGTCCCGGGTTTTGAAGTTGAATGGTTTGAAAAAGATGCAATTTTGAAAAAATTGACGGTTTTTTTGAAAACGACTCGGAAACCAAGTAGCACGTAGTCACACAAGCATTATAACGACGCCATGTATGCTCTTTACTAAGTCTCGGTCGGTCTATAAGGGGTCTATACCAGTATACATAGTCTAGACGTTGATCGGGACGGACTTCCTAAGTCGAGTTGATCTTAGAACATGCCGCGAAACCCACTCGAATCGACTATGGACACCTTTCGACATATCCATATTGGAGTACATCGATGGTATAGTGGGACGTCGGTCGCGAGTACCGGCCCGGGAAAATATGGGTTATGCATGAACCGTAAAACTAACACGCGTATTGTATTCGTCAAACGATTTCTATTCGAGTCTCACCCTGAGGATGCCGATGGTAAGTCACGCATCAGTTAATCCCCAGCGGAGTCGCCAAATTGTGGACATGACATAGGTCCACCCCGACGCGGCCACGCGCGGGTTTGGGTAGGCGAATGAATCTCCATATGAGAAGGATCGAATTGAAATTTAGGTCTATGTGGAGTCGCCACCGAATTTTATGGTTATTCGGAACCGTTCGAGCCCACTCTATGTCGTAGTGAATACGGCCCATTTCCGATGTCAGAGTTTATTGGGCTCGTCCCTTTGCATTTGATACCAATACCGACGTTATCGGATATTGTGTATTGAATGACTCTCGTTCGCCAACGGTTTCGGGCATCCGGAAACCGAGGTTCTGAGTAAGGGGTGAGGGTACGTGTTGGGAAGCCCACAAAGGACACCCAACCCCGCCCGCACATTAGCGGCCTCTACTAAGAACTCGAGTGACTTACTAATACGCGTGCTAGTAAAACGGGAAAATGATATGCAAAGATTTACTTTCCCTAAAAATGCGAATGGAATTGAAAAGTGGATTTCTATGTCAATTTAATGCAACTAAAATTAACGTCAAAGTTGTATTTTAGCATGCGGGTTCATTTAGTATAATAAACGAATAATAATTAAATTGACAAAAGAAACAAAAAAAATGCGTTAGTAAACGATGTAAAGAAACGAATAATAACGGTTTGCAACTATTGAATTGAATTGAAAAGATGCAAATATGAGGATGCACGATTTGAAAAGATAGTATACATGTGATTAATTATACACATGTTGACCTAAGTCGGAAAATACTATCGAGTTTGAAAAATAGAATAATGTACGACTTGCGTTTTAGTCGTTATGAGGCTACTCGATCGAGTGGTCGATGGACTCGATCGAGTAGGCCTGTAAAAAGTGATTCTGTTTTGCATTATGGACCGTACTCGGCCGAGTTATTGACCAAATCGGTCGAGTACATGGCCACTCGACCGAGTCACTGTGAGACTCGACCGAGTGGTGATCGTGATTAGCATTCTGACTTGCTTTTGAGGTGTCACTCGACCGAGTGGGCTAGGCACTCGGTCGAGTGCCCTCTGTACAAATTAAGATTCGTTTGTAAAATCGTGTTTTATGTCAAAAATCGTTTTAGATTGATTATTGAGATGTGATTAAATTTTCTCCGCGTTAATAATGTCATAATTCTAAAAAATTGTTTTGACAATTATTTAGCATCAACGAAAATTGCCCTAAGTTGATTTAATGCGATTTAGAAAGATGACTCTTTGATTAAATAATAAAAAACTTGATTCCCTCGACCTCTCCAACATCGATAAATCCCTAGAGATTGTGATGTCGGATCCGTGTCAACGGGTTTCGACCCTTATTAAAATTGATTTAAAAATTGACGGATGCGAGATGGATGATGACGACTACAAAATAAAACGGATTATTGTTTAAGTTGACTTATCTCAATAATCAAATAATCGGGGTATCGGAATAAGCGACCGGCAACGCTGTGTGCAGTACACTTGTATATTCGGGTTTCCTTATTCCGATACCCTTCTTATTCGACACAAATCGATAAGTGTTTTAATATTTTGATGCTAACAATACTACCGATGATGCAATAAAGATAACGAGGTAAATAATAATAATAATAATAATAATAATAATAATAATAATAGACGTAATAATAATAATAATAAGCGTAATAATATTAATAATAATAATAATAATAATAATAACAACGTAATAATAATAATAATAATAATAATAATAATAACGTAATAATAATAATAATAATAATAATATTAATAATAATAATAATAATAATAACGTAATAATAATAAACGCAAAAAACGAAAAAAAAAAAAAAAAAGAGATGAATGACGAGAGAAAAAGGGAAAAGAGAACGAGGTTTGTCACCCTCAACCTACATGTTCTTGTCTCGGAATAAGGTTCGTAAACGCGGCTATGACACGAGAGTCTTCGAGGTATATGGAGGCTAAGTTGTGGTGGCTCGGGTTGAATTCCTAAAACTAGGTTTAGGGTTTGCTAAAGTCGATTTTCCTAGGGTTTGTCTAGGGTTGCTTGAGGATGTAGTGTAGGATTGCTCTTAGGGTGTATTAGGGTTTTTTTGTAGATGTGTAAAATTGTGTAAAGTGGTGTTGCATGGGGTGTATATATAGGCTAGGCTAGGGCATCGAATTAGGGCTACTCGACCGAGTAGGAGGCCAACTCGGTCGAGTGGCCCGTTATGCTAGCCGCCGGGCTCAAAGCAAGCTCACTCGATCGAGTGGGTGGGTCACTCGATCGAGTGGCCCAGTCGGGGTGCACGGGTCCTTTGTTTTGGACCTTGACTTTGATTGCTTGATGGGTTTTGCATTTGACTTGGACTTTTGATGGTTGTATGGGTTGTTTTGTGTGTCTCGGAAACGACTTTGACCGGGGTTGACCCAATCGTTAAAAGTCGGTTTTAATTCCGGTGTCGATTTTGGCCCAAATTAGTCTTGTTTAACTCGGAATGGTCCGCTGGGCCTGGATTCGAGGTTGATTTTGTGATATTTGTACTCTGTAAGTGTGTTAGTCAGCGATTAATGGATTTGAGCCCGTATCCGAGCGCGTAGAAACATGTTAGCGTCCGATCATCATCGGGTGATTTTTGGAAACTATCATAGACACCTGGCGGTCAAAATGCGGGTGTCTACATCTGGGTCAGCGGTTATTCTGCCAGGCGCAACGAGGACGTTGTGTTCTTCAAGTGAGAGTGATTGAAACACCCCACATTGATTGAAGATGTCCTATTTATGAGCTTCCCTTGAAGGAATTTATAATACTACTCATATCAACTGCACTTTCTTTTCTGGTTATCCATGTAAAAGAACTCCGCAGTTAAGCCTGTGGGACCAGTATAAAGTCTGGCGAGCTACCGCGGTTAACATTTCCGGTCCTAGGATTGGGTCTGGGTGTTACAATTAACCAACAATCCCCCAATGATGGCAAATAGGAGAAAAAGGGAAGAAGAAGAATCCTGGGTAAGAAAGGATTGGATACTTAAACGTTCAATGTTTTTCGACTTGAATTGACGTTAGTTTTAGTGAGATGAGGCAGCAACTTACTTACAACCAGTGAATATCTTTAGATTTGAATTCCTAATTGAGCTTTGGTTGAGACCTCGACAACACATTTCATACCTTCAAATAGTGGTCATTCTACGATTTCAAAGGACACCACTTTTAAAGCCATATGTTTATCCTGGTTCTAGTGAGTGGTTTAGTGAGAAGTTTTATGCTCTCAACTAGTTGGCGGCTATACATCACACACACGCATGTAGGTGGCTTAGTGCTTCTCAATAACACAGGTGAGTCTCGTGGGTTAGGTGAGTCGTCATTCCTATATGTGTTATCGTTGCTAAACAAGTTACACTCCACAACGTCAACTATCATACCTCTCAAACCCCCCTCATTTTGTCGGATCTCGGGTTCCTCGGACTGAGAGGGCTCACCATGACAAATCCAATGATAATAATTGGGTGAAAAACCATTACATACAGATGACATGTTTCTTAACCACAATGACCTCAAAAATTTTTAAGTTCTTGCATTTAATACATGGATACCTAACTTCCCCCTCGATGCATAGTCAAATGACTTTTTAGCAACCTCCACAAACGATTCAACACCCCTAAAAAATTCGACGGTTGGACGTCTGTTCTTATCAAGTCTTCCCTCATACATCCATTTCAGTTCAATTCTCTTCATTTTCTATTTTAAAAAAATACATATAATTACAAATTAAAGTTGAATTTCTGTAACTTAATTTAGCACAAACTAAACCAAATGTATTGTTAATTTAGAATTGACCTTAACGTATTTATACAAACAAATTACTACAAATAAACCCAATTTAATCAAATTCTCACAAATTCATCACAACATTAATACCGCTTACCTAAACTTAGAACAATAATCTACCTAATCAAAATTAGGCTTAACTAATGGGCAGACAGACAATGTAACTCAATTGAGACATAAGCAACATTAACTATCAAACTAGCACTAATAACTGAAATAAATTGAAATAAATCAAAAATTACAAAAGTTAAACTCAAAAAAAATATAGGGTTTTTCTATGGGATACCTCTCAACTATCGGCTTTTCCAAGTGGTACCTCCGCCTTTTTAGAATTACAAGATGTACCCCTAAACTTTGTAATTTAGTCTATATTGTAACCAAAGTTATAATTTTCCAACGAAAATTTCTCAATTGATGATATAAATAGTGATTATTCCCTATTTTACTTTCATCAACCATCATATATTTCTTCAATTTGCATCCTTTACTCGAAAAACTTCATTCCACCACACTACGACATGGGGGTGACGAAGGGATTGCGGTTGAAGGATTTAAAAAAATAAGGGAGATCGGTCGATGTCGGTCGACAATAGAGTGCGTTGTGATGGACATTTGGTGGCTTGGTGAATGATAAAGAAAAGGAGGTGGTTTGTAGCATCAAATTGGATTGATTAATATGTTAATTATTCATTTTACAAAAAATAATTGTAATACATTTATCACTTTGGTTATGATATGGAATGATAAGTAAAGTTTAGGGGTACACCTTGTAAGTCGAAAAAGGCGAGGGTACCACTTGGAAAAACCAATAGTTGAGGGGTACTCCATAGAAAAACTCAAAAATATATATAACAAATTAAAGTTGAATTTCCCTAAACTTAATTTAGAACTGACTAAACCCAAATGTAATCGCAATTTAATCACAAATTACGAATTACTCAAACCTAATTTCCCTAACTTAATTTCTCTAACTTAATTTCCACAATTTAATAACAAATTACTCAAACCATAATTCATCAATTTAATCCCCAAATTAACCGAATTCATCAAACCCTAATCAAAATTGGGTTAATGGGCAAAACTAATCTACCTGATCAAAATTGAGCTAAACTAATGGGCAAACAAACAATGCAACTCACCTAAACAATATTAACTGTTGTATCAAACTAGCATAATAACTGAAAAAAAATCAAAACTAACAAACATTACAATGAATAAGAACTAATTAAAATAAGAAAAATATACCGGAAATTAGGAATAAGAAGGAAAAATGGAGGAGAAGATTCGCGGTTTACAGTAGAGAGAAGTTAGAGAGTGAAAAAAAATTGAATTATGAAGGAGGAGAGGGAGGTCGGCGATTATTTGAAGCGAGTTGGACAAACGGGCATCCGACAGTGGACGCCCGAAAAAAAATTCACACACACGACTTGGACGACATCCTTACCCTTATGGCGTCCGCTAGTGGACGCCCGTCTGCCTAAATATTTCCCTCCAACCTTTTGTCGGACGTCATATTTTGCGTCCGACAGTGGACGCCCGGTTTTTAATGCATACGTCATTTAGGCGTCTGTATGCCCAGGACACCCTTCAGGTGGATGCCCGGGACTGATTTTCTTGTAGTGCTCCTTGATTTTCTCCTCCTTGATTTTCATTGTCTTACTGTTAGACTTATTCCTAAATCTCTTAATAAGTTTCCACATAACCTAACTACAACGAAGGGGTAAACTCAAGTGACAAGAGCTCCCTTACTCCAACGAAGAGATTGAAAACTCGATTCTCATCTGCAACGAATCTAGCCCAAAAAGTAAACATAGCCTAACTACAAGTATGAACACCCTGTATTTTGTTTATTTCCACTATCTCTTTATCAGTTATATTAGTCGCAGGTAATTATGTAGTTCTTTCAACTACCAAGAAAAGTACAGTACTCCGTAACTAGTTTCTACAATCAGTCAGTTATTCGACACTATTGTGCTCCAACTGGAGTTTACGTTATGATATTTTGTCATTATCCTGTTAATTTACAAATTTTGAGGATATCTCCAATCCGTTCTTTAGTTTCATAGGCCACAAAGACCAGCATAAGGAGAAAAGCGCTGGTGATTGTATTGGAAATCATCATCAGTTGAGACGCTTGGTGGGTTCACTAACGAAGTGATCATCGTATGAGAGACAGCTTCAGCCAAGCATGACGTCTCAGGAGGATCAATTTGCAATCAGTTTGAGAGTAAGGGAGAAAAAAAATTGGAAAAGGATGCGATAATGTCAATACATTATGGATCGAGTTTAAGTATCTCAAGTCCAGCACAATTCGGTCTGAGCAAAATGAAAACCCAAAATACTGCAAATCCCAGCAGAATACCAACATTAAAGAGAAAACTCACACCAGCACCTAGATCTATAAACGGAAGATGAGGCTATCATCAATAATTTATTTCCTCAAAACGAAGTTATTCCTCCAATAATAACTCAGTAGGGCTCAACAGGCACCCGGAAGCTTGCTCCAGCATAGATGGCTTGGTCACCGAGCTCCTCTTCAATACGCAAGAGCTGCACAGCACACATCAGAAAAGGCGTCAGAATGATATACTCAATCAATGATAAAATTGAACACTTAGGGGGCGTTTGGTTCACCAAAAAGAGGTATAAGGTATGGGTTTAGAATGAACCAAACCTATACCTCTTGTTTGGTTGGCAAACTTACGGGTTTGATATGCATACCTCAAACCTCCAAGGTATGGGTTTCTCATACCCAAGGGAGGTGGTGGGTATGAGACTCATACCCTTGGAATCAAAATCCTTATATTCATATTTGATTTTTCCGTTTTTTTTTTTTTTTTAAAATGTCTTAATTAAAATATTTTATTGGGAAAACTAATAAAAAAATACAAAAAAATTATCTTGAAAATTAGTATTAAATATATTTGAGGTTTTATATTCCCAATAACTAGTTTTTTAATTAAATTCATTTCACTTTTTTTAACTGATTTTTATTTTATTTTGTAGTATTTTGTATAACATTATCATATAAAGTTTTATATATTTAAAATTAGATTATTAAATACGGAGTATTTTACAAACTATAATTTATAATTTGATTCCTAATCATTTAACAAACGAACCAAACACTAGGAATGAGGAATCAAGTTCCAACCCCATACCACCCTGGTTTGATTCTTGATTCCATTCCTATACCTTCTTGCGAACCAAACGCCCCCTTACAGAGTTTAAATACTTGGAGAAATTGATGGTTAAACTGTAAAAGCAGACATTGCCTAACCAAAAAAAAAGGTCAATGGAAAAATAAATGGGAGGTCATATGGAGGTATTACTGCATTAGGTAATAGTTGTTGTACTACCTCCATCTATTTAACACCGCTGCTCCTGTTAGAGATTCACGGTCAACTTTGACCGTTCATCTGTCCTAAGACTCCTAACAAATACGAGCACTGGTACTTCTATACAAATTTTATAAACCCCTGAGATGACAATGTCATGATTTATCATGTTTGAAACAACTATTAGTCTCACCTAAGGCCTACCATATACAAATTTTGTACTCCGTAAAACGTATTTTGTGAGAAAAAAATTACTAATCAACTGAACTATTAATATAATTTTGAAACTTGTATTTATGAAGAAAAAAGCGTCAAAGCTAACTGAATAAGTCAGCTAGAGAGGTAATCAAGCAAATACAGTGGTAGGTTTCATTGCAAATTGGACCATGTTAAACAGTCAGAAGCTGACCTGGTTATATTTGGCAAGACGCTCTGATCTGCATGGAGCTCCAGTTTTGATTTGTCCCTGTTCAATAAACAATCACGACAAATGTCAAACAAAAGGAAATCAACTGGTCACTATCTCATAGAAAAACAAAACGTCTACATACCGTGGAAAGACCCACAGAAAGGTCAGCAATGAAAGTGTCCTCGGTCTCACCACTGCAACCAAGGAACGTGAAGCATTATATCAACCATACTAAAAACAGCAATTATAACTAATTGAAAGTCTTAAAAATGTGTCTAGTAGCCAAAGATAGATTGCCGAACCTTCGGTGGCTAGCCATCACACCCCACCCAGCTTTCTTGGACATCTTAACAGCCTCAATACTTTCTGTCACGGACCCTATTTGGTTAACCTTGAGAAGAAGTGCATTGCACGACTTTTCATTGATGGCCTTTCCAACTCTCTACAAAGATTAAACTTCTTGTTAAAATAAATGTCACCAATACCAAATCAATCAGGTTATTGTTAAAAACAATGCTCAAATACTAAGCTTACCTTAGGGTTGGTGACCAAGAGATCATCTCCAACAATTTGAACTTTGTCTCCAATTTCTGCTGTCATCTTAGCATAGTGCTCCCAGTCATCTTGGTCAAAAGGATCTTCAATCGACACAATGGGGTACTCAGTCACAAATGATTTATAGAGATCCTTGAGGGCCTCACCAGAAATCCTTTGTGACCCATCATTGTTCTGCAAACACAATATTTAGTGAATTCTAGTATTCCAGAAATAGAACCGGAAAACATACAATTGTCATCAAACAAAATCGATCTTGACCAATTTGAAAAGCAATTGAAGCATACCTCTTCCTTGAAGTTCAAGTCATATGACTTGTCTTCCTTGTAGAACTCAGATGCAGCAACATCCATACCAATAACCACCTTAGGGGGAAAACAATAGAACATATTTAAAAAAAAAACTGGATCTCTGATTTTGCTCAAGCCAAACTAGACCAATGAGGATATTTACCTTGCCAGTGTATCCGGCCTTCTCGATGGCAGTCTTGAGCAACTCAAGACCTTCCTTGTTCTCCTGAAGTGTTGAAAGCAAAATATGAGCAATTAATGAAAACTCAGATCACACACAATGGCATTAATGAACAAAAAGGTAGAGGTAGTGGTACAACCTGGATATTAGGAGCAAAGCCGCCCTCATCACCAACATTGGTAGCATCTTGGCCATACTTCTTCTTGATCACGCTCTAGAATTCGCATCATAGCATAATATAAAGAAGCCATAAGTACTTGAAGCAAGAACAAAAGCAGTAGACAAGCGGAAAGTTCATGCACGATATATATATACTGATAACATGGTCACATGAAGCACTCACTTAACTACTCTTTAAGGAATGAGGTCCAAAATACCTATTCCAAACAAAAATATACTTCACAGAACAGAGGTGTCATAGAAACCCCAAACCAAACACTAGTAACTGTTATTACATTATATATACATAAAACTAGTCTTCTTCCGACTTTTCTTAAGTTATGACAAAATCATCATGTGATGCTCAACTAGAAAGCTTAGCCAAATCACAGGAAATCAAACTCTAAGCTTATATTTTGAGTTGTCTTCGAAGTACATAATCTTACAGTGATTCAGAGATGAAAAATACACAGATTTGTAGACATACAAGCTGAAAACTACCTTTAAATGGTGATAGACTTCACTGCCCATCTTCATAGCCTCCTTGAATGAAGAAGCTCCGGTAGGAAGAATCATGAACTCCTGCATGGCAAGCTTGTTGCCTGCGTGAGATCCACCATTGATAACATTGAAAGCTGGAACTGGCAAGACCATCTTCTTGTTTCCAGCAAGCTCAGCAATGTGCTGTATCAAAACAAATACACGTCAGCATTACTCATTTTATAAGGAGTATCAAGAAATGCAGAGCTTGCAGCAGCAAGTCAGCAACAACAACAATTAACCAAGTGCTACAAGTGCTCGCGCAAAATGTAGCGTGAGGGGATGAATGTAAAGAGCCTTAGTTTTATACTAGCAACAAAAAGAAGCTGTTTTCAAATTGAGACCCAAAACAAATATAGCAAGCGAAAATAAAGATACCTTGTACAATGGAATTTTCTTGACTTGGGCTCCAGCTTTGCAGACAGCAAGCGAAACAGCCAAGATAGCATTTGCTCCCAACTATTATGGGAAAAAAATCATTTAGCTGTCAAAAGAAATCCCATGATTCGCCAAACTAAAACGAAAAACAGTGAGAGTGAGTCGATATTTCACCTTCTGCTTGCACCAACCCCACTCATTGACAGTTCCATCGAGTTGTTGAACCATGAAGTTGTCAATTTCTGTCTGCTGAGTTGGGTCCTAGAGAAAGCAACACAAAAGGATATTACAACTTCCACAAACGGAAATCAAAAATGTAACAGATCCAAGTAGGGGGGAATAATGAGTGACATGAATTGTCGATGCAAAATAATCAGAAAAGTGAGAGCACTTAAATGTGATGATCTGAAGAGACATATACCTTGCCAACCAATGCAGGGCCAATGATCTCATTTACATTCTTGACAGCCTGTGAAAGAGCAAACCAAACATTAGGCACGAAAGAGCAAACATCACATCAAAGAGAAGGCGTAAAGTCGCCAATACTGACCTTAAGAACACCTTTCCCCATGAAGTCAGAACCTCCATCCCTGAGTTCAAGAGCTTCATAGACTCCTAATATATACATATATACAAGATCACGAATAATTTTAGCATAAGAACATAAGAGAGTTGCAGAGTATATTGGGAGGGAAAACTTACCGGTGGATGCACCACTGGGAACAGCTGCTCTTGCGTAAGTTCCGTCGTCTAGATGGACATCAGCCTGCAAAATCACAATCAACAGACCATTTTGGAGAGACAAATATATACATAAATAAATCCAACTAAGATGAGAGCAAGGAGAACATTCGTTGGCAATCAAAGTCTTCAAATTGAATGAAAGATAGTATTTCTGAAACAGTAAGATGAATCAAGTCTATCTCTATGAAACAAAACAAATGATCTGGAGTATAAACTTTCAAGGCAGTTGGTGAAATTGAGTACAAAGTTATCTGTAAATAAATCACAACACATACACATACACATACACATACACATACACATACACAGAGATATGTATATATACATATCAAATCATGATAGAAACAAAGATCTATTGTAACTAATACTCCAGAGGGAGCATCAATGACTCCGTAGTGGGGTGTATATAAAATAAAAGAGAAAAGGGGGATGAAAGATGAATATAACCTCAACGGTAGGGTTGCCACGGCTGTCGTAGATTTGTCTGGCTTTCACAACAGTGATGGTCACCATGGATGCAGATGCAGATGAGACAGAGAGATTGAGATTGAGATTGAGATTTGTTAGGTGTGATGAGGAGGAGGGGGACGAGGAAATAGTAGTTTGTTATGTCTGGGATGTCGCTTTTATAAGACAAGACAAGGGTAGGGTAGGGTAGGTGAGGTGAGGTGAGGTGAGGTGAGGTCTCACCGCATGCAGTGGTAAGTTGGTAACTGCCCCTTCGCTACGATGGACCGGGACTCGGGCTGCTACGCCAAATTTTGGGGGCAAATATCATGGATGCATCCCACTTTGGTCGAAATGTCATGGGCACGCCCCGATTTGAGTTGGTATGGCCCAAAAATATGTTGTCCCTCAATTTCATCGTCGTCGTTACTTTCAATGCTGAAAAGGCTAAAGTTGCGTTTGAAGAATCTTTTTTTTTTTTTTTTTTTTTTTTATTCCATCGTCAATTGCTCTAATTGATGTCATTTTAGTTGATTGGTCTACTTTATTTAATTACTGTTGAATAACCTTAGAGTGAAAGTTAGGGTGAAAATCTCAGCCCATAGTTTCTTCCGCAAATCATCCCTCCACCCATATGTTGCAACAGGAGTTATGGAAGAAATTCCTTCCATACATTAAATGTATGGAAGAACTTTCTTCCAAACGTCAACTATGTATACAGTATATTTGTACTATAAATATGTGATCTGATGAATGATAAGGGATACACTTAATCTCAATCTTTACTCTCAATTCCTACTCTCAATCACTCTCAATCTTTCTCTTTTAATATTTATTCCTCAACACGTTATCAGCACGAATTTGCTCCAAGTTTATAAGGTAGTATTTTAAATCATTATTTTGTTAACATTAGTTACTAACCTCTTTTAAAAGGGATAAAAAAAAATGGATCATCATTATTTCGGAGTCTCCATTACCCTTAATTGTATCACAAATTGTAATATATATATACTTAGAGAACCTAATAATAATTTACCTAATAATTTACCGAATATCCCCCCCTTTCATCCCCAACCCGAACCACAGCCTAGTGAACCATCAGTCACCCATCTTAACCAAAATCGACCAAGGAAGCAACCGGAAAAGCATCACGAAACTCATCACTGCTTACCCGGACATATGGCAGGACCATCTCGCCCTAAGAAGGCGAAAGGTATAGTAGAGTCCTCGGAATCCTCCGAGTCAGTCAAACTCACAGGCGCAAAGCGCCGCCACACAGACATTAATGACCCGACTTTCAACGTCGACGACCTTTAATCTCACCTAGACCAGCAATGTCGGTCGAAATACGATAATGAACGTAGTGTAAACATAATGTAATTATCTTAAAAAAAAAAAAAGGGGGAGGAATGGGGAGTGTTGGAAATATAGGGTCACTATAGGGGCGATATATAACTAGTAAATACACGTTGTTGTGTCGTGGTATGAAGGCCACTGAATGAGAAACGAAATCGCCCCGACTACGGTACAAATCGGAATGGGCGTCGTCCCCCAAGGTCACACAACACTCCTAAAAGATTGTGTACTCAACCATTAGGAGTTGGAACTCGATGGTATACTCAGAATTTATCAAGATATTTGGATGAAGAAGTATTTGATGTATGTCTCTTCTCCATTCTCATTCTCTTATATCACCTTATATAAGACTACATGAGAGTATGAGACTAATATCAAAGGGTATCCAAGGCTATTCATGATGGTAATGAATTGTCATTACTATAAAGATAATGATATTCATAACCATCATGAATATTGGTGTCAATGTGCTACTTAATGGGAGATACCCTTACAATGCAACAATGATCAATCTATTGTCTTTGCATTATTTCTAACAATCCCCCACTAATGCAAATAACAACCAATAACAAAAATTATGAGCATATGAAAAAGGTTGACACTTAGACGTTAATATCTTTCGATTTGAATTAACGTATTAGTGAAATGAGTCAACAACTTACTTACAACAAGAGAATATCTTTCGATTTGAATTCCTTATTGAACTTCGGTTGAATTACCCTCACAACACATATCATACCTTAAGTTACACACGAGTTCCGCAATACGATTCAACAAATTTATGGCCAAATGAACCTTGGGATTTTGATGAGTGCTCTAGAAAGATAACTCAATCTCTCATAGAAGGAGGCCAACCCTTCACACCCACTTAGGTGATTCTATCAAGGATATCTCCACATAACCCACTCACTTATGAGCTATAGAATCATTAAGAGCTCTAAAGCTCAACCTCTCAATACTACGGTGAATCCATCAAGTCCTTCACAACAGGACCACCCAAACATAGGGATATAGATTCATTAAGAGAAATATCTCAACCTCTATCATTACGGTGATCTCATCAAGTCCGTCTCACAAGGACCACCCAAATTTGGGCTATAAGATCATTAAGAGCTATATGCTCAACCTCTATCATTACGGTGATCTCATCAAGTCCGTCTCACAAGGACCACCCAAATTTGGGCTATAAGACCATTAAGAGCTATATGCTCAACCTTTCAAATACACCAAATTATATTTGATGATTTCAACTCCCTCAAATCTGCATAATACATATGTGTAATTCACTACACATCATTTTTAGCAATATGAAGCTGAAATCAGCATCAAACATTGCATAGCAATTGATGCCCCCACAATTATGCAATAAATATTAAGCTCACAATCACCATGCATTACTCCGGTAAGGTTAAAAGAGCAAAATAATACGCATACATAATACATAAAATTATAACAGTCTTCTCAATAGACTTATAATAAAATTATTATAAAGATGAAACTTTACTCATGATCATTGTGCATCTCACCTTGTGATCCAACATCTTTATAAATATCCAACATGTTGCAATTCTCAATATTGCACCATGTATACACCATCATTCTTATATTAGAGAACAACGATCTCGATGATTGTTTCACTTATATTTTCTTTTTGCAAATCCACAAATTAAAATATATACCCTTTACTCACATAAAATCAATCATCATAATCTCATATAGTGTGGTGTAAGCCAAATGTATAACATAAATAAATGGACCTTACACAACCATTATTTATTGACTTAGTCAACAAATTAAAACTCTTACATTTGGTTCAATTATCATGTATAAAACATGTTATCGATCATCACTTTCCCCCACAATTAGAGATATACATACTCTTCACAAATTATAAGATATCAACTCAAAAATTGATTCATGAATAATTTTATCAAATAAGTTGAATGACTTCCCCCACATGTTGTCACACCACGAAATAGTGACAAACATAATCGTTCAAACAAAATATACAAATTATTCATTCATTAATCATCCCAACTTTTAGATATCAAATAATTATGCCTGACAATTTATCTATTTCATAATCTATTCTTAGAGTAATTTATCAAATAATTCATCCAATTATTTAATACATACTTGATCAAGATTATGCATGTCAATAAAAATAAAATGTTTAACCCCCACATATAGCTTATTTTACTCAAGTGAGCGATGCGTCTCTAGTGTGAAGTTAAATTCTCCTTCCAAATGTATCCAAAATAATTTACAAGACAAGTACACACGTGTCTTTTCAAAACATTACTAAGGATACGAAAAGTCACACTAATATATAATCTCAACATATATTATACATATTCAATTTTCTCAAGCAAAACATACATAATGTTCTTAAATTGATTAATGAATAATATTCAATATCATATATATTAAGTGCATAGAATAAATTTATAACGGCTATATAATAAATTTATAACGGCTATATAATAAATTTATAATATTGCTCTCATTACTCATAAGAGCATATAATCTCCACATGGTATCTCCCAAGACAACATAATTTGCACAAAATCATTAATAATTAATTATTACTCCACTAATAATCACATTAATTATTTTGATCGTAAGCATATAATATTTTGCATTAACACAGAAAAACATTCACCTTTTAGTTGTATATTAATACAAACATGTGTGCAAATTCATCATCCATCATGAAATATTGAGACTAACACATTCAACATATGTTCAGAAACAACATTAACATCTTACTTTTATCCGATAATTTATCTTCCAATCAATGACGATAAATAATACTCATCTACCAAACGTAATTATTTTATCATCATGAATCACAAGAAGACAAGAACAAAACACATAGATACCATACCTCATTCTCAAGGATGAATATTGATAATAAAATAAGATAATACCATCCACTCATAAACCTTCAAAAATTTCAGCATACTACCACGACATTGTGTCCCGTTTTCCGAAGGGTAAATGGCAGAATCAGCTCACGACTTTAACTAAAGAGTTGTAGCCCTTCTTCTTAGCTTTCCAACGCCATATTACACGTCTCAATCAGAGGTCTAGAGACGGAGTTATTGGCATAATACCGAACTGTTGTCTCACCCTCAACGAGATGAATCTTACCAACGAAACAAGATAGCCAATTGAAACAATTCCAATGACAAGTGATGAACACAACCACAATAATAGTGACATAATTTCGTTTCTCAATTGTTGGAAATATAGGGTCACTATAGGGGCGATATATAACTAGTAAATACACGTTGTTGTGTCGTGGTATGAAGGCCACTGAATGAGAAACGAAATCGCCCCGACTACGGTACAAATCGGAATGGGCGTCGTCCCCCAAGGTCACACACCACTCCTAAAAGATTGTGTACTCAACCATTAGGAGTTGGAACTCGATGGTATACTCAGAATTTATCAAGATATTTGGATGAGGAAGTATTTGATGTATGTCTCTTCTCCATTCTCATTCTCTTATATCACCTTATATAAGACTACATGAGAGTATGAGACTAATATCAAAGGGTATCCAAGGCTATTCATGATGGTAATGAATTGTCATTACTATAAAGATAATGATATTCATAACCATCATGAATATTGGTGTCAATGTGCTACTTAATGGGAGATACCCTTACAATGCAACAATGATCAATCTATTGTCTTTGCATTATTTCTAACAGGGAGAAGCATGCATGAGGATGTAGTTGCTTGTGTTGATTTAGTGGATGTGTCATGTGTGGTTTTTATTGTAGTTGCTAGTGATAGTAACATGCATGTGAATGAAGTATGACAATTGCATGATGAGCTTTTTGCATGCATGTGAATGAGTAAGCTTTTGCATGCATGTGTTAATAGGTATGAATAGTTTACACTTTGAAGTATGTATGCATGTCATACGTAAATTACTCTTTGCATTATGGAGTATTTGTTTTTTTTAAGTATTCTTCTGTTCTTTTAGTACTCCTATTAGATATACTCTCGCATTTATTCTCACTAAAGTTTTATATTTAGTCGTTGAATCCAACTGTTTCTACTCATATACATTAAATCTTCTCCGTAATGATACAAATTTGCAAAATAAGTATGATATTTTTAACCTCTACCGACGCTACAGTACTTTTAACCCTTATAAAATCTACAAAATCTTATCACCTTACTCACTTCCCTTATCCTCTCCGTCTTTATTACTCTTAAAAAAAAAAACATAAACAAAAACATTAAAAAAAAAATCCAAATAATAAATGGATAAAGACGGAGAAGACGACGCCACCATGCGCTCTATTACGCAAAATCTTCGAGAATTGGAGGGTCTACTTAATATACTCATGTTTCTAATAGTTATGTTAGTCGCCTTTTTCATATTTCTATATATCAATAAATAGTTTGTGTCTTATAAATCAATTAATTACCACTAATCTATTGTGAACTTCGTTAATTATGTTCGTTTATTTTCTGTCTTTCCCCTATTTTATGTATTCGGTCTATATATTTTGTTGTTTTATCTATTTTTTAAATTTTACTTTTATATACTAATATTAATGTTAGTACCTAGTGATTATTGATGTATGAATAAATTACTCAAATTACCTATGATTATTATACTAACACCCGCAAAATCACATATGTTAGATCTAAAAGAAATAGAAAGAAAATGACTCAGATTGCAAAAAGGGAATTCGACATCCTTGATTTATCTGGTGAAAAGTTCTTACAATGGAAAGATGATGTCATTGCCCATTTAGGGGCAAAAGCCCTTGAACATACTGTTGAGAAAGGCAATTCAGCTACCCACCAGGAAAAACAAAAGGCTCATATATTTATACGACATCACATGAATGAAGGGCTAAAAAATGAATATTTGAGGATCAGAGATCCATCTGAATTATGGTCTCTTCTTGAGGAACGGTTCGGACATCAGCAATATGTCCTCCTCCCAAAACTTCGACATGAATGGCAAAACTTACGTTTCCAAGATTTTCCTTCGGTAAACGAATATAATTCTACTCTATTCCGTATCGCATCACAACTAGAGTATTGTGGGGAACAAGTTAGTGATTTCAGTAAAATAGAGAAAACATTCTCTACCATGGGTAAAAGAAACATGGATTTTCAAAGAAGTATCAGAATCAATAAAATAGAAAATTTCACGGACCTAATTGCAATACTTTTAGTTGCTGAGCAACATGACGAAGTTCTATTAAGAAATGACAATATGAGGCCAAGTGGCTCTGCTGCTATACCAGAGGCGAATTTCGCCGGACCCGGACGCGGCCGTGGCGGTGGCCGTGGACGTGGACCCGGACGCGGACGAGGTCGAGGAGGACGCGGTTATGGCCCAAGCAGAGGTCAAAATTCATTTAAATATACGCGCCCGGGAAAACAAAATGTTAGTTCTGAAACCTCGGAAAAATATAAGACCACCTGTCATAAATGTGGCATGGAGGGTCACTGGGCTCGCACATGTCGCACCCCAAAACATTTTGTCGACCTCTATCAAGCATCCATCAAGAAAAGGAGGGAGGAGACACATTTTGTCACAGATGCCGTACCATTAAACTCTGAGATGCCCGAATCAAATTTGGATGAAACTGACCCGCTCGAGTCAGAAATGATTGAAACAGCTAATTATTTCCTTGATGATGGTGATGGGAGCAGTGGATTCTAGATGATCTCTGTTATGCAGTACAACTAAATATATATATATGTGTGTGTGTGCGCGCGCGCGCGTGCTGCTACCTTATCTACATTATGTATTTTGTATGTTTGTCTCGTTTGCTTATCATCCTAAATAAAATGTAATATATTGGATGTTATTTCACTTTCTATTAATAAGCTCTACTTATTTGTCTTCTAGACATGACAACTGGAGAAGAAATATGCCTAATCGATAGCGGCACAACTCATACTATTTTGAGACAAAAGAAGTACTTCGTTGAATTACAGCCAATTAAGGCATATGTGAATACTATATGTGGCAACGCTGAAATTATTGAAGGCAACGGACAAGCCAATATTATGCTCCCAATGGGAACTTGTCTAACAATTCATAAAGCACTATACTCAAGTAAGTCACAAAGAAACTTGATCAGTTTCAAAGATATGCGACAAAATGGTTATCATATTGAAACCATGAGTGAAAATGATAAAGAATATTTATGCCTTACATTATTTAAATCAGGCACAAAATGCATCGTTGAGAAAATGTCATCTTATTCATCTGGTCTGTATTTTACAAAAATAACCCAAGTTATAACCAGTATGATGACATCATCCAAAATCCATGATAAAACCACATTTGCTCTATGGCATGATAGGTTAGGACATCCAGGTCCTGCAATGATGGCAAAAATCATTGGAAATGCACTCGGACATCCCATGAAAAATATGAGAGTTATAAAATCAAGCGATTTTCCTTGTAGTGCATGTTCAATGGGGAAACTGATTATACGACCATCAATAAATAAAATAAAAAATGAGACACCCGCATTTCTTGAAAGAATTCAAGGGGACATATGCGGACCAATCAACCCTCAATGTGGACCATTCAGATATTTCATGGTATTAATTGATGCATCTACAAGATGGTCATATGTGACTCTTCTTTCCACACGAAATTTTGCTTTCGCAAAATTACTAGCTCAAATAATAAGGCTAAGAACTCAATTTCCAGATCAAAATATCAAGAAAATTCGTTTGGACAATGCAGGGGAGTTTACATCCCAGGCGTTTAACGAATATTGTATGTCAATTGGCATAGATGTTGAACATCCAGTAGCACATGTCCATACCCAAAATGGACTTGCAGAAGCAATGATTACAAGATTGCAACTCACTGCTAGACCTTTACTGATGAAATCCAAATTACCAACGTCTGCGTGGGGACATGCCATTTTACATGCAGAAGCCTTAACAAGATTAAGGCCAACCGCTTATCACAAGTTTTCTCCCTTACAATTAGTAAGCGGTCAACCACCAAATATTTCTCATTTAAGAACTTTTGGTTGCTCAGTGTATGTCCCGATTGCACCACCTCAAAGAACCAAAATGGGTCCACAACGAAGACTGGGAATATATGTGGGTTTTGTCTCCCCAAGTATAATTAAATACCTCGAACCCATGACTGGAGATTTATTTAATGCACGATTTGCAGATTGTCATTTTGACGAGAATACATTCCCAGTCTTAGGGGAAGAAAAGAAGGTGGACCAACGATCTACAGAAATCATATGGAACGCAGATTTAATATCATATCCTGATCCAAGGAATGGTTCTTGTAATATAGAAGTACAAAAGATAATTCATTTGCAAAATATTGCGAATCAATTACCCGATGCATTCACAAACTCAAAGGGAATCACAAAATCCCATATACCTGCGGTAAATGCTCCAGCCAGAATCAACATCCCCGTAGATAGTTCTGAGAAATCAATAGCCGAACAATCTACGACACGAAAGAAACGTGGGAGGCCACCTTGTTCAAAAGACCTAAGGCCGAGAAAATCCAAAAAATTAAAGGAAATACCCGGCAAAGGTACAGAAGAAGATGAACATAATATGAAATCTCAAGAAGAACCCACACCAGAGAATATAAATGATAATCATGAAATCTCAATGAGTTATGTTCATACAGGAATTGAATATAACAGAATGAATACCGATATAAACGAGATATTTGTTCACTCAATAGCGACAGAAATCATGAACGACAAAGTCGATATTGAACCAAAGTCCGTCAACGAGTGTCGAAAAAGACATGATTGGCCAAAGTGGGAAGAAGCAATGAAGGCAGAACTAAAATCTTTTGAGAAAAGAGGAGTTTTCGGCTCGGTAAGTTGAATACCAAAGAATGTAAAACCTGTAGGGCATAAGTGGGTTTTCACTAGGAAAAGAAATGAGAAAAATGAAATTGTAAGGTACAAAGCAAGACTTGTTGCACAAGGTTTCTCGCAGAAGCCAGGAATAGATTATGAAGAAACATATTCGCCTGTAGTAGATGCAACAACCCTAAGATTCTTAACCGGACTTGCAGTATCCAGGGGATTACATATGCGTCTTATGGACGTAGTGACGGCATATTTATATGGGTCACTTGACACTGATATCTACATGAAAATCCCCGACGGAGTAACAATGCCAGGGGATCACAATCCTAATCTGCCTCGTGAGATGTTTTGTGTAAAACTTCAGAAATCCTTGTATGGATTAAAACAGTCCGGAAGAATGTGGTATAATCGATTAAAAGAGTACCTTACAAAAGAAGGTTACAAAAATGATCCCATCACCCCATGCGTTTTCATTAGAAAAACAATGAACGGTTTTACAATCATTGCGGTATATGTTGATGATTTAAATATCATCGGAACGGCTGATGAGCTTGAAGCTGCTGCCAAATACCTGATGAAAGAATTCGAAATGAAAGATCTTGGACTGACAAAGTTCTGCCTCGGCCTGCAAATTGAACACCTCAAGGACGGAATCCTTATCCATCAAGAAAATTACACGCAGAGAGTTATACAAAGATTTGGAATGGCTAGATCGCACCCTCTGAGTTCTCCAATGGTCGTTCAAACTCTTAGTATGGAAAAGGATGAATTTCGACCACGAGAAGAAAATGAAGATATCCTAGGAGCTGAAGTTCCATATCTTAGTGCAATAGGCGCGCTAATGTACTTGGCAAATAACACTCGACCAGATATAGCTTTTCCAGTCAATCTATTGGCAAGATTTAGTGCATCACCCACTAAGAGGCATTGGAATGGAGTTAAACATCTGTTAAGATATCTTCAAGGAACCCAGGGCTTGGGTTTGTTCTACCCTAGAAGGAAAGATGCTACATTGATTGGATATGCAGATGCTGGATACTTATCAGACCCACACAAGGCAAAGTCACAAATAGGGTATGTGTTCACGTATGGTGGCACGGCCATTTCCTGGAAGTCAACAAAGCAAACCTTGACTGCAACATCATCAAATCAAGCAGAGCTAATTGCACTCTACGAGGCTTCTAGGGAATGTGTATGGTTGAGGTCCATGATACAACACATCGAAAACGAATGTGAAATTAAGACAAGTGATCAACCAACCACAATATATGAAGACAATACTGCATGCATTACCCAAGTGAAAGGAGGCTATATCAAAGGAGATAGGACTAAACACATAGCACCAAAGTTCTTCTTCGCACATGATCTGCAAGAACAAGGCATAGTTAACGTC
Organism: Agrostemma githago; assembly: GCA_958450325.1. Lineage (NCBI taxonomy): Eukaryota > Viridiplantae > Streptophyta > Magnoliopsida > Caryophyllales > Caryophyllaceae > Agrostemma > Agrostemma githago. The sequence continues at coordinate 51,945,394 of OY288254.1, forward strand.
CAACAAATTCGTTCGAACGAAAATTTAGCAGATTTATTAACAAAATCATTGCCATCAAGGCGATTCCAAGAACTCGTTCGCCAGGTTGGAATGTGCCGACTGAAGGACAAATGTTGAATTCAGGGGGAGTATTATATGTGCTGCACTCTTTTTCCCTTCGTCAGGTTTTATCCCACAGGGTTTTACTGACAAGGTTTTTAATGAGGCGGTATCATCTAACGTTACGATTCATATGGGTGATATTTTCAAGGGGGAGTGTTGAATAACCTTAGAGTGAAAGTTAGGGTGAAAATCTCAGCCCATAGTTTCTTCCGCAAACCATCCCTCCACCCATATGTTGCAACAGGAGTTATGGAAGAAATTCCTTCCATACATTAAATGTATGGAAGAACTTTCTTCCAAACGTCAACTATGTATACAGTATATTTATACTATAAATATGTGATCTGATGAATGATAAGGGATACACTTAATCTCAATCTTTACTCTCAATCCCTACTCTCAATCACTTTCAATCTTTCTCTTTTAATATTTATTCCTCAACAATTACTTCCACTTTTCTTATTTTTCTTATTTCATGTATTTGTATTCCATTTTCCATCCTATAACTAGTTTTGTTGATTCGCGGACTTATTTAAATAGTACAATGTTTCTTTAATATAAGAAAAAATAAGACATGCATATAATTTTCGATGATTAAATAACCATATAAAAATATAATTTTAACCTTAAGTAAAATTGTCGTTCTGTTGTATGCACTCGTATGCAAAAACTTATGTGCATGACGAATTGTAATTCACATGTTTTGTTCTGAATAAACAAATAACATTATTTATGTGAACATTAATCGTAATACTTCCAAATTCATATACAATATTATCTCAATGTATACTGTTATAAACATATGATATCGAATGAAAGAGAGTATTGATAACATTGTAGTCTCGTGACGTCTTGTTATCTACATTTTCATATAACATTGATTCATCTGTTTTAATTTTCTAGTTAAGAACAATAATCTAACAACATTTTATTGTTTTGTTTGACAAAGATTAAGACGGTGTAAAATTAAGGTAAATATAAATTATGTAGTAACATATCATGACAACTTATGCCAACCAAATTTATAGAAAAATTCTATATTTATAATTTTAATATCGTAACCTAAGACTACATTACCTTTATAAATTTGTGAATATGAGATGAATATTCGCGTTGATTAACATAATTTTTTAGTGTACTTATCCAAATTTGCAAAACCTATGTTTTATGGAAAAAATATTAATTATGAAAATGTTAGTTTTACAACTCTTAAATCTAAATCTAAAAATAATACCCAAAATCTACTTCGTAACTCCTTGTAGGAGGTTTATGATTCCTGTAGACACCCACATTTTGACCGTCAGGTGTCTATAGCAGTTTCCGAAAAACACCCGATGATGATCGGACGTAAACATGACTAAGTACACTCGATTTAGACTCGGAATCAATGGTAATTGGCGCGAGCTTTTAGCGGAGTAAAAGTCTCAACAAACCGACCTCAAATTCAGGCCCAGTGGATCGTTTCTAGTCAAATGAGACTAATTTGGATCAAAACCGAGACCAAGGGCGAAACCGTCTTTTAGCGACCGAGTCAAACCCCGGTCAAAGCCAATTCCCGAGCCAAAATATCTGACGCAATGTTCGAGAAGTCAATTCGAAGTCAGACTCCTTACAAAAATCAGCTACAAAAATATTAAACAATTCTGTAAAGAGATAAAATTTTATCTTTTGAAGTGTTGTATCACCCGTCCAGCTCTACTCGATCGAGTGGGGTGCTCACTCGGTCGAGTGGGCTCATAAAAAACAGCCTGACCCGAGTTTAGACCAGACACTCGATCGAGTGCCATGAACCACTCGATCGAGTGACCTCTTTTTTCAGCCAAAACCGGGAGTTTCTTACTCTTTAAGCAACTTCTCCTATCCACAAACGGAATCATACTTCCTCTCAAACGGTGGCTTTCTTCCTTGGCAAGTCAGCTATTTCTTATCTAAATCGGGTATCTCTTATCCCGAGTGGAGGTGTTTTCATCCTATAAATACCCCCACATGCAACACATCATTCATTCATTCACATCTACAATTACACATCACACACCCATACATCCCGAACCTCTAGCAAAACCTTAGGAAAAGTATACCGACATACCGTCCAAATTCCTAGAAAACCGTAGGCAAATACAAAAATAACAACACCTTAACTCTTCCTAGATTCTCGTTACTCCTACGCAAGCTGATAAGTGTAGTTTGTAGTGCCTATTTTCATGTGTTTTGGTCCCATTTTCCATGTGGAATCGCTCCTTGCGAGCAATTTATGGGTTACTTATGCTTCCTTTAGCTCGTTTCAGGTTCCCGAGACCATTCATGAAGAGTTGGAGCGATTCCGACTCAATACATACACTTTTTGGAGCCAACGAAGTGAAGGAACGATCACTCGATGTCTTGGATTCGACCCCGAGACCTTGGGACCCAATCCCGAGCCTCCGAGACCCGATCCCGAGTCCCGAGAATCGATGAGAAACCCATGAGAGGCAAGGAGGGACCAAAAGGAGCTTAAAGGAGGCCTACAAGGCTCATCCCGTTCGGGATGGCCTCAACCGGTCCCGGTTGAGGTGCACAAAAGGAGACCTTACTGATCTGAGCCCGTCCCGATCGGGACCAACCCGTCCCGGTCGGGACCATGCCGTCCCGGGCGGGACCAGTCTGTCCCGGGCGGGAAGGAGCAGGGGGCAGCACGCATTGTTTCTTTCATTCTCCTTTCCACTTGGAACCATATATATACTCTTCCCTTGTTTTGTTTAGAGGATATACTTCATTAGACATTAAACCCTAGCCTAGATAGATTAGCATAGATTAGTGTAGATTAGTCTTTAGATTATCGTTAATCCTAGATTACTCCTTGTATTAAGGGATCTCTTGAAGAATTCAACCAAGATTGACAACCTTGGTAGATTGTTTTGGGTTTTCTCTTTTATACAAGCTTCCATTCTTCCTTTCATCTTGTTAGTAGGTATAATCTTCTTTTCTCTTCTCTTAATCTTGTTTTATCATTAAAGTTTGAATCTTTGTTGATTGTTTGGTTCATTGTTCATTGTTTCACTAGTTCCTTTATGTATGTTTTGTTGCTTGAGTTAGTTTCTCTTGTTCTTGTTAGTTTTTCCTTTAATTATGTTTGGGTAGACCTTTTCTAGGGTTATTAGGGTGATTGGTTGTGATTGTGGATGATTAGGGTGAGATGGGTGGTACTAGATGTTGTTTTTGTTGTTTCTCATCAACCTTGCACTCCACATGTTCGATGAAATGCTTGTTAGACTAGAGACGATAAATCCTTGTTTTTCTTGCATATTCGCTTGTATGTATGTGTTTGGTTGGTTAGTTCGGTCACGTCACTACGTAACGAGAGCCCGGTGAGGACAACCCCTAGACCGATTACGTAGCGAGAGCCCGATCGGTGTTACCTAGGCCTCGAGGGCATGCTAGTAACCCCGTTTTTCCCCTTCTTGTCTTCTTTGCATCCATGAACCCGACCTAACCCTAGTTTTCATTCTTTGCTTTCTCTAGTCGTTAGTTACTTGTTTTGTCTTCCTTTTTCTTGTTTTAGACCTTAGACTAGTCCTTAGCCTCCCCCTTAGAATAGCTTGTCTTGAACATAGTCCTAGACCGTAGCACCCACTAGTCCGAACGCATTTTCCGTCCCTGTGGATCGACCCGACTTGCCCTAGCTACCCTAGTTAGGTTAGTTGGTTATTATTTGACGGCGGGATCCACGGCAAAATCCCCCCATCAAATTGGCGCCGTTACTACGAGTTCCTAATCGAGACCAAATTTAGCATGTAGGTTGAGGGTGTTTCAAATCCCGTTCTCTCTTTTCTTCTCCTTCTTCCTCACGTTTTTTTCGTCCGTCATCTTCGTCCGTCATCTTCGTCGTCGTCTTTTTTTTTTATCGTGTCTAGTATTATTATTATTACTACTTTCGTACTGTTTTCAATATAATGAGTCGTACCTAAGGATTCGATATCGACTCTATAGTCGAATATCGGATCTAAGGGTGTCAATCATCAAAATATGTTAAGGATAAAACCATTGAAGCCGAGTAATTATTACAACGCGGAGGGATTATTGCATCTTAACAACATTCAAAACAACTTTTCAAATAACTTTTCAAAATCCACTCTAAACATCCGACACCGATTCCATAATCGAATGTCCAATATTACGAGTGTCAATATTAGAGTCGAGTATAAATTTCATCGTATTTCTACGCGACTTAACCAGATTTCAAAAACCAAAAACAATTTTTAGAGTCAAAAGCAAACCGGACAACAGTCCGTACAGGGAGCACTCGATCGAGTACCTAGCCCACTCGATCGAGTGACATCCCAAAAACCAAAACAAGAGCCTTTTTTGAGGACCACTTGATGGTAGGGATTTGTCACGTCCCTAGCCAATCAATATAACACCGACTAACCTAGTGAGTAGTTAGGGTAAGTCGGGATCGTATCCACGAGGACGGTATATCAAAGTTTAGACTAGGTCGGCCTAAAACGAGACTAGATTACCAACAAACACGAAGAAGCGATAAATGGAAAACTATTGAGGAGGAGGAATAAGAACTAGACTATCAATGCTAAACAATGCAAATGATCGATCTAACAAATAAACTAGAGTAAACGATGTCTAACTAAGGGGTTGAACTCAAATATGGAAAGAAGTGGGGTAGGTCGGGTTCATAGAGGTAGAAGGGTAATTGGGGTGATCAAGGGTATAGGTGTCTCCTAATCGCTAGAGTCGGTCCGGGCTCTCGCAACTTAGACCGATGTCAAGGTGGGTCCGGGCTCTCGCAACTTAGACCCTAGTCGGCACTCTCGTGACTATGACTATTCTCAATATTTCCACAAAGTAAGCAATCAATGAGAAGATGAACACAAGCATGGGTAGCATGGCCACTACAACTCACACAAGCATATCAACAAACACATAGAGTGCCTACAATGTGACTAACAACAAAGATACAACCTTTTCCCCTTAATCAACCCTAATCATCCATAATCTACCCCTAATCCCCCTACTAACCCCACAAAGAAACTACTCACTCATTATCAAAGAGAAACTAACAATCACAAGAGAAAACAAACTCATAAACCAAACATCCATTATGAATAATGAGAACAATGATAAGAACAATATAAAAAGATTGAAACTAGAATGAATAAACAAGGATTAGATTAGAGAAGATTATACCAACAACACTATGATGAAAAAGATGAAAACTTGCATTAATGAGAAACCCAAATACAATCCCAAGGTTGTCAAGCTTGGAACAATCTTCAAGAGTCCCTTAATACAAGAACTAATTACAAGGTTTATCTAAAGATTAACTAAGATTAAGGGAAGATTAAAGCTAATGAGTGAGAGTAAATCTAGGGTTTTTGGAGGCTTAAACTAGTGTAGGTTAACATAAGATGTCTTAAAATTACAAGATGGGAGTATATATATGGGTACAAGAGTGAAGGAGAAGAAAAGAAAAGGCCCGTGCTGCCTCTATAGCTTCCCGACCGGGACGGATCATCCCGATCGGGACGGCTCTGTCATCCCGATCGGGACGAGTTGGTCCCGACCGGGATGGGCTCACAGCAGCCATCCTAATGTAGCACCCCATCCCGAACGGGATGAGGCCATCCCGAACGGGATGGGTCTTGTATGCCTTCCTTAAACACTCTTTGGTCCTTCCTTGCCTCTCATGGGCTTCCCACCGATTCTCGGGACTCGGGATCGGGTCTCGGAGGCTCGAGATTGGGTCCCAAGGTCTCGGGGTCGATTCCAAGGTCTCGAGTCATCGTTCCTTTATCTCGTTGGCTCCTAAATGTGTATGTATTGAGTCGGAATCGCTCCAACTCTTCCAATTCGGCCTCCGGAACCTGAAACGAACTAAAGGAAGCATAAGAAGCCCATGAATCGCTCCAAAGGAGCGATTCCACAAGGAAAAAGGGACCAAAACACAACAAATAGGCACTACAAACTACACTTATCAACTCCCCCACATTTAACCCTTACTCGCCCTCGAGTAAGCACATACTAACTACCTAATTAGCCGAGTGGGTATTAGCGCACCCTACGCCCCTTCAACTCAGGCGAGTGCACTTAGAGAACAAGTGCACTCCGCAAGGCAAGTTGGGTCTTGCGACAAAACTGTGGATGCAACCGGACACAAAACACACAAACAAACAAACACACAAACGAACACATAATCGGTTGCACCCAAAAGAAAAACAAATACCGCTTCCCTCAAAAGCGGTGAATAAAACACCGGTTTAGGACTCGAGGTAAGTGACAACGTTCCCAAGCTAGCAATACAAACCAAGGTGGACTAAACCCTAATAGTATGACGATAAAGCAACAAAAACGTTGGTAACTTACCTAGGTCCTCCTAACTTTCTAAAAACGTACTACGGGACGATCGGCGGAGTGGAATAGCGAAGAACCACGGTGTTAGTCGACACTGTAGGTAAGTGAGACCCCGCCCCCCTTTAGCGTGAGCCAAGAGGGTCTTCCAAAACCGCCCAACTAGTCCAAGTAAAAAGGTGGAAAATATGCAAATGAGGGAAGACCGACTAATGCCGCTATCATCCTTCCTCGGGACTCGGTCCTTTGGTAGGCTCTTCACGGCAAAAGTCGGAAAAAGGCTTATTTTTTTTTTTTTTTTGATTCCATCATCAATTGCTCTAATTGATGTCATTTTAGTTGATTGGTCTACTTTATTTAATTACTGTTGAATAACCTTAGAGTGAAAGTTAGGGTGAAAATCTCAGCCCATAGTTTCTTCCGCAAATCATCCCTCCACCCATATGTTGCAACAGGAGTTATGGAAGAAATTCCTTCCATACATTAAATGTATGGAAGAACTTTCTTCCAAACGTCAACTATGTATACAGTATATTTGTACTATAAATATGTGATCTGATGAATGATAAGGGATACACTTAATCTCAATCTTTACTCTCAATCCCTACTCTCAATCACTCTCAATCTTTCTCTTTTAATATTTATTCCTCAACACGTTATCAGCACGAATTTGCTCCAAGTTTATAAGGTAGTATTTTAAATCATTATTTTGTTAACATTAGTTACTAACCTCTTTTAAAAGGGATAAAAAAAAATGGATCATCATTATTTCGGAGTCTCCATTACCCTTAATTGTATCACAAATTGTAATATATATATACTTAGAGAACTTAATAATAATTTACCTAATAATTTACCGAATATCCCCCCCTTTCATCCCCAACCCGAACCACAGCCTAGTGAACCATCAGTCACCCATCTTAACCAAAATCGACCAAGGAAGCAACCGGAAAAGCATCACGAAACTCATCACTGCTTACCCGGACATATGGCAGGACCATCTCGCCCTAAGAAGGCGAAAGGTATAGTAGAGTCCTCGGAATCCTCCGAGTCAGTCAAACTCACAGGCGCAAAGCGCCGCCACACAGACATTAATGACCCGACTTTCAACGTCGACGACCTTTAATCTCACCTAGACCAGCAATGTCGGTCGAAATACGATAATGAACGTAGTGTAAACATAATGTAATTATCTTAAAAAAAAAAGGGGGAGGAATGGGGAGAAGCATGCATGAGGATGTAGTTGCTTGTGTTGATTTAGTGGATGTGTCATGTGTGGTTTTTATTGTAGTTGCTAGTGATAGTAACATGCATGTGAATGAAGTATGACAATTGCATGATGAGCTTTTTGCATGCATGTGAATGAGTAAGCTTTTGCATGCATGTGTTAATAGGTATGAATAGTTTACACTTTGAAGTATGTATGCATGTCATACGTAAATTACTCTTTGCATTATGGAGTATTTGTTTTTTTTTAAGTATTCTTCTGTTCTTTTATTACTCCTATTAGATATACTCTCCCATTTATTCTCACTAAAGTTTTATATTTAGTCGTTGAATCCAACTGTTTCTACTCATATACATTAAATCTTCTCCGTAATGATACAAATTTGCAAAATAAGTATGATATATTTAACCTCTACCGACGCTACAGTACTTTTAACCCTTATAAAATCTACAAAATCTTATCACCTTACTCACTTCCCTTATCCCCTCCGTCTTTATTACTCTTAAAAAAAAAAACATAAACAAAAACATTAAAAAAAAAAAATCCAAATAATAAATGGATAAAGACGGAGAAGACGACGCCACCATGCGCTCTATTACGCAAAATCTTCGAGAATTGGAGGGTCTACTTAATATACTCATGTTTCTAATGGTTATGTTAGTCGCCTTTTTCATATTTCTATATATCAATAAATAGTTTGTGTCTTATAAATCAATTAATTACCACTAATCTATTGTGAACTTCGTTAATTATGTTCGTTTATTTTCTGTCTTTCCCCTATTTTATGTATTCGGTCTATATATTTTGTTGTTTTATCTATTTTTTAAATTTTACTTTTATATACTAATATTAATGTTAGTACGTAGTGATTATTGATGTATGAATAAATTACTCAAATTACCTATGATTATTATACTAACACCCGCAAAATCACATATGTTAGATCTAAAAGAAATAGAAAGAAAATGACTCAGATTGCAAAAAGGGAATTCGACATCCTTGATTTATCTGGTGAAAAGTTCTTACAATGGAAAGATGATGTCATTGCCCATTTAGGGGCAAAAGCCCTTGAACATACTGTTGAGAAAGGCAATTCAGCTATCCACCAGGAAAAACAAAAGGCTCATATATTTATACGACATCACATGAATGAAGGGCTAAAAAATGAATATTTGAGGATCAGAGATCCATCTGAATTATGGTCTCTTCTTGAGGAACGGTTCGGACATCAGCAATATGTCCTCCTCCCAAAACTTCGACATGAATGGCAAAACTTACGTTTCCAAGATTTTCCTTCGGTAAACGAATATAATTCTGCTCTATTCCGTATCGCATCACAACTAGAGTATTGTGGGGAACAAGTTAGTGATTTCAGTAAAATAGAGAAAACATTCTCTACCATGGGTAAAAGAAACATGGATTTTCAAAGAAGTATCAGAATCAATAAAATAGAAAAATTCACGGACCTAATTGCAATACTTTTAGTTGCTGAGCAACATGACGAAGTTCTATTAAGAAATGACAATATGAGGCCAAGTGGCTCTGCTGCTATACCAGAGGCGAATTTCGCCGGACCCGGACGCGGCCGTGGCGGTGGCCGTGGACGTGGACCCGGACGCGGACGAGGTCGAGGAGGACGCGGTTATGGCCCAAGCAGAGGTCAAAATTCATTTAAATATACGCGCCCGGGAAAACAAAATGTTAGTTCTGAAACCTCGGAAAAATATAAGACCACCTGTCATAAATGTGGCATGGAGGGTCACTGGGCTCGCACATGTCGCACCCCAAAACATTTTGTCGACCTCTATCAAGCATCCATCAAGAAAAGGAGGGAGGAGACACATTTTGTCACAGATGCCGTACCATTAAACTCTGAGATGCCCGAATCAAATTTGGATGAAACTGACCCGCTCGAGTCAGAAATGATTGAAACAGCTAATTATTTCCTTGATGATGGTGATGGGAGCAGTGGATTCTAGATGATCTCTGTTATGCAGTACAACTAAATATATATATATATGTGTGTGTGTGTGCGCGCGCGCGCGCGTGCTGCTGCCTTATCTACATTATGTATTTTGTATGTTTGTCTCGTTTGCTTATCATCCTAAATAAAATGTAATATATTGGATGTTATTTCACTTTCTATTAATAAGCTCTACTTATTTGTCTTCTAGACATGACAACTGGAGAAGAAATATGCCTAATCGATAGCGGCACAACTCATACTATTTTGAGACAAAAGAAGTACTTCGTTGAATTACAGCCAATTAAGGCATATGTGAATACTATATGTGGCAACGCTGAAATTATTGAAGGCAACGGACAAGCCAATATTATGCTCCCAATGGGAACTTGTCTAACAATTCATAAAGCACTATACTCAAGTAAGTCACAAAGAAACTTGATCAGTTTCAAAGATATGCGACAAAATGGTTATCATATTGAAACCATGAGTGAAAATGATAAAGAATATTTATGCCTTACATTATTTAAATCAGGCACAAAATGCATCGTTGAGAAAATGTCATCTTATTCATCTGGTCTGTATTTTACAAAAATAACCCAAGTTATAACCAGTATGATGACATCATCCAAAATCCATGATAAAACCACATTTGCTCTATGGCATGATAGGTTAGGACATCCAGGTCCTGCAATGATGGCAAAAATCATTGGAAATGCACTCGGACATCCCATGAAAAATATGAGAGTTATAAAATCAAGCGATTTTCCTTGTAGTGCATGTTCAATGGGGAAACTGATTATACGACCATCAATAAATAAAATAAAAAATGAGACACCCGCATTTCTTGAAAGAATTCAAGGGGACATATGCGGACCAATCAACCCTCAATGTGGACCATTCAGATATTTCATGGTATTAATTGATGCATCTACAAGATGGTCATATGTGACTCTTCTTTCCACACGAAATTTTGCTTTCGCAAAATTACTAGCTCAAATAATAAGGCTAAGAACTCAATTTCCAGATCAAAATATCAAGAAAATTCGTTTGGACAATGCAGGGGAGTTTACATCCCAGGCGTTTAACGAATATTGTATGTCAATTGGCATAGATGTTGAACATCCAGTAGCACATGTCCATACCCAAAATGGACTTGCAGAAGCAATGATTACAAGATTGCAACTCACTGCTAGACCTTTACTGATGAAATCCAAATTACCAACGTCTGCGTGGGGACATGCCATTTTACATGCAGAAGCCTTAACAAGATTAAGGCCAACCGCTTATCACAAGTTTTCTCCCTTACAATTAGTAAGCGGTCAACCACCAAATATTTCTCATTTAAGAACTTTTGGTTGCTCAGTGTATGTCCCGATTGCACCACCTCAAAGAACCAAAATGGGTCCACAACGAAGACTGGGAATATATGTGGGTTTTGTCTCCCCAAGTATAATTAAATACCTCGAACCCATGACTGGAGATTTATTTAATGCACGATTTGCAGATTGTCATTTTGACGAGAATACATTCCCAGTCTTAGGGGAAGAAAAGAAGGTGGACCAACGATCTACAGAAATCATATGGAACGCAGATTTAATATCATATCCTGATCCAAGGAATGGTTCTTGTAATATAGAAGTACAAAAGATAATTCATTTGCAAAATATTGCGAATCAATTACCCGATGCATTCACAAACTCAAAGGGAATCACAAAATCCCATATACCTGCGGTAAATGCTCCAGCCAGAATCAACATCCCCGTAGATAGTTCTGAGAAATCAATAGCCGAACAATCTACGACACGAAAGAAACGTGGGAGGCCACCTGGTTCAAAAGACCTAAGGCCGAGAAAATCCAAAAAATTAAAGGAAATACCCGGCAAAGGTACAGAAGAAGATGAACATAATATGAAATCTCAAGAAGAACCCACACCAGAGAATATAAATGATAATCATGAAATCTCAATGAGTTATGTTCATACAGGAATTGAATATAACAGAATGAATACCGATATAAACGAGATATTTGTTCACTCAATAGCGACAGAAATCATGAACGACAAAGTCGATATTGAACCAAAGTCCGTCAACGAGTGTCGAAAAAGACATGATTGGCCAAAGTGGGAAGAAGCAATGAAGGCAGAACTAAAATCTTTTGAGAAAAGAGGAGTTTTCGGCTCGGTAAGTTGAATACCAAAGAATGTAAAACCTGTAGGGCATAAGTGGGTTTTCACTAGGAAAAGAAATGAGAAAAATGAAATTGTAAGGTACAAAGCAAGACTTGTTGCACAAGGTTTCTCGCAGAAGCCAGGAATAGATTATGAAGAAACATATTCGCCTGTAGTAGATGCAACAACCCTAAGATTCTTAACCGGACTTGCAGTATCCAGGGGATTACATATGCGTCTTATGGACGTAGTGACGGCATATTTATATGGGTCACTTGACACTGATATCTACATGAAAATCCCCGACGGAGTAACAATGCCAGGGGATCACAATCCTAATCTGCCTCGTGAGATGTTTTGTGTAAAACTTCAGAAATCCTTGTATGGATTAAAACAGTCCGGAAGAATGTGGTATAATCGATTAAAAGAGTACCTTACAAAAGAAGGTTACAAAAATGATCCCATCACCCCATGCGTTTTCATTAGAAAAACAATGAACGGTTTTACAATCATTGCGGTATATGTTGATGATTTAAATATCATCGGAACGGCTGATGAGCTTGAAGCTGCTGCCAAATACCTGATGAAAGAATTCGAAATGAAAGATCTTGGACTGACAAAGTTCTGCCTCGGCCTGCAAATTGAACACCTCAAGGACGGAATCCTTATCCATCAAGAAAATTACACGCAGAGAGTTATACAAAGATTTGGAATGGCTAGATCGCACCCTCTGAGTTCTCCAATGGTCGTTCGAACTCTTAGTATGGAAAAGGATGAATTTCGACCACGAGAAGAAAATGAAGATATCCTAGGAGCTGAAGTTCCATATCTTAGTGCAATAGGCGCGCTAATGTACTTGGCAAATAACACTCGACCAGATATAGCTTTTCCAGTCAATCTATTGGCAAGATTTAGTGCATCACCCACTAAGAGGCATTGGAATGGAGTTAAACATCTGTTAAGATATCTTCAAGGAACCCAGGGCTTGGGTTTGTTCTACCCTAGAAGGAAAGATGCTACATTGATTGGATATGCAGATGCTGGATACTTATCAGACCCACACAAGGCAAAGTCACAAATAGGGTATGTGTTCACGTATGGTGGCACGGCCATTTCCTGGAAGTCAACAAAGCAAACCTTGACTGCAACATCATCAAATCAAGCAGAGCTAATTGCACTCTACGAGGCTTCTAGGGAATGTGTATGGTTGAGGTCCATGATACAACACATCGAAAACGAATGTGAAATTAAGACAAGTGATCAACCAACCACAATATATGAAGACAATACTGCATGCATTACCCAAGTGAAAGGAGGCTATATCAAAGGAGATAGGACTAAACACATAGCACCAAAGTTCTTCTTCGCACATGATCTGCAAGAACAAGGCATAGTTAACGTCCAACAAATTCGTTCGAACGAAAATTTAGCAGATTTATTAACAAAATCATTGCCATCAAGGCGATTCCAAGAACTCGTTCGCCAGGTTGGAATGTGCCGACTGAAGGACAAATGTTGAATTCAGGGGGAGTATTATATGTGCTGCACTCTTTTTCCCTTCGTCAGGTTTTATCCCACAGGGTTTTACTGACAAGGTTTTTAATGAGGCGGTATCATCTAACGTTACGATTCATATGGGTGATATTTTCAAGGGGGAGTGTTGAATAACCTTAGAGTGAAAGTTAGGGTGAAAATCTCAGCCCATAGTTTCTTCCGCAAACCATCCCTCCACCCATATGTTGCAACAGGAGTTATGGAAGAAATTCCTTCCATACATTAAATGTATGGAAGAACTTTCTTCCAAACGTCAACTATGTATACAGTATATTTATACTATAAATATGTGATCTGATGAATGATAAGGGATACACTTAATCTCAATCTTTACTCTCAATCCCTACTCTCAATCACTTTCAATCTTTCTCTTTTAATATTTATTCCTCAACAATTACTTCCACTTTTCTTATTTTTCTTATTTCATGTATTTGTATTCCATTTTCCATCCTATAACTAGTTTTGTTGATTCGCGGACTTATTTAAATAGTACAATGTTTCTTTAATATAAGAAAAAATAAGACATGCATATAATTTTCGATGATTAAATAACCATATAAAAATATAATTTTAACCTTAAGTAAAATTGTCGTTCTGTTGTATGCACTCGTATGCAAAAACTTATGTGCATGACGAATTGTAATTCACATGTTTTGTTCTGAATAAACAAATAACATTATTTATGTGAACATTAATCGTAATACTTCCAAATTCATATACAATATTATCTCAATGTATACTGTTATAAACATATGATATCGAATGAAAGAGAGTATTGATAACATTGTAGTCTCGTGACGTCTTGTTATCTACATTTTCATATAACATTGATTCATCTGTTTTAATTTTCTAGTTAAGAACAATAATCTAACAACATTTTATTGTTTTGTTTGACAAAGATTAAGACGGTGTAAAATTAAGGTAAATATAAATTATGTAGTAACATATCATGACAACTTATGCCAACCAAATTTATAGAAAAATTCTATATTTATAATTTTAATATCGTAACCTAAGACTACATTACCTTTATAAATTTGTGAATATGAGATGAATATTCGCGTTGATTAACATAATTTTTTAGTGTACTTATCCAAATTTGCAAAACCTATGTTTTATGGAAAAAATATTAATTATGAAAATGTTAGTTTTACAACTCTTAAATCTAAATCTAAAAATAATACCCAAAATCTACTTCGTAACTCCTTGTAGGAGGTTTATGATTCCTGTAGACACCCACATTTTGACCGTCAGGTGTCTATAGCAGTTTCCGAAAAACACCCGATGATGATCGGACGTAAACATGACTAAGTACACTCGATTTAGACTCGGAATCAATGGTAATTGGCGCGAGCTTTTAGCGGAGTAAAAGTCTCAACAAACCGACCTCAAATTCAGGCCCAGTGGATCGTTTCTAGTCAAATGAGACTAATTTGGATCAAAACCGAGACCAAGGGCGAAACCGTCTTTTAGCGACCGAGTCAAACCCCGGTCAAAGCCAATTCCCGAGCCAAAATATCTGACGCAATGTTCGAGAAGTCAATTCGAAGTCAGACTCCTTACAAAAATCAGCTACAAAAATATTAAACAATTCTGTAAAGAGATAAAATTTTATCTTTTGAAGTGTTGTATCACCCGTCCAGCTCTACTCGATCGAGTGGGGTGCTCACTCGGTCGAGTGGGCTCATAAAAAACAGCCTGACCCGAGTTTAGACCAGACACTCGATCGAGTGCCATGAACCACTCGATCGAGTGACCTCTTTTTTCAGCCAAAACCGGGAGTTTCTTACTCTTTAAGCAACTTCTCCTATCCACAAACGGAATCATACTTCCTCTCAAACGGTGGCTTTCTTCCTTGGCAAGTCAGCTATTTCTTATCTAAATCGGGTATCTCTTATCCCGAGTGGAGGTGTTTTCATCCTATAAATACCCCCACATGCAACACATCATTCATTCATTCACATCTACAATTACACATCACACACCCATACATCCCGAACCTCTAGCAAAACCTTAGGAAAAGTATACCGACATACCGTCCAAATTCCTAGAAAACCGTAGGCAAATACAAAAATAACAACACCTTAACTCTTCCTAGATTCTCGTTACTCCTACGCAAGCTGATAAGTGTAGTTTGTAGTGCCTATTTTCATGTGTTTTGGTCCCATTTTCCATGTGGAATCGCTCCTTGCGAGCAATTTATGGGTTACTTATGCTTCCTTTAGCTCGTTTCAGGTTCCCGAGACCATTCATGAAGAGTTGGAGCGATTCCGACTCAATACATACACTTTTTGGAGCCAACGAAGTGAAGGAACGATCACTCGATGTCTTGGATTCGACCCCGAGACCTTGGGACCCAATCCCGAGCCTCCGAGACCCGATCCCGAGTCCCGAGAATCGATGAGAAACCCATGAGAGGCAAGGAGGGACCAAAAGGAGCTTAAAGGAGGCCTACAAGGCTCATCCCGTTCGGGATGGCCTCAACCGGTCCCGGTTGAGGTGCACAAAAGGAGACCTTACTGATCTGAGCCCGTCCCGATCGGGACCAACCCGTCCCGGTCGGGACCATGCCGTCCCGGGCGGGACCAGTCTGTCCCGGGCGGGAAGGAGCAGGGGGCAGCACGCATTGTTTCTTTCATTCTCCTTTCCACTTGGAACCATATATATACTCTTCCCTTGTTTTGTTTAGAGGATATACTTCATTAGACATTAAACCCTAGCCTAGATAGATTAGCATAGATTAGTGTAGATTAGTCTTTAGATTATCGTTAATCCTAGATTACTCCTTGTATTAAGGGATCTCTTGAAGAATTCAACCAAGATTGACAACCTTGGTAGATTGTTTTGGGTTTTCTCTTTTATACAAGCTTCCATTCTTCCTTTCATCTTGTTAGTAGGTATAATCTTCTTTTCTCTTCTCTTAATCTTGTTTTATCATTAAAGTTTGAATCTTTGTTGATTGTTTGGTTCATTGTTCATTGTTTCACTAGTTCCTTTATGTATGTTTTGTTGCTTGAGTTAGTTTCTCTTGTTCTTGTTAGTTTTTCCTTTAATTATGTTTGGGTAGACCTTTTCTAGGGTTATTAGGGTGATTGGTTGTGATTGTGGATGATTAGGGTGAGATGGGTGGTACTAGATGTTGTTTTTGTTGTTTCTCATCAACCTTGCACTCCACATGTTCGATGAAATGCTTGTTAGACTAGAGACGATAAATCCTTGTTTTTCTTGCATATTCGCTTGTATGTATGTGTTTGGTTGGTTAGTTCGGTCACGTCACTACGTAACGAGAGCCCGGTGAGGACAACCCCTAGACCGATTACGTAGCGAGAGCCCGATCGGTGTTACCTAGGCCTCGAGGGCATGCTAGTAACCCCGTTTTTCCCCTTCTTGTCTTCTTTGCATCCATGAACCCGACCTAACCCTAGTTTTCATTCTTTGCTTTCTCTAGTCGTTAGTTACTTGTTTTGTCTTCCTTTTTCTTGTTTTAGACCTTAGACTAGTCCTTAGCCTCCCCCTTAGAATAGCTTGTCTTGAACATAGTCCTAGACCGTAGCACCCACTAGTCCGAACGCATTTTCCGTCCCTGTGGATCGACCCGACTTGCCCTAGCTACCCTAGTTAGGTTAGTTGGTTATTATTTGACGGCGGGATCCACGGCAAAATCCCCCCATCAAATTGGCGCCGTTACTACGAGTTCCTAATCGAGACCAAATTTAGCATGTAGGTTGAGGGTGTTTCAAATCCCGTTCTCTCTTTTCTTCTCCTTCTTCCTCACGTTTTTTTCGTCCGTCATCTTCGTCCGTCATCTTCGTCGTCGTCTTTTTTTTTTATCGTGTCTAGTATTATTATTATTACTACTTTCGTACTGTTTTCAATATAATGAGTCGTACCTAAGGATTCGATATCGACTCTATAGTCGAATATCGGATCTAAGGGTGTCAATCATCAAAATATGTTAAGGATAAAACCATTGAAGCCGAGTAATTATTACAACGCGGAGGGATTATTGCATCTTAACAACATTCAAAACAACTTTTCAAATAACTTTTCAAAATCCACTCTAAACATCCGACACCGATTCCATAATCGAATGTCCAATATTACGAGTGTCAATATTAGAGTCGAGTATAAATTTCATCGTATTTCTACGCGACTTAACCAGATTTCAAAAACCAAAAACAATTTTTAGAGTCAAAAGCAAACCGGACAACAGTCCGTACAGGGAGCACTCGATCGAGTACCTAGCCCACTCGATCGAGTGACATCCCAAAAACCAAAACAAGAGCCTTTTTTGAGGACCACTTGATGGTAGGGATTTGTCACGTCCCTAGCCAATCAATATAACACCGACTAACCTAGTGAGTAGTTAGGGTAAGTCGGGATCGTATCCACGAGGACGGTATATCAAAGTTTAGACTAGGTCGGCCTAAAACGAGACTAGATTACCAACAAACACGAAGAAGCGAGAAATGGAAAACTATTGAGGAGGAGGAATAAGAACTAGACTATCAATGCTAAACAATGCAAATGATCGATCTAACAAATAAACTAGAGTAAACGATGTCTAACTAAGGGGTTGAACTCAAATATGGAAAGAAGTGGGGTAGGTCGGGTTCATAGAGGTAGAAGGGTAATTGGGGTGATCAAGGGTATAGGTGTCTCCTAATCGCTAGAGTCGGTCCGGGCTCTCGCAACTTAGACCGATGTCAAGGTGGGTCCGGGCTCTCGCAACTTAGACCCTAGTCGGCACTCTCGTGACTATGACTATTCTCAATATTTCCACAAAGTAAGCAATCAATGAGAAGATGAACACAAGCATGGGTAGCATGGCCACTACAACTCACACAAGCATATCAACAAACACATAGAGTGCCTACAATGTGACTAACAACAAAGATACAACCTTTTCCCCTTAATCAACCCTAATCATCCATAATCTACCCCTAATCCCCCTACTAACCCCACAAAGAAACTACTCACTCATTATCAAAGAGAAACTAACAATCACAAGAGAAAACAAACTCATAAACCAAACATCCATTATGAATAATGAGAACAATGATAAGAACAATATAAAAAGATTGAAACTAGAATGAATAAACAAGGATTAGATTAGAGAAGATTATACCAACAACACTATGATGAAAAAGATGAAAACTTGCATTAATGAGAAACCCAAATACAATCCCAAGGTTGTCAAGCTTGGAACAATCTTCAAGAGTCCCTTAATACAAGAACTAATTACAAGGTTTATCTAAAGATTAACTAAGATTAAGGGAAGATTAAAGCTAATGAGTGAGAGTAAATCTAGGGTTTTTGGAGGCTTAAACTAGTGTAGGTTAACATAAGATGTCTTAAAATTACAAGATGGGAGTATATATATGGGTACAAGAGTGAAGGAGAAGAAAAGAAAAGGCCCGTGCTGCCTCTATAGCTTCCCGACCGGGACGGATCATCCCGATCGGGACGGCTCTGTCATCCCGATCGGGACGAGTTGGTCCCGACCGGGATGGGCTCACAGCAGCCATCCTAATGTAGCACCCCATCCCGAACGGGATGAGGCCATCCCGAACGGGATGGGTCTTGTATGCCTTCCTTAAACACTCTTTGGTCCTTCCTTGCCTCTCATGGGCTTCCCACCGATTCTCGGGACTCGGGATCGGGTCTCGGAGGCTCGAGATTGGGTCCCAAGGTCTCGGGGTCGATTCCAAGGTCTCGAGTCATCGTTCCTTTATCTCGTTGGCTCCTAAATGTGTATGTATTGAGTCGGAATCGCTCCAACTCTTCCAATTCGGCCTCCGGAACCTGAAACGAACTAAAGGAAGCATAAGAAGCCCATGAATCGCTCCAAAGGAGCGATTCCACAAGGAAAAAGGGACCAAAACACAACAAATAGGCACTACAAACTACACTTATCAACTCCCCCACATTTAACCCTTACTCGCCCTCGAGTAAGCACATACTAACTACCTAATTAGCCGAGTGGGTATTAGCGCACCCTACGCCCCTTCAACTCAGGCGAGTGCACTTAGAGGACAAGTGCACTCTGCAAGGCAAGTTGGGTCTTGCGACAAAACTGTGGATGCAACCGGACACAAAACACACAAACAAACAAACACACAAACGAACACATAATCGGTTGCACCCAAAAGAAAAACAAATACCGCTTCCCTCAAAAGCGGTGAATAAAACACCGGTTTAGGACTCGAGGTAAGTGACAACGTTCCCAAGCTAGCAATACAAACCAAGGTGGACTAAACCCTAATAGTATGACGATAAAGCAACAAAAACGTTGGTAACTTACCTAGGTCCTCCTAACTTTCTAAAAACGTACTACGGGACGATCGGCGGAGTGGAATAGCGAAGAACCACGGTGTTAGTCGACACTGTAGGTAAGTGAGACCCCGCCCCCCTTTAGCGTGAGCCAAGAGGGTCGTCCAAAACCGCCCAACTAGTCCAAGTAAAAAGGTGGAAAATATGCAAATGAGGGAAGACCGACTAATGCCGCTATCATCCTTCCTCGGGACTCGGTCCTTTGGTAGGCTCTTCACGGCAAAAGTCGGAAAAAGGCTTATTTTTGTGGGGATTTCTTTTTGTGAGACCGGTTTTCTTTTGGCATTTTCTTTCTTTTTGACAAGTTTGCTTTGTTTTGCCATGCCATTCTTTTTCTTCTTTTTTTCTATTTTCTTTTTGGCTTTTGTGCCTTTTCTTTTTCTTCATTCTTTTCTTTCTTTCATTTTCTTTGCCCTTTTTGGCAAGATTTGGCTTTTTGGCACTTCTTTGTGTGACAAGAAAGGTAGAAATCATCAAATTGCGTTTTATTGTGTGGAGATGCGTAGGAGGTAGGTGAATGGGTATGTCGGGACGACGTCTTCCCTTCATACTCACAAAAAGGGGAGAACTTGGACTAATCAAACGATCCTAAACACGGTCACCTAAGGGACGAGACTCGGTAACCAAGGCCTTTTCACACCGTGGGTGGTCATAATGGTCAAAAGTGCAAATCCCGTAGTAAGTTCCTAGTAAGCTAGGTGGACTCAAGGTAAAGGACCAACGAATTCATTGATTTAAGGTCATTCTACTAGACTAAAGTCCAAGACTCGATTTATACTACTAAAAAGGGAAAGTACACACTTACACACTAGCCTCTAAACCGGGTTTTCGAAAACTATTTACACACAAGACACACAACACAACACAAAATGAAGACATGATGAAAACAAAAGGAAAAGGAACAAAAGCAACAAAAAAAACAAAACAAGGCAAAACAAAACACATAGACAAAACAACCACCACCCCTATATTCCACACAAGCCACCAAATCATCCACCATTATGCACAAAGTTCCACCCGAGCACACCTCAACACAACCTTCTCCAAACATCACAAGAAATAAAGGAGAAAAAGGGATAAGATGTTACCGGAAGTCTTTAGAGCTTTCCAAAGTCGTTGGCGATTAAGGCAACCTATAAGAACAAAGGGAGGCAAAACACGCACACAAAACAAATGTACGACACAAAGACACAAAAAGAAAACACAAAAGAGAAAATCTTTTTGATTTTTTTGTGAAAATTTTTCAAATTTTTAGGATTTTTAATGATTTTTCGAAAAAAGGGAAAAATAAAACTAACTACGATAGAATATCGCTCCCCCACACTTAAATCGAGCAATGTCCTCATATGCTCAATCGTAGTGTGCGGAGAGACAAAAGAAAAGAAAATAAACTACGGAAATAAAGCTAAAATTAAAAACAAAGGTGGAGAAAAGGGTAGAAGGTGTCCGGCCAGGGTGTAGTCAAGTCACCATGGGCCGAGACAAGAAAAAGATATGGATGGGGGAAGAAAGAAAAAGAAGGAAATAAAAGGAAATGGGAGGGGAGGGCTAGGTGTAATCGAGTCACCTAGCCCGGATTCCGCCTAAATCCGACTAGATCCTCAAAAAAAAGAAAGTGAAAAACTTGCAAATTGGACTAATCGATTGACTCTCGACGTAATCACGTCGTTGGGAGTCAGGAGCAACCATACTACGGCCTCGAAGGCCACTAAGATCCCAAGACTCAAGGGAAGGGGGGCAAAAAAAAAATTGAAAAACAAGCGATAAAAAAACGGAAAAGTAAGGATAGTTACCTAAGCGAGCGGTTAGTAACTCACTTGCTCCATCGTCTCGATGATCATTGAAGGCTCGTCGCTTGTCTTCTTGGGTGCCATCTCGCTTCACACTCAAGAAGGAGTCATGGGCGGGATAGTAATGGTGTGAGGGGATGGTATTTGATGCGAGAGTCGGTGTAAAGTGAATAGGAAATGGAGTGAGGGCATGAAAGTGAAGTATATCGGGAATATGATAAGGTTGGGGTAGCTAGGGAGGTTGGGAGGGGGCATAAAACGGTTGGGTGGATTTGATTAGCGAAGAAGAATCACAAAGGGGGAGCAGAGGATTATCCCGGTCGGGAAGACTGATCCCGATCGGGTTACCTCACCCGTCCCGGTCGGGACGACCTCATCCCGGTCGGGACGGACCCACAGTAAGCTCAATTCTTGGTGCACCCATCCCGATCGGGACGGCTCCTTCCCGGTCGGGATGCCACACCCGTCCCGTTCGGGACGCCCTCATCCCGGTCGTGACGGACTCACAGGATGCTCCAAATAAGGCACACCCATCCCGATCGGGACGGGTCCTTCCCGGTCGGGTTGCCTAACCCTTCCCGGTCGGGACGCCTCATCCCGGCCGGGATGGGTCTTCTTCAACTTCTACAATCCCCAAAAGCTTGCTTCAAGCTTCAAAAACCCGATCCTCGTGCCTACAACCCAAGGTATATCATCGCCAATCCTCTCTAGGAGCGTTCTCCCTTCACCTATAAAGCATTACTCAAACACACATCAAACTCTCTCCCTCACAACGCTCATCAATCAATCCAAATAACAAGAATTCACAAAAATCCAAAGCAAATATAATACAAGGATATATACAAGGAGACGGTTCTTGTGGGACTCCGTCAAACCAAGGTGGTGCTTTCTTCAATCTTTTTCGACAACCTTGAACAATTCCATCTCCATCAAGGGCACGTAAGAATAAGTCGAAGGCCCTAGAGAAGTCTTCAATCAAGCTCGTAATGTAACCGACCACATCCCAAGGCTCCTCATGGCCTTGCCTTGACGTTCCCGGGGCATCCCGCTCTTCCAAGTTCAACGACTTGAACTTGTACTTTTGGTCCTTGGGGATATACCCAAACGTCCACCGGTCCTCATGTGGCCCCAAGGGAGGCTCATCTTCTTCCTTGTCGTTGCACTTTAACTTGTTATCAAGCCCATGAATTAGGCATTCATCTTCCTCCACATCGGAGTCTTCCTCCTCAAGTACATAAGAGTACTTTTTCAAGCTTTGTTCCGGTTCACCCCCTAGATCGATGTCTTCTGTGGCGTGGATCATATTACATGTCTCGGTCATAGGCGAAGTGTTGCCTTGGAGGTCGAACACTAACTCCTCGTCGCCTAATTGAAAGGTGATCCTACCCTTCTTTACATCGATCACGGCACCGGCGGTGTGTAGAAATGGGCGTCCAAGGATGATGGGAGTGTTAGCATCCTCCGGCATGTCAACCACAATGAAGTCAACCGGAATGAAGAACTTCCCTATTTGCACCGGCACATCCTCTAACATTCCCAATGGTCGGTTAAGAGACTTATCGGCCATTTGTAGTGTAATGGAAGTACATTTCAACTCCGTCATCCCTAATCGCTCACAAATGGTGTAGGGAACAATGCTCACACTCGCGCCCAAATCACACATAGCTCTCTCGATCTTGTAATTGCCGATGGTGCATGGGATAGAGAAACTACCCGGGTCCTTCAACTTTGGAAGCGTGGAACCTTGAATGAGCTCGCTCACCACCCTAGTGAACGCTACCGTCTATTCCATGTCGATGGACCTCTTCCTAGCTAGGATTTCCCGCATGAATTTTCCATATGCCGGGATTTGGGTAAGTAACTCGGTAAACGGGACACTAACATCCAACTTCTTCACAATACTAAGGAACTTGTCGTATTGAGTGTCCACCTTAGTCTTCATTTGCCTTGATGGGAAAGACAACTTGATTTGGTACTTGTTTTGTTCGATTGGGGTGGACTCTTCAAAGGACACTTTCCTTTTTCCCTTGTCTTTCTCTTGAAGAGGGGGAGGGTCGTCTTTTTGGGGTTTCTCAACTTCCCATAAGACTTGCTCCTCAATCGGATTGTCCAAGCTTGATTCTTCTTGATTTGGAGAGGTCATTTCTATTGTCGGTTCTTGCATCGGCTCTTGCTCATTAGGATATGAAGGGGAGTCATAAGAGGTACCTCTCCTTGTAGTGACGACATTTACATGCTCAAATTTCGGTGTTTCACCTTGAGAAGGTAGTTGCCCCTTTTGCCTTGAGGAACTCCCCGTAGCTAGTTGAGATATTTGATTCTCAAGTATCTTCATACGGGTATCTCTCATTGCGTTTTCCCCTTGAATATAAGTGAAGAGCTCATGATGATTCCTTGACATGTCCACTTGACTTTGTTGCAAATCTTGATTACTCCTTTGTATTTCCGTCAAAGTCTTTTGAATGTCAAAATTCCGAGATGGGGACGATGGATTATGTGGAGTGTCGGTGATGGCGAGAGGAATGCCATAATCATGAGTAGGAGACCGGCTCCTAGGCTTGCTTTGTTGTTGTTGATTTTGGGTTGCTTGTTGACGGTTCCCTTGGAACCCATGAGAATTACCTTGTTGATGGCCTTGATTGTTGCCATGGTTGCGGTTTTGATACCCTTGAAAATTTTGGTTGCCTTGGAAACCTCCTTGATTGAAGTTCCCTTGTTGGAACCCTTGCTTGTTGTTGAAGTTGCCTTGGTTATTTGGCTTGAAATTGTTGAAGGGTCTTTGGTTACCCACATAACCTTGGTAACTTTCATTGTTGTCCCGTAAGGGAGGTGGAACATAGGGACTATGTTGTTGTTGATGTTGAAAGGCTTGTTGTTGGGGGACTTGTTGGGAAGCTTGGAATTGATTAGAGTAAGAGGTACCTTGCTTGAACGCTTGAAAGGCGTTCACTTACTCAATACTTCCACGGCAATACATAGGCTCATGTCCAACTATTCCACAAGTACCGCACATCCCATAGTAAGGTAAAGGAGGTGCGAACCCCAAAGCATTCACTTCTTGAATCGGTGGATGGTGTGAGGAACTAGTGCCTTGGACTTGGTCGAGGTGACTTTGGAGCTTCTTGTCAATAGTCTCCATGTGCGTTTTTAATTGAGCTCCAAGGTCAATGCTTAGCTTAGTGATGGCATCGACCTCATGCATGCCTCCTCGATGTGCCTTCCTAGGCCTAGAATATTGCGAATTGTGCACCGCCATCTCTTCGATTCTCGCCCATGTTTGGTCGTCATCGACCTCGGTAAAGCTACCATTGGAGCCCATGTTGAGAATGGCTCTCGAGTCCTCATAAAGTCCATTCCAAAATTGTTGTACTAAGAACCATTGTGAGAGTCCATGATGAGGGCACGATCTTACCAAAGACTTAAACCGCTCCCAAGCTTCATATAGGCTCTCTTCATCCCTTTGTTGGAACCCGGTGATGGAGGCCCTAAGCAAATTCGTCTTTTCCGGAGGGTAAAACTTTTGGTAGAAAGCCAAGGCGAGCTTTTTCCAAGTGTCGATACCCATGGTTGCCCTATCGAGACTCTTGATCCATTGCTTCTCTTTTCCAATAAGAGAAAACGGGAAGAGTACCCATCGAATTTGATCTTGAGTAACCCCGGTTTGAGATATAGCGTCACAATAATCGGAGAAAGTCTCCATATGTTGGTGCGGGTCTTCGGTGGGCAAACCACTAAATGGGCTCCTCTCCACAAGTTGGATAAATTGAGTCTTTGCCACAAAATTCCCGGTATAGGCTTCCGGTAATGCACTCGGTCCCGGCAAGACATCCTCGGTGAATGTGGAGTGAGAGGAGAACTTAGGCATTCTTGGATGTAAGGGAGAGGATGGGGGTGTAGAGAGTGTTGATGTAGAAGAGGAGGGGGGACTAGGAGAAGAATCACCGAAGGGATTGATGAAGGTCCCTCCGGCCGTCTCTCGAGGTGAAATGTTCAAGTCGGCTCCTTGGGCTTGCCCTTGATGAGTGGTGCTTGCACTTGGTTGAGAGATCCTAACCCGATTAATCGTCCGTTGGCGAAAGGCTCGAAAGAGTCTCTCCGGCTCTGGATTAAAGAGATAGAAGTCGCCTCCCCTCCTAGGCATACACTACACACTAAAACAAACGTGAGAACACCTAGTGCTTTATGGGCACTAGGCAACGACAATAACAAACACAACTAGAGACAAAGAGAAAAAGAAGAAAAACTAGAGAATATTCACAAGAGAAGATGAGAGAACACAAAGAAGGGTAACTAGGTCTAGAAATAAGCAAACTAAGTCTAAACAATGCACCGTCCCCGGCAACGGCGCCAAATTGATGGTAGGGATTTGTCACGTCCCTAGCCAATCAATATAACACCGACTAACCTAGTGAGTAGTTAGGGTAAGTTGGGATCGTATCCACGAGGACGGTATATCAAAGTTTAGACTAGGTTGGCCTAAAACGAGACTAGATTACCAATTAACACGAAGAAGCGATAAATGGAAAACTATTGAGGAGGAGGAATAAGAACTAGACTATCAATGCTAAACAATGCTAATGATCGATCTAACAAATAAACTAGAGTAAACGATGTCTAACTAAGGGGTTGAACTCAAATATGGAAAGAAGTGGGGTAGGTCGGGTTCATAGAGGTAGAAGGGTAATTGGGGTGATCAAGGGTATAGGTGTCTCCTAATCGCTAGAGTCGGTCCGGGCTCTCGCAACTTAGACCGATGTCAAGGTGGGTCCGGGCTCTCGCAACTTAGACCCTAGTCGGCACTCTCGTGACTATGACTATTCTCAACATTTCCACAAAGTAAGCAATCAATGAGAAGATGAACACAAGCATGGGAAGCATGGCCACTACAACTCACACAAGCATATCAACAAACACATAGAGTGCCTACAATGTGACTAACAAGAAAGATACAACCTTTTCCCCTTAATCAACCCTAATCATCCATAATCTACCCCTAATCCCCCTACTAACCTCACAAAGAAACTACTCACTCATTATCAAAGAGAAACTAACAATCACAAGAGAAAACAAACTCATAAACCAAACATCCATTATGAATAATGAGAACAATGATAAGAACAATATAAAAAGATTGAAACTAGAATGAATAAACAAGGATTAGAGTAGAGAAGATTATACCAACAACACTATGATGAAAAATATGAAAACTTGCATTAATGAGAAACCCAAATACAATCCCAAGGTTGTCAAGCTTGGAACAATCTTCAAGAGTCCCTTAATACAAGAACTAATTACAAGGTTTATCTAAAGATTAACTAAGATTAAGGGAAGATTAAAGCTAATGAGTGAGAGTAAATCTAGGGTTTTTGGAGGCTTAAACTAGTGTAGGTTAACATAAGATGTCTTAAAATTACAAGATGGGAGTATATATATGGGTACAAGAGTGAAGGAGAAGAAAAGAAGAGGCCCGTGCTGCCTCTGTAGCTTCCCGACCGGGACGAATCATCCCGATCGGGACGGCTCTATCATCCCGATCGGGACGAGTTGGTCCCGACCGGGATGGGCTCACAGCAGCCATCCTAATGTAGCACCCCATCCCGAACGGGATGAGGCCATCCCGAACGGGATGGGTCTTGTATGCCTTCCTTAAACACTCTTTGGTCCTTCCTTGCCTCTCATGGACTTCCCACCGATTCTCGGGACTCGGGATCGGGTCTCGGGATCGGGTCTCGGAGGCTCGGGATTGGGTCCCAAGGTCTCGAGTCATCGTTCCTTTATCTCGTTGGCTCCAAAATGTGTATGTATTGAGTCGGAATCGCTCCAACTCTTCCAATTCGGCCTCGGGAACCTGAAACGAACTAAAGGAAGCATAAGAAGCCCATGAATCGCTCCAAAGGAGCGATTCCACAAGGAAAAAGGGACCAAAACACAACAAATAGGCACTACAAACCACACTTATCACCACTCGAGCGAGTCCCGTCATGACTCAATCGAGTGGCTCCTGTTACAGCAAAACAGCGAGTTTCTTTAATCATGTCTCGAGTTCCGATAAAATTATTTTAACGACATCGGTCATCACTGATGGTAGGCATTTGCCGTGGATCCCTACCAACAAGTAATATCCAACTACACTTAACACGTAGATAGGGTAAGTCGGGTCGAGTCCACGGGGACGGTTATGAGGTGTCTAGACTAAGGTCGCCCAAAAACAAGACTAGGTCAACAAGGCTAAACTAACTAAAACAATTAAAAGGGGAGGAGACTATGACTAGAACTAGGCTAAATGTGACAACTAGAGCTAAATTCAACCAACTAACTAGAGTAATGAAGCCTAAGACGGAGAAGAAAACAACTAGGAGAACGACTAGGATTAGGTCGGGTTCAAGGGTGATGGAATGATCAAGGAAGAGCAAAGGTGAAGGGGGTAGTCGGGTTATCTAGGTATAGTCCGGGCTCTCGCTACTTAAACCGACCTAGAGGTTCCTCGCTCTCGCGCAAGAACCCATCTTAAAGACACACAAGACCGCAAGAAGAAAGCAAGAAAGACAAGCATTTGCAACTACTAATCATTCAAGCATTACATCAAACAAGTTCTATGCATATAATCAAGAAGCAATCACAACTTCCAACAACATCTTAAACAAACCCTTAATCACCCACTAAGACACCAAATTCCCCTACTAATCCTAGCAAGAGACTACTCACTCATGTTCAAGATAGTAAACCCAACACCCATAGTGAAACAAACATAAACATGAACATTCATAATGGATTATTGAAGATTACTAAACATAAACACAAATGAAAACTAAATAGAAGAGATTAGAGAGAAGAGGAATTATACCAACACTAGAAGAAAGGAAAAAGATTGAATCTTTGCATAAATAAACCCAAAGGAAGATCTCCAATGTTGTCAATAGAGTAGATCAACCCAAAAAGTCTTCAATATTACAAAGATGAAACTAGGAGTAAACTAGGATTAAGGAGTAATTAAGACTAATCTATATTAATCTAAGCTAATCTATGCTAAAGTAGTCTAGGGTTTTGTGTCTAATCTCTAACATTTTATAAGATTACAAGAGGGGGGTATATATAGGGTTACAATGAATAAGGAGAAGAAAAGAAGTGAGGCGGAGCTGTAACTGGCTCATCCCGGCCGAGAAGGAGGGCGTCTCGGCCGAGACGGGATGGTCCCGACCGAGACGAGGTTGGTCTCGGCCGAGACGGCCCAATCAGTAGGCTGTCTTTTCTCGCCCTCCTTCCCGACCGAGAAGGCACTTGTTCTCGGCCGGGAAGGCTCTTGTAGGCCTCCAATATGATCATTAAGGTCCCTTCTTGCTTCTCATGGGCTTCTCATCGACTCTCGGGGCTCGGGATTGAGTCTAAGGGGCTCAGGAATGGGTCCCAAGGTCTCGGGATCGAATCCAAGGCACCGAGTGATCGTTCCTTCTCTTCGTTGGCTCCAAAAGTGTAGGAAACGAGTCAGAACCATTCCAATTCTCCATGAATGGTCTTGGGAACCTAAAACGAGCTAGAAAAGTATAAGTAGCCTAGAAATCGCTCCAAAGAGCGATTTTACAAGGGAAAACGGGACCAAACACAACAAATTAGGCACTACAAACTACACTTATCAACTCCCCCACAATTAACCCTTACTTGCCCTCGAGTAAGCACGAACTAACTACTAAACTAATAAGAACTAATATACTAGCCTAGCGGGTATTAGCGCACCCTACGCCCTTTCAACTCACGCGAGTACACTTAGAGGAAAAGTGCACTCCCCAAGGCAAGTAAGGTGCCTTTTTCTTGACTTTTTGTGCCTTTTCTTTTTCTTCATTTCTTTCTTTCATTTTCTTTCGTTTTCTTTGTTTTCCCTTTTGGCTAGATTTGAGTTGTAGGCATTTCTTTTTGCAACTAAGAAAGAGATTTCAACAATTTGCAACTTATTTGGTGGATATGTGTAGGAGGTAGGGGAATGGGTGAGTCGGGAGCGCGCTTTCCCTTCAAACCCACAAAAAGGTGGAAAACTTGGACTAATCAAACAATTTCAAACATGGTCACCTAAGAGACGGGACTCGGCAACCAAGGCCTTTTCACACCGTGGGTGGTCATAGTGGTCAAAATGCAAATCCCGTAGTAGACTAGGTGGACTCAAGGTAAAGGACCAATGAAACTATTGGTTTAGGGTCATTCTACTAGACTAAAGTCCAAGACTCGATTCACATCACTAGAATAGGAAAGTAAACACTTGCACACTAGCTTCAAAACCGGGTTTTCGCAAACCCTTTTACACATAAGACACAACTACACATCACAAAACAAAGACGCGACAAAACGAAAGAAAAACAGACAAAGACAACAAAACAAAACAAAACAAAACAAATACATAAAGAGAACAAACACCACCCCGAACTTCCAAACAAGCTACCAAATCAACATCAAACTTTACAAAGCTCCACCCGAGCACACAACATCACAAATCTCCTCCAAACTCCACAAGAGACAAAGAGGAAAAAGGGATAAGGATGTTACCAGATGTCTTGAAAGCCCTCCAAAGTTAACGGTGATTAAGCGACCTACAAGGAAAAGAAAAAAAAAGGGAGGCAAAACACACACAACACAACAAAATTATGACACAACGACACAAGAGGAAAACACACAAAAGAAAATCTTTTTGATTTTTTTGAAGATTTTTCAAAATTTTAGGGTTTTTGAGATTTTTCGAAAAAACTACGAAAATAAAACTAAACTACACTAGGATATCGCTCCCCCACACTTAAACCGAGCAATGTCCTCATGCTCGATCGTAGTGTATGGAGACACTAAAAAAAAAGAGAAACTACGAAAATAAAGCTAAAAATCAAAAAGAAAGGTGGAGAAAAGGGTAGAATGGGACGAGACGAGAAAAGATATGGATGGGAGAAAAAATAAAAATAAGGAAATAAAAGGAAATGGGATGGGAGGACTAGGTGTAATCAAGTCACCTAGCCCGGATTCCGCCCGAATCCGACTAATTCCTACTAAAAGAAAAATAAAATAAAGAAAGAAAAAAAAGACTTGTAAATTTGGATTTTCAAATGATTCTCGATGTAATCACGTCATTGAGAATCGGGAGCGATCACCACAAAGGCCCCGAGGGCCAACAAAATACTCATAACAAGGGGGAAATTAAATAGACGAGCATCAAAAACGGAAAAGAAAAGAAAGTCGCCATACCAAAGGTTAGCAACTAACGCATGTCCATCGCTTCACTAATCAAAGTCATAACCATGCTCGTCGTCATCCCCCTCCTCACTTTCATTGTTGTCATCATCATCACCATTTTCATCTTCTTCACCGGCTTCCTGATTACCCATCCCCGCATTTATATCAAAGGCATCCTCGGCCTCGTACTCCTCATCATCCATCATAGCACCACTACCACTAGGATTACCGTGGTTAGGGAAATACTCGGGTCTATACCATGATGGAAGGTTGCCACGCGGATCAATATACCCCTGTTGTGCAAGAAGGTGATAGCCGGGGTACTGAGCATAATAATCGTCCCTCCTCTGCTCATATTGCCCAATGTGTAGAGCATTAAGCATCGCGGCCATGGATGCATTGGCCGGGGGCTGAGGGTAGGCAAATGGAGTGTAGGGGGTGTACGGAGGAACGTACACATATGCAGGGGGTGTAGGATAAGAGAGGTGTGGTCGGGTAGCTTGCTGTTGTTGTTGTTGGGTTGGTTGCTGTCGAGGCCTCACACTAGCACGTGTATGCGGACTAATGGAGGAAGAGGCACCTGGATCACCGCCCGCACCGGGCATTAAAAGGTTAGGCTCTTGGATCGGGACTAGGGATTGTCGCAAAGGCACAAGGGTCGGGAGCGTAGTGCATGGCAAAGTGAAGTGCAGCCGACCCGAGGTATACCATTGGTACCTCTTGTGCTCCCTATCATAGGCAATCCATTTATGGAACCTAGTCAAACGGTCCTCATCTATGGTCGTATCACCCGGTACGGGGATCAAGTCCTCCTCGCTAAAATTCTCATCAAACGCCTTAGCTAAGTGATGGGCCGTATTTAGTCGTATTTATTACGACGGTTTTGGTGTATTTTGTGAGCTAAATCGGTTGTCTTTGTATTGCATTTGTGTCAGTTTGGTATGAATGTAATATAGGCTATTTTGAAGATGTTAATCATTGGACCGTCGATTTGGGCTAAGAACGAAGGAAAAGGAAGCCCGCGTGAAGACCCGGAACGATAAGAACGAAGGATCGCACGAAACAGCAACAACTCGCTAGGCGAGTCACATAGGAATCACGCGAGTCGCGCGACAGGCAGACGAGTCGCCCGGAAGCCTGTAACGTCTGACGCATTCCGTCTTATTTCGTGATATTTTGCTATGTTTTAAGGCTTTGATTTTATTTAGGAAACTTTATTATTACTAGGATGTTTTTATTATTATTATTTTATTATTAGTAAACTATTATTAGGTTAAGTTTAGTTTAGAGATTGGAATTCATATCATCACATCAAGGTTTAACGTAAGATTAGAGAAGAAAAGGGAGACCTTTGAAGAACCCTAATTTTCTATGGCAAGTATGTGTAACTAATCTTCTCTACTTAGATTCAAGCCTTTGAAGCACTTGATAATCGATTGTGACTTTGAATGTTTTAATTATTAATCTTGATTATTGTGAATTGCTTTGTTATTAAATCTATGAATGTTGTTATTGATTGCTAGATGCGCAACTAGTACTTGATTTCTTCATTCTATCTTTAGTATTGTTAATTGAGTAGGATTTACTGATTAACTTTACATTAGTAACAACTAGGAATTAATATTGAACGGGATATGTTAATATTAGTACTTAGAAGCAATTCGCATAAATATCTAAGGTGCGACTGGATTGTACGTGCTATTTATTCTCTATCGAATTCTCAGATCTATATTGCTTCCGTCTAATTAAACCTAGAACTGGATTGTTTAGGTTATTTTACGGTTAGGGTTAATTAAGAACGGGATTCATTTTAGTTAACTATTCTTAAGAGAATTGGAATTTCATATTCACGATAGAGTAGTCAAGATTATTAATTGAAACCGTCTTACGATGATCAATCGCTATTGAGTGTGGATTTGTGCTTGTGTCTAAGTTCTTTCTCATCATTTGATTTACTTAAAGTTTTCATCTTTATTGTTTTAGTTGTTAGACAATCAATCAAAACCCCCTTTCTTATTATTTAGTTAATTAGTTATTTATCGTTCTACATTAGTACGCAGTTATAATTAAGGGTTATTTAACAACAATAATACCAACTATAGGGCGTCTTCCCAAAATAATACCAATTTCAATAAATCCGAGAATAATACGTATTATTGGAGTAGTTAAACAAGAGTAGTATAAGTGAATTTATAACCTGCTACATCAGGTCACCTAATTAATATTTAACCTGCTACTTATCCTCCATCCTCCTCCTTAGACACGGATAACGGGTGAACTGTGTCGGGTCAGCTTTGGGTCAGGTCACTTTCGGGTTATAATAATCGGGTTGACTTCGGGTCGGGTCGGATAATTTCGGGTTCGGGTCATTCTCGGGTTTGCTGTTTTCAACCTTTTTAGGGATATCGACTAATTTTCTATAATAATACTCGGGTCAGTTTCGGGTTAGCTCGGGTCAAAATCATGCTGCGGTTCGGGTGTCGGGTCGGTTTCGGTTTGGCTTATTCGAGTCGGGTCAGTTTTCTCAAGTCTACTCCTCCTTACTCTTCTCCTTCATCCTCTCTCTCCATTACCCTTCATCCTTCTTCCGTTTTTTTCTATAAGTTTCGTTTAGATTAACGTGTTGATTTTAATTTGGTGTAGGATTGTGTTGTTAGTCAGATTTGGTGAGGTTGAAGGAAGAGGAAGACCGAAGACGTTAATGACGTTTAATGCCTCGTATACTGAGTAAGTGAAAAAGAGTGAACATTAAACAAATTAAAGGCGAAAAAGCAAGGTGAACGAGTTCTATCGTTAACTGGTCATCTATACTACTCTGATTTAACTACTCCAAAAATATGTATTATTCTCAGATTTATTAAAATTGGAATTATTTTCGGAAGACGCTCTATAATTGATATTATTGCTGTTAAATAAAATTAAAGGTGAAAAAAGAAGGTGGAAGGGTTCTACAGGTAACCGGTCACCCATACTACTCTCGTTTAACTACTTCAATAATACGTATTATTCTCAGATTTATTAAAATTGATATTATTTTGGGAAGACGTCCTATAGTTGGTATTATTGTTGTTAAATAACCCTATAATTAAACCAATTCCTTGTGGGTTCGACCCTTATTTCTACTATACTATTGTTTTAGTTAGTTGGTTATAAGTGATTATAAATTGTAATTTGAGGCATACGACTTTAGCCTATCACTAAGGGTGTTATAAGCCCCCCGAGAACGATCTCACTCATATTTTTCCCCGCCTTACTTATCTTATGAAAATGCTTACTTTCGAATTGAAGTCGGGTTTGATCCATCAATTACCCACGTTTCATGGCTTAAGCGATGAGGACCCTAAGAAGCACTTGTCGGATTTTCATATTGTTTGCTTGAGTATGAAACCGGCGTCCGTCACTGACGAGCAACTTAAGCTAAGGGCCTTTCCCTTCTCATTGAAGGATTCTGCTAGGGATTGGTTGTATTACTTACCACCGGCAAGTATTGATACATGGGTGACGATGAAAAAGGCGTTCCTTGAGAAGTAATTTCCGGCATCTCGAGCCTCCCAGTTGAAGAAGAAGATTAGTAATACGGAGCAACGAGATAGTGGGACGATGTATGAGTATTGGGAACATTTTAAGAAGCTATGTGCTACGTGCCCATATCATGGCTACAATCCTCAAGACCTTGTGATGTACTTTCGTGGGGGTCTTTGTGTGGAGGATACTCGCACTGTGAATGCGGCATGTGGGGGATCGATCGTGAATAAGAGTCCAGAAGCTGCTATAGAGGTTATCCAGGAGCTAGCTGAAAGCTCTCGAGATTTTTCTCGAAAATATAAACGGGGAGTGCATGCTGTAGGTAATTCATCATCCTCGAGCCTTGAACATAAAGTCGATAGCTTAACGGCTCTTGTCCAAAATATGATGTCGGGGAAAATAAATCAAGTTATGATGTGCGGTATTTGTTCCACGGAGGGACACCCGAGTGAGCGTTGCCCTCACATGTACGAAGAAGGTCAAGAAGAGGTGAACGGAGTATGGGACCCCTACTCTAATACCTTCAATCCCGGATGGAGAGACCATCCCAACATGAGGTGGAGAACTCGTCAAGGAGACCAACTAATTACTCAAGGAAATCAAGTTGGTCAACCGAAGCAACAATTCTTTGCTAAGCAACAAGTTCCTAACACGGTTCCTACTCCGCCTCCACCTAGTGGTCAAATGTCCACCGAAGATATGATACGTGCTTTGGTTGCTAATCAAGCTACAGTTACGAGTCAAATGTCCAATCTCCAAGCTACGGTTCTTCAAAATCACACGGAGAACAAAGCTAGCATTCAAAATTTGGAAGTTCAAATGGGCCAAATGGCGACCGCCATTGGTAGGTTGGAGGCTCGAGATTCGGGGAACCTACCTAGTCAAACCATTCTTTCGAAGGAAAACGTGAGTGCGGTATCTTTAAGGAATGGGAGACAATTGGTGGAGGCCGATAAGCCGAAGAGGAAGGCCAAAGAAGCTATGGTTCAAGAAGAGGAGCTAGTGATCGAGGAAGGTGAGGAAACTTCGAATGTGCAAGAGGAGGAGTTAATTACTCCTATTACACCGGTGTCGGAACCGGATGTTCCTTTTCCCGAGGCACTCAAGCGCACCCGTCGTTATGAGCACGACAAGGATATCTACGAGGTATTTGAAAAGTGCGAGGTAAACATTCCCCTTCTTAATCTTTTAAAGAGTATTCCTAAATATGCTAAATTCTTGAAAGAATTATGTACTATTAAAAGGAATAACAAATTGAAGGGAGCTAAGAAAGGGAAGATTAGTGAATATGTGTCGGCTATATATCAAAAGAAATTACCCCCTAAATGTGGCGACTCGGGCATGTGTACTATACCTTGCACCATAGGGGATACCTTGTTTGACAAGTCTATGTTAGATTTAGGAGCTTCCATTAATGTGATCCCTCTTTCTATCTACGAATCTCTTATACTTGGTCCTATGAGGGGAACCGGGAAAATAGTGCAACTAGCGGATCGATCGAGTGTCTATCCTAAGGGAGTTGTAGAGAATGTCCTAGTTAAAGTTGATAAGTTGGTCTTTCCGACCGATTTTTATGTTTTAGACATGGAACATGACTATAGTGCAACTCCTATCATTTTAGGACGACCGTTCTTAAAGACCGCGGGAACAAAAATCGATGTCCCTAATGGTTCACTTAGCATGGAATTTGAGGGTAGAGTCATTAAATTCAACATAAATAAACCCATACCCCACTCCCCAAGAGACAATACCTTGTGTCGTGTTGATATTTTTGATCATTCATCTCCTAACTCACAAGAAGAAGTGGTGAAATCGGTTCCTAAACCGATTTCGTCTACCCCTTCTAGCAAGGAATTGTTATTTAAAGATGTGCAGGAATCTCCTTCTAAGGGACCCAAGTGTGTCATTCTTTGGGAGTCGCGTAAGGACGCAGAGGTGAATAAAGGTAAAACAAGGTCGTGGTTCAATCAATGGATGGTTCGAAAGAGCTCAAGCAAGCGTCCAACGGTCTTACAATTTCAAAATGGAAAAGTAAAAGATGTAGTCGGCATAAGGCTTAAGCCGACTCATACAAGGAGTGACGAATCGGGTGTCGGGAGAAGCAAGCTCTCGGACAAGACGATTTCGTCCTAGTCGAGCGAACGACTTTAAACAAAAGCGCTTCCGGGAGGCAACCTGCTTTGTATATTTTTTTGTAAAAATTTTATTTTACGGGTCATAGGTCGTAGTATTAATTTCGTTGTTTTTTTTCTTAATCATTGTTTTCTTAAACTTAGTTTTTGTTACTAACTTGTGATGTTTTAATAGGAGAAGAGTGTCGATTTTCCAGGAGATGGGGCGACTAGCATGGGCCTTGGGCGACTAGCATGGAGATCCCTCGAAATCTGAGCGAAAACTGAAGAAAAAAAGACGGATTTACAGGCATCCGCGTGAGTCGTGCGGACCCTATGCGACTCGCGCGTTCCCTCCTCACACAGATCAGTTTTAATTATTAAAAAAAAAAATTTAAAAAACAAAAAAAAATCAATCCAACTACCCGACTCCCTCTCTTCACTTCATCTTTCCCTATTCCTATTCTAATTTTCCCCTAATTCTAAAACCCTAAATCAAATACTTCTCCCCCAAATCAATTTCAATCTCCTTCATCCCTAAATCAAATTCAAATCCTTCACCATTACCACCAATCCTTCCTCCTCACTTCAAATTCAATTCAAGCTGTCGGTTTCTGCGTCAGTTCGTGAGTCGTCGCCGGTCATTGGTCGCCGGTGCTTGTGCGTCGTCGTCGGTCCGTGTTCAAGCGAGTCACGTAGGGTCCAGGCGACTCGCGCGTGGGTCTGTTGCGTGGGTTCAGGGCTCTGGTAATAGGTGGGTCATGGGTTGCGTTCTGTCTTCATATCTGTTCCGTCGGGTTTCGTCTGGTGCCATCTTTTGTCCAGTTTCGTAAGTTTCCGACCATTTTCCTCCTTTCACTATTTTCCATTGATTGTTGTGAGCTTCTGTAGATCGAGTTTGTTTAGGGTTTGCTTACCTGTGTGCTGTGATTCCAGTAGTCAGTGGAGAATCCTTAGTCAGTATTCGGTCATAAGCTGTCTCACTCTAGTATTAAGTAGAGTGGTGTGTTCAGGGTTGGTGAGTCTTTGGAGTTAGTTCGATACAATCGTCCGTCTAGTAGTCGATTTCAAGTCGTTAGTGTGTCTTGAGTAAGTTTCGGTTTTCATAGTTACTTGAGTCATGGCCCCAAAGAAACAAAAGACGACCGCGGTTGACTATATGGGGTGTAAGAATTTGAGTGCGAAACAAAAATTGGTATGGCGTCAACTATTTGATCGAGTTGTTATGTCGACTAAGTTTGTCGATAATTTGGCATTGGAGTTGCTTGGGATAGTTGATGAGGTGTTTACGTTATTGACTCGTATTGGGCTAGCAAACTTTTACGATAAGCATGCGAACACGTATAAGCGCTACACACTTGAATTCTTATCCACCTTAGAAGTCCATCGTGATGATGACCCCCCTCACATTACTTTTCATCTCGGAGATTTAGAACGAGATGTAGACTTCACAGAATTGAGGGAGGCGTTGGGTATAGCACCGAGAGGGGGGGGGGGGAATTTCTGACTCCCACTACGCGTATGATGGATGAATTTTGGAAGAAAATAGCCGAGAGTGCTTATGAGGGGGCTAAGAATGCTGATATTCGTCATCCTGCTTTTCGTTATGTTCACCGACTCTTGAACTCCACATTTCTTTGCAAGGGTGAACCGACACATCTACCTAGGGCGGATTTAATGTATTTGTGGGCCATGATGCCCGAATGTTTGCAAACCCCGGATTGGGTCGATATATTCTTGACTTTGTGTGAGAAGCATCAGAAATCGGTCTCGGGGAATATTCCGATGGGTGGTATGGTTACTCTTCTAGCTCAGTATCTTGGCCTACCCAAGATGACGGATTCTCCTGTCGTAGGTGATACTACTATTAGTATAAAGTTCATGGAGAGTTGTTCTATGATTTCGCGATCGATTGCTAAACACCACCTTATCTGGACGCTCGACACGTCCCACCAGCATTTCTTGATTTTGCCTCGTCCAGATGAGAAACCGTTACCATTGGGGCCTACTGCAGCTGCATTTTACCTTCCCCATGATGAGCAATTTCCTAAGCCGACCACCGAGTCTAGTGCCCCGGTCGTGGAGAAGCCCGAGGGTACGTCTGATTTTGATCGTTGGAGAGATTGGCGCGAATCAATAGAAGATCGAGTCGAAGAATCTGTTGATAATAGTAGGTTGGCAGCTGAGTTCGGTCGGTGTATGAATCGGTTGCAGTTGAAGTTGCACCCTAATGACTACTCGGAACGAGTTTTATGGAGAGCTTGCAGCCCGTGAGCAAGCGAGATCATCTAGGAGGGCGGCACGTGAGGCTAAGTCACGTGACGCCGGCTCCTCTTCTCACTCTTGAGCCCGAGGTATTTCTCTTCCCATTTCTTTTAATTGTCCTTAGTTCACGCATTCGAGGACGATGTGTTATTCAAGCGTGGGGAGGGAAATTATCTCGTTGTATATAGTAGTTAGCTTGTATTACGTCTTTTAATGTCAAAAAAAAAGAAAAAAGAAAAAAAAGAAAAAAAAAATTGAAAAAAAAAAGACAAAAAGAAATAAATAAACCCGGCTAGGTGAAAACCCGGAAAGGGCGCCTAGGCAAGAATGGGGAATGTGGCCGAGGACGGAGTGAAAACCCGAAAGGGCGCTCTGGGTAAAAAGAAAAATCGAGTTGCATGCCACGAGAGTAGTGTGAGGAAAAAAATGAAAGCTAGAGTGAAAATCCGCAAGGGCGGACGCTCTAGGCAAAATGAGGGAATTAGAAAAAAAATCACTACTACGTTCTCCGTTTTTGGTGTTGGCGTCATAAGAAGGGCGACATAGAAGGTCGGAAGGGTAGGATTAGTTGGCTAAGGTGAGAAGAATCGCGGTGCGGTGTAGTCGTAGCACTACATTCTATGCGATTGGTGATGTTTTGTTTGGTATATTGAACTATTAGAGGCGGTTAGGATTGATTGCATGTGTGGGTTGTGGAATATTTTGGTATATGTCTTGTACCACCGGTGACATTTGTAGCACATGTGATTCGTTCTAGGATTGGAGAAATAAGGGGCGTTAGATGTGAATTTTAGCTTATATTTATTTGCTAATGTGCCTTGTTTTGATGAATTGGGTCAATGATAATAGTTTGATATTGGGTGTGTAAAGTCAATTGAGCCTTTGAGTTGAGTTTCATGAGAATGTTATTAGAAGGTGCATTATCTCAAAATGAGGGAGTTTGGTGGAAGACGAGTGAAGGCCGGTGCGTAATGTTATTCTCACGCATTTTGAATCAGTGATGGTTCTGTTTATGGTTTTCTTTGAGTTTTACTCGAGGACGAGTAAAGGTTCAAGCGTGGGGATATTTGATGGGACGTATTTAGTCGTATTTATTACGACG
Organism: Agrostemma githago; assembly: GCA_958450325.1. Classification (NCBI taxonomy): domain Eukaryota; kingdom Viridiplantae; phylum Streptophyta; class Magnoliopsida; order Caryophyllales; family Caryophyllaceae; genus Agrostemma; species Agrostemma githago. The sequence continues at coordinate 51,985,081 of OY288254.1, forward strand.
GTTTTGGTGTATTTTGTGAGCTAAATCGGTTGTCTTGTATTGCATTTGTGTCAGTTTGGTATGAATGTAATATAAGCTATTTTGAAGATGTTAATCATTGGACCGTCGATTTGGGCTAAGAACGAAGGAAAAGGAAGCCCGCGTGAAGACCCGGAACGATAAGAACGAAGGATCGCACGAAACAGCAACAACTCGCTAGGCGAGTCACATAGGAATCACGCGAGTCGCGCGACAGGCAGACGAGTCGCCCGGAAGCCTGTAACGTCTGACGCATTCCGTCTTATTTCGTGATATTTTGCTATGTTTTAAGGCTTTGATTTTATTTAGGAAACTTTATTATTACTAGGATATTTTTATTATTATTTTATTATTAGTAAACTATTATTAGGTTAAGTTTAGTTTAGAGATTGGAATTCATATCATCACATCAAGGTTTAACGTAAGATTAGAGAAGAAAAGGGAGACCTTTGAAGAACCCTAATTTTCTATGGCAAGTATGTGTAACTAATCTTCTCTACTTAGATTCAAGCCTTTGAAGCACTTGATAATCGATTGTGAGTTTGAATGTTTTAATTATTAATCTTGATTATTGTGAATTGCTTTGTTATTAAATCTATGAATGTTGTTATTGATTGCTAGATGCGCAACTAGTACTTGATTTCTTCATTCTATCTTTAGTATTGTTAATTGAGTATGATTTACTGATTAACTTTACATTAGTAACAACTAGGAATTAATATTGAACGGGATACGTTAATATTCGTACTTAGAAGCAATTCACATAAATATCTAAGGTGCGACTGGATTGTACGTGCTATTTATTCTCTATCGAATTCTCAGATCTATATTGCTTCCGTCTAATTAAACCTAGAACTGGATTGTTTAGGTTGTTTTACTGTTAGGGTTAATTAAGAACGGGATTCATTTTAGTTAACTATTCTTAAGAGAATTGGAATTTCATATTCACGATAGAGTAGTCAAGATTATTAATTGAAACCGTCTTACGATGATCAATCGCTATTGTGGATTTGTGCTTGTGTCTAAGTTCTTTCTCATCATTTGATTTACTTAAAGTTTTCATCTTTATTGTTTTAGTTGTTAGACAATCAATCAAAACCCCCTTTCTTATTATTTAGTTAATTAGTTATTTATCGTTCTACATTAGTACGCAGTTATAATTAAACCAATTCCTTGTGGGTTCGACCCTTATTTCTACTATACTATTGTTTTAGTTAGTTGGTTATAAGTGATTATAAATTGTAATTTGAGGCATACGACTTTAGCCTATCACTAAGTGTGTTATAAGCCCCCCGAGAACGATCTCACTCATATTTTTTCCCGCCTTACTTATCTTATGAAAATGCTTAGCCAAAGCAAGGGAAAGGTCGGGGTGAACCTAGGTTGACTCTTAACATTTAAATAAGCCCCGAGTATGGTTAAATCTTGTTGTGTGAAAGTGCTCTTTTCGGGTCTCCCAAATATCGTACCCGCAATAAATCAATGCCAAACACGTAAAACCGGGTGGTGGACCTGACGGCTAGACAACCGTCGAAAGTCGACGAGGTTAAGACCGGTTATACTTTCGATCTCACTAAAACCGGCGGGTGCGTTACAATTAGAAGCGGAGGGGAGACCAAAAATAGCACCAAATTCGGGGAGGGTGCAGTTGTAGTCACTGTTGTTCACTCGAAAAGCAACCCGGGGTGGATCGACTCTAGTATTTAGAGTAAAGCTACTAAAGAACTCAAGGGTGAGTTGCTTGTATGTAAGCTCATGCATATTCAATAACAATTCCAACCCCATACCCACAAACAATTCTCTACTTTGTTCAAGGATGCCAAGTTTTCTAAGTATAATTTTGCAAATAAAACGAGTTGGTTCAAGAGGCTTACCAAGGAGCTTGTAGAATTGCTCCTTTTGTCATTCCGAACCAAAGATAAGGGTAGGAAAATCCGGATGACAAAGAATTTCCGGTTCTTCAACCTCGACCTCGGGCTCGACTTTGGCTCTTGAAGTTGAAGCACTCTTCCTTTTCTTGCTTGCTACCACATTCCCTTTCTTCTTTGGAGCCATTTAAGATGAAGAAGCTTCAAAAATGCTAAACACCCAAACTCGAATTTTACCCAAAAATACTAGCTAGAACCCACAAAAACACCCAATAGAAGCTTAAAATTGGTGTAATAAGCTTCCAAGACCAACTCCAACAAGCTAAATCGAGTTTTGAAACAAAACCCCAAACTCGGATTTTGGAAAAAATGGTGATAAAAACTCAATTTTTTTTCGTTTTTGGTGTTTTAAATAGTAGAAAATGGGTCTAGGATAGGTATTAATGTGATAGAAACTAATTTTGGGGTGTTTAGGAAGTGATTTGATGAGATTTGTTGGAGTATTTGAAGATTTATGGTGTTTTGGGGGTTTTGAAATTGGGGTTTATTTGGTGTTATGGAGGATGAAGAAGGTTGGAGATGAGTTAGTATGAGATGGGAATGGGTTGGGTTGGGGTTGGGTATTTGTGTGAGAGGGGAGTAGTAGGGGCGGGGCGGGCTGCTTAATGAAGTGGGACTCGGGTTGCTGTAAGAAGAGACAAGTTGCGCTGGTAACAGACCCGTCTCGGCCGAGATGATCTCGTCTCGCCCGAGATGAGTCTTCGTCTCGCCCGAGATGATCTCTCAGTAGCTGAGAATTTTTGTCATATCGTCCCGACCGAGATGGCTCGGTCCTGCCCGGGAAGATCTGTCGTCTCGCCCGAGATGGGCTCGTCTCGCCCGAGAAGGGTTGTCAGTAGATGTGTTCTTTTGCCCACTCATCCCGACCGAGAAGGATCGGTCTCGCCCGGGATGAGACGTCGTCTCGCCCGAGATGAGGCATTCTCGCCCGGGATGCCTTTGAAGCTTCCTTTCAATAAGAACTCACCGAACCTTCCTCTCAATCCACAAATAACAACTCGGGATCCGAAATCCCGTCCCCAAAAGCTTATTCTAAGCTCAAAAACGAACATCTAGCTCCCGTCTTCCAATAAAAATCCCACCGAGTCAACACTTGTAGGAAAAATAGAAGACCGAGCATGTAATACTTGATGCTAATCATGGGAGATAAAAGTGGAGCTTCTCTTGATTTGCGAGTATTCATCTAAGCACATAGCTTCATCAAAGCTCCCAAAAATCCGTAATAGATTCGCTCCCAAGATCGCTTCAAGCATTCACCTCCAAAACTCAACATAATCACCCATCAACTTCAATCATCCTATACAACTTCACAATAATCGTTAGAAACCCCTCTCTCACATCACTCAACAAAATTCCAAATTACAAGAATTCTACAAAACAAAACAAATCCTAGAACCTAACAATCAAAACACACAAACACAATTACAAAAACTCGAGAGAAGAGGAAAAAGGAATATACAACGTGACGGTTCTTTAGGAACTCCGTCAAACCGAGGATGGTGGACTCTCATTCTTCAACCATAGCCATCAAGGGCTCGTAGGAGCAAGTCAAACGCACGAGCCACATCATAATGAGGGCTCACGCGACCGAGCCAAGCTATCCTCCAAAGCCTCCAAGTCGGAAGCTAGAAGTAGTTACCTAAAGACCCAACGTCATCTTTCATGTTGTCTCCGAGGTCTATCCATCCTACAAGCTTTACCGACCTCTTCCTCCCTAAGCACCGTCTCCAATCACAAGCAAGCTTCAAATCCTTGACACGAGGTACAAAAAGCGGTTTTGGCCTCATTTTCTTGTTGCACATCCTCATACCTTCCTCAAGTTGTGGTTCCCCATCTTCATCACTTGTCCCCACATCATCTTGGAGGAGAGAATTGAAACTTCTACCGGCGGTTTCAATCTCTTCCAAACCATTGTTTGGTTTACTTACAAGGGGCTCTTGATGTTTTTCCATATTCTCGGACAAGGGCAACTTGGGCTTGCCATTTTCACCCAACAACTTCACAAATTCCACCAACTCATTCAACTCACTAACCTCCTCCAATTCTTCACCAACATTGCCCTCACCAAGGGTCATATCCTCATTCGTCTCTTCTTGGGTAGACGATTGAGGTTCTTCAAAGCAAGTCTCGCTTCCAAAAGGAACTTCATCGGTGGCTTCGTGATTAGGTTGCTCCCCTTTCTCAAGTGAGCACCCTTCATCTAGTTGTGACGTTCGGGATAAAAACATTAAGGTTTTAACCGTTAACGCATTTAATCGAGCATCCATCGCCTCGTTTTCCCTTTGATATTGGGCCATGAATTCATCTTGGTTCTTTTGCATTTGGATGGCCATTTCTTGTTGGCTCTTTTGCACTTGAAGAATCGCTTGATATAACCCCAAGTTGGGCAATTGGTGGTCATTGGGGTCTTGTAATGCTCCTTGAAAATCTTGATTTTGTTGGTAGTGAGGTTGAGATGATTGGTAGTATTGTGGGTTTTGGAGCTCATATTGTGGTTGAGGTGAAGGGTAATGTGGTGGGTTTTGGGGAGTTTGGCTTCCATATGGTGAATTATGATTAAACATGGTGGGGTTAGGATGGTGAATTGAGTAATAGCCACCATGATCATAAGATTGATGAGCATTCACTTGTTGGTAGCCATTTCCATTTCTTTGAAATTCATACCCACGAGTGTCTTGATTATCCCAAGAAGCTTGATAGTAGTAGGGGGATGTCATGTCATACCCTTGGTTCACGGAGGAAGAGGAGTAGCTCATGTTGGCTTCTATGGGTGGGGAGTTTAGATCAAACCTCATGTTATGCTCGAAAAGCGTGGCTCATACCCGGTTGAGGACCTCTCAATCTAGCAACTGTCCGCTAAAGCGGCTCTAAGTTGTAAAGAAGAAGATGGTCACCACCTCTAAACACAAACTGTAGACTAGGAGCAAACGTGAGAAGTCTAGTGCTTTTTGGGCACTAGACAAGAGAGAAATAAACTTCACACACACAAGAAGCAAAGGAACAAAAAAAAAGAAAAACACAAAAACAAAGACAAAGTCAAGTAAATAGTCATTCACATTTCACCAAAAAAAAGAAGTCAAGTAAATAGTCAAACAAAGTCTAAACTAGCACCGTCCCCGACAACGGCGCCAAATTGATGGTAGGCATTTGCCGTGGATCCCTACCAACAAGTAATATCCAACTACACCTAACACGTAGATAGGGTAAGTAGGGTCGAGTCCACGGGGACGGTTATGAGGTGTCTAGACTAAGGTCGCCCAAAAACAAGACTAGGTCAACAAGGCTAAACTAACTAAAACAATTAAAAGGGGAGGAGACTATGACTAGAACTAGGCTAAATGTGACAACTAGAGCTAAATTCAACCAACTAACTAAAGTAATGAAGCCTAAGACGGAGAAGAAAACAACTAGGAGAACGGCTAGGATTAGGTCGGGTTCAAGGGTGATGGAATGATCAAGGAAGAGCAAAGGTGAAGGGGGTAGTCGGGTTATCTAGGTATAGTCCGGGCTCTCGCTACTTAAACCGACCTAGAGGTTCCTCGCTCTCGCGCAAGAACCCATCTTAACGACACACAAGACAGCAAGAAGAAAGCAAGAAAGACAAGCATTTGCAACTACTAATCATTCAAGCATTACATCAAACAAGTTCTATGCATATAATCAAGAAGCAACCACAACTTCCAACAACATCTTAAACAAACCCTTAATCACCCACTAAGACACCAAATTCCCCTACTAATCCTAGCAAGAGACTACTCACTCATGTTTAAGATAGTAAACCCAACACCCATAATGAAACAAACATAAACATGAACATTCATAATGGATTATTGAAGATTACTAAACATAAACACAAATGAAAACTAAATAGAAGAGATTAGAGAGAAGAGGAATTATACCAACACTAGAAGAAAGGAAAAAGATTGAATCTTTGCATAAATAAACCCAAAGGAAGATCTCCAATGTTGTCAATAGAGTAGATCAACCCAAAAAGTCTTCAATATTACAAAGATGAAATAAACTAGGAGTAAACTAGGATTAAGGAGTAATTAAGACTAATCTATATTAATCTAAGCTAATCTATGCTAAAGTAGTCTAGGGTTTTGTGTCTAATCTCTAACATTTTATAAGATTACAAGAGGGGGGTATATATGGGGTTACAATGAATAAGGAGAAGAAAAGAAGTGAGGCGGAGCTGTAACTGGCTCATCCCGGCCGAGAAGGAGGGCGTCTCGGTTGAGACGGGATGGTCCCGACCGAGATGAGGTTGGTCTCGGCCGAGACGGCCCAATCAGTAGGCTGTCTTTTCTCGCCCTCCTTCCCGACCGAGAAGGCACTTGTTCTCGGCCGGGAAGGCTCTTGTAGGCCTCCAATATGATCATTAAGGTCCCTCCTTGCTTCTCATGGGCTTCTCATTGACTCTCGGGGCTCGGGATTGAGTCTAAGGGGCTCAGGAATGGGTCCCAAGGTCTCGGGATCGAATCCAAGGCACCGAGTGATCGTTCCTTCTCTTCGTTGGCTCCAAAAGTGTAGGAAACGAGTCAGAACCATTCCAATTCTCCATGAATGGTCTTGGGAACCTAAAACGAGCTAGAAAAGTATAAGTAGCCTAGAAATCGCTCCAAAGAGCGATTTTACAAGGGAAAACGGGACCAAACACAACAAATTAGGCACTACAAACTACACTTATCAGTCACGTGCTAAGTCTATCACGTGATTCAACTTTTCAAAGCCACGTTCAAATCATATTTACATCTTTTGGTACGTTTGCTACTTTATTATCGCAATTGTTGTATCGTTGGTCGCATTGTAATCCCGGGTGGTATGCCGCTCGTATATTGTAATTTGTTATCGTTTTTTTGTTTGTTTTATTGTACTAAAATGAACATCGCATGCTAAAACAACTTTGACGTTAATTTAGATGCATTTAAACGACGTAGTTGAACCATAATTCACATGCTTAGTCAAAAAGCCTTGTTTGCATATCATTCAACCGTCAAACTAACGCGCGTACACGAATAACGAACGATGTCTTAGTAAAGGCCGTTAAGTGCGGGCGGGGTTGGGTGTTCTTAGTGAACTTCCCAACACGTACCCTCACCCCTTACTCAGAACCGTGGTTTCCGGATGTCCGAAACCATTGGCAAACGAGAGTCATTCAATACACGGTATCCGATAATGTCGGTATCAATATCAAATGCAAAGGGACGAACCCAATAAACTCTGAAATCGAAATGGGCCGTACTTTGTGCATGGCCCACTACGACATAGAGTGGGTTCGAACGGGCCCGAACTCCCACAAAGTTCGGTGGCGACTTCAACTTCGATTTAAATTTCAATTCGACCCATCTCATATGGAGATTCATTCGCCTCCCCCAAACCCGCGCGTGGCCGCGTCGGGGTGGACCTATGTCATGTCCCCAATTTGGCGACTCCGCTGGGGATACCTGATGTACCACTTGTCATCGGGATTCTCAGGGTGAGACTCGAAAAGAAATCGTTTGATTACTAATGTACGCGTTTTAGTTCGATGGTTCATGCATAACCCAATTTTTACCCGGGCCGGTTACTTGTGACCGACGTCCCACTATACTACGGTGCATTCCTAAATGAGTGCGCTAAATACTTCGATGGCGGAGCTCGCATGGGTTTTACGGCATATTCTAAGACCAACTCGGCTTAGGAGGTCCGTCCTGATTTGCGAGAAAGCTATCGTCGTTCGTATAGACCCTATTTCGACCGACCGAGACTTAGATTAAGTGCATACATGGTATCATTATACTGTTTCCATGACTACGTGCTACTTGATTTACTTGTCGTCTTTTTCAAAAAACCGTCATTTCAAAATATGCATCTTTTCAAAATCATCCATTTTTCAAAACCCAGAAAGCTATCGAATTTAGGACTTATGATTTTGACTCAAAATAGCCTTTTCTAGCCGGTATGCTGCCCGAACCTTTTCGAAAATTTCCAAAACTCCGGCCCGATAACGTTTTCCGGTTTTCACAAGAAATCGGGTTGTCCGATCCTACTTTTTCGGGTCCAAACCTTCTATTTCAAAACCCTCCTCTTTAGGACTGCCCATATTTAGTAGTGTCGAGTCCTGTCTTGACTTGTTAAAGTCTCTAGCGTCGAAACTCCGTCGATCTTACATCACGGATTTCCCCTTATCCTAGTCCGCCTTATTTGTCGAGGCACGGCCCACCTGCGTAGGACGAACTCCTACAAAGGGAAGCCCGTTTACACATTCGAGTCCAAAGTCTGTGGAATTCTCACATGGATCTTCCTTCGAACGGGACTTGGCCCACTTTGCCAAATCCTAAGGAGAGTCCACCGTCCATGAGTCATCCGTCTAGGAGTCGGTTTTCAGTCTTCTCCTCGTCTAGTCTTTTCTTTGCTCGGGATGCACTATTTGATTCTGGGATCTGGATCCGTTTCTGATTACATGGTGTTCTTACAGACAGGCCACCCTTCACCCGAACCATGACGCAACAAGCTATAGATGAGTTGAAGGCCTCGTTGACCAAGTTGGAGACTATGATCACGACAATGAGGGAGGATCAGAACGCCATCCTTACCCTAGTGAGCGCTATGGAGCAAGGAACTCCCAATGGTGGGGTCGAGAATGACAGGCCGTTAGCTGAATTGGCCAGCGCAGTCCACAAACTGCAGGAACAGGTCCATCTGTCGACTCACAACTCAATCCATACGGAGAATGCTCGAGCCTATGCACCCCTGACCGACAAGCTGCCTGCCAATCTTAACCTGGCAGGCCTCCCAATGTTCGAAGGAACTGAAGACCCGGTATTACATATCCGGGCTTTCAAGGAATTCATGGCCCTTAAGGGAGTTAAGTCAAACATGTTCAAGCATCTGTTTGCTTCCTCCCTCGAGAAGCACCCAAGAGCCTGGTACTACAGGCTCGATTCCAAGAAATACAAAACTTGGGATGACGTGGCGACGGAATTCACTCGGAACTACGCCGATAACACTGAAATCCAGACCACAATGCGCACCCTGGAAGTAATGGCCCAGGAACCGAAGGAAGGATTTACAAAATACCTTTAGCACTGGAGGGCTGAAAGCGTCAAACTGGTCGATAAGCCCAGCGAGAAAGTGCTGGTAGAAGCCTTCGTGAAGAACCTCCTTCCCTCTTACCGGATCCATCTCCGGTACGCCATCATACCCAACTTCGCTGCCCTAACTGAAATGGGGACGAGAATTGAAGATGATCTAAGATTAGAAAGCCTTACTAAGGCCTCTGCCAAAGGTTATCAAGGGGCCAATTCATCCACAAGCAAGCCCACATCTGCTGCTACTACTCGTAGCATTTTTGACGAGGTTAATCTACTTGATACCCCATCCAAGAGGAATACGGCACCTAGGGTATTCACCGACATAGGTACCACCAACTCACATGCCTTACAAAGGCTATCATCCAAAGGCCTAATCAACCCGATAGGCCCAACACCTAAAGTCCCAGTCGAGCGTCGCTCTTAGGCCTACGACATCCAGGCCTATTGCCAGTACCATCATGGCAAGGGACACGACACCGAGAAATGCTGGAAACTAAAGCATCTTATCCAGGATCTCATCGAAAGCGGTAAGATCCCCTTACCTGGGGGCAAGCCCAATAACAAGGACAACCCCTTGGCTACTCACGCCGTCTTCTCCGGAGAAATAATCGACTGCTCACACCTCATTTCTCCATTTATCCCGCAAATAAACGGGATCTGGTGCGACGACGAAGACGATGTCTATCTCACCAAGGGGGAAGCTGTCCCCATTACCCTAGAGGAAATCCAAAAGGCTAAGTCCAAGGCCTTAGCCAGCAACCACCATAGGGACTCTCCTGCTTCGATAAGCGTTACTGAACCAGTCGGAGTAGAAGCCGTCCCGGAAGAGCCCACCACTGAAAGGGCTCTCGTGAAGCAGTTGAGCAAGACTCGAGTTGACCTCTCTATATGGCAACTTTTAGTCAGCTCACAAGAACATCGGGAGGCACTCACTAAGGCCCTCGATCAAGTCAAGATCGACTCTACGGCTACTCCAGCTGAAATGGTAGCCACGGTCCTACCTCACTTAAAGGGCAAGGCTAAGGAAGAAGGCCCGCTAATTTCCTTCTCCGACGCTGATCTACCACCATTCGGGCCTACCCACAACATGGTCCTCTACATTATGGTGATCTACCGTGGAAATTACCTTCCCATGACCCTAATTGACGATGGGTCCGCAGTCAATGTCCTCCCCTTGAGGACCGCCAAAGCCCTCGGCATTACCGAGGCTGACTATATTCCGACCACTCAAACTATCCAGGCTTTCGACGGAAGCCCAAGGTCGGTAGCTGGGGTCGTGAAACTAACTATCATCACAGGCCCAATAGAAAAGGAACTGGAGTTTCAAGTGATCGATGTGACTTCTTCTTTTAACCTCCTTTTAGGAAGACCTTGGATCCACACGACCAAGGCAGTATCCTCCACCTTGCATCGGAAAATCAAGCTGCCTCTGCACGATACTGTCATCACCTTGGAAGCCACACCTATGACTGTGGCTAACTGTAACACCTCAGGCCGCACGGATCTCTGGGGGTTCGACTTTATAGGGGCAACCGAAGAGGATTATCTTTTCCGCCCCTACTTCACAGCCAACATTGCCCGGATGCTGCAAAATCTGGGGTACCTACCGGGGGTTACATCGAGGCCGAATCTGCCCGCAAGAAAAATTATTGAAGTCCTGGATGACGGGAGGTCTCAAACCGGTTTAGGATACACCATAACCCCAGAAAATATGGGCCAAACAGGAACTAGAATCGTCACTTTTGTCACTCAAGTGTTCGAGCCCGTCCAGACAGGCCCATATCGGCCCGACGCCACACGCCCTGGGACCCACTTGGCCCAGGACTGTAACTTCATACCATATGACATCTTCGCCCTTATCCAATCCGAAGATGCTAACAATGCCAAGCCCGCACTAGGACTACTCTTTGGGGAAGAAGTCGCTATCCCGACACCAAAAGAAGAGATGGTCAATCTCATTCTCCGCAGCCGCAAGTTTGACCCGACTAAGCTAATCTCGGATGTAGGATCCGAGACGGGAAAGAGAGCCTGGAGAAAGACCGTCAAATGAACTGACAGTCAGGGAAGGACTTACAAGCTAATCGCAGGAGAAGGAGAGATGCCCGAATCTGAGTCTGAGTCCGAGTCGGAGTCCGAGTCAGAGTCTGATGTCGAGTCTAGCGAGTCCGGTGCTAGAGTCACTCCTGTAACTCCCCCTCTCCCTTCAGCTATCCCTGGTGTCTCGGGGTCTGTCCCGGGCACCTTACCTATCCCGCCACTGACTAGCGATCAGATGACAGCTCTTTTCGAGCTATTTTCTCAGTTTATGAGCAATAATAACAACCGTTCTGCTTACGACTTGTCTCATTTTCAAAATTTTCTTAATTTCAAAAATGTTTTGTGCAATGACATTGAGAAACTCGACGAACAGGTACCTCTACCTCCACATCTGATCGAGCAACTAGAGCAAAGGGAGTCCCGCAACCCGTTAATCGAAGAAACCAAATCCATTAATGTGGGAACAACCTTAGAGCCTCAAATACTTAATATAGGGTTATCCTTAGATCCCAAGGAGAAACAACAATTCACGAATCTCCTTCAAGAATTCAAAGACGTCTTCGCATGGTCCTACAAGGACATGCCGGGAATAGATCGCGAAATAGCCGAGCACCATATACCAATCAAGGAAGGGTTCAAACCGGTTAAGTAGAAGCTCCGCCGCATGAGGCCCGAGTGGTCCCTTAAAGTCAAAGAGGAAGTCGACAAAAAATTCAAAGCTGGTTTCATACAGGTTTCCGAGTATCCAGATTGGGTCGCAAACATCGTGCCGGTTCCTAAAAAGGACGGTAAGGTGCGTGTCTTTGTAGATTTCCGGGATCTTAACAAGGCAAGCCCGAAAGACGATTTCCCGTTGCCACACATCGATATACTGGTGGATAACACAGCTGATCATGCCCTTCTATCATTTATGGATGGGTATGCCGGGTACAATCAGATAAAAATGGCAGAAAAAGATATGGATAAGACCACCTTCATTACACCTTGGGGTACTTATTGCTATACTGTTATGCCATTTGGTCTCGTCAATGCCGGGGCCACCTATCAACGGACCGCCACGACTTTATTACATGACATGATGCATAAAGAAGTGGAAGTATATGTGGACGATATGATCGTCAAATCTAAAGACATGGACTGTCACATCACCGCCATGAGAAAATTCTTCACCCGATTACGCAAGTACAATATGAGGTTAAACCCTTAGAAATGCAGTTCGGAGTAACATCTGGCAAATTACTGGGTCATATCGTTAGCCAACGCGGTATCGAAGTCGATCCAGCCAAAATTAAAGCCATCACCGAGATGCAACCCCCTAAAACCGAAAAATAAATAAGAGGTTTTCTCGGGAAGATCCAATACATCAGCAGGTTCATCTTAAAGCTAACCATGGTGTGTGAACCGATCTTCAAGAAGCTGAAAATAGGGGAACGATTACTATGGGACGATAAGTGCCAAGCGACCTTTGATTGAATCAAAGAAATCTTGTCTTCACCGCCAGTCTTGATGCCACCTCAGTCCGGCTTACCTTTGTCACTATACCTAACGACAAAGACAGCCATGGGGGCTATGCTAGCTCAGACGGTCAACTCTGAAGAACAAGCTATATACTACATCAGTAAAAAGTTTTTAGAGTACGAGTGTAAGTACACTATGCTTGAAAAGACATGTTTAGCTTTGGTCTGGGCCACCAAGAAGCTCCGACATTACATGCTCAGTTACGAGGTACAAGTGCTATCTAGAATGGATCCGATCAAGTACCTTTTCGAAAAGCCCATTCTCAACGGCAGGATATCAAGATGGACCCTAATGTTGGCAGAATTTGATTTAAAGTTCGTACCATTGAAAGCCATCAAAGGCCGGATAGTAGCCGAGTTTATCGCCGACAGTCCCGTAGCCGAAGAAGGACACACCGACACTTGGTCCTTCCCAGATGAAGATATTTTCTATATCGATACCGAAACATGGGACTTATACTTTGACGGGGCGTCTAATTTTCGAGGATTCGGAGTCGGGATTCTTCTAATCTCACCAGGAGGGGAACATACTCCCGTGTCCATCAAGTTAGACTTTGACGTCACTAATAATGCCGTTGAGTATGAAGCGTGTATCCACGGGCTACAAGCCGCCGCCGACTTGGGAGTCACAAACCTCCGAGTACACGGTGACTCATCTCTGGTCATTAATCAAGCACTTCAAAAATGGAAAACTCGAAATGCCAACCTCGTGGCCTACCAGGCACGAGTAAGACATCTCGAGAAACAATTCTAAAAGGTAGAGTATATATACCTACCTCGGGAAGAAAATCAGTTCGCAGATGCACTCTCAAAACTGGCATCCTTACTAAACATCCCCGACCATGTGACCAGCATGCCAATCTGTGTCGAAAGACGGTCTGAGCTAGCATATATCCACGACATCGAAGACATCAAGATACCTGATCCCGAGCTGTGGTATAAGGCTATCCAAGCATACTTAACAACCGGGGAATATCCATCCGGGGCCAACAATCGAGCCAAAAAGGCCTTACGTAGGCTGGCGACCCAGTTCATCCGTACCGACGACGGACAACTTTACAAAAAGACGGCACAAGGGGCGCTCCTTTTATGTGTTGATAAAACTAACGCCGAAAAGGTTATGGCCGAAGTGCACGACGGCGAGTGCGGTCCGCACATGAATGCCCAGATGTTAGTCCGGAAGATCATGAGACTCGGATATTACTGGAATAGCATGGAGACCGATTGCCAGCTATATGTCAGACATTGCCATAATTGTCAAATATTTGCTAATATACAACATATGCCACCATCCCTGTTGTATACCATGACATCACCTTGGCCATTTTCAACATGGGGAATCGATATAATTGGGAAGATAAATCCCTCGGGAACCGGAGGGCACTGCTTCATTTTGGTAGCAATTGATTATTTCACCAAATGGGTCGAAGCTGAGTCTTACCGCATTCTCAACGCCAGGCATGTCGCCAAATTTATCCAAAATAAGATAATATGCCAGTATGGGATCCCTCATGAATTCATCACGGCAGCCTTGTTAACTAAGTACAAGATTCAAAGGTATACATCTTCACCTTACCGACCCCTAACCAATGAAGCAGTAGAAGCGGCTAATAAGGCAATTGTCACCATACTAAAAAAGATGGCTGATAATTACTGGGACTGGCCCGATAAAATACCATTTGCACTTTGGGGATATCGAACGTCAATCCGTACTGCGACCGGGGCAACGCCGTATTACCTTACATACGGGATGGAGGCGGTCCAACCTGTCGAGTTAGAAGTACCGTCACTCAGAATCTTACTCGAAAGTCAAGTACCCGAAGCTGATTGGATTCGAGCACGATATGACTCGCTAGTCCTGTTAGACGAACGACGATCTCGTGCCCTCAATAATATACAAATATATCAGAAGAGGATCCAACGGGCCTTTAACAAAAGGGTAAGGCCCAGAAATATCAAAGAAGGGGATTTGGTTCTCAAGTTTGTTCGAGCTTTATTACCAGTAGACCCAAGGGAAAAGTTCAAACCTAACTGGGCCGGGCCATATTTGGTAAAGAAGATTCTATCAGGCGGAGCAGTGATGCTAACGGATGTAGACGGGAATGAGTTTGTCAACCCAACTAACCTGGACCAGCTGAAGCGTTACTACCCCTAAACCATTTCTCTCAATGTCATTAGCAAATTTTATAAAAAAAACATTTACAAATAAACTTTCAAAGAGCAAGTCAAAAGCTGGAATTATTTATTCTACTGTTATAAATATCTTGAACCAATAGTCGTGGTGTATTTCAAGATTGCAATTTAGCCTGAACTACGTTTGGTTTGATTCCGCTAATGGTGGATACGTAGGCAGCCCCTCAAAAGGGCACAACCACTGCAATCGGAAAAAAAACAAGAACGGTTTAAATAATAAACTTCATTTATTTATTTCAAAAAAAAATTCGATAAACTCGGGAAATTACAAAAATTCAAAAAAATCCAAAAAAATCACACCACACTAAAATAAATAATAGTAATACTTAAATAATAAAAATTAGGGGCTCGACATTTAGGGCATCTTGCCCTTTCCCTTGTCTTTAGTTTCTTTCTCCGTCCATTGACGACGACGCGGAGGTGAACGCTCCCGGATCACTACGGGAACTTCCTTAGTCGGACTCGTTCTTTCGACTTTGGGTCCTCGGTCACCTCAGTCGGCCCAAGTCGGGCTCGCACCCTTTCTGGCAACCTGTCTCGTGGGCCCAATCGATTTCGAGCCGCCAGTCTCGGTCCCAGTCGCCTTTCTAAGTCTATCCGGGGGCTTAATGGTCCCTGAGAGCTGCTAGCACCGGTCTCCTTAGCTCGAGTCTTCGTCTTCGATTCGGAACCCAACTCCAGTCGAACAAGGGTAGCGGGAGTCTCTCCTTCGTCAAGAAAACCCCTACTATCTTTTACCGTTTCCCGGCGAACCAGGTCAAAAGCCTCATTGATCTTCAAAGCCTTACGGGCCTCCTCGGATTCTTCGGAAGCCCATTTGCGATATGATTCCGAAACCCAAACGAATTGACAAGGGCGGGGAATAGTCCATATGGCACGGGTGAACCAGCGTTGTAGCCACGTATCGCACATAGCATCCGTCAATTGGAGCGGAACGCTGATAATTGCTTCAGTCTCGGGGATCTTCTGAAACGAACCGAACTGCCTCAGAATACGATCCGGATAGATGTGGACGGTCCAGTCCAAGGATAAAATCACCTGATATCGGGCTTTGTCTCTCTTAGATAGGCCCGTCAACTTCGAAAGAAACCACCAGATAACGGTCCACCTAATCAACGGTCCACCGTGAAATCTTAGCTCCTCATCCCAATAGGTACGGTTGATGTGATGGCTCGAGCTTATCCACCTTTTTCTTGAGCTAATCTGGCAACTACGGTAGTTGAATATGCTCACCGGGGGCTTTATGATCGACAAGCGCTCGGATAACCAGATCTAACAAAAAAGAGAACAAATTTCCGTAAGTAAATGTCTGTCCGCTAGCAGGCACTCGATCGAGTCTCACGACTGACTCGATCGAGTAACTTATCTGGAGGCTAACAGGAGGGTTTTATCGAGGTCACTCGATCAAGTGACAGGTCCACTCGATCGAGTGACAGGTCCACTCGATCGAGTGACCCCTGTACGTCAGGTTTTCGCGTGATTTTTAAAAAAAAGGAAAGACAAGATAAAAACCTACAAAAGACGGGTACTTCCCGTCAGTTGTCGGTCCGGGTCAAGTTTTCTAGCATCAAGGCCCATGATGATCTCACCGGTTACTAACCAAGCCGGGCTGTGTCCCGTCTCCATCTGGTCAACTATGCCGATCGGTCTAATCTGGCCCAAGCACGAGTCAGCATCCATTCTTCCTTCGAAGGCATATCGATGTAGCATACAAAAAGTAAAGGCTCTACGCCTATGGGTAGGAGTAACTCGAACACCGCCAGAATTCATGAATTTATCGGCCAGGTCGAACAAAGAAACAGAATCTCCTTTCACCATACGGGCCGTCTCGGCATGGGACAAGCCGAGAAAGTCTCTCAATCTCCTCCTCGGGTCAGGATAAAACGGAGGAATGGCGGGACGAGCGTTAGGGCACCAACCTTCAATAGCTGCAATTTCTTCGGGGAAAGGGCATAATTCTCCACGGGGGAATGCAAAGACGTGGTGGGTAGTATCCCAAAAGGATAAACAAGCATCCAAAAAGTGCGAATCTACCCTAAGTCGTTGAAGTGGGAACAAAGCAACAATTCCCATTTGAGTCAGCAGAACTTTGTCTTCGTCTCGAAAATATTGGGCCCACGTCTGAAGCATTGCGGTCAAATGGTCGATACCCATAGCAAGAGTTTTCTTTTTTCTTGAAAGTCTAAAGGATTTTGAGAAAAGAAAGAAGATTTGATTTGAGATATGAAAATCAAAGCCAAGAATTCTCTATTTATAGTGGAAAATCCTCCTCTAATCACCTTAGGAATATGAGTTTTCATCATATTCCCTAATTCACATAGGCATACAGGCCTAACCCAAGAATTTTAGGAATCCATGTCAGAATCTGATCAGGAATCAAGTCATCCCGAGTATTCCTTTTTTTTTTTTTTCAAACAACATCAAAAAATCCAAAGTCCTCAACATTGCCAAAAAAATCATCAAAAATCATTTGTTTCGAATTTTTCAATTTTTTTCAAAAATTTTGCTTCCCCAGCGTGAGTCGGTGTTTCGCCTAAATGTTACATACGAATTGCTATGTGTCAACATACAGGTACACCCGAGACTCCAGAGGAAACCTCATTACAAGAATAACTCCCCTGCGCGAAACACGGATGTGGCTGCAAACGGACACACCCACGACTTCCTAGGCAAGTCCCCACGGATTATTAAGCATTAGCTCAAGTATGATTTCTATCTTATGGCTGGCGAGCCCTTCACGCAAGTCCAAAGGACTATAAGCGACCCGATCGGAAGTCTATCAGGTCTTAATCTGCGATTGGCCTGGTAGCTACTCTGACTTTCGCCTTGTCCAAGCCTCAGTAAGAGTGGGGGCTCTGTAGACACCCACATTTTGACCGCTAGGTGTCTATAGAAGTTTCCGAAAAACACCCGATGATGATCGGACGTAAACATGACTAAGTACACTCGATTTATACTCGGAATCAATGGTAATTGGTGCGAGCTTTTAGCGGAGTAAAAATCTCAACAAACCGACCTCAGATTCAGGCCTAGTGGATCGTTTATAGTGAAATGAGACTAATTTGGATCAAAACCGAGACCAAGGGCGAAACCGTCTTTTAGCGACCGAGTCAAACCCCGGTCAAAGCCAATTCCCGAGCCAAAATATCTGACGCAATGTTCGAGAAGTCAATTCGAAAGCATACTCCTTACAAAAATCAGCTACAAAAATATTAAAATAAAGAGATAAAATTTTATTTTTTGAAGAGTTGTATCACCCGTCCAGCTCCACTCGATCGAGTGGGGTGCTCACTCGGTCGAGTAGGCTCATAAAAAACAGCCTGGCCCGAGTTTAGACCAGGCACTCGATCGAGTGCCATGAACCACTCGATCGAGTGGCCTCTTTTTTCAGCCAAAACCGGGAGTTTCTTACTCTTTAAGCAACTTCTCCTATCCACAAACGAAATCGTACTTCCTCTCAAACGGTGGCTTTCTTCCTTGGCAAGTCAGCTATTTCTTATCTAAATCGGGTATCTCTTATCTCGAGTGGAGGTGTTTTCATCCTATAAATACCCCCACATGCAACACATCATTCATTCATTCACATCTACAATTACACATCACACATCCATACATCCCGAACCTCTAGCAAAACCTTAGAAAAATTATACCGACATACCGTCCAAATTTCCTAGAAATCCGTAGGCAAATACAAAAATAACAACACCTTAACTCTTCCTTGATTCTCGTTACTCCTACGCAAGCGCCGTTAATACGAGTTTCTAATCGAGACCAAATTTAGCATGTAGGTTGAGGGTGTTTCAAATCCCGTTCTCTCTTTTCTTCTCCTTCTTCCTCACGTTTTTTTCGTCTGTCATCTTCGTCGTCGTCTTTTTTTTATCGTGTCTAGTATTATTATTATTACTACTTTCGTACTGTTTTCAATATAATGAGTCGTGCCTATGGATTCGATATCGACTCTATAGTCGAATATCGGATCTAAGGGTGTCAATCATCAAAATATGTTAAGGATAAAACCATTGAAGCCGAGTAATTATTACAACGCGGAGGGATTATTGCATCTTAACAACATTCAAAACAACTTTTCAAATAACTTTTCAAAATCCACTCTAAACATCCGACACCGATTCCGTAATCGAATGTCAAATATTACGAGTGTCAATATTAGAGTCGAGTATAAATTTCATCGTATTTCTACGCGACTTAACCAGATTTCAAAAACCGAAAATAATTTTTAGAGTCAAAAGCAAACCGGACAGCAGTCCGTACAGGGGGCAATCGATCAAGTGCCTAGCCCACTCGATCGAGTGACATCCCAAAAACCGAAACAGGAGCCTTTTTTGGGGACCACTCGAGCGAGTCCTGTCATGACTTGATCGAATGGCTCCTGTTACAGCAAAACAACGAGTTTCTTTAATCATGTCTCGAGTCCCGATAAAATTATTTTAACGACTTTGGTCATCACGTGCTAAGTCTATCACGTGATTCAACTTTTCAAAGCCACGTTCATATCATATTTACATCTTTTAGTACGTTTGCTACTTTATTATCGCAATTGGTGTATCGTTGGTCACATTGTAATCCCGGGTGGTATGCCGTTCGTATATTGTAATCTGTTATCGTTTTTTTGTTTGTTTTATTGTACTAAAATGAACATCGCATGCTAAAACAACTTTGACTTTAACTTAGATGCATTTAAACGACGTAGTTGAACCATAATTCACATGCTTAGTCAAAAAGCCTTGTTTGCATATCATTCAACCGTCAAACTAACGCGCGTACACGAACAACGAACGATGTCTTAGTAAAGGCCGCTAAGTGCGGGCGGGGTTGGGTGTTCTTAGTGAACTTCCCAACACGTACCCTCACCCCTTACTCAGAACCGTGGTTTCCGGATGTCCGAAACCATTGGCAAACGAGAGTCATTCAATACACGGTATCCGATAATGTCGGTATCGGTATCAAATGCAAAGGAACGAACCCAATAAACTCTGAAATCGGAATGGGCCGTACTTTGTGCACGGCCCACTATGACATAGAGTGGGTTCGAACGGGCCCGAACTCCCACAAAGTTCGGTGGCGACTCAAACTTCGATTTAAATTTCAATTCGACCCATCTCATATGGAGATTCATTCGCCTCCCCAAACCCGCGCGTGGCCGCGTCGGGGTGGACTTATGTCATGTCCACAATTTGGCGACTTCGTTGGGGATACCTGATTGTATGTACAAGAATGAAGGAGAAGAAAAGAAGAAAAGAAGAAGCCCGTGAATAGAAGAACTATATGTAGCTTCCCGACCGGGACGGATCATCCCGATCGGGACGGGATGGTCCCGACCGGGTTGGGCTCACAGCAGCCATCTCAAAGTAGCACCCCATCCCGAACGGGATGAGGCCATCCCGAACGGGATGGGTCTTGTATGCCTTCCTTAAACACTCTTTGGTCCTTCCTTGCCTCTCATGGGCTTTCCACCGATTCTCGGGACTCGGGATCGGGTCTCTGAGGCTCGGGATTGGGTCCCAAGGTCTCGGGGTCGATTCCAAGGTCTCGAGTCATCGTTCCTTTATCTCGTTGGCTCCAAAATGTGTATGTATTGAGTCGGAATCGCTCCAACTCTTCCAATTCGGCCTCGGGAACCTGAAACGAACTAAAGGAAACATAAGAAGCCCATGAACCGCTCCAAAGGAGCGATTCCACAAGGAAAAAGGGACCAAAACACAACAAATAGGCACTACAAACTACACTTATCAACTCCCCCACACTTAACCCTTACTCGCCCTCGAGTAAGCACTTACTAACCACTACACTAACCGAATGGGTATTAGCGCACCCTACGCCCCTTCAATTCACGCGAGTGCACTTAGAGGACAAGTGCACTCCGCAAGGCAAGTTGGGTCTTGCGACAAAACTGTGGATGCAACCTGACACAAAACATATAAACAAACAAACACACAAGCAAACACATAGACGGTTGCACCCAAAACAAAAGAAATACCACTTCCCTCTAAAAGCGGTGAATGAAACACCGGTTTAGGACTCGAGGTAAGCGACAACATTCCCAAGCTAGCAATACAAACCAAGGTGGACTAAACCCTAATAGTATGACGATAAAGCAACAAAAACGTTGGTAACTTACCTAGGTCCTCCTAACTTTCTAAAAATGTACTACGGGACGATCGGCGGAGTGGAAAAATGAGGAACCACGGTGTTAGTCGACACTGTAGGTAAGTGAGACCCCGCCCCCTTTAGCGTGAGCCAAGAGGGTCATCCCGTGTCCAAAACCGCCTAACTAGTCCAAGTAAAAAGGTGGAAATATGCAAAATGAGGGAAGACCGACTAATGCCGCTATCATCCTTCCTCGGGACTCGGTCCTTTGGTAGGCTCTTCACGGCAAAAGTCGGAAAAAGGCTTATTTTTGTGGGGATTTCTTTTTGTGAGACTGGTTTTCTTTTGGCATTTTCTTTCTTTTCTACGTATTGATTTGTTTTGCCATGCCACTCTTTTTCTTCTTTTCTATTTTCTTTTTGGCTTTTGTGCCTTTTCTTTTTCTTCATTTCTTTTTCTTTCTTTCATTTTTTTCTTTCATTTTCTTTTCTTTTGCCCTTTTGGCAAGATTTGGCATTTTTTGGCATTTCCTTTGAATGACAAGAAAGGTAGAAATCATCAAATTGCGTTTTATTGTGTGGAGATGCGTAAGAGGTAGGTGAATGGGTAAGTCGGGACGGGCCCTTCCCTTCAAACCCACAAAAAGTGGAGAACTTGGACTAATCAAGACAATCCTAAACACGATCACCTAGGGGACGAGACTCGGTAACCAAGGCCTTTTCACACCGTGGGTGGTCATAATGGTCAAAAGTGCAAATCCCGTAGTAAATCCCTAGTAAGCTAGGTGGACTCAAGGTAAAGGACCAACGAAATCATTGATTTAGGGTCATTCTACTAGAGTAAAGTCCAAGACTCGAATTATACTACTAGAATGGGAAAGTAAACACTTGCACACTAGTCTCTAAACCGGGTTTTCGAAAACGGTTACACACATGACACACAACAAAACACAAAACAAAGACATGACAAAAACAATAAGAAAAAGAGACAAGAAACAACAAAACAAAACAAAATAAACACATGAACAAAACAAACACCACCCCGATATTCCACACAAGTCACCAATCAACCACAAACTTTACAAGCTCCACTCGAGCAACCTTCATCACAATCTTCTCCAATACTTCACAAGAAATAAAGAGGGAAAAAAGGATAGAAGATGTTACCGGATTTCTTCAAAGCTTTCCAAAGCTAACGGCGATTTAAGCAACCTATAAGGAAGATGGGAGGCAAACACGCACAACAACGCAAATATACGACACAATAACACGAAATAAAAACACACAAAAAGAAAATCTTCTTGATTTTTGTGAAAAATTTTCAAATTTTTAGGGTTTTTAAGATTTTTTCGAAAAAAATAAGAAAATAAAACTAACTATGATAGAATATCGCTCCCCCACACTTAAATCGAGCCATGTCCTCATGCTCGATCGTAGGGTGCGGAGAGACAAAAGAAAAAGAAAAGAAACTACGAAAATAAAGCTAAAAATCAAAAGTAAAGTGAAGAAAAAGGTAGAAGGTGTCCGGTCGGGGTGTAATCAAGTCACCAAGGGCCGAGACGAGAAAAAGATATGGATGGGGGAAGAAAGAAAAAGAAGGAAATAAAAGGAAATGGGAGGGGAGGGCTAGGTGCAATCAAGTCACCTAGCCCGGATTCCGCCTAAATCCGACTAGATCCTCAAAAAAAAAAAAGTGAAAAACTTGCAAATTGGACTAATCGATTGACTCTCGATGTAATCACGTCGTCGGGAGTCGAGAGCAACCATACTACGGCCTTGAAGGCCACTAAGATCCCATGACTCAAGGGAAGGGGGGCAAATAATGAAAAACAAGCGATAAAAAGACGGAAAAGTAAGGATAGTTACTTAACCGAGCGGTTAGTAACTCACTTGCTCCATCGTCTCGATGATCATTGAAGGCTCGTCGCTTGTCTTCTCGGGTGCCATATCGCTTCACACTCAAGAAGGAGTCATGGTCGGGATAGTAATGGTGTAAGGGGATGGTATTTGATGTGAGAGTCGGTGTAAGGTGAATAGGAAATGGAGTGAGGGCATGAAAATGAAGTATATGGGGCATATGATAAGGTTGGGGTAGCTAGGGAGGTTGGGAGGGGGCATAAAATGGTTGGGTGGATTTGATTAGCGAAGAAGAATCACAAAGGGGGAGCAGAGGATCATCCCGGTCGGGAAGACTGATCCCGATCGGGTTACCTCACCTGTCCCGGTCGGGACGACCTCATCCCGGTCGGGACGGACCCACAGTAAGCTCAATTCTTGGTGCACCCATCCCGATCGGGACGGCTCCTTCCCGGTCGGGATGCCACACCCGTCCCGGTCGGGACGCCCTCATCCCGGTCGGGACGGACTCACAGGATGCTCCAAATATGGCGCACCCATCCCGATCGGGACGGGTCCTTCCCGGTCGGGTTGCCTTACCCTTCCCGGTCGGGACGCCTCATCCTGGCCGGGATGGGTCTTCTTCAACTTCCACAATCCCCAAAAGCTTGCTTCAAGCTTCAAAAACCCGATCCTCGTGCCTATAATCCAAGGTATACCATAGCCAATTCTCTCTAGGAGCGTTCTCACTTCACCTATCAAACAATACTCAAACACACATCAAACTCTCTCCCTCACAACGCTCATCAATCAATCCAAACAACAAGAATTCACAAAAATCCAACAAATTACAAGAAAGAGATATATACAATGAGACGGTTCTTGTGGAACTCCGTCAAACCAAGGTGGTACAATCTTCATTCTTTTTCAACAATACTCCAACCGGTTCCATCTCCATTAAGAGCACGTAAGAACAAGTCGAAGGCCCTAGAGAAGTCTTCAATCAAGGTCGTAATGTAACCGACCACACCCAAGGCTTCTCATGGCCTTGCCTTGACGTTCCCGGGGCATCTCGCTCATCCAAGTTCAACGACTTGAACTTGTACTTTTGGTCCTTGGGGATATACCCAAACGTCCACCGGTCCTCATGCGGCCCCAAGAGAGACTCATCTTCTTCCTTGTCTTTGCACTTTAACTTGTCATCAAGCCCATGAATTGGGCTCTCATCCTCCTCACTCTCGGAGTCATAATCATCAAGTACATAAGAGTACTTCTTCAAGCTTTGTTCCGGTTCACCCCCTAGATCGATGTCTTTCTTGGCTTGGATCATATTGCATGATTCATCCTTAGTAGACGTAGTGTTGCCTTGGAGGTCGAACACTATCTTTTCCTCGCCTAACTCGAATGTGATCCTACCGTTCTTCACGTCGATCATGGCACCCGCGGTGTGTAGAAATGGGCGCCCAAGAATAATGGGAGTGTTGGCATCCTCCGGCATGTCGAGCACAATGAAGTCGACCGGAATGAAGTATTTCCCCACTCGTACCGGTACGTCCTCTAACATTCCTAATGGTCGATTGAATGATTTATCGGCCATTTGGAGGGTGAGGGACGTACATTTCAACTCCTTCATTCCGAGTCGGCAACAAATAGAATAGGGGATGATGCTCACACTTGCGCTCAAGTCGCATAACGCATTCTTGATCAAGAAATTGCCTATGGTGCAAGGGATCGAAAAACTACCCGGATCCTTCAACTTCGGAAGCGTGGAACCTTGTATGAGCTCGCTCACCACCCTCGTGAACGATACGGTCTCTTCCTTATCGACGGATCTCTTCCTAGATAGGATTTCTCTCATAAATCTCCCATATGCCGGGATTTGGGTAAGTAGTTCGGTGAACGGGACGCTAACATCCAATTTCTTCACAATACTAAGGAACTTGTCGTAATGAGTGTCCACCTTAGTCTTCATTTGCCTCGATGGGTAAGGCAACTTGACTTGGTACTTGTTTTGATCATTAATGGTGGACTCTTCAAAGGACACTTTCCTCTTTCCCTTGTCTTTCTCTTGAAGAGGGGGAGGGTCGTCTTTTTGGGGTTCTTCAACCTCCCTCAAGACTTGCTCCTCAATTGGATTGTCCAAGCTTGGTTCTTCATGATTTGGAGATGTCATTTCTATTGTCGGTTCTTGCATCGGCTCTTGCTCATTAGGATATGGAGGGGGGTTGTAGGATGTACCTCTCCTCGTGGTGATAGCATTTACATGCTCAAATATCGGTGTTTCACCTTGAGAAGGTAGTTGCCCCTTTTGCCTTGAGGAGCTCCCCGAAGCAAGTTGAGATACTTGGGTTTCAAGCATCTTCATACGGGCATCTCTTGACGCATTTCCCTCTTGAATATAAGCAAAGAGCTCTTGATGGGTTTTTGACATCTCCATTTGACCTTGTTGCATATCCATCAAAGTCTTTTGAATGTCGAAATCCCGAGGTGGGGATGATGGATTATGTGGAGTGTCGGTGATGGCGAGAGGAGTGCCATAATCATGAGTAGGAGACCGGCTCCTAGGCTTGCTTTGTTGTTGTTGATTTTGAGTTGCTTGTTGACGGTTCCCTTGGAACCCATGAGAATTACCTTGTTGATAGCCTTGATTGTGGTTTTCTTGTCCTTGAAAGTTTCGGTTTCCTTGGAAATTTTGGTTTCCTTGGTAACCACCATGATTGAAGTTCCCTTGTTGGAACCCTTGCTTGTTGTTGAAGTTACCTTGGTTATTTTGCTTGAAATTGTTGAAGGGTCTTTGGTTACACGCATAACCTTGGTAACTATCATTGTTGTCCCTTAAAGGAGGTGGAACATAGGGACGATGTTGTTGTTGATGTTGAAAGGATTGTTGTTGAGGGACTTGATTGGAAGCTTGGTATTGATTAGAGTAGGAGGCACCTTGCTTGAACGGTTGAAAGGCGTTCACTTGCTCAATACTCCCTCTACAATGCATAGGATCATGACCAGCGATTCCACAAGTATCACACATCCCAAAATATGGCAAAGGAGGTGAAAACTCCAAAGCATTAACTTCTTGAATCGGTTGATGGTGGGAGGAACTAGAGCCTTGGACTTGGTTGAGGTGGCTTTGGAGCTTCTTGTCAATAGTCTCCATGTGTGTTTTAAGTTGAGCTCCAAGGTCAATGCTTAACTTAGTGATAGCATCGACATCATGCATGCCTCCTCGGTGTGCCTTCCTAGGCCTAGAGTATTGCGAATTATGCACCGCCATCTCTTCGATTCTCGCCCATGTTTGGTCGTCATCGACCTCGGTAAACCTACCATTGGAGCCCATGTTGAGAATGGCTCTCGAGTCCTCATAAAGTCCATTCCAAAATTGTTGCACTAAGAACCATTGTGAGAGTCCATGATGAGGGCACGATCTTACCAAAGACTTAAACCGCTCCCAAGCTTCAAATAGGCTCTCTTCATCCCTTTGTTGGAACCCGGTGATGAAGGCCCTAAGCAAATTCGTCTTTTCCGGAGGGTAAAACTTTTGGTAGAACGCCAAGGCAAGCTTTTTCCAAGTGTCGATACCCATGGTTGCCCTATCGAGACTCTTGATCCATTGCTTCGCTTTTCCAATAAGAGAAAACGGGAAGAGTACCCAACGAATTTGGTCTTGAGTAACCCCGGTTTGAGATATAGCGTCACAATAATCGGAGAAGGTCTCCATGTGTTGGTGCGGGTCTTCGGTGGGCAAACCACTAAAAGGGCTCCTCTCCACAAGTTGGATAAATTGAGTCTTTGCCACAAAATTCCCGGTATAGGCTTCCGGTAATGCACTCGGTCCCGGCAAGACATCTTCCGTGAAGGTGGAGTGAGAGGAAAACTTAGGCATTCTTGGATGTAAGGGAGAAGATGGTGGTGTAGAGAGTATTGATGTAGATGAAGAGGGGGAACTAGGAGAAGAATCACCGAAGGGATTGATGAAGGTCCCTCCGGCCGTCTCTCGAGGTGAAATGCTCAAGTCGGCTCCATGTGCTTGCCCTTGATGAGTATTGCTTGCACTCGGTTGAGAGATTCTAACCCGGTTAATCGTCCGTTGGCGAAAGGCTCGAAAGAGTCTCTCCGGCTCTGGATTAAAGAGATAGAAGTCGCCTCCCCTCCTAGGCATACACTACACACTAGAACAAACGTGAGAACACCTAGTGCTTTATGGGCACTAGGCAACGACAATAACAAACACAACTAGAGACAAAGAGAAAAAGAAGAAAAACTAGAGAATATTCACAAGAGAAGATGGGAGAACACAAAGAAGGGTAACTAAGTCTAGAAATAAGCAAACTAAGTCTAAACAATGCACCGTCCCCGGCAACGGCGCCAAATTGATGGTAGGGATTCGTCACATCCCTAGCCAATCAATATAACACCGACTAACCTAGTGAGTAGCTAGGGTAAGTCGGGATCGTATCCACGAGGACGATATATCAAAGTTTAGACTAGGTCGGCCTAAAACGAGACTAGATTACCAACAAACACGGAGAAGCGATAAACGGAAAACTATTGAGGAGGAGGAATAAGAACTAGACTATCAATGCTAAACAATGCTAATGATCGATCTAACAAATAAACTAGAGTAAACGATGTCTAACTAAGGAGTTGAACTCAAATATGGAAAGAAGTGGGGTAGGTCGGGTTCATAGAGGTAGAAGGGTAACTGGGGTGATCAAGGGTATAGGTGCCTCCTAATCACTAGAGTCGGTCCGGGCTCTCGCAACTTAGACCGATGTCAAGGTGGGTCCGGGCTCTCGCAACTTAGACCCTAGTCGGCACTCTCGTGACTATGACTATTCTCAACATTTCCACAAAATAAGCAATCAATGAGAAGATGAACACAAGCATGGGAAGCATGGCCACTACAACTCACACAAGCATATCAACAAACACATAGAGTGCCTACAATGTGACTAACAACAAAGATACAATCTTTTCCCCTTAATCAACCCTAATCATCCATAATCTACCCCTAATCCCCCTACTAACCCCACAGGAAGACTACTCACTCATTATCAAGAATAAAACAACCATAACAAGAGAAAATATTATCACTAAACAAACATCCATAATGATTAACAAGAACAATGATACTAACAATATGAAAAGATTCAAACAAGATTAAATAAACAAGATTAAGAGTAAGAAAGGTTATACCAACACTAAGGAGATGAAAAGATGAAATCTTGTATAGATAAGAACCCAAATAAAACCCAAGGTTGTCAATCTTGGAGAATTCTTCAAGTATCCTCTTAATACAAGAACTAATTACAATAATTAACTAAGGATTAACTAAGATTAAGGGAAGATTAAAGCTAATGAGTGAGAGTAAATCTAGGGTTTTGGAGGCTTAAACTAATGTAGGGTAACATAAGATGTCTTAAAATTACAAGAAGGGAGTATATATATGGGTACAAGAATGAAGGAGAAGAAAAGAAGAAGCCCGTGCTGCCTCTGTAGCTTCCCGACCGGGACGGATCATCCCGATCGGGACGGCTCTGTCATCCCGATCGGGACGGGATGGTCCCGACCGGGTTGGGCTCACAGCAGCCATCTCAAAGTAGCACCCCATCCCGAACGGGATGAGGCCATCCCGAACGGGATGGGTCTTGTATGCCTTCCTTAAACACTCTTTGGTCCTTCCTTGCCTCTCATGGGCTTTCCACCGATTCTCGGGACTCGGGATCGGGTCTCTGAGGCTCGGGATTGGGTCCCAAGGTCTCGGGGTCGATTCCAAGGTCTCGAGTCATCGTTCCTTTATCTCGTTGGCTCCAAAATGTGTATGTATTGAGTCGGAATCGCTCCAACTCTTCCAATTCGGCCTCGGGAACCTGAAACGAACTAAAGGAAGCATAAGAAGCCCATGAACCGCTCCAAAGGAGCGATTCCACAAGGAAAAAGGGACCAAAACACAACAAATAGGCACTACAAACTACACTTATCACTCAACCTACATCCTTTGTATACTCGGTACGGGGCTCGTCGGAATGTGGCTTAGGCACGGGAGCGTCGAGATGATATAGGAAGAGTTATGGTGGTTTATGATTGGGATGAGATTTGACGAGTTTTGCTTTCGGGTTTGTATATGGTTTTCCTAAAATTGCCTAGAATTTCGGGGATGAATTGTATGGGATTGTATAGCCTAGGATGTTGTGAATTGTTGTATCGATGATTGATGTAGATGATTTATTTGTGTGACCGGAGGGTCCTATTTATAGGTGAAGTCCTTGATAGGAGTTAGGAGAAGTACTCTTGCTTAGGTGACAAGAAATAACGGTTTGGATAGGAAACGTAGGAGTTTGAAGGGAACGAGAGTCCCGTTTCTTGGTGAGGAAGCCAAGTATCTCGGCTGAAATGGGCTGTTGGCCGAGTATTTTGATGCTCGGTCGGTGAATTGATTTGGTTTTCGGATAGAATTCCTACTTGAGATCGAATTCTATCCTTGAATGGATTTATTTACTATTTTAGGGGCTGATATTTTGTAGTATCTGAGCCTAGCCGAACTGATGAGGTGTCACGGCTGGTCCGTGTACCTCGGGAAAAAAATATCTTTGACCGGGTTTGACCCGGTCGCTAAAAGTCGGTTTTACCCCTGGTGCCGGATTCGACCCAAATTAGTCTTATTTGACTCGAAACGACCCACTGGGCCTGGATTTGAGGTTGGTTTTGTAAGATTTGTACTCCGTAATAAGCCCAAGCTAAATGCCAATGATTTTGAGTCCATATCCGAGTCCATTAAAGCACGTTTGCGTCCGATCATCTTCGGGTGTTTGGCGGAAACTACTATAGACACCTGGTGGTCAAAATGTGGGTGTCTACAGAGCCCCCACTCTGACTGAGGCTTGGACAAGGCGAAAGTCAGAGTAACTATTAGGCCAAT
This sequence comes from Agrostemma githago, assembly GCA_958450325.1. NCBI lineage: Eukaryota > Viridiplantae > Streptophyta > Magnoliopsida > Caryophyllales > Caryophyllaceae > Agrostemma > Agrostemma githago. The sequence continues at coordinate 52,014,706 of OY288254.1, forward strand.
CGAGGATTAAGACCTGGCAGACTTTCGATCGGGTCGTTTATTGTCCATTAGACTTGCGTGAGGGGCTCACCAGCCATAAGATAGAAAACATACCTGGGTAGATGTCAGTAATGTCGCGGGGACTTTTCCTGAAAAGTCTTGGGCGTGTCTGTTTACAGACATATCCAGTCTTGAAGTTGTGTGGGAGCTTGCCTTGTAAGTTCTGGGTGTATCTGCTTGTAGATAAATCCCGTCTTGGGATCGCGTGGGAGCTTGCCTTGTAAGCTCTGGGTGTATCTTCTTGTAGATACATCCCGTCTTGGAATTGTGTGGGAGCTTGCCTTGTAAGCTCTGGGTGTATCTGCTTGTCGATACATCCCGATTAATGAAAATGTTGCTTGAACTTTCCACTGGGGAGTCTTTGAGAATTCTTCGGGAGTCTTGGGTGTACCTGTATGCTGATACATAACAGATTGCATATAATATCTAGGCAAAACACCGACTCACGCTGGGGAAGAAATGATTTTTTATTGATTTTTGGAAAGAAAATGCTGAAAATTTTTGGAAATAAGAATGCTTGGGATGACTTGATTCCTGATCAGATTCTGACACGGACTCCTAAAATCCTCCGGTTAGGCCTGTATGCCTAGATGAAGTATGATAAAAATTCTTATTCCCGTGGTGACTAGGAAAGGGCTTTTCTCAAATGGCTAAGTTTTGCAAATTTTTAAAATGAGAATTTGAAGAGAGAGGCCTACCGACAGACTCGACTCTGGACACGACAGACACGACTTTGACTCTCTAAGGGTTAGACCGTGACTCGGTAGGGGGTGGGCCACCTAAGATGACAAGTCTCTCAAGTTGCGCTTATTCCGTAGCCTAGGCGAGTGGCAACATGGTCGAATCCTCGTTATGAGACTATTTCCGTACGACAGGGCTTTGTAGTAGCAATGCTGTAGACTGGTATTCTTTTGAATTTTTTTGGTTTCGGGGTATATTCCCAAAGTAGGTGTTGTCTCGAGTCTCTGACAGATTCTTGTCTTCGACTGGGCCGAGTACTAGAACACACTATAGAAAGGAGGCTAGATTTGAAATTTATTTGGATTATGTGAGTGGATGGAGAACTTCTGCCTAGGAGAAGCCCCCAGGATGACAAAGCTAGCTGCTGAGAACATGACAGTGTCGTGATCAGAATGATGATGCTTTTTGAATTTGTGTCAATGTGGGTGGTTGTGCCTCCGTTGAAAGGCTGCCTACGTATTCACGTGTAGTGAAATCAAACCAAGCCGTAGTTCAGTGTTGAAAGATATGTCATGGTGCCTAGTTTATTAGGGCTTTGTGTGTAACTAGCCATAGCGACGGTGTAGGCTAGGTGCATTCCCAGTGATGTCTTGATCAAAGGGCTAGAATAGTTAGGATGTTGATCCTGTGACTGTGAGCTTTCTCCGGGGTAGCCCCCAGAGGTGGTGTGAACTATTTGGGCATGTTCTATGCCGACCGCAGGCTGAGTTCCCGTGTTTGGGCTGGTAACTCGTTTAGACATTTTTGGAAATGTGGTGCTAGGTCGCAAATGGCTTTGATGTTTTGACATCTGGAGCTTGATTTTGTGGAGCTAAGGCTTCGAGGGTAAGGTATTGCAATGTGGTAGGAAAGGGGGAAGTCGAGTAAAAATGACTCGGACTTCGATTGGGCAGGTTGATAATGCGGGATCTGGTTTCCATGTCTGGCCCTAATGGTTAGGGGTATCCTATGGAGCTTGAATCCTCAAAATTTCCGGCTGTCTCTAGCTTAGGTCTCGAGAAGGTCTTAAGGGTTGTAATGTGGGAAGGCTAAATGTGGTGTTAGCTGACCAGCTTGACTGTTTCTCCCCAATTGGACGGTATGAGTATTGATAATTTTTGAATTGACTGTTTCACTTGAGTTGACCGTTGACCATGGTCATGGGTTTTTGAATATTTTTGGTTGACCTCTTAGCCCCGGTCTTGGGATGGACCGTATCTGGTCGGGGGATGTTGACAATTCTTTTTGATCATGGCCCGCTCTTTTGTTTTGGCCTTTTGCTTTTTCCTCGGACTTTTGATTTTTTTTTGTCCAGCTTTTTTTGTCAGTCAGACTAACACCTAAGGTAGGGACTGGTTAGTCTTATTGGATGGGTGTTTATGGTGGGAAATGGGCTTGCCTCCCGTCTTGAACCCAAACTAGGAGACTACCTAGATTTGTCATAGGATTCGATACCGCTCCTACTAAAGGTAGTTATGTGGCTCTCTATGTCAGACATGGAACATGTAAAGGAAAACACGGGTCTTGATTTCCTGCAGTCATTATAGATGTGCCTATAATAGTCACGTGCATGTGCTCACAGTTTATGATGGTGTTCATCATGTTCTCGGAAACACATAAGGAAATATATGAGAAAATAGAAAAGATGATTTTATTGAAATGTGAAAAGAGGACAGAATGCAAATGACTCTGACTTTGACAGAAAATAGTGATCCTAGACTCGGACTCAGACTAGGACTCAAATCAGATCCGGACTCGGATGCTCGGTTTTTGGTAAGGTCTTCGACAGGTGCCACGACTCGCCTAAACTCGGTTTTGCGCAAATGCAAGAGAGGGAGTCAAACTAGACACGACCCGGGGTGACTGGAATGACTAGGATTCTTGGATCGGGATATTTGAACGTTGACCTAGACACAGTAACGACCGCGACTTGGACTCGAGATGCGGAAGGGTGAGTCCGAAAATGGGGCGACCGTGTTTAACCGCGTCACGTGCTCGGACCAACCGTGGTGACCTAACCCTAGGTGACTCGAGTATTCGTAGCATAGGTACGACTCGAAGAAGGCATCATAAGGACGCCGGTGTAGGATGGACGTGGGGTACTCCCTAGGGTGACCATGGTTGACTGCTCGGGTGGAGGACAGCCCCCGAGTGAGACTAAATACTCTGGTAAGACTCAGATGGTGTGACATCTAAGTGGCTCGAAAGTGGGGTACGTGAGACAACACGTGTAAGACATGACCCTTAGAGAGACCGTGATTGATCGCGCTGCTGCTGAAGGGTAGCCCCCGAGTGGGACTGAAGACTTTGTTAAGACTCGAGTGTCGGACGAGTGACCCTTAGATGTAAGGATCACGAACCTTTTGTTATAAGGCTACGCCTTGTAAAAGGTTGACTCGGAAAAGACACCTAGACGGGTGACTTGTGAAAGGTGGGCTCTCCCTGGGATTTGGCAAGGTGGGCCTAGTCCCGTTCGAAGGAAGATCCGTGTGAGAAATCCCCAGACTTTGGACCCGAGTGTGTAAACGGGCTTCCCTTTGTAGGAGTTTGTCCTACGCAGGTGGGCCGTGCCTTGACAAATAAGGCGGACTGGGATGGGGTAGAAACTCGTGATGTAAGATCGACAGAGTTTCGACGTTAGAGATTCTTATGACAAGACCCGACACTAATAAATACGGGAAGTCCTAAGAAGAAGAAAGTTTTGGAAAGAGGATTTGGATTTGAAAACCGAACAAAGTCGGATAGGATGGCCCGTTTTTTGAAAATCGAAAAAAAGTTATCGGGCCGAGATTTTGAATTTTTGAAAAGGTTTGGACAGCATACCGGCTAAAAAAAGGCTATTTTGAGTTAAAATCATAAGTCCTAAGTTCGGTACCTTTCCGGGTTTTGAAAAATGGATAGGTTTGAAAAGGATGAAAATGACGGTTTTTGAAAAAGAGGACCAAAGAAAATCAAGTAGCACGTAGTCATGGAAACAGTATAATGATACCATGTATGCTCTTAATCTAAGTCTCGGTCGGTCGAATAGGGTCTATACCAACGACGATAGCTTTCTCGCAAATCAGGACGGACCTCCTAAGCCGCTAAATTGTGGACATGACATAGGTCCACCCCGACGCGGCCATGCGCGGGTTTGGGGAGACGAATGAATCTCCATATGAGATGGTCAAATTGAAATTTAAATCGAAGTAGGAGTCGCCACCGAACTTTGTGGGAGTTCGGGCCCGTTCGAACCCACTCTATGTCGTAGTGGGCCGTATACAAAATACGGCCCATTTCCGATGTCAGAGCTTATTGGGTTCGCCCCTTTGCATTACGATACCGATACCGACATTATCGGATATCGTGTGTTGAATGACTCTCGTTGCCAATGGATTCGGACATCCGGAAACCATGGTTCTGAGTAAGGGGTGAGGGTACGTGTTGGGAAGTTCACTAAGAACACCCAACCCCGCCCGCACTTAGCGGCCTTTACTAAGATATCGTTCGTTTTTGGTGTACACGCGTTAGTTCGACGGTTGAATGATATGTAAAGAGCGTTTTTTACTAAACATGTGAATTATGTTTGACTACGTCGTTTAATGCATCTAAACTAACGTCAAAGTTGTTTTAGCATGCGATGTTCATTTTTGTACAATAAAACAAACAACGAAGAAAACGATAACAGATTACAATATACGAGCGGCATACCACCCGAAATTACAATGCAACCAACGATACAATACAACAATCGCGATAATAAAGGAGCAAACGAGTTAGAATATGTAAATATGATATGATGAAAAAATTGTATTTGGTTTTGGAAATCGATGATTTGGTTAAGTCGTGTAAATATTGTGCAATTTATACTCGACTTAAATATTGATACTCGTAATATTCAATGCTTGATTATAGAATCAATATCGAATATTTAGAGTGAATTTTGAAAAAGTTCCCGAAAGATTGTGTAAAAATTGTGACTAAAAAAAGTGTGACGAAAAAATTGTGGCAAAAAAAATTGTGACAAAAAGTCGTGACAAAAAAATTGTGACAAAAAATTGTGACAAAAATCGTGACAAAAATCGTGAAAAAATTTGTTACAAAAATCGTGACAAAAAATTGAGAAAGGGAGAAAAACGGGATTTGATTTTACACTCTCAACCTAAATGCTTTGTATACTCGGTACGGGGCTCGTCGGAATGTGGCTTAGGCACGGGAGCGTCGAGATGATATAGGAAGAGTTATGGTGGTTTATGATTGGGATGAGATTTGATGAGTTTTGCTCTCGGGTTTGTATATGGTTTTCCTAAAATTGCCTAGAATTTCGGGGATGAATTGTATGGGATTATATCGCCTAGGATGTTGATTATTGTAGATGTGTTATGAATTGTTGTATCGATGATTGATGTAGATGATTTATTTGTGTGACCGGAGGGTCCTATTTATAGGTGAAGTCCTTGATAGGAGTTAGGAGAAGTACTCTTGCTTAGGTGACAAGAAATACCGGTTTGGATAGGAAACGTAGGAGTTTGAAGGGAACGAGAGTCCCGTTTCTTGGTGAGAAAGCCAAGTATCTCGGCTGAAATGGGCTGTTGGCCGAGTATTTTGATGCTCGGTCGGTGAATTGATTTGGTTTCGGATAGAATTCCTACTTGAGATCGAATTCTATCCTTGAATGGATTTATTTACTATTTTAGGGGCTGTTTTTTTGTAGTATCTGAGCCTAGCCGAACTGATGAGGTGTCACGGCTGGTCCGTGTACCTCGGGAAAAAAATATCTTTGACCGGGTTTGACCCGGTCGCTAAAAGTCGGTTTTACCCCTGGTGCCGGATTCGACCCAAATTAGTCTTATTTGACTCGAAACGACCCACTGGGCCTGGATTTGAGGTTGGTTTTGTAAGATTTGTACTCCGTAATAAGCCCAAGCCAAATGCCAATGATTTTGAGTCCATATCCGAGTCCATTAAAGCACGTTTGCGTCCGATCATCATCGGGTGTTTGGCGGAAACTACTATAGACACCTGGTGGTCAAAATGTGGGTGTTTACATAGATGTACGACTTGTCATCGGGATTCTCAGGGTGAGACTCGAAAAGAAATCGTTCGATTACTAATGTACGCGTTTTAGTTCGATGGTTCATGCATAACCCAATTTTTACCCGGGCCGGTTACTTGTGACCGACGTCCCACTATACCACGGTGCATTCCTAAATGAGTGCGCTAAATACTTCGATGGCGGAACTCGCATGGGTTTTACGACTTATTCTAAGACCAACTCGGCTTAGGAGGTCCGTCCTGATTTACGAGAAAGCTATCGTCGTTGGTATAGACCCTATTTCGACCGACCGAGACTTAGATTAAGAGCATACATGGTGTCATTATACTGTTTCCATGACTACGTGCTACTTGATTTACTTGTCGTCTTTTTCAAAAAACCGTCATTTCAACAAATACATCTTTTCAAAATCATCCATTTTTCAAAACCCGGAAAGCTACCGAATTTAGGACTTATGATTTTGACTCAAAATAGCCTTTTCTAGCCGGTACGCTGCCCGAACCTTTTCGAAAATTTCCAAAACTCCGGCCCCGATAACGTTTTCCGGTTTTCACAAGAAATCGGGCCGTCCGATCCTACTTTTTCGGGTCCAAACCTTCTATTTCAAAACCATCCTCTTTAGGACTGCCCATATTTAGTCGTGTCGGGTCCTGTCTTGACTTGTTAAAGTCTCTAGCGTCGAAACTCCGTCGATCTTACATCACGGATTTCCCCCCATCCCAGTCCGCCTTATTTGTCGAGGCACGGCCCACCTGCGTAGGACGAACTCCTACAAAGGGAAGCCCGTTTACACATTCAATTCCAAAGTCTGGGGAATTCTCACATGGATCTTCCTTCGAACGAGACTAGGTCCACTTTGCCAAATCCTAAGGAGAGTCCACCGTCCATGAGTCATCCGTCTAGGAGTCGGTTTTCATTCTTCTCCTCGTCTAGTCTTTTCTTTGCTCGGGATGCACTATTTCATTATGGGATCTGGATCCGTTTCTGATTACACGGTGTTCTTACAGACAGGCCACCCTTCACCCGAACCATGACGCAACAAGCTATAGATGAGTTGAAGGCCTCGTTGACCAAGTTGGAGACTATGATCACGACAATAAGGGGGGAACAGATCGCCATCCTTACCCGAGTGAGCGCTATGGAGCAAGGAATTCCCAGTGGTGGGGTCGAGAATGACGGGCCGTTAGCTGAATTGGCCAGCGCAGTCCACAAACTGCAGGAACAGGTCCATCTGTTGACTCACAACTCAATCCATATGGAGAATGCTCGAGCCTATGCACCCCTGACCGACAAGCTGCCTGCCAATCTTAACCTGACAGGCCTCCCAATGTTCGACGAAACTGAAGACCCGGTATTACATATCCGGGCTTTCAAGGAATTCATGGCCCTTAAGGGAGTTAAGTCAAATATGTTCAAGCATCTGTTTGCTACCTCCCTTGAGAAGCACCCAAGAGCCTGGTACTACAGGCTCGACTCCAAGAAATACAAAACTTGGGATGACGTGGCGACGGAATTCACTCGGAACTACGCCGATAACACTGAAATCCAGACCACAATGCGCACCCTGGAAAATGGCCCAGGAACCCAAGGAAGGATTTACAAAATATCTTCAGCGATGGAGGGCTGAAAGCGTCAAACTGGTCGATAAGCCCAGCGAGAAAGTGCTGGTAGAAGCCTTCGTGAAGAACCTCCTTCCCTCTTACCGGATCCATCTCCGGTACGCCATCATACCCAACTTCGCTGCCCTAACTGAAATGGGGACGAGAATTGAAGATGATCTAAGATTAGAAAGCCTTACTAAGGCCTCTGCCAAAGGTTATCAAGGGGCCAGTTCATCCACAAGCAAGCCCACATCTGCTGCTGCTACTCGTAGCATTTTTGACGAGGTTAATCTACTTGACACCCCGTCCAAGAGGAATACGGAACCTAGGGTATTCACCGACATAGGTACCACCTACTCACATGCCTTACAAAGGCTATCATCCAAAGGCCTAATCAACCCGATAGGCCCAACACCTGAAGTCCCGGTCGAGCGTCGCTCTAAGGCCTACGACATCCAGGCCTATTGCCAGTACCATCGTGGCAAGGGACACGACACCGAGAAATGCTGGAAACTAAAGCATCTTATCCAGGATCTCATCGAAAGCGGTAAGATCCCCTTACCTGGGGGAAAGCCCAATAACAAGGACAACCCCTTGGCTACTCACGCCGTCTTCTCCGGAGAAATAATCGACTGCTCACACCTCATTTTTTTCATTTACCCCGCAAATAAACAGGATCTGGTGTGACGACGAAGACGATGTCTGTCTCACCAAGGGGGAAGCTGTCCCCATCACCCTAGAGGAAATCCAAAAGGCTAAGTCCAAGGCCTTAGCCAGCAGCCACCATAGGGACTCTCCTGCTTCAATAAGCGTTACTGAACCAGTCGGAGTAGAAGCCGTCCCGGAAGAGCCCACAACTGAAAGGGCTCTCGTGAAGCAGCTGAGCAAGACTCGAGTTGACCTCTCTCTATGGCAACTTTTAGTCAGCTCACAAGAACATCGGGAGGCACTCACTAAGGCCCTCGATCAAGTCAAGATTGACTCTACGGCTACTCCAGCTGAAATGGTAGCCACGGTCCTACCTCACTTAAAGGGCAAGGCTAAGGAAGAAGGCCCGCTAATTACCTTCTCCAACGCTGATATACCACCATTCGGGCCTACCCACAACATGGTCCTCTACATTACGGTGATCTGCCGTGGAAAGTACCTTCCCATGACCCTAATTGACGATGGGTCCGCAGTCAATGTCCTCCCCTTGAGGACCGCCAAAGCCCTCGGCATTACCGAGGCTGACTATATTCCGACCACTCAAACTATCCAGGATTTCGACGGAAGCCCAAGGTCGGTAGCTGGGGCCGTGAAACTAACTATCATCACAGGCCCAATAGAAAAGGAACTGGAGTTTCAAGTGATCGATGTGACTTCTTCTTTTAACCTCCTTTTAGGAAGACCTTGGATCCAAACGACCAAGGCAGTATCCTCCACCTTGCATCGGAAAATCAAGCTGCCTCTACACGATACTGTCATCACCTTGGAAGCCACACCTATGACTATGGCTAACTGTAACACCTCAGGCCGCACGGATCTCTGGGGGTTCGACTTTATAGGGGCAATCGAAGAGGATTATCTTTTCCGCCCCTACTTCACAGCCAGCATTGACCGGATGCTGCAAAATCTGGGGTACCTACCGGGGGCTACATCGAGGCCGAATCTGCCCGCAGGAAAAATTATTGAAGTCCTGGATGACGGGAGGTCTCAAACCGGTTTAGGATACACCATAACCCCAGAAAATATGGGCCAAACAGGAACTAGAATCGTCACTTTTGTCACTCAAGTGTTCGAGCCCGTCCAGACAGGCCCATATCGGCCCGACGCCACACGCCCTGGGACCCACTTGGCCTAGGACTGTAACTTCATACCATATGACATCTTCGCCCTTATCCAATCCGAAGATGCTAACAATGCCAAGCCCGCACTAGGACTACTCTTTGGGGAAGAAGTCGCTATCCCGACACCAAAAGAAGAGATGGTCAATCTCATTCTCCGCAGCCGCAAGTTTGACCCGACTAAGCTAATCTTGCATGTAGGATCCGAGACGGGAAAGAGAACCTGGAGAAAGACCGTCAAATGAACTGACAGTCAGGGAAGGACTTACAAGCTAATCGCAGGAGAAGGAGAGATGCCCGAACCTGAGTTTGAGTCCGAGTCGGAGTCCGAGTCAGAGTCTGATGTCGAGTCTAGTGAGTCCGGTGCTAGAGTCACTCCTGTAACTCCCCCTCTCCCTTCAGCTATCCCTGGTGTCTCGGGGTCTGTCCCGGGCACCTTACCTATCCCGCCACTGACTAGCGATCAGATGGCAGCTCTTTTCGAGCTATTTTCTCAATTTATGAGCAATAATAACAACCGTTCTGCTTACGACTTGTCTCATTTTCAAAATTTTCTTAATTTCAAAAATGTTTTGTGCAATGACATTGAGAAACTCGACGAACAGGTACCTCTACCTCCACATCTGATCGAGCAACTAGAGCAAAGGGAGTCCCGCAACCCGTTAATCGAAGAAACTGAATCCATTAATGTGGGAACAACCTTAGAGCCTCAGATACTTAAGATAGGGTTATCCTTAGATCCCGAGGAGAAACAACAATTCAAGAATGTCCTTCAAGAATTCAAAGACGTCTTCGCATGGTCCTACAAGGACATGCCGGGAATAGATCGCGAAATAGCCGAGCACCATATACCAATCAAGGAAGGGTTCAAACCGGTTAAGCAGAAGCTCCGCCGCATGAGGCCCGAGTGGTCCCTTAAGGTCAAAGATGAAGTCGACAAACAATTCAAAGCTGGTTTCATACAGGTTTCCGAGTATCCAGATTGGGTCGCAGACATCGTGCCGGTTCCTAAAAAGGACGGTAAGGTGCGTGTCTGTGTAGATTTACAGGATCTTAACAAGGCAAGCCCAAAAGACGATTTCCCGTTACCACACATCGATATACTGGTGGATAACACAGCTGATCATGCCCTTCTATCATTTATGGATGGGTATGTTGGGTACAATCAGATACAAATGGCAGAAAAAGATATGGATAAGACCACCTTCATTACACCTTGGGGTACTTATTACTATACTGTTATGCCATTTCTTGGGCCGCAGACAAGTTTCGTATTCAGCAAAAGTTTCCTAAACAGTTTTAACTCATTCTAAGCTGTATAAATAGGGCTTTTCATCCACTTTTATTGAAACTTCTTCTCTTTTAGATTTCTCTACTTTTATTCCTCCTTAGACTTTTATCACTTTTCCTCTCCTTATACTTTAGTCTACTTTCTTCCTTTAAACTCGGTTATTGTAAAACTTTCGGATTCGAATCGCCTTCATTCTTTTGGTAATTTTATCTAATCTTTCTTCCTTCTTCTTTGTTCTTGATTGATTCTTCTTCTTCATACTTAATTATTGTTTTATGCTTGTCGTAAATTTATTATTATTCGTCATGTTTAATCTAGTAAATTCTTTTATTAATTTTGTTGTTATTGAATTAATCATGAGTAGCTAATTTCCCTCGCTATGATTTAGGGGATCTGCGAATTGAATGTGGTCGCTAAATAATTTATAGATCTGTCAATGATATTGTGTCTGAGTTGTCAATTGTAGCATATAATCGCGATTAGTCAGTTAATGCGCATGATTCATTAATTGAATTCGGTAAACTTGAACCTAAGATCGGAAGCATGGTAAAAGTTAAATCTGCTACAAGACATTAGTTTGTCCTAATACGATCAGAAGCCTTTAGACGCATGCTAGGGTGAATAGCGGACCGGAAGGACCTTTTCAATACCCCTTAGACCAATATCTACGATAGACCTGTGACTTAGACCGTGACCATATGAGATTCGTAGTGAACCGACAATCCTAGTTTTCTCTCCATATATTTATTCATCTTTATTCGTCTTATTTTATTTTAGTTATTTCTTCTCTTTTAATTCTCTTTCCTTCACTACTTTAGTTTAGTTAACACATACATAAAAACCCCCAGATTGTTACTTAGATAGACTTTAACTGCAAGCAGGATTTATTTGTCTCCCTGTGAAATCGATCCCGACTTCCCTAGCTATATTTTTAGTTAGACCGTAGTTGGTTATTTTTTATAGGTATATGACTAGCTTATCAAATTTTGGCGCCGTTGCCGGGGAGACGGTTAATTTTACTTGTTTTTTTTAGTTTATCTTTTGTCTTAGGGAACCTTCGTTCCTTGAGACGGTTCTCATATTTTCCTTCTTAGTTCTGTGTATGCCCAGGTCTAACAGGTCCGAGATTCATCCTTTTGTTCCCGAACTCGAGAAGACTTTACGAGCTAGACGGAGTTTTTGGAGGGAAATACGTCAAGCGGAGAAATCTAATTCGCTTGACCCAGTTTCCACTAACCTAGAAGCGGAATATTTGTCCCACGAAGAGGACGACTCAAGCACAAAGTCAGGCACCGAGTCTGATATCTCAGTTCCGATCATGCCGCCGAAACTTTCTACTCACTCCGAGCCAACTCAGGCTAATATCCCAAAAGGATGGAAGCTACCTACTCCTACCACTGGCTCCTTCGAGATTCGTCCCGCTTATAACAATTTAGTGGAGCGAAATACCTTCTCGGGCAGGAAAGACAAAGACCCCGGACAGCATATGGAAATATTCACTGATTATTGTTATTCGATTCCAGTTGCTCCCGGGGTAACACAGGAACTAGTAATGGAGGCCTTATTTCCATTTTCTCTTGCAGGTCCAGCCCGTAGATGGTATCGAGACTTGGATAAACAAGCCGCCAATATTAATGACTGGAACTCATTGGCGCTTGCTTTCTATAAGCATTACTACCCTCCTCAGCGCACTAATCAGATACGGAGTCAAATAACCAGTTTTAAGCAAGGACCATTGGAAGATCTTAACGAAACATGGACTAGATTTAAGGATCTAGTCCGTTCTATTCCTCACCATGGATTCGAGGCATGGTTCTTATGTAATCAATTTTATAATGGTTTATTTGATGATAATCGTGTTATTCTTGATGGTGCAGCTAACAGACGTTTCCAAAACAATGTTGATGATGACAAGGGTTGGAAATTGATCGAGGAGATGGCCACGCATCGAGCCGAATATGGAAATCCGAGGGGTAGTGTTCGGGTAGCCGCAGCGGAAACCAGTGAGATTATGGCTCAATTTGATCATCTTCATGCCCGTCTCGATAAAATTCAGAATCCGCCTCATAGAAACGAGTCGAATCAGCAAACTGTCCATGCCATGATCAAACAGGAGGCCATGTGTGAGCGATGTGGTACCGAAGGCCACAGCGCGGGGGAATGTATGACCGGGATGGAACAAGTTCTAGATTTTCAACACTTCAAGCAAGGTAATCCCTATTCTAATTACTATAATGAGAGGACTAGGGAGCATCCGAACTTCAGTTGGACGAGTCAGAATGTGTTGAACCCAGTTCCTCAGCCGAAGCAACAAGCGTATGTTCCGCCTCATCGCGGACAACAACAAGGCTTCCAAAAGGCTCTAGCTCTTCCACCGCCAACTCAACCTCTTGCTATTCTTCCTCCACCGCCCGTGACTCCGGCTCCAGTTCCTAGCGAATATCAGGAATTGAAGAGTATGATGCAATCTCTTATGATCCAGATGCAGAAAAGTGACCAATCTAAAGATGCACAGATCAAGATGTTGGAGACGCAGGTGGCGCAGCTTGCCACAAATCAGTCTGCTAGGCAACCAGGCACACTACCGTCACAGCCGGAAAAACCGCACGATACGGCCAACGCGATTCAGCTTCGTAGCGGCCTTACTTAAGACGAGCCCAAGATGCCTAGCTATCATAATTCTGTTATTATGGATGATGTAATTGAGGATGTAATAGATGATGATGTATCGTTAAAAACTGCTGAAACTGCTGTGAATGACGAAATGGTCAATAATAGTCGACCGACTATTTCAGATAGTCGACCGAATATCATTGACAGGTTAACAGAAACTGCAGGTGAGGAGGAAAATAGTTGACCGACTATCCCTGATAGTCGATCGACTATTAATAATAGTCGACCGACTATCCCTGATAGTCGGCCGACTATTCCAGAGGCAGGATCCATATCCGAGACGGTCGCTGCTGATAAGACGTCTGATGCTGAAGTGGAAACGGGTGTTCTACAAGATAAAGCTGCTGAACAGGTCAAAATTCAAGTTCCTTTTCCTAGCCGGTTCAAGAATAAGAAGGTCGAGAACCAGTTCAGTAAGTTTATGGAGGTCATCAAAAATCTCCAGGTAACCGTTCCCTTCACGGAATTAATTACCCAGGTACCCTCTTACGCAAAATTTATGAAAGATATTCTGATCCGTAAGAGGAACTTTAATGAACGTGAGACTATTGCTTTTACTACTGAGTGTAGTGCTCTAATTCAAAGTAAGTCTCCACCCAAACTGAAAGACCCGGGTAGTTTTTTCATACCATGCACCATAGGCACCCATGTAATCGATAAAGCTTTATGTGATTTGGGTGCAAGTGTCAGTGTCATGCCCTATTCAGTTTGCGAGAAACTAAATATGGGTCAGCTTAAAGTCACATGTGTGACTCTTCAGATGGCTGATAGGTCAGTCAAACGTTCCCTAGGAGTCTTAGAGGATGTCCCCGTTAGGATAGGTAAATTCTTTATACCTGTCGATTTCATTGTTTTGGATATAGCTGAGGACACTCAAATTCCTATAATTTTAGGTAGGCCATTTCTACATACTGCAGGGGCTATTATATATGTCAAGCACGGACGCTTGATTCTAGAGGTGGGGGACGATAAAGTGACCTTTAATTTGGCCAATACATTAGATAAGCCTATGATCGAGGATACTTGTTATGCACTAGATATTATTGATGAAGTTATTCTTGATGTTTGTACGGGTTCCCTGAGTAGGGACCCGCTCGAGGCTTTGACATGTTTAGACACTTGTGCAGGTGATAAGACTAACGATGATGCTGTGTGGGATATTTTAGGAGATACACAGAAATTGACGAGCATCGACGGAGAAGTGGTAAATAGGTTGGTAGATACTTCTTATGCTGTAGAGGTAACCAAACTCGACCTGAAACCTCTTCCGTCCCATCTTAAGTATGTATTTCTAGACGATTCTGAGTCTTATCCCGTCATCGTAAGTAATAAATTAGATGAGAACCAACTTTCTGCTTTGTTGGTCGTTCTTAAAAAGAACAAGAATGCATTAGGTTACAGTCTAGATGACCTTAAGGGAATTAGTCCCGGTATTTGCATGCATCGAATTGAACTTGAAGAGGATCGCCGACCTGTTAGACAGGGTCAACGTAAGTTGAACCCGAAAATGCAGGAAGTGGTAATGAAAGAAGTGATGAAGTTATTAGATGTAGGTATAATTTATTCTGTCGGTCACTCTAAATGGGTGAGTCCTGTTCAGGTCGTCCCGAAGAAAGGCGGGACGACCGTGGTAAAAAACGATAAAAATGAGTTAATACCTACTAGAATTGTAACGGGATGGCGGATGTGCATTGACTATAGACAATTAAATGCCGCCACAAAAAAAGATCACTTCCCTCTTCCATTTATCGATCAAATGGTAGAAATGTTAGCCACACATAAGTTTTTCTGTTATTTAGATGGCTATTCAGGGTTCTTTCAGATCCCGATCCATTCTGATGATCAGGAAAAGACTACCTTTACTTGTCCCCATGGTGTTTTTGCTTATCGCAGGATGCCCTTCGGGTTGTGTAATGCCCCTGCCACCTTTCAAAGGTGCATGATGGGGATATTTTCCGAGTATATCGAGTCTATTATGGAGGTATTTATGGATGATTTCAGTGTCTACGGTATTAATTTCACTGATTGTCTAACTAACCTTGATAAAGTGATGCAGCGATGTATTGAGGTCAATCTAGTGCTGAATTGGGAGAAGTGCCATTTTATGGTCAACGAGGGAGTTGTCCTTGGGCACTTAGTTTCAGATCGAGGCATCCAAGT
Organism: Agrostemma githago; assembly: GCA_958450325.1. Lineage (NCBI taxonomy): Eukaryota > Viridiplantae > Streptophyta > Magnoliopsida > Caryophyllales > Caryophyllaceae > Agrostemma > Agrostemma githago. Next base: position 52,030,051 of record OY288254.1, read on the forward strand.
AGACAAAGCAAAGGTGCAAGTGGTCGAGCAATTGCCTCCTCCCGTTAACGTGAAGGGGGTTAGGAGTTTTCTTGGACACGCCGGATTTTATCGCCGGTTTATCAAAGATTTCTCTACAATTGCTAAACCACTCACACAATTGCTCCTTAAGGATGCCCCATTCATTTTTTCTGATGAATGTTTATCTGGTTTTAACAGGTTGAAGCAGGCTTTGGTCACAGCACCTATTATTCAGGCCCCGGATTGGGAATTATCGTTTGAAGTTATGTGCGACGCTAGTGATTATGTGGTCGGAGCGGTGCTGGGTCAAAGGAAGGAAAATGCAGTAAAGGCCATCTATTATGCGAGCCGAACTATGGATGAGGCTCAGGTGAAGTATACTACGACGGAGAAGGAGCTTCTAGCTGTGGTTTATGCATTAGAGAAATTTCGATCTTATTTAATAGGGTCGAAAGTCACAATTATACGGACCATGTGGCTTTGAAGTACCTCCTCGCGAAACAGGAAGCCAAACTGAGATTACTACGATGGATTCTTAAACTTCAGGAATTCGACCTGGAGATAAAGGACAAGAAGGGCGCTGAAAATTCTGTGGCGGACCACCTTTCTAAATTTCCATTGCAGGACGGAGGCGATACTTTACCGATAGATTATTCTTTTCCTGATGATATTTTGATGGCTATTGGTATAATGGATACTCCGTGGTATGCTGACTATGCTAATTTTCTTGTAGGTAAAATAATGCCGCCTGATTTGTCATATCAACAAAAGAAGCGGTTCCTACATGATGCTCGGCAATATTTTTGGGACGATCCATATCTTTTCAAGGAGTGTGCTGACGGACTTTTTAGGCGATGCATACCGCAATGGGAAACCAATGCCATCTTGGAAGCTTGTCATTCCTCGTCTTATGGTGGTCACCACGGTCCCGCTAGGACCGTGGCTAAGGTACTTCAATCAGGTTTTTATTGGTCATCTTTGTTTTCTGATGCCAAGTCATTTGTTTCAGGATGTGATGCTTGTCAGAGGATGGGAAATATCTCCCGGAGGCATGAGATGCCTCAGGTCGGTATTTTGGAGGTAGAGATTTTCGATGTTTGGAACATCGACTATCAAGGTCCCTTCCCGACGAGTCGAGGTAATAGGTACATTTTAGTAGCTGTGGACTACGTATCTAAGTGGGTAGAAGCCGTTGCCTCGGTCCATTGTGACGCTAAGACCGTCATCCAACTTTTCAAGAAGATTATATTTCCACGTTTTGGCGTCCCCCGAGTCGTCATTAGTGATGGAGGTATGCACTTTAAAGAAAAACAACTTATTGCATTATTGTCTAAATATGGTGTTATGCATCGCAGAGGTTTGGGGTATCACCCCCAAACTAGTGGACGGATCGAAGTTTCCAACCGGGAGCTTAAGGACATTTTGGCAAAGGTTGTCTCGAAGTCAAGAAAGGATTGGAGCCTGAAACTAGATGACACTCTATGGGCGTATAGGACCGCCTATAAGACACCGATTGGTACATCGCCTTATCGGTTGGTTTATGGGAAGTCCTGTCACTTACCCGTAGAGTTGGAGCATAAAGCTTGGTGGGCCGTTAAAGAGCTGAATTTTGACCCAAAATTGTGTGGCGAAAATCGACTTTTACAGCTAGATGAGCTCGAGGAGTTCAGGATGAATGCCTACAATAGTGCCCGTATCTACAAAGAAAAGACAAAAAGGTGGCACGATGATGGTAGGGATTTGTCGTGGAATCCCAACCGTCAATATAATAACCGGCTATTCCTACGGTAGATAGGGCAAGTCGGTTCGAATCCACGGGGACGGTAAGAGGCGTCTAGACTAGGTCGGCCCAAATACTAGACTAAGTCAACGGACTACGCTAAACTAGAGAATGATAGAAGGGGAGAGAGAGCTAGACTTAGACTAAGGTTAAGGAGAAAGCAAACAAAGGAAAACGGGCTAGGATTAGGTCGGGGTCAAAGGGGTAACGGAATGGTCGAGGAAGAATTAGAGGTGAAGGAGGAAGTAGGGTAATCTAGGTAATGCCCGGGCTCTCGCAACTTAGACTCACCTAGAGGTTCCACCTAAAACCCAACTCGGCGATACACAACACAATCGGGGTTACTAGCACGCTATAGGCCTAGGTTGAATCTGGGCTCTCGCAACTTAGACCGACCTAGGGGTCGTCCTCACCGGGCTCTCGCAACTTAGTGAGGGAACCGAACCCACAAACAAACTATCACCCACAAGAGAAAGGCAAGAAAAACAAGTATATGCAACTACTTAGTCATTCAAGCATTTCAACAAACATGTGATGTGCACCAAACCAAGAGGAAACCCAAATCTTCCACCAAAATCTCTAACAATCCCTTAATCACCCAATTAACACCCTAATCACCCTACTAACCCTAGCAAGAACAATACTCTAACATAATCATACTAATACTAACAAGATCAAGAGGATTCAACATAAGAAACAAAACTAACATAAACAAACTAGTGACAACAATAAACAACAATCAAAGATTAAAACTTGGATGATTAAAACAAGATAAAGAGTAAAAGGAGAAGAGGATTATACCAAACTAGAGGAAGAAGAAAGAACTAAACTTGCATTAATGAAGAAAACCCAAAACAAAACCACCAAGGTTGTCAATCTTGGTGGAGATCTTGAAGAATTCCAATAATACAAGAGCTAATCTATCATTAACTACTAATTATCGACTAATCTACTCTAATCTAATCTAATCTAACCTAAAGTAGTCTAGGGTTTTGTGTCTAATGAAGTGCATAAGCTTTACATAACAAGGGAAGGGTATATATAGGGTTTAAGAATGAAAGGTGAAGAAAAGAAAGCAAGGCGTGCAGCAGCAGGCCCGTCCCGGCCGAGACGGGGTGGTCCCGGTCGGGACGAGGTCGTTCCCGGTCGGGACGCCACCTTCCCGATCGGGATGGGCTCACAGTAGCCGCACTTCATGCTCACTTCATCCCGAACGGGATGGGTCTTTGTAGGCCTCCCTTAAGAGCTCTTTGGTCCCTCCTTGCTTCTCATGGGCTCCCCGTCGATTCTCGGGACTCGGGATCGGGTCTCGGAGGCTCGGGATTGGGTCCCGAGGTCTCGGGGTCGATTCCAAGGCATCGAGTCATCGTTCCTCTACTCCGTTGGCTCCAAAATGTGTATGTATTGAGTCGGAATCGCTCCAACTCTTCCAAATTGGTCTCGGAAACCTGAAACGAACTAAAGGAAGCATAAGAAGCCCCTAAACCGCTCCCAAGGAGCGATTCCACAAGGAAAATGGGACCAAAACACTACGAAATAGGCACTACAGATGACACTTATCAACTCCCCCACACTTAACCCTTACTCGCCCTCGAGTAAGCGCATACTACTACTAAACTATCCGAGTGGGTATTAGCGCACCCTACGCCCCTTCAACTCACGCGAGTGCACTTAGAGGACAAGTGCACTCCGCAAGGCAAGTTGGGTCTTGCGAAAAAACTGTGGATGCAACCGGACACCAAACACACAAACAAACACGTAATCGGTCGCACCCAAAACAAAAGAAATACCGCTTCCCTCTAAAAGCGGTGAAAGAAACACCGGTTTAGGACTCGAGGTAAGTGACAACGTTCCCAAGCTAGCAATACAGACCAAGGTGGACTAAACCCTAATAGTATGACGATAAAGCAACAAAAACGTTGGTAACTTACCTAGGTCCTCCTAACTTTCTAAAAACGTACTACGGGACGATCGGCGGAGTGGAAAAGTGAAGAACCACGGTGTTAGTCGACACTGTAGGTAAGTGAGAACCCGCCCCCTTTAGCGTGAGCCAAGAGGGTCGTCCCATGTCCAAAACCGCCTAACTAGTCCAAGTAAAAAGGTGGAAATATGCAAAATGAGGGAAGACCGACTAATGCCGCTATCATCCTTCCTCGGGACTCGGTCCTTTGGTAGGCTCTTCATGGCAAAAGTCGGAAAAAGGCTTATTTTTGTGGGGATTTGTTTTTGTGAGACGGGTTTTCTTTTGGCATTTCCTTTCTTTTCGACGTTTTGATTTGTTTGTTGCCATGCCATTTCTTTTTCTTCTTTTCTATTTTCTTTTTGGCTTTTGTGCCTTTTCTTTTTCTTCATTTCTTTTCTTTCTTTCATTTTTTTTTCTTTTTTTTTTCTTTTCTTTTCTTTGCCCTTTTGGCAAGATTTGGCATTTTGGCACTTCTTTGACAATTGAGAAAGAGAGAAATCAACAAATTGCATTTTATTGTGTGATATGTGTAGGAGGTAGGGAAATGGGTGAGTCGGGAGCGCGCTTTTCCCTTCAAACCCACAAAAAGTGGAGAACCTGGACTAATCAAACAATCCTAAACACGGTCACCTAAGGGACGAGACTCGGTAACCAAGGCCTTTTCACACCGTGGGTGGTCATAATGGTCAAAAGTGCAAATCCCGTAGTAAATCCCTAGTAAGCTAGGTGGACTCAAGGTAAAGGACCAACGAATTCATTGATTTAAGGTCATTCTACTAGACTAAAGCCCAATACTCGATTTATACTACTAGGAGGGGAAAGTAAGCACTCACACACTAGCCTCTAAACCGGGTTTTCGAAAATGGTTTACGCACAAGACACACAACACAACACAAAACAAAGACTCAACGAGAACGAAAGAAAAAGAAACAAAAGCAACGAAACAAAAAACAAAACAAAACAAACACATACACAACACAAACACCACCCCGATCATCCAAACAAGCCACCAAATCAACCACACTTTACAAAGCTCCACCCGAGCACACAACATCACAATCTCCTCCAAACTCCGCAAGAGGTAAGGAAGAAAAAGGGATAAGATGTTACCGGGAGTAGTCTTGAAAGCCTTCCAAAGATAACGACGATTTAAGCGACCTATAAGGAAAGAGGGAGGCAAACACGCACAATACGACAAAAACACGATACAAAAACATAGAAGGAAAACACACAAAAAGGAAAATCTTTTTGATTTTTGTGAAAAAATTTCAAATTTTTAGGGTTTTTGAAGATTTTTTTCCAAAAAACTACAAAAATAAAGCTAACTACCCTAGAATATCGCTCCTTCACACTTAAACCGAGCCATGTCCTCATGCTCGATCGTAGGGTGCGGAGAGACAAAAGAAAAAGAAAGGAAACTACGAAAATAAAGCTAAAAATCAAAAATAAAGCGAAGAAAAGGGTAGAAGGTGTCCGGCCGGGGTGTAATCAAGTCACCATGGGCCGAGACGAGAAAAAGATATGGATGGGGGAAGAAATAAAAGAAGGAAATAAAAGGAAATGGGAGGGGAGGGCTAGGTGTAATCAAGTCCCCTAGCCCGGATTCCGCCTAAATCCGACTAAATCCTAAAAAAGAAAGTGAAAATCTTGTAAAAATTTGGATTTTGAAAATGACTCTCGATGTAGTCACATCATCGAGAGTCGGGAGCAACAACTACCGAGGCCTCGAAGGCCACCATGACATCAAGACACAAAAGTGTACAAGGGGAAGGGAATAACCAAAGGAAAACAAGCAACAACAAAAACGGAAAAGAAAGGATAGTTGTCATACCATAGGTTAGCAACTCACTCTCTCCATCGTCTCATAGATCAATATAAGCACTTGCTTGTCGTCATCTTTGCTATCCCGCTTCAAGCTTGATAGAACCGCATGATAGAGGTAGTAATGGTGCGAGGGGGTGGGATTTGATGTGGATCTCGGTGTGTAAAGTGAGGTGTACGGGTCATATGATAGGAACAAGGAGGAGTAGGGAGGTTGGGAGGGGGTATAATGGATGGGTGGAGTCAAAGGGGACCATCCCGGTCGGGATGGATGGTCCCGATCGGGTTGATAAACCCTTCCCGATCGGGAAGCTCTCGTCCCGGTCGGGAACACACTCCAGTGAGTCCGAATTTTTGCACCTTCATCCCGATCGGGATGGCTCCTTCCCGTTCGGGATTCCTCATCCTTCCCGGTCGGGAAGCCTTCTTCCCGGTCGGGATGAGTCTTCTTTGCTTCCCCAAGCCCAAAAGCTTATCAAAGCTTCAAAAACCGACTTCCTCGCTCGCAAACCAAACTCCATCATCAACCACTCCTTTCTAGGAGTCACCTTCACTTCACCTATCACAATATACTCAAAGTACACATCAAATTCACTCCCTCACATCGCTCATCAAAATACCAAAACAATTACAAGAATCCCACAAAAACAAAAGAGTCCTAGAAACAAAAATCACAAATACAAGCACAAGTACTCTAAAGAAGAGGAGAGGGGAATATACAACATGACGGTTCTTTTAGGAACTCCGTCAAACCTAGGATGGTGGACTCTTCTTCAACCGTAGCCCTCAAGGGCATGGAGGAGCAAGTCGAACGCGCTACCGACATCATAGTGAAGGCCCAAGAAGCGCTCGAGATTAACCGACCTCCACGGCCTCCAAGGAGGAGGCAAGAAGTAGGAATCCCAAGACCCGACATCATCTTCAAAGTAGTCTCCGGGGTCTCTCCATCCTACAAGCTTCACCGACCTCTTCCTCCCTAAGCATTGCCTCCAATCACAAGCAAGCTTCATCTCCAAGAAACAAGGCACAAAAAGCGGTTTTGGCCTCACTTCCTCGTTGCACACCCCCACACTTGCCTCAAGTTTTGGTTCCCCACCTTCATCACTTGGCCCCACATCATCTTGGAGGAGAGGATCGAAACGTCTACCGGCGGCTTCAATCTCTTCCAACCCATCTCTCGGTGTACTAGCAAGGGGCTCATGATGCCTATCCACGTTCTCGGACAAGGGCAACTCGAGGCTAACAATTTCACCCAACAACTTCACAAACTCTACCAACCCATCCAACTCACTATCCTCCTCCAATTCTTCACCAACGATGCCTTCACCAAGAGTTATCTCCTCATTCGTCTCTTTTTGGGTAGACAATTGAGGTTCTTCAAAGCAAATCTCTCTTTCAAAGGGAACTACATCGGCGGCTTCGTGATTAGGTTGCTCCTCTCTCTCAAGTGGGCACCCTCCATCTAAATGTGATGCTCGGGATAAAGACATTACGGTTTGAACCGCTAATGCATTTAAATGAGCATTCCTCGCCTCGTTTCCCCTTCGAATTTGGGCCATTAATTCCTCTTGTTGTTTTCGCAATTGAATGGCCGTTTCTTGAAGGCTCCTTTGCATTTGAAGCATCGATTGATGTAACTCTAAGTTTGACGATTGGTGGTCATTGGGGTCTTGTAAAGCTCCTTGATAATCTTGATGATGCCCATAGGGTGGGGCATCATATTGTTGGTAGCAAGGTTGGGGTGATTGGTAGTATTGTGGGTCATGGGGTTCATATTGTGGTTGGGGTGGAGGGTAATATGGTGGGTTTTGGGAATATTGGCTTCCATAAGGTGAATCTTGAGTGTCCATGGTGGGTTCACATTGATAACTAGAGTAGTAGTCACCATGATTGTAGGATTGATAGTCATTCACTTGTTGGTAGCCGTTTTCATAACCTTGAGGATCATACCCGTCTTGATTACCCCAAGAAGCTAGATTATGGTAGGGGGACGTCATGTCATAGCTTTGGTTCAAGGAAGAAGAGGAGTAGCTCATATCGGCTCCCGAGTATGTGGAGTTTAGATCGAACCCCATGCTTGCTCGAAAATCGTAGTCCATACCCGGTTGGAAACCACTCATTCTAGCAACCGTCCGTTTAAGCGGCTCTGAGTTGCAAGAAGAAGATAATCACCACCTCTAAGCACAAACTGTAGACTAAGAACAAACGTGAGAAGCCTAGTGCTTTTTGGGCACTAGACAAGAGAGAAATAAACCACACATACACAAGAAGCAAAGTAACCAAAAGAAAAAAGAAAACACAAACACAAAGACAAAGTCGAGTAACTAGGTAAACAAAGTCCAAACTAGCACCATCCCCGGCAATGGCGCCGTTCTTGTATGCCTCCTTTAAGAGCTCTTTGGTCCCTCCTTACCTCTCATGGGCTTCTCGTCGATTCTCGGGACTCGGGATCGGGTCTCGGAGGCTCGGGATTGGGTTCCGAGGTCTCGGGATCGATTCCAAAGCATCGAGTCATCGTTCCTTTACTCCGTTGGCTCCAAAATGTGTATGTATAGAGTCGGAATCGCTCCAACTCTTCCAAATCGGTCTTGGGAACCTGAAACGAACTAAAGGAAGCATAAGAAGCCCCTAAACCGCTCCCAAGGAGCGATTCCACAAGGAAAATGGGACCAAAACACTACGAAATAGGCACTACAGATGACACTTATCACACGATAAGCGTATCATTCCGAGAGAGTTTAAAGCAGGCGAAAAGGTGTTATTGTTCAATTCTCGTCTTCGTCTTTTTCGTGGGAAATTAAAATCCAGATGGTCTGGCCCCTATACGGTAATTTCGGTTTCTAAATTTGGGTCGGTCGAGCTTGAAAAATCTTCCACGGGAAATCGCTTTAAGGTTAATGGTCACCAAATAAAGCACTACCACGAGGGAGGCGAGACATGAGGGGAAGTCGAGGTTTTGTACCTCGAAACAGTCACTAACTGAGCAAGGTGACTATGGTCGTGCGGGACCTTAAACCAGCGCTGACCGGGAGGCAACCCGGGTTGTAAAACATTTGTACCTGCATCTAGTTAGTCAGAGCATATTTAATTTTCTGCATTATAGATTTTGTGAGGGTGAGAACGAGGGTCTAAAGGTTTGAATTGAGTTTTGCAGAGAACATGCTGCTGACGGAAAACTGGAATGAGTCAACAATAGTCGACCGACTATTTTTATAGTCGGCCGACTATTCTTATTGTCGACCGACTATTCCAAAAGTCGGTCGACAATTCCGGCAATTATCGCGCACCTTGGCTGACTATTTCCGTTGAATAAGTTTTTTTTTCTCTCTTTACTCTACTTCAGTTACTTTTATTTTGAAATCTTTAACTCCTAAACCCTTCTCTCTCTCTCACTTCTCCCACCTACCTTCATCCTTAACCTTCATCCTCTTTATTCAAACCTTCACCCTCTTCATTCAAATCTTCATCTTCAACCTCTACCCATTTTCTTTTCTCCATCCCTTTTCTTCTCTAATCTTTTCATCCTTTGCTAGTTTCTTGTCTTTATTGAAATTGCAACTACTTTCCAGCCATTCAAGTAAGTTTTCTTGGGTTGATTTTCATTTTTTTCGTCTGATTGCTTCGCTGTATGCTGTCTACCGTTCGCCAGAAGTCGCCGACTGTCAGAATAGTCGGGCGACTAATCTGATATTCGGACGACTATCGTCTCTGTCGGGCGATTTTTCGCTGCTTCCTGGGATTTGTCGCGATTTCTCAAGGGTCGTTTTCAGCATATGATTTTGATTTTCGGCTTAATTTCTCTCAGATTTATGCCATTACTCATTTGTTTACCTAAATCAATTGATTTCTTTCACATTATAATGTTTTTTACCTCAAATTTCAGTTTTGATATTAGGGTTTTTGATTTCAATTGATTTGGGGGTTTTTGTGTGAGTAGTACACTAGTCTGATTTTTGCTATTCCAGGTCGAAATGGATGCAAAAAGACAACGCCAGGGAAGCACAAGGCGTCGGGTCGACATTAGCCGGGAGTCAGCGCCGACTCAGGATGTCGTTCCATTTCCCGAGGAGAGCATACCGGAATACCCCAACATTCAGTTTACCTCGGCTGATCAGAGGGAGCGCTTTTTCCAGTTGGCAGCTCTTAAGGTAACCCCGACACGGTTCCTGGACCGTGAGCTCTTGGGCAGGTTAGGCATTTATCAGCCTGTTGTCGACTTACTTAATGGTATTGGTATGAGTGGGCTAATTTATATGCTTGCATTCATATATAAGGGTCTTACTCTAGAATTTTTTTAGTAGCTTCAGTTTCTTTAGTGACATAAACTGGGACACACCATGCATTTTTTTCAGACTCTTTAACACGAGTTTTTCTAGGACCGTTCGCGAGTTCGGTCAGCTTTTAGGTGTCACTAGCGAAGTGGACTCAATACATCCCCCTCGCCGTCTAGCCAATGATATATGGTCTTGCATTACTGATCGTATTACGGGTCGTAAACGGGGCAACGAAGTCCATCACCCGGCCATCCGATATTGGCTTCGTCTGATAGGGTGCACCATTTACGGACGTACTGAGCCGAACAATGTTAATGCTGATGAGTTGGAAAGTCTAGCAGGCTATCTTAACATCGATAGCAAGCGGCCATATGTCATGAATGTGGCCGCCCTTGTTGCCCACCATTTCCAACATATTGGAAATGGGCTTATAGCTGTCATTCATTGTGGGGGTCTCATTTCCCACATCGGTCATAGGCTATTATTGGACTTCCCGTACGGGGAGGAACCTATAGGACACGATCTTCCATCTGCCGCGCGACTCGATAGTCGCCTTTTGAACTTTTCTGTCCTTAGGAGTCTTCATTGGCTAGGTCCAGATTTGCGTTGGCGCATAGCAAAGGATGAATCGGTTATCCTCCCTTACAATCTACAACCTCTTACCCCCTTCCCCGATCTCCCCTTTGGTCCTGAAAGGGACCCTCCACCGTATCCCTCCTATTTGCTACCACTTAGGAGGGATCTTCAGACCCCAACACACTTCGCACCCGAGACGGGTGGACCGTCTCGACCTCCTCGACAATCTCGAGGGGGTGGCCGATTGACTAGCCGTTCATCACATACACCATCTTTTGCGGCTGAACCTTCGGACCCACCACGGCCTCCTTATGCATTTCCATATACTGATTATTCTAATATGCCTGCATATCCTGCCCACTTCATGCCTTCTCCGCCATATGTTACACCTGCGGTCCTCGACCAAGCGGCGGTCCCTGGAATGCTTAATGAGTTGTGCCACCGGATATCAACGGTACAGCTAAATCAGGCACTTTCCTACAGGTTGGCACCCGATTTACTACACCTATCCCGAGGAAGGCTATGGTAACAATGTCGGGAATGAGGAGAGAGATGACGAGGAGGGAGATGACAATGATGGAGGTGACGATGATGGAGATGACGATAGTGGTGGTCAGGAGGAGAGCGGTGACGAGAGCTCCGATTAGGACGGTTTGGGGAGGTCTCCGTTTTTATATATCTTGTAAGTACTTCTTTTTCTTTTTGCACTTCCATCGTTTTGCATTCCTTCCCCATATTTATTGTTGCCTCTTATTGTTTGTTGTACACAATGAGGGCATTGTGCGATTTGGTTTGAGGAGGGTATGCATCTGTCTATTTTCATCCATCTGTATATTTCTTGCATTTTCGCATGCATAAAAAAAATCAAATCACAAAAATATGTTTTTGCATTTAGTCGAGTCTTAGTTGAGTCGGAATGCTATGTAGCGATGATGATATTGCTTTTATGTTCATTAGTTGCTTATGCTAGTGCGACGTGAGAGTTTTTTTGTATATAATTACATGCGGCATTCTTGCATCTTTGATTAACGGTACTAAACGAATAAACTTGACTCATTGTTGGCAAAATACTCAAATTTGTAAGGAACTAGAGCCTTAAACTGATGACATTCATGATCAGTTTCATTAGGTTGAGAGTAGTACTTCTTATGAGACATGTAATATCAAACTGCATAAGCATGACATTCGTCTCTTAAGTACATGTATGTTTTTGACTCGTGGTTTTGACATGTGCGAAAAAGGCAAATCCTTTCTTTTAATTAATTCCCATGAGCCTCACATAGCCAAATTGAGCTGTTTGACCCATTTTTCAACTACATGTCATATATTGCCTACCCTAGTCAAGCTAGTAGATTAGTTGGACGGAATTGTTTTTTTCGGGTTGATTTTGGTACCATGATGATTGAAAAAAAGGGGAATTGAAAAAAAAAACTGAAAAGAAAAAAATCAATGAAAAAGAAAAATTTGAATGAAAAGAAAAAAAAAAGAAAGGAAAGAAGAAGAAAAGAAAAAAAAATGAAGTGAAACTAGAAGAAGAATGTATTTTTGCTATGAGAAAAGAATTAATCTCTCTAATTTCATAGTTATTGGTGAGAAGCGATTTTTATAAGGCGCTTGTTACTATGCCTAAATTCTTCGACTAGAGTTTGGTGAGAACGGAATGAATTCTATGTTGGGTGTAAGGAATACTAGCTTGGCTTTTACCTCCTCATATCCATATCGTTTTGCCCCTTCTTACCCGATTAACCTCACTTTATACCATATGTAAGTCCTTGGCACGTGTCTTTTCTCGATAAGAATGCGTATGTACGGTTGGTAGAGATTAATCTCATGTTAGATTGCATGCATGTTCTTGTAGGTCGCAGTTTAGGCGAGTGCTTTGTCTTTCCATTTCTACATAAACTCTCAATATCACCCGTTTTGTGTGATGAGCGATCCGTGAGAGTCCGACATAGACGAGTCTTGCAAGGTTGAAAGTTCAGTATTGTTGTCATTGGTCAAGTTTGTTGTATGTGGTTGTTTACATTTATTTTAATCGTTGCGCATTGGTTAGGTAACTTTGGAGCATATTCCGCTATGGGTTATGTACTTTCCATTAGGATTGAGTTATCGTTTTGTGCTTGCTTGAGGACAAGCAAGGGTTTGGTTTGGGGAGATTTGATGCGCGTAGTTTATATACATTTTTTATGCTCTTATTACGCGCATTCTCGTGTTTATTGAATAGTGAAAACTATTATTTTGGGTGGTGTGTATTGTCCTTTTGCAGGAACGGAAGACAAAGGAGCTAAAACGAACCAAAACCGAGGCAAAACGAAGCTGGAAGAGGTGATCGCTGAAGTAGGCAAAATAGTCGACCAACTATTGGAATAGTCGGCCGACTATTCCTTGGGCCACAGACAAGTTTCGTATTCAGCAAAAGTTTCAAAAACAGTTTTAACTCATTCTAAGCTGTATAAATAGGGTTTTTCAGCCACTTTTATTGACACTTCTTCTCTTTTAGATTTCTCTACTTTTATTCCTCCTTAGACTTTTATCACTTTTCCTCTCCTTATACTTTAGTCTACTTTCTTTCTTTAAACTCGGTTATTGTAAAACTTTCGGATTCGAATCGCCTTCATTCCTTTGGTAATTTTATCTAATCTTTCTTCCTTCTTCTTTGTTCTTGATTGATTCTTCTTCTTCTTCATACTTAATTATTGTTTTATGCTTGTCGTAAATTTATTATTATTCGTCATGTTTAATCTATTAAATTCTTTTATTAATTTTGTTGTTATTGAATTAATCATGAATAGCTAATTTCCCTCGCTAGGATTTAGGGGATCTGCGAATTGAATGTGGTCGCTAAATAAGTTATAGATCTGTCAATGATATTGTGTCTGAGTTGTCAATTGTAGCATATAATCGCGATTAGTCAGTTAATGCGCATGATTGATTAATTGAATTCGGTAAACTTGAACCTAAGATCGGAAGCCTGGTAAAAGTTAGACCTGCTACAAGACATTAGTTTGCCCTAATAAGATCGGAAGCCTTTAGACGCATGCTAGGGTGAATAGCGGACCGGAAGGACCTTTTCAATACCCCTTAGACCAATATCTACGAAAGACCTGTGACTTAGACCGTGACCATATGAGATTCGTAGTGAACCGACAATCCTACTTTTCTCTCCATATATTTATTCATCTTATTCGTCTTATTTTATTTTAGTTATTTCTTCTCTTTTAATTCTCTTTTCTTCACTACTTTAGTTTAGTTAACACAAACATAAAAACCCCCCGATTGTTACTTAGATAGACTTTAAATGCAAGCACGATTTATTTGTCTCCCTGTGAAATCGATCCCGACTTCCCTAGCTATATTTTTAGTTAGACCGTAGTTGGTTATTTTTTATAGGTATATGACTAGCTTATCAAATGTTATGCAAACAGCGTTTTGACTAAACATGTGAATTATGTTTGACTACGTCGTTTAATGCATCTAAACTAACATCAAATTTATTTTAGCATGCGAGGTTCGTTTTAGTACAATAAAACAAAAAATGAAAAAAAAAAACGACAATAGATTACAACATACGAGCGGCATACCACCCGGAAATACAATGCCACAAACGATAATATACAACAATTGTGATAATAACGGAGCGTAAATAAATTAGACGATGTAAATACGATACGATGCCTGATTTTGAAAAGACGAACACGTGATGGACTTAGCACGTGACGACCGAAGTCGTTGAAAATATTTTATCGGGGCTCGAAATATGTTGAAAGGCTCGCGACTTCGATGTACCAGGGGCCACTCGATCGAGTCATAGGGAGGACTCGACCGAGTGGTCTTAAAAAAGCATTCTGCCCCGATTTAGAGGTGCCACTCGATCGAGTGGGTCTGGGTCGAGTAGGAGTCTCTTTTAGAGATCTAGTTTCATCTCTTACGAGTTTGTTCGGTTGCTTTTCTCTTCTTTGTAGCTGATTGTTGTAGTTTTTGACTCTGAATCTGATTTCCAAAGCTGCGTGACATATTTTTATGCCTCGGAAACGTCTTTGACCGGGGTTTGATTCGGTCGCTAAAAGACGGTTTTGCCCTTGGTGTCGGTTTTGACCCAAATTAATCTTATTTGATTGGAAATGACCTACTGGGCCTGAATTTAGGGTCGGTTTTATGAGATTTGTACTCCGTAAAAAGCTAAAGCCAAATACTAACGAATTTGAGCCCATATTCGGGTATATTAAGCATGTTTGCATCCGATCATCATCGGGTGTTTTTTTGGAACCGCTATAGACACCTAGCGGCCAAATGTGGGTGTCTACAGAGCCCCCACTGTGACTGATGAGGCTTGGACAAGGCGAAAGTCAGAGTAGCTACGAGGCCAATCGAGGATTAAGACCTGGGCAGACTTCCGGTCGATCGGGTCGTTTATAGCCCATTAGACTTGCGTGAAAGGGCTCGCCAGCCATAAGATAGAAATCATACCTGAGTTCTGTTATCAGGGGTAGCTCCGTGTGGACTTGTTCTTGAAGCCCTGGGTGTATCTGTATCTGGATACATCCCATATTGAAGCTGCGCAGGAGCTTGCCTAAGAAGCCCTGGATGTATATGTTTGCAGATACATCCCATCTCAGAACTACGCGGGAGCTTGCCTAAGAAGCCCTGGGTGTGCCCGTTTGCAGACACATCCCGATTACGCGGGAGCTTGCCTAAGAAGCCCTGGGTGTGTCTGTTCGCAGACACATCCCAATTCAAAATTATGCGGGAGCTTGCCTAAGAAGCTCTGGGTGTGTCCGTTTGCAGACACATCCCGAATTACATGCGTCACTTAGGTGAACTAACGCTGGGGAGATAAAAACTTGACGTTCCCTTGGGAAGCACAAGCTGGTACCTGAAATGTTAGTTATATAGGTAGAAATAGCAAATATAGCAGATAGAAAATGTAATTAACATCTATAAACTGACTTGCGCTGGGGAAAATGATTTTTGCTTCATTTTGAAATCGAAGTCCTAAAAGCAACTCACGTGCTAGGAAATAGGTTTTCAAAATTGAAAGGGGTAGAAAAGAAAATTTGCAATTTAAATAGACCGAAATTTGACCTCGTCGAAAAGAATTTTCTCAAATGGCTAAGTTTTGCAGATTTCAAAGCAAGAATTTGAAGAAAGAGGTATACCGACAGACTCGACTCTAGACGTAACAGGACGAGTTGACAGACACGATTGGACTCTCGAGGGGTTGGACTGTGACTTAGGGGGGTGGGCCACCTAAGATGACAAGACTCCTAAGTTGCGGTATTCCATAGCCTAGGCGAGTGGCAACATAGTCGAACATCAAAATGGGAAAGATCCGCTATAGGGGGATTGTAGTAGTCTGTAATGAGACCGTTTTGGCATGACAAGACTTAGTAGTAGCAATGTTGTAGTCTAGCGCTCTTTCGAAAAAAAAAATTGGTTTTGGGGTATATTCCCAAAGTAGGAGTTGCTTCGAGTCCTTGACAGATTCTCGTCTTCGCCTGGGCCGAGTACTAGGACACACTATAGAAAGGAGGCTAGATTTTGAAAGTATTTGGATTATGTAAGTGGATGGAGAACTTCTGCCTAGGAGAAGCCCCCAGAATGACAAAGCTAACTGTTAAGAACATGAAAGTGTCGTGATAGGAATGACGGTGCTTTTTGAATGTGTGTCAATGTGGGTGGTTGTGCCTCTGTTGAAAGGATGCCTACGTATTCACATGTGGTGAAATCAAATCAAGCCGTAGTTCAGTGATTGAAAGATATATTATGGTGCCTAGTTTATTAGGGCTTTGTGTGTAATTAGCCATAGCGATGGTGTAGGCTAGGTGTGTTCCCAATGATATCTTGATCAAAGGGCTGGAACAATTAGGATGTTGATCCTGTGTGAGCGTTCACCGGGGTAGCCCCCAAAGGTGGTGTGACCTATTTGGGCATGTTCTATGCCGACCGCAGGTTGAGTTCCCGTGTTTGGGGCTGGTAACTGGTTTGGAAATTTTTGGAAATGTGGAGCTAGGTTGCAAGTGGCTCTGATGTTCTGAAATCTGGAACTCAATTTTGTGGAGCTAAGGCTTCGAGGGTAAGGTATTGTAATATGGTATAAAAGGGGAAAGTCGAGTAAAAATGATCGGGGTAGGTTTGATAATGCGGGATCTGATTTCCATGTCTGGCCCTAATGGTTAGGGTGTATCCTATAGAGCCTAAATCCTTAAAATTCTGGGTTGTCTCTTAGTCTAGGTCTCGGGAAGGTCTTGAGGGTTGTAATGTGGGAAGGCCGGATGTGATGTTAGCTGACCAGCTTGATTGTCTCTCCCCTATTTGATGTTATGTGCATTGATAATTTTTGAATTGACCGTACTTGGTCAAGGGACTTTCACTTGAGTTGACCGCTAACTACAGTCATAGGTTTTTGAATATATTTTTTGTAACTCCCCGTTATTTTCCGAGTCATTTATAAGGTGTTATTTTTCTATTTTATTTAAATCGGGTTTTAAGTTGGAAAAATATTTTCAATATCGTTATATTATAAATTTTTGTAAGTATTTTGGGTCTTCTTATTATTATAAATCGGTTTTGACTTTAAAAGTAGAACATTAATTTCAAATTGACTTATTTTTTACTTGGACTCCGTCTCAAACACAAAAAGGAAAAAAAAAAAACCTAAATCATCTTTAAAACCCTACGTGCACCTCCACCCCATCATTCACTCACCCTTTTCTTATTTCTTACTTATGCAGCCCTTAACTTCTTCTCCTTCCTCTGATTTCTGTTTGATCAATCATTCGAAATTGTGAACCAATTTTGATCCTTATCTGCACCAACTCATTATACATCCTCCTACATCAAATTGTAAGTCCCGATTTATTTATTTCCTTTATTAGTAAAGATATTTATTCATCCTTTTTCTTTAATCGATCAATCGAGTCTCGTAAGTAAATTTTATAAGTTACTAAATTACGGGTATTGTTTGAATAATACTTCAGAGTGACTCTACTGCACTTAATCGTCAATTTGAGAGGTCGTATTTGGATTTCCGGTGTTGGGTTGCTGAACTTTCTATTATGTGGGTCTCATTGTAGTTATTTTTGGAGTTGATTGTCTCTGGTTCATAATTTAAGTTGTTAACATCGTGAAGTAGTACGTAGTATATGAATTAAAGAAATCAGTGTGTATGGGTGGTGGTGTACAGAGACACATGGACTTGATATTGAAATTGAGATTGGTGTGAACATATGAGCAAGTTTCATACCCACGTAGTCATGGACAAGAACTTAGGTTAGTAGCGAGCAGATTTTTGGTTCTGGTTAGTCGATTTGAGCTAGAAGGTATTGATATTTTGACCGTATGAGTGAGTTAGTTAATTAGAAGCTAGTCACTTGATATAAAGGGTTGATATTGTCTTGATATTAATGAGTTGGAGAGTTGAGTTAATGAACCATTTATATTCTTTGTAGCTTGTGGGTTCGAGGAGAAAGAATTTTTGGATTAATACTAGCTGAGTTTTGACCGTCTTGAGAGGTAAGGACGTTTACCCTTTTCACCTTTAAGTAAAGAGCATGTTCGGTTCAAATTATATTTTTAAAGCGGTTTTATAAATTATTTTTTCAATGGTGAATTTTTATGATACTCGTAATATTTTGAATATTGAACTTGTGACATGAGTCACACATTGGTATTGTTTCGGTAAAATTTTTGGAGATTATAACAGACTCTGGGAGCTATGTTGGTCTAGTTGGTTTAAGGTGCGTTTACGACGTTCCTGGGACTTCGTCCCGAAACTGAACTCTTGGCCCGAGTTATAATTGAGTGGGGTAACCGGCCCCCATTTGCTAGGTAGTTAGACTTTCTCCTTTGGCAGCATCATACTACTGACTGTCCAAATGCGAGAGGTGCGCACTATATAAGTCGAACTAAGCACAGGTGATACCTCTAGACCGTGCAAGGGTAGGACCTTGGCACACAGGTGGTGAAAAATATATTTTGGTTGGTTTTGATTTCGACTACGATGTTTTTTTTTAAGTATTATGGTTTGGTTTCGAACGGTGAATTTCAAACTCTGGATTCAGTTTACTACAAATTATAATTATTGTGTATGTTTCACTATATTATATTTTTACTCAGATTTGCTGACGTCCTTTTGTTTTGGGTTGTTCCCCCGCTGGAACCTGTACCTATTCGTTATTTTGGGTACAGTTGATAGTACACTTCATATGCTGCATGAGTGCATTCTGGTTTTGGGTTTTGGCTGAGCGAGGAAGGATTTTAATTATTTAACTTTGGCTCCGAGCTATTTATATTTATATTTGATTTATTGGATTGAGATTGTTCTAAACCGTTTCGGATTTTGTAAGACTTAAGTCTTCCGCTGCAACGTTTTCATTTAATTAATTATTAAAATTCCACTTCGTTTCAATTATTTCTATCAAACTTCTTTTTCGGTTGATTTATATCATTTTATTTGTCTTACACTTGGCTTTGTGAGCTAAGTGCGGAGTAACAGCTTTGAATTTTCCGTTTCGGTTTGTTATTTAGGTCGCGAAAAATTTAGGGCTGTTACAGTTGGTATCAGAGCAATAGGTCTTTCCGAAATGTTTTGAAAAATTTGAAATGGTTTAAAAAAAATTTACTACCTTTGTAAAAAAAAAAATCTTTCTTTCAAAACCGAGAGTGTTGGGTGGATTGGGTGCATTGCATACGCATGAATTATGTTATTTATATTTGTCTTGCTTTAGTGCTATTACCTTACCTGATTGAACTGTGAAAGAGGCAAGCTCTAATTGCGCTACTATTGGAATAAAATATCTCAGGTCTAATTGTAATGAGATATCATTTACTGGAATTTGGGAAGCTTTTTGGTCATGAATAAAGAGAATCGAAAACTAAGAATATAGACATTGTTTTGGGTAGTTTTCTAGTGAATCTATTTCAGCTCATGTTCCGGGTGCATCTCACTCTTTCATTTCAGTGGATAAATTGAATGCAGAACCTAGCGAAATTTTGGATTTTGATTTTGCCTTGTCATGTAGGGACTTAGTAAACTGTAAAAGGATATATAAGAATTTGTCTGTGTTTATTAGTGATCATGATTTTGAGTTAGACTTGTTAGAATCCTCATGACCCTTACTTTGATATGATTTTCGAGGATGGATTGGCTCGATCGGACCTCATTGGGCTAATATTGATTGTGTACATAGTAGAGTTTCCTTATGAGGACCTAAAATGTGAGAGTACCTTATTGGACATAGCTTATCTATCTGGGGGAGCTTAGCTGATTTTGGGCCATATAAAAGATTTCATATTAAACACCCCGACCTGAGTGAATTTCCAGTAATAAGTGAGTTTGTTGATGTGTTTTCTGAGGAAATACCAAGAATGTCTCCAAGTAGAGAAGTCGTGTGAGATTGTTGACCTAGTGACATGGACGGGCCCAATTGTTAAATCACCATATCGTAGGGAACCCTTATCAATGCTAGAACTTAGGAAACAACTAGACGAACTGATGGGAAAAGGATAATTTAGGCATAGTGTGTCGCATTGGGGTGCCTCTGTTTGATTTGTGGAAAAAGAAGGATGAAACGTTAAGGTTGCGTATTGATTATTGGGAATTGAAACAAGTTACTATTAAGAATATGTATCCCTTACTACGAATATAGGATTGAGTACTTATTTGACCAGTTGAAGGAAGCCTATATTTTCTCTGAAATTACGATTTTTGGGAACCATCAATTGATGATAGTGTTTGAGGATTTACCTGAGAGTATATTTTCTACTAGATATGGCTATTGTGAGTTTACTGTGATGCCTTTTGGGTTGACTAGTGCACTTGATGAGTTTATGGATTTGATGAACCGAACTTTGAGGACTTACCTAGATAAATTTGTTGTGATATTCATTGATGACATAGTGATTTATTCAAAGAACGAAGAAGAGCATGAAGAACATTTACAAATTATCTTACGCATCTTGAGAGAAAAATAGTAATTGCTAGATTTTCGAGGTGTGATTTTTGGCTGGTTTGCGTAATTTTTGGGGCATTTTATATCAAAGGATGGAGTATCGATAGATCCTGATAAGGTTGTTAAGGAGTGACGTAGACCGGAATCTGTGTTTGGAAATCGCATTTTTTGGGTTTAGATGGTTACTATAGGAGATTTGTGAATTATTGAGATTTTATAGATCAATGATTACACTAATGTATAAAGCCACAAAAAAAAATATTGGGATGAGGGGTGTGAGGAATCGTTTTGAAGTTTAAAGGAAAATTTTGACCACTGCTTTGGGTTGGCCTTGCTGGATGAAAATGAAGCTTATGAAGTATATAAATATTCTTTTTAAGAATGGATTAGGTTGTGTTTTGAACGGAATAAGAGAATGATTGCTTATGCGTTTACGCAGTTGAACCTTTCTGGAAAAAATTTCCCTACTTATGATTTAGAGTTAGCAACCGTAGTCGTTATCTTGAAATTTGGAGACATTATCTGTTTGATGTACCCTTTAAGGTTTTTATGATCACAAAAGTTTAAGATATATATTTACCCTTTAGGAGCTAAACGTGAGATAGAGGAGGTGGTTGAATTTGATTGAGGACTATAAGATCGAGATTCAGTACCATGTAGGAAATGCAAATGTGGTGGCCGATGACTTGAGTAATTTTTTTTTCCATACAATACTCGTAGTGATGCACCGTGATAAGTTGAGGGGAGAGTTTCTGATATTTGGGATCAATGGCAAAATTAGGAACCTCGTCTAGTGCGTTATCTATCTGTTGAGAGAGAATTGATGAGAGTTATTAGAGAATTGTGGTGATAAATTTTCTATGATAAGTTGGTTGGTGAATGAGTTTGCTGTTCAAGCGGAATGACTGAGTGTATTGATTAAGTTCCGAGATTGAGTTGCATATCTAACCACAAGGATAAAGGAAAGAATAATGTAGGAGGCACATCCAACACTATATTCTGTTCATTTAGGAATTGATAAAATGTATGCGGATTTGAAATTAGGATTTTGGTGGACTAGTATGAAGAAACAAATGACTGATTTTGTGGCTCAATACTTGATATATTAGAAAGTTAAGAGTGAACATATGAGACATCAGGGAGAGTTAGATCCGGTAGGAGTTTCCGAGTGGAAGTGGAGTTTAATCTTTATGGACTTTATAGTTGGGTTGTCAAGGTCACAGGAAGTTAATAATATGATTTGGGTTATAATTAATGGATTAACTAAGAGTGCACATTTATTCCCATGAAAGATATATGAGAGAAGAAACAACTAGTTGATGCTTATATACATTATGTGGTAAGACTTTATGGAGTATTAGATAGGATGTCAGATTTGTCTCAATGTTTTGGGAGAACCTTCGGACAGCTTTGGGAACCAAGTTTTAGTTGAGTACAACATTTAAGTCATCTACTGATGGTCAGACAGAAAGGACAAATCAAATACTTGAGGACATGTTTAGAGCTTGTACCTTATAATTTCAAGAGTTTGATAAGTTAGATCTTATATATTGAGTTTTCATATAATGATAGTTATTGATTTTCAATTCAGATGGCAATATTTGAGGCATTTTACGGACGTAAGTATAGGAATCCGGTGTGTTGAGGTGATATTAGCGTGACTGTGGTTTTAGGGCCTGAGATGATAATTGAAATGGTTGAGCATGTTAGGATTATACAAGACAGAATGAAAGCGGCTTATGACCATTAGAAGAGCTATGTATATAAAACCCGTAGGCATATGGAATTTGAGATTTGTGACAAAGTTCTTTTTATATTTCCCCTACTAAGGGAGTATTGAGGTTTGGTAGGGAGAACAATTGAGTCCAAAGTGTATTGGTCTGTATGAAATTTTGGAGCGTTTTGGCGATATGGCTTACCGACTTGACTTATTAGTTGATATAGAACGCGTACATTAGTGATCCATGACATTTGTTAAACCCGGAGAACATTGAGTTTGAAGAGACTATGACTTATGAATAAAATCTTATTCAAATTTCGGGAAAGTAAAGTACGTAAAACCCGTATAGGCGAAACAAAATTGGTGAAAATTTGTGGAACAATAACAAGGTGGAGGAGGCTCCTTGGGAAGTGGAGTTGAGAGAAAATACCCTTATCTTTTGTCTAACGTAATTTATCGTGCTTCGTGGACGAAGCTTTATTTTAAGGGGGATAGAAATATACATGACAACTTTGCTTTTTGTGGTAAATTAACCTTGTTGTGTGGTTTCATGTTATTCATCATATATTGGTTACAAATATGAATACATTGCTTATCGTTGATGCTTAATTAGCACAATGTCATTGGTTATTGGTTATTACTTGAAATTGACTTGTTTACACGTGTTTGTGATTTGTTTGTACTCAACGCACATATTTGTGGTTTGTTTGTGCACAACGCACATATTGGTGATTTTGTGCTCAACGCACATATTTTTGATTTGGTGGTGCTAACCGCACTTATTTGATTGACTGATTGATTTTGTGCATTACGCACTTGTAAAATGGTTGAACTTGTGATTTTCAAAATTTTGAAATAATTTAAATAATTTTGTCCAATATGCTCTTAACTTGGCAAGTGATACTTTTACCTTAGAGTACGCGAATTCTGGTGGTTTCGAACTTTGGTATTATCTAATGGATTAAAGTGATCTTATCTTATGGATTTAGGTGATGGTGAAGTTGTATACTTGAAATTTGAGGAATTAGGTGGTTATGCATTTTGAGGATTTAGAAATGTGAGATATTTTTAAGGTTGTGTTTAATTCGACGGATTGATATATGGAGTAAATGATTTATTTTGGAGATAGAAGAACTTTGGTGGACTTTTGATATATGGAGTGAGCGGGTCATTTTGGACATTCGTGAGTAATGTAATACTTTATTTTCGAGGATGAGTTTAAACTTCGAGGACGAAGTTTTGTTTTAAGGAGGGAAGTCTGTAACACCCCGTTATTTTCCGAGTCATTTATAAGGTGTTATTTTTCTATTTTATTTAAGTATTTTGGGCCTTCTTATTATTATAAATCGGTTTTGACTTTAAAAGTGGAACATTAATTTCAAATTGACTTATTTTTGACTTGGACTCCGTCTCAAACACAAAAGGAAAACAAAAACAAAAACAAAAAAAAAAAAAAAAAAAAAAAAAAAAAAACCTAAATCATCTTTAAAACCCTACGTGCACCTCCACCCCATCATTCACTCACCCTTTTCTTATTTCTTACTTATGCGGCCCTCAACTTCTTCTCCTTCCTCTGATTTCTGTTTGATCAATCATTCGAAATTGTGAACCAGTTTTGATCCTTATCTGCACCAACTCATTATACATCCTCCTACATCAAATTGTAAGTCCCGATTTATTTATTTCCTTTATTAGTAAAGATATTTATTCATCCTTTTTCTTTAATCGATCAATCGAGTCTCGTAAGTAAATTTTATAAGTTACTAAATTACGGGTATTGTTTGAATAATACTTCAGAGTGACTCTACTACACTTAATCATCAATTTGAGAGGTCGTATTTGGATTTCCGGTGTTGGGTTGCTGAATTTTCTATTATGTGGGTCTCATTGCAGTTATTTTTGGAGTTGATTGTCTCTGGTTCATAATTTAAGTAGTTAACATCGTGATGTAGTACGTAGTATATGAATTAAAGAAATCAGTGTGTATGGGTGGTGGTGTACAGAGACACATGGACTTGATATTGAAATTGAGATTGGTGTGAACATATGAGCAAGTTTCATACCCACGTAGTCATGGACAAGAACTTAGGTTAGTAGCGAACAGATTTTTGGTTCTGGTTAGTCGATTTGAGCTAGAAGGTATTGATATTTTGACCGTATGAGTGAGTTAGTTAATTAGAAGCTAGTCACTTGATATAAAGGGTTGATATTGTCTCGATATTAATGAGTTGGAGAGTTGAGTTAATGAACCATTTATATTATTTGTAGCTTGTGGGTTCGAGGAGAAAGAATTTCTGGATTAATACTAGCTGAGTTTTGACCGTCTTGAGAGGTAAGGACGTTTACCCTTTTCACCTTTAAGTAAAGAGCATGTTCGGTTCAAATTATATTTTTAAAGCGGTTTTATAAATTATTTTGTCAATGGTGAATTTTTATGATACTCGTAATATTTTGAATATTGAACTTGTGACATGAGTCACACATTGGTATTGTTTCGGTAAAATTTTTGGAGATTATAACAGACTCTGGAAGCTCTGTTGGTCTAGTTGGTTTAAGGTGCGTTTACGACGTTCCTGGGACTTCGTCCCGAAACTGAACTCTTGGCCCGAGTTATAATTGAGTGGGGTAACCGGCCCCCACTTGCTAGGTAGTTAGTGTAGACACCCACATTTTGACCGCCGGGTGTCTATAGCAGTTTCCGACAAACACCCGATTATGATCGGACGCAAACGTGATTTAGCATACTCAGAAACGGGCTCAAAATCATTGGCATTTGGCTTGGGCTCATTATGGAGTACATATCTCACAAAACCAACCTCAAAATCAGGCCCAGCGGGTAGTTTCGAGTCAAATTAGACCAATTTGGGTCGATTCCGACACCAGGGGTAAAACTGTCTTTTAGCGACGGAGTCAAAACTCGTCAAAAATATTCCCGAGGTACGTGAGTCAGCCGTGACACCTCACACAGCTGATTCGAACTCTAATCCTACGAAAAATCAGCTACATAAAATATTAAACAAATCCGTTTAAAGATGGAATTCGATCTCAAGTAGGAATCCTATCCGAAAACCGATTCAAACACCCGACCGAGTGCAAACACTCGGCCGAGCAGCCCTCTACCAGCCGGTCCCCTTTCTTCCTTCACAAGAAAGCGGAATCCTCATTCCTTTCGAATTCTTATATTTCCTATCTTAAACGGTAGTTCAAACTCTCCTAGCCAAGGTCGGAAACTCCCTATAAATAGCCCCTTGCACACACACTTTTAGAGACAGCTACAACATCAATTATTCTCATACACTCATAACATCAAATATAGAAATCGACATTCGTACACACACATTCATACAAGCATAAAAACTAGGCACCGAGGAACCGATATCCCGTCCAAAACCCGAAGGAAATCCGGCCCTATACCCGACACCCTTCACGACCAAACCGAACCACCATAACTCACCGACATCTACTCGACGCTCTTGTGCCCAAGCCACGTCCCGACGAGCCCCGATCCGAGTAAACAGAAGCATGTAGGTTGAGAGTGTAACAAAACCCGATTTCTTTTCTTCTTCCCTTCTCTTCTTCGTCGGTCGTCCTTTTTATTACGGGTCGTCGTCGTTTTTTTTTTATTTTCTAATATCGATATTATTAAAAACTACTTTCATATATCAAACATTCTTAAAAATATGATATCGATTCTCTATAATCGAATATTGTATCAAAAAGAATTATATTAAAATCTCGACGATGTTGAAAATCGTTACATCTCTTTTCGTTCAAACTCTTTTTTTAAAAAACAATTTTACAAAACCTTTTATAAAATTCATTCCGAATATTCGATATCGATTTCATAATCGAATATCGGATACGACGAATATCGAAAACATAAATCGAGTATAAATTAATTCGTATTTGTACGCGATTTATCAAATTAACGATTTTCGAACAAACGAGCGAAACCGGGACAGACCCGCACGCGAGTCGCGCCCCACCCAGGCGACTCGCGCACGGGCCTGAAACCCGAGCCCTTTTTTTTAGCTTTTCTCGTTCATTTTTTATTATTTATTCTACGAAACGATTTCTAAAATTTATATTTTTTCTAAAACTACTCGGAGTATTTGATATTGATTTCGTAGTCAATTATCGAATATAACGAACAACGAAAATATTAAGTCGAGTACGAATTATGCAATATTCGTACGCGATTTAATAAAAGCATCGAATTTTCAAAAAAACCGCTTTCGAAATCAGCCCGTCACGCGACCCGCCGGCATCCCAGGCGAGCCGCGCGGCTGGCTGTCACACGACACGCCTTTTCTTTTTTCTTTTTTTTTTCGAGCTTCGTTTTTTATACAAAACAGCGTCTTTTAACGATATTTTTCAGATTTTGATTAATATTTTTCTCGATCTCGTATATTTATTATTTTTGCTATATTTTTATTCACAAATCGATACTAACTCGTTTGTTTATTCTTGTAGCAAATTCATATCTTTTTCATAATTTGTTTTATTATACTAAAACGAATCTCACATGCTAAATTCAACTTTGACGTTAAATTTTTCATGCATTAAACCAACTTAGCAACCCATTCAATTCCTCGCATGTTTAGGAAAACAATGTTTGCATATCATTCATCGTATTACTAACGCGAGTATTAAAAAATCATTCGATATCCTAGTAGAGGCCGCTAATGTGCGGGCGGGGTTGGGTGTTCTTAGTGAACTTCCCAACACGTACCCTCACCCCTTACTCAGAACCGTGGTTTCCGGATGTCCGAATCCATTGGCAACGAGAGTCATTCAATATACGATTAACCGATCAAGTCGGCATCGGTATCGATATGCAAAGGGACGAGCCCAATAAACTCTGACATCGGAAATGGGCCGTATTTTGTATACGGCCCACTACGACATAGAGTGGGCTCGAACGGTTCCGAATAACCATAAAATTCGGTGGCGACTCCAACTTCGATTTAAATTTCAATTTGACCATCTCATATGGAGATTCATTCGCCTCCCCAAACCCGCGCGTGGCCGCGTCGGGGTGGACCTATGTCATGTCCACAATTTGGCGACTCCGCTGGGGATCAGCTGATACGTTACTGACCTTCAGCATCCTCAGGGTGAGACTCGAATAGAAATCGTTTGACTAGTACAATACGCGTTTTAGTTTTACGGTTCATGCATAACCCCATATTTTCCCGGGCCGGTACTGGTGACCGACGTCCTACTATACTATCGATGTAGTCCAAATTGGATATGTCGAAGGTGTCCATTAGCCGATTCGTATGGGTTTTACGGCATGTTCTAAGCTCAACTCGACTTAGGAAGTCCGCCCCGATTCTCGATAGGCTGTGTACACTGGTATAGACCCTTTCAGACTGACCGAGACTTAGAATTAGAGCATACATGGCGTCGTTATACTGCTTCCATGACTACGTGCTACCTGATTTACAAGTCGTCTTTCAAAAACCCGTCATTTTCAAAATAGCATCCTTTTCAAAATATCCAATTTCAAAACCCGGGACGTATACCGAATTTAGGATCCACGATTTTACTCAAAATATTTTCGAAACTTTTCAAAACCGTCCCCGGTCCGCCTTTCCGTTTTCTTTCTCGAAAAAGGGCCGGTTCTCCCCGATTCTTTCGGGCCTTTCAAAAATTCAATTTTTCAAAACCTTCCTCTTCTTAGGACTTCCCGTATTTAGCAGTGTCGGGTCGTGTCGTAAGTCGTCGAGGTCTCTAGCGTCGAAACTCCGTCGATCTTATATCACGGATTTCCTCCCTATCCCAGTCCGCCTTATTATACTAAGGCAAGGCCCATCTACGTAAGACATACTCCTACGAAGGTTGGCCCGTCTACCCAATCGAGTCCAAAGTCTGGGGAACGTCTCACGTGAACCTCCTTTCGAACAGGGCCCGGCCCACACAGCTGACTCCTAAAGGAGGCCCACCTTTCACGAGTCGCCCGTCTAAGTGTCTTTTCCGAGTCAACCTTTTACAAGGCATAGCCCTATAACAAAAGGTTTGTGACCCTTACGTCTAAGGGTCACTCGTCCGACACTCGAGTCTTAACCAAATATTCGATCCCACTTGGGGACTACCCTTCATCAGAGCGGTCGATCACGATTGCTCTAAGGGTCATGTCTTACATGTGTCTCACGTACCCCACTTTCGAGCCACTTAGATGCCACACCATCTGAGTCCTATCTGAGTCCTTAGTCTCACTTGGGGGCTATTCCCCGACGGAACGATTAATCACAGTCACCCCGAGAATCGCACCCTACACATTTGTCTTAGGAGAGTCTAACCCGAGTCAAACATGGTCGCCCCATTTTCGGACTCACCCTCGTGCAGCTTGAGTCTCATCGTCAAGCCAGGGTCGTTACCTCGTCCAGGTCAACGTTCGAGTATCCCGGTCCAAGAGTCTTTGTCGACCCGTCACTCCGGGCTGTGTCTAGTTTGACTCTCTCTCTCTTGCATTTGCGCAAAGTCGAGTTTAGGCGAGTCGTGGAACTAGTCCTTTCCAAAAAAGAAACAACCAACCGAGCATCCGAAAGTCCGATTTTGATTCGAGTCTAAGTCTAAGTCCGAGTCTAGGATTCCCTACAACCTCATTTCCAAATCAGAGTCAGAGTCATTTATATTCCGTCCTCCTTTTCAAAAATTCAATAAAATCATCTTTTCTATTCCTCATATATATTTTCCTTATGTGTTTCCGAGAAC
The DNA here is from genome assembly GCA_958450325.1 of Agrostemma githago. Lineage (NCBI taxonomy): Eukaryota > Viridiplantae > Streptophyta > Magnoliopsida > Caryophyllales > Caryophyllaceae > Agrostemma > Agrostemma githago. The sequence continues at coordinate 52,058,855 of OY288254.1, forward strand.
ATGATCAACAACATCATACACTGTGAGCACATGCACGTGACTATTACAGGCACATCTATAATGACTACAGGAAATCGAGACCTGTGTTTTCCTTTACCTGTTCCATGTCTGACATAGGAAGCCACAAAACTACACTTAGCAGGAGCGGTATCGAATCCAATGACGAATCTAGGTAGTCTCCTAGTTTGGGTTCAAGACGGGAGGCAAGCCCATTTCCCACAATAAACAACCATCCAATAAGACTACCAATCCCTACCTTAGGTGTTAGTCTGACCAACAGGAAAAACAAAAAAAAAAGCTGGACAAAAAAAATCAAAAGTCCAAGAAAAAAAAGCAAAAGGCCAAAACAAAAAAGCAGGCCATCATAAAAGAAGAGCATCCACGACCAGAACGGTCAACACAAATGAAGATCCCATGACCGGGGCTAAGAGGTCAACCAACAAAAAATATTCAAATGCCCATGACCGTGGTCAACGGTCCACTCAAGATCAATACTCATACCATTCAATAAGGGAGAAACAATCAAGCTGGTCAACTAACACCACATTTAGTCTTCCCACATTACAACCCTCAAGACCTTCCCGAGACCCAGGCTAAAGACAGCCCGGAATTTTGAGGATTCAAGCTCCATAGGGTACCCCTAACCATTAGGGCCAGACATGGAAACCAGATCCCGCATCATCAAACATATCCCGATCAATGTTCGAGCCATTTTACTCGGCTTCCCCTTTACATAACAAAATTCACAATCACCATACAAAGACCCGAGATCAAAACTCGTCAAAGACCCGAGAGCAAAACTCTTCAAATCCCTTACCTAATCATACACAATCCCGAGAGAAAACTCGTTAAAATCCCCGAGAGAAAAACTCGTTAAAATCCCCGAGAGCAAAACTCGTCAAAATCTCCGAGAGCAAAACTCAGCAAATCCCCGAGAGCAGAACTCGTTAAAATCCCATCCTAATTCTTCTCATTCAAACCAGTTACCAACCCCAAACACGGGAATTTAACTTGCAGTCGGCATAGAACATGCCCAAATAGCTCACACCACCTCTGGGGGCTACCCAAGAAAATGCTCACAGTCACAGGATCAACATCCTAACTATTCTAGCCCTTTGGTCAAGACATCATTGGGAATGCACCTAGCCTACACCATTGCTATGGCTAGTTACACACAAAGCCCTGGTAAACTAGGCACCATAATACATTTTTCAACACTGAACTACGGCTTGGTTTGATTTCACAACACGTGAATACGTAGGCAGCCTTTCAACAGAAGCACAACCACCCACATTGACACTCATTCAAAAAGCGTCATCATTCCGGTCACGACACCGTCATGTTCTCAACAGCTAGCTTTGTCGTCCTGGGGGCTTCTCTTAGGCAGAAAACCTCCATCCACTCACAAAATCCATATAAATTCAAAAAATCTAGCCTCCTTTCTGTAGTGTGTCATAGTACTCGGCTTAGTCGAAGACAAGAATCTGTCAGGACTCGTGGCAATACCCACTTTGGAAATGTACCCTAAAATCAAAAATTCAGGAGAACACTAGACTACAACAGTCTCATTACAGACTACTGCAACCCCGTATAGCATATCTATCCCACTTCGATGTTCGACCATGTTGCCACTCGTCTAGGCTACGGAATAGCGCAACTTAAGAGTCTTGTTAGGTGGCCCACCCCCCTACCGAGTCACGGTCCAACCCCTCGAGAGTCCAGTCGTGTCTGTCAACTCATCCGGTCACGCCCAGCGTCGAGTCTGTCGATAGGTCTCTCTCTTCAAATTCTCATTTTAAAATTTGCAAAACTTAGCCATTTGAGAAAACCCTTTTCGACAAGGTCAAATTTCGATCTATTTAAATTGCAAATTTCTTTTCTACCCATTTCAGTTTTGAAAACCTATTTCCTAGCACGTGAGCTGCTTTCAGGACTTCGATTTTAAAACTAAGCAAAAATCATTTTTTATTCCCCAGCGTGAGTCATATTTGTTTCACCTACATGTTGCATGCAAAATTTTATGTAACTTATACAGGTACAATTCAAGACCGCGCAATTCACATAACTCCCCAGCGGCATAGACTTATACGACAAGTCCGATTCCCCACGGAGTTATCATCATCAACTCAGGTACATTTCTAGTCTCCGGCCGGCGGGCCCTTTACGCAGGTCTAATGGACTATAAACGACCCGACCGAAAGTCTGCCAGGTCTTAATCTTTGATTGGCCTGGTAGCTACTCTGACTTTCGCCTTGTCCAAGCCTCAGTCAGAGTGGGGGCTCTGTAGACACCCACATTTTGACCGCCAGGTGTCTATAGCAGTTTCCGACAAACACCCGATGATGATCGGACACAAACGTGCTTTAGCATACTCAGAAACGGGCTCAAAATCATTGGCATTTGGCTTGGGCTCATTATGGAGTACATATCTCACAAAACCAACCTCAAAATCAGGCCCAGCGGGTAGTTTCAAGTCAAATAAGACCAATTTGGGTCGATTCCGACACCAGGGATAAAACCGTCTTTTAGCGACCGAGTCAAAACCCGTCAAAAATATTCCCGAGGTACGTGAGTCAGCCGTGACACCTCACACGGCTGATTGGAACTCTAATCCTACGAAAAATCAGCTACATAAAATATTAAACAAATCCGTTTAAAGATGGAATTCGATCTCAAGTAGGAATCCTATCCGAAAACCGATTCAAACACCCGACCGAGTGCAAACACTCGGCCGAGCAGCCCTCTACCAGATGGTCCCCTTTCTTCCTTCACAAGAAAGCGAAATCCTCATTCCTTTCGAATTCTTATATTTCCTATCTTAAACGGTAGTTCAAACTCTCCTAGCCAAGGTCGGAAACTCCCTATAAATAGCCCCTTGCACACACACTTTTAGAGACAGCTACAACATCAATTATTCTCATACACTCATAACATCAAATATAGAAATCAACATCCGTACACACACATTCATACAAGCATAAAAACTAGGCACCGAGGAACCGATATCCCGTCCAAAACCCGAAGGAAATCCGGCCCTATACCCGACACCCTTCACGACCAAACCAAACCACCATAACTCACCGACATCTACTCGACGCTCTTGTACCCAAGCCACGTCCCGACGAGCCCCGATCCGAGTAAACAGAAGCATGTAGGTTGAGAGTGTAACAAAACCCGATTTCTTTTCTTCTTCCCTTCTCTTCTTCGTCGGTCGTCCTTTTTATTACGGGTCGTCGTCGTTTTTTTTTTATTTTCTAATATCGATATTATTAAAAACTACTTTCATATATCAAACATTCTTAAAAATATGATATCGATTCTCTATAATCGAATATTGTATCAAAAAGAATTATATTAAAATCTCGACGATGTTGAAAATCGTTACATCTCTTTTCGTTCAAACTCTTTTTTTAAAAAACAATTTTACAAAACCTTTTATAAAATTCATTCCGAATATTCGATATCGATTTCATAATCGAATATCGGATATACGACGAATATCGAAAACATAGATCGAGTATAAATTAATTCGTATTTGTACGGGATTTATCAAATTAACGATTTTCGAACAAACGAGCGAAACCGGGACAGACCCGCACGCGAGTCGCGCCCCACCCAGGCGACTCGCGCACGGGCCTGAAACCGAGCCCTTTTTTTTAGCTTTTCTCGTTCGTTTTTTATTATTTATTCTACGAAACGATTTCTAAAATTTATATCTTTTCTAAAACTACTCGGAGTATTTGATATTGATTTCGTAGTCAACTATCGAATATAACGAACAACGAAAATATTAAGTCGAGTATGAATTATGCAATATTCGTACGCGATTTAATAAAAGCATCGAATTTTCAAAAAAACCGCTTTCGAAATCAGCCCGTCACGCGACCCGTCGGCATCCCGGGCGAGCCGCGCGGCTGGCTGTCACACGACACGCCTTTTCTTTTCTTTTTTTTTTCGAGCTTCGTTTTTTATACAAAACAGCGTCTTTTAACGATATTTTTCAGATTTCGATTAATATTTTTCTCGATCTCGTATATTTATTATTTTTGCAATATTTTTATTCACAAATCGATACTAACTCGTTTGTTTATCCTTGTAGCAAATTCATATCTTTTTCATCATTTGTTTTATTATACTAAAATGAATCTCACATGCTAAATTCAACTTTGACGTTAAATTTTTCATGCATTAAACCAACTTAGCAACCCATTCAATTCCTCGCATGTTTAGGAAAACAATGTTTGCATATCATTCATCGTATTACTAACGCGCGTATTAAAAAATCATTCGATATCCTAGTAGAGGCCGCTAATGTGGGGGCGGGGTTGGGTGTTCTTAGTGAACTTCCCAACACGTACCCTCACCCCTTACTCAGAACCGTGGTTTCCGGATGTCCGAATCCATTGGCAACGAGAGTCATTCAATATACGATTAACCGATCAAGTCGGCATCGGTATCGAACTGCAAAGGGACGAGCCCAATAAACTCTGACATCGGAAATGGGCCGTATTTTGTATACGGTCCACTACGACATAGAGTGGGCTCGAACGGTTCCGAATAACCATAAAATTCGGTGGCGACTCCAACTTCGATTTAAATTTCAATTTGACCATCTCATATGGAGATTCATTCGCCTCCCCAAACCCGCGCGTGGCCGCGTCGGGTAGACCTATGTCATGTCCACAGTTAGACTTTCTCCTTTGGCAGCATCATCCTACTGACTGTCCAAATGCGAGAGGTGCGCACTATATAAGTCGAACTAAGCACAGGTGATACCTCTAGACCGTGCAAGGGTAGGACCTTGGCACACAGGTGGTGAAAAATATATTTTGGTTGGTTTTGATTTCGACTACGATGTTTTTTTTTAAGTATTATGGTTTGGTTTCGAACGGTGAATTTTAAACTCTGGATTCAGTTTACTACAAATTATAATTATTGTGTACGTTTCACTATATTATATTTTTACTCAGCTTTGCTGACGTCCTTTTGTTTTGGGTTGTTCCCCCGCTGGAACCTGTACCTATTCGTTATTTTGGGTACAGTTGATAGGTACACTTCATATGCTGCATGAGTACATTCTGGTTTTGGGTTTTGGCTGAGCGAGGAAGGATTTTAATTATTTAACTTTGGCTCCGAGCTATTTATATTTATATTTGATTTATTGGATTGAGATTGTTTTAAACCGTTTCGGATTTTGTAAGACTTAAGTCTTCCGCTGCAACGTTTTCATTTAATTAATTATTTAAATTCCACTTCGTATCAATTATTTCTATCAAACTTCTTTTTCGGTTGATTTATATCATTTTATTTGTCTTGCACTTGGCTTTGTGAGCTAAGTGCGGAGTAACAGCTTTGAATTTTCCGTTTCGGTTTGTTATTTAGGTCGCGAAAAATTTAGGGCTGTTACATTTTTTTAGTTGGTTGACCTCTTAGCCCCGGTCATGGGATTGACCGTATCTGGTCGAGGGATGTTGATCATGGCCAGCTCTTTTGTTTTGGCCTTTTGCTTTTTTCTTGGATTTTTGATATTTTTTGTCCAGCTTTTTTCTTTTTCTTTTGTCGGTCAGACTAACACCTAAGGTAGGGATTGGTTAATCTTATTGGATGGGTGTTTATTGTGGGAAATGGGCTTGCCTCCCGTCTTGAACCCAAACTAGGAGACTAACTAGATTTGTCATAGGATTCGATACCGCTCCTGCTAAGGGTAGTTTTGTGGCTTGCTATGTCAGACATGGAACAGGTAAAGGAAAACACGAATCTCGATTTCCTGCAGTCATTATAGATGTGCCTATAATAGTTACGTGCATGTGCTCACAGTGTATGATGGTATTCATCATGTTCTTGGAAACACATAAGGAAGCATATAATGGAGATAGAATATTGAAAGCTGATTTTGTTGAATTTTGAAAAGAGGACAGAATACAAATGACTCTGACTCTGATTTGGAAATTAGGATGTAGGGTATCCTAGACTCGGACTCTTAGACTCGAATCAAATCCGGACTTATGGATGCTCGGTTGGTTATTTTTTTTAGTAAGGTCCTTGATTGGAGAGAACAACAAGTGCCACGACTCGCCTAAACTCGGCTTTGCGCAAATGCAAGAGAGGGAGTCAAACTAGACACGGCCCGGGGTGACGGGAATGATTATAATTCTTGGATCGGGATACCCGAACGTTGACCTAGACAAAGTAACGATCACGAATTAGACTCGAGATGCGGGAGGGTGAGTCCGAAAATGGGGCGACCGTGTTTGACCGCGTCGAGTGCTCGGACCAACCGTGGTGACCTAACCCTAGGTGACTCGAGTATCCGTAGCATAGGTACGACTCGAAGAAGGCATCATAAGGACGCCGGTGTAGGATGGACGTGGGGCACCCCCTAAGTGACCGTGGTTGACTGCTCGAGTGGAGGACATCCCCCGAGTGAGACTAAAGACTCTGGTAGGACTCAGATGGTGTGACATCTAAGTGACTCCAAAGTGGGGTACGTGAGACACGTGTAAGACATGACCCTTAGAGCAATCGTGATTGATCACTCTGCTGAAGGGCAGCCCCCGAGTGAAATCGAAGACTTTGTTAAGACTTGAGTGTCGGACGAGTAACCCTTAGATGTAAGGACCACGAACCTTTTGTTGTAGGGCTATGCCTTGTAAAAGGTTGACTTGGCCTTGAGGAAAGGCAGACGGGGTAAGGGAAGAAACTTGCGATGTATGATCGGCAGAGTTTCGACGCTAGAGACCCTTGACTTGACTTAAATAAGGATGACCCTGTGATTAGGGTAGACCTTAAGTTAAAGGATTTTTGAATTGGGATGACTCGGCTAACGGATTGAAAGATGGGCAAAATTATCTTAGGAAAGGTCGTGGGGACCGTCCTGCTAGAGGGAAAGATCGCGTGAGACATTCTAGTTAGGACTCGAGTGTTTAGACGAACCTTCCGTTTACGAGTGCATGACTCGTGTTGGTCGGTTATGCCTTTAGAATAAGGCGGACTAGGATGGGGAAGAAACTCGTGATGTAAGATCGACAGAGTTTCGACGCTAACGACTTATAAAAAGACCCGACACTACTAAATGCGGTACGCCTTAGGATAAGGAAGGTTTTTTTTTTTGAAAAGGAAAGTTTGGATTCCGAGAAAATCGGAGGATGGCCCGACTTTTGAAACCGGCAAAGTGCCGTCGGGCCGGATTTTTTTAGGTTCGAAAGTATTTTTTTTTTAATTTTGAAATGGGCGGCATACCGGCTATAAATAGTCCTTATTTCGGTAGCATCCCGGGTTTTTGAAAAGTTGAATATTTGGAATTTTAAAATTTTGAATATCGAATAAAAAGAATTTCCGACAATTTGAAAATTGAAGATGAGATCCCGAAGATTTGAAAATCGAAAACGGTATCTCGAAGATTTGAAAATTGAAAATGGCATCTCGAAGATTTGAAAATCGAAATTGAAATTTTGAAAATTCGAAAATCGAATGGTGGATCGAAAATTCGAATTTTGAAATGGGCAGCATGCCAGCTAGAAAATAGGCTTGTTCTGAGTCAAATCTTAAGTCTAAATTTCGGCAGCTTTCCGATTTTTTGAAAAGTGAATATTTAAAAAAAAGGGGTCCCGAAACGGACGATATTTCGGTTTTTTTTTCGAAAATGAGTATTTTGAAAGGATGCATCTTTGAAATGACGGTTTTTGAAAAATGACACGGAAACCAAGTAGCACATAGTCACGTAAGCATTATGACGACAGCATGTATGCTTTCCACTAAGTCTCGGTCGGTTTAGATAGGGTCTATACTAGTGTGCATAGCCTTTTCGAGAATCGGGACGGACTTCCTAAGTCGAGTTGATCTTAGAACATGCCGCGAAACCCATACGAATTAGCTATGAACACCTTGACATAACCAATTTGGAATATATCGTGGTATAGTGGGACGTCGGTCGCCAGTACCGGCCCGGGAAAAGATGAGGTTATGCATGAACCGTAAAACTAAAACGCGTATTGTACTAGTCAAACGATTTCTACTCGAGTCTCACCCTGAGGATGCCGATGGTAAGTCATGCATCAGTTATCCCCAGCGGAGTCGCCAAATTGTGGACATGACATAGGTCCACCCCGACGCGGCCACGTGCGGGTTTGGGGCGGCGAATGAATGTCATGTGAGATGGATCTCGGATTGAAATTTAAATCTAAATGGAGTCGCCACCGAACTTTGTGGGAGTTCGGGCCCATTAGAACCCACTCTATATCTTAGTGGGCCGTGCAAAAAGTACGGCCCATTCGGATCTCAGAGTTTATGGGCTTCGTCCCTTTGCATTGCGATACCGATACCGACATTATCGGTTACCGTGTATTAATGACTCTCATGCGCCAATGGGTTTGGATATCCGGAAACCACGGTTCTGAGTAAGGGGTGAGGGTACTTTATTGTTACCACCCAAAAGCATATTCGGCTCTAAGTACACCATACAATCTGGGAGCCTAAACCCGAGGTCAACACTTAAGGCACAATCCTAATTCCATTAATTAACTGATACCATTCAAGTCATACCTCAGAAAGCTTACTAGACTAGATGAAAAAGTACAACTCACAATCCTCAAACCATTGGTAGTCAGGAGTTAACTAGACCTCCAACATATTTAACTTCCAAAAAGGTTCACTAAGACAGAATTCAGTCTAACCAAAGAGTCTCAAGAGAAAGACGGTAAAGTAGAAGAATAGAACAAGGATTCATCATAAGGATGAAGATGAGAATATATAAGAGAAGAATTAGGAAAAAAAGAGGGTGAGATGAAAGAAAAGAATCAATGATCCTAGATACTTAAGATCACAAACCAGATAAGAATCTTCGGGCATGCAGAGTTCATAGGGGAACTCGCTGGACTTCTTCAATTTCAAGTAGAGGAACAAGCACACTAGTATTGGGTCGCTTCATCTGGATCCAAAGTGATTTCACATCTGAGTCTGCTGCACCGTGATGGAATTGGAATCTACTCTCGATCATTTGGACAGTAGCTTGAAAAACCTAGATTGGGGCTGGAAAATCACCATTTGTATCTTCCTTGGAGTACTAAGTTATCCACTCGAGTCAGCAGGCGTTGAGAGTGCTATGTAGCTAGGTCTCGTCTCGATCTGGAGCAGCATCACGTGAACATCTTGTCCACGCATCATCTTCTTTGAAATATAAAGAAAATAATCAATGCTAATCATTGAGTTTCAAGAACACGAAAGCTAAACAAATAAGTTCTTACTTGTTTCTACCCATCTCTAATATTATTATTTTTATTTACTGTCAAAATAATTTACTGGTATTTTTCCTAATTTCAGGTGTAAGCGTTGGGAGCAGTGATGCTCCCAACTGTAATCCCCTATAAAATATAACGCATACAGTGGCGGAAAAACTGTAGATATGGGATTATAACACACCGTAACTACGTCTTGATTAAATAAAGATGGTAAGTCAATACATAAGCCGCAAAATAAAAATGACTACAAAATAAAAATAAAAATAAAATCCATATAAAGGGTTATAACAATCCATAGTTCAAATTATTAATCAGCGAAGCAGGATCCGTAACTATTCGCTAGCCCACCCGAAGGGAAAAACATATACCTGCCATGTTAAAAACATAACAACCAGCTACAATTAGTGAAGAGCAACGCCGACGTTCTCCCAGCCATGTTACTAGATTTTAAAACTGTAATTACTACTATATGAAAATAGTAAAAACGGAAAACATTGAAACATTATAATAAAATAAGCTTTCGGAGAAAAGTTAAAACATTGGAATAAAAAAATCAGAATAAGTTTTCAGAAGAAAACTTAAAATGTTTGCTAACCTACAAACCAAAATATATCAATAATAATAAAATATTCAAAATGGCGTTATGGATAGAATTAGTGTGGATGGCTAGACTTTCACTAGGAGAATACTAAAAACTAGTTTCGAGAACTTAGTTCAAACAAATCAAACTTCGATCTCTAACTAGGCTACTCAACCATAATTGGACGACGACTTATAAATGTGTGGCCCTAGTTTAAGACAATGTACACCCCTCCTGGGATTACCTGTCACTCGGTTCAACTTATGACGGTGACTTACTGCGAGGCCTAGCTTAAGGTCAAAATGTACACAACTCCGGAGATACTTGTCTCCTGGTTCAACGACTAATGTACCGATTCCTGATACACTAGCCTTATAGTTGATGGCAAAAATGTAAATCCCAGAATATATTACTGTAAACCTCACACTTGTCCGTATTACCTAACTTCAAAACAAAGCCATTATCGATATTCAAAAGATATAATCATTATAAATAATATGGAGATAAAAGAAGTAATCATTGTATTCTAAAAGAGAAAACTTTCTGTTTTAGGAAACTTTCTAAAAATAAAATCGTGACAAAGTATCAAAAATATTAGTTCATACTAACACAACATTTTTGATAAACAATATAGATTTATAAAACTAATACTTTCTGTAACACCCCCATTTACGTAGGAGCCTTACCAGACATTCCCAAGTAAATAAAGATGTTACCATCTCGGTTTCCCGAGGTAGTAGCTCATTACAATACAATACGGGATGCCAAACCGGCCACATGATTTAAACAATTACAATTCTTTAACTGGTACAAGTATGGTTATACAACGAAAGCTATACTATCTATATAAACAGTAATGCATATGCATCACCTGTGCTACGTCCGAGCTAGTGAGCGCGCTCTCCCCAATCCCGTACATGCATCCCAATATCCAAACACATCACGACATACATAACCTGCATTATAGACTGCTCTCCAATTGACCAGAAATATCAATTGGATCACCACAGGTCCCCAGAAAATTGGGTGGCAATTTAAAACATGACAACAAGATCAGTCACGCTGAGTAAGTAATAATCATACAGTTCAATAAAGTAATAGTTGAGCATGCGATAGACAATTCTGATACCAATACACAATCACGATAATACGACCAGTATCTCTCTGATCTCAATCTCAATCTCAATTCCAACTCGGTTTCTACAATAGAAACAACAATAGTAACAAGGGCCCCGTATTCATTAATGTGCACATCCCTCTAGAGGGCAACCCAAAGGAGGTGAATAAACGGACAGGTTCGAGATCAACTAAACCTAGGTTACTCCTCTTGTAACCTACAGTATCCAAACGTTGGGTCCGCAGGCACCAACGAGGCCGTAGCCTCTCATATCATACTCAGTATCAGAATCTCAATAATTCCAACTTATCACAAAGTATCATAATAATATCTCATCATAATGCACACTGTTATCACAATGTCATTCATATACTCATGCTCAATATATTATTCAAACCAACATATAAATATAACATTATAACAGTAAGGTTAAGCATTACCTTGCTAACGTATTCTCAAGCAATCAATCGGGATCAGGAGGACTCTGTGTTAACTTCACCATAGCAATCACTCAGTACGACAGGGACAAAGAACATTACAAACACGACGGACCCTACGACATGTCCATGCCCTCAATGATCAACCACGACCCATAAGCAAGCGTCCCACGTTTACAACGAAAACAACAACCAGGACTATGACAGGATCAAACAACACGACAAACGGCCACAAGAACCAACAACAACAATAAACCGTCGCGACAACTAACAACACCAGCAAATTAAACTTCCGTGACAACCAACAGACTCGCCGTCACTCCGTTCTAGGACCTGGACCACGGACCTCCCCGATGACGACGACATAAGGTGCACGACGCGATCAAATATATGTCCAATTAATTGTTGCGTATTTTGTATTCGACTAAAGAGATCCAATCTTTGCGACGTATATTTTATACCCATAACTTGATCCAATCTTTCTATACATATAACTTAATGGTCCACTTGGTAAATAAGCCTAACATGCAACTTAAGGATTGGTATTCCCGGCCCATTTTACGTAAATTTCTACCCATAATTCGGTACAATCTTCCTATACATTTAAATTTGTGGCCCACTTAGTAAACTAGCCCTAATAGCTCACTTGAAGATTGGTTTTCCCGACCCATTTTTCTTAAATTTCTACCCATAATTTGATACAATCTTTCTATACATCTAATTTCATGGCCCACTCACTTAAAGATTTGTATTCACAGCCCATTATACTTAAATACACGGCCCATTTGGAAAAAAAATCAATTGGTGTTTACGATCGACAAAAATTACTACTCCAGTACTTAAGCCTAAATGTGTTACTGGTTGATCGACTAAAGCATACGGAGTTGAATTAGTCGATGGTGTTATTGACCATCCATTTGCAAACTAACAGTCGTTGAACATGTGTCACTGTTCGATCGACTAAGCATTGTATATTGTAAGTAGGTGACATGTATCATTACAAGCCGCGTGACATGCGTTTATGTTCGATCGTTTAAACTATGCTTAGTGAAAATAGTCGACGTATTTATTGTACAGACACTTGTTACATATTGTTTATCGTATCGTCTTAAAGAATTGTACTGTACTAATGTGCAGTTTACGTGTGTTTTTCCAACGGTCTTACGAAATTCTCTAAATACTACGTATCTCTTATATTGAACATCTGAAATGTACAGCAAACAACTTATCCGAAACATAAAAAATTATGCGCACAGGAAAAAATTACAGTTCTAAAAATAAAAATCGTTTCTACCTTCCATCCGTACATAATACCGGATACATAGGAGGTTGTACATAAATACAGAAAGTGGTAAATGTATTAAGAATAACTCCGATTTGGAAAATATATCAATTGAAGATGAAGAGGTAAAAAAAATAGTAGGGAGTATGAAATTCAGTATATATACGACACCTTATACGTACAAAATACCGTATATGTCCTCATTAATACGTACGGTATTTATTGATAGATACAAAAGGTACAAGATGTATTGATAATAAATAAGATGACTCAAGTTAAAGTGAAATTAATTATGTATTAAACTTGATAGAAGAAGGAGGATTAGACTAGTGAGAATAATGATGGAATCAAGTTAAAGGTGGGGACCAAGCAAGATTCTTCAAAAGAACACTTGGTAGCCTCTTGTTCGTGGTGTAATGGTGTATGACACCCTCCACACACTCAGTGTAACTCTATGATGCGCGCGGGATTGTCGCCTATCCAACGCGGTCAAACAATATTTATAACCCCGGAATACTACTACGTAGTAGCAGTAAGTCAGGGATCGATCCACAGGGACGGTCGAGAGGTAGTCGGTCGAGTCAAAGTCTAGGAGTGATTGAGTCGAGAAGGGGGGTTTTGGTCGAGTCAAACTAGATTAACTAAATGAGCTTATGTGACTAAGGTGGGAAACTATTGATGGGAAAGGCGTTAGGGAGAGTCGGGGAATCGGAAATAAAGACAAGTTTCTAGTTATGCAAGAACTATCACAAGATGTATAAGGGAGGTTCCACCTTTCGGTTTCCCTACCAACCAAGTCTAAGCCCGCTTTCGCGACGAATAAACTAAGGTCTCTAGACGGAATTACCCAAACCTCGAGTTTCCCCATATTTGTCCAGGTGAGTTAAGTCAACCTAGGTGATCAAGCTAAGTCAAACATAACACAACAATCTCATTAAGACAATATCACCCTCAAATGCAATAATCTCACAAAAGATGAAACCTTTATCTATTATTCCTCCTCCCCTAGTCCCCCAACTAAGAGATCTACTCACTAATCATGGTGGTTAACAACAAACCATTCACTAAGAAGAAAATAATTAAAGCATGCATAAAAACTACACTAACAAATATACTAATGGAGAAAAGGGAGAGGAAAGAATTTTACCAACAATGAAGAGATCTAAAGAGGAAGAAAAAGATTAATAATAATAAAAATTGAATCTTGAGAGAAATACACAAGAATTTGTCACTAATCCATGCATAAATCTTCAATCTTCAATAAGAGAAATAAGAATCTTCAAAAAAATAAGACAAGGGTTTTGTCACATAAACCCTTGTAAAACCCTTGAATCTTCAATAACAAAACCAATTCTTCAATAAAGGTGGCAACTTTACTACTAATAATGGAGTAATTATATTAATACTAAGTAGATCTATGATTGTTTGTAGAGTTTTCTAAGAGAGTTTTACTACAACTACTATTACTACTACAATGGAGATTTTCTATCCTACTCCTAAGAGGCACACTCAAGGCTCACTTTGGCTCAAAACCCTAGGAGGAATATATATAGAGTTGCTTAATGGGTTGCACAAACTTCAAGGCCCAAATCCGATTTCTCTTCATTTTGCTAAACCATCACCCTTTGCATCTTCATGGGGTGGAATTTCGCCCCGCGGCTTGACGTAATAATCCCACCGGGTGAAATTTCACCCGGTGAGGTTTTCTTCGTTTTTCGCGTTTTCGACCCGTCTTCACCATCGAGCGAAATTTCACCCGGTGGGCGAAATTTCGCCGGTCAATTCGCCCGGTCGTGCGTGCCGTGAAAATCTTCGGGGATGAAAGGAAATGTCGTCGGGCGAAACTTCACCCGGTGGTTCATTGACCCTTTTCCGGTATTTTTCTTCGTTGATCAGTTGGATTATTTGAACTTTCGATTGTGTGCTTTGCTCTTGGACCTTATCTCTCTCTTGCTCGTAGAAGCTCAAACACATTTTTGGTCGAAAATCCTATCAAAATAGACAGAAAACTACCAAAAACACGTAAAATGCAAAAGAGAGACACTAATGTGAGAATTACGCAAAATATGGGGATAATCGCACTCAAGTCTCACAAAACAGAGGAAAAACGGGTCTAAATGGGAGGAAAAACGGTCCAAATTTGGCACACAATAATTCCCCCACACTAAACCGTTGCTCGTCCTCGAGCAATGACCCAAAAAGAAACTAACTACTACTACTAAGCTAGACTATGCTAAGCCGATACGAGGCAATTAAGGGGCCCGCTCCGTCCCTTCAACACATCGAGATACCCATGAGGTAAGGTACCTCCATGCAAGGCAAGTTGGGGCTTGCTCAAAATTGGGGTTGCGACTAACACACACACAAACACATAACAAAGAAGACACATATAAAAAGATAGTCGCAACCAAAGAGAAAATAAATCACCGAATCCCTCATCGAAACGGCGGAGAAAGCGCCGATTCGAGCTTAAGATAAGCGAGAACACTACCAAGCTAGTAACACAAATTGACATGGGCAAGATCCTAATAGGATGACAATCAAACAATAAAAACATTGAAAATTTACCAAGGTCCTTCTAATTCCACTAAAGATACCTACAACGGGACGATAAATGGAGTGGATAAGTGAGAACCATGGAGTTAGTAAGCACTGTAGGTAAGTGTTATGTCGTCTCCTAAGCTAAGCCTAGAGGGTCGTTCTAAACTCGAGAAAGCCAATTAGACCAAAAAGGATGGATAAGTGTTTGCAAATTGGTAAGGATTGCCAAATTACCGCTATTTTTCTTCCTCGGGACTTGGTCCTCTAGTAGGCATTTCACGGCAATAAGACAATCAAGGGATTATTTGGGTTTGGGAACGATTTTCTTGAGATTTTGATTTTCTTTTTCGGTTTTTCTTTCCCCATTATTTCGATCGAGGGCTTTTTTTTTCACTTTGATTTTTCAATGCCCTTTCTTCTTCATTTTTCCCTTTTTCTTTCTTTGAATAGCCCATTTTTGACTAGATGTTTCATTTGAGGAACATGGTAAAGCATATTTTTGCAAACTTATTTGTGGAAATGGGTGAATGGTAGAGAAATAGGCTAGCCGGGTGTGCACCCCCTTCGAACCCATAAAAGGATGAAAGTTTTGGACTAAAAGTGGCTTCTCAAGTAAGGTCACCTAAGAGAACGGGGAACGGTAACCAAGGCCTTATCACTCCATGGGTGGTCAAGGTGGTCAAATGCAAATCCCGATGTAGACTCCTAGTAGAAAAGATGGACTCATGGTAAAAATCCAATGCAAAAATTGGTTCAAGGTCATTCTACTAGAATTATGTCCAAAAATCAAAAAGGGTCACTAACAAGTGAGTAATAAACACTCGGCCTAATCTCAAAATCGGGTTTTCGAAAACTTTACCTAGACAAGCTATACACAAAGTAAAAAGAACACAAAAATGACAAAAATACGAGAAAACAAAAACAAAAACAAAAACACAATCACAAGTAAAGCCAAACACTCCATACTCCATTAAGTCAACACAATCCATAACCACCAATTCCAAAATGTTCACCAAGTGAACCTCCAAATAGCATATATGTCCATGCTCCATGCATAAGAGAAAGGGATAAAACGAAGGTAGAAAATATTACCGCGCGGTCTTCATTCCATTTCCGCTACCTTACGTATCCATGCTAAATGGTTGGCGGTGTACCTACAAGATGGAGAATGCAAGACAATACAAGTAACACAAAAATGAAAATAAAGGAAAAGAAAACTAAAAAATGAAAATTTTTGGATTTTTGGATTTTTTTAAGGAAAACTGAAAGAGAAAAGGAATAAAAGAGGATAGTAGATCCCTCCCCCACACTAAAACCGTGCATTGTCCCTAATGCACAAGTAGAGGAAGAATCGAAAATAGGAAAAAGAGAAAAGAACGGAAAATCTTTTTGAATTTTTGTGGTTTTTCAAATATTTTTGGATTTTTCAAGATTTTTCAAATGTTTTTGGATTTTTGAAGAATTAAGGGAATAAAAAGAAAAGAAAAAAATGAAAAAAAAAAAAAAAAAAAAAAAAAAAAGAGAAAAATCGATAAGGGAAGAAAAAGGACGTAGGTGTAATCACATCACCTCGCCCGGATTCTGCACAAATCGGGAAAATTAAAAGAAAAAGAAAATTTTGGATTTTCAAATGGTCTTGGTGCGATCAAGTCACCAAAGACCGGGAGCAATAATCAGGTCCTTCTTCTCTAAGGCACCTGCAATAAACCTCACGTGTGTAACGACCCAAGTAGGATCACGGAGGGGCTTACAATTCGTCAAATCAACGAAATAACTCATTATAAATCAATCAACAACCATAATTATCAAATGCCAAAAATTGGCGCTGCAAGGACTGACAGAAATTACAGAGATAACTGAGATAAGAGAACAGACGATTGGCGACTGACAATGACAACTGACACCCCCACACTAACACTGACGACACTCGACCACTCACATAGGACCTGGGGGACGAGGTGGTGGTGGGTAGTAAGACCCTGGCGGAGGCATACCGAAAAATCGATCAAAATAACTTTGTTGCTGCTGCAACATACTTTGGTTCTCCTCTGCCGCCAACCTTGCCGCTTGGGCATCCCTAGCGGCGTCCCTAGCCATCTCAAAACTGGTCCGGGCATACTCAAAACCATCCCTAGAGTACACGTACGAGCCATGTGCAGTATCGCGCGCATCTCGGGCCAAATTGTAGGCATCTTGGGCCAGGTTTAGTGAGGTTGTCGAGTTCTCCCAAGTCTGACGTGTACGGTTATAGAATTCCCCCCATTGGTTATAAAAGTCCTCTGATCCAAAGAACGAGGAGTGTCGTGGAGGACTCATGTTAATGTCCTCCTGAAAACCTGGGGTAGACTGGGTGAACGTGGAGTGTCGGTGTGGTTCAAAGTCTGAAAATTTTGGGGTGAAAAATTGTGAGGTCTGGGGTTCGGATTGGTGGGAGGAAGAGGGTGCATGTGATGATGACGGTAAAGTCCTATAACCCTCATCCCGAGAGGTTCTAACCTCTGGTTCCTCCTCCGACACATCTACGACCTCTATATCATCGTCGCCAAAGTCTAAAGGTCCCTCGGGGTATTAAACTATACGAAACTTACCTCGGGTGTTATCCCGAATGTATTCCTCGGACCTCTTCGGCATGCCGAAGTTCTCTTCAATATCTAGCCTTACCCAATCGGGGTTAGGCATTGCAATAGCGCGCAACTCAGTAATCTTATACAGAAACAAACTGTTATAATCCCCTTTCTGGGGCCACACAAGAAAAGGACAATAAACTTCATCTATAAATATTCCCGCTCCATCAACTGGTCTTAAATCGCTAAAATCGACTTTCAAGGCTCTAGCTAACATCGTTACAACACCGCCACAAGACATTCTCTTGCGGCCGCCCTTCGCAATCTGAGCGAAATGAGTAGCTAAGGCCTCAGACATATCGATCGATGGGCCTCTCTCCGAAACTGCATCCTCTAAAAGCTGAACAGCTAAAGCACTACAGTTGTGATGCATATCATAGCTTGACAAGAATGAGTTGGCTATAATACGCGCCACATACCGGAGGATGGGGTTTCGAATAGAGAAAGAACGCATCTTTCCTCCCTTGAAAGTTCTCTGGCGGGCTACTTTAAACCAGAATTGATCTCGGCCGAATTTATCGTCCCGAGTCTGTCCCGCCCTAGGCTTTCCAAGGACTGAAGAGGGTAAACCAAGCAGTGCACCGAAGTCTCTCAAGTTGAGGACGTACGAAGTTTCTCGCAACTGAAAAGAGACAGTGGTATTATCATCACCACTTAGCTTGAAAGTTGCGAAAAATTCGCACGTCAATTTCTGAAAAGTTTCCTCCTTAGAGGCATAAAAATTGATGAGACCAAGACTTTGGCACATTGCTCGTACCTGCGGTTCTATGCCCATACGCTCAAGTACATCTCGAGCCGCCCAACGAGTTGGCTCGAGACAACAGACCCAAAATTTTTTACATTTATCAACATGAGTTTTTTTAGCGAAATAGAGACCAGACAAAGGTTCATTGAAATTACGACGGATTTTCGGGTAACATACCTCGAGCGGAACAGGTTGTTCGCTCGGAACGGATCCTTGCGTTTGAACAGGCATCGGGACAGATTCGTCCCGAGCCTCGGCCGGTTGCTCCTCGGACCTTGAGGATGATGTTGACCCCGAACTACGATTAAGCATTGATGAAATCCTTTTTCTTGCCATTTGTTTCACTCTCTTCATCCTTGATGCTTGAAATTTGATGATTATGTGTTGACGGTCTCGATTTGGGGTTTGTCGGAACTTGAACGATTCCTCAAAACAAACTCCAAGGAAGTGTTAGGAATGTGATGGGGATGAAGAATATATAATTTGATTGAATTTTAATGGAGGAATGAAAGGATTAGAGGTGGTTTAAGGTGGAGGATTTGGAGTTTGTTTGGGATTTTTGGGGTTTGGTTGAGGAGAGAGATAGGAAAAGATGTATAATGGGAGATGGGTAAGGTGGGTTGGCTGGGTATAGGACGCGGGGTAAGGTTTCGCCCGGTGAGTCACCATCGGGCAAAATTTCGCCCGACGGACTTCGGGTCGATTTTCGGTATTTCCGCGCAACTTCACCACCGGGCGAAATTTCGCCCGGTCGGATTTCCGTCAAATTCCAAGTCGCAAAATATTTTTACCGCAGGGCAAAATTTCGCCCGGTGAGATTCCACCGGGTGAAGTTTTGCCCGACGGATTTTCCGTCAATTCCTTAGGTTCGAGCAAGTTGCCATCGGGTGAAGTTTCACCCGACGGACCTCGGGCCACAATTCCACCGGGCAAAAACGTTGCCCGGTGAGATTCTCCACTCCGAATAAGCTTCTTGCTACGAAAATTTTTCTATGACTTGGTCCAAACATCCTTAGCTTCTTCAAAAATACAACTTATCTTCTCAATCCAATTTGTTTATAATCGTTTAAAGCGCAATTCCAAAAATTCCCGAGAGAAATCTTCATGACTCCTGCAAGTACCAAAGAGAAAACAAACTCCCAAAAGGAAAAATCTAAAATCTATTGTCCAGAAAGAAAAGAAAAAGGAAAAGAATATACAAATATTTACAATGGTGGTTATTATGGACACCACTAAACCGAATTAAGTGTTTTGAGTTTAATCTGGGTTGCTTGAAAAGCAACCCGGAGTTCCACGCTCCTTGTCCTTGATAATAACGCCACCAACCATATGTTCTCTTCTTGGCCTTGGCAAACCCATGAGGCGAGCTACTTCCGGTAGCATACCCCACTCATTTAAAACTTCTTCTTCGGGGGCTTGTCCACATATAAGAAAAACACCATCATCATCACTATCATTATAGTGGACATCTTCTTCGGATGGTTCCTCGGTGGCATAGTCAAATGTCGGTGTATCGGAAGTTCGGTAATTATCTTGGCCTAGAAATTCGTCATCGGCTTGTATTTCCACCATATGGTCCCATAATTCCTTTGCGAAAGGGATATTCGGCAAGAAGTCGGGTAATACAAATTGAACGGTGCTATTACCAACATTAAAAGATAATTTCCCTTTTTTCACGTCGATAATCACCCCGCCGGTTTCTAGGAAAGGTCGCCCTAGTAAGATAGGATTTCGTTCTTCAATGGGCATGTCAAGGACCACGAAATCGGTAGGTATGTATAGGGGACCTACCTTAACCATAAGATTTCGTGCTAACCCAATTGGCGCTTTCGTAGTACCGTCGGCCATCTGAACGTTAACCGAAAGTTTACCATCCTTGGAATATTGATTGTCTGAGTAACGATTAATGGCATAAGGCTAATATCCGTCCCGAGGTCACATAATGCTCGATGTATCTCAACATCGTCGATCGAACATGGTATGCAGAAACTACCGGGGTCACCAAGCTTAGTAGGTATGGTAACTTTTGGAGTGACCCTAGGTGGTAGTGGAGTTTCCTTCCTTATGGTAGAATTCAAAATTATATCCCTTATATACTCGTTCGGAGTTAACGTGGAGGGACTAGTTTCCAAATTCTCTATCAAATCGGTGAAGGTTATATACTCCATAGCTTGGCCATAGAATGAGATTGGTGGCTTGTCATTCAAGGGGGGCACTTCAATCCTCGAGACTAGATTTTTGTCCTCTATTGGGATTTGCTCAATAACAAATGCAAGGTCTCCTACAAGATACTTTGATGGATCTCTTCTTGGTATTTCGGTTACATCCTTGACCACATTCTCATCGAATTCATTGATTGAGGGATGAGATGTAAGAGCTTATGAGTCTAAGGTTTTCACCGGTTCCTTTTTGCTTATTACCTTAACGGCATTCACGGATGCTTGATTGAAAGAATCGGTCTGCTCGTGAGGTGCTCGAGCTCGCGACATGGCTCGTGCCTCTAAAGCTTCAAGTCTAGCTCGGTTTGACGCATTCTCTCTCAACAAGAACTTGATAGTTTCTTGAATGTCATAAAAGGGTTGAGAATTACCTTGGAAGTTCCTTGGAGGACCTTGATTATGCGGTGGATAAGCTCCAAAAGGAGGACCTTGATTAGATGGAGGATGAGTTCCAAAGGGAGATCCTTGATTGAATGGTGGATGAGTTCCAAAGGGAGGACCTTGATTGAATGTAGGATGAGTTCCTAAGGGATGACCATAGTTTGGTCTCGGTGGTCCTTGATGATAGAAATGACCTTGATTTGTGTGAGGAGGCCTCGGTTGATAATGAGGTTCATATGAATTAGGATAAACCCTTTGATTGGGGGCTCTTGGAAATGGATGTGATCCTTGAGTTGGCGTGGAATGAAATCCGGTCCCCAAATTAGGATTGCTCGTTTGAGGCTTTTCATATGTATCTTGAGTAGTGTTTGCTTGATGAACGCTCTCCTTTTTCACACAAAGGTTGGAGTCGTGGTTGTATTCTCCACAATTATCACAAGGGATATCTACCCTATACGGTTTGGGAGGCGAGATAGATGTTCGCCTAGGTGGTGTAGTTCTTCTTGGTGGGGTGATTCTTCTTGGTGGAGAGACTCCTCTTGGTGGAGACACTCCTCTTGGTGGAGACCTCGTTTCGGGTTGGAAGGTGTCCCTAACAACCATGGCTTCAAATCTCTCAAAAAGTTGAGCGAGTTGTACTTCAAGAGAGGCCTCCTTGTCATTCGATGATTCCGAGTCTCCACTAGATTCACCCTCTTGCAATTCCCTAGCATACACGTCACTTTTGGCTATCTTGTCAAGAAGTTCTTGGGATTCATTCTCGTTGAGTAGGAAGAAGTCGCCATTTGCGATCGCATTAAGAATGTCCCTAGCATCGGCGGATAAGGAATAGAAAAATGTTTGGAGCAAAAGCCAATGAGGGATACCGTGATGCGGGCACTTCATTTGTAGAGTTTGGAATCGATCCCAAGCCTCGCTTATACTTTCATTTTCGCCTTGTCGGAAGGTTTGAATCTCCATTCGATAATGATTGGTCTTGGAAGGAGGATAGTATTTTTCTAGAAATGCATTGGCTAATTGATTCCAAGTTTGGAAGGTATCATCGTGGTGGCTTTGTAGCCATCTCCTAGCATCATCACGAAGGGTTTTGGGGAACAAAAGTCTATGGAATTGACATGAAGTAAGTCCATTCAACTTCATTCCAATTAGCTTCTCTTTAAATGTCGCTATGTGTTCTAGAGCATCTTCTTGTGAAAGTCCATGATAAGTGTCTTGTTGGACTATGGCAATTGAAGAAGTCTTGAGCTCAAAGTTATCAGGTATGTTTCCATATGCGACGGGAGAAGAAGTTTGTTCATGGGTGGGTTGGGAGTGAGATCTCAAAGTAGGCATGTTTGTTTGTAGAGGTGATTTTTTGGAAGAGGGAAGAAGAGGGAAAGAGAATTTTGTGAGAGTTTTGAGAATGTTGGATGGGTGAAAAGTTGGTGTAAGATATGGATGAGGGTTCACTTTGGTTGATTTGGATTCCGAAATAACAATATCGTCTCGCTTGCACCGGTATGGAATAAGCAATGCCAAATATTATTGTTCCTGAACACAACTCAATTCAAAGATGAGACTCCTAGCACCGAGCGGTACTAGGGTAAAAGGAGAAGAAAACAATTACTCAAATACAATGACAAAACTCAACTAACTGATCACCGTCCCCGGCAACGGCGCCATTTTGATGCGCGCGGGATTGTCGCCTATCCAACGCGGTCAAACAATATTTATAACTCCGGAATACTACTACGTAGTAGCGGTAAGTCAGGGATCGATCCACAGGAACGGTCGAGAGGTAGTCGGTCGAGTCAAAGTCTAGGGGTGATTGAGTCGAGAAGGGGGGTTTTGGTCGAGTCAAACTAGATTAACTAAATGAGCTTATGTGACTAAGGTGGGAAACTATTGATGGGAAAGGTGTTAGGGAGAGTCGGGGAATCGGAAATAAAGACAAGTTTCTAGTTATGCAAGAACTATCACAAGATGTATAAGGGAGGTTCCACCTTTCGGTTTCCCTACCAACCAAGTCTAAGCCCGCTTTCGCGACGAATAAACTAAGGTCTCTAGACGAAATTACCCAAACCTCGAGTTTCCCCATATTGGTCCGGGTGAGTTAAGTCAACCTAGGTGATCAAGCTAAGTCAAACATAACACAACAATCCCATTAAGACAATATCACCCTCAAATGCAATAATCTCACAAAAGATGAAATCTTTATCTATTATTCCTCCTCCCCTAGCCCTCCAACTAAGAGATCTACTCACTAATCATGGTGGTTAACAACAAAGCATTCACTAAGAAGAAAATAATTAAAGCATGCATAAAAACTACACTAACAAATATACTAATGGAGAAAAGGGAGAGGAAAGAATTTTACCAACAATGAAGAGATCTAAAGAGGAAGAAGAAGATTAATAATAATAAAAATTGAATCTTGAGAGAAATACACAAGAATTTGTCACTAATCCATGCATAAATCTTCAATCTTCAATAAGAGAAATAAGAATCTTCAAGAAAATAAGACAAGGGTTTTGTCACATAAACCCTTGTAAAACCCTTGAATCTTCAATAACAAAACCAATTCTTCAATAAAGGTGGCAACTTTACTACTAATAATGGAGTAATTATATTAATACTAAGTAGATCTATGATTGTTTGTAGAGTTTTCTAAGAGAGTTTTACTACAACTACTATTACTACTACAATGGAGATTTTCTATCCTAATCCTAAAAGGCACACTCAAGGCTCACTTTGGCTCAAAACCCTAGGAGGGATATATATAGAGTTGCTTAATGGGTTACACAAACTTCAAGGCCCAAATTCGATTTCTCTTCATTTTGCTAGACCATCACCCTTTGCATCCTCATGGGGTGGAATTTCTCCCCGCGGCTTGACGTAATAATCCCACCGGGTGAAATTTCACCCTGTGAGGTTTTCTTCATTTTTCGCGTTTTCGATCCGTCTTCACCATCGAGCGAAATTTCACCCGGTGGGCGAAATTTCGCCCGGTCAATTCGCCCGATCGTGCGTGCCGTGAAAATCTTCGGGGATGAAAGGAAATGTCGTCGGGCGAAACTTCGCCCGGTGATGACTCACCGGGCGAAACTTCACCCGGTGGTGCATTGACTCTTTTCCGGTCTTTTTCTTCGTTGATCAGTTGGATTATTTGAACTTTCGGTTGTGTGCTTTGCTCTTGGACAGTATCTCTCTCTTGCTCGTAGAAGCTCAAACACGTTTTCGGTCGAAAATCCTATCAAAATAGACAGAAAACTACCAAAAACACGTAAAAATGCAAAAGAGAGACACTAATGTGAGAATTACACAAAATATGGCGATAATCGCACTCAAGTCTCACAAAACAGAGGAAAAACGGGTCTAAATGGGAGGAAAAACGGTCCAAATTTGGCACACAACACTCTAGTATCCTCCCTTCAATGCTTACTTTTTTTTTTAAAATCAACTAGTTGTTTGTCCGCACGCGTTAATCTATGTGTTGATATTGTTTTGATCCATATCAAGTAAAAATTTCTTTCAATTGACTAAATTCATGTCCATTCTTTTACGCAAATGAATAGTTCAATCTCAGAATCTAGTAGACTAATTAACATTTAGCCAAGACCAACTCGTCTATTAATTGAATTGTGTAGACGTCCCTCCTTAGAGACACCTTTGAGAAATGCAATCTCAACTTTTTAAAACTTCGACCATATATATGACAAATGAAATTGGAAAATATAAACGATAAAGGATACGGTATATGGAGCATAGGATATTGTATCCCATAGATAATTTATTGGACATGATTTAACTACTACTACTCCGTAGTTGTAAAATTCAGATAAGTACATAACTGCGATTGATTGAATATTAGAATAATTTGGCATATGGAAGTATAAACGATAAAGGATACGGAGTATGATATATGGAGCATTGTTTATCATATCCCATGATAAACAATTTATCATGTTTTACCATGTTAAATATCATACTAGTGTAAACTCATGCAATTGCATGGTTTGCAAGGAATATATAAATAAATGTAATGGTTTTGTAAGGAATATATAAATAAGTATAAAATTAAAGTAATTTTTTCAAATTTAATTTTTTTTGTTGAATCTTAGATTATGTTATTAATATTATTAATAAATAAATACTTAAAAAAACGAAAAACAAAATGACATTTTTTAAGTTGAAATTAAAAAATTACGTTTATATTTAGTATAATTAATTGGCTCTTTTAATCAAAGTTGATAAAAAAGTATGTATAAAAATTTGTGAATATTTTTGGTTATGTTTTTCTATTTTTTATTTATCATAAATAGTTTTATTGATATGAGTTTCATAATTATAGGAAACTAATTGTTATTTGTTCCTTTAATTAGTGTTTTCTTAATTGTAAAGATGGGGTTTTGGAGGGAAAATTTGGTTAGAGAGTTAATCTCTTAGTGGAAAGGGGATGTGCCCTCCCAAACACTATTCTAAGCAGTGGCGAATCCAGCAATTTTGAGATGGGGTGATAAAAAAATTATAACGTAAAAAATAACACACAAATAATTGAGTTCAGTTTAGTTATGATTAGTGCAGTTCAGTTTAGACAGATCAATTCAGTTTCGATCCGTTCAATATTTCAATTCAGTGTATATCTATCCAGTTTAGTTTAATTCAGTTAAAATCATTTAAATAGAGTTCGTCTTAACTAACTAAACTAACTCCATAAAGTAACTAAACGTAACAAATAACTAACCGCGAACTTTGTAATATAAAAAAAAATCAAAGTATTCTCGACTAAAATAAAAGTGTCAATATATACTAATACATTATCAAACTAATTTCTCAATTTCACATAATCACATAGTATATCATACTAATATGCTATTAGAATATCTGTGATGTCCGTCATCCCAAATTTTCATATTTTCAATTTTTTAAAATTATTAATTTCTCATTTGTCCATTTTCCCTAATTTTCTACTACACAAGTACACATCTCAAACGTTTAATAAAATAAAAAACATCACTAATTCTCGAGTTAATTCCCTACACAAGTACACATCTCAAATGTTCAATAAAATAAAAAAATATCTCTAACTCTCGAGTTTTTTTTATAAAGTAATGTTTAAAAAACAAATAATTATCGAAATAGAGTTCGTGTCAAAATAATTATTAAAAATGGATCGAGTATGAGTAAGTTGTGGTTCGGTTTGGAAACCGCTATTTCACGTAAGTGGAGAAACTAGTAACCCGGATACCCATTAAAAAATTGGGAGGAAAAAAGAGTTCAAAGTTCAAATGGGGACTTGAACCCCTGACCTCAGGTGAAAAGAAGTTCTATGAATTTAACTCCACCACTTCACACAAATAATTATTCTGATGCATCTTTATATCCATTCATATGTACATATATGTCCTTTCTTAACTTGATTTTTTCCTAAAATAATGGGGGTGGGGGGTCACCCCCATCACCCCCTTTAAAATCGCCATTGATTCTAAGGGGATTCACCGCGAAAGTGGTGATTAGCCCTCTTAACTTTGATTAATTGTGAGATTAACTCCCTTATTTTTCATTTGTAGTAATTAAGCTCCGTAACTTTGGGTAGAAGTGAAATTCAATCCAAGGTTTTTATTTTTTCAATTAAAATTGCACTTTCAAAACAAAAACTCCATTTATTAATACATTTTCTCAGCATACGATAAAAATAATTATATATTTATAAAATGTATGCAATTTTTACATATTTTGGAAAAAAATATTTGAAATAATTACATAAAATTGAAAATTTGTACTCCCTCCATTCAAATCCAAACTACACATTTCTCTTTTATTTTACATTAGCAAAAATTATAAAAGTTTGATACTCTTGACCTACTCGTAAAGATGAATCAAACAAGATCCCACATGACTATATTTTGTCTTATAGATTGTCGAGAATATCGAAATTCTCTTTAGTTGTGAATAGTGTAAAAAAAAAAGAAATGTGCACTTTGGATTTGAATGGAGCGAGTAATATTTAATCTCATACATTATACTCCCTCCGAGTTCCTATTATTGTTCCATTTACTTTTGGAAAAAAATTAAGATACTTTTGGGAAGAAAATTAAGGAAGAAAAAATTAGTGACTCAAAAAAGAAGAAAGAGAGATAAATAGGAGAGTAAATGTGAACCCCATATTGATGGCCTAAAAAGAAAAGTGAGACAAATATCAAACTCAACTCAAAAAGAAAAGTGGACAAAAATAGGAACTCGGAGAGAGTATAAATTACGGAATATATTAAAATTATTAAAAAAATTCTAAAAATTATGTTAATAAATTATTTAATTACTTTTATATATTAATAACTAGTTGGAAAGCCCGTGTAATGCACGGGCCGATTTTTAATGACACGTAGTTGTATGATTGTATAAATTGGTGAGATTACGTACGCAACAGAAGAGTACGCCTAATAGTAAATAAATATTATCTGTAGAAAGACTGATAGAAATACTAACCCATTGTAGTTAAGAAAAACAGATTAAATTACCTCACACACAAATACATTTTCAATTACATATTCGTACCAATATTCATTTCTTACATTATTTGTAGAAATATTCGATATTCTTAAAAAATCTTTTTATAACTCAAAAGATTTCTATTTTTATATCTAAAGACGAACGATTACTTTTATTTACATAATAGAATTTCATCAACTTCTCGATGTGGATCATCTTACCTCAATTTATAACCTTAAGCTAAAAGTTGTTATAAGACTCAAAAGTTTCTTTATTATTATCTAAAAACGAACGATTTCACTTATTTATGATATAAAATTTCTCACCTCATCATAATTTTTTAATTTTGGATAATTCAATTTAGAGTTATACTCCGTAGTACTCTTCAAAACTCTTTTTAGAACTCAATAAAAAAAATCATGTTGAAATCTAAAGACAAATGAAAACTCTTAATTATATACGAAGGAATAGAATTTCATCAACTTATTACTTCGTATTATTTTTTGATGTAAGATATTTCTATTTAAATTTATAGTCTTAAGAGCAGTTATGGGCTCAGAAGATGTTTTGGTTAATATCTAAAAATGAATGATTTCTCTTATGTATGAAATAGAATCTCACACCTCATCATAATTTTTTGATGTGTGAGATAATTTTACTTAAGTTTATAGTTTAAAAATTTTAAAAACTATTTTTAGGATCCAAAAGATTTCAGGTTCATAACTAAAGACCAATGATTACTCTTAATTATATAATAGAACTCTATCAACTTTATAATTTTTCGATGCGTGATATTTCTACTTAATATTATTGTCTTAAGAACTTTTTTGTTTTTAGAACTCAAAAGATTGTTGGTTGATTTTAGGGTTGTATTTATCATTTCCCTATAAATAAAAGTAATCATTCATTTTTATAAAACCATGTACATTAGTGAGGACAATTTCTTCATCTTATTTTTTCTCTTTCATTCTATATTTTTGACACATCATTCTCTCTTTCATCCACTTCATTTTCCACTATCTTCATCCTCTTCATTTTCCCTTCTCCAATTTTATTCCACAATATGGAGGATCCTCTTATACTACTTTTATAATAATTTATTTTAATTATTTTATGATTAATATTATTTTTAATTAACTTGTTTATTTAGATGACCAATGGTGTTTGTTTATATGCACAAGGGCCTATGTTAAATTCCTTTAAAATTAGAGGAAGTACTCAACTTGCTCTACATAAGAGGACCTTGCATGTTGATCCCCACAATGGAGAGGACCTCCTCTTAGAGAAGAGCATGTACAATGGAGAGGATTTACCCTCCTCTTAGTACTCTCTTTCTTCTAAGAGGAGATCCTCTCCATTGTGGAAACAATAGGGAAGGTCCTCTTATTTAGAGGAAGATGAGTACTTCCTCTAATTTTAGAGGATTTTTAACCTTGGCCCTTGTGCATGCTATCTCATGCTATTGGTTATGTAAATAATCAAGTTAAATAAAAAAAATATATTAATCATTAAATAATTAAAATAAATAATAAGAAAGGTAATTAAGAGAATCCTCTCTATTGTGGAATAAAATTGGAGAAGGAAAAATGGAGAGGATGAAGTTAGTGGAAAATGAGGTGGATGAAAGAGGGGATGATGTGTCAAAAATATAGAATGAAAGAGAAAAAATAAGAGGAAAGAATTGTCCTCTCTAATGTACATCATCTCCATTGTACATGCTCTAATTTTTTCTCTAAGAGCATGTACAATGTAGAGGATACGTTATTTCTCTTATTTTTTCTTTTTCATTTTATCTTTTTGACACATCATCATCTTTTTCATCCACCTTATTTTCCACTATATTCATCATCGTCATTTTATTTTCTCTAATTTCATCCCACAATGTAGAGGATCCTCCTATATTACCTTTCTTATTATTTAATTTAATTATTGGATGATTAATATTATTTTTTATTTAATTTGATTATTTAATGACCAATAGTGTTTGAAGTGTGCACAAGGGCCTATGTCAAGCTTTCCTCTAAAATTCCTCTAAAATTAGAGGATGTCCTCAACTTCCTCTAAACAAGAGGATCCTCCTCATTAATCCCACAATGTAGAGGATGTTCTTTTAGAAGAGAGAGAAGGCTAAGATGATGATCAATCCTCTACATTGTGGGTGCTCTTAGGATTGTATCTAAGAGTGTATAAAAGAGGAAACAAATTCTTAATAGTTGTATTAATTGCATCGATGTATGTGTAGTTTATTCTTGAGTTAATAGTAAGATAAGTATCCGAAGTTTCCTTTTTTTTCAGTTAAGGGTCTAAACTATTGAACTTTACGGTTAAGGGTCTCAAAACTAACGCCGTTAACTTTTTGATGTAAGTGTAGTTTACTACATACTTATATTATCATTATTGATACTCGTACTTGACAATGCCAAAAACATAAAAAAAAAAAAAAAAAAAAAAAAAAAAAAAAAAATTACTTTAAATAATATTTCATTAATCCAAAAAAATACTTCAACCGAAATAAAAAATATTGTAAACGGTAGCATATTACATATTGTTCCCAATTTTTTTTTTTGAAATTGTCATAACCCTTGATCACATGGATTAAAGTCAAATATGAGAATAATTTGAGTATACAAATTTTCCCGTTGTATATTTTGAGGATTTATAAAAAGTGAATTGACTAGAGGCATGACAAACGGGTGGGTCTCAGGTCGGGTCAAAATACGGGTCGGGTTATACGGGTCACGGATCAAATTAGGGTCAAAA
The DNA here is from genome assembly GCA_958450325.1 of Agrostemma githago. Classification (NCBI taxonomy): domain Eukaryota; kingdom Viridiplantae; phylum Streptophyta; class Magnoliopsida; order Caryophyllales; family Caryophyllaceae; genus Agrostemma; species Agrostemma githago. The sequence continues at coordinate 52,089,245 of OY288254.1, forward strand.
AATGTTTTGAACAACTAATTCTTTATTTATTTTTCCATCTTGAAGTCAAAAAAATTATTTTAATATTAAAATTTTGTTTACTTTAATAGTATTATTATTACATTCTATAATTATAATGTTTATATTTAAAAAAATATTAAATTAATTTTTAAAATTATTTTAATAATTATGTTATTACTCGTAAAGTCGTAAATGATAAAAAAAAATGTTTTGAATTGAATATTTCTTTATCTTTGTAATTTAAAATATTAAAAGTATTTGTTTTTTAATTATAAATCAAATATAATAATATATAGATCTAAACATTTTATTAATTATAATAATTTCTCGTTCACCGAACGGGGTCGGATTGGGTTTCGACCGTAAATTAACGGGTCAAGCTGGTTACGGGTCGAAAAACGTGTTCATGACCCTAAAATGGGTCGGACGGGTCGGGTTTGTTGGTCGAGTAAAGTTTTGACATGTCTAATTAACGGTGTTAGTTTTGAGACCCTTAACCGTAAAGTTATATAGTTTAGACCCTTAACCGTAAAAAAAATGAAACTTTAGGTACTTATCTTAGCATTAACTCGTTTATTCTTTAATTTCTAACTTTATACCAAATTGGGAAGATATTAAAGGCTTAAAAACAACTTTATAGGTGTATTTAACATAACCCTTATTTATATAGTAGAATTTCATCCCTTCATTAAAATTTCTCGATGTGGGATAATATTGCTTAAACTTAAATTTATAGCCTTAAGAGCTGTTATAAGACTTAATTTTTTTTGGTTAATATCCAAAAACGAATGTGTCTCTTATTACCACATCACAATTTTTCGATGTGAAATAATTGTACTTAAGTTTATAGTAGTAATCTTTAGAACTCAAAAGATTTCATATTAATATCTAAAGACGAATTATTACTCTTAATTATATACTCAGTAATAGAATTCCATCAACTATTATTATTTTCCGATGCGAGATATTTCTACTCAAATTTATAGCCTTAAAAGTTGTTATAAGACTCAACAGAATTTTGGTTAATATCCAAAAACAAATGATTTTTCTTATTTAATTATGATATACTACGTATAATTTATCACCTCATCATAATTTTTCAAAGTGAGATAATTCTACTTAAGTTTATAGTTTCAAAAACTCTTTTTTCGGACTCAAAGATTTTTGGTTAATATCTCAACTCGAATGATTTCGCTTATTTATGATGTAGAATTTCATCACCTCATCATAATTTTTCGAAGCAGGATAAATCTACTTAAGTTTATAACCTAAAGAATGCTTTTTAGAACTAAAATTTTTTCTGATCCTAAATACAAATGATTACTTTTATTTTATATAATAGAATTGCATCAATTTATTACAGAGTATTATAATTTTTCGATGTGGCCTGGGATAATTCTACTTAAATCTGTAGTCTTAATAACTCTTTTTAAGCCTCAATTTTTTTTTGGTTAATATCTAAAGACGAATGATTACTTTTATTTATATAATAAATTTTCATCATCTCATTATAGTTTATCGATTTGAGATAATTTTAGTCTCACTTCTGTTTTTGACATTATATTCACAAATAAAGAAAATCTTCAATATTCTTGACAATCTATAAGAGGGAATATAGTCACGTGAGATCTTGTGTATTTAGTCGTTATGAGTATATATTATAAATATCAAACTTTTATATTTTTTTGCTAATGTATATTTGATATTGATGGTGCAAAACGCGTCTCGACAAATGTGTAAAAGCAGATGGGAGCATTGGATATGAATAGAGGGAATAATATGTAATAGTTTCACCGTTTACATTATTTCTTGGATGTGGGAGAAAAAACACATTAAAACTTACTCGGACATTTTTTCGAGCAAAAAATACAATACTTATGAGACTCAATTTTTTTTTTAAATTTACCTAAAGACCAATAATGCCTCTTATTTATTATAATCACGCCTCGTTATTATAATTTTTCAATGTGAGATAATTTTTACCATTTTATATATATGTAAACAACAAAATTATCGTAATTTTATATTTTTAGAGTTTTTAATGTTGATTATAGGGTGAATAAATAAATACTCGTAAATATTTAAAAATTCGTCAAATAGAACTGACTACATGTTCCACGCAGTTTCTGTTAAATTTTTGTAGTATTTTGAGGTGATAATTGACCGTTTATATAGTGGTAATTTTTTTAATCTCAGGTGGAGTAGATTATTTTTTCCTATACGAATCTAATATCGCTTAAATCTGAGGTGGAGTAGGATTAATTTACGGAATTGCCCTTAATTTATCGTATACAAATTTCTATATTCTTATTTAAATTAAAAAATATATTAAAACTTTTAATTAAATCATTTTAAAAACTCCGACCAATCTATCGCTCGAAAAGTTCCTGCTTTATTAATATATATTGATTATTCAGTTTACATTGAGTTTATATATAACATGATTTGATGATGTAATCAATATATATAATTAAAGGAAGCTTTTTTTTTTCGAGGGAATCCAAATTTTATGAAACACTAAGAATTTAAATATTATCCCTATTAAAAGTGGATATGATAAATAATACTCCTATTTGTTTTAGTATTAGATAATAAATAATATTAGTTTGACTCTTAGTATTAGACAAAACAATCCTAACACCCCTAAGAATCAAAGAATTACCATTATATAAACCGTCAATTACCACCTCAGAAAACAACAAAACTTGAATAGACACCGCGTGGAATTCGTAAAATGGTTATGATTATTTCAAATAATCGTCATTTTTGGAGAATTATTATTAAAATTAAATTATTAACCTAATATAAGTAGATATATTTATTAAGATAAAATTATACTAATAGAATTGGATTTACATTTTTGCGAAAATACGGTGTGAGGAATTACAATTTTATGTAAAAACTATTACATCTTTTGTTTTTTTTAACTTTTTACCTTTTATATCAATAAATTCTTTTTAGAGTTTTTTTAATTTAATATTATAATATTTTATTTATATTCATTACTTGTCATATCTATATAGAAATAATTATAAATAATAAATGTTTTAAAAGATATCACACAATAAAATAATAAATTATTACTTCATTTATAGGTATCATCAAAATAAAACTACACTGCATTTAATATTGCAATCATATAGAGTAGATTATTTTTAACGGACAGGTCGGGTCGGGCCGTGACCTTAATGTACCGGGTTTGATGACAGTCAAGTCGCGGATCAAGATTTATAGGTGTTGACGTACGAAAAAACGGGTTGGATGGATAGAGTTTACGGGTCAAGTCAAGTCATTCAGATCAACTAGAGAGTACAACTTTAGTCCCCTGATTTATAAACAAATAATATATACTAATAAGAGTGCTAGATAATGTAAGTTAAAATTACAAAAAAAAAATCATATTCAAATAAATTGATTAATATATAAAACATAATTATGTTCAATCAATCAATCCGTCAATTATCAATATAATTAAACGATACGTTTTTCAAGCGACGTTGGTAATCTCCAATAGTTTTAGAATTCTTAAATACAAACTTAAATTATTTATCATATTTAAGTATCTAAAAATTTTGAACACTGCAAACTTGATTAAACTATTTTAACTAATTCAAAATTTAATGAAGTTAAAACACTTAAATAAAATAATTAAATAATTAAAAACAAAATGAATACATGTTGGGTTAGACTACGGGTATTTCGAGTGACACGTAGTCTCAAACTTTTTTAAACTACATAATTTATTTAAATAACTTCATATATGTCGGGTTAGACTACAGGTCGGTTGAAATAAGGGTCGGGTTATACAGCTGAAAAATAGTTTCGAACGTAGATTTTTTTTTACCTTTAAGTAGAACGGAGTAATATTTTCGATATTATCTTTTTATTTATTTTAATAATATTATTTTTATACTCCTTTATTATAATGTTTATATTACAATGAATTTTTAAAACTATATTAATAATTATTTACTATCAAAAGATAAAAAATGTTGTATTAAATTGAATATTAATTTATATTTGTAATTTAAAATATCGACTCACGGATCAAGATTTAGATGTCTTGAATCTCAACCTATGAATAAACGGGTTGAGCGAATCGTGTTACAAGTCAGGTCATGTTTTGTTGAGTCTAATAGTAACGTTACCATTTAACACGATAACACAAATTTAATCTCCCAACAAGTGTTTCTTGTGACGACCATATCTGTCACAGAATCGCAAGCTTGCGACGGGAAAAATACTATCCATTATTTCATTGGATAGATAAGACAAAACAAAGTGTCATTTATTAAGTATTTTGCTTTAGTTTATCTATCCCACATAGGTAATACTTGACCCGTCGCAAGCTTGCGACGGGGAAAGTACTACCCATTGGGTAGATAAGACAAAACAAAGTGTCATTTAATAAGTATTTTGCTTTAGTTTATCTACCCCACATAGGTAGTACTTGATTCGTCACAAGTTTGCGACGAATATATCCGTCATAAGTAAGAATTTATGTTAGGCTCCCTATATACAACTTTACAAGAGAGTAACGTACTAAAATTGCTAGATAATTTATGTTAAGATTAGACATAAAGTTATATTCAAATAAAAGAATAATATATAAAATTAATTATCGAATAACTAATAAATTAAAATTAGAGTTGTAACAAAATCTAGACAGAGTAATAGATTGAGTCGAACTAGGCTTTTAGACTAAAGTTTTTAGATTGGTTTAGGTCAAATGGGTCGCGGTTCAGGAAAAAAGGGCTCATGACCCTAAAAACAATGGGTCGGGCGGGTAGGGTCGAATATAGTGCGAGATGATGACGTACATACAAAATATTTGATGCAGTAAGTCAAATGATTATAATCCTATAAAGTAAAAGACATAGATAAACTAAATGTTCCCAGATGAGTTGTGATTGTGACGTATTAATATTGCTCACAGATCCATGACCAACTACTTTGATGAACGTCGTTTTTTATCCAAGTAAGTAAGTAAGTAATCAATATAGGCACTAAACCAGTCAAACAAGTCGAGCGGGTCGGCGCTCACGGGTCGAGTTATACGAGTGGAGTCAGGATACGGGTCGGGTTATACGAGTCACGGGTCGAGTTGTTATTATCAATAACTCCAAAATTACAATTATTTGAAATAATCATAAACAATTCGTCACAGTCGATATTATAAAATAAACTATTATCACTATTATGGATGATTTGGTAGCATTTTTGTTGCACCCGTGCATCGCACAGGCATTATAACTAGTTTAGAGTAAATTAGAAATTACTCCAATGTGTTAATTAAAATTTACTCCCTTATGATTTTTTTAATATTTTAAAAATTTACTTGCAAATCACTATTCCGATGAGTTTATGATTTTACTGACCGAAATACCCTTCATTAATAGTACACCCCTCCCCCACCCCACCTCATCCTCATTTCGACTTTCCCAACTCTTTCGGTCCCAATTCCAGAACCCTAAATTCCCAAATCGAAAACCACCAAACCCAAAACTCGAGCATCAATTCATCAATCAATTGTGGGGACTTTTTTTTTTACAAGTTTGCAGACTAAATGAGAGCATAAGGAAAGGGGGAAAGAAGGGTAGGAAGAAAAGAGGGGCACTTTCGGTATAAAAAATACTACCTCCCATTTATTGGAATCCTACCATTTGATTAAAATATACCTCACATATATTCAATCTATGGTAGGTTTCCAGTGAATGGGAGGTAGTAGTAAACAAGCAAAATAATTCAAACTCATCGGATTAACTCGTCGGAGTAGTGATTTGCAAGTAAATTTTGAAGTTTTGCATCTTTTTTAGTGTAAAATATTTAAAAAAAATTCAAAGGGAGTAAATTTTAATAAACGCATCTTTGAAAGGAGTAATTTCTAATTTACTCTATAATTTATGTTAAGAATAAAAATTGAATCAAATTTCTCTTCTACTCAAAGTCATGGGGCATAATTAAAACATTTGAAATCTATGGACTTAATCTTACAATTACCCAAAGTTAAGGGTTAGTTAACACTTTCCTGGGGACTCCCTATTCCTAAGGCCACAAATATGGCAAAATTTTCTTTTTGGGATTTTCTACGTAATATTTCTAAACTTTTTACTTTTCTACCTTGTACCTCAACATTTTTTTACATGTATACATGGTAGCCTTGTACTTTACTAAAAGTTTCTTTGATACCCCTAAATTTTATTATTATCTTTATTGGTACCCTTAAACTTTTTTTCCCGTTAAGTATTGGCAACGAATTATTTTTTTATGTTCAAGATATAAAGTTAACGTCATTTAACATACCTAATTAATGGATAATTGAACTTAAACTAACAATTTTGTACGTGTTTGCAGTTATACTTCGAATCTAAACGGATTATATTTTTGACGTTATATTGTCAAATCAAATGATAACGCTTAAATTAAGTTCAATTACTTGTTAATTATCTAAGTTAAATGATATTGAAGTCTTAATCCTAAGCTAAAAACATAATCTAACGACAAAACTTGATGGAAAAAAAATTGGGGGCGCTAGTTAAATTAATAATAAAATTCAAGGGTACCATGTATAAACATAGAAAATGTAGGGATACCAGGTAGAAAAATGAAAAATATAAGGATACCGCATAGAAAATCTCTTTCTTTTTAGATTGCAAGGATTTCTAAATTTGTAACTATACAGCTATACTCATTAATTCAGTTTATTTTTGAGAAAAAAAATCACGTGGTGCTTCTAATTCTGTCACTTTCTATACAAGTTTGTTCAAAGTCCATCTCTAATTGGCAAACGGATCCGGTCTTCAGTTTTTAAGAATTCAAAGATCCTGTCTCCGGCCCGGCTTTGAAAAATGATTTTTTGTTCAAAAATGGGGTCCAAATCGTTAACCTGAAGCAATTCGATCAGGATCAATTATCGTCCGGTTGGTATCCAGGTTTGCTAGTCTGATTTGGACCATGAACACCCTTATGTGCACGTAACACCCAATTTTTTGCATTGTAAAACTTCGTGTAACCATAACTCGTATTTATGGGTTAGAAAATGATGATTCTTTCTATTTCAAATTGTTCGTCAATACAAGAATTACGCTTTTTTATAAAAATTGTCATATTTGGAACCCTAGTTTGGGTTTCTCGTATGTCAAAGTATTTTTTTACTGATAAAACTGATTGTCCATATCATTTACTCACGAGTTCCAAATTCGACATTATTTTTTTTCAAATTGTAGTTCTTGTAAAGACGATTAGTTTGATAAAAATAATCTTTTTTTACTCATAATTACGATTATGGTCACTTAAAACTTTCTGTTTGAAAAAAACGGGGTGTGGTGCAAAGTGGCACAACACAACGATAGCACGTGAATTTTCCATTCATTTTTTCACAATTTCAATCTAAGTCTTCTTCCGTTCATTATCTCGCTTTTTCATTGTGTTGTTGAACGCTATGCAAGTCGCACACATTCTACATTTAAAATCGAGCAGTCCCTCACATCCCACAAATGGAGGCATGAAACAAGCAGGAAGAGGAGTTTGAGGTGCTCTCGACACTGTCTCACTATGAGATAGACCTAATAACTCCTACAATTAAATGAAGAAATATTATGCATAATGAATAAGTGGCTGGTTCACGTTGAAAAAGTCCCATACAAGACTTTCAAAGCAAAACGAAAAGAACATGATCAAGTCTCTTGTCAATTCATTCCAGTAGTTTGGAAGGGGGACTACTTGTCTACCACCCGAATTCTGCCAGAGTCTGGGTCCGTACTCCGTACTAGAAAACTAATCATAATATACAGCACAGAACCAGAACCAGAACAAGCACAAGTAGCATATTTGATGTACATCTTATGAAATCACGGAGTATTGAGAAAATTAATAAGCTACTTGAGTTACGGCTGGGAATCTTGTTCACTGTGCCCCTGATTCTACGACAGGAGGGATGCAATCCACCTTGTAATGCAGATCCTACAGAAAGATAAGATAAGAAAACAAGCTTTCATCTATCGGCCAAGTAAACAGACTAGGAGTATGAATTCTTATATTCCAAGTTTTCAGCAGTTATCTGACTGATAATTGAAGATATCATCAGCGCTACCATCAAGGGTATGCAAGTATGCAACCAAACACAATATCCTTCCTATAATTAAATATGTTAAAATTGAACTTTGTCAAATTACTTAACAAATCAATAAGCCAGTAACCAATGTGATTCACAACTAACTCATCGTCTATTTGGGTGATGATTTAAACCTAAAAGACCACAACACAAACTCAAAACAAACATGCACAAACAAGTTTTCTAAAGTATGTAACATTGACCTTATAACTTTGCCTTATATGGCTTATAATGGCTCAAATCTCACTATAACTTACTAAATAATCGGAAAAAATAGAACGGATAATGTATTAATGATCTAGACTAGGCTGACTAAAACCAACTTAGCCTGACCCAAAAAAGACCTGATGGGGCCTGAACCTGACAACTATACCTGAATAACCCGACACGACCCGTTCCCGGGATATAGATTGACCTGACTAACCCTAAGCTGTATTCAACCTGAAAGTAGTCAGGCCCTGACCCAATATGATCCCAACCCAAACCCACACGCCCGACCCGATTGCCACCTCTATATATAACTGACATCTACTAGCCAAGGAAAGAATTTAGATAAATTGATACGTGTATAGTTACACGCAGATACACCAACAGTTCATAAAGAAAATTATAATAGCACACCGACAGGAATTTACTGAGAGAACTCTTACCTTTCTGAAAAAAGTTGAATATGAGTTGTCCCATATTAGCTTGTAATTTCCGGACATCACAGTACAAAAATTTCCCTGAAACACATTTGTTAATTTGTTATATGCCTAAATCAATCACATTGATAAAATGGGAGATAAACAAAGCATAACTCACTTGATCAGATTCACAGCGACGATAAGGCAAGATAAGCTGCAACATTAAAAACAGAGAACTTCAGTCAAACAGGAGCAGAGCCAGAAATTCAAGAATGTGGGGTCATTTTAGACCTCATTCTCAAGCTCTTGTCATGGATGGGGTTTACAAACTGTATTAATATTAAATTAGCAAATATCTGGCAACATAAAACGCCGCTTGATGAAAAACTTATGGGGCATCAAAGTCTCAGGACCCCAATAACTTACAGCCAGATAGATAGGGTCGACACCCCACGTAGTGAAATACGGTCAACATGTTTCTGCTAAAGAGGAATTTGTGCAGCCACTTACAATATTTTGTCCAGAAGAGTCCGTATATTCTACACTGAATCCTACATCCTGTAGATGACAAGATGAAGCTCAGTAACAAGGATGAGTTGCCGGGTGAGGCAGAAATACAAAGCACAAGATGTTCATGTAAGATAAGTAGAATAAGAAACTTCTTATTGCCATACTATTGCAGACCTTCATTTGTCATACACCATTCAGGTGCTCCGTTACATGCTCGCAGTCTATAATAGTGGCTTTTTTAGTACTATGTTACCTAAATCCCTTATATAGGTTAAATCAAGCATGATAAAAGGGTTTGATATAAGATTGCCATTTCATCTGTGTTTCTCTTTCACGGCCTTCATTTAAAATGCAATCTTTCAGCCGCATAAACGATCACCCTCATGAACATCGATTCTCTCAAGGCTCTAGTGGGAAATTTACTTCCAAAAATAATCGCAATAAGATATAGAAGCCGTCTTGCTCGTCATTAATGAGGGAAAGTTGGCCCTTAAGTTCAGGTTTCCTTATCAGTTATAACTATTCTGGGTGAACAAACAAGAAAGGAACCTCCATTTCTCTCATAATGCATTAGCTCTTTGTACCAGACACCAATGATCAATAAAAGCTGCTCCTTACAACTGTATCAAAAATTGAGTAACGAAAAGGACGTTCGACAATAGGCTAAAGAAGAGATTAAAATACGCCTTCATATGGTTCATCCATCAAAACCCACCACTAGTGTGGAAAGAAAAAAAATGAAATTGTACGTAATCCAAATGAGAGCAGAACGAAGAAATAACTATGCAACTACTACTGGTCTAACACGAACGAAAAAAATGGAGCAAGCTAGTACTGCAATTTTAAATGGCACTACAAAGGACAAGCTCACACCATTTTCATTTTACTTTGTTCGAGAGAAAAGTCCCAGGCAATGTAAGAATTTACAGAATCCACAGACAGCAGCACCTACAGACAGAAATCACATAATTGTAAAATAAGATCAACATTGCCTCAAATAAAAGAAATAATTGGAAAATAAAGCTTAATCTTTTGAGATAAAAGTCAAACATGGAATTTCATCATTTGGCCTTTCTGCTTCCGGAAGGAAAAACCAACAATAATAAGAAAATGACATAGAAGTGCAAGGCTCCAGTTGTTGAACATTACTTACAGGTATACCAAACTGCAGTTGTCTCATCCTATCAGCTACTTAATATTCTTATTCTTTGTTCACCATGTCATAAGTAAGAACTTAATATTTCGAGCTTATACACATAGTAATGAAGGACAACATCAACTGCATCTGGGCAGGCGATCAAATTCCAATATAATCAAGAGGTGACAAGTAATTGTCAGTGGATCAGCTTGGCTTCACACTAAGAGTGTGTTTGGATACAAAAATAGGATGGAAAGAGTGGAGGGAAAATAAAGGAAAAGAAAGGAAATGGAGGGGAGGGGAAGTGGAGGACATGAAGTTTTCCCTCCAAATCTTGCCTATATTGGTGGGGAAATAAGTTGGCTTGGAGGAACAAAATGGAGGGATCCATTAGCCCTCCCCCTCCAAATCCCTTCACCCCATTTTGTTATCCAAACAAATGATTTCATCTCCCTCCCTCTCTCCAAATCCTTCACTCCAAACATACCCTAAGAGTGCGTTTGGATACGAAAATAGGAAGCAAAGGGAGGGGAGAGAAAAGGAAGGAAGAGAAAGGATGGGAAGGGGAGGGGAAATGGAGGGCATGATTTTCCCTCCAAATCTTGCCTATATTGGTGGGAAAATAAATTGACTTAAAAGAAGAAGAATGAGGGATCCATTTCTTGTCCCCTCCAAATCCCTTCACCCACATTTAGGTATTCATATAAGCTTAGTGGAGCTAAATGTGTTGTATGGAATTCTATCCATGACGTGAAGTGTGGAAGTAATTCGCAAAGGAACTTACTAAGAGATGCACTATATGTCTCCCCTGTACCATCAATTCCTTTAAACCTTAAGTCAAGTAATAAAAATATCACCGCAAGTTTTCTTATTACTTGTCATTTTTTTTGTCTTCTTTCTCCTTTGAGTTATCCTCCCTTTTCTTTCCCTCCAAATCCCTCAATCCAAACACTCTACAAGAATTTGTCCGGTCGAATCTTTATATCCATGCTTACTAGCAAGTAGCAATAAGCTTACCAATTAAATTAGTACCACATGCAGAGATGTGTCGCACAAGAAAGATAATTAGAAGGAAATATTGCAACATACCTCATGAGTTTTCCCAGCAGGAATACTTATCTCTTTATAATTATCGTTTCTGTTACCGAAATAAACAAAACAGGTCTCAATATTCAATGAAAAAAGAGTATGCAGTGTGATCTTTAAACTCCACCGTTCATTGTTCACTACATTTATACATTTACATACAGCAACATTTTCAAATTGGGCAAAGAGGAAAGGGTATTTCTAACAGCTAAATGAAAAAAGGTAAGTAGAAGCAAGTGGATGGACACAGATTAGACAAACTTTCAGAGGGCAAATTTGTGTGATTGTTCCAAAAGGGAAAACGTAGTAAATCCAAGAGAATGAGGGCGTAGACAATATCTTGTACATAGTTGAATGATATAAGCAAGAGGAGGGACAAACCGTGATTCTGAGGCACCTACTTCATCTGCTGATATGAAGAAAGGGGAATTTGCAAAGACCTCACTGAGATCAGAAGAGATTTTAATCATGGAAACCAATAAAATTGAAAGAATGTACTTCCAGAAAAGTATTCATGAAATGAAAGAAATTTACCCCATAAAAGTGATGAACCTCTCAAATTCACAAGTATACGTGTTGGCAGCACCTTCCAATAAACTTATTTGGTCTGCAGTCCTATGACACTCATCACTGTGTTAAGAGGCCTTAAATAATTACGTAGCAACTATGTCACTATGAGTACAGACGGACAAGAAGAATCGACAAAATATGCAAGATTTGTCAAATAAGAATTCATGACAAAAATAAAAAGAGAAAGGAAGATGTCTCACATTTTTTTGGCACCACTATGAGCCCACAATAAAAAGAGGAAAACACGGATGGTAATCACCATCTTTGTAAGGCTGTATAATGGTGGTCCATAGCGCTGTCTTTGCTCCTCCATAGGTCTGTGGAGAAAAAATTATCCGCTAAATTTAGGCTGCAAATATCATTTGTCATGCTATAGATGACTACTATTGCACAAAAAAGCACAGGTATCTGATGGTGAAGGTCTTGTTAGCTCTCAAGGTCCACAAGTTCACGAAAGAAACACATTCAAATTAAACAGATAGTACATAACCAATAGTAGATCGTGACCATGACGAAATGAAATGATTCAGAAAAGGACGGAAAGCATTAGAGTGAGACCAGCAATTACGACAATATAACCTATCCAACAAAGAGTCGAACCATGAAACCTTGTTTGGAAAGGCCTTGCATCCTATCCAACCACAACAATTACAAACAGTTTTAAAGTCACTGTGCACAAAATTTGATGTGCCACTTGCAGACAAGTCTGGAAATACCAAACTTGCAAATGAAAAATTAGGTTACTCAAGCACGGCACCATAATAAAAAAGACCTCATAGCAAAGACAAGTTCTTTCAGTTCAAGAACCAATTACCAAATGCAACAATTTTCAAGAGGTTTGCTCCACTTTGTTCCCAAATTAAATCTTTGAGATCTCTTTTAGGTTAATGCAAAAAAAAAAAAAAAAAAAAAAGGCAATTGGGAAAAGAAAACATTCCTTTCTTGAAGCTTTGACCATACCATCCACGAGTTAAAATAAAAACTGTGAAGCGACTTAATAGAAAAAAAATATGCAGCTCTACATAGGGAAAGACCTGAAAAAGAAATAGTATGATACAACCCTACACTGACAGCACACTATCCAACATGTTTCAAAACCATCAATTAACATCAATCATCCTCTTATTAGAATTTATCAGAAACAATATACAGTCTCACATTAACTAGTTTGGACTGATAGCAGGTTACCCTAGTGTGTGTTTGGAAAGAGGGGAAGGGAGGGAAGGGAAGGACGGGGAGCAAGTTCCTTTGTTTGGTTAGTAAAATGGGGTGGAGGGATTTGGAGGGGGAGGGAAAATGGATCCCTCCATTTATGTCCTGAAAGGCAAATCATTTCCCCACCAACATTGGAAAGATTTGGAAGGGAAACTTACACCCTCCATTCTCCCTCCCCTTCCTTCCCTTTCCCTTCCCCCCTTCCCCCTCCCCTCCCTTTCTCTCTCATTTTGTTTAACAAACACACCTTTAGACATAAAATACTTGTGACGGTCACAAGAGGGATTAAAAAGCTGAAACCACAAATACTGAAAGCATACGCAAATCATGCCAACAGCAAAAAAAACAGTAGTGACCAGCAAATAGGGTAGTGAGATTTGGTCGTGTATCATGTACACAGCACAAGTGATCATGGCATCACACTGTAGCCAAGTTATACAGCTTTGAAGGACACGGCAACCATGTTTTGAAGACATACAAGCCATATCTATGGTAAGGACTGAGATCAGATAACGTTGATCGAATCTGAGATCAAAGTGAGATTTAACAATGTACATAGGTGCTGAACTCAAATTTAAGCGTCACAAGATTAGGTCGCATACATGGAATTATAAGAGACAATCAAAAGACATACCCCTCGTCATCGTTTATCTGTCGAATGAAATCCAAAAGAACCTGCATACAAGACAGATAAGAAAATAATTAATTTATCCAACTAAAAACAAAGAATTAGAAATCTTATGTATACTAATACTAATATATACTCCCTCCCATTCCCTGAATTCCTACCAATAGAGGTGAATTAAATGCTTTGTTTTATAGATGAGATGAAACCTATTAGCTCCCTTTTCATGTGGAATAATAAACATGAAGCTGGTTAAGGGTCTATAGCAGGATTAATAGAATATTTCATAATGCTAATTGGCTTTTGGAGTTTCCTGAAGATATGGAAATTTTCATGATGAAAGGCTTGTTTGATCATTGTCACTCTGTCACACTTGGAAAATGAGATAAGCAGAAAAAAAACACCATTTCACTACTTCAACATGTGGTCTGAGGCCCCAGACTTCATAAACATTATTGTATTGATAGGATCACAACATGTACACCTACGTATCAAATGGTCTGTAAGCTTAAATGATTGAAAAGGGTTTTAAAGGGACTTAATAGACATGTTCAGTGATTTTGTTGATACTCAGATCAAGTTGAGGTCTGATCCACTGAATTCCACTTTTATGAAGACGGAGAATTCTAAGGAATATCTTGTGTTGACCAAAGCACAATCTAAATTCCTTAGTCAGAAGGAAAAGATACATCGGTTGGAGGAAGGTGATGAGAATACAAAGTTTTTCCATTCTTCTATCAAAAGTACGAGGGCTAAAAACAAAGTGATACAAATTATGTATATGCAAGAAGAGATTCACCATCAGGCTTCTATAATCTACAAGGCTTTTGAAGATTACTTTTTAAGTGTCATTGGCAAGCAAAAGGATGTTAAGGCCTAAGGGAGTGCATATCCCTACAGTTCAGATGGGTTCTACTGTCAATGAGCAGCACAGTCAGATTCTCATATTCCATGTAAACAGTGAAGAAATAATGAAGGTTATGTTCAGCTTTCCTGGCACAAAAAGCACGACTCTGTCAATTCTTCAAGAATGCTTGGCAAATACTCCCTCCGGTTTTAAATGATTGCCTCATTTCAATATAATACTCCTCACATATATTGCACAAACGGGGCAATCATTTAAAACTGGAGGGAGTAGTTGATAGTGAGGTTATTACTGCAGTTAAAAGTTTTTTTTGCCAATGGTAAAATGCTTAAGCAACTCAGTAATACTACTATAACCTTATTTCCAAAAATAGAAACTCCTGAATCTGTGAGCCTATAGCATGCTTCCACACCCTCTATATATACATCTCCACACTTCTTTGCAGTAGGAATGGTAAGATGTTACCTGATCTTATTAGTTAGAATCAGAGTGTGTTCATAGGAGGTAGAGAGAGATACTGTGGAAATTATCATTTGTCAAGATTTGGTGAAGATGTACAACAAGAAAGCTTGTTCCCCTAGAATGATGATGAAAATGGATATCCAGAAAGCTGAATGGAGCTTTGTGAAGGAAATAATGTTAGCAACGGAGTTCTCAAATCATATGATTACTCTTGTTATGGAGGGTTTTGCCTCACCTTCTTATACTACTTCTCTTAATGGAAATAGATTTGGTTTCTTCGGGGTTTGAGACAAGGTGATCCTCTCTCACCTCTTCTATTTGCATGGTTGATGGTGTCTCATAACTGCGAAGGTTTTAAATTCCATGTCCTATGCAAGCCTATTGGACTTTCTCATCTGTGTTGTGTAGATGATTTACTATTGTTTTATAGAGGTGACATGACCTCTACTACAGTGATGTTGAAGGCTTTCAAAACCTTTTTAGAGGCTTAGGGACTTACTATGGACAAGGACAAAATCTAACTTCTGTTATAATGGAGTGGATGGGAATTTCTCCGTTGAGGTTAATAAGATCTCTTGCATGAAGGCAGGAGTCCTCTCCTTCAAATATCTGGAAGTTTTAATTGCATCCAAAAAGCTTAGTGCCATGTGCTTCCTCCATCTGACTGATAAGATTTGTGCTAGGAGCCAAGGGCTAGAAAGGTGTCTTATGCAAGAAGGAAGGTTGGTGCTAGTTCCATCTGTTCTCAGTAAGATACACTCTTAATGGAGCTGAATCTTCCTTATTCCTATTGCAGTTTTGGACAGGATCAAAGCTATATGTAGGAATATTTTATGGCAAGGGGCTAAGTATAGCAATTATCATCCACTTATTGCTCGGGGTCCGGCATGCAGTCCTAAAGAGATGTGGAGGGGGCTTAATTTACATGATATAGGCATATATCTAAATAGAATCTGGCTAGTTTAGGCAAGTGTGTGGTGGCTGGTCAGCAAGGCATATCATCTTTGGGTGAAGTGGATTCGTACCTACAGAATAAATACTAGTCCCTCCTAGTTAAGGTATTCTTCTCCTTTCTTTTGGGCACAAAGAGTAAGGAAATAATAAACAAATGATAAAAGGTACACAAAAGTGGATAAAAAGTGGAAAGATAATGAGTTTGTGTGTTAACGAAAGAATAAATAATCGAAGGAGGAATATATAATATATTAAACGTATAACCCAAAAAGGAAAGAAGGAAGAAAACCAAGCTAACCTCAATAAGAAAAGAGGGAGTAGCTTTTTTATGTTCTTAATCAAAATTCTAGCTAGTCTTGAAGGAAAGTATGCTATACTAATGAGATTATTAAGTGAGGTTTCAATGGAGCAGATTGGTTAAAGGCTGGACATGAATCTACTGGCAGTAGCTGCAACAAGTGGCTTATTCCTGAAAGAGATAAAGTCCAGGTGTCTCAAATTGTTTGGAATAGACTCAGTATTCCTAAGCACAGAATGCTAGATTGGACTGTGGCACGTGATAACCTTCTTACTAAAGATTAAGAAGAATCAATATTTTCAATTATTGTGTGGCTTTGATACTCAGACTCATAAACATAGTACAGTTGTATTTGTCTCAATCAGGCAGTTCAGTGGCTCATAATCAATATTCCAGCAACTGAAGCTATGGAGTGGTGGAAGAAATACAGATGCAGCTTCCTTCTGTTCAAGCAATTTGTTGCTATTGATTTATCACTTATGGTGGATTCATTATGAGATTTCAAGCCTGATATGATAGCTGATAAAGTTACTATAGAAGTGAGATGTAAAATTATGCAACTTGGGAAGAGTTGTGTCAATAGTTTCAATTCACCTATTATTGACAGGTTACTAGAGCAGTGGTTGTTTATGGTGAATTGGGATGATGTGATGATGTCTTGTATAGTGTGCTTTTGATCAACAATACTTACATTTACAGCCACAAAAATAAATGCGTTGTTTTAACTTTTAAGTAATTCCCTAAACAATGAGAAAGATTTATGGGTAAGAGAGAGACTATACTGACCTGTGGCACTCCTACTAGGTACTTAACAAGTGTTTTATATACACCGGTTGCAGATCCAAGCTGAGCTAACTGTCTTCTCCTGAACAAGTAGCATTCTAATTTAGAATTTTACTTGATTAAGGCAGCAATAAATTGTCAACAACAAACCATAACGAACCTTTCCATTTGCTGCTTCCACAACAAAGCATATCTATCACGTATGCTGCAGCCGGATTTCACCAAAGCATCAATTTCAGCTTGCTTATTCCTCTCTGAACGTTCTTTTTGTTGACGAATCAAGGTACCCCGGAAGTCTTGAGGCATATAGCTCATGACTAAGCATAAACCAATGGGAGAGGGTGGAAGAGGTATACAAAAACAAAAGAAAAAAAAAAGTAAGATCAGTCTGCCATCAAATATATTCGAGCAGACAAGAATAACAAGTGAATCTGCAACATAAATAGAGAATGTGCAAGCAGGCTGTTGCAATTAGAAGTGCATAATCTCAAACGCATGGGACATGGCATACGGATATAAGATCCCAAAACTAATCAGGTCAGCAATCATTTTCATGGTAACACAGCCAAGAATTTTGCTGCTTCAGTTATATGTTCATAATCTTCATTTTCACAATCTCAGCAACATCAATCGAAACGAAGCAACTTACAAAAACCGCAACCAGTGCTTTAAGTGATCATTTTGTTTTATCAGCTAAAGGCAAGTTACCTTAGATGATGGACACACGTGAAAAGCACAACAAAAGCACACCACCAGTCCAACCCCAACACATCACAATTCTTTCCGACTTCACATAAGCAACAGAAGCCCAACTCTATGTGCAATCTTACGCATCACCAAAAAAATTAGACCCTCCTATCCTTTGAAATTGCAATGTGTTTTTAGCACAATTGCAAAAGTTGATAGGATAGTGTGTGCGCGGTTACAAAAAGAAAAATGCTAGACCACTAGGCGTAATTGGCAAATTAGGTGAGTCAAACGCCACATAGGTACTCTATATACAAAACAAATAAGGGTATATTGGTATAATAGTTATTTTAGTGTGTTAATAAGAAATGCAGCAATTTGCATCTCCAGAGAAATAGACAGAGTAGTATAATTTGGCATGTTTAAGTGCTAAAGCAGTATAGGGGCATCAGCTAGACAACAAGAGAAGGAACAAAAGAGAGAAAATTATTGACTCGCTACACCAGCATAAGCAGGACTGAAAGATTCTACTACTCTGTCTATGACAAGTACAGACCTAACCTGTATTAAAGATTGAATCTGCATTTTTAGTTTGGAAAAACTGCAAAGCCTTCAAGCTTTCTTCAAATTTATCTTTCAGCCGGTCAAGAACGGTAGCAAGTTCTGGATCTTCTGTCACTTGTTGCTGAAGCTGTACAAACAGAGCCGATAACTTCAAAGGGGGCTCAAAGTCTCAAACTAATTACAATGCTGTTGGAATGAATCAGATGAAGGCATAACAGTCTATGTTCCACACACTTCAATCAAGAAACAAAACTAAAAACAACACCCAATTAACAAACATTAGAGTGTATGTGATAATGCTTCCTGCCTATGACAAGGTATGAGTTGCCAAATTATAATTATTCAACTAAACTGAATATGGACCAAATATTCCTTGGATATAAAAATATCAGGCCATCACTGATAATGATTGTTGCACCAACCATAGGCTGATACTGACTCAAAAAACGGACAAGATCACCCAAAAAACCTTTACAAGGCCGTGGAGACATGGGTAGAGCAATGTGATTCATCCAACTGTATACGATACTGCCTCTAGAAAATAACCATTGCATGCATGAACCACAAAAAACTAAAGAGGCTAAAATTGAGGCAGAATAATGTGTTCTATCCACTAAACTTGAGCAACAACATTGGCTCAGCACCTCAAGGGCTCCCACAAACTGCAAGGTAAGGGGGTCAGATGTACGAGGCGTTAGCCTTGTGTTAGGAACACAAAGTGATTGTTGCCAAATGATTCAAGATGAAATTGTGTAAAGAAATACATCAAATGACATGTTACTTCACAATAAAAAGAAGCGCAGATAGTTTAGCGAGTCATTTGCATTAGTCTACTCCATAAGCTAATAATGATGAGTCTCTGACGGAAATTTATCCACTGAAATTGAGCAAGGGAGCAAATTCTAAAATGGCAGAACAAACCATATAACCCTATGAAACCTTCTTTATATACTCCCTCCGTCCAGTGAATTCTTTGCCTATTCCATATTTGAGCATATCATTGAATTCTTTGCCTTTCTATTTTAGGAATGTTTTTTTTAATGTAATTTGACCCCTCGTGAATTTGGCTCCACATGTCACTTCATCATTGGACCTCCTCCTCCTTTGTGCCAAAGTCAAAGGCAAACAATTCCTCGGAACAGAGGGAGTATAAAATACTACGGAGTAATTTTTTATACAAAACCGGTGTGTATGTGAACATTATTCAAACAAAATGTGCAATAAAAACATAACTTAGAAAGAATGAAAAAATTGAGCAAGGCAAGTAAGTTAATACCGTGGCAGGCCAATGTGATCCATCCAACATATAAATGATCTCTTCGAGATTCTCTCGATTCTTCCACATGTTCTCATCAATTTTGTGGGGAGGTTCGAAATCGATTTCATCTACCAGAACCTTTTCGTCTGCACAGCCATGACCCTCACTCAGTCCACAACCACATAAAAATATCACTCCGACCAAAAACAATTGAAAATAGCATCAAATTCTATCCGGAAAGAAGGAATCAACAAATTAATTCACCATACACTGTACAGGTAGCAGTAAGATACACTAAAATCTGGAGAAAAGAATTAGAATCTTAACAGCGAACCTGGAGTGAGGGGAGATAGGGAGATGAATTCATAGATAAAGGAGCGAAGTTGAGAAGAAAAGGCGGCGACATCAGGAGAGAGAGGAACAAGGGGATATTTGTCGTAGTAAGAGGACAAATAAGCTCGAGTAATTGGAACTAAACCTACAGTGGAAGCCATTGATGAATAATGTAATCGAAGAAAAATGAAGAAGAGTGAGAGATCTTGTGAGAAGAGGGAGTCAACAGTGGTGAGAGAGAGGTCTGTCACAGGCGCAGTTGAGTTGAGTTGAGTTGAGCAGTGATCTGGGAAACTGACTGCTGCTTCCCACTGTGTCACCGCTTAGAGCGTACGGGATACTTGATTGTGCTGTCTGGAAACTGGACTTGCCAAGCCTAACCCATTTCATTAAGAGTAATAAATTACTCTCTCTTTTAAAATAACAATTTTAAAATTTACTTCTTTTTGAAATTTAAAGTCCAAAAATTGCTTTTAAGGACGAAAATGTCCTTAACTAGAGAGTGAGGTGAAGTAATATGACATAAAAAAATTAGAGACATTTTCGTCCAAAAATTATATTGCGGAACAATTTTTGAACTTTTGATATATTTTGGAAGTTATTTTTAACAAATATTTCAAAAGGGAGTAAATTTTAAAGTTTGTATTTTGAAAGGGAGTAATTTTTAATTTATTCTTTCATTAATTATACGAGTAGCTTACAAATTACAAATGTTATATGGAGTCTTCCTTTTCAATGATACGGGTTGTATTAATATTACTCTTTAGTCTCATCTAGAAGTAGGGATGGCAACGGATCCGGGATCCGATCCGGATCCGCAAGATCCGGTCCGCACGGATCGGATATGGATCCTAAATTTTGAGATCCGTTGGATATGGATCCGGATCCGAATCCGCTATCTTTAAACGGATCTGGATCTGGATCTTAATAAGTAAATCTGGATCCGCAAATCCGTTTTATTAAAAAAATTAACAATAATAAAAAACTCAGTACTTTAATTTGTGTTTTTTTGGTTATTTCTAAATTTTGTTTCTTTTAGTTTATTAATATATGATTATGAATCTTTACATTCGATTTTATTTATAAATTATCAAAATTAATATGGTCGCAAATACGTATTAATTAAAAATTTTGTAGAATTTAAGTAAGAAATTGGATCCGCGGATCGGATCCGGATCCGGTCCAGATCCGGCGGATCTGGATTTACATTTTTGGGATTCGTCGGATCCGGACCGGATCCGGTGCCATCCCTATCTAGAAGGTATAGTCTCAAGCCATGCAACCCTCACAAGTTCGCGCTTGCAGGGCCTTGAATCTGAGACCCTTGGACTGATGACCACAAGTTTTAACCACTAGGCAACACCCTTACGGGCAACTTTCTTAAATTTTGTTAACCTTTTTTTTTCAAAAAATGTACTCCCTCCGATTTTTATTTATCTTCTCTGTTTCCTTATTGGGTTGAAACACTATTTCTTCCCTATTTTTATTTTGGGTCATCAACATGTGGTATAGAATTACCCTTACATTTCTCTCGCATCCTTCTTATCTTTTGAACCACACATTCCTATACTCTTATTTTTCACTCAAAAGTCAAATGGGAAGATAAATAAAAATCGGAGGGAGTACTTAGTATTTTCTTAATTCAAATCTTTGTGACATACTCCGTATCATTGTAGACACCCGCATTTTGACTGCTTGTGTCTATAGCAGTCTCCAACAAAACACCCAATGATGATCGGTGATAAACATGCTTTAATACGCTCGAATACGGACTCGGAATCAATAGTATCCGACGTGGGCACTTAGCGGAGTACAATCTCTCAAAACCGACCCCAAATTCAGACTCAATGGGTCGTTTCCAATAAAATAAAGCTACTTTGAGCCAAAACCGTCACCGGGGGCAAAAATCGTCTTTTGCGGCCGAGTCAAAACCGGTTAAAGTCGAAATCCGAAAACAAAATAACCCAAAATGCGTCCAAGTACGTTCAACAACTAAGTCAAAACGGAATCTGACGTTTCCTCATATAAACCGGATATCAATCCGTATTTTGAGTAACTTCTTATTCACGCGATTTCAATCGCGCGCAACCAGGCACCCCAGAACTAAGCCGCCTCAGCTGGGGCGTCCCAGTATTGAACCGCCTCCCTTCAGGCGTCCGAGTCGTGAGCCGAAATATTTCGCAAAACCTTATAAATACACCCTCTCGTCCAACATTCGAGAGGTGACAATTCATTTTCTCGAAACCTATTTTCAGCAAAATCAAGAGCATTTCCAACCCACATTCACACACCTTAACTCACCTACATTCTCGACGCTCCCGTGCCTACGCCACCACTAGACGAGCCCGTGTTTTGAGATTTTTAGCATGTAGGTTGAGGGTATAAATAAACCTCGTCTTCTTTAATCTCTTCTTATTTTATGTACTAATCACTAATTAACTACTTTTATTTTATCGGTATACTAACTTTTACGTCATTGTAACGCTAACTACTAACATTTTTATATCGCATCTAACATTTTGTCTTCATTTCTAACATTTAACTATTAACTTCCAACTGTAAAATACTCACCTTTAACGTACCGAATACAAAGAGTGACGAGATAAGGGAACACAGACACAAGAGTATTGCGTTCGCGTCGACGGTCGCTTATCTCGCTACCCCGCGTAATTGGTTATCTAGGGTGAGTAAACCCCCTAAAATGATCTTTTACATTTTCGTTCATAATAAATACCGCGTATATTACGATAATACGAAATCATTTTAAAAATCGAATAGAGTACATCCGATAACTAAACGCTGCCCAAAGTCCATATAATATCCAAATAAGACGCACCGGAGGTGGTGCCCATATATTGAGGCGCGTCGCCCCAGGCGCCTAAGGGTCAGGATACCTCATGGCATGCGCCTGACACTACGGGTAACAACGCGATCGCAGTTGTTCGTTATCAATTGTATACGGAGTATTAGCTTAACATATTATACGAAGTAGCTGTTTCAACTTATATACTGTAACATTGTGGACATGACATAGGTCCACCCTAACGCGGCCACGCGCGGGTTTGGGGAGGCGAATGAATCTCATGTGAGATGGATCTCGGGTTGAAATTTAAATCGAAATGGAGTCGCCACCGAACTTTGTGGGAGTTCGGGCCCATTCGAACCCACTCTATATCCTTGTGGGCCGTGCAAGGAGTACGGCCCATTTCGATTTCAGAGTTTATGGGGTTCGTCCCTTTGCATTACGATACCGATGCCGACATTATCGCGTATCTTATATCGAATGACTCTCGTGCGCCAACGGTTTCGGACATCCGGAAACCAAGGTTCTTAGTAAGGGGTGAGGGTACGTGTTGGGAAGCCCACAAAGGACACCCAACCCCGTCCGCACTTAGCGGCCTCTACAAAGATATCATTCGATTTTTGAATACGCGTGCTAGTAATTCGGTTGAATGTTATGCAAACAACGTTTTGACTAAACATGTGAATTATGTTTGACTACGTCGTTTAATGCATCTAAACTAACGCCGAAGTTATTTTAGCATGTGAGGTTCATTTTAGTACAATAAAACAGACGACAAAAATAAAACTTAAAACAAAAGATTACAAATGTGCGGGCGGAATATAACCCGTAAATACAATACAACAAGCGCGAAAATCGAAATAATTGAAATAATAACGATGATAATGACGAATAATGCAATGCATGCTTTTTGAAAAATTAGGCACGTGATAGCCTTGACACGCGACGACTAAAGTCGTAAAAAGGAAATCGATGATGCTGACACGATAGACAAAATTCGTGTTTTATGCGTAAGGGAACCACTCGATCGTGTCATAGGTAGGACTCCATTTAGCGATCGGATTACGGAGCCTTTGTACGAATGGTGGTTCGTTTCGAAGAGTGTGCTCTCGAATTTGCTTTAGTTTTAAATCGATAATTTATTAAATCGCGTAGAAATATTGTATAATTTATACTCTACTCAACTTTCGATACTCGTCATATTCGATACTTGATTATGGAACCAATATCCAATATTTAGAGTGAATTTTAGAAAAGATGTTATAAGTCGTTTTAAAATTGAATTAGGATGAAATAATTCCTTTTGTGTCGCAATTTCCAGGCAACCGCGCGACTTGCATGAACTTCGAGCGACTCGCACAAGCGCGCGACTCGCATGACCCCCGCGCGACTCGCATGGAGGGCTGCTTCGGCTTTTTTGATTGATTCCGTTAGATTTGATATTCGACTACGGAGACGGTATCGCATCCTTAGAATGATAATTTTTATTATTTGTTTGATTAGAGCGAAAATCGATTCCCTCCGCGTCACGACGTTGTAATTAATCTTTGCGGATTATGTGATGTTCGATTTGCATCAACAAGTTTCGGTCTAACCTTAAAAAGGGGAATCGAATATGTTTAACGCGGAATATTCGCGATCCCATCATGCCCTTGAGTGTTTAGGGCTCCACCACTGTTACAACTCGTAAAGGGATTAGAAGGGTCTTATGCGAATTTCAACATTAAACGTATTCAATTCGAGATTGTTTTATAAATCTAATATATTCGCGATGTTTTGACGTTAATAAGATAGTAGTAACAATAATATCGATATTAGAAACGAGAAAAGGAAAAGAAATAAAAAAAAGATGCGACGAAAACGAGAAAAAGACGGACAGACGAGACGGGAAAGACGAGAGAAAGAGAAGAGAAGAAAAGGGAGAAGTCGGGATTGAATTTGCACCCTCAACCTACATGCTTTGTATTCTCGGAACGGGGCTCGTCTAGTTGTGGCTTAGGTACGGGAGCGTCGAGATGATATAGGAAAAGTTATGGTGGAAGAAGGGTTGTATGTTTGATAGATGCCAAAGTTGTAAGGCTGAAAAGTTGTAGGATTGAAAAGTTGTCGTCCCCTTTGTGTTGAGGAGGGCGGGGTATTTATAGGAAGAATACCCAGCTTTGGATAGATTTTTTAGGAGATAAATTCTATCCTAAATTGAAGAGGTTTGGTTGTCGGGTTCTCTTCATGCAATTGATATTTTATGGTTTTTGACTTCGAGTTGGATTCTCGAAGCCTTGTGCGGCTGATTGGCGTCTCGGAACGTCCTTCACCGGGGTTTGACCCGGTCGCTAAAAGACGGTTTTATTTTCGGTGTCGATTTTAACCCAAATTAGTCTTATTTTATTGGAAACGACCCACTGAGCCTGAATTTGAGGTCAGTTTTGTAAGATTTATACTCCATAAAAAGCCCAAGCCAAATACTAACGATTCTGAGCCCATATTCGAGTATGCTAAAGCACGTTTGCGTCCGGTCATCATCGGGTGTTTGCTGGAAACTGCTATAGACACCTGACAGCCAAATGTGGGTGTCTACAAACATATTTATATATTAAGCCTATTTATGATTATAGTGATATATATAATCATAATAAACCTATTATTCACTATATATATAGTTTATAAAATGCAATTATTATTCTACATTATATACTTAATAGAGTTTATTATTACGTGTACTTAATTAGTTAATCATATGAACATATTTTTTTAATAAAACTAATCTAACACTAATCGAATTTAGGAGTGGTAACTTATCATCCTAATTTCTTATTTGATCAATTATTTATACATTTATTTTGTAAGAAATAAACACGTCTAAATATACTATCAAGAAATTTAATTACTCATATCGCTATATATACACGCTATGTACAATATGTTTTTTATTTTTATCTATGTCAAATTGAGTCTCTTACTTTACATTGATACGTAAATATTATTATCATTGATACATATGTGGATAGTATTTCTTTACTATTAGACATACTCTTACCTTCGACGACTTGGTGTCATTATCATTATCACTAAAAATCCTTACCTTCGACGACTTGGTGTCATTATCATTGTCATTAAAAATCGATCCGTACATCGCACGGGCTTTCCAACTAGTATATATATACTCCCTCCATCCCATAAATATTGTCCCATAAACTTTAGCTTACAAATTAAGGAAATTGAGTATATAGCCAATGATGACTCTCTTTATAGGATGAATCATCACCTTAGATAAAGTTGTGTGAGTTAATTGACTGGTAAAATGTTAAATATTTTAACTTAGTAGGGATTAAATTGTAAAAAATGTTAGATTAAAAAAGAAATTTGAGAAATAGGACAATCTTTAAGAACCTATCCAAAATGGAATACGAGACAATCTCAGTGGGACGGAGGGAGTATAAAGTAGGAACTTTCAGTTGAACTTTTTCAGGTGAGGGGTAAAATTTTTTAAAATTAAGTAGAGAACCTCTTAATTAGATTCCAGAAACTTTTTAATACAACCTAATAAAAATTTTACCAAAGGAAATTGAATAAATTTTTTAATATATTTTGTTGGTTTAAATAAATTAAAGTGAATTACATTTTTTATACGACCTGAATCAAAAATTGTGGACATGACGTAGGTCCACCCCGACGCGGCCACGCGCGGGTTTGGGTAGGCGAATGAATCTCGTGGTAAGATTTATCTCGGGTTAGAAATTTAAATCATAGTTGGAGTCGCCACCGAATTTTGTGGGAATTCGGACCCGTTCGAACTCACTCTACACTTGGACATTTCGTGCACAAAGCACGGCCCGCTTTTAGTGCTAGAGCTTATGAGTTCGTCCCTTTGCATTACGATACCGACGCCGAGTTATCGGATATCGTGCATCGAATGACTCTCGTGCGCCAATGGTTTCGGACATCCGGAAACCATGGTTCTGAGTAAGGGGTGAGGGTACGTATTGGGAAGCCCACAAAGGACACCCAACCCCGCCCGCTCTTTAGCGGCCTCTACTAAGACATCGTTCGTGTTCGTGTACGCGCGCTAGTAAATTGATTAAATGATATGCAAACAACGTTTTCGGCTAAGCATGCGAGTTATGTGAACTACGTCATTTTAATGCATCTTGATTCACGTCAAAGTGATTTAGCATGTGATGTTCATTTAAATAAATAAATGGCAAACATCGAAAATAGAAAACTCGTAAATAAATTACAAATTACACGGGCGGAATACAACCCGGAATTCACAATACAACGAGCGATAAAATAATAATCGGAATTAAAAGCGGCAAATACTAACTAGAAACGGACCCGTATATAATAAATATAAACTAGACCGTAAGTTGAGTAAATGGACGAACTTCGATTAAATACACATTATATTGTGTATTAAACGGATGACGGAGATATGAACCTAGACGTGGTGCTAGCCCGATCCCGAATCTCGATGCCTTGTCCCGACTTATCATATCGAAACATTGGTGTCTAGATTAGTTATGCATCGGATACGACTAAGGAGTCGTCGACACAAAACTAACCATGAAAGACCTTGATCAAAGTCGTGAAAGTGAAATAAAATGCATGAGTTTTGAAAAAGAAGATCACGTGATTAACTTTGCACGCGACGACTAAGTCGTAAAAAAAATACGAGGCTCGAATGATGCTTGAAGCTCTCGGTTTATTTGAACAAAGGGACCCACTCGATCGAGTCATGGCAAGGACTCGATCGAGTGAACCTTTGAAGGACCTACTGCCCGTTTTTTGTAGTGCTACTCGATCGAGTAGCCTGTGGCACTCGATCGAGTGCCCCTGTATGAGCTACTGCTCACTTCGAAAGTATGATGGTTTCGTTTTATTTATTCAAAAATCGATGGTTGGTTGAGTTGTGTAAAAATATCGCGTGATTTAAACTCAACTCGGTTTTCGGTACTGGTACTATAATCGCGTACTATACGATTATAGGACAATCATCGGAATTTTATGAAAAGATGTTATTATTAGATCGAAAAATTTGATTAGTGACGAAATTGTCTCCCTCCGCGTCACGGCATCGATACTAATCCTTACGGATTATGTGATGTCGGTTTTCGCGCCAATGGGTTCCGTACTAATCTCGCAAATGGAATCGGACGCGTTCAACTACGTGCGACCACGATCGCGTTACGCCCTTGAGTGCTTGGGGCGGCGCTCCTCGAAAGGGTGTCACCTCCGTCGCGGCTCGTAAAGGGATTAAACGGACTTGTAGCGGTTGTCATAGTCAAACGTGTTTGAATCCGAAAGTTTATAAATTATATACTTATACACGGTATTAGTATTATGACGAAATGTAAATAAATAAATAGATAATGTTAGTGGTTAGAGTACATATATATATATATATAAGAACGATAAAAAGAAGAAGGGAGAAAGGGATGTCGGGATTGAATTACACCCTCAACCTACATGCTTAAAATGGCCTCGGAAACGGACTCGTAATAGCGACGGGAGCGCGGGAGTGTCGAGATATGTAGGGTGAGTTATGGTGTGTATGTCTTTGACGAGTTTTGATCTCGAATTAGATTGTATGTGTGTGTGTATGTGTATGAGTGCCTAGAACTCAAGGGTGATGAAGGTTTGAAGGTTGAAGATGTGTAGGATGATGGATGTTGTGTGAAATGTATAGGGTTGAATGGGTGAAAAAGATGTCGTGTAAAATGTGAGGGTTTTTGAAGTAGTAATGACTGAAAAAAAGTTGTGTTTATGTTGTGGGGTGACGGGGTATTTATAAAACAAATACCCCGGTTCAGGGTCACTCGATCGAGTGGCGCGGGTGCACTCGATCGAGTGCTCGGTTCAAGCCCGATTTGGCCGGTTCATGGCCTTACTCAACCGAGTGGATGTGAACCACTCGATCGAGTGGATCGGGAAGGAGGGAGTGTAAATAGGGCATGATTTGTTGACTATTTTGAATTGATCTTGGTTGTTGGACAAGCTTCTAGAAGCGAACTTGGCTGTTTTTTGTGTCGGATTCGTCTTTGACCGGGTTTTGACCCGGTCGCCAAAAGACAGTTTTATTTTCGGTGTCGGTTTTGGCCCAAATTAGTCTCATTTTATTGGAAACGACCCACTGGGCCTGGATTTGAGGTCGGTTTTGAGAGATTTGTACTCCGCTAAATGCCCACGTCGGATATTATTGATTCCGAGTCCGTATTCGAGCGTATTAAGTCACATTTACGTCCGATCATCATTGGGTGTTTTGTCGGGAACTGCTATAGACATTAGCAGGCAAAATGCGGGTGTCTACAAATATAGTATATTTTGTTGGTTTAAATAGGAAAGTGGATTAAAAGAGGTCATATATAAGAAGCAATTTTTTTCAAATAGAATAAAAAATTTACCAAAGGAAAGTGAATTAAAATTTTTGATAGAATAATTTTTTTAATATATTTTATTAGTTTAAATAAAAGAAAGTAAATTAAAAGTAAATTGGAATCTCTAATACAACCTGAATTTAAGGAAAGTAGCATTAACAAAAAGTTTTAAAATCAAGTAGATAACCTCTTAAGTAGATTCCAGCAACTTTTTAATACAACCTGATTAAACTTATTACCAAAGAAGAGTGAATAAATTTTTTAATATATTTTGTTGGTTTAAATAAAAGAAAGTGAATTAAATTTTTTTACACAACCTGAGTAACATTTTTAGTATATTTTGTTGATTTAAATAAAGGAAAGTGAAATAAAAAGAGGTCATATATAAGAACCAACTTTTTTAAGCAGACTGAATAAAAATTTTACCAAAGGAAAGTGAATTAATTTTTTTAATACAACCTGAATAATTTTTTTAATATATTTTATTGGTTTAAATAAAGGAAAGTAAATTAAAAGTAATTAAAATCTTAATACAACCTGAATTTAGGAAAATATCATTAACAAAAAATTTTAAAATCAAGTAGGGAACCTCTTAATTAGATTCGTGGTAGAATATTCTAAACAATCTAATTGAAAATTTTTAATATATTTTTTTGTTTTAAATAAAGAAAAGTATTGATAATACTACCCCATATCAGATTTTAATATTTTTTTTGTTTAAATAAAGGAAAGTGTGAACTATTAACTGATATAGACAATAGAGAAAAATATTTTATTGATTTAACTAAAAGAAAATGTGGTCTATTGACTTAACTATATAAAAATAATGAGATGGTTCAATTCATTATAATCATCAAAGTATTAGTAACCAATAATGACAGCATCACCACTGTAATGATTTCATATACTTTTCTCATAGTTTTTTCAAATTATGCTTCTCTATTTTTTTGTTTTTTTTTTGTTTATAGTTTTTTTGGTTTGTTTATAGTTTTTTTTATCCGTAATGATATGGCTTCCCCTCCCTTCCACACTCATTTCTTTTCCCTAATACTCCATATTTTCAACCCTAGAAACCTTCTGCAGGTCTTTAGAACATATGGGCTAAAATATGAAGGTTGTTGATGATTTAACCATACTACGATGACAAAATCAAACGTTTAAACCACTGAGCAAGGGCAGTAAAATTATTACACATTGAAAAATTATTATATTGTAATAGAATTTTATATTATAAATAAAAGTAATCATTTGTTGTTAGATATCAACCAAAAATATTCCGAGTCTTACAAAACTCCTAAGACTATAAACTTTTCAGTAAAATTATTCCACATCGACAGATTATAATAAGGTGATGAATTTCTATTATATAAATAACAGTAATCTTTCGTTCTTAATACAAATCAACCAAAAATCTCTTGGGTCTTTAAAAGCCCTTAAGACTATAGATTTAATTAAAATTATCACACATTGAAAAATTATGATGAGGTGATGGAATTCTATATTATGACTAAGAGTAATCATTCGTCTTTGGATATCAATAAAAAAAATCTTATAGGAGTTCTTATAAGACTATAAATTTAAGTAAATTATTCACATCGAAAAGTTATAATTAATAAGGTAATGAAATTTTATAAATACTAGTCGTTTGTCCGCGTGCAGCGCGCGCAGCAATTTATGTGTAGCGTAGATATTTTTTCAATCTATATCAAGTAAAAACTTCTTTCAATTGACTAAATGTTGCTTACAAGTTTTTAATTTTTATAGAAATAAATTTTCGTGTATCTTTTGCTAAATCTATATCCATTTTTTGCGCAAATAAATTGTTCAATCTCGGAATTAAGTGGACTAATTAATATTTAGTCAAGACCAACCCGTCTATTAGTTGGATTGTGTAGATGTCCCTACTCAGAGACAATTTGAGAAATGTAATGCCAACTTTTTAAAGTTTCGACCATTATATGACAAATAAAATTAAAAAGTATAAACGATAAAGGACACGATATATGGAGCATAGGATATCACATCTTGTAGATAACTTATTGGATATGATTTTGGGATATGGAAATTGTTTGCGAGGGAAAATGAATAGAGGTTGAAGAAATAAGCAAAATGAGAGGAAAAAAAAGGGAAAAAAAAAGGAAAACACTGTTCATAAAGGAGTTACTATTCATAAAGAGGTATTTTTTGGCAAAATTTTCTTTTTAATATGTATAGAAGAGTAATCTCACATTGAACCAATGATACTACATACGAGTAATTAATAAGGTTGTTGAACATAAAATCTTAAGACTACATGAATAACTTTAAGATTCAAATATGGTTAAATACGAATATAATCTTAAGGTCGTTATGTCATTTTGTTTTATTATTTAAGGAAATTATTAATAAGATAGTTCAGCCAAAAATATTTTGAGTCCTAAAAAGACTTATGAAAACTATACTGTAAATTTAAGTAAAATCTTCCCACATCAAAAAATTATGATGAGGTGATAAAATTTGTGATCATAAATAAGAAAATCATTCGTTTTAGATATTAACAAAAATCTTTAAGTTTAATAACCACTCTTAAGGCTATAAATTAACGTAAAATTATTATCCCACATTAAGAAATTATAATGAGGTGATGAAATTCTATATCATAAATAAAAGCAAGCGTTCATCTTTAGATATCAACCGGAAATCAACCAAAAAAGAAGATATCCCACTAACATTCGATAACGTGAAAATTTTAACATAACATATACGGAGTATATCGACAAATAAATTCTATATACAAAAACCATATTTTTTTTTTATAAAAATAATCAAGTTCTGTCCTTACTTTGGCCAACAACATTTGTTATTTTAACTCTTGTGTAGACATGTCAATACTCGACCCAACCCGAAAACCCGACCCGTTTGGGAGGTTCATGCCTATAATATAATTTAATTTGACGTTTACCGCATATATTATCTCCCTACAAATACATTCACGTATGTGGATATATTCATTATTAGGCATATTTTTACCTTGACTTACTCTCTTCTGTTGCGTAGTCTTATCAATTTATGCAATCATCAAACTACGTGCCATTATCAACGTCACTAAAAAGTGGCCCATGCATCGCACGGGCTTCCAACTAGTATCGTATTATTAGGGTATGATTTAGGAAACACAATACAATAATATTGTTTTATCACCAATTCACTATTCATTGTTACCGCTACTTACAAGTATTCGTATTACAATCTAGTTAGATAGATCGAACACTTCCCCGACTAATTAATATGTCGGTGTAAGACACCAACACAAGTTGAACATGTGGCGAACCGTGACCGCTTTTTAAGTTATTACCACACGTCTCGGACATGGTTCGTGATATTTGGACACGCCTTCAAACGTAGAGACGTTGTTTATAGGTTTCTGATCTTGAATGAAGTACCGCCATTTATGGGTATGTGGTAGAGTCTTGTAGGGAAGTAGGTGATTTTTTTTATATAATCGGAGATAAGAAGTGATTGATTAAAAGATGTGTTTTGGTCGGTATGAGTTTCACTGAAGACAAATTTGATTTATACTTCCACTTTAGCATACACATAATACATTCACCAATGAGTAGATTATACAGCCAGTTGTATATATCTCTATGTATAACTGATTTTATGATTTTTGAGTGTTATCACAAAAATTTTCGAGTTTTGTTGTCAAAATTCCGAACTTTAGTGAAAAATTGTCGAGCTAAATCAAATAAATATTTAAGCTCTAAAACTTATAACCCAGCTCAGAAACTTGTATAATAAGCTCAGTAAAGTATACACAAAAGCTCAACAACTTTGAGGTGGTTGTAGATACAACTGGTAGGACAATACTATTTTCCAACCTCAAGATTTATTGTTAATGTGTTACGTTATTAATTATTTGGGGATTATTATATTACTATACAGAGAAAAGTTTAACTAGTACAGTACGAAATATAATTTAAGTTAACTGGCACATTTATATTTCAGGCACATTTTTTTAAAACACAATTTCATGTCTTTTTCCGCTATCAATCAATTTGCTCAATACTTAATACGAAATGATTTATTGTATTAGACGAGATTCGAGTAAATATCAATTATCGAATATGACTATATTCGGTTATGTTCTTTTAGCTTCCCGTCATTATGTATCACCATTTAGTGTATAATTAGTAGGATGTAATTATGAGTCTAGTTATTACTCATTAGTTTAGTTCGTTGTATCTTCCTGCTTGTAACCGGTATTTATACCGAATCTTGTTATTGGAATATGCAAGCAAACATAATTCTGATAATCACAATTTATCATCGTATCGGAGCCGAAACAACAAAAATAATCCTTAAATTTCTGCTTCAATACATTGTGTGTAAGAGCCATGACGGGTGGTGTCGACTCCGCTGACGGAGGTAAAATTCTGACCCCCTATTCATTGTTTAACAATGATAATCCGAGTATCTCTATTACCCAGGTTCTGTTTTCCGGAGATAACTATGATGAATGGTCACGGGCATTTCAAATTTCGCTCCGGGCCAAGAATAAACTCGGGTTCATTAATGGGCAGATCCCGGAACCCGCTGAAAGCTCCGCCGATTACAATGCATGAATTGCTGTAAACGCGATGGTCATATCCTGGATCCACAATTCCGTTGAAAAAGATTTTCGAAAAAAATATTTCCAATAGAGACGTTGCCAAAGACCTATGGGAGGACATGAAACAACAGTTTTCAGTCGGTAATGGAGCCCGAATTTACCAACTGAAATCGGCCATTAACGATTATAAACAACAATCAAACGAGTCAGTCATGGCATACTTCGGGCGCATCAAGAAATTATGGGAAGAGCTAGCAGAATGTGACACATTACCGAGTTGTACGTGCAAAGGTTGCAAATGTGACATCAACAAAGTTCTCACAGACCGACGTAATGATGATAGGGCTCGTGACTTTCTTATGGGTCTCGACTCGTCCTATTCCACACTTCGCTCAAATATCCTTGGTATGAAATCTCTTCCTTGTTTAAATCGGATTTACAATATAATTTTTCAGGAGGAAGGAATTCGGTCCTTCACCCAAATTAGGGCCGAATCTCAACCCGAACCACTTGCTTTCCACGGCGACTGGTCGAGTTTGTTTGGCCTGTAAGAGTCGAGGTCACCTTGTCCGGAACTGTTTTCGGGTCACAGGTCGTTTCCCTCCTTGGCGGGGTGAACGTTCCCGGGAACGAATTGTTTGGCCTCTCTCTTCCGCCACGATGGGACCACATCTTCGACTAGTCGTGTCTCCTCGGGTCCTCATGGTGGTCCTTTTGCTCGTGCAAACATGGCTACCAATGGTGCCTCTTCTTCTCGTGGTGCTCAATTAACCGATAATGATCGTCTTGATTTACAACATCTTTCTCTGACTGAATTAGATGAGCTGACTCAAATGTGGAATTCTCGTAAAAACATTGATGACCGTCTTAATGGTAATATCTTTTCTCAATCTTGGATTATTGACACTGGCGTCTCATCATATGTCGGGTAATATTGGTTATTTTACGAATATTGTTGACATCCCTCCGAGTCCAGTTGGTTTATCGGATGGAGCCGTAGCTATGGCCACGAAAAGTGGCGATATCCAATTGGGGCCTCATTTTGTTCTCAAGAATGCTTTATTTGCTCCTAATTTGCATTGTAACTTGATTTCCGTCTCTCATCTTTTGACAAATATTTCTCTTACGATACATTTCACTCATAAATTGCGTGTTATTTAGGACTGTAGCTCGAAGATGGTGATTGGTGTGGGTGAACAAAGCGAGGGACTGTAGTATCTAAGAGGCGTTCGTAGTTCGGGTTTTCGTGCCTACTCGACGTCCGTTACCAATAATAATGAGCTATGGCATCGACGATTGGGACATCCTTCCTCCGCTATTATTATTTCCTTGCCCTTTCTGAATAATGGGTCTAAAAATTCCTTTGATAGTACCACCTGTGATGTGTGCTTACGGGCCAAACAAACACGTGACTCATTTCATACAAGTAATAATAAAGCTACTTACAATTTTGATTTAATTCATTGCGATTTATGAGGACCTTATTCCGAAAATGGGGCATGTGGGTCACGATATTTTTTAACTCTCGTCGATGATTATTCTCGGTCGGTTTGGGTCTACTTGCTTCAAACCAAAAAGTGAAGCTCCTAAAAAACTTATAAATTTCATTACCGTCACTACTACAAATGAGCACTTGGGCCACGGAAATTTGGTCGCCACGACGACTTGCGCCACGGAAATTTTGCCGTGGCAAATAGTCTAGCCACGGGAATTTTACACTTGCGCCACGGAAATAAACGTGGCTAGGATATATATGGACCAAATACTTAGCCACGGAAGAATAATTCGTGGCACAAGTGTAAAATTCCCGTGGCTAGGCTGTTTGCCAAGGTAAATTTCCGTGGTGCAAGTCGTCGTGGCGACCAAATTTTCGTGGCCCAAGTGATGATTTCCGTGGCCAAAGTGCTCATTTGTAGTAGTGCGCGTGATTTCTCGTCAATTCGAGAAAAATATTAAAATTATTCGGAGTGATAATGGAACGAAATTTACTTGTCTTACACCTTATTTTAAGGCATTTTAAATCACATCTCTAATGTCGATACACCGCAACAAAATGGTCTTCCTATCAAGAGAAAACACCGACAGATCTTGAATGTAGCTCGGACCTTACTATTTCAGGCCCATCTTCCAATTCTCTTCTGGGGAGAGAGTGTTCTCACAACGGTCCATCTCATAAATCGCACACCATCTCCTCTCCTCGGGGGTAAGACACCGTATGGTTACTTTTTTCTTGACCCCCGCCAATGGATCATTTACGTACGTTTGGGTGTGCCTGTTATGTCAAAACATTAAATAGATCACATGATAAATTTGTCGATCGTAGTCGTAAGTGCATTTTTATTGGTTACCCATTTGGTAAGAAAGGATGACGAATATACGATCCTAATACCGGCACCCATTTTGCATCCCATGATATCAAGTTCATTGAGACAAAATTTCCTTACGCTCACATGAATATTTTCGATGAGACTCACAAGGACGCTAAGTCTTTGGATGCTCATGATGACCTGGTCTCAGAAGTTATGCCCGTCCAACTTGTCCCTGCTCCTGTGCCTGCTTGACGGACGGGGATTTGTCGTGAATCCCGATCGATCAAAGTAAAAATCAACTAATCCTAAACTTGGGTAGTCGAGGGTAAATCGGGTCGAATTCCACAGGGACGGTCTAGCTAGATAAGGGTCTCGGTCTAGTAAGGTATTAGTCGGAAGAAAGAAGATATGTTTTGGTTGGAAATGGGGTTCTAAACTAGCGAGCTAAACGAGTGAAACAAACAAATGAAATAAATACGATAAAAAGAATTAGGGTCACGGTCAACGAGGTAGTCTCAAGGGAGTTATCGGAGTTCACAAAAGTATCGATTATGGTCGATAATTGGGAAGACAAAGGGTCTCTCTCGAGTCTCTATCTACCCGGGACGGTCCTAATAACGGGCTCTCGCACTTATTACTAGGTCGACCCACCCCAAAGAAAGCTCGACACAATATAATTCACCCATCGCGGGCAAGACAAGTAAATCATACAAAATTGCAATCAATGGAGAATACCAACAATAAGTCGACAACGTCCGTAAACACACAACAAACCCACAAAACGAGACAAACCAAGTCTTCCTCAACCCCAGAAATAAACTACTCACACATGATTAAAAGTAAACTAATTAAGTTACCCACTACTCTAATTATAATAATAAACATGAATGACTAATAAAGATGCAAACTTTAGACTAAATAAGCAATAAAATAAACTAAAACTAAAAACATAAAAGATGAACAATAAAGAAAAAGGAGAAGAAATATACCAACTTGAAATGGAGAATTTGCATAAATGGAGAATATAGTGTGGAAAAATTAACCCGAATAATCAAGACTAATTTAATCTAAAACAAACTATAATCAAGACTAAATTAAGAAACTAGAAAATAAAGAGTGAAAGTGGAATCCTCCAACTCAAGCTACTGTCATCCACTCTCGATCCTCCCCTACTTCTCAACATACTGTTACTCTACTCCTACTCTCCTCCTGCGGCCTTCTGCTCCTACCCTACGGACTCCCTCCTTTTTCTTTTTCTTTTGGTCTCCACTCACTCCCCTCCTTGTGCTGCTGCGTGTCCAATCCTCTAGCCCACAATCCCCAATCCTCCTTTTTCTTCCATAGTGGGCCGGTCCACCCTTTCTATTTGGTGATTGGGTCCATCTTCATGTTGATTTAATAGTTGCTGATTTGTAGCTCAATTTAGACCAATGAACTAATGGAATTGAGTCTCGCTCCCTTCTACAAACTTTTAGGTCTCGAGCTTAGCTTTCCGACGCATCTGAATCACTTAATTCTGATGTCGTATGAGTGAGATATCATCAATTCAAGACAGTCCGATCAAGTAGGCCTTTGACTTTTGCTTGACCCGCTTTGTTTATTGACCCGGTTTTATCTCGTCTTTACTCGGTCATTCTTCAGACGATACCTAAAAAAATACAAACGAGACAAAGCAGTACCAAATTCTCGGAAAATAACAATTATTACGATAATTATAACTAAAACGACTAATTAACACTTATTATCATATAAGGAGCTATAATGAGCTATAATAACGATTAAGCACACAAAATCGACTCGAATAAGTAAATAAATGTGGGTAAAATAATGACTAAAATGCGGTCTATCACTGCTGAAAGTCTTTTATCATCTCAGCTTGTCACGGCCTCGACTGATTCCTCGGACTTGGGTCTCGGTCTTCGTACCAAAACACCAAACTTTTGATTACAAGGTTATGTTCGGATCAAGTACTTCACTTCTTAGTCCCTCGCTCGCACCCACACCCGCCTCTTCGATAGGTACGCGTTTTCCCATCTCCAATTATATTAATTGTGATAAGTTTTGTGTGCATCATCGGGCCTTCATAATAGTAGTCACGAATGGCCACGAGCCTACATCGTTTCGCGATGCTATGAAATATGAGCATTGGCATAAGGCTATGCAGGTAGAGGTCAATGCTCTGGAATCCAACGGTACATGGACGGTTACTTCTTTACCTCTCAACAAGAAAGCCATTGGTTGTAAACGGGTTTATAAAATCAAGTATCATGCCGATGACACTATTGAGCGCTATAAGGCTCGACTCGTGGTTCTAGGTAATCGAGAAATTGAAGGGCTTGATTATCACGAGACTTTCGTTCCTACGGTCAAAATTGTGACGGTTCGTACTCTTCTTGACATTGCCGCCACTAAAGCATAGGAGCTACACCAAATGGACGTTCACAATGTCTTTCTTCACGGCGATTTACATGAAGAGGTATATATGAAGTTTCCTCTTGGGTTCGAACATTCTACTCCTGGTCAGGTATGTCGCTTACGTAAGTCGCTTTATGGTTTACGTCAAGCCCCGAGGTGTTGGTACGCCAAACTTGCCGCATCTCTTGTCACTTATGGATGCCGTCAAAGTGCTTACGATCACTCTCTTTTTTCCTTGACTAAAGACAACATTGAGCTTCATTTGTTTGTTTACGTCGATGATATTGTCATTACGAGCAATGACCATGCTGCTATATTCAAAGCTTATTTGAGTTCTTGCTTCCATATGAAAGACCTCGGTACTCTTAAGTATTTTCTTGGAATCGAGGTTGCTCGCAATGAGTCGGGAATTTTTCTCTCGCAATGCAAATATGCTCTTGATATTCTTACTGAAACAGGTCTTTTGGGTGCTAAACCCGTCCTAGTACCCATGGAACCGGGGCATCGGTTAGCCCTGGCGGATAGTGAGGTCTTACATGACCCGCTCTGTTATCGTCGCCTTGTGGGACGTCTTGTATATCTCACCATTACGCGCCCGGATTTATGTTGTTCGGTCTACATTTTAGCCCAGTTCATGCAAGCTCCTCGGGTGGACCATTGGAATGCCGCTCTCCAAGTCGTTCGATATCTAAAACAGAGCCCGGGTTAAGGTTTGCTTTTCAAGTCTATATCGGACTTGCAACTACGTGCTTATTGTGATTCCTCTTACGCGAGTTGTCCTTTCACACGACGCTCCATCAGTTCCTACGTCATCTTTTTAGGATCCTCTCCCATCTCTTGGAAAACCAAGAAACATGCCACTGTTTCTTTATCTTCAACTGAGGCCGAGTATTGTGGACATGACATAGGTCCACCCCAACGCGGCCACGCGCGGGTTTGGGGAGGCGAATGAATCTCGTGGTAAGATTGTTCTCGGGTTTGAAATTTAAG
This sequence comes from Agrostemma githago, assembly GCA_958450325.1. NCBI lineage: Eukaryota > Viridiplantae > Streptophyta > Magnoliopsida > Caryophyllales > Caryophyllaceae > Agrostemma > Agrostemma githago. Next base: position 52,128,811 of record OY288254.1, read on the forward strand.
TCAAAGTTGGAGTCACCACCGAATTTATGGGAATTCGGACCCATTCGAGCCCACTCTATGTCGTCATGGATCGTACACAAAGTAAGGCCCACTTCGATTTCAGAGCTTATGGGGCTCGTCTCTTTGCATTGCAATACCGATACCATTTGCACCGGTTATCGTGTATAGAATGACTCTCGTGCGCCAACGGTTTCGGACATCCGGAAACCGAGGTTCTGAGTAAGGGGTGAGGGTACGTGTTGGGAAGCCCACTAAGGACACCCAACCCCGCCCGCACATAGCGGCCTCTACTAAGACATCGTTCGTGTTCGTGTACGCGTGCTAGTAAAATGACTAAATGATATGCAAACAGCGTTTTCGGCTAAGCATGCGAATTTCGTGTGAACTATGTCGTTTAATGCATCTAAATTATCGTCGGAGTTGTTTAGCATGCGAGGTTCATTTATAAAGTGGTAAGCATCAAAATAAACAAAGCTCGTAAATACGTACAAAATACACGGGCGGAAATACAACCCGACCAATACAAAATAACAAACAATAAAATAGAATAAATGGAATATATGAAGAAAGCGATAAATAATAACTAGAAACGGACCCGTATACAATAAATGCAAACTAGACCGTAAGTTAAGTAAATGGACAAACTCCGATTAAATGCACATTATGTTGTGCATTAAACGGAGGACGGAGATATGGGACCTAGACGTGGTGCTAGCTCGATCGCAAATCTCGATGCCTTGTCCCGACTTATCATATCGAGAAATTAGCGTCTAGATTAAACATGTGTCGGATACGACTAAAGAGTCGTCGACACAAGATTAATAGTGAAAGACAATCGATCAAAGTCGTTAAAGTGAAGTGATATGCATGAGTTTTGAAAAAGAAGATCACGTGATTGACTTTACACGCGACGACTGAGTCGTTTTTAAAAAAAGCCGAGGCTCGGATGATGCTTTGGAGCTCTCGGTTTTCTTGGGCTAAAGGACCCACTCGATCGAGTCATGGCCTAGACTTGATCGAGTGTGCCTTCGAGGTAGCTACTGCCCGGTTTTTGGGGTGCTACTCGATCGAGTGGCCCATGGCACTCGGTCGAGTGCCCCCTGTACGAGACATAGCTCATTTCGGAAAAGGTAGTTATTTCGTTTTATTTATTTATTTTGAAATCGATGGTTAGCCGAGTTAAATAGAAATATGGCATAATTTAAACTCAACTCGGTTTTCGGTACTATAATCGCGTACTTTACGATTATAATACCGTTATCGGACTTTTGTGAAAAGATGTTATTATGGGATTGAAAAGTGTGATTAGTGACGAAATTGTGTCCCTCCGCATCACGACATCGATATTAATCCTAACGTATTATGTGATGTCGATTTTCGCATCAACGGATTTCGCGCTAACCTTAGAAATGGAGTCGTACACGTTCAACTATGAACGACCACGATCTCATTACGCCCTTGAGTACTTGGGGCGGCGCTCCTCGAAAGGGTGCCACCTCCGTCGTGACTCGTAAACGGATTAAACGGACTTGGGATGGTCGTCATAGTCAAACGTGTTCGGATCCGAATCTTATTATTGTTATATACATATACATACACGGTATTAAAATGTTAAATGTTAGAATGCGAAAGAATAAAGAATTAGTAACAACGAAAATAAAATGTTAGTAAACAATAAAATTAAATGTTAGTGTTAGTATACTAATGTAATTATAATATAAAGTATAAAAATGTATATATGTAAATCGAGACAAAAAAGATTGAGATGGGGTTGATGACACCCTCAACATACATGCTTAGAAAGGCCTCGGCAATGGACTCGTAATAGCGACGGGAACGCGGGAGTATCGAGGATGTATGTAAAGTTATGGTGTGTGTGTGTGGGTGGGTGGGTGGATTTGTCGGTTTTTTGAGGGACAATGACTCGGTTTTTGCTTAGTGTTGCTAGGGTTGTAGTGTAGAGAGGATGTAGGACTTAGGGTAGAAATGTAGGGTGTTTGAAGTGTTCGCCAAAACTCAATTTGTGAAGGGTTTGAGGGGGTATTTACAGAGAATACCCCACGACCTAGGGTCACTTGATCGAGTGGCCCTAATGCACTCGATCGACTGCCCTAGGAAAGAGGGTCTGTTCCGTTTTTCTTGGCTCCACTCGATCGAGTGAGGTCAATCCACTCGATCGAGTGGATAGAGTTGGCGAGCCATTTTAGGAAATGGTTGAGTTTTTGATTTTTTGAAAATTGTGTCTAGGCGCAAGTTTCTAGAAGCGAACTTGGCTGATTTTGAGAACGGATTCGTCTTTGACCGGGTTTTGACCCGGTCGCCAAAAGACGGTTTTTATTTTTGGTGTCGGTTTTGGCCCAAATTAGTCTTATTTTACTCGGAACGACCCACTGGGCCTGAATTTGAGGTTGGTTTTGAGGGATTTGTACTCCGCTGGATGTCCACGTCGGATATTATTGATTCCGAGCCCATATTCGAGTATACTAAGTCACGTTTGTGTCCGATCATCATCGGGTGTTTTGTCGGGAACTGCTATAGATACTAGCAGGCAAAATGCAGGTGTCTACAAGTATCGTGCCATGGCGTATACTACGTGTGAAATAAAATGGCTTCGTGGACTATTGTCCACGCTTGGTGTGTCTAATTCTGCTTCCGCCCATCTCTTTTGTGACAATCAATCCGCTTTACATATTGCCCGAAATCCGGTTTTTCATGAACGCACGAAGCACATTGAGGTCGATTGTCATTTCATTCGCGATGAGACTTTACAGGGTGTTCTTACTCCAAGTTATATTCATACGAAAGATCAGCTCGCTGGCCTTTTAACCAAAGCTCGTGGTCGCGCCCCTTTTGAATATCTTCTCTCCAAGTTGGGCATTTCCACGTTGCATGCTCCAACTTGAGGGGGGTATTAGACGAGATTCGAGTAAATATCAATTATTGAATATGACTATATTCGGTTACGTTCTTTTAGATTCCTGTCATTATGTATCACCATTTATTGTATAATTAGTAGGATGTAATTATGAGTCTACCATTTAGTGTATAATTAGTAGGATGCAATTATGAGTCTAGTTATTACTCATTAGTCTAGTTCGTTGTATCTTCCTGCTTGTAACCGGTATTTATACCGAATCTTGTTATTGGAATAAGCAAGCAAACATAATTCTGATAATTCTGCAATAATAACCGTCATTATGTTGATCATATTGCACTGAGAGATCTATCTACTTTCAATTCTGCAATGGAGTATTACGTAATTTGTAATAGTAACAATAATGAATCAATACTTGTAGTCGAATCTTCCTTTATTCCTTTTTGGGACGTTTAGGTCAAATCTATAAATTTCCATTTTAGTCCTCGTTTTAACATTAAACAAATACTTTAAACCTTACATATTTACATAAATGTCTCTATCTACCCAACATTTAATATTAAACAAATGCTTATTTGTATCTTTAATAATAAACAAACATAAAACTTGTGAATAAAGCATATTGGTAAGTTCGATTTGAAAGGAGGGGGTACTATACTAGGCTACTTTCTACTTACCTATATATTACTCCGTATAACTACTCAAAAATAAGGAAAAATTACAAGTTGACACCATGTAGTTTCTGTGTTTTACATATTACCACCTCGTAGTTTAATTTTGTTTTACAAATTACTCATATCATTTACAGTATTATTCAACGTATATATCCAAATCAGTAAATCACCACCGTATTTCTAATCCCAATCCTCTTATTTTCCAACTCGTTAGGTAAAATTGTAAAAAAAGACTACCCAAGTTACTCCAAATTAAACATCAAAAATTATAGAAATTATTAATACTTGAAATCAAACCAACCTCAAACATCCCCGACCCAGATTTCATCAACCTAAACACAAACAATTAAAAAGTTCACATCCTTTGTTAGATCAGGTGATAATTAATATATAAAATAAGGTTTATACATGATATTAACTTGTAATTTTTCTTAAAAGTAATGATCAACTATTTTAAAGTAACAACTATTTGAGTTTGTTCTTGTTTAAGTTTTAATTTGTAGGACTAATTGTTTTGTCATTTTTCGACTATGTGATATTTAAAGTTTATAATTTTTTTTGCCAAAGTTTGAAAATCCACCCAATTACATATTTAGAGCGCAAACATTTTGTTAAGGGATCGTAGAACAACATAAAATAACATATACTCCATAAATTTACATGTCCTTTATAAAGGGTTCTAGATTCCCTTTTCTCTATATACATTTATACTTTCTTTGTTTCATTGATATCTTTCTTATTTCTTTTTTCAATCATTTCTTTGATTTCTTCCACTTTTTTTTTATCACACTTCTCTCTTAACGTTCACTTATTTTATTCCCTCTCTACTTTTATTTATTTTACTAGTTGGAAAGCTCGTGCGATGCACGGGCCGTTTTTTTAGTGATAATAATAAGGACACCAAGTTAGAGAACTGCATAAATTTGTGAAACTACTAGACAGACTTTTATTTATATAATAGAATTTCATCGTCTTTTTATAATTTCTCGATGTGTGACAAGATTTTTCGAGTTAATATCTAAAACGAATGAATTCTCTTATATATGATATAGTATAAATTTTCATCATCTCATCATAATTTTTCGATGTGTGACTACTTAAATTTGTAATTTTAAGAACTTTTTTTAGGACTCAAAAGATTTCTTATTGGTATCTAAAGATTATGATTACTTTTATTTATATAATAGAATTTCATCACCTTATTGCAATTTTTTATGTGGGATAATTTTAATTCAATCTATAGCCTTAAGAGCTATTATAAGACTCAAAAGATTTTTGATTAATATCTAAAAATGAATAATTTATCTTATTGATGATGATGTAGATTTTCATCACCGCATCATAATTTTTCAATGTGAGATAATTCTATTTAAGTTTATAGTCTTAAAAGCTCTTTTAAGACTCAAAAGAGTCCATATTGACATGTAAAGATGAATGACTGCTCTTAATTATATACTCGTAATAGAATTCAATCAACTTATAATTTTTCGATGTGGGATAATTCTACTTGAATTTAATTATAGTCTTAAGAATATTTTTTAGGACTCAAAAGATTTCTCGTTAATATCTATAGACGAACAATTAATTTTATTTATATAATAAAATTTCATCGCCTTATTATAATTTCTTGATGTGGGATAATTTTACTTCAATTTATAGCATTAAGAGTTGTTATAAGACTCAAAAGATCTTTTTGATTAATATCTAAAATGAATGATTCCTATTATTTATGATATAGTATAAAATTTCGTTAGCTCATCATAATTTTTCGATTCAGAACTCTTTTTAAGACTCAAAAGATTTCTGATTGATATCTAAAGACGATGATTACTTTATTTATATAATAGAGTTTCGTCACCTTAATGCAATTTTTTGATGTGGATATTTTAAGAAAAATGATAAATACAACCTTAAGGGTTGTATCTAAGAGATCAAAAGAGGAAATAATTTTTATATACATGTATTAATTACATAGATGTTTGTGTAATTTGGGTTTTATCTCTATATTTTATACAAAAATTTTGGAATATTTTAGATGGTTAAATACAATCATAAGGGTTGTTTTTAACATAATCTTTCAATCTTCTATATATTAAATCAGGATCCAATGCACAATAATCAAGAACAATTCCATCCACCATTTCAAAATAAGTCCCAATTTTTGATCAATTAGATTTTCACCCATTTCAATTCCAATTTCTATTCCTACTTCTATACCCAATTTCAATTAAATCCCAACCACCTCAATCCAACAACCCGGGAAATTAAATGCGACGAGTGCCATTAATCACGATCATCGGTAATTAGGAATATTAATTAGTTGTTTTTCCTCCTTCATCATCGATTAATGGCGCAGTTGTTGATTCAAAATACTTATTCATGTCATTATCCGTAATTCCTCTCGAAAATAGTTCGTAGGCAATCAATATCCGCCTCTTCGTTTCTTTCGTTTGTGTTTCACACACATCTAATCGTCTTTATATCTTCGGTGAATCGTTTCACAATATTCACATTCAAATTTTCTTCCGTTTCCATAACACTCCACTCATATCGTTCCCTAATTCCAGCCACACAAGAACTCCATTATTAAATTCCAGATCTCTATCAACTCTTCTCCAACGCTATTGAATTCCTTAATTCCAGTCACACAAGGTTTAATTTTCTAAACTTTTTTGGGTAATTTATCAATTTTCGACTTGAATTTCTTTAATTTGGTTATTGTTCTTTTAATTTTAGATGGTCAATTGATTTTTTTGGGATTAATTCGTAATTCAATTGATTATCAGTAAGTATCGCCTTTTTCTTCCTTTCATTTTTTTCGCAATTTTATTCATTATTCGTGATTTGTAGCACTTTTTTTATCGTATTTTATCGTATTCATTATTCGTATCGTATTTTTAGCACACTATATACGAATTTTCCCAATTTAGTATTTTTTTGTAGATCAAATTCGATGGTGAAGATCAATTTGTTGGTGAAGATCAATTTGATGTTGACGGTGAAGATCATGATTTTTGAAGATTATTTTGAGTTTAAAGTAAAGAGAAGACGGAGAGTGAAAGTATACATTTTTTTTAATGTTTTTTAATTAGAACTTTTTTTATGTTTAAAGGAATAAGAACTTTTTTTATAAGAATATTCAAACTATTCAATCTACTATTATTCAAACCATTATCCAGTACACTATTTCAAAGCATCATTTATTTAGATATATGAGTTTAAATTTTTTGATTTTATTCATATAATGATCAATAATTTTAAAAAATCTTACTTTTTTTCTTTAATTTATTTCGTGGATTTTCAGGTAGAAGAAGGGAGATGAGATCAACAAAAAAACAAAGCATCGTCATCTAATTGGTAATTTTTTTTATTATTTTATTGTGAATTTACTTTTATTTTAAAGAAAATAGGGTAAAAATTCAAGTTTTTTATTATATAAGATTGTTGAACAAATCATACTTTGATGATGATGTTTGTTAATGTGTACACTTGCAAGAAAATTTATTTTGGATTAAGGAGGTTTAAATTTTTTGATTTTATTCATATAATGGTCAATTAAATTTTAAAAAATATGACTTTTTTTTTTCAATTTATTTCGTGAATTTTCAGGTAGAAGAAAGGAGATGAGATCAACAAAAAAAACAAAGCATATTCATCTAATTGGTAATTTTTATTATTATTTGGATGTTAACTCTGATGAAGGGCGTTTTTTTTTTCCATGTGATGATGAACGAAGATGATACTATGAATTTAATAGAGGTATTTTAGGAATTAAAGTCAAGTAATTTTGTTATAACTATTTGAAAACTTATTTATTATTTTTGGGTGATATATTTTCAAACGATGGTTATATGAACTTTTATAAAAGTTTATGACTTTCCAATTATGATTATTTCTACTTTCGATTTTATTTTTTAATATTGTTCTCTAATTTTCGGTTATAGTTATAATTTCTAATTTCTAATTTCTAATTTCGCTTATAATTATAATATTGTGATTTTTGATTTTGAATATCTACATGTGATATTTTCTGATATTGTTTTTCCTTTTGATGTGTTTTATCTTAAGGTAGGAAGATGAATGAAAGTAAAGCTTTAATTGGAAGAAAGAATTGCTCAAAAGACTGAAATTTACTTGATTTCTCATTATTGTTAATTTATTACTAAATTATAGTTAAAGTTAATTTTAGAAAGCGTTGTAACATTTTTATTTTTCACAATTATCTTTATTTAAAACAAATGAATATAGATTATTTATTTTGTTCATCTTTTGCTATGTATTTTCTAAATATTTTTGTTTAATCATATATATATATATATATATATATATATATATATATATTATATACATATACATGTACATCTTTTATTTTATATATTCGTTATTATCGCATTTACGGGTTATTAACGCATATTAATCACATCACTTATACGAGTCGAGATTAAAGAAATTTCGGGTCAAAACGGTTTATTATCGCGCATTAAAAACATTAATTATACAGGTTGGATTTACGCAAAACTAATAAATGAGGCATTTGAAAAAAAAAAAAACAATATGAAATTATCTAGAAAAACAATCAAATTCTTGATTGGGACTTGAACCCTTGAAAACATGAAATTACATTTATATAACTCAAATCTTCATCCTTAACATATAAGTACATACCGTCTTTGGGTCAAATACGAGTTGCATGAAATTGCATTTTTACGGTTTGGGTTTGCTTTCAGGTCAAATACGGGTTACAGGCTGAGTTTAAAGGGATTTCGTGAGAAAACGGTTTACTAACGCATGTTAGAAATATTAACTATAAGGATTTGGTTTTCACGGATTTTGAGACGGGGTGCGGGTCAAATACGTGTTATTATCGCATTTATGGGTTATTAACGCATATTAATCACATTACTTATACGAGTCGGGTTAAACGAATTTCGGCTCAAAATGGTTTATTAACGCACATTAAAAACATTAATTATATTGGTTGAATTCACGAGTAACTAATAAATGAAACCTTTGAAAAAAAAAAAGCAAAATCAAATTATTTTAATAAAATAACTCAATTCTTGATTATGGGGAGTAAATACTTGAAAACAAGAAATTGCATTTATATAACTCAATTTTTCATCCTTGACATATAAATACTGTCTTCGGGTCAAATACGGGTTACATGAAATTGCATGTATAGGATTTTGGTTTGCTTTCGGGTCAAACACGAGTTACGGGCCGTGTTTCACGGGATTTCGTGAAAAAATGGTTTATGCATGTTAAAAATATTAACTATATATAAGGGTCGGGTTTATACGGATTTTGAGACGGGATTCGGGTCATACACGCGTTATTATCTCATTTACGTGTTATTAACGCAAATTAATCACATCAGTTATACAAGTTGGGTTTAAAGGAATTTCAGGTCAAAGTGGTTTATTAACGCACATTGAATACGTTAATTATACGGGTTCGATTTATACGAAATTTTGGTTGGGATTCGGGTCAAATAGGCATTATTAACGCATTTGAAGAATGTATATTGTCTTCAATTTTATAAAGTGCAAACACAATTTTGATATATTAGATAATGATATATTAGATAAGATTTATTCTTAGTTTTATTAGTCATTCATTTTAAAAAATAGATACGTAGTATTGGTAAGATTAAACATGTTTTTGATATATTAGATAACGATATATTCCCTCCATATTCTAGAATTAGCCAGCTACTCTGTATCTTTTTCTTTTCCTAAGGACAAAAGTGTGCTCATGGGTTAATTCAAGAAAGAGGGATCAGAGTAACAAACTTTGACTCTAATTCATTGGAAACGTATTGCGATTTGATTTTTTTTCTTGATGTGGTTTGTAGGTAGCACTGAGGCTCTGAAAGTTAAAAAGCCGAGGATGCTACAAGACGTGCTCTTCCTGTGATATTTTTATTTTTAGTAAAAATCAAAAAATCTGTGGATTTTTCACGGGTGTTACACTATTATTATTTGTTTAAATACTTTAACAAAGTTTTTGTAGATTCGGTGTAACTAATTTGAATAAGATTGAAAATATCAACAATATAAGATTCAAATTGTGTACTAAATAAATCGTATTTCTTTTATGGATTGGTTTGAATTCTATTCATGACCTAATACAGAGTAACATTTCACTATAATCAAACGAATTAAGAAGTCAAAATATTCATTTTAACTATTTCACTATAATCAAACGATATTCAAGACGGGTCAAACGATATATTTAACTATTTTAATTTTGTTTATAAGTACATTTAATTGTACTTTATATAATTAAGTAACGTGTGAAATAAAGAATAAATTGTTTTAATCTAGCTACAAAATTAACCTTTAAGACAATTATATTTTAAAAACTAACTCACATGTTGATGATCACACTCTTTTGCGTGATTTAAAATCCAATTTCACTTCCTCATCTTTAAATATCAATAAAAATGGACAACCCGTGAAATTTTTCACGGGTAACATACTAGTTTTAATTCAATCTACATCCTTAAGAGCTATTATAAGATTCAAAAGATTTTTTTTATTAATATCTAAAACGAATAATTTCTCTCATTGATGATGTAGAATTTCATCACCTCCATCATAATTTTTCGATGTGGGATAATTCTACTTAAGTTTACAGTCTTAAAAGCTCTTTTAGAACTCAAAAGGATCCTCTATATATTAAATCAGGAACCACTTCCCAGTTTTCAAGAGCAATAGAATACTCCAATTTGAAATAAGCCTTAATTTTTAATCAATTGCAATTCAAGCAAGTCCAATTCCAATTCCTTAATCCAATTTCAATTCAATTGCAATCAATCCCAACCCCCTTAATCCAACAACCCGGCTCATTAATTACTCCTCAAAAATTCAATCCTAATCCTAATTAAATCCGGCCCTCGAAAATTACACTGTGCAGATACATTGTCAGGCATTTAATAACTCAATGGGTTGCAATGGAAAACGAAACAAAAAAGGACTCTTCGTTTCCACCGTCTTCGTTTCCCATGCTTCATAATTACTTCTTGCTTCTGCATGCATATTCCTCATATATTTTAATTGAATCTATATAAGATGGTATTCAACTAAACTTTCACTCACCTTCATTTACAATATACTCCGTAGTCTTCTCCTTAAGTCTTTGAAAGTTGAAAACCCATTGTTGCACATCTTGAGAAATACAATGAGTTTAATACATCTTTAATCCAATCGAATCATCTCATATTTGAAGCTCCTCTAAATTATCATTCACCTTAAGAGCATCACCTATAACCTCCGCTTCTTTCGATCCGATACTTAACTCGCCAAACACGATTCCCTTAACAACACAATCCCTTTTCAGGATTTATGACAATTCCCTTAAACAATCAGTCACAAAATGGTCAAATGAGATCATTTTTTTTGTGACATTTCGTCGAACAGGTGATGTACTGATGTGTTTTTGGCTAAATTTCATGTTGAAGATCAATTTGATGGTGAGTATTTTTTTGTGTATCTTTTGTAGATCAAATTTGATGGTGAAGATCAATTTGATGTTGATGGTGAAGATCAGGATTTTTTGAAGATTATTTTGAGTTTAAAGTAAAGAGAAGACGGTACAGTGAGTAGTGAGTGAAAGTATACACTTTTTTTGATGTTTTTTAATTAGAACTTTTTTTTATGTTTAAAGGAATAAGAACTTTTTTTTTCTGTTCATTTATTTTAGTTATGCTTTGATTTTTTTGTTAATTATGTTCTGGGTTTCATATTTGTTTTCATTTTGAATATTTTGTACTCCATATGTAACACCCCCATTTACCTGGAAGCCTTATCAAGACATTTCCAAGTAAATAAAGTTGTTACCATCTCGGTATAACCCGAGGTAGTAGTCCATTGCAATAAAATTCAGAAACCAATCATTTAAAACTAAATAATGAATTATTACAATCTCGTATCTACAGGGTGCAGTGGCACAATTATAGCAGCGGAAGCACAACTTAAAAAGATTATAAAATACATATAAACGTGTTCAGTGATAGCGCAGACCCGTCCCGTACAGTCAACCCGAATACAATCATCACACATCATCAACCTGCACACTAGCACTGCTCCCCAAAAGACCGAAGATGTCAAATGGATCGTCGCAGGTCCCCAAATAAAATAGGGTGACAATAGACAGAGAGTACGGTTAGAACATGCTAACATTATAACACAAGTACGTAATATAAAATATCCAGTCTCAACCGTCTCAGTACCATCATCGGTACCAATCAACAATATCATCTCCACATCTCAGTACCATCACGGTACCAATCAATAATCTCATCTCAACATTCTCAGTACCATCCCGGTACCAATCAATAATCTCATCTCAACTCTTCTGGCAGGCCCTTTCATTCCGAGTGTGCACACCCCCCGCAGACTCAACAACCCGCGAGGAGAAATCAGGGAGGGGACCGTGATCAAGGGTCCCGGCTAGGTCTAAAGCTAGCCTCACAAACTCCAATATATCAATATTCATCAATCATTCCACCATCATTATTCAACATCGTTCTCATCACCACGATATCACATCATACTCGTAACTCATACATGCATCATAACATTAACGTATTCTAAGTAAGGAAAACCTTACCTTTACAAGCGTGTCACAAGCACAATCAAGCGGGTTAAAAGACCTCCTCTAAAACATTCATCGCCTACAATCAATTGGTATTAACATATAAGTACTACTTAGATTGATCACGCTCTAAGCCGTTACTAACATTAAAGACTTAATCTTAAATTCCAATTTTACAGCATTGTACTGTCTTGTTATAAAATTCATAATTAAATAACTACTACTTCAATTAACACGAGACCAACTGTGTTAGAACCGTGATCGTCTTTTCTACCATTTATATTTTATGACCTTTATCTAAATATCATCTTAACATTGACTTATAACCTGATCTCTACAGAATGACTGAATTCGTCGCATAAAAACTATTGATAAGTTACTAATACTAGACTAATCCTTTTAACTCCATTCCAACTTCTATTATCAACTAGACTCAATGAATTTAATGTTGGCTGAAATTCAAACTCAATTATGATATATAAATTCGTTTTAACACCCATTACTATATAGCATTACTGAATCAGTGAATTATAAACGACGGTTCGATAAATTCTCTAGAAGAAACGACTTTGAATCTGATTAAGAAATTTGACAGGCATAAACTAGACTTGAAATAAATTAGGGTTTGTTCTTTGACCTTCTCCCAATTCGAAACATAAACATGTATATCAATGAACACAAGACAGTACTACGAATCTGAGAATTTCAGTAACTATTTCCTAATTAATGTCTTTAATATAATCTTCCTCCTAATTTGTATTGGGAATGGTAAGCACGACTAAACCCTAATTATACTCTTAAACATCGTTAAAATAAAGTTAAGGAACTTACATGACTCAATCATATAAATGAATTGCTAGGATACGATTTGGGATTGAATCCTCTTCTCCTCTTCTCTCTTCCTATTTCTCTCTTCTCCTTTCTCTTCTTGAGTGTGCATTGTGAGTGAAGGTAGTTTAGGGTTTGCTCCATTGTGATTAGGGTGGTTATAGGTGGGTCTAAGTAATATTCGGAGTATTTGATTAAAAGTGGGTTAAAAACCTGGATTGGCCAATTTCAATCTGTTTTGCTGGTTTATTCCTCTATAAAGTCATAACTCAATGGGTTTGGGTTTCCACCGCCAACTCGGGTGTTAATAATGAGTCACAAGGCAGGTATTACAATCTACCCTTCTTAAAAGAAACTTCGTCCCCGAAGTTCATCTCTCGCTACGGAGCGACTAACTATATCAACCAGATAGACCAATTAATCATTATCTAATTGACCGATCAATCAATTACCACACTAACATAATTGACGTAACAGTTGTAAGGAGGACGAGTTATTACAATCTACCCACCTTGCAGAGAGCTTCGTCCCGAAGCTCAGGATCCCATCATTCATGACACCTCTCGACTAACGGTGCCGCCCACCATTCAAACTTAATGGAATACATCACATGACTCCTCGTATAATTAACTGTTGTATCAGCATCACGCATTGCTAACTAACTACTCACACACTTATGATTAACGACCACCATTTATACTTACTACACGAGGAATGACACGATCATTGAGTACACATATCATAAGAAGCAACGGGTATGACATCCTACCCTCCTTATAAGGAACTTCGCCCCGAAGTTCACTGATCTTAGTCCTACTCTACCCAAACCATCTAGTATATTACAACACCATCTTGACACTAATGACTACACTCCTCGATATTATTATATAATGCGCTATTCAATCATCATAAGACACCACTGTAAAATTTTCATACAAATAAACGCATAGGCCTTGGCTAAAGGGGTGAGTAGCTTAGTAATATCTGTAATCAACTCATGCGATCCATCATTTGATTTTCAACATATTTCTCATATATATAGCATCACTCCGTCATTACATGACCATCCAACTCTTTTGACATCAAGACTAACACAACAACTCATTCATGTTTAATCTAGATTTCGCAACTTACTCACTCATCAACATAAATTTTTGCATTTATTAACGATTAACAACATAATTTCTCTTCTCTTTACTAATAACTACAGGAATCATTACTTAGATTGATCTCATGATTTAATATAAGTACCAAAAGATTCTTGCATACCCATTTTCATATATCATACTTCACATAATTTAAGAAGACCACTCATTAGTACTATTGTGTTTATCTTCATTATTCATTCATGACTCAATTTGCATATCGACATGCCACATACAATGCACTTGTGTCTTTACATAATTGCTTGAACTTTCACTCCGCAACACTCTTAAATATTTGGACACTGGGATTATCAAGCATATAAGACAGTTAGTTCACATTAAGACAGTTTGATCTCGATCTATATTATGATAACTCGTGGACACAATTGTATCTTTAACAGGTTTGGAGTCACAAGCAGACACATATATATAGAGAAAGCTTGAGCAATCAATATAATCATCATGGCAAGACAACAACACAACTGGACACTCTTAGATAACCACGTTAACAACTTCAAACCTTGAGACGATTAGCAGGTGACATTCATTCCTTGTAATTGCAACAACCAACAAGATAACTCATCTATTCCTTCTAATTGCAACCCTAACAAACGACTTAAGACCAACAAGAAACCTGTAGACATTATAGACATTCATTCCTCTACGCATACGTTACTCATCGACCAACAAGTAAGGACGGGAAACTCATCAGAGATGTATAGAATTAATTAAGACTAGCATTTGACTTGTTCACCAGACATGTCCAAAATCTATACATTATTTAACCAAAATCTGAAAATTGATGTCATGTTTAACTGTACATAAGCTGAGTATTCGGTTCATTGTCCGATGACTCGACCTTTCCTGACTTCTCATTGGGACGAATTACACCTATTGGACACGTGTACCGAGGTTCTTTATCACATAAGCGACTCATGACCATGACAAATTTATCAGACAACAATACATTTGATCCATAAGATGCACCTTTAGGCAATTATGCAACATGAACCAGTATAACCTCTCGTGACCCGAATTTACTCCGAATTCATAATTAACATATAAGATTAACTCTATTATGCCATATAATAAGTTAGACACTTTCACATTAGTGCATTCACTTGAAAAAAGCAAAACAATTATCATTAAGTAGAATTAGACGTTTTCAGAACATTTCGTGTTTTGTCGGGAACTGCTATAGACACTAGCAGGCAAAATGCGGGTGTCTACAGAGCCCCCACTCTGACTGAGGCTTGGACAAGGCGAAAGTCAGAGTAGCTACCAGGCCAATCGCAGATTACGACCTGGCAGCCTTCCGGTCGGGTCGTTTATAGTCCATTAGACTTGCGTGAAGGGCTTGCCAGCCATAAGCAGAGGGTCATACATGTCTTGATGATGATAGCTCCGTGGGGAGTAAATGAGCTGCGCGGAGACTTGCTTCTGAAGTCTGGTGTGTACCTATATGCTGACACATAACAACTTGCATGTAACACATAGGCGAAACACCGACTCATGCTGGGGAAATATGGATTTTTTGAAAAGCAGAATTTTTTTGAAAGAGATTTTTTTTTCTTTTTTTTTTTTAGAAATTTTTAGGAATGCTCGGGATGACTTGATTCCTATTTTGGGTTCTGAACTGCAATCAGGTCTGCGCGCGCGTAGGGCCCATTTTTGCTGAAGAGGCATGACAGTTAGGGTTCAGTTAGATTTTCCTTATTATAAATATAGGAATCCCTGCTTCAACTTACTATATCCCAAATCACAAACTCCTTCTTCTCCTCAAAATCTTTTAGACTTTCAAGAAGACTCAAATATCTGTCATGGGTATCGATCACCTGACTGCACTGCTTTTTGCTTGGTCCCAACATTTTCGGGACGAGGAAAAGGTTCAACTGACCCAGATGGGAATTGTCAGTTTATTCCCACTTCAACGTCTGATAATCGACTCACACTTTCTGGACACCTGTTTAACGTTTTGGGATACTACCCATCATGTTTTTGCGTTCATGCTGAGACAGATCGAATGGTGCAGGGAAATTCTGTTTCCCTTTTCGACCTGGCCGACAAGTTTATGAATAACCGAGACGTGAGGGCTTTCGCCTTTTGCATGCTGCATCGTTACGTTTTTGAAGGGATGATGGAGGCTGACTCGTGCTTGGGTCAGATCAGGCTGATTGGTGTGGTTGACAAGATGGAGACTGGTCATAGCCCTGCTTGGCTAGCCACCGGGAAGATCATTATGGGTCTCGACGCTAGGAGGCTTGACCCAGACCGATAGCTGACGGGGAGTATTCACCTTCTGCAGGTATATAATTTTTTTTTTGCGCGAATTTTCTGATGTACGTAGGTCACTCGGTCGAGTGGACCTATCACTCGATCGAGTGACATCTTTGACGGGCTTCTGCCTGTTTTCAGAGGGCTTACTCGATCGAGTCAGCTGTTGTACTCGATCGAGTGGGCTCCAGCGAACCTTCTCATTGCTTACGAATCTTGCGTATACTTTTCAGATTTGGTTGTCGGAACGTCTGTCGATCATAGAGTCCCCTCCGAGTATTCCCAACTACCGTAGCAGCCAAGTTAGCTCGAGGAGGCGACGGATAAGCTCGAGTCATCATATAAATCGAGCTTATTGGGATGAGGAGCTGGTGTTTCACGGTGGTCCCTTAATTAGGTGGACCGTCGCCTGGTGGTTCCTTTCCAAACTGACGGGACTGGCCAAGAGGGACCAAGCCCGCTATTTGGTGGTTCTGTCTCTTGACTGGACGGTTCACATTTACCCGGACCGCCTCCTGAGGCAGTTCGGTTTGTCTCAGCGCATTCCTGAGACTGAGGCGATCATTAGTGTCTCGCTCCAATTGGCGGACGCTATGTGCGACACATGGTTGCAGAGGTGGTTCACTCGTCCCACGTGGACTATACCCCACCCTTGCCAATCTGCTTGGGTTTCACGTGCATATGAGAAGTGGACCTCCGAGGAGTCTGAGGAAGCTCGCAAAGCCTTGAAGGTTGATGAGGCCTTCGAACTGGTTCGCCGGGAGACGTCGAAGGACAACAGGGGTTTCTTCGACGAGGGAGACACTCCTGCTACTTTAGTCCGATTAGAATCGGGTCTTAAGTCACATACTAAGACTCGATCTAAGGATGCCGGTGCTAGCAGCACGCGGGGGCAGCCAAGCCCCCAGACTGATTTGGAGAGACGACTTGGGCCAAGATTTGCGGTCAGAGACCGACTAGGCCCACGTGACCGGCTTCCTGAGCCCGTGAGGGCCCGACTCGGGCCCATCGAAGTGATAGAGGACTCAAGTTCAAAGAAGCGAGTCTGAGCTAAAGAGGTTCCTGTGGTGATTTGGGAACGCTCCCCTCCGCGTCGTCGCCAGTGGACGGCCAAGGAGGCCAAGGACAAGGGGAAGGGCAAGATGCCCTGAATACCGAGTCCTTAGTTTTTTATTATTTAAATATTATTACTATTTTTTGTTATGTATTTTTTTTCGTGGCTTTTTGTTTTTTTTAATTTTTGAATTCCTGCATTTGTAATTTCCCGAGTTTATCGGGGTTTTAGTAACTAATAAAGGAAGTTTATTATTAAATCGTTCCTGTCTTTTCTTGATTGCATCGGTTGTGCCCTTTTGAGGGCTGCCTACGTATCCGCAATTAGCAGAATCAAACCAAACGTAATTCAAGCTCAGTAAATTTGCAATCTCGAATTACACCAAGACTATTAGTTCAAGATGTTTGCGACAGTAGAATAAATAATTCTAGCTCATTAACTTGCTTTTTGTAAAAAAAATGATTTTGATAAATTTTGCTAATGACATTGAGAAAAGGCTAAGAGTAGTAACACTTTAGCTGGTCCAGGGTGGTCGGGTTGACGAACTCATTCCCGTCCAGGTCCGTCAGCATCACTGCTCCCCCCTGATAGGATCTTCTTTACCAAATATGGCGGCCCAACCCAATTAGGTTTGAATTTTCCCCTTGGGTCAACTGGTAGTAAAGCTCGGACAAACTTAAGAACCAGATCCCTTTCCTTAATGTTCCCGGGCCTTACTCTTTTGTTGAAGGCCCGTTGGATCCTTTTCTGATAGATTTGGATATTGTTGAGGGCACGAGATCGTCGTTCGTCTAGTAGGACTAACGAGTCATACCGTGCTCGAACCCAATCAGCTTCGGGTACTTGACTTTCTAACAGAATTCTAAGGGATGGTACCTCTAATTCAACTGGTTGGACTGCCTCCATCCCATAAGTTAGGTAATACGGCGTCGCCCCAGTTGCGGTGCTTAGCATTGAGAATGCGATATGATTCAGCTTCGACCCATTTGGTGAAATAATCGATAGCTACTAAAATGAAACAGTGTCCGCCAGTACCAGAGGGATTTATTTTCCCGATTATGTCGATACCCCATGTCGAGAATGGCCAAGGCGACGTCATGGTATAAAGCAGAGATGACGGCATATGTTGCACATTGGCGAAGATTTGACAGTTATGACAATGTTTGACATATAACTGGCAGTCGGCTTCCATAGTATTCCAGTAATACCCGAGCCTCATGATTTTCCAGACCAGCATGTGAGCATTCATATGTGGGCCGCATTCACCATCATGTATTTCGGCCATAACCTTTTCGGCTTTATATTTATCAACACAAAGGAGAAGAGCCCCCTTTGCCGTCTTTTTGTACAGTTGTTCGTTGTCGGTACGGACGAACTGGGTGGCTAGCCTCCGTAAGGCTTTCTTGGCTCGACCTTCAGTCCCGGGAGGATATTCTTCGTTTGTCAGGTACGTTAATACATCCTGATACCATGGTTCGGGATCAGTTATCTCAATGTCTTCAATGTCGTGAATGTATGCCGGCTCGGACAGTCTTTCGACACAAATTGGCATACTGGTCACGTGGTCGGGGATATTCAGCAAAGATGCCAATTTTGAGAGTGCATCTGCAAACTGATTCTCTTCCCGAGGCAAGTATATATACTCTACCCTTTGGAATTGTTTCTCGAGATCCCTTACTCGTGCCTGGTAGGCCACGAGATTAGCGTTCCGAGTTTTCTATTTTTGAAGTGCTTGGTTAATGACCAAGGATGAGTCACCGTGTACCCGGAGATTTGTGATCCCCAGATTGGCAGCGACTTGTAGCCCGTAAATGCATGCTTCGTACTCGGCTGCATTATTGGTAACATCAAAGTCCAGTTTGATGGACAGAGGAGTATGCTCTCCTTTTGGTGAGATTAGGAGGATCCCGACTCTGAACCCTCGAAAATTGGATGCTCCATCGAAGTATAAATCCCAAGTTTCGGTATCGGTATGGAAGGTATCTTCATCTGGGAAGGACCAGGTGTTGGTGTGTCCTTCTTCGGTTACCGGACTATCGGCGAGAAATCCAGCTACTACTCGCCCCTTAATGGCCTTTAACGGCACAAATTTTAGGTCGAACTCTGCCAGCATTAGAGTCCATCTAGAAATTCGGCCATTGAGAACGGGCTTTTCGAAGAGGTATTTGATTGGGTCCATCTTGGATAGCACGTGGACCTCGTAGCTGAGCATATAGTGTCGGAGCTTCTTAGTGGCCCAAACCAGAGCCAAGCACGTCTTTTCGAGCATGGTATACTTGCACTCATACTCTAGAAACTTTTTGATGACGTAGTAAATAGCTCGCTCTTCGGAGTCAATTGTCTGAGCCAGCATAGCCCCCATGGCTGTCTCGGCCGTCGTTAGGTATAACGACAGAGGCAAACCGGGTTGAGGTGGCATTAGGACTGGCGGAGCAGACAGGATTTCCTTGATCTTGTCGAAAGCAGCTTGGCACTTGTCATCCCATAGTACCCGTTCCCCTACTTTCATCTTCTTAAAAATTGGTTCACACACCATGGTTAGTTTGGAAATGAACCGACTGATGTACTGGACTTTCTCGAGAAATCCCCTTATTTCTTTTTCGGTTTTAGGAGGTTGCATCTCGGTAATGGCTTTAATTTTAGCTGGGTCGACCTCGATACCTCATTGGCTAACGATATGACCCAGTAATTTGCCTGATGTTACCCCAAAACTGCACTTTTGAGGGTTTAGCCTCATGTTGTACTTGCGCAATCGGGTGAAGAATTTCCTTAGGGCGGTGATGTGATCGGCCGTCCCGTTCTTTGGATTTGACGATCATGTCGTCTACATAAACTTCTACTTCTTTATGCATCATGTCATGCAATAAAGTGGTAGCGGTCCTTTGGTATGTGGCCCCAACATTAATGAGACCGAATGGCATGACGGTATAGCAGTAAGTACCCCAAGGTGTAGTGAAGGTAGTCTTACTCATATCTTCTTCCTCCATCTTGATCTGATTATATCCGGCATACCCGTCCATGAATGATAGAAGGGCATGATCGGCTGTGTCATCCACCAGTATGTCGATGTGTGGTAACGGAAAATCATCTTTCGGGCTCGCCTTGTTAAGATCCCGAAAATCCACGCATACCCGCACCTTACCGTCCTTTTTAGGAACCGGCACGATGTTTGCAACCCAGTCCGGATATTCGGACACTTGTATGAAGTCGGCTTTGAACTGTTTATCGACTTCTTCTTTTACCTTGAGAGACCACTCGGGCCTCATTCGGCGGAGCTTCTGCTTGACCGGTTTGCACCCGTCTTTGATCGGTATGTGGTGTTCGGCTATTTCCCGGTCTATCCTCGGCATGTCCTTTTAGGACCATGCGAAGACATCCTTGAATTCTTGGAGGAGGTTCGTGAATTGTTGTTTCTCCTCGGGACTTAAGGATAACCATATCCTAAGTATCTGAGGCTCTAAGGTTGTTCCCACATTAATGGACTTGGTCTCTTCAATTACCGGATTCCGAGATTCCCTTTGCTCTAGTTGCTCGATCAGATGCGGAGGTAAGGGTACCTGTTCATCGGGTTTATCAATGTCATTGCATAAAATATTTTTGAAAGCAGAATTTAAAAGAGACAAGTCGTAAGCAGAACGGTTGTTATTATTGATTGAGAATTTTGAAAACAGCTCGAAAAGAGCAGCCATCTGATCATTGGTCAGTGGCGGGATTGGTAAGGCACTCAGGACAGACCCCGAAGTGCCAGCAGCAGGAATGACAAAAGGGAGAGGGGTTACAGGAGTGACTCTAGCACCGGACTCCCTAGACTCGACCTCAGACTCTGACTCAGACTCCGACTCAGACTCGGACTCAGACTCAGGCATGTCTCCCTCTCCAGTGACCAGCTTGTAGATCTTTCCTTGACTGTCAGTCCATTTGACAGTCTTCCTCCAGGCCTTGTTTCCCGTCTCGGAACCAACATCCGAGATTAGCTTGGTCGGGTTAAACCTGTTGCTGCGGAGAATCAGGTTGACCAGGTCTTCCTTTGGAGTCGGGGCTATGGTGTCTTCCCCGAAGAGTAGCCCCAGCGCAGGCTCAGCATTGTCAACTCCATCAGACTGGATGAGGGCGAACACATCATCCGGAATATAGTTGCAGTCCCGGGCCGATTGGGTCCCGAGGTGCACAACATTGGGTTGGTATAGACCAACCTGAATAGCCCCAAACACCGATGTGACAAAGTAGTCAATCAACCGTGGGAAGTAAGGGCTCAAGTTGATACCCTTAATGATGTTGCAGGCTTTTTCGATTCCTGCTCGGACAACGTTGCTCGGAGTGGGGGGATAACCAAGGTCGAAGTGAGAGTCTTCGTCCTTGAGGACCTCGATAATCTTCCCAGCTGGAAGATCGGGTCGAGAGGTAGCCCCCGGAAAGTGCCCTAGGTTTTGAAGCATCGTGTCAATGCTCGTGGTAAAGTAGGGCCTGAAAAGGCACTCCTTTTCGATCATCCCCACAAAATCGAACCCCCAAAGGTCCGTGCGGCCCGTGGCGTTACAGCTAGCCACAGTCATTGAGGTTTCCTCCAAAGTAATAACATTGTCGAGCAAAGGCATCTTGATATTTCGGTGGAGAGTGGAGGATACCGCTTTGACAGCGTGAATCCATGGCCTTCCTAAGAGCAAATTGAAGGACGAGGTGACATCAATCACCTGGAATTCAAGCTCCTTTTCTATTGGGCCTGTTATAATGGTCAGCTTTATGGCCCCAGCTACCGACTTTGGGCTCCCATCAAAGGCTTGGATGGTCTGAGCCGTCGGGATATAATCGGCCTCGGTAATGCCGAGGGCTTTGGCAGTCCTTAAAGGAAGGACATTCACAGCAGACCCATCATCAACTAGGGTCATCGGGAGGTATTTCCCTCGACAGATCACCGTAATGTAGAGGGCCAGATTATGGGACGCCCCGAACGGCGGCAGGTCCTCTTCAGAGAAAGTGATCATTAGGCCTCATTCCTTGGTTTTGCCCTTCAAGTGGGGCAGGACCGTGGCTACCATTTCAGCAGGGGTAACCAAAGAGTCGATCTTAATTTGATCGAGAGCCTTAGTGAGTGCTTCTCGATGTTCTTGTGAGCTAACTAGGAATTGCCATATGGTGAGGTCAACTCGGGTCTTCTTTAGTTGCTTCACGAGAGCCGTTTCAGCAGTCGGCTCCTCAGAGGCGACTTCCATCCTGAGTGGCTCAATGACGGTTGTCGGGATAGGGGTGTCCCTAGAGCTAGTGGCTGGATAGGGACGACCAAGGTGGTTACTGGTTAAGACTCGGGATTTAGTCTTACGAATCTCCTCGGAGGTGATGGGGACAGTTTCCCCTTTAATGAGGTAGACGTCGTACTCGTCGAACCAGATCCCGTTCACTTGCAGGATAAACGGAGAGAGAAGATGAGAGCAATCAATCACCTCCCCAGCAAAGATGGCATGGGAGCTGAAAGGGTTCTCCTTGTTACTTGGCTTATCTCCGGGCAACGGGATTTTGCCGCTCTCAATCAAGTCCTGGATCAAGTGCTTAAGCTTCCAGCACTTTTCGGTATCATGCCCTTTGCCTCGGTGGTATTGGCAATAGGCTTGAGCGTTGTAGTTCTTGGAGCGTCGCTCGACCGGAACTTCAGGAGTTGGGCTTATCGGTTGGATTAGGCCCTTTGAGGATAGCCTTTGTAAGGCATAGGTATAGGTGGTACCTATATCAGTGAAAACCCGAGGTGGGGTGTTCTTATTGGACGGGGCATCTAGTAGATTAACCGCGTCGAAAATGCTGCGGGTTGTAGCTTGGGGATTAGTGGTCGAAGAGGAAGCCCCTTGGTATCCTTTACTAGAGGCCTTAGTAAGGCCCTCCAGTCTCAGGTCGTCTTCAATTCTCATACCCATTTCAGTAAGGGTGGTGAAATTGGGTATGACAGCGTACCGGAGATGAACCCGGTAGGAGGGGAGGAGATTCTTGACAAAAGCCTCCACTAAAGTCTTCTCACTGGGCTTATCGACCAGTTTCATGCTCTCGGCCCTCCATCGTTGAAGGTACTTAGTAAAACCTTCTTTTGGCTCTTGGGCCATAACCTCCAAAGATCGCATTGTGGTTTGGATCTCGGTGTTGTCAGCATAGTTCCGAGCAAACTCGGTGGCCACATCATCCCAAGTAGGGTATTTTTTCGGGTCTAGCCTGTAGTACCAGGCCCGTGGGTGCTTTTCAAGGGACGCAGCATAAAGATTCTTGAATATTGTAGAATCTACTCCCTTGATGGCCATGAATTCTTTGAAGGCCCGTACATGTAGTAACGGGTCTTCGGTTCCCTCAAACATCGGTAGGCCAGTTAGGTTCAGGTTTGGGGGTAGCTTGTCGTTCACCGGGGGCATACTCACGGCTATTTTCCTGATGGATGTTGTTACTCCCAGCTAAGTGAACTTGTTCTTCTAGTCGGTGCACCGCACTAAGTAGTTCAGTTAGAGACCCAGTAGCCTCGACATTAGGAGTCCTTTGCTCCACTGCAGCCATACGAGCAACGATAGCCACTTGACCATCCCTCATTTCTGTCAGTTGGGCTTCAATGTCGGTCTATTTGACGACCATGGCGTCCACGGAGGTTTTCATATTGTTCAAAGCTGCTTCCATTTTGCGGCTGTGTCTGGTGGACGGTGGCCTGTCTGTAAGAACACCGCGTAATCAGAAACCAAACCCGGATCTTGGAACCATAAAAAAGTACGTCCCGAGCGAAAAAAAAGAAAAAAGACTAAGTGAAAAAGACTCGAGAAAGACACCTAGACTGATGACTCGTAGGTGGTACGACTTCCTGAGGACTTTGGCTTGGTGGGCCTAGTCCCGTTCGAAGGAAGGTCCACGTGAGACTTTTCCCCAGACTTTTTGACTCGAGTGTATAGACAGACTTTCCTTTGTAGGGGTATGCCCTACGCGGGTTGGCCGTGCCTAGACAAATAAGGCGGACTCGGGAAAGGGGGAAACTCGTGATGTAAGATCGACAGAGTTTCGACGCTATAAACCTTCGACATACTATGCAAAGACTCGACACACGGATAGACGGTAGGCCCTATAATAAGGAAGATTCATTAGGTTAGTTGGATGTTTTGAAATTTTGAAATTTGAATATAAGAATGAGCGAATTTCGGAAAATTTGAAGATCGAAAACGGAATTTCGAAAAACGAGATTTGAACTTTGAAAATTCAGACAATCGAGATGGTGTCGGAAATTCGAAAGTTAAAACGGGCAGCATGCCGACTAAAGAAAAGGATATTTTGAGTCAAATCGTTAATCCTAAATTTCGGCGGC
Organism: Agrostemma githago; assembly: GCA_958450325.1. Classification (NCBI taxonomy): domain Eukaryota; kingdom Viridiplantae; phylum Streptophyta; class Magnoliopsida; order Caryophyllales; family Caryophyllaceae; genus Agrostemma; species Agrostemma githago. The sequence goes on from OY288254.1 coordinate 52,153,574, forward strand.
ATTTCGAATTTTGAAAATTGGATATTTGGAAAAGACGGGTCCCGAAACGGACAGCATTTCGGGCTTTTCAAGATTTGGTATTTTTGGAAAGATGCATTTTTGAAATGACGGTTTTTTGAAAAATGACACAAAAACCAAGTAGCATGTAGTCAAACAAGCATTATAACGACGCTTATGTATGCACTACGCTAAGTCTCGGTCGGTCAAAATAGGGTCTATACCAACAACGATGGCTCTCTCGTAAATCAGGACGGACTCCCTAAGCCGAATTGGTCTTAGGACATGCCGCGAAACCCATACGAGTTCGGCCATAGAAGTCTTTAGCGCACCCATTTAGGATTGCACCGCGGTATAGTGGGACGTCGGTCACAAGTAACCGGCCCGGACAAAAATGGGTTATGCATGAATCATTAAACTAATGCACGTACACTAATATGCGAACGATTTCTCTTCGAGTCTCACCCTAGGAACCCCGATGACATGTGGTACATCAGGTATCCCCAGCGGAGTCGCCAAATTGTGGACATGACGTAGGTCCACCCCGACGCGGCCACGCGCGGGTTTGGGGAGGCGAATGAATCTCGTGGTAAGATTGTTCTCGGGTTTGAAATTTAAGTCAAAGTTGGAGTCGCCACCGAATTTATGGGAATTCGGACCCATTCGAGCCCACTCTATGTCGTCATGGATCGTACACAAAGTACGGCCCACTTCGATTTCAGAGCTTATGGGGCTCGTCCCTTTGCATTGCAATACCGATACCATCTGCACCGGTTATCGTGTATAGAATGACTCTCGTGCGCCAACGGTTTCGGACATCCGAAAACCGAGGTTCTGAGTAAGGGGTGAGGGTACGTGTTGGGAAGCCCACTAAGGACACCCAACCCCGCCCGCACATAGCGGCCTCTACTAAGACATCGTTCGTGTTCGTGTACGCGCGCTAGTAAAATGACTAAATGATATGCAAACAGCGTTTTCGGCTAAGCATGCGAATTTCGTGTGAACTATGTCGTTTAATGCATCTAAATTATCGTCGGAGTTGTTTAGCATGCGAGGTTCATTTATAAAGCGGTAAGCATCAAAATAAACAAAGCTCGTAAATACGTACAAAATACACGGGCGGAAATACAACCCGGCCAATACAAAATAACAAACAATAAAATAGAACAAATGGAATATATGAAGAAAGCGATAAATAATAACTAGAAACGGACCCGTATACAATAAATGCAAACTAGACCGTAAGTTAAGTAAATGGACAAACTCCGATTAAATGCACATTATGTTGTGCATTAAACGGAGGACGGAGATATGGGACCTAGACGTGGTGCTAGCCCGATCGCAAATCTCGATGCCTTGTCCCGACTTATCATATCGAGAAATTAGCGTCTAGATTAAACATGTGTCGGATACGACTAAAGAGTCGTCGACACAAGATTAATAGTGAAAGACAATCGATCAAAGTCGTTAAAGTGAAGTGATATGCATGAGTTTTGAAAAAGAAGATCACGTGATTGACTTTACACGCGACGACTGAGTCGTTTTTAAAAAAAGACGAGGCTCGGATGATGCTTTGGAGCTCTCAGTTTTCTTGGGCTAAAGGACCCACTCGATCGAGTCATGGCCTAGACTTGATCGAGTGTGCCTTCGAGGTAGCTACTGCCCGGTTTTTGGGGTGCTACTCGATCGAGTGGCCCATGGCACTCGGTCGAGTGCCCCCTGTACGAGACATAGCTCATTTCGGAAAAGGTGGTTATTTCGTTTTATTTATTTATTTTGAAATCGATGGTTAGCCGAGTTAAATAGAAATATGGCATAATTTAAACTCAACTCGGTTTTCGGTACTATAATCGCGTACTTTACGATTATAATACCGTTATCGGACTTTTGTGAAAAGATGTTATTATGGGATTGAAAAGTGTGATTAGTGACGAAATTGTGTCCCTCCGCATCACGACATCGATATTAATCCTAACGTATTATGTGATGTCGATTTTCGCATCAACGGATTTCGCACTAACCTTAGAAATGGAGTCGTACGCGTTCGACTATGAACGACCACGATCTCATTACGCCCTTGAGTACTTGGGGCGGCGCTCCTCGAAAGGGTGCCACCTCCGTCGTGACTCGTAAAGGGATTAAACGGACTTGGGATGGTCGTCATAGTCAAACGTGTTCGGATCCGAATCTTATTACTGTTATATATATATATATATATATATATATATATATATATATATATATATATACATACACGGTATTAAAATGTTAAATGTTAGAATGCGAAAGAATAAAGAATTAGTAACAACGAAAATATAATGTTAGTAAACAATAAAATTAAATGTTAGTGTTAGTATACTAATGTAATTATAATATAAAGTATAAAAATGTATATATGTAAATCGAGACAAAAAAGATTGAGATGGGGTTGATGACACCCTCAACATACATGCTTAGAAAGGCCTCGGCAATGGACTCGTAATAGCGACGGGAACGCGGGAGTATCGAGGATGTATGTAAAGTTATGGTGTGTGTGTGTGTGGGTGGATTTGTCGGTTTTTTGAGGGACAATGACTCGGTTTTTGCTTAGTGTTGCTAGGGTTGTAGTGTAGAGAGGATGTAGGACTTAGGGTAGAAATGTAGGGTGTTTGAAGTGTTTGCCAAAACTCAATTTGTGAAGGGTTTGACGGGGTATTTATAGAGAATACCCCACGACCTAGGGTCACTCGATCGAGTGGCCCTAGTGCACGCGATCGAGTGCCCTAGGAAAGCGGGTCTGTTCCATTTTTTTTGGCTCCACTCGATCGAGTGAGGTCAATCCACTCGATCGAGTGGATAGAGTTGGCGAGCCATTTTAGGAAATGGTTGACTTTTTGATTTTTTGAAAATTGTGTTTAGGCGCAAGTTTCTAGAAGCGAACTTGGCTGATTTTGAGAACGGATTCTTCTTTGACCGGGTTTTGACCCGGTCGCCAAAAGACGGTTTTTATTTTTGGTGTCGGTTTTGGCCCAAATTAGTCTTATTTTACTCGGAACGACCCACTGGGCCTGAATTTGAGGTTGGTTTTGAGGGATTTGTACTCCTCTAGATGTCCACGTCGGATATTATTGATTCCGAGCCCATATTCGAGTATACTAAGTCACGTTTGTGTCCGATCATCATCGGGTGTTTTGTCGGGAACTGCTATAGATACTAGCAGGCAAAATGCAGGTGTCTACAAGTATCGTGCCATGGCGTATACTACGTGTGAAATAAAATGGCTTCGTGGACTATTGTCCACGCTTGGTGTGTCTAATTCTGCTTCCGCCCATCTCTTTTGTGACAATCAATCTGCTTTACATATTGCCCGAAATCCAGTTTTTCATGAATGCACGAAGCACATTGAGGTCGATTGTCATTTCATTCGCGATGAGACTTTACAGGGTGTTCTTACTCCAAGTTATATTCATACGAAAGATCAGCTCGCTGGCATTTTAACCAAAGCTCGTGGTCGCGCCCCTTTTGAATATCTTCTCTCCAAGTTGGGCATTTCCACGTTGCATGCTCCAACTTGAGGGGGGTATTAGACAAGATTCGAGTAAATATCAATTATTGAATATGACTATATTCGGTTACGTTCTTTTAGATTCCTGTCATTATGTATCACCATTTATTGTATAATTAGTAGGATGTAATTATGAGTCTACCATTTAGTGTATAATTAGTAGGATGCAATTATGAGTCTAGTCTATATAAAACAATAAAAAGTCATTCCCTCTTAGTTAATTAGACTAACAAGCTTTCAGAGGTTGACACGTGGCATGTGAAATTAAATGCCAGCTACCCTAACCCCCTAAATGAAAGGCCTCCTAAATTTCTTATCTACCTATTTGCTAACTTCCTTAGTAATATGCTGCCATGTTCCTACTCCCCTCTTCGTTCACCTGAAACAGAATCTGCCTCCATTACAGCACATTTACTCCTCCATTGAAGTTCTCCTCCATTAAATTCCTTGTGGTTACAATGGCATCCGATGAACGGAAATTATTTGAGTCTATTTATACTTTCCAAGTTCATACAAATGATAAAATCAGACCTTCGCTTGCCTTCCTCTTTTCGTCCCTCTACTCCTTCGCCGACAATTTGCTCCAAAAGTTGCTGCCAGCCGCATCCTAGCTTCTTCATCGGTAAGATTTATGCTATTTGGTTATTGTTCTTTATCGGTCAAATTTAGGCTCTCATGACATTGAATGAGTTAATCCATCCTCAGTTGAAGTCCTAAAATAAATTATTAAGGTCTATTTAAGTTGCTCTTAGATTGAAGATTTTGTGTACTGAGTACCAACTGATAAGGCCTCAGTTGATACCTTAATAGGACATATATTGCATCTTACTGTATTTCCAGATGAGCTAAATATTTGCATTTTTGGTGCAAAAACAACGATGCCTGCAACAACAATGTTTTTCTTCGTACGCATTATTTGCCCGTTATAACGCACCAAGAAAAGTAACAGAATAAACAACGACACCGATGATGATGACCTTCAAGATTTGAGCAACAATTGAACTGTCCGTACGTGTTTCACTCTGTGAGCGAAGGATAATTGACAAATTACAAATTAGATTTATTGTTGGAAATTTATTTCATCTGGATATAACTTTTTTTTTATCAGTTTGTAGCATTGTTTTTTCAATAATTTCATTTGGGTTCAGGGCTATTGCTTTGTTAGTTCTTTGAAGTGCTTTCTGCAGCTTGCTGTGAACTTAAGATTTAATCTATATTAAGAGAACGTATTATCTGGAAACTTGAATGCATTTGATCATTGATGTGCATTGATAATCATGCTTTCTTATTTCTCTGAACAACGGTATCACTTGAACCACCACTTTCGAATCGAAGACAAGGGTTTTGGCATAACATCATATTTGTGGGACAAAGTATTCGGAACATTGCCTCCCTCAAAAACTAGCTGAAGACAGTACATAATTGCATGTCCTGTGACTGTCATCATATGATCTAAAGTAAATTAATTTAACATTGCCAGTTACACTGATATATTTATCCTCACCATTCTTTATTCACCGCCTTTTATTATGGTTTGATTCTAGGCTTAGCATCTTATGAAAAAAATTCAAGTCATTGAGGGTAAGGTTGCGTGCATCTGGTCTTCTGTGAATTCTTTATTCAACTGGTTTACTGGTTGCAGTAGTTAATTGTGTTGCGGCAGAAATAGTTGAATAAAGAAACCTACAAGCATTGGTTGAAAAAAATAAAAAATACTTACGTATTATTGTTAGTTAAATGTGTCGTACTACGCTGTTTTCCACCTATCACGAACTATATTCCAATTTGTTTAGCAAGATTTGGGGGTGTGGCTTACCCAGATTCTCATATTTCTTATTTACTGGCATTGTTTTGCTGTCTACATTACGCTTATCGTTGGGGTTTACACAACTTCACGTAATAAAACCAATCATTAAGAATTTCCACTCTTTCACCAATTGACCACTACGTTGACAACAAACGCTCACAAAGAAGGTACTGCGCTAAAGGAAGATCGCACAAATATACCATTGCAAACCCGTGAATTTCACGGGCACGAAAACTAGTTATTACTCATTAGTCTAGTTCGTTGTATCTTCCTGCTTGTAACCGGTATTTATACCGAATCTTGTTATTGGAATAAGCAAGCAAACATAATTCTGATAATTCTGCAATAATAACCGTCATTATGTTGATCATATTGCACTGAGAGATCTATCTACTTTCAATTCTGCAATGGAGTATTACGTAATTTGTAATAGTAACAATAATGAATCAATACTTGTAGTCGAATCTTCCTTTATTCCTTTTTGGGACGTTTTGGTCAAATCTATAAATTTCCATTTTAGTCCTCGTTTTAACATTAAACAAATACTTTAAACCTTACATATTTACATAAATGTCTCTATCTACCCAACATTTAATATTAAACAAATGCTTATTTGTATCTTTAATAATAAACAAACATAAAACTTGTGAATAAAGCATATTGGTAAGTTCGATTTGAAAGGAGGGGGTACTATACTAGGCTACTTTCTACTTACCTATATATTACTCCGTATAACTACTCAAAAATAAGGAAAAATTACAAGTTGACACCATGTAGTTTCTGTGTTTTACATATTACCACCTCGTAGTTTAATTTTGTTTTACAAATTACTCATATCATTTACAGTATTATTCAACGTATATATCCAAATCAGTAAATCACCACCGTATTTCTAATCCCAATCCTCTTATTTTCCAACTCGTTAGGTAAAATTGTAAAAAAAGACTACCCAAGTTACTCCAAATTAAACATCAAAAATTATAGAAATTATTAATACTTGAAATCAAACCAACCTCAAACATCCCCGACCCAGATTTCATCAACCTAAACACAAACAATTAAAAAGTTCACATCCTTTGTTAGATCAGGTGATAATTAATATATAAAATAAGGTTTATACATGATATTAACTTGTAATTTTTCTTAAAAGTAATGATCAACTATTTTAAAGTAACAACTATTTGAGTTTGTTCTTGTTTAAGTTTTAATTTGTAGGACTAATTGTTTTGTCATTTTTCGACTATGTGATATTTAAAGTTTATAATTTTTTTTGCCAAAGTTTGAAAATCCACCCAATTACATATTTAGAGCGCAAACATTTTGTTAAGGGATCGTAGAACAACATAAAATAACATATACTCCATAAATTTAGATGTCCTTTATAAAGGGTTCTAGATTCCCTTTTCTCTATATACATTTATACTTTCTTTGTTTCATTGATATCTTTCTTATTTCTTTTTTCAATCATTTCTTTGATTTCTTCCACTTTTTTTTTATCACACTTCTCTCTTAACGTTCACTTATTTTATTCCCTCTCTACTTTTATTTATTTTACTAGTTGGAAAGCTCGTGCGATGCACGGGCCGTTTTTTTAGTGATAATAATAAGGACACCAAGTTAGAGAACTGCATAAATTTGTGAAACTACTAGACAGACTTTTATTTATATAATAGAATTTCATCGTCTTATTATAATTTCTCGATGTGTGACAAGATTTTTTGAGTTAATATCTAAAACGAATGAATTCTCTTATATATGATATAGTATAAATTTTCATCATCTCATCATAATTTTTCGATGTGTGACTACTTAAATTTGTAATTTTAAGAACTTTTTTTAGGACTCAAAAGATTTCTTATTGGTATCTAAAGATTATGATTACTTTTATTTATATAATAGAATTTCATCACCTTATTGCAATTTTTTATGTGGGATAATTTTAATTCAATCTATAGCCTTAAGAGCTATTATAAGACTCAAAAGATTTTTGATTAATATCTAAAAATGAATAATTTATCTTATTGATGATGATGTAGATTTTCATCACCGCATCATAATTTTTCAATGTGAGATAATTCTATTTAAGTTTATAGTCTTAAAAGCTCTTTTAAGACTCAAAAGAGTCCATATTGACATGTAAAGATGAATGACTGCTCTTAATTATATACTCGTAATAGAATTCAATCAACTTATAATTTTTCGATGTGGGATAATTCTACTTGAATTTAATTATAGTCTTAAGAATATTTTTTAGGACTCAAAAGATTTCTCGTTAATATCTATAGACGAACAATTAATTTTATTTATATAATAAAATTTCATCGCCTTATTATAATTTCTTGATGTGGGATAATTTTACTTCAATTTATAGCATTAAGAGTTGTTATAAGACTCAAAAGATCTTTTTGATTAATATCTAAAATGAATGATTCCTATTATTTATGATATAGTATAAAATTTCGTTAGCTCATCATAATTTTTCGATTCAGAACTCTTTTTAAGACTCAAAAGATTTCTGATTGATATCTAAAGACGATGATTACTTTATTTATATAATAGAGTTTCGTTACCTTAATGCAATTTTTTGATGTGGATATTTTAAGGAAAATGATAAATACAACCTTAAGGGTTGTATCTAAGAGATCAAAAGAGGAAATAATTTTTATATACATGTATTAATTACATAGATGTTTGTGTAATTTGGGTTTTATCTCTATATTTTATACAAAAATTTTGGAATATTTTAGATGGTTAAATACAATCATAAGGGTTGTTTTTAACATAATCTTTCAATCTTCTATATATTAAATCAGGATCCAATGCACAATAATCAAGAACAATTCCATCCACCATTTCAAAATAAGTCCCAATTTTTGATCAATTAGATTTTCACCCATTTCAATTCCAATTTCTATTCCTACTTCTATACCCAATTTCAATTAAATCCCAACCACCTCAATCCAACAACCCGGGAAATTAAATGCGACGAGTGCCATTAATCACGATCATCGGTAATTAGGAATATTAATTAGTTGTTTTTCCTCCTTCATCATCGATTAATGGCGCAGTTGTTGATTCAAAATACTTATTCATGTCATTATCCGTAATTCCTCTCGAAAATAGTTCGTAGGCAATCAATATCCGCCTCTTCGTTTCTTTCGTTTGTGTTTCACACACATCTAATCGTCTTTATATCTTCGGTGAATCGTTTCACAATATTCACATTCAAATTTTCTTCCGTTTCCATAACACTCCACTCATATCGTTCCCTAATTCCAGCCACACAAGAACTCCATTATTAAATTCCAGATCTCTATCAACTCTTCTCCAACGCTATTGAATTCCTTAATTCCAGTCACACAAGGTTTAATTTTCTAAACTTTTTTGGGTAATTTATCAATTTTCGACTTGAATTTCTTTAATTTGGTTATTGTTCTTTTAATTTTAGATGGTCAATTGATTTTTTTGGGATTAATTCGTAATTCAATTGATTATCAGTAAGTATCGCCTTTTTCTTCCTTTCATTTTTTTCGCAATTTTATTCATTATTCGTGATTTGTAGCACTTTTTTTTATCGTATTTTATCGTATTCATTATTCGTATCGTATTTTTAGCACACTATATACGAATTTTCCCAATTTAGTATTTTTTTGTAGATCAAATTCGATGGTGAAGATCAATTTGTTGGTGAAGATCAATTTGATGTTGACGGTGAAGATCATGATTTTTGAAGATTATTTTGAGTTTAAAGTAAAGAGAAGACGGAGAGTGAAAGTATACATTTTTTTTTTAATGTTTTTTAATTAGAACTTTTTTTATGTTTAAAGGAATAAGAACTTTTTTTTATAAGAATATTCAAACTATTCAATCTACTATTATTCAAACCATTATCCAGTACACTATTTCAAAGCATCATTTATTTAGATATATGAGTTTAAATTTTTTGATTTTATTCATATAATGATCAATAATTTTAAAAAATCTTACTTTTTTTCTTCAATTTATTTCGTGGATTTTCAGGTAGAAGAAGGGAGATGAGATCAACAAAAAAACAAAGCATCGTCATCTAATTGGTAATTTTTTTTATTATTTTATTGTGAATTTACTTTTATTTTAAAGAAAATAGGGTAAAAATTCAAGTTTTTTATTATATAAGATTGTTGAACAAATCATACTTTGATGATGATGTTTGTTAATGTGTACACTTGCAAGAAAATTTATTTTGGATTAAGGAGGTTTAAATTTTTTGATTTTATTCACACAATGGTCAATTAAATTTTAAAAAATCTGACTTTTTTTTTTTCAATTTATTTCGTGAATTTTCAGGTAGAAGAAAGGAGATGAGATCAACAAAAAAAACAAAGCATATTCATCTAATTGGTAATTTTTATTATTATTTGGATGTTAACTCTGATGAAGGGCGTTTTTTTTTTCCATGTGATGATGAACGAAGATGATACTATGAATTTAATAGAGGTATTTTAGGAATTAAAGTCAAGTAATTTTGTTATAACTATTTGAAAACTTATTTATTATTTTTGGGTGATATATTTTCAAACGATGGTTATATGAACTTTTATAAAAGTTTATGACTTTCCAATTATGATTATTTCTACTTTCGATTTTATTTTTTAATATTGTTCTCTAATTTTCGGTTATAGTTATAATTTCTAATTTCTAATTTCTAATTTCTAATTTCTAATTTCGCTTATAATTATAATATTGTGATTTTTGATTTTGAATATCTACATGTGATATTTTCTGATATTGTTTTTCCTTTTGATGTGTTTTATCTTAAGGTAGGAAGATGAATGAAAGTAAAGCTTTAATTGGAAGAAAGAATTGCTCAAAAGACTGAAATTTACTTGATTTCTCATTATTGTTAATTTATTACTAAATTATAGTTAAAGTTAATTTTAGAAAGCGTTGTAACATTTTTATTTTTCACAATTATCTTTATTTAAAACAAATGAATATAGATTATTTATTTTGTTCATCTTTTGCTACGTATTTTCTAAATATTTTTGTTTAATCATATATATATATATATATATATATATATATATATATTATATTATATTATATACATATATATATATATATATATATATTATATACATATATATTATATACATATACATGTACATCTTTTATTTTATATATTCGTTATTATCGCATTTACGGGTTATTAACGCATATTAATCACATCACTTATACGAGTCGAGATTAAAGAAATTTCGGGTCAAAACGGTTTATTATCGCGCATTAAAAACATTAATTATACATGTTGGATTTACGCAAAACTAATAAATGAGGCATTTGAAAAAAAAAAAAACAATATGAAATTATCTAGAAAAACAATCAAATTCTTGATTGGGACTTGAACCCTTGAAAACATGAAATTACATTTATATAACTCAAATCTTCATCCTTAACATATAAGTACATACCGTCTTTGGGTCAAATACGAGTTGCATGAAATTGCATTTTTACGGTTTGGGTTTGCTTTCAGGTCAAATACGGGTTACAGGCTGAGTTTGAAGGGATTTCGTGAGAAAACGATATTAACTATAAGGATTTGGTTTTCACGGATTTTGAGACGGGGTGCGGGTCAAATACGTGTTATTATCGCATTTATGGGTTATTAACGCATATTAATCACATTACTTATACGAGTCGGGTTAAACGAATTTCGGCTCAAAATGGTTTATTAACGCACATTAAAAACATTAATTATATTGGTTGAATTCACGAGTAACTAATAAATGAAACCTTTGAAAAAAAAAAAAGCAAAATCAAATTATTTTAATAAAATAACTCAATTCTTGATTATGGGGAGTAAATACTTGAAAACAAGAAATTGCATTTATATAACTCAATTTTTCATCCTTGACATATAAATACTGTCTTCGGGTCAAATACGGGTTACATGAAATTGCATGTATAGGATTTTGGTTTGCTTTCGGGTCAAACACGAGTTACGGGCCGTGTTTCACGGGATTTCGTGAAAAAATGGTTTATGCATGTTAAAAATATTAACTATATATAAGGGTCGGGTTTATACGGATTTTGAGACGGGATTCGGGTCATACACGCGTTATTATCTCATTTACGTGTTATTAACGCAAATTAATCACATCAGTTATACAAGTTGGGTTTAAAGGAATTTCAGGTCAAAGTGGTTTATTAACGCACATTGAATACGTTAATTATACGGGTTCGATTTATACGAAATTTTGGTTGGGATTCGGGTCAAATAGGCATTATTAACGCATTTGAAGAATGTATATTGTCTTCAATTTTATAAAGTGCAAACACAATTTTGATATATTAGATAATGATATATTAGATAAGATTTATTCTTAGTTTTATTAGTCATTCATTTTAAAAAATAGATACGTAGTATTGGTAAGATTAAACATGTTTTTGATATATTAGATAACGATATATTCCCTCCATATTCTAGAATTAGCCAGCTACTCTGTATCTTTTTCTTTTCCTAAGGACAAAAGTGTGCTCATGGGTTAATTCAAGAAAGAGGGATCAGAGTAACAAACTTTGACTCTAATTCATTGGAAACGTATTGCGATTTGATTTTTTTTCTTGATGTGGTTTGTAGGTAGCACTGAGGCTCTGAAAGTTAAAAAGCCGAGGATGCTACAAGACGTGCTCTTCCCGTGATATTTTTATTTTTAGTAAAAATCAAAAAATCTGTGGATTTTTCACGGGTGTTACACTATTATTATTTGTTTAAATACTTTAACAAAGTTTTTGTAGATTCGGTGTAACTAATTTGAATAAGATTGAAAATATCAACAATATAAGATTCAAATTGTGTACTAAATAAATCGTATTTCTTTTATGGATTGGTTTGAATTCTATTCATGACCTAATACAGAGTAACATTTCACTTTAATCAAACGAATTAAGAAGTCAAAATATTCATTTTAACTATTTCACTATAATCAAACGATATTCAAGACGGGTCAAACGATATATTTAACTATTTTAATTTTGTTTATAAGTACATTTAATTGTACTTTATATAATTAAGTAACGTGTGAAATAAAGAATAAATTGTTTTAATCTAGCAACAAAATTAACCTTTAAGACAATTATATTTTAAAAACTAACTCACATGTTGATGATCACACTCTTTTGCGTGATTTAAAATCCAATTTCGCTTCCTCATCTTTAAATATCAATAAAAATGGACAACCCGTGAAATTTTTCACGGGTAACATACTAGTTTTAATTCAATCTACATCCTTAAGAGCTATTATAAGATTCAAAAGATTTTTTTTATTAATATCTAAAACGAATAATTTCTCTCATTGATGATGTAGAATTTCATCACCTCCATCATAATTTTTCGATGTGGGATAATTCTACTTAAGTTTACAGTCTTAAAAGCTCTTTTAGAACTCAAAAGGATCCTCTATATATTAAATCAGGAACCACTTCCCAGTTTTCAAGAGCAATAGAATACTCCAATTTGAAATAAGCCTTAATTTTTAATCAATTGCAATTCAAGCAAGTCCAATTCCAATTCCTTAATCCAATTTCAATTCAATTGCAATCAATCCCAACCCCCTTAATCCAACAACCCGGCTCATTAATTACTCCTCAAAAATTCAATCCTAATCCTAATTAAATCCGGCCCTCGAAAATTACACTGTGCAGATACATTGTCAGGCATTTAATAACTCAATGGGTTACAATGGAAAACGAAACAAAAAAGGACTCTTCGTTTCCACCGTCTTCGTTTCCCATGCTTCATAATTACTTCTTGCTTCTGCATGCATATTCCTCATATATTTTAATTGAATCTATATAAGATGGTATTCAACTAAACTTTCACTCACCTTCATTTACAATATACTCCGTAGTCTTCTCCTTAAGTCTTTGAAAGTTGAAAACCCATTGTTGCACATCTTGAGAAATACAATGAGTTTAATACATCTTTAATCCAATCGAATCATCTCATATTTGAAGCTCCTCTAAATTATCATTCACCTTAAGAGCATCACCTATAACCTCCGCTTCTTTCGATCCGATACTTAACTCGCCAAACACGATTCCCTTAACAACACAATCCCTTTTCAGGATTTATGACAATTCCCTTAAACAATCAGTCACAAAATGGTCAAATGAGATCATTTTTTTTTGTGACATTTTGTCGAACAGGTGATGTACTGATGTGTTTTTGGCTAAATTTCATGTTGAAGATCAATTTGATGGTGAGTATTTTTTTGTGTATCTTTTGTAGATCAAATTTGATGGTGAAGATCAATTTGATGTTGATGGTGAAGATCAGGATTTTTTGAAGATTATTTTGAGTTTAAAGTAAAGAGAAGACGGTACAGTGAGTAGTGAGTGAAAGTATACACTTTTTTTGATGTTTTTTAATTAGAACTTTTTTTATGTTTAAAGGAATAAGAACTTTTTTTTCTGTTCATTTATTTTAGTTATGCTTTCATTTTTTTGCTAATTATGTTCTGGGTTTCATATTTGTTTTCATTTTGAATATTTTGTACTCCATATGTAACACCCCCATTTACCTGGAAGCCTTATCAAGACATTTCCAAGTAAGTAAAGTTGTTACCATCTCGGTATAACCCGAGGTAGTAGTCCATTGCAATAAAATTCAGAAACCAATCATTTAAAACTAAATAATGAATTATTACAATCTCGTATCTACAGGGTGCAGTGGCACAATTATAGCAGCGGAAGCACAACTTAAAAAGATTATAAAATACATATAAACGTGTTCAGTGATAGCGCAGACCCGTCCCGTACAGTCAACCCGAATACAATCATCACACATCATCAACCTGCACACTAGCACTGCTCCCCAAAAGACCGAAGATGTCAAATGGATCGTCGCAGGTCCCCAAATAAAATAGGGTGACAATAGACAGAGAGTACGGTTAGAACATGCTAACATTATAACACAAGTACGTAATATAAAATATCCAGTCTCAACCGTCTCAGTACCATCATCGGTACCAATCAACAATATCATCTCCACATCTCAGTACCATCACGGTACCAATCAATAATCTCATCTCAACATTCTCAGTACCATCCCGGTACCAATCAATAATCTCATCTCAACTCTTCTGGCAGGCCCTTTCATTCCGAGTGTGCACACCCCCCGCAGACTCAACAACCCGCGAGGAGAAATCAGGGAGGGGACCGTGATCAAGGGTCCCGGCTAGGTCTAAAGCTAGCCTCACCAACTCCAATATATCAATATTCATCAATCATTCCACCATCATTATTCAACATCGTTCTCATCACCACGATATCACATCATACTCGTAACTCATACATGCATCATAACATTAACGTATTCTAAGTAAGGAAAACCTTACCTTTACAAGCGTGTCACAAGCACAATCAAGCGGGTTAAAAGACCTCCTCTAAAACATTCATCGCCTACAATCAATTGGTATTAACATATAAGTACTACTTAGATTGATCACGCTCTAAGCCGTTACTAACATTAAAGACTTAATCTTAAATTCCAATTTTACAGCATTGTACTGTCTTGTTATAAAATTCATAATTAAATAACTACTACTTCAATTAACACGAGACCAACTGTGTTAGAACCGTGATCGTCTTTTCTACCATTTATATTTTATGACCTTTATCTAAATATCATCTTAACATTGACTTATAACCTGATCTCTACAGAATGACTGAATTCGTCGCATAAAAACTATTGATAAGTTACTAATACTAGACTAATCCTTTTAACTCCATTCCAACTTCTATTATCAACTAGACTCAATGAATTTAATGTTGGCTGAAATTCAAACTCAATTATGATATATAAATTCGTTTTAACACCCATTACTATATAGCATTACTGAATCAGTGAATTATAAACGACGGTTCGATAAATTCTCTAGAAGAAACGACTTTGAATCTGATTAAGAAATTTGACAGGCATAAACTAGACTTGAAATAAATTAGGGTTTGTTCTTTGACCTTCTCCCAATTCGAAACATAAACATGTATATCAATGAACACAAGACAGTACTACGAATCTGAGAATTTCAGTAACTATTTCCTAATTAATGTCTTTAATATAATCTTCCTCCTAATTTGTATTGGGAATGGTAAGCACGACTAAACCCTAATTATACTCTTAAACATCGTTAAAATAAAGTTAAGGAACTTACATGACTCAATCATATAAATGAATTGCTAGGATACGATTTGGGATTGAATCCTCTTCTCCTCTTCTCTCTTCCTATTTCTCTCTTCTCCTTTCTCTTCTTGAGTGTGCATTGTGAGTGAAGGTAGTTTAGGGTTTGCTCCATTGTGATTAGGGTGGTTATAGGTGGGTCTAAGTAATATTCGGAGTATTTGATTAAAAGTGGGTTAAAAACCTGGATTGGCCAATTTCAATCTGTTTTGCTGGTTTATTCCTCTATAAAGTCATAACTCAATGGGTTTGGGTTGCCACCGCCAACTCGGGTGTTAATAATGAGTCACAAGGCAGGTATTACAATCTACCCTTCTTAAAAGAAACTTCGTCCCCGAAGTTCATCTCTCGCTACGGAGCGACTAACTATATCAACCAGATAGACCAATTAATCATTATCTAATTGACCGATCAATCAATTACCACACTAACATAATTGACGTAACAGTTGTAAGGAGGACGAGTTATTACAATCTACCCACCTTGCAGAGAGCTTCGTCCCGAAGCTCAGGATCCCATCATTCATGACACCTCTCGACTAACGGTGCCGCCCACCATTCAAACTTAATGGAATACATCACATGACTCCTCGTATAACTAACTGTTGTATCAGCATCACGCATTGCTAACTAACTACTCACACACTTATGATTAACGACCACCATTTATACTTACTACACGAGGAATGACACGATCATTGAGTACACATATCATAAGAAGCAACGGGTATGACATCCTACCCTCCTTATAAGGAACTTCGCCCCGAAGTTCACTGATCTTAGTCCTACTCTACCCAAACCATCTAGTATATTACAACACCATCTTGACACTAATGACTACACTCCTCGATATTATTATATAATGCGCTATTCAATCATCATAAGACACCACTGTAAAATTTTCATACAAATAAACGCATAGGCCTTGGCTAAAGGGGTGAGTAGCTTAGTAATATCTGTAATCAACTCATGCGATCCATCATTTGATTTTCAACATATTTCTCATATATATAGCATCACTCCGTCATTACATGACCATCCAACTCTTTTGACATCAAGACTAACACAACAACTCATTCATGTTTAATCTAGATTTCGCAACTTACTCACTCATCAACATAAATTTTTGCATTTATTAACGATTAACAACATAATTTCTCTTCTCTTTACTAATAACTACATGAATCATTACTTAGATTGATCTCATGATTTAACATAAGTACCAAAAGATTCTTGCATACCCATTTTCATATATCATACTTCACATAATTTAAGAAGACCACTCATTAGTACTATTGTGTTTATCTTCATTATTCATTCATGACTCAATTTGCATATCGACATGCCACATACAATGCACTTGTGTCTTTACATAATTGCTTGAACTTTCACTCCGCAACACTCTTAAATATTTGGACACTGGGATTATCAAGCATATAAGACAGTTAGTTCACATTAAGACAGTTTGATCTCGATCTATATTATGATAACTCGTGGACACAATTGTATCTTTAACAGGTTTGGAGTCACAAGCAGACACATATATATAGAGAAAGCTTGAGCAGTCAATATAATCATCATGGGAAGACAACAACACAACTGGACACTCTTAGATAACCACGTTAACAACTTCAAACCTTGAGACGATTAGCAGGTGACATTCATTCCTTGTAATTGCAACAACCAACAAGATAACTCATCTATTCCCTCTAATTGCAACCCTAACAAACGACTTAAGACCAACAAGCAACCTGTAGACATTATAGACATTCATTCCTCTACGCATACGTTACTCATCGACCAACAAGTAAGGACGGGAAACTCATCAGAGATGTATAGAATTAATTAAGACTAGCATTTGACTTGTTCACCAGACATGTCCAAAATCTATACATTATTTAACCAAAATCTGAAAATTGATGTCATGTTTAACTGTACATAAGCTGAGTATTCGGTTCATTGTCCGATGACTCGACCTTTCCTGACTTCTCATTGGGACGAATTACACCTATTGGACACGTGTACCGAGGTTCTTTATCACATAAGTGACTCATGACCATGACAAATTTATCAGACAACAATACATTTGATCCATAAGATGCACCTTTAGGCAATTATGCAACATGAACCAGTATAACCTCTCGTGACCCGAATTTACTCCGAATTCATAATTAACATATAAGATTAACTCTATTATGCCATATAATAAGTTAGACACTTTCACATTAGTGCATTCACTTGAAAAAAGCAAAACAATTATCATTAAGTAGAATTAGACGTTTTCAGAACATTTCAGTCATGATAGGAAAAAAATCACAATTAAATCATTGTACTCAAAATAGTGTAAAATCAGTGGGGTTAGATTCAAAAGATAGCCCTCTACAACTTTCTAGTTAAAATTATTATCAATTTCCAAATGTAACGGTGATTTGCAAAATCGTTCTCATAAGCTGGCAAATTTTGACCTTGGAAAGTTTCGATTGGTAAAACAAGTTTCAAATCATATTTTGAGCAAATCAAATTCCAATATTATCCAAACTCTTTAAAATGATGACGACCTTGGTAAAAGTTCCCAATGATTTAATCTTTAAGTTTTATAATAGAAAACTTGACCACCAGCAAATAGGTTGAAGTACATACTTAGATTTAGATCCTTAAATTTTACACTAAAGAACTAGACATGAAATAAACGCGAGTCTCTTTTCAAACTTTTCTGAAATAGACATTGTAAATAGGTGGAACAATTCAGTACCATATTGTTCATGTTAGCGAAGGTGTTTTAAGTTGTTCTAACGACACGATTAGCAAAATGTTAGTTTAGGTAATCAAAACAGAACTCAATAAACACATTATTCCGAATAGATGAAGTGTTGTAAATGTGCATGTCATTAACTTAACATGACTTTTTATAAATACTCATTTAAACCATCAAGAATAGAAATCAATAACAAGTTACGACTTAGAACCTATAAAATTGATAGGGAAACACATAAACTTGAAACGAAACACCAATGTTCAAGTGCATGTCATTGACAAAAATTCACATTAATGAATACAACACCACACATATATCATTTTAATAACACGTACTTAAATTAAATTAATAAACAGAATTCGGTTTCACACATTATCTCGTCAATCACATTGTATTAATTATGGTGAAATAGAAACGACGCATTTATCTATACATTGTTGCCCTTATAATACAAACAGCTCGACATAATTCCCAATACCACATATGCTTTCAAGAATCGATTAATAGACAAGTTCATTTATGTCATTACGAGTAAAGGATGAGGACCAATAAGAAGTACTCAAATTGATATAAAGCAAGTAACTCACATTAACTCAAAATGGACCTCAAGTGTTCTTACAATATTCGACTCTTAATCTCGTTAACTCGTACTTGATTAACAAGCGACAAGCTCCATTAACACATCACGACACGACACCATTTAAACTTGTAGATACCGGTATCATTAACATGAAGGCAGATTGTACATTATATTGGCAAGGAAACATATGATACTCGAACCAAAATGCAATTATCCAGGTACTTTTGAATAACATTTACATTACTACACACTCAAAACACATAAATTATCAACCTTCTTGACATTAGACGATACCCCTACCACATTAGTCATCGAGCCCTTCAAATAGCATGAAACCGTACTAGTACACTACATAGACGAGACAATATCCAGAGTACCTCTATCAACACCCCGTTCACATAACACGAAGGTAGTACTACCTTACTACATCATCAAGACCAACACCGGGTATCATAAAATCAACTAATCATAACCCGTCTATCGCGTACGACACTACCACGTACAAACAAGTTGACATTGTATCTAATTTTACTATCAACCCTGGATATGCCCTGTCTCCCACCCAAGGATGATCGACTCCTACCGCGACCTTATGTGCTGTAACATATTCCTCATATGGCCTCGTGCTAATTACTATAACATGTTAATACCATAAGTACGTACTAGTCACATCTCAGCTTATACAGTTCGATCACTACACCACATACGTCAAACAACGCAACCAATTATCGCAGGCAGTCATCACAAAACATTCATTGCATCACAACGTATCCCTTCCTAATATATACCCCATCTCATTTCTCACACGCGGTTACCGTGTCAAGACCAGGAGGGCCGGGGTTGGTATAAGGACGTCTCCTCAACCGAGTTTTAGAGGGGCTCCTAATGGTCCATCACCGGGGTTCATTTTATTTTTCCTAGGTTCATTTATTCAGGCTCCAAGATCGATCGCTCTGATACCACTTTGTAACACCCCCATTTACCTGGAAGCCTTATCAAGACATTTCCAAGTAAATAAAGTTGTTACCATCTCGGTATAACCCGAGGTAGTAGTCCATTACAATACAATTCAGAAACCAATCATTTAAAACTAAATAATGAATTATTACAATCTCGTATCTACAGGGTGCAGTGGCACAATTATAGCAGCGGAAGCACAACTTAAAAAGATTATAAAATACATATAAACGTGTTCAGTGATAGCGCAGACCCGTCCCGTACAGTCAACCCGAATACAATCATCACACATCATCAACCTGCACACTAGCACTGCTCCCCAAAAGACCGAAGATGTCAAATGGATCGTCGCAGGTCCCCAAATAAAATAGGGTGACAATAGACAGAGAGTACGGTTAGAACATGCTAACATTATAACACAAGTACGTAATATAAAATATCCAGTCTCAACCGTCTCAGTACCATCATCGGTACCAATCAACAATATCATCTCCACATCTCAGTACCATCACGGTACCAATCAATAATCTCATCTCAACATTCTCCGTACCATCCCAGTACCAATCAATAATCTCATCTCAACTCTTCTGGCAGGCCCTTTCATTCCGAGTGTGCACACCCCCCGCAGGTTCAACAACCCGCGAGGAGAAATCAGGGAGGGGACCGTGATCAAGGGTCCCGGCTAGGTCTAAAGCTAGCCTCACCAACTCCAATATATCAATATTCATCAATCATTCCACCATCATTATTCAACATCGTTCTCATCAGCACGATATCACATCGTACTCGTAACTCATACATGCATCATAACATTAACGTATTCTAAGTAAGGAAAACCTTACCTTTACAAGCGTGTCACAAGCACAATCAAGCGGGTTAAAAGACCTCCTCTAAAACATTCATCGCCTAAAATCAATTGGTATTAACATATAAGTACTACTTAGATTGATCACGCTCTAAGCCGTTACTAACATTAAAGACTTAATCTTAAATTCCAATTTTACAGCATTGTACTGTCTTGTTATAAAATTCATAATTAAATAAGTACTACTTCAATTAACACGAGACCAACTGTGTTAGAACCGTGATCGTCTTTTCTATCATTTATATTTTATGACCTTTATCTAAATATCATCTTAACATTGACTTATAACCTGATCTCTACAGACTGACTGAATTCGTCGCATAAAAACTATTGATAAGTTACTAATACTAGACTAATCCTTTTAACTCCATTCCAACTTCTATTATCAACTAGACTCAATGAATTTAATGTTGGTTGAAATTCAAACTCAATTAAGATATATAAATTCATTTTAACACCCATTACTATATAGCATTACTGAATCAGTGAATTATAAACGACGGTTCGATAAATTCTCTAGAAGAAACGGCTTTGAATCTGATTACGAAATTTGACAGGCATAAATTAGACTTGAAATAAATTAGGGTTTGTTCTTTGACCTTCTCCCAATTCAAAACATAAACACGTATATCAATGAACACAAGACAGTACTACGAATCTGAGAATTTCAGTAACTATTTCCTAATTAATGTCTTTAATATAATCTTCCTCCTAATTTGTATTGGGAATGGTAAGCACGACTAAACCCTAATTATACTCTTAAACATCGTTAAAATAAAGTTAAGGAACTTACATGACTCAATCATATAAATGAATTGCTAGGATACGATTTGGGATTGAATCCTCTTCTCCTCTTCTATCTTCCTATTTCTCTCTTCTCCTTTCTCTTCTTGAGTGTGCATTGTGAGTGAAGGTAGTTTAGGGTTTGCTCCATTGTGATTAGGGTGGTTATAGGTGGGTCTAAGTAATATTCGGAGTATTTGATTAAAAGTGGGTTAAAAACCTGGATTGGCCAATTTCAATCTGTTTTGCTGGTTTATTCCTCTATAAAGTCATAACTCAATGGGTTTGGGTTGCCACCGCCAACTCGGGTGTTAATAATGAGTCACAAGGCAGGTATTACACCATAGGTGTGAAATGCTTTCATGGTGCAATGCGGAAGTGGCAAAGTTTTGTTTTAACACGAGTATTTTCCGTAACGTATCTCATATGAACGAAGAAACGACTCATGAGGTAAGTAATCCAGTATTTATTAACTTGAACAATAAGTTCGACCCGTCTTCTAATTGTCAAATCGTCAATCTCAACCCGTCTTCAGAGCGTGTCAATATAGTATAATTAAGTTACACTTGAACAATAAGCCACTCCTTAAATAATTAAGCCACACTCGATTATTATTGTTCCTGAATAGTGTTTCTTTGTATTTCATTTTATTTTTTGTAATGCAGTTATTAGTTAGTTTATTCACCAACATTATAAACCTTATTTTTACTTTTGTTTTTTTTCAATTCTCTTTCGGTTAAAATAAAGAGTCGATAACGAGAAAAAGTAAAGAGTCGAAATGAATAAAAGACGGGTTTCGTAAATAGTGTGTTATACTGTCGCAGTACAAAAGTCGACACAAGTATGAAATCGGGTTAAAAATATTTTTTTCTTAATTTTTTTTTAAACTTTTAGCATAATTTTTTTTACAAAAGTCGGCACAGGGCATAAGTTGATGCATGTACTTTTTTTATTTTTTTTAAAACTTACTTATTATTTCATGGAATATAATCAAAATCAATATTTAATTAATTCAAAGGAAGTAATTAATTCAAAAGAAAAAAAAGGAAGTAATTAATTCAAAGAAAATTACACTTACAAAAGAAATTTAATTTACAAAATCATACTAAGAGAATAGACTGTCAATAATGTATTTATTTACTTATACGTTCAATAGTTAAGAAGTAACAACTCGAGAATTGATTGCTTGAGAATGATAATTAATCATACTACCAAGATTAAAATAATAAGCAAAAGTAACATCATTTTAGAATTCAGGAAAAAATATTATTTATCCTGCCAACTACGAGTTTACGCTAACGTAAATTTTCATAAAGATGAGCTTTGACATTAAATGAATTGCTATCTCAAGTTGACATAAATAACCGTTTTGGAAAATCTTTGATTTGAAAAGGGTTGGATGGGTCCGGTTAAGTGGATTGTGGATTGAGTTATTGTTATAATACGGGTAAGAAATTGTTTATCGCACCTTTTCCTTTTTTTAAAAAAAAATCATAAAAAAATAGAGCTTACTTAGAGTAGTTAATACTAATACTTCATTTGTATTTCGTACGTTTCATACTTATATAAATATAATTACGAATGTTTATCATATTTTAACGAATATTTTATTTTACATGTTATACAAATTAATTACAAAAAAATATTATAAGTCATTTCTAACATTTTGAATTCTAAAATTAATTACTCCATATTTGGTTCACATATTCTAAAAAGTTAGACCTATCAAACGGGTTGAGTAAATAGGGTCACGAGTCGAGTCGAACGTTCAAATATGTGTCCGATCATACGGGTCATTGGTTTTCCACGGTCTTTTAATAGTTATATGTACGATTATTCTAATTTTGTCATTTCATTTACGTGTCACTATGAGTAAAATATTTGTTTTTTAAAAGCTGATTAACGTCTACTACATCTATAATGGCCCAAGTAATTCTCTGTAACAAAAAGAATTGCTCAAGTATGGATGATCACCCTCTTTCACATAATTGGAGACCAATCTCGCCTTCCTTCATTAGGAAATATCAAAAAAAAAATACTGCAACCCGTGAAAGCTTTCACGGGTATCACACTTTTCTTAGACACACATTTGAAGGTGTAACATGTTGTTTTTAGTTTCGTACACCTATTAGTATACTAACTAACTTTCAGTCCCTAAACGTATTCTCTCCAAACGATATTGGCTTCATAATATTTTATATGAAACTAAAACTGGGCAACCCATTTTGAAATTTTATATCATCATATTTTGTGGATTTTGTGAAATTTTATATCACAAACGAAATTTTATATCATCATATCATCATAAAATATGAAAATATTTTATATTTTGTGGATATTTCCTTCTCTACACTATTGATCTACTTTGTATACGAGTATGCGTTCGTATCTTAACTGTGATTTGTTGTTACGCGTATTATCTTCATTAATGCTTTTAGGTGATTTGGTTGCACCACACAAAATTTGTATATCAAATCATTGCATTGGAACTTCATCAAATTGGAAAACTTTCGACGAGATCTTCTTTACTTTCAAAAAACTCAATTACGTTACTATCTTTTTTTCATCAGTGTAACACCTCATTTCTTACACACACATAAAAACATGTAACGTTTTGTCTTTATTTTCGTCCAATTATTAGTATACTAACTATTGTCTTAGTCCCTTAGTGTATTCTCTCCAAACCATACTGGCTTCATTATACCGTATATGAAACTGAAATTGTACAACCCGTGAAATTTTTCACGGGTAACACACTAGTTGACATATAAAGACGAATGGTTGCTTTTAATTATATAATAGAATTCAATCAACTTATAATTTTTTGCTATAGAATAATTCTACTTGAATTTAATTATAGTCTTGAGAATGTTTTTTTAGGATTTAAAAGATTTCTCGTTGATATCTATAGACGAACGATTAATTTTATTTATATATAGTAGAATGTCATCATCTTATTATATTTATAGCTATAAGAGGTTTTATAAGTGATAAGTCGATATTTATGCGTATTTTTACCCCTTTAATATTATATTTTTTATGTCGTCTTTCGTAATATTTGAGTTAAAATGATTATTTTATGTAAGTTGGGTTTATTATTTAACTTTTGATATTTTTGTGCTAAATTGAGTTTTTAATATATATTTTAATTAATTAGTAATAACCCACTTGGATTAAGATTGCCAGAGTACTAAAATCGTTTGTATGTTTGCAGGTCTGTCTTAAGGCGACAATATCTCACTCATACGATGTCGGAAAAATACGATTCAAGATGCGATGGAAAGCTAAGTTCGAGATGAACAACTTTGTTGAAGAGATCATCAAATTTCATCATCTAATGGGTCGAAATCAAGCTTGAAACCATCAGCCCATTATGGAAAAATAAGGAAGGAGAATCCGATGTAAATAGGAAAGAAGAGGATGTGACAAGATCATTTAATTAAGGAAAGAAAGAAATTCACTAAGACCAAATCAACACTATAAAAGGATGCACTAGGTCTTTAATGAGGGGGGAGGAAAAAAAGAGAGAACAAGGAGCAGCACACACACATAGGAATATATAGGGCGAAGGCCTTGGCCTTCGCGGCCAAGGTCGGTACAAATTCAACCGGATTTTAATGCGGGACGCGATCAATTCAACTCCTAATTTATCTAACGGTTGTATCTATCTATCTTATTTAGTTTATTTATTGTTTAATTAGTTATTTAGTTTAATCTTTCGATTATTCGAACATGTAATGTACCGATTATTGTCAATGAGTTATGAGATTACGTTATTGTTTTAACGTTTAATTAGTACTTTGATATTCGTATGAAATTCACGATTTGACTGTTGTTTTCATGTTTATTAATTTAGCCTGATCACCTAGATTATTTATATGAGTCGATTGTTAAATTAATAGTGTTTTAAATTAGGTTGCAGCGTTCTGGTCTAATTTAAATGCTAGAATTTTGTATGATAATTGAGTTATATTTAATTGCAGCGTTCTGGTTTTATATAATTCAATTGATGGGTATTCTTAATGCGACTAAATTTGTTAAGTTAATTCGTGCGTTCATGGTTAATTTGATAGATTTGGTTAGGATTAAACTTGCGTGCGTTCACGGGGTTTAACGAGTCAAAACGATAAAACTAGTAATTTGCGTGCGTTCATGGGATTAACTAGTTACCGATCTATTTTAGTCTAATTAATTGAATCGATGATTAACCCGACTATATCATATATTGCATGTCTCGAATATTGTTATGATTAATTTTTATTTTTTATTTTTTATGTTTTTTTACTTTAGTATTATTATTTTTCACCCAACAAAAACCCCCCTTTTCTATATATATCTATTATTAAATAATAAATTTCCTGAGATAATAACGTCAGTCTCTGTGGGATCGACCTCTACTTGCCCTATCTACCGTAGAGTTAGTAGTGTTTATAAATTTAATTTTGACTGCGGAAACGACAGACATCAATAAGACTAATTTTTTTTGGTGAATATCTAAAAACGAATTATGTCTTTTATTTGTGATATAGAATTTCATCACCTCAACATAATTTTTCAATATGCGATAATTCTACTTAGGTTTATTACATCACCTTATTATATTTATTCGACGTTTTATGGAGTGCGTAATAAATTCATCACTTTTTTTCGAGAAAATAATATGAAATCTAGCTTGTTTAAAATATAGAATTTTATAGCATCATAATTTGACGAATGACCACTCTTATTTATAATAGAGGATTTCATCACCTTATCATAAAGTTTCGATGTGGGATAATTTACTTAAGTTTAATCTCACCACTTTATTATAAGGGATTTTTTACATGATGTTCCTATGTTTTTAGCTTTTCTATATGGTATTCATGCATTTTTATAATCACACATGATACCCCTCAATTTTAATGTATTATGTCTCTATACTCTTAATGGCAAAAAAACACGGTGGTACCATGTAGAAAATCGCTTATTATAATTTTATAAAAATTTTCGATGAAATTCCGTCACTTTATCATAATTATGACGAATGATTGTTTTTATTGTTATATAATAAAATTCGTTTACCTTATTATAATTTTTTGATGTAGGATAATTTTACTTAATTAAGTTTATGGTTTTAAAAATTCATTTTAAGACTCAAAAGAGTTTACTTTTATACCTAAGTTAAGGGCGGAAGATTACTCTTATTTATATAATAAAATTCGCACGTTATTATAATTTTTGGATGAATGATTACTCTTATTTATATAATAGAAGTTCTTCACATTATTATAATTTTTTGATGTGGGATAATCTTACCTAAGTTTATTGTCTTAAGTACTTTTTAAGGATTCAAATTAAAAGACTTTATATATATATATATATATATATATATATATATATATATATATATATATATATATAGAGAGAGAGAGAGAGAGAGAGAGAGAGAGAGAGAGAGAGAGAGAGAGAGAGAGAGAGAGAGAGAGAGAGAGAGAGAGAGAGAGAGAGAGAGAGAGAGAGAGGGATTAAATAAGTTCACCACATGCAATTAAGTCTATATTAAAGTTACAGTTGACATATGTTGAAGTTGCATTTGTTCAAGATTGATATGTAACTATAACATTCAGCACTGTTATCACTTCAAGTGATAAAGTGCAACTTTAACATTCATCTCGTGTAACTTTAAGCACTTTTTGTGTAACTTTAACACTGGAACTTATGAACTTATAAGAGTTGTTGGCCTTATGTGAACCTATCTCTCTCTCTCTCTCTCTCTCTCTCTCTCTCTCTCTCTCTCTCTCTCTCACTCTCTCTCTCTCTCTCTCTCTCTCTCTCTCTCTCTCTCTCTCTCTATATATATATATATATATATATATATATATATATATATATATATATATATATATATAAGAACGAATGATTAATCTTCTTATTTATAATATAAAATTACATCACTAATCACAACTTTTTGATGTGAAATAATTTTGTACTTTAGTTAATAGTTTTAAAGTTTTTTTAAGTAGACTCAAAGATTTGTGGTTGATATCTAAGGACAAATAATCAGTCTTATTTATAATACTGCTTAGAATTTCGTCACATCATCATAATGTTTCAATGTGGGATAATTTTACATAAGTTTATATTCATCTGAGCCTTTTTTAAGACTCAAAAGATTGTTGGTTGAAATCTAAGAACGAATTATTACTCTTAATTATATTAATTCTATCACATCATTATAATTTTTCGATGTGTGATAATTTTATTTAACTTTGTAGTCTTATTAAGAACTTTTGTTAAGATTAAAAATTTTTTGGTTGATATTTAAAGACAAATGATTACTCTTATTTATTATAAAGAATTTCATCACTCAACATAATTTAGAGGAAGATTACTTTTATTTGTATAATAGAATTTCATCGTTTTATTATATAATTGAGTACTCTTATTTCTTATTTAGTATATAATTTTTCGATGTGGGATTATTTTACTTAAGTTTGTAGTTTTATTAAGAAACTTTTTAAGACTCAAAAGTTTTTATTAATGATATTTAAGAACAAATGATTATTCTTATTAATAATATAGAATTCCATTATCATAATTTTTACACATGATTACTCTTATTTATAATATAGAATCATCATCTTATTTTAATTTTTTCGATGTGGGATAATTTTAAGTCTTTAGTGTTATTAAGAGTTTTTTTAAGACTCAAAAGTTTTTTAGTCGATATTTAAAAACAATGATTACTCTTATTTATAATATAAAATTCCATAACCTCATCAAAAAAATTCGGTGTGAGATAATTAATAAGGTTTATAATCTTAATCTTAAGAGTTCTTCAAGACTCAAAAGATTTTTGGTGGATATCTAAGGACAGACTCTTATTTATAATATAGAATTATGACGGTAGAATTTGTCGTGGATCCCACCGGTCAAAATAAACCAACTAACCTAAGCTTGGTAGCAAATGGTAAGTCGGGCCGAAATCCTCAGGGACGGAAAATGGGTTTAGACTAAGGTGGACTACAATTCTAGACTAGGTTCGAGACAAACTAAACTAGGGAGATGGCTAAGTGTAGACACCCACATTTTGACCGCCAGGTGTCTATAGTAGGTCCCGCCAAACACCCGATGATGATAGGACGCAAACATGCTTTAATGGACTCGGATATGGGCTCGAAATCATGGACATTTGGTTTAGGCTTATTAGGGAGTACAAATCTCACAAAACGGACCTCAAATCCAGGCCCAGTGGGTCGTTTCGAGTCAAATGAGACTAATTTGGGTCGATTCCGACACCGGGGGTAAAACCGTCTTTTAGCGACCGAGTCAAACCCGGTCAAAGATATTTTTTTCCGAGTCACACGAGCTGGCCGTGACACTACACGGCTGATTCGGACTCAAACACCAAAAAAAATCAGCTTCAAATAATATTAAACAAATCCGTTTAAGGATAGAATTCGATCTCAAGTAGGAATTCTATCCGGAAACCGAATCAGACATCGACCGAGCATCAAAATACTCGGCCAAGATACCCCAGGACAGCCGAAATACCTCCCCACCAGCCGAGACTTTTGGCTTCTTCACCAAGAAACGAGAAGTTTATTTCCTTACGAACTCTCATATTTCCTATCCAAACCGGTGTTTCTTGTCACACAAACAAGACCACCTCGATTCCTATAAATAGGACCTTATATCCGACACAAAAGACAACAGTTTTGATACATTATTTCAGCAACTCATACACGATTATCATAGCAAAAACAATCTCGAAATCCACATCCGAAGGAATACCGAAATAGTGTCCAAAAACCGACGAATCCGTCCCGTCACCCGGCCGAATCCATGCCTCACACACATACACAAAAACGCTCCAAAAACCGACACCTTAACTCACCCGCATCATCTCGACGCTCCCGTGCCTAAGCCACTGTCCGACGAGCCTTATACCGAGAACGCAAAGCATGTAGGTTGAGGGTGTAAATCAAACCCGATTCTTCTTCCTTTCTCTCTCTTTCTCACGTTTTTTCTTCTTTTTTTTTAATTATTTTTCATCGATCGTTTCGCATTATTAATATGGGTCGTTTGTCGCATCATATTTTTATTTATTTTTGATGATAAAAACTTTTTTTTATAACGTTCTTAAAATACGATACCGATTCTCTAATCGAATATCGTATC
Organism: Agrostemma githago; assembly: GCA_958450325.1. NCBI lineage: Eukaryota > Viridiplantae > Streptophyta > Magnoliopsida > Caryophyllales > Caryophyllaceae > Agrostemma > Agrostemma githago. The sequence goes on from OY288254.1 coordinate 52,183,240, forward strand.
TACAAGAACTAAATTAAATTAATTTTCGTTGATACTAATAAAATCATTACCTTTTTTTTTAAAAACAAAATTCGATGATTTTTAACGCGGAGAAAATTAACATCTTTTTTTCGTTCAAAATTCTTTTTTTCAATTTTTCGTTCAAAAACGAGTTTTTCAAAACTTTTTTATAAAATCATTCCGACTATTCGATATCGATTTCATAATCGAATATCGAATACGACGAATATCGAAAATATAAATCGAGTATAAATTAATCCATATTTGTACGCGATTTATAAGAATTAACGATTTTTTCGAACAAAAAAAAAAAAAAACCCGAACAGGCTGTCACGCGACTCGCGCGCCTGTCAGGCGACTCGCGCCACAGCCTGCTCGGCCGAGTCCTTTTTTCTTCATTTCTTCGCTTTTCTATTTTTAATTCTTTTCGAACCTTATATTAAAATGCGACTTTCGCGACATATTTTAATAATTACTTTTTTTTCGACCTCGGTCAACACGTGTTAATCAATCACGTGTCATAAACCTTTTCTAAAAATCATGCATATTATTTATTTACATCTTTATTCGATTTATTCAACGTTACTAACTCGTTTTCTCGTGTTTGTAGCTTTTTATTTGTTTTTATCGTTTTATTAGACTAAAACGAACTCACATGCTAAAATAACTTTGACGTTATTAGTTTAATATGCATTAAACGACTTAGCAACCCACTTTATTTTTCTCACATGCTTAGGAAAATAATGTTTGCATATCATTCAACCGTCGAACTAACCCGTGTACATCAAAAACGAACGATATCCTAGTAAAGGCCGCTAAGTGCGGGCGGGGTTGGGTGTTCTTAGTGAACTTCCCAACACGTACCCTCACCCCTTACTCAGAACCGTGGTTTCCGGATGTCCGAATCCATTGGCTACGAGAGTCATTCAATATACGATTAACCGCCCAGTCGGCATCGGTATCGATATGCAAAGGGACGAGCCCAATAAACTCTGACATCGGAAATGGCCCGTATTTTGTATACGGCCCACTACGACATACAGTGGGCTCGAACGGTTCCGAATAACCACAAAATTCGGTGGCGACTCCTACTTCGATTTAAATTTCAATTTGACCATCTCATATGGAGATTCATTCGCCTCCCCAAACCCGCGCGTGGCCGCGTCGGGGTGGACCTATGTCATGTCCACAATTTGGCGACTCCGCTGTGGATCAACTGATGAGTCACTTACCATCGGCATCCCTAGGGTGAGACTCGAAAAGAAATCGTTCGAATAGTAATGTACACGTTTTAGTTCAATGGGCCATGCATAACCCAATCTTTCCCGGACCGGTTACTTGTGACCGACGTCCCACTATACCACGGTGCATTCCTACATGGGTGCGCTAAAGACATCGATGGTGGAACTCGTTTAGGTTTTGCGGCATATCCTAAGACCCACTCGGCTTAGGGAGTCCGTCCTCAGTACAAGAAAGCCATCGTTGTTGGTATAGACCCTATTAGACCGACCGAGACTTAGACTAAGAGCATACATGGTGTCGTTATACTGTTTCCGTGACTACATGCTACTTGGTCCGTGTCTCATCCTTTTTTTTTCTCAAAAAACCGAGTTTTCAAAAAAAAAACTTGCATCTTTTTTTTCGAAAACTATCCATTTTTCAAACCCGAAAAGCTACCGAATTTAGGACTTATGATTTTTACTCAAAATAGCCTATTTTTAGCCGGTATGTTGTCCAAAACTTTTCAAAAATTCGAAAATCTAGGCCCGATGACACTTTTTTTTTCGATTTTCAAAAAAAGATCGGGCCATCCTATCCGACTTTGCTCGGTTTTCAAATCCAAATCCCTTTTCAAAGCTTTCTTCTTAGGACTTCCCGTATTTAGCAGTGTCGGGTCTTGTCATAAGTAGTAAGAGTCCATAGCGTCGAAACTCCATCGATCTTACATCACGGGTTTCCACCCCATCCCAAGTCCGCCTTATTAGTCCAGGCACGGCCCACCTACGTAGGACAAACTCCTACAAAGGGAAGCCCACTTACACAATCGAGTCCAAAGTCTGGGGATTAGCTCACACGTAGGTCTTTCTTCACACGGGACTAGGCCCATTCTGCCGAAATCCTAAAGAAAGCCCACCATCCACGAGTCACCCGTCTAGGAGTCGGTTTTCAGCCTCACTCGGGGGCTACCCTTTAGCGTAGCGATCAATCACGGTTACTCTAAGGGTCAGGTCTTACACGTGTTGTCTCACGTATCCCACTTTCGAGTCACTTAGGTGTCACACCATCTGAGTCATGTTTAAGCCCTTAGTCTCACTTGGGGGCTATTCTCCGACGGAGCGATTAATCACAGTCACTCCGAGAATCATACCCCGCGCATTTGTCTTAGGAGAGTCTAACCCGAGTCAAACTGGAGTCGTCTCTGCTCCCGCGCTATTTCCTATGCCTTGGTGTATTTGAGTTCCGAAGCAACTTTCCTGATTACGTGGTATTCTTACAGACAGGCCGCCCTTCACCCGAACCATGACTAAGGACTCCATTGATCAACTGACCGCCTCGTTAGCCAAGATCCAAGATCAACTGAACCAGATGAGGGGATACCAAACCGCCATTGCCACCCGTTTGAGTACCTTGGAACAAAGGACTCCTAAGGTCGGGAATGAAACCGCTGGGCCCATAGCTGAACTGGCCAACGCAGTCCGCAAGCTGGAGGAACAGGTCCACCTGTCGACCAACAATTCAATCCATACGGAAAATGCTCGTTCCTATTCACCTTTGACCGACGAGCTGCCCGCTAACCTCAACCTGACAGGCCTACCAATGTTCGACGGGACTGAAGACCCGGTATTACATATCCGGGCTTTCAAAGAATTCATGGCCATCAAAGGAGTTAAATCAACCATGTTCAAGCACCTGTTTGCTTCCTCCCTCGAGAAGCACCCGAAAGCCTGGTACTACAGGCTTGACTCCAAAAAGTACAAGACTTGGGATGACGTGGCGACGGAATTCGCTCGGAATTATGCCGATAATACCGAGATCCAGACCACGATGCGTACTTTGGAAATCATGGCCCAAGAGCCCAAGGAAGATTTCACCAAGTACCTTCAAAGGTGGAGGGCCGAAAGTGTGAAGTTGGTAGACAAGCCCAACGAGAAGACACTAGTGGAGGCATTCATCAACAACCTCCTACCTTCTTACCGCGTCCATCTTAGGTATGCCGGCATTTCCAACTTTGCAGTGCTTACCGAAATGGGCACTAGGATTGAAGATGATCTTCGACACAATGAAGATCTGGGTGATGTTTCTACTGGACATCCACCTGAGTCCTTAGAGGCCGAAGACTACTGACGACATTATCCGAGAGTCTAGATTTGGTTCAAGTCCTAGTCTGAGTCCGAGTCTAGGATCACTATTTTCTGTCAAAGTCAAAGTCAGAGTCATTTGCATTCTGTCCTCTTTTCACATTTCAATAAAAAATCAGCTTTTCTATTTTCTCATATATTTCCTTACGTGTTTCCGAGAACATGATGAACACCATCATACACTATGAGCACATGCACGTGACTATTATAGGCACATCTATAACGACTGCAGGAAATCGAGACCCGTGTTTTCCTTTTACCTGTTCCATGTCTGACATAGAAAGCCACATAACCACCCTTAGCAGGAGCATATCGAATCCTATGACAAATCTAGGTAGTCTCCTAGTTTGGGTCCAAGACGGGAGGCAAGCCCATTTCCCACAATAAACACTCATCCGATAAGATCAACCGATCCCTACCTTTGGTATCAGTCCAACCAAAATTCAAAAAACCCATGACCGGGGCTGAGAGGTCAACCAAAATTCAAAAAACCCATGACCGGGGCTGTGAGGTCAACCAAAATTCAAGAAACCCATGACCGGGGCTGAGAGGTCAACCAACATTAAAAAAAAACCCATGACCGGGGCTAAGAGGTCAACCAGTAAAAATTCAAAAAACCCATGACCGGGGCTAAGAGGTCAATAAAAAAAATCAAATACCCATGACCGTGGTCAACAGTCAACTCAAGTGAAAATCCTTTGACCGGGTACGGTCAAATTCAAAATTATCAATACCATCCAATAGGGGAGTGACAGTCAAGCTGGTCAGCTAGCACCACATCTAGCCTTCCCACATTATAACCCTCAAGACCTTCCCGAGACCTAGGCTAGAGACAGCTCGGATTTTTGAGGATTCAAGCTCCATAGGATACCCTAACCATTAGGGCCAGACATGGAAATCAGATCCCGCATTATCAAACCTACCCCGATCGAAGTTCAAGTCATTATTACTCGACTTCCCCCTTCCCTACCACATTACAATACCTTACCCTCGAAGCCTAAGTTCCACAAAATCGAGCTCCAGATTTCGAACCATCAAAGCCACTTACTTCCTAGCACCACATTTCCAAAAACATCTAAACCAGTTACCAACCCCAAACACGGGAATTCAACTTGCGGCCGGCATAGAACATGCCCAAATAGTTCACACCACCCCTGGGGGCTACCCCGGAAAATGCTCACAGTCACAGGATCAACATCCTAACTATTCTAGCCCTTTGGTCAAGACATCATTGGGAATGCACCTAGCCTACACCATTGCTATGGCTAGTTACGCACAAAGCCCTAATAAACTAGGCACCATAATACATTTTTCAACACTGAACTAAAGCTTGGTTTGATTTCACAACACGCGAATACGTAGGCAGCCTTTCAAAAGAGGCACAACCACCCACATTGACTCTCATTCAAAAGCACCATCATTCCGGTCACGACACTGTCATGTTCTCAGCAGCTAGCTTTGTTGTCCCGGGGGCTTCTCTTAGGCAGAAGTTCTCCATCCACTCACACAATCCAAAGACTTTCAATAACTAGCCTCCTTTCTATAGTGTGTCCTAGTACTCGGCCCAGTCGAAGACAAGAATCTGTCAGAGACTCGAGACAACACCCACTTTGGGAATGTGCCCTAAAAATCAAAAATCCAAAAGAACACCAGTCAACGGCATTGCTACCACAAAGCCCTGTCGTACGGAAACAATCTCACTCCGAGGATTCGACCATGTTGCCACTCGCCTAGGCTACGGAATAGCGCAACTTAAGAGTCTTGTCATCTTAGGTGGCCCATCCCCTACCGAGTCACGGTCCAACCCTTAGGGAGTCCAGTCGTGTCTGCCGACTCGTCCGGTCACGCCCAGAGTCGAGTCTGTCGGTATATCTCCCTCTTCACCTAGGCATACAGGCCTAACTAGAGGATTTTAGGAATCCGTGTCAGAATCTGATCAGGAATCAAGTCATCCCAAACATTCCTTTTCTTCCGAATTTTTCAAAATTTCCGCCATTTTTAAAAAAAATTCGGTTTTTTTCCAAAAAAAAAAATCAACCAAAAATCATTTTTCTCCCCCAGCACGAGTCGATGTTTATCTGAATGTTGCATGCAAAACAGACAGGTATCCCAAGACTCCCGGAGAATTATCAAAGTTCTCAGTGAAAATTCAAGCAACATTTTCGCTGAGGAATCGGATGTATCAGTATGAGGTACATCCGCAGCTTCTAATAGAGGCTCCCGCGCAATTCAAAGATGGGACGTATCAGTAGGTGGTTCACCCATAGCCTCCAAGGCAAACTCCCATGCAATTTCAAGATGAAGATTGTCTGTAACAGACAAATCCAAGACTTTTTTAGTAGAAAGTCCCCATGCCGTTATAGACATCTATCCAGGTATGATTCCTATCTTATGGCTGGTGAGCCCTTCACGCAAGTCTAATAGACTCTAAACGACCCGATCGGAAGTCTGCCAGGTCTTAATCCTCGATTAGCCTGGTAGCTACTCTGACTTTCGCCTTGTCCAAGCCTCAGACAGAGTGGGGGCTCTGTAGACACCCACATTTTGACCGCCAGGTGTCTATAGTAGGTCCCGCCAAACACCCGATGATGATAGGACGCAAACATGCTTTAATGGACTCGGATATGGGCTCGAAATCATGGACATTTGGTTTAGGCTTATTAGGGAGTACAAATCTCACAAAACGGACCTCAAATCCAGGCCCAGTGGGTCGTTTTGAGTCAAATGAGACTAATTTGGGTCGATTCCGACACCAGGGGTAAAACCATCTTTTAGCGACCGAGTCAAACCCGGTCAAAGATATTTTTTCCCGAGTAACACGAGCTGGCCGTGACACTACACGGCTGATTCGGACTCAAACACCAAAAAAAATCAGCTTCAAATAATATTAAACAAATCCGTTTAAGGATAGAATTCGATCTCAAGTAGGAATTCTATCCGGAAACCGAATCAGCCATCGACCGAGCATCAAAATACTCGGCCAAGATACCCCAGGACAGCCGAAATACCTCCCCACCAGCCGAGACTTTTGGCTTCTTCACCAAGAAACGAGAAGTTTATTTCCTTACGAAATCTCGTATTTCCTATCCAAACCGGTGTTTCTTGTCACACAAACAAGACCACCTCGATTCCTATAAATAGGACCTTATATCCGACACAAAAGACAACAGTTTTGATACACAATATTTCAGCAACTCATACACGATTATCATAGCAAAAACAATCTCAAAATCCACATCCGAAGGAATACCGAAATAGTGTCCAAAAACCGACGAATCCGTCCCGTCACCCGGCCGAATCCACGCCTCACACACATACACAAAAACGCTCCAAAAACCGACACCTTAATTCACCCGCATCATCTCGACGCTCTCGTGCCTAAGCCACTGTCCGACGAGCCTTATACCGAGAACGCAAAGCATGTAGGTTGAGGGTGTAAATCAAACCCGATTCTTCTTCCTTTCTCTCTCTTTCTCACGTTTTTTCTTCTTTTTTTTTATTTATTTTTCATCGATCGTTTCGCATTATTAATATGGGTCGTTTGTCGCATCATATTTTTATTTATTTTCGATGATAATTTTTTTTTTTATAACGTTCTTAAAATACGATACCGATTCTCTAATCGAATATCGTATCTACAAGAACTAAATTAAATTAATTTTCGTTGATACTAATAAAATCATTACCTTTTTTTTTAACAAAATTCGATGATTTTTAACGCGGAGAAAATTAACATCTTTTTTTCGTTCAAAATTCTTTTTTTCAATTTTTCGTTTAAAAACGAATTTTTCAAAACTTTTTTATAAAATCATTCCGACTATTCGATATCGATTTCATAATCGAATATCGAATACGACGAATATCGAAAATATAAATCGAGTATAAATTAATCCATATTTGTACGCGATTTATAAGAATTAACGATTTTTTCGAACAAAATAAAAAAAAAAAACCCGAACAGGCTGTCACGCGAGTCGCGCGCCTGTCAGGCGACTCGCGCCACAGCCTGCTCGGCCGAGTCCTTTTTTCTTCGTTTCTTCGCTTTTCTATTTTTAATTCTTTTCGAACCTTATATTAAAATGCGACTTTCGCGACATATTTTAATAAATACTTTTTTTACGACCTCGGTGAACACGTGTTAATCAATCACGTGTCATAAACCTTTTCTAAAAATCATGCATATTATTTATTTACATCTTTATTTGATTTATTCAACGTTACTAACTCGTTTTCTCGTGTTTGTAGCTTTTTATTTGTTTTTATCGTTTTATTAGACTAAAACGAACTCACATGCTAAAATAACTTTGACGTTATTAGTTTAATATGCATTAAACGACTTAGCAACCCACTTTATTTTTCTCACATGCTTAGGAAAATAATGTTTGCATATCATTCAACCGTCGAACTAACCCGTGTACACCAAAAACGAACGATATCCTAGTAAAGGCCGCTAAGTGCGGGCGGGGTTGGGTGTTCTTAGTGAACTTCCCAACACGTACCCTCACCCCTTACTCAGAACCGTGGTTTCCGGATGTCCGAATCCATTGGCTACGAGAGTCATTCAATATACGATTAACCGCCCAGTCGGCATCGGTATCGATATGCAAAGGGACGAGCCCAATAAACTCTGACATCGGAAATGGGCCGTATTTTGTATACGGCCCACTACGACATAGAGTGGGCTCGAACGATTCCGAATAACCACAAAATTCGGTGGCGACTCCTACTTCGATTTAAATTTCAATTTGACCATCTCATATGGAGATTCATTCGCCTCCCCAAACCCGCGCGTGGCCGCGTCGGGGTGGACCTATGTCATGTCCACACTAAGGTTGACTAATGACTAAGCTAAGGTCTAAAACACGAAATAAGAAGACCAAACAAGCAACTAGTGACTAATGGAAGCAAATTAAATCAATAAGAAAGAGACTAGGGCTAGGTCGGGTTCATGGATGCCAAGGAGATCAAAAGAAGGAAACGGGGTTACTAGCATGCTTTCGTAGCCTAGGTTCCATTCGGGCTTTCGCTACTTAAACGACCTAGAGGTCTCCTCACCACGCTCTCGCTACTAATGGGGGAACCAAACCTATCAACCAAACAAGAAAATGCAAGAGAATAAGCAAGAAAAACAAGGAATGATCATCTCAAGTCTCACAAGCATTTCATCAAACATGTAGAGTGCAAGGCAAATATGAATAAATAAAAACAACAACTAGCATCACCCATCTCACCCTAATCATCCCTAATCATACCCAATCCCCATACTAACCCTAGGGGAGAACTACTCACACATATTCAAACTTAAACTAACACAAATAACAGAAAACATCAATATGAGAACTACAACATTCATTATGAAGAACAAAGATGAACAACAAACAATAGATAAAGATGTAAACTTTACTAACAAAGAAAGATTAAGAGAAAAGAGAGAAGAAATATTATACCAAACTAAGAAGATGAAAAGGATGAACACTTGCATAGAAGAAAACCCAAAACATCCACCAATGTTGTCAAGATTGGTAGATTCTTCAAGAAATCCAATAATACAAGTGTAACTAAATAGATTAAAGCTAAATAGAAGAGTAATTAAGGAGGGATTAATCTAATCTACACTAATCTAACCTAAAGTAGTCTAGGGTTTCATAAGATAGGTTAATGTAAGGTAGAGTCCTTAAAACAATACAAGAGGGGGTATATATAGGGTTTCACAAGTGAAGAAGGCGGAAAAAGCGAAGACAGCTGCGATCTGGGCCCTTCCCGACCGGGATTGGTTGGTCCCGACCGGGATGGGACTGATCCCGACCGGGATGGACCTCCAGAAGCACCTGTTTGTTTGTTGCTTCTCGTCTCGGTCGTGATGGATGTTTCCCGACCGGGATGGGTCATGTAGGCTTCAAATATGATCTCATAGGTCCCTACTTGCTCTTCCTAGGCTTCTTATCGACTCTCGGTGCTCGGGAATGGGCTCCAAGGGGCTCGGGATCGAGTATAAGCCACCGAGTCATCGTCGCTTCTCTTCATTGGCTCCATATGCATCGGAAACGAGTCGGAATCGTTTTATTTCTCCAAGATAGGCCTTAGGAACATAAAATAAGTTAGAAGAAGTGTAATTAGTAGGCTCGAAACCGCTCTAAAGAGCGATTCCACAAGAGAAAACGGGACCAATCACGAGAAATAAACACTACAAAACGCACTTATCAACTCCCCCACACTTAACCCTTACTCGCCCTCGAGTAAGCACGAACTAACTTACTAACTAAGATGAATTAAACTACTAGCCGAGCGGATATTAGCGCACCCTACGCCCTTTCATATCACGCGAGAACACTTAGAGGAAAAGTTGCTTTCCGCAAGGCAAGTGAGGTCTTGCGAAAAAACTGTGGATACAACCGAACACGAAAACACACAAACAAACAAACAAACGGTTGCATCCAAAAAGAAACAAATACCGCTTCCCTCAAAAAAGAGGTGAAAGAAGCACCGGTTAAGGACTCAAGGTAAGTGATAACGTTCCCAAGCTAATAACACAAATCGATATGGACAAAACCCTAATAGTATGACAACAAAGCAATAAAAACGTTGGTAACTTACCTAGTTCCTCCTAACCTTCTAAGAACGTACTACGGTGCGATAGGCGGGATGTAAAAAGGATGAACCACGGAGTTAGTCGATACTGTAGGTAAATTGAAACCCCGCCTCCTTTAGCAATAAGCCAAGAGGGTCGTCCCATGCTCAAAAATAGCCTAACTAGTCCGAGTAAAAAGATGGATAATGGTTGCAAAATGAGGGAAGACCGAATATTACCGCTATTATCCTTCCTAGGGACTCGATCCTTTGGTAGGCTCTTCACGATAACAATCGGTAAAAGGCTTATTTTTGAGGGGGTGAGAAATTTTTTGTGAGAGGATTTACTTTGGCATTTTTCATTTGTATTTTGCTTTTGATTTGCTATGCCATTTCTTTTTCTTCTTTTCTATTTGGTTTTTGATTTGTTGTGCCTTTTCTTTTTCTTTCTCTTTTTTACTTGGTTTGCCTTTTGGATAAATCTTGTATTGTAGGCATTCAATCACAACCAAGTAAGAAACTTCAACAAATTGCAACTTATTTGTGAGATATGTGTAGAAGGTAGGGAAATGGGTATGTCGGGCACGCTTTCCCTTCAAACCCACAAAAAGGTGGAAACTTGGACTAATCAAACAATTTCGAACATGGTCACCTAAGAGACGGGACTCGGGAACCAAGGCCTTTTCACTCCGTGGGTGGTCAAAGTGGTCAAAATGCAAATCCCGCGGTAAATCCTGTGGACATGACATAGGTCCACCCCGACGCGGCCACGCGCGGGTTTGGGTAGGCGAATGAATCTCCATATGAGAAGGATCGAATTGAAATTTAGGTCTATGTGGAGTCGCCACCGAATTTTATGGTTATTCGGAACCGTTCGAGCCCACTCTATGTCGTAGTGGTCCGTATACAAAATACGGCCCATTTCCGATGTCAGAGTTTATTGGGCTCGTCCCTTTGCATTTGATACCAATACCGACGTTATCGGATATTGTGTATTGAATGACTCTCGTTCGCCAACGGTTTCGGGCATCCGGAAACCGAGGTTCTGAGTAAGGGGTGAGGGTACGTGTTGGGAAGCCCACAAAGGACACCCAACCCCGCCCGCACATTAGCGGCCTCTACTAAGAATTCGAATGACTTACAATACGCGCGTTAGTAAAACGGGAAAATGATATGCAAAGATTAAATTCCCTAAACATGCGAATGGAATTGAAAGGGTTTCTAAGTCAATTTAATGCAACTAAAATTAACGTCAAAGTTGTATTTTAGCATGCGGGTTCATTTAGTATAATAAACGAATAATAATTAAATTGACAAAAGAAACAAAAAACGCGTTAGTAACGATATAACGATATAACGAATAATAACGGTTTACAAATATTGAATTGAATTGAAAAGATACAAATATGAGGATGCATGATTTGAAAATATAGTATACACGTGATTAATTATGCACATGTTGACCTAAGTCGTAAAATACTATCGAGTTTTGAAAAATAGAATAATGTACGACTCACGTTTAGTCGTCATGAGGCTACTCGATCGAGTGGTCGATGGACTCGATCGAGTAGGCCTGTAAAAAGTGATTCTGTTTTGCGTTATGGACCATACTCGGCCGAGTTATTGACCAACTCGGTCGAGTACATGGCCACTCGACCGAGTCACTGTGAGACTCGATCGAGTGGTGATCGTAATTAGCATTCTGACTTGATTTTGAGGTGTCACTCGATCGAGTGACTAAGGCACTCGGTCGAGTGGCACCTGTACGAACTTGGTTCGTTTGCAATTTAATTATTGATTTTTTGATAATTCGACGGTTTCACCGAATCAGACATAAATATTGCACAATTTATGTTCGACTTGGTTTTTTATAAATCGCGAATCTGTTGAACCGAATATAAATATTGTTGAATTTATACTCGATTCTAATTTTGAATACTCGTTATATCCCATATTCAATTATTTGAATCGATATAGAATATTAGAGTACAATAAAAAAACTAAAAAAAGATAAATTGATTTAGTCGTCTTAAATTAATTATCGTGATATGAACAAATCACGCTAATTAATTCATATGACTTGATTGTTAGATTCGATATCCAATTATGGAATTGGTATCGAATCTAAAATCGACACTTTACTTGAATAAAAACTTGATTCCCTCGACTTCTCCGACATCGAAATAAATCCCTAGGGATTGTGATGTCGGATCCGTGTCAACGGGTTTCGACCCTTATTAAAATTGATTTTAGAAAAAGATGAATGTAAAAATCGATGATGATGATGACGAGAAATAATAACGAATGGTTGTTTAAGTTGATTTATCTCAATAATCAAATAATCGGGATACCGGGATAAGCGACCGACGACGCGTGTGCAGTACACTTGTATATGGGGTTTTCCTTATCCCGGTATCCTTCTTACTCGACACAAATCGATAAATATTTTAGTATTTTAATATTAGTAGTATTATCGATATTAAGGTGCAATGAATAAAATAATAAAAAATAAAAAAAACGGAAAAAAAGAAGATGAAGATGACGTGAGAAAGGGAGAAAGGAGAGAGAGAGGGTTTTGACACCCTCAACCTACATGTTCTTGTCTCGGTGCGGACTCGTAACCGTGGCTTCAACACAAGAGTCTTCGAGGTTTTATGTAGATTAAGTTATGGTGGCTCGGGATTGATTTCCTAAAACTAGGTTTAGGGTTTTTGCTAGTGTAGGATTACTAGGTTTTTGATTAGGGTTTGTAAGGATGTAGTGTTTGTATGATTGCTCTATGGTTTTGAGGTTGCAAAAAAGATGTTTAGGGTTGTAAAAGGATTGGTTGCATGTGTGTTGCATGGGGGGTATATATAGGAAAGGCTAAGGCACCCGGATTAGGGTTACTCGACCGAGTAGGAGGCCAACTCGGTCGAGTGGCCCGTGAAGCCTGCAGCTGGGCTCAAAACAAGCCCACTCGATCGAGTGGGTGGGTCACTCGATCGAGTGGCCCAGTCGGGTTGCACGGGTCCTTTGTTTTGGACCTTGACTTTGGGTGTTTGATGGGTTTTGTGTTTGACTTGGACTTTTGATGGTTGTATGGCTGTTTTTGTGTGTCTCGGAAACGACTTTGACCGGGGTTGACCCCATCGTGAAAAGTCGGTTTTAATTCCGGCGTCGGTTTCGGCCCAAATTAGTCTTGTTTGACTCGGAATGATCCACTGGGCCTGGATTTGAGGTCCGTTTGGTGATATTTGTACTCCGTAAGTGTGTTAGCCAACGCTTAATGGATTTGAGCCCGTATCCGAGCGCGTAGAGACACGTTAGCGTCTGATCATCATCGGGTGTTTTTTGGAAACTGTCATAGACACCTGGCAGTCAAAATGCGGGTGTCTACAGAGCCCCCACTCTGACTGAGGCTTGGACAGGGCGAAAGTCAGAGTAGCTACCAAGCTCGTTAAGACCGGGTAGACTTCCGTTCGGGTCGTTTATAGTCCATTAGACTTGCGTAAAGGGCTCGCCAGCCATAAGACAGAAATCATACCTGCGCTCCGTGGGGACTTTGGGCTTGTCGCGTAAGCCCTGGGTGTGCCTGTGTGTTGGCCCATCCCGTGCTATCCCGAAAAATGCTGCTGGGGAGATTGATTTGATGCCCTGCATGTCTTTGCTTGAGTCGTACCTGTATAAGTTACATAGAATGCATGCAATACGTAGGTAGTAAAATGACTCGTGCTGGGGGAAATGATATTTTGAAATTTTTGAAATTTTGAATTTGAAATCCTGAAAGCAATCACGAGCTAGGTTTTCAAAATGGAAAGGGGTAAAAAAGAAATTTGCAATTTAAATAGACTGAAATTTGACCTTGTCGAAAAGGATCTTTTTTCAAATGGCTAAATTTTACAAATTTCAAAGTGGAATTTGAAGAGAGAGGCCTACCGACAGACTCGACTCTGGACGTGACCGGACGAGTTGACAGACACGACTGGACTCTCTAAGGGTTGGACCGTGACTCGGTAGGGGTGTGGGCCGCCTAACAAGACTCCTAAGTTGCGCTATCCCGTAGCCTAGGCGAGTGGCAACACGGTCGCACATCGAAATGGGATAGATATGCTATGGAGGGATTGCAGTAGCTTGTAATGAGCCTGTTTTAGTCTGGTGCCCTTTTCCTATTTTAGGATACTTTTCCAAAGTGGATGATGCCTCGAGTTCTGACAGATTCTTGTCTTTGACTGAGCCGAGTACTAGGACACACTACAGAAAGGAGGCTAGATTTTTTTGGATTTATCTTGATTTTGTGAGTGGATGGAGGTCTTCTGTCTAAGAAAAACCCCGGGACAACAAAGCTAGATGTTGAGAACATGATGGTGTCGTGACCGGAATAATGGCGCTTTTTGAATGTGTGTCAATGTGGGTGGTTGTGCCTCTGTTGAAAGGCTGCCTACGTATTCACGTGTAGTGAAATCAAACCATGCCGTAGTTCAGTGACGGAAGATGTATTATGGTGCCTATTCTAATAGGGCTTTGTGTGTAACTAGCCATAATGACGGTGTAGGCTAGGTGCATTCCCAGTGATGTCTTGATCAAAGGGCTTGAATGGTTAGGATATTAATCCTGTGACTGTGAGCGTTCTCCGGGGTAGCCCCCAGAGGTGGTGTGAACTATTTGGGCATGTTCTATGCCGACCGCAAGTTGAGTTCCCGTGTTCGGGGTTGGTAACTGGTTTGGATGGGATTTTAACGAGTTTTGTTCTCGGGATTTTTAACGAGTTCTGCTCTCGGGATTTTAACGAGTTTTGTTCTCGGGATTTGATGTATTTGGGAATGTGGTGCTAGGAAGTAAATGGCCTTGATGACTCGAAATCTGGAGCTCGGTTCTGTGGAGCTAAGGCTTCGAGAGCCGGTTTGATAATGAAGTAAATGGCCTTGATGACTCGAAATCTGGAGCTCGGTTCTCTGGAGCTAAGGCTTCGAGAGCCGGTTTGATAATGCGGGATCTGGTTTCGATGTCTGGCCCTAATTGTTAGGGGTATCCTATGGAGCTTGAATTCTCGAAATTCCGGGCTGCCTCTGGCCTGGGTCTCGGGAAGGTCTTGAGGATTGTAATGTGGGAAGGCTGAGCATGGTGTTAGCTGACCAGCTTGATTGTTACTCCCCTATTGGATGGTATGGATAATTTTTGAATTTGACCGTACCCCGGTCAAAGGATTTTCACTTGAGTATTTGATTTTTTTGAGTAATGGGTATTTGATTTTTGATTGACCTCGCGGTCATGGGGTTTTCACTTGAATTGACCGTTGACCACGGTCATGGGTATTCTGAATTTTTTGATGATGGCCTGCTTTTTTGTTTTGGGCTTTTGTTTTTTTTTCATGGACTTTCGATTTTTTTTTTGTCCAGTTTTTTTTTTTTTTTTTTTGACTTTTGATTTATTTTTTTTTGTCCAGTGCTCTTTCGTTTTTTTTTTGCCGGTCAGACTAACACCTAAGGTAGGGATTGGTCAGTCTTATTGGAGGGGTGTTTTATTGTGGGAAATGGGCTTGCCTCCCGTCTTGAACCCAAACTAGGAGATTACCTAGATTTGTCATAGGATTCGACACCGCTCCTGCTACGGGTAGTTATGTGGTTTTTCTATACAAGACACGGAGTAGGTAAAAAGAAAACACGGGCTCGGTTTCCTGCAGTCATTATAGATGTGCCTATAATAGTCACGTGCGTGTGCTCACAGTGTATGATGGTGTTCATCATGTTCTCGGAAACACGTAAGGAGAGTATATATGAGAAAGAATATTGAAAGCTGATTTTATTGAATTTTGAGAAAAGAGGATAGAATACAACTGACTCTGACTCTGACTTTGACTTTGACTTTGGAATAGAACATCCTAGACTCAGACTCAGACTCAGACTTAAATCAAATCCGGACTCTTGGGTGCATGAGAGGTAGATTGGATGCTTCGGTCATCGGGCCCTGTGTAGTCCACGAGGGGCTTTGCAAGTGACAGTGTTTCCAAAACGGGAGTCTTCCCGGCATCGAGGAAGTCTTGAATGAGGTGTTTCAGCTTCCAGCATTGTTCTGTATCGTGTCCCCTCCCCCTGTGGAATTTGCAGTAATGCTCGGCGTTCCAAGCTTTGGAACGTTTCTCCACAGGTGGGTCGGCTGTTGGGCCTATAGGTAGCACTAGGCCCTTCGGAACCAACCTATGGAAAGCGACGGTGTAGGACATATCCAAGTAGGTAAATGTCCTTTCCTTTGACTGGTTCTTGATTTTTGGAGAGGTGACTTGAGGGTTACCTCTCTCGGCCTTGCCATCTTGAGGGTATCGGCCAGTTCGTAAGATTGTTCACCCTTCAAATGGCTCGGTTGGGTTATCGCCTGCCTTGCCCGCTCTAGCTGTGTTAGACGAGATCGGGTTCTTGCAAGGTCTTCTTCAATGATGGGTACCCTGGAACTTAAGTTATCTAGGGCAGTATTGATTTTTGAGAAGATGTTGTTAATGGAGCAAGATAGCATAAGCATACTCCCCTGGATATCCCCTTTCTTGACGGCGTGGGATTTGTTGTGGTTTGGTAGTGTCTCGTTCATAGGGTCCCTGATCGGAAGAAACAACAGGTGTTAGAACTCGCCTAAACTCGGCTTTGCGCAAGAGAGAGAGAGTCAAACTAGACACGGCCCGGGGCGACGGGTCGACAAAGACTCTCGGACCGGGATACTTGAATGTTGACCTAGACGAGGTAACGACCGCAAATTAGACTCGAGCTGCAGAAGGGTGAGTCCGAAAATGGGGCGACCATGTTTGACCTGGGTTAGACCCTCCTCAGACGAGTGTGTATGGTGCGATTCTCAGAATGACTGTGATTAATCACTCCGTCGGAGAATAGCCCCCAAGTGAGACTAAGGACTTAGATGGTGTGACACCTAAGTGACTCGAAAGTGGAGTACGTGAGACACGTGTAAGACATGACCCTTAGGGCAACCGTGATTGGTTGCCATGTTAAGGGGTAGCCCCCAAGTGGGATCGATAATTTTGTTAAGACTCGAGTGTGGGACGAGTGACCCTTAGACGTAAGGACCGTGAACCTTTTGTTATAGGGCTATACCTTGTAAAAGGTTGACTCGGAAAAGACACCTAGACGGGTGACTTGTGAAAGGTGGGCCTTCCTTAGGATTTGGCTATGTGGGCCGAGTCCCGTCCGAAGGAAGGTCCACGTGAGACATCCCCAAACTTTTAGACTCGAGTGTGTAGACGGGCCTTCCTTTGTAGGAGTATGTCCTACGTAGGTGGGCCTTGCCTTAGTCTAATAAGGCGGACTGGGATAGGGAAGAAACTCGTGATGTAAGATCGACGGAGTTTCGACGCTAAAGACCTTGACAACTTAAGACTCGACCCGACACTGCTAAATACGGGAAGTCCTAGAAGTGGAAGGTTTTGAAAATTGATGATTTTTGAAAAAGGATCGAGTGGACTCGGTGAATGGCCCAAATTTCCGAAAAAGAGGACGAAAAGTCATTGGGCCACGGGTTTTGAAAGTTCGAGTTTTGATTTGGGCAGCATACCGTCTAGAAAATAGGCTGTTTTGAGTAAAATCATAAGTCCTAAATTCGGTATGTGTCCCGGGTTTTGAAATCGAATAGTTTGAAAAGGATGCAATTTTGAAAAGTTGACGGTTTTTTAAAAACGACTCGGAAACCAAGTAGCACGTAGTCACACAAGCATTATAACGACGCCATGTATGCTCTATACTAAGTCTCGGTCGGTCTATAGGGGGTCTATACCAGTGTACATAGTCTAGACGTTGATCGGGACGGACTTCCTAAGTCGAGTTGATCTTAGAACATGCCGCGAAACCCACTCGAATCGACTATGGACACCTTTTGACATATCCATATTGGAGTACATCAACGGTATAGTGGGACATCGGTCGCGAGTACCGGCCCGAGAAAATATGGGTTATGCATGAACCGTAGAACTAAAACGAGTATTGTATTTGTCAAACGATTTCTATTCGCGTCTCACCCTGAGGGTGCCGATGGTAAGTCACGCATCAGTTAATCACCAGCGGAGTTGCCAAATTGTGGACATGACATAGGTCCACCCCGACGCGGCCACGCGCGGGTTTGGGTAGGCGAATGAATCTCCATATGAGAAGGATCGAATTGAAATTTAGGTCTATGTGGAGTCGCCACCGAATTTTATGGTTATTCGGAACCGTTCGAGCCCACTCTATGTCGTAGTGGTCCGTATACAAAATACGGCCCATTTCCGATGTCAGAGTTTATTGGGCTCGTCCCTTTGCATTTGATACCAATACCGACGTTATCGGATATTGTGTATTGAATGACTCTCGTTCGCCAACGGTTTCGGGCATCCGGAAACCGAGGTTCTGAGTAAGGGGTGAGGGTACGTGTTGGGAAGCCCACAAAGGACACCCAACCCCGCCCGCACATTAGCGGCCTCTACTAAGAATTCGAATGACTTACAATACGCGCGTTAGTAAAACGGGAAAATGATATGCAAAGATTAAATTCCCTAAACATGCGAATGGAATTGAAAGGGTTTCTAAATCAATTTAATGCAACTAAAATTAACGTCAAAGTTGTATTTAGCATGCGGGTTCATTTAGTATAATAAACGAATAATAATTAAATTGACAAAAGAAACAAAAAACGCGTTAGTAACGATATAACGATATAACGAATAATAACGGTTTGCAAATATTGAATTGAATTGAAAAGATGCAAATATGAGGATGCATGATTTGAAAAGATAGTATACACGTGATTAATTATGCACATGTTGACCTAAGTCGTAAAATACTATCGAGTTTTGAAAAATAGAATAATGTACGACTCACGTTTTAGTCGTCATGAGGCTACTCGATCGAGTGGTCGATGGACTCGATCGAGTAGGCCTGTAAAAAGCGATTCTGTTTTGCGTTATGGACCATACTCGGCCGAGTTATTGACCAACTCGGTCGAGTACATGGCCACTCGACCGAGTCACTGTGAGACTCGATCGAGTGGTGATCGTAATTAGCATTCTGACTTGATTTTGAGGTGTCACTCGGTCGAGTGGCACCTGTACGAACTTGGTTCGTTTGCAATTTAATTATTGATTTTGAAATTGCTTTTGATTTTTTGATAATTCGACGGTTTTACCGAATCGGACATAAATATTGCACAATTTATGTTCGACTTGGTTTTTTATAAATCGCGAATTTGTTGAACCGAATATAAATATTGTTGAATTTATACTCGATTCTAGTTTTGAATACTCGTTATATCCCATATTCGATTATTTGAATCGATATAGAATATTAGAGTAAAATAAAAAAAATAAAAAAAGATAAATTGATTTAGTCGTCTCAAATTAATTATCGTGATATGAACAAATCACGCTAATTAATTCATATGACTTGATTGTTAGATTTGATATCCAATTATGGAATTGGTATCGAATCTAAAATCGACACTTTACTTGAATAAAAACTTGATTCCCTCGACTTCTCCAACATC
This sequence comes from Agrostemma githago, assembly GCA_958450325.1. Taxonomy (NCBI): domain Eukaryota; kingdom Viridiplantae; phylum Streptophyta; class Magnoliopsida; order Caryophyllales; family Caryophyllaceae; genus Agrostemma; species Agrostemma githago. The sequence goes on from OY288254.1 coordinate 52,202,658, forward strand.
GAAATAAATCCCTAGGGATTGTGATGTCGGATCCGTGTCAACGGGTTTCGACCCTTATTAAAATTGATTTTAGAAAAAGATGAATGTAAAAATCGATGATGATGATGACGAGAAATAATAACGAATGGTTGTTTAAGTTGATTTATCTCAATAATCAAATAATCGGGGTACCGGGATAAGCGACCGACGACGCGTGTGCAGTACACTTGTATATGCGGCTTTCCTTATCCCGGTATCCTTCTTACTCGACACAAATCGATAAATATTTTAGTATTTTAATATTAGTAGTATTATCGATATTAAGGTGCAATGAATAAAATAATAAAAAATAAAAAAAACGGAAAAAAAAGAAGATGAAGATGACGTGAGAAAGGGAGAAAGGAGAGAGAGAGGGTTTTGACACCCTCAACCTACATGTTCTTGTCTCGGTGCGGACTCGTAACCGTGGCTTCAACACAAGAGTCTTCGAGGTTTTATGTAGATTAAGTTATGGTGGCTCGGGATTGATTTCCTAAAACTAGGTTTAGGGTTTTTGCTAGTGTAGGATTACTAGGTTTTTGATTAGGGTTTGTAAGGATGTAGTGTGTGTATGATTGCTCTAGGGTTTTGAGGTTGCAAAAAAGATGTTTAGGGTTGTAAAAGGATTGGTTGCATGTGTGTTGCATGGGGGTTATATATAGGAAAGGCTAGGGCACCCGGATTAGGGTTACTCGACCGAGTAGGAGGCCAACTCGGTCGAGTGGCCCGTGAAGCCTGCAGCCGGGCTCAAAACAAGCCCACTCGATCGAGTGGGTGGGTCACTCGATCGAGTGGCCCAGTCGGGTTGCACGGGTCCTTTGTTTTGGACCTTGACTTTGGGTGTTTGATGGGCTTTGTGTTTGACTTGGACTTTTGATGGTTGTATGGCTGTTTTTGTGTGTCTCGGAAACGACTTTGACCGGGGTTGACCCAATCGTGAAAAGTCGGTTTTAATTCCGGCGTCGGTTTCGGCCTAAATTAGTCTTGTTTGACTCGGAATGATCCACTGGGCCTGGATTTGAGGTCCGTTTGGTGAGATTTGTACTCCGTAAGTGTGTTAGCCAACGCTTAATGGATTTGAGCCCGTATCCGAGCGCGTAGAGACACGTTAGCGTCCGATCATCATCGGGTGTTTTTTGGAAACTGCCATAGACACCTGGCAGTCAAAATGCGGGTGTCTACAAATCCCTAGTAGACTAGGTGGACTCAAAGTAAGAAACCAACGAAACTATTGATTTAAAGTCATTCTACTAGACTAAAGTCCAAGAATCGATTCATATCACTAGGAAGGGAAAGTAAACGCTTGCGCACTAGCCTCAAAATCGGGTTTTCGCAAACATTTTCTACACTAGACACAAACTACACAAGACAAGACAAGACAAGACAAAACAAAACAAAACAAGAGAAAAGAAAACAAACACACAAAGAAAACCAACACCACCCCGAAACTTCCAAACAAGCCACCACATCAACCACAAACTTCAAAAAGCTCCACCCGAGCATACACCATCATAAAACATCCTCCAAACTCCACAAAAAGGAAAAAGGAGAAAGAGATAGAAGGATTATACCGGATGTCAAGAGCTTTCCGAAACTTATCGACGATTACGCAACCTATAAGGAATTCAGGGGAGCAAAACACACAACACAACATATATATGACACAAAGACACGAAAGAGAAAAAGACACAAAAGAATTTTTTTTTGGTTTTTTATGAAAATTTTCAAATTTTTAGGAATTTTTAAGATTTTTTCGAAAAAAACTACGAAAATGAAACTAAACTAGACTAGGATATCGCTCCCCCACACTTAAACCGAGCAATGTCCTCATGCCCGATCGGTAGTGTGTGGAGACACTGAAAAAAGAAGAAAAAGGGAAAAATCAAACTAAAAAATCAAAATTGAAAATGAAGAAAGGGTAGAGTGTGTCCGGCCGAGGTGTAATCAAGTCACCAAGGGCCAAGACGAGAAAAGATATGGATGGGGGAAGAAATAAAAGAAGAAAATAAAAAGAAATGGGAGGGGAGGGCTAGGTGTAATCAAGTCACCTAGCCCGGATTCCGCCTAAATCCGACTAAATTCTACCGAAAGAAAATAAAAAAAAAAGTGAAAAGACTTGTCAATTTGTATTTTTCAAATGATTCTCGATGTAATCACGTCATCGAGAATCGGGAGCGATAACCACAAAGGCCCCGAGGGCCACCATGACACCAAATACATAAAAGGGAAGGGAGACATACAAAGAAAGACTAGCCATAAAAGACGGAAAAGAAAGGAAAGTCGCCTTACCAAACGGTTAGCAACTCAACCAACTCCATCGTCTCAATGATCATTATCGGCACATTTGCTTGTCTTCATCAATATTCCTCCTCTTCCTCAATGTAGTCTCAAGTATCGGGCTAGCATAGGTGTAATGAGGTTGGAATTTAAGGAAAACTCGGTGTATAGTGAGGAGAAGATGAGATGAAGGTGTATAAATGAAGTACAAGAAAGAAATGATAGTGGTAAAGGTGAGTAGGGAGGTTGGGTGGGGGTATAAAGTGGTGGGGTGGGGCTTAAATGAAGAAAAGAAGGCGAAAGAGGAAGTTGGCACCCTTACCGACCGTGACAGACTTCATCACGTCGGGAGGAGTCCTTCCCGGTCGGGAAGACCTTGATCCCGGTCGGGATGGCTCGTCAGAAGCTCCTGTTTTCATGCTCACTCATCTTGGTCGTGACGGTTATGATCCCGGTCGGGATAGCACCTTTCTCGAACCTTGAAGCCTTCATTCAACACTAGCATACCTAACCTTCCACCCAAATGATAAGTACTACTCTCGGGATACAAGATCCCGTCCTCAAAAACTTACGAAAAGCTCAAAAACCGACTTCCTTGCCCAAGCTCCAAGCTTCTATCATCAACTTCTCCTCTCAAAACTTCATCTTCACTATCAACCTATCAAATAAACTCAATAAACACCATCAAAAATCCCTCCCTCACATCGCTCAAGTAAACTCCAAATGACAGGAACTCCACAAAAAATTACAAATCCTAGAAACCAAACTATCCAATCATATACAAATACAAATACAAAAACTCAAAAGAAGAGGAAAAATATATTTACAACATGATACTCTCACCATCTGCGCTCCCATAGCCATCAAGGGCTCGGAGAAGCAAGTCAAATGCTCTAGCAACATCTTCATAAAGGCTCAAGTGGCCGAGCCAAGCTATCTTCAAGAGCTTCCAAGTCGGAGGCAAGAAGCAATCATCTAATCCATTATGCTCGGGTTTCTTGTGATCTTCCGGGTCTTCCCAACCAACATAGCAATGACTCTTATGACCATTCGGTATGTATAGTGGTCTAAAGTCATGCTTGGCGTTATGATTTGGGAGATCACGCCCTAAGGGTGTTGCTTCTTCTACGGGGTCAAGAGTGGAACTCTTTTCCGCCGCCCGACAAGGATCCACTTCATCAACCATCTCAAGAGACAAGGGACTCGAAATCAAGTGCGATAAAGGAGGTGAAGGCATCGAGTTTTCTTCATTGGAGGCTCTAGGGGAGACCTCATCGTTGTCCTTACTAGAATTCTCACCATGAAGAAATTCAAGGCCATTGATGGCGGCCTCAATTTCTTCGACGGTTTGGTCTAGCATAGCATCTCCAATTCCCCTAATTGGCTCCTCCAATTTCCCATTCAAGGCGAGTTCTAAGGCATCTATCTCTTTCTCCCAAGTATTACTTTCCTTTTCACTCACCTTGTCAAGTTGGCCTAGAGGAGTCTTCTCTTCACTTGGGTTTGGATTGTCAACATCCGATTCATCACGAAGAAAATCATACAAGTCCAATTTAATAGCCAATATATTGGCTTCCCAAGAGTAACTTTGAGAATCATGTTCAATTTCCTCCTCATTGTCAACCCTTGAAGCTTCAACTTCCTCCATTATTCCCATAGCTTCACCATCCAAGCAACTCTCAACAATGATCTCTTGGTTGACCTTCCCTTCCTCATTCGCGGCTTCATAATCGGTTTGATTTCCTTGTGGAGACAACCGATCTTCTTGCCCAAATGAACCTTCCTCAACAAGTTGTGGAGCCCGAGCGGTCAACATCGTGTAACGAGCCATAAGTGCATTAATTCGAGCACGTTGCACCTCTTTTTGGGCCATGAACTCCTCTTGGTCCCTTTTCATTTGAATCATCTCATCTCTTGTTGACTCTTTTGCAATTGAAACATCATCTCTTGTTGATTCTTTCGCATTTGACAAAGTTCAAAGTTGGGGATCTTTGGTTGTGGGTTGTGTGAAGGTATTAGGTAATTGTTAGGATTTTGGAATGATCTTTGACAACTTTCATGGTATCCAATTGAAGGGGGTTCATAAGATTTTGATGAGATTGATATGGTTGGTAAAATTGTGGGTCTTGGTAATTTGTCCCTTGAATGTCCCATGACGATTGATAGTAGCTTGGATGCATAACGTTGCCTTGATACATTGAACGAACTAGAAACACTTGAACAAACGTTAGAAGCCTAGTGCTTTTGAGGCACTAGGAAGATAGAAATAAGCACCCAAGAAGAAAAAACGGAGATACACAAAGAGAAGAAAACACAAAAATCAAGAACAGAGTCTAAAACTAAGCACACAAGAGTCTAAACTACGCCGTCCCCGGCAACGGCGCCAATTTGACGGTAAGATTTGTCGTGGATCTCACCGGTCAAAGTAAACCAACTAACCTAAGCTTGGTAGCAAATAATGGTAAGTCGGGTTGAAATCCTCAGGGACGGAAAATGGGTTTAGACTAAGGTGGGCTACAATTCTAGACTAGGTTCGAGACAAACTAAACTAGGGAGATGGCTAAGGTTGACTAATGACTAAGATAAGGTCTAAAACACGAAATAAGAAGACCAAACAAGCAACTAGTGACTAATGGAAGCAAATTAAATCAATAAGAAAGAGACTAGGGCTAGGTCGGGTTCATGGATGCCAAGGAGATCAAAAGAAGGAAACAGGGTTACTAGCATGCTTTCGTAGCCTAGGTTCCATTCGGGCTCTCGCTACTTAAACGGCCTAGAGGTCTCCTCACCACGCTCTCGTTACTAATGGGGGAACCAAACCTATCAACCAAACAAGAACATGCAAGAGAATAAGCAAGAAAAACAAGGAATGATCATCTCAAGTCTCACAAGCATTTCATCAAACATGTAGAGTGCAAGGCAAATAGGAATCAACAAAAAGAACAACTAGCATCACCCATCTCACCCAGGGGCGGACCCAGGATTTGAATGTACGTAGTGCTAATTTTTTTTTTCATGTCTTTGTTCGAGCGGTGCACATTCTATTACATTGGAATACTGATAAGTCGGTAATTATGCATATTTGTACATATTGTTCAAAATATAGTACTCCGTATTTTACATATCACTTTCGTGATATTTTTAGCTAAATTTGATAAGTACTCCACTGTGTTACGGAGTATAATTTTGTCAACATTATTCTAATTATTAACGAAATACCACTTCAATTGACTCTATGAAACAATTTTGACAAAATCATTCTTAGTGACGTAAACATTTTTTATAATTTGATCATAAATATAATGAAACGAAAATAAAATAATTATTAGGGACTAGTAAAATATAAAATAAGAAATACTATATGTATAATACTCGTATTAATGTAGTACTACCCGTGGTGGAGAATGATAAGAGTTGCGCTAAATAGTGGGCGATTACCAAAAAAATGTGCTAAGCAGGAATCGAGCTCCAGTCCTCTGGAGCAAAAATAGTACACAAAACCACTGGGACACTTGCTAAGTCCTGATGCTTTGTAACATATAATTTATAATAGTTTTTTCCTCAGAAATCTTATTGGGCTATAGCCCAACAAGCCTGGGCCTGAATCCGGCCCTGATCTCACTCTAATCATCCCTAATCACACCCAATCCCCCTACTAACCCTAGGGGAGAACTACTCACACATATTCAAACTTAAACTAACACAAACAAGAGAAAACATCAATATGAGAACTACAACATTCATTATGAAGAACAAAGATGAAAAACAAACAATAGATAAAGATGTAAACTTTACTAACAAAGAAAGATTAAGAGAAAAGAGAGAAGAAATATTATACCAAACTAAGAAGATGAAAAAGATGAACACTTGCATAGAAGAAAACCCAAAACATCCACCAATGTTGTCAAGATTGGTAGATTCTTCAAGAAATCCAATAATACAAGAGTAACTAACTAGATTAAAGCTAAATAGAAGAGTAATTAAGGAGGGATTAAGCTAATCTACACTAATCTAAGCTAATCTAACCTAAAGTAGTATAGGGTTTCATAAGATAAGGTAATGTAAGGTAGAGTCCTTAAAACAATACAAGAGGGGGGTATATATAGGGTTTCACAAGTGAAGGAGGCGGAAAAAGCGAAGACAGCTGCGATCTGGGCCCTTTCCGACCGGGATGGGACTGATCCCGACCGGGATGGACCCCCAGAAGCGCCTGTTTGTTACTTCTCGTCTCGGTCGTGATGGATGTTTCCCGACTGGGATGGGTCATATAGGCTTCAAAAATGATCTCATAGGTCCCTACTTGCTCTTCCTAGGCTTCTTATCGACTCTCGGTGCTCGGGAATGGGCTCCAAGGGGCTCGGGATCGAGTATAAGCCACCGACTCATCGTCGCTTCTCTTCATTGGCTCCATATGCATCGGAAACGAGTATGAATCGTTCCATTTCTCCAAGATAGGCCTTAGGAACCTAAAACAAGCTAGAAGAAGCGTAAGTAGCCTCGAAACCGCTCTAAAGAGCGATTCCACAAGAGAAAACGGGACCAAACACGAGAAATAAACACTACAAAACGCACTTATCAAATTACATCACCTTATTATAATTAGTCGATGTGGGATAAATTTACTATTTTTATATGTAATAAATTCATCACTTTTTTGAGCAAATAATATGAAACAAATAATATGAAATTTGTACTCAAATGAAAGCATTTTCTACCAAGAATCTAATTATTTCATTTTTATAATTTTTTTTATGATAATTTTTTGTTAAATGAAAAGTAAAGGTTTTAAGATGAAAATTATAAAATATCACATTAATATGATAGATTAAATATATTATTATAATAATTAAAAGATTCTCTACTTGATTTTTTTAGGGATTTTCTACGCGGTACCCCTATATTTTTCACTTTTCTACATGGTACCCCCTACCTTTTTTATGTCTATACATGGTACCCTTGAAGTTTACTACTCCCTCCCATTCTTTGGATCCTACCATAAGTTGATTATATGTGAGTAGTATTTTAATCAAATGGTAGGAATCCAAAGAATGGGAGGGAGTATTAATTTAACTAGCGCCCCAATTTTTTTTTCCATCAAGTTTTGTCGTTAAATTATGTTTTTAGCGTTGGATTAAGACTTCAATATCATTTAACTTAGATAATTAACAAGTAATTGAGCTTAATTTAAGTGTTATCAGTTGATTTGACAATATAACGTCAAAAATATAATTCGTTTAGATTCGGAGTATAACTGCAAACACGTACAAAATTCTTAGTTTAAGCTCAATTATCGGTTAATTAGGTATGTTAAATGACGTTTAACTTTTAATCTTGAACATAAAAAGGTAATTTGTTGCCAAAACTTGACAGAAACAAAAGTTTTGGGGTACCAATAAAGATAATAATAAAGTTTAGGGGTCCAAAGAAACTTTTAGTAAAGTACAAGGATATCATGTATATATGAAAAAATGGTAGGGGTACCAGGTAGAAAAGTAAAAAGTTCATGGATAATACGTAGAAAACCCTTTTTTTTAGGGTTATTTCATAGGAATAATATTAACTATGTGTGTGCTTCTTAAAATAATTCAAACTATACGTAATCTCATTTTAATATGAACTACACATTTATTAATCTCGCTTTGCTATGTATGAAATTATGACTTGCTATTACCGGTCACAGTGACTTGTTGTAACTTTCTAGGGTTTTATTAGGTCCGTTGCAATCATCGCGAAAGCCAAAATTACAATAAAAATATTTTTTTTCATAGCTTCTGTAAGACTAATTGAAAAAGAAATGGAAGATGAATTTTCGGAAAATTTAATTTTTTCTTATCAGTGACCGAAAATGAACACGAAATGTGAATCAGATGAAGAAGAGTTAGAGGAAGAGTTGAATAAGGGAGGTTCAACAGGTAGTCGGTCACTCATAGCAAAATGAGGTTAATGAAAGCGTAGTTCGTTCGTATTAAAATGAGAATACATATTGTTTGGATTAATTTAAGAAGCACACGCATAGTTGATATTATTCCCATGAAATAACCATTTTTTTATTATTAATGATATTTTCCTAAATTGAATTTTGATACAACGGACCAATCATATCGCTCGAAAATTTTCTCCTTTATGTGTATATATATATATATATATATATATATATATATATATATATATATATATATATATATATATATATATATATATATATATATATATATATATATATATATATATATATATATATATATATATATATATATATATTAGAATCGTATGAGAACCACTTGTATAATGAGAACCATGAGAACTAATTACATCCATTAAATCAAGTGAGGAAGCCAAGTAGAAATCATTGTGGGATGCGGCCACAGCCCAGGTCCGAAACATTGCCTTAATTATTATTTTCGATGTAAAACATTCAGTTTTATGTTGTGTCCTAGTTGGTTGGGAATCAATCTAATGGTTAAGAGGTTATGGGTTCGAATGCCCACGCTTGCATTTAAATTTTTACGTATTTTTCTTTCTTGTAGCAGTCTAATAAATACAGTACTTCCTAGATTTTAATTTTGAAAACAAATTTCAATTTTATTCTCATTTTTTTTTATTTGTTTTAATTAAGGTAACATTTTGTTTTCATTCTCAATCTTTTTAAAAGGGTTTAATCATGAAAATACATTTCAATTTCATCCTCAATCATTTTAATTAATAACTTGGATTTCAATTTCTTTCTCAATTTCATTCAATTTGAGCATACTTTGTTTTTTCACTTTTAGCGTACCATTTTTCAATTTCAATTTTAGCGTATCATTTTTTCTATTTTAGCGTGCCTTTTTTTTATTTTAGCGTACTCCTTTTCAATTTCAATTTTAGCGTACCCTTTTTTTATTTGAACGTACTCTTTTTCCTGTTTTAGCGTACCATTTTTCAATTTCAATTTTAGCGTACCCTTTTTCACTTTTACTGTACCATTTTTCTATTTTAGCGTACCCTTTTTCAATTTCAATTTTATCGTACCCCTTTTCAATTTTAGCGTACCCCTTTTCCATTTTAGTGTACCCTTTTCTATTTTAGCGTACCATTTTCAATTTTAATTTTAGCGTACTTTTTTTCAATTTTAGCGTACCCTTTTTCACTTTTAGCGTACCCTTTTTCACTTATTCTGTCGGTTCAATGCTTGTGTCAGATATAATAGCATTTTTTTCCGTGAATTGTTCCATCACAACCACATTTGAAGAAACATATATAGGATACTACTGAATTAACTTGAGGAACACTTGTAACAGTCGCAACAATGTATGAATCTAGTATAGTGCTGCAATAATAAGAAGCAGAAAAATTAATTTGTCAAGCCTCGTTAAGTTCAATCAATCGATCAAAAATATACTCCATAATCTATTTTAGTGTACTTTTTTCAGAATTCTACCAAGCAATCAAACAACAAAAAAACAAAAAAAAAATTAAAATTCAAAATTCAACATCAAGACAATTAATAATTAATTGATACAGTTAGAGAAATTCTGTTAGGAATTCTGTTAGATTGCATAACAGAATTAGTTATCGCTTAGCTGTGAAAATAACAGAATTAGTTACTCTCACAAGTATAGATTCCTATAAATAGCTAACTTGTAAGCATTTCTACATTCATTCAATACAAATACAAATTCTCTCAATTCTTTCTCTCTTCTGTCTTCTCTCCAATCTCTCGTCTGACTCCATTGTTAGACCTCAACCACCATTTAAGTCAGCAGATACAGTTGAGGACCTAGCTGTTGTATCATTAATGAACTGGTGATGCAAATAAAAAGAAAGAAAAAATTGAAAAAGGTAGGATCTTTAAAGCTCAAATTGCACAAGTTAATCGAATCAGACAAATAGAGAATCAGACAAACTTTTAACGATTTTAAACTGGAATCGGTAGAATTAAACAAAGAAAAAACTAAAATCAATCATCAAATCAAAACTGAAATCGAATAATTCGAAACTAAAATCAAAACCCTAACCCTAATTTATTCAGATTAGATAACAAACCTCGTGAATTTGAATTTATGAATGAAGCTTTAATCTGCGTTTTCTTGATTTTTGGTGAATTTGCGTTTTCTTGATTTTTGGTGAATTTTGTTGAAATTATTATTCAATTTTTGGTAAAGTGATGAAGGAAGGAAGCGAAGAAATAGAGGGAAAGAAGAGAGAGAGGAATGAGCGTTGAAAATCAATTGAGCGTTAACCCTGCAAACTTTTTTTTTCGTGAAATTGACTTGAGATCTAAGGGCTTTAAAGGGTTCTCACAGTTGTCACCATAGTATGGGTTCTCACCCGATCTTAAGAAATGTATACTTTTATTTATTTTATTGTTTTTCTTAAGAAATGTACTCCCTCCGATTCTTTGATTTGCAACGTATTCCATATTTAGCAAATTCATTAGGTTTGCTACATTTCCAATTTGAACTTTATAATTTTTATAAAATGACTAACATACCCTTCACTTTTCATTATTATATTCCAAAATATTCATTAACTTTTTACATATGTAACTTTTCTTTTCTTATTTTTGGCGCAAATAGTAAACGTTACAAACCCAAAGAATCGGAGGGGTATCACTTTTAAGGGGAAAGAAATCAATAAAATAGAGCCTTTATATTTTTTTTTATTCCAACTCACAAGTTGGATATCTTCATGTCTAGGTTAGTTCAACCTAGATTACAGTTAGGTTGCGTTTGGGTACTCGGAATTGATTTGAATATCAAGAATTCAATTCCTGGATTTGAATTTCTAGAATTCAAATCCAAATCCAAATCCAATCCAAAATGGTGTTTGGGTACCCTTGGATATGGATTTGGATTTCGGGCGGGTGGAGTCGGGTCAAGGTCACCATTTTTTTTTTTTTTAAAATTTTTTTCATTAGAAATATGTAAATGTTCAAATACGGAAAAAAAAATAAAGAAAAACAAATAATACGATAAGATTACGCGAAAAAATAAAGAAACGACAAGTGACGGAATTGAAATGACTGCCATATACTAGGAATTTCAGAAAACCAAATTTGAACTAAGTTGGATTTGGTGAAAATTTCAAATCCAAATCCCAAGGTTTCCAAACGCTCAAAATATTTCAAATCCGGAATTCAAATCCAAATCCAAGTTCCCAAACATGTCATAGGATATTTATTTCACAACTGAGATGAGGGATGTGCTGTCATTTTCGTTTCTGCATTTATTGGGGGTCTCTTAATAGTACTCCCTCCGGTCACTATTTTTCGCCCCACTCCATTAAAATACTCCTCACATATATTCATGAAGTGGGGCGAAAAATAATGACCGGAGGGAGTATGATTTTGGTTGTCTAGTATTGCAAGGACTCAACGGAGTATATTAATCCACAAAGAACTCTCTAATTTTATCCCCTTTAATAATCCATCTATCAATTAAAAAAAATACTGTAGTAGGGAATAATATTAATATAGGTATTATGAGCATTAAGGATGAAGAAAAAGCAAAGGGCCAAGATGTCGACTCGTTGGCTCCAGCTCCGCCTCAGCTAAAACGGAATCAGGGGTGTCGGCTTTGTATGTGCTTCAGCCTGGTTATGTTGGTCCTGCTAGTTGTAATTGTTGTAATCCTATTAACGACCGTATTCAAGGTTAAGCCCCCGAATGTGAAGCTGGTTTCGACGGCTGTGGAAGGCGTTGCTCCAAGGATCAGCTTCCCGACAATGCAGGTGGAGCTCAACATCACACTTAACCTCACACTTCTAGTCAACAATCCGAATCACGTGACCTTCAAATCGGGGCAGGGAGAAGCGTCGGTGCTGTACAAGGGGGAGCAGGTTGGGAGCGTCCTGGTCGATCCCGGCTTGATTCCTTCCAAGGGCTCCGCCACCTTGGTTTGTTTGCTCACCTTGGAGGCCGATCGATTCGTTGACTCTGGAGTGATGCCCCTCCTCAGGGACATCACTGACGGAGAACTCGGTTTGGAAGTGAAAACTCGGGTTCCTGGAAGGGCCAAAATTCTTTCTTTTAAGAAACATGTTGTTACCTCTTCTGACTGTCACATTGTGATTGGATTTCCGGATATGAAGATCAAAAGTCAGGATTGCCAGCAGCATACTAAACTGTAGGATTAGGATTCATAGTTCCTCTTTCGCAACATTTACTTGGGTTTCTGGTTAATGACTGCTCTCCATTCCAAGACAACGACACTACTTTCTTGTACATAGACGGAGGATACGAGACATGCATACGACATCCATGATTGGGGATGGCAATGGGTCCAAGACCCGACCCAGACCCGGCGGGTCGGACCCGAATGGTTCGGGTATGGATCTAATATTTTCAGACCCGATGGGTATGGGTCGGGTCCGGGTCCTCTAAAAATTTTTCGGGTCCGGGTCTGGGTCTGAGTTTTGGGACCCGGACCCGACCCGTAGACCTGTTATTAAAAAAAAACAACAATTTTCACGGTTTGAGGCTCCATCATCATAACATCTAGATCCTAATAACCCTAACAAACAAGAACGCCCCTCCTCTATCTAACAGTCTAACCCATCAGTCATTCAATTGCATCCCCCATTATCTTCTTTCATGAAGAATTACATCACTCTGCCAAAATCATTCACATACACTAACAATAACAACAAATCCAATTAAGTCCTAATTCAAAACAAACAAAAGTACAGCAATTAATACCCAATAAAGTGAATTAGACAAATAGTTCAATTCAATTGAAATGGAATAAGTCGAAATTAAAGAATTGAAATGGAATAAGTCGAAATTAAAGAGTGAATTTTGGAAGAAACTCAAGTTTATTAGAAATTGAAGAGATTGAAAGTGGATTCTTGGAGGAGAGAGAGTGAAGGTGATGATGATTGATGAATGACGGGAAGCTTGAAGGAAAAAGGAGTTGAAGATGGAATAAAGGAAGTTTTGTTACTTCATCCATTTTCTTTTAATCTTCCCAATTTCTTTTTTTGGCAATTTTTTTTTATCTTCCCATTTCATTTTATATTATTACTTTTATCTCAGACTCTCTCACCTCACATACGTTATTTTATATTATTACTTTTATTTATCTTACCTCAACTTTTTACCTACCTTATTTTATTTTATTAATTTTTTTATCTCATCTCATTCCCAACTTTTTATCTACCTTATTTTATTTTTTTATTTATTCTATCTCATCTCAACTTTTTAACTACATTTTTTATTTACCTCAATATCTACGTTTATTTTATAACTCGAATAATTACACTTAACTAATTAATTGTTAAATAAATCTTGTCACATAAGAATAATTCAGACTCAAAGAATCTGAGCCTCAGACTTTTGTTCAGACTCAACTTCAGACTCGCTTTAAACTTAAATCCGTCTGAGACTCAGACTCGTACCAACCACATTATCCAGGACTCTCGGATTCAATAAATCTGAGTCTCAAACTCAGACTCAGACTCATTCTCAGACCCCCAATAAACATAGCCTTATTCCGTATAAGTTGTACTTTTCCCACTCAAACTTGCTCTGCCTCCTTTACTCGTACTTCGATTGAAAGTGAAGTAGCGTGGGTGGTATTTGCTTAGATTGAATAAACAAAGTAGAAAAATAATGGGTTTTAGTTAAAAATTTGTCTTGATTGGTGCCATTGGCTTGTTTATTCCTGTTATATGTATTGACTTCAAATTCAATAGGTATGTTCGGGTTCTAATCGAGATTTCTAAAACGTGTTTCAAATGAGCCAAAACAATATATTCAACCTAGGAAACTGTGACGAAAAGTAAAGGAGTTGAAGAGAAATTGCAAAAATAAAAAGAGGACAAAGTTATTGATAAGCCGGATTTAGCCGTAGTTATTACGACAGTTTTTGTGTATTTTTGTGAGCTTAATTGGGTGTCTTGTAGTGCATTTGTGTTATTTGTTACGAATGTAATAAATATATATATATTTTAGGCTTTTTTTTAGCGATCTCATTAGTCCGTTCCATCAAACCTCAGATTAGAAAAAAACCTTTAGAGTTCATTTTTTAAAACATTATCGTAAAATAAATTATAAAAATCAATATATATTAATAAAGCAGAAACTTTTCGAGCGATATGATTGGTCGAAACTTTTTAATATATTTTTTAAGTTAAATAAATAATTTAAAAATTTGTATATGAAAAAAAAAATCCTACTCCAACTCATACTCGATTTTTTTTTTCAAATTTAAATAAAGAATACAGTAATTTGTATAGAAAAAAACAATTTTACTCCATTTAAGATTAAAAAATTATCACTATATAAATCGGCAATTATCACTTCATAAGGCAACAAAAGTTGTACCTCATAAGATTATAAACTTAAAGTAAAAAAATCCTCTCATCGAAAAATTATAATATATAATTCATGTACAGAAAAATAAAAATACAATTCTACCCCATTTAAGATTAAAAAATTATCACTATATAAACCGACGATTATCACCTATAAAAAAATCCTCTCATCGAAAAATTATAATAAGGCGATGAATTTTATATTACTTCATTATAAATAAGAGTAATAATTTGTTTTTAGATATTAACAAACAATCTTTTGAATTATGATGGGTAATGAAATTATGTATTATAAATAACAATCATTTGTTCTTAGATATCAACTAAAAATCTTTTGAGTCTTAAAAAAAACGATCTTATGAATATAAACTTAAGTTAAATTGTCTCACATTGAAAAATTATAATATAATGTGATAGAATTTTATTATATAAATAAGAGTAATAATTATTCATTTTTAGATATTAACCAAAAAAATTTCGAGTCTTAAAAAATCTCTTTAGACTATAAAGTTAAATAAAATTATCTCACATCAAAAAATTATAATGAGGTCATTATAAATAAGAGTAATAATTTGTTATTAAATATTAATAAAAAAAATCTTTTGAATCATAAAATGAATTTAAAAAAAAATTTAAGACTATAAACCAAAAATATTATACTCCAATTCTTTAGAAATTCTAAAAATATAAAATTAAAATTTTAAAAAAATTAATAATAAAAATAAAATTATTATTATTATTATTATTATTTTTTGCAAGAAAAGTTATGACTCTTATTCATCCATATAGGGTAGATAAAGAGACTAGTCTTACAAAAGTATAACCCCTAACAAAATTGAACTATACTAATAATTAAACCCAAAACCCCTACTCCGAAGACGAATAATAACTTCAAACTTAATTTGGTTCACTAAAGATATACTAGTCCTATGTTGCCCGGTGAAAATTCTCATATTTCGCTCCATCCAAATACGATACACCGCAGCCCCAATGACACTGCAATACCAATTGTGTTTCCAATGCTTTCTCCTTCGTCTTGCTACGCTCCACTGCAGTTCAGCCCTTGCATCGTTAGATCTTCCCTTCACATCCAGCCAAGTCTTCAATTCTTGCCAAACACTATGAGAATACTTACATTTGAAGAAGATGTGATCATGGCTTTCATTGTCCTCTTTACACAAAATACACCTATTAGTGATATATATTCCTTTAGTCTTCATCATATCCATAGTGGCTAGTTTCTTTTGACAGGCCAACGAAGTAATTATCCCATGTTTAGGAATAATGTGTGGCCCATGAAGAAGATTGAGCCAGCTGCAGACTTTTGACTTCTTGCGAAACCATTCATAGGCAGCCTTGACCTGATATCCCTGTACAGTATACCAACTTTGAACCCTTGCTGTTGTTGCTATCGCAGTACCTTCTCTAGCTTTGATTTCATCTCTTATATACAGAATACTATTAACACAAGAAGTGTACCTATCTTGTTTCTTAAGATCCCAAATTTGCTGCTCACCTAAGATATAGCTTTGCATCCACTTTCCCCATATTCCTCCTCCTCCATTCAAGATTTTCCATAGCCAATGACTAATTAAGGCTTTGTTCCAATCTTCTAAATTTTTGATGTTAAACCCGCCCTCTTCCCATGGAGCGCACATACTCTCCCAACTCTTATAGTAAACACCTCGCTTCTCTTGCCCACCCGACCAAAAATATCTCCTGCATACCTGATTGAGCTTCAATCGAACATTACCTGGCAGCAATGTATTCATGCACCAGTAATTCAGAATGCCAAAGTGCATTGAGTTGATAACTTGGGTTCTTCCTGCATATGATAGGCTTCTTGACCGACCAGTGATTAAGCACATTTTGTACTGCACTAATAAGACCATTATAATGAACAAGACGATTATTGACATCATTTAAAGGCAAGCCCAAATAACGGCATGGAAATTCTCCTGTTTTAAAGCCTGTAGCCTGCAATATTTCTTGCCGAACCTCAAGTCGAACTCCACCGAAATAAATGTCAGTTTTGTCGCAGTTAACGTGGAGACCAGACACTTCTGCAAATCTGTCTAATTCTTTTATCGCAGCATTCACTGAGGGCACATCACCCCTAACAAAAATCATAAGGTCGTCCGCAAAAATTAAATGGTTTAGACCTATCCTCTTACATTTGGGGTGGTATGAGACTTGTGGCTTTCCTATCATACTCCGAAGAAACCTGGACAAAACTTCCATGCTCAAGACAAATATGTAGGGAGATAATGGATCCCCTTGTCGAATTCCACTCTTCCCCTTAAAGAATCCATGAGAAGTGCCATTCATTTTAATAGAGAACCAAGAACCTGTAATACATCCAAGTATCCAAGTAATTAGCTGGGTTGGGAAATTAAATTCCATCAACATAGCTTCAATAAATCCCCACTGTATCGAGTCGAACGCCTTTCTCAAATCAATTTTCATTAAACACCTAGGCGTAATGTATTTCCTTCCATAACCCTTAATTAGGAGCTGTGACAGGGCTATATTTTCATGAATATCTCGACCCTGTACAAACGCCGCTTGCTCTGGACCAACAATTTCATGTATGACCAACTGCAGTCTATTAGTTAAGATTTTAGTGACAACTTTGTATAAGACTGAGCAGCAAGAGATAGGCCGATAGTCTAGCACAGATTGGCAGATTGTCTTCTTAGGAATTAAGGTGATTAAAGTTGCATTTGCTTGCTTTATCAATTTCCCTTTGCGAAAAAATTCATGTACAGCCGCAATGAAATCTTCCTTAATTATAGACCAAGAAGCCTGAAAAAACCCTGATGAGAAACCATCAGGACCCGGGCTTCTATCTACACCAATGGAATATACTGCTCTTCGTATCTCCTCTTCATTTGGAATGATTATAAGAGTCTCCCAATCTTCCACCTTTACTTTAGATCCTTGTAGAGTTCCAAGCTCCGAAGTAATAGTATTTGCTCCCAGAAGGTTCGTGTAATATTGAACAAACCCCTGTGCAACCTCTTTAGGCCCTCTTCGTTTAATTCCATGGCAGTCTTGAATTTCACCCACTACTTGCTGTTGTCGCCTTTCCTTTAGCCTAGAATGAAAAAATTTGGATGAATCATCATCAAAAGCTATACTATCCATCTTTGCTCGCTGCTTAAGGATACTTAGTTCTGCTTGTTTTAGAGTTTTCCCCTTCTGCTGCAACATGTTCTCATTATGAATTAGCATAGCATTCATAGGATCTTTTTGTAAATTCATTTGACAAGCCTCCAACTCTGACTCCAGCTTGAGAATTCTATCTCTAATATTAGAATAGTTCCTTCTATGCATCTCTTTTAGAGCCTGTTTAACATGCTTGAGTTTACTGAATAGACAGTATCCTGCAGTTCCATATACTCGTTTTGCCCAAGCTGCTTGTACAGTCTCCATAAATTTCGGATGAGTAGTCCAGCAATTCAGAAAACTGAACCTCCTTTGAACCTTTTCCTCAGAAATTATATTCACCAAAACTGGTGAGTGGTCAGAAACTCCGGCAGCTAGATATTGAGCATTCGAATTAGGGAAATCCATCACCCACTTATCATTAACCAAAGCTCTATCGAGCCTAGTATAAACCCTTTTTGTAGGATCTTGATTATTCGTCCAAGTAAATTCGCAACCTTGACCACTTAGTTCTTGTAATCCACAGTTGAAAATACAAGAATTAAAGTCTTCCATATCTGCATCATCCGGCAAAATACCTCCAATTTTTTCCTCAATATTCCTAATTATGTTAAAGTCTCCAAGTACAATCCAGTTAGTGATTCCTCCTTTAATTTGGACCAACTGATCCCATAGATCTTCCCTTCTTTTAGCTTCGTTAAACCCATACACCATAGTCACAAAAGCTTCTGCTCCAGTGGCATATGAATTCACTTTACAGTGCATAAATTGGGCATGTTCCCTTAGAACAGAAACCCTAACAGTATTGTAATTCCAGATGGTCCAAATCCTTCCATTATAATGATGTCTATAATTGCATTGCACCGTATAATCTCTGAAAATTATTATTATTATTATTATTATTATTATTATCATCATCATCATCATCATCATCATCATCATCATCATCATCATCATCATTCTTAGAGTAATTGTTCATTCTTAGATATCAACCAAAAAATTAACTCACATCGATAAACTATAAGAAGAAAATTATAAGAAGATGATGAAATACTATATTATAAATAAGAGTAATTGTTCGTCCATAGATATCAACAAAAAATTTAAGAAAGTAAGATTATCAACCACATCGCATGGTATTAAGATTCTAACGTGGTGAGAAGAGTATCTACAAGACTACAATTATAAATATGAAGTCGTAATTTTGAACTTTATTATCATTTCAAATGCATTTATATATAATTGTACTATTATAAATAAGCAAAGGTATGCATCGTTACTTTATGTTCAACATTCATTATAATAACTTGTGCATTGATGATGATAAATTAGTTTCTTATCACATGTTTCATCATTGTTGACGGTAATATGTTTCCATTTTACCAAGTGAATATTTATATCTACGTATATTTATGTGTGAGGAACTTTCATTAGTCTTTTATTCTAATTACAACGCATCATATATAATGCTTATAATTTAATTTGATCTTTATCGTATATATTATCCCTGATTCCTTGAAACACATTTAGGTATATGGATAATATTTCTTTACTATTAGGCATACTCTTAACCTCGACTGACTCTCTACTGTTGTACAATTTCACACATTTATGCAATCATTCAACTTGGTATCCTTATCAACGTCACTAAAAAGTGGTCCGTGCATCGCACCGGCTTTACATCTAGTGAAATAATAAGATTCGTGGTAGAAAATGATTTCATTAGAGTATAAATTTCATATTATTTGTTTTACATTATGTGATGGATTTATTACATATAACAGTTATAAAATTATCCCACATCGACAAATTATAATATGATGATGAAATTCTATAGTATAAATAAGAGTAATCATTCTATAAACCTCAATTAATTATCTGGTGATGAAATTTTATATTATATCAAAAAATTGTGATAAGGTGATGAAATTTTATATTATAAATAAGAGTAATCATTCGGTTTTAAATATCGACCCAGAAAAACTTTTAAATTATCCCACATCGAAAAATTATGATGGGGTGACCGGATTCAATATTATAAATATAAGTAATCATTCGGTTTTAAATATCGTCCAAAAAACTTTTGAGTCTTAAAAAACTTTTAATATATAAGACTCTTAAAAAACTTTTAATATATAAGAGTAAAAATTTAAAATCATCCCACATGATAGTGAGGTGATGAAATTCTATATTATAAACAAAAGTAATGATGTATTTTTTTTAGTCTTAAAAAGAGCTGATGGAAAATTATAAACTTAAATAAATTATCTTACATCGAAAAATTATGATAAATTGATGAATTCTATATTATAAATAAGACTAATCTTTTAATAAGACTACAAACTTAAGTAAAAATAATCTCACAACAAAAAATTATAATAAGGTGATGACACTTTATATTATAAATAATACTCCGTAGTAATCATGTGCTCTTAGATATTAATCAAACATCTTTTGAGTCTTAAAATATATATTAAGACTATAAACTTAAATAAAATTATCCCACATTCGAAAAATTATAAAGTTTCATCAAACATAAATCTTTTGAGTCTAAAAAAAATTGTAAATAAAAAATTATAATAAGATGATGAAATTGAGGTTATGAATTTCTACTAAATAAAAGTAATCATCATTTTTAAATATCTACCAACAAAAAACATTTTTTTTTTAAAAAAACTATGATGGAATTTTATATCATTGTTATTAAAAATTATGATGAGGCCATGAATTTGTAGTCTTATTTTTTTATTTGTCTTTAAAAAACTTTTGAGTTAAAAAAAAGGTCTTAATAAGACTACAAACTTAAAATTATCTCACATCGAAACAATTAAAATAAGTTACGGTGATGATTCTATATTATAAATAAGATTACAAATTTTAGTTAAATTATCTCACTTCGACAAATTATAATAAGGTGATGAATTTCTATATTATAAATAAGACTAATTATTTGTTCATAGATTGCAATCAAAATCTTTTGAGTCTTAAAGAACTCTTAAGACTATAGAGTTAAGTAAATTATCCAACATCAAAAAATTATACTTCCTCCGGTCACTATTTTTTGTCACATTTCATTAAATAGCTCTCACAAATATAAGGTAATGGAGAAAAAAAATAGTGAACAAAGAGAGTATAATAAGACGATAGAATTCTATTATATAAATAAAAGTAACCATTTCTTCAAATTATGATGAGGTGATGAAATTCTATATTATAAATAAGACTAATTATTTGTCCTTAGATATCAACAAAAAAAACTTTTGTCTTAAAAAAAAATTCTTAATAAGACTACAAATAAAGTTAAATTATAATGAGGTGATAGAATTTTATGTAATCTTTTGTTCTTAGATATTTTTTTTTGGTAAAGGGTAAGAATTATATTGAAATATGGTCGTTTTCCAAATACAAACCACAACTCACAATTAACTTCCTAATACAGAATCGCCAACTTAAACGGACTTAATTCCGTAATCGATCTAATATCCTCGTATCCACGCTCGGGATTCTTGTGCCAATGCACCTGAATCTCTCTCGAATCTCAATCTGAACTCTTTGAAGCAGTACAGAAGGACGGTGCACACAAAATTCTAGCCTACAGTTGTTTCGCTCCACCCATAAGACATGCACCAAGGTTAATAATCCTGCAATAACTATTTTCTTCCACAATAATGACCTAGGCTTCCACCTGTTACACCAATCAAGCAATCCCCCTGTAAATCCTTTCACACCAAGCCATTCAAGGGTCATCCTCAAGCTATCATTGCTGATTTTGCATTGGAAGAATAAGTAAGCATGAGTTTCAGGTTGGTCCAAACAGAATAAACAGGTAGGATAAATGTGCAAACCAAACCGCACCAGCCTGTCAGCTGTAAGAAGCCGCTGCTGAGCATAAAGCCAACTAATGAACGAATGCTTAGGCTTACTCATTCGATTCCAAACCAGTACATTCCAGTCCACAACACGCTGCTCTCCTCGGAGCCATTTATACCCCAGGGCTACTGTATACTGCCCATCCTGTGTCAACCAGTCATTGCCCACATACCCAGATTTAAACATCTCCTTTACTTGGCAAATCTTTCTCCAAGTCCAACTACTAGAGTAAGAAGGTTTGTAATCTCGCCAATGATGACCTTTCAAATAAATTGCATTCACCCATCGAACCCATAAGTGGTCCGCCTTGTTAGCAAGCCACCAAGTATACTTACCAATGGTGGCCTTATTCCAAGTAACCCCATCAAGAATGCCAAGCCCCCCATGCCTCTTAGCCTTGCAACAAGTATTCCACTCGACAAGGGAAGCTTTTTCATATGTAGCTTGTCCACACCATAGATAGTTCCTACAAATAGCGGTTATCCTCTTCATCACACCACTAGGTAGGAGAAAGATCCGAGCCCAGTAAGCCTGAATATGCGACATAACCGCTTTGACGAGCACAAGCCGTCCTGCATAACTCAATTTCCTCGAGCCCCACCCTCTTATTCGCTCCACCATCTTCTCAATCAGCTTATTGCAGTCCCCAGGAGACACTCTCTTGTATGAAATCGGGATGCCAAGGTACCTAAAAGGAAAGGCACCTCGACAGAATCCAGTCATACGTAATAATTGTGCAGCAATATCATCAGAGATACCATTCATTAAAATCTCAGATTTTCCTTGATTGATGATCAGTCCAGACGCATGAGAGAAAGTTTGAAATGCCTTTAAAAGAATCCTTACCGAGCTGACATCCCCTCGACAGAAGAACAATATGTCATCCGCGAAGCAGAGGTGATTGAGTTTCACTTGTCTACTGACGGTAGTGTTTGTCGTCAATCCTACCGGTAAAATAATAACCAACTATTCCTAACTGGGTAGCTAGGGTAAGTCGAGTCGATCCACAGGGACGGGGTGTCGGACCTAGGTGTGCTACGGTCTAGGACTAGGTTCGAGACAAGCTAATCTAGGGGAAGGCTAATGTAGACTAAGCTAAGGTCTTTAACATGAACTAACAAGGCTAAACAAGTAACTAATGACAAAAGGAAACTAATAAATCAATAAGAAGAAACTAGGGTTAGGTCGGGTTCATGGATGTCAAGGAGATAAAAAGAAGGAAACGGGGTTACTAGCACGCTTTCGTAGCCTAGGTTCCGATCGGGCTCTCGCTACTTAAACGGCCTAGGGGTCATCCTCACCACGCTCTCGCTACTAGTGAGGGAACCAAACCAACCAACCAAACACACACATACAAGAGAAGAGGCAAGAAAAATAAGGATTGATCGTCTCAAGTCTCACAAGCATTTCATCGAACATGTGGAGTGCAAGGTAAATGGGAAGCAACAAAAACAACATCTAATACCACCCATCTCACCCCAATCATCCCTAATCACATCTAATTCCCCTAATAACCCTAGCAAGAATCTACTCAAACATATCTAATGGAAAACTAACAATAACTAGAGAAACAAGCACAAGAACAACAACATCCATTATGAAGAACAAAAGGGATGCACAACAATCATAAACAAAGATGAAAACTTGATTTGCTATGAAAGATTAAGAGTAAAAGGAGAAGAAATATTATACTAACTAGAAAGGAATGGAAAAGATGAACACTTGCATAAGAGAAAACCCAAACAATTCCACCAAGGTTGTCAATCTTGGTAGATTCTTCAAGAGATCCAATAATACAAGAGTAATCACTAGATTAAGGAGTAATTAAGGACTAATCTAAGCTAATCTAACCTAAAGTAGTCTAGGGTTTAGTGGGTAATGAAGAACATAACATAAGATTACAAGAGGGAGGGGGGGGGGGTATATAAAGGGTTCCAAGAGGAAAGGAGAAGAAAGAAAGCGAAACAGCCCTTCGCTGGGCCCATCCCGGTCGGGATGAGGTGCTCTCGGTTGGGATGAGGTCGGTCCCGATTGGGATGAACTCATCCCGGTCGGTATGGACCCAAAACAACAACCATCTCTTTTGTGTACCTCATCCCGGACGGGATGAGGTCCTTCCCGACGGGGATGGGTCTTGTAGGCCTCCAATATGATCTTTAAGGTCCCTTCTTGCTTCCCATGGGCTTCTCATCGATTCTTGGGGCTCGGGATCGAGTCCAAGGGGCTCGGAATCGGGTCTCAAGATCTCGGGATCGCATCCAAGGCATCGAGCGATCGTTCCTTCTCCTCGTTGGCTCCAAAAGTGTATGAAACGAGTCAGAATCATTCCAATTCTCCATGAACGGTCTCAGGAACCTAAAACGAACTAAAGGAAGCATGAGTAGCCCATAAATCGCTCCAAAGAGCGATTCCACAAGGAAAACGGGACCAAAACATAACAAATAAGCCGCTACAAACTACACTTATCATCTACATAACGGATGATAATTAAATCCATCACACACAGCTATAGCATCAAGTATCCGAGTCACGTATTCCAAACAAATCGTGAAAATAATTGGCGACATTGGGTCACCTTGCCGAATCCTACGCTTCCCATGAAAAAAAACAAACTGAGACCCATTCAAAGACAGTGTATATGCCGGAGTCAAGATGCATTCCATTATCCATCGAATCATTTTAGATGAGAAATTCAAACCCACAAGTATTTGTTTGATAAAACTCCATTCCACCGAGTCATATGCCTTGCTAAGATCGATTTTCATAATACATCTCGGGGAACAACTTCTTCTATTATATAATCTCACTATATCCTGACCGATAAGGATATTATCCACAATGTCCCGCCTTTTAATGAAAGCACTTTGATTGCAACTCACAAGAGAAGGAACTTCTTCCATCAGCCGGTTGCAAATAATCTTGGTGATACATTTATATAACACATTACAACAAGCAATGGGTCTATAATCACTAACATTCTCCGCCCTTTCTTTCTTAGGGATTAGCGAAATTATCGTTGTGTTGACCAGTTTCAGCAACTTACCATTTCTAAAGAAATCCCTGACTGCCTCAATTATGCTAGTACCCACCACCGAGAACGCATCCCTAAAGAAATCACTCGAGAATCCATCCGGCCCCGGGGCTTTGTTAGAAGGAATAGAGAATAGAGCATGTTTGATTTCTTCATCTGAGACATCTCTACTCATTCTAGCCGCTCTCTCCACCTCCAAAAATTTTCCTCGACGAACTATACTCAGATTGACTCCACCTGTTTCATGAGTAGTCCCAAGCACCCTCTCAAAATGTTTTAAGAAGGCATGCTCAATGTCTTTTGGGTTCGTCCACATATCACCATTAGCATCCTTAATTTGGAATACCCTATTATGCGCCCTTCTCCCTTTAATAATACTATGAAAATATGAAGTGTTGTCATCACCCTCATCAATCCATTTACTCTTAGCCTTTTGAGCAAGAAAACTACATCTAGCTTCATCAAGCGTTCGATACGCCTCAGCTGCAGCTTTCTCAGACATTTGAAGGCTTATATCTGCCGGGTCTCGGTGCAGTTGCTGCTTTACTGCAGTGCAACACTTGCTGTATGCTCTATATTGTGAAAGTTTTCCCTATTAAGCTGCTTCAACGGCATCTTGAGACTCGCTAACTTCTTCACCACTTGATACATTGACGTACCAGTTATCTTTTTAGCCCACCAATGCTCAATAATAGATAGGAACGATTCATCCTTCCCCCACATATTGAAGTATTTAAAGGACCCCTTCCTCTTATGTTCTTCTTTCCAAACATCAACTAAACATGGGCAATGGTCATAAAGTCCTTCCGGTAGGATTGTATATGTCCATTTGCCATTCTAGTTACCCACTCATCATTCCCAAGAACACGATCAATCCTACTAAACACCCTATCACCTGGCTCATGCTTATTGTTCCACGTGAAGAAAGCTCCACTAGCAGGCAAATCCCTCAATTCACAATCATCCAGACAACATTGAAAATCAAGTGTTTCAGCCAAGGAGACCATAGATCCAATCCTTTCATCAGTAGCTAGAACATTATTAAAGTCTCCAGCCACTAACCACGGTCCCTTAACCCTCTTTTTCATTTCACAAAGTGAATCCCATAAGAGGGTTCTATCAGCCACCCTATTCTTACCATATACAACAGAATACCACCATCCTAGATTTTTTGGTAGATAAGTAACATAGGAATGAATGACCTGCTCTTCTTTCTTAATGATATCCACTTTAAAGACATTATGCAACCAAACAATCCATATGCGTCCTCCTTCTTTCACATCATTATTAGTAACAAGCTCTCAATGATTCCCTAGACCCTTATGAACCTTATTGATAGAAGGGGTTCTTACTCTAGTTTCTAACAATCCATACAACCCAACCTTATTGTTATGCAAGAACCAACTAATCTCTCGCTGTTTATTCGGGTTGTTTATTCCTCTCACATTCCAAAAACCCAAATTAACCATGATCCTGAGTCTCCAGATCACGGCCAACTGACTGATTATGGTCAACATTCACTGTTAGTCCATTACTTTGGTGTAATGTAGAATTGAGAGCATCATAAAAGGACTTTCCCACTAGACAGGATCCTCCCCTTGGCTATTGTGTTACCCTTGTCACGATTATGGCTGGCGTAATGCTGTTAATTGGTCCTTGTACTGGCATTGGTGTTACCATCTCCTCTTGTATCACTGGCAAAACAGTTTGGCTTGGCTGGATTGGGCGCCATACTTTAGTATTCTTTTTCACTTCTTTCCTGCAATCCTTGGTCTCATGTCCAACCCCATGGCATTTTGCACATTGATAAGGCTTCCATTCATAATGCACATTCAATGTATGTTTAGAATCAAGCTCATCATGGAATGTTATAGTATCAGGTAGTACCGCACCAAACTTCATCTCTACCATGACTCGAGCATACCCAATAAAGTTCTTCTCCTTTGTAGCAACATCTGATTGCACAGGTTTGCCAACTAATGCAGCAATTTTCAGCAGCGCATTGCCCCAAAATTTCAAGTTCAGACCATAGAACCGAATCCAGATTGGCACTACATCTAGCCCTTCCTTCTCAAGCTTAATCGAGGGGGTCCATTTCTTAACAACAAGAGGTTTGCTATCAAAAAACAGATGCCCCTGCGATAATACTTGCTCCATCTTTTCCTGGCTTTTGAACTTGACAATGGCAACCCCATTCGGCTTAAATGAGATTTTCTCAATATCCTTCTCAGACCATACTCTCTTCAGGAAACCCCCCATAACATGCCATGGTGGGTTAGCTCCTAACACATAACAGATTATAGAATTATTCCAATATTCAATCTCACCTTTAACATCTTCATGAGTTAGTCGCAGTCCCCCTGAGCTCTCTCTAGTTCGCTGTCTCCATGAAATCTCTAGCCAACCCAGTTGAGAATCCACCAACTTATCCAATTCCTGATGATTAAAAGCAGTGACATCTTCATCTGATTGCAAAACGTCCTCAATCCGCTCATCTTCATCAATCTGAGCTTGCTGTTTACCTTTATCTCGTTCATACGTACTCCTCTTCTCACTATATTCTTTATTATTTGATTTATTACTATTAGATTTTGTGGAATTATTATTGTAATGTCTAATATTTTGTTTTTTATGTGATATACTAGTCCTAGATTTACCCTTCTTGGATCTTGCCATTGCTGAAAACAAGGAAGGTTTTTCTAGGGTTTTCTCTCTCTAAGTTTCATTGAGTTTTGTTCTTAGATATTAACCAACCATCTTTTGAGACTGAAAAAAGTTTAAAAAAAGTTCTAAGACTAAGATTATATAGTTAAAGTATAATTATCCCGCATCGAAAAATTAAGATAGGTTGATTCTATATATTATAAATAAGTGTAATCATTCGTCTATAAATAAAAGTACTTAATTAGACTATATCTAAATTTAAATAAACTTAAGTAAAATTATTCCACATTGAAAAATTATAGTAAGGTGATTTTTTTTATTATACAAATAAGAGTAATCATTCATCCAATATTATAAACCTAAAATTATCCCACATTGAAAAAAATTAAAATAAGGTGATGATTCTATATTATAAATAAGAGTAATCATGCGTTTTTCTGGGTCTTAAAAGCAGATCTTAAAACTATAAACCTTTAGTAAATTATCCTATATCGAAAAATTAAGATGAGTCAATAGAATCTTATATTATAAATAAGATTAATCTTTCGTTCTTAGATATCAATCAAAAAAACTTTTGAGTCTTAAAAAGTCTCTTAATAAGACTACAAATTTAAGTAAAAATAATCTCACATTGAAAAATTATAATAAGGTGATGAAACTTTATATTATAAATAAGAGCAATCATGTGTTCTTTTGAGTTTTAAAATTAACTCTTAAGACTATAAATTCAAATGAAATTAAGTTTGATTACTAATATCATGTGATCATCTTATTTATTGTAATGACATAGTTTGATTACTTTCTTATTTAACGAATGTACATCATCAATGTAATTAAGTCAACTAATCCGTGCAACGCACGGGTTTTAATCTAGTATAAGCTATTTTGAGGATTCTGATCTCGATCGTTAGTTGGGCCAAGAATGGATGGCTCATGAAGAATTGGAAAGCCCAGTAGAAGACACGGAGCGAGGAAACAACGAAGGAAGCCGTGAAGAGAAATAGACGGCCAGGCAAGTCGCATGAAGACCAGGCGAGTCGCGCA
This sequence comes from Agrostemma githago, assembly GCA_958450325.1. Lineage (NCBI taxonomy): Eukaryota > Viridiplantae > Streptophyta > Magnoliopsida > Caryophyllales > Caryophyllaceae > Agrostemma > Agrostemma githago. The sequence goes on from OY288254.1 coordinate 52,231,024, forward strand.
AATCTCGCGCTGGTCGCACGGATGCCTGTTTCCGTGACGCGTCTCAGCCTTATTCCACCTTAATTTATTACGTTTAGAAGACTTTGTTTTATTTAGGAAACTTTATATCTTTCTATTTTATTATTATTATTATTAGGAGACTAGTATTAGGTTAAGGGAAGTGATTGATTTTTCACAATTCATCATCATCATCACCTTCAATTAGGAAAAAAAGGAGAAGAAAAACCCTAGCATATGCAACTAATTTCTTCTTCTCGGATTAAGATTTGAAGCTTCTAATTATTCAATTGTGAGACTTTAATTCCTCTTTATTCTATCTCTTGAGTATTGTTATTTCTCCGTTCATATTTGCATGATTGTTGAATGTTTAGATTAAAGTAGCTAATTAATCTTTGCAATTTTCAGTCTATTGTTATTCTAGCGATTGAATCCCTAATTGTTCAAACCCGTTAGATAAAGTAACGATCTTTGGCCTTAATATTGGATGTGTTTCATCATATCTAGGTTAGAGAGAGATTTAACTTGTGATTCGAACTAATAATCGCATCTTTTATTGGTCGTCACTTCTATCGTTCTCTATTCGTTAATGCTATTATTGAATTAAACTTAATCGCGTGTATTAGGTTGTTTGATAATTAGGTTATTTGATTATCGCGTTTCGAGTCAAATAATATTCACGTGAGATTCGGGATTTACTTCCCACGATAGTTTGCTCAAGAGTTAGGAGAAAGTTGTTAGTCTATGATCAATTTGATAATTAGTTGTGGAAATTCTTACCCGAGATCGTTTTAATCATCTGAACTCATTCATTATTATTATTGATTTCGTTATTTGCTTATTAGTTAGTTTTAGTTACTTCAATCACCCAATCACCCCCATTCTTAGTTATTAATTTCTATTTTTAATTCACTTAAATTACTTCGCCCTCTCTGTGGACCGACCCTTATTTCCCTACACTATTGTTTTAGTTTTGTGGTTATAAGTGCATAAATAATATCTTTGGGAGCATACGACTTCGGCTCACCAAATTTTGGCGCCGTTGTCGGGAAAGGCAATAGTTAATTTTTGTGTTAATTTTTATTTTATTTTTATTTTAGGTACGCTAGCATATGCATAATACTCGTTCCACTAACAATCCACTCGAGCCCTTCGATTCAGAGATCGAACGTTCAATTTTCAGGTGGAGACAGTGTGATGATAGCAAATTGGTCATTTTTCAGCAGCCCGAGCCCGAAAGTGATCTAGATTCGATACCGGACTCTGTACCCGAATCTGAGGACGGAGTAATTATGGCGAGAGAAACACGTACTCTTAAGGAGCTCACAGCTCCTGATCTTGCGGTTCAACCGTTGTTTCCAGTTCTAGCCGAGGGAGCCACTTTTGAATTGAAATCTACCCACTTTCAATGGAACAAGCATCGAAGACCCGAATAAACGTATTTCGGATTTCCATATTGTGTGTTCTAGTATGAAGCCGGCTAGGGTGACTGACGAACAACTTCAGCTACGAGCTTTTCCCTTTTCATTGAAGGGAAACATAAGAGACTGGTTGTACTATTTACCACCTAATAGTGTCACAACTTGGGTGGATATGAATAAGGCGTTCCTAGAGAAGTACTTCCCATCGTCCCGTTCCGCACACTTGAAGAAAGCCATTAGCAATGTGGAACAACGAGACGGGAAAACCATGTACGAGTTCTATGAGAGATTCAAGCAATTATGTGCTAGTTGTCCCTATCATGGGTATTCGGACCAGGATCTTATCTTATATTTCTGTGGTGGACTTACACCCGAGGATAGTCGCATGATTCATTCGGCTAGTGGCGGTGGTATAGTGAACAAGAACCCGACACAAGCATGGAATATTATTAGTGATCTAGCGGAAAGTTCGAAGGATTATGCTAGGAGAAATTCGAAGCGCGTTGTAAGCTCATTGAACCCTATTTCAAACCATGAAGATAAAGTCGATAGTTTAACATCGGCGATCCAAGCTATGATGGGAGGTAGGCAACATGCTACGGTGTGTGGTATATGTTCCACGGAGGGACGTCATAGTGATTTATGCCCTTATGTGCAAGAGAGTGGTTCCGAGGAAGTGCATGGTGTTTGGGATAACACCTCGAACAAGAAGAAATGGGATCCTTACTCCGAAACTTACAATGAAGGATGGAGAAGTCATCCTAACTTTCGATGGGGTAATTTTAAAGGTCAACAATTATATGGCCCTCCTAGAGGTCAATTCATTCCACGACCTCAAGGACAACAGTTCACATCACAGGTTCCACAACAACAAGCAACACCGAGTTCATCAATGTCCACGAAGGACATGATTCAGGCACTCACTGTAAGTGTTACTCAAGATCAAGCGGAAAACAAGCAAAATTTCAAGAATCTTGAGACTCAAGTGAGTCAACTGGCAACCGCGATTAATCGGTTAGAAGCGGGACAAACGGGTGGCCTACCATCTCAAATGGTAGAAAACCCAAAGAAGAATGTGAGTGCGGTGTCTTTGAGAAATGGAAGACAACTAGTAGAGGTCGAGAAGCTTAAAGCTAGATCCTAGGAAGTTGCTATCCAAGAGGAAGATAAGATTGTCATTGATGATGGGAGTGCACATGTGATCGAAGATGAGAAAGTGGTGTCGAGTTCTACGGTGAAGGCACCATCAGTTCAAATCCACGATCCTCCACCACCTTTCCCAGATGCATTGAAGGATACTCGTAAGAAGGAGCATGATAATGATGTTTACGAAACCTTTCGTAAATGTGAGGTAAATATTCCCCTTTTAGAGTTACTTAAAAGTGTCCCTCGATATGCAAAGTTTTTAAAAGAACTTTGTACCATAAAGAGGAATAATAGGCTTAAGGGAATCGAGAAGGTGAAGGTAAGTGAACATGTTTCGGCCATGTTTCCACGTAAATTGCCCACTAATTGTGGAGATCCGGGAATGTTCACAATACCTTGTACTATAGGAGACACCAAATTTCATAGAGCTATGATAGATTTGGGTGCTTCGATTAATGTGCTTCCGTATTCTATCTATCAGTCACTTAAACTTGGACCTATGAGTAAAACTAATATTGTCATTCAACTAGCGGATCGGTCCAATGTTTATCCTAAGGGAGTCATATAAGTTGTCTTGGTCATGGTTGATAAATTGATTTTCCCTGCGGATTTTTATGTGCTAGACATGGAGCACGATAGACATGCTGCCCGTATACTGTTGGGGAGACCATTTATGAAAACTGCGAAAACTAAGATTGATGTTTGCAGTGGTTCTCTTACTATGGAGTTTGATCGTCAGGTGGTGGAGTACAATATCTTCAATGCTATGAAATTCCACACCGAGGACCATTCTTTATGTCTTATTGACGTGTTTGAGCCATTAGTGTAGGAAACTTTCGATTTGGATAACCCAGATGAGTTGCAAGTCGTGATTTAGAACGGTATAGCAGATAAGAAGTTTGATGATTTAGTATCTGCTAACTTGCAGGAAACAGCAGCTGAGTTGGCCGGAGTGTCCTTCGTGCACACGGTTCCACCTTCATTACAACTAACTGTGCCTCGTGACACTTTGTTACCATCTATTTTGCAGGCACCAGTTGTAGACCTGAAACCACTCCTGGATCACTTGAAGTATGTGTTCCTTGGTGAGGGAGATACATTGCCTGCAATTATTTCTAGTAAGCTCACCAAGGAACAAGAAAAGAGGATGGTGGAGGTGTTGAAGGAGAATAAGCAAGCTATTGGTTGGACCATTGCCGACATCAAGGGCATAAGTTCATCGACTTGTATGCATCGGATTTTGCTAGAGGATGAGGCAAGACCGGTAAGGCAACCGCAGCGAAGGTTGAACTCTCCTATGATGGAGGTTATGAAGAAGAAGGTATTGAAGCTTCTGCAAGTAGGTATGATCTATCCTATTTCTGATAGCAAGTGGGTTAGTCTCACTCAGGTTGTCCCTAAGAAAAGTGGGGTCACGGTTGTAGAGAATAAGGATGGGGATTTAGTACCTACTCGAGTCCAGAATGGATGGAGAGTGTGTATAGATTACCGTAGGATGAACACGGTAACTAGGAAAGACCATTTTCCTCTCCCTTTCATTGATCAGATGCTTGAGAGACTCGCAGACAAAGCATATTACTGCTTCTTGGATGGTTATTCGGGCTATTTTCAGAAAGCAATTGCTCCTGAGGATCAGGAGAAGACTACTTTTACATGCCCTTTCGACACATTTGCATATCGACGCATGCCGTTCGGATTATGTAATGCACCCGCAACATTTCAGCGCTGCATGATGAGTATTTTCTCTGAGTATATGGAGAATTTTATTGAGGTGTTTATGGATGATTTTACTGTGCATGGTAATTCTTTCGATGCATGTTTACATCATTTATCACTTTTTTTGAAGCGTTGTGTTGAAACTAACCTTGTACTTAATTCTGAGAAGTGTCACTTTATGGTTGAGCAGGGTATAGTTTTGGGACATGTTGTGTCGGGTAAGGGGATCGAGGTAGATAAAGCAAAAGTTGATACAATTAAGACTCTACCTTACCCTACTAACATGTGCGAAGTTCGCTCCTTTCTTGGACATGAAGGTTTTTACCGAAGATTTTTTAAGGATTTTTCCAAGATTGCACAACCATTGTGCAAATTGTTGCAAAAGGAGGTTGACTTCGTTTTTGATGATGCGTGCAAGAAGGCAATTGATGAGTTGAAAACTCGTCTCACAACCGCCCCGATTATTCAAGCCCCTAATTGGTCTCTTCCTTTTGAGATCATGTGTGACGTAAGTGATTATGCTTTAGGGGCGGTCTTGGGTCAAAAGGATGGGAGAGCTTCTCATGTTATTCATTACGCTTCTATGACCCTTAATGATGCACAACGCAATTACTCTACTACTGAGAAAGAAATGTTGGCGGTAGTCTTTGCTTTAGAAAAATTTCGTTCTTACTTGCTTGGTACTAAAGTTATTATTTATTCAGATCATGTTGCGCTTCGTTACTTGATGATGAACAAGGAGGCCAAGCCGAGGCTAATCCGTTGGATTCTCCTCCTTAGTGAGTTCGATATTGAAGTGAAGGACAAGAAAGGTGCAGAAAACGTGGTTGCGGAGCACTTGAGTCGGTTAGTTCAGAATGATGATGACCATGACCATGGTTTGGAATCGGTAAAGGAAATTTTTCCCGATGAAACTTTATTTGCTTTACGTACTCTAGAACCTTGGTATGCAAATATTGTTAATTATTTGGTCTCTAACAAGTTTCCAACTCGTTTTTCTAAAGCTCAGAAAGATAAGATTCGCAGTGACGCAAAATATTATGTGTGGGATGACCCCTACTTGTGGAAACATTGCTCTGATCAAATCATTAGGCGGTGTGTTTCTGAGAGTGAGATGTCCTCTACTCTCACCTTTTGTTATTCTCATGCATGTGGTGGACACTTTGGCTCCAAGAGAACAGCGAAGAAGGTACTCGATTGTGATTTTTACTGGCCACATCTGTTTCGAGATGCGCATGCATTTTGTAAGTCCTGTGACAACTGTCAAAGGGTGGGGAACATATCCCAACGAAATGAAATGCCCCAAACCCCTATTATTTATTGTGAAATATTCGATGTGTGGGGGATTGATTTCATGGGACCGTTTCCTAACACTTCTGGATTTATTTATATATTACTCGTTGTTGATTACGTGTCGAGTGGGTAGAAGCGATACCCACGAAAACTGATGACTCTAAAGTGGTTGCAGATTTTATCAAGTCTTTCATATTTGTTAGGTTTGGTTTTCGAGAGCCATAATCAGTGATCGTGGAACGCGTTTCTGCAATAGAACCATTGGCGCTTTGTTGAAAAAAATACTTTGTGACCCACAAAGTATCGACCGCGTATCACCCGCAAACTAACGGGCAAGCCGAGGTGTCAAATAGAGAGGTAAAATCTATTTTGGAAAAGACGGTTAATCCGAATCGGAAGGATTGGAGTCAACGCTTAGAAGATGTGTTGTGGGCATATCGGACCGCTTACAAGACACCCATAGGGATGTCTCCATATCAGTTAGTTTTTGGAAAACCGTGTCACTTGCCTGTAGATTTAGAACATCGAGCTTATTGGGCGATCAAGAGCTTAGCTTAGTTGGAGCGGGTGAAAGCCGGAAATTGAAGATACAAGAACTTGAGGAGATTCGGAATGATTCTTATGCAAACGCGGCGATTTACAAGGAAAATACGAGACGTTTACATGACAAAATGATATCGAGAAAAGAATTCATTGTTGGTAAAAAAAGTGCTCCTTTTTCAATCACGTCTCAAGCTATTTCCCGGTAAACTACGTTCACGTTGGGTAGGACCATATGAAGTTACGGATGTATCACATCATGGAGCTATTGAGATACGTAGCTTGGATACGAATAAGGTTCTGAAAGTGAACGGTCAACACTTAAAACCGTATTATGAGGGGTTCCGAGTTGAGACGGTGGAGAGTTTGACTCTCTACGAGCCCATTTATGAAGATTAACTCACCTCGCCACTTAGTCGAGCGAACGACTTTAAACAAAAGCGCTTTCGGGAGGCAACCCGTGTTTTGTAGAACTTTCTTGTAAAATTTTGTTTTACGGGTCATAGGTCGTAGTATTAGTTTCATTATTTTCCTTAATAGTTTGTTTCTTTTATTTACTTAGTTTTATTACTAACTTTTCATGTTATGATAGGTAAGGAGAGTGTCGATTTTCCAGGGGACTGGGCGACTTGCATAAGCCTTGGGCGACTAGCATGGAGACCCCTTGAAATCAATGCAAAAATTGAAGAAAAATCGAAAAGGGGACGAAGTTCCAGGCATTGGCGCGAGTCACGTGGCCTCTATGCGACTCCCGCAGATCCTCTCTCTCAGGTTAGTTTATTATTATTCTTTTTTTTTAAAAAAAAGAAAAAATTAAAATCAAAAATTCGAAAACAACTGATATACCCGACGCCCTCTTCCCCTTCATCTTTCCCCAATTCAATCTCACCTTCCCCAAGTTCAAAAAAAAAAAACCCTAATTTCCCCTTTTCCTAATTCAATCTCAAGAACCCTAAATTCAGTATCCCCAAATTCAAATCCCTAATCTACTCCATACTCCCCTTTCCCTCGCTCTTCTCAGATCTCCATTATCTCTGTCTCGATCCATCGCCGTCGTCTGTTTGTGTCGCCGGTGCTGCTGCCGGTCAGGGGTCTGGGTCGTCAGACGAGTCGCATAGTTTGTCGGGCGACTCGCGTGGGTCCTGTCGTTGTATGTCGCTGGTGCTGCTGCCTGTCTGTGTCGCGTGGGTGCTGTCGTCGGCCTTTCTGTCTCCGGTCTCAGTTGCTGCCGTAGTCTGTCACTGGTTAGTCTTCGTTTCTATGTCTATAGAATTTTTAAGTTCCTAGCTCCCGTCCTTTCACTCTTTTTTGTTGCACCTGTAATTCCGTAATTTATGTGCTGTTTATGAGTTGCTAATTCTGAGTTTGGGAAATTCTGGCGTCTGAGTCGATTTCTGTCTATCCCGTGTGATATAAGCAAGCCCAGTTGTAGTCGAAATCCCGTTTGGTCATTGAATTCCAGGTCAAGTCCGTCATGGTCCGTCTACTTGTTTGGGCCTGAGTCGGGTGTCTTCCGAGTTCACAGTTTACATATTTTAGGTAGTTTTCACTATTTAGTGTCGGCTATCATAGGAACTCTTGAGTCATGGCCCCGAAAAAGCAAAAGACAACCGCGGTTGATTATATGGGGTGTAAGAATTTTTGAGTGCGAAACAGAAATCGGTATGGCGCCAACTATTTGATCGAGTTATTATGTCGACTAAGTTTGTCGATAATTTGGCATTGGAGACGCTCGGGATTATTGATGAGGTGTTGACGTTATTGACTCGTATTGGGTTAGCAAACTTTTACGATATGCACGCGAACATGTATAAGCGCTACACATTTGAGTTCTTGTCCACCTTAGAAGTCCATCGTGATGACGACCCCCCTCACATTACTTTTCATCTCGGAGATTCAGAACGAGATGTAGATTTCACGGAATTGAGGGAGGCGTTGGGTATAGCACCGAGAGGGGGGACGGAATTTCTGACCCCGACTACGCGTATGATGGATGAGTTTTGGAAGAAAATAGCTGGGAGTGCTTATGAGGGGGCTAAGAATGCTGATATTATTCATCCTGCCCTTCGTTATATGTTCACCGACTTTTGAAATCCACATTTCTTTGCAAAGGTGAACCGACACATCTACCTAGGGCTAATTTGATGTATTTGTGGGCCATGATGCCCGAATGTTTGGGAACCCCGGATTGGCTCGATATATTCTTGAATTGATGTGAGAAGCACCAGAAGGCGGTCTCGGGGAATATTCCGATGGGCGGTATGGTTAGGCCCTGTTCTTTTCGGCTGAAACAGGGCTAAGCTGAGCTGAGCTGGTCTGATAAGAGTTGAGCTGGTCTGATATGAGCTGAGCTGGACTGATAGAAACTGAGCTGAATTAAAAGAAACTAATATCTAATTATATGAATTATCTAATAATATTTTAAAAAATGAAAAAAAAATATAACACCAAATAATAATAACAATTTAAATAAAATAATAATAATAATAATAATAATAATAATAATAATAATAATAATAATAATAATTAAATAAATTAATAATAACAACAACAACAACAACAACAACAACATAGTACTCTCTCTAATTCATTTGATTTCTACTTTTGTTTTTTCATACATGACAATAGTAAAATTTGTTATGTATATATCTTTGATTACGTAATATACAAAATTTTATATTTTGATATTCTTAAATTTTAGGGTTATTTCATAACAATAATACCAACTATGGGGGTGCTTCTTATATTAATAAAAAGTATACGTAATCCCGTTTTAATATCAACTATCCTCTCATTAATCTCTCTTTATAACCAATGCCTTTTTTTACCTGTAAAACCGGTAATTGTGACCTGCTAGGTTTTGGTGCGCCTCTTCTTCTTCTTCCTCCCCTTTATATTCATCAAATTAAAAGTCATCCTCCATTATCAACCTTCAAAACCCTCATTGATACAATGAGATGTGGTTATTCATCTGGATCCTCCTCTAATTCGTATCCTTCAAATGTCAGATTTTTTTTTTGCAAATGTCAGATGCTCTAATTTATTTACCACAATTTCAAAAAATTTAAGAAAAGCAATGGCGATAGGAGATGTCGAGTTCAACAATGGCGAGAGAAGAGTACGTAGTAACGAGAGAGGAAGTGTACAGAGTATGGTGGGAGGGGACTTTAATTCAAAAAGAAATTAAAAGAAAAAGGGAACCGGCTCATCAGGTAGCTGGTAACTTGTTCTAAAGAGAGATTAATGTGGGGATAGTTCATATTAAAATGGGATTACGTATAGTTGGTATTAATATAAGAAGCACCCCCATAGTTGGTATTATTGTTATAAAATAACCCTAAATTTTAATACAATACAAATAATACTCACTTAAAAATAGTGTAAAAAACGTAAAGTAATTGTAATGTCATTGAGACAGAGTTGTAAATATTTGAATGTAATATCTATTTCAAGACCTAAAAATATTATAGAGTGCATAATGATATTAATTAATAATTGTTATAATAATGATGATAAAAAAAATAGAAAATAATAATAATAACGATAATAATAACAATGACGATGATGACGACGACAACGACGTTGACGGATGATAATAATAATTTTTTGTTATTATTACCATAAAGATATGTGTAATAAAAATAACAACAACAATATTATTATTTATTTTTTTATGAAAAGAAACTTGCATTAATATCTAAATGCCATAATAATAACAACAACAACACCACCAACAACAACAATAATAATAATAAGACCTTATTGTAATTTATTTCGATCTTAATGCAACTCCCATTTCATATAATTAAATAAATAATAATAATAATAATAATAATAATAATAATAATAATAATAATAATAATAATAATAATAATAATAATAATAATAATAATAATAATAATAATAATAATAATAATAATAATAATAATAATAATAATAATAATAATAATAATAATAATAATAATAATAATAATAATAATAATAATAATAATAATAATAATAATAATAATAATAATAATAATAATAATAATAATAATAATAATAATAATAATAATAATAATAATAATAATAATAATAATAATAATAATAATAATAATAATAATAATAATAATAATAATAATAATAATAATAATAATAATAATAATAATAATAATAATAATAATAATAATAATAATAATAATAATAATAATAATAATAATAATAATAATAATAATAATAATAATAATAATAATAATAATAATAATAATAATAATAATAATAATAATAATAATAATAATAATAATAATAATAATAATAATAATAATAATAATAATAATAATAATAATAATAATAATAATAATAATAATAATAATAATAATAATAATAATAATAATAATAATAATAATAATAATAATAATAATAATAATAATAATAATAATAATAATAATAATAATAATAATAATAATAATAATAATAATAATAATAATAATAATAATAATAATAATAATAATAATAATAATAATAATAATAATAATAATAATAATAATAATAATAATAATAATAATAATAATAATAATAATAATAATAATAATAATAATAATAATAATAATAATAATAATAATAATAATAATAATAATAATAATAATAATAATAATAATAATAATAATAATAATAATAATAATAATAATAATAATAATAATAATAATAATAATAATAATAATAATAATAATAATAATAATAATAATAATAATAATAATAATAATAATAATAATAATAATAATAATAATAATAATAATAATAATAATAATAATAATAATAATAATAATAATAATAATAATAATAATAATAATAATAATAATAATAATAATAATAATAATAATAATAATAATAATAATAATAATAATAATAATAATAATAATAATAATAATAATAATAATAATAATAATAATAATAATAATAATAATAATAATAATAATAATAATAATAATAATAATAATAATAATAATAATAATAATAATAATAATAATAATAATAATAATAATAATAATAATAATAATAATAATAATAATAATAATAATAATAATAATAATAATAATAATAATAATAATAATAATAATAATAATAATAATAATAATAATAATAATAATAATAATAATAATAATAATAATAATAATAATAATAATAATAATAATAATAATAATAATAATAATAATAATAATAATAATAATAATAATAATAATAATAATAATAATAATAATAATAATAATAATAATAATAATAATAATAATAATAATAATAATAATAATAATAATAATAATAATAATAATAATAATAATAATAATAATAATAATAATAATAATAATAATAATAATAATAATAATAATAATAATAATAATAATAATAATAATAATAATAATAATAATAATAATAATAATAATAATAATAATAATAATAATAATAATAATAATAATAATAATAATAATAATAATAATAATAATAATAATAATAATAATAATAATAATAATAATAATAATAATAATAATAATAATAATAATAATAATAATAATAATAATAATAATAATAATAATAATAATAATAATAATAATAATAATAATAATAATAATAATAATAATAATAATAATAATAATAATAATAATAATAATAATAATAATAATAATAATAATAATAATAATAATAATAATAATAATAATAATAATAATAATAATAATAATAATAATAATAATAATAATAATAATAATAATAATAATAATAATAATAATAATAATAATAATAATAATAATAATAATAATAATAATAATAATAATAATAATAATAATAATAATAATAATAATAATAATAATAATAATAATAATAATAATAATAATAATAATAATAATAATAATAATAATAATAATAATAATAATAATATTACTATTATTTTTTTTTTTGCAAGAATTTTATGACTCTTTTATTCATCAATATAGGGCAAATATAAGAGACTAGCCTTACAAAAATAATATCCCCTATAACATGTATAAGACATGTACTTATAACAGAAATCGTAATGCTATGTTTCTACTTCTTAACAAGGTAAAAACTTCAAATTTTATGCACTGAATCAAATATTTGCAAGGTCTCTCAATGTTGTTGAAAATTCTCGAGTTTCATTCACTCCATATGTGATGGATAGCAGCGGCTAATGTAGCAGTAAACCAAGCCTGTTTCCAATGTCGGTTAACTCGTCTAGACCTAGCCCAGTACAATTCTGTATTAAGATCATTACTTCTGCCCTCTATCTTCATCCATAGAAGCAGATCTTGCCAGATAGTAGAAGCATAAGTGCAATGGAAGAAGAGATGCTTATGAGATTCAGCCTTCTCTTTGCACAAAACGCATCTATTGACGATGTACTGCCCTCTCACCTGCAACTTGTCGATGGTAGCCAGACATCCTTGCGCTACCAAAGACCCAATTATGCCATGTTTAGGAATAACCTCTTTCCGTTTCATCAACTTCAACCACCTCTTCGCTGTGTACTTCTCCCTAAACCATTCATAGGCTAGTGCAACCTTGAACTTACCATATTGAGTCCAGCTGTTCAGTAACTTATTTGCCATATCCTCACTGCCTTCCTTCAGAAGAATTTCTTCTCTAACTCGAATAATGCTTTTCAGAGTAGCAGTAAATCGCTCCTTTGATTGAATATTCCAAATATTTTGTTTGTCGAGAATGTACAATAGATTCCAATTGCTCCATAGCCCTTCATCCTTGTTGCTTAGCTTCCATAACCAATGACAAATCAAAGCTTTATTCCATGCTTGTAAGTTCTTCACATTGAAACCCCCCTCTTCCCATGGTGAGCAAATGTTGTCCCAACTTTTGAATATAAGTGACTTGTTTGCTAAAGTACCTGTCCAAAAGTAATTCCGACAAAGCTGCTTTATTTTATTCAAAGCATTCAAAGGGAGTAGAGCGTTTGCACACCAATAGTTCATAATGCCGAATACCACTGAGTTTATGAGCTGAAGTCGTCCTGCGTATGATAAGCAAGTGGCAGACCAATTGGTCATAGCATCCTGTATCTTATGGAGCAAAACCAAGTAATGCTCAAGTCTATTATTAATGTCATTCAGAGGGATCCCTAAATATTTACATGGGAAGCTTCCTTGAGTAAATCCAGTAGCATCCAAAATTTCCTTCCTAATGTTCTCCTTAATTCCACCAAAATATATATATTTGTCTTTTCTCTATTTTCTTGCAGTCCAGATTCCTCAGCAAATGCCTCCAGAACTGTAAGCACAGCTTTAACAGAGGGAGTATCTCCCCTCATAAACACCATCAAGTCGTCCGCAAAAATCAGATGATTTAATCTGAGTTTTCTGCACTTTGGATGGTAAGAGACTTGAGCTTGATTATTTATCATCCTTAGCCTCCTTGATAATACCTCCATACTTAACACAAAGAGATATGGAGATAAGGGATCTCCATGTCGAATACCGCTCTTTCCTTTAAAGAATCCGTGAGAGCTGAAATATTACTGTTATTATTATTATTATTATTATTATTGAAATATTATTTTAGGAGCTGAAAATATTAGAGCTGGGCTGAAAATATTAGGGCTGAGCTGAGCTGAGCTTATAGGAGCTGGGATGAGCTGATAAAAGCTGGGCTGAGCTGGTCTGAAACAGGCTGAAAATAAGCTGAAAAGAACATGGCCTTACTCATCTAGCTCAGTATCTTGGCCTACCCAAGATGACGGATTCTCCTGTCGTAGGTGATATTACTATTAGTATAAAGTTCATAGAGAGTTGTTCTATGATTTCGCGACCGATTGCTAAACACTACCTAATATGGACGCTCGACACGTCCCACCAGCATTTCATGATTTTGCCTCGTCCAGATGGGAAATCGTTACCATTGGGGCCTACTACGGCTGCGTTTTACCTTCCTCATGATGAGGAATTTCCTAGACCAACTACCGAGCCTAGTGCCCCGGTTGTGGAGGAGCCCGAGAGTACATCTGATTTTGATCGTTGGAGCGATTGGCGCGAAGCAATAGAAAATCGAGTGGAAGAATCTGTTGACAACAGTAGGTTGGCCACTGAATTCGGTCGGTGCATGAATCTGTTACAATTGAAGTTGCATCCTAATGACTACTCGGAGCCATCTCCCGAGTTTTTTAGAGAGCTTGCAGCCCGTGAGCAAGCGAGATCATCTAGGAGGGCGGCACGTGAGGCTAAGTCACGTGACGCCGGCTCCTCTTCTCTCTCTTGAACCCCGAGGTATTTCTCTTCCCATTTCTGTTATTGTCCTTAGTTCACACATTCGAGGACGATGTGTTATTCAAGCGTGGGGAGGGAAATTATCTTGTTGTATATATTAGTTATTTCATAATACGTGTAATCCCCTAGAAATTCTAACGCAATACAGTGGCGGAAACACTGTAGAGTGGGATTAAAAACACACTGACAAACTATATCGTATTAAAAGAAATGGTAAGTAAATACAAAGACCTCTTTTTACAAAAGGGCTAAAAGTAAAATCTCAAAACGGGTTTATACAAATCCATAAATAAACATGAATGAATAAGGAAGAGTAGGATCCACGCTACTCGCTAGCTCACACCCAAAACCCAGCAGCAAATACCTGTCATGTTATAAACATAACAGCCACGTCAGTGGGGGAGTAACTTGACATTCTCCCAGCCATATTATATCATATGGAAAGTAATAGTATTATTATATTAAAATAATTAAAATGGAAAATATTAAATGATATAATAAAAATAAGCTTTCGGACAAATCTTAAAATATTGGAACAATAAAATAAGAACAAGTTTTCAGAAGAAAACTTCAAATATTTGGCAACCTGCAAACCAAATTGTATCGATAATAATAAAAATATTCAAAATGGCGTTATGGAAATTCGATCAGTGTGCACAAGGCTAGACTTTCACTAAGGATAATACTGGAAACTAGTTTCGAGATCTGTAGACTTAACTTATAACAGAATTCAGTCTCTAACTAGGCAACTCAACTATAACAGGACTGCGTGCAGCGAGGTCCTGGTTTAAGTAGTATACACCCCTCCTGGATACAAACCATATCCAGTTCAACCCGACGCGACTTACTGATGGGAGGGATTTGCCGTGGATCCCGCCACCAAATAATAACCAACTAACCTAAGCTGGGTAGCTAGGGTAAGTCGGGTCGATCCACAGGGACGGAAATGGGTTTAGACTAATGGGTGCTACGGTCTAAGACTAGGTTCGAGACAAGCTAATCTAGGGGGAGGCTAAGGACAAGGCCAAGGTCTAAAACACGGAAAAGGAAGACAAAACAAGTAACTAATGACTAAAGGAAGCAAAGATAACAATAAGAAGGAAAACTAGGGCTAGGTCGGGTTCATGGATGCAAAGGAGACAAAAAGGGAAAAACGGGGTTACTAGCGTGCTTTCGTAGCCTAGGTTCCGATCGGGCTCTCGCTACTTAATCGGCCTAGGGGTCGTCCTCACCACGCTCTCGCTACTAATGAGGGAACCAAACCAACCAACCAAACACACACATGCAAGAGAAGAGGCAAGAAAAAACAAGGATTGATCGTCTCTAGTCTCACAAGCATTTCATCAAACATGTGGAGTGCAAGGTAAATGAGAAACAACAAAAACAACATCTAATACCACCCATCTCACCCTAATCATCCCTAATCACATCCAATCCCCCTAATAACCCTAGCAAAAGTCTACTCAAACATAATTAAACTACAACAAACAAGATCAAGATAAACTAACTCAAGAACAAGAGCATACATATGTAAAACTAACAAGATGATGAACAAAACAATAAAGAAGAGCTAAAGATTGAAACTTGATTAATAAAACAAAGATAAAGAGAAGGGAAAAGAGATTATATCATACTAGAAGATGAAAGGAAGAATGAAAACATGTATAAAAGAGAAAACCCAAATACATCTACCAAGGTTGTCAATCTTGGTAGAGATCTTCAAGAATTCAATTAATACAAGGATAATCTAAGATTAAGAAGTAATTAACGACTAATCTACACTAATCTATGCTAATCTATGCTAAAGTAGTCTAGGGTTTAGTGGGTAATGTCAAAGATAACATAAGATTACAAGAGGGAGGGTATATATAGGGTTCCAAGAGGAAAGGAGAAGAAAGGAAGCGAAATAGCCCTTCGCTGGGCCCATCCCGGTCGGGATGAGGTGGTCCCGGTCGGGATGAGGTCGGTCCCGGTCGGGATGAACTCATCCCGGTCGGGATGGACCCAAAACAGCAGCCATCTCTTTTGTGTACCTCATCCCGGACGGGATGAGGTCCTTCCCGACGGATATTGGTCTTGTAGGCCTCCAATATGATCTTTAAGGTCCCTCCTTACTTCTCATGGGCTTCTCATCGATTCTTGGGGCTCGGGATCGAGTCTAAGGGGCTCGGGATCGGGTCCCAAGGTCTCGGGATCGAATCCAAGGCATCGAGCGATCGTTCCTTCTGTTCGTTGGCTCCAATAGTGTATGAAACGAGTCGGAATCGTTACAATTCTCCATAAACGGTCTCGGGAACCTAAAACGAACTGGAAGAAGTATAAGTAGCCCCGAAATCGCTCCAAAGAGCGATTTCACAAGGAAAAACAAGGCCAAAACACAACAAATTAGGCACTACAAATCACACTTATCACTTACACGATGCGATATCCAAGTTTAAAGGCACAATGCACACTCTCCTGAACAGAAACCATGCTCAGTTCAACAACCAATATGCCCCATAAAGACACACCAGCCTTACAGTTGATGGCAAAAACGTACACCCCAGACTATATTACTCTAACCCCGCACTTCTCTTTATTCCATAACTCCAAAACAAGCCATTATCGATATATATACAAAAGATATAATCATTATAAATAATATGAAGATAAAAGAAATAAACATTTTATATAAAAGAGAAACTTTCTATAAATAGAAAGTTGCTAATTTTAGAAACTTACTTAAAATAGAAAGTCTTATAGAAAATATGTAAGTTATTAAAATTAGTGAAAATGTATAAAAATAGCATTTCTAATGAAATTAACATTTTATTATTATCGTCGTTATCGTAACTTTAACATATTTCTAAATTCGTTACTCAAAATATAAATAAAATATAATAAGTCATTTTATAGTATTTTATAAATAATTAGGAAATCGAGTTAAAACTATAAATTTTAGAAAAGAGGTGTTTTAAGAAAATGATATCAAAATTAATTGAGTCGACGAACTTTATAAATGAAATGAAATTTACGAAGAATTCAAATTATTTTTTAAAAGATACTCCCTCTGATTCACAAAGATCTTCCCCTTTGATTAAAATATACTCCCTCCGGAATTATTTTTCGCCCCGTTACCCTAATATTTGTGAGGAGTATTTTAATGAAATGGGGCAAAAAATAGTGTCCGGAGGGAGTACCTCACATATATTAAACAAAGGGGAACATCTTTGTGAATCGGAGGGAGTAGTTTTTATTAATAAATAATAAGGATTTTAATAAAAATAGTCAATCGGAAACAAATAGGAAATTATTAGTGAAAATAGTCTCGACTAAAAATATATTTAAAACAAAATCGACTATTTTCTCATTTTTAGAATAAATCATAAAACGAAAAATAATTTATTGACAAGCATACAAATTTCGATTAAAATATAAAAATACAATTTTTAAGTGAAAATTATAAACTAACGAAATATGACAAAATATGAAATCGCCATTATTTAGTTAATAGTGTCACCATAACCAACAAAATATTATAACGATCGTAAATAATTAAATTACTAACGATTTATAAAACAATATCGAAAGTCGTAAAACATTTATAAGGCATACGATTTAAAATTAATATAATATTTATAGCGAATAATAAATAGCTAAAATTAGAAAATCGAAGTTAAAATATTTACTAAATACTACTACTCAAACATACGATATAAAATCGAGTAACGTCCTAAAGTTACCTTAAGTCGACAACCGAAACGAACTTGTACTTGTCTTTCTGGGTCATCCCAAGTTTCGAATCAGTAGAAATGTCGGCTTTAAGCTCCAAGTTGTAGAACCGCTAGTCTTTCCTTCGACGATTCACCACGACAATCGAGTAAACAAAAATAAAAGAATGAGACGTATACGACACAAGACGGAAAGAGAAACGATGTGTCAAAGATAGAAGCATGAAGACCGAGCGTAATCGAATAGGCAAAAACGATAGAAGAAGGGCAGTAGCAACAAAAATGACAGAAGGAAGAAGGATGGCGAAAAAGAAAAAGGCTGATAGAGGGACGAAAATCTACAACTCGAAACAGCCAAATGAAGAAGGAAGAAGAGGAATAAAGTCGTCGTATAGCAGCAGCAACAGTAGCATCATCAGGAACGACAAAAACAAACGACGACGAGGATGAAAATCAGAAGAAGAAAGCAGGTGGAAATCGACAACGAACAGCACAAACAACGGCAGCCAGCAAAAACAACAAGAAGTGCACATAAGTGAAGAAGAAGGGGAAGAATAAGGCAAACACGGCAACCTCAAAGACAACAAAAACGACAGCAGCAGCGGAATGAAATGCAGCAGCAAAACGAGTACCAAAACAACAAGCAGAAGGAGAAGAAGAAGAATAAGAAAAAGAAGCAGCAGTAACGACAACTAAGCAAACCAGCAGCTGCATAAAACAGGACAAACACTGTAAATAACAGAAATCAAATGTGCAACAGCAGGAGAGAGCACGGAACAGCAGCAGAAAACGCAACAGCAAGGATCAGCAGCGAAGAGGAAGAAGAGGAAGAAAAGAAGAAAGGAAAGAAGAAGAAGAAGAAGAAGAAGAAGAAGAAGAAGAAGAAGAAGAAGAAGAAGAAGAAAAGAGAAGAAGCAGCGCATAACATCAGTAGTAACAGCAGTTCGAAAGAGGAGAAGAAGAACGAGAAAGAAGGACAAAACAGTAGCATCAATCATCAGCGAAGACAGCAGTACGACGATGAGAAATCAGAGAGGACAACAAGGTGTTGCAGCAGCATAAACAACTACGCACAGCGGCATCGAACAACAACAACAAGGATTGCAAAACAAAAGGAGACGGAGAACAAAAAGGAAGAAGGCGAATCACCTTACTCGGTTCAGAGACAAGGACTACAGCAGAACAGGGGAAGCGTAGGAGCAGCAACAGAAGAAAACCGGAGAGGATGCAGGAAAAGAAGGGAAAAACGAAGGGCAAGGAGGTTGAAGGAGAAAGGCTGGTTGATAAGGCGTGAATAATAATAAAAAAAAGGAAGGGGAGATGAAATGAAGAATGAAGCGGTGGATTCGTTAAAAACAAGGAGTGAGGGGGTCTATGAAGAGACTACGTTCAAACAAAAGAAATGGAAAGGGGTTGAACGTAATAGATGGGAAAACAAGGGAAAAGGAAATGAATCCGCTCAAAATAAAGTGGGTCGGAAATACGGATTTATTAAATGGATCGAGTTAGGAATATGAATTAAATGAATCCTGTCAGTGGCGGACTCAGGATTTCCGATCTGGGGGTGCACAATTTTTTTAATACACTCAATCCTTCACGAAGTATTTTTTTTCCACTCTAATAAAATAGTTCTCACATACATTATAAAAAATACTCCGTCACAGTCAACAATGCACTTCTTTTTTTTGTGTTAGTAAATAATTTACATTTTTCTTTTTTTTAGTAATTTTACCTTATATTTTGCACTTTTTACATTGAAATCATTTCTCACAACCTTAATTTTTGTCTATAAAACAAACATAAATTTACTATTAAGACGGAATGAGTAACAATTTTGAAATTAAATTGCTAGATTTGCTAAAATTTGAAACTAAAATTTTGGGATATAAATTGAATTAACCAGTAATAAACATAAACAACTAAATAATTAACAAATTAACCCATAGATTATATGAAAGAGTTTTTTTATTTTGTATCGACATTCAAATTAAAGGGAAATGAGAAGAAGTTTTAAAAGAAAAAAAAAAGGAGTTTGAAAAATGTATGTGCTGAGCAATTCTGGAAATTAAAAATTGACAACAAGTCGGAGAAAAACAAAACTAACTTAGGGAATGTCCACATGGGGGTTCGAACCCGCCACCTCTTGATTCAAAAGTAGAAGCACTACCACTACACCACCTCTGCTTTGAATGTTCAAATAGAGTACTGTTTACTATGTATCCTAAACCTTTCATTATTTTTTTTTTAAAATAAAAACCCAAGGGTGCGCACGTGGGGGACTGTGCGCACCCCTGGGTCCGCCACTAAATCCTGTAACGACGAGTTGATTTACCCAAGAAATCGAATAAAAATCGAGTCAATAAAATTAATAAATAATCGGGCCATCAAATAAAATGAGTAAAATAATGTTTCTCGAGATATAAGTAATATTCGAGACGAAAAAAAATGAAGTTTATAGAAATAAATAATTAGACGATAAAATAGTATTTCCCGATAAATAATAAATCTTCGATAAAGTGAATTAAATTGATTTTTCGAGGAAAGGAAATAAATGTTTTAACGAAACTTAAAATAAATTAACTTCGAGCCGAAAATAGAAATTCGAGATTAAATATTAATAAATAAAAAAATTTAGAATTTAAATCGTCGAGATAGACTTTTGATAAGAATTAAATTAAATGTATAAAATGAATCGAAACAGAAATAAAAATATGTTTTAAATATAAGAAGAGTTTCCGAGTCAAATAGAATTTTAGGAGTTTAAACGATTAAACGATAACTTCGATAATAATTTTAAGAATTACGAGTTAAATCGTAAATAAAATAAAAATACGAACATAACTTTAATTTAATTTAATTTATAAAAATCAGGGGTGTTACATTACGCCTTTTAATTCTTCTTTGAAAAAAAAAACGAAAAAAAAGAAAAAAAAGGGAAAAAAAAGAGAAAAATTGAAAAAAAAAAAAAAAAAAAGAAAAGAAAAAAAGAAGAAGAAATAAATAATCCCGGCTAGGTGAAAACTCGGAAAGGGCGCCTAGGCAAGAATGGGAAATGTGGCCGAGGACTGAGCGAAAACCCGAAAGGGCGTTCCGGGTAAAAAGAAAAATCGAATTGCATGCCACGAGAGTAGTGTGAGGAAAAAATGAAAGTTAGAGTGAAAATCCGCAAGGGCGGACGGTCTAGGCAAAATTAGGGAGTTAGGAAAAAATCACTACTAATTTTTCCATTTTTGGTGTAGGCGTCATAAGAAGGGCGACATAGAAGGTCGGAAGGGTAGGATTAGTTGGCTAAGGTGAGAAGAGTCGCGGTGCGGTGTAGTCGTAGCACTATATCTTCTGCGATTGGTGATGTTTTGGTTGATATATTGAACTATTAGAGGCGTTTATGATTGATCACATGTGTGGGTTGTGGAATATTGTGGTATACATTTCTACCATCGGTGACATTAGTAGCACATGTGATCCGTTCTAGGATTGGAGAAATAAGGGGTGTTAGATATTGACATTAGCTTATCTTTATTTGCTAATGTCCCTTGTTTTGATGATTTGAGTCGATGATAATAGTTTGGTTTTGGGTGTGTTGATTTACTTGAACATTGGAGTTGAGTTTCGTTCAATCGGTGGATTAACTTGTGCATAGTCTCAAACGAGGGAGTTTGGTGGAAGGCGAGTGAGGGCCGGTGTGTGTAATGTTATTCCCGCGCATTTCGGACCGGTGTTGGTTGTGTTTATTGTGTTCTTTGAGTTTTACTCGAGGACGAGTATAGGTTAAAGCGTGGGGATACTTGATAGGCCGGATTTAGTCGTAGTTATTACGACGGTTTTTGTGTATTTTTGTGAGCTTAATCGGGTGTCTTGTAGTGCATTTGTGTTATTTTGGTACGAATGTAATATAAGCTATTTTAAGGATTCTGATCTCGATCGTTAGTTCGGCCAAGAATGAATGACTCATGAAGAATTGGAAAGCCCAGTAGAAGACACAGAGCGAGGAAACAATGAAGGAAGTCGTGAAGAGAAACAGACGGCCAGGCGAGTCGCATGAAGACCAGGCGAGTCGCGCGGTCAGGCGAGTCGCGCAATTCTCGCGCGGGTCGCGCGGATGCCTGTTTCCGTGACGCGTCTCAGCCTTATTTCACCTTAATTTATTACGTTTAGAAGACTTTGTTTTATTTAGGAAACTTTATATCTTTCTATTTTATTATTATTATTATTATTAGGAGACTAGTATTAGGTTAAGGGAAGTGATTGATTTTTCACAATTCATCATCATCATCACCTTCAATTAGGAAAAAAAGGAGAAGAAAAACCCTAGCATATGCAACTAATTTCTTCTTCTCGGATTAAGATTTGAAGCTTCTAATTATTCAATTGTGAGACTTTAATTCCTCTTTATTCTATCTCTTGAGTATTGTTATTTCTCCGTTCATATTTGCATGATTGTTGAATGTTTAGATTAAAGTAGCTAATTAATCTTTGCAATTTTCAATCTATTGTTATTCTAGCGATTGAATCCGTAATTGTTCAAACCCGTTAGATAAAGTAACGATCTTTGGCCTTAATAATGGATGTGTTTCATCATATCTAGGTTAGAGAGAGATTTAACTTGTGATTCGAACTAATAATCGCGTCTTTTATTGGTCGTCACTTCTATCGTTCTCTATTTGTTGATGCTATTATTGAACTAAACTTAATCGCGTGTATTAGGTTGTTTGATAATTAGGTTATTTGATTATCGCGTTTCGAGTCAAATAATATTCACGTGAGATTCGGGATTTACTTCCCACGATAGTTTGCTCAAGAGTTAGGAGAAAGTTGTTAGTCTATGATCAATTTGATAATTAGTTGTGAAAATTCTTACCCGAGATCGTTTTAATCATCTGAACTCATTCATTATTATTATTGATTTCGTTATTTGCTTATTAGTTAGTTTTAGTTACTTCAATCACCCAATCAATCTGAGAATAATATGTATTATTGAAGTAATTAAACGAGAGTAGTATGGGTGACCGGTTACCTGTAAAACTCTTCCACCTTCCTTTTTCACCTTTAATTTTATTTAACGACGATAATATCAATTATAGAGCGTCTTCCGAAAATAATTCCAATTTCAATAAACCTGAGAATAATACGTATTTTTGGAGTAGTTAAATCAGAGTAGTATAGATGACCAGTTAACGGTAGAACTCGTTCACCTTGCTTTTTCGCCTTTAATTTGTTTCATGTTCACTCTTTTCACTTACTCAGTGTACGAGGCATTAAACGTCATTAACGTCTTCGGTCTTCCTCTTCCTTCAACCTCACAAAATCTAATTAACAACACAATCCTACACCAAAATCAACACGTTAATCTAAACTAAACGTATAGAAAAAAACGGAACAAGGATGAAGGGTAATGGAGAGAGAGGATGAAGGAGAGAAGTAAGGAGGAGTAGACTTGAGAAAACTGACCCGACCCGAATAAGCCAAACCGAACCCGACCCGACACCCGAACATAAGCATGATTTTGACCCGAGCTAACCCGAAACTGACCCGACTATTATTATAGAAAACTAGTCGATATCCCTAAAAAGGTTGAAAACATCAAACCCGAGAATGACCCGAACCCGAAATGATCCGACCCGACCCGACCCGAAGTCAACCCTATTATTATAACCCGAAAGTGACCCGACACAGTTCATCCCTTATCCGGGTCTAAGGAGGATTGAGAATAAGTAGCAGGTTAAATATTAATTAGGTGACCTGATGTAGCAGGTTATAAAGTCACTTATACTACTCTTGTTTAAGTACTCCAATAATACGTATTATTCTCAGATTTATTGAAATTGGTATTATTTCGGGAAGACGCCCTATAGTTGATATTATTGTTGTTAAATAACCCTTATTATTATTGATTTCGTTATTTGCTTATTAGTTAGTTTTAGTTACTTCAATCACCAAATCACCCCCATTCTTAGTTATTAATTTCTATTTTTAATTCACTTAAATTACTTCGCCCTCTCTGTGGACCGACCCTTATTTCCCTACACTATTGTTTTAGTTTTGTGCTTATAAGTGCATAAATAGTATCTTTGGGAGCATACGACTTCGGCTCACCAGTTATGCTTCGCTCTAAAAGCACTTCGCGAGTGCTTGACTGCTTGCTAGATTATTATCTCACGGTCACATCCCCAATTAGGGATGGCAATGGGTCGGGTCTGGACCGGGTCCACTAGGATCCAGACCCGGATCCGTCAAAATTATCCTGGATTCAGACTCGATCGGGTCCAAAAATTTCAGACCCAGATCCAGACTCGTCGGGTCCCCTTCGGGTCCGGGTCTACCCACGGGTCTCACTACTTTATTTTATTTTGTCCTACATTCCTCATTTCTTCCAAATTTCATCAGTTTTACCGACTTCGCCGGTGGGGAATTGACATCATAGGAAAAGTGCACCCAGCAGAGACCGGCGGACACTGTTTTATACTAGTGGCCGTCGACTACTTCACCAAGTGGGTAGAAGCTGCTTCTTACACCGTACTGACCTCAAAACAAGTTCTCCAATTCCTACAAAATAACATCATCTGCCGATACGACACACCTCCCGAAATCATCAGTGATCATGGGCTCATTTTAGGGCCGACACCCAAAAACTCCTTGACAAATATAAAATCCAAAGACACAAATCCTCACCTTATAGACCTCAGGCAAACGGGGCTGTGGAGGCAGCAAACAAAACTATCACCACAATCCTTAAGGAAATGATAGACAACTATCGAGATTGGCCAAGCAAAATACCCTTCGCATTATGAGGATACCGAACATCCTACTGAACACCCACCGGAGCCACACCATATTACCTAACTTACGGATCTGAAGCCGTGCATCCCGTAGAGCTAGAAATACCCTCACTAAGGATACTAGTCGAAAGCGGCATCCCTGAAGAAGAATGGAACCAAAAACATTACGATGAGCTAGTACTCTTAGATGAGCGTAGAATACATGCACTGTCCAACGTGCAAGCCTACCAATAACGCATACAACGAGTCTTTAACAAACGAGTGAAATCCCGAAACATACATGAGGGAGATCTAGTAGTCAAATCCATTATAGCATCCCTTCCCGTCGACCCCAGAGGGAAATTCAAACCAAACTGGGCAGCCCCCTACCTCGTCGAGAAAATACTCTCGGGGGGCGCTGTAATCTTCACCGACTTAGACGATCAAGAATTCTCAACTCCAACCAACATGGATCATCTCAAACGATACTACCCATAAACACCACGACAAACTCATCATGATCTCTAAAGTAGGGTGAAAACCCGCGCAAAAAAAAACAAACAAAAAATTCGCATTGATAATTGGCATAGCGAGTCTAAAGCAACATCACTCATAATTAAAAGAACTACGAACATGGTTTGATTCCGTCTAAACGCAGATACGTAGGCAACCCCTTCCCGGGTAACACCAACCAAATAACGAAATCGATTACTCGATTCACATGCAAACCGGAACCTTTTTGGAGTCCGGTTAACAAGTGATTCCAATAACGAAGCATAAACGACGAGCCGAGGACGGGGTGAAAACCCGAAAGGGCGCCCCGGGCAAAATGAAGAATCAAGTTGCGAGTCGTCGGAAAAAAAAATGACGAGCCGAAGACGGTGTGAAAACCTGAAAGGGCGCCCCCGGCAAAATGAAGAATCGAGTTGCGAGCCGTCGAAAAAAAAATGGTGAGCCGAGGACGGAGTGAAAACCCGAAGGGATGCTCCGGGCAAAATGAAGAATCGAGTTGCACGCCACCACTAAAAAAAATAATAATAAAAAATGTGCTTCTCATTAACAACAACAATAAAAAAGATCAGTTAAATCGAGCCTTTGTCGAGGCCTTTACATCGAGCATCGGAAACCCGACTATTCCGGAAATTAACAACGTGTCAAAAACTCCACAAAAAAAGTAATAATACGCCACATAATACAAATTAATAGAACATAATATGAAACGGCTGAGCTCTACCGTACCAGTCCAACCCTTTTCCGTTGCCATCTGGGCATGCTTGTTCGGGTTCTCACTATCGACCCTATTCTTACAAGTTTCCACTGCCCTAGCCAAAGGCGAGCTCAGCCAACCGTCTCTCCTCCCATCACTAACACCTTCGATACAAGTCTCAGCAGTCTTGGCCTGTGTAGATAAACTGACGGCACTAGGATTGGTAACGCTGTCTTTGGTCAGGCGCTTAGCGACTTCTTCTTTAGTAGCCTCTTTATCCTCTAGCACCGAGGACTTCCTAACCTTCGACTTGCTCTGTCCGGACGAGTACTCATAAAACCCTTGCGAGAGGACGTAGCATCAGTCGCCCGAACACCCTCTATAACAACGGGACGTGAAAATTTCTGTTCCCAAGATAACATAAATTCCCTGAAAGAATTCTCCGTCCACGGATCAACATAGACTGGGTCTCGTAAAGATATTAGTAGCATAGCCTGAGTCGAGGACGAACAAGGAAACCCGGCTTTCCCACTAATCTGCCACCATAGAACAGTCCACCTAATAGCAATTTGCCCCTCGATCGAATAAGAATGCCATTTCTTTTCGGAGAGGCCGGCGTTCCACACATATGTCGTCTTGCGACCCGTAAAGCCCTTATAGCTATAGCCCTTAATGGACCGAGGAGGGTCCACCAGGCCGAGTCTCTCTTGTAGCCAAACCTGCACCAATCCTAACACGATGTCACTATAGTGAGTTTCAAACAAAACGACCACAAAGAAACACAACAAGCAAAATAGCACCTTACGATACCTGCAAGATCACTCTAGACCCCCGAAAAGGAGTACCACCACGTAGTCGAGCGCGAGCGTCAAGACCTAGGACGAGCTCACCCAAAATAAGCAGAGAGGGCGATCGCCCATGTTCCATCCCCATCACAACGTCTAAAACTCGAGGATTACCCCAACCATCATGTACTAACTGTAGACACCCACATTTTGACCGTCAGGTGTCTATAGTAGGTCCCGCCAAACACCCGATGATGATAGTACGCAAACGTGCTTTAATAGACTCGGATATGGGCTCGAAATCGCGGACATTTGGTTTAGGCTTGTTACAGAGTACAAATCTTACAAAACCAACCTCAAATCCAGGCCCAGTGGGTCGTTTCGAGTCAAATAAGACTAATTTGGGTCGATTCCGACACCGGGGGTAAAACCGTCTTTTAGCGACGGAGTCAAACCCGGTCAAAGATATTTTTTCCCGAGTCACACGAGCTGGCCGTGACACTACACGGCTGATTCGGACTCAAACACCAAAAAAATCAGCTTCGAATAATATTAAACAAATCCGTTTAAGGATAGAATTCGATCTTAAGTAGGAATTCTATCCGGAAACCGAATCAGACATCGACCGAGCATCAAAATACTCGGCCAAGATACCCCAGGACAGCCGAAATACCTCCCCACCAGCCGAGACTTTTGGCTTCTTCACCAAGAAACGAGAAGTTTATTCCCTTACGAACTCTCGTATTTCCTATCCAAACCGGTGTTTCTTGTCACACAAACAAGACCACCTCGATTCCTATAAATAGGACCTTATATCCGACACAAAAACAACAGTTTTGATACACAATATTTCAGCAACTCATACACGATTATTATAGCAAAAACAATCTCGAAATCCACATCCGAAGGAATACCGAAATAGTGTCCAAGAACCGACGAATCCGTCCCGTCACCCGGCCGAATCCACGCCTCACACACATACACAAAAACGCTCCAAAAACCGACACCTTAACTCACCCGCATCATCTCGACGCTCCCGTGCCTAAGCCACTGTCCGACGAGCCTTATACCGAGAACGCAAAGCATGTAGGTTGAGGGTGTAAATCAAACCCGATTCTTCTTCCTTTCTCTCTCTCTTTCACGTTTTTTTTCTTCTTTTTTTAGTTAGTTTTCGTCGGTCGTTTTATATTTTAATATGGGTCGTTCATCGCATATATTTTTTTTAATATCGATATTATCAAAAACTATTTTCATACTAACAAACATTCTTAAGATGCAATATCAACTCCATAGTTGAATGTTGTAACAAAAAGAATTAAATCAAAACTCGACGATATAAAGTCGTTACATCTTTTTCTTTTCCTTTTTTCGTTCAAACTTTTATTTTTATCTCT
This sequence comes from Agrostemma githago, assembly GCA_958450325.1. Taxonomy (NCBI): domain Eukaryota; kingdom Viridiplantae; phylum Streptophyta; class Magnoliopsida; order Caryophyllales; family Caryophyllaceae; genus Agrostemma; species Agrostemma githago. Next base: position 52,259,249 of record OY288254.1, read on the forward strand.
TTTTTACAAAACCTTTTTTTTAATTAATTCATTCCGAATACTCGATATCGATTTCATAATCGAAGATCGAATACGACGAATATCGAAATTATAAATCGAGTATAAATTAATCCATATTTGTACGCGATTTATAAAAATTGACGGTTTTCGACAAAATAAAAAACCCGGACAGATCGCCACGCGAGTCGCGCGCCATCCAGGCGGCTTGATTCGGCCGAGTCCTTTTTTTTTTTTTTTTTTTTTTTTTTTTTTTTTTTCGTTTCTTCGCTTTTCTATTTTTAATTCTTTTCGAACCTTATATTAAAATGCGACTTTCGCGACATATTTTAATAATTACTTTTTTTTCAACCTCGGTCAACACGTGTTAATCAATCACGTGTCATAAACCTTTTCTAAAAATCATGCATATTATTTATTTACATCTTTATTCGATTTATTCAACGTTACTAACTCGTTTTATCGTGTTTGTAGCTTTTTATTTGTTTTTATCGTTTTATTAGACTAAAACGAACTCACATGCTAAAATAACTTTGACGTTATTAGTTTAATATGCATTAAACAACTTAGCAACCCATTTTATTTTTCTATCACATGCTTAGGAAAATAATGTTTGCATATCATTCAACCGTCGAACTAACCCGTGTACATAAAAAACGAACGATATCTTAGTAAAGGCCGCTAAGTGCGGGCGGGGTTGGGTGTTCTTAGTCCAACACGTACCCTCACCCCTTACTCAGAACCATGGTTTCCGGATGTCCGAATCCATTGGCTACGAGAGTCATTCAATATACGATTAACCGCCCAGTCGGCATCGGTATCGATATGCAAAGGGACGAGCCCAATAAACTCTGACATCGGAAATGGCCCGTATTTTGTATACGGCCCACTACGACATAGAGTGGGCTCGAACGGTTCCGAATAACCATAAAATTCGGTGGCGACTCCTACTTCGATTTAAATTTCAATTTGACCATCTCATATGGAGATTCATTCGCCTCCCCAAACCCGCGCGTGGCCGCGTCGGGGTGGACCTATGTCATGTCCACAATTTGGCGACTCCGCTGGGGATTAACTGATGAGTCACTTACCATCGGCATCCCTAGGGTGAGACTCGAAAAGAAATCGTTCGAATAGTAATGTACACGTTTTAGTTCAATGGGCCATGCATAACCCAATCTTTACCGGGCCGGTTACTTGTGACCGACGTCCCACTATACCACGGTGCGTTCCTACTTGGACCCACTAAAGACATCGATGGTGGAACTCGTTTAGGTTTTGCGGCATGTCCTAAGACCCACTCGGCTTAGGGAGTCCGTCCTCAGTACGAGAAAGCCATCGTTGTTGGTATAGACCCTATTAGACCGACCGAGACTTAGACTAAGAGCATACATGGTGTCGTTATACTGTTCCGTGACTACGTGCTACCTGGTCCGTGTCTCATCTTTTTCAAAAACCGTGTTTTCAAAAAAAAAAAACTTGCATCTTTTTCGAAAACCATCCATTTTTCAAACCCGGAAAGCTGCCGAATTTAGGACTTATGATTTTAACTCAAAATAGCCTATTTTTAGCCGGTATGCTATCCAAACCTTTTCAAAAATTCAAAATCTCGGCCCGATAAACCTTTTTTTTTTCGATTTTCAAAAAAGATCGGGCCGTCCAACCCGACTTTGCTCGGTTTTCAAAATTCAAACCCTCTTCTTCTTAGGACTTCCCGTATTTAGCAGTGTCGAGTCTTGTCATAAGTAGCAAGAGTCTATAGCGTCGAAACTCCGTCGATCTTACATCACGGATTTCCACCCCATCCCAAGTCCGCCTTATTAGCCAAGGCACGACCCACCTACGTAGGACAAACTCCTACAAAGGGAAGCCCACTTACACAATCGAGTCCAAAGTCTGGGGAATAGCTCACACGTAGGTCTTTCTTCACACGGGACTAGGCCCACTTTGCCGAATCCTAAGGAAGGCCCACCATCCACGAGTCACCCGTCTAAGAGTCGGTCTTCACACCCACTCGGGGGCTACCCTTCAGTAGAGCGATCAATCACGGTTGCTCTAAGGGTCTTGTCTTACACGTGTCTCACGTATCCCACTTTCGAGCCACTTAGATGTCACACCATCTGAGTCTTTTGTCTCACTCGGGGGCTGTCCTCCACCCGAGCAGTCGACCACGGTCACCTTAAGGGGTACTTTACACCGGCGTCCTTATAATGCCTTCTTCGAGTCGTACCTATGCTACGAACACTCGAGTCACCTAGGGTTAGGTCACCACGGTTGGTCCGAGCACGCGACGCGGTCAAACACGGTCGCCCCATTTTCGGACTCATCCTTGTACAGCTCGAGTCTAATTCACGGTCGTTACTTTGTCTAGGTCAATGTTCGGGTTTCCCGATCCGAGGATTTTAGTCATTCCCGTCACCCCGGGCTATGTCTAGTTTGACTCCCTCTCTTGCATTTGCGCAAAGCCGAGTTTAGGCGAGTCGTGGCACCTGTCGAAGACCTTACCAAAAAAAACAACCAACCGAGCATCCGAGTCCGGATCTGATTCGAGTCTAAGTCTGAGTCCGAGTCTAGGATATATTATTCCAAAATCAGAGTCAGAGTCATTTGCATTCTGTCATCTTTCAATATTCTATTTCCCATATATACTTTCCTTATGTGTTTCCGAGAACATGATGAATACCGTCATACACTGTGAGCACATGCACGTGACTATTATAGGCACATCTATAACGACTGCAGGAAACTGAGACCCGTGTTTTCCTTTTACCTGTTTTATGTCTGACATAGAAAGCCACATAACCACCCTTAGCAGGAACATATCGAATCCTATGACGAATCTAGGTAGTCTCCTAGTTTGAGTCCAAGATGGGAGGCAAGCCCATTTCCCACAATAAACACCCATTCGATAAGATCAACCGATCCCTACCATTGGTATTAGTCCAACCAAAATTCAAAAAATTCATGACCGGGGCTGAGAGGTCAACCAAAATTCAAAAAACCCATGACCGTGGCTGAGAGGTCAACCAAAATTCAAAAAACCCATGACCGGGACTGAGAGGTCAACCAAAATTCAAAAAACCTATGACCGGGGCTAAGAGGTCAACCAGCAAAAATTCAAAAAACCCATGACCGGGGCTAAGAGGTCAATAAAAAAAATCAAATACCCATGACCGTGGTCAACGGTCAACTCAAGTAAAAATCCTTTGACCGGGGTACGGTCAAATTCAAAATTATCAATACCCTCCAATAGGGGAGTGACAGTCAAGCTGGTCAGCTAGCACCACATCTAGCCTTCCCACATTACAACCCTCAAGACCTTCTCGAGACCTAGGCTAGAGACAGCCCGAAATTTCGAGGATTCAAGCTCCATAGGATACCCTAACCATTAGGGTCAGACATGGAAATCAGATCCCGCATTATCAAACCTACCCCGATCGAAGTTCGAGTCATTATTACTCGACTTCCCCCTTTCCTACCACATTACAATACCTTACCCTCGAAGCCTTAGCTCCACAAAATCGAGCTCCAGATTTCGAATCATCGAAGCCACTTACTTCCCAGCATCACATTTCCAAAAACATCTAAACCAGTTACCAGCCCCAAACACGGGAATTCAACTTGCGATCGGCATAGAACATGCCCAAATAGTTCACACCACCCCTGGGGGCTACCCCGGAAAATGCTCACAGTCACAGGATCAACATCCTAACCATTCTAGCCCTTTGATCAAGACATCATCGGGAATGCACCTAGCCTACACCATTGCTATGGCTAGTTACACACAAAGCCCTAATAAACTAGGCACCATAATACATTTTTCAACACTGAACTAAAGCTTGGTTTGATTTCACAACACGCGAATACGTAGGCAGCCTTTCAAAAGAGGCACAACCACCCACATTGACTCTCATTCAAAAGCACCATCATTCCGGTCACGACACTGTCATGTTCTCAGCAGCTAGCTTTGTTGTCCCGGGGGCTTCTCTTAGGCAGAAGTTCTCCATCCACTCACACAATCCAAAGACTTTCAATAACTAGCCTCCTTTCTATAGTGTGTCCTAGTACTCGGCCCAGTCGAAGACAAGAATCTGTCAGAGACTCGAGACAACACCTACTTTGGGAACATGCCCCGAAACCAAAAAAAAAATTCTATGGCATTGCTACCACAAGGCCCTGTCGTACGGAAACAATCTCACTCTGAGGATTCGACCATGTTGCCACTCGCCTAGGCTACGGAATAGCGCAACTTAAGAGTCTTGTCATCTTAGGTAGCCCATCCTCTACCGAGTCACGGTCTAACCCTTAGAGAGTCCAGGTTGTATCTGTCAACTCATCCTTTCGCATCCAGAATCGAGTCTGTCGGCATACAGGCCTAACCAGAATTTTTAGGAATCCGTGTCAGAATCTGATCAGGATTCAAGTCATCCCAAACATTCCTTTTCTTCCAAATTTTTCAAAAAAAAAAATTCCGCCATTTTCAAAAAAAAATTCGGTTTTTTTCCAAAAAAAATCAACCAAAAATCATTTTTCTCCCCCAGCACGAGTCAATGTTTATCTGTATGTTGCATGCAAAACAGACAGGTATCCCAAGACTCCCGAAGAATTATCAAAGTTCTCAGTGAAAATTCAAGCAATATTTTCGCTGAGGAATCGGATGTATCTGTAAGAGGCACATCCGCAGCTTCTAATAGAGGCTCCCGCGCAATTCAAAGATGGGACGTATCAGTAAGCGGTACACCCATAGCCTCCAAGGCAAACTCCCACGCAATTTCAAGATGGAGATTGTCTGCAAAAAGACAAACCCAAGACTTTTTTAGTAGAAAGTCCCCGCGCCGTTATCAACATCTATCCAGGTATGATTTCTATCCTATGGCTGGCGAGCCCTTCACGCAAGTCTAATGGACTCTAAACGACCCGATCGGAAGTCTGCAAGGTCTTAATCCTCGATTGGCCTGGTAGCTACTCTGACTTTCGCCTTGTCCAAGCCTCAGTCAGAGTGGGGGCTCTGTAGACACCCACATTTTGACCGTCAGGTGTCTATAGTAGGTCCCGCCAAACACCCGATGATGATAGGACGCAAACGTGCTTTAATAGACTCGGATATGGGCTCGAAATCATGGACATTTGGTTTAGGCTTGTTACAGAGTACAAATCTTACAAAACCAACCTCAAATCCAGGCCCAGTGGGTCGTTTCGAGTCAAATAAGACTAATTTGGGTCGATTCCGACACCGGGGGTAAAACCGTCTTTTAGCGACGGAGTCAAACCCGGTCAAAGATATTTTTTTCCCGAGTCACACGAGCTGGCCGTGACACTACACGGCTGATTCGGACTCAAACACCAAAAAAAATCAGCTTCGAATAATATTAAACAAATCCGTTTAAGGATAGAATTCGATCTCAAGTAGGAATTCTATCCGGAAACCGAATCAGACATCGACCGAGCATCAAAATACTCGGCCAAGATACCCCAGGACAGCCGAAATACCTCCCCACCAGCCGAGACTTTTGGCTTCTTCACCAAGAAACGAGAAGTTTATTCCCTTACGAACTCTCGTATTTCCTATCCAAACCGGTGTTTCTTGTCACACAAACAAGACCACCTCGATTCCTATAAATAGGACCTTATATCCGACACAAAAACAACAGTTTTGATACACAATATTTCAGCAACTCATACACAATTATTATAGCAAAAATAATCTCGAAATCCACATCCGAAGGAATACCGAAATAGTGTCCAAGAACCGACGAATCCGTCCCGTCACCCGGCCGAATCCACGCCTCACACACATACACAAAAACGCTCCAAAAACCGACACCTTAACTCACCCGCATCATCTCGACGCTCCCCTGCCTAAGCCACTGTCCGACGAGCCTTATACCGAGAACGCAAAGCATGTAGGTTGAGGGTGTAAATCAAACCCGATTCTTCTTCCTTTCTCTCTCTCTTTCACGTTTTTTTTCTTCTTTTTTTAGTTAGTTTTCGTCGGTCGTTTTATATTTTAATATGGGTCGTTCATCGCATATATTTTTTTTAATATCGATATTATCAAAAACTATTTTCATATTAACAAACATTCTTAAGATGCAATATCAACTCCATAGTTGAATGTTGTAACAAAAAGAATTAAATCAAAACTCGACGATATAAAGTCGTTACATCTTTTTCTTTTCCTTTTTTCGTTCAAACTTTTATTTTTATCTCTTTTTTACAAAACCTTTTTTTTAATTAATTCATTCCGAATACTCGATATCGATTTCATAATCGAAGATCGAATACGACGAATATCGAAATTATAAATCGAGTATAAATTAATCCATATTTGTACGCGATTTATAAAAATTGACGGTTTTCGACAAAATAAAAAACCCGGACAGATCGCCACGCGAGTCGCGCGCCATCCAGGCGGCTCGCGCGGCGGCTTGATTCGGCCGAGTCCTTTTTTTTTTTTTTCGTTTCTTCGCTTTTCTATTTTTAATTCTTTTCGAACCTTATATTAAAATGCGACTTTCGCGACATATTTTAATAATTACTTTTTTTTCAACCTCGGTCAACACGTGTTAATCAATCACGTGTCATAAACCTTTTCTAAAAATCATGCATATTATTTATTTACATCTTTATTCGATTTATTCAACGTTACTAACTCGTTTTCTCGTGTTTGTAGCTTTTTATTTGTTTTTATCGTTTTATTAGACTAAAACGAACTCACATGCTAAAATAACTTTGACGTTATTAGTTTAATATGCATTAAACGACTTAGCAACCCACTTTATTTTTCTCACATGCTTAGGAAAATAATGTTTGCATATCATTCAACCGTCGAACTAACCCGTGTACATCAAAAACGAACGATATCCTAGTAAAGGCCGCTAAGTGCGGGCGGGGTTGGGTGTTCTTAGTGAACTTCCCAACACGTACCCTCACCCCTTACTCAGAACCGTGGTTTCCGGATGTCCGAATCCATTGGCTACGAGAGTCATTCAATATACGATTAACCGCCCAGTCGGCATCGGTATCGATATGCAAAGGGACGAGCCCAATAAACTCTGACATCGGAAATGGGCCGTATTTTGTATACGGCCCACTACGACATAGAGTGGGCTCGAACGGTTCCGAATAACCATAAAATTCGGTGGCGACTCCTACTTCGATTTAAATTTCAATTTGACCATCTCATATGGAGATTCATTCGCCTCCCCAAACCCGCGCGTGGCCGCGTCGGGGTGGATCTATGGCATGTCCACACTAACGCATCCTCGAAAAGATAATAGCAAGCCATCGCAATATTGAAAGCCCGTCTATAAGCTAGAGGCGAAATGTCATAGGGACCCATCGGTGGAAACGTCCTAAGTAGCAGCTTTAGGTCAATACCATCCCTCCCGAAGAAAACACAAGCCTCCTTCAACGAGGAAAGGTCCAAAAAATAGCGAAACCGTTCCAGAAAAGCGTAATCTCTCAAGGGCACGCAAGGCCGAACTAAGGACCATCCACCAATAACATCTAGTTCCTCGGGAAGAGGACAAACCCGACCCTCGGGAAAAGCAAAAACATGTCTTCTCACATCACAAAATTCAGTACATGCCAATAAGAAGTTATCCTGCACCCTGACTTACCTTAACGCATGGACCAAAGAAAAACTGTCACTTAAACCAACCTCGAAATTACACTTCTTAAAATTAAACAACCTGCCCACTCGGTCAAAAAATTCCCGAAACCCGACATAACCCCGAGTATGGATATTCTAGACACTAGGATATTCTAATATGTCTAAAGCAAGCACCCTTAACCCGTATATATAGCCCTAATCCCACCATAATTATGAAACCGCGAGAATTTTCATAAACAAGGTCTGGACCGCCTGAGCCCAGGCGTCCAAATCTCCAGTCGCCCGAACCCAAGCGACCCGAAACCCGACAGCCTTGGCCCATGCGTCTATCCCCAAGCAGACAACCTCTAGGCGACCCAAAAAAATAGAGACATCGATCCCGCATCGCCACCACGACTACTACCTGACATCTCAGACGTCGGGAACGACCACCCGAGCCGACTAAAACCCTTTCCGAAGACCGAAACACCCATGCAAGAGTTGCAAAGTCACATCTCGCCTGTCGGACACACCCGACTTAGACGTCTTTTCATTTTTTCTTTTAGGGGGATAAGCTACCCCACCTAGGCGTGTTGTAGCCTTTATCGGTTATTGTCAAGTCGCGTCTGTAGCCCAAAACGGCATTGTCACGGATATACAAAAAGTGGTCCAACTTTTTTTACAAAAAAAAAATACTTATGAATGCACATGTTTCATTATGAATGTCCAAACAACTATACTTGCCCTCTAGTGCACTCGGTCAGAGCACGTTGACCCCTTACATTCTGTTTGTCTCGAGTCAAAGCGTTTTAATCGACGTACTATTTGATCCAACTCCCAGCTCAAACTAACGCATTTCAAAGAAAAGAAAAAAAAAATAAAAACTACTTTCGTACTCTCACGCAACCCCAACGCATTCTAAAGCATCCTAAAGCACGACGAAATCACAAATAAAACAATCATGAGGTGATTACTTGTCAATCTAGGTCAGCATTTCACAAAACAAAAACATGTCAAAATTACTAAACAATTCAAATACTAAAATTTAAATATATACAAATCCATATACAAACCGAGTTCATAGACTAAGGAGGACCCCTAGAGGCTGCACCTATGGCTATCACAGGTTCGCCAATGTTGTCATCCAAGCCTAGGTCCTCTAAATCGAAGGTAGGAGACTCACTACCGTCCATCCCTGACAGCATATCTAGGGTAGCCGTCTCGGGAAACCCGCCAACATCCTCGGTAGAACCCGTGACATGGCCTTCGACCTCAGCCTCGGTCTCCCTCTCCATCTCAACCCTTTGCCTAGCCCCGCCCTGGGCAGAGGTCTCGCCTTGAGACCGAGTCAACCGCTCCTTAAGTCGGGCAATCTCGTCGTCCCGTGATTGCAGGAGTTGTTGCGCCTCTGCCACTTTCGCCTCAAGCTCGGTCACTCGAGTCTTCGGCTGCCCCACCATATCAGGGGTACCCTGCAAATGTAACCCGCACTTTAGGAAAAACGTACGAGTGACCTAAAAAGCCAACCCTGGGCACACATACTCACCGATCGGGGCCCCGAAGTATCACGGGAGACTCTCGAAGCATAGGCCCGGAAGCAGTTGGCGGCATGCCACAACTGCTGATGGCAAGCCGACGAAACCTGAAAGGTGAAACCGCACAAGTTGGTCAAATAAAACCTAACTTCTAGAACCCGAATCCAAAACGAAAACCAAAAACTTACCCGGTATACCCGGTCACGCCACTCAATCCCAGCATCCATCTCCTCGGCAAAACATGGGGGGAGGGGCTCGGTGAAAGCTATTCCGGCTGCGTCCACCCTGAGCAGCGTCAAAGGGAAGTCTAGGGGCTGAATAGCATCAGCCGGGTCGGCCAGCTGAAGGGAAAGCAGGTCGGTCAGAAAACAAGTAAATGCTAAGCCATAGAACAAAACAAGCTTTAAAACGAAAGGTCGAGTACTCACCACAAGGCGGTGGCAAGCTAGCCTCTGGCTGACATGAGATAGATAGGAGGCACCAGGCACCAGAAGTGCATCACCTCTTTCTCCACCCCTAGCCTCTAAGACCTCTGTGGCGGTCGGTGGTGTGAACATGGTCCGGGGAGGATCAACCGGCACCCTGAAGTCGTCATACAAGCACTGACGCACCAACCGTTCGCCCAGATACCAAACTGGGCGGAACAACGCAGGGAGGAGCATCCTTCTGTAGCTCTGAGGCCTCAATTCCGCCGCCACATACCTGGGAACAACCCTAAACCCTCGGGGGCTGCTAAATAAAACAAGTTATGAAACGAAACCTTACATCCTCGAGGCGTAGCTGGTTAACCAGCGCGTTCTCCGACGGGTAGTGGCTGGTCATACTCTTAGACTGAGACAACCTCCATTCGATCCCCGCTGGGAATCGGATCGGACGAACCCGCACCGTTTTAGGCGCCAGGCAAGGGAAGTAGGAATAAATCCAGGCCTGGAAAAACCCGAACCAAAACATGCCTTTAGCCGATTTAAACCAAACTAACGGAAACCCAAAGAAACAAACACAGAAACAATTACTAAGCTCCAGCACGAGACCTGGACCCACGATGGGCAAGACTGAGGCCGACTCCACTTGCAACGCCCTCACCATGACTTGCAAGAAGCGAGTCATCTCCGCGAAAGCTGCGGTTACCCAGTCAAAAGGTCCCAGCTGATTCAGATCAATTAGGAGTAGGGATGACAGTGCGTCCAGGACCCGACCCAGACCCGGCGGGTCGGACCCGAATGGGTCGGGTCTGGGTCTAAATTTTCCAGACCCGATGGGCATGGGTCGGGTCTGGGTCCTCCCCAAAAAATTCGAGCATGGGTACGAGTCTAAAGTTTGGGACCCGGACCTAACCCGTAGACCCGTGGACCCGTTAAAAAAAATTACAATTTCAATTCATTAAACATACCGAGTAGATGATATGGAGGACGAAGAACTATGTGATATGTCATGTATCACTTAATATGTTTTTTTATAAATTACTTTGTGACGAATGTTTTTAAGACGACCTTTGTGTTGTATTTTGGGAGACGTTGCGGTTGTATTGTGAGACTTGTAGACACTTTGTTTTATATCATTTTTATGTGTGGTTTGTAAACACTTTTAAAATCTTATGCGTAAGGATTGACTCAAGACATTACGTAGTTTTTTTTCGGAAATTAAGTTCGTATTTTTCTATGAAATTTCCATCGAAACAATGAATAATACAACAATGTACGGAGTAATAAATAAGGTGGACCCGCGGGTAGACCCGGACCAGGTCCAGACCCGGCCGGTTCGGGTATGGGTCTGACAATTTTGGACCCGTTCGGGTCCGGGTCGGGTCCGGGTCCAAGGTTGAAACTTCGGGTCCGGGTCCGGGTGGACCCGACCCAGACCCGACCTGTTGCCATCCCTAATTAGGAGAGGCAGAATCCTAGTACTAAACTTCTCGGATAAACCTCTCGCCCTTATCCGAGAAGTGGGTCGATCCTAGGAAGTATCACAACCACAACCGGACATCTTGCTCGGGTGTGTTGGGTACTGATCAACGTATTTTATAGTCCCCCGATACCTGTTTTTGGGCTTTTCTTCTTCCATATTTATATGTTTTATGTCGATTTCTATTAGAAAGTCGATACTGCCGATTCTCGTGCTACTTTGCAGGTTAGGTACTATGTCAAGCATATTCAGTAGTAATAACCCGGATAGCCGAGACGAGGACGGAAGACGAGGAAGAAAACGAAAAGCCGAGAAGCAAATAAGAGCACCCACTCGATCGAGTGGTGCTAAGCACTCGATTGAGTGCCTCATTCATACTTGTGGTGATAAATATGTAACAGTTATTTGGTTCTTGTGTCAATGTTAAGTCGGCCCAAAGGAAGACTTGACATTTGACATGATCTTACTGTTAATATTTGCTTAGTACACCAAGAGTACCACTTACAAGTCTAATTATCGTCCAAAGATGAGATTAGATGTTGTGCTAAGTATCTTGTTATGATGAGAATGCCAATATTCGAATCTGAATTACGAGTTAAGGGAGTGTTGTTAAGTTTATGACACTCATAAAGATTATGTCCATACAGTTTTAATGGAGAATAAATTCAAATATTCGGTTTTAAAGTAGTATGTGTAATCATGCAGATAATGGTTGGCCCAAAGGAAGGTCATTATTTGGCCGAATACATATACAATTTCGGGTGATAAATATGTGACGATTATCTGGTATTTTCATGTGTATGCTAAGTCGGCCTAAAGGAAGGCTTAGTGTTCGACATGAGTTTATTGTCAATATTTGATCACGATTATTTAATTATAGTGTCAATGCTTAGTTAATTATTTATGCCCAATGGCTAAATGTTAAACATGCAAAAACACTATATACTCTTTGAATTTATTCAAAATATGAGAATATTGTTTTGTTCATCAAATTGACATTACTGTTCATTATATTTGTCATATTCAGGTTACATTTCCAATTTGGATGACGTCGTTTATTTAAATAAATGGTAAGAGAATGTAAATACTTATTTTGAGTCGTCATAATTTTAACACATCATTGAAAATGTATAGTTGTGCTACTCATAAGGATGAAAATATTGTGTGGACTCACGTGTTTTTGTGGAGTAGAAATTTTAATGCAGGTGTTTAATGATAGTTTAATTTGCGACATTAAGGAAATATTAAAGGACATTATTTCGATTAAATAAGCCGCAAGTGTCTAACTCAATGAATAACAAGATAAAGTTTATTGGTTGCTTGTTATGAGTATGGACACATAAGGAATATATTATCAGTTTGTACGCCTCATCGCGTGTCGGTGAGAGTACACTTCTCATTTAAGATTTGTCGTCTAAAGTTATTATTATATCCAATCATGTTTTGTGGGTGGATTTGGTTTTTCATTCACATAAGTACATTAATGCAAGTAGAAGTAAGAATCTAAGATGTTGTATGTCAATTGGTGAAGAAAGATTCATCTATTTGGGGGCATGACATCATCTGAATTTGAGATAATCAGCTAATTTAGTTATCATTAATGACTTGTTCTTTTATTTGAAACTGGAAAATATTTTCGGTACTGCCTTTTGGTGGAGTTTAATTAATTTTGCGTTTGGCCAAATTTGGCTCATTGTCCATTGAGAAATGATTAATTTTGTATTTTCCTAATTCAAATAATAGTAAATCTGTTATTTTTGATAATTTTACATAGCTTGAATTGAAATATTTTTTAAAGACTTGCATTAAAACTCCAGTGGATATAAAGAATTGAGGACAATAATTTCTTTTCGGTATGACACATTAAATTATTAAAGTTGTGTCAAAATGAAATTATTGACCCTTCTACTTCGGATTCTCATATTGAAGGGGAATAAAGACGAAAAAAGAAAATAGATATCAAAAGGATTTTGGATTTCTTGTAATTGATATATAAGGATATTTGAACTATTTTATGTTTTAAGTTGTATTAGTTCACATCATTATATTAATTTTTAGACAAAATTATGTATGATATTTATATCTCGATCTTGAGAAGTTTCAAGTTCTTAGACTTTTTTATCACATATTTGACTGAGATATATTCTCGGTAAAGGATTATTAAAGATGTCAGTTGATCATAAGTAGAAACACTTTGACAATTTCACTATTCGGGATAAGAACATTAAGGTTATTTCGGATACTTTCTAGAGATGTTTGATCTTACATTAAAGATTGCACCATATGAAGGTTTAAATATGTATGGTGTATTATGTGTGCAAAGTAAGATCTTGGGGCTTGGAAGGAGTATGATTATTCACACTCTTTCCTAGTTAACTCTAGAAATAATTTTAGAATTGCAGCTTGTTTTTTGTGTGGATAAAGTTACAACGATATTATTGATTGATTAATTATAGTGTAATTTATTTACACCTAAGGTATGTCCAACTAATTAAGAATATTTTTTCTAAGGTAATATAGTTGGAGTTAAGGACAATTAATAATTATTTTGTTGTATAACTTTATATGAATTATTAAGGGTAATGTATAAAGTAATGATCCCACACACAATTTACTTTAAGACGGATAATATGGGTTCATTGAGGTTATTGAGTTTGGGGGGAAGAAAAGGGACTTATGGACATGATCCTACGTCTCATCATAAAGGATCGCAAGATCATTCTAGTAAAACAAACTCAAATACCTCAAGAACAATTGTTATTAAAGAAATTCATTCACTAAGGAAGAATGAATGCAGCTTCAGAGGATTACATTGTCTTTATGTCAAGACTGACATATTACAGTGTAATAACAGATTTATATATTGCATACATTCAAGAGAAAGAGTTAGATGATGAAATGGTAGAAAAGTATTCATTCAGCATTTTACCGAATCATTGAAAGTTCTAGCTAATACATGTGAATTTCACTACAAAAAAACAGGTCAAATTGCGGCGGAAAAATCCACCGCAAATATCTTAATTCCGACGCAAATCGACGTTTACGTCGGACTGACCGACGCAAAGGTGTCGCCGCAATATTTCGTCGCAAATTTTTTTTTGCGCGTCGGACCTGCCGACGCAGAGGCTAATTGCGTCGGATATGCGTCGAAAAATCAGACATACACTAAAAAAGTCAAAAAATAGTCAAACTGATTTGCGACGGACTTGCCGTCACAAATTCCGTCGCAAATTTTATTTGCGACGGCAAGTCCGCCACAAATCGTGGATTTATATATATATATATATATATATATATATATATATATATATATATAAACCCTAAATGATATATATAGTCCAAATAGAATTTACCCTATAAAATAATATAATTTAAATTTCAAGATATAAGTAACATGGAGTATCGTTTCTTACAATTTTTCACAAATCGAAAGAATGTCATTACAAATGTTTTCAAAAAAAAAGAGTGTGAAAAAAAATATCAACTCATCTTATGTTTTCTACGAAAGGTGCGACATACTTATGTTTTTCTACAAAGATAAAAAAAATATCTACAAAATTATTAAATCCTAACTAGAAGATCCGACTAATTAGTTCCCAAAAGTGAATGCGAGAATTGCTGCTTTCATCCGGAAGCACCGCCAAGAGCATTTATCTGGTCACATGAAAGGGTGGTTAGGGCCAAGAAAGACGGTGAATATTTTCAAGAAAATAAGCACAGAAGTCAATGTAACTTTATATGACATCTATATACCTATAGTACATACAGAAAATTTAGTGACAATACATCATTCAACGCTTAACAAAGGTAAAATAGAAGAGCATATTCACATACTATCTCATACGAAAATATGGTTTCTCCTTCTACATCACATACTACTTGACTATGATGTTAAGAATGAAAAGAAAATAAAGAAAATGTCATACCCATGTCCGCTTTTGATATGGCCAAGAAACTTTGATTAGTGAAAGTATATAACTGCACTGAGAAAATAAAAGGAGAGACAAACAACAACATTAGCATTAAAATTAAAGAAAATCAGAATATGACTATAAAGTAATGGAAAAAGGATAATGTTCTGTCGATGCTACACATCATAACGAGAGGAGAAGTTTTCGCTACACTGAGAAGATTCAATACCTGTTACACGTAAGAGTGATTCAGAATGCTTATAATATGTTTACATCTAAAAAATATACTTGTAGTGAAATCATGGTTCAAAGCGTAGAATAAGATGTCAAGCAATGTGTATAAAAGATGTACTAATGTACATCTTGTGCAAATATTGAAAATGATGGCAAAAAAATTAATTATTTTCATCAGTTTTGATATACTTCTACTAACCATTCTGTTCATCCTAATCTCAATCTCAAATAATAAAAGTTGGTGGATTTGAGTTTTTTTTAAGCCAAGTGTTTTTGTCTGTAAAGATGTTCTCATAAATACAACTAATATTACTACAATTACTATTACTATTACAAACACAAACAAATATTACTACTAATACTACTGCTACTACTTACTTCGTAGTACTTAGTAGCAACAACAAGAGCAAGAGCAACAACTACTACTACTACTACTACTACGATATTAGTACTAAGCTAACAAATGCTATACTAACACTAACACCAACATCATACCACGACCAATACATTACAACCAAACTACTACTACTCCAATACTACACCACCACCACCACCACCACCACCACCACCACTACTACTCCTACTAATACACCAACAACAAAAACAACAACAATAACGATAATATTACTACTATTACCACCACTAATAATAATTACACTACTACTAATACTTCTACTACTAACATACTCCTACTATACTAACAACACCATACTACCACGAACAAACTACTAGCTACTACTAATTCTAATACAATACTACTAAATTCCCATCACTAAACCTACTTAATCTCAACTACTACTACTACTACTACCACAACCTCAAGAACACCAACAACAATAATAACAACACCACCAACATCAACAACAACAATAATACTAAGACTACCACCCATACTATCATCTCCATCATTTTACTCCATGTAGTGAGTTTTATGTATTTAGGCATTTTCATTAATCATCAAACATTACTATCTTTTTGCTTGAAAAAGGTGAAAATCACCACAACAACTACTACTATCACCACCACCACCACCACCACCACTACAAGAACAAGAATAACATCAATAACGATCCCTTCTTCCCACAAAACAACAACAACTACTACTACAACAACACCATAAACAACAGCAACAACAACCCACAACAACAACACCATCAACTACAATAACAACAACAACCAACAACAAGAAAACCCACAACAACAACAACAACAACAACAACAACCCACAACAACAGCAACAACAACAACAATTATAATAACATTAGTAACAAAAAAATACAAAAAATAACCTCAATAACAAAAATCGCAGGCGGAAAAAGGGTGAGTGGAAGGATCATGGGAAGGGGAAAAGGAAAAGGAGGTCGCCGGAGTAGTAGGGACGCCGGTGGTGGGGATTCGCCGGAGTTCCAACAAGGGTGAAATGGAGGAGTTTGGGGTTAGAGTTTGGGGTCGGGGGTTATGATTTGGGGGAATTGGGGAAATGACGAAAGAGAAAATGGGTTCGCTGTCATTTTATCGGGTTTTTTTTCCCAGATTACGTCGGACTTGCCGTCACAAATTCCGTCGCAAAAAAAATTGCGACGGAATTTGTGGCGGAAAGTACGATGCAACCTGGAAAAATAAAAAATAAAAATGCCTCGATACAGGCTGTCCTTGCGTCGAATTCAGAACGTCTACGTCGGAGTTGTGTCGGCTATTCCGACGCATAGATTGGCCGAAAATATATGTTCTTGGCGCCTTCATCTAGCGTCGACATACGACGGGTATTCCGACGCACCATCTGGTGCGTCGAGCATTCCGACGCAATCAGACGCATGCATTACTCTTGCGTCGGATTGTTGGTCCGCCACAAACTTTCCACCGCAATTTGAGTTGTTTTTTGTAGTGTTTATATATATCATCACTAAAGTATTAAGTTATTTGACTGATAAAGTCACTTTGGAATTATTTCATTACCTAAAAGTATAAAGCATATTGGTTTCAAATGGTTATTTGTTACCAAGACAGATTCATTCGGTAATGAGACAGTAAGGCTCGTCTTGTTAATAATGGTTATAAAGACAGATGGTATATCCAGTTCTGGAGTTAAATTGGATTAATGGTATAGATAGGTTTGTCAGTGGTGACATTGATAAACTCATTGTTGCAGATACTGGAAATTTGACTCAATAGATTCAAGGTAAAGTTTCTGAAAATTAAGGTTAATAATCATCCAATGAAAACTCCAATAAGGTTTTCTGTCAAAGTGTACATCAATCTATAATGATATCATCTCATTTGATTTTTTGTATGAATGTGATAGATGATTGTAGATACTCAAGATTCAGTGGGAGTATGAAAATAAATCAAACCCTTTCTGATAAGTCGATATTTATGCGTATTTTTATCCCTTTAATATTATATTTTCAGTGTCGTCTTTGTATTATTTGAGCTAAACGTTATAATTTTAGTAACTTTTGATATATTATCGACCTTATATTATTTTTCGTACTAAATTGGATTTTAATGTATATTTTAAGTAATTAGTAATGACCCATTTGAGTTAAGATCAGAATGCTACTAAAATCGTATTTATGCTTGCAGGTCTGTCTTAAGACGACGATATCTCACACATATGAGGTCAGAATAGGGCGATATAGGATTCGTTGGAAAGCTAAGTCCAAAACCGATAACTTTATAGAATAAAGTTAGACCTAAATCCAAAGTCTTATGGGTCGAAATCAGACTAATAGAATTCAACTCGAGAATTGGGCTGAATTGACAAAAGAAAAGTTCATAAGAGAATAAGAAGGAAATAAAAGAAAGAAAAAAATTACTACCTCCGTATCTATATGTTCGTCCACTTTCAATATAATACTCCACCCATATATTAAAAAAAGTGGACGAACATATAGATACGGAGGGAGTATAAAAGAAGGGGAAGACATGAAGCAGCACACCAGCCGTTTACACAAAAAAGGGGAGAAAACGAAAACAGAGGAGAGAGAAAAAAGAATAGAAGGAGAAGAAGTCACGCAGCAGACAACGCGGACGAAGAACGACACTCCGACCCGATTTTCTACCCGATTTTTATGAGCTTTCTTAATCATTCACTTTTATTTACTGTTTTAATGTTTAGTATGGAGTAGTTTTTCAATAGAAGTGTGTAATTAACTATTGATATTGTGGTATATGAGATTGGATTTTTATGTTTAACGATTAATTATTGTTATTGGGTGTTTACTCGAAAGTCATTATTAACATTGTGATTTATGATTATTAATTTGGATTGCTCACCTGGTTTGTTCTCTTAAATCTATTGTTAATAGATAATAATTTTGATTAGGTTGCAGCTTACCGGTCCAATCTTTATTGTTAGAATTTTGAGTAATAATTCCGTCTTATAGAGTTGCAGCTTTCTGGTTCCGTAAGACCTAATTGATTGATGTTCTTAAAGTGATTAAATTTATTGACTTGATTCGTGGTTACATGGTTGAGTCGATCTAATTTAGTTAGGATAAAACTTGCGTGGTTAACGGAGTTTAACGAGTAAGAAAGATAAAACTTTTAATTTACTTGCTTACAAGGAATTAAATAGTTAACCAATCTATCCAATAACTAATTAAGTGAATCAATGATTTGACCCAATATCTATAGAAAATTACATGTCTCCTATTAATTCGTTATTTGAACTTTAACTTTGAATTAAACATCGTTGTTATTTAATTATTTTTTTTAGTTCAGTCTAGTTTATTTTCGTAATAGTTTAATTTAGATTAGAAATTATTCACCTCAACAAAACCCTCCTCAATATATTTATATAAGTATACATACTATTATAAATTATAAATAATATAATAATTACGTCGATCTAGGATAGTACATTAGTCCTTGTGGGTTCGACCCTTACTTACCCTTCTACTTGCTAGTTAGAGTTTGTAAGTGAAAATATAAATTTAATTTTGAGCGCGGAAACGACACGCATCAAATTTTGGCGCCGTTGTCGGGGACTGATTGTTTATTGTCTTAGACGTTATCTGTCGATTAGTTGAGTCGGCTTAAGTGCCTCCCTGAGTTTCGCAACTTTTGTAGGGGGATGTTAATAGTGTCGGTTGCCCAAAAAAATCGTTAATTTATTAATTTGATTATTATAGTTTTATTTTTTTTCTTATCGATGCTAGGTGTGTTTTGTTTCCTTCGTGCTACACTTCCTTGGTCAATGTTATATTTTGCAGATTGTAAAAGAACTTTTGAGTTGGTGCCGGGTTGATTATTTCGCTTGGAGCATGGAAAAACAAGGGAACAATGATATTTTTGTGTCCAAGTAACATGATGTCACCAACTGCCGAATAATTGGAATCCGCTAAGTCCCTCCACCCTCTTATTTTTTTTATATTATATGATTAAAGTTTAAGTTTTCAATGTCTATTTTTGACATCGAGGACGATGTCGAGTTTAAGTGTGGGGCAGTGGTTAATTCTTACGGAAAAAATGCAAAATTTAATTCTTGCGGAAGAAAGTGGAAAATTTTAAATAAATAGAGCTTATTGTTAAAAAAAAAACCTTTGTTTTTATTAGACTAATTAGAATAGGGAAGTCGACGATAAATTCTAATCTAACCTTTTTTTTTAAAATAAAAAAATATTAATGTTAACCTTAACTTTTACTAACTTAAAAATTCGTTTTTGTGTATGCATTTATTTTTCCTCCCGATTAGACTTGGATTAATTAATTTAGTAATAGACGGTATTTTAAGTTTATTTTAAATTTAAGTTACAAATAAATTATAAAGAATACCACTTGTTTGAGCTACCTTAACTATTTTTTTCGTTGACTCTGGAGGTACGAGTGGTAAGCCGGTCTTGTTCAATTAATTTACTTTCATAGGTGACTCCTAATTAGGGCTATAAGAAAGATTAGATGCCTCAAAAGTGAGTGAGTCGGTCTTGTGACTCGAGTTAGTAAATCCGAGGGGAACCTAGTCCAAATAGGATTGGGAGATGCCTAATGCCTTGTCTGGAAGGGCGGGAGTCATTGGTTGAAAGCTCGCTACATGGGTCGCTCGATCTTGGAAAAAAAAATTGAAAAAAAAGAAAAAAAAACAAGAGCGGAAAATGTGAGACGGGGTGTCTAGTTTGCCTCATGTGCTCGGGAGAACGACCCTCGTACTGAACTGGTAATAAGGAATGTACCGAAATAGATCCCCTTCCCCTAAGACCTTAAACTGCTGAAATCCGTCTTCTTGAGTCAATTCTTACGTAATTTTTCGAAGGTAGTTAGATAAGTGGGAAGGATAATGAGTTTATTTATGATTTTGATTTAGAAGATGTTTAAAATATTATATATCGTTAAATTAATTAATTGAGTAGTTTATAGTGGAGGAGAAACTTATGTGTATATTGCTTGCTAATCTAACTTAAAAAAGTTTTGATAAGTTTACTTACTACTAATTTTCTCAAATATTTTTAGTTTGTCGTCGATCGTACCTAGTTTGGTTAGTCTAAAATATTTTTAAGGTTAGTGTTTTGGTTTTTCTTTTAACTCTTGAGTTCTCATTGTCGAGGACGACAATGGATTAAGTGTGGGGGAATTTGATAAGTCGATATTTATGCGTATTTTTATCCCTTTAATATTATATTTTCAGTGTCGTCTTTGTATTATTTGAGCTAAACGTTATAATTTCAGTAACTTTTGATATATTATCGACCTTATATTATTTTTCGTACTAAATTGGGTTTTAATGTATATTTTAAGTAATTAGTAATGACCCATTTGAGTTAAGATCAGAATACTACTAAAATCGTATTTATGCTTGCAGGTCTGTCTTAAGACGACGATATCTCACACATACGAGGTCAGAATAGGGCGATATAGAATCCGTTGGAAAGCTAAGTCCAAGACCGATAACTTTATAGAATAAAGTTAGACCCAAATCCAAAGTCTTATGGGTCGAAATCAGACTAATAGAATTCAACTCGAGAATTGGGCTGAATTGAGAAAAGGAAAGTTCATAAGAGAATAAGAAGGAAATAAAAGAAAGAAAAAAATTACTACCTCCGTATCCATATGTTCGTCCACTTTCAATATAATACTCAACCCATATATTAAACAAAGTGGACGAACATATAGATACGGAGGGAGTATAAAAGAAGGGGAAGACATGAAGCAGCACACCAGCCGTATACACACAAAAAAAGGGAGAAAACAAAAACAGAGGAGAGAGAAAAAAGAATAGAAGGAGAAGAAGTCACGCAGCAGACAACGCGGACGAAGAACGACACTCCGACCCGATTTTCTACCCGATTTTTATGAGCTTTCTTAATCTTTCACTTTTATTTACTGTTTTAATGTTTAGTATGGAGTAGTTTTTCAATAGGAGTGTGTAATTAACTATTGATATTGTGGTATATGAGATTGGATTTTTATGTTTAACGATTAATTATTGTTATTGGGTGTTTACTCGAAAGTCATTATTAACTTTGTGATTTATGATTATTAGTTTGGATTGCTCACCTGGTTTGTTCTCTTAAATCTATTGTTAATAGATAATAATTTTGATTAGGTTGCAGCTTACTGGTCCAATCTTTATTGTTAGAATTTTGAGTAATAATTCCGTCTTATAGAGTTGCTGCTTTCTGGTTCCGTAATACCTAATTGATTGATGTTCTTAAAGCGATTAAATTTATTGACTTGATTCGTGGTTACATGGTTGAGTCGATCTAATTTAGTTAGGATTAAACTTGCGTGGTTAACGGAGTTTAACGAGTAAGAAAGATAAAACTTTTAATTTACTTGCTTACGAGGAACTAAATAGTTAACCAATCTATCCAATAACTAATTAAGCGAATCAATGATTTGACCCAATATCTATAGAAAATTACATGTCTCCTATTAATTCGTTATTTAAACTTTAACTTTGAATTAAACATCGTTGTTATTTAATTTTTTTTTTTAGTTTAGTCTAGTTTATTTTCGTAATAGTTTAATTTAGATTAGAAATTATTCACCTCAACAAAACCCCCCTCAATATATTTATATAAGTATACATACTATTATAAATTATAAATAATATAATAATTACGTCGATCTAGGATAGTACATTAGTCCTTGTGGGTTCGACCCTTACTTACCCTTCTACTTGCTAGTTAGAGTTTGTAAGTGAAAATATAAATTTAATTTTGAGCGCGGAAACGACACGCATCAAATTTTGGCGCCGTTGTCGGGGACTGATTGTTTATTGTCTTAGACGTTATCTGTCGATTAGTTGAGTCGGCGTAAGTGCCTCCCTGAGTTTCGCAACTTTTGTAGGGGGGTGTTAATAGTGTCGGTTGCCCAAAAAAATCGTTAATTTATTAATTTGATTATTATAGTTTTATTTTTTTTCTTATCGATGCTAGGTGTGTTTTGTTTCCTTCGTGCTACACTTCCTTGGTCAATGTTATATTTTGCAGATTGTAAAAGAACTTTTGAGTTGGTGCCGGGTTGATTATTTCGCTTGGAGCATGGAAAAACAAGGGAACAATGATATTTTTGTGTCCAAGTAACATGATGTCACCAACTGCTGAATAATTGGAATCCGCTAAGTCCCTCCACCCTCTTATTTTTTTATATTATATGATTAAAGTTTAAGTTCTCAATGTCTATTTTTGACATCGAGGACGATGTCGAGTTTAAGTGTGGGGCAGTGGTTAATTCTTACGGAAAAAATGCAAAATTTAATTCTTGCGGAAGAAAGTGGAAAATTTTAAATAAATAGAGCTTATTGTTAAAAAAAAACCTTTGTTTTTATTCGACTAATTAGAATAGGGAAGTCGACGACAAATTCTAATCTAACCTTTTTTTTTAAAATAAAAAAATATTAATGTTAACCTTAACTTTTACTAACTTAAAAATTCGTTTTTGTGTATGCATTTATTTTTCCTCCCGATTAGACTTGGATTAATTAATTTAGTAATAGACGGTATTTTAAGTTTATTTTAAATTTAAGTTACAAATAAATTATAAAGAATACCACTTGTTTGAGCTACCTTAACTATTTTTTTCGTTGACTCTGGAGGTACGAGTGGTAAGCCGGTCTTGTTCAATTAATTTACTTTCATAGGTGACTCCTAATTAGGGCTATAAGAAAGATTAGATGCCTCAAAAGTGAGTGAGTCGGTCTTGTGACTCGAGTTAGTAAATCCGAGGGGAACCTAGTCCAAATAGGATTGGGAGATGCCTAATGCCTTGTCTGGAAGGGCGGGAGTCATTGGTTGAAAGCTCGCTACATGGGTCGCTCGATCTTGGAAAAAAAAATTGAAAAAAAAGAAAAAAAAAACAAGAGCGGAAAATGTGAGACGGGGTGTCTAGTTTGCCTCATGTGCTCGGGAGAACGACCCTCGTACTGAACTGGTAATAAGGAATGTACCGAAATAGATCCCCTTCCCCTAAGACCTTAAACTGCTGAAATCCGTCTTCTTGAGTCAATTCTTACGTAATTTTTCGAAGGTAGTTAGATAAGTGGGAAGGATAATGAGTTTATTTATGATTTTGATTTAGAAGATGTTTAAAATATTATATATCGTTAAATTAATTAATTGAGTAGTTTATAGTGGAGGAGAAACTTATGTGTATATTGCTTGCTAATCTAACTTTAAAAAGTTTTGATAAGTTTACTTACTACTAATTTTCTCAAATATTTTTAGTTTGTCGTCGATCGTACCTAGTTTGGTTAGTCTAAAATATTTTTAAGGTTAGTGTTTTGGTTTTTCTTTTAACTCTTGAGTTCTCATTGTCGAGGACGACAATGGATTAAGTGTGGGGGAATTTGATAAGTCGATATTTATGCGTATTTTTATCCCTTTAATATTATATTTTCAGTGTCGTCTTTGTATTATTTGAGCTAAACGTTATAATTTCAGTAACTTTTGATATATTATCGACCTTATATTATTTTTCGTACTAAATTGGGTTTTAATGTATATTTTAAGTAATTAGTAATGACCCATTTGAGTTAAGATCAGAATACTACTAAAATCGTATTTATGCTTGCAGGTCTGTCTTAAGACGACGATATCTCACACATACGAGGTCAGAATAGGGCGATATAGATACCGTTGGAAAGCTAAGTCCAAGACCGATAACTTTATAGAATAAAGTTAGACCCAAATCCAAAGTCTTATGGGTCGAAATCAGACTAATAGAATTCAACTTGAGAATTGGGCTGAATTGAGAAAAGGAAAGTTCATAAGAGAATAAGAAGGAAATAAAAGAAAGAAAAAAATTACTACCTCCGTATCCATATGTTCGTCCACTTTCAATATAATACTCAACCCATATATTAAACAAAGTGGACGAACATATAGATACGGAGGGAGTATAAAAGAAGGGGAAGACATGAAGCAGCACACCAGCCGTAGCATACACAAATAAAAAGGGAGAAAACAAAAACAGAGGAGAGAGAAAAAAGAATAGAAGGAGAAGAAGTCACGCAGCAGACAACGCGGACGAAGAACGACACTCCGACCCGATTTTTATGAGCTTTCTTAATCTTTCACTTTTATTTACTGTTTTAATATTTAGTATGGAGTAGTTTTTCAATAGGAGTGTGTAATTAACTATTGATATTGTGGTCTATGAGATTGGATTTTATGTTTAACGATTAATTATTGTTATTGGTGTTAGATTTAATTCGACTAAATATTGCAAACTTCATACTAAATTAATTGGTATACTGAATTGCGGAAGCGTACCTGACTCCATCGGTAAAGAGAGGTGGAACGAGAGTCTCCTGATTATGGTCTTCTAACAGTTACACTCGCCTTTTTGGTGCTCTCTACTGATGGGATGTATAAGAGTTTAGGTTAGAGTGTGCTGTCAGTGACCATAACCCTGACTATATATAGGGAGGGGCGTGAAACCCTAATCACCCATATTAGTCGCTTTAGTTGATACGCCCATCATGCATCACTTAAAGCCCTAACGGGTCTCTACACTATTATAATATCTGGCCCATACTTTATAAGACGTAAATAAGCCTGTGTTATTATTATTATAACGGATCACATGTTTGGGCTCACCTTAAGTGACAGCTAATAAATACAGTAGGTCCAAATAATATTGTCAGCATATATTGTATTAGATCCATAATTCTTACAATCTATCACTTGGGTCATATACAAATATACATGTGACAACAGAAATGTATTTATTGTAACCTTATGAGCTCAATAATGCTATCAAACATTTTAACCGTGTTATGCAATTCGGTCCATTAATCATATGTACATAGAACCAAAGCGGCCTTTGTCACAGTTTGTCGTAACAGAACCCATCAATAATCACATATGCAAACATGACTAACGACATGAATCTAGTATAGGAGTGTAGCTTGGAAACAGCAACCAAATGTGATCCAAATATGCATATTTCCAACTGGTCCTCTTAATTGAGGTCAACAACGTAAGCAAGAAGCATAGAAAAAACCAAATAACTTAAAACTTTATTGCATGCATATCCTTAACCAAATAAAATTGTCATACAAGCAATGTAACGAATTCAAACTCCCACTGAAATTGTATATTCTAAAATGGTATGACACCCATATGGGCAGTATGCCCCAGAAATACTTTGGGCGGTAGGCCCTTAGTAAGCGGATCCGCAATCATGGAGTTTGTTCCGATATGTTGTACAGACAATTGCCCACTCTGCACTCTTTCCTTCAAAGCTCGAAACTTGATATCAATATGTTTTGACTGTTTCGAGCTTTTATTGTTGTTTATATACAACACTGCAGATTTGTTGTCACACAGCATCCGAAGTGGCTTATCCATGCCATTCACTATGCGCAAACCCGTGACAAAATTCTTCAACCATAGTGCCTGATTAGATGCCTCAAAACAAGCTATATATTCTGCTTCCGTGGTGGAAGTAGATACGAGCGATTGCTTGACACTTTTCCAAGACACAACTCCTTCGGCCATTATGAAGAGGTATCCTGATGTGGATCTCAAGCTATCTAGGCATTCTCCCAAATCAGAGTCAGAATACCCAATGACCTCAAGCAGATCTGACCTCTTGTAAGTGAGCATGTAATCTTTTGTTCCTTTGAGGTATCGCAAAACCCTCTTGACTGCTCTCCAGTGATCCATTCCTGGATTGCTGAGATATCTGCCTAACATCCCAACTATGAACGCAATGTCGGGTCGCGTACAAACCTGTGCATACATCAAACTTCTAACTGCCGAAGCATATGGAATTGTATGCATTTCATTAATCTCAAAACCATTCTTTGGGCATTGATCGAGACTGAACTTGTCTCCTTTAGTCACAGGGGTATCTAGTGGTTTGCAGTCAAACAAGCCGAATCATTTTAGTATTGTCTCGATATAGCTCTTTTGTGATAAACCAAGAGTGCCTTGGGCACGATCCCGGTACATCTGAATTCCTAACACAAAAGAGGCCTCCCCAAGATCTTTCATTTCGAAACTCTGTGAAAGAAATCTCTTGGTTTCGTGCAAAAAACCTATATCGTTACTGGCAAGCAATATGTCGTCGACATACAAAACCAAAAATATGTGCTTACTCCCACTGAACTTGTGGTATACACAATCATCAACCAAATTTGTCTCAAATCCATAAGACATGATTATTTGATGAAATTTGAGGTACCACTGACGAGAAGCTTGCTTAAGCCCATAAATGGATTTCTTTAATTTGCAGACCATGTCCTTTGAATCGTCTGAAACAAAGTGTTCTGGTTGCTGCATATAAATAGTTTCTTCAATGTCACCATTGAGAAACGTTGTCTTAACATCCATTTGATGTAGCTCAAGATCAAAATATGCCACAATTGCCATTATAATCCTGAAGGAGTCTTTTGATGAAACTGGCGAAAAGGTCTCCTTATAATCAATGCCTTCCTTTTGAGTGTAGCCCTTAGCAACGAGACGTGCCTTATACCTTGTTACATTACCATTCGAATCCCTTTTGGTCTTAAATAACCATTTGCAACCAATGAGTTTCTTTCCTTCTGGTAATGGAACGAGGTCCCAAACGTCATTGTCTGTCATGGACTTTATTTCCTCATTCATGGCATCAATCCATTTTTGAGAATTAGGACCTTCAATGGCATGATGAACGGTGATTGGATCACCATCCACCACTCCATTATCTAACTCTTTATCCGAGAGAAGTGCCATAAGATTTTCTGTTACTACATCATTATCCTCACTTTCCAAAAGGAAGTTAGTGATGTAGTCATCTGAAATTGCACTTCTTCTTTCTCTAATGGATCTTCTTAAGGGAAATTCTTCTTGAGGTGGTTGAGGTTGCTCCTCAGGATTCTGAATTTCAGGATCAACTTGAATTTTTGGAGTTGTTTCCTGAACTGTATCAGAATTAATAAACTGGTCCTGAGTAATCGGGTTAGGGATAATGATATTTTCTTCTTCAAAGATGAAATCTTTGATCTTATCTACCCCCACAAACTCAACATCCTCAAGAAATCGGGCATTCTCCGTCTCAAAAATTACTTTAGTAGTGGGATCATAAAACTTGTACCCTCTAGATCTTTCAGGGTATCCTATAAAATAACAACTAACAGTTCTAGTGTCCAGTTTTCCTTCATGTGGCCTATAAGGCCTTGCCTCAGCTGGACAACCCCAAATGTGAAGATGCCTTATAATGGGTTTCTTACCAGTCCACAATTCATAAGGGGTTTTAGAAGCTGCTTTAAATGGTACTCTATTTAGGATGTAGGTTGCAGTCTTAATTGTCTCTCCCCAAAGTGATTCTGGTAAAGATGTATGACTAATCATATTTCTCACCATGTCCTTTAAGGTCATGTTTCGTCTCTCAGCGACACCATTCATCTGTGGAGTACCTGGCATGGTGTACTGAGGAACGATACCACACTCATCTAGGAATCTGGTAAATGGTCCTGGACGTTGTTCACCGGATCCGTCATTTCTGCCGTAATATTCACCACCATGGTCAGATCTGACTTTCTTTATTGTTTTGCCTAGTTGATTTTCAACTTCGGCCTTAAATGATTTGAACACGTCCAATGATTGAGATTTCTCATAAATCAGATATAGGTAGCCATATCGAGAGTAATCGTCTATGAACGTTATAAAGTATTGTTGACCATTCCAAGATGTCGTAGGGAATGGACCACAAATATCCGTATGAATAAGTTCTAAGACATCTGAAGCTCTCTCAGCACCTAATCTCCTTTTGTCTGTTTGTTTCCCTTTGATACAATTAATGCATACATTAAAGTCCGAAAAATCAAGGGAATCGAGAATTCCATCAGCCACGAGTCTTTCAATTCTTTGTTTAGAGATATGCCCTAAACGTTTATGCCATAATGATGATGAATTTTCATTTATCAATTTTCTTTTAGTACCACTGTAGCTCACATGCAAAGTTTCATTCATAGAGACTTGCGTTTCTAGCAAGTATAGGTTATCATATTCAGATAAAGAACCAGAACCAACCAATTTTGAATTATGTAAAAGACAATTTATTGTTTCCAAAAGAACAAAGATAACCAAACCTGTCCAAAGCAGAAACTGAAATCAAATTCCGTCTAAATGACGGTACAACAAAAGTCTCTTTCAAATCCAAATAATTTCCAGTCTTTAATAATAACCTAAATGTCCCTATAGCTTTAACTTCAACTGCCTTGCCATCGCTCACATAGATGTATCTTTCAGCATCAACCGGATTTCGGCAATTCAGGCAACCCTGCTTGGACACACTTATGTGAGTAGTAGCACCAGAGTCTATCCACCAAGTGTGTTTAGGTACCGAAGTTAAATTGACCTCAGAACAGACAAAAGAAAGAAACATACCCTTTTTCACACGCCAACCGTGATACCCTATGCATTGTTTCTTCTTATGACCTGACTTTCCACAAAAGAAGCATCCTGAGTCCTTATTTTCTAAATTTTTCTCAGGTTCCTTAGTTTCCGTATTCTGCTTCTTTGGTGGTCGCGCAACTGCAACGTCCTTACCCTTCTTCCTTTTCCTACCATCCTTAGAGGATGAAGCCAAATGAGCACTTTCTGTCTTTTCTTTCTTAATTCTCTCCTCCTCTTGAACACAATGAGAAATGAGCTCATTCAGAGTCCACTTCTCCTTTTGGCAGTTATAACTGACGTTAAACTGACTGAAACTTTTTGGAAGAGAGATCAAAACTAGATGCACTAATAAGTCCTCACACAAATCCAGCTTGAGTGCCTTTAGTTTTGAAGAAAGATGAGACATTCCATAATGTACTCCCTTACGTTCCCTGAACTCTTATACTTCATAGAAACAAGACTCGTCAACAGAGTACTTGTCTCAGCCTTTTCGTTTTTCGCAAAACGCTTTTCAAGTTCAACGAGGAACTTCTTGGCATTATCCTCTTCGGACATAGTGCCCCTGAATGATTCTGGAATTGCACGTTTCATGATTATTAGACTCTTGCGATTTGAGCGCTCCATTTCTCCATGTCCCTCTTATCATCAGAGGAACTGGAGTCCGTAATCTCAGTGGGGGGCTCTTCCCGAAGTGCAAGGTCTAGATCCATGCAACCCAGAACGATCATAACGTTCTCCTTCTAATACTTAAAATTCGTTCCGTCAAGCATTGGAATTGCATTGATGTTAGCAGATACCGTATTAGCAGAAGCATTCACTGAAAAGAACAAAAAAAAAATACAAACATGCCCACAATAAATTCCAAATTCAACTTTAAATAATCAGATTCAAGTATTGGCAAATAAATCCCATCATAACAAGACACCTAGCACAACATTAATTTTCGTCTTTGGACTTAAAATTAATTTGTGAGTGGTCATCTTGGTGTAGTAATCAAATATTACAAATTTCTGTCAAATACTAAGACTTCCTTTAGGCCGATTTAATATTCACATGGAAACCGTATAATCGTTACATATTTATTACCACAAGCATGATTAAATTTCGGCCAAATAATAGCCTTCCTTTGGGCCGACCATTACCCGCATGAAAATTAATCACACACAAGTCTTGATATTTTAAAAACGTTCAATTTACGCAAAAGAGGTTACTTTGGCAACTTATTGTTTCAATTAAACGGTCTAAAATACTAGACGCCTTATAAACTGAATAGCCAATTATATAAATCTGAAAATTTAATATCCGAATTGCGATTCTTTAACCATGCATAATTAAATGAACGCGATATAATTTATAAAATTGTACATGTGAACATCGTAAACACGCACGATAAGGATGGAAAATATTCCATATAAACAAAATTACTCTACGTGATATAGCAAAAAAAAATATTCCATATTATTCTTTATACACCAAAAAATACGTGCCAAACATCGTATAACGCGTACAAAATTCATTCCCAGAATATGACAGCATTCTAAAATCAAAATTATATTCACTGACTGATATGCCAAATATAGCGAGGAAATATCATAATCATCCATCAATAAAATATGTCCAAATAATATTCAATCTCACGCCAAACATGATGAATGAGAAAAAAAAAGCAATGATGATGCAGCAGATGACATAAGCGCATAGAAATAAGGAATCCAATTGCAGAGAAAACAAAACAAGAGCGGCAAAATACATCTAATTGAAATTATTACTGTGTGTCAGACGCTTTATCAACAACAATATATTAAATCTTAATCACGAATATGATGTTCCATATGCATAAACAGAATGAATAACAAGCTCAACATAATGGTTACGCAAACGAAACCTACGAAAAAATCGAACAATATTTCTGACCCAAAAAATTTAATATGAAGACGGCTATGATACCACTTGTTAGATTTAATCCGACTAAATACTGTAAACTTTATACTAAATTAATTGGTATACTGAATTACGGAAGCGTACCTGACTCCATCGGTAAAGAGAGGTGGAACGAGAGTCTCCTGATTATGGTCTTCTAACAGTTACACTCGCCTTTTTGGTGCTCTCTACTGATGGGATGTATAAGAGTGTAGGTTAGAGTGTGCTGTCAGGGACCATAACCCTGACTATATATAGGGAGGGGTGTGAAACCCTAATCACCCATATTAGTCGCTTTAGTTGATACGCCCATCATGATCACTTAAAGCCCTAACGGGTCTCTATACTATTATAATATCTGGCTCATACTTTGTAAGACGTAAATAAGCCCGTGTTATTATTATTATAATGGATCACATGTTTGGGCTCACCTTAAGTGATAGCCAATAAATACAGTAGGTCCAAATAATATTGTCAGCATATATTGTATCAGACCCATAATTCTTACAAAAAAAGGGAGGAAACAAAAACAGAGGAAAGAGAAAAAAGAATAGCATGAGAAGAAGTCACGCAGCAGACAATGCGGACGAAGAACGACACTCCGACCCGATTTTCTACCCGATTTTTATGAGCTTTCTTAATCTTTCACTTTTATTTACTATTTTAATGTTTAGTATGGAGTAGTTTTTCAATAGGAGTGTGTAATTAACTATTGATATTGTGGTTTATGAGATTGAATTTTTATGTTTAACGATCAATTATTGTTATTGGGTGTTTACTCGAAATACATTATTAACTTTGTGATCTATGATAATTAATTTGGATTTTGATCACCTGGATTGTTCTCTTAAATCTATTGTTAATAGATAATAATTTTGATTAGGTTGCAGCTTACTGGTCTAATCTTTATTGTTAGAATTTTGAGTAATAATTCCGTCTTATAGAGTTGCAGCTTTCTGGTTCCGTAAAACCTAATTGATTGATGTTCTTAAAGCGATTAAATTTATTGACTTGATTCGTGCTTACATGGTTGAGTCGATCTAATTTAGTTAGTATTAAACTTGCGTGGTTAACGGAGTTTAACGAGTAAGAAAGATAAAACTTTTAATTTACTTGCTTACAAGGGATTAAATAGTTAACCAATCTATCCAATAAGTAATTAAGTGAATCAATGATTTGACCCAATATCTATAGAAAATTACATGTCTTCTATTAATTCGTTATTTGAACTTTAACTTTGAATTAAACATCGTTGTTATTTAATTGTTTTTTTTAGTTTAGTCTAGTTTATTTTCGTAATAGTTTAATTTAGATTAGAAATTATTCACCTCAACAAAAGCCCCCTCAATATATTTATATAACTATACATACTATTATAAATTATAAATAATATAATAATTACGTCGATCTAAGATAGTACATTAGTCCTTGTGGGTTCGACCCTTACTTACCCTTCTACTTGCTAGTTAGAGTTTGTAAGTGAAAATATAAATTTAATTTTGAGCGCGGAAACGACACGCATCACTTTCAGTAAATGAGACTAAAGCATCCTCAATGATGTCCTTAAGGAAAAATTCATATATAGAATACACAGTATTACTTAAATTCATGTACTTCAGGTGTGTTTAAGTAATAAGGTATAATTAAACTTAGTTTGTACATGTTTGGATATTGTGTACATTCTATAGTTTAATTGACAGATATTAAAGGAATACAGTAGGATATTGAGATCCACTAAGGACAGCCAAATATTGTTTGTCATTTATATTTGGAGCAAAACAACGTTATCATATAAAGAAGATCGATTTAGGTTGAGGTCATTCGGTATTTCGACTCCTATTTGGTCATGCTTATTTGTCACAAGGCTGCAAATTAAGTTTGGTATTGAAAGACCATTTAAGTTATTTGTGACAAAATGATGGTTATTATAGTTTCAAATACCAATACAAGTGATGATCGAGTTGTTATAGAAACGATTCAGAGTGAAAGACATCTAAGATATGTTTATACAAACTTCATTTTTGCGGATCCGCTTACTAAGGAATTACCACCCACGGTCTTTCTTGTGCATATTGCTCAGGTGGGTGTTTCAGTTCTAAGGATATTCAGATTAAGTGGGAGTTTGTCACATTAGACACATTTATGTACAGTTATTCTGTTCTGAAGAAATAAGGTTTTCAGTTTTCAGTTTCACTCTGTCTTATTTGGTTGATCTCACTAAAGCTTAAGGTGGACCAGTTGGAAATATGTATATTTGGATCACATTCAGTTTCTGTTTCCATGCTACACTCCTAGATTCATGTCGTTAGTCATGTTTACATATGTGATCAATGATGGGTCCTGTTACGACAAACTGTGGCAAAGGCCGCTTTGGTTCTATGTACATATGATTAATGGACTGAATTGCATAAGACGGTTAGAATGTTTGATATCAATATTGAGCTCATACGGTTTATAATGAATACAATTTTCAGTGTCCTACATATACTAGTATATGACCCAAGTGGGAGATTCTAAGAATTATGGGTCTAAGAATTATCAAAACCATCGATAAAAATAATATTCAAAATGGCGTTATGGAAATTCGATCAGTGTGCACAATGCTAGACTTTCACTAGGATAATACTGGAAACTAGCTTCGAGCACTGTAGACTTAACTCATAACAGATTCCAGTCTCTAACTAGGCAACTCAACTATAACAGGACTGCGTAGAGCGAGGTCCTGGTTTAAGTAGTATACACCCCTCCTGGATACAAACCATATCCAGTTCAACCCGACGCGACTTACACGATGCGATATCTAAGTTTAAGGGCACAATGCACACTCTCCTGAACACAAACCATGCTCAGTTCAACAACCAATGTGCCTCATAAAGACACGTCGGCCTTACAGTTGATGGCAAAAACGTACATCCCAGACTATGTTACTCTAACCTCACACTTGTCTTTATTCCATAACTCCAAAACAGCCATTATCGATATTGAGAATAAATAATCATCGTAAATAATATGAGAATAAAATGAATAAACATTTTATATTAGAAGGGAAAATTTCTATAAATAGAAATTTACTATGTTTAGACAATTACTTAAAATATAAATTTTTTAATAGAAAATACATAAGTTATTAAAATAAGTAAAATGTATAAAAATAGCATTTCTAAAAAAATTAGCATTTTATTATTATCGTTGTTATCGTAACTTAATATATTTCCATATTCGTTGCTCAAAATGCAAATAAAATATGTTAAGTCAATATATAGTATTTTATAAATAATTAAGAAATCGAGCTAAAACTATAAATTTTAGAAAAGAGATGTTTTAAGAAAATGATATCAAAATTAATTGAGTCGACGAATTTTATAAATTAAACGAGATTTTATAAAGCTTGCAAATTAGTTTATAGATTTTATCAACAAATAATACTGATTTTACTAAAAATAATCAATCGTAGACAAATGAGAAATTATTAGGGAAAATAGTCTTGACTAAAAAAATATATTTAAAACAAAATCGACTACTTCCTCATTTATTAATATAAGTCGTAAAACAAAATTAATTTATTGAACAAATATACAAATCTCGATTATAATATAAAAATACAATTTTCAGTTAAAAATTATAACTTTACAAAATACGACGAAAATATGAAATTGATATTATTTAGTTACTAGTGTCACAATAACCAACAAAATATTATAATGATTATAAATAATAAAATTTCAAACGATTAATAAAACGATATGGAAAGCTTGTAAAATATTTATAAAGCACATGATTTAAAAATAATATTATTAGCAAATAATAAATAGCTAAAAATAGAAAACCGAAGTTAAAATATTTACTACATATACTACTACTCAAACATACGATATAAAATCGAGTAATGTGCTAAAGTTACCTTAAGACGATGCCAACCCGATCACGCACTACCCCTCCTTAGTCCAAGATCAAAACTTCGAATCTGGAGGTCGTGCGAGACATTTGTTCTTTAATAAGGCTTCAAAGCTTACATCGGATCGAAAATACGAAGAGACGAGAACATACGAATCAGAATTGAATAGAGGAAAGTAAAACAAGGAAAACATAATGTTCCGAAAATAGGGAAGAAGAAATCGGGGAACAAAAGGACGAAATAGAAGGAAATAATATGTGCCGCGGCCAAAAGATATAGACAACAAATATCAGCAGCAATAACAACAAAACACGATGCGAGACGATGACCAAAAAACCGAGGAACAAACAGCAAAATCGACAATAACAGAAAAACAACAGACGAGCAGCAAAAATGAAGTAGAACAGAGGAGAAAGGACGGAAAACGAAGTAGGAAAGACAAGGCAGCGAACAATAGAACAACGCAGATAATGACAGTAACTACGAGTAACCGTAGCATCAATATATGATGAGCAGCAGGAGGCCACGACAGAAGCAAAGTCGATCGCAGCGTCAACAAATAGAAGAAGAAAAGAGGAAGATTAAGAAGGAGAAGGAGGTGAACGAGAAGAAGGAAAAGAAGAAGAAACAGGCAGTAGCGCGCAACAGAATACAACAGCAGATGCAAAACGAAAAAGACAATAACACAACGAGGAAAGAAGAAAAGAAGAAGATAATAAAATGGACAACCGCAGCACAATGCAAACAGCAGCATACAAAAACGGCGACACCAAAAATGACAGCAACAACGATGCAACACAGAAACCACAGTAGCACGAAAAGCAACACAAAATACAGCAGCAAAAAAAAAAACGCAGGAGCAGATCAGCCGAAGAAGAAGAAGGAGAAAACACGAACGGTGAATAGCAACAGTGACGCAACAAGAATGAACATCCGCACAGAATAAACGCGTACGAAAGTATGGATTCGAAAGCAACAACGACACACGAACGAACGAGAGGGAAAGGAACAGAAATTACCTTACGATACCAGGCAGAAATGAACGAAGGTAGTAGAACAAAAACGCAGCAACAACAAAACTGGATGAAAACCGAAGGAGAAGAAAACAGAGGTCGAAGGAAGAGAGGGAGCGAAGAGGGAGCAAGCTAAAAGATGTAGTGCGTGAGATGAGGAAAGAAGATGGAGGTGCGTTATAATCGGCATGAAGCAAAAGAGTAAAGGAAGAAGAAGAAAACTGAAGAAAGAGGGAACGAAGAGGTGAGATGGTGAAGCGGTAGAAAAACAGTTGGCATAAGGGGATGCACGCAAGTGGGAAAAAAAGAAATGAATAAGTGGTCCACTAAATACAAACATGATAAGAAAACGGAATAATTAAATGAATTGGGTAGGGGACAAATTCCGTAACAATAAGTTGACTGACCCACGACTCGAATTAAAACAAGTTAATACAATTAATAAATAATCGGGCCGTCAAATAAAATGAGTAAATAAAGTATTCGAGACGAAAATGAAGCTTACAGAAATTAATAATTAGACGGTAAAATAGTATTTCCCGATAAATAATAAATTTTCGTTAAAGTGAATTAAATTGATTTCTCGAAGAAAGGTATTAAATGTTTTGACGAAATTTAAAATAAATGAACTTCGAGCCGAAAATAGAAATTCGAGCTTGAATATAAATAAATAAAAAGAATTTAGAATTTAAATAGCCGAAATAGACTTTCGACAAGAATTAAATTAAATGTATAAAATAAATTGAAACAGAAATAAACATATGTTTTAAATATAAGAAGAGTCTCCGAGACAAATAGAATTTTAGGAGTTTGAAACGATTAAAAGATAAATTTGTTTTAATATAATTTTAAGAATTACGAGTTAAATCGTAAAAATAAAAATACGAACAAAATTTTAATTTAATTTAATTTATAAAATCAAGGGTGTTACAACCGCCGCGACTGGTCCCCGCGTGAGTGCGCGCGGGCAGCGGTGTGGCAGCGTCACTAGAGGTTAATTAAGTGAGCAACGATCTCTTACCAACTTCATCTATGTTTCAAGTGAAAGATTCCACCTAAGATGACAGTTTAGGGAAAATTGTATTCACTGGGTGTCAATTCAAGTCCGAAAGACATTGACATCTTAAAGCTAAACCTTCGTTGCCAAATTTATTCTTTCCTTTTAAATCGTCTTTTGAATCATGTGGAGGATTGTTGTATATTTGTGCTTCAAAAGAGATTAAGTTGGCACAATCTCCAAACTTGTTTGGTGTAGTCTTCTAGTGGTAAATTTTGTGATTTTCTACGTTGATTACCCGTTTCTCAAACTTATGGTTTGATGAACCAACTTTGTTTTCTCCATCGATGATACTATATAAATCACATTCCTTCATTCACAAAGACCACCGGAAAATGTCTCTTACATAACTATATATACAAAATCCCGTTCTCTACTCACAAAAAGAGTTATTTGGCAATGTTCTTAGCGAGGTTCAATTGCAGTTCCGTCTACACTGAAGCTGCAAAGGTTGTGTAATCCTGGGGGTCGATTGTCATGGAAAACCGTGTGTAGAGTACGGGGCAAATTCGACTTTAGGACAATGACTTGTCACGCCACAACCGTCTATTTCTCAGATAAGCTCGTTCCCTTATTATTTTATATTTTATTATAATCATTTATTTTATCTACCGTCTATATATATTATTATAACTCAATAATATACATAACTCTACTCGAATTAATATGATTATACTTATTTCTATACTAACTTTATACTTTCTTTCCAACAATTACCATATCGGGGTGATTATTGTTTTAATATATAATAGGGTTATTTAACAACAATAATATCAACTATTGGGCGTCTTCCCAAAATAATATCAACTAGATGTAAAGCCCGTGCGATGCACGGACCACTTTTTAGTGACGTTGATAAGGATATCAAGTTGAATGATTGCATAAATTTGTGAAACTGTACAGCAGTAGAGAGTCTGTCGAGGTTAAGAGTATGCCTAATAGTAAAGAAATATTATCCATATACCTAAATGTATTTCAAGGAATCAGAGATAATATATATATGATAAAGATCAAATTAAATTATAGGCATTATATATGGTGCGTTGTAATTAGAATAAAAGACTAATTAAAGTTCATCGGACATAAATATACGTAGATATAAATATTCATTGGGTAAAATGAGAACATATTACAGTCAGCAACGATGAAACATGTGATAAAAAAAAAACAAATTTATCATCATCAACGCACAATATTAAAATGAATGTTGAGCTTAAAGTAACGATGCATATCTTTACTTATTTATAACAATACAATTATAAATACATTTGAAATGATATTAAAGTTCAAAATTACGACTTAATATTTGTAACTGTAGTCTTGTAGATACTTTGTTCACCACGTTAGAGTTTTAAGACCATGCGATGTGGTTGATATTCTTACTTTGTTAAATTTTTTGTTGATATCTATGAACGAACAATTACTCTTATTTATAATATAGTATTTCATCACCTTCTTATAATTTTTCGATGTGGGTTAATTTTTTGACTGATATCTAAGATGAACGATTACTCTTATTTATCATAATAAAATAAAGGAAAAAAAATATATCTACCGGTATTAGGATAATAATAATAATAATAATAATAATAATAATAATAATAATAATAATTCTATTTTTGTTATCAATTATTTTAAAATTTTAATTTTATATTTTTAGAATTTCTAAAGAATTGGAGTAAAAGATTTTTGGTTTATAGTCTTAAAAATTCTTTTTAAATTCATTTTATGGCTTAAAAGATTTTTTTATTAATATTTAATAACGAATTATTACTCTTATTTATATAATAGAAATCTATACCTCATTATAATTTTTTGATGTGAGATAATTTTATTTAAAATCATAGTCTAAAGGGATTTTTTAAGACTCGAAAGATTTTTGGTTAATATCTAAAAATGAATGATTATTACTCTTATTTATATAATAAATTTCTATCACATTATATTATAATTTTTCAATGTGAGACAATTTAACTTAAGTTTATATTCATAAGATCAATTTTTTAAGATTCAAAAGATTTTTTGTTGATATCTAAGAACAAATGATGGCTCTTATTTATAATACAGAATTTCATTCCCATCATAATTTTTCGATGCGGATAACTTTTATTTAACTTTATAATCTTAGGAATTTTTTTTAAGATTCAAAAGATTGTTTGTTAATATCTAAAAACAAATTATTACTCTTATTTATAACGAAGTAATATAGAATTCATCGCCTTATTATAATTTTTCGATGAGAGGATTTTTTTACTTTAAGTTTATAATCTCATGAGGTCCAACTTTTGTTGTCTTATGAAGTGATAATCGTCGGTTTATATAGTGATAATTTTTTAATCTTAGATGGGGTAAGATTGTTTTTTTCTATACAAATTAATATGTTTTTTTTTAATCTAAATTTCAAAAAA
Source organism: Agrostemma githago (assembly GCA_958450325.1). Classification (NCBI taxonomy): domain Eukaryota; kingdom Viridiplantae; phylum Streptophyta; class Magnoliopsida; order Caryophyllales; family Caryophyllaceae; genus Agrostemma; species Agrostemma githago. The sequence goes on from OY288254.1 coordinate 52,298,538, forward strand.
AATCGAGTCTGAGTTGGAGTAGGATTTTTGTCATATACGAATTTTTATATTCTTTATTAATATTAAAAAAAATTATTAAAAAATTTCGACCAATCAGATCGCTTGAAAAGTTCCTGCTTTATTAATATATATTGATTTTCATAAATCTGAAAATAATACGTATTATTGGAGTAGTTAAACCATAGTAGTATAGGTGACCGGTTACCTGTATAACCCTTCCACCTTTATTTCATTTTTAATTTTATTTAACGACAATAATACTAACTATAGAGCGTCTTCAGAAAATAATTCCAATTTTAATAAATCAGAGAATAATACGTATTTTTGGAGTAGTTAAACCATAGTAGTATAGATGACTAGTTAGTGGTAGAACCCGTTCACCTTCCTTTTTTGCCTTTAATTTATTTCATATTACTTCACTCCTTTTCACTTATTTAGCGTACGGGGCATTAAACATCATTAATGTCCTCCGTCTTTCTCTTCCTTCAAGTCTTCAACCTCACCAAATCTAGCTAACAACACAATCTTACACTAAAATCAACACATTAATCTAAACAAAACATATAAAAAACTGAAGAAGGATGAAGGGTAATGGAGAGAGAGAATGAAGGAGAGAAGTAAAGAGGAGTAGACCTGGCAAAACTGACCCAATCGGAATAAGTCAAACCGAACCCGACCCGACACCCGAATTGAAGACCTGATTTTGACCCATAATCCAAATTGACCTAGCTAACCCGAAACTGACCCGATTATTATATAGAAAACGAGTCGATATCCCTAAAAAAGTTGCAAACAACAAACCCGAGAATGACTTGTACCCGAAATTATCCGACCCGCCCCGATATCAACCCGATTATTATAGGTCGAAAGTGGCTCGACCCAAAGCTGACCCGACACGGTTCACCCGTTATCCAGGTCTAAGGAGGAGGATGGGGGATAAGTAACAGGTTAAATATTAATTAGGTGACCTGATGTAGCAGGTTATAAAGTCACTTGTACTACTCTTGTTTAATTATACTAATAATACGTATTATTCTCAGATTTATTGAAATTGGTACTATTTTGGGAAGACGCTCTATAGTTGGTATTATTGTCGTTAAATAATCCTATAATATATGATGATTATAAAATAAATGTAAGTATTAAGAAAGTAAAAAAAAAGAGTAAATGAGGTAAGTGAAAAGTTGAGGTGACAAAGTCTGAAATGTGTCTTAAGGATAAAGTGCATTTATTTTAATGAGTTGGAATCTAAAAAATGAAAGTTAGTGCACAGCTAAGGTAGCAGAATCTAAAGTCTGAATATACGATTAGCCTATGATAAACTTAACATATGGTTTAAGCAATAAACCAAAAATATTATTAAAAGGGAAAAATCTCGTAATCAAGAAGTGATCATGCATATACAATAGAAAAGGATTTGGAATCCTTGGAGTCGTTAACATTGGAGGCTATGTTTATATTTATTGTCCTCTAATACTATAAAGCCAATATAAATATTTCATGGTCTTTTATGCATATAATTATAACTGAATCAAAATTCAAGCTCTCTACGAAGCTTAGGCGCAACATTCAAGAACTTACGACCTTTTACCTTTATCGGAGCCCCTGGGCAAGTTACAGTTGTCCTATCTAAGGGAAGAGGCAAAATTGGTTCACCACAACCCACTTCTTCCAAGACCTTGTTTTCAGTAAGGAAATCATCGGTTAACTTAATTATGATTGCATCTAAAAGGGTTTCGTACACAAAATGGAGCATCATATTTTCTAACAGAATCTCGGAGTCCATGTCATTTTGGTTTGAGAGAGGGAACTCATCCACATCGTGAAAATTGAGCCGACGAGCTACAAACCTCTTACTCTCTGCTATAATAATCGTCATACATGGAGCAACACACATTTCTTCAGGGCCCGATGTAAATGGGTAAAAAACGCCCTCCTTAGGTGTTCGAGGGCTATCCTCATGGTCTAAACCCATTATGATATCATCCCTACTAGCGCTATTCAATCTCTAATTTAAGATCAGAGTTTGAGGGGACCCCGATAACAAAGGAGTTCTCTTCACCAAAACTAAATCCTCATCATTTTCTAAAAAAGGGTCGAGGGTAATGGGGTATATAGAAGCCCTCTTTGTCTCTTCTTTAGTGCCAACTATGTCGTTACAACTAACAAAATCTGACATCAACCCCCCATCCCCCCCCACCAAGGTCCCTATTTTCTAAAGTGCGAAAACTAGACGGATTAGCATTGGGACAATCCATATCCTTATCCATATCCAATCTTTTAATGCTCAAATGGGCTTCCATACTGTACCTAGCATTAAATTTACAGAATAATCAACTACCAATTTTTCTTATCTTAAAAAAAAAAAAATACAACTCATCCAAACAAATTAACATCAGTATCTCAATACAAATCGAGTAAATAATAGAGGGAAATCCAGACGTACAAAAATTAAACTACTTGATTTAATTATGTTGTAAGTTAAAAAACACAATCTCATATATATCTTTAGTCCATGATTCAGTCATTACTAAATCGTTTAGATAAGATATTCGACTATAGAGTTGATATCGCACCTAAAGAGAGACGCTTGTTTGTTTGATTAGATCCGAAAATAGATTCCCTCCGCATCTCGACATCGTAATTAATCCTTACGGATTATGTGATGTTAGATCTGCATCAACAGGTTTCGTTCTAACCCAAAAAAGGAATCGGACGCGTTTAAAGAGAAGTATTCGCGATCCCATCATGCCTTTGAGTGTTTAGGGCGGGGATCCTCGAAAGGGCTCCACCACTGTTACTACTGGTAAAAGGATTAGAAGGGTCTTATACGAATATCGTCTTTAAACGTGTTCTATTCGAAATAATTTTAGAAATTGATGAATGTGTGATTTCGATGATGATTATGTATGTACTAAAACGATACTAGCGACGTGTGATAAGTGTAGTTTGTAGTGCCTATTTTACTATGTTTTGGTCCCATTTTCCTTTTGGGAGCGGTTTATGGGCTACTTATTCTTCCTCTAGTTCGTTTCAGGTTCCCGAGACCATTCTCGAAGAGTTGGAACGATTCCGGCTCGATACATACACATTTTGGAGCCAACGAAGTAAAGGAACGATCACTCGGTGCCTTGGATTCGATCCCGAGACCTCGAGACCCGATCCCGAGCCTCCGAGACCCGATCCCGAGTCCCGAGAATCGATGAGAAACCCATGAGAGGCAAGGAGGGACCAAAAGGAGCTTAAAGGAGGCCTAAAAGGCTCAACTGGGTCGGGATGGCCTCAACCGGTCCCGGTTGAGGTGCACAAAAGAGGAGGCTACTGACTTGGGCCCGTCCCGGTCGGGACCAACCCGTCCCGGTCGTGACCACGCCGTCCCAGTCGGGATGATCCCGTCTCGGTCGGGACGCTACAGGGGCAGCACGCATCAACTTATTTCTTCCTCCTTCATTCTTGCACCCATATAAATACCTCCCTCTTGTATTGTTTATGTATCCTATCATACTCTAGACTCTCTTAAGCCTCTCTACAAGATATAAACCCTAGATTTAGTGTTCCTCTCATTAGCTTAATTCTCTATTTAATCTTTAGTTAATTATTGTAATTAGTTCTTGTATTAAGTGGATACTTGAAGATTCATCCAAGCTTGACAACCTTGGAGTTGATTTGGATTTCTCTTTTATACAAGTTATCATCTTTTCATCTTCTTGTTGTTGGTATAATCTTCCTTTCTCTTGTTTATTGTTATTTATTCAAGTTTCAATCTTTACATATTGTTATTGTTGTTGTTTGTTCATATGGATGTTTGGATGTTTGTTTGTTTTGTTTTGTTTATGTTAGTTCCATCTTGATAATGAGTGAGTAGATTACTTGTGGGGTTAGTAGGGGGATTAGGGGTAGTATGGGTGATTAGGGTTGATTAAGGGAAAAGGGTGAATCTCTGTTGTTAGTCACATATTGGGCACTCTATGTGTTTGTTGAATTGCTTGTGTGAGTTGTAGTGGCCATGCTTCCCATACTTGTGCTCATCTTCTCATTGATTGTCTATTTTGTGGTTGTGTTGAGGATAGTCATAGTCACGAGAGTGCGGACTATGGTCTACGTAGCGAGAGCCCGGACCAACCTCGACATCGGTCTACGTAGCGAGAGCCCGGACCGACTCTAGCAACTAGGAGACACCTATACCCTTGATCACCCAATTACCCATCTATACTTATGAACCCGACCTACCCCACTTCCTTTCATATTTGGTCTCGACTTCTTAGTTAGTCATCATTTCCTTAGGTTTGCTATTTTGTTTGATCATTAGTTATTTAATTTAGTCTTGTTTTAGCTAGTTCATTGTTAGGCTAGTCATACCTCTTCCACCACCATAGTTTGTCAATTCTCGTTCTCTTTGTGTTTGTTTGGTGATTTAGTCTCGTTTTTTAGGCCAACCTAGTCTAGACTCTATCATACCGTCCCCGTGGATATCGACCCTACTTACCCTAGCTACCCACTAGGAATAGTCGGTTTAGTATTGACGGTTAGGACTCACGGCAAATCCCACCATCAATTTGGCGTCGTTGCCGGGGACGGTGCATTGTTTAGACTTAGTTTGCTTATAGCTAGACTTAGTTACCCTTCTTTGTGCTCTTCTATCATCTTTTGTGCATATTTTGTAGTTTGTCTTGATTTCTTAGTTTTCTTTTCTCTTTGTCTCTAGTTGTGCTTGTTTATTGTCGTTGCCTAGTGCCCATAAAGTACTAGGTGTTCTCACGTTTGCTCTAGTGTGTAGTGTATGCCTAGGAGGGGAGGCGATTTCTTTCTCTTCAATCCAGAGCCGGAGAGACTCTTTCGAGCCTTTCGCCAACGGACGATTGATCGGGTTAGACACTCTCAACCGGGTACTAGCAATATCCATCAAGAGCAAGCTCAAGGATCCGACTTTAGCGAGTCACCTCGAGAGACGGCCGAAGGGATCTTCATAAATCCCTTTGGTTCATCTATCCATTCTTCTAGTCCTAGTTCCCCGTCTTATTCTATATCAACACCGTCTACACCACCATCTTCTCCCTTATATCCAATTATGCCGAAGTTTTCATCTCACTCCATTTTTACCGAGGATGTCTTGCCGGGACCGAGTGCTTTGCCGGATACTTATGCCGGGAATTTTGTGGCAAAGACACACTTCATACAACTTGTGGAGAGAAATCAATTTAGTGGTTTGCCCACCGAAGACCCGCACCAACATATGGAGACCTTCTCCGATTATTGCGATGCTATCTCCCAAACCGGGGTTACACAAGATCAAATTCGTTGGGTATTATTTCCATTCTCATTAATTGGAACGGTAAAGCAATGGATCAAGAGTCTCGATAGGGCAACCATGGGAATTGATACTTGGAAGAAACTTGCATTGGCGTTCTACCAAAAATTTTACCCTCCGGAGAAGACTAATTTGCTTAGGGCCTCCATCACCGGTTTCCAACAACGGGATGAAGAGAGCCTTTATGAAGCTTGGGAGCGGTTTAAATCTTTGGTGAGATCGTGCCCCCACCATGGACTCTCACAATGGTTCTTGGTCCAACAATTTTGGAATAGTCTTTATGAGGACTCGAGAGCTATACTTAATATGGGCTCCAATGGTAGGTTCACCGAGGTCGATGATGACCAAACTTGGTCGAGGATTGTAGAGATGGCGGTACATAATTCCCAATACTCTAGGCCTAGGAAGGCGAGTCGAGGAGGTAGGCACGAGGTTGATGCCATTACACAATTGAGCATTGATCTTGGGGCTCAACTAAGAACTCACATGGAGACTATTGACAAGAAGCTCCAAAGCCACCTCAAGCAAGTTCAAAGCTCTAGTTCCTCCAACCAACACTTGATTCAAGAAGTGAATGCTTTGGAATTTGCACCTCCTTTACCTTATTATGGGATGTGTGATACTTGTGGAATCGTTGGTCATGATCCTATGCATTGTCAAGGAAGTGTTGAGCAAGTGAACGCCTTTCAAGCGTTCAAGCAAGGTACCTCCTATTCTAATCAATACCAAGCTTCCAATCAAGTCCCTCAACAATAAGCTATGCAACCTCGTCCCTATGTTCCACCTCCCTTAAGGGACAACAATCAAGGTTATCAAGGTTATGTTGGTAATCCAAGACCCTTCAACAACTTCAAGCAAAATAACCAAGATACCTTCCACAACAACAATCAAGGGTTCCAACAAGGGAACTTTAATCAAGGTGGTTTCCAAGGAAACCAAAGCTTTCAAGGACAACAAAACCACAACCAAGGGTTTCAAAATCACAATCAAGGCCTTAATCAAGGCAATTCTCATGGGTTCCAAGGGAACCGTCAACAACAAGCAACACAAGGTAATCAACAACAAAGCAAGCCTAGGAGCCGGTCTCCTACTCATGACTATGGCATTCCTCTTGCCATCACCGATACTCCACATAATCCACAATCTCCTCCTCGAGATTTCAACATTCAAAAGACTATGATGGACGTGCAAAAGAGTAATCAAGAGTTGCATAAAAATCAAATGGAGATGTCAAGAATCCAACAAGAGCTCTTTGCTTATGTCCAAGGGGAAAACGCGGCAAAAGATGCCCGTACGAAGATGCTTGAGACTCAATTATCTCAACTTGCTTCGGGGAGCTCCTCAAGACAAAAGGGGCAACTACCTCCTCAAGGTGAAACACCGAAGTTTGAGCATGTAAATGCTGTTACCACGAGGAGAGGTACATCCTATGACTCCCCTTCATTCCCTAGTGAGCAAGAGCCAATGCAAGAACCAACAAAGAAAGTTGTATCTCCAACTCAAGAAAGCTCAAGCTTTGATAATCCAATGGAGGAGCAAGTCTTATGGGAGATTGAAAAACCAATTGAAGACAAGCTTCCCCCACTTCAAGCAAAAGAAAAGGGTAAAGGAAAAGTGTCATGTGAGAAGCCCACCCCTATTGAGCAAAACAAGGTTCAAATCAAGTTGCCTTTCCCAACAAGGCAAATGAAGACTAAGGTGGATGTCCAATTTGACAAATTCCTAGACATTGTGAAGAAATTGGATGTTAATGTCCCATTCACCGAGTTACTTACCCAAGTCCCGGCATATGGAAGATTCATGCGGGATATCCTAGCTAGGAAGAGATCCATCGACAAGGAAGAGACAATAGCGTTCACGAGGGTGGTGAGCGAGCTTATTCAAGGTTCCACGCTTCCAAAGTTGAAGGATCCGGGTAGTTTCTCGATCCCTTGCACCATAGGCAATTTCATGATCGAGAAAGCGTTATGTGACTTGGGTGCGAGTGTGAGCATCATTCCTTATTCTATTTGTTGCCGACTTGGGATGAAGGAGCTTCAACATACTTCCGTGACACTCCAAATGGCCGATAGTTCATTCAACCAACCATTGGGGATGTTAGAGGATGTGCCGATAAGGATCGAAAGTTCTTCATTCCGGTTGACTTCTTAGTGCTCGCTATGCAGGAAAATGCTATCGCTCCAATTATCCTTGGGCGCCCATTTCTACACACCGCCGGTGCTATAATTGATGTCAAGAACGGTAGGATCACCTTCGAGTTAGGCGAAGAAAAGCTAGTGTTTGACCTCCAAGGCATCACTTCGCCCACTAACGATGAGTCTTGCAATATGATCCACGCTGCGAAAGACATTGATCTAGGGGATGAGCGGGGACAAAGCTTGAAGAGTAACTCTTATGTACTTGAGGAAGATGACTCCGAGAGTGAGGATGATGAGTGCCCATATCATGGGTTTGATGACAAGTTGAAAGGTAAGAAGCAAGATGAGCCTCCCTTGGGGCCGCATGAGGACAAGTGGACGTTTGGGTATATCCCGAAGGATCAAAAGTACAAATTCAAGCCATTGAACTTGGAAGATCGGGATGCCCCGGGAACGTCGATGCAAGGTCATGGAGAACCTTGGTATGTGGATGCTTATGTTACGAGCTTGATTGAAGACTTTGCTAGAGCCTTCGACTTATTTCTCCGTGCCCTTGATGGAGATGGAGTTGGGTTCAAGATTGTTGAAAAAGAATTTAGGAATGCACCATCCATGGTTTGACGGAGTTCCACAAGAACCGTCTCATTGTATATATCTCTTTATTGTAATTCTTTTGGTTTTTTGTGGATTCTTGTAATATTGGATTATTGATGAGCGATGCGAGGGAGAGAATTTGATGTTGAATTTGAGTTTGTTTGATAGGTATGAATTGAAGGTGGTTCCTAGAGAGGAATGGATATTGATAGAGCATGGTCGTGAGCAAGAGGATCGGTTTTTGAAGCTTGGAATAAGCTTTTGGGTTTGTGGAAGGTCAAGAAGACCCATCCCAACCGAAAGAGGCTTCCCGACCGGGAAGGGTGCGGCATCCCGACCGGGAAGGAGCCGTCCCGATCGGGATGGAGGAACATATTTTCGAGCTTACTGGAGGTCCGTCCCGACCGGGACGGGTGTGTCATCCCGACCGGGACCAACCATCCCGACCGGGATGGTCCCCTACTCCCCCTTTGTGCCTCTTCTTCGACATTTGAGTCCACCCAACCATTATATACCCCCTCCCAACCTCCCTAACTATCCTTGTCTTATCATATGCCCCATATACTTCATTTTCATACCCTCACCTCATTTCTATCCATATTACACCGAGATTCACACCAAATCCCACCCTCACACCATTACTACCTCTACCGTGAGTTCTTCTCAAGTTTGAAGCGAGATGGCAACCAAAAAGACAAGCAACGTGCCTGTAATGATCATTGAGACGATGGAGCGAGTGAGTTACTAGCCGATTGGTTTGGGTAACTATCCTTACTTTTCCGTCTTTTGTCGCTTGTTTTCTCTTGTTTGCCCCCTTCCCCTTGAGTCATGGTGTCTTGGTGGCCTTCGAGGCCTCTGTAGTGGTTGCCCCCGACTCCCGATTATGTGATTACGTCGCGAGTCAATCAATTAATCCAATTATACAAGACTTTTCACCCTTTTTAGGAATTAGTCGGATTTGGACGGAATCCGGGCTAGGTGACTTGATTACACCTAGCCCTCCCCTCCCATTTCCTTTTATTTCTTACTTTTTATTTCTTCCCCCATCCATATCTTTTCTAGTCTCGGCCCATGGTGACTTGACTACACCCCGGCCGGACGCATTCTACCCTTTTCTTCATCTTCATTTTTGTTTTTTAGCTTTATTTTCGTAGTTTCTTTTCCTTCCTTTTGTCTCTCCGCACACTACGATCGAGCATGAGGACATTGCTCGGTTTAAGTGTGGGGGAGCGATATTCTAACTTAATTAGTTTTATTTTCTTAGTTTTCCGAAAAATCTTAAAAACCCTAAAAATTTGAAAAAATTTCACAAAAATCAAAAAGATTTTCTTTTTGTGTGTTTTCATTTTGTGTCGTTGTGTCGTATATTTGTTTTGTGTGCGTGTTTTGCCTCCCTTTTTCCTTATAGGTTCCTTAAATCACCAATAGCTTTGGAGAGCTTTCAAGACTTCCGGTAACATCTTTATCCCTTTTTCTTCTTTATCTCTTGCGGAGTTTGGAGGAGATTGTGATGTTGTGTGCTCGGGTGGAGCTTTTTAAAGTTTTGGTTGAGTTGGTGGCTTGTTTGGATGATCGGGGTGGTGTTTGTGTTGTTTATGTGTTCGTTTTGTTTTGTTTTTGTTTTGTTGCTTTTGCTTCTTTTTCTTTCGTGCCTTGTTGAGTCGTTGTTTTGTGTTGTGTAGTGTGTCTTGTGTGTCTTGTGTGTAAAAAGCTTTTCGAAAACCCGGTTTAGAGGCTAGTGTGCGAGTGTTTACTTTCCCCTCCTAGTAATGTAAATTGAGTCTTGGACTTTACTCTAGTAGAATGACCCTAAATCAATGATTTCGTTGGTCCTTTACCTTGAGTCCACCTAGCTTACTAGGGATTTACTGCGGGATTTGCACTTTTGACCATTATGACCACCCACGGTGTGAAAAGGCCTTGGTTACTGAGTCCCGTCCCTTAGGTGACCGTGTTTGGGATTGTTTGATTAGTCCAAGTTCTCCACCTTTTTGTGGGTTTGAAAGGGAATGCGCACCCCCGACATACCCATTCCGCTACCTCCTACACATATCCACACAATAAATTACAATTTGTTGAATTCTCCCTTTCATGTTACACAAAGAAATGCAAAAAAGCCAAATCATGCCAAAAAGGGCAAAGAAAAGAAAGAAAATGAAAGAAAGAAAGAAATGAAGAAAAAGAAAAGGCACAAAAGCCAAAAAGAAAATAGAAAAGAAGAAAAGGAAACGGCATGGCAACAAACAAGGCAAAAATACAAAAAGAAAAGGATGCCAAAAGAAAACCGTCCCACAAAAATAGTCCCCACATCTCAAAATAAGTCTTTTGCCGACTATTACCGTGAAGAGCCTACCAAAGGACCGAGTCCCTAGGAGGGATGATAGCGGTAATGGTCGGTCTTCCCTCATTTTGCAATATTTCCACCTTTTTTCTTGGACTAGTTAAGCGGTTTTGGACATGGGACGACCCTCTTGGCTCATCGCTAAAGGGGGCGGGGTCTCACTTACCTACAGTGTCGACTAACACCATGGTTCATCCCTTTTCCACTCCGCCGATCGTCCCGTAGTACGTTCTTAGAAAGTTAGGAGGAATCTAGGTAAGTTACCAACGTTTTTGTTGCTTTATCGTCATACTATTAGGGTTTAGTTCACCTTGATTTGTATTGCTAGCTTGGGAACGTTGTCACTTGCCTTGAGTCCTAAACCGGTGTCTTTTCACCGCTTTGTTGAGGGAAGCGGTATTTGTTTTCTTTTGGGTGCAACCGATTATTTGTTTGTTTGTGTGTTTATTTGTTTATGTGTTGTTGTGTCCGGTTGCATCCACAGTTTTGTCGCAAGACCCCACTTGCCTTGCGGAGTGCACTTTTCCTCTAAGTGTACTCGCGTGAGTTGAAAGGGCGTAGGGTGCGCTAATACCCGCTCGGCTAGTTTAGTAGTTAGTGTGTGCTTACTCGAGGGCGAGTAAGGGTTAAGTGTGGGGGAGTTGATAAGTGTAGTTTGTAGTGCCTATTTTACTATGTTTTGGTCCCATTTTCCTTGTGGAATCGCTCCTTGGGAGCGGTTTATGGGCTACTTATTCTTCCTCTATTTCGTTTCAGGTTCCCGAGACCATTCTCGAAGAGTTGGAACGATTCCGGCTCGATACATACACATTTTGGAGCCAACGAAGTAAAGGAACGATCACTCGGTGCCTTGGATTCGATCCCGAGACCTCGAGATTCGATCCCGAGCCTCCGAGACCCGATCCCGAGTCCCGATAATCGATGAGAAACCCATGAGAGGCAAGGAGGGACCAAAAGGAGCTTAAAGGAGGCCTACAAGGCTCAACCGGGTCGGGATGGCCTCAACCGGTCCCGGTTGAGGTGCACAAAAGAGGAGGCTACTGACCTGGGCCCGTCCCGGTCGGGATGATCCCGTCTCGGTCGGGACGCTACAGGGGCAGAACGCATCAACTTATTTCTTCCTCCTTCATTCTTGTACCCATATAAATACCTCCCTCTTGTATTGTTTATGTATCCTATCATACCCTAGACTCTCTTAAGCCTCTCTACAAGATATAAACCCTAGATTTAGTGTTCCTCTCATTAGCTTGATTCTCTCTTTAATCTTTAGTTAATTATTGTAATTAGTTCTTTTATTAAGTGGATACTTGAAGATTCATCCAAGCTTGACAACCTTGGAGTTGATTTGGGTTTCTCTTTTATACAAGTTATCATCTTTTCATCTTCTTGTTGTTGGTATAATCTTCCTTTCTCTTGTTTATTGTTATTTATTCAAGTTTCAATCTTTACATATTGTTATTGTTATTGTTTGTTCATATGGATGTTTGTTTTCTTTTCTTTTGTTTATGTTAGTTCCATCTTGATAATGAGTGAGTATATTACTTGTGGGGTTAGTAGGGGGATTAGGGGGTAGATTATGGGTGATTAGGGTTGATTAAGGGAAAAGGGTGAATCTTTGTTGTTAGTCACATATTGGGCACTCTATGTGTTTGTTGAATTGCTTGTGTGAGTTGTAGTGGCCATGCTTCCCATACTTGTGCTCATCTTCTCTTTGATTGTCTATTTTGTGGTTGTGTTGAGGATAGTCATAGTCACGAGAGTGCGGACTATGGTCTACGTAGCGAGAGCCCGGACCAACCTCGACATCGGTCTACGTAGTGAGAGCCCGGACCGACTCTAGCAACTAGGAGACACCTATACCCTTGATCACCCAATTACCCATCTATACTTATGAACCCGACCTACCCCACTTCCTTTCATATTTGGTCTCAACTTCTTAGTTAGTCATCATTTCCTTAGGTTTGCTATTTTGTTTGATCATTAGTTATTTAATTTAGTCTTGTTTTAGCTAGTTCATTGTTAGGCTAGTCATACCTCTTCCACCACCATAGTTTGTCAATTCTCGTTCTCTTTGTGTTTGTTTGGTGATTTAGTCTCGTTTTTTAGGCCAACCTAGTCTAGACTCTATCATACCGTCCCCGTGGATATCGACCCTACTTACCCTAGCTACCCACTAGGAATAGTCGGTTTAGTATTAACGGTTAGGACTCACGGCAAATCCCACCATCAACGTGATAAAAAAAAGGAACGATCTTGTTGATGTTGATTCACTTCAACAATCAAATACTTGGGGTGTCGGGATAAGCGACCGGCGACATCGGGTGCAATACCCTCGTATTCGGATTTCCTTATCCCGTCATCCCTTGTACTCGACGAATAGGCGAATATTTTAGTATTTTGATACTAGTAATATTAACGATATTAGAAACGAGAGAAAGAAAAGAAAAAATAAAAAAACGACGAGAAAAGAGAAGATGGACGAAGAGGGACGAGAAAAGAGAAGAGAGGGAGAGGAGAATCGGGATTGAATTGGCACCCTCAACGTACATGCTTCTGTCTTCTCGGAATAGGGCTCGTCTAGTTGTGGCTTAGGCTCGGGAGCTTCAAGATTATGTAGGAAAAGTTATGGTGGTTTAAGGTATGATTAGGGAAGGGATTTGAGGAGTTTTGCTCTCGGGTTTGCTAATGTAGAGTTGTAAAATTGTGTATGTAATTCTGAAAAATGTGTGTGTAATTCTACGGTTAAAAAAAGTTGTGTTGATTGTGTTGCAAAGGGGAGTATTTATAAGAATTCCCCAAACCCTCGACCTAGGGTCACTCGATCGAGTGCCCCTGTTGACTCGATCGAGTGGCCCAATTAATATGCAACAGCGGGCCTTTAGGTGGCCCACTCGACCGAGTGGGCTGACACTCGATCGAGTGGGTCAGCTGGAGCGAAAAATCCGGAGTTTTTGACTTCGGGTTGGATTCTCGCTATTTGCATGGTTAATTTGTGTTTCGGAAACGACTTTGACCGGGGTTTGACCCGGTCGCCAAAAGTTGGTTTTATTTCCGGTGTCGGTTTTGACCCAAATTAGTCTTATTTGATTGGAAAGGACCCGCTGGGCCTGAATTTGAGGTTGGTTTTGTGAAATTTGTACTCCGTAAAAAGCCCAAGCCATAAACTAACGATTTTGGGTCCATATCCGAGCGCGTAAAAGCACGTTCGCGTCCGATCATCATCGGCTATTTTTTGAAAATTGCTATAGACATCTAGCAGCCAAATGTGGGTGTCTACAGAGCCGCCACTCTCACTGAGGCTTGGATAAGGCGAAAGTCAGAGTAGCTACCAGGCCAATCGAGGATTAAGACCTGGCAGACTTCCGGTCGGGTCGTTTATAGTCCATTAGACTCGCGTGAAAGGACCCGCCAGCCATAAGATAGAAAGCATACCTGAGTTGGTGTTACCTGGGATAGCTTCGTGGGGACTTGTTCTTGAAGCCCTGGGTGTATCTGTATGCGGATATATCCCATCTTAGAGCTGCGCAGGAGCTTGCCTAAGAAGCCCTGGGTGTATTTGTTTGCAGGAGCTTTCCGCTGGGGAGTTTTTAGTGAGTTGCGCAGGCCTGCTTCTGAAGCCTTGAGTTGTACATGTGTACGGTTACACCAAACTTTGCATGTAACATTTAGGTAAAACATGACTTACGCCGGGGAATAAAAACATGATGTTTCTTTGGGAAGCACAAGCTGGTACCTGAAATGTTAGATATATACGCAGAAATAGCAAATATAGCAGATAGCAAGATAGCATACAGGAAATGCAGTTAGCATCTATAGACTGACTTACGCTGAGGAAAATGATTTTTGCTTCATTTTGAAATCGATGTCCTAAAAGCAACTCACGTGCTAGCAGATAGGTTTTCAAAATTGAAAGGGGTAGAAAATAAATTTGCAGTTTAAATAGACTGAAATTTAACTTTGTCGAAAAGGATTTTCTCAAATGGCTAAGTTTTGCAAATTTCAAAGCGGGAATTTGAAGAGAGAGGCTTACCGACAGACTCGACTCTGGACGTGACCGGACGAGTTGACAGACACGACTGGATTCTCCAGGGGTTGGACCGTGACTCGGTAGGGGTGTGGGCTACCTAACAAGACTCTTAAGTTGCGCTATTCCGTAGCCTAGGCGAGTGGCAACATGGTCGAACATCGAAATGGGAGAGATATGTACTCTGTAGTGATAGGGCTCATTAGTAGCAATGCTGTAAACTGGTGCTCTTTTTGAATTTTTGGTTTTGGGGTATATTCCCAAAGTGGGTGTTGCTTCGAATTCCTGACAGATTCTTGTCTTTGACTGAGCCGAGTACTAGGACACACTGTAGAAAGGTGGCTAGATTTTTGAAATTATTTGGATTTTGTGAGTGGATGGAGGTCTTCTACCTAAGAGAAGCCCCCAGGATGACAAAGCTAGTTGTTGAGAACATGACAGTGTCGTGATAGGAATGACAGTGCTTTTTTAATTTGTGTCAATGTGGGTGGTTGTGCCTCTATTGAAAGGCTGCCTACGTATTCACGTGCGGTGAAATCAAACCAAGCCGTAGTTCAGTGAGTTGAAAGATATATTATGATGCCTAGTTTATTAGGCCTTTGTGTGTAACTAGTCATGACGATGATGTACGCTAGGTGCATTCCCAATGATGCCTTGATCAAAGGGCTAGAATGGTTAGGATGTTGATTTGTGGACGTCCGTCCGCACCGCCCGGTGCCCTGCGCGCGCCCGCTCGGGACCGACCCTGATTTTCAACGTGTGGCGGCGGCCACGCATGCGGCCCCCTCCCTGCCGGGGGCCGGTCCGATCTCGCGTATGGGGCGAAGTGTCGGACCTCGATTTGGATGACGATCCAGACTTGTACTAGACGGGTGGGGGCACCCGTGTTTCCGTTTGGGAATCGATCGAGTCATGGTTGTAAATATATTTAAAGGCCGTTTCGTTTGGTAAGGCGACCTTTTTAGTGAACTGAAGTTGTTGCCGATTTGTGGAGTCGCCACCGAGTCAATTATGGGGACTCGGAAACCGTTCAAGTCAACTTTGATCCTTTGCCGGCTCAAACTTGAGTGGCACGGGACCTAAAGATAAAGACTTGTACTCTTAAGCACTCCATGCCTGGAATGACTCTCATTGCCAATTGTTTCGAACATCCGGAAACCGTCGATTCTGAGTAAGGGGTGAGGGTACGTATTGGGAAGCCAATATCCGATAAATGTCAACACCCAATCCCGCTCGCACTATAGCGGCCTCTACTAATCAATCGATGGGCTAATATCCTAGTTCTTTTGTTGTGGTGGAAGTACTGTAACATCCGTTGTTTTAACCCTAAACCTTTTGCTATGTCGGTTGTTTAAGGACAAGTATGTTTTGTCGTCGAAGTAGTTGAGTTTAAATTCTTTGCATGCGATTTCACGTGATAAGCAGGCCATGAAAAGATGCGCATAGGAGAGTAGAGAGTACTAGTATTATACGTATTAGCAAATCAGTTTTAACGCGATAATACATATATTAGTGATTCTCGTGGTATACCTTACCTGGTATTCTGCTTAAGATGCATCGGTTCGGTATTAATAGAGATGCGTCGAACCTAATAAGACGAGCACCGGGACTAATATGGAACCCGACCATCACTTTGTTCAGTTTTAGTTGTTTTATGTTTTGAATTCCGTGTTAGGTGATTTAGCATGCGATTTATAAAGTCATAAAAGCAATAAACCATACTAAAAACTGTAAATGCGAATGTAAGTAAATCACATAGTGAGGAGTTGCACCCTCGGAGTATACACTAAACGGGACTCAATGTATAGATAGTTTTGAGAACGGATCTCGGAATTATTCGGGTCTATTAAGTGAGTTTTAGTGTTTGCGGTTGAAGTTGGGACGTTACGTATTTTAGTAGATGTCAGTGGGCCTAGTGCCCATATCCAGTGTTGTCGTAGTGCATAATAAGAGAAAATACAAATATGGAAAGTTTTGTTTAGATGGAAAATACGACTTCGACAGGCGGATCCTCCTAGCTTGACCAGTTATTCCGGCAGAGCTCAGTTACCGTTTGACCTTCCCGTGGCTATTCCGGCAGAACTTCGTTACTATTTGACTAGTTCTGCGGCTAATCCGACAAAACCTGGGTACTAGTTTTGAGCTAGTCGATCACAAGCACCTCGGTATCGAGTGGAGTGCTCGAAGGTGAGGAGTAGCGTCGATGTTGCTTTAATTATCGGAACTACGATCGAGTGGATCGTTTGCCTCGGGTGTCGGAGTGCGAGCCCTTAGCGAGAGTTTAGAGGGGGGAAGAGAATTGAAAATGTTGTGTCGAAATGAGGGCTTGAAGAGGGGTATTTATAGGTGTTTTCGGCCCTCATCGCCCATATAGGCGCCCGAGCTGGGGCGTATTAAGACTCAGGCGCATGGATCCGGGCGTGGGGAGACCCAGGCGCGACAGGTGGTGCGGTTGGAGTTCTGAGGATACGATTTTGATACTTTCCAAAACCGAGAGGGAGGAGTGTGATATGATTCTTGGGGATTAAGCTTACCCCGGGTTTGACCTAGCGCCGTGGGTTTAGTGGGCCTCGGGTGTTCATCCCGAGGTTCGCTTGGCGCAATGTTGACTCGGTTCGAGTTTCGAGACTGACTCGGGGTCCCGGTGTCAGAATTGACTCTAATAAGTGTCTATGCGATCGTAATGACACGACTATAGCTGCCATCATGTTAGTTTGATTTGCCCGAGTAATTTATTTGATCCGTTCTATAGAAAAACTATCTAGAACAACGCGAACCCGCGTCGCGTTGCAGTCCTATTGTCATCGGGTGTTTTTTGGGCACTTCTGCAGCCACCAGGTCCAAATCCGGGTGTCTACAGAAGCCCCCATTTTGACTGAGGCTTGGACAAGGCGAAAGTCAAAGTATTGCCGCCCAGGTCAATCGAAGATTATGACCTGGTGGCTGTCCGGTCGGGTCGTTTTAAGTCCGTTAGACTGTGCGTTGGGGATCACCAGCCAAGGTTTAGAAGTCATACCTGACGTCTTCGATTGTGGTTGTTTGCTTGGGCCCGGGCCGTTGCTTGTTGTCTCGTTCTTGATTCTTTTTGCGCGCGCGCTTTGTCTTCTTCGATTTATTTAGGATTTTGTTTAATTTTAACCGCTTTTATATGTTAGGTGTAAATGTATTTGCTTTTACTTGGGATGCTTATGAACCCTTGATGACATAAAACGTTCGAGGGCGTTAGTTTCCACTCGAACGGTCGTCCTTTGGGATGATTATGACCCTTAGGACAAGGTAAAATGATCTAAAACATACCTGAGGGCGTCGGTCTCCACTCGGATAGCTGTCTCCCGGGATGCCTCTGACCCTTGGGACAAGATAAAATGATATAAAACTATTGGAGGGCGTCAGTCTCCACTCAAATAGCTGTCTCCCGGGATAACTCTGACCCTCGGAAGATGTTGTGCCTCCGGGATAACTCTGACCCTCGGGCAAAATTGTTGTTTGCTATGCCTCCGGGATCTTAGATCCCTTGGGCAAACTGCTGTGCCTCCGGGATCTTAGATTCCTCGGGAAAAATTGCTGTGCCTTTGGGATAACTCAGACCCCTCGGGCAAAATTGTTGTGCCTTCGGGATAACTCAGAACCCTCGGGCAAAATTGCTGTTTGAAGTGCCTCCGGGATCTTAGATCCCTCAGGCAAAATTGTTGTGCCTTCGGGATAACTCAGACCCCTAGGGCAAAATTGTTGTGCCTTCGGGATAACTCAGACCTCTCGGGCAAAATTGCTGTGCCTTCGGGATAACTCAGACCCCTCGGGCAAAATTGCTGTGCCTCCGGGATAACTCAGATCCCTCGGGCAAAATTGTTGTGCCTTTGGGATAACTCAGACCCCTCGGGCAAAATTGCTATGCCTCGACATCTACTTTCAGAAGCTGACCCCTACGGTAAAGGAGATTATTTCGAGGGCCGCTCTAGGTCCCGTGGTTGGACAGTGGGTTAGGTTGGTGGGTTGCCAGACTAAATACAACCTTATGGTGATCAGGGCGATGATAGATCGCTTTCATGATACTACCTCGACCTTCCACATGGCTTTTGGGGAGGTCGGGATGACCCTAGAGGACTTTGGAATGATTAGCGGTATGCCCTGGGGTCCGGATAAGATTTGGTGGGCCGCCGAGGGTCCTGGTCTAGATAGTGATGAGGTGCGGGGCCTCATCTAGGATTGTTTACCACGTGAGGCATACAGTATGCCTCATGCTATAGTGAGTTCGTACATCACCGACCACTTCGAGCGAGTAGCGGTGTTAGAGGATCGGGAGGCTAACACGCCGGAGCAGGATGCTCGGCTGTGGCTGTGGTATTTCCATAGGGTCGACTCACTTCTCGGATAAGGGCGAGAGGTTTAGTACTAGGGTTTTGCCCTTCCTAACCGACCTGACTCAGTTAGGGCGCTATGATTGGGTGACCGCGACTTTCGCGGAGATGACTCGCTGTCTGCAAGTCATAGTGAGGCCGCTGGTGATAGGGTCGGCCTCAGCTGTGCCCATTGTGGGTCCGGGCCTTATACTAGAGGTTAGTTTTTTTCTCGCTCTTCTGTTTTGAGTTCTACTTAGTTTTTGGCTTGATTTTGCTAAAGTCGTTTTGGGGTTTTATAGGCTTGGATCTACTCCTATTTCCCGTGTTTGGCACCTAAGACGGTACGGGCACACCCGAAGAGATTCCCAGCAGGAATCGAGTGGAGGTTGGCTCATCCTAAGAGCACGATCAACCATTACCCGGTGGAGAATGCGCTGGTTAACAAGCTAGGCCTTGACGATGTAAGTTTCCTTCTATAGTTTATTTGCTCAATAGCCCCCAAGGCTTGGGACTTCATTAGGATGTCGGTTTTATTTGTGTAGTTTGTGGTCCGCCCTTAGGCTAATTACGAGGGCGTGCCGGAGTATGTGGCTGCGGAACTGAGGCCGCGGAGTTATAGGAGGATGCTTCTTCCTGCGTTGATTCATCCAGTTTGGTACCTGAGCGAGCATTTGGTGCGTCAATGCCTATACGACGATTTTAGGTTGCCAGTTGATCCTCCTCGGACCATGTTTAGACCGTCGACCGCTGGAGAGATCCTTGAAGACTAGGACGGAGAAGGGGGCGATACACTCTTGGTGCCTGGTGCCTCCTACCTATCTCACGTCACCCAGCGGTTAGCTTGGTATCGCCTCGTGGTAATGTTCTAACTTTGGTTCTAAGATTCGTGTTGTGGCTTGTTATTTCTTTGCCCTTCGATTGACCAATCTGTTGTCTTTTCAGCTGGCCGACCCGGCTGACGAAATCCAGCCCTCGAATTTTCCTTTGACTCTGCTTAGGGTGGATGCGGCTGAGATACCCTTTACCGAGCCTCTCCCCCCGTGTTCTGTAGAGGAGATGGATGCCGGGATAGAGTGGCGAGATCGGGTATATCGGATGAGTTTCGGTTATTGTTCTTTGCTTGGGCTCTAAGGATTAGGGTCAGTTTGCCTAACTTTCGTGGTCTTACTCTCAGGTTTCGTCGGCTTGCCATCAGCGGTTGTGGCAGGCTGCCAACTGCTTCCGGGCCTATGCCTCGAGGGTTTCCCGTGACACTTCGAGGCCTCGATCGGTGAGTTTGTGTGACGAAGGTGGTTTTCTAGGATGCTTGTGTGTTTTTCTAATGTTTGAGTGTACTCGCAGGATGTCTCGGATATGGTGGGACAGCTGGAGACTCGGGTGACCGAGCTCGAGGTGAAAGATGTCGAGTCGCAACGGCTCCTGCAATCTCGGGCTGACGAGATCGTCTTCCTAAAGGAGCAACTTGTTCGGTCTCGGGGGGAGACCTCCTTATAGGGTGAGGCCAGGCATCGGATCGAGAGGGAGGCTGAGGCTGTGACTACGGGTGCTAACGAGGAGGTCGGAGGAGTCCCCGAGACGGTTACCCTAGATATGCTGTCGGGGATGGATGGTAGTGAGTCTCCCCTTATAGACTTAGAGGATCTCAGTTAGGATGACAACCTTTGCGAGGTTGTGATAGCTGTTGGTGCGGCTTCTAGGGGTCCTTCCTAGCCTCAGTCTGTATAAGGATTTGTATATTTTGTATATTCGTTTTAGACATTTAGTATTGAATGAGTTGGATTAGTCTTGTGCTTTTTTTTTTGTTAATCGTGCAGTTAGATTGGCAAGTAATCACTTTTGTGTTCATTTGCTTGCGATTCGACCTAGTTTAGGGCGTATTAGCGTTGCATGAGAGTATGAAAACCGTTTGTTTCGGATGTTTTTTGAAATGCGTTAGTTTGAGCTGGGAATTGGATCAGGTAGTACGTCGATTAAAATGTCTTGACTCGAGACGTAAAGTATTAACATGCTTTGACCGATTGGTTAAAAGATGAGCGTAGGTGTTCATAACGAGACCAAGTTTAACATTCGGGCGACTTTTGAAAAAAAAGTTAGACCACTTTTTATACATTCATAAAATCGCCTTGTCAGGCTACAGACGCGACTTGACGATAACCGTTAAAAGGCTACGACGCGCCTAGGTGGGGTAGCTTATCCCCCTAAAAAAGGAATAAAAAAACGTCTAAGTCTCGCGCGTCCGACGAGTGAACTCGCGCTCCTGTAGCTTCTGCATGGATATCTCGGTTTTCGAGGTGGACTCTAGTGACTTTGTGAGGTCGTTCTCAGTGTCCGGGGTTGTCGGGTGTGAGAGAAAGGTTAAGGATTGTGGAGGTGACCGTACTACTGAGTAAGGAAGCCATGCGGGCTAATGTTGCTAAGTGCACGACCGAAGACGGCATTACCGATCCTAGTGTTCATCAGTTCATCTACACGGGCCGAGACCGACAAGACCCATTTTGAAAATGTGAGTGAGGAGGGGAAGTGAGATTGGTTGGGCTCGCTTTTGGCTAGGGAGGTGGAAGTTTGCGTTAGGAGGGTCAATGGTGAGAGAACCGAGCAAACACACCCGAATGACAAGGGAAAGGAAAAGTTGGACCGGTAGAGCCTAGCCGTTTAGTACTATGGTGTATTAATTGACATTATGTGGCGTATTAGTACTAATTTTTGTAGAGTTTTGACACGTTGTTGCTTTCCGGGATGTCCGTTTTTCAGACGCTGGATGTAAATGGCCTCGACAAAGGCTTGATTTAACTGATTTTTTTTTATTAATGAGAAGCACATATGTTTTTTTATATATACATTTTTTTTTGGTGGCTCGCAACTCGATTCTTCATTTTGCCCGGAGCGCCGTTTCGGGTTTTCACTCCGTCCTCGGCTCACCCTTTTGTTCCTTTTTTCTTTTTCTTTGTTCTTTTGCTCTTTTTTTTTTACGACGGCTCGCAACTCGTTTCTTCATTTTGCCCGGGGCGCCCTTTCGGGTTTTCGCCCCGTTCTCGGCTCGTCGTTTGTGCTTCGTCATTGAAATCACTCGTTAATGGGAACATAGGGGTGGTTCCAACTTGCAAGTGAATCGAGTAATCGATTTCATTATTTGGTTGGTTGTACCCGAAGAAGGGTTGCCTACGTATCCGCGTTTACACGGAATCAAACCATGTTCGTAGTCCATTTTAGATGTGAGTGATTTTGCTTTAGACTCGTTATGCCAAATATCGATTTAGAGTGTATCCTCCCTAGTTAAGGAACTAAGGCGGAGTGATTGGGTGTGACCTCTTGAAAGTGACAATTACCGAGATACCGTGTTAGGGTCACGGTGATTGGCTTGGATGGTTTTGGAATGTGGAGCTAGGTAGTAAGTGGTTTCGATAAATCAAAATTTGGAGCTTGATTTTGTGGAGTTAGGGCTACGGTTACGTGATGTGGTAGGAACGGGGAAGCTAAGTAAAAATGACTCAGACTTCAATCGGGTGGGTTGTAAATTATGTGGGATTTGATTTCCATGTCCGGCCCTAACGGTTAGGAATATCCTATTGAGCTTGAATCCTCAAAATTCCGGACTGTCTCCTAACAAGTGTCTCGGGAAGGTCTTAAGGTGTTGTAACGTAGAGACGCTAATATTTGGTGTTAGTTGACCAGTCTGTTCATTTTACTCCTTATTTGGACTTGTATTTGAAATCGAATTGGATGATTGGGATTTGATTTTGACCATTGAGTTCGGTCTTAATCATTGAATTGGGCCGGCTTGGCTTGGCCTCGGTTTCACTTATTATTTTTTCTTTGGCCCCTTTTGGCCATTTCAGACTTTTCGTTTTGCTAGCGCCTATGATGGATTGGTTGGTCATTGTTGGAGGGATGTTCATTGTGGGAAATGGGCTTGCCTTCCGTCCTTGATTACTAGCTAATGGACTATCTAGATTCGTCATAGGATTCGGGAGTGCTCGTTCTACGGGATGGTTATGTGGCTTTCTACGCCGGACATGGGATAGGTAAAAAGAGAACACGGGATCTCGGTTCTTTTAATTCCTCGTTGTTTTGATGTTTGTTTGATTGTTATCGATAAATGACATAGTATCGAGTCCTAAGCGAGAGGGTGCGTTATTAAATCAAGCGATTGTCGAGGCGCATTATAAAGGAAGAAAAGCTTGTTTCTTTTTATTGATAGTAATAAGCGGGCTACATGCCCGAGACATTGTTTTTGGGGAGGTGGAGGACAGGTCCCCTCGCACCTCCTGACTCGATGCAAAAACAAAAGATATTTGTTATACTATTAGGTCTAGGCCCTAAGACGAACTAGACTCTGACTCAGACACAGATTTACTCGTCTCGGCGGATGCCCTTGAGTTGTCAGGATCTTCCTTAATATTCTGGACATTCACCTCTATAGGGTCAAGGTGGGAGCAATCAATAGCGTCGCCGAAGACTGCGTGAATGCTAAAAGGGTTTGTGATGTTGTTTGGTTTCTCGGGTGGAGGGAGAAGAATGGTCCTATTTTCGATCATATCTTGTATGGCATGTTTGAGTCGATAGCAGGACTCGGTATCGTGCCCGTTACCTTGGTGATATAGGCAATAAGCATTAGGGGTCCAACTTTTGCCTCGTTTGTGGACTGGTGGGTCCGGAGTGGAACCCAAAGGTGAGAGTAACCCTTGATTGACTAGGCACTTAAGAGCTTCAATGTAAGATGGTTTGATCGGGGTAAACTTTCTTGGTGACCTTTCTATTTTGTTGGGTGTGGTCCCGTAAGGTCTTGGTGTTCCTTCCGTATCGACTTTAGGAAGCTCCGATGGGGCGGAGCATTGGGATAATCTATCCTGGGTAGGCTTTTGGGCATGGTAATTGTTTAGGTTGGCATTTGTATCGCCTTCGGTGTCTCTACTCTCAAGGAAATTGAGGCAGCTATCGATGTAACGGACGGATAAAGTCAAACGGGTTACTGAAGTATGGATGTTGTGGACCAATTTGGCTACGGTATTGACATCGTTGCGGATGCTTTTGATGGCGCCTGAATCTACCAACATGTTGGGGATTGATCCTAGTGGGAAAGGATAAAAAAAGTCAGATCGGACCCACCGGACGACTTAGAAACTCAAGGAATGCTCGTGACTGAGCGACGCGGGAATGAGACCTTTGACTCGCATGTGCGAGCGGTCACTGACTTAGGGACTCGGGTGCTTTAGACTCTTGGTGTATTCGGCGAGACGTCTAACGAATTTTAAATCTCTATAATGAGACGATTTGACGCAAGCCTCGTAGGTGAGGCTTAAAGAGGACTTCTCAAAAGAGATGACCCAAAATGAAAAACCTCGAGCAGAGGCGATCCTAGTAGCTAACATGGATAGTTAAACACACGGTTGTACGACGTAAGAAGTTGATCGCGATCCCGGCTCAGGATCAAAGAATTTTGATATTTTTTCGAAAACGAACGATACTCGCAGAGGGAAGTCTTTTTCTTCGAAAGATGATTTTGCAAAATTAGGGTGACGATGGTGTGGTAACATCGTTGGTGATGTGAAATGTGCGTTGCTATGTGTGTGTCGGGAATCCGACGATAGCAAAAGTGTAAATATTTTTTTTTTGAAAGGAATACGGTCCTTAGGGGGGCCGGTTTTGGAAATGACGAAGCGATGTTTTTATCGAGACTACTATTAATTAACTAGTTCGATAGCGGATGTGTGTGGTGCTTTAAAGGTGTGACTAAATCCTTGTCAAGGGTTTAGGTAGTGAATAGTTTTTTTTTCCAAAAAGTTTTTTTTTTAAAACGAGTGATCCACGTTTGTCAGTTGCAATAAATAGCATTTGACAGTGGATGGTGGTGTGTTGTGAAAAAATGTTTCGAGAATGTAACCGTTTTGGATTCCTTGACTTCATTAATTGAAGCTTTTAGTTGTGTTAACGGTATGTGTGTAAAAAAACTTCTTCCTTATTTTTTTTTGAAAATAAAATGTAACCGTTTGGTGTGCCTTGATCCCATTAATTGGGGTCTCGGTAATATCAACGGTATTTGTTGTTTGACGGGTTTTATTTTAGCCTGTGACGGCATTCGAAAATGTATTTCTTTTTTCTTTGAAAATGTTGAGTGTAAAATTTGCCATGACAAGGACGTCTCAAAATGTTGTTTTTTTTTCTTTTAGAAATCATGACTTGACCGGAGGACCGGTGTTTCATAAATCGTTTTGAAAGATGAGATATTTTCGAAAACGTAATTGGGTGTGGTTGAATATGCTAGCGTGGTTGAATCCGGATTTTAGTGTTTTATTTGGGTTGGATTGTTCAAACACGCTACACATAACTAGGAATACATACACTCATGCAGGATGCAGACTCGAGTAGATTTAGGGTAGGCTACCGCCCACAAATAGTCTTTACTTAGACATTGACAATGATCTGGGGAGACGAGTGTCATACCGTCCGTTTGGAACTATCCGCTTATTATTCCCGCGGGGTACGCGTTAGGCGGTCGGAGCGTCAATCAAGGATCTCTCCGCGTGTCCTAAAGATCTTACCGCGAAGAGGTCGATTGGTCCTGATATCGGTTAGGGTGGGCTTTTTAGGGCCAAAACCTATAGTGACCACAACTAGAAACTAAGAAATGAGCTTCACCGACCTCGTTCAAGTTACACCACCACTGGAAACTTGTTTCAAAATCCCCAGCGGAGTCGCCAAACTGTGGACGTCCGTCCGCACCGCCTAGCGCCCTGCGCGCGCCCGCGCGGGACCGACCCGGTTTTTTAACGTGTGGCGGCGGCCACCCACGTGGCCCCTTCCCTGCCGGGGACCGGTCCAATCTCGCGTACGGGGAGAAGTGTCGGACCTCGATTTGGATGACGATCCGGACTTGTACTAGACGGGTGGGGGCACCCGTGTTTCCGTTTGGGAATCGATCGAGTCGTGGTTGTAAATGTTTAAAGGCCGTTTTGTTTGGTAAGGCGACCTTTTTAGTGAACTGAAGTTGTTGCCGATTTGTGGAGTCGACACCGAGTCAATTATGGGGACTCGGAAACCGTTCAAGTCAACTTCGATCCCTTGCCGGCTTAAACTTGAGTGGCACGGGACCTAAAGATAAAGACTTGTACCCTTAAGCACTCCATGCCTGGAATGACTCTCATTGCCAATGGTTTCGGACATCCGGAAACCGTCGATTCTGAGTAAGGGGTGAGGGTACGTATTGGGAAGCCAACATCCGATAGATGTCAACACTCAATCCCGCCCGCACTATAGCCGCCTCTACTAATCAATCGATGGGCTGATATCCTAGTTCTTTTGTTGTGGTGGAAGTACTGTAACATCCGTTGTTTTAACCCTAAACCTTTTGCTATGTCGGTTGTTTAAGGACAAGTATGTTTTGTCGTCGAAGTAGTTGAGTTTACATTCTTTGCATGCGATTTCACTTGACAAGCAGGCCATGAAAAGATGCACGTAGGAGAGTAGAGAGTACTAGTATTATACGTATTAGCAAATCAGTTTTAACGCGATAATACGGATATTAGTGATTCTCTTGGTATACCTTACCTGGTATTCTGCTTAAGATGCGTCGGTTCGGTATTAATAGAGATGCGTCGAACCTAATACCGCGAGCACCGGGACTAATACGGAACCCGACCATCACTTTGTTCAGTTTTAGTTGTTTTATGTTTTGAATTCTGTGTTAGGTGATTTAGCATGCGATTATAAAGTCATAAAAGCAATAAACCATACGAAAAACTGTAAATGTGAATGTAAGTAAACCACATAGTGAGGAGTTGCACCCTCGGAGTATACACTAAACGGGACTCGATGCATAGATAGTTTTGAGAACGGATCTCGGAATTACTCGGGTCTATTTAGTGTGTTTTAGTGTTTGCGGTTGAAGTTGGGACGTTACGTATTTTAGTAGATGTCAGTGGGCCTAGTGCCCATATCCAGTGTTGTCGTAGTTCATAACTAATAGAAAATACGAATATGGAAAGTTTTGTTTAGATGGCAACCTAGTGACGATACGACTTCGACAGGCGGGTCCTCCTAGCTTGACCAGTTATTCCGGCAGAGTTCCGTTACCGTTTGACCTTCCCGTGGCTATTCCGGCAGAACTTCATTACTATTTGACTAGTTCTGCGGCTAATCCAACAGAACCTTGGTACTAGTTTTGAGCTAGTCGATCACAGGCACCTCGGTATCGAGTGGAGTGCTCGAAGGTGAGGAGTAGCGTCGATGTCGCTTTTATTATCGGAACTACGATCGAGTGGATCGTTTGCCTCGGGTGTCGGAGTGCGAGCCCTTAGTGAGAGTTTAGAGGGGGGGAAGAGAATTGAAAATGTTGTGTCGAAATGAGGGCGTGAAGGGGGGTATTTATAGTTGTTTTCGGCCCTCATCGCCCATATAGGCGCCCGAGCTGGGGCGTACTAAGACTCAGGCACCTGGGTCCGGGCGTGGGGAGACCCAGGCACGACAGGTGGTGCGGTTGGAGTTCTGAGGATACGATTTTGATACTTTACAAAACCGAGAGGGAGGAGTGTGATATGATTCTTGGGGATTAAGCTTACCCCGGGTTTGACCTAGCGTCGTGGGTTTAGTGGGCCTCGGGTGTTCATCCCGAGGTTCGCTTGGCGCAGTATTGACTCGGTTCGAGTTTCGAGACCGACTCGGGGTCCCGGTGTCAGAATTGACTCTAATTAGTGTTTATGTGATCGTAACGACACGACTAAGGCTGCCATCATGTTAGTTTGATTTGCCCGAGTACTTTATTTGATCCATTCTTTAGAAAAACTATCTAGAACACCGCGAACCCGCGTCGCGGTGTAGTCCTATCGTCATCGGGTGTTTGTTGGGAACTTCTGCAGCCACCGGGTAGCCCCCAGAGGTGGTGTGAACTATTTGGGCATGTTCTATGCCGACCGCAGGTTGAGTTCCCGTGTTTGGGGCTGGTGACTGGTTTGGATGTTTTTGGAAATGTGAAGCTAGGTCGCAAGTGGCTTTGATGATTCGAAATCTGGAGCTCGATTTTGTGGAGATAAGGCTTCGAGGGTAGGCTATTGTAATGCGGTAGGAAAGGGGGAAGTCGAGTAAAAATGACTCGAACTTCGACCGGGGTAGGTTAGATAATAACGCGGGAACCTAATGGTTAGGGTATCCTATGGAGCTTGAATCCTCAAAATTCTGGGCTGTCTCTAGCCTAGGTCTCGAGAAGGTCTTGAGGGTTGTAACGTGGGAAGGCTAAGTGTGGTGTCAGCTGACCAACTTGGTTGTCTCTTTCCTATTTGATGGTGTGGGCATTGATAATTTTTGAACTGACCGTACCCCGGTCAAGGGACTTTCACTTGAGTTGACCGTTAACTACGGTCATGGGTTTTTGATTTTTTTTAGTTGACCTCTTAGCCCCGGTCATGGGATTGACCGTATCTGGTCGGGGGATGCCGAGAATTCTTTTTTATCATGGCCAGCTCTTTTGTTTTGGCCTTTTGCTTTTTTTCCTTGGACTTTTGATTATTTTTTTGTCCAACTTTTTTCTCTTTTTTTTTGTCGGTCAGACTAACACCTAAGGTAGAGATTGATTGATCTTATTGGATGGGTGTTTATTGTGGGAAATGGGCTTGCCTCCCGTATTGAACCCAAACTAGGAGACTAGCTAGATTTGTCATAGGATTCGATATCGCTCCTGCTAAGGGTAGTTTTGTGGCTTTCTATGTCAGACATGGAACAGGTAAAGGAAAACACGGGTCTCAGTTCCCTGCAGTCATTATAAATGTGCCTATAATAGTCACGTGCATGTGTTCACAGTGTATGATGGTGTTCATCATGTTCTCGGAAACACATAAGGAAAGCATATATGGGGAATAGAAAAGCTGATTTTATTGAATTTTGAAAAGAGGACAGAACACAGTTGACTCTGGCTTTGACTTTGAAAGAAATAGTACATCCTAGACTCGGACTCAGACTCGGACTTAAATCAAATCTGGACTCTCGGATGGTGTTGTCAATTCAGGTTCTAAGGACTCAAGTTGATGTCCAGTATAGCCTCCAATAGAAGCTTCACCCAGATCTTCATTATGTCTAAGATCATCTTCAATCCTGGTGCCCATTTCAGTTAAAGTGGCGAAGTTGGGTATGATAGCATACCGGAGATGGACCCGGTAGGAAAGGAGGAGGTTCTTGACAAAGGCCTCCACTAAAATTTTTTCATTGGGCTTCTCCACCAGTTTCACACATTCGGCCCTCTTGCGTTGAAGGTATTTGGTAAAACCTTCTTTGGTCTCCTGGGCCATAACCTCCAAAGTGCACATTGTGGCCTGGATCTCGGTATTATCAGCGTAATTCCGAGCGAACTCCGTTGCCACGTCATCCCAAGTCGGGTATTTCTTGGCGTCTAGCCTGTAGTACCAGGCTTTCGGATGCTTCTTAAGGGAAGAGGCAAACAGGTGCTTAAACATGGTCGCTTTCACCCCCTTAACGGCCATGAACTCCTTGAAGGCCCGGATGTGAAGCACCGGGTCTTTGGTCCAATCAAACGTTGGAAAACCCGTAAGGTTGAGGTCGTCGGGCAGTTCCTCATTCAGGGGTGAATAGGCACGGGCATTTTCCGTGTGGATAGTGTTGTTAGTTGACAATTTGGACCTGTTCTTCCAGTTTGCGGACTGCGCTGACCAGTTCAGCCAAAGGCCCAATAGTCTCAACCCCACCATTAGGAGTCTCTTCTTCTATGGCGCTCAAACGGATAACAATAGCTATCTGGTCGGACTTGATAGCTGTCAATTGGGCCTCAATCTGAGTCAGCGAGACCGTCAATTTGTCCAAAGCTTCTTGTATCTTGTGCTTATGTCTGGTTACCGGTGGCCTGTCTGTAAGAATACCGCGTAATCAGGAAAGTTACTTCGGAACTCAAATACACCAAGGCATAAGAAATAGCGCAGGAGGAGAGACGACTCCAGTTTGACTCGGGTTAGACTCTCCTAAGAAAAATGTGTAGGGTACGATTCTCAGAGTGACCGTGATTAATCGCTCCGTCGGAGAATAGCCCCCAAGTGAGACTAAGGACTCAGATGGTGTGACATCTAAGTGACTCGAAAGTGGGGTACGTGTGACGACACGTGCAAGACATGACCCTTAGAGTAACCGTGATTGATCGCTCTAATGAAGGGTAGATCCCAAGTGGGATCGAAGACTTTGTTAAGATTCGAATGTTGGACGAGTGACCCTTAGATGTAAGGATCACGAACCTTTTGTTATAGGGCTATGCCTTGTAAAAGGTTGACTTGGCCTCGAGGAAAGGCGGACGGGGTAAGGGAAGAAACTTGCGATGTCGAAATCGACAGAGTTTCGACGATAAAGACCCTAGACCTGACTTGAATAAGGGTGGCCCTGTGATTAGGGTAGACCCTTAAGTTAAAGGATTCTCGGATTGGGGATGACTCGACTAACGGATTGAAAGATGGGAGAAATTTCCTTAGGAAAGGTCATGGGGACCGTCCTGCTAGAGGGAAAAGTCGCGTGGGACTTTCTAGTTTGGACTCGAGTGTGTAAGCGGGCTTTCCTTGGTATGGGTATGCTCTGTTTCGACGATAAAGACCCTAGACCTGACTTGAATAAGGGTGGCCCTGTGATTAGGGTAGACCCTTAAGTTAAAGGATTCTCGGATTGGGGATGACTCGACTAACGGATTGAAAGATGGGAGAAATTCCCTTAGGAAAGGTCGTGGGGACCGTCCTGCTAGAGGGAAAAGTCGCGTGGGACTTTCTAGTTTGGACTCGAGTGTGTAAGCGGGCTTTCCTTGGTATGAGTATGCTCTACGTTGGTTAGCCTTGCCTTAGTCAAATAAGGCGGACTGGGATAGGGAGGAAACCCGTGATGTAGGATAAACGGAATATCGACGCTATAGACCTTCGACAAATTATGGAAAGACCCGACACACGGATAACGGTAGGATACCTGAAAGTTCGGAAATTTTTGAATTTTGAAATAGGCAGCATACCGGCTAAAAATAGGTTATTTTGAGTCAAATCGTAAGTCTAAATTTCGGTAGCATTCCGGATTTTTGAAAAGTTGAATGTTTGGAATTTTGAAATTTGAATATCGAAAAAAAAAAGAATTTCCGATAATTTGAAAAATAAATCGAAAACGGGATTCCGAAGATTTGAAAATCGATAACGGCATCTCGAAAACTTGAAGATCGGAATGGAATCTCGAATATTTGAAAATTGAAATGAAATTTTTGAAAATTCGAAAATCAAATGAGGATCGGAAATTCGAATATTGAAATGGATAGCATGACGGCTAGAAAGTAGGCTTGTTTTGAGTCAAATCTTAAATCTAAATTTCGGCAGCTTTCCGAGTTTTTTGAAAATTAGATATTTTTGAAAAAACCCATTTTTTTAAATGACGATTTTTGAAAAATGACACGGAAACCAAGTAGTACATAGTCACGTAAGCATTATGACGACAACATGTATGCTTTACACTAAGTCTCGGTCGGTCTAGATAGGGTCTATACCAGTGTGCATAGCCTTTTCGAGTATCGGGACGGACTTCCTAAGTCGAGTTGATCTTAAAACATGCCGCGAAACCCATACAAATTAGCTATGAACACCTTTGACATAACCAATTTGGAATACATCATGGTATAGTGGGACGTCGGTCGCCAGTACCGGCCCGGGAAAAGATGGGGTTATGCATGAACCAAAAAACTAGAATGCGTATTGTACTAGTTAAACGATTTCTATTCGAGTCTCACCCTGAGATGCCGATGGTAAGTCACGCATCAGTATTCCCCAACGGAGTCGCCAAATTGTGGACATGACATAGGTCCACCTCGACGCGGCCTCGCGCGGGTTTAGGGAGGCGAATGAATCTCATGTGAGATGGACCTCCGGTTGAAATTTAAATCGACATAGAGTCGCCACCGAACTTTGTGGGAGTTCGGGCCCATTCGAACTCACTCTATATCTTAGTGGGTCGTGCACAGAGTACGGCCCATTTGGATTTCAGAGTTTATGGAATTCGTCCCTTTGCATTGCCATACCGATACCGACATTAGGATACCGTGTATTGAATGGCTCTCATGCGCCAATGGTTTCGGACATCCGGAAACCACGGTTCTGAGTAAGGGGTAAGTGTACGTGTTGTGAAGTTCACAAAGAACACTCAATCCCGCCCGCACTTAGCGGCCTCTACTAAGATATCGTTTGATTTTAGAATACGCGCGTTAGTAATCCGATTCAATGATATGCAAACAGTATTTTGACTAAACATGCGAAGATTTGAATAAGTTGCTACGTCGATTTAATGCATCTTTGAATTACGTCGATGTTGTATTTAGCATGCGAGGTTCCTTTTAGTACAATAAAACAAACAACGAAATAAAAGTATGAAAGTAGATTACAACATACGAGCGGCATACCACCCGGAAATTCAATACAACAAGCGACAATATGCAACAATTGCGAAAATAACGGAGCATAAATGAGTTAGACGATGTAAATATGATACGATGCATGGTTTTGAAAAAGTAAGTCACGTGATAGACTTGACACGTGTTGACCGATGTCATGAAAATAGTTTGTCGATGCTCGAAATGCGTTGAAGGCCTCACGGTGTTGACGTGACAAAGACCACTCGATCGAGTCATTGAGGGACTCGATCGAGTGGTCTCGAAAAAAACCTTCTGCCCGGATTATGGGGTGCCACTCAACCGAGTGGGCTAGGCACTCGATTGAGTGCCCCCTGTACGAATTATAGTTCGTTTCGCAATTTGGCATGGATTTCGAAATTGCTTTTGATTTTGGAAACTCGATGATTTTGCTAAGTCGTGCAAAAATATTATATAATTTATGCTCGAATCAAATTTTCGATACTCGTCGTATTCGATATTTGATTATGAAATCAATATCGAACACTTAGAGTGAAATCTAGAAAAGATGTTATAAGTCGCTTAAATCAAACTAAAACGAAATAAATTATCTCCGCGTTATAATGTCGCAACTAGTTCTTTCGAACTATATGACAATTATTTTAGCATCAACAAATTTGTGCTAGTTAAATTTATTGACTAAATCGTTTAGATACGATATTCGACTATAGAGTTGATATCGCACTTAAAGAGAGACGCTTTGTTTGTTTGATTAGATCCGAAATAGATTCCCTCCGCATCTCGACATCGTAATTAATCCTTACGGATTATGTGATCTCAGATCTGCATCAACATGTTTCGTTCTAACCCAAAAAAGGAATCGGACGCGTTGAAAGAGAAGTATTCGCGATCCCATCATGCCTTTGAGTGTTTAGGGCGGGGCTCCTCGAGAGGGCTCCACCACTGTTACTACTCGTAAAAGGATTAGAAGGGTCTTATACGAATATCGTCTCTAAACGTGTTCGATTCGAAATAATTTTAGAAACTGATGAATGTGTGATTTCGATGATGATTATGTAAGTACTAAAACGATACTAGCGACGCGATAAAAAAAAAAGAACGATCTTGTTGATGTTGATTCGCTTCAACAATCAAATACTTGTGGTGTCGGGATAAGCGACCGGCAACATCGGGTGCAATACCCTCGTATTCGGATTTCCTTATCCCGTCATCCCTTGTACTCGACACGAATAGGCGAATATTTTAGTATTTTGATACTTGTAATATTAACGATATTAGAAACGAGAGAAAGAAAAGAAAAAATTAAAAACGACGAGAAAGGAGAAGATGAACGAAGAGGGACGAGAAAAGAGAAGAGAGAGAGAGAGAGAGAGAGAGAGAGAGAGGAGAATCGGGATTGAATTGGCACCCTCAACCTACATGCTTCTGTCTTCTCGGAATAGGGCTCGTCTAGTTGGGGCTTAGGCACGGGAGCTTCGAGATTATGTAGGAAAATTTATGGTGATTTAAGGTATGATTAGGGAAGGGATTTGACGAGTTTTGCTCTCGGGTTTGCTAATGTAGGGTTGTAAAATTGTGTATGTAATTCTGAAAAATGTGTGTGTAATTCTAGGGTTAAAAAAAGTTGTGTTGATTGTGTTGCAAAGGGGAGTATTTATAAGAATTCCCCAAACCCTCGACCTAGGGTCACTCGATCGAGTGCCCCTGTGGACTCGATCGAGTGGCCCAATTAAGAGGCAACAGGGGGCCTTTAGGAGGCCCACTCGATCGAGTGGGCTGACACTCGATCGAGTGGGTCAGCTGGAACGAAAAATCCGGAGTTTTTGATTTCGGGTTGGATTCTCTCTATTTGCATGGTTGTTTTGTGTCTCGGAAACT
Source organism: Agrostemma githago (assembly GCA_958450325.1). Lineage (NCBI taxonomy): Eukaryota > Viridiplantae > Streptophyta > Magnoliopsida > Caryophyllales > Caryophyllaceae > Agrostemma > Agrostemma githago. Next base: position 52,332,533 of record OY288254.1, read on the forward strand.
ACTTTGACCGGGGTTTGACCCGGTCGCCAAAAGTCGGTTTTATTTCCGGTGTCGGTTTTGAACCAAATTAGTCTTATTTGATTGGAAACGACCCGCTGGGCCTGAATTTGAGGTTGAGATTTGTACTCCGTAAAAAGCCTAAGCCAGAAACTAACAATTTTGAGCCCATATCCGAGCGCGTAAAAGCACGTTCGCGTCCGATCATCATCGGGTGTTTTTTGAAAACTGTTATAGACACCTAGCAGCCAAATGTGGGTGTCTACAGCATTGTATTACTTGTAGTTGATGTACATAATAATTGTTCACTTACCTCTTGTCTAGTTTTATCTTTTCCTTTTTAATTGGTGTGCTTACCGCAAGCTCTAATTTTGTTTGGGTGGTATACTAAGGTTCATATTGAGGTTTGGTTGTATGTCTAAGCGGGTCGCTTTGGTTGTACACTTGGGTGACATATTGAGTTTCATGCTCTGTAATAATTTTTGTATTCATTGTAGGTGATAATACACTTATGAATAAATTATGGAAGGGAGAGATGAAAGGAAGGGGAAGATGAAGCGAGGTGGAGCTAATGAGTTTCCCCTCTTTTGTCTCTTATTTCTTAATTGATTGGATTTTGTTAGTGAAAAAAATTGTTAATTGATTGTCTTTGTTTTCTAACAGACTCCTTCCTTTCTTAAAATTTTGTTTGTCGGTTGGTTTAGTTATTTTGCCCAATCATAGCAGAACACATGACTTTATTAGAATATAAGATTAGATAAATGATGGATGATAATGGTTGTTTGAGTTTTAATAGAGTAGATAGATAGATACAAATAAGACAATACTCTTAAGTAGAAAAGTAATAAAAATAATACTGTTGCTGCTGCTGCTACTCCTCCTCCTCCTCCTCCTCCTCCTCCTGCTACTGCTGCTGCTACTACTAATAATAATAATAATAATAACAACAATAATAACAGTAACAACAACAGTAACAACAACGACGTACGACAACAACGACGAGAACAACAACAACAAGCACCTTGTCGTCCCTTCTCCCGCTTTATCTCCCTTGCCTGGTAATCACCATTCCTTCACCGCGTCCGCGTCTGTGGTATTGGATATGATTAGAGGTTTTCCGCGTGACACTTCCTGTGGGAGGGACGGTTTTCGTGCCTAGCACCTTTTGAATTGTTTGAGTGGTGCCGCAGTTGCTGTTTTGGACGATTTGCTCGCTTCTGTCTCTCTGGTTCTTAACCTCTTTCTCGAGGGCAGCTGTCCGCAGGTCCTCGGGGAGTACATTGCTAATGCCTCGCTCACCCGGGCCCGCTTATTAAACCGGGCGGTGGTGTTTGTCCTATTGGTGTGGGTACGATTTGGAGACGACTTGTCTCTAAGGTTTGTGCTTTCCTGATCGGTCCGTCGCTAAGTGGCTATTTTCCAAGTCTCTAGTTTGGCGTCGGTGTATCTGGTGGGGGTGAGGCTATCGTGTATGCTTTCAATCAATTTGTTGAGGACCAGGGTGATGAGGTGGGTCTTTCCATCCTCTTGGTGGACTTTCGGAATGCTTTTAACATGGTCGATCGGGAGATCATGTAACAAGAGGTTCTTAATCACTTCCCTATTCTCTCTCGGTAGGTGGAATTTTGTTATCCTAGTCATGTCCGGTTATATTATAGTGAGCACAGCTTGTGGTCTTGTCATGGGGTCCAGCAGGGTGACCTTTTAAGTCCTCTGCTTTTTTCTTTGGTGTTACATCTCTTGGTTTGTAAGATCGAGGACTCTTTTGACTAGAGCTTTTGCAGGGTTGGTACTTGGATGACGGCACCATTGTCGGGGATACCTGCTTGAGAGAGCGTCGGGACAGAAAATCAATTATTCCAAGTCCGAAATTATCTTTAGCAAGAAGGTTACAGGAAGCTCTCGGGAGTGGATTAAGCTCTTGTTTGACATGAGAGAGGTGGAACGATACGAGAAATATCTAGGCTTCCCGACTATCAATGGAAAAAAAAAGGCGATATTCTCAAGTCTCAAGGACCGGATTTGGAAAAAACTACAAAGACGGAAAGAGAGGTTGTTATCTCGACCGGGTAAGAAAGTGGTTCTTAAGGCCGTTGCTCAAGCTATATCAACTTATACGGTGAGCCTGTTTGCAATCCCGGAGGGGCTTATTCAGAAGTTCCACAGTATTATGGCCAAGTTTTGGTGGGGAATGACGGACTCTAACCGTAAAATACATTGGTGGTCTTGGGATAAAATGTGTAGGTCGAAGAGGGACAGATGCATGGGGTTTCGGGATAATGGGTGTCTTTAATCAAGCCTTACTTGCCAAACAGGTATGGCGTTTTCTTACCCGCTCGGATTCCTTGGTGAGTGTTGTGTTCAAAGCACGGTATTTCAAGCACAGCTCGATCCTTGAGGCTAGACGGGGTCACGACCCGAGCTTTGTGTGGAGGAGCATTTGGAATGCCAAACCGCTCCTGCTTGACGGTATTAGATGACGTGTCGGGAATGATCAGAATATTGGTGTTTGGGATTGCAGTTGGGTCCCGGGGCCCAACGACACACGTTTTTTGAATCTGAACCTTGAAGCTGACTCGTCTATTTGTGTTTCGGAGCTACTAGATACGGGACGAGGTAAGTGGCGAGAAGATTTGATCCATGACTTGTTCCGTCCAGACGATGCGAAGACCATTTTGAGTATTCTTGTAAGCAGGCGTCTCCCGGAGGATATTCTGAATTGGTGGCCCGCTAAAGATGGTGAGTACAGTGTGAGGTCGGGATACTGGATGGGGGCAAGATTCGTCACCCCTCTTTCGCTGCCTGTTGAAGACCCAGATGTTGAAGAAGCTTGGAAACTGATTTGGGGTCCGAATACGATGCTTAAGATCGTACACCTTTTATGGCGGATTTGTTCAGGAACTCTTGGAGTGTGGGTCGACCTTATGAAGCGTCATTGCTTGCCTGATGCTACGTGTGTTCTCTGCAACAATGGGGCTGAAACAGAACGACATGCCATGTTCGACTGTCCTTGGGCCGGTGTTATTTGGGCAACCAGTGGGTTTGGAGAGCTGGTTCATCTAGCTCCGTCTGCCACGTGTACTCGGACTTTGGTTTAGCTTCTGACACGTATTCCGAGTGAGTCCCGCGACAGGTTCCTGGTTATGGTATGGGCGATATGGTATTGTCGAAACCTGAAAATTTTCGAGGAGCATCCACCTTTACCAGCTACGGTTTTCTTGGGTATGATCAAATCCGTGGAGGACTACTCCAGGTACGGGAAGGAGATGTGTGTGTTTAACAACGACCATACTAGAGCCAGTCTAGCGAGTTAGGAAGCTCTGGGGGAGGGTGTAATTAAAGTCAATACGGATGCCGCTGTCTATGCTAATGTGGATATTGGTCTAGGCATGGTAGGTCGGGACAGGTATGGAGCCATTGTGATGGTGTGTTGCAGGAGGGTTCATGAATGCTGGGACCCGACAACGGCAGAAGCAAAGGCCTTGGCATTATTGAGTTTGGAGATGGCGTTTCAGCTTCGTTATGATAGAGTGGTGTTAGAAAGTGATTCACATGTCGTCATTTCCGCTGTGAAGAGGGGATGAGCTTCACGGGAGCCTTTTGGACTGTTGGTGGATGATTTACTTGCCTTTAGATCTCGGTTTGTTCAATGTAGTTGGTCTCATGCATGTTAGGCGTGATGGCAACACGGTTGCTCACTACGCAGCCCGATTATGTCAGAGAAGTGGGGAGGAGTCTGTGTACATTTCTTTATTCCCGGATGCAATCCCTGCACTCGTGAAAATTGATTTAATATGATTCCCGCTTTTCCTCCCTCTCGAAAAAAAAAAAAGAGAGTAAATGAGTAGAGCAGTCCGTGCAAAAGATGACAATATAAAATTATGGTTAATACCACCTGGGCAACATACTCATGAAGTCATCATATTCTCATCTGTCGCCATTCCTCTCCACCGTCACCACCATTCCTACCATTAATAAAACATAAAAACTCCCAACTAAATGTATAATCATCATCATCATCATCATCATCATCATCATCATTGCCGTAATTAAACCTGTAGAAGATTGCATAAACAAGATGGCGTACAGGAGAAGGCAGGTAGTTGCAAGGGGATCAACATTCAAAGACCAAATCAATCACGATAATTATCATAATAACAACAACGACGACGATGATGTTGATGATAATAATAATAATAACGATGATGATGCCGCCGATTACAAGTTTAACAAGCATTTAAACCATAATTACAGTTTTCCTGGGATGATCGGCAACACCGAAAATGGGTCCCTGGCGGCGCGTGCTATTCGGGCCTCCGCCGCCCACCGTGACTCCGCCGGCTACGGCTACGCTTATGCCTCTCCCGATCCCGATCCCGATCCCCCCTCCTTTTCTTCTTTCTCTCACCATTTTCCATCTCCTTCTCTTTCTAAGGTTCTCTCCTTCTTTCCTTTCCTTTCGTTTTTGTTTTGTTTTGTTTTGGTGGATATCCGTTTATTTTTGTTTAATTTATACTCCGTAGTTCCCATATCGACTTTGTATTTTTCTCTGTATGCCTAACTAATTTGCTAATTTTGTATCTGATTGAAGTTTGATTGGATGTTGTATAAGTATCGCAATATGGTTGGGTTTAGCTGAGGGCGTGTTCAATATGATAGGCAAGTATTGCAATTTGGTTTGCTTTAGCTGAGGCCGTGTTTAATATGATAGGGAAGTGCTGCAATGCAATTCGATAAGGTTAATTAGATTGATGGCATGTTTAATTAAATTTGTAAGTACCGCATTTTGGTTAGGATGAAGGCGTGCTTTATTTTATAGGGTAAGTACTGCACTTTCATCAGGTTAGTTTAGGTTAGGATAGGTTAGGTTAGGTTAAATTAGGTTAGGTTAGGTTAGGTTAGGTACTTAGGTTGAAGCATGTATAATCCAATTTGTATGTATTGCAATTTGGTTAGGTTAAGTTGAAGCATGTTGAGAGTTGAGACGATGTCGTCAAGTGACTTTCTTGCTTAATTATGCACAAATTTATAGGGTAGTAAGCGTTGAACAAAAACTAGGATTGATGGCTATTTCAGTAGGCTGAGATCGTCATTTGTCATGTTACCAAACCAATTTAGTCTAGAGGAAAATACATGTTTCTCTGTCTGTTTTGGATGTGACTTTAATTAGGATGTTGTAAGGATTTTACGTTTTTATTTCACTTCACGACATCTGGTTGTGGTCCTTGTAGGGATCTTTTCCTTCCGAGAGCACTTCAGTGAGAGACTCGAATGACCCGAAATATGGTTTCTGGGGAATCCTGGCTAGAAAGGCCAAATCAATTCTCGATGAGGATGATGGATTTGAATCTTCAAACAGGACAAGGTCAACGCTGAATACAGCCACGGGTAATCAGGTGAACATTTCTTTGTTTGAACTGTAAATTGTCCTTTCCCTCCATGATTTGTACACTTGTAGATTTTATGTAGTGTTATTTCTTTGTTTGTTGCAGTTCTACAACTCCCGTCAATCTTCAGAAAGTGGTTCTAGAACAGATAATGCTAGATTCCGGAAGGGTATAGATGCTATAACTTCGTCCCTTAATCAGCTTGGCGGTACCCTTGGAAATGCTTTTGAGGTATGCCAAGTTGCTCATATTTCTGACTGTACCTATTCAGGCTGAAATCATTTTTGCCTGTGTTCTAGCTTGCTGTTTCGCCTTTCATCAAAGATTATTTATCTTCAAGCAGAGGGGAAAACCTCTCATAAAACTGTTTCATAATAAAAAACTTATTAGTCGAATGAGATCTGAGGTATAGTGACAACTTTCAATAACTTGCTCCATGAACTTTTGAGGCTCCCGCCTATGGTTGTGGGAGAGGGTCAAATGTTTAGAAGTCTTGTACTGAATTAGTAATGACCCACGGTGAATGTAGAAAGGATTGACTGGTATATCTGTGTTAGAGCTGGACATAGTTTACCCTGTCATTTTGCGATTATCTATCATATCCAAAGTCAAGGAGTATTTGTTATCAATCCAAACACACAACGAGTTTCTCCGCAAAACAAGCGAGTCCTGAAACAAAAGAATAACGAATCTTATATCTTGAAACTTCATGCCTCTCCAGTTTATGGTTTACACTTCTTTTCATCTTTTAATAGCAGTCATTGGACTTTAAGTTCATTGTAATCAACCTCTATTTTGCCAACATGGGGGTAAGTAATGATGTGTTACATTCAATCCCCTACCTGCCGTTGCAGGAGCCCTTTCAGCAGGGTAATATTGTAAATCATGAGGTAAAATGAGAAGGAAATGTGTATTCCCTGCTGTCCTCATAGTGCGTCTCATGTTTCTATGTCCTCCCAGGAAGGTCGTAATATCGTAGAACACAAGACTGCAGATATCATCCAAGAAACCCGCAATAAGACAGCAGACATCCTTCAAGAAACCCGCAGGCTCCAAATTAGACGAAGAGGAGGTGGTAATACTGATTCCCAGGATCAAGCAACTGTTTTGCAAAATACTTCGTGGCAACGGCCTGTGTTTCATCCCGTTCAAACTAATTCCCAAGAAACACAACTAAAAGCTTCTCGCGATGTAAGGTGGCAAAATATGTATTATGTTTTGCTAGTGCTTGTGCTTTTTTTGCTATTGAAAGTCTTAGTTTTTGAAAGTGTTTCTAGGCACACGGCACACTAATAAAAGAATACGTTAAGCTTGTTCTAGACCTCAACTAAGGTCAGTTTATTATGGGTATGATTTCCGTCAGTTGGGGTTTGGTCATTTTGGGTTTAGGTATGTTTCGGATGTGTTGTTATCGGGTCATTTCAGATGTAGGTTAGTTCGAGAAGTAAAGTCCAAGCAGGATCAATTTTCGTTGTGGGTCATATGCAATTCCGGTATGGAATGGGTCGAGTCCAGTTGGGTCATCTAAGTCTGATCATTTTTTGCAAGGTTGCCTGCTTACAAGACCTGTGAGGTGCTACAATCAAAGTGCTGTGTGCATTTTTACTTTTCAGCTGTTTTGCCTTTCTGTTTGCTACAATTGGCGCCTCTTTTTTTTAGTATTCCTTATAATAGCTCCTCTCAAATCTTTATGACAGAGGTATGAATTTTTCTTCTTTTGATTTGTTACTAGGTTGCAATGGCAACTGCTGCCAAGGCAAAAGTTCTTCTCCGAGAGCTCAAAACTGTTAAAGCTGATTTGGCATTTGCAAAGGAGCGTTGCTCACAGTTAGAAGAAGAAAATAAGAGACTTAGGGAGAGTCGGGATAAAGGCGACAATCCTGCTGATGATGATCTGGTAGTCATTCCTTCTTTTCCATAGTGGTCCAGCATCTTTAAATTGGAGTGGAGATTTTTCTTTAAAAAACAATGTTTGTTGCATACAATAGCATCATGTGTTTTCATGGGCTAGGGGTTAACAGTGGTCACTGATCAGCAATGATTTCTGATTTTATTTTTTTGTTTTCTTAGATACGACTTCAGTTGGAAACTCTTTTGGCTGAGAAGGCTCGCTTGGCCCATGAAAACTCTATATATGCTCGTGAAAATCGGTTTCTGAGAGAAATCGTTGAGTATCACCAGTTAACAATGCAAGACATCATATACGTTGATGAGGGGGCTGAAGAAGTTACAGAAGTTTACTCTATTGATGATGCAAAGGTTCTCTCTAGCACCCCAACGTCACCCGTATCCCCAACTTCCCACTCAGTTGCCTCTTTCCTTGGCGCACCATCAGAGATTAAAGATCAAACTAGAGAAGTTCTAAGAGATGTCTCCAGTACTGGTACATCCTTATCACACACGCCTGAGATACCCACAGCCCAGGGTTTATCTGAAAGAGCAGAATCCTCTGAAGTCCCAACTCCTTCACATACCCAGGTAAGTGATGAGAATTTCGAAGCTACACGCATTACACTGCCTCCAGTCTCTGTGGCTGACGGCCATACAAAAACCTCGATCTCCTCCACATAGATTGTGCTCGGCGGCATATTCCTTTCTCTTCTATTGGGTGCTTTATGTGACAATAGATGTTAAAGTAAGTAAATACTATGTATTTCGCCCCCGTTATTTTTTTTCCCCATTTTTCAATACTTTGGGGATTTTGCTTGAAAGTGTACACTGATGGTCCAGCTTTGTTCAATAATGTATGTAATGTAATGTCCTGGCTTATTTGGATGTTGTATTCTCTGTATAGTCAGCCGCGGTAGCAATTTTTTATACTGATGGTTTCGGAGTCGCACGTGACGAGTGTCTTCTGAATTAAGCTAGATGACACTTACAGAAGCAGTCTCCAGTTTCAATAATTTATGCGATAAGATGTCTTCGTTTATATATCATCTGCATTTTACAACACTCAATTTTTTGACAGTGCTCTTTAACAAGTTGTATCCACATGATTTTGGACTTGTGTTTTCGGGTTGTATCTTCATTCTTTCAAAAGAAGTAGTGTAGTGGCCTGTGAAAATTCACGGGTTGGAGCATTTTTTTGTGTTTACGTAAGTCTCTCTACTGTTTTTGATAAATTTATTTTAGTTTCATGTTGTGTTGTAGTTTTTATTTTCACGATAAATACAAATTAACATCATAAATTGTAAACGAATGTCATAAATTTATGATATATAAGATCGGATTAAGAGTGAGTTTACCTTTGAGTCAATTAGAAGCAACTCTACACCATCAATCTTTAATTTATCGCTAAAGTCAGGTCTTTGTCATCTATATATTGACATCCAAATTGCTTAGCCTAACACCTTGGATAAGTGTAGCAATGGTGTATTAGAGTTTAATTTCGCGTTAGGGTTTTTTAGGTTTTACTTTTTCTGTTTGCAAATATTAAAGAGATATTAAATAGATGCATTAGGTATATTTATAAATGAATATACATTCACTATTGCTAAGAATAAGTGGATTGAATGACTTTTTATTTAAAAGATTCAGTTCCATGTCAACTTAAAGTTACTGGGGGTATAGATTTATATTGTAACATAGGCCATATTCTGTAAAATTAAAATATAATATTCAGTAAATATTAGTTTTTTAGTATAAAAGAGATATTGTAATAGATGCATTAGGGTATATTTATAAATGAATATACATTCACTATTGATAAGAATAAGTATATTGAGTGATTTTTTATTCAAAAGATTCAGTTCCATATCAACTTAAGTTATTTGGGTATAAATTTATTTTGTATCAGGCCATATTCTGTAAAATAAAAATATAATATCCGGTAAATATTAGTTTACTTTTTGGTTATAATTTCAGTATAAAAGATTCCAGACTGTTTCAAGTAACATTGTTTTAAAGAATATATAAAAATTGACGGACAAAATAGCATCTGAAATGAACAAAAAAATTTTTGTAAAAAAAAGTCAGATTAGGAAAAATGTTTGCAAATATTAAAGGATAATGTAATAGATGCATTAGAGATTCATATTTTGAATCAAGGATTAATTTAGCTAGTATAATGTCCAGGTTAATTCAGTGCGGAGACGGGATTGTGAGGAGGGATAGTCCCGCGCATATTGTGCAGCCAAGACGTTGAATGGAACATATTATAGTTTGATTAGGAAGACAGCTTAATTAGGAAGATTTTACGTAATTGCCTAAAATAACTCTGGATGGATGTGGGTTGTGTATTTCAGAATGTGGACCAATGAGCTGCGCCGTCTCAGCTGCCTTGGTCTCTGTTTTAATAAATAAATGATATTCTTCAAGGTTGTTGTGACTTGTGAGTAGGGTTGGAAATGGGTGGGATATGGATGGAGTGAGGCCGTATCCAACTTATCCACATCTTCAAGATCAATATTAACAATCTTAACCACTACACCAATTGTACCACTTTTGCTAATTTTGTATAGTCAATATAAATATTGAGTTCCTTCATCTGCTTGGACACCGGTTCCTAAAACCGAATGGATTACCCTATGGGTCGGTCCTGTATTCATCGAGTGACAAGTGCACATGTTGGATGGTTCCACCCTAAAAAATTTAATGTGTAAAATGCAAAAAATATCGATATTATAAAATTTAAAGGCGTAAATCGTTCAATGAACTATCTTATACATTGGTGTCGAGTGGACGTGTGGTTCATAATGAAGATCGTTAATGAAGTTGATTAGAGTTAATTGTTCAATATGATGAATGTTCATGCAAAGGTCAACATGTAGGACGGATGACCGTTACAATGAGAAAGATGACATGCAATCTGATATATCAAATATAGAGGGAATACTAATTGAATGGTAAAGGTAGTAATGAAGTACCATAATAGTAACACAATTTGGAAAAATGAACGAGATAAATCGAATAGATTCAACTATATTTTTAAAGATATATTTTAAATATTGTAAAATAGTGATTATCAACTTTAAAAAAATACACTAAATATTAATTAAGGATATTCATTGGGTGGTTAAGTGGGTGAAGAATGATAATCTATATTCCACCCTAAATTAATCCATATTCATATCTCACCTGTTTACATTTCGGGCGAATGGATATCCAGATGGTAAGGGTAGAAATGTCATCCGTAGTTGTGACTTGTGATCTTGTAAGGCTGCAAGTCCTGTAACTGGGGTTGTAAACTCCATGTTACGCATAATAATCTCAGAATTTAATGTAACAATTTTTTTTTAATTTAAAGGTGCTACAAGCAATTGGATCTAAGTCGATTGTTGTGATCCGGTCCAACTTGGTTGGGGACCTTGGGCCTTTTATTATGGCCTAAAAAGTTTCATAGGCTGGTATTTTAGGGTTGGTTGGGGCCAAATATGTGATCCACGCCGCCACTAACTAAACCATACACGTTGCATTGGCGACTTCATGTTGGGAACAAAGTGAGGGTTCTGAAACAGTTCCGAGTTTGTTTAGCAATGGATCCTGATAAAGCTTAAAAAGAACAATGCAATGAAATGGAAGAATATTGATTATATTGATAGAGATGGTTGTTTAGTAGCAACTAATAGGCTATTACATTGACAATTCTGGAGTGAATAACATCACTGGAGATTACATCATCTGACTATAGGCTAAATAATCAAAAAGCACACATAAGACTGCTTATTGAATGACTATAAATAGATAGGTCGAGTGCTAGATTCACAACAGTACAATGGACGGCTAAGAGCCTGCTATAGGTAGGTGAGCAACGGGTAGTAATGGTCCCTCCTTTGATTATCCTTGATGACAGACTTGTATGCATTCCCTCGGTATATCGTGCTTGATACTTGCCCCTGGGAAAGTCACTGTAGCTTTACCTTCTGTACTTGTTGGCCGCATTTTTGTGCCAGTGCATTTTTGTGGACTCTGCCACCCGCGCAATCTACGACGGCCACCCACACATCCTGCTCTGTCCGGGGCCGATCGAATCCCACGTTCGAAGCAAAGTGTTGGATCTCAATTTGGTTGACGATTTGTGGGTTGTACTAGATAGATGTATGGGCGCATCTATGTTTCCGTTTAAATCGATCGAGTTGTGGTTGAAAATGTTTAAAGGCCGGATCATTAGATTGGCGACCGTGTAATGAACTGAATTCGCGATGTGATGTTGGAGTCGCCACCGAACAATTATGGGTTGCTCGGACACCGTTTAAGTCAACTTTGATCCCTTAGTCGGCTGAAAGTTGAGTGACATGAGACCTAAAGATAAAGACTTGTACCCTTAAGCACTCCATGTTTGGAATGACTCTTGTTTCAAATATTAGACCATCCGTTTATCCAGAGATTCGAGTAAGGGGTGAGGGTACGTATTGGAAAACGTTAGAAACATTAGTACCCAATTCCGCCCGCACATAGCGTTTTCTACTAATAAATCGATGTCAGACGTTTCTCGTTCTTAAGTGGTGAAAAGGAAAATAACAACCAATCTTTTAACCCTAGTGATATGTATCTTTGCTAAGTCGGTTAATTTAGGAGCAAGCTAGCTATTCCCAAAGTAGGCATTTAACATTCTTTGCATACAAAATATGCGATAACACGTGACGAGCATTGCACGTTAAGTTGCATGTAAGAGAGTAGATAATATTATTTATTATTCGTATTAACGATTCTGGAAAACAAGTTTAACGTGACAATATGAATATTAGTCGATTACATGATACAACTTACCTAGTATTCTACTTAAAATGCGTCCGTACTGCATTAGTAAGGATGCGAGAGATCCAACGCTTCAGAAATCAGACGCACGCCCTTGTGTGCTTTGATTCTGAGACGCGGGACGTCCGACGCTCAGACTAATTCTGAACTGGACCACTGCTCGCATGGATTAAGCTGCTCAAACACAGAAATATACAAAGATAGGGAAGCATGACTCCAGGCACCTCAGAAGTCAGACGCACGAGGTCGTGCGCTTAAAGTATGAGAGTTGGGTTCAGACGTGGTTTCTGGGTTCGTGTGGGTGTTCGTTAGTTACGTTTTAGCCGCGGATTAGGTGATTTAGCATGCGAGTGTTGTCGTAAAAGTGATAAATCATGTGGATAAAATGGTAAACGTGTGATCGCCTCCCAATCGGATCGGTCGTTAACGAAGAACGGGGGATCAAACGATATTTATAGACTCGGAATAACACAAAAACTACTAGAGTAATCGTGGTAAGTCGAGGTCGGTCCACAGGGAACGGTGTGCTACGATGAGTTTAAAGTATCGTGTTCGATGTCTAGAGGGGGGTTTTCTAAGGGTCGAGTCTAAACTAGAGAAATAACTAAAGGAATGACTATGAGGGTAGCTAGGGGTGGTCAATCTAGGGAAAGGTGTTAGGGGGAAGTCGGGATTCGGTACTTGGAGTCTAAGAAGGTCGGAATCGAGTTTTTGTCGCAACATTGATAAAGGAGAATGCCACCTTTCGGTTTCTTCACCTAACTTACCTAAAAACCCGCTTTCACGGCGAATAAGGGTAAGTCTCTAGTTATGGTAATTTCTACCCCGAGTTTCCCCATATTGATAGAAACTAGTCAAGGTCGGTCTAGTTGGCCGGACTAAAACAACAATGACATAACAACCATAAACAAGATTAACCAACAAGCAAGCAACCCACCAACATCCCTATATTCAAATAATCCAAGTCCTCATCCGTAAAACCCCCAACAAGAAATCTACTCACTAATCATAATGGAAGACAATAAAACATTAACTAAGGAGAGAATCACTACAACATGCATATTGACTAGATCTAAGGAAACTAACAACACTAATATGATCTAAACAAGACAATGATGAGAAAATAACATTAAAACTAAACTAGAGATTAGAGAGTGGAAGAGACATATACCAACTATGAAGATCTATAAGAAATAATAATGTTGCATGAATAAAGATTGAATCTTTGATGAATAAAATGGAGAACTTGTCACTAATCCTCCAAATAACCCCACAAATCTTCAAATAAAACTAGAACATAAATAAAGGTTGAATCTTTGATGAAGAAGATGAAGAACTTGTCACTTAATTTTTCAATAAACCCAACAAATCTTCAAATAAAACTTGGAATAATCTACTACAAACTTGTAATCTAAAGAATTGTTGATAGAAACTAAGTAGATCTACTACTAATTACTATGTAAACTACTAGAATTATGGAGGATTTTTTACAAGAATACTACTAAGATGGTGTAATAAGATGGTGGAATGGTGTAACTACACTAAAGATGGGATATGAGGATGGTAGCTTGGGCAACAAACTAGGGTAATATATATATAGTAAAGCCTTAATGGGTATATTTAACCTAAAGCCCAAATCCACTTTATGCTCCATTAGTGAGACAATCTCCCTTAGCATCTTCATGGGGTGAAACTTCGCCCTGCGGACTTGACGATAATTCCCACCGGGTGAAATTTCACCCGGTCAGATTTTCTTCCTTTTTTGGCACTTCTTTCCATCGGGCGAAATTTCACTCGGTGGGCGAAATTTTGCTAGGGCAGTTTCGCCCGGTGGGGAGGTCTAGGAAAACCTTCGGGAGGCATTTTTACCGTCGGGTGAAATTTCGTCCGGTCATTTTTCTGGCCTCTTTCTTGTCTCATTCTTCGTCGATTGATTGGATGGCTTCAAACTTTAAGTTGTGTGCTTCGCTCTTTGGACGGTTTTCCCTTCGCTTGTGCTCGTGAAAGCTCAATCGTGATTTCGGTGCCAAATCCTATCAAAATGATAGAAAAACTACCAAAAACACGTAAAACGCACAAGAGGGACGATAATGCGAGAAGTACGCAAAATATGGCGATAATCGCACTCAGGACTTGCAAAACGAGGGAAAAACGGGTCTAAATAGGAGGAAAAACGGTCTAAATTTAGCACACAATAATTCCCCAAACAAAACCGTTGCTCGTCCTCGAGCAAAGACCCAAAAAGAAATTACAAACTACTACTACTAGCTAGACTATGCTAAGCCGATACGAGGCAATTAACGGGCCCGCTCCGTCCCTTCAACTCACATCGAAATACTTATGAGGTAAAGTACTCCCATGCAAGGCAAGTTGGAGCTTGCTCAAAATGGTAGATGCATGCGACTAAACACACAAAAACACATAACACGAAAGAATAGACGCATCCAAAGCAAAAATAAAACACCGAATCCCTCATCGAGATGGCGGGGAAAGACGCCGATTACTTACCTAAAACAACAATAGACTTCCAAGATAAATGACCCACGTAAACATGGACCAAAGCCTAATACTATGACAATTAAGTAATATAGATGTTGATAACTTAGCCTAGGTACGCCTAATCTTCTAAAGGGGTACTACGGGGCGTATAACGGAGTGGAAAAAGTGAACCATGGATTCGTTCGACACTGTAGGTAAGTGCAGTCCCGCTCTCTTTGGCTAAGCCAAGAGGGTCGTTCCAAACTCGAATTTCCTAAATTAGCCCAAATAAAAAGGTGGAGTGTTTACAATTATTGGGGTGGATCGACTCATCACCGCTATCTTCCTACCTCGGGACTTGGTTCTCTAGTTGGCACTTCACGGCGATGAATCGATCAAAGGTTTTTTTTTGTTTTTTTTAAGGAGACGTTATTGATAATTTGATTTTCATTTGAAGCTCCTTTTCTTCTCCTTTGTTTTTCTTTGTTTTTCATATTTTTGTGCCCTTTTTCTCTTGCTTTGGTTTGCCCTTTTTGGCTTTTTGATGTGGTTTGTAACCAAGCTTGGAGGTTATTTTGGTGTAAACTTATTGTGATGATGTATAGGTGGAGGAAAAATAGGTAATCGAGAACGCGCGCCATTCCCGGATAACCCACAAAAGGCGGAAGAAATTTGGACTAAAGGTGCAATGGTCACTCGAGCAAGGTCACCTAGAAAACGGGATGCGGGAACCAAGGCCTAACTCCTCCATGGGTGGTCAAGGTGATCAAATGCAAACCCCGAAGTAAACCTCTAGTAGAAAAGGTGGACTCAAAGCTAAAGGATCAACAAATTCATGCCTAAGAGTCATTCTACTAGATTAAGGTCCAAAATCTACAATGGGTTATCTACAATGGAATGTAAACTCTTGTAAAAGATTTGTAATCGGGTTTTCGAAAAGTTTTAACCCTAGACACACTATACAAAAGCAAAAGAAACACATGAAAAGGAAAACAAATAAAAGAAAACACTAGTAAGGTCAAGTACTCCATACTCCATCAATATTCAAGCACACAATCAACCACAACACCAAAATGCTCACTTTGAGAGCCTCCAAATAGTAACGACCTAACTCCTCTACAAAAATAAAGAAGAAAGAAGGAAAGAGGTTACCAAGCGGGTGCTTTCATAATCTCTTCAAATCGCGCTATTAAGGTGGTGGTTACCTGTAAGAGTAGAGAACAAGACCGTACACGGGACACGAAACATAACGAGAAACGAGAAAAGAAAAGAAAAAGAAAAAGAAAAAGAAAAAGAAAATGTTTTTGATTTTTCGAATTTTTTAAATTTTTATGGATTTTGAAAAGAATTTTGAGAAATAAAAGATAGTAGACTCCTCCCCCACACTAAAACTGTACATTGTCCTCAATGGACAAGTAGGGGAAGAACGAAAAAGACGGAAAAAGCAAAAAAAGAAAAATCTTTTTGGATTTTTATGATTTTTTCGAATGTTTTTGGGTTTTATAATTTTTTTGAATGTTTTTGGATTTTTCAAAAATTATGAGAAAAGAAAAAGGAAAATAATATAAGGAAAGCGGTAAAATAGTGGCGGGCCTAGGTGCAATCACATCACCTAGACCGTAGCCAAGTGGCTAAGAAAATGAAAATGAAAGAAAATAAAATGAAAGGGTGAAAAATTGTGCGTAGGTGTAGTCACGTCACCTAGCCCGGATTAAGAAAAATTGAGAAAGATTGATTAAAAATTTGGATTTTTCAAAGGGTCAATGGCGTAATCACATCGCCTAAAGACCAAGAGCAATACCAAGGCCGCGACGGCCGCAAAAATCATTCAATGGGATGGTGGGACAACTTGCAATTTTGGTCAAGATAAAGTAATCACAATGATTATAATGATGGGACAAGGAACAATATTAATTCACATACAATTGCAGATGATTAGAGACTCACCAACACAATCCACACAAATACCCACAACATACACGAACCATATTATCTACCGACTCTTGTAGGGGTGTCTAGGTCGAATAGTCATTTGACGCAAAAGAAGCCGTCGCAGTTCCTTCACCGGCATACTCCCACACTCCTATTTCCCCCGATTCGGTCAGTCGGAATTCATTGAGACCTGGAGGTAGGTCCCAGTTGCGATGGTTGTAAATATTAGTTCGGTATTTTTTGGGGACAATTAAGGCACGACCGTGGCCAAGAGAGACGAGGCGGTGGTCAGGCACGTGAAAGATCCAGGTAGGGAAGTAAACCTCGTCAAGCCAGACACGGTTATCAAGTGGTTTAATATGGTCGGTCGCATAACCCAAATTTCTTTCTATTACAGTCACAAGACCACCACAGTCAACAGAGGGTGTTGGTCAACTATAATTTGATGAAAGTGTAACGCCACGACAATAGGTAGGTCTAGGGGATAAGGGTTACCGATCAAAGAGTCACTAATTAATTGTAAGACACACACATTGAGGTTGATAATGTTGTCGATAGATGGCAAAAGACAGTGGGAAAGGATTTCAACGAAATAAAGAATGGATGGGTTTCGGATTTCAGCGGTAAAGCTAGAATTGGGTTCGAAATCGCGTTGACCCGGCGCTATGCGCCTCCACAAGTCTCTCCTAGTCGCACTAGTTTGCGAATCACATAAGGGTCTACTTAGTCCGGTACCCGATGAGGGTAAACCTAGAGCTAAGCTAAAGTCGGAAATATTTAAACAATGATTTCTACCAAACAAATTAAATTTGAACTCTCTAGGTGTGGTCGGGTTATCGATTGTAAAGCTACCTAGAAACTCACAAGTCAAGTCTTTGTTTGTGAAAGGCACAAAATCAAGGATTTTACTAGTACCAATCCTAGACGATAACTCTCTAATATCGTCCTTAATTCCTAGAATTTTCTTTGTGAATGGACAAGGCATCTCGTACTCTGAAAAGCTTTTTCAGAGAAGGTTTGAGCAAGGGGCGAATTAGGGCAAGGTAAAAGTTTTGGCCTAGAAGACTTACTAGAAGATGAACGTTTAGAAGGATTAGAAGTCGAGGTCATACCTTGTTTACGCGCGGCTCGTTGGGCTCTTATCTCCATGATAATAATTTGCAAGAAAAATCCCGAAACTTTTGGCTCCTCCTCTTCAAAAACCCAAAATAAATCACCAAGTTGGAGATGAAGTTATGAATGGAGGTTGAGGAGCATGGAAAGTGGTTTAATGATGTTATGGTGGGTGAAATGGTGAAATGAAGAGTGAGGTGAAAAATGTGATATAAATAAGGGTGGATGAGAGGGAAATGAAAAGTTTTAAAGTGATTGGTAAAAATTTGGTGTAAAATTTTTTGGAGGGAAAGTTATGTTGGGGTAAGTATGAAGGAGGGAAGTGAAAATGTAGTGAGTGAGTAAAAGTGTAGGTGATCCGACCAAGTCACGCCGCCGGGTGAAATTTCACCCGGTCGGGCACCATCGGGTGAAATTTCACCCGACGGTTTTTCGTCGTGAAAATCATTTTTGCCAACATTTTTCCACCGGGTGAAATTTCACCCGGTGAAAATCTCACTGGGCGAAATTTTGCCCGGTGGTATTTTCTTCAATTGCGGCAAATCTGGCAACTTTTCCGTAGGGCGAAGTTTCGCCCGGTCGAGTCTCACCGGGCGAAGTTTTGCCCGGTGGTCTTCTTTGCTTCGTTTTTCCGCCTTGCCATTTCATGGCTCTTCAATAATCACCTAGGGATTCAAATATTGACTCGACTCACATTACATAATCAAAATCTCCCACAAACATGCTTGTGGTCTTCAATTAAGCTCCATAACTTCTCCAAAAGCTTGATCTTCATCCAAATTTATGCTCCATGGTGAAATCCAATTTCAATCATTCTTCTCAAGCTAACAAAACTAATAAACTCAAAGAAATATGATACATATATACAAGGTGGTTGTTGAGGATACCACCAAACCTACATCAATTTCGAGAGGGGGTTAAACAACGCTCCCCAATGGGAGCTCACCAAGGTTCATAGTAGCAAAGGTCTCACGAATATGACCGGGATGATAAATCTTCAAACGTTGCCCATTAACCATAAATTTTCCGGTTTCCGGGCTAGATATCTATATCGATCCATATGGTTGCACTCCGGTCACTTCGAACGGACTCGACCATTTTGATTTCAACTTACCGGGGAAGAGCTTAAAGCGAGAGTTGAAGAGTAATACCTTATCACCAACGGAGAAGTCCTTACGAAGAATTCGAGAATCGTGCCATTGGCGAGTTCATTCTTTGTAGATCTTCGAATTCTCGTAGGCTTCAAGTCTTAGTTCTTCCAATTCTTGTAGTTGGAGAAGGCGATTATCTCCTACAACACTCTCATCGAAGTTTAGCTCTTTGATTGCCCATTTGGCTTTGTGTTCTAATTCCATTGGTAAATGACAAGCTTTACCATACACAAGACGATAAGGAGTGGTTCCAATCGGCGCTTTGTAAGCCGTTCTCAATGCCCAAAGGGCGTCATTTAAATTTAATGACCAATCCTTTCGGTTTGTATTTACAACTTTCTCTAAAATTCCCTTGATTTGACGGTTGGAGATAATCTCGGCTTGCCCATTTGATTGAGGGTGGTAGGCTAGGGACATCTTGTGAGTGATACCATACTTCCTAAGAAGGTGTTCAAAGGTATCTTTCCTAAAATGATAGCCTCCATCACTAATTATGGCTCTAGGCATACCGAATATCGGGAAAATTATGTTCTTGAAAAGCTTGATTACAACCTTGGAGTCATTAGTGGGGGAAGCTACGGCCTCGATCCATTTTGAGACATAATCAACCGCGACTAGAATGTACTTGTTACCAAAAGATGATGTGAACGGACCCATGAAATCAATGCCCCAAACATCGAACAATTCAATCTCCAAGATAGGTTGAAGGGGCATCTCATTTCTTCTTGTTATATTGCCACTTCTTTGGCATGCATCACATGTGAGAATGAAAGCTCGAATGTCTTTGAACATGGAAGGCCACAAAAACCCGCTTTGGAGAACCTTGGCAATTGTCTTTTGGTTGGCCAAGTGTCCACCATAAGATGTCGAGTGAAGGTGCTTCACTATATTATATCCTTCTTCGGCCGTAACACATCGTCGGTAAATTCCATCTACACAACGGCGGAATAAATAAGGCTCGTCCCAATAATAGCGTCGGGCTTCATAACGTAGTTTCTCCTCTCTTGTTTGGAATAATCGTCCGGAATATAATGAGATACTAAGAAATTGACGATATAGGCATACCAAGGTGTAATAGTTTCAACGGCCATCAAGGCCTCATCTCTCATAGCTTCGTTGATGGGAATACCATCTTCTTCATTGCTCTCTTTATCAATCGTTAGTCTACTAAGATGATCTGCTACCAAGTTCTCCGATCCGGCTTTGACTTTAATTTCAATATCAAGTTCTTGCAAAAGGAGCACCCACCGAAAGAGTCGGGACTTTGTCTCCTTTTTAGACATGATGTATCGAATGGCCGCATGATCGGTATGAATAATAACTTTGGAACCGGTAACATAATTTCGAAATTTCTCCATGGCATAGACAACGGCAAGCATCTCTTTTTCGGTTGTGGTGTACCTCGATTGGGCTTCATCTAAGGTCTTGCTTTCATAATAAATCACGTGTAGCTTCTTATCAACCCGTTGACCTAGAACGGAACCAATGGCAAAATCGGATGCATCGCACATGATCTCAAATGGAAGATTCCAATCGAGAGCTTTGATAATTGGTGTGGTAGTGAGAGCGGTCTTTATCCTGCAAAAGGCCTCAAGACACGAGTCATCAAAAACAAAAGGTGCATCTTTCATAAGCAAAGAAGTCAAAGGCTTAGCAATCTTAGAAAAGTCTTTAATAAATCGTCTATAAAAACCGGCGTGACATAGAAAACTCCTCACCCCTTTGACATTTGTAGGTGGTGGCAAGTTCTCAATCACGGAGAATTTTTCCTTATCGACTTCAACTCCTCTATTAGACACAATATGACCTAGGACAACACCTTGTTCAACCATAAAATGACACTTTTCCAAATTTAAAACAAGTCTATACTCTTCACATCGAGCCAACACTTGATCAAGATTTTCAAGACAAGAATCAAAAGATGTACCGTGGACACTAAAATCATCCATAAAAACTTCCATGAATTTTTCAATAAAATTGGAAAAAATAGCT
Organism: Agrostemma githago; assembly: GCA_958450325.1. Classification (NCBI taxonomy): domain Eukaryota; kingdom Viridiplantae; phylum Streptophyta; class Magnoliopsida; order Caryophyllales; family Caryophyllaceae; genus Agrostemma; species Agrostemma githago. The sequence goes on from OY288254.1 coordinate 52,353,279, forward strand.
ATCATACATCTTTGAAACATTCCTGGCGCATTACACAATCCAAATGGCATCCTTCTATAAGCATAGGTGCCATAGGGACAAGTGAAAGTGGTTTTCTCTTGGTCATCGGGATGAATGGGAATTTCAAGAAATCCGGAATGACCATCGAGGAAACAAAAATAAGAATGATGCGCCAATCTTTCAAGAATTTGATCAATAAAGGGAAGGGGGAAATGGTCTTTTATGGTGGTCGTGTTCAATTTAGGATAATCTATACACATGCGCCAACCGGTAATAGTCCTAGTGGAAATTGACTCACCCTTTTCTCCTTTAACAACCGTCATTCCTCTTTTTTTCGGCACAACTTGTACGGAGGTATGGTCATCATCAAGGATGATCCTATGCATACAAACATTTGGGCTTATGCCTTCAAGGTCGGCAATGCTATACCCGATGGCCTTTTTGTGCTTTCTCAAAACAATCAAAAGTTTTTCCAATTGAGGTCCATCAAGGGTAGCATTGACGATAACGGGATAATTAGTTCCTTCAGAAAAGCATATTTGAGGGAAGAGGGGAGTGGTTTAAGTTCAAGATTAGGAGGAGAAGATACCATACTCTTACCCACCGGTAGTGGTTCTACCTTTTCATCATGCAAACATTCTTCTTCAAGAGGTGGAGAGTCAATTGGTTTATCTTCTTGCTTATCATCATCTATCAAGCTATACTCAACCAAACTATCAATAACTTCAATGGAATGCATTTGTTCAATCATTGGTTGTTTAAGAGCTTGAGAAAGGGAAAACTCTACTGACTCGTTTCCTATGTTAAATGACAACTTTCCATTCTTAACATCAACTATAGTACCTCCGGTAGCCATAAACGGTCGACCTAAGATAATGGGGGTAATAGTGTCTTCGAGCATATCCATGACAACAAAGTCGGAGGGGATGAAGAACTTACCAACTTGAACGGGTAAATCCTCAAGTATCCCAAGTGGGTACTTGACGGACCTATCCGCAAGTTGATTGACATACTAGTGGGTCTCATCTCCCCCACACTAAGTCTCTTGGCAATTGAATAAGGTAACAAACTAACACTAGCCCCAAGGTCGCATAAAGCTTGATTAACAACAACATTTCCTACCCGACAAGGGATGGAAAAACTACCGGGCTAGTTTCTTTGGCATTTCGTTCATAAGAATGACACTACATTGACCCGTGAGAGGGATACATTCTTTATCTTCTATTGTTCTCTTTTTAGTCAAGACATCTTTCAAAAACTTAGAATAGAGGGGCATTTGAGAAATTACCTCGGTAAAGGGTAAAGCTACCTCTACTTCTTTCAACATATCCACGAAACGGCTAAATTGAGCATTCTCCTTATGTGGCTTAGCTCGCTCGGGAAAAGGCAATGGAGGAACAAAAACGGGAGGCGGTGGAACATTAGATTCTTCTTCTTCTTCTTCGGCTAATCGCTCCGCCTCTTTTCTTTTTGCTTCTTCAGCTTCCATTTGCTCTTTCTTCTTTCTTTGTTCTCTTAGTTCATTCTCCGCATTTTGGAGGATATCAAACTCCGTTTGTATTCCCCGGTTTTGCTTGGGGGAAGTAGGAGATGACTCTTGTGGTGCACTTGGTTGATTCACTTTGGATGGGGTACTCTTGGTGTTCAAGTTCAAGTTCTTATATGGGTCCTCAAGTTCTTTTCCACCTCTCAAAATGACGGCATTTGCTTGGTGTGAGGGGTCTCTTGGGTTTTGGGGTTGACCGGACAAACCATGGGGTGGATGAATTGGGGCGGCTAAGGCTTTTGTTGCTTCTTGTGATTCCCAAACCTTTAGCCTTTAGCTTGCCTTAGTATCTTGATGTTCATTCCATAGTTGCCCAACGGTTCTTTGCAAATCATTATAGTTTTCCCATGGGACTCCTCCTTGACCAAATTGAGAATTGTTTGGTTGGCCATAAGATTGAGAGGGTTGATTGAATGGTGGTTGATTGTAACCTTGATTTCCTTGAAAGTTACCTTGGAACCCTTGATTGTATCCATGATAGAAATGATTACCATGTTGATTTTGGTAATTGTTGTAATTGTTAGGAACATGGAAGTTGCTACCTTGTTGATTGAAGTTGCTCCTTTGATGAGGAGACATATATGGGGGCATCTTTGGAGGACTTTGGTTAAAGGGCCTTTGTTGACTTTGATTGAATGGCCTCATTTGACTCCCTTGGGCACGTGGCATCGGGTTTTGAATATTTTGATTTCCATAAGAGAAATTAGGAAGAAACCTCGTGCCGACATTGTAAGTATTAGAAAAAGGATCAAATTGAGGTCTTTGCCCATACACTTGTATAGCTTGGACTTCATTTGGCTCTTCAACATAAACTTCTTCATTAGGAATGCAAGAGCTAGAATCATGGCCATAATTGCCACAATGATCACATTGAACTTCCCATGTTAATTGCTTTGGAGGTAATGGTTGCCTTGGTGGAACACTCCCTTGAATTTGGTACATACCTGTAGGAGTAGGCTTCGAACTCATGGCATCCATTCTCTTTTTCAATTCCTCAAGTTCCGTTTGAAATTTCAATTCGTTAGAACTCGTAGATGAGTTCACTTCAACTTTCTTTCTAGAATCCCTCGATTGACCCATTCTAGAATCACTCCTTGCCATCTTCTCAATAAGATTCTTAGATGCCTCATCGGTGAGAGAAGAGAAGTCTCCTCCGGCGGCCGAATTGAGGTTTTCCTTGGTTCTCGATGAAAGGGTTTTATAAAACGTTTGGGTGGTTAGCCAATCGGGTATTCCATGGTGTGGACATTTGCGCAACAAATATCTTAACCTTTCCCAAGCCTCACTTAGGCTTTCAAATTCATCTTGCTTGAAGGTTTGTATCTCCATGCGATATTGATTAGTCTTTGACGGCGGAAAATATTTCTCCAAGAAGGCATTAGATAGTTGAGCCCATGTTGTAAATGTATTAACGGGATGGCCTTGAAGCCATCTACGAGCTCCCTCTCTCAAGGTCTTCGGAAATAATAAACGATGCAATTGGCATGAAGTTAATCCATTGAGACAGGCTCCTACTAATTTTTATTTAAATGAAGCGATGTGCTCTTGAGCATCTTCTTGAGAAAAACCGTGAAAAGTATCTTGTTGGACCGCGTTGGTCAAAGAGGCTTTCAATTCATAATTCTCGGGAATCTCTCCGAAATCGACGGGAGAAGGTGTTTCTTCATGTGTGAGTTGAGAATGAGAGGCTAAGGTCGCCATTTGTTGGATTGGTGGTGATGGTGGATTTGAATTTGGTGAATTTGGAGGGGATGGATTTGGTGATGGTGGTGTAGTTTTTGGTGATGGTGGTGTAGGTGGTGAATTTTGTGAAGTGGAAGGATGGAAGGATTATTTGGAACGGGGTTATGTGATGTAGAAGGTGTAAATGGTGTATGTGGTAGGATGAGATTAAAGTTAGGAGGTGATAATGAAGGATGTGAAATGATGGTGGTTGAGTTATTTCCTCGAAAACGCAATGCTCTAAAAGTCCTTTCCGGCTCCGGATCGAACCACAAGGGCGATGACGTGTTCCTGGGCATAAAATTTAATTTAAACGGTGAGACTCCTAGCACCTCGCGGTACTAGGGAAAAGAGAGAAGGGAAAAAAAAATCAAACACAACAACTAAAAACACAATAGCTACTCGCCGCTCCCCGGCAACGACGCCATTTTGATCGCCTCCCAATCGGATCGGTCGTTAACGAAGTACGGGGGATCAAACGATATTTATAGACTCGGAATAACACAAAAACTACTAGATTAATCGTGGTAAGTCGAGGTCGGTCCACAGGGAACGGTGTGCTACGATGAGTTTAAAGTATCGTGTTCGATGTCTAGAGGGGGGTTTTCTAAGGGTCGAGTCTAAACTAGAGAAATAACTAGAGGAATGACTATGAGGGTAGCTAGGGGTGGTCAATCTAGGGAAAGGTGTTAGGGGAAAGTCGGGATTCGGTACTTGGAGTCTAAGAAGGTCGGAATCGAGTTTTTGTCGCAACATTGATAAAGGAGAATGCCACCTTTCGGTTTCTTCACCTAACTCACCTAAAAACCCGCTTTCACGGAGAATAAGGGTAAGTCTCTAGTTATGGTAATTTCTACCCCGAGTTTCCCCATATTGATAGAAACTAGTCAAGGTCGGTCTAGTTGGCCGGACTAAAACAACAATGACATAACAACCATAAACAAGATTAACCAACAAGCAAGCAACCCACCAACATCCCTATATTCAAATAATCCAAGTCCTCATCCATAAAACCCCCAACAAGAAATCTACTCACTAATCATAATGGAAGACAATAAAACATTAACTAAGGACAGAATCACTACAACATGCATATTGACTAGATCTAAGGAAACTAACAACACTAATATGATCTAAACAAGACAATGATGAGAAAATAACATTAAAACTAAACTAGAGATTAGAGAGTGGAAGAGAAATATACCAACTATGAAGATCTATAAGAAATAATAATGTTGCATGAATAAAATGGAGAACTTGTCACTAATCCTCCAAATAACCCAACAAATCTTCAAATAAAACTAGAACATATATAAAGGTTGAATCTTTGATGAAGAAGATGAAGAACTTGTCACTTAATTCTTCAATAAACCCAACAAATCTTCAAATAAAACTTGGAATAATCTACTACAAACTCGTAATCTAGAGAATTGTTGATAGAAACTAAGTAGATCTACTACTAATTACTATGTAAACTACTAGAATTATGGAGGATTTTTTACTAGAGTACTACTACTAAGAAGATGGTGTAATAAGATGGTGGAATGGTGTAACTACACTAATGATGGGATATGAGGATGGTAGCTTGGGCAACAAATTAGGGTAACATATATATAGTAAAGTCTTAATGAGTATTTAACCTAAAGCCCAAATCAACTTTATGCTCCATTAGTGAGACAATCTCCCTTAGCATCTTCATGGGGTGAAACTTCGCCCTGCGGACTTGATGATAATTCCCACCAGGTGAAATTTCACCCGGTCAGATTTTCTTCCTTTTTTGGCATTTTTGGCACTTCTTTCCATCGGGCGAAATTTCACCCGGTGGGCGAAATGTCGCCCGGTCATTTTCGCCCGGTGGGGAGGTCTCGGAAAATCTTCGGGAGGCATTTTTACCGTCAGGTGAAATTTCGCCCGGTCATTTTGCTGGCCTCTTTCTTGTCTCATTCTTCGTCGATTGATTGGATGGCTTCAAATTTTAAGTTGTGTGCTTTGCTCTTTGGATGGTTTTCCCTTCTCTTGTGCTCGTGAAAGCTCAATCGTGATTTCGGTGCCAAATCCTATCAAAATGATAGAAAACTACCAAAAACACGTAAAACGCAAAAGAGGGACGCTAATGCGAGAAGTACGCAAAATATGGCGATAATCGCACTCAAGACTCGCAAAACGAGGGAAAAACGGGTCTAAATAGGAGGAAAAACGGTCTAAATTTAGCACACAACAACGTTCGAGAAAGTAAATAAATCATGTTAAGAGGAGTTGCACCCTCAGATTGTACATGAAAACGAAATACTATGTGTAGATGATAAAGAATGGGTCTTATAACAACTACTCGGGTTCATTTTAAGTGTTTTAGTATTTGGGGGTTTAAGTTGTGGACGTTACATAGATTGGTTTGGTCTAGGGGGCCAGTTGGACATGTACTGCGACGGGAACCAAGCATGAGTTAGGTGTGTACACCATACCTGGAATGGGAACTGCAAGTGTACATGTCGATTTGGGCGGATTATGAATCCTCATCGGTCTACAATATCACAATGTATATTTGAATTAATCGGATTATGAACCCTTTTAATTCGACCCTTATTTAAAGGAAAAAAGGTAAAAATAACTAGATCGACGGACAACCTAGTGACGATTAAGACTTGCGTGGATGAACTCGAATAACGTTATGAACGTGTGAATTAATTTAGGTTAAGAACCGTTATTAATCCGACCCTTTTGTTTCGATTTGATAGATTACGACGAGGTTTGAGTTAAGAACTTGGGATTTGATGGATTAAGAATCCACACCTAACGATTAAACTAAAAAGAATTATGAATTCTTTAGGGTTTGATGTGATCGGTGTTAATTCGTTGATCCTTGTTAATCTCTTCGAACTATGAATTCTTGAGAAATCCAAGGATTTGAATTATTGATGTTCTTCTTTGTTCTCGGCGAATTAGGAAATCTAGAGCGCTCCGAAGATTGTTGATGATTATTTGTGTCGAGGGAATGAGGGTATTTATAGGTTTTTCGAGGTTGGATTCAACCGTACAGACGCGCGCCTTGCCGCGCCATGGAATCGAGGCGTGAGGCATCGTGCGACCTAGTAAATCATAGGCGCGAGTCATCCGCGATTCATCCTGCGTCTGAGTTTTCGATGTTCATTTTTGGAAAACTTTCCTAAATGCGAAGATACAGAATCTTAAGATATTTCGAGGGTTTGCATGTGCGCCAAGGCTACCCTATTCCGCGTTTTTGGGTTGTTTTTGATGCGGAGCTCGATAACCTTGGTCCGTTGGTTGTTACTTCAGTGGGAATCCTATCACGGTCCCAGTTTGTTTGGTTGCTAACTTCCAGTTGAAGACGGAAATTAATAAAGGAGTATCTTGAGTGGATTTTGCAAAATAACATAAAGGTTCAAGGGTGCTGAATTCTAGCAAATAAATTGTCTTAATTAGCTTGAATTAAAAAGGCTTGTTTATGACAACTCTTGAGTTGTGTCTTTGGTTATCAGTTTACTTGCTTGGCTACTTATAGCCTTTGTTTTGTATCAATTAAGCATGAAGTTTCTACACAAAATTCGTAATCAAAGCTTTGTGTTTCTCGACAGATTGTTGAGCACAATTCTTATTCAGCACTTGACGCGTTTCTTGTGTTGTTTATTTGAGTTTTGAGTCAATAGATCTTGTCTTGAACTCGTGATTGTCGAGCTATAGGTATAGCTTTCCAATCTCTTATCCTTTCGTGTTTAGTTTCCGCTGCAATTCGTATCATAAGTGGTATCACAGCGTCGGTTCTTTATTTCCATTTTATCGAGACAATCCTTGTTCTGTCTTTGTTCTCCCTTCCGTAAAAAAAATATATATTTAAAGAAAAAATGACGGAATTCGACGACGATATGATACTCGAAAATCTTAGAGAGTTGTTACCCAATCGTCCTACGGGCAGTCGATCTGGCCTTCGATCGAAGCCAGACGAATTTAAGGTTTCAAATCTTCCGAAATTCAATTCGTTGGCGGTACCAACCCAGAAGATTACTTGGAGTGGGAAAGGAGGATCGAACAATTGTTCGATTTTAAAGATCTCAGTGACGAAAAGAGATGCAAGTATGCTATCTTGAGACTGAGCAAAGGTTCATCACTGTGGTTCGAGGGCTTGAAAACCAAACGTGCTTGGGCTGGAAAGGACGAAATTGCGTCTTGGGAGTCTCTAAAAGGCAAACTTCGCAAAAGGTATGTACTAACGACCTATAAAATTGCTACCTATCGTAAAATTGCTGAGTTTAGGCAAGGGAAATTGAGCATAGGTGAGTACATCGACGAGTTTGAAAATTTGTCATTAATGGGTGAATTGGAGGAAATAGAAGAACAAAAAATGGTGAGATTTTTATGAGGATTGAATCATAATATTGCTAATGTCGTAGAACTTTATCCCTATTCTGAGTTTGATACACTATGTGGGCTTTGTCTAAAAATTGAAGCCCAGGGAAAGTCGAAGTACGGGAGTTCGGGTGGGGATTACAACAGGTCGGGTAGTAGTTATAAAAACGAATTTTCATCAAAGCCCGGTTCGTCAATTAACAGTACCACCGTTATACCTAAAATCGGATCTTCCCCTGTTTTGAGCAACACTCCTAAGACCTCCTTTAAGTCTTCTGACACACACAAAGAAACCAGTTTATCGAGGGTGAGATGTTTTAAGTGTCAGGGATTTGGGCATTATCAAAGTGCGTGTCCAAACAAACGAGTAGTGACATTAAGAGAGGCCGTAACCGCCCGAGACGAGTTATTAGGCGCAAATGAAAAGGAATGGCTGGGTAGTATATTTGATTTTGACAGGGTAAACAGTGAGGAGGAGGAAGAGGTTGAGGATTACAGTGCTCCTATATTTGATACCGCTTTGGTTCTGCGTTCCTTGCAAACCAAAGTAGGCCCGAATGATTCAGAACAGAGAGATCAATTATTCCATAAAAAATGTCTAATTGGGAGTAAGTGGTGTAGTTTCATAATCGATGGTGGGAGTTGCACCAATGTCGCTTCTAGCGACATGGTCACAAAATTAGGGCGGACTACCACGGCTCATCCTAGACCATATTCATTGCGTTGGCTCGATGATGGCAATAAAATAAAGGTATCGAAACAGGTACTTGTTGGCTTAGCAATAGGATTATACTGTGACTAGATTTTGTGTGACGTAATTTCAATGGACGCTTGTCAAATTTTATTAGGTCGTCCTTGGCAATTTGATGGGGATGTGGTGCATCGAGGGCAGAGTAATGAATACGAGTTGAGAGATAAGGGTAAATTTTTTTGTTTTGAAGCCCATGTCATCTCAAGAAATTCGAGCCACGAGTACCAAGAAGAATAAGACGACCATGCTGGTCAGGGAATGATAAATTGGTCAGGCTATCAAGAAGGGAGAAACGGTCTATTTTTTGGTGGCCAAAGAAAAGATTGAGGCGAGGTCAGGTTCATGTTCGAATATATTGGTTGACGAATTGTTAATTGAATATCAGGATGTTTTTCCAGATAATCTGCCACCAGGCTTACCTCCTATTCGGGGAATCGAGCATCAAATTGATCTTATTCCCGGAGCTCCATTGCCGAATAAAGCAGCCTATAGATGTAACCCAGAGGAAACTAGAGAACTCCAAAGTCAGATTGACGAACTGGTGGAGCGTGGTTATGTCCGAGAGAGCATGAGTCTGTGTGTCGTACCCGTTTTACTCGTTCCAAAGAAGGACGGTACTTGGCGTATGTGTGTCGATTCAAGGGCTGTCAACAACATCATAATTAAATATCGGTTTCCAATTCCTAGACTCGACGACAAGCTCGATGAATTAATTACATGGCTCGAAGGTATTTTCAAAAATTGATTTACGAAGTGGGTACCACCAAATTCGAATGCGTGAAGGAGACGAGTGGAAAACCGCTTTCAAGACAAAACACGGCCTATATATATGAGTGGACCGTCATGCCATTCGGTCTCACGAATGCACCAAGTACTTTTATGCGCTTAATGAATGAGGTATTGAAATCATTTTTGGGTAAGTTTGTCATTGTTTACCTTGACAATATTTTGGTGTATAGCAAAAACGAGGACGATCATCTGCAGCATTTATGACTCGTTTTTGGAGCTCTTAGGGTCCAAAAATTGTTCGGAAAAATGGAAAAATGTTCATTCTTCGTTGACAGTGTAATATTCTTGGGCTATGTCGTATCAAAGGATGGTGTATCCGTGGATCAATCTAAAATTGAGGCAATTCGCACTTGGCCTATTCCCAAAACAGTAAGCGAGTTGCGTTCCTTCCACGGTCTTGCCTCATTTTATAGACGGTTTATACGAGTTTTAGCTTAATTGTCAGCCCAATTACAAACTGTTTGAAGAAAGGAATATTCGGGTGGACCAACGATGGTCAAGAAGCTTTCGAACTTATCAAAGACCATCTATGTTCCGCACCGATTTTGGCATTACCTGATTTTTCGCAACCCTTTGAGGTCGAGTGTGATGCGAGCGGAGTCGGTATCGGGGCTGTGTTGATCCAAGGTAAGCGACCCATTGCTTATTTTTCGGAGAAATTAGGAGGGGCTAGATTGAATTATTGCACTTACGATAAGGAATTTTATGCGATTGTTAGAGCCCTAAATCATTGGAGTCATTATTTGCGTCCAAATCATTTTATTTTACACTCGGATCATGAGTCGTTAAAGTATATAAATGGGCAGCAAAAATTGAGTCTGCGTCATGCTAAATGGGTCGCGCTTTTGCAATATTTTCACTTCTCCTCGAAGTATAAAGATGGCAAAAGCAATGTGGTGGCCGACGCTTTGTCTCGCCGATACACATTATTGTCCACTTTGGATGTACGGTTGCTTGGTTTCGAGTCATTGAAGGACTATTATTTAGCTGACACTGATTTTGGTGAAATATTTGAAAAGTGCAAGGAGAAGGGGTATTTGGAGTTTGTCTTACATGAGGGTTTCTAGTTTAAAGGCAACAAATTATGCATTCCGAAACATCCTATTCGGGAACTCTTAGTGCGCGAGGCTCATGGGGGTGGGTTAGCAGAGCATTTCGAGATTGCCAAGACGCTGGAAGCACTCAAAGAGCATTTTTTTTGGCCGAAAATGTAGGCTGATGTAAATAGCATTGTGAACAAATGTGTTACTTGTCATATTGCTAAGAGCTCATTCAAGCCCCATGTTTACACGCCATTGTCAGTCCCGGACAAACCTTGGGAAGACATCTCCATGGATTTTGTTGTAGCATTACCGTCCACACAACGAGGTAAAGACGCCATCGTGGTTGTGGTCGACAGTTTCTCGAAAATGGCGCATTTTGTAGCATGTCATAAGACGGATGACTCGAGCAATGTGGCTGATATCTATTTCAGAGAAATTGTCCGTCTACATGGTGTACCAAGAACTATTGTTTCCGACCGGGATTCGAAGTTTTTGAGCTATTTTTGGAATACTCTCTGGAGAAAATTGGGTACTATGTTATTGTTCAGTACTTCGCTTCATCTGCAGACGGATGGGCAGACGGAAGTCACTAATCGGACCTTGGGAACTTTATTACGTGGGCTGGTTAGTCGTACTCAGAAGGATTGGGATGTTAAACTCGCTCACGCCGATTTCGCTTACAACCACTCACCGACGTATGCCACGGGTCATTCTCCTTTTGAAGTCGTGTATGGAGTTAATCCATTTCTGCTTCTCGATTTGATTCCGTTTCCCAAGGAAGAGTTAGTTCATAAGGATGCTGAAGCAATATTAAAATCCATGATAAAATTGCATCAGCAAGTTCGAGAAATCATCGAGTCCATTAATGCCTAGTATCATCAAAAATCCAACAAGCACAAAAGCCCTCGGGTTTTTCAAAAGGGTGACCTGGTTTGGGTAAATTTGAGGAAGGAGCGGTTTCCGACCAAGAGGAAAAACAAGCTTATGCCTCGAGCCGAGGGACCTTATAAAGTTATTGATCGTGTGAATGACAATGCTTATAAAATCGAGCTTCCGGGTGATTATGGTGTCCACGCCACTTTTAATATGGGTGATCTTTCTCCATATCTTGATGATGACGGCCTTCTTGAATTGAGGTCAATTCCGTTTCAAGGGGGAGGGAATGATGCAGAGCTCGATAACCTTGGTACGTTGTGACGGTAGGAGTTTGTCGTCTATCCTACCGGTCAAAATAATAACCAACAAACCTAAGCTAGGTAGCTAGGGTAAGTCGGGTCGAGATCCTCAGGGACGGGAGTTCCAAACTAATGGGTGCTACGGTCTAAGACTAGGTTCAAGACAAACTAAAGGGTGAATGACTAAGATTGACTAATGACTAAACTAAAGTCTATAACATGAAATAAAAAGGCAACACAAACAACTAATGATGATGAAAAGCGAGGATTAAACAATAGGAGAAAGGACTAGGGTTAAATCGGGTTCAAGGGTGCCTAGGTGAACAAGGAAGAACAAGGGTGAAGACCCGATCTACTTGACTAGATTACATCCGGGCTCTCGCACTTTGACGGTCTAAGGATCTCTCGCTATGCTTACACTAACAACGAAGAGAACCAACAAATCAATATGCAATAACACACAAGAGGAAACTAGGGAACATGCATTTCTCAATGGCAAGTCTACTAGGACATTCATCAAACATGTTATGTGCACAATGAAAGGAGGCAAGCAAATGACACCAAAAACCCATTAATTCCTCCCTAATCATCCATAATCAACACACAATCCCCCTATTAACCCTAGCAAGGAGACTACTCACACATAATTAAGAATACAAGAACATAAACCAAAGAAACCAACAAAACAATGAAAACATTCATAATGGAATCTAAACTAGAAACAACAACAAACAATAAATAAAGATGTAGACTTTACTAATTATGAAAGATTAAGAGAAAAGAGAGAAGAAAGATTATACCAACTAGAATATGAATGGAAAGATGAAAACTTGCATAAAAGAAAACCCAAAACATCCACCAATGTTGTCAAGATTGGTAGATTCTTCAAGAATTCCAATAATACAAGAGTAGCTAATTAGGTTAAGGTTTAATGGAAGAGTAATTAAGGAGGGATTAAGCTAATCTATACTAATCTAAGCTAATCTAACCTAAAGTAGTCTAGGGTTTCGTGATTCCCCTAAAACAATACAAGAGGGGGGTATATATAAGGTTCCATAAGTAAGGGAGGCGAAAGAATGAAAAACGGGCTGAGCTGGGTCCTTCCCGGGTGGGAAGGAGGTGATCCCGGTTGGGAAGGGGTGGTCCCGGTCGGGATGGTGATGCTCCTGGCCGGGATGGCCCCACAGCAAGCCAGTTCTTCTTATCTCTTCATCCCGGTCGTGATGGATCCTTATTTGCTCTTCCTAGGCTTCTTATCGATGCTCGGTGCTCGGGATATCATCAAGCGGGCTCCATGGGACTCGGGATCAAGTCTAAGTCACCGAATCATCGTCGTTTCTCTTCATTGGCTCCATATGCATCGGAAACGTGTCGGAATCGTTCCATTTCTCCAAGATAGGCCGTAGGAACCTAAAACAAGCTAGAAGAAGCGTAAGTAGCCTCGAAACCGCTCTAAAGAGCGATTTCACAAGAGAAAGCGGGACCAAACACGAGAAATTAACACTACAAAACGCACTTATCAACTCCCCCACAATTAACCCTTACTCGCCCTCGAGTAAGCACAAACTTACTAACAAACTAAGACGAATTAAACTACTAGCCGAGCGGGTATTAGCGCACCCTACGCCCTTTCAACTCACGCGAGAACACTTAGAGGAAAAGTGCTCTCCGCAAGGCAAGCGAGGTCTTGCGACAAAACTGTGGATACAACCGAACACGAAAACACACAAACAAACAAACAATCGGTTGCATCCAAGAAGAAACAGATACCGCTTCCCTCAACAAAGCGGTGAAAGAAACACCGGTTAAGGACTCAAGGCAAGTGACAACGTTCCCAAGCTAATAATACAAACCGAAATGGACAAAATCCTAATAGTATGACAACAAAGCAATAAAACCGTTGGTAACTTACTTAGGTCCTCCTAACCTTCTAAGAACGTACCACGGGACGATAGGCGGGAAAAAAGGATGAACCACGGAGTTAGTCGACACTGTAGGTAAGTGAAACCCCGCCCCCTTTAGCGACAAGCCAAGAGGGTCGTCCCATGCTCAAAAATAGCCTAACTAGTCCAAGTAAAAAGGTGGATATGGTTGCAAAGTGAGGGAATACCGACCATTACCGCTATCATCCTTCCTAGGGACTCAGACCTTTGGTAGGCTCTTCACGATAACAATTGCTAAAAGGCTTATTTTTTAGGGGTAAGATATTTTTTGTGGAATGATTTTCTTGGTATTTTTCTTCTTTTGCATTTTGCTTTTGATTTGCATGCCATTTCTTTTTTTTTCTTTTGTATTTTGTTTTTGATTTGTTGTGCCTTTTATTTTTCTTCTTTCTTTTCTTTCTTTTCCTTTCTTTTTCTTGGTTTGCCCTTTTGGCTAAATTTGTACCATAGACAGTTCTTGCAACCAAGTGAGTGTAGAAACCTCGGTACGATCCAACTTATTTGTGGAAATATGTAGAAGGTAGGGAAATGGGTATGTCGGGAGCGTGCTTTCCCTTCAAACCCACAAAAAGGGGGGGGGGGGGGGGAACTTGGACTAATCAAACAATTTCGAAAACGGTCACCTAAGAGAACGGGACTCGGCAACCAAGTCCTTTTCACTCTATGGGTGGTCAAGGTGGTCAAAATGCAAATCCCGCGGTAAATCCCTAGTAGACTAGGTGGACACAAGGTAAATAACCAACGAAACTATTGATTTAAAGTCATTCTACTAGACTAAAGTCCAAGAATCGATTCATGTCACTAAAAAGGGAAAGTAGACACTTGCGCACTAGCCTCAAAACCAGGTTTTCGAAAACCTTTTCTACACTAGACTCACAAACTATACAAGACGAAACAAAGACCAAAGAAAATGAGACAAATAAAACAAACACACACAAAAATAAACAAACACCACCCCGAAACTTCCAAACAAGCAACCACATCAACCACAAATTCCAAAAAGCTCCACCCGAGCACACACCATAACAAATTCTCCTCCAAACACCAAAATGGGAAAAAGGAGAAAGAAAGATATTACCGGATGTCAAGAGCTTTCCGAAACTCACGTCGATCAAGCAACCTACAAGGAAATGGGGAGGCAAAACACACACACAACACAACAAATATACGACACAAAGACACAAAAGAAAAATGACACAAAAGAAAATCTTTTTGGTTTTTATGAAAATTTTCAAATTTTTAGGAATTTTTAAGATTTTTAGAAAAACTACGAAAATAAACCTAAACTAAACTAAGATATCGCTCCCTCACACTTAAACTGAGCAATGTCCTCATGTTTGATCGGTAGTGTGTGGAGACACTAAAAAGAAGAGAAAAAGGGAAAATAAAGCTAAAAATCAAAAATCAAAGTGAAGAAAGGGTAGAATGTGTCGGGCCTAGGTGTAATCAAGTCACCTAGGGCCGAGACGAGAAAAGATATGGATGGGGGAAGAGATAAAAAGAAGAAAATAAAAGGATATGGGAGGGGAGGGCTAGGTGTAATCAAGTCACCTAGCCCGGATTCCGCCCGATTCCGACTAAATTCTACCAAAAAGGGAATAAAAATAAAGAAATAGTGAAAAGAACTTGACAATTTGGATTTTCAATGGATTCTCGATGTAGTCATGTCATCGAGAATCGAGAACAATAACCAAAGAGGCCCCGAGGGCCACCACGACACTAAAAGGGTAAAAGGAAGGGGAATAAACAAAGAAAGACTATGCAAATAAAAGACGGAAAAGAAAATAGAGTCGTGCCTACCAAACGGTTAGCAACTAAACAATCTCCATCGTCTCAATGATCGTTATCGGCACCTTGCTTGTCTTCGTCATCGATATTCCTCCTCTTCCTAAATGTAGTCGCATGGTTGAAGTATCGGGCTTGTAATGGTGTAATGAGGTTGAGATTCAAGGTTAAACTCGATGTATAGTGATGAGAAGATGAGATGAAGGTGTATAATTGAAGTGTAGGGATGAAATGATACAGGCCAAGGTGAGTAGGGAGGTTGGGTGGGGGTGTAAAGTGGTGGGGTGGGGCTTAAATGAAGGCAAAGGGGGCTGCTGGACATCATCCCGGTCGGGAAGGACATGATCCCGGGCGGGAAGCCTAGTCAGAAGCTCCTGATTTGTTGCCCACTTCGTCCCGGTCGTGATGGTAATGATCACGGTCGGGATATCACCTTTCCCGAGCCTTGAAGCCTTCATTCAACACTAGAATACCTAACCTTCCACCCAAATGACAAGTACTACCTCGGGATCCAAGATCTCGTCCCCAAAAGCTTACGAAAAGCTCAAAAACCGACTTCCTTGCCCAATCTCCAAAGCTTATATCATCCATATCCCTTTCTAATTCTTCTTCTTCACTTCATACCTATCAATCAAGCTCAGTAACTTCCATCAAAAATCCTTCCCTCACATCACTCATCAAAATTCCAAATTACAAGAACTTCACACACAAACAAAACCTAGAAACCAAACCAATCACACAAATATAAATACAAAAACTCAAAA
This sequence comes from Agrostemma githago, assembly GCA_958450325.1. NCBI lineage: Eukaryota > Viridiplantae > Streptophyta > Magnoliopsida > Caryophyllales > Caryophyllaceae > Agrostemma > Agrostemma githago. Next base: position 52,369,159 of record OY288254.1, read on the forward strand.
GAAGAGAAAAGAGATATTTACAACAAGATGGTTCTAAGGGGAACTTCATAGCTCCCAAGGGCTCAGAGAAGTAAATCAAATGCTCTAGCAACATCTTCATGAATGCTCATGTGGCCGAGCCAAGCTATCATCAAAGGCTTCCAAGTCGGAGGTAAGAAACGATCATCTTCATGCTCGGGTTTCTCGTGATCTTCCGGGTCTTTCCAACCAACATAGCAACGACTCTTATGACCATCCGGTAGGTATAGTGGTCTAAGCTCATGCTTCACGTTATGGTGTGGGAGATCATACCCTAAGGGTGTTGCTTCTTCTACGGGGTCAAGAATAAAATTCTTTTCCGCCGCCCGACAAGGATCCAATTCATCAACCATCTCACAAGACAAGGGACTCGAAATCAAGTGCGATAAAGGAGGTGAAGGAATCAAGTTTTCTTCATTGGAAGCTCTAGGGGAGACCTCATCGTTGTCCTTACTAGAATTCTCACCATGAAGAAATTCAAGGCCTTTGATGGCGGCCTCAATTTCTTCGACGGTTTGGTCTAGCATAGCATCTCCAAATCCCCTAATCGGCTCCTCCAATTTCCCATTCAAGGAAAGTTCTAAGGCATCTATCTCTTTCTCCCAAGTATTACCTTCATTTTCACTCACCTTGTCAAGTTGGCCTAGAGGAGTTTTCTCTTCACTTGGCTTTGGATTGTCAAGATCCGGTTCATCACGAAGAAAATCATACAAGTCTAATTTAATAGCCAATACATTGGCTTCCCAAGAGTTACTTTGAGAATCATGTTCAATTTCCTCCTCATTGTCAACCATATCGATTGCATGATTCTCCTCAAGATCACCCCTTGAAGCTTCAACTTCCTCCATTATTCCCATAGCTTCACCACCCGAACAACTCTCAACAATGATCTCTTGGTTGACCCTCTCTTCTTCATCCGTGGCCTCATAATCGGGTTTATTGCCTTGTGGAGACAACCGATATTCTTGCCCAAATGAACCTTCCTCGAGAAGTTGTGGAGTCCGAGTGGTCAACATCACATAACGAGCTTTGATTGCATTAAGTCGAGCATCTTGCACCTCTATTTCTCTTTGATGTTGGGCCATGAACTCATCTTGGTCCCTTTGCATTTGGATCATCATCTCTTGTTTATTCTTTTGCATCTCTTGTTGAATCTTTTGCATTTGAAGAATCATTTGGCAAAGCTCAAAGTTGGGGACTTTTGGTTGTGAGTTATGTGAAGGTATTTGGTAATTGTTAGGATTTTGGAATGATCCTTGACAACTTCCATGGTAGCCTAATGAAGGGGGTTGATAAGATTGTTGATGAGATTGAGATAGTTGGTAGAATTGTGGGTCTTGGTAGTTTGTCCCATGATTGTCCCATGATGATTGATGGTAGCTTGGATGCGCCATTGTCATAACGTTGCCTTGATACATTGGATGAACTAGAAACACTTGAGCAAACGTTAGAAGCCTAGTGCTTTTGAGGCACTAGGAAGAGAGAAATAAGCACCCAAGAAGAAAAAACGGAGATACACAAGGAGAAGAAAACACAAAAATCAAGAAAAAAATTCTAAAACTAAGCACACAAGAGTCTAACTACGCCGTCCCCGGCAGTGGCGCCAATTTGACGGCAGGTGTTTGTCATCTATCCTACCGGTTAAAATAATAACCAACGAACCTAAGCTAGGTAGATAGGGTAAGTCGGGTCGAGATCCTCAGGGACGGGAGTTCCGAACTAATGGGTGCTACGGTCTAAGACTAGGTTCAAGACAAACAAAAGGGTAAATGACTAAGGTTGACTAATGACTAAACTAAATTCTATAACATGAAATAAAAAGGCAAAACAAACAACTAATAATGATGAAAGCGAGGATTAAACAACAGGAGAAAGGACTAGGGTTAAATCGGGTTCAAGGGTGCCTAGGTGAACAAGGAAGAACAAGGGTAACGACCCGATCTACTTGACTAGATAAATTACATCCGGGCCCTCGCACTTAGACGGTCTAAGGATCTCTCGCTACGCTTACGCTAACAACGAAGAGAACCAACAAAACAATATGCAATAACACACAAGAGGAAACTAGGAAGCATGCATTTCTCAATGTTAAGTCTACTAGGACATTCATTAAACATGTTATGTGCACAATGAAAGGAGGCAAGCAAATGACATCAAAAACCCATTAGTTCCTCCCTAATCATCTATAATCAACACACAATCCCCCTATTAACCCTAGCAAAGAGACTACTCACACATAATTAAGAATACAAGAACATAGACCAAAGAAACCAATAAAACAATGAAAACATTCATTACGAAATCTAAACTAGAAACAACAACAAACAATAGATAAAGATGTAAACTTTACTAACTATGAAAGATTAAGAGAAAAGAGAGAAGAAAGATTATACCAACTAGAAGATGAATGGAAAGGTGAAAACTTGCATAAAAGAAAACCCAAAACATCCACCAATGTTGTCAAGATTGGTAGATTCTTCAAGAATTCCAATAACACAAGAGTAGCTAACTAGATTAAGGTTTAATTGAAGAGTAATTAAGGAGGCATTAAGCTAATCTACACTAATCTAACCTAATCTAACATAAAGTAGTCTAGGGTTTTGTGATTCCCCTAAAACAATACAAGAGGGGGGTATATAGAGGTGGCAGTCGGGTCACTCGGGTCGGTTATGGGTCGAGTTGTGACGGATCGAGTCATCTCGGGTTCGGGTTTTAATGGGTCAATATGCTTGAACGGGTCGGGTCGGGTTCGAGTCGAGTCGCTTACGGGTCAGGTTTACTCGGGTTAAAAATCGTAACGGGTTGGTTCTGGTTCGGGTCGGTTATCTAATCGGGTCTATTCGGTTCAATCGTCGGGTTTTCCATGGGTCAGTTGAGTCACATTTGTGTATTTTCGGGTCTAGTTTTGAAAATAATCGGGTCAATTCGGGTCAGACAATAAATCTGGTTGGTTAAGGTAAGATAATAAATCAAGTTCAAGTCAATTCGGGTAAGACAGCAAGTCGGGTGAATTCGGGTAAAAATAATGAATCAGGTCGATGTGTTGAATTCAAATTGAGTTGTTATTAAATATTAATTTTTAATTTTGAGTGTTAGATTATTTAGATACATGAAAGAGTGAGACCCACCAATTCAACAAGGCAACACCTCAACAACAAGTCAACAAGAAAGGATGGGAAGCGCCAAGCAGTGAAGGAAACATTCAAAAAAAATTGATCCTGACATTGGCTCATTGCCTATTTGGCCATTTTCCCCTACCCCCTTCACAGATTTCCGTTTTCCGACAACAATGAATCAACCCACGTCATCAATCCTCACACCCACCTCAAATTGCAGCCACACATCTACTCCTATCCATGTTCGAAGTCAATCAATGTTTACGTTATATACATACAGTACTGACTAATTTGTACACTATAAACTGTAGTACGAAGTATAATATTCGAACAAGTCGATCACGTGACAAGCAATGAGTCAGCTTAAGTTAAGACTTAAGAGTATAGTTTATAATCTTTATGGAAACAACTTATTAATTGAAATGTAATATTGTAAATGATATATATTACCTCGTGTTTTAGAAATAATCTTAAATTATACTCCCTCCGTTCATAATCTTTTGTCCATTTCATAATTATTTGTGAGGGCTCTTTTAATGAAACGGGGCAAAAGATAGTGAACGGAGACGTATATATTGTAATGTAAGTAACGTAAATGATATTGTATATTCGTATTCACTTTACCAATATTCGGAGAGTTTGTCGTACATTGTTAACATTCAGCATTGTCTCCACAATATATAATATACGTAAACAACTGATTTTCACAAATATACGTAAACAATATATAATATACGTAATATACATAAGGTGATGGGAACGTTAACCCGAAGTCTTATTTTCACGAAATTTAAGACAAACAATTACGCTAGAACATTAAACTATTTGAAATACTAGTCCCTCCTATCAGATAGCGTATTTTATAGGATTTTAGTGAAAAAAATATTAGAATTTATACGTTTAGTTTGTATAAAGATCTAATCTCACTTATTCTATATATTAACTATCATAGTACAATCTTAATCCTAATAACAATCAGCAAAAATATATAAACTAAAATAGTTAAAAAAAGGTTAGTCTTTGACACCAACAAGTCACATTAAGTTAAAAAGTGCTTATAAAGTTGTCTACATGGAGACAATTAATTAAATGAAAATTATTGTAAATAGTATGTTACCCCTATTTTAGAATTAGTCATAATTTATGTATAAAAAATAATATAACATAAATTATACTAGTACGTCACTACTTTGTTCTATCATATTTAATTTTTCTGATAGCCATAGAGTCTATTATACGGAGTATTACTTTCTCTAACTTTCTAAAATCTTTCCACTTGATTATTTAATATTCTCTCAAATGAATATTAAGATTCAACAATGTCTCTACAGTATAAAAAATACGTTCTGTTTACGATATTTAAATATACTTTCAAGTTTCAACGGTTTTTCATACAAGATTACGAAGTATGTGATTAGAATAACATATGTTACTAGTATTATAAATTTCTTCGTAGAAGTCTTCTTCTCACGAAATATAGGACAAATAATTGTATTTTACTTCGTACTCCGTACTCGATAAATATACTCCGTATTACGTAGTGTATAACATTTTTACGTAAGATCGTGTCAAAATTCAAAGTCGGTAATTATCGGAGCAACTAAATTAAAACACCATATCTAAAAAAAAGTGGTGTGATACAAAATTAAAAAAAAAACACAAAAACCTAAGTAATTGATAAGACTAAAGTCGTATCACCTTAATCAAAATAATCCTAACGAACAACTAACAGGTAGCTAGCAGTAAGTAAGGGTCGAATCCACAGAGAGACGGATGAAAATCGCTAATTATCTAATAATCGATTCTAAACTATTTAAATTCCGGTTTGTTTGAATTGTTTTTCTAAACTATTGCAATAATGTAAATTAAGAGGTTCTAACAATATTTAAAGGATCTAGGGTCTTACGGTTCACTATGTAATTAAATTGGGTAAAGTTAATTAATCATTCAATCAATCAATCACAGTTATTTAGGGCAAAGACACGGCCTTTCGGATCTTATGTCAACCTTAAGATAGATTCTGACGGGCTCTCGCAACTTACCAGATTATCCTACCCACTTACTTGTAAGTCTACCCTTACCAGGCTTTCGATCTTAGGTTCGGGTTCCTAAACATTCGACTAGTTCAACGTCTCAAACTAATCAAACAATAATACAAGACAAGTAGTAAGGCAATAGCATATGAATGAACAATTAAACAAATAATCAATCTAACATCCCCAATTCAATTAACATAGATCCCCTTCAACCCTAGATATATAAATTAGCTACTCATACTAAAACATAAAGTAATAAAGAAATTAAGCATAATAAAAGACAATATGAAACTAAGAGAAAAGAGAGAAATACCAATTACGTAGAACTGAAAGATTGACAACCTAAAAGTAGGATTACAAACTAGAAGAATTCTAATGCTAATAAAAACTAAACTAACTAAGAATATGAACGTGTAAACTAAACTACTGAATGAGAAAGTGAAAAAGTGTTAGAAAGTGTTCTTAAATCTAACCCTAAGGAGGGTATATATACTAATAATGATAAGGAGAGTCATTACTTCTACTTTCCTAAAACTAATTAGGAAAGAATATCCCGTAAAATAGGAGTCATGGTAAGTGAAGGAGTCCAAAAATAGAAATGCCACGAAACAGCCTCAAACCGGTCGGTTTGGGTCTGTCCCGAGCGGTTTGGGTCCGTCCCGAGCGGTTTGGGTTCATCCCGAGCGGTTCGGGTTCCTCTGCACTGCGCGATGAATTTGAAATGCTTGCTGTTTCTTCGTTACTTATCGTATTTGGACGTGTGATATACTTTTGGAAAGCTAAGAAAAAGGGCTTTTCAACGCCATAAAAATCAGCTCAATCAGAGTTGTAGAACTTAAGATATGCACGTTTGAAGTTGACCTTGTTTTAGCGATCGTTCTTTCTTCTCGATTTGCATTTGTTTGAGCTTTCCAACTTATTTCTTTGTCGTTTCTTATTGTTTCTTCACTTCACGTCCTACCTCAAGTATTCACTTAGTATTCTCTAACTTTTATTACTTCTTTCTTGTAGATTTCATGGCTCGACTTTCGTCATTGCCCAAAATATAGCTCAATCGTCTTCATTTGTCTCGTTTCCTATGAAACGTAAACAAAATACCCGGCATAACAAAGAAGAATAAAAAAGCTAGAAAAACGACTCCTAGGATACATAAAATGAACCAAAATAAAGGAAAAATTGGGGTAAAATATATATATATATATATATATATATATATATATATATATATATATATATATATATATATATATATATATATATATATATATATATATATATATATATATATATATATATATATATATATATACGAAATGAGTTCATCAGTAATGCTTATCATCTATCATTCTAGCCGCACTGTTTGAGTAATTGAGTCCATAGAAAAAAAAATTGAAAATTGAAGCTTGAGTCCGTAGCAATGTAAGGTTGGATTACTTCCTCATTCTCGCCAAATCTATATTCACTAGAATTAAATATTTGGAAATAAAATATATATATATATATATATATATATATATATATAGCCATTTTTGTTTCACAAGAAGAAAAGCAAAACCATTATTAATATTTGGAAATAAAATTGGTATATATATTTAATTAGAGACATAGATGTGTTAATAAGTTAAAAGATAAAGATATATATTATGTGTTTTTTTTTTTGGAAACAACTCTTCATTCCAGATTCACAAAGGACTATTAATCAATTTTATTCTGGTTATTTTAATATTCATGTACTTCTTTTTATCAGTTTAAATTATATGTAAATTTTGATGCAATGAACCTTCTAATTACGTATTTTGATTTAATTAGATACATATTATGGTTTCATGATTCTTGTTCCTTTAAAAAGGACTCAACTGTCGAGATAAAGTTGGTTAAATTATAGAAATAAGGTTGTATAAGTGCAGATTTTATAATTATTTAAATATTGTACTTATAATAAACTAAGTTCTCTGACTTACATGTTTCTGGTGGGCTGCTAGCTAAGTTCAATCGGATTCCATGTTCTTTAAAAGTAAAAAAATTATTGTGATGTTTCTTATATATCTTTCTCATCACTTTCTCATATGGAAAGGATTTTGCTCCATGTCTAGTTATAATTTGTGTAAATCGATATGAACTACTCAAGTTATGTTGATGAGTTACTAAATGGTTTTTTTAATGCTTCTTAGGCTTTTTTTAAGTGTAAGTGTAGAAACTTATTATTTTTTTTTTTACAATGAACAGGTTTTGTGGGCATTTTCAATAATGGATACTTACGAAAATGGTAGGCGGTTTATTTCATTAGTCATTATATATTTTTTTTGAAGTGCATTAGTCATTATATATACTTGGCTATAAATGTCAATTTAGAGGGTAATATTGTGATTAACACTTGCCTTAATGATCCATATTTCAGTTGCTTCACATCCAGATTCTACGAGCAGTTTGCAACTAAGGGAGCAACAATCAGAAACATCTACGTCTTTTGTTCTGCCAAATTTCATCGTGTCTGAACCTATTACGCTAAATGATGGGGTGCCTCTACAAGAGGCTGACCAGCCTGTGGTACATCCAATGACTAAGCAACAATTATTTCCGGTTCTGTTTGAGGATATGTTCGGTAAGAGAAAGCGAAATTCTGCGGTTTGGAAGGATTATAAGTTCTATAAAGATGCACAAGGTTAATTGTTCGCTATTTGTTGTCATTGTAAAGATTATGTATATCAGGCTGAAGCTAGGAATGGTACTTTTAATGCTAAGAGACATATTGAAGTATGTGAACAATTAAAAAAGAAGATTGTTCCACCAACTAGTAACAAGGTCCAACAATTTGATCAGAAAGTTTTTTGTGAATTGTTGGCTGAGGCGATTATGATGCATGGGTATCCATTTTCAATTGTCGAACATAAAGGCATGAGAAGAGTTTTCAAGTACTTAAATGAGAATGAACAAAATGTTTCGAGAAATACCATTAAGAAAGTGTGCATCTCAAAACATCTTGAATTCAAAGGTGTACTCAAAGAAATGTTTCCTAAACTACCTGGTAAGGTGTCTCTCACTTGTGATATTTGGACTGCATGCACTTCTCGCTCTTATCTTACTCTTACGGCACATTACGTAGATGATGGTTGGACTTTGCGCTCTAAAGTGTTGAATTTTTTTCATTTTGCTCCTCCTCATACAGGCTATGAGATATACAAGGTTTTGTATGACAAAATAAGGGAGTGGGGTTTAACAGACAAAATTTTAACCATGACTTGTGATAATGCATCTAATATGGACAGCATGATAGGACATTTAAAATAAACATTATTGGAAAATTTTCCATGTGATGGTAAATTTTTTCATGTTCGATGTGCGACTCATATTTTGAATCTTGTTGTAAAGGAAGGGTTAGATGTCATTAAGGAATCTGTTCGGAAAGTCCGTGACACTGTGAGATATATTGATGCTTCGGAGGGTAGAATCATCACCTTCTATAAATGTGCTCATCAATGTGCTCTTGCTTGTAATACCAAGTTGTGGTTAGATGTTTCCACGAGATGGAACTCGGCCTACTTGATGCTTAAGAAAGCTATATATTACAAAAGAGGTATTGACCTTTATGCTTCCCAGGAGGCTTCTTTCCAACATAATCTCACATTTATGGAATGGAAGAAGGTGGAAAATATTTGTGAGTTGTTGGAGCCGTTTTATGAAATTACAACTCTCTTTTCGGGTTCCGATTATCCGACATCAAACTTGTGTTTTTACAATATTTGGGATATTGAGTGTCTTCTACTTTTGACAAAAGATGATATGGATCCTGATATTAAAGCAATGGCAACGAAGATGCACGTAAAGTTTGACAAGTATTGGCATGATTATTCTTTAATCATGTGTTTTGGTGTTATTCTCGACCCTCGTTACAAGTTTGATTTTGTCAAATTTGCTTTAAATGAGTTGCATGGTGATGAGCACGGTACAAGACTTGCCAATGAGGTTTATATTCAATTTCAAGAGTTGTTTAAGGAATATCAAAGTAAACATCGGCATCGTCGTAGTTCATCAGGTGCTTCTACTCCTACTTCTAATTCTACTTATGTTGATTCCAACTCCACTTCCAACTCCAACACTAGAGACAAGCGGAGCAGGATAGAGTATTTACTATGAACGATTATTTTGTAGCATTAATATTAGTATATATATATATATATATATATATATATACTTTATTTGTTGGCTAATAACATATGTTCGATTTATTTTTCCCCAAACATAGGCGTTTGATGCAACTTATGGTTCCTTGAGTACAGATGGTGAAAGTGAATTTGAGTTTTATCTTAAGGATGACAAAGAGCCTCGAAAAAATGCATTAGATGTTTTAGGTTATTGGGGTAGAAAGGTGGAGAATTTTCCCGTCCTTTCCTCCATGGCAAGAGACATATTGGTCATACCAATTACAAGTGTTGCTTCCGAATCTACATTTAGTATGGGGGGAAGAATCTTAAGTAAGTGGAGGAGTTCTCTCTTATCAAAAAACGTGGAAGCCTTGGTTACTACTCGTAATTGGTTGTTTAGATACGAAGGTATTGTTCTAATTAAAAATATACGGAGTATGTTAATTTTATAACGTACTAAGTTTACCACCGTGTTTAATTTAATAACGTTCCTTTTTTTTTCCGAATTGTATAGACTTGGAGAAGCTTGGAGTTGTGGTTGGTGATGCCGATTTCGATGATGAAGATTGATACTCACTGTGAAGTGTGTAAATGATGACACATTGACCTTGCCATTAAGAGGCTTTTTTGACAACACTAGTGTCGTTGCCGACGTATTTTGTATAGCAACTAGTGTCATATTTTGTACAGCAATTGTCACCTCTTTTTGAATGCTGACTTTGTAACCGCTAATTCTGATGTCTTTATATGGTGGTGTGGTTGCTTATCCCTAATTTTAGTCTTATAGTTGCTAAGAATACTCTACGATTTACAAGATGTGAAAATACATTGCCAAGTGGAGTACAATTTCTAACTTTGTTATCCTTGGACAATATTATAGAATGGTGACTGAACTTTGTAGAGTTTTGAAGTTTATCGAGATAGATTTGGTTGAGGCTGCTGTTTTTTTTTTGTTTGATAAACATGGTCCGGGCAACTGTTAAGGAAGAGACTCTTAATCAAAGGCTTGAACAAGCTAAGGCCTAAGGCTAGAAGACTAGATGTAGACAAGTTATCTTGTTGCTAATTTTTTTAAGTTTTCATTCATATTTTGATGTTAATTAGTGTAATAATGGAATAACGGAGTGATGATCAATTGATGATTGATCATTTGTTCAATTAGTTCCTATTTTTGCTTAATTGGGCCGAGTTAAAATAGGTCATGTTAAAATATGTTGTCATCAATTTGGTTAGAAATTATGTATTTCATGTCAGTTCAGGTTGAATCGAGCCATGAATTTATGAATTTTCGGGTCAACTCGGTCGGGTTGAATTGGGTTACGGGTCAACTCGGGTCGGGTTGAATTGGGTTATGGGTCAAGTCGGGTCGGGTCGGGTCACAAGTCGGTTCGGGTCATGCCATTTCGGGGCCTATCGGGTTCGCGGTTAGTCTTCGGGTCGGGCCAGGTCGGGTTCAGTTCATAGTATTTCGGGTTGTATCGGTTATCGGTTTGTCATTGGGTCGAGTCGGGTCAGTTTTGGTTCATCAAAATTTCGGGTTCTATCGGGTCGGGTTTCGGGTGGGTCGCATCGGTTTCGCGGGTCAGGTCAGCTTTTGCCAGCTCTAGGGGTATATATAGGTTTCCATAAGTAAGGGAGGCGAAAGAATGAAAAATGGGCTGAGATGGGTCCTTCCCGGCCGGGAAGGAGGTGATCCCGGTCGGGAAGGGGTGGTACCGGTCGGGATGGTGATGCTCCCGGCCGGGATGGCCCCACAGCAAGCCAGTTCTTCTCGTCTCTTCATCCCGGACGTGATGGATCCTTCCCGGCCGTGATGGGTCTTTATTTGCTCTTCCTAGGCTTCTTATCGATGCTCGGTGCTCGGGATATCATCAAGCGGGCTCCATGGGACTCGGGATCGAGTCTAAGTCACCGAATCATCGTCGCTTCTCTTCATTGGCTCCATATGCATCGGAAACGAGTCGGAATAATTCCGTTTCTCCAAGATAGGCCTTAGGAACCTAAAACAAGCTAGAAGAAGCGTAAGTAGCCTCGAAACCGCTCTAAAGAGCGATTCCCCAAGAGAAAGCGGGACCAAACACGAGAAATAAATACTACAAAACGCACTTATCACGTTGGTTGTTACTTCAGTGGGAATCCTGTCACGGTCCCAGTTCGTTTGCTTGCTAACTTCCAGTTGAAGACGGAAATTAATAAAGGAGTATCTCGAGTGGATTTTGCAAAATAACAGGAAGATTCAAGGGTCCTGAATTCTAGCAAATAAATTGTCTTAATTAGCTTCAATTAAAAAGGGTTGTTTATTACGACAACTCTTGGGTTGTGTCTTTGGTTATCAGTTTACTTGCTTGGCTACTTATAGCCTTAGTTTTGTATCAATTAAGCATAAAGTTTCTACACAAAATTCGTAATCAAAGCTTTTTGTTTCTCGACAGATTGTTGAGCACAATTCTTATTCAACACTTGACACGTTTCTTGTGTTATTTATTTGAGTTTCGAGTCAATAGGTCTTGTCTTGAACTCGTGATTGTCGGGCTATAGGTCTAGCTTTCCAATCTCCTGTCCCTTCGTGTTTATTTTCCGCTGCAATTCATATTAGTTTTGGGCTTTTAAATCGGTTTCGAGGTTTGACTCGGTTTGACCCGTTGACTCGGGTTTGACTTTGCATTTTAGGACTGATTTGGGGCCCCGGAGTCGAAATTGAATCTATTAGTGTTGACGCGACCCTAATAACTCGACAAAGACCGTCTAGATGTTGAATTAGTTTTTCCGAGTAGTAAATTGACCCGATGTATAGAAAAATCATCTGAAACATTGTAAACTTTTGTCATGTTGTAGTTCAATCATCATCGGGTTGTTTGTCGAACGCTCGAGTAGCCAGCAGATACAAATACGGGTGTCTGCAATTCCTTTCTCTATAGCCTCATTCCTTCAGCAGACATTCCCCTTTCCTTCTTTTGGGCTACGTTATTCCTTATGGGCTGATTTGTTAGAGTTGTTTCAGGTTGGCTCATCAACATTAAAACTTCATTGTCTTGAGTTGAGCTCAATTCTTTATCAATACCCTCTCTTGTGGTGATCCTTGACCCCGTGGATCAAAAGTTGGCCATTTTTTTGATATTACATAAGTATTCCCATGTGGCATCTTCCAAGCTTGAATTTGTCCATTTGATCAGCACTTTAGTGACTATAATTCTTCCTCTTTTTACTGTCTTTTTTGCTAGAATTAGCTTAGGTCCTTCCTCATGTATGTCGGGTTCTATATACTTATCAGGGATATCCCCGTGATGCTTCTTGAGGAGTGATACATGGAAGGTGTGATGGATTTTAGACCCCTACGGAAGACTTAGTTTATAGGCTACTGGTCAAACTTTATTTAGTATTTCATATGGACCATAGTACCTCTTTGCTAGCTATTGATTGCTCATGTGATTGACTGAGGACTGCTTGTAAGGTTATAGCTTGAGATAGACCCATTCCCCTACTTCAAACACCCTTTCACTTCTCTTTTTGTCAGCATGTTGTTTCATGCAGTTCTGAGCTCTTGATAGCTGCAACCTTATGTTCTGTAAGGCCTCTACCCTGTCTATTAAAACCCCTATCCACAACATCTACCTTGTTATCACTCTACCTTGTTATCACCTGGTATATAGGGTAGATGTAATGGGGGTGGGTGCCCATATAAGATTTCATAAGGGGTAGTTTGTAGTGAGCTATGGAAGGTGGTATTATATTAATATTCAGTAGAGGGTAGCCATTTACACCACTCTGTGGGAGTTTCATTGCAAAAACATCAAAGATAAATTTCTAAACACCTGTTGAGTACCTCTGTCTGTCCATCAGACTAAGGGTGGTACGCTGATATTAAGTGTAGGTCTACCCCATGGATAGAGAAAAGCGTTTGCCAGAAATTACTCAGGAAGATAGAATCTCTATCTGATATTATAGCTTATGACATCCCATGTAGCTTGTAAACATGATTACAGTTTGCCTGGGCTACATTGATCGCCGCCCATCTAGGATCGGTTGTTATCGATTGATAGGGGATCAAACAATATTAATATGACTCGCAAATAACACAAAAACAAATAAATGTAGTCGTGGTAAGTCGAGGTCGGTCCACAAGGATGATGGTTAGTTGATTGAGAAATAGCGAATGAAGTTGGGGTCTAATTGGGGGGGTTTTGAGTCGAGTCTAAACTAAGATGTGATAAATCACAAATATTAACCAATAAGGAAAGGTGTTATGGGGAGTCGGAAATCAGAAATTGGGTTCTATGAGTCAAGGAATTATGGGGTCAGTCACAAAATCGATAAAAGAAGAATGTCACCTTTCGATTTCTTCACCCAACTTATCTAAATCTCATTTTTGTGGCGAAAAAGGGTAAGTCTCAAGTTAAGGTAACTCCTACCCCGAGCTTCCCCATATTGATAGGATTGAGTCAAGGTCGATCTAGTTGGCCGGACTAAGTCAACAAAGACACAATAACCTCAAGCAAGATAAATTAACAAGCATGCAACCAAACCACTATTCCTCAATTCATATTACCCAAGATCTTCCTCCCTAACCCCCTAACAAGAAACTACTCACAATTCATGGAGGAAACTACAAGAACAATAACAATGAAGATAATACCAAAAACATGTTGTGGACATGATGTAGGTCCACCCCGATGCGGCCACGCGCGAGTTTGGGTAGGCGAATGCATCTCCATATGAGAATGGATCGAATTGAAATTGAAGTCGAAATGGAGTCGCCACCGAATTTTATGGTTATTCGGAACCGTTCGAGCCCACTCTATATCGCTATGGACCATACACAAAGTATGACCCATTTCGGTTTTAGAGTTTATTGGGCTCGTCCCTTTGCATTGCGATACCGATACCATCTATACCGGTAATCGTGTAAAGAATGACTCTCGTGCGCCAACGATTTCGGGCATCCGGAAACTGAGGTTCTGAGTATGGGGTGAGGGTACGTGTTGGGAAGCCCACTAAGGACACCCAATCTCGCCCGCACATAGCGGCCTCTACTAAGACATCGTTTGACTTTCTAATATGCGCGTTAGTGATTCGGTGAAATGATATGCAAACAGCGTTTTAGCTAAGCATGCGAATTAAATGTGAGCTACGTCAATTTAATGCATCTAATTTATTGTCGAAGTGATTTAGCCTGCGAGGGTTCATTTATAAACGGTAAAACGTAAATAAATAAAGCAAAAGCAATAATAAATCGATTACAAGTTACACGGGCGGAATACAACTCGGAATTCACAGTACAATGAGCAATAATACAGAATAATCGAAATACATAATCAAAATGATGAGCAATAGTTACAAACGGACCCGTGTATAAACTAGACCGTGAATCGTGTACATGGACTAACTTCAATTAAATACATATTATTTTATGTATTAATCGAAGGACGGGGATATAGGACCTAGGCGTGGTGCTAGCCCGATCCCAAATCCCGATGCCTTGTCCCAACTTATCATGTCGATAAATTGGAGTCTAAATTAATTATGCGTCGAATACGACTAGGGGGTCGTCAACGCGAAATTAATAGTGAGACCGTCGATCAAAGTTGTTTATGTGCGATGATATGCATGTATTTTGAAAAGGAGATCACATGATTGACTTTACACGTGTCGACTAAGTCGCTTTTTTAAAAGACGAGGCTCGGATGATAAAAAGAGCTCTCGGTTTTCTGGGCTACAGGACCCACTCGATCGAGTCATGGTCTGACTCGGTCGAGTGTATCCTTCGAAGAGGCTACTGCCCATGATTTGGGGTGCTACTCGATCGAGTAGCCTATGTACTCGGTCGAGTGGCACCTGTACGAGGTATAATTCGTTTAGTTTTATTCGTTTTAAATCGATGGTTGGCCGAGTTAAATGAAAATATTGTATGATTTAAATTTAACTCGGTTTTTCGGTATTATAGTCATGTCTTATATGACTATAATACCGTCATCGGAATTTTATAAAAAATGTTGTCGTTAGATTAAAATTTTGATTGGTGACGAAATTTTGTCCCTCTACGTCACAACATCGATATTAATCCTTACGGATTATGTGATGTCGGTTTTCGTGTCAACGGGTTCCATACCAATCTTAGAAATGGATCTATACGCGTTCAACTACGAATGATCGTGATCGCGTTATTAAACGGATCCTAAAAAATGACCATCGTAGTCAAACGTGTTTGGATCCGAGTTTTGAAATTATTATATAGGGATACATATATACATACGCGGTATACGATATTATGATAAAATGTAAATAACGATAATTGAATGCAAAAAGTAAAATGTTAGTGTTAGTAATCATGTCGTTATTATCGACTAAATATAATACTATAAACATAAACATAAATGTACATAAAAAGGAACGAAGAAAGGAAGAAGAAAGAGAAGTCGGTGTTGAATTGTCACACCCTCAACCTACATGCTCTTGCTTCTCGGGATACGGTTCGTCAAATGGCGGCAACGGCGCGGGAACGTCGAGATACGTAGGAGGAGTTGATGGTGTGTATGTATGGCTCGGTTTGTGTGGGTTTTTTACGAGTTTGTGCTCTCGAAAAATATGCGTAAGTGTGATGATGCCTAAGGGTTGAACTATGGCTGGAATGTGGTGTAAAATGAGTGTAAAGTTGGCTGAAATTGATGGGGGAAAAGTTGTTTAAATGTTGAGGATTGATGGGGTTTATATAGAAAAACCCACGACATAGGGTCACTCGACCGAGTGGCCCTAGTGCACTCGGTCGAGTGCCCTGGCAAATGAACCTGGTCCGTTTTTTTGAGGCTCCACTCGATCGAGTGGGTCAATCCACTCGACCGAGTGGATCAATTAGGACGCATCATTTTAGGAATGATTGGCCTTGATTTGATCTTGATTGATTTTGGTTTTTTGAATTTGGGCGCCACTTTGGGGATGTACCAGGTCGTTTTTTGTGTGTCGAGTTCGTCTTGACCGGGTTTTGACCCGGTCGCTAAAAGACGGGTTTTATCTCTGGTGTCGGTTTTGACCCAAATTAGTCTTATTTTGCTCGGAACGACCCCTGGGCCTGAATTTGAGGTTGGTTTTGTGAGGTTTGTATCCCGTTAAAAGCCCATGCCGGACATTATTAATTTCGAGCCCGTATCCGAGCGCGTTAGAGCACGTTTGCGTCCGATTATCATCGGGTGTTTTTTGGAAACTACCATAGACACCTGGCAGTCAAAATGCGGGTGTCTACAGAGCCCCCACTCTGACTGAGGCTTGGACAGGGCGAAAGTCAGAGTAGCTACCAAGTCAATTAAGACCTGGTAGACTTCCGATCGGGTCGTTTATAGTCCATTAGACTCGCGTGAAGGGCTCGCCAGCCGTAAGATAGAAATCATACCTGAGCTGAGGATAATACCTTTGTGGGGAATTGGACTTGTTACGTAAGTCCTGGGTGTGCCTGTATGTGGGCCCATCCCGTGCTTAAATTGAGAGAATGCCGTCTTTAGACTTTCCGCTGGGGAGATATATAAACTGTGCGGGTTTGCTTCTGAAGCCCCGAGTTGTACCTGTATCAGTTACATAAAGCTTTGCATGCAACATTTAGGCAGAACACGACTCGCGCTGGGGAATAAAATTTCGGATAATTGAAAAATTTTAGAAAAATTTTAAGATGTATATATTTTTTTTGAATTTTGACAGACTGCTCGGGATGACTAAATTCCTGTGTCTGTGGGGAAGAGTCATGAGTCGGGCCTGTATGCTTAGGCCTGCTTGGGCCAAGGAGGCACAGCTGCAGGGAATGCACCTAGGGTTTTGATGTTATAAATACATCACCCTGGTTTCTTATTTGTCACAACCTTCAAAACTTCTTCTTCTCCTCAAAAAAAAATTTATCTCCTTCAAGAAATTTTATCATGGCCATTGACCGTCTGATTGACATGCTGCAAGACTGGGTCCACCGTTTTAGGGATGCGAGCAAGGTAGCCTTAAGGCAGTCAGGCATATTTCAATTGTTCACGTTCCGTCAAATGCACGTGGACCGTCATTTTCTTGATGCCTATCTGACCTTCTGGGATGACACTTACCACGTTTTTGCCTTCCCTCGGGGCGAAATCTGTCCTCTCCCTGAGGAAATTGCTGCTATAGGAGGGTGGAATCCATTGCTCCGTCCTACCGTCCCTTTCTCAGTTCGGGACCCCAGGAGGAAATTACGGGAGTTTTTGGGTCTCTCCCATGCTGAAGTATCCCGTATGATTGAAGGGGATACTATTTCTCTGCTTGCCTTAGCTGAGAAGTTCATGAACCCGTACGACATCCGGGTTTCGCCCATTCATAGCCATAGGGCGTTCGCCTTCTGTATGCTGCACGTGTATGCCTTTGAAGGCCATATGGACCTGCTGTCTTGTATGGGTAGCGTTCGTCTTCTCGTCATCGCCGACCTTATGGAGACGGAATGCAGTCCCGCGTGGTTGATCATGGGGGAAATAATTCAGGGCTTGGACAACCGAAAGAGGGATGAGTCAGCCCGTTTCACTGGGAGCACCCGTTTGCTGCAGGTATATCGCTTTTCCCTTGATTTTCTTTTGATTTTTGATTTTTCGATTTTTTTTTCTTTTTTTTTTCGCGATATACTGCTACAGGGGGGCACTCGATCGAGTGCCCTCGTAAAGGGGTCTACTGCCTTGTTTTAGGGGTGTCACTCGATCGAGTGACACTGGCACTCGATCGAGTGCCCTCAGGCGAATGCCTAGGCTGCTCCGGAATCCTTACGAGTGTTGCTTTTTCTTTTCAGCTCTTGTTATTTGAGAGGTTGTCCAAGATCGAGCCTCCTCCCAACCCGAGTCAATACTGGTTCAACCAGGTGATGACAAGGAGGCGGCCTACTGACTCGTCCTGCCTTATTACCCAGAAATACTGGGAGGAAGAGTTATCATTCCATCGTGGTCCATTGATACGATGGGTGGTTCCATGGTGGCCTATTTATTCTTGAACGGGTTTGGCGCCCGGAGACAAGGCGCGCTACCAGGTGATTTTGTCCCTTAGCCAGACAGTTCACCTCTATCCTGACCGCATACTCAGGCAGTATGGGTGGACTCAGCGCATACCGGAGAACGAGGCAGTTGTGAGTGCACCTACCCAGCTGACCGACATCATGTGCGACACCTGTATTCAGAGGTGGTATACTCGAGCTACTTGGTCCGTTCCCAAGTCCCTCCATTCCATCTGGGTGTCCCATTCTTATGAAAGGTGGACCAAAGCCGAGACTGCCGAAGCTCGTGCTGCTTTAAAGGTTGATGAGGCCTTCGACCTGCTTCGGCGAGAGAAGATCAAGGATAACAGGGACTTCTTTGCTGAAGGGGAGACTCCAGCCCCGATAGCCGGTCTGAAGCTGGGTCAGAGAAAAGGAGACAGGACTCGAGCTAGGGGGTCCGACGCTAGAGGTGCTTGGGGGGAAGTGAGCCCCCAGACAAGCTTGGAGAGGAGACCAGGGGCTAGGCCTTCAGTCCAGGACCGACTTGGTCCTAAGGACAGGTTGCCAGAGCACATACGGGCTCGACTTGGGCCCGTAACAATAGCTGAAGATCCTCTGTCGAAGAAGAGGACTCGGGCCAAGGAGGTTCCCGTGGTCATCCGGGAACGTTCTTCCCCACCCCGGCGACCTCGGGCTCCACGAGACCCGAAGGACAAGGGCAAGGGCAAGATGCCCGGATACTACTCTCCATTATTATTATTTAGATATTATTACTATTTTTGTTGTGTGCTTTTTTTTTCGGAATAATAAAAGTACTATATTAATGAAACCGCTCCTGTCTTTCGTTATTGCAGTGCTTGTGCCATTTTGAGGGGCTGCCTACGTATCCACAGTTAGTGGAATCAAACCAAACGTAGTTCGGGCGTAGATTTTTTTTGCAATTTCGAAATACATCAAGACTATGAGTTCAAGATGTGCGACAGTAGGATAAATAATCCTAACTTATTGACTTGCTTATAAATTTGAAAAGGATGTTTTTAGATAAATTTTTCAAATGACATTGAGATAAGGTTTAGGGGTAGTAGCGCTTCAGCTGGTCTAGGTTGGTTGGGTTGACAAATTCATTCCCGTCCAGGTCCGTCAGCATTACTGCTCCTCCTGATATAACCTTCTTGACTAGGTATGGCCCAGCCCAATTGGGTTTGAATTTCCTCTTGGGTCAACCGGTAGTAAAGCACGAACCGATTTTAGGACCAAATCCCCTTCCTTGATATTCCTAGGCCTGACTCTTTTGTTAAAGGCCCGCTTGATTCTTTTTTGGTATATTTGGATGTTATTGAGAGCCCGAGACCGTCGTTCGTCCAAGAGAATTAACGAGTCATATCGAGCTTGAACCCAATCTGCTTCGGGCACTTGGATTTCTAGTAGAATTCTGAGAGACGGTATCTACAATTCGACTGGCTGGACCGCTTCCATGCCATACGTTAAATAATATGGAGTTGCTCCGGTTGCAGTTCGGATCAACGTCCGGTAACCCCATAGGGCAAAGGGTATTTTGTCGGGCCAGTCCCGATAATTATCAGCCATCTTTTTAAGTATGGTGACAATTGTCTTATTAGCAGCCTCCACCGCTGCATTTGTTTGGGGACGGTAAGGCGAAGATGTATGCCTCTGGATTTTGTATTTTGCTAGCAAAGTAGCGGTTTCGGCTTGGAAGTGGGTCCCGTGATCACTGATAAACTCGTGTGGGATCCCGTACCGGCATATGATTTTATTCTGGATAAATTTGGCTACGTGCTTGGCGTTCAAGACACGATATGACTCAGCTTCGACCCATTTGGTGAAATAGTCGATAGCCACCAAAATAAAACAGTGGCCTCCCGTCCCGGAAGGGTTCACTTTCCCAATTATGTCGATCCCCCATGTCGAAAATGGCCATGGCGAGGTCATGGTGTACAGTAGAGACGATGGCATGTGTTGAACATTGCCGAAAATTTGACAATTATGGCAGTGTTTGACATATGATTGACAGTCGGTCTCCATACTGTTCCAGTAGTATCCGAGCCTCATGATTTTTCGGGCTAGCATATGGGCATTCATATGTGGACCGTTTTCACCGTCGTGTACTTCAGCCATCACTTTTTCGGCCTGTGTTTTGTCGATACATAGGAGTAAAGCCCCCTGTGCCGTCTTTTTGTATAACTGACCGTCGTCCGTACGAATGAATTGGGTGGCCAGTCTTCGCAAGGCTTTCTGATAAGTGTCATTTGTAGTGCCTATTTCATAGTGTTTTGGTCCCTTTTTCCTTGAAGAATCGCTCCATGGGAGCGGTTTAGGGGCTTCTTATGCTTCCTTTAGTTCGTTTCAGGTTCCCGAGACCGATTTGGAAGAGTTGGAGCGATTCCGACTCGATACATACACATTTTGGAGCCAACGGAGTAAAGGAACGATCACTCGATGCCTTGGAGTCGACCCCGAGACCTTGGGACCCAATCCCGAGCCTCCGAGACCCGATCCCGAGTCCCGAGAATCGGTGAGAAGCCCATGAGAACCAAGGAGGGACCAAAAAGTTCATAATGGAGGCCTACAAGGCTCATCCCGTTCGGGATGAGGTGCACAAACAAGGAGGCTACTGACCAGGGCCCATCCCGATCGGGAAGGTGGCGTCCCGACCGGGACCACCCCGTCTCGGCCAGGACGGGCTAGCTGTAACCCGCGCCTTGTTTTCTTTTCTTCTCCTTTCATTTGTAACCCTATATATACCCCCTCTTGTATTAAGACACCATCTTATGCACTTCATTAGACCTTAAACCCTAGACTACTTTAGGTTAGATTAGATTAGATTAGTGTAGATTAGTCGATAATTAGTAGTTAATCTTAGTTTAATCTTGTATTATTGGATCTCTTGAAGAATCCATCCAAGCTTGACAACCTTGGTGGAATTATTTGGGTTTTCTTCTATACAAGTGTTCTCCTTTTCATCCCTTGTAGTTGGTACAATCTTTATTTCCTCTTTTCCTTTAATCTTTCATGTTTAATCATCCAAGTTTTAATCTTTGATTGTTGTTTATTGTTTTCACTAGTTTGTTTATGTTAGTTTTGTTTCTTATGTTGAATCCTCTTGATCTTGTTAGTATTAGTATGATTATGTTAGAGTAGTGTTCTTTCTAGGGTTAGTAGGGTGATTAGGGTGTTAATTGGGTGATTAAGGGTTTGTTGGAGATGTTGGTGGAAGATTTGGGTTTCCTCTTGGTTTGATGCATATTACATGTTTGTTGAAATGCATGAATGACAAGTAGTTGCAAATACTTGTTTTTTCTTGCCTTTCTCTTGAGGGTGTTAGTTTGTTGTGGGTCCAGTTCCCTCACTAAGTTGCGAAAGCCCGGTGAGAACGACCCCTAGGCCGGTCTAAGTAGCGAGAACCCAGATTCGACCTAGGCCTATAGCGTGCTAGTAACCCCGTTTGTGTTGTGTATCGCCGAGTTGGGTTTTAGGTGGAACCTCTAGGTGAGTCTAAGTTGCGAGAGCCCGGGCATTACCTAGATTACCCTACTACCTCCTTCACTCTAGTCCTCCCTTGACCATTCCGTTACCCCTTTGACCCCGACCTAATCCTAGCCCGTTCTCCTTTGTTTGCTTTCTCCTTAGCCATAGTCTTAGTCTTAGTTTTCTTCCCCCTCTACCATTTCTAGTTTAGCTTAGCTCGTTGACTTAGTCTAGTATTTGGGCCGACCTAGTCTAGACTTTACATTACCGTCCCCGTGGATTCGACCCGACTTGCCCTATCTACCGTAGGAATAGCCGGTTATATTATTGATCGGCTAGGGACGTGACAAATCCCTACCATCATTTTGGCGCCGTTGCCGGGGACGGTGCTAGTTTGGACTTTGTTTTCCTAGTTGCTTGACTTTGTCTTTGTGTTTGTGTTTTCTTTTTTCTTTTTGTTACTTTGCTTCTTGTGTGTGTGTGGTTTATTTCTTTCTCGTCTAGTGCCCAAAAAGCACTAGACTTCTCACGTTTGTTCTTAGTCTACAGTTTGTGCTTAGAGGTGGTGACTATCTTCTTCTTGCAACTTAGAGCCGCTTTAACGGACGGTTGCTAGGATGAGTGGTTTCCAACCGGGTATGGACTACGATTTTCGAGCAAGCATGGGGTTTGATCTGAACTCCCCACACATGGAAGCCGATATGAGCTACCACTCTTCTTCCATGAACCAAAGCTATGACATGACGTCCCCCTACCATAATCAAGCTTCTTGGGATAATCAAGACTGGTATGATCTTCAAGGTTATGAAAACGGCTACCAACAAGTGAATGACTATCACTCCTACGATCATGGTGGCTATTACTCGAGCTATGATTGTGAAACCACCATGTTAGATCAAGATTCACCTTATGGAAGCCAATACCCCCAAAACCCACAATATTACCCTCCACCCCAACCACAATATGAACCCCATGACCCACAATACTACCAATCAACTCAACCCCACTACCAACAATATGATGCCCCACCCCTTGGGCATCATCAAGATTTTCAAGGAGCCTTACAAGACCCCAATGACCACCAATCGTCAAACTTAGAGTTACATCAATCGATGCTTCAAATGCAAAGGGGCCTTCAAGAAACGGCCATTCAATTGCGAAAACAACAAGAGGAATTAATGGCCCAAATTCGAAGGGGAAACGAGGCGAGGAATGCTCATTTAAATTCATTAGCGGTTCAAACCGTAATGTCTTTATCCCGAGCATCACATTTAGATGGAGGGTGCCCACTTGAGAGAGAGGAGCAACCTAATCACGAAGCCGCTGATGTAGTTCCCTTTGAAAGAGAGATTTGCTTTGAAGAACCTCAATCGTCTACCCAAAAAGAGACGAATGAGGAGATGACTCTTGGTGAAGGCATCGTTGGTGAAGAATTGGAGGGGGATAGTGAGTGGGATGGTTTAGTGGAGTTTGTAGAGTTGTTGGGTGAAATTGTTAGCCTCGAGTTGCCCTTGTGCGATAATTTGGACAAGCATCAAGAGCCCCTTGCTAGTACACCGAGAGATGACTTGGAAGAGATTGAAACCGCCGGTAGAAGTTTCGATTCTCCTCTCCAAGATGATGTGGGGCCGAGTGATGAAGATGAGGAACCACAACTTGAGGCAAGTGTGGGGGTGTGCATTGAGGAGATGAGGCCAAAACCGCTTTTTGTGCCTTGTTTCTTGGAGATGAAGCTTGCTTGTGATTGGAGGCAATTCTTAGGGAGGAAGAGGTCGGTGAAGCTCGTAGGATGGATAGACCCCGGAGACAACTTTGAAGATGATTTTGGGTCTTGGGAATCCTACTTCTTGCCTCCTCCTTGGAGGCCGTGGAGGTCGGTTAAGCTCGAGCGCTTCTTGGGCCTTCACTATGATGTCGGTAGCGCGTTCGACTTGCTCCTCCATGCCCTTGAGGGCTATGGTTGAAGAATGGAGCCCACCATCCTAGGTTTGACGGAGTTCCTAAAAGAACCGTCATATTGTATATTCCCCTCTCCACTTCTTTAGAGTACTTGTGCTTGTATATGTGATTTTTGTTTCTAGAACTCTTTTGTTTTTGTGGGATTCTTGTAATTGTTTTGGTATTTTGATGAGTGATGTGAGGGAGTGAATTTGATGTGTACTTTGAGTATATTGTGATAGGTGAAGTGAAGGTGACTCCTAGAAAGGAGTGGTTGATGATGGAGTTCGGTTTGCGAGCGAGGAAGTCGGTTTTTGAAGCTTATGATAAGCTTTTGGGCTTGGGGAAGCAAAGAAGACTCATCCCGACCGGGAAGAGGGCTTCCCGACCGGGAAGGATGAGGAATCCCGACCGGGAAGGAGCCATCCCGATCGGGATGAAGGTGCAAAAATTCGGACTCACTGGAGTGCGTTCCCGACCGGGACGAGAGCTTCCCGATCGGAAGGGTTTATCAACCCGATCGGGACCATTCATCCCGACCGGGATGGTCCCCTTTGACTCCACCCATCCATTATACCCCCTCCCAACCTCCCTACTCCTCCTTACTCCTATCATATGACCCATACACCTCACTTTACACCGAGATTCACATCAAATCCCACCCCCTCGCACCATTAATACCTCTACCATGCGGTTCTGTCAAGCTTGAAGCGGGATAGAAAAGATGAAGACAAGCAAGTGCCTATATTGATCTATGAGACGATGGAGAGAGTGAGTTGCTAACCTATGGTACGGCAACTATCCTTTCTTTTCCGTTTTTGTTGTTGCTTGTTTTCCTTTGTTTATTCCCTTCCCCTTGTACACCTTTGTGTCTTGATGTCATGGTGGCCTTCGAGGCCTCGGTAGTTGTTGCTCCCGACTCTCGATGTTGTGACTACATCGAGAGTCATTCAAAATCCAAATTTTTACAAGATTTTCACTTTCTTTTCTTGAGGATTTAGTCGGATTTAGGCGGAATCCGGGCTAGGTGACTTGATTACACCTAGCCCTCCCCTCCCATTTCCTTTTATTTCCTTCTTTTTCTTTCTTCCCCCATCCATATCTCTTTCTTGTCTCGGCCCATGGTGACTTGATTACACCCCGGCCGGACACCTTCTACCCTTTTCTTCACCTTATTTTCGATTTTTAGCTTTATTTTCGTAGTTTCTTTTCTTTTTCTTTTGTCTCTCCGCACACTACGATTGAGCATATGAGGACATTGCTCGGTTTAAGTGTGGGGGAGCGATATTCTATCGTAGTTAGTTTTATTTTCCCTTTTTTCGAAAAAACCTTTAAAAACCCTAAAAATTTGAAAATTTTTCACAAAAATCAAAAAGATTTTCTTTTGTGTCTTTTCCTTTTTTTTTGCGTCCTTATGTCGTATTTTTGTTTTGTGTGCTTGTTTGCCCCCTTTTTCCTTTTAGGTTGCTCAACCACCGTTAGCTTTGGAAAGGTTGCAAGACGTCCGTTAACGCCTTTTATCCCTTTTTCCTCTTTACTTCTTGTGATGTTTGGAGGTTTGTGGTATGGTGTGCTCGGGCGGAGCTTTGTAAAGTTTGGTGTTGGTTGGTTGCTTATTTGGAAGTTCGGGGTGGTGTGTGTTTTGTATTTGTTCGTTTTGTTTTGTTCTTGTTTTGTTGCTTTTGCTTCTTTTTCTTTCGCTCGTTTTCGTCGTGTCTTTATTTTGTGTTGTGTTGTGTTGTGTGTAAACCGTTTTCGAAAACTCGGTTTAGAGGCTAGTGTGTGAGTGTCTATTTTCCCTTCCTAGTTGTATAAATCGAGTCTTGGACTTTAGCCTAGTAGAATGACCCTAAATCAATGAATTCGTTGGTCCTTTACCTTGAGTCCACCTAGCTTACTAGGAATTTACTACGGGATTTGCACTTTTGACCATTATGACCACCCATGGTGTGAAAAGGCCTTGGTTACCGAGTCTCGTCCCCTAGGTGACCGTGTTTAGGATTGTTTGATTAGTCCAAGTTCTCCACTTTTTGTGGGTTTGAAAGGGAATGCGCAACCCCGACTTACCCATTCACCTACCTCCTACACATACCCACACAAATAAAATGCAAATTGTTGATTCTCTCTTTCTTGTTACACAATGAAATGCCAAAAATGCCAAATCTTGCCAAAAGGGTAAAGAAAAGAAAAAGAAAGAAAAAAAAATGAAAGAAAGAAAAGAAATGAAGAAAAAGAAAAGGCACAAAAGCCAAAAAGAAAATAGAAAAGAAGAAAAAGAATGGCATGGCAACAAACAAATCAAAACGTCGAAAAGAAAGAAAATGCCAAAAGAAAACCCGTCTCACAAAAAGAAGTCCCCACAAAAATAAGCCTTTTTCTGACTTTTGCCGTGAAGAGCCTACCAAAGGACCGAGTCCCGAGGAAGGATGATAGCGGCATTAGTCGGTCTTCCCTCATTTTGCATGTTTTTCACCTTTTTACTTGGACTAGTTAGGCGGTCTTGGACACGGGACGACCCTCTTGGCTCACGCTAAAGGGGGCGGGGTCTCACTTTCCTACAGTGTCGATTAACGCCGTGGTTCTTCACTTTTCCACTCTGCCGATCGTCCCGTAGTACGTTTTTAGAAAGTTAGAAGGACCTAGGTAAGTTACCAACGTTTTTGTTGCTTTATCGTCATACTATTAGGGTTTAGTTCACCTTGGTTTGTATGTCTAGCTTGGGAACGTTGTCACTTACCTCGAGTCCTAAACCGGTGCTTCTTTCACCGCTTTTAGAGGGAAGCGGTATTTCTTTTGTTTTGGGTGCAACCGTCTAAGTGTTTGTTTGTGTGTTTGTTTGTTTGTGTGTTTTGTGTCCGGTTGCATCCGCGGTTTTTTCGCAAGACCCAACTTGCCTTGCGGAGTGCACTTGTCCTCTAAGTGCACTCGCGTGAGTTGAAGGGGCGTAGGGTGCGCTAATACCCACTCGGATAGTTTAGTAGTAGTATGTGCTTACTCGAGGGCGAGTAAGGGTTAAGTGTGGGGGAGTTGATAAGTGTCATTTGTAGTGCCTATTTCGTAGTGTTTTGGTCCCTTTTTCCTTGAAAAATCGCTCCTTGGGAGCGGTTTAGGGGCTTCTTATGCTTCCTTTAGTTCGTTTCAAGTTCCCGAGACCGATTTGGAAGAGTTGGAGCGATTCCAACTCGATACATACACATTTTGGAGCCAACGGAGTAAAGGAAGGATCACTCGATGCCTTGGAGTCGACCCCGAGACCTTGGGACCCAATCCCGAGCCTCCGAGACCCGATCCTGAGTCCCGAGAATCGGTGAGAAGCCCATGAGAACCAAGAAGGGACCAAAAAGATCATAATGGAGGCCTACAAGGCTCATCCCGTTCGGGATGGCCTCATCCCGTTCGGGATGAGATGCACAAACAAGGAGGCCACTGACCAGAGCCCATCCCGATCGGGAGCATGGATTCCCGACCGGGACCGACCCCGTCCCGACCGGGACCACCCCGTCTCGGCCGGGACGGGCCTGCTGCAGCTCCGCTTTGTTTCTTTCTTCTCCTTTCCACTTGTAACCCTATATATACCCTTCCCTTGTTATGTAAAGCGGATGGACTTCATTAGACACTAAACCCTAGACTACTTTAGGTTAGATTAGATTAGATTAGTGTAGATTAGTCGGTAATTAGTTGTTAATCTTAGATTAGTACTTGTATTAAGGGAATTCTTCAAGATCCACTCAAGATTGACAACCTTGGGTGTTTGTTTTGGGTTTTCTTCATTAATGCAAGTTTTGTTCTTTTCTCTTCACTAGTTTGGTACAATCTTCTTCTCCTTTTACTCTTAATCCATTTTTGTTTATCAAGTTTGAATCTTTGTTCATTGTTATGTTTGATGTTCATAGTTTTCACTAGTTTGTTTATGTTTGTTTTGATGTTTAAGATGATTCCCCTTGTTCTTGTTAGTTTTATTATAATTATGTTAGAGTAGTGTTCTTGCTAGGGTTAGTAAGGCGATTAAGGTTTTAATTGGATGATTAAGGGATTGTTGGAGATGTTGGTGGAAGATTTTGGTTTCCTCTTGGTTTGGTGCACATCACTTGTTTGTTGAAATGCTTGAATGACTAAGTAGTTGTGAATGCTTGTTCTTCTTGCCTTTCTCTTGTGGGTGTTAGTTTGTTTGTGGGTTCGGTTCCCTCACTAAGTTGCGAGAGCCCGGTGAGGACGACCCCTAGGTCGGTCTAAGTTGCGAGAGCCCGGATTCGACCTAGGCCTATAGCGTGCTAGTAACCCCGATTGTGTTGTGTATCGCCGAGTTGGGTTTTAGGTGGAACCTCTAGGTGAGTCTAAGTTGCGAGAGCCCGGGCATTGCCTAGATTACCCTACTTCCTCCTTCACCTCTAATTCTTCCTCGACCATTCCGTTACCCCTTTGACCCCGACCTAATCCTAGCCCGGTTTTCCTTAGTTGCTTTCTTCGGCACCTTAGTCTTAGTCTAGCCTTCTCCCCTCCTTTCATTCTTTAGTTTAGCTCGTTGACTTAGTCTAGTATTTGGGCCGACCTAGTCTAGGCTATACATTACCGTCCCCTGAGTTCGACCCGACTTACCCTATCTACCCTAGTTAGGATTAGCCGGTTATATTATTGATGGTTGGGACGTGACGAATCCCTACCATCAATCAATTGATGGTAGGGATTTGTCACGTTCCTAGCCGATCAATAATATAACCGGCTATTCCTACGGTAGATAGGGCAAGTCGGGTCGAATCCACGGGGACGGTAATGTAAAGTCTAGACTAGGTCGGCCCAAATACTAGACTAAGTCAACGAGCTAAGCTAAACTAGAAATGGTAGAGGGGGAAGAAAACTAAGACTAAGACTATGGCTAAGGAGAAAGCAAACAAAGGAGAACGGGCTAGGATTAGGTCGGGGTCAAAGGGGTAACGGAATGGTCAAGGGAGGACTAGAGTGAAGGAGGTAGTAGGGTAATCTAGGTAATGCCCGGGCTCTCGCAACTTAGACTCACCTAGAGGTTTCACCTAAAACCCAACTCGGCGATACACAACACAAACGGGGTTACTAGCACGCTATAGGCCTAGGTCGAATCCGGGTTCTCGCTACTTAGACCGGCCTAGGGGTCGTTCTCACCGGGCTCTCGCAACTTAGTGAGGGAACCGGACCCACAACAAACTAACACCCTCAAGAGAAAGGCAAGAAAAAACAAGTATTTGCAACTACTAGTCATTCATGCATTTCAACAAACATGTAATATGCATCAAACCAAGAGGAAACCCAAATCTTCCACCAACATCTCCAACAAACCCTTAATCACCCAATTAACACCCTAATCACCCTACTAACCCTAGAAAGAACACTACTCTAACATAATCATACTAATACTAACAAGATCAAGAGGATTCAACATAAGAAACAAAACTAACATAAACAAACTAGTGAAAACAATAAACAACAATCAAAGATTAAAACTTGGATGATTAAACATGAAAGATTAAAGGAAAAGAGGAAAGAAAGATTGTACCAACTACAAGGGATGAAAAGGAGAACACTTGTATAGAAGAAAACCCGAATAATTCCACCAAGGTTGTCAAGCTTGGATGGATTCTTCAAGAGATCCAATAATACAAGATTAAACTAAGATTAACTACTAATTATCGACAAATCTACACTAATCTAATCTAATCTAACCTAAAGTAGTCTAGGGTTTAAGGTCTAATGAAGTGCATAAGATGGTGTCTTAATACAAGAGGGGGTATATATAGGGTTACAAATGAAAGGAGAAGAAAAGAAAACAAGGCGCGGGTTACAGCTAGCCCGTCCCGGCCGAGACGGGGTGGTCCCGGTCGGGACGCCACCTTCCCGATCGGGATGGGCCCTGGTCAGTAGCCTCCTTGTTTGTGCACCTCATCCCGAACGGGATGAGCCTTGTAGGCCTCCATTATGATCTTTTTGGTCCCTCCTTGGTTCTCATGGGCTTCTCACCGATTCTCGGAACTCGGGATCGGGTCTCGGAGGCTCGGGATTGGGTCCCAAGGTCTCGGGGCGACTCCAAGGCATCGAGTGATCGTTCCTTTACTCCGTTGGCTCCAAAATGTGTATGTATCGAGTCGGAATCGCTCCAACTCTTCCAATTCGGTCTCGGGAACCTGAAACAAACTAAAGGAATCATAAGAAGCCCCTAAACCGCTCCCAAGGAGCGATTCTACAAGGAAAATGGGACCAAAACACTACAGAATAGGCACTACAAATGACACTTATCAACTCCCCCACACTTAACCCTTACTCGCCCTCGAGTAAGCACATACTACTACTAAACTATCCGAGTGGGTATTAGCGCACCCTACGCCCCTTCAACTCACGCGAGTGCACTTAGAGGAAAAGTGCACTCCGCAAGGCAAGTTGGGTCTTGCGATAAAACTGTGGGTGCAACCGGACACAAACACATAAACAAACATACAAACAAACAAACACTTAGACGGTTGCACCCAAAACAAAAGAAATACCGCTTCCCTCTAAAAGCGGTGAAAGAAGCACCGGTTTAGGACTCGAGGTAAGTGACAACGTTCCCAAGCTAGACATACAAACCAAGGTGAACTAAACCCTAATAGTATGACGATAAAGCAACAAAAACGTTGGTAACTTACCTAGGTCCTCCTAACTTTCTAAAAACGTACTACGGGACGATCGGCGGAGTGGAATAGCGAAGAACCACGGTGTTAGTCGACACTGTAGGTAAGTGAGACCCCGCCCCCTTTAGCGTGAGCCAAGAGGCCCGTCCCGGCCGAGACGGGGTGGTCCCGGTCGGGACGGGGTCGGACCCGGTCGGGAAGCCATGCTCCCGATCGGGATGGGCCCTGGTCAGTGGCCTCCTTGTTTGTGCACCTCATCCCGAACGGGATGAGCCTTGTAGGCCTCTATTATGATCTTTTTGGTCCCTCCTTGGTTCTCATGGGCTTCTCACCGATTCTCGGGACTCGGGATCGGGTCTCGGAGGCTCGGGATTGGGTCCCAAGGTCTCGGGGTCGACTCCAAGGCATCGAGTGATCGTTCCTTTACTCCGTTGGCTCCAAAATGTGTATGTATCAAGTCGGAATCGCTCCAACTCTTCCAAATCGGTCTCGGGAACCTGAAACGAACTAAAGGAAGCATAAGAAGCCCCTAAACCGCTCCCAAGGAGCGATTCTTCAAGGAAATAGGGACCAAAACACTATGAAATAGGCACTACAAATGACACTTATCACTTTCTTGGCCCGATTTTCAGTTCCCGGGGGATATTCTCCCGTAGTCAAATAAGTTAGGACAGCCTGATACCAAGGTTATGGATCGGCGATCTCGATATCTTGAAAGGCGTTAACATATGCCGGCTCGGACCGTCTTTCGACACAGATTGGCATACTTGACATATGTTCCGGGATGTTTAGTAACGATGCCAATTTGGAAAGTGCATCCGCGAACTGATTTTCTTCACGTGGGAGATAGATATATTCTACCTTCTGGAATTGCTTCTCTAGAACCCTTACTCGCGCTTGGTAAGCCACGAGATTGGCATTCCGAGATCTCCATTTTTGAAGGGCTTGATTGATGACTAGGGACGAGTCCCCGTGAACCCGGAGATCTGTAATTCCCAAATCAGCAGCCGCTTGCAACCCGTGGATGCATGCTTCGTATTCGGCCGCGTTTTTTGTCACATCAAAGTCTAATTTGATGGATAACGGGGTGTGCTCCCCTTTTGGTGATATAAGGAGAATACCGACTCCGAACCCTCGAAAGTTGGATGCTCCATCAAAATACAAGTCCCATGTTTCGGTGTCAGTATGGAATATGTCTTCGTCAGGGAAGGCCCAAGTATCGGTATGTCCTTCCTCAGATACCGGACTATCGGCGAGGAATTCGGCTACTACCCGGCCTTTGATGGCTTTTAATGGTACAAATTTGAGGTCGAACTCGGCTAGCATTAAAGTCCATCTGGACATTCTTCCATTAAGAATGGGCTTCTCGAACAGGTATTTGATTGGATCCATTTTGGACAGGACATGTACCTCGTGGCTGAGCATGTAGTGCCGGAGCTTTTTAGTGGCCCAGACCAGAGCTAGGCACGTTTTCTCGAGCATTGTATACCTGCACTCATATTCCAGGAACTTTTTACTGATGTAGTAAATAGCCCGTTCTTCTGAATCGACTGTCTGGGCCAGCATAGCCCCCATGGCTGTCTCAGTCGTTGTTAGGTATAACGACAGAGGCAAACCGGGTTGAGGTGGCATTAATACCGGCGGAGCAGGCAGGATCTCCTTGATTCTGTCAAAAGCCATCTGACATTTATCATCCCATAGTACCCGTTCTCCTATCTTCAGTTTCTTGAAAATGGGTTCACATACCATGGTTAGCTTTGAAATAAATCGGCTGATGTATTGGACTTTCCCGAGAAACCCCCTTATTTCTTTTTCGGTCTTAGGTGGTTGCATCTCGGTGATGGCTTTGATTTTAGCTGGGTCCACCTCGATGCCGCGTTGGCTAACGATATGGCCCAGTAATTTGCCTGATGTTACCCTGAAACTGCACTTTTGAGGGTTCAACCTCATGTTGTACTTACGCAGTTGGGTGAAGAATTTTCTTAGGGCAGCAACATGTTTGTCTCGGCTTTTAGACTTAACAATCATGTCATCGACATAAACCTCCACTTCCTTATGCATCAAGTCATGTAACAAGGTTGTGGCTGTTCGTTGATAAGTGGCTCCGGCATTAATGAGCCCAAACGGCATAACTGTATAACAATAAGTACCCCATGGCGTGGTGAAAGTGGTTTTACCCATATCTTCTTCCGCCATCTTGATTTGGTTGTACCCGGCATACCCGTCCATAAATGATAGAAGGGCATGATCAGCCGTGTTGTCCACCAGTATGTCGATGTGTGGCAACGAAAAATCGTCTTTTTGGATGGCCTTGTTAAGGTCCCGGAAATCTACGCATACCCGCACCTTGCCGTCCTTCTTGTGTACCGGCACGATGTTTGCAACCCAGTCTGGATATTCAGACACTTGTATAAAGCCTGCTTTGAATTATTTGTCTACCTCTTCTTTGACTTTGAGAGACCACTCGGGCTTCATCCTTCGAAACTTTTGTTTTACCGGCTTGCACCCATCTTTGATGGGTATGCGGTGTTCAGCTATTTCCCGATCTATCCCCGGCATGTCCTTGTAGGACCATGCGAAGACATCCTTGAATTCTTGGAGGAGGTTTATGAATTGTTGTTTCTCCTCGGGATCTAAGGATAACCCTATCTTAAGCATCTGGGGCTCTAAGGTTGTTCTCACATTGATAGACTCGGTTTCTTCGATTACCGGGTCTCGGGATTCCCTCTGTTCTAGCTGATCGATCAGATGCGGAGGCAAGGACACATGTTCGTCGGGTTTCTCAATGTCATTGCAAAAAATATTTTTGAAATTGAAAGTATTTTGAAAATAAGACAAGTCATAAGCGGAACGGTTTACGTTATTATTGATGGTAAATTTGGAAAATAGCTCAAAGAGAGCGGCCATCTGATCATTGGTCAGAGACGGGATTGGGAGTGCTTTCGGGACAGACCTCGAGGCTCCGGTGGTAGTGACTACAGGGAGGGGGGTTACAGTTTGGACTCTAGCACCAGACCCCTTAGACTCGAATACAGACTCAGACTCAGACTCAGACTCGGAATCGGTGTCCGTCATGTCTTCTTCCCCGGTGGTCAGCTTGTAGACTCGACCCTGGCCATCGGTCCACTTGATGGTCTTCCTCCAGGCTCTTTTCCCAGTATCAGCACCGACCTCCGAGATCAGCTTTGACGGATCGAACCTGTTGCTTCGAAGGATCAGGTTCACCAAGTCTTCCTTGGGGTTTGGAACAGCTTTGTCTTCCCCGAATAAGAGCCCCAGCACGGGCTCGACCTTGTCAGTACCCTCCTTGGATTCAGATTGGATGAGGGCGAATATGTCATCCGGAATGTAGTTGCATTCCCGAGCTAGTTCAGTCTCGGGATGTGTGATGGTTGGTTGATACAGGCCAACTTGAATAGCCCCAAATACCGGTGTGACGAAATAGTCAGCCAACCTTGGGCTATAAGGGCCCAAGTAGGTACCCTTGATGATGTTGCAAGCTTTCTCAATGCCCGCTCGGACCACATTTCCCGGGGTCACAGCATACCCTAAACCGAAGCGGGATTCTCCGTCATTCAGGACTTCAATAATCTTCCTAGCTGGAAGGTATGGCCTCGAGGTAGCCCCCGGTAAATATCCCAAATTTTGCAGCATCGTGTCGATGCTTGTGGTGAAATAGGGCCTGAAAAGGTACTCTTCTTCAATCATCCCTACAAAATCAAACCCCCAGAGGTCGGTGCGATCTGTGGCGTTACAGCTAGCCACAGTCATAAGGGTTGCCTCTAGAGTGATAATACCGTCTTGCAGGGGCATTTTGATCTTTCGGTGAAGAGTAGAAGACACCGCCTTTACAGCATGAATCCAAGGCCTTCCTAGGAGTAGATTGAAAGA
The DNA here is from genome assembly GCA_958450325.1 of Agrostemma githago. NCBI lineage: Eukaryota > Viridiplantae > Streptophyta > Magnoliopsida > Caryophyllales > Caryophyllaceae > Agrostemma > Agrostemma githago. The sequence goes on from OY288254.1 coordinate 52,403,377, forward strand.
GGAGGTGACATCGATCACCTGGAACTCTAACTCCTTTTCAATTGGACCCGTCATAATTGTCAGCTTAACGGCCCCAGAAACCGCCTTTGGGCTTCCATCAAAAGCCTGGATAGTGTGGGCAGTTGGTATGTATTCGGCCTCAGTGATGCCGAGGGCTTTGGCAGTCCTTAGAGGGAGGACATTCACAGCAGACCCGTCGTCGACTAGGGTCATCGGGAGGTACTTACCCCGGCAAACTACTGTGATGTACAGGGCCAGATTGTGAGAGGCCCCAAATGGCCGTAGGTCGGCATCCGAGAAAGTGACTAATGGGCCTTCTTCTTTGGACTTGCCCTTGAGGTAGGGCAGGATGGTGGCTACCATTTCAGTAGGGGTAACCTGGGAGTCGACCTTGATCTGATCGAGAGCCTTAGTAAGTGCCTCTCGATGTTCTTGTGAGCTAACCAAGAGTTGCCATATAGTGAGGTCAACCTGAGCTCTTTTCAATTGTTTGACAAGATCCGTGTCGGTGCTTGGCTCTTCAATGGCCTCTTCCGTCCTGGCAAGTTCAGTGACGGTTGCCGGGACTGAAATGTCCTTGGAGCTAGTGGCTGAATAAGGACGATCGGCGGTGGTGAGGTGGTTACTGGCTAAGGCCTTGGACTTGGCCTTCCGGATTTCTTCGGGAGTGATAGGGACAGTTTCCCCTTTGGTGAGGTACACATCTTCCTCATCATCGAACCAGATTCCATTGATTTGTGGGATTAAAGGAGAGATAAGGTGAGAACAGTCGATCACCTCACCGGTGAAGATAGCATGAGAGCTAAAAGGGTTGTCCTTGTTGCTTGACTTGTCCCCGGGTAACGGTATTTTCCCGCTCTCAATTAAATCCTGAATTAGATGCTTCAGCTTTCAACATTTCTCGGTATCATGCCCATTGCCCCGATGATATTGGCAATAGGCTTGGGCATTGTAGCTTTTGGAGCGTTTTTCAACTGGGACTTCAGGAGTTGGGCCTATCGGTTGGACTAGGCCCTTGGAAGACAGCCTTTGTAAGGCATATGTATAGGTAGTCCTTATAACAGTGAATACCCTAGGAGGGGTATTTCTTTTGGATGAGGCATCCAAGAGATTAACCGTATCAAAGATGCTTCGGGTTGCAGCCGGGGGCTTGGCGGTGGATGAGGAAGCCCCTTGGTATCCCTTGCTAGGGGCCTTAGTCAGGCTCTCTAGTCTCAGATCATCCTTAATTCTCATGCCCATTTCAGTAAGAGTGGTGAAATTGGGTATGACAGCATACCGGAGGTGGACCCGGTAGGAAGGGAGGAGGTTCTTGACAAAGGCCTCCACTAGAGTTTTTTCACTGGGCTTATCGACCAGTTTCACACTTTCGGCCCTCCAACGTTGGAGGTATTTGGTAAAGCCCTCCTTAGGTTCTTGGGCCATAACCTCTAGAGACCGCATTGTGGTCTGGATCTCGGTATTATCAGCATAGTTCCGAGCAAATTCCGTAGCCACATCATCCCACGTCGAGAACTTCTTTGGGTCTAGCCTGTAGTACCAGGCCTTTGGGTGTTTCTCAAGAGATGCAGCAAAGAGGTTTTTGAACATAGAAGAGTCCACTCCCTTAATAGCCATGAACTCCTTGAAGGCTCGTACATATAGTAACGGGTCTTCAGTCCCTTCAAACATGGGTAAACTCGTGAGATTCAGGTTCGCGGGCAGTTTGTCACTTACCGGGGAGTATTCCCGACTATTCTCCCGATGGATATTGTTACTTCCACTTAAATGAACTTGTTCTTCCAATCGGCGAACCGAGCTAACTAGTTCAGCTAGAGGTTCCGTAACCACGGTATTTGGAGTCCTTTGCTCCACTGCAGCTAAACGAGCAATGATGGCAATTTGACCGGCCCTCATTTCTGTCAATTGGGCCTCAATGTCGGTTTGTTTGTTGACCATGGCATCCACGGAGGTCTTCAAACTGTTCAGAGTTGCTTCCATCTTGCGACTGTGTCTGGTGGACGGTGGCCTGTCTGTAAGAACACCGCGCAATCAGAAACTGAACCCGGACCTTGGAACCAAAATAGTACATCCCGAGCAGGGAAAAGACTAAAAAAACGACTTGAAAGAGACTTTTAGACGGGTGACTCGTGGATGACGGGCTTTCCTTAGGATTCGACGGGTGGGCCGAATCCTGTTTGAAGGAAGGTCAATGTGAGACGTCCCCAGACTTTGGACTCAAATGTGTAGACGGGCCCTCCTTCGTAGGAGTATGTCCTACATAGGTGGGCCTTGCCTTAGTCTAATAAGGCGGACTGGGACAGGGAAGAAACTCGTGATGTAAGATCGACAGAGTTTCGACGCTAAAGACCTTGACGACTTACGACATGACCCGACACTGCTAAATACGGGAAGTCCTAAGAGGGAGGAAAGTTTTGAAAAGGCTTATTGTTGTGTGCCAAATTTGGACCGTTTTTCCTCCCATTTAGACCCGTTTTTCCTCCTTTTTGTGAGACTTGAGTGCGATTATCGCCATATTTTGCGTAATTATCACATTAGTGTCCCTCTTTTGCATTTTACGTGTTTTTGGTAGTTTTCTGTCTATTTTGATAGGATTTTCCACCGAAAACGTGTTTGAGCTTCTACGAGCAAGAGAGAGATACGGTCCAAGAGCTAAGCACACAACTGAAAGTCCGAGTAATCCAATTGATCAACGAAGAAAAAGACCGGAAAAGAGTCAGTGTACCACCGGGTGAAGTTTCGCCCGGTGAGTCATCACCGGGCGAAGTTTCGCCCGACGACATTTTTTTCATCCCCCGAAGATTTTCACGGCATGCACGACCGGGCAACTTGACCGGGCGAAATTTCGCCCACCGGGTGAAATTTCGCCCGATGGTGAAGACGGGTCGAAAGCGCCAAAAACGAAGAAAATCTCACCGGGTGAAATTTCACCCGGTGGGACTATTACGTCAAGCCGCGGGGCGAAATTTCACCCCATGAAGATGCAAAGGGTGATGGTCTTGCAAAATGAAGAGAAATCGGATTTGGGCCTTGGAATGTGTGCAACCTATTAAGCAACTCTATAAATATAAAGCCTAGGGTTTTGAGCCAAAGTGTGCCTTAAGTGAGCCTTGATTGTGCCTCTTAGGAGTATGATAGAAAACCCTCAAAAATTGTAGTAAGTAGTAGTAGTTTGTAGTAAAACTTTCTTAGAAAATCCTCCAAATATTTAGTAGATCTATCTAATACTAATACAATTACTCCATTATTAATAGTAAAGTTTACATCTTTATTGAAGATTATGCTTGATTGTTGAAGACTTGATATTGTATTTGAAGATTCAAGGGGTTTAACAAGGGTTTATGTGACAAAAACCCTTGTCTTATTTCTTGAAGATTCTTATTCATATTATTGAAGATTGAAGATTTATGCATGGATTGGTGACAAATTCTTGTATATTTCTCTCAAGATTCAATCTTTATTATTATTAATCTTCTTCTTCCATTTTATATTTTCTCCATTGTGGGTAAAATTCTCTCCTTTCCATTTTCTCCATTTATATATTTGTTTATGCATGCTTTATAAATTTTCCTTTCAATGAATGTTTTATTGTTCACCATGATTAGTGAGTAAATCTTTGTTAGGGGTAGGGGAGGATGGATTTGGGCAACATAGATTAAGGTTTCTTGTGAATGAAGGCACTTGGGTTGATTTGTCTATTTTGGAATTGTTGTATGCTTGTCGACTTAGCTTGATCACCTAGGTAGACTCGTATTCACCCTCGTCAATATGGGGAAACTCGGGGCTTGGGTAATTCCGACTTAGTGACCTAGCTTCTTCATCGCGAAAGCGAGTCTTAGTAAGGTCGGGTGTAGAGACCGAAAGGTGACCCATCCCTTATCAATCGTGTATTATTTGCTTGATCCCTTGTTTTGTGTCCCGTTTCCTATTCCCCGACTTCCCCCTAACACTCTTCCCATATTGACTTTCGTGTTAGCTATTAAACCGACCATCTTAGTTTAGTTCTAATCCTACTCAAACCCCCTTATTACCCAAACACTTATCGACTTAGACTTGACCAACTTTACGTAGACCGTCCCTGAGGATCGATCCCGACCTACCACTACTACATTAGTTAGGTTCGTCGGTGTTCATAAATATTGTTTGATTGTACGGGTCGCGACGCCCGCGCATCACTTATTTTTGGAAAGTCCGAGAAAACTCGGGGAAAGGCCCGATTTTTTTCGAGAAAATCGGAAAGTGCATCGGGCCTCGGTTTTGAAAGTTCGAAAATATTTTCGAGTTTTGAATTGGGCAGCATATCGGCTAGAAAGTGGGCTATTTTCAGTAAAATCATAAGTCCTAAATTCGGTATGTGTCCCGAGGTTTTGAAATTTGAATATATTTTTTGAAAAGATGCAGTTTTGAAAATGACGGTTTTTTGAAAATCGACACGGAAACCAAGTAGCACATAGTCACGCAAGCATTATAAAGACGCCATGTATGCTTTACACTAAGTCTCGGTCGGTCTATAGAGGGTCTATACCAGTGCTCATAGTCTAGACGAGAAACGGGACGGACTTCCTAAGTCGAGTTGAGCTTAGAACATGCCGCAAAGTCCATACGAATCGACTATGAAAACCTTTAACGTATCCAAGGCGGAATACATCGTGGTATAGTAGGACGTCGGTCACCAGTACCGGCCCGGGAAAATAGGGGTTATGCATGAACCGTAAAACTAAAACGCATATTGTATTTGTCAAACGATTTCTATTCGAGTCTCACCCTGAGGATGCCGATGGTTAGGCACTCATCGGTTAATCCCCAGCGGAGTCGCCAAATTGTGGACATGACGTAGGTCCACCCCGACGCGGCCACGCGCGGGTTTGGGTAGGCGAATGCATCTCCATATGAGAATGGATCGAATTGAAATTTAAGTCGAAATGGAGTCGCCACCGAATTTTATGGTTATTCGGAACCGTTCGAGCCCACTCTATATCGCTATGGACCATACACAAAGTATGGCCCATTTCGGTTTTAGAGTTTATTAGGCTCGTCCCTTTGCATTGCGATACCGATACCATCTATACCGGTAATCGTGTAAAGAATGACTCTCGTGCGCCAACGGTTTCGGGCATCCGGAAACCGAGGTTCTGAGTAAGGGGTGAGGGTACGTGTTGGGAAGCCCACTAAGGACACCCAACCCCGCCCGCACATAGCGGCCTCTACTAAGACATCGTTTGACTTTCTAATATGCGCGTTAGTGATTCGGTGAAATGATATGCAAACAGCATTTTAGCTAAGCATGCGAATTAAATGTGAGCTACGTCAATTTAATGCATCTAATTTATTGTCGAAGTGATTTAGCATGCGAGGGTTCATTTATAAACGGTAAAACGTAAATAAATAAAGCAAAAGCAATAATAAATCGATTACAAGTTACACGGGCGGAATACAGCCCGGAATTCACAGTACAACGAGCAATAATATAGAATAATCGAAATACATAATCAAAATGATGAGCAATAGTTACAAAAGAACCCGTGTATAAACTAGACCGTGAATCGTGTAGATGGACTAACTTCAATTAAATACATATTATTTTATGTATTAATCGAAGGACGGGGATATAGGACCTAGGCGTGGTGCTAGCCCAATCCCAAATCCCGATGCCTTGTCCCAACTTATCATGTCGATAAATTGGAGTCTAAATTATTTATGCGTCGAATACGACTAGGGGGTCGTCAACGCGAAATTAATAGTGAGACCGTCGATCAAAGTTGTTTATGTGCGATGATATGCATGTATTTTGAAAAGGAGATCACATGATTGACTTTACACGTGTCGACTAAGTCGCTTTTTTAAAAGACGAGGCTCGGATGATAAAAAGAGCTCTCGGTTTTCTGGGCTACAGGACCCACTCGATCGAGTCATGGTCTGACTCGGTCGAGTGTATCCTTCAAAGAGGCTACTGCCCATGATTTGGGGTGCTACTCGATTGAGTAGCCTATGTACTCGGTCGAGTGGCACCTGTACGAGGTATAACTCGTTTAGTTTTATTCGTTTTAAATCGATGGTTGGCCGAGTTAAATGAAAATATTGTATGATTTAAATTTAACTCGGTTTTTCGGTATTATAGTCATGTCTTATATGACTATAATACCGTCATCGGAATTTTATAAAAAATGTTGTCGTTAGATTAAAATTTTGATTGGTGACGAAATTGCGTCCCTCTACGTCACGACATCGATATTAATCCTTACGGATTATGTGATGTCGGTTTTCGTGTCAACGGGTTCCATACCAATCTTAGAAATGGATCTATACGCGTTCAACTACGAATGATCGTGATCGCGTTATTAAACGGATCCTAAAAAATGACCATCGTAGTCAAACGTGTTTGGATCCGAGTTTTGAAATTATTATATAGAGATACATATATACATACGCGGTATACGATATTATGATAAAATTTAAATACCGATAATTGAATGCAAAAAGTAAAATGTTAGTGTTAGTAATCATGTCGTTATTATCGACTAAATATAATACTATAAACATAAACATAAATGTACATAAAAAGGAACGAAGAAAGGAAGAAGAAGGAGAAGTCGGTGTTGAATTGTCACACCCTCAACCTACATGCTCTTGCTTCTCGGGATACGGTTCGTCAAATGGCGGCAACGGCGCGGGAACGTCGAGATACGTAGGAGGAGTTGATGGTGTGTATGTATGGCTCGGTTTGTGTGGGTTTTTTACGAGTTTGTGCTCTCGGAAAATATGCGTAAGTGTGATGATGCCTAAGGGTTGAACTATGGCTGGAATGTGGCGTAAAATGAGTGTAAAGTTGGCTGAAATTGATGGGGAAAAAGTTGTTTAAATGTTGAGGATTGATGGGGTTTATATAGAAAAACCCACGACATAGGGTCACTCGACCGAGTGGCCCTAGTGCACTCGGTCGAGTGCCCTGGCAAATGAACCTGGTCCGTTTTTTTGAGGCTCCACTCGATCGAGTGGGTCAATCCACTCGACCGAGTGGATCAATTAGGACGCATCATTTTAGGAATGGTTGGCTTTGATTTGATCTTGATTGATTTTGGTTTTTTGAATTTGGGCGCCACTTTTGGGGATGTACCAGGTCGTTTTTTGTGTGTCGAGTTCGTCTTGACCGAGTTTTGACCCGGTCGCTAAAAGATGGGTTTTATCTCTGGTGTCGGTTTTGACCCAAATTAGTCTTATTTTGCTCGGAACGACCCATTGGGCCTGAATTTGAGGTTGGTTTTGTGAGGTTTGTATCCCGTTAAAAGCCCATGCCGGACATTATTAATTTCGAACCCGTATCCGAGCGCGTTAGAGCACGTTTGCGTCCGATCATCATCGGGTATTTTTTGGAAACTACCATAGACACCTGGCAGTCAAAATGCGGGTGTCTACACATGCATAATGATGAAAAATAGAGGAAACAAAACTAAAGCAACGTAGGAAATTATGATCAACAAAGAAAACTACAAAGTGATCTAAAAACAATGCAAGAAAAATCAATGAAAACGATGCAATAAGGAGAGAGCAAGAGTAAAAACTAATCTAGAGAAAAAGGAGAGGAAAAGAGTTATACCAACAATGGAGAAAAATAACAATAAGGAAGATGAAGGTGCTTGAAAATAAAGGAGAAGCTTTGATGAAGAAGACAATGGATTTGTCACTAATCCCTTGATGATCTCCAAAGAACTTCTTGATTAAAGCTAGAATTCCTTACAATAACTTGAATCTAAAGCTAGATGAAAAAGATGAAGATTGATAAAAACTATGTAGCCTCCTAAGTGCTTTCTAATGGCTTTCTATCTAATGAAATGAAAATGTAAGTAGTGTAAGTTGTGGTAGTCTAATTAGGTTAAACTACATATAGTAGTAGCTTAATGGATCACTAAACCAAAGCCCAAATTCGATTTTTGCACTTTGAGTGAGGCTTTTGCCCTATGGATCTTCAAAGGGTGAAACTTCGCCCTACGATTTGTCATTCACGAGCCATTTCCGTCGGGTGAAACTTCACCGGTGGTTTCACCCGGTGAAATTTCCTTCCAAATTTTGCATTTGGGGGTCTCTTTACCGTCGGGTGAAACTTCACCCGGTGGGTGAAAGTTTCGCCCGGTGGGTGAGAGTTTCCTGAAGATCTTCGGAGAGGTCGAAATATCGTCGAGCGAAACTTCACCCGATGGTATCTCATCGGGTGAAACTTCACCCGATGGTTTCCTTGACCTCTTTTCGGGTTTCTTCACTCTTTATTGTTTGATTGTTTGGACTTTAGGTTTTGTGTGTTGCTATTTGACAGTATTCCACTCTCTTGTGCTCGTGGAGCTTGGACATGCTCTTAGTGACGAATCCTATCAAAATAGATATAAAAAATACCAAAAACACGTGAAATGCACAAGAGAGACGCTAATGCGAGAAAGACTAAGAATAGGGTGATAGTCGCATTCGATCTAATCTCACAAAAACGGAGGAAAACGAGTCTAAATGAGACGAAAAAATGGCTAAATTTAGCACACATCAAATCCCCCACACTAAACCATTGCTTTCCCTCGAGCAAAGACCCAAAAAGAAACTACGTACTAATACTACTAGCTAGACTATGCTAAGCTGACATGGGGCAATTAACGGGCCCGCTCCGTCCCTTCAACTCATATTGGAATACCCATGAGGTAAGGTACTTCAATGCAAGGCAAGTTGGGTCTTGCTCAAAATGGTGGATGCGACAAAACACACAAAAACACATAAACACAAAATATAGGTGCATCCAAAGAGAAAATAAAACACCTAATCCCTCATCGAGACTGCGGGGAAGACACCGATTACTCACCTAAATCAATTGTGAACATTCCAAAATAAATCACCCTAGTGGACATGGACCAAAGCCTAATAGTATGACATTAAAGCAATAGAAGTGTTGATGAATTAGCTAGGTCCTCCCAATCTTCTAAAGGGGTACAACGGGGTGTTAAACGGAATGGAAAGAGGGAAACATGGAGTCGTTTAACATTGTAGGTAGGTGTAGTCCCGCTCTTTGCCTAACCGTTCCAAACTCAAATCCAAATTAGTCCAAACAAAAAGTGGAGAGTTGTTTACAATTTGTGGTGGACCGACTAATCACCGGTATCTTCCTTCCTCGGGACTCGGTCCTTAAGTAGGTACTTCACAGCGACAAGTCGATCAAAGGGTTTTTTTAAGGAGATGTTTTTGATGATATGATTTTCATTGATGCTTCTTTTCTATCCTTTGATATCATTTGTTTGTGCCCTTTTTCTCTTGCTTCAGTTTTCCCTTTTTGGCTTTTTGATGTGGTTCGAAACCAAGCTTGGAGGTTTATTTTTGTAAACTTATTGTGATGATGTATAGTTGGAGAAAAAATAGGTATCCAAGAACGCGCGTCATTCCCGGATAACCCACAAAAAGGCGAGAAGAATTTGGACTAAAGGTGTAATGTCCATTCGAGCAAGGTCACCTAGAAAACGGGATGCGGAAACCGAGTTCTAACTCCTACATGGGTGGTCAAGGTGGTCAAATGCAAACCCCGAAGTAAACCTCTAGTAGAAAAGGTGGACTCAAGTTAAAAGATCAACACATCCATTGATTTAGAGTCATTCTACTAGATTAAGGTCCAAAATCTACGATGAGTTATCCACAATGGAATGTAAATTCTTGCAATAAGTTCGTAATCGGATTTTCGAAAACTTTTAATCCTAGACACACTATACGAAAGCAAAAGAACATAAGAAAAACAGAAAGCAAATAAAAGGAAAACACAAGTAAAGTCATGCACTCCGTACTCCATCGACATTCAAGCACACAATCAACCGCAACCAAAATTGCTCATCTCTTCAAGAGCCTCCCAATAGCAACAACCCAACTCTTATACAAGATTAAAGGAAAAAGCGAAGAGGAAAGAAGTTACCTAGCGGATTTCTTCCATGATCTTCTCATCTTGTGCTATTGAGGTGTGGTTATCCTGTAAGAGTGGAGGACAAGACTATACAAAGGACACGAAAACATAATGAGAATAAGAAAAGAAAAGGAAAAGAAAAGGAAAATATTTTTGGTTATTTATAATTTCTCGAATTTTTATGGTTTTTTTTTTGAAAGAATTTTGAAAAAAAAAAAGATAGTAGATCTCTCCCTTACACTAAAACTGTGCATTATCCTCAATGGACAAGTAGGGCAAAGATCGAAAAAGACGGAAAAAGAAAAATAAGAAAAATCTTTTTGGATTTTTATGATGTTTCAAATGTTTTTGGGATTTTTCAAAATTTTTGGGAAAAGAAAATAAAAGAACAAGAAAAGATAAAAGGGTAGCGGACCTAGGTGCAATCACGTCACCTAGACCCGAGCCAAGTGGGTAAGAAATTGAAAATAAAATAAATTAAGTGAAAGGGTGATAAATGGGCGTAGGTGTAATCACGTCACCTTGCCCTAATTGAGTACAAATTGGAAAAAAATGAAAAAGATGAAAGGGTTTGGATTTTCAAATGTGGTCAATGACGTAATCACATCGCCTAAAGACCGGGAGCAATACCAAGGCAGCAACGGCCACAACAATCAATTGGACAGCTTACAAAAATTTGTTAGAAAATTAATAATCATCACAATGATAACAAGATAGTAGAACCGGACATAACCCAAGTAAATGCAATTATAGACTCCTATATACTCACCTGCCCAACCCGCACAAATACCCACAACACAACCTACTGACTTAGGGAGGGGGTCTAGTACGAATAGTCATCAGACGCATATGAAGCATTAGGAGACCCTCAAAAGTACGACATACCCTCAGAAGACGCCTAAGGAGAAAACTCCTCTGGACCATCGTTTAACGAGAAGGCATAGTCTGATTCAATCTCACAAAGGTCGTAGATCGTACGATCCTCGGGCAATGTATAATGAGCGTACTCCCGACTCAGTCTTTGTCGGTCGAAATTCATCGGGTTCTAGAGGTAGGTTCCAATTGTAGTGAATGAGGATGGTGGTGCGGTGTGTGTTGGGTACAATTAAAGCACGTCCACGTCTAATATAGACGAGGCAATGATGAGGAACATGAAAAATATAAGTAGGGAAATAGGCCTCATCAAGCCAAATGAAGTTGTCAAGCGGGGTGAGGTGGTCGGTCAAGTAACCCAATTTGTTCGCAATGACCGTCACAAGACCTCCGCAATCTAAGGAGGGGCGTTGGGTATTGATGATGCGTTGAAAGTGTAACGCCACAACGATGGGTAGGTCAAGGGAACTCGAATTACCGACTAAAGAGTCCAGGACTAATTGCAAGACACACACATTAAGAGAGTAAATATCATCGGCCGAGGGCATTAAGCAATGAGAGAGGATTTCGCAAAAGTGGTGAATTACGGGGTTACGAATCTCGGAGGCATAAGACAATTCGGCCGAGTAACCTCCTTTACAGTGTGAGATACGCTTCCAAAAATATCTCCTCGAAACACAAGCTTGAATATTGTCCGAAGGTTCACCGAGTCCGGTACCCGATGAGGGTAGGCCTAGCGCGAGGCCAAACTCGGGAACGGTCAGTCTGTGAGGTTTGCCGAATAATCGAAATTTAATTACTCGAGGTGTGGTCGGGTTGTCAAGTGCAAAGGTTCCTAGGAACTCACATGTTAAGTCCTTTTATGTAAAAGTCGCAAGGCTAAGGAGTTCACTAGTTCTGGTTCGTGAGGATAACTCTTTAATATCGTCAACGATACCCAAGTTGGTCATTGTGTGTGGACAAGGCCATCTAGTACTCTGAATGATCATTTCAGAGAAAGTACGAGATAACGAGGTATTAAGACAAGGTAGATTAGTAGACTTAGAATATTTAGAAGTTGAAGGGTATACCTTGTTTCTGAGCGGCTCACCTTGACTTTGTTTCCATGATGAAAGATTTGCAAGATTGTTCCAAAATAACTTCACTTCACCCCTTCAAAACTTGAAAATATTCACCAAAGTGGAATGGAATGGAGGTATGAAGATGGTTGGGGTATGGATGGCGGTGTGTTAATATAAAATACGAAGTGAGGAGTGATGAGGTGAAAAGGGAAGTGAGGTAAAGGTGATATATATTTGTGGAGGGAAGGTAAAGTTTGAAGGGTTTGATTGAAAATATTTGGTGTTTGTGATTTGGAGGGAAAGTTATGTGGGTATATTTGGAAAATGGGGAATTGAAATTTGTAGTAAGTAAGTGAGTTATATGTGATCTGGCCAAGTTCAACGAGTGAAGTTTCACCCGGTCATGTACCATCCAGTGAATTTTCACTCGACAGATTTCTCGTGAAAACCTATCTGCATAATTTTTCACCGCAGGACGAAGTTTCACCCGGTGAAATCTCATCGGACGAAACTTCGCCCGACGGTTTCTGGACAATTCTGGCAGTCTTGGCAAATTTTGGCAGTCTTGGCAAAGTTTCACCCGACTGAAAGTCTTAAGTACTTATCCCAATGGCGTGCCCGACGAAAATGCTCCAAAAATCTCATCGGGCGAAGTTTCGCCCGGCGGTCTTGTATGATCGAATTTTCTGCTTTGCCAATTTAGGGCTCTTCAAGGATCACCTAAAGTTCAACATAATGACATGACTCACATTATATTATCAATTTCTCCCACAAACATACTTGTGATCTTCAAATTAGCTCCATAACTTCATCCAAAATCTTGATGATCATCTAAATATATGAGCTCCGAGATGAGATCCAAGTTCATTCATCCGCTCAAAGCTAACAAAGCTAATTAAAACAAAGTATATGGTACATATTTACAAGGTGGTTGTTGAGGATACCACCAAACCTACTTCAATTTTGGAGAGGTTAATCAACACTCTCAACCAAGAGCTCACCAACTTTGATGATAGCAAAGGTCTCACGAACGTGACCGGCATGATATATCTTCAAACGTTGTCCATTAACCATAAACTTCCCGGTTTCCGACCTAGAGATCTCAATTGATCCATATGGTTGTATCTTGGTGTAGACACCAGCATTTTAACTGCTTCTGTCTATAGGATTATCCAACAAAACACCCGATGATGATCGGACGTTAACATGCATCAATACGCTCAAATACGATCTCGGAATCCATAGTATCCGTCGTGGGCACTTAGCGAAGTGTGAATCTCTCAAAAATGACCTCAAATTCAAACTCAGTGGGTTGTTTCCAATAAAAAAAACTAATTTGAGCCAAAACCGCCACCGGGGGCAAAATCGTCTTTTGCAACCGAGTCAAAACCCAGTCAAAGTCGAAACCCGAAAAAAAAATCAAGCCATAAAGGCGTCCAAGTACACAATCAATCAAAGTCAAACGGAAACAAATCATGTCTCGAATAACACGGATATCAATCCGTATTTTGAGCAATTTCTGATATGCGCAAGTTCAACTGGCCGCATCCGGGCGCCCCAGAACTGGTCAACCGCAAGGGGGGCGCCCGAGTACAAAGTTGCAAGCCTCCGGACACCCGAATCTTGGGGCGAGGATTTTCGAAAAACTCTATAAATACACTCTTACGTCCGACGTTTCAAGAGACACAAAATTCATTTCTGAAACCTCCATTTCAGAAATCCGAGAGCTCTTTCTCTCCCTACATCTATAAAAACCGAGTCAAACCTCGTCAATCTCGAAACCTACTCCCTTCATTCGACAAGGATTCGGTAGTCCCAAACACAAAACAGACCCTAACTCATTCTACATACTCGAACCTCTCCCTGTGTCTACGATGATACTCCACGAGCCCGTTTTCCGAGACAATTGACATGTAGTCTTGTACAAATCCCATTTCTAATCTCTAACTCCTTTTTATATATTTGCATACTAAATTTACTAACATTTACGTTTTTGTATACTAACTATACTAACTACACTAATATTTATTTTCCGCATACTAACATTTACATTATCGCAATTTGACATTTTGTTTATCGTTCCTAACATCTAACAACTAACTTCCGACTATAAAATACTCACCTTTAACGTACCGAATACAAAGGGTATCGAGATAAGGAAACATGGACGCAAGAGTATTGCACTCGAGTCGACGGTCGCTTATCTCGCTACCCCGCGTAATTGGTTGTCTGGGGTGAGTCAACCCCTAAAACGATCTTTTACATTTTCGTCATATTAATACCGCTTATATTAATTACAGAAATATTTTCAAAATTGATTCGAGCAAACGCCCGATGATGCTAAATCGAGCGTCGTAGTCCTTAAAGGCCAAATTACAACGCCGAAACGCAAAGGACCTAAGTTTTGCGACGACAATCGAATTTTCATATCGAACACCTTCGATAATCGGTTATTGCCCAAAGTCCGTATAACCCTCGCACAGGACACACCGGTGAACTTTCTTTCCAGATTTTGCATTTGGGGGCCTATTTACCGTCGGGTGAAACTTCACCCGGTGGGTGAAAGTTTCGCCCAGTCATTTCGCCCGATGGGTGAAAGTTTCCTGAAGATCTTCGGAGAGGTCGAAATGTCGTAGGACGAAACTTCGCCCGGTGGTATCTTATCGGGAGAAACTTCACCCGATGGTTTCCTCGACCTGTTTTCGGGTTTCGCTCTTTGTTTTTTTATTGTTTGGACTTTAGGTTTCGTGTGTTGCTTTTGGACGGTATTCCACTCTCTTGTGCTCGTGGAAGCTTGGACATGCTTTTGGTGATGAATCCTATCAAAATAGATAGAAAAACTACCAAAAACACGTGAAATGCACAAGAGAAACGGTAATGCGAGAAAGACTAAGAATGTGGCGATAATCGCATTTTAATCTCACAAAACAAAGGAAAACGAGTCTAAATGGGAGGAAAAAAGGGCTAAATTTAGCACACATCATACATCTGTGGCAGTGTATGGATGTTGTAGGGAAATCAAATGAGTTAATTTGCTTAGTGATTGACATAAATATACCCTTCTTTTAATTTTACGCTTGTTTTGGTGCCAAATGAGTTGATTTTAATGCTTATTGTGCATATTTATAGTGTTGCACATTTTAGTACCTGTTTGGTGTATTTTGTTGTATTTTTAGCTTCTATTTTGTTCTATTTTGGTCTTCAAGCAAATTGTGAAGATGATGTCCTTTGAGTTAACCAAAGAAGAGACGATCAAGGGAGTAGCCGACTACCTAACCAGACATTAGTCGGCCGACTACGTCCCAAAAATCATCCCATCCGAGTAGCGAGGACTATATGTCGTGTCAAAAAAATAAAGAATCCAAAACAATGAAGAAAACACAAAGAAAGAAGTTGGAAATTACAAGTTGCAATAGTCCGGTTTTGCTGCATCAACTTCAAACGGGCATATCTTGAGTTCTAGAACTTCAAATGATGAAGGGCCAATTGGAGGTGAAAGATCTTTCTCTTAGATTTCCAATGATAGGTCACACGCCTTATTTGGACTAGAAACAAGAGATTTATCGCGTTCGCAAGAGCATGTTGTAAAGCTGGAACCGCAACTATGCAACCAGCGCATTTCAGCGTAGTCTGCGCCCACTTCTACGTCGTTTGCGCCCCCTCTCCTGGTTTGTGTTTGTGCGCTGTTTTGCGGCCTATTTTGCTCGTGGCCCATCTTTTCTTTTAAGGTTGTGTGCCTAGGGTATAAATAGGTTTCATTTAGGATCTGTTTGTATAAGAAAATAGGAAGGAAGGGGAGGGGAGGGGAGAGAAATAAAAATGAGGGGAGGTTGTTTGTATAACAAAACTTGGAAGGAAAGGAAATGAGAGGAGGAATGATAAGTGTCTATTACTCGTATTAGAAAGAATGATGTTGAATAAACAAAATATATAATGACAACTTCATCATGTTATTTGCTTGAGTAATAAGTAGTTGCATAAAAAATTGTTTGATTCGCTTATTAGTTTTTGGAACGACCTAAAATTCATGTAATTACGATTATTATTTTTTGACTCATGTAAATTAGCAAGTACGTAGTATATTTTCTGACTTAAAAATTGGTAAAAAAACAAATCAACGTAAAATTCACCCGTGACGGGAAAAAAAACAAAGCATAAAAGAACTAAACTGGATGTGTCTTGCCTAAACTGAACTGAATACATCTGAACTGAACTGAACTAAAAGTGGCAGAATATAAGTAAAAAAATGTCTTATCTTAACTCGCTTTTTATCTTAATCTAACTTACGCGTAACAGGAAAAAAAACAAGGAAATGAAACAAGTGTAATCGATTTTTCTTAGTTATTGTGCCAAAATGAAAGGGGATGATCAATATGATATGGAGGGAATATCATTTTTCCTCCAATTTCGGTCTAAAATGAAGAAACTCATTCCCTTCATTTCCTTCCCCCTCAATTTCCCTTCCTCCCTAAATTGTATCCAAACAAAGGAAAATACATCCCTCCCTTTCCCTCCCCTCTCTTTCTCTCCATTTTCCTCTATCCAAATGGACCCTTAGGGTTTTAGTGGCATCTTTTGTTGGAATTAGATCTCTAATTCTTAACATAGGATCTTAGGGATCCCATTAGGGATCAAAATTAGAGTTTTAGTTCTTTATGTTGGAGAAGACTTATTGTAATTGGGTAGTTATGAGGAGCTAATCTTCATTTCTTGGTATAATTTCTCTTCATGCCTTAATCAATTGCATTGTAAGACTCTAATCTTTATCAAAAAGTTTTCAATCTTTAGATTCTCTTTCCTTTGTATGTTCAATGGTGCTTAATATTCATTGAGTAGGGCCATGTATTCCTATTCTAGGTGTTATTCATCAATTGCTTGTGTGTATGAGAAGTTGTCTACCTATCTACACCCATTGTAGCACTCTTGGTCAAGTTGATTTGGGTCTTGAAATATGACCTAGATTAAGGCGATATCTAGTTGTAGGAATTAGTTCATGTTATTGGCTAGTTCTTATTCCCTTATATGTTTAGTGTAGTTGTGTTCTTAATTTCCTTTTATTTTAGCTTTTATATGACATTTCCCTTAGACAGCTAGCTTCGTCTAGACTTTAGCCTCGTCTGTTTGACTTGAATTTTGATCTGTGGTTGTTTTAGGGCGCCTGGATTGCTTTGTTTGTATTTCGTGTCATTATGTTGTGTTTAGGTTAGTTTCGTATTTTCGTGTTTAGTTTAGCACTTTTCTAACTTTGTTAGGCTTTGCTCGCTCATTCTTGCATTATTTAGTAGTGTGATTTCCATATCTGTGAACCGACCCCTTTGCTTGCTTTATACTATGTTATTGTTGTATGCTAGTTTTAGGTTTTATAAATGTTTTTGTATGATAAGTTTTGCTACTTGACGACATGGCCAAATCCTTCTCATCACTTAGTCTATCAACAACAACTAAGATAGAATCCATTCCCGTGGACTTAGGTAGCCCATCTATGAAGTCCATACTAACACCTAGTCCATACAGTAAAGGGGAGGGGAATAGGCTTTAGCTTTCCAGGACTGGCAGAGGTGTCACACTTGCACTGCCTACAAATGGTACACTCCTTCACATATTCCTGCACATCACTCTTCATTCCCTTCCAGTAGAACTATTGCCTCAAGTTGTGATAGGTTGCTTCCTTTCAAGAGTGGTCTCCTTGAAGTGTGTCATGCATAATTGAAAGCAGTTTCTTGTGTAAGCCCCCATGATTTCCCACTACCAGCTTCCCCTTGTACCTTAGGTAATTAGAACTCCAAGTATAATGCTTATGGAGGTTGGGATCATTCTTCAAATCTCTGATAATGTGATGAGTTGATCATCCTTCTCCTATGAATCTCGTATGTTAGCAAGTAGATCTATGCTCAGAGTGCTTATAGACAGCTGGAATAGCGCAGAACTCTGGATTCTTGCGAGGGCATCAACTGCAACATTCTCCTTCCCTTTTCTTGTAGGTGATCTCATAGTCATACCTGATAGTCAGATTTGTCGTCAATCTAACCGTCAAATAAACCAACCTAAGCGAGAATAGTAAGGGCAAGTCGGGTCGAATCCACAGAGAGATCGGGATCGAGTACTAATTCGATCTCGAATTACAAATTAGCTACGCAAATCAATAAAAGAGTGAGATTAAACTAATAAGACTAACTAATAAAAACACAAGCAAACAAATAATAAAACTAAGCGAGTAAATCAATCAAATGGAGAAAAGCCTAGGGTCAGATTTCCTCCACCGACACACCTCAATCACGTCATTGAAACCCCGTTAACAAGTCATCGGATAGTGAATTAGGGAGAAAACGTCTCTAAAGGTCCAAACACCTCCCTCCCGGGTTCGTGAATGGATAAATAGTAATCCCAAATACCTCCCTCCCGGGCTCGTAATTGGTATCTTAGGTACACACCGAAATCCACTCCTGTGGTATCCCGCTAAGAGCCTGAGTCATTAAGTCTACGCTAGATTCTCGTCCGTCCCTCTCCCCCTCCCGAGGTAAAAGTTCCGACCGAAAGTCAAGGGTACTAACATTGGGTTCTCACTCCCGTGTTCAACCCAAATCGGTGAGGTAAGTGAAATGGGTAATCGGTTTTCCTAAACCTAATCGGCTCCCACTCAAGGAACCATAACTAACCCAAAAGACTAATCAAATCCTAACCCCTTAACAATCCTCAACTCAATCTCCGATAACTCATTAAAATGGGCCTAATAACATAATCAAGGCATGTCGGGGATTAATCGTCCCCTAGTAAAAGACTACTCACTACCCATGAGAATAATAATCAAGACACTAATAATTACTCTAAACATAAAAATAAGCATAAAGAAACAATAAAGACTAAAACTTTAACTAATGAAATAAATTAAATTAATCTAACATAGCACATACTAATTACTCAACATTAAGATGGAACACAAACTTAGAATCATATTACCAAACACAATTAACGAAAAAAGAAAGAACTTTACACTAATTACACTGTAATAATTATGATATCATAAACATGAAACTTAAGGATAAACAATAAATAAGAAAATGAGAGAGAATTATACCAAAGAGGATGGAATTATGACTTGAATGTTGAAGAAGAAATGATTAGATTAATTAAAATTAAAACTAATTAAAAGAAACAAAAACAAAAAATGGAAACAAAGAGGAAGCTGGTGCGTGTCCTCTACTCTACTGCTACTCCTACGCCATTCTCTCTCCTGCTCCTCTTAATCTCCACACCAATCTGAGCCTACTCCTACGCCCACTTTCTATTTCTATCTATTGGGCTGCTACTTTGCTTCCTTTCTTTTGGTGTGCTGCTGTCAAGCCCAATATAATAATCTGGTTCCTCTTCTCTTTTAGTCTTGACCCGCCTTGACTTGTCTCGTTTCTAGCCAACTCGGGCCTTCCCGGTACCTACGAATAGAAACATGGACGCGCAGTACCGAAATCTCGAAAAATACGATAAATACAACTAAACTATGCTAAACTCGACAAATAAACTAATTCAACCCAAAACTACTAAATAATGACAAAACGAATAATAAAATCGGTCAAATAAGAGTCGGAACGTGGGACAAAATTAGGTAAAATATCGACTTATCAATACCCCATGAGTTTAGATAGCCATTTTTGTTTTGGGGGTAGTGTTTTGGTAAATTTCCTCCCAAATCAGGGTAGGTCAAGGTATGGTGGGTCAATTAGTATCATTCTACTATACTTACGGTTTTGCTAGCATAAGGTTGATCATTTGAGTGTGGAAATGAAGATCAAAGTGAACGAATACGGTGAAGAACAATAAGAACACAAACAATTTGTATGTGGAAAACCTGTAGGAATAAGGGAAAAACCACAAACGCCAAGCCAGGATAGGTTTCACTAGTATCGTTCTCAAGGTTATCAAGCTAGTCAAGGTTGTAGGTTAACGAAAATACAAATATGGTTTTTATGGATATGTTTTGTAGTGGGGTTAAAGTAAATATGAAGATGATTATTTGAGTGAAATATCAGATTAAGGTGACCTCCTCTTCGTAAGTAGCAAAGGATCCAATTTATAGTCCAAGTCTTCTTCTTCCTTGTTACTAGCCATTAAGTGCAATTAATAGGACTGATTGTCTTGTCCGTTGTACATTGACTGCCTTGATTGCCTTGATTGCTTTTATTGTCTTGACTCTCTCATTACTCCTCTCGTTATCTTTTGACCTTGTTTGTATCTTTTGGTATGTTGAACTGCTGACTTGCTGGGCCGACTGAGCTGGTAAGCTTGGCTGCTACCTTGACTAAGTTGGGCTGCTAAGCTGGTAAACCAGTTACCTTGGTTTGCTTGATATTTGGTCATTAAGTCTTTCTTTAATGCTCCTCCTTTATCGCCATTATGGAATATCTTTGTCATTATTGCCTCTGGGGTAGCTGCAAGGTTGGTCTTTGTATCTTGTAATCCAAGATTGACCTAAAGTATCTTTCTCACGTGTTCCTTTAGTCAATCTTGACTTTGAGGGACTATTTTCGGATATTGGCTTAGGCGTATTTTTTGGGTCCAATAGATAGTAATTCTTTGTTCTAACAGGAATTACAGGCCCTGGTGATCAGTTTTGATCACAAAGGGTCTTTTTGTTAAGTAGTGACTCCATTTTGTTATAGCATGGATAATAGCTAGCAATTCCTTTTCATAGATAGATATGGCTTGATGTTTGAGGGAGAGTGTGTGCTTTGCTAATATAAACAATAGGGTGGTGGTCTTGCGTTAAGATTTCTCCTATCCCATGCCCATATGCATCAGTCTCCACTATGGAGGGTTGGGAAAAATTAGGCAATGCCAGTACATGGGTTCTTGTCAGTGTTGTCTTAAGCCTATCAAAAGCTTCTTGATCTTCTTGTCCTCATGAGAAGGCATCCTTCTTTGGGAGATTTGTTAATGGTTTGCTTATGACCCTATAGTTTCTATAAATCTCCTATAATACCCTGTTAGTCCTAGAAATCCTCTCAATTGTTTGAGGGTTCTAGGAGTAGGCCAGTTCTGAATTGCCTCAATTTGGCAGGGTTAGTAGAGACCCCCTCTCTGGATATGATGTGTCCCAAGTATTCTAAGTTGGTATCTCCAAAATAGCATTTGGAAGGCTTGGCATATAATTGATGTTTTTCCATGATCTCTAATATCTCCTTCACATGATGTAGATGCTCCTCCGAATTAGGACTGTAGATGAGAATGTCATCAAATAAAACGAAGATGAATTTTCTTAATGCATCCTTGAACACTTGGTTCATTAGAATCTGAAAGGTAGATGGGGCATTTGTTAGCGCAAAGGGCAGCACCAAGTACTCATAATGCCCATGGTGTGTCCCGAAAGCAGTTTTACACATATTCTCAGGTTGCATTCTCAATTGATGGAATCCATCCCTCAAATCAATCTTAGTATAGTAACTGGAACCATGTAATTTATCTAACAACTCTTCAATAAGGGGTATAGCAGGGAACTTGTCTTTGATTGTTTGCTTGTTAAGCTCCCCATAGTCCACACACATTCTCTGATTCAAGTCCCATATTTTTTCTTTACTAGCGCTACTAGTGAAGCATATATGCTCACACTATGTCTAATAACTCCATTATCCATCAATTCTTCAACCATAGTTTCAATAACATCTTTTTGCACCATTAGATAATAGATACTTGTGTGGACTTATATTGACATGTTGAGCATCATTCTTTACGGTGATCATGTGGTTATGTATGTGCTTCTCTGAATGGGGGCAATCCCTCTAGTTCCTTGAACACCATGGGGTAGTGATCTAGGATTTGCTAAAGCTCCCAAGATACATCCACAACAACCACCTGGATGGCAAAGAATTCAACTTCAATGTCTATCTGTTGTATTAAAGCTAACTGTGGTCCTTCACTCAGTTTTTCCCGGGGTCTTTAGGGTAGAATTCCTCAACTTAACCTTACTAGCCCCTTTGACCTTGACCTTCCTCCCTTCATTTGTGAATTCCATGGTTAAATTTAGGAAATCCCATGTGATGGGGCCTAATGTAGGTAACTACTGAACCCCTAAAACAGTACCACAGCTAAGTATCTCTAACTTTCCACTTAAGCTGTTGAATCTTGTGTGAGCAAGACAGTTTTTCCTTTTAGCTTCAGCTATGTTGAACACTGGTATGGGTGTTAAGGGTACCCCCAACTTGGTAATAACCCCTATGTCAACAAAGTTGTGTGAACTTCCACTATCAACCAACACACTGAGCACCTTTTTTTCAATCTAACAGAGATCCTCATTGTTTGGCATTGTTTGTTGTTGTCCTCCAAGGCATAAGTACAGATTTTTGTACATTCATCCTCTTTTTCTTTTGTCTCTTGTTCTTCAGTCCCTTCTTCCTCCTCTTCAGACTCTTCTGCCTCAAGTACATAGATTTGCCTCATATTATTGCACTTGTGCTGAAGGGTGAACTTCTCATCACAAGAGAAACAAAGTCCCTTAGCGTTTCTCTCCTCATATTCTTGGTTAGCAAGTTTCAATCTAGGTGTATAAGGTGTGTTAAAATTTATTTTGTGGGTGGTATTCTGTAATGGCGTGAATTTTTTTGTGATGAAATCTTTAAAAGTTTGAACGAGAGGTTTTTGTGAAGATGAGGTATTTTTTGTACCTGAGAAGTTGATGGAATGGCTGGGTTTGAACTTGTTGTTGACTGTTATTGCAGCTTCATGTAACTTGGCTAATCCATATATATGTTGCTTGTATATCCTTAGGTTTAAGCATCTTGACCATAATTGCTATCTTTTCATCTGAGCTAGTGATGAAGCATCTCAGTGCATACTCAGGATGCAGACTCGGTATACTTAGTAACATATCAAACTGGTCATGGTGTGCTTGTACAGAACCATTTTGTTTGAGTTGCAGAAGTTCAAACATTAGATCTTCACGGGTGTTACCAGACCTTGCCTCTAGAGCACTCTTATACTCTTCATACTCTATGGTTGAATTAACCTCCCCTTCCCTTTAATGTAAGCCTGGTGCCATGCCAAGGCCGTAGACTCTAGGTGCATAGATGTATAAGTAACCTTCATTTTACTGTCTATATCAATTATAGAAAAGAATTGTTCACATTTAAACAATAGAAAGCTTTTTCTCTTAACTTTCCAACCATAGGTCGTACGCCTAATTCCAATAAGTAACGAATAAATTGCAGTCTTTTGAACTTGGCCGCATGAAAATGTGATCTTCAACATTACTCGATCGAGTTAGCTCTGGACTCAATCGAGTTGATCTGTTTCAGGGCCGCAAATCCTTATTTCGTCTAAAATTCTTTTGGGCCTATTTTCTATCTTATTAAGTGTTGTACTTGACGAGATTTAGACTAACTTTCATTATTCTGTTTTAGACCTTAGTAGTTTTACTTAGTTAGAGATTTTCTTAGTTCTCGTTAAGTTTTATGCTTGATGAAAGGACTTATCTATGTCGCATTTAAAAAAATCTAAACAATCAAATACAATGTGTAATACCCAAAACATGCACAAAACTAAGGTAGTAAAGTGACAAGTAACAGGGTCGAACTGCAGAGAATGGTCGAAACACAAGAATAGAATAAGAACACAAGATTAAAGAGTAAACATAAGAGATTACACAAAAACATAGTCAGAGGAATGAAAACACAAGAAATGGGAGGATTTTGGTAAAGGCTACACTAAACAATGATAAATAAGATAGGAATAAGCAATGAAGAAGGAAATTTTAATGAATTTCCCAAAATCAATCTCACTAAACTAATGATCAAACATTTCCACCACTAATATCTACCCAAAACAATTACTACAAGATAATGGTAAAATAGAGAATAACACATCCCCAAATTACCCTACTCAAGTCCAAATAACATCAACTAAAACCCATCAATATATGCATAAGAACATGAGCGCATTAAGGGTGTCCTCATTGGTAAGACTCATGGGAGTCTTGAGAGAGTCTTGTCTCAAGACTCATGTGAGTCTTACCAATAATGTTGCAAAATCTTGAGTAAAGTCTTAAGATTTTTGATAATCTTGAGGAAGTCTTAAGATTTTTGGTAGTCTTGAGAAGATTATTGGTAGTCTTGAGGTGAGTCTTGTCTTAAGACTCATGTGGGGTCTACCAATATTGTACCAAAGTCTGAAGTTGAGTCTTGAATTTTAAAGACTCAACTTAAGACTTTTGTGGGGTCGTGACTTGTGACAAACATTTCTCGACATACGACCCGATAAATTACTCTCATTTGTGTAATGCGACTAAGTGCGCTCTTCGTTGAACCAAAAAAAAATTACTCTCATTTGTACAATTTTTTATTTTCAATAATAATTTGTCAACAATATCCAATTTGACGGAAACGATAATTCACGATCAATACTGAATTTCAAACTGGTATATTTCCAAATTACTATGCTAATCGGGATAGGTTCTTCGAAAATCATATACGACTTTGCAACCGATCAAGACATCATCAACTCCAACACGACTTGGTGGAACATATTTGGACTTGTTTCGGAAGAGACGATAGTTATTTTCATTTCTAAATTAGTAATCTAATACGTAGTATTTTAATTTTTAATGATAGGCTACTTATTTACTTAGTATTTTATATCACATGTCAACCTAAATCAATTATTAAAATATCGTAAATTAATACTAAAGCATAATTAAAATATCATAAATTTTCCGGATCAATAATATGAGCGAAACCCAAAAGATCGTCTTCCCGTCTTTTTGTATATCACACAAAAATAAACAAAAATAAAATAAAACAAGTTAATTTGTTTTTAATAAAACTAAATAGTAAAGTAATAATAATTTGTACCAAATAAGTAATTGTAGTATTGTTTAATCATAAATTAAACCAAATTAATTAACTTTTTAACCAAAAAAGGGTAAGGTGAGTCTGAGCAGAGTCTGATTGATAATGGGTAAAATCTGAGGTGAGTCTGAGGTGAGTCTGAGGAATAAATAAATATTAAAAGTGAGTGGAAAGCTGAGGTGGCAGAGTAAGACTTTGGTAAGTCTTACCATTGGAGACACCCTAAGAACTAACAGAGTAGTAAAGCTAGGATTGACAAAATCATTGAAAAAGCCATCACATGCATGTCGACAATCAAAAATCCAACTTTTCTTAATTAATCTCTTCTATAACCCAAGTTGAAGTTTAGTCAAGTTTGCTTCATATGCTCAAAATTAGCTAAAACCACCAACTCAAGCAATCTAATAGAATCACAAACAGTAAGATAGGTTGGCCAAACCTCAAAATCATAAGCAATTCATAAACAATAAAGAACAAGATAATGAAATAGATAGATTTGGAAATTGGAAAGAATTTCTCACAAAAGATTAGAGGAATTGAAATTGAAAAATACACCAAGATGAAGGAATTAGCATAGTCTTTCCATACTTAGAGAAGGAAGAATCTCATAGACAACATCTTCAATCCCTAAATCCCCTTTAATGTTATTCCTAAATTAAACTAGCAAACTAATTAAAAAAATTAAGATGGAAAAGAAATCTCAAGTCTAAGCTTAAGAACCTCCTTAAGTTCTCCCCACAAATCTGAAACCCTAAGCTATTTATAGCTTTGCCTCAAATTAAGAAAACAAAACAAATGGGCTTAGTCCAATCAAGAAATTTAAACACGAAATTAACTACAGCACTCGACACCGCAGGTTGTGCCTGAAGCCCGCAGGCTGCGGTGGAGACGGAGGACGCATGCTGCACCGGTGAACCGCAGCCTGCGGCCTAGGTCTGGGTATCTCCTACGATTCCAAGCTTTTTATCCCTTTACTAAATGTGTGCCTTTGACTTTTATGTTATACTTGATCTTGCATCTTGGTCTTGAGTCGTTTTCCTTGCTTAAATGTTTCGGGAAATCATCTTGAGCCAACGTCTTTGCTTGCAACACATCCTTCAAGGATAATTACATCCCCAAATCTTGAATAACCGAGTCAAAGATATGAAAACGGTGTAAAATGCGAGGATAACGGACAAATGACCAAAATAGAATGGCTACATCAATACTATGACAAAACGAGCCCAAAAGACGCCAAAAGTATCACAATATGAGCCTAATTATCGTGGTATAACTCACTCACATCAATGCTTTTTCCTTAATTGTCCGGTAATTAATTTCAATTCATCTTCCTTTATTTGTTGTTCTAGTATTATTACTTTCAATTTATTGTATTTTAATTATTGTTAGTTTATTACTGTTAATTACTCCCCGTCATCTTCATTTGTTTAGGAAACCTCTTTAGCTAGATTTCGTCCAATCGCAGCAAGCTTGTGGCAAGGGGGAGATCTGGCCGGGGATTAACGGCCCCGCAAGTTAAATCCTCATATAAATGTCAAAATGTGGAGCATTAATTGGATCAATTTCTTGTTACTGACTGTACAAGAGTGACTACCTACTTCATTAGCAAGCACACTCTAAGCCCTATGGACGCTGAGAAACAAGGTAAAAGTATAAAGGGCTCAACTGGACAAATGAATTTATTGCGAATATGATTAAGGAACATGCATGTGCACGAAGAGGATCTACCCATGAATTACAGTAAGAACCCCTTTGCAAACAATAGTGATGGACCTAACTTGAAACTAGCTAGGAAAACCTATTTTGATCATTGGAGATACCACGACCACGAGATGCTCCTATTATCACATACATCTTCATGGATACCTCTTGATTGTAAGGCAACCGGAGGTAATTGGGTTCTCAAAGATCAGCGGATAATGGATACTCACCAACTCATGCCGAAGGAATTGCGATATATAGCGATGAGCTGGGCACTTCATAAGGGATATAGACACTATTATCATCCGACTCTCTGGCCTTCAATTCCTAGAGTCATCCTCAACCAAAGAGATCATAAACAAGAATCAACACGGATTATCAACGATATCCTTTATATCTCTGATTGTTTTCATTGTCTTTCTTTTAATTATGTTGCCTGATCCTTAAACAAGAGTGCTCATAAGATAGCGGCTAAAGCACACTAATAGATGTAAACCTCTATTTTACAACTGACAAAAAATAGCATCTTGAATTTAAAAAAAAATGTTATTTCATGGTAAATAGGTTGTTATAAGTCATGTTATTTCCAATCAAGGGTCGAAGCTGGTAAGGCAAAGGCTGCAGTAATAGAGAACTTGCCCATCCCACAAATGTGAGGGGTGTGAATAGAGTAGAGGTGATCGTATGACACAAGTTCACAGGCTCGGCCCAACCCACATTTTTTAAGGTCTTGGCCCTTATATTATGACCCAAAAAGCTCATGGGCCAACCCTAAAAAACCCGAAGAATTTTTGGGCCGGGTTTGGGCCACGAATTTGGCCCAAATTTTGGGTCGGCTTGGCCCATTCTAAAATAAATAATTTTTATTACTCTGTACTATCTTCTAAACTTAATGATAAGATTATAACTCTCTTTATTAATTCTTATATAGTCACTCGTATTTATGATTAATATCTCAGTGATATATACGTAATTACTTAAAGTAATACTCAATACGGGTATATATTATTCATGTATACTTTACTAAACATTTTAAATTTGTTACGTTATTCATTATATCACATTTAAATTTTAAAATGATATATGTATATCGATATTATTGTTATCATTATTTTTTAAGAATCTATAAAATTTATAAACAAAACACATAAATTTAAACTATTAAACGATGATAATAAGACATTTATCTCTTACAACCCTAAGTTTTAGGGCTCGAAAAGCTCATTTGAGCTCGAAAAGCCCGTTCTAGCCCACTAGGGCCAGGCATGGGCTTTAAAATCAACCCGTACTTTGGCCTCGGCCTGGCTCGCTCATGTGGTGACATTTTTAATGTTAAGGCCCGGCCTAAGCCTGCACCGGCTCGACTCATGATAACCTCCCGATGAGAAGTATTTTTAGGGTTTGCCTATTTTTGTTGGGGGTACATATAGAATTTTTTAAATAATTCTACACTTTTTTTTTTGTCAGCAAAGACAAAAAATACCCTGCAACAAGTTCAGAGTCAACACTAAAAAGTGTCCTCTGTTGTTAAGGGATTGAGAGATACATAAAACATTAAGAACAATATAAAAACTTAAAGAACGCCTAAAAACGAGAATGCTACGAGGTCCAAGGGCCAAAGCATGCTGACGGAGATCAGTAGAAAGGACAGGAGCTTTAGCATCCACCATAGCATCGTCCAAGTTGTAAACTCCATACGATTGCTGATAGGACAACTGGCACACACAAAATGCACTTACACCATAAAGACGTAGAAGGGAAACGAGGAAAACAAGTCTGGAGGACCTGTCATCAGTGGAGTAGCAACTCCTACATTCTGGTAGTCGAACACGCCTAGAACAAGGCCAGCAAATCAAAGAGCAAATCCAAACGACGAAACAGAGTCTGCGTCGTCCAATAGCCTTCCTAAAGAGCACCACCACTCTAGAAAAAGACTCAAGAAAAGCATAACCAACACACCCATAGCACCCAAAGGCCAAGCTTATTCTAAAAGGGAAAATTAAACTACAACATAGACTCCTAATAACGGAGATTATTATGAATAAAAAACGTAGAAGCAGGAAATAAAGAGACATCATTATCAAAGAGGGGAATTCACCATCACAACCAACCAACGCAACACCCAAATCGAACCTATCTCCAGTTCAACCAAACACCAATTACTCCACAACTAAGAAGACCACACCAAGAAGTAACCACAATGATCACATGCATCGGAAGCCGTCCACCACACAGGACAAGGAAAAGACAGAACATAAAAAGACGGAAAGAGAAACAATGCCCAATCAAAACCCAACCGATGAGAACGACAAGACCGATCGTCGGAAACTACAACCAAAAACGGACTCAGACAGAAGACACAACCCTAACCCTAAACAACCCATAAAGAAACCAAGTCTCAGACAGTCTTACATAGGGCTACGGTGGGGGAGGGAGGCAAGGGGAGGGGGGAACACCATGGCTCTGCCATGCAAGACAACCCGAGACCGAACAAGAAAAAAAAACAGAACAGACAAATCAACAACATACTAGAGATGGGGGAGGGGGGCGAGGGGAGGGGGGATCACCTCTAGTAGTTGAAGACAAGACCACCACGAAACGGAGCTCGGAACGACACGACCCGTACAAGAGGCCGGCGAGGACCGACACGACCAGCGGGAGGGAGGCAAACGACCGAAGACCAGGAGAAAATGGGGCAGGCGACGATCGGAAGACGACGACCGGAGGGGATCGAGCACAATGCAACTCAGACTGACACCATACCTAAAACAAAGGCGGAGAACGGACCCAAAAAAACACGAAATCAGTGGAAGCTAAGCAAAAATGGTCGGTCATAGGTGTAGAATGATTGAGTGGCCGGAGATTGGACTAAAATAGCCCCATCTCCGGCAAGGATGAAGAGATAGGAAGGATAAGGGTGATGGTGGTGGCTATGATAGTGATCAATTAGGGTTTAGATTTGGGAGTTTTTTTGGTGAAGAGAGAAGGGGGAGAAAATTGTAGAGAGAGAGAGAGAGAGTGATTTTTTTTATTGAATGTTATTATTAATAATTCTACACTTGACAAACCAATCAAACCAAGAAACTCAACAAGCAAAAGAACAAGGACAAGAACTCCCTCAACTAATCCAGAAGAAAACATCTTTGGATGAAACCAACTCAAAGAGGACTGCCACTATCGCCCATCATTTCTACAAACACCAACACAACAAAAATCACCCAACAGCCAACCAAATCACTTTAACAAGGACACTCCACTCAACACCAAGAATCCAAGAGGACAATAAGGGGTGTTTGGTTAAGTGTTTAGGAGTGGATTGGAATAGATTTACTTCATTCCAATGTTTGGTTAAGTCTTTTTGAGATGGATTTGTAATCCAAGGGATTGTAAATGCACTTCAACGCCTTGGAATCACAATCTCTCTCCTCACCCCCATGATTCTAACTCCATATCTATGTTCACACATTACGTGAACACATTACAACCTTAGGTTAAATAAAAAATAAAAATTGTGAAGTATACACTCATAATTGTAAGTATACATTTTTTTAATTTTTTTTTGAACTAGAATGTTTTTATTTTTGAAGATAATTTTAAGTATACATTTTTTTAATTTTTTTTTGAACTAGAACGTTTTTATTTTTGAAGTTTGCTATGAAAATTTTTGATGAATTTTTTATGAACCTTTAATGATGGTTATTTTTGTGATTATCTTGTACTAATCAATTTTTAATTATAAACAATGGGTTTAATTTTTAACAAAATACCAAAAGAAACAAAATTGAAAATTAAATCTCCATGTTTTTGAATAAACACCATGAATGACAATTACAATCCATTAAAGGATCGAACCAAACAACCATTAATAAGCATGGAGTTCTAATTCCATCCCTCTATTAGAATTCAATCCATTCCATTCCATTCCATTTGTTTGGACCAAACGGCTCCTAAGAAACTAAGAATTGACATCAAACAAGAGACGCCACTAGCATCGTTGCAAAAACAATCAATCACTCCAGACGTCACCGCCAAGCAACACTTCATGAAATCAGAGTCGCGTCTCCAATAGAAAATTGAGGCACAAATAAATCCACAGACAAAAAAGCCACATGCAAATCATGATCCTAGTAGAGAACACACCAAAAGCCCAAAGACAGCAGACAATGTCACCTGAAGGTGGAGAGGAGTGAGGGGAAGGGACACTCCAAAGGTGACAAATAATAAACCCACAACACACAAAAAGTCATGCAATCCATGATCCGAATAGGACACAGCCACTAAACACCCAAAGACAACCAAAACAAGGTCACCTGAAGGTGGAGAGGAGTGGGGGAAAGAGAACTCTGCAAAGGTGACATGCAAGCTAGGTAGAGCAAATCAGTGGATATGTTCATGAAGATCACCCCGCAACACAAGCATCAAGATGGCGCGCTACCACACCGGAGAATGCACAGTTGTATAATGAATACGTTACAAAAGAATAAAATGGAACCAACAAGTGGAATAGTGGAGTTGCACAAATTTCTCTTCCAGAAAATTTCCTTTACCGCATATTGTACAGTTGTATACAAAGTTTGACCGTATGAAATCACTACTGAATAGCTACTAACTAGATCTTAGATACAAGTGCAGGTTTTAGAATAATACAAACATATGGACACAGGTGTTGTCGGTTAGGCATTTGTTTAATTCCAGCAGTTAACAACAATTAGCAACGCAAACATCTGCATCAAATGCCAATTCCACCTAGAATAATTGAAAAAACAGACTAGTAGATCCGTCACCAAATGATTTTAAATCTGCAGGCTTCACCAAAGCCCGGCACAGAGGGCACGTTCTTTCCCTCTCAAACCTGCAACAATGGTTAGTTTAGTAAAATGAAAAAAAAAAAAAAAAAAAAAAAAAAACGAGACTTGTTTAAGACACCTCCGGTGTGTGAGACCAAGCGACCAACCCAAGTCCTTGTACATTCCTTATCCTCATTATGTTATCATCGAGTCTTGTACGGACCAACCCCTAATTTTTATGGTATGACTTTAAATAGTCATGCAAGACAGTGCGATACAAGTTTTCGAGTCAACCTAAACTCAATTTACCTTTCCCATATTATAGATAGCTTAAATACACTATGCACATCAAGATACAATACACTTATGAATTGATTATTTCAACATCAACATAAATACTGCTCCGTATACACCAATGTAGACGTTTGTTCAGCTGAAGTCATTTGCTAAGTGATGACACTCATGAGCTATCGCCTATCACCTATCACCTACAGGCATTGGAGTTGCCCTTTCGGCTTAATTAACACAGGAGAGACGAGCACTAAAACCAGGTGTATACCAATTTAAGTTCAAGGTGGAACAGTTGAATTTGACGTAGGCAAGTGCCAAAAATGATAAATAGAACAAAACCAGCAAAATTGCTGCTATCTGGCCTACTATGTCTATTATCCTTTTTCAACCTCAAACATGCAAAGGCTCTCGCCTATGACGGTACAAGGAGTTTATATATAGACAAACATTACAAACATAATGAAGTCATCTTCAAACGAGCCATAATCTTTCTGCAAGTCTAACAATAGAAACCCACGAACATGAAAACATTCCAAAGCAAATCCACAATTATAACTAACAACCACTTACCACTCTGAGACGCAGTCTTCGCAAAAAATGTGCTTGCAACGAAGCAAAATTGGAGCATGCATCTTCTCCTGACAAATAGCACACATATCTCCTGCTGCAGTAACCTGCACACAACCAAGTAAAGAATTATTGCATGGCCACATTCCAAAGAAAACAGCTCTTTCACCACTCTGTTCCTTGCAGGTGCATCTTTTCCATACCCTGTTATTTTGAGGGGTCTGACTCTGGCCTCTGGGGTTGAAAGTAGAGAAAAGAAGAGACAGAGGTAGAACTAATGACAGCATTAAGATATAAGCACACTCATCCATTACTCAAAATTGTATAGCAATAATATTAATGTGCCTGAAAATATAATCAAAGCAACTAACTATATTGATGCCTACATTTACCAAAAAAACGGCAGAGGAAACTTTGATCAAGCAAGTGTTATGAAGATATAGGAGAATGAAAAACGACACAAACAACAAAGCTCTGTTTGGATAACAAAATAAGAGGGAAAGGGAGGGGGAAGGAGGGAAAGGAAGGGAGAGAAGGGCGGGGGGAGGAGGGAAAGGAAGGGAGGGAAGGGGAGGGAAGGGAGAATGGGGGAAGGTTGTTTGGATAACAAGAATAGGAAGCAAAGGGAAGGAAAGAAAAGGGAGGGAAAAGAAGGATGATAAGTCCTGTATTTTAGGGAGGGGATAGTGAACAAGCAAAATCTACAATGACAACTTTACCCCTATAATGTCTTGGTATTAGCTTTAGTAATGAAATGCTGCATCAGCTAGTTGTTATTCAATTTTTTATTTATTTTTAATTATGTTATTCAATTTTTAATTATTGATATTCATAATTTACATATTTAATAAGTTGCATCAGCTAGTTCTATCATGTTATTCAATTTTTAATTATTGATATTCATAATTTACATATTTATTAAGTTGCATCAGTCATCTATCATCGTTTGTGAGAATTTTGACCTGAGTAGTTTATTCTAGGTTTAAGACCCGTAAAGATAATAGGTGATATCGAATAAGATTAGATATAACCAATATGTTCTTGACTTAAAGTGGTAAAAAAAAAAGCCATCGTAATTTTTTTTAACCATTTTTATCCTAACCCGACTCACACGTGATCCGCAAATTATTTTTCCAACGAATAAGCAAAACAAGATGTTTTAGTTTGGGTAAATTGTAATTTTATGATTAGTGAAGGAGATCATAATATTTTTTCTTCCAAATCTTGTCAAGATTGTATTTTGGTGTAAAAGGAGGAAACCAAATCCTTCCATTTCCTTCCCCTTCTATTTCCCTCCTCTATATAGTACTTCCTCCATTCAAATCCAAAGGGTACGCTTCTTGTTTGGACACTATTCACAACTTAAGAGAATCATTAATATTCCTGACAATCTATAAGAGAAAATATAGTCATGTGAGATCTTGTTTGATTCGTTTTTGTGAGGAGATTAAGAATATCGAGTTTTTATAATTTTTTGTTAACGTAAAACGAAAGATATTGACAGTGTAAAACGTGTCTCGGCAAGTGTGAAAAAGTAAACGTACCCTTTGGATTTGAACGGAGGGAGTATCCAAACAAAGGAAATTGAATCCTTCCCTTCCCTTTCCCTCCAAATCCCCCCATCCAAACAGGCCCTAAGGGAACAATAGAAGCAGAAAAGTGGAAAGGGAAAGAGAGTACGCAAAGAAGACCCTAAGAGAACAATGGAAGCAGAAAAGTGGAAAGGGAAAGAGAGTACACAAAGAAAAGGGGGCTACATATAAAGGAGGGGATCAACGCTGAATCTCAAAAGAAGGCATGCTTTAAAGAGATTAGTGTGGGGCTTTGATGCACTTAGCAGTTGTCAGCTTTACAAACGTGCAACTATAATTAAGGGACGTGCTATTTCATACACGGATTTTACTCCGTTGTACACGCAATTTCCGTCTTTACCCTTCTCATTTCCCCATTTCTCCATCCCATTTGTGAGAGAATGTCTAAAGCAAAAAAAAAAATCAGATCTACACCAACCCTATAAACCATGAAGATAGATTTTTATTTATTACAGAGTACAAATTATTTGAGTTTGATTTTGCAATAATTAGGTAGGTTTTGATTGGGGAAGAAATAAAAATAAAAATAAAAAACCCTCAATTTATATTGTGTTGATTTAGATGTTTAGGCGGATGACCACCCATAACCACCATGGTTGACGAGTCGACGACCACCAATCACCGCGACCCACAACCACCACCATCTACCACGCTCCCAATGAACAACATTGATCGAAATATCGTAATTTCTAAACCCTAATTAACGATATAATTAAAAAAGTTAACGAGATGAATAACGAAATCCAAATTACTTGTTTCATGTTGAATAGTTTTCAATAATCGTGAATTGGTTGATTAATTTTTGTAGGTTTAATGGAGATTTTTTGAATGAGGGTTTTTTAATAGAAAAGGGCAAATACGGAAAAATAAATGGCAAAATGTGTATAACGGAGTAAAATTCGTGTATGAAATAGCAATTCCGATAATTAATTAGATGTGTGGTATAGTTTTCACAGAATTCCAGTACCTGCTCTGAAGTTGCATGGGCCCCATAATGGACCTCCTTGCGTGATAATGCCTTAACAGAAGCGAAAAATGACTGAACCTGATATCGTATGAAACAGAAGCAGAGTTACACTCAAATTTCAAGAGAGCATAAAACTGTTCGAAATGTAGTATATACATAATCCAGAGACAAACCTTTTCAACCACCGACGTGAGCTTAAAAGTCAAATATAATCCAGTCATTAGTGATGAAAAGAGGCTGCCATACTCTTTGTTCAGGAAGAACCTGTACCAAACTGGAGTGGGCAGCAATGCCCGATACAGCAGCAATAGATACTCCACCAGAGTCAGCATTTGCCCCTTGAAAGGAAGGGGACAGAGTTAGAAAATACATAAGACAGCTTTCAGGTAGTTAAAAAATGAGAATCTTAAACTAGTATAC
Organism: Agrostemma githago; assembly: GCA_958450325.1. NCBI lineage: Eukaryota > Viridiplantae > Streptophyta > Magnoliopsida > Caryophyllales > Caryophyllaceae > Agrostemma > Agrostemma githago. The sequence goes on from OY288254.1 coordinate 52,438,382, forward strand.
CTGTCTACGGTAATTTCTTCCTCTGCTATTTTTGTAATACATAAGTAGAAGGCACTTGATTACCATCGCTGCCTGGCGGACCAATGTATCTGAGACATAACCATAAGCATATAACTTCCCAAACACAATAAAGAATTAAAGATAAATGATTGCACTAAAGGATACTCTCTAGTAACTTATAAAGTACTCTCTTCAATCCAATCCAATGTTAACACTTACCATAAATGGCCCATGCAATCCAAACTACTCATTCTCTATTTGAAAAAAAATACTTCATCGACTAATCCTCATACTCTCCCTTTATTTACCGCAATGTCATTATTTTGTACCAACTTTAATAAGGGGCCCTTCATAAGACCTTGTGATTTACCAAATATACCCATACTTTTCCATTTTCTTAAAATTTATGTCCAACCTCATGTTACTATTGGATTGCATGAGGGAGTATAAAAAGGTCAAATGCTTTAACCTATTGCATAATCTGAAATGACCGACGGAAAGGGAGCCGAATAGAATATGGGGCGGAATAAAAGTAAACAAAAAAAAAGACAACTAAATGCTACAGAAGGATCACAATAGTAACAAAGCCACTTCTCGTAACACTGAGAATGGAAAGAACAAGTTCCTCATAAAATGATCTGAGAACAATGCCCTCAAATTACATAAGCTAATAATCAACAATGTGTCACCCTCTAACCAGAGTCTTAACTGCAAACAAATATGTGATTAGCAAATGTAAGATCTTGTAGAAGAAAAACATTCAACAAATTTAAAAGACAAAAACGGGAGATATCAGTATATCACATCTATCGGCATGATAATTTAAAAGATGGACCAACGGAAAACAATCATCCCAGTTTCTGGTAGTATTGAAATTGAGAATTATTTTGTGCAAGCCAATGATCTAGATAAGACCAGTAATGCAAGAGTTAGAGAGGATGTGGCCAAGCGAAATTACTCTACCATTCTACACGAAAGAATTATCAGCGGAAGAGGGGAAAGAATAATAAAAACAAAACAGCATGCATGTTTTTGTGCCATCAAGTACAACAGATAAGTATTTTCAACAAAGAAGGTAAGCCACGTATCTACAGACTTCAACACCGACACACATTTCATTGATTCCCTCTTAACCTCAGACTCTAGGTTAAATTTATGCCACATAAGGAATTCAATCAAACATTAACGTCTTACCGCAAACACAGGACACATACATCAATAAGGCAGCAGAAGGGAGGACATAGCCACAGTAAAGCCTCTCACACATCAAACTACACGCAGACCACACACATTAAATGACATGCCTCTCATTAGCCTAATGCCTCTCATAAGTAAATATGGGAACAACAACATCACTCTAATGCCTCAACAGTTCCCACCTATGGTATGGAGGAACATCCTATTTAAGTGTCCTTACGTGTTTCAGACACAAAGCAGCTCTTTCTGTATGGCTCATAATGAAAATTTGGATCATAAAATGAATAAACAATTGTCTACTTCATGATGCCAAAAACAGAGAGTTTAACTAGGTATTTGCTTTGTTCCATCACATTTCAGAAGCTGAATAATATTCAGTATCTGGCCTATTAGAGGTGAAAACCCTATTGCAAAAACTCTTCCCAAAGTATTAACAAAAAGCTGTATATAATATTTTGACACGAAAACAAGTAAACCCTATACAGGATGGTAATGGGTCCTTTTATATTTCCTAAAAATGTATGGATGAGGACCTAACCCCGAGCGGTAGGAATTATGGGACCATTGTGGTGTGTGCACACTGTCCCGCAACCTGATCTGAACAAAGATATTTTATCAATAGTCATAGCCATTATATGTGGACTTCAAGTAATTAATTCACCTCCATCATGAACGATAGAAAACCAGAGTCGAAAGGTTTAACTGTAGTCATTGAGTGTCAATAAACATCCTTATTTAAGGAGCATGAATGTCACATAGCAGCATCTTAAAAAGATGAGCAGGAGTTGAAAACAGGCAACAACAATACATATCAAACCTTCAAGAAGACAAATGCATTTGCCATATGATAACAAGAAAATGAACTTAGTCATGTTGTCAGCACAAGGATAAGCAGTGGCCGATCTTGAGAAAAAAAAAATACGGGGGGTCGAATAAATTTTTCATAAATTATCACCCCGTAAATTTTTATCATACTTTCAAATTTTCTAACTCTTGGTATTAAATCACTCTTGTTTAAACTCTCAAAAACGAATAAAATTGGAATTTTATAAGAAAAAAACCGATAAACTCATATATGGAGTTTTGAGAACTATATGGTACGGGGTACTAATTATGACCTTATGCTGATAAATTGTATTTTAAAGGGAAATAGACTTCCAAATTAATAAACGGCTACTCATTTAGAGTGTATAATAAATAAAACATTGCATATGGGCACAAAAAATGAACATAGTGGGAATTGAACCTAGGCCTTCATGATAGTAACTAAAGTTCCTAACCAACTATGACACATTAAACAAGTGATATAAGATCTAAGTAATTTATTTTTATTTTAAAAGACTACTTGGGCCGAATCTAATACAAACTTCTTAATTGGGCTGGGGGGCCGGACCCCCGCCCAGCCCAATGAAGATCCGCCCCTGAGGATAAGGTTGAATAAATAAAACTCCTTATGGGAACCCTTGAGGCATTGGAGTACTGTTGAAGTTCACCTAAATAACCTAATGCGTATAACAGGGCATAGGATGAGAACTCATAAGAATGAAGGCACTTAAATTGAAAAGAGTATAAACAATATGACCCAATCATCCAGAAAAAATTAAACATGAAATCAACAAAATCAAAATTTTAGGCCTGGTGTCTGATGCTAATAACGGATCGTTAAATGTTACTGCCATAAATATATGCCAAGTCACAAAAAAAAGTATGCACGCTAGTGGCCAATGTCCATAATCAAAAGCACCATAAATCAAATGATAAATGAAAGAGAAGGCGATAAAAATGAAAAATAAATAAGCAAAAGAAAAGGCCGTGGAGTGTAGTTAGCATATGGGTCAATAACGTAGAGATTTGTCTACTCATCAGTCAATCACATTTAAAAAAACAAATAAAAACATTGGACTAGCGGTACCTAAACATATCAAATGCCCTTTGAAGCTGAAATAAGAAAGTTACACCAAAGAACAAAAGAAACATGATCTAAGCCATGGAGCTACAACAACTAAGGTCTTATTAATTTAATATCCTTGTCTTCCATCTTGACAAAGGGTACAGGGTCACTTATCCACACGTAAGGAAGGCAGCAAGGCCGTCGAAGGACCTACATGTAATTTCTATTCACCCCTTAGCAGCTTAGCTGGCTAACCAGTTATTTTACTGGCTGTCTATGATATAATCCTACCAATAGTATCCTTGATGGAGATAGTTCCCAACCTTAGTTTACCCAACAAGTGATGGCAAAACAAAACAAAAAAGTTGCTTCACCAAAAAAAACATATGCAATGATGGCTAATAATATTGCCATATAACCACTATAGTCAATGCAAGTACAGTTAGCTCATATGAAGATGTTAAGAGAACCACCAAATAAAAAGAGAGCCCTACCATTGACCATGATGATAAAAACAGCATGCCAGAAGGGAGGTATATCTTTCGGAGGAAGCATAATCAATGGGTAGAGAAGGTCATCATTGCGGTACCACCAGTATACACCAACAATATGAAGGGTGAACAAAATGCAAATTCCAGTCAAAATAGGTATTTTTCTCTCATCCAGCATAAAGAGAACATCAATCAAATGAGAATGCATTCATTGAATGGCATAATATTATACTAGAATACAAGACACATAAATTAACTTGTTAGTGGCTACTGTGATGATCCAAGCAAAGAAAGACTCGAGCACCTTCAAAGCAGTTTGTTTACGGAGGATGTCATTTGACTTGAACATGAAAACAGCAATCCAAATTGTGACAAAGAAGCCTGTGTGTTTCCACAAGTAACAAAAATAATATAAGATAGCAGAGTCACACACTCAAGGAGTCAAGGTGTTACCATTGGGGACCATGTCCTACAACCACGATCAAGAGAAACAAAATAAGTATAACCAAATTAAACTTGTTGACACATGTTTTAGCAACCGAAGTTCCAAGAGTTCACATAGTTAATTTAAAGATCTTTGGTAAAATTACATGTTTTATCCTGAACCAAAGTTCCAAGAGTTCACATGGTTAACTTCAAGATGTTCACTGTGGAAAAAGTATTTCAACCATCACAGAAACATTAACATTTGAATTCTCCTACAAGAAGTCATGACTCATGCTCTTCAGACAGACATCAACAACTATTGAAGTATGACAACACTCAACAGCAACGAACACACACTGACAAAGGACCATCTAATTAATACTCCGTATCTCAAATGAAAGTACAAGAATTAAGAAAGAACAATAAATACTGCAAAGAAAATGATATACTGAAATAAACAGAACAAGTTGTGTCCAAAGTATATTACTCCGTACTAACCTAAACAAAATCCAATCAACCCACAATAGTTCAAGCCATCCCATAAAACATACTACCTTCACTATACCATTAACAGAAAACAAGACAATCTTGTTGCAAAAAAATAATTTCAAGGTACCAGGAAAAGTAGAAGAAATGATGTACCCTGCAAATGCTGGCGTATAAAGACGATGAGCAACAGCAATGAGAAAGGCAAAACCTGCTCAATCCACCTAGCAGCCTGCTGAATATCATACCTCTGGTATGCACTATCCCGATTACCTGACCCGCTACCATCAGCAGCCTCAGTATCACCACTAGAACTTGGAAGCCCGTCTCTCGCAGCAACCGCCACCCCTGTCCCCCTCTCACCCCTCCCCTCATCCTGCCCCACCCCCGTCACTGCACTCTCACCCCCACAATTCTGATCTAAGTTTGACGAATCCCCCTCTGACGACCCAATGATCCTAATGGAAACCTCACCGCCATTGGATGTCGCGGCTGACTCCACAACCTGTGGCGTCGCCAGTGATGATGAAGCAGTTGTCAATGGCTCGGACTCATGATTAGTCGAGCGTGGCCGTAACAATCCCGAATATTCTAGAAGCGCAGAAATTGGAGAACGTATGAAATTGGAAGCCGATAGTGGAACTCGGTATCTTCTAGAAGAAGCTGATGAATTCCGCTCCCTGTTCCCCTCGGAATTCGAGCTTCCCCCTTCCATTCTTGAGGTCCTGAACCTAACCCTAAAAATCATCAAAAAAAAAAATACAAAATCAAACCCAAAATAATTAACTAATAATATAATAATATTAATAATAATGATGAGGAAGAAACCTGCGATAGGGAAGCTCCGTAGAAATGGAGGTACGGCGACGATGGCGTCTAGGGAAGAATATTCCAGAAGGAATCGTCGTCGGTCTTGAATTAAAGTATCTGTATTAATTCCTTTCTTCGTCGACATTATTGATTATCAATGGAATAAACCATTAATAATGGTTCGAGAAAAAACCATTAGAGCGTCAATGAATGGTACTCCTATTAATTAATTAGAGGAAGATTATGATTCAGGGTTTTATGGAGGAGGAAGAAGAGGAGGAGGGATGCTGACTTACCTGAGGAAAAGGATGATGAACAAGAAATGGGGATTTTCTTTTTCCTAATTTTTGCACTCTATTTCGTACCAGAAATAATTACGCTTTCCATTATACCCAATTTTCAATGAAAGTAAGAAATGTCACGTACTCACACGGCAAATGGCTTCCTCGTACGTAATATAATACTTTCTCCCTTCCATTCAATCCTTGACACGGGAGTTTCACAACTTTCAAGAAAAATGATAAAAGTAAGGGTATTATTGTTAAATCAAATGATTTTATGGGTCCACCAAACTTAAAATAAGGAAAAAGTAGTGGCATTTTGTGTAAATAGAGTAAGGATATAAGGATTATAAAGTAAAGTGTTTTGCCAAAAAGGGAATGTAAAGAATTGATTGAATTGTCCATTTATAGTAAGTGTAAAGAATTGAATGGATGGGAGGGACTAATAAAAAGAGAGTTATTTAATATCAATAATACTTATTGGACGTATTTCAATAATAATATCAATTACAGTTAATCCCAAAATAATACATTGAATTGAAGTATTCTAATGATAATGGTACAGTGGACTGGTCCACCTCCCCTTAAGCGTCTCATCTAATTCTTACTATCATCATTACCATTTACTTCACTCTCCATTTCACAAAACTTAGTGGACAGTTTATTAAAACATAAACATAAACTCCTAAATTGGACCTAGAAACCATAATCGAAACACTAATCGAATAAATATAAACCCAGAAAATAAACCTAATCAAAACAAAACTCCAAATTGTCGAAGTTTGCAGAAAGATAAAATAGTATTTAATTGACCAAGTGAATTGTGCTAAAATTGGAAATTAGAAGCGAATCAAGTCCCGAATTGGACCTAGAAATAATAATCGAAACGGTAATCGAATAAATACGAACCCAGAAAAAAAAAACCTAATTGAAACCAAAACCCCAAATTTGTACAAAATAAAACAAATTAGCAATGCTTAAAATCGAAAAGAGAGTACCTGGGAGTTGAAGGAGACAGAAAATCAGAGATGGGGCAATAATTAATTTCGATGGTTTGATTGATTTTCACATTGGATAATGTTCCGTATGTTTTTTTTAATTAATGAAATTTATCTCTTGATGGAGAGTCCATTATTAGATTTAATGAGGAGAGGAGGGTAATGGAAATCAAGACTTTTTAAAAATTTTTGCAGAGTTGCCATTGAAGACAAGGATTTAAGTAGAATGGAGATGAAGAAATAGGGTAAGTGGGTGTGGATTGAATAGATTGAAGTAGCAGGTTATTTTTCAGAAAGGTTAACAAATGCAATTGTACCATTACCATTAGAATACTCCAATTCGATGTATTATTCTGGGATTAACTGTAATTAGTATTATTATTGGAATAAGTTCAATAGTCAGTATTATTGCTATTAAATAACCCTAAAAAGAATAGTAATTATTGTGTACAACAGTTATATTATGCAACAATAGTAAAAACGTGTAATTTATACTGTACGAGTAATAAAAAGTGATCGTTTTTACGTGAGTTAGCTACCACTTTCATATGCATAGTTACCACTTTTTCATATTAACTAGTGCAAAACCCGTGCCTACGCGGCTACGCACGGTCTTTTAATTAAATTTTGTGTATACAAATAATTTATTGGCTTACAAATAATATTAGATGTATTTTTTATTTTATTTTTTACCTATTCTATGTTTGGAAAAAAAGTATTTTTAATTTTAAATTACATTCGACATTATTGTTCTTATTATATTTATTAATTAGTCTACCTATATTAGAAAAGACTACGCAGAATTTTGTAGATTTAACGTTATTTGTTTCTTAATTTTAGGAGATTATAATAAGATATGGCATCTTTAAATTAGGAAATACATATGTCAAATTTCGAGTTGACTCGTAAACTTACCCGTTTTTTTAAGTTCAAGAAACAATACCCTTAAATTTTGACCCGCGACCCGTTTGGCTCGAACCCGAAATGATATACTCCTTCCGAGTTCCCATGATTGACCAATTTGCTTTTCGGGTGAAAATAAGAAAGGAAAAATAAGTGGTTTAAAAAAGGAGGAAGAGAGAGAAATGAGTGAGTAAATGTTAAACTCATATTTACAGCCTAAAATGAAAAGTGGGTAAAAAATCAAACTCAGCCTAAAAAGGGATTCGCATTAATGATAGAAACTCAGAGAGAATATTAATTTAGGATCAAACCCAACCTGAACTGGTCGATCCGTCGAGTAATGATGTGTCATTAAAATTAGGAAAAATTATAAATTATTATTATTCGTATTTTACAAATTACCGTATTTTGATTTTTACAAATTACCACCTACACTTTGCCATATTTTATTGGCTTACAAATAATATTAGATGTATTTTTTATTTTATTTTTTACCTATTCTATGTCTGGAAAAAAGTATTTTTAATTTTAAATCACATTCGACATTATTATTCTTATTATATTTATTAATTAGTCTACCTATATTAGAAAAGACTACGCAGAACTTTGTAGATTTAGCGTAAAGTATTTTTAGGTAATTTATTTGTTTCTTAATTTTAGGAGATTATAATAAGATATGGCATCTTTAAATTAGGAAATACATATGTCAAATTTCGAGTTGACTCGTAAACTTACCCGTTTTTTTAAGTTCAAGAAACAATACCCTTAAATTTTGACCCGCGACCCGTTTGGCTCGAACCCGAAATGATATACTCCTTCCGAGTTCCCATGATTGACCAATTTGCTTTTCGGGTGAAAATAAGAAAGGAAAAATAAGTGGTTTAAAAAAGGAGGAAGAGAGAGAAATGAGTGAGTAAATGTTAAACTCATATTTACAGCCTAAAATGAAAAGTGGGTAAAAAATCAAACTCAGCCTAAAAAGGGATTCGCATTAATGATAGAAACTCAGAGAGAATATTAATTTAGGATCAAACCCAACCTGAACTGGTCGATCCGTCGAGTAATGATGTGTCATTAAAATTAGGAAAAATTATAAATTATTATTATTCGTATTTTACAAATTACCGTATTTTGATTTTTACAAATTACCACCTACACTTTGCCATATTTTATTGGCTTACAAATAATATTAGATGTATTTTTTATTTTATTTTTTACCTATTCTATGTCTGGAAAAAAGTATTTTTAATTTTAAATCACATTCGACATTATTATTCTTATTATATTTATTAATTAGTCTACCTATATTAGAAAAGACTACGCAGAACTTTGTAGATTTAGCGTAAAGTATTTTTAGGTAATTTATTTGTTTCTTAATTTTAGGAGATTATAATAAGATATGGCATCTTTAAATTAGGAAATACATATGTCAAATTTCGAGTTGACTCGTAAACTTACCCGTTTTTTTAAGTTCAAGAAACAATACCGATTGTTAGAATGTCCGAATCACCACCATATTTCATTCCGTTCTTCATTTTTTCTTAATTCCCGATTTTTTTAGTGAATTAACTTGTTGATGACCAAAATACCCTTTAACTTTATTTTATTCTAACGTTCACCCAATCTATCCTCTACCCTTTAAAAAGGGAGAGATGGGAGTTCCTGTAGCTTAGCTACAGTAGCAACAGTAAGCCCTAAAAAAAAGCATATAAATGTTGTGCTCTGCTGTCTCCCTCCATTTCTTCCTCCTTGCTTCTTTCTCTACTCTCCTTCCTCGTTTGTCTCTCTAATCGTCCTTATTTTTTGCTCCCCTTTTTCGTTTCTTTTTTTTTGCTGATCTTGCTTACTCCCCTTTCGTCTCAGGTGGTCGGATCGTCCTTCGGGGAATCGCAAAGTTTGATTTTTTTGGGTTTGGGATGATCCAGGTATTATTTGATTTGTTTGCTGTTTTTTTAGGGTTTCTGATTGTTGGGTTTTTCTGTGCTGGGCATCGATCAGTTTTTTTGTTTTGATTCTGGGATTTTGTGACATCCAACGTACCCAGTAAATTTCCCATCTTCTCTGTCTCCCTTTCTTCTTCTTCTTCCATGCTAATTCTTGATTATTATTACGATTTATTTCCACTTTTATAATCGTTTAGTTAAAAATTTATGATCAAAGATTGGGTTTCATGCTGTGTTTCGTTGCGGATTTAGTATTTTCGATTAAAGTTTTGAACTTTCTGGGATTAGATGAAGTTCAATTGGATTTTGAACGGATTGCGCTTGTAGTTTGAATTGAGGTTTGATTAAAGTTTTAGGTTTATGGAAAATTAGATTGTATTTTGAGCAGATTGTTTCTGTAATTTGAATTGGGGTTTATGTTTATGAGAAGTTGAATTGAATTTGGAGCAGATTATGTTAGTCGGTTGAATTGGGAGCTGTCGTGTCCAACACGACCATTTTGTGCAAAAAAAATCAATCTTTTGGTCCAAATTGAGTACCAAAGTGTCGTGTTGCGTGTGCAGATACGTGAGGGGAGTCGACAATCATCATGACGAGGTTAACGCTCGATTTTGCAACAATGCAAAAGGAGAACATCCCGGCTGTTTCAGCAGACGTGATGTTCCTGTCGAGTAGGTTTCCTAATTACAAGATAGGATCCGATAACCAGGTGTTGGAGTTGAAGGACAATATGAAGACGTTTTCGATGAAGGAAATCGTTGCCAAGGAGACTGCAATGTTGTTGGAACAACAGAAACGATTATCAGTTCGTGATCTTGCCCATAAATTCGAGAAAGGCCTTGCCGCTGCTGCCAAATTATCCGTTGAGGTGCCCTAAAAACTTACTATTATTAACGCTTTGAACCTAATTTTGCGTTTGAACTGTTTTTTTATTTATTTTATTTTTAATTATTATTATTATTATTTTATTGTATTGCCCGCCTTCCAATTAGAAGATGGTCTTCGTGTGCAGGATAAACTGAAGGAGGCGGCTTCGTTAGAGAAACACGTTCTTCTGAAGAACCTTAGAGACGCTTTGGAAGCCTTGAGGGGTCGTGTGACGGGTAAAAACAAGGATGCTGTCGAAACAGCCGTTTCTATGGTACACCCGTATTTCGTCATACAATATAATTTTCCTGTATTCGTTCTTTTTACTCTGCACGTTCTTTTATAGTATCGGAAAAACAGCATGAACATCCGTATACTTAGTTGGCTCGACGTTTTATCCCTTGTTTTTGTGTTTTTTACTCTGCATGTTCTTTTACAGTATCAGTAAAAACAGCATGAAAATCATACAGTATAATTTTCCTGTCTCCGTTTTTTTTTTACTCTGCACGTTCTTTTACAGTATCGGAAAAACAGCATGAACATCTGTATACTTAGTTGGCTCGACGCTTTATCCCTTTTTTTACTCTTCGTGTTCTTTTATAGTATCAGTAAAACGGCATGAACATTCTGTATATACTTAGTTGGCTCGACGTTTTATCCCTTGTTTCTGTGTTTTTTTTACTCTGCATGTTCTTTTACAGTATCAGTAAAACAGCATGAACATCTGTACACCCGTGTTTCTGTGATTTTTTTACTCTGCATGTTCTTTTTACAGTATCAGTAAAAACAGCATGAACATCCGTATACTTATTTGGCTCGACATTTTTTTGTGTCGACTTAGGTTGAAGCTTTAGCAGTTCAGTTAGCGAAAAGGGAAGGCGAGTTGCTTCACGAGAAGGAAGAAGTGAAACGGCTAGCCAACTTTTTGAAACAGGTACTCTTACGTGCAGACTGTAAAACTGTGAATCAATGCTTACTGTAATGCATTTTTTCACTGTTTTTTTGGTTTTACTAAAAATATCGTTCCTTGCGCTTGATTAGGCTTCGGAGGAAGCAAAAAAGCTCGACGAGGAAGAAAGATCCAATGCTCGTGCTGAGATAGAGAATACGAGAGCAGCAGTACAACGCGTGGAAGAAGCCATACAGGAACATGAACAAATGGCCAGAGTTTCAGGAGAACAAGTTCGTGTTCACCCTTTTTCTACTGGTTTACATCTTTTATGACTTGGATACTTAAATCTTCGGATTTGGCTATTTCGCGCAAATTTTTCATTTTTCATGTTAGTCGACCCCAAATCTTCAACTGCTTATCGTTTCTTCAGGACTATGAAGACTTAATAAAGGAAGTTCAAGAGGCTCGACGCATAAAGATGCTTCATCAACCTAGCAAGGTAAAAAATCTAACCCATCTCGACATCAATATTTCTCGATTTTTTAGTAATAAATCCTTGGAACGAAATTTCAGTGTCGAGCAACCCTCGCAGGTTATGGACATGGAATATGAACTTCGAGCATTAAGAACTCAATTTCTCGAGAAAACATCACGGTCCGTTCAATTACAAAAGGAGGTACTCCTGTCTGACACTTAGACACTCAAACTCGTCATTTTACGCCAAAATATGCAGAATTGAGTATTCGTTTTCTTGCAGTTGGCGATGAATAAAACAAGCGAGGATCATTTATACGAAATGATCGGCCAAGAATTATTGGGTTCGTGTTTGATGGTCCAAAAATGTTTCGATGAAGCCGTAGATCTATCCAAGTGCCTTATTCAGTGGTACCGGGTTGCGTCCGATACCCACAAAAAAGAACTTATTTCCGGTATAAATTCACTGACTAATTTCATAATTTGTCGAAAAATGAATTTTTTTTTTCGAATTTGTTGGAAAAAGACGACATTATTTTTTTTCTCATATTTTATATTTTTTATTCGTATTTAGGGGCCACGAAACCAGCTTATGCTCCTGAACCTTTTGACAATTAGCCTCAATAAGTGTCAACAGTTTCTGTTGTAAATCTTTCTGATTCCCGTTGTCGTACAGATGGATCAATTGTTGCGTGTGTTGATGTCCTACAGTTGACTCATGCTGCCATTTCCATGGTATCTATCTCCTGATTTGCTATTTTCAATCGTTACATGTTCGTTCTGATGACAATGTCTGTACTACCATGTTGGTTAATGCTTAGCCTGAGGGCTGGCGAAAGTCCACGCAGGGATGCAATCCACATGTGACTGTTTCTTGTTTTAACAAGTTTTCGGAAAAAGGGTAGTATACTAGAATGTGTCCTTCGTTTTTAAGACCTGTGTAGAAGCCGTTCCCATATTTGAACCAAATAGAAAACTTGAACTTGCTCTTTGATTTTGTCAATTCCTGTTATCATTCGATCACACTTCAGGAATCTTTTTATCGCTTATTTGTAGGTTGAGAGTAGCTCCGGAGCTATGAATGAAATGGCTACTACAATGATGCAGAAGTTTTGGGATTCAGCCCTTGCATTGGAAGCACCTGAAGATACCGATTCTCATAGGTATACATTCATCTGGTTTCTGCCTTCAGGTTCTGATTAGCAATTAGCTTTGTGTATTCATCCACCACGCTACTGTGTACAGTGAAATGTCGACTGCTTTAATGAATTCTGAAGGACCAGAAGGAAAATATCCATCTTTCAATCTTCGAACTTCATTTTCATTTAAATTTAAGGGCCTCAACGGAAGTGTTCATCGTTTTAACTTTGGTAAGTTTAATGCTGAATAGAGTTGTCCTACAGCCACGATTGTTAAGCTGATACCAACGATTTTCCGTTTTTCTTCAGGAGCCGAGAGTTTGGATGAGCTGATCGCTGCTGTTGTGCAAAGAATAGGATCAAGCGAGAATGCCAGTCGTCCCAAACTTTTTGTGAGTTTGTATTCATATTCCCTCAATCAATATCTTGTAGGTGTATGATATGTTACCTGAGAATGATTTTTCTTTGGAGTGCAGTATGAAGATGATGAAAGTGATAAAGTGTTGCTCATCTGTGGACTGTGGTGCTGATCTCATTGGTGCTGTGCTTCATGCTAGATCAGTAGGACAAAAGGTACAAAATTTTGCTGATCATGCAATCTTGATTTCCTGTTTTAACTTTTCGACATTATTTGCTCGAGTCATCTATTCCCGTAGCATCTTCCTCTCGTATTTGCAATCTCCAACTTCCTCTCGTAGCATCTTCCTGATTTTTTTCAATGTTATGATCCTGTTGTTGGTTGTTTCTCCATTTTTGCGAGGGAGATTGTGTGGATTATTCACCAATTTTTGCTTCTGTTTCCTGTAATTCTTTTTTTTTTGTGAAATGGTTTGGAGCACCCTTAACAATTCGAGAATGCCAACTTATGTACCCGATGAAATATCATTGTTGTTGTTATGTCATAGAGGCTCACAGCCTCACAGGCTACCCTTTTGTTGTCATCATCAACCTCTTTGAAACAGTTGTGTTAACCAACTTGACCCACTTGTCTAACATGAGTAGATTCGGCTTCCTTTCGGTCTTCGTGCTTCCAACATAATTGCCTTTTAGGAACTTCACAATAGATATACTAAAGGGCTAAAAAATACTAGCCTTTATTGACTCTTGAACTCATATGCGAGGTCTTTTAAACTTCGTCATGACATTACATTAGTAATGTAAAAACGGTAATGAAAAGCAAAGGTATAGCATATAGAGAGAGAGAGACTTTTTTGCACAAGTTGAAAAATGGCAACGCGCTTTCAAAATATGAATCCTCGTCTGATGATACTTTTTTTGATATAATATTATGTAATACCGACAATGAAATTTTCGTCTTTTATATATATTTTTTAATGTTTTAGATATTGTCGATGTTTTCTTATTAGTGCTCCCCTATACTCAAATCCTGCGGCTGCTCCTGATTGTGCCTAGAGCAAGACATAAAAAGGTGAGTTATTGTTCGCATTTTTGTTTTCTGTTTTACTGGATTTTTTGTGGGTTATATGTAATTCTTGTGTGATCTTGGTAGGTGGGTCTTACGCGTATGGATGCTGCAATTGATGCTATGAAACCAATGGGCTATTCTCCTGAATTTGTTCGTCGCAAAGTCAGGGATTTGTTGAATGTATGTGCTATCTGATTCTTGAAATTTTTGTGTCTTTTTGCATTTGTTCTTGGAAATTTGTACCTTGCCCTCTGAGGTGTATGGTGATGAAGGTTGGGCTTTCATTGAAGAGGCTGCTTATAGCCTTCTTATTGAATATATTCTTGAAGACGGAAATGACGGCCAATGCGAACAAGGAGAACCTTCTGCCAAGGTATCTGATTTCCACTGTTTTAATGTTGTACTTGTTGTGTGTGGTTAGAAAGGGGCTGCCACCATACCAGTTTGTGCTCTGCTAATATACATCTAAATATATGCAGTCGCGCCCTTAAACATTTGAGGTCCCAAATGGCTGTTATATACTCATATGTTGTTAGGGGTTAATGCTCATGCTTGTAGTCGTTGGTGTTGTTGTTGGTTGTGGTGGTGTTCAATTGCTCTTGTAATAGGCAATGAAGAATTTGCAGTTAATTTGATCCTTTATTGAACTGAACTCAGGTTTTCGTGCATTTGCTGTTCTTTGTTTTGGAATACTATTTTGCTGGTCTTTGGGTATGTTTTTTTTACCATTTCGTGCTGTTAAGTATTTATGGCATTTGGCTACATCGTTTTCATGGGCTTTATTGGCAGTCGGGTACTACATGAGTTCGGTTTTAGTTTCTGTTGTGAATCGGATTAATGGATTGTCGTGAATTGGATTACTGGACCCGCAACTACTTCTATCGATTTGAATCGATTGGATCTGGACAGTATGTTGTCTGTGCTTGGTGAAGGGAGGAGAGTGGGGAAAGATGCTGAAACAGTTGTGTAGGTCCTCGAGTTCTCGTGTTTCTTGAAGAAGCGGAAGCTAGAAGACTTACCTGAGTTTTGCGTCGATTTTTCGTCGATCTTTGTGAGGTAGATTTCCCTTGTCTTGGTTTCGTTTTTATTTCCCTTTAGGTAGATTGTCCTCGTCTTGCCTTCGTGTTCATTTTTTTCCTTTTCCTCGTCTTGCCTTCGTTCTTTGTTTTTTTTTTGGATATAGAAGAAGATGATCACGAAGACGGTGATGACAACGAAGATGAAGAAGATGATGAAGAGGAAGACGAGGATGAAGATGATGATGACGACGACGATGAAGAGGAGGGAGCCAAGATTAAGGAGAAGGTAGTCATACTTCAATTTACATTAGCATACTTCAATTTAAGGAGTCAAATCAAATTTGACCAATGAGGTGATTATACAACCAGTTGTACATAACTCTGTGTAAAATTGCATTTGTGATTTTTGTTGTAAGTTTTATGAGCTTTAATTTAAAGTTTTCTAGCTAGAGCACATGATTGTTTTGCTCAAAAACTTTCAGCTCAACTCTAAGCTCAGAAAGTATACATGCACGCTCAGTCGGTTGATTGTACATACAAGTGGTGGTAGAATACTATTTTCTAAATTTGACAGGTCTAAACTGAGTCCCCACTAATCAAGTATATACCATTGTTAACAGTCGTTTTTAGATTTCCTTGTGCAGGCATCAGCTGGGTCTAAGGTGTCTGCACAAAAGCTCGGCAAAGAAGGTGAGCAGCTTGGGAATGGTGGAAGATGGGGACCGACAACACTTACCCCCGTTGCCCTTTATGGCGTAAGAAAAGCGCAGATGCGATTATTCCACATCGTTATAACATCACAAAAAATTATATTTTATTTTTATTTTTTAATTCCATCCTATGTAAAATTACTTTCTAATTTTCGAGAAAATTTTGGATGACAAGTTCAATAAAATGGTCCAAAGTTAGAGCACCCACTCATTTTCAGGATTAATATTCTGAGGATTACAATAAGAAAATTAAAGTAGTAGCTTGAGATTCCTATCCAAAACACATTAAATTACTAATTTCATGTTGACAAAACACAAACGATTGATTTTTTTTTTCCACGGTGTCCGTCTTAAAAATATAATCGGTTAAGTAACATTTAGCTGTGTTTAGATTGACAAGCATTTTTGCAAAAGTTGAGACTTATATATCTGTTCTAAAGTTTATACCCGAATTTCGAAACCTAAAAGTGACAATAATTTCATGGACCCAAGACTGCTGGTAGACCACGGCTATGTGAAGCCATACCTGTTCTGAGAACTACATAACAGCAAATTCCAATTAAAGAAATAACTTAATCAATAAAATTTACTCCAATACATCACTTTGATAAACGCTGGCATCAAGCCGAACCCAAGAATCTCAAATTTTAAGCTAAAATATTCAATCGGGATTATCAATCTATTCAGTTTCAATCAGGATGATCAATCAACTCAGTTTCAATCGGGACGATCAATCTACGTTACCATAATTATATGCAAACAAGTCATATTTAAGTATTGATCTTAAGTAAGAGGAAGAGGAGAATAAGAGAAAGGGGAAAGAGAAGGAAATGTGGTGGAAGCAGTGCAAGAGAAAAAGGGAGGAGAAGGGAATGTGGTGAAGATGGTGCAAGGAGAAAACCGATTTTAGTAGACGGGGAACGAGAAACATGAAAAGAAAGAAGAGGAGGGAATGTGGAGGAGGTGAGATGTATTGAAGTAACGGCATTAAAGTTCGGTAAAATAGATCAAACCAATGAGAGTCATAATGAGAGGCGACAAGGAAGGATGGTGAGGGGAAGGGAATGAGAATGGGATATAGTGGAGGTGGAGGAACACGAGAATTGTTCTTAGTAGATTAAATTAAAAGGGAGGGATATCGAAGAGGATGACCAATATGAGAGAGAGGAGGAAGAATAAAGGGACTACGTGGTATAATTGCACCTTGTTCAGGTCATTGTGTTTTTGGTGATTAAATTAGAGGAAGTGTGCTAAATTTGAAAAGTCGCTTGTCGTTGATGATGAGGAGGTCAGGGGAAGATCAGGTGTGAGAGGACGAAGAGAAGGAAAATGACCTTAGGAAATAAAAAGAGAAGTACAGAGAGAAGGGAGACATTAGGGGAAGGAACGAAGGAAGGGGAACTGGAGAAGTGAGTGTAGAGGAGTAGCACTTATCTAAGTAGATGAGGAAAAGAGGAATACGAAGAGAAGAAGATAAAGGGGAAGAAGGGGAGAAGAAGGAAAGGGTAAGAGATGACAAAAGTAGGTTATATTTAAGAATTGATTTAGATGAGTATAACCGAGGAGAGTAAAAAGAAGGGGAAGGGGGCATATGGAGGACGAAGAGAAGGAAAATTGAATTTGGTATATAACAAAGAGACATAATGAGATGAGCAAAAACATCTGAAAAATCGATACCCTCACTGAATCAAATGTCAAAAGCAAGTTATATTTAAGAAACAATCTTTGTTGATGATGATAATGAGTTGAAGGAAAAGTAGGGGGAGGAAGAGGGGAAGCATTAGGGGGAGAAGGAGAGGGCGAAGATTGCGTGAGTAAATGAAGTTGAATGGATAACACACCCTCGTTGAAGTAGTTGACAAAAACAAATCAAATTTAAGGATAATATTAGACAATGAGGAGATGAAGGAGACTGAAATATGGGATATGCAGAAGTAACCTTAGTAGAAGAGAAAAAATTAAATGGAGGAGCAACCTTAGTTTAGGTTGTGCTTCCGACACGTGGGAAATGGCCAACTCTGTTGACCCGCACAAATTAAAATCAAAACGTGGCAAATTGATCGCTTTCCATGGTACTCCGTATTATTGTCTTGATCTAATTACTTCCATCATTTTGCAATTAATTCTTGAAAAAATAGATATTTCCATATTCCCTTTTAATTGTTTTAATTCTACAGAGGTTACATATATTCTTACTCTATAACAAACCAGAAGACCCGGTTAGCCTCAAAATGTGGCCGAGGTTCGTTGATACCATTACACTTGACTATATGAGCCTTCTATACGAAGTTTTTTTTTTGATAGAGTAGTTGAGTCCAGGAGGAAACAAGGATCTTCTTGTTAGGTTAAAATAATTTGTATCAAATAGGAGCAAGCTAATAAAAACAGAAAGTCATGGAAAATTTGTACATTACTTCCAGTAACATTACTTAAGTTCAAAAATAATTTTGACTATATAAAATACTTTGCATCAAAAAGGATTCACAGTTGAGTCCATACAGAATCATGTATTGTCTTTTATTTGTTTTGTTTTGTGATGCATTCTTCTTCAGGGTCACCATACTGTTTGACTATCTGTCTCTTCATTTATACAGACTTTTGGAGTATTTCTTAAGTTTATGATTTATGTCAAACAAAATACTAGACCTGTTTGCACGACAAGCGCAAATGACAGTTTGTCCATTAATTTGGAAATTTGGGCAACACTGGATAGATGACAAACTACGTCAGCATCAAATGCTCTGTCGAATGAAGATATCATGGACAAGTTTGGTATTCTTAGGCTGCAAACAGGCGGTTCGGCTGTCTCTGCTTTTGCTTGGGAGCATTTTGTGATGAATACTATGTACTATACCCTGTTTCCCTGCCACCTCGGTGTCTTAATGTACTATCGTAGATTAGTATGTTCTCGGCGTAGGGTACGTTAATGACTCTGTCCCATCTTAGTTGCACAGTGATGATTATTTATATATGTACCTAATTTGTAGGGGTCACTCATCTTTTACCATACAAGCACACCTCGCGCTATACCTCCAGGAAACCAGCGCAGCGCCCTCGCGCAGTTCCCATAGCGGTCCCTGCAAGTCCGGTAACGGATTCTCACCTACCGACTAACGCCCTAGAAAGTGCGCGCATCGCGCGCGGTCTCGCTACTAGTCTATTTAAAAAATACCAAAACAAAAACTCCAAAAATCAATCAAAATGAAACAAAACAAAATCAATAAATCATAATCAAATTATGAATTAACATTAGGGAAATGAAAATACCCTTCAACTATGAGTTACGACACAGCAAAACACATGATCAAATTGCAAAGATCTGACACCAAAACTTGATCACCAATCGACATGAACAAAGATCTCTATGATCACCAAAATAAAACATACTCCATACAAGTTTTCCGGAACTCGGGTAGAAACAAGCAAGACAAATTTTTAGCAACGGTAAGGCAACAAGACTTGCTAGAGCTTTCAATGAGTCGTCCCCGATTTTAACACCGAATTTGTTGACAAGCTCAGCCAGCATCTCGTCCTTCTCAGGCGACCACGGTCCTCTAACCCTCGACTTCTGTCCCGTCATCTTCGGCGAATCGCCTTCTGCCGCCGTGATAGTCACTTCCTCGGCGGCGGCGGTGACATTGTTAGTGGCAGTAGCGGGGAGGGTTATTGGGTTAAGTCGTTAGGGTCTTCGTTAGTCATCACTGAGTTTTGATGATTAAATTTTTATTTCCGTAATGGTAATTCATAACCCTAACGTTAATTCATAAGTTGATCGTAATTTATTTACTTTTGAAGAAATTTGATTATGATTTGTTGATTTTGTTTTGTTTGATTTTGATTTTTGGGGTTTTGTTTAGGTGTTTTTAATCGTATACCCCCTCCGTTCCAATGAATTGTTTGTCTTTACTTTTGGCACCAAGGGAAAGAGAGCCAATCCTTTATTCTATAAAGTAGCAACATTTAGAGCCCTCACAATCACCCACGTCAGCACATCCTACATGGCACTGAGCTGTCACTGATGTGGCAGATGATGTGGCAGCTGTAAACTGACTCAATTGTGAAAAAACTACTGCAGTTGAACCTATATCAGCAGTTAATTAAAAATATGAGCATTTTTTTTAAAAAAAATTGTGGGCTTAGTGGGCTTATGCTACCAGTTACCACTAACTGCACATCCCCTAAAACTGCCTACATCTTCTCCTTTAAATAAAAAAAAAACTGCCTAAAACTCAATCACTTATCATTTACCCTCTTTCATTCAAATGAAACAACTCACTACGTTCATTTAAATTCAAATTTCAGATTTCAGAATCAATTACTCAAAATAATTTGCCAATAAAATCCAAGCAAAAAAACGTTTGAAAAAAAAATCAATACACGAAATTGAATTGGATTAGATACACATTATGTCATTTCAGTATGAGCCAATCCTGATCTCTAACATCAAGGAATCAACCAAGCTTGCACAGATCACTGCAAGGGTAATGCGAAAATGGGTAAAAACTCCACGAACTTCAGAAACCGACACGTCCAAGATTGGTCGGAAGCCTTTCATTTATGGTGTCAAACTCATCTTGGTGGATTCCACTATAAGTAAAAAAATTGACTACTTTAAACATTCAATGGTTAGTAAAAAATTAATCACTAATTTATTATTTCCGTCTCCTAGGGATCTACAATACAAGCTTCAATAAAACAAGTATTGGTGAAGTCATTTAACAATGGCTTCAAAGAGGGACAGATTTACAACATCTCCAAATTTTCTGTTTCATCTAATTCGGGGATCGAGAAAGCAACAACACACGAATGTAGGCTATGGCTAGAGTATAGCACGAAAGTGATGCAAGTGCATCCAGACCCAAATATTCCTATGTGTGTGTTCAATTTTTCAGAATATGGTGATATCATATTGGGAAAAGTGCCTATCAACCAGTACATAGGTAAACTTCCTTTCATTATAATCACGTTTTCAAAACCAATCAGTTCACTTTTACAGAATTTCTAAAACTCATAACTCTTTTACAAACGCAGATGTTATTGGAAAATTTGTGGATTACAACCCGCTACAAACATCACAACGGGGAGTTCATTGGAGGATAATCCATCTAGAGAACACAAGGTACAAAATAACCAATTTCTTTTACCGGATTCAACATTTTAGTTACGCTTATACTGACTAACCCGAGTGACAATAATGCAGAAAGGAACAAATTTCATGCACAATATTTGGAGATTGCGTTTCTTTCATCACGAATATCATCAACGACAACATTCACTTAGACAGACCAATATTGGTGCTCAGACATGTCAAACGAAATGAATATAAGGGTAAGAAGCACCGTTCAATACTTTAAAAATTCTGTCAATCAGCTATCAATGACTTAACCTAATACCATCAATATAACTTACAGTAGTAATTGCATGGTTAAGTAATTAATTTTAAATAACAGGGTCTTATCAATTTTTTATTTTTTATTTTTTATTTATTAAGTACTCTTTTTTATTTTGATAGGGTCTTATCAATTTCTAATTTTTAATAAACTTACAATAGTAATTGCATGGTTAAGTAATTAATCAGTTTATTCTATTCTTTATTATGGGGTAGAGTCTATTGGCTGCAAATAAAACACAATAAACGTTTTTTTCTTAAAAAAATAATCATAATGCCAATCACTTCCACATTTAAAGAACAGGATCTGATCAAATTTTTATTTTTTATTTATTAAGTACTTTTTTTTATTTTGATAGGGTCTTATCAATTTCTAATTTTTAATGAACTTACAATAGAAATTGCATGGTCAAATAATTAATTAATTTATTTCTAAGTTTTTGATTTTGATAGGGTCTTATCAACCCATAACTTAGAATCAAAAACCTTCTGATGACCCCATCCAAAAGTATTACTCAAACATTTAGGAGGTAAAGTTTGTAAACCACTTACGCCCTTTGTCTTCTTTAGTAAATTCTTCAGGCCAAAATATGCTTTCTTCAGCTCACTATGTTCAGGATCTAGGCGGAGTCCTTTTTGGTAATGTCTGGCTTAATAGAAAGAAAGACCATCAAAATACTTGCGCAATTTTCTACATTCTGTGACATGGAAAGCAAAATCACCAAACAAACCAAATTGCAACTCTCTTTTATTTTGATAAAAAAATATTCAAAAAATAATTTTTATGTAGTTTCAATCATTCTCATTTTTTAAGTGGTTTACACAAATTAAACGTCAAAGAAATGTACTAAAATATCGGATACCCAACTCACATCCTAACAAGTGTCAAACAGCTATATTTTACAGTAACTAACTTACCCTAATACTTTCAATACAGGTGACAATAGCATCATGACTAGAGATGCAACAGTCATTCTTGCAAATCCAAAGATTAAAGAGGTGACAACATTTAAAAACATGTAAGCACTAAAGCAAAGCTACACTACAATATTATATTGGTTTTATTTATATGATCCACAGTGATATCTTTTAAACACAATGCAGTTACCCTAAAAGTGATGGCCTAGATCGCTGGAAACCAGAAGTTACTTTGCCAAATCCATTCCACCATAACATCCTTTCAGGAACGAAATGCAAAACACTTAAGCAAATAAAAAATAACACATTGGTATGGCATTTATCCCCTGAATATAAATTTTACTTTTTGCCAAGTTACGGTAACTAATAACAATTTCTATGTAGTCGGGCACATTTGTCACACTCGCGACAATATATGAAATGGACACAACAAGAGATTGGTATTTCTATTCGTGTGAGGAGTGTCGTTCTAAGATGTCACAAAAGGAAGAATGGATGTGGTACTGTCAGAAAAAAAATTGCAAACGTTTTGATGTGGCTACACAAGAGCCTACTGTCAGGTTAGTGCATATCAAACCTACAAAACCTAAGTACCATCTGCATGACCTATTAAAATTGATTATTATTTAATATGACCAGGTACCAGGTTAGGTTTACTATCTTTGACGATGAATGTGAGTTTGCTGAAGTCATAATCTGGAATGAAGGAATGACTAACCTATTGGGAAAGACAGCAAGACAATTACTCAATGAAACAATGGTATAAAATCTGAAACAACTATTTCTATGTACTCTATTTATTTAATTACTGTCCATAATTATTCACATTGAGAGTGTAGGGAACAAGCCCAACAGGACTGCCACCCACATAGTTCGGAAACATTATTGAAAAGGAGTATTTGTTTAAGATTCGAGTGACCCAAACATACAACATACAGCAGAAATCAACATGCTACGCAGTCATGGATATGAGTGCTGAAGAAACAAAAAAATCAGAATGGAGAGAAGTAATCGCAGGGTCGAAAGTGAGTACTACCTTTTCTAACCACCATGAGAATGACTGATAATGCCATTTTTATTTTGTTCTCACGCAAATTTATAATAGGGTACATGTGTGGAGTCCATTGTTAAGGAGTCAACAATCAGTGTGAAGGAGTCCATTGGCGAAAGCAGTAAAGGAACTGGAAATTCAAAACCTGCAGCAGAGGTAGGGAATGAAGAAACAAAGTTACCATCGTGCACACAAAACGAGGAACCTGTGGAAAAATCGTCTGAGATATCAGACGACAACAAAGACAAGGGAACAGACCAAGAACCCAAAAGGAGAAAAGTGCTGTTCACCGACTGATAATGCCATTTTCTTAAAAATGTCAAGACTTAATTTACCCGCTAGACAATTTACCGTTTTGAATTTGTTTAGCTGCCAGTCAATTGCGCTTTATTTACTGTTTTGACTTATTGCGTATTTCGGATTTTTAGAAGATCATTTACTAGACAAATTTAATGATTTGGTTACCCCATTTAAAAGACAAACAGTTTTTTAGAGTAGGTTCGTTTCTCTCAGGCATTGAATTTTATCATCAATGACCACAGATGCGTCACTATCCAACAGAAGCGACACAGGGATATGTAAAGCAGCCACTACAATTAGAGGTCAGAATGATTTCGGCATTCGTCTCTCTAAGAGCATCATACTTTGAACCCATGAGTCGTGACTAAAGGATAGTTAGGCATACTATTTTCACATGACTTTAGTGTTCAAATCTTATGCTCATTACTGAGAAACATGAACATACATTATACTTACCCATTGCATATTATAGTTGATCGTCCCACCCAATAAACGCTTCAATTAGGAGAGGGAACGTGGTCAATTAATAGATACAAGGCCACCATCTCCTAAGAGCATTATAGGTGATGTTATCACCAAATAAACACTTCAATTAGGAGAGGGGACGTGCTCAATTAACCGAAACAAAATCCCCAGTTCCTAAGAGCATATTATTGTTGGTGCGCCGACCTCATAAATGCTTCTTTTAAGAGGGAGGACGCGGTGACTTAATCGAAACAAAGCAAAAGATGACCACGGCAAACAGCATATGAAACTAATGACACATGATCAAAAATTACAAACATATGAAAATAATAACACATGATAAAAAATTCCCTCTTCGTAGTTTGAGTTGTGAGGATCAACTCTTAGCTACCACCAAGCCAATCCTATAACACACATTAACATAAAACATGAATTAGTAAGAGTAAATGAAACATGATGCATAATTACGACACAAAACCAGGCTGACAGAGTTGACATGTATAACAAAAAATTGATTATTGTTATTGCTTAACTCATTATGACATTTGAGTTATTAGAATTATTAATTTACTAGATATTACAATAAGTAGTATACATATATTTATTATTTATTATTTATAATAACTAATTAACAAAATATTCAAAAAAGAACAAATCAAAACTGTTGCAAATCTAACATTTTAAATAACTAATTAATTAATTAACAAAACGATTAAAGATTCTTGATATAAATCCCACATTATATATTATATATTAATATATTATATTAACATAAATACTGATTTCTTGACCAGTATATCTGTATTCAACTACTGATTTTTTGACCAATATTTACTCAAACCAAAAAAATGCTGATTTTTTATAACAAGTATCTACTGTAACCAGCTGTAAATCCCACTTTGACAGCAGACAGAATCCACAAGTGTAACCAAAACTGACGCTGAGTTATTAGTATTTAATATTAAGTGAATATTTATTAAGTGAATAACAAACACATTTAAAAATAACTATTTAAGTGAAATTTATATGAAATTTAAAAGTGAATTTTATGTGACATGTGAAATACCTGCTAGAATTTTAAGTGAAATCTCACCGCCCACATTTTACGTTAATTAGATAATAAAATTGAAGTGGATAGTATATATCCACCTAGATATTAGTGAACAAAAACTAATCATTTATAGAGTCCTACGTCAACCTAAATTCAAATTCAAGTAGTATATATACCACCAACATATCAGATTTTACACCCACTTCAACCCATCTAGAATTTCAGAAACTCCAAAAAAAAATGTTAAATTCTGATACGTTTGACAAACTGTTGACGGATCCAACTACAGCATTCTTTGTTGGACTCAATGAATCGTTGTCAACAAATTTGGTTGAAGGAAGAATTCTATCAAGTTGGTATGGAAAGAGGATTCTTGGCCATGACTCTACAGTAGAGACATGTTCTCAGGAACTTTTATTAGCTGATAATAAGGTTGATATACTCACTTTTTCATGCTTACTATTTCAAATATTGAGTATGCTATGCTTTCTTTAAGTAAAGTTTCCTATTGGTATCACTCTACAATTTTAACTATTCATTATGAAAATATTATATTATGAAGATTGACGACTATTCAAACAACATGCAGGGTTGCGTAATTCAATGTACAATTCGCAAACGTGATCTAAAAAAGTTCAAAAATGTGTTTACTGAAGGCCTATGCTACAAAATTGGTAAGTTCAACATTGGTGACAACAAAGGGTTTGAAGTTGCTACTCCTCATAAATCAAAAATGTTGATTGACATGGACACTGAGGTAAAAAAATAGAGACACCGTTGCCACAATTCGGCTTTAATTTTGTGTCTATTAGAGATATTCTTGAAAAAGATTTAGAAGACCGCGAACTAATAGGTCAGCAATATTTTTATATCTAAATCTTAATTCAAATTTGTTGACCTTACAACACATTTAATACTCTAATTTTATTTAATTGATAATTTTTTTGTTGTTATGGCAGACTTTATAGCGGAAGTCATCGAGTATAGGGTGTTGTGGAAAATAAGTATTCCTTGCGTCTTCTTGACATTGGTCGACCAAAAGTATGATTTGTTTCCCAACACTAATATTGGATTGTAATCAACAATTTACCTATTTTATATTCCAATTTTTTAACTTGATTATTTTATTTTTCATGATTTTGATAAAAGTGGAGATAAAACAAGAGTGTGGTTGTGGGGAACTGATTTCATGAATCAATTGTCATCAATTGCAATTGATGACGGACACCATTCACGTAGGCCGATCTTGGCTTTCCAGTGTATAGGGTTCAAATTTACAAGTGAGTGGCTTAAATTTAATACCATTTAAACAATACAAAATAACTTATTCATTTTCATTTACAAATTTAATTTATTTATACAGGAGAAGACAGTGTACTTTGAAAAATTATTCTCGAAACAACGGCCGCAACTAAACTACACTTGGAACCAAATATACCTGAAGTCCATCACTATGACGGTACACAATGTGCACGAGATGTGTACCGTGTCAAGTGGAATAAACAAAGTGTGAATGACAATGAATCAGAATCAGAATAGCTACTGCATGCCCGCCAACAACATATTTAGTTTCTTCATTAAAGTCAATGATTTTGATTGGATTGTGGTTTTGTTTTCAGAATATTTTGTGTGCTGTTAATTTTTTTTTTTTTTGTGTGCTGTTAATTTTGTATTTTTTTGTTTTTTTAGGATTGTTGGACAACATTATGTTTTAAATGCAGGTGGAATTTTGTTATAAATCTATTGCTCTTATTTTACTTTAATTAAAAAACAAATTCCGTAAAATCTGATGTTAATTCAGAATGAAAAACATTTATTTGAAAAAAAATCTTATGTTAATTTAGAATGAAAAATATTTATTTGATAAGTATATACAAAGTTCAAAAAAATAATTGAGCTAGAATAAAGTATACAAATTAAAAACAGGGTTGATTTAAATAAAAATAAAGTTGATTTGGCTTGAAACAAATTTTGTACAAAATAAATAATTATAAATAATACTTTCAAAATTAATAAGTCAAAAGAAAGTATATAGTAACGAAAATTTATTGATTAGAGGAAAAGTTAAGAACTCATAAATGATATAGTAAATGAATCCTTTATGACAAAACATTATTATAAAAATAAAAATTTATAAATAGCATATTAAAATTAATAAGTTAAAAGAAAGTACATATAGTAACAAAAATAAATTAGCTGAATGTTTACACTATCTTTTAATTTATAAATAACAAATAACAAAAATAACAATTAACAAAAAAACCCTATAGAAAATTATTAGTAATAAAATAAATTAGCAGAATGTTTACGTGGTCCTTAGGCATTTATCTTTTTTTTGTGAAATTGTTTCTTATAGTTTAGTGTGATAATGATAATTACCATTAAAAGTGTACATAGTTAACATACCAAATTACTAAATAATTGATAAAACAAAATAGAATCACTAAGCTTTACAAATACAAAGGAAAAAAAATCAGAATTATCGAAAAAGAGAAATAGATAGAAGATAGAGAACTTAACTTTTAACTGTTGGCAACTACCCATGTTCACGCCACTTCCTCCACTAAGCCCTCCAATCATGACCATTACCACCATTACCCTCCAAAAATAACCAAACATATAGTGTTACAGCTCTTATATAAAGGATTAAAATTATAAGCACTACACAAATTATTAAGTTAAACACATCCATACAATCCAAAAAAAATTTCAGCCTGTCAACATGTCTTCAAAAAGAATTCAATGTCCTACCATCCTATCAAGCATATCAAAGTTGGTTGAAGTTAACAAGGTGAGTTACATTATGTTTCTTTTGAATCAAGTTATCCATTAATTTCAATAGTGAAACAAAGCTAATCAAATTTTCCATGTTCTAGACTGGAATTTACATAGTAGATGCAACCCTTAAGGAGATAGACACAACAAAGAAATGGTACCGCAACATATGCACAAGATGTGGAAGTAAAGTTGGACAGAAGAGTGACAATTTATGGTACTGTACAATGGAGTATTGCTACGGATCAGAATATGGATCATTAGAAAGAAATATAATGTCAGCAAACTAACTCTATAATCAATGGTACTTACCAACACAATTTCTTTATCATCTAACCACTTTCATTCATTATAGATAAAAGGTGAAATTTCTGATTGAAGACAAGAATGGTGATAAAGTACACATTAAAGCCACAGACAATGCAATGGAAGAAGTAATTGGATTACCGGCATCTGACAGTTTGGCAATGCTAAGAGAGGTATATTAAAAATAAAGCAGAAATTATATGTTTATGATACATGGTTACATTACAGTAGTGTAGACACCCACATTTTGACCGCCAGGTGTCTATAGCAGTTTCCGACAAACACCCGAGGATGATCGGACGCAAACATGCTTTAAATACTCAGAAACGGGCTCAAAATCATTGGCATTTGGCTTGGGCTCATTATGGAGTACATATCTCACAAAACCAACCTCAAAATCAGGCCCAGTGGGTCGTTTCGAGTCAAATAAGACTAATTTGGGTCGATTCCGACACCAGGGGTAAAACCGTCTTTTAACGACCGAGTCAAAACCCGGTCAAAGATTTTCCCGAGACACGTGAGTCAGCCGTGACACCTCACACGGCTGATTCATACTCCAATCCTACGAAAAATCAGCTTCACAAAATATTAAACAAATCCGTTTAAGGATGGAATTCGATCTCAAGTAGGAATCCTATCCGAAAACCGATTCAAACACCCGACCGAGTGCAAACACTCGGCCGAGCAGCACAAACCAGCCGTGTTTCTCTTGCTTCTTCGACAAGCAAGCGGAATTCTCATGCCTTTCAGCTTCTTACGTTTCCTATCTTAAACGGTAGTTCAAACTCTCCTAGCCAAGGTCGGGAACTCCCTATAAATAGCCCCTTGCACACACACTTTTGAAGACATCAAAAAAACATCATCAATTATCATTCATTATCTATCAAACACACACACAGATCTTCGATCTATATTCCTACACACATACATCAATTTCTACACTTAACAAAACCGATATTATACCCGAAGGAAACCGGCCCGATACCCGACACCCTTCACACGTCACACCAAACCGAGCCACCATAACTCACCGACATCCACTCGACGCTCTTGTGCCTAAGCCACGTCCCGATGAGCCCCGATCCGAGTAAACAGAAGCATGTAGGTTGAGGGTGTACCAAACCCGATTTCTCCTTTTCTTCTCTTCTCCTCCCCGTCCGTCTTATTTTTTTAAGGGTCGGTCGTCGCTTTTTTTTATTTTCTAATATCGATATTATTAAAAACTACTTTCATATATCGAACATTCTTAAAAATATGATATCGATTCTCTATAATCGAATATTGTATCAAGAAGAATTATATTTAAATCTCGACGATGTTAAAAGTCGTTACATATTTTTTCGTTCAAACTTCATTTTACAAAACTTTTTTAATTCATTCCGAATACTCGATATCGATTTCATAATCGAATATCGGGTACGACGAATATCGAAAACATAAAATCGAATACAAATTAATTCATATTTTGTACGCGATTTATCAAAATTAGCAATTTCGAACAGAAAAAATATAATCGGACAGACCCGTACGCGAGTCGCGCCACTCCCAGGCGACTCGCGCACGGGCCTAAAACCCGAGTCTTTTTCTAGCTTTTTCGTTCGTTTTATTTTATTATTCTACGAAACGATTTCTAAAATTTATATCTTTTCTAAAACTATTCCGAGTATTTGATATTGATTTCGTAGTCAATTATCGAATATAACGAATATCGAAAATATTAGATCGAGTACAAATTATGCAATATTTGTACGTGATTTAATAAAAGCATCGAACTTTCAAAAATCAGTCCCGAAAACAGACCGGGACGCGAGTCGCGCGCGTCCCGAGCGAGCCGCGCGACCGACTGAAAACGCGGCTCGTTTCTCGTTTTTTTATTATTTTTCGAACTTCGTTTTTTATACAAAACAACGTTTTTAGCAATATTTTTCAGATTTCGATTAATATTTATTTTCTCGATCTCGTATATTTATTTGCTATATTATTTTTTACAGATCGATACTAACTCGTTTGTTTATTTTGTAGCAAATTCACATCTTTTTCATCTTTTGTTTTATTATACTAAAACGAATCTCACATGTTAAATTCAACTTTGACGTTAAATCTTTCATGCATTAAACCGACTTAGCAACCCATTCAATTCCTCGCATGCTTAGGAAAACAATGTTTGCATATCATTCTTCGTATTACTAACGCGCGTATTAAAACATCATTCGATATCCTAGTAGAGGCCGCTAATGTGCGGGCGGGGTTGGGTGTTCTTAGTGAACTTCCCAACACGTACCCTCACCCCTTACTCAGAACCGTGGTTTCCGGATGTCCGAAACCATTGGCAACGAGAGTCATTCAATATACGATTAACCGCTCAAGTCGGCATCGGTATCGATATGCAAAGGGACGAGCCCAATAAGCTCTGACATTGGAACTGGGCCGTATTTTGTATACGGCCCACTACGACATAGAGTGGGCTCGAACGGTTCCGAATAACCATAAAATTCGGTGGCGACTCCAATTTCGATTTAAATTTCAATTTGACCATCTCATATGGAGATTCATTCGCCTCCCCAAACCCGCGCGTGGCCGCGTCGGGGTGGACCTATGTCATGTCCACAAGTAGTCAGTTTGACTTAAAACTTACATTTATATAAATATGACATAAGTTAACACAAGGGAAGTGCCATTTACTTTAATGAATCTATTAAGTAAGAAATTCATTATTGAATTGGAAGTTTCAAGATACTTCAATGTGGACATCGGGTTAAGGTGTTATAGGGCATTTCGCTTATGTGAAAAAGAAGCAGAAATAAGCAACAAAACGGACTCCAGCACAAATAAGGTAGAACATATCACAAAATTATCTTATGTAAATGTGGCATCAATTTAATAAAATAAAATTAACAATTGAAGTGTTTCATTAATAGGAACAAAGTACAATAACCACAACAGCATCAGAGATATCAACTAATCCAGAGTTGGTAAGTAAAATAGCTACTGATGAGTTAGGTTTACCTGACGAGAAGAATGCTGAAGTTACACCCATAAGCAAGCCTCCATATAAAAGAAATTATTTGGCAATTCAGGGTTCATGTGAGTAGAAAACATATGGATTAGAGGGGAAATCAGCAAGCAAGAATACTATGAAACGACAAAAGTAGACATCAACAGTCAAGACCTGTCTACAATTCAAAAGTTATTTATATTTTCCTTTAGTTTTATTTCATTTCAAAGACATTAACCGTTTTATTTACTTTGAGTATGTGTTTAGTTTGAAGAGACATGTTTTTATTTCAAGTGTATTTCATTCTGGATTTATTTTTACTGCATGTTTACTGAAATTTTTCAATATTCATTTGACACTCATTTCATTCTATGATGACTTAGACAATGAGTCTTATATGTTCATAAAGTAACATTCAACTGCTTCTACAATCATGATTATATGAACAGTCTAATTTATATTTATCATTCATTCTATAGTAACATTCAACTACTTCTACAATCAATCTATTTAAAAATATACGAGCAAAGTGATTAATCAAATTAACTATTCCCACAAAAACCCACGCATGTGAACACTTAATATCCCATAACCCATTATCCTATTTTTAAGGATGTGAGTATACACCTTTCACACTACCCACTACTCTTTATCTCCATTTATCACAATAATAAAGTATTCAAATTACCTATTTTAAAGGATGTTAGTACACACCATTCACACTATCCACTACTATTTAACCTCATTTATCAAGTGTATTCAGGTAAATTACAAGTGTTAAGTATTCAAATTCCATCAGATAATCAAAAGTAAAAAACATAAACTATCATCCATATTGTTTCCATGTAAATTACAAAGGATTATTTACATATTTATGATGGTCAAGAAAGATTCTTCAAGTTCAGGAACAAAGAAATCAGGCAAAAGAAGCAAACGGAGCGCACGGAGCAGTACGTATTTTATGATTAATTGTTTTTTATATGTTAATTTACTTTGATACATTTTAAAGCATATGAATCATGTTTTTGATAAGTTATGATAAAGAGTACATTATATAATAAATTATAAAGCATACACAAAATAAGAAACTGCTACATGTGATAGGAAAACATTAAAACAACCAGACTAATATTAGGATTTACTGTGATACATTTTAAAGCATATAGGTCATATTTTCCAGAAGTTATGATAAAAAGTACATTATATAATAAATTATAAAACATAGACAAAATAAAAAAGTAATACATGTGATAGGAAAACATTAAAACAACCAGACTAATATTAGAATTTAAAGTTCAGATAGTTATTTTCACCTTAGGATTTAAAGTTCAGATAGTTATTTTCACCTTATTAATTATCGTTTAACTGTTTAAAAGGAGTAAATATTCTTAACTTTTAAATTTTAAAATTCAAGAGGCTTAAAAAAGAAAGACTATGAGGTGATAATAAGTTTCAAAGAAATCTTTTAAATTCTGACATGAATCAGGTCAACTGTCACCTTGCCCGGGTCGGGTCAGGTTGACCGGGTCGCGGGTCAGGTCTTCGTATCAAAGTTCACTTATTAATAACCAATTTACTAATCCAGTTCACTTTTAAATTAATTTGTCATTCTATTTTTAGTAGATTAATTACATTATTAATAACAGGTAATGGTTAAAGTTCAATTATAATAAACCAATTAAAGCCCTAATCCAGTTCACTTTTAAACTAATTAGTCTGACTATTTTTAATAAATTAATTAAATTATTATATTGTTTAATTAATAATAGGTAATAGTTACATTATCTATTTAATTAGTTTCACTGATTTAATCTTTAGAATTAGTAAATCATCTGAATTCAAATCAATATGCAGAAAATCAAAAAATGAAAAATATTGTAAAAGATTTTAAATTTTTAAAAATTAAAACGAAAATATTAAAAAAAAATGTATAAAAAAAAAGTATAAACGAAAAATGTGTAAAAAAATAATATCAAAAATGAAAAAAAAAATAAACGAAAATTTCAAAAAAAAGAATAATAACAAAAATCGAAATAATCAAACGAACATATTTAAAAAAAATAATAATATCAAAAATTTACAAAAAACCGAAAAAATTAAAAAAAGTTAATATAAAAAAATTTAAAATGATTTATAAAATCAAAAATCATAAAAAATAATATCAAAAACCAAAATATAGTTTAAAACGAAAATATTAAAAAAAATGTATAAACGAAAATGTGTAAAAAAATAAGATCAAAAATGAAAAAAAAATAACGAAATTTTTTTAAAAAAAAATAACAAAAATCGAAATAATCAAACGAACATATTTAAAAAAATAATAATATCAAAAATTAATAAAAACACCGAAATTTTTTTAAAAAGTTAATATAAAAAAATTTAAAACGATTTATAAAATCAAAAATCAAAAAAAATAATATCAAAAACCAAAATATAGTTTAAAACGAAAATATTTTAAAAAAAAAGTATAAACGAAAATGTGTAAAAAAATAATACTGTATCAAAAATGAAAAAAAAATAAACGAAAATAAAAAAAAAATAACAAAAATCGAAATAATTAAACGAACATATTTAAAAAAATAATAATATCAAAAATTAAAAAAAACACCGAAAAAATAATACCACAGATTTACAGTAATTCATAATACAGATGTTTAAAACGAATTCATAATACCAATATTTAATAATTTTACAATAATAAAAAAAAACAAGATTTTTCAATATTATTTGTTATTATGCATGCATCAACACAGATTTACAGATTATGTATCAATCAATAGAGATTTAAAGATTATGTATATGCGTAAATCAAATAATATAAGAAATCAAGATTTCCCAATAAAAGAATAATAGATCTATATCATGCATGTATCCAGACTTATAATTAAAAGATTAAAAATCAATAATTTCATAATAATTAAAAAATCAGGATTCAAAATATCAGATTTCGAAACCTAAAATCAACATGCATGCAGATTTCTAACTATAATAAGAGATTAATAACATTCAGGGTGTTTTATAAAGTTATTATAACATTATAACTTATTTAAATCAAAATACAGAAAATTAAAAACGTGATTTTACTGTAAATATAATTGAATGGCGGAAGATATATACCTTTTTTCGACCCGAATTAGGAATAAAAACTCAGATCCACTATATATAAACCCAGATCCACCATATCGCCATTTTTGAGTTCTTGCTTGATTCTTAATTTTTTTGAACAAATGGACAATATTTTTCAATAAATGTTAGAGAGGAGGAAGGATCGTTGTAATGAAATGGCGAGAGGATAAGGGAGGTTGTAATAAAGTGGGAGGATGATGGTGGTAATGAAGAGGAGAGAGAGAGAGAGAGAGAGAGAGAGAGAGAGAGAGAGAGAGAGAGAGAGAGAGAGAGAGAGAGAGAGTACAACACGACGGGGGTTGTAGGGTTTTGAGGGGGGTAGGGTTAAATGAATAAATATGAGGATAAGGGAATTGGGGTGGACAGGTTAAGGGGAATTGGGGTAATAAATCTGTTTGGGTAATAAATTTGGCCCATTATCAGGTTTCGAATTACTGGCCCATCACCCTTGAATGTGGGTTTCGAATTACTGGCCCATTATCGGGTAATAAATCTGTTTGCCTTTAGTCCATTGCAATTTACTACCTAATTATTGTATAATGGGCCAATTGAATTTCATTATATAGCCTTATATCAAATGTTTGAGTTCGGTTTGGGTTATATATTCCGTATTTTACAGGATGAACCGTCGTGTATGCTTACATAATGGGCCGTCATTTTTTCCGTATTTTACGGGTTTGAGACATTATTGAAACTATTTTACTAAATTATTAGCACTACTATATACATACTTTCTAGCCACGTGTTTGGATCATTTTTTCAACAATTTTATGGTTTCTAGCCACAAAATAAGTTTAGTTGGTCTCAACGTGTACAATAATTATTAAGAAATTATAATGACATTCTTAGGCCCTGTTCTTTTCGGCTGAAACAGGGCTGAGCTGAGCTGAGCTGGTCTCATAGAAGCTGAGCTGGACTGATAGAAGCTGAGCTGAATTAAAAGAAGCTAAAACTAATAACTACTTATATAAATTATCTAATTATATTTTAAAAAATGGAAAAAAAAATTTAAAAAATTATAACACTAAATAATAATAATAATTAATTAATTATAATAGTAATAATAATATTAATTAATTAATTAATAATAATAGTAATGATAATAACAACAACAACATAGTACTCACCCTAATTCATTTGATTTCTACTATTATTTTTTTAGTACTTGACAATAGAAAATGTTATGTATATATCTTTGATTACGTAATATACAAAATTTTAAATTTTGATATTCTTAAATCTTAATACAATACAAATAATACTCATATGCTATATTGTGTGTGTGTATATATTAGATATTCTATTCACTCAAAAATAGTGAATTATTATTAATATCTTTATTATTATTTTTTTTTTAAAAGAAACTTGCATTAATATCGAAATGCAATAATAATAATAATAATAATAATAATAATAATAACCCATAATAATAATAACAACACCAACAACAATAATAATAATAATAATAATAACTTATTGTAATTTTTTCGATCTTAATGCAACTTCCGTTTCATATAAATAAATAAAATAGTATTATTATTATATATTATTATTATTATTTATTATTATTATATATTATTATTGTTTTATTATTATTATTATTATTGAATTATTATGTTAGGAGCTGAAAATATTGGAGCTGGGCTGAAAATATTAGAGCTGAGCTGAGCTTATAGGAGCTGGGCTGAGCTGATACGAGCTGGGCTGAGTTGATAGAAGCTGAGCTGGTCTGAAACGGGCTGAAAATAAGCTGAAAAGAACAAGGCCTTAGTCATATAATCATCATTATGGAGTACATAATAATTTTAAAAATAAAATAATAATTACATAGTTTGCTTCTATTTTAGTTATCGTCTGTGCATACAATTGTTAACTGTAATCGTATCTGGTTCTTTTAATTGCATTACACACAACAATTTACTTTTTTATATGTAAATTATTAATTCTTACAACATTGTACTTCTGAATGATTGTCGTACTACTTATTTGTAGATGGTCAATTCCATCAATCTTCGGTGTTGTCTTCTTCATCTAATATCGCTCCCCCAATTCCCTTCTCCACTCCCAATACATTTACCTCGACTCCGTTGACTGCACTCACATTTGCTCCACCTATCCTCACCCCGGCCCAACAGACGGCTAAGTTAAAAAGATCTAGGCAACAATTTTTGCTTTATCAACAGAGGATGTCAAGGCATTTACAAGCTCCTGCTAATAGTGGTACTTTTCTATCTTCTTCATATAATAGCCATATGTAATATAACTTCTGTTTGTTATTCAAATTCATTTATATACTTGATTACACATTCCTGTCTCATATTTCTCTCCTTTCCACAAATAGTTTCTCACGAACATTTAAACATTTATCCATTTTGTAAAATTAGGCCAACTATTATCTACCACACCTTCCCATAGTGACGTAACAGACATGCATTCACCCACTGGAGACGCTGAATCTGGACAACCTCAACCTTATTGCACTCAAACAAAAGAAGGTAGAATGGAAATTGAGGCTCACAACCCCAATTTCGAAATTGGATCAAGTAGTGTTGTCGTCCCGTTTATTCCATTTCCCGATGAAGGTCTGTAAACACGATGTATCTACCTCAGTAATTGATTCATTTGAAATTTCACTTTCACGCAGCCATTATTGACATTCAAAATGTATTATGATTGTACTAACAAAAATAACTTAATTGTACTTTCACAATACACAGCGTCGACAAAATATTGGGATATTGGTGACTCGGAATACCAATGTGGAATGTGTGGAGCCCTATTGTGGTATGAGGAAAGGATCGGTAAAGCTCGCGGTACGACTAATCCTAGATTCTCTCTATGTTGCTCAGATGGAAAAGTAACGTTGCCATATTTAAGCGATCCGCCCGAATTGTTGAAGTCGCTTTTACTTCGTGAGCATCGCCTCAGTTCCACATTCATTACGAATATTCGGAGATACAATTGCGCTTGGGCTTGGTCATCTCTAGGCGGTATTATTGATAAAACAGTGAATAATGGTCGAGGTCCGTACACATTCAGGATGGGCGGACAAAACGTACATCGAATTGGTAGTTTATTGCCCCATGACGCGTCAACTCCTAAATTTTGTCAACTATATATTTATGATACCGAGGAGGAGATTAACAACCGAATAAATGCGTTAAGGTATTTACCTTCAATTCTTTTATATACCCATTTCTTTGACTTTCCCGATTGTACGGTTTATCTATATCGTATAACGTCCATCATCCATTTCTTATAGCTAAGTATTATTGCCATGTGTCATTTTACTTTCCTGCAGTTCCGGCAGTGGTACTGGATTCAACGAGGAGCTTATGTACTTATTGAAGGAAATGATAGACGAACACAACCCTCTGGCGAAGACGTTTCGAAGAGCTAGGGATAGGTTGTCCTCGGATATAGAGGGTGACGTAAGTATTAGACTCACTTCACGGAGATGCACCGATGGTAGAACTTACAATCGGCCAACTGCGACAGAGGTTGCTGCTTTGATCGAGGGTGATATTGGCCCGGAGATGGAACAACGAGCGAGATGTAATTGTTGAGAAAACGTGCGGCGGATTGCAACGAATTTCTGAGCTCCATCCATCATATCTTGCATTACAATACCCCATCTTGCTTCCTTACGGCGAGTACGGTTTTCGACCTCATATATCCCATAGTGAGGGTTCTCTTTGTGTTAGCAAGAGTGCAAAACCGCGTGAAGAGCTAACGTTGCGTGAGTTCTTTGCCTTTCGCATTCAAGATAGGCCTCGAGACTTGGAGTTCCCAACTTGGTTGCAGGCCGGAAACTTATTCCAACAGGTTTGTGTTGACGGGTACATGATGGTTGAGTCGCAGCGTTTAGCATTCTTGCGATTCAACCAAAAGTTGCTTAGGGTTGACAAACTAAACACTATTGTTAACGCAACGGCAGAAGGTAATGTTGACCCGTCCTCAACTGGTGGCCGTTACGTTGTTCCCGCTTCTTTCACATCTGGTGATGCTTTCATGAGGGCAAAGTATCTAGACACGCTTTCTATTTGTAGGTGGTGTGGTTATCCAGACCTATTCATAACCTTCACATGCAACCCGAAGTGGCCAGAAATCGTACGATTTGTCTCGAGTCGGGGTTTTCGCGCTGAAGACCGACCAGATATTTTATCCCGTGTCTTTCAGGTGAAGCTGTATGAGTTGATTCAAGACCTAAAAGTTCGTGAAATCTTTGGTAGAACTAAAGCAGGTTTGTGAACTAAACAAATAGTACTACTAATCATGGTAGATTACCTATCTTAAGATGTGCATTTGAACTAATGCAAATTATTCTTATAACTACTTGCAGTGGTCTACACAGTTGAATTCCAGAAGCGTGGTCTCCCTCATGCACATATTCTCCTTTTCCTACATCGAGATGATAAGTTTCCGGAGGTATCAGATGTTGATAGGATTATCTCAGCAAAGATTCCTGATGAAAGACAAAACCCGACATTGCATGCTGCTGTGTCCGAGTTAATGATTCATGGTCCCTGCGGCGTTGCAAATCCAAGCTCACCGTGCATGTCAGATGGTGTATGCATACGAAAATTTCCAAAGCCTTTCAATGAAAGGACACGCGTTGACAAGCACGACTTTCCTGTTTATCAAAGGAGAGATAATGGGATCATAATTTTGAAAAGTGGGATTCCTATTGACAATCGGTACGTCGTTCCTTATAATGTCGACCTAATTGTCAAATATTGGGCGCACATTAATGTCGAGTGGTGCAATCAAGCCAGGTCAATCAAGTACCTCTTCAAATATATTAATAAGGGGTCCGATCGTGCCATGATGGAATCATTGTATAGTCGGCGTAACGAAAACAATCAGCTCGACCAGATTAAGAAGTTGTTTAATTGTAGATACATCTCTGCATGTGAAGCTGTATGGAGGATATTCACTTTTGATATCCACTACAGGACGCCTGCTGTGGAGAAGTTGCAATTCCACCTCCCTGGGGAACAGTCTGTGATCTTTGAGGACGACGATGCAATTGATGAGGTTCTTGAGGACCCCAGTGTCGGCATGTCAAAATTTCTTGATTGGTTGCAGTTAAATGAGAGAGATCATGATGCACGTGACCTATTGCTATGCGAAATCCCACAAAGGTACGTCTGGGATAGAACAAAGAAGATGTGGAAGCGTAGGCAAAGAGGGCTTACGATTGGTAGGTTACAGCACGTGCCTCCAAAATGTGGTGAGTTATTCTATATGAGGGTGATGTTGAACCACATTAGAGGTCCCAGGAGTTATGAGGATATTCGAAAGATTGGTGATGTCGTGTATCCAACTTTTCGCGAAGCATGTTATGTCCTTGGCTTGGTTGGGGATGACATAGAGTACATTGACGCCATTATCGAAGGCAACTATTGGGAAGGAGGAGTGTACCTGAGGCATCTGTTTACATCGTTGTTGATATCTGAGTCGATGTCGACGCCTCACATTGTCTGGGAGAAGACGTGGCCTTTACTTTTTGACGATATTCTTTATAAGCAACGCAGATTTTTACAGAATCCAGGTAAGTTTCGTTGTTTAAATTTTCTCTTTTTGTACCTGCTCAATTGTTAGTCAACCATATTTTGGTCATTGTGACAGTTCCTTCTAAAGTTTCGTGTCCACTTGAATTAACCATTAGACCATTTTGGAGCCGTTATCTATAAGTCCGCACTACATTGTTTTGTATCTTAGTTTTGGAGTTGTCCGACGATGAGCTTCAAAATTTAGTTCTCCTTGAGATTGAAGCATCACTACGCAGCAACGGCAGCAGCTTGACTAGATTTCCAGGCATGCCTATCCCTGACGCGTCAATCGTTGAATATCTTGGGAACACACTGTTAAGAGACGAGTTAGCATATGATAGGGCCGCTTTACGTCGTGAGCATGAAAACGCACTGCCTATGCTGACTGCCGAACAACGCTCTGTATATGATGAAATCGTTGCTGCGGTTTCAGCGAACCGCAGTGGCGCCTTCTTCGTATATGGTTATGGGGGAACAGGTAAAACATTTATATGGAGGACTTTATGCGCCGGCTTGCATAGCCAGGGTAAGATTGTTCTCCCAGTCGCATCGAGCGGAATTGCTGCCACGTTAATCCCTGGTGGTCGTACTGCTCATTCCAGATTTGGTATCCCCATCAACGTAGTTGAGACATCCACCTGCTTTGATATTAAGCCAGGTACAGACTTAACAGAGCTGATAATGAAGTCCAGTCTCATAATTTGGGATGAGGCGCCAATGACGCATAGGCATAGCTTTGAAGCGCTTGATCGTAGCTTGAAAGATGTCATACGTGCTGTTGCCCCAAGTAATGCTGACCTACCTTTTGGTGGGAAGATTGTTGTCTTCGGAGGAGACTTTAGGCAAATACTCCCGGTTGTGCCTAAAGGCAGTAGGGCAGATATCGTTCATGCAGCCCTGTGTTCGTCATATTTATGGTCATCGTGCAAGGTTTGTTTTCACCTATTTGTGAAAATATTTTTCGATTTCATCCCAAAGTATTGTTTCCATATTAAGTCGTAAATGTATGTGTGCTTATATATTCCGTTTCCATTATTACAATTGTTTAACAAATTCAAACAGGTCCTCGAGTTGACTCAGAACATGCGCTTACGTGTTGGGAGTTCTTCTACAAATGCACGTGAGATAAGCGAATTCTCTGACTGGCTATTAAGAATTGGTGATGGAAAAGAAGGTGGTACAAACGATGGTGAGGTTGCTATTACTTTCCCAGAGGAAGTTCTTATTCATAATGTCGACGATCCAATTTCGTCAATTGTCTCCTCCACGTACCCTGACCTTTTGCACCATTTGACGGACGATGACTACCTACGAGAAAGAGCGATTCTAGCACCTACACACGAATTCGTGGAGTTGGTTAACGACTACGTATTATCTCTTCTTTCCGAACCAGAGCATGTCTATTTGAGCTCTGACGAGCCCTGTATGGATGAAGCACCTGCACCTACACCTGATACTAATTCAATCAACTCACCTGCATGTCAACCTGATCTGCACTCAACTGAATTTCAGCATTAAGTGCTCCGGGGTGCCTAACCATGAGCTGCGATTAAAGGTGGGTGCTATGGTCATGCTCATCAGGAACATTAACCAATTCCGTGGGTTATGTAATGGAACGCGCTTGATTGTTACCGCCCTAGCGACAAGAGTTATTCGTTGTAGGGTCCTAACGGGTAGCCACAAAGGTGATACAGTCTATATCCCTCGATTCTCTCTATCTCCATCTGATCCAAGCAAATTTCCAATACGGTTTACAAGACGACAGTTCCCGATCTCAATATGTTTCGCCATGACTATTAACAAGAGTCAAGGACAGTCACTGTCTCATGTTGGTCTCTACCTCCCCAAGCCGGTTTTTACGCATGGTCAACTATATGTTGCATTGTCAAGGGTCACCAATAAACGCGGATTAAAGATTCTTATTTACGATACGGAGAAACGTACTTCTAACACTACTACTAATGTTGTCTACCATGAAGTGTTCCAATATTTGTAATATTAAATTTTTTTAATCATTTGTGTATTGTTGTGCTCGCATTCACAGTTACATTGTTATCAGTAATAATTATGCTTCTTCGCTTTAATAGACGTACAATAACTAATTAGACGGTAATTGTAAACTACTGAATTTACCATAACACAATTTCAAGAACTATTACAATTTTTATTTTTTCTCAAAAACCGTCCTTGCAATTTGCACGGGTCAAAACTAGTGAGGAAGTGACATGTGAAGCCAAAGGTCAAATTACATATAGAAAGCATTCCTAAAATAGAAAGAAAAACAATTCATTAAGACGCCCCAATATGGAATAGGCAAACAATTCATTGGAACGGAGGGAGTAGATGAGTGAATGTTAGAATAGAGTAAAGTTAAAGGGTATTTTGGTCGTTAACAGGTTAATTCACTAAAAAATTCGGGAATCAAGAAAAAATGAAGAACGGAATGAAATATGGTGGCGATTCGGATATATACGACAAAGTGTTGGTGGTAATTTGTAAAAATCAAAATACATGGTGGTAATTTGTAAAATACACATAATACATGGTGGTAATTTGTAATTTTTCCTTAAAATTATTATAATATTATTGAGTAATATTCATGTGAGACTCTCTCATATAAGAATTTGTGTAATGTGAGTTTATTATACGGAGTATTAAAATAATAATTAAGAATTTATTGACTTAATCTTTTATATATTAAAGTCAAAGAAAATGGAGCCACCATATTCATCCACCTAAGCATCCAATGTGGCTCCAACATGGCGTCCTATGTGGCAGTTTAACTTTAAATTAAAAAAAATGTCTGCGTAACTTCCTCGGAAAAGTTGAGTAACTTACAGCAACTTCTAAAATTTTCCACTACTCTTCAACTTCCCAATTCAACCAGTGTACTCTTCAACTTCCCAATTCAACTCCTCACCTCTCCCTTATAAATTTGATAAAATTTTATTGAATAGAGAGCAAAAAAAATTGAAATATCTTATATATTAAAGTAGAAACATTTAAAGCTTTCTCATTCACCCACATCAGCAATCCTACATGTACATGATATTACGCTTACGTGGCATCTAAATTCCATCATTAAAAAAAATAAAAAAAAAAACAAAAAACGCAACTGCCTACTGCAGTGTAACCTCTACTCTCTAACTGCAGTAGTTTTCCAATTCAAAGCTACAACTTCTTATTAACTCTCCATTAAAGTGGTGGGAAGTTATGGTCCCCATCTTCTTTAAATTCTCTTCAAATTCTCACTCCAATGATTCCATCTTATTGTGCTTCAGTCTGTTATACATCACAAAATCATGTCGTTTTAGTATCAACCTGTGTTGATCTGGGAAATTACTGAAAAAATGAATGGCGTCTCAATCATTGCTAGGGTAATGCGAAAGTGGGAGAGAAAGCCTAAGAAACCTGAAACTGATGCTCAGCAGAGTTCTTCCAAAGGGTTGATATATGGTGTTGAGATGATTTTGGTTGACAAATCAGTGAGTATTCATCGTTTTCGTACTACGTTTTAGTCTACGTAATAATTAATTTCGATAGATCAACGAGTCAATCAGTAAATAATTTCCTTCAATTTCAGGGAGCCACTATCCAAGCATCCATCAATAAAAAATTGTTGAAGTCGTACAATACCGGTTTCAAGGAAGGAAAAATCTACACTATTGCGAAGTTTTCAACGTCATCAAACGTAGCAAATGAGAAAGCAACATCACACAAGTGTAGGATTTCGATTGAATATAGTACGAAGGTCATGGGTATGCATCCTGACCCAAACATACCTGAATGTGTTTACAATTTCTATAGCTTCGAAGATATAATTCACTCAAACGTTCAGCCAAATCTCTACTTTGGTGCGTTCACCCTCTACCAATTTATTGTTCCATATTTCGTTAATGCTTTTCAGGTTTGCTTATTAATAAGTTTGACCGAATAAGAAATGTTACAACCACAGATGTGATTGGCAAATTCATCGACTATCACCCAATTTGCATTTCTGCAAAAGGATATCATTGGACGACAATTACACTTGAAAATGCACAGTAATAAGTTCATCTGCCACTACCAATTACATGGTAACGATGCCTTATTCCTACCCTCATTCCAATATATACTATTTTGCTATCCAGGAAGGAACACTATCATGTTCCATTTTTGGTGAATTTATTTCTGACATAATATCTATTGTCAACGATTTCATCGACAAACCAAGGCCAGTTCTGGTGCTAAGACACGTGAAACGAAATGAGTGGAGAGGTACATCTTCACATGATTACTTTGCTTCTACAGAAAACCTAATACACTAATGCTATTTGTAATTGTATTTTGAATTATCTTGGATCAGATGAAATCAGTGTCGTCACTAGGGACGCAACTAAGATAGAAGCCAACCCTAACATTGAAGAACTCAAGTCATTTAAATCCATGTAAGCCATACCTAATCAGTGACTCATTTTTGTTTATAACT
Organism: Agrostemma githago; assembly: GCA_958450325.1. Taxonomy (NCBI): domain Eukaryota; kingdom Viridiplantae; phylum Streptophyta; class Magnoliopsida; order Caryophyllales; family Caryophyllaceae; genus Agrostemma; species Agrostemma githago. The sequence goes on from OY288254.1 coordinate 52,482,734, forward strand.
ATTTTTTACCCACCCAAATCAGTGTACTAATCTAATGCCCTGAAAATAATATTCTGTTCTTCTAATATACTATTTAGGTACCGCCCACCTACAGGACCTGACAGATGGAAACTGAGTGCACCGCCTTCAATATCTACCACACCACCAAGTATTCTAACTGGTGCAAAGACACTAAAGCTATCAAAGATTAAAAGCAGTACAAAGGTAGTCAACATTATTATACACATTTGTAATTGCAGCCATATAAAGAAAGAACCCATGGAAAATACAAACGAAACTGAAAACTTAATGTATGCATTTCAAGCTGGCTCCTTTGTGACTTTGGCAAAATTCTATGAGGTTGATACTACAAAAGAGTGGTGCTACAGCTCCTGTCCAGAGTGCAGATCAAAGATGACGCTTAAGGAAAATGGAATGTGGTATTGCGAGAAGGAATCTTGCAGGTTTAGTGGTGTTGGGATCAGGGACCCAGTTATGAGGTCAGTAACTTCACAAAATACTAATATGTATGCAACCTCGACAATGTTTCATGCATAATTACTGGCTGAACAATGCAGGTATCAAGCAAAGTTTTTGGTTACGGATGATGACAGCGAGTTTGCCGACTTAATGATATGGATGAAGATATGAAGACATTGCTCGGAAAATCAGCCTCAAAAATACTGGAAGAACAAGCAGTTTGTTCTCCCAAATCTAACGTTCCAATTTTCTACTTCTTACTAATGTTATATTTATTTTGGATGGGCCACACTTTTAAAATGATCTAAGTCGTACTAATATAATGTTCTACCTACCTTTACAACTCTAACTTCTAAGTCATCATTTTGTAGGATGCAAGCCCAAATGGTCTACCCCCCCCCCCAAATTTCGTTCACTCATAGGCCAAGAGTATCTGTTCAAAGTCAGGGTTACCCAGGCATTCAACATTCAGAAAAAATCAACATGCTATACAGTGACTGGACTCTCAAATGATGAAACAGAGATTTCTGAGTGGAGGTCTAATGTTGGAGTTGGGCTATCTAACGTGCTTGATGGAAGTGTCATCCACAACGACCCATATCAGAAACAACATGCAACAGAGGTAAATATTACAGTCCAAGTTATATACATCCAAACATATTATTTAATTTATTGAATATACTAAACCCTTTGCATTTCACAAGCTAGTTACTGACGGCAACTTATGGCAGCAGTTCAACCCTCAAACTGACCCAGTGAGTGACTAGGAGGAAGCAAGGTCGAGCAATGTGCAGGAAAATGAAGAAGGCACAAATTTCAAAGAGGGAAGCCTGTTGGGCAAAACTATGGTCAAGGCACACAAGAGGTGCTATGCGGATTCACCCACATCAACCTGAAGACACTTAGTGTCATTACTTATTTCTACTTCAGCAGTACTAGCAGATCTTTATTTCAGCATTAACTACTTCTCTATTTCAGCTAAACTTAATTTGCTTTTTTTTTCCTAGACTTTTCCGGTTTGAATCTACAGTGTTGGCTATGTAAGACATACTGTTTACCTAATTGTACCCAGATTTTCATACCTGACTGTCATCCCCCCACTCTCAGGCAATTTTTCACCCATGTTAGAGATTGCGTGCTAACCTATCGATCCCATTATTGTTCACTAACTATGTAGACGCTTCAATCCAAGGAGTTGCATTTCTGCAATCCTCGAAGAGCATGCTACACAAATTTGTGAATAATGAGGCCTGACTAGGCTGCTTTCACAATCTTACGGATGTTTGTGCAATTGCTCATCATCAAGTGCACCAGTTACTGCTTCGCACCACAGTTCCCTAATTACACTTCTAACTACCAACCAACTACTACAAATGATTTCGTTATGTGTTCTTACCTACGTCTCTCAAGCAATATTTTTTCACCCATCGTTAAGAATGTGTGCTAACCTATCGAGGCCATTATTATTCACTAATTAGGTAGACGCTTCAATCCGAGGATTTCTGTAGAGTCACCTCTCGAAGAGCATACTACTACAAATCGTGAATGTTAGGGCTTTGATTGGCTGCTTCCACGTTCTTATGGATGCTTTCATAGTTGCTCTTGAGTACGTTGTTTACCACGTCACTGCCTCCCAAGTTATTAAGAGCAGTAAAATATAATGACATGATGTCTTTTATTGGACTTTTTATTACTGTTGAATCTGCAATTCAAGCTATGCACACCTATACATAAGAAAACTTTTTATTAGTTTCGGAATTGACAGCGACAATGCTATGAAGTCATCACACAAAAATATAGCAAATAATAGAACTGTTTCTAACACTTGACCTATAGCTCAATTACATGCAATCAATAGTTGAGGTGAATACCAGTTTTATGTTGTTGATGATTATATTAAAAATAAGAATAAGAATATACCAAGAGACCAATTTTAGTCATGACAGATTAATCATATCACTATAACCAAGAATTACCCAAATTCCATCATAAAAAACCGTCACCCACACAATATTTGTCCAACAGAATACAAGCCACTAAAATATAGGACCATAATAGCTCAAGTTCTACAGTTATTTGTTTCATTTCAACTTTTGCAGTTTATTTATTGATCTTAGCAAAACAGTTACTTATTGTGGTATCTACCCACTACCTCCACTATTTGTAACTCCATATTAACCCCCCCTCCCCCATACAAGTTTCATTTACTTCATATTATTATTAACCAGTACTTAAGATTTTTACTTGCGATTTCAATCAAACATGAGTACCACTCCAATAGATACCCCTCAATCTCCATTCCGTAGTTTAAATCAAACGTTAGATGGTACTTACTTTGAAGGCAGGGTTATCAGAATTTGGCGTGGCAAATCAAACTTTTTCAATCCATGTCGCCTCAAATCACTTTCAACCGAGATCTTAATGGTTGATGATAAGGTATATTATTAAACACTCAGTTTATATTGTTTCTAATCTACAATTGAACATTCAAAGAGTTTTGTTATTTACCTACTTGAAAGCCATCTACTTATAACTATTCATCTTTTTATGTATGATTAAGGGATTTGTCATTCAATGCACAATATTAAAGCCGATTGAAGAGTACTTTGAAGGAAGCTTTATTGAAGGCCATACATACCGAATAAGTAACTACAAGTGTGGTATGAACAAAGGTTGAGATGTTGCTACACCTCATGCATGCAAGATTATATTCAACTCTGCTACTGTAATTAATGATGTTGCAATACCACTACCAATGTATGGCTTCAATTTTTTATCGGTCAATGAGATGCACCAAAATGATATGAAAGATCGATCACTTATTGGTAATACAATCATTACTTATTTTCAGAAATTTTTGGTTTATTTATTACAAAATTTTCCAGATTTGACTTTCACCAATTTCACATTGTCTTCATTCACAATAGATTTCATAGGTCAAGTTGTCGAGTACAAGGTGATCTTTAGGGGCCAGCTACCATGGTCACGTTTGGACATGGTTGATAACAAGTATGAAAATGTTTTCATTTCAGTAGTATAATATTGAATTTTGATTTACACTAAGGCCCTGTTCTTTTCGGCTGAAACAAGGCTGAGTTAAGCTGAGCTGGTCTGGTAAGAGCTTAGCTGGTCTGATAGGAGCTGAGCTGGACTGATAAAATCTGAGCTGAGCTGAACTAAAAGAAGCTGAAACTAATAACTACTTATACAAATTATCCAATAATATTTTTTAAAAATGGAAAAAAAAAATAAAAAAAATATTATAACACCAATTAATAATAATAATAATACAACAACAAATTAATAATAATAATAATAATAATAATAATAAAAAAAAAAAAATAATAATAATTGATGAGGGACGAAGGCCTGTGTTGGGTGGCTCGCCCAGCAGGCCCCATAACAACCCGACCCGAGTAATCAGAAAGCCTGCCCAGCAGGCTGTCTGGGTAAACCAACAGGGACCCCCCCAAGGGGGTAACTTCAGGCAGTCGCCTGCCGAACAGGGCAATACGGCCCACCGAGCAGGGCCTTCAAAACCCTCTGCCTGCCAGTCTCCGGGGGACTTCTCCCCCAGGCAGGGTCAGAGGATACCAGGGGCTCCTCCGTCATTTTGCCTAAGGTAAGGGAGAATGAGTGGACCAAATAGACCCACGTGTCGCTTTGCCATCCACTCATTCTCCCGCTCTTTTTCCCTCTCCTCTCTCTCTCTTGGGGGAAGGTATAAATACCTCCCTTCCTCCCATTTTTTAGTGGTTGGATTTTCTCTCTCTAGACTCTTACTCTAAGAACGCCACCTAGCTCCTCACGAACTAGGTTCATCAAGGCATTTCACAGACTAACTTAGGCATCGGAGAGGGTTCCCTCGGACAACCTCCGAGGCCCTGTGCGTTCACTGTGCAGGGAGCAGGCTCAATCCGCCGGGAAGGTCTGATCGCCGGAGTGGGAGAAAAGAGAGGTTGAAGGAAGTCGGACGAATAATAACCCAACAACATACTGAACATAAAACCCGAATCCGAAGTCGGGTTAATTGTTTTCGTACCGGAACAATTTGACGCCGTCTGTGGGGAAGAATACGGTTGTACCCACGAAATTACCCACAAAATCAACCATTCTCAAATAACAAAATTAACCAATTACAATCAAACATGCCTGAAATTTTCGATGCTAGTTCTGGGGCAGGACCAACAAATCCACCCAACGCTCCCCTATATGGCATGCCGCCAGAGGTAACACCCGCTGCCACGATTCCAGGCGTGGGGCGGGCCAGCCTCCAGGGAGCACTGGGTCAAGGGAAGCTGCCACAGCAGGGCAGGGGGCACACCCAAGGCAAACTCTAAATCTCACCCCTGCCCAGATGATGCAGACTGCAGCATTTTTCTCAGCAATGTTGAATCAGGAGTTTACTCCAGACGATCTGGTAGGCAGGGTCGCCATGACCCCCAGGTTGCTCCACTTTGAAAGTGGAGAGGGAACCGGGGGCTCAAAGCGGACCGCCGCTAGAAACATGCAGAGAAAGGCCAGGAAGACAGCTCAGGCGTATGCACAGGTGCAAAGGCGGGTCACAGGAAACCGTCAAGAACCGCCTGCGCAGCAAGAGGCATTCTCCATTCACACTAAGGAGTCCACGGCTGCTCGCGAAAGAAGGGGCTTATCCCAAGACCTGAAGAATCGCATGAGACATAAAGAACCAGTGTCCAAACGCCTGGGGGAGAAACAAGGAGATGTGTTCTCCAGGCTGACACCGGTTGAAGAATCGCAGCCTGCACCAGGACTGTCCCAGAGCCTGCAATCCAGACTTAACAATGGCCAGCCTTTGAGGTCAAGGCACCGTGAGGACGATAATATCGCGCCTGCTCAAAAGAAGCGCTCACGACATCCTTCCCTTCCCAGGGACGACGAAGCGATCAGCAGGCGCCCACCTAGGAACCGCTCCCCCGAAAGTAGGAGACCGACCCCTGACAGAAGGGATGACCACGGTCACTACTCTGGCGGAAGCAGGTCGTGGGTGATAGGCAGGCCAACCAAGACCCCGCTTCACCCTGAGGTGTAGGGATATCCTATCCCAAAAATTAAGATGCCCTCTGTTAAATTTGACGGCACGACTGACCCAGAGGACCACTTGGCAGCTTACGAGAGTCATATGGGCATGTATGACGCCGATGACGCGGTCTGGTGCAAGATTTTTCCAACCACCCTGGTGGGCCTGGCCCAGGGATGGTTTAGAGACCTGCCACAAGGGTCAATTTGCTTCTTCATCGAGTTGGCTGAGGCCTTCCTGGACTAGTATGCTGGAAACAAGAGACGACGTCTCACGCGGTTCGACCTGATGACTCTCAGGCAGAAAAAGGGAGAAACCGTCAGGGACTACTTGAAGAGATTTGACCTGTCGTTCCAACAAGTAAAAGAAATTGACGATCCAACAGCAGCATATGCGCTGACTAACTCCCTGCTCCCCGGAGAGATGAAAAACCAGATGATCAGGGCCCAACCAGAAACTCTGGCCAAGGCTAGAAAAATAGCAGAAGGGTTCATGTTGCAGGAAGAGTTCCACAGCCTGCCGGATACCCCCGCAGGCCCTACCAGGCATTAGGGGGGACCGCAGGGTGGACGCGGTAGGAATGATGCCGGGAAGCAGAGAACCGAAGAAGGGGATACCCCTAAGAAAGAACGCACAGTCTACCAACCTAGGTTTGACAGCTATACAACCCTCAACAAGTCCAGGGCGGAAATTTCGAACTAGAAAAGGAGACTGCCAAGTGGAACCGTCCGAGCAAACCACGCAGCCCAAAGGGGGACCCTAAGAAGTTCTGTACCTTCCATGATTGCATAGGCCACACCACCGAAGAGTGCCGCCACCTGAAGGATGAAATCGAAAAATTAATCAGGAATGGCTGGCTGGCCAACTACGCAGCGAGGAATAAAACACAGAAGGAAACACCAGAAAAACCTGAAGGCTCGGCGCAGAACCGCCTGATAATCCATGTGATATCAGGGGATGCAGAGGGCCAAACCAGCAGAAGAAGTCAGAAGAGGCAGATTCGTGAACTGAAGAACCAAATCTGTTACGCTGAAAGGGCAGGAAGCCCGAGGGGTATGACGCTGAGCATCACCCCTGAGGATGCAGGGCGAGTGGTGTATCCCCATAGCGATCCCTTGATCAGTAACCACATTGTGAGGAGACGCATGGTGGATACCGGCGCATACACAAACTAGCTATACAAGGATGCCTTCGATAAAATGGGCCTGGAAAAGAGGCACCTGCGACCTGCCCCTGGATCATTGTATGGGTTCAGCGGGGCAGGTATACTGCCCATGGGAATTATAGACCTGCCTGTGACATTCGGGGAGGGGACCTCTGCCAGAAATATCAGGGCGCCGTTTGTTGTAGTAGATGCAAGGTCTGCGTACAATGCCCTGATTGGCAGGGCCACCCTGGATGAGATTGAAGCAGCCGTATCAATCAGGGCGCTCATCGTAGCCTATGTTACGGATTTTGGCCTAGAAGGAAAAGTGCACGAAGACCAGGAGTCGGCCAGGCAGTGCTACTCCGTGGCCTTGCAAACTCACGAAAGTGAAAGAAAAGGGAAGAGAAAAGCTGACAGTTCCCCCAGCAGGGAAGGCAAGATTCCAGTCGGTCATCAGGCAACCGACCACCTGGAACCTGGGGGGGAGAGCATGCTGGTGGACCTTGAACCAGGGAGACAGGTCTTCATAGGGGCTGATCTGGAAGAGTCCTACCAGGCTGAACTGATCAAGGTACTAAAAGATAACAAGGACGTATTTGCTTACTCGGCAGACGAGATGCCAGGAGTCGATCCAGCATATATCGTTCACAGGCTGAACGTAAACGCGGACGCTCGCCCTGTAAAGCAGAAAAAGCGAAATATGTCCGCAGAGAAGGACGTGGCAATTAAAGAAGAAATTGAAAAACTTCTGAAGGCAGATTTTATTGAGGTTTGCGACTACCCAGAGTGTTTAGCAAATGTGGTCATGGTTAAGAAATCCTCGGGCGCATGGAGGATGTGTGTGGACTTTACGAATCTTAACAAGGCCTGCCCAAAGGACTGTTAAGAAATCCTCGGGCGCATGGACGCCTTCTCAGGATATCATCAGGTGTACTTATGGCAGCCGGACAGGGTGAAGTGTGCCTTCATCACCAGTTCAGGCACCTACATGTACAAGATGATGCCGTTTGGGCTCAAAAACGCAGGGGCCACATACCAATGCCTGGTCGACAAGGTTTTCGAGAATCAAAAAGGCAGAAACCTAGAAGCTTATGTCGACAACGCTATTGTGAAAAGCAAGGGAGACGATGAACACTTGGCAGACCTGCAAGAGACTTTCTCCTCCCTGCGCGCCTACAAGATGAAACTCAATCCAAAGAAATGCACGTTTGGAGTCCGCTCTGGAAAATTCTTAGGTTTTCTGGTCAGCTCTCGAGGGATAGACGCTAACCCTGAGAAGGTTCAGGCTGTCCTGGACCTCCCTGAACCCAGAACCATAAGGGACATCCAACGTCTGACAGGCAGAATGGCCGCCCTGGCACGCTTCATTGCCAGGTCAGCAGACAAGTCGACTCCATTCTTCAAAGTGTTGAAGGGCAACAAGCAGTTTAAATGGGAGGATGAGCAAAAAGAGGCCTTCGAACAATTGAAGGAACATTTGAAGAAGCTCCCCACCCTGGCAAGGCCAGTAGCAGAGGAGAAACTCTTCCTCTACATTGCCGTAACCAATGTAACAGTAAGCGCAGTTATCCTAAGAGAAGAAGCAGGCGCTCAACAACCCATATACTTTGTAAGTCATGCCCTGGGGGCAGCCGAAAAGAACTATCCAATGGTCAAAAAAGCAGCCCACGCGGTTGTCATAGCAGCCAGGAAATTAAGGCCTTACTTTGACGTACACCCTGTCGTGGTGCTGACAGACCAACCTCTAGAGAAAGTACTAGAGAAGTTCGAGAAATCAGGCAGGCTGCTAAAATGGGCCATCGAGCTGAGTGGACTAGGGATAACATACCAATCTAGAACAGCAATCAAAGCGCAAGCCCTGGCTGACTTCTTAGCAGAGTGCTCCCATTCTGAGGAAGACAGCCCGCCCGCCGGCGAAGGGGTGGTGTACACCGATGGGTCTTCCACAGCTAATGGTGCAGGGACCAGAGTCGTGCTAACCAGCCCAGAAGGGACTGACTTTGAGCACGCACTTCGATTCGTTTTCCCAGCATCGAGCAACGAAGCCGAGTACGAGGCTGTGCTCGCAGGCGTTAACTTAGCCAAAGCTGCGGGCGCAGAGCGGATTGTCCTGGCAACAGACTCCCAGCTCATCGCCAACCAAATCAATGGGGAATACGAGGCCAGGGATCAGGCAATGGCCGCGTACCTGGAGAAAGTAAAGGGAGAATTGTCAGGCCTAAAGTCGTATGAAGTCAGGCAGATCCCCCGGTCCCAGAACAATCGGGCAGATGTCCTGTCAAAACTAGCCAGTTCCAGCTTGCAAGACATACGGAGGTCAGTTTGGGTAGACGTCATCCAGGAAAAGTCCACCACCTCCTGCCAGCCAATCAGCGTTGTCGAGGAGGCAGGGCCAGAGGATTGGATGACTCCAATTATCCGATTAAAAAAATACGGGATTTTACCATCTGACCCTGTGCAAAAGAGAAAGATGTCGGCAAGGGCCGCATGGTTCATGCTAATAGGAGATGACTTATACAAGAAATCATTCTCATCACCCCTGGTAAAATGCCTGGGGGCAGGACAGGCTGCAGAGGTACTAGATGACATCCATTCAGGGATATGTGGTCATCATATAGGAGGGAAGTCATTGGCTCACAAGGCCTTAAGGGCGGGATACTACTGGCCGACCCTACTGGCCGACGCAAAAGACATGACTTAAAAATACAGGAAATGTCAACTCTTTGCCCCATCTATCCATGCCCCGGCCCATGAATTCAGACCAATCCTATCCCCCATCCTCTTCACTCAGTGGGGGATGGACATACTGGGTCCTTTTGCAGTGGCAACCGGGGGCAGAAAATTCTTGATTGTGGCATTCGACTACTTCACCAAGTGGGTAGAAGCTAAGGCAGTGCCAAACATTACTGAGCCTGCGGTCAGGAAGGTGATATGGAGGAATATCATCACCAGATGCGGCCTACCAAAGATGTTAGTGTTTGATCATGGAAGGCAATTTGATAACGACCCTCTAAGGATCTGGTTGGAAGGCCATGGCGTTGTAGTTGCCTACTCTGCCGTCTGCCACCCTCAAACCAACGGAGAGGCAGAGGCAGCCAAGAAACAGATCCTGAACGGTCTCAAAAAGATGGTAGATGACCTTAAAGGTAGGTGGGCTGACGAGCTGCCAAGTATACTCTGGTCAATCAGGACCACTCGAAAAGAGTCCACAGGTCAGACCCCATTTGGCCTGGTATACGGGGCAGAGGCCCTGCTACCCATCGAAGCCAGAAGTCTCACCCTGCGATCCCTACAGTATGACCGGGCGGAGAATGAAGTGGCAATGACCGAGGCCCTAGACTTGGTCAGCAAGGTAAGGGAGGAGGCTAGCGTAAACATCGCCGCCTACCAACAGCGGATGAGGAAAGCATACAATAAGAGGGTACATGAGAGAAGCTTCCAGGTAGGCGACCTGGTTTTAAGGAAAACACAGGCTGTGGGAAGGTCAAGAGAGCACGGCAAGTTGAGTGCCAACTGGGAAGGCCCATATCAGGTGACCCGGATTTTAGGGCCAGGCACATACAAAATCGCCAACCTTGAAGGCCAAGAGTTGAGCGCGCACTGGAATGCCGACACTTTAAAAAAGTATTATGTCTAGCAAAGTCTTAAGTAAATTTCGTTTTCAGAAAACTGGCGGAGAACGGTCAGAACAAGAATGTCGACGGCTCCGACCACACTTATGTTAAAACTTTTTTACAAAGAAATGAAAGGAACTTCGAATTCATACTCGTTGTCTGTTCAAACTTGCATTTTCACACACAAACGAGCAGGGGCAATAGGGGGAGGCCCCCTGTTGCCAGAACCGAGAAAAATGGACCCCCCAACAAAAATTCTAAGTCCCTCTGCCTACCTCTGGGCAGGCAGGGGGCAGGCCCCCTGGACTTTGATCAAAAGCCAGGGTCAGGCCGGGCCCCACGTGCCGAACAAACAAGGACTGGGGGCAGGCTTTCCAACCTTGTATAAAAAACGCAAAAGCCTCCCTCCCTGCCTCTGGGCAGGCAGGGGGCAGGCCCCCTGGACTTTAATCAAAAGCCAGGGTCAGGTCAGGCTTCGCACGCCAAAAATGAACAAGGACTGGGGGCAGGCTTCCCAACCTTGTATAAAAAACGCAAAAGCCTCCCTCCCTGCCTCTGGGCAGGCAGGGGGCAGGCCCCCTGGACTTTGACCAAAAGCCAGGGTCAGGCCAGGCTTCGCACGTCAAAAAACGAATAAGGACTGGGGGCAATCCCCCCAACCTTGTATAAAAAACGCAGACCTCCCCTCCTGCCTCTAAGTAGGCAGGGGGTAGGCCATATCCTAAGGGAGGTAGAACAAACAGAAATAAGGAAAAGATATTCATGAACAGATCCATGAAGAAATAAAAATTGTTTTACAAAAGCACCAGAAAATCCAAAGAAACCAGAATATTACAGATAAGCTGGCCACATCAGGGCTCAGCACAAGAGTTAGAAATACTAGCAAAAAGAGCAAAAGCACAGCAGGGAAGGGGCAAGAGCCCTCAGAAGACAACTGGCGGGCAAGTTAGGCAGGGGGAGCGCCTGAGTTAGGGCCAACAGCTTCTTCAGCCCATCTGCGCACCCGGGCCTCGTCTTTGGCAGTATTAAGAGCCTGAAAAGCCTCCTCATTGAAATCAGGAAAAATCTCCCTGATGGCCTCCATAACCACCACCAGGGAGGAGTTAGCACCGTTTTCGTAGGCCTTCTCCATCCCAGTCTCAGCCTCTTGGACTATCTCATTTTTCTCTTTCTGCCACTTCTCTGCCTTCGCCGCCAAATCGCTACGAGCTGTCTGGAGGTCTGATTCAAGTTGGGAAAGGCGCTCCCTTAAGTCAGCAGCTCTCCTCTTGGCATGCTCCAGCTCAGCCAACGCCTTCCTGGCCTGCTCAAGCTCCACAGCAGCCTGCTTGGACTTCTTTAGCTCATCTTCCAGGCGAGATATCTCCCTAACTGCCCCTCACCCTGGGACTTCCAGCGGACTGCCTGATCCTTAGCATCCTCCAGCTCACCCTCCTTTTTGGCCAGCTGATCCTTCAGGATGGCAATGAGCGTGACATCCCTCTCGACTGTGGCCAGGCGGTCAGAGGGAGGAGAAGTCACCAATTCTTCATCACTCAAGCGGCTAAGGGCCGCCAGTTCAGCAGAAGCCTGAATAACCCTGGAGGTACGCTGGATATACTGGGTCACTTGATTGGTGGCAGAGTTCACAGTCTTGATAAGGTGATCCGCCAAGACGGCCCCTGAGTCAGAAAGCAGGGCAGAAACGTCCAGGCTATCACCAGCAGTATAGTGAAACTCAGTATTCTCCTCTGAAAAGAGAGAGCCTGGAACGTCTCGTGCAGGGCGCTTCGGGTCATGAGTATTCGCCTCTAGATCCACAACATTCTCAGCATTTGAGGGCTCCCTATTTCTTTTCCTAATCAGCTCCTGAGGGGTGCTCTCCCCAGTCCCGTCAGAATCGGCAGGTTCCGGCCCCAGGGGAGTGTGAGTTCCTGCAAGAGAGCCTCCTTGTTTGCCAGCAGGAGAAGGAGTGACCTCAGGAGAGGCTGCAGTTTCGACACCCGAAGAGGGGGGAGCCGTCGGCTTCACAGGCGTGGATCTAGGGATAGGGGGAAGCCTTGTCCTACTAGCTGAGAGTCCCTTCAAATGCTTCATTAAGTTCTTCTCACCTCTCTTAAAATTGGGAGGAAGAGAAGGGCGTTTCTGGATAACAACAAGTTCGCTGCTCAAGCCCAGACACTTCACCTCTTTCTTCGTCCAGGTGCAAGTAGCAAGGTCTGCAGGGTAAAAGAATGAACAATTAGAAAACCCTCAAAAAGGAGACGAAAGGGATAAAGAAAAACCGATGACGCCCCTGAACTACCTCTATCCAGGCCAAGGTTCAAACCCACTCGGGTCAAGAAACTAGGGCCATGAAACTAGGGATTAGCTCCGCATGGGGGAGCCAGAAACTAGGGCCATGAACGCCTGACTTGTCCGTATGAGCCGCAAACTTCTTCACCAAATCCTCATCTTTTGGGCTCAGCTTCACCTCGAGGGCCTTTCCCCCAACACCAGGATGATACTCCTGGCGAGTCTCCAGCCTGGTATGGACATGGTTCCTGAAATGCCGAGGAATCCTTCATCCTGTAGCACTATGCACATACAGGAAGTTGTTCTTCCAGTCCCTCAGGCTATCCATGGCAGCCCACACCAAGGTATGACCCTTCTGCCTCTGGATAGACCAGTACCCAGGGGAACCCTCACTCCCAGAAGCAACCATTTATAAGCCAGCCATGTACCTCAGAGCATCAATGGAAGGCTTGGCATAATGAAACAAGCAGGTTCATCCGCCTGAAAGTCTCTTCCTGGAAGGGGTGCAGGGGGAAACGAAGGCCAAATTCTAAATACTTGTGGTAAACTGCTATGCAGCCGTCAGGTGGGCAACATACAGTATCTTTTTCCCCGGGGACGACAATTGTATACCCCTCCCCGAAATTATAAAACCGCTCGATCGCTGCAGCGGCGTTTTTCGCCAGAATCAATTCCCGATTTTTAGGTTCAGGGTAAGTCCCCAGAGGAACGTGATATTTGGCCTTGTCCAAGTAATATATCCTACCCCTTTCCCGGGGAATGAGAGGGCCGGAGGTCCTAGAGGGATCAATTTCCAATGCCTCGTCGTCCGAATCAACGACGTCATAAGGGGCGGGATCAAGAGAGTTACCTCCTCCACTATCCTCCGAATACTCCTCCTCGACTACTTGGGGGCCAACCCCCCTAGAAGAAGAAGCGAAATGTTCCCTACTCTCCTCTCCATCCCCTGTCCTCTCAGCTGACGGGTCGGTAAACGGTAAAATGCGGGCACGGGTTCTAGACATAGTGACCTAAGAAGAAAGAAGAGCAAGAAATCGAAAGAAAAGGAGCAAGAACTTGGGATTAGAAGCCTAACCTAAGGTTAACTGCTGATTGGACGAGAACTTGAGAAGGAAAGCCCAAGAAAATTTCCCGGAAATATGAAGGTGCGAGAAAAGGCTCGAATTTTCCTCTCGAAGATTTGCAAAAAAGAAGTTTGGAAAAAGAAGAAGTACGAAAGCCAGATTGCTTTTATAGAGAGGGAGGCAGACGAAAAGTCGCAAACCCTAAGGAGTCCGCCCAAGGGCCACTTTCCACGTGTCGCATTCTCGGAAGTCAGCCCCTTGTGGCTTCCCAAGGATAGCCTCGAGAAGACAAAAGGGTGTCAGGGGATTAATCACCCTGTGACGTCATTCTTTCATTCAAAAAAAAAATGCCACACATAAACAAACTGCCTGTTTTTTCATTAATTTGAAGAAAGCCCAAAAATGGGCAAGTTACATTCCATACATGGCAAATGGAAAATACAAAAGGAGCCTGAATTTCCGGCTCAAAGCGCCTGCACCCTGTGAGCAGGCCTAATCATCATCTAAACCTGGGGAGTAATCCCCAGGGCTGTCCTGGCCCCCTACGTCAGACCCCCAATCCCAGTCATTGGAGTCCTTGAAGGGGTCGTCAGAGAGTCCATCCTCAGCTCCGTCAGATGAGTAGCCCAAACCCTCACTATCCCCAGAATCGCGGCTGCTGACATCCCAGTCCCTGCCATAAGGGACCGCCTGATTATCATCATAGGAACCGCAGCCCACTCTCCTCACCAGAGGGGAAGAAGGGCCCGACTCCGGAGAGGAGTTCAGCTCGTGGCAGCTAGGGTCAAATTGTTCTGGGTGCAACCAGGGAAAGCACTCATGACACCCCCTGTCATAACAGGCTCCACCCTGGGAACAACGTCTGAAACGGGAACCAACCGGGGACGAAGATCTGATTGGGCGCTTGCCTGCCCTGGCGAGAGCCCTCTTGTTGCTCTGGCGAAGGCAAGATCGCAGATGCCGACTGCGGCGCAGGGCCAGAAAAGCTGCCCTGGCATACCTCAGTCTCCAAAATCCCCTGAAGAGGAAGCTGACAGTACGAACTCCATGGCGAACAACAGTCTTCTTAACCCAAGACATGGTTCTTTAAAAGAGAAAAAAACATAAAGAAAGTGAAGATGTAGTGACAAAATGATAAGAAAAGCCGTAATTTATGCAAAAGGGAGGCCAAGGCATTTAATGGCACTCCAACCACTTCGGCAGAAGACGCAGCCAATCATCAAACCGGCGCGCTGCTCAAAAATCCACTGAGCATGAGGAATAATCATGACCAAAAGACATCCCAACTCTTGGCATGCCCAATGCAGTTAAGTCTCCTCCCTCGGGAACATGCAAATGCATTAAATGCAGTAGTGAGGCCAACAATTCAACCCCTCACCATCCAAATCAAGAGTTCACCTGCTAAGGGGAAGCCTTGCTTCCTCCCAGCCGGTGAGGGCCAATTGATGAGGGTCGAAGGCCTGTGCTGGGTGGCCCGCCCAACAGGCCCCATAACAACCCGACCCGAGGAATCAGAGAGCCTGCCCAGCAGGCTGTCTGGGTAAACCAACAGGGACCCCTCCCCCAAGGGGGTTACTTCAGGCAGTCGCCTGTCGAACAGGGCAATACGGCCCACCGAGCAGGGCCTTCAAAACCCTCTGCCTGCTAGTCTTCGGGGGACTTCTCCCCCAGGCAGAGTCAGAGGATACCAGGGGCTCCTACGTCATTTTGCCTAAGGTAAGGGAGAATGAGTGGACCAAATAGACCCACGTGTCGCTTTGCCATCCACTCATTCTCCCGCTCTTTTTCCCTCTCCTCTCTCTCTTGGGGGAAGGTATAAATACCTCCCTTCCTCCCACTTTTTAGTGGTTGGATTTTCTCTCTCTAGACTCTTACTCTAAGAACGCCACCTAGCTTCTCACGAACTAGGTTCATCAAGGCATTTCACAGACTGACTTAGGCATCGGAGAGGGTTCCCTCGGACAATCTCCGAGGCCCTGTGCGTTCACTGTGCAGGGAGCAGGCTCAATCCGCCGGGAAGGTCTGATCGCCGGAGTGGGAGAAAAGAGAGGTTGAAGGAAGTCGGACGAACAATAACCCAACAACTTACTGAACATAAAACCCGAATCCGAATTCGGGTTAATTGTTTCCGTACCGGAACAATAATAATACCAACAACAACATAGTACTCCCTCCAATTCATTTAATTTCTATTTTGTTTTTTTCATACTTGGCAATAGAAAATTTGTTATGTACTACTATATATCTTTGATTACGTAATATACAAAATTTTAAATTTTGGTATTCTTAAATCTTAATACAACAAATATAATAATCATATGTTATATTGTATGGTATATATATATTAGATATTCTATTCACTCAAATATAGTGTAAAAAAACGTAAATTAATCCTATTGGCATTGAAACAGAGTTGTAAATATATGAATTTAATATTTATTTCAAGACCTCAAAATATTATGAAGTGCATAATATAGTAATAATTATTATAATAACAATGATGATAAAAAATAGGAAATAATAATAATAATAATAATAATAATAATAAATATTATTTTGCACCCTCTAACTTCTTGTATCTCGGCTTCCCTCTAACTTCTTGTAATTTGTTCTGGTATTTTATGCAAGTTCCGTTTTTTAAAAATAATAATAATAATAATAATAATAATAATAATAATAATAATAATAATAATAATAATAATAATAATATTAATAATAATGACGATGATGACGACGACAACGATGATAATAATAATTTGTTATTAACATTAAGAGATATGAGCAATAAAAATAATAACAACAACAACAACAACAGTAATAATATTATCATTATTAGGATAATTGTTTCCTAGTGTGTTAGTCTTTTTTGCACCTAAATGTAATTTCTATCACATTGATATGAAATGATAAATTTTTCTGCAAAAAAAATAAAAATAATATTATCATTATTATTATTTTTTTATGAAAAGAAACTTGCATTAATATCGAAATGCAATAATAGTAATAATAACTTATTGTAATTTGTTTCGATCTTAATACAACTTCCGTTTCATATAAATAAATAAATTATTATTATTATTATTATTATTATTATATTTTATTGTAATTATAATTATTTTTATATTATATTTATTATCATTATATTTATTATTATTATTATTATTATTATTATTATTATATTTATTATTATTCTTATTATTCTTCTTCTTCTTCTTCTTATTATTATTATTATTATTATTATTATTATTATTATTATTATTATTATTATTATTATTATTATTATTATTAGGGTTATTTAACGACAATAATATCAACTATAGGGCGTCTTCCCAAAATAATACCAATTTCAATAAATCTGAGAATAATACGTATTATTGAACTAGTTAAACAAGAGTAGTATAAGTGACTATATAACCTGCAACATCAGGTCACCTAATCAATATTTAACCTGCTACTTACCCTCCATTCTCCTACTTAGACCTGGATAACGGGTGAATCGTGTCGGGTTAGATTCGGGTCAGGTCACTTTCGTATTATAATAATCGGGTTGACTTCGGGTCGGGTCGGATAATTTTGGGTTCGAGTCATCCTCGGGTTTGTTGTTTTCATCTTTTTCAGGTTTATCGACTTATTTTCTGTAATAATAGTCGAGTCAGTTTCGAGTTAGCTCGGGTCAATTCGAATTACGGGTCAAAATCAAGTCTTCAATTCGGGTATCGAGTCGGGTCATTTTTATCAGGTCTACTACTCCTTACTTCTCTCCTTCATCCTCTCTCTCCATTACCCTTCATCCTTCTTCAGTTTTTTTTCTATACGTTTCGTTTAGATTAACTTGTTGATTTTGGTGTAGAATTGTGTTGTTAGCTAGATTTGGTGAGGTTGAAGACTTGAAGAAAGAGGAAGATAGATGACATGAATGACGTTTAATGGCCCGTACATTGAGTAGGTGAAAAAGAGTGAAGTAATATATAATAAATTAAAGGCGAAAAAGGAAGGTGAACGTGTTCTACAGCTAACTAGACATCTATACTACTCTGGTTTAACTACTCCAAAAATACGTATTATTCTATAATTTATTAAAATTTGAATTATTTTAGGAAGACGGTCTATAGTTGGTATTATTGCCGTTAAATAAAATTAAAGGTGAAAAAGGAAGGTGAAAGGGTTCTACAGGTAACCGGTCACCTATACTACTCTTGTTTAACTACACCAACAATACGTATTATTCTCAGATTTATTAAAATTGATATTATTTTGGGAAGATGCCCTATAGTTGGTATTATTGTTGTTAAATAACCCTTATTATTATTATTATTATTATTATTATTATTATTATTATTATTATTGTTATTATTATTATTATTATTATTATTATTATTATTATTATTATTATTATTATTATTATTATTATTATTATTATTATTATTATTATTGAAGTATTATTTTAGGAGTTAAAAATATTGAAGCTGGGCTGAAAAATTAGAGCTGACCTGAGCTGAGCTGAGCTGATAGGAGCTGAGCTGGTCTGAAACGGGCTGAAAATAGGCTGAAAAGAACAGGGCCTAACTCATTTTAACCAGCTCATGCATCATTAATGAATAACAGTGGAGGCCAGATTACTGTGTGGAAACCAATATTCAAACTGATCCAGCATATTCATTAAGGAAACCAATATTAGTTATTCAATGTGCAAAGCTGAAATTTGAGCGTAAGTATTTTCTTATCTATTTTAGTCCTTTCCTATCTGCCTTTTAAATTTTCTTTTACATTTGTTCATGGTGTATGTTACAATTTTTCAGCAACATTGATGTTGGAGACACACAAAGCAACTAAAGTGTTTCTACAGCTTGATATCCCAGAAGTACACAATTTCCAGCTTACAAATGGTGGAAGAGAAGTACTACATGTGAAGTGGTCGGCTTAATCAAAAGAAAGTTTCAGCCAGCAGGATTTTAGTGATTATTTTCATCAAAGTTGTTTGTTTTTTATGTTCCGTACTGTGGTTGGCTTTTCAGCTGTCATGTTTGTTAAACTCTATTTCTCTTTTTTATTGTGACTTATTTCCTTATTCATTAAATTAGTATTTTATTTTGCCTATGGAATTATGGCCTCTTAATAGTATTAAATTAGCATTTTATTTTATTAAACTGCATTGTTAAATGATTTAGGCAGAATTATTTATGCAGTTAACAAGTATGCATAACATATTTAAATGTTTCGCATCAAAACATAGGAATTTTTTTTGGTTGTAAGATTTTAGCAATATACAATTAAATCATATTAAGCATGAGTAAGTAAGGAACATGTTGCCTAACAAGTTAATTAATTCATGATTCGAACAAACAGTTATATTGTAGTGGAGTGACGTGTCTGTTCAATTACATCAATGACAACATTTGTGTTTAGTATTTATGTTATTCCAATTCAAGTTTCTCACGATCATATATTTATTAATTCACACCACATTAGTATAATTTATTCTCGTTTTCTTTTTTTAATAAAAAAACAGAATGATGCAGCTAATAAAAAATCAGATGAAATGTATGTAGTTCAGTGTTGATGCCATGAAAAAGGGTGTAAGAAAAAATAATGAAAACAAGTATAAGATAACAAATGTACAGAAAAAAAAGGGGAACAGTTTCAGTGGACTTATCTGACACTACTTTAGGATCTTTGTTATCATGCTCCACTTTGTTAGGCCACTCTACTTCCAAGTCCACATGTTTGCCCATTTCATCCACCATAACAATTTATACAAACTCAGATGTTAGTCATGGGTAAATAAAAATGGCTGGAATCCAACATCTCTCATCTAAAAAACAGAGTTCCTATTTTGCCACATATGATGCTAGAAAACTATCAACCATAGCAGAGTTATTTGAAGTGCACAAGGTAAATCATGTACTTATACTTTCATATATGAAGTATATCTCAATTCCATTATCAATAGTTATAATCATTCTTTAAATGTGTAAAAATATTACAGCCTGGAATATATACTATTATTGCAAAGTTGAAAGATGTGGACGCAGCACAAAAGTGATATGAGTATCTATGCAAATGTGGAGAAATTGCAGGACAAAAAACAGATGGGAAGTGGTATTGCATAATGGAAAAATGTTTTGCATATGAAGTTGGGGTTCAAGAAAAATATTTAATGTTTGTATCAAAACTATGTCTTCAAAATTTTAGTGTAGTTATATTGATTTTGTCTTCAGTTCATGTCTAACTTAAATTTTTAATGCCAGTTACAACGTTAAGTTTTTAGTTGAGGACAAAAAAGGTGATCAAATTTACATCCTTGCAAACAACGAACAAGTTGAAGATATAACTGGATATAATGCGTATGAATCTTTTGATATGCTAAGGGAGGTACATATACAGTAAATCACCTCGATCATTGCTATCTTTACAATAAATGTATTATATAATATCTGAACCGTTTTTCAATTATGGAAAAAGATTGGTACACGTGAGATCCCATTGACATTGATGACGCTGCTGGACAAAGAATATATCATAGACTTCGAAGTGACTCAATATTTCAATGTTGTGATGGGGTCTAGGTGCTATGTCATGATGAATCTAAGAGACAATGAAGAGCAAATATGCAAGATGACAAGCATGTGTGGACAGCAGGTTGTACAAGAGAAACAATTACTATATCATATGATTCATTGCAATAACATAGTGTTCATGATTTAGCATCTGTTCTTAATATCAGGAACAAAGTAGTGCATTAACTTCAACTTCTGAGGTTACTGATGATCAATCGGTAAGGAACATGTTATAGTGATATGTGTGACATATGAAACAGATATTTAGTTTTATTTTTGATGCAACAAAAGTTTGTAACTCTTCAGGATGTCACACCAATGAGCAAATTCCAATATAAAAGAATATTTTCAGTCATGGGTGATTCAAGTGGATCATATTATGAATTTCTAGACCAACAATCAGCAACAAAGGACATATTGAAGGCTCAGAAGAAGTAAATAATTGACGATTTAGTGGTCAATGCATTTTTTTATGTCGTATGTTGTGGTTTAAATTCTTATAATTTATTATCTTACTGTCCTGTTATTCAATTTTCAGCACTGTTGTTATTTACAAGAACAAAATGGCAATTGTTTTCCAAAGTTGTGATGAATTTATCAACTATTTTCATTATTTATCAGACTTCAGTGAATTTATTATTCTACCTATTGACCAATAATGTAACTAAATAAATATATTCGAACATCTAAACACAAATATGAACTGAATTTGATTTGAGTAAATCAGTACCTATAAATCATATCATTTTCCCCTTTTTTTAGAGTGATAATAATTAATTATTTTATTTATTATCAGTTTAACAAGATAGGTAACTTACTGCAGTTACTATACAGTGACTACATTGCTTTCATTCATCAACATGAATCGGTTTATATTTTTTCCATTACTTAATAAGTTTTTTCTTCATGTAAAGGAACCACTATCAATCTCAAGTAATTGTCGTTTTTCACAGCATAGTTTCTGTTTTGATCAAATTTATCTCTATCCTAGGAAATATATTGTATGTGCTTTAACATACCGTCATGGTAAAAGGAGGTACATCAAATAAGCGGAATAAGAACCACAGGGATATTACAACAGATCGTAGAGAAGAATGTATGTCTTTCTATCCTGAATTTTCTTTCTTTTCATGTTAGTTAAGCATTTTAGTATAAATTTGTATCATTTAGAATCCATGTTACTTATTTTTATTTCAGAGACCTGTAAGCAGTATTATTACAGTTATAGATCAAGTGATTTTGTAAAATGAACCGGTTCGCTTGGGAACCGGACCGGGTCAGTCCTGAACCGGACCGGGTCAATCCTGAACCGGACCGGGACAATTGTCACCCAACCCGGTTCAGTCGTGACCCGATCCGATTCAGTTGTCACCCACTCTGGTTCATTTGAGACCAGGTCCGGTTCAGTTGTGAACCAGTCCGGTTCACACATTACTCCGGTCCATTTCGGACGTCCCTTTTATTTTGAAAAGCATAAGCTATTGACACAATTTAGTGACTTAATTTCTTTTATTTTCACGTTTTAAAGGATATTCATGCAATCAAATTACTAAAATTATAATTATATAGAATCAACAGTAAGATACTTAAAGTCCTAACATAGTTTAAATGTTCATAATCTTAGTTTTATACATAATCTCTGTCCGCTTCAAATATGAACTAGACTGAACCAGATCTCAATATTTTGTTAGTAGAATCTACTAAATTAATTATTAATTTCCATTTCTTATGTATTTAATTGGTTAAATTAAAATTCATGTTATATAAAATTAACACATGCAACACAATACTTAAAGTCCTAATTTATTTTTTAAGTTGACAATCTTATTTTAAAATTCAAACTCGGTTCAGATCTAAACATTTTGTTAATAGAATCTGCTAAAATAATTATTAATTTTTTTAAAAGTATTTAAGTACACAAAATTAGTAAAATAATTATTTGTACACAATGAACACATGCAGTAAAATTGTTAAGGTTCTAATATAGTATCGAAGTTGATTAACTTATTTCTTTTGAAAAAAACTCGATCTATTTCAGGTGTTAACTGGAGTAACCCAGATCTAAATTATCTGTTATCAAAATCCGTCTAACTCATTTTTTTTTTCCATTTTTAATAGTATTTTAGTAGACATGATTTATTAAGTCATCATTTCCACAAAATCAATACATGCAGTAACATATCCTAACATGCATATTTTTTTTAAAAGATTTATAATTAGTACATAGAAAAGAGATTTAGTATTACACATTCGGATCTGGCGGATGAACTTATAATTGATAGCAAGAAAATAATTAAACCCAGTTTCCAGTTACAAAATGCTCCATTTGTCGACTTTAGTAACAGGCAACCAAGAACATAGAGACAAAGATACCATGGCTAAACGAAGCAGAAACACGGATGAACATGCAGTAATACTTGATGATTTATAGATTACTTCCAATTAATCGCCCTCTCTTTCTCTTTGTGCATGGTTTGGTGGGTTAGTTTCATTTTGATTAATTACAGAAATCCGAATATGCATACAGGAAGTGAAGTATTTCTAGGGTTCTTTGATTTGGGGAAAAAAAATTGAAAGTAATTTTTTTTAATGTTTGCTGATATATATATATATATATATATATATATATATATATATATATATATATATATATATATATATATAGTAAAGATCAAGTGAGTCCTCTTTTTCTTTTTGAGTCCATAAGTCCTATTTAGAGCCATTGATTTAGATGGGAGGGATGGTGGTGATTGAGTCTAGTAATTAAGGTAATATATAACATATTTAGGAAAAAATATAATAAAATCCTCTCTCCTCCCTTAATTATCTCCAACCACCTAACTCACTTGATTATGTTTCATCACATTCAATTTTTGCATTCAAATTCACCCGCCTAACTAAAACTCTTCATCTTCATCATCCCAAACTCAATCTCTCGACTTCTGATTTCTTTCAAAACACACACCCGCTCATTGTTTCATCTTCAACTCAAGCAAGGCTACACACCCGTGTTACATTGACGTATTATAAGTATTACTTTAATGAACAAATGATGTTACTCCAAGTAATTAATGGTGTTATTCTTTGTCTCATGGTTAAACAATGTTATTATCATCAATTACTCTGACGCATTATATATCGTTCTTTAAAGAACGACAATCGTTAATTTGGTAATGAATGGTTCCAATCCAAGTTATCATCAATTACTTTGGTAATCATTTGTTTAAACGCTGCTGTCCTCAGTTACTTTAATGCATTATGTCTGTTACTCTAACTGACGGAAGGTGTTACTCCAATAGAACAAAGATGTTACTCTAACCAAATGCACATGTATTAAATAAAATATAGAGTTAATTGCTACGTAGCACAATGCTACTTGTAAAAAATGTGTACAAAATCAGTTATTCTTGTAAACAAAAAAAGAAAAATATTTTTATCATGACCAAAAACACAAGTATTCTCAAAACACAAGTATTCTCAAAACACATGTTCCTCCTTATTTTCTTCAGTGTCTTCCTCAGTTTCCTCATCTTCGTCGTCGTCATCAACTTCATCCTCCTCATCCTGATCCACCTTTATCAGTTTTGTCCTGTGCATTCGCATCACTTCCAATATCACCTGCACAAAAGTAAACAACGTGTTACTCCCATGCAGCCAATGTGTTACTTCAACTCTTACGTTGTGTTACTCTAACTGGTAAAGTACGTTACTCTAACATCATCATCAAAAACTGTTTCTCAACGTTCAGTGTGTTACTGTAATTGCAATTAAGTGTTACTGTAACGTTAATACATATGCGTTACGCCCATGCAGTCAATGTGTTACTTCAGCTCTTACGTTGTGTTACTCTAACTGGTAAAGTACGTTACTCTAACATCATCATCAAAAACTGTTTCGTAACGTTCAGTGTGTTACTGTAATTGCAATGGAGTGTTACTGTAATGTAGAGCGTATGTTACTTCAACGTCGTGACTGCGTTCATAGAAAACAAAGCAATATTATCAGTGGACCTCATTGAAAACCCAAATAACAAGCATAAAACTCTGGAATCAATATCAATTAACCATCAATATGAATCTATAATGAATGAAATGACAATGAAAACAATATCAACATGAAAATTGACGTAAAAAGGGAAGCCAAATCGACATGAAGTATCAATTAACCATCAATATGAATCTATGATGAATGAGATGACTGCGTTCATAGAAAACAAAACAATATTATCAGTGGACCTCATTGAAAACATAAACAACAAACATAAAACAATGGAATCAATATCATCAAAACCCTTTTCCTGAACGTTCATTTGTGTTACTGTAATTACATTTAAGTGTTACTTTAATTCAGAAGGCATGTTACTTCAACGACAAATCTGCGTTAATTGATATCAAAAAAATAGTATCAATGGATATCAGGGAAAATCTTGAAAAAAACCATAGAGACCTGTAATCTATGGAGATCGAGATATCAAAATACCATTGATACGAAACTATGAATCAAAACGCAATGACATCAAAAAGACGCAAATTTGATGCAAATAAAGTCGAAATGTCAATGAAAGCACTATAAACATGAAGATCAACGTAAAAAAAATGCAATTTGACGCAATAAAACATTGATATGAAAACGCAGATTGAAAGCAATATTACTATTGAAATCCGTGAAGAAAAAACGAATAAAAACGTGAATGAATCACTGAAACTCACCATTGTTATAATCGATTAGTTGCTTATCAACCGTTGAAGACGATGATGCGGTCATTGAATCCATTGTAGCAGAATTTCGAGATCAAAAACGATGAATTAGCGTGAATGAAGAAAGAGTTTTTTGGTTTTTAGGTGTGAATGAACGTGGAATGGAAATGAACGTGAATGAAAATGAACGTGAATGATAGGAAGTTATTTGTTTCCTAAATTCTTGTGAGTTATTTTAGGAACGTAAATCTCCCTTTTTTTTTTTTTTTTTTTAATTGGATGTATCTTGTCCATCCATCCTCATCCCATCCAATGGATGGGATGAGGACTTAGGGACTCACAAAGAGTAAGGGACTCATAAGAGCCTTACTCTATATATATATATATATATATATATATATATATATATAAAGGATAAGTGGGGGATGTACTAGGGTTTTATTTTTTTGGGTTGTGTGTCTACTCAGGTATGGACTGATCACATGCAACCCGCATTTGGGCTTTTCTGATGAGTGCTGAATTATTTGGGTCACTCAGTTTTGCAGCCCATGTTGTTTTTGGTTGATACAATTTTTAACGATTTTTGCTTTTTCTGTAATTTGTTTCCAACTTATTGAATCCGGAAATTTGTTTTCTGATTTATGTTGCAATTTTCATGAGTTGTATTTTATTGGATTTTGAAATCTAATCACTAAACCTATTTTACATATTTAATTTTACTTTTGTACACCGTTTGCATAATTTTGTGATATTTATTGTGATTTTTTGCTATCTATAGTTTGTTGACTTGAATTTCTATTTATCAGTATAATATTCTTTCTTTATGTTGTCCAATAATTTATGTTTCGTTTTTTAATTATTTTCATTTTTCTATTCATTTTGTTATGTTTCGTGCTTCTAGAAACATTGTCATTATGCCTTGATTATTTTAAGTTATTTGTTATTTCTCACTTATAGGTGGTCAAAGTAGTTCATCTCTTGTAGAAGATGCTCAACTAATTCACCAGCGTGCATTGGATGTGCGTGCACCCTTTGTAGATATTACCAATCGTATTATACTCTTCTTCCCTATATATCTCTCTGTGTCTGTGTACATTTATATACACGTATGCATTTAATTTAATTTGTTTTTTGTTATTTGGGATTTCGTTCGAGCATTTTCAATGTGCCATTTTTTAACAATTATCAATCTCTTTAATTGTTAGGACAATCTCCTTCTGGTGTTTGTGCTACACAACAACGCCTTTTGACTCCTACTTCTTATGCTGCTACACCATCATCTATTCTGATATTTGAACAACCTGTACTTACCCCGGTACAACAGGCTGCAAAGACAAGAAGGGCTAGAAGAAAGGTTTTAACTGCCTCAAAAAAAAGAGCACGCTCTTTAGTCGTTGCCTTTTAATTATGTATGTGAAGCCTTTTCTCTTTACATTTTGGCTTTTTTTGCAATTGGCTTTCGACTATTTTCGTAGAAGCATTTTGGTTCTATAGTTGACCTTCTTGCACTTTGTCTTATTTAAAGTGAACAAGTTTTGCAAGTGATATCCATTTTTTTTGGTGAAGGTTCTTCCGAATCAGACGTTAGTGATTTGGAACGAGATTTGGATTATGAGTTTGATGAGGTGGCAACTCAAATGAGTGAGTCTTATCATCTCTCATCTAACACATTGGTGAATGACAATCTTTCTCAATGCCACCATTTTGAAGTTGGTTCAGGCAGTGGTGCTGCGGTTTCTGCTGTAGATATTGACGAAGGTTCTTACAAATTTAGTACTTTGAACATTGATATACACACACACATAATATTGTGGACATGACATAGGTCCACCCCGACGCGGCCACGCGCGGGTTTGGGGAGGCGAATGAATCTCCATATGAAATGGTCAAATTGAAATTTAAATCGAAGTTGGACTCGCTACCGAACTTTGTGGGAGTTCGGGCCCGTTCGAACCCACTCTATGTCGTAGTGGGCCGTGTACAAAATACAGCCCATTTCCGATGTCAGAGTTTATCGGGTTCGTCCCTTTGCATTTGATACCGATACCGACTTGATCGGATATCGTGTATTGAATGACTCTCGTTGCCAATGGTTTCGGACATCCGGAAACTGAGGTTCTGAGTAAGGGGTGAGGGTATGTGTTGGGAAGTTCACAAAGAACACCCAACCCCGCCCACATATTAGCGGCCTCTACTAGGATATCGAATGATTTTTTAATACGCGCGTTAGTAATACGATGAATGATATGCAAACATTATTTTCCTAAACATGCGAGGAATTGAATGGGTTGCTAAGTCGGTTTAATGCATGAAAAATTTAACGTCAAAGTTGAATTTAGCATGTGAGGTTCGTTTTAGTATAATAAAACAAATAATGAAAAAGATGAATTTGCTACAAAAGATGAACAAACGAGTTAGTATCGAATTGTGAATAAAAATATACTCCCTCCATTCATTACCAATTGTCACTATTCACTTTCACCAATTTTAAGAAAGTAATAATAAATGAATAAAAGGACAAGAGTGTGGACCAACACACCACACTTGTCCTCATAGTAGTGGACCAAAATGAAGTATGTGGATCATAGTAGTGGTATATGGTGTAAATAAAGTAAGATAGTGAGGGCAAATTTGTCATAATAATAGCCAAAAAAGGAAAGGTGATAAGTGGATTTGAATGGACAAAAAAGGAATAAGTGAAAAGTGGAGTTGAATGGAGGGAGTAGCAAATAACATGAATATGCGAGATCGAGAAAATATTAGTCGAAATCTGAAAACATTGTTAAAAAGACGCTGTTTTGTATAAAAAACGAAGTTCGAAAAATAAATAAAAAAAGAAAGACGAGCCGCGTTTCAGCCGGCCGCGCGGCTCGCCCGGGACGCATGCGACTCGCGTCCCGGCCTGTTTTCGAGACCGATTTTTGAAAATTCAATGCTTTTATTAAATCGCGTACAAATATCGCATAATTTGCACTCGATCTAATATTCTCGATATTCGTTATATTCGATAGTGGATTATGTAATCGATATCAAATACTCGGAATAGTTTTAGAAAAGATATAAATTTTAAGAAATTGTTTCGTAGAATAATGAAAAAAAGAATGAACGAAAAAGGCTAAAAAGGAGACTCGGGTTTCAGGCCCGTGCGCGACTCGCCTAGGAGGGGCGTGACTCGCGTGCGGGTCTGTCCCAGTTCCGTTTGTTCGAAAATTGCTAATTTTGATAAATCGCGTACAAATACGAATTAATTTATACTCGATTTATGTTTTCGATATTCGTCGTATCCGATATTCGATTATGAGATCGATATCGGATATTCGGAATGAATTAAAATTAATAAAAAAAAAGTTTTGTAAAATTGTTTAAAAAAAGAATTTGAACGAAAAAAGATGTTAATTCTCTCCGCGTTTAAAATCGTTGTATTTTGTAGAAAAAGATGTAACGATTTTTTTTAGCATCGACGAGATTTGATTTAATTCTTTTAATACGATATTCAACTATAGAGTTGATATCATATTTTTAAGAATGTTTGTTATACGAAAATAGTTTTTTAGTAATATCGATAATAAAAAGCGACGAACGACCTTTAAATAAAAAACGACATTCGACCCATAATAAAACGACGGACGACGAGAGGGAGAAGAGAGAAAATAGAGAAGTCAGGTTTAGTTACACCCTCAACCTACATGTTTTAGTTTACTCGGATCGGAGCTCGTAGGAACGTGGCTTGGGCACGGGAGCGTCGAGTGGATGTCGGTGAGTTAAGGTGGTTCGGTTTGGGACGTGAAGGGTGTCGGGTATCGGGGCCGGTTTCCTTCGGGTTTTGGGTGTACTATCGGTTTATCGATGCTAAGTGTGTGTAACTGATGTGTTAAAGTGTGTATCAATATTTTCTGAATGTGTAATTTTGAGTTGTGCAAGGAGCTATTTATAGGGAAGTTCCCGACCTTGGCTAGGAGAGATGCTTTGAATTAGAACTACCGCTTAGGATAGGAAATGTAAGAGGCTGAGAAGGACGAGAACTTCGTTTGCTTGGCAAAGAAGAAAGGAATCTCGGTTGGGAGTAGGCTGCTCGGCCGAGTGTCCTAGCTCGGTCGAGTGTTCGATTCGTTTTCGGATAGAATTCCTATTTGAGATCGAATTCTATCCTTAAACGGATTTGTTTAATATTTTGTGTAGCTGATTTTTTGTGGTGTTGGAGTCCAAACCGGACGTGTGAGGTGTCACGGCTGGTCCGTGTGTCTCGAGAATATTTTCGGCCGGGTTTTGACTCGGTCGCTAAAAGACGGTTTTATCCCTGGTGTCGGAATCGACCCAAATTAGTCTTATTTGACTCGAAACGACCCACTGGGCCTGATTTTAAGGTTGGTTTTGTGATATATGTACTCCGTAAAAAGCCCAAGCCAAATGCCAATGATTTTGAGTCCGTTTCTGAGTATTTAAAGCACCTTTGCGTCCGATCATCGTCAGATGTTTGTTGGAAACTGCTATAGACACCTGGCAGTCAAAATGTGGGTGTCTACAAATATATATATATATATATATATATATGTGTGTGTGTGTGTGTGTGTGTGTGTGTGTGTGTGTGTGTGTATGTATATGTATATGTATATATATATAATATTTATATATATGTATGTCTGTGTGCACATATATATATTATCCAAATTATTCACGTAAATGTTACTGTACTATATAATGGAATTCAGTGTTCACATATTATTTTCGTCTTCCTTATTATTATTAGAAATTTCAAGATATTGGGACATTAGTGACCCTGATTATCAATGTCAAATGTGTCATGCCCAAATGTGGTATGAGGAAAGAGTCGGTAAAGGTCGCGGTACGAGAAATCCAAGGTTCTCTTTATGTTGCTCAGATGGAAAAGTAACGTTGCAATTTTTAAGTGAGCCACCTCCATTGTTGAAGTCGTTGTTGAGTCGGGAACATCGCCTCAGTTCTCCGTTAATGACTAATATTCGTGGTTACAATTGTGGGTATTCTTTCTCATCCAGTGGTGGCATTATTGATAAAACTGTGAATCGTGGTCGTGGCCCATATACATTTAGAATGGGAGGTCAAAATATTCACCGAATTGGCAGTTTGTTGCCTGCAAATGATTCAATTTCAAAGTTCTGCCAGTTATACATCTACGACACTAAGGAAGAAGTCAACAATCGAATAAATGCTATAACGTAACTTTCTAATCAACTTTCATTACTTAGTTTATTGTAAATGTATTTATGGTTTAATATATAAAGGATTTATTTTATTCTACATGTATTTATGCTTTAATATTTATATTTTTCTCATATAACCTTTTTCTATAAAAACAGAGGTGGCGGCTGTAGTAGATTTAATGAAGAGCTTATGTCATTATTGAAAGAGATGATTGATGAACATAACCCACTAGCCAAGGTATTTCATAGGGTAAGGGACAGATTATCGTCGGATGTAGAAGGTGATGTTAGTATTAAATTAATTGCAAGAAGATGCACTGATGGTAGAACTTATAACCGACCAACTGCTTCAGAGGTGGCTGCTTTAGTTGAAGGTGATATAGGACCTAACATGGAACATCGTGACATTATTGTGGAAAAGTCATGTGGACAGTTGCAACGAATATCTGAGTTGCACCCCTCATATCTTGCTTTACAGTACCCTCTTTTGCTTCCTTATGGCGAGGATGGGTTTCGACTAAATATTTCACATAGTGAAGCATCACTTGGTATAAGCACGAGTCTTAAACCGCGTAATGAACTTACCTTACGTGAGTTCTTTGCTTTTCGGTTTCAAGATAGACCACTGGATGTTGAATTTCCTACATGGACATCAGCTTCCAATTTATATCAACAAATATGTGTTGATGGATATATGATGGTCGAGTCGAAGAGACTATCCTTCTTACGATTCAACCAAAAATTGCTTCGGGTTGATAAATACAAGAATGTTGTTGATGCAGTTGAGGAAGGAAACATTGAGCCATCATCAACTGGTAGTCGTTATATTGTTCCGTCATCTTTCACATCTGAGGATACTTTCATGAGATCGAAATATCTAGATACTATGACTATTTGTAGGTGGTGTGGCTACCCGGACTTATTTATTACATTTACATGCAACCCAAAATGGCCTGAGGTTGTTCGATTTGTAAGCAAAAGGGGTCTTCGCTCTGAAGATCGTCCAGATATTTTGTCCCGTATTTTTCAGGTGAAGTTATATGAATTAATCCAAGACTTAAAAGTCCGTGAAATTTTTAGAAGGACAAAAGCAAGTCTGTATTTGCATTATTGTTTTAGAATTTATCCTTTAACTCACTGATCATTTTTGCCATATTTCATTTTTTTTCCAAATCATTTGTAGTTGTATACACTGTCGAATTTCAAAAGAGAGGGTTCCCTCATGCACATATCCTATTATTTCTCCATCAAGATGACAAGTTCCCAGAGGTCGGTGATGTAGATAGAATCATCTCTGCTGAGATTCCCGACGAGAGGCAAAACCCTATAGTACATGCCGCTGTATCGGAATTGATGATCCATGGTCCTTGCGCTGCATCAAATCCTCAATCACCGTGCATGTTAGATGGTGTATGCATTCGAAAATTTCCAAAGTCATTCAGTCCCAGGACCACAGTTGACAAGAATGACTTTCCTATTTATCAAAGAAGAGATAATGGGCGTACAATATTGAAAAATGGTGTTCCCATTGATAATCGCTATATTGTTCCTTATAGTCCTTATCTTATTGAAAAATATCAAGCCCACATCAATGTGGAGTGGTGCAATCAAGCTAGGTCAATTAAATATTTGTTCAAGTATATCAACAAAGGGCCTGATCGTGTTACGATGGAATCATCCTATAGTCGTCGTAATAACCAGAATCAGCTCGACCAAATTCAGAAGTTATTTGATTGTCGGTATGTATCTGCGTGTGAAGCTGTTTGGAGGATATTTGCCTTTGATATCCATTATAGGACTCATGCTGTTGAAAATCTTCAATTTCATCTTCCTGGAGAGCAACCTGTCACCTTTGAGGATGATGACCCTATTGATGAGGTTCTTGAAAACCCAAGTGTTTCAATGTCTAAATTTATTGATTGGTTTTCATTAAATGCTATAGATCCTGCTGCACGTGACCTACTATTATCTGAAATTCCTCAAAGGTATGTATGGGATAGAACTAAGAAGGAATGGAAGCGTAGACAAAAGTTTTTTACTATTGGCAGGCTGCACCATGTCCCCATAAAATGTGGTGAGCTCTATTACATGAGGACAATGTCGAACCATTCTAGGGGAGCAATGTGTTATGAGGACATTCGTACTGTTAATGGTGTATGTTATCAAAGTTTCCGAGAAGCGTGTTTTGCTCTTGGCTTGATTGGTGATGACGCTGAGTATGTTGTTGCCATTAAGGAAGCACATTATTGGGAATCAGGGACGTATCTTAGGCATATGTTTACATCATTGTTGATATCTGAATCCATGTCTACACCTCATATTGTATGGGAGGAAACATGGGATCTATTATCTGATGATATTCTCTCTAAGCAAAGGAGGTTTCTATCGAATCCTGGTAAGTCAAGCATTTTACATTTCTTACTCCCTTCTTTATTTTATATATGTAGTTCCACCAAATTATATACTTCATAAGAAAAGATTTCAAGTGGTGTTCATTTTCTTTGATATTTTAAAAAATGCTTCTATAAACCAATGAAAGAATTCAAATTATTGGGGAGGTAGAACAAAACTTATACACAAAAAAAAATCAGATAGAAAGTACTTATATACAATAGAAACTATTGTCCAAGTTTGCCAAATGCATTCCTTTTAGATTTTTAAGCATTATCCTCATGATACTATGTTCATATCATTTACTGTTTTTCTTAGATTTGGAATTGTCAGAAGAAGAGATCCATAACTTAGCCCTGCTTGAGATTGAAGCTTTAATTCAAAGTAATGGTAGCAGTTTGTCTAGATTTGATGGCATGCCCATCCCTGATGCAACATCAGTTTCTTATTTGGGGAATACGTTGGTACGAGATGAGTTGTCGTATGATAGGGTTGCTTTGAGGCATGAATTTGAAATGGCATTGCCTATGCTAACTGTTGATCAACGTGTTGTGTATGATGACATTATTAATGCTATTTCAGTGCAAAGAAGTTCTGTTTTCTTTGTGTATGGTTTTGGAGGTACAGGCAAAACATTTATATGGCGCACTTTATGTGCTGATTTGCCCAGTAAAGGTCATATTGTGCTTCCTGTTGCGTCCAGTGGAATTGCGGCAACTAGGGTTGTAAACGAGCCGAGCCGAGCACGAGCTTGGTCTTGCTCAACTCGTGCTCGTTAAGCGAAATTAGAACTCGAGCCGATCTCAAGCTTACCCGAGCTTGAAAAAGTTGAGCTCGGAACCAAGCTCGCGAGCTAAAATGCAAGTTCGAGCCGAGTTCGAGCCTAGCTCGAGCCTATATATAATTATTAAAATTTAAGTTTTTTCGCACCGACTTGTTTTAATAAATTGGGATTCAAAAAACATAAACAGACGTATTAGACAAATCAATAAAAAGATTTATATGGTGAAAAAACTGTGTAGTTATTATTAGTATTTTTTAAATAAACAAGAACAAAATATTAACTAATCACATCAAATCGAGCTGCTCGCGAGCTTTTCGAGCCGAGCCACGCCTTGCTCAGCTCAACTCGTTAAGTTGTCGAGCCGAGCCCGAGCTCGAGTCGAACTCGCACGAGCCGAGCTTTGACTGAGCTTTGACCGAGTCGAGTTCGAGCTGCTCGCGAGCTGTCTCGTCTCATTACCACCCCTACTGGCAACATTAATTCCTGGAGGGAGGACAACTCATTCTAGATTTGGCATTCCGATTAATGTTACTGAGACTTCCACTTGCTCTGATATCAAGCCTGGCACAGATTTGACAGAGTTGATAATGAAGACGAGTCTGATTATATGGGACGAGGCACCTTGCACCCATAGATATTGCTTCGAGGCTCTTGATCGTAGTTTACGAGATGTCATGCGTGTTGTGTGTCCACGAAATGTAGACTTGCCTTTTGGAGGTAAAGTTGTTGTATTTGGAGGTGACTTTCGACAAATACTCCCAGTTGTGTCTAAAGGGAGTAGGTCTGACATCGTCCATGCTTCTTTATTTTCATCTTATGTGTCTAAAGGGAGTAGGTCTGACATCGTCCATGCTTCTTTATTTTCATCTTATTTATGGTCATCTTGCAAGGTTAGCCTTCTTTTTTTGTTTATATTTATTGAAATTTGTTGTATGTTGTACTATTTATCTTTTCCGTTGCCTTCATTTTTGTCCATAACTACAAACTAATTCTTTGTTGTTCTATATATTTACATAGGTCCTCACACTTACTCAGAATATGCGTCTTCAAGTTGGTTGCTCTTCTTCTAATGTGCAAGAAATACGAGAATTCTGGGATTGGATTCTTAGAGTTGGTGATGGTGTAGAAGGCGGACGCAATGATGGCAAGGTTAATGTCAAATTTCCAGATGAAATTCTTGTCCATAATGTTAGTGATCCTATTTCTTCCATTGTATCCAACACATATCCTAACTTGGTGGATCGGTTATGGCATGATGGTTATTTGCAACAGCGAGCGATATTGGCACCTACCCATGAATTTGTTGAATTGATTAATGACTATGTTTTATCTCTTCTTCATGGTCAAGAAGTTGTGTATCTAAGCTCTGACGAGGTATGTATGGATGACATAGTTCCTGGCCAACCTAATATGCATTCGACCGAATTCCTAAATAGTATCAAGTGCTCCGGGGTTCCTAACCATGAGTTGCACTTGAAAGTTGGTTCTATGGTCATGCTTATCCGAAACATGGATCAATTTCGTGGGTTGTGTAAAGGTACGCGCTTGATTGTGACTGATCTAGCAAATCGAGTCATTCGATGTAAGGTGTTAACTGGTAGCCATGCAGGTGATATTGTGTATATCCCGCGTTTGTCCCTTACACCGTCTGACTCAAGCAAATTTTCAGTCGGGTTTACTCGAAAAAAATTCCCAATTTCTATATGTTTTGCTATGACAATCAACAAAAGTCAGGGCCAATCGTTGGCACATGTTGGTCTTTATCTTCCCAAGCCTGTCTTCACACATGGTCAATTATATGTTGCTTTGTCAAAGGTCACCAGCAAGAGTGGATTGAAAATTCTTATTTTTGATAGTAATCAATGCACTTCAGACTCTACTACCAATGTCGTGTACCAAGAAGTTTTCCAATATTTGTAATTATATTTGTATATTTGTGTTTATGTTTCCTTTAGACAATTGTTATTATAGTTTTACATCTTAATGTTTATGTTACTATAATTGTTTATTTTATTCTTCATTTGTTTTAATTTTATTATTTTGGTAAGTATTGTACGTAAATGCATCTGCTACCATACAATCTTTGTTTAGATAAAATTATCGCCACCGCGCAATTTGCGCGGGTTTTGAACTAGTACATAATGGCATTCCAATTTCAGCCGAAGTCAATCACCAAAATCACGGAAAACATGAATCGAATTTCTATTACTGCAAGGGTTATGCGAAAGTGGGTTCGAAATAAGAGGCAACCGGAATCTATCAACGAGAATAGTCAGCTTAAAAGCGATCCAATTTTTGGCATTGAAATGATCTTCGTCGATAGCTCAGTAAGAACCTCATTTATATCAATATGTGATGTCCATTTCACAGTATGTATGAACGTTATTAATTTCTAAATTCTTGATGTTTAGGGAGCAACGATTCAAGGCACCGTTAAACAAAGATTGGTCAAGTCTTTCGACTCCCCTTTTAAAGAAGGGAACATTTATACAATTTCCAACTTTTCGACTTCATCAAATGTGGCAAACGAGAAGGCGACTTCTCATAAATGCCGTATTTGGATCGAATATAGCACAAAAGTCATGAAGATGCATCCTCTTCGTCCTATAGCGAGTATATGATGTGTATTTTAAAAATAGGTAAATGAGGGGAAAATGTGGGAGGAAATTCACGTTATACAAAAAATAATCGGGTAAAAGACCGCTCCACATGCGTCGTCATGCATGGATGAACTCGAGTCTTTAATTTGTAGAAGTTCACGGAGATCGAGCTACCCCTCTCATCTACAGAAGTTGCCGTTGACCTTGGAGAAATTAGTGAAAAGCTTCACTTTCTATGTCAATTATTGGTGTTAAGTAGACTTAATCTGGCTGTTTTGCATGGATTATTGATTGTACTTATTAAGAACTTGGTATATCGTAAAATGATATTCGATTATTGTGTTTTTTTCTTCATAATTTGTGTATCGTGAGGCTTAATTTGTTGATCGTGTGTGACAAAAATGAAGTAATCTCGATTTTTGTATTTGATATCTTGGTCAAAGTTCATTTTTTGTACATCTAAAACAACATCATTTTTTTACCCTATGACCACATATCAGAACATACCCGTGAAATTCATGGGTTTAAACCCTTTAAACTTATTAATCAAATTTAAGAAGCCAAATTTTTTATGAAGGTAGAAATTAAAACCAGCAAAAAAAATTGAAAAAAAATTGTTAGACTAACTTTATAAATTATCTGAAACATCAAACATTAATCGGTTACTTCTTCCGTCTCGGTCATTTGTCGTCTTTTATATTATTGTGAGAGTAGGTCTCAGATGATAATTTGTACAATTTTTTAAAAAACAACCGCGCAATTTGCGCGGGATGAAAACTAGTATTGTAAACTACTAAAGAAAATTTTAAAAAATAATTAATAATAAAATATTTATAATATAATATAGTTTTTTTTATAATTTTTAATAGCAAATACATTAAGTATTGAATTTAATAATATAAGTGATATTTAATGTGATTATTATTTAAAATTTAATTTTTAATTGATAAATCGTAAGGCGTTAGAAATTATATAAGCCTAGTATTCTAACCCTAACCGACCCGTGAGATATACTTAACCCGATCTGTGTTATGTCCAACCCTTATAGCATGACCTGCCAACCCGTTTAACATGTCTATTAAAAAGTATGAGATTTTTTTTCTGAACTTTTTTGGTTATTACATTACTGTTTTTTGTTTTTTTTGTTTGAACGTAATTAGTAAATATTGATAGATAATAAGGCTTTCTGTTATTGTATGAAACTATGAAAGGATATTGGATATTGTTCAACTGGGTTTGTAATGTACTCCATATTTGGTTAAGATTTTATTTTGTCAAGCCCGATTTGGTAAATGAAGAGTAGATTTAGGCGGCAAAGTTGAAATGACCTCTTTGCCCCTTGGTTTTTGTTTTACTGAATAGGGGATAAGTTCCTAATTTTAAAGTCTGTCGCATGGTACAACGGTTGTACACTAGAGTATAATTTACATGCTAAACTAGTGTGATACCCGTGAAAAAAAATACACGGTTTGCCCACTTGTATTGATATTGAAGAAGAAATGAAGTAAAGATTTATTTTAGATTATTCGTTTAAAGTTTGAAAGTTAGTTTATGTATTAATAGGTGGACAAAAGTATGAACAACATAGAGTACGTTGAAATGTTTGTATAAGTAGTCAATTGTCCACCGACGAATATAGTTATACTAAACGCAGAAACCTGTATAAACCCGACCCTTATGATAAACCCGGCCCGTATAAATCCGACCCGTATAAACCCAACCCTAATCGCCAAATCCTTTATATATTAAAGGAAGGACCAAGAGAAGTGACGTGGCATCAGGAAAATTGAGTATTTTGAAATACTTCACCCACATCCTTTATATATTAAAGAAAGGACCAAGAGAAGTGACGTGACAGCAGGAAAATTCTATAAAAGCTCTGAAATTCTCGAAGCATCTTTCCTTCCAAGTAGCAGCAAGCACTACAAGATCGTGCCGCCTACTCAAGGAAGTCAAATCGACATCAAGCATTGAAAGGAGACTCAAGTCATCGCGACCCTCCCAAGAAGCTAAAGTCAAGCAAGGAACGGTGACAAAGACCGTTGAAGTCTGCCTCCTTGTCTCCGTACGTAGTAGAATCAAAAGAAGAATAGAGAATCGAACACATAAACTTTCTGATATTATAATTTGTTTCTCCGGTTTTGCATTAAGATATTTATAATATCACGATACAAAATTTGTTGTTACAAATTTTAGGTGAACCCGACGTGAAGCCTCTACCTCTCATCTCTATCACACAAGCAAGCTACTTCAACAAGAAGATGTCTCTCCCAGAAAGCACTCCAAGCACACCTAAGCAATCCTATGCATCAATCCTCAAGGAGCCTCTCAAATCAGGCATGCAATCTGCTGGTGTGTCCACTAGAGCAATGGCGAAGAAGGCTGCTGTCAATGGTGCTGCTGCTAATGTTCCCAGAAGGCCACGTAGATACTCCATTCAGTCCATTGCTGCTACTCCTTTGCTCAAGGCCTGTTCATCTCCAAGCAAGGAGCAAAAGATGTTGAGTCCCATAAGTGGATCTCCCAAAAGTGGATCCCCTCGCAAGGCTGCTTCACCTTCAAAGACAACTCAGAAGGAGTTGAAGTCTTCCAGGGCATCCCCTCGCAAGGCTGCTTCACCTTCAAAGACAAGTCAGAAGGAGTTGAAGTCTTCCAGTGCATCCCCTCGCAAGGAGAAGAAAACTTCCCCAAAGAAAAAGGAAGTTGAAGCCCCTCTTATTGCATCAGTGATGACCATTGGTGGCTCTACTCTGGAAGAGCAAGTGGCGAACATGAACAAACTCCTTGAACAAATGCTGAAGGAAAAGAGGAGAAGAACAAGAAGATTGAAGATCTTCAAAAAGAAATGGAGGATTTTCGTAACAAGGGTGGTTCTAGTTACCATGGAGATACCGAAAGTGAAGTTGGGAGTGACGGTGAGAAAGATGGTGGAAAAAAAGGTGGTGGAAAGCCTCTCACCCAAGAACAGCTGCGTGACTTGATTAACAACACCATCAAGAATCGGTTAGATAAGGGAGCTTCCTACAAACCGCGCTATGTGAAGCCGTATACAAAGAGGATCGATGAGATGCACATGCCTTCAGGCTATTAACCTCCAAAGTTCCAGCAGTTCGACGGGAAAGGCAACCCCAAGCAACATATTGCACACTTTATCGAGACTTGCAACAACGCAGGGACTGATGGTGACTTGTTGGTGAAACAGTTCGTCCGCTCCCTCAAAGGCATCTCCTTTGATTGGTACACGGACTTAGGTTCTGAGTCCATCGATAGTTGGGATCGCTTGGAGACCGACTTCATGAATAGGTTCTACAGCACACGGCGCATTGTGAGCATGAGTGAGCTGACAAATACCTCTCAGTGGGAAGAGGAGCCCGTTATAGAATACATTAACTGATGGCGTGCCCTATGTCCGGAGTGCAAGGATCGCCTTAGCGAGGGTTCTGCAGTTGGAATGTGCATCAATGGCATGAAGTAGGACTTGTTGTACATCTTGAATGGTATCAAACCTCGAAGCTTTCAAGAGCTGGCGACTCGTGCTCACGATATGGAGCTGACAATCAAGGCACGTGGAAAGACTCGATCATCTTCTTCCAATGCAACATCAGAGAAGAAGGAATTCAAGAAAAATGATAAGGGTTCCAAAAGCTCTTCCAAGAAAACAGTGAATGTAACCACCTCCAGTGAGCCCGTCAAAATTTCGGGAAAGTCTAAGCAAAACAAAGGCAAGGAAACGTACACAAGTGACTTCAAGCGTGAAAGGCCAACGCTAAAGGAGTTGCAGTCCAAACAATATCCGTTCCCTGACTCAGATCTATCAGGCATGCTGGATGATCTACTTGAGAAGAAAATCATCCAGTTACCTGAGTCGAAGCGCCCAGAACAAGCAAATAAGACGAACGATCCAAATTACTGTCGCTACTATAGATTGGTAAGTCATCCTTTGGAGAAGTGTATCACCCTCAAGGAAAGAATCATGCAACTATCCAGAGAAGGGAAGATCATCTTGGACTTGGATGAGGTTGTGACGACAAATCATACCATGACGGTAATTGGTGAATTTGATGCTACACCAATGGACGTTTCAAGTGGAATAGATCTGCATGAGGAGCATGAAGTGTGTGTGATACAATTTGGAAGTTTTGAGCCTACAATGTTGCAAGTACCAAGGCCGATATCATCAAAGTCGACTTCTTGGAATGAAAAGTCAATCGCAGAGAGTCCAAATGATGATGATGATAATGAAGGATGGACATTGGTCATTCGCAAGAAACCAAGGAAGCCAGTCAAACTTCAGAATCAAGAACCTGTTCAAAGAAGAAGGAAACAAACAAAGAAGTAGGGGCCACGCCGCCCTAAGAATAAGAAGAAAGCAAAGAAAGTGACCAAGTCACAAGTCATGCCTGTTGATTTGCTAGAGCAAGATCTTCCATCTCCAATCGTCCTAAAGGAATTCTTCCCCGAGGGCTATCTCAATGAAGTCACTGTTTACACAGTAGCGGCTGAGGTAATTGTGGAGGACGAAGAAGATGAAGAAGGAATTGATGCTTCAAAAGCGACCACTAAAGAGGATGAGAATCTACCCAGAGACATTAAAGTGTCAGCTACGCTCGATTCTCTACCCGTGCGCATGGAGTGGAAGTACATCTTTCATCTACCCGAGGAGATGCGTCATCAAGTTTCCCAAGCACTTCAAAACCCTGAGTTGTATGAAGAAGAGATAAAAAAATGTTGGCAAGTCTGCAGAACAAGAGACCAAATGTCTATCCTGCAACACTGCCTTGAGATTCTCTATTGAGGACATTCTTCTTGGGTCCAAACTTCACAATAGGCCACTGTATGTCTCAGGGTACATCCGGGGTAAGAAAGTAAGCCGCATTTTGATCAATGGCGAATCCGGTGTAAATCTTATGCCTAAGGTAACCATGGTGGAGCTAGGCATTACGGTAGATGAATTATCTAGTAGTCGAACACTAATCCATGGCTTCAATCTAAATGGCGAGCGTGCGAATGGAATCATTCGAGTCAAGCTAAGCATGGCAGATTTGTCCTCTGACACCCTCTTCCATGTCATTAATGCAAAGACCTCGTTCAAGCTTTTGTTGGGACGACCGTGGAAGCACGAAAATGGTGTAGTTGCTTCAACACTTAACCAATGTTTGAAGTACTATCGTGATGGCGAGCAAAAAATTAATGGTGATGTCAAACCATTCACTAAGGCAGATTCATTCTTCGCTGATGCAAAATTCTTCGAGGAAAATGCCACTTCAAGTGAGTTCATGCCGATCACTATTTCCTCCACTGGAAAAAGGGGGCAAAGTTAAGGGAGCTGCAATTTCTCCAAACAAACCTGATGTTCCTGCAGAAAAGGTGTAACACCCGCTATTTTTCCTAGCGCTTTTATTCTTTCCGCTATGACTTCGTCATAATTCTATTTCGGCCTTATGTTTCATTATTTTTCCAAGCTTTATTTTTATTTTCGAGTCCAATGATATTTATTTTTATTTTAAAGGATTTTAATTCTTTTAAACCTATTTATTCGATTTTCATCGTAAACTATTTATTTTTCCGCGAGGAATTCTATTTCTCTACGAATTAACGGTTTAAACTCGGATTTAAGTTATTTCTTTTCCTAAAAATGCCTCAACACATTTATATAATATTTACAACTAAGAAATATTTTTATTTACAAAAATTTAGCCTTTAATGATTTTATTACGAAGTTTCGTAAATAATTATTTTCAGACGCGTGGTTTACTCGAATTGCTTTGAAATACCTTTAATAACTTTACGATTCTTCTTTTTATCAACTTACAATTATTTTGGAACCTTTTCTCACATGTTGGACCTTGACAACCTTTGTCACACCCCTTACTTGTGGACATGACATAGGTCCACCCCGACGCGCCCACGCGCGGGTTTGGGGAGGCGAATGAATCTCCATATGAGATGGTCAAATTGAAATTTAAATCTTCGTCCCTTTGCATTTGATACCGATACAGACTTGATCGGATATCGTGTATTGAATGACTCTCGTTGCCAATGGTTTCGGACATCCGGAAACCGAGGTTCTGAGCAAGGGGTGAGGGTACGTGTTGGGAAGGTCACAAAGAACACCCAACCCCGCCCGCACATTAGCGGCCTCTACTAGGATATCGAATGAATTTTGAATACGCGCGTTAGT
This sequence comes from Agrostemma githago, assembly GCA_958450325.1. NCBI lineage: Eukaryota > Viridiplantae > Streptophyta > Magnoliopsida > Caryophyllales > Caryophyllaceae > Agrostemma > Agrostemma githago. Next base: position 52,524,723 of record OY288254.1, read on the forward strand.
AATACGATGAATGATATGCAAACATTGTTTTCCTAAACATGCGAGGAATTGAATGGGTTGCTAAGTCGGTTTAATGCATGAAAATTTTAACGTCAAAGTTGAATTTAGCATGTGAGGTTCGTTTTAGTACAATAAAACAAATAAAAAAGATGAATTTGCTACAAAAGATGAACAAACGAGTTAGTATCGAATTGTGAATAAAAATATAGCAAATATGATGAATATGCGAGATTGAGAAAAATATTAGTCGAAATCTGAAAAATATTGCTAAAAAGTACCGTTTTGTATAAAAAAACGAAGTTCGAAAAATAATAAAAAAAGCGAAAGACGAGTCGCGTTTCAGTCGGCCGCGCGGCTCTCCCGGGACGCGCGCGACTCGCATCCCGGCCTGTTTTTGAAACCGATTTTTTGAAAATTCGATGCCTTTATTAAATCGCGTACAAATATTACACAATTTACACTCGATTTAATATTTTCGATATTCGTTATATTCGATGTTCGATTATGTAATCGATATCAAATACTCGGAATAGTTTTAGGAAAGATGTAAATTTTGAGAAATTGTTTCGTAGAATAAAAAAAATGAACGAAAAAGGCTAAAAAAAGAGCGCGGGTTTCAGACTCACACGCGAGTCGCCTGGGAGGGGCGCGACTCGCGTGCGGGTCTGTCCCGGTTTTGTTTGTTGTTCGAAAATTGTCAATTTTGGTAAATCGCGTACAAATACGAATTAATTTATACTCGATTTATATTTTCGTTATTCGTCGTATCCGATATTCGATTATGAAATCGATATCGAATATTCGGAATGAATTTTAGAAGAAGTTTTGTAAAATTGTTTTAAAAAAAGAATTTGAACGAAAAAGATGTTAATTCTCTCCGCGTTAAAATCGTTGTATTTTGTAAAAAAAGATGTAACGATTTTTTTAGCATCAACGAGATTGATTTAATTCTTTTAATACGATATTCAACTATAGAGTTGATATCATATTTTTTAAGAATGTTTGTTATATGAAAATAGTTTTGTAGTATCGATATTAGAAATAATAAACAAATACGATGATGACCCGCAAAAAGAAATCGACCGACGACGCAAAAAAAAAGGAAAAGACGAGAGGAAGAGGAGAAAAAAAGAAGACGTCGGGTTTTGTTACACCCTCAACCTACATGCTTTTGTCTACTCGGATCGGAGCTCGTCGGAACGTGGCTTGGGCACAAGAGCGTCGAGTGGATGTCGGTGAGTTATGGTGGTTTGGTGGGACGTGTAAAGTGTCGGGTAGGAGGCCGGTTTCGTCGGGCTAGAGCGGCGGGATCTCCGGTTCTACTATCGGTTTTTCGATGCTAAGTGTATGAATCGTAGATGTGTAAAAAAGTTGATGATTTTTCTGAATCTTAGATGATATTAGATGTGTTGTGCAAGGGGCCTATTTATACTAATATTCCCGACCTTGGCTAGGAGAAGTGTTTGGGTTAGAACTACCGCTTAGGATAGGAAACGTAAGAAGCTGAGAAGAACGAGAATTCCATTTACTTGGCAAAGAAGAAAGGGAATCTCGGCTGGTATGGGCTGCTCGGCCGAGTGTACTAGCTCGGTCGAGTGTTCGATTCGATTTTCGGATAGAATTCCTACTTGAGATCGAATCCTATCCTTAAATGGATTTGTTTGATATGTTATGTAGCTGATTTTTTGTAGTATTGGAGACCGAATCAGCCACGTGAGGTGTCACGACTGCCTCGCGTGACTCGAGAACATTTCTGACCGGGTTTTGACTCGGTCGCTAAAAGACGGTTTTACCCCTGGTGCCGATTTCGACCCAAATTAGTCTTATTTGACTCGAAACGACCCACTGGGCCTGATTTTGAGGTTGGTTTTGTGAGATATGTACTCCGTAAAAAGCCCAAGCCAAATGCCAATGATTTTGAGCCCGTTTCCGAATATATTAAAGCACGTTTGCGTCCGATCATCATCGGGTGTTTGTCGGGAACTTCTATAGACACCTGGCAGTCAAAATGTGGGTGTCTACATTACTACACATTTTATTACACATTTCACTTTATGATGTTTAAGCCTTAGATATTTTCTTTTTCTCACCCATTTATTTTTGGCCTTAATCACAAACTCTTCACACTCCCTCCCTCTCTCATTTTGGCTGAATTGAGCATGTATTATGACATAGTTTTCATCAAAATTTACTTATCATTTATGCTTTAGAAAACCATTCACTTTCTTATCATTTATTTTACAAAAAATTAAACATTTCCTCCCTTTTTCTCTCTTGGCTGAGATTTTCCAGCAGCTTTTCTAGCCAAATTTTGTCTCAAATTGAGTCTTGATCGTCTCATTTTCATCTCCAAATTAATCGTCATTCTGATCCCTTCGTTAAGTTAATAAACGATGTTGTTTTCGATCGTTATTTGCCTTGATTTTCTTAGTTGTCTCATGGTATTTTTCTACCATACTTTTCGTGTTTTGAAGGATTTTTGAATGATCACGAAGCCGACGAATTTATAATCGACTCGGATTTGGATTAGAGGTAACGTCGATGTTATTCGGTATTGCAAGATTTTACTCCCTCCGTCCATTATTTATCGCCCCACTCCATGAATATATGTGAGGAGTATTTTAATGGAGTGGGGCGATAAATAGTGGAAGGAGGGAGTATTTGTGTAATTGCATGTATATTTTTATATTTTTTTTGACAATATATGTATGTCATATAATCTGGAAAAAATTTAAAAGTTGAAAATTTGCATGTTTCGGTATTTTTATCGCTTTTACGAGATTAACGATTAAATTGTTATATTAATTATTAAAATCATAATATTCGGCTTAAACATGTAATATATGATAATATTCTGTAAAAATGATATTTTTGATAGTTTGGTATTTTTCTGATATTTTTGATATCGATTATTGAATTATTACCGTTTACGGACAAAACTGATTAAAAGCCGATTTTTAGTTCTAGCACTTAAACATTTTATTTTAATCTGAAATTTTTCTTGGATAAACCTTATGATGAAAAAGAATTTTCTGAATTTTTTCATAAGTTTCAGAATTGTTAAGTGGGTGAATTAATTAATCACTTTAAATCATCGTTTATCGTTAAAACCGTGTTTGTCGTTTAAATTCTCGATTTCTGGTCTTTTGTTTAAATCTGGAAAAAAAAAATGTTTCTGATGGTTTCATAATAAAATGTAACTTAAAGATTTTTAGTGCTTTAATAAAATGTTAGGAACGATAAGTTTTATTAATGAAATCGTTAATTGTGAAAACGAGTTTTAAAAGACGGTTTTGTTGGAATTTGTTAAATCTGAAAATTTGGTATATTCTGGAAAATCATGATTTTTAATTTTAATAATAATTTTTGGATGTTAATACTTAAATCATTTTGTAATTACTATTTTTATTAATCGTTATTGTCGAGATTAGACGATTAACGAGAAAACCCCTTTAAAAACCGAGTTTAAGGATTCTGGAAAATTTTCTTTTCTGGACAGAATGTCCATAAATATATTTTAACTATTTTACGTAATTTTTGTAGTATTTATTAAAGTCTTTAATTAATAAGTATTGTTTTTGGACAAATTGTGATTTATCGTTAAAATATTTCGTCTTACCTAAAAGAATTATTTTTTCCAGCCATTTTGAAAATATTTAAATCTGAAACTTTAAGAGTTAAATCATCCCTTAACATACTCTAAATATGTTCAATGCTTTAATTAAATAAAAGACGTTAAAAGATTTAATTTGACATTTGCCGTAAAATCCTATTTATAATCGTATTGTCGAAACTAATAATAATTAGGGAATTTTAATTTTATAAACTTTGAAAACATCCTAATTAGTAGTACTAAAGTGTTTAAGACATTTTTAATTTTTTTATAAACACTAGTATGGTTTTTCAATAATTTCATAAACTCAAATGTTCTCACTTTAACAATTAATATCGTTAAGGCCGAAAGTATTAGTTTTATAAATCTATATCGTTTGCTAAAAATGTTGTGTTAGTATGAACTAATATTTTCAATATTTTGATATGATGTTATTTTTAGTAAATTTTCTAAAAATAGAAGTTTCCTAAAATATAAAGTTTCCTCTTTTAGAAAGTGATCCGTTTTCCTTTTATTCTCTTATTGTTTATAATGATTATATCTTTTGACTATCGATAGAGGCTTTGTTTTGGAGTTATGGAACAAGGGCAAGTGTGAGGTTAGAGTAATATAATCTAGGGTCTACATTTTTGCCATCAACTATAAGGCTAGTGTATCAGGAATCGGTACATTGGTTGTTGAACCGGGTGACAGGTATCCCGGGAGTTGTGTACATTTTGACCTTAAGCTTAGGCCTCGCAGTAAGTCGCCGTCATAAATTGAATTGGGTGACAGGTAATCCCAGGAGGGGTGTGCATTATCTTAAACTAGGGCCACGCATTTATAAGTTGCCGCTCTATTATGGTTGAGTAGCCTAGTTAGAGACCGAAGTTTGATTTGTTTGAACTAAGTTCTCAAAGCTAGTTTTAGTATTCTCCTAGTGAAAGTCTAGCCGTTTACACTACTCCTATCGATAACGATATTTTGAATATTTTATTATTATCGATATAATTTGGTTGCAGGTTGGCAAATGTTTTATGTTTGCTTTGGAAAACTCGTTTTTATTATATTGTTTCGATACGTGAAGTTTTTCACTAAAAACTTATTTTCATTATAATGTTTTACTGTTTTCCGTTTTCTTACTATTTTTCTATAATAGTAATTACAGTTTTAAAATCCTGTTATACGGCTGGGAGAACGTTGGCGTTGCTCCCCACCGATTGTGGCTGTTATGTTTTAACATGGCAGGTATACGTGTTCCGGGTGTGGGCTAGCGAGCAGTGTGGATCCTGCTTGTTTATTTTGATAATTATGTCTTATGGATTGTTCAAACCTCTTTTGTGGATTGTTTAAATTTTGGCCATTTTATTTAAGGCCTATTATTTGACTTTACCATTTTCATTTTACTAAGACATAGTTACAGTGTGTTTTAATCCCGACTCTACAGTGTTTCCGTCACTGTATTGCGTTAGATTTTCTAGGGGATTACAGTTGGTATCAGAGCATCACTGCTCCCAACGCTTACACCTGAAATTAAGGAAAATACCAGTAAATTATTTAAACAGTAAATAAAAATATTATTAGAGATGGGTAGAAACAAGTAAGGACTTATGTGATTAGCCTTCATGTTCCTGAAACTCAATGATTAGCATTGAATAATTGTTTCTTTTCTCTGGAAGAAGATATTGGTATGATGCTGCTCCAGATCGGAACAAGACCTGCTTAGAACTCTCAACGACTGTTGGCTCGAGTGGACAACTTGGTGCTCCAAGAAAGATGCCGATGGTGACTTTTCAGTTCCGGTTCAGTTTGCTTGAGCTACAGGTTAGATGATCAAGAGTAGATTCTTGTTCCATGATGTTGCAGTAGATCTAGATGGAGCGGCCCAAGACTTGTGTGCTCGTTCCTCTACAAGAAGATGAAGTAATCGTTTTAGTTCCCTCGTGAACCTTAGAGGTCCGAACTTTCCCTTCTCGTTTTAGGTCTCTATCATCTAGAATTATTGATTCTTTTCGCCCTGCTTCAGCTTCTTCCAATTCTTCTCTTTTATATTCTCATCTTTATTCTCTTGGTGAATCCTTGTTCTATTCTTCTATTCTACCATCTTTCTCTTGAGATTCTTTAGTTACACTGGATTCCATCTTAGTGAACCCCGAGTTATGGATGTTTGATGTTTAGTAAACCCTTGTTACCTTATTTAAGGGCCGTGAGTCTACCCTATCTTCTAAGCAAGTAAGAAATTATTGAGGATTGATTTAAGTGGCAAATTGTTGATTGATGGAATTAGGATGATACTTTAGACACTAAACCTTGGGTTATAGGTTACTTTGATTGTTTTGGAGTACTTACAGTTGAATATATTTTGGAGTAGTGAGAGTATGTCATATTTGATGGATACCTAGTACATAACCTAGAACCGAACTAGGTGTAACTGATAATACTACTTTGGGATTCTTACCTGATGCTTATTGGATGGATGCATCGCGAATATTCGGGATCATAGAGTACTGTTTAAAATGTTAGCCTTAGTGTTGTGGTACCATTGAAGGTTTTCATTAATGTTGTTAGAAATTTCGGTTGACATAGATTACCCTATTTCTGGTGGATTAGATTGTTGATCGTTGTTTAAGGTTGTAACCTATGAACTTTGGAGTTGAGTGATCTAACCTGGTTAAATTGTTGTTAGCCTTGAGGGAGAGAAACGTATTGCACAATTAAATGTTGAAATTATTGCGTTGTTTTGAGGAATACTTTGATGTCAATCATCTTAATGGATTTACAGTTCAATATCCTTAGACAAACGAGATTGTGGCTTCGTTGAGTTAATAAACATTTTAGTGGTTTCGCTGTTACGATATGAAATTCGATGGAATTCTCAGAAACCTTAGTCGAATGACGTGTTAAAAAATGTGAGTATCTGTCATTACATGTCAGGCTGAGTGTGTTTAAGGTTTGGCGTACTTTCCTAACCTCTGCCTATTGAGGATGTTAAGAATATGTTGAAGATCATTTTTGAAGTTTTCGTGTCCGAACATTGTTAATTGGTGGATTTTATTTAGTGTTCCTTACTCGAGAAATTTGATGTATACCTCGAGTTCATACCTTATGAGCTTTGAATTTATGAGCCTTAGCGATTACGAGTCTGGGTATGTTTTGATAACCGTTGGAATCTTAATCAATGGATTTGTCTAAATCATTTGTGGATTTTTACCATACTAATTGAAAGATTATATAAGTATGTAAGACTTTATTTTGGAGGTTGTGGTAGTTGATAATTTTGGAGGTAGTAGATTGAGTAGGACCACCCTGTACTGATATTGGACTTAGCGTTATTTGATGGGAATTAGGAACCCGTGTTTTTGAGAGTCGTGCTAGGAATCTCGAGATGGTTAATTTCTTCTATAATCCTTGAGAGCTCTTTCTGACTCTCAACTCCGTATTCCTTTCTACTTCTATTGAATTCTGTTACCGCATCTACTGCTAATTCCTTCGACCTTTATCGATTTTGAAAACTCTTATTTTTAATTTATTTATCCTTGTTCTATTTACCTGTTAACCATTTTTCGAACTCCCTATTTTATAAAAAGTTTGACTTGTAAAAAAAATGGATTATCGTAAAATTTTAACATTTTGAGTTATAATTTCTAATTGTGAATTTGTCCGTTTTGTAAAAAGCTTGACTAATTTAAAATTTTTGATTTTCATGAAATTTTAACATTTTGAAGCATAATTTCAATTTTTAAAACTCCCCATTTTGTAAAAACTTTGAGCAATTTAACATTTTGGGTTATCGTGAAATTTAATATTTTTTTTATTATAATTTAAGAACTATATACTTCACTTTTGTTTTATCTTTGGTTGATATTTATATTTAGATCTATTTCAAAATGCCTTAATAATTTATTTTAAATTATTTCGAAATTATTTCAATTTATTTTAAATTATTTCAAAATTATTTTTAATTTTTGATTTCCAAGCGATCGAAATTTTATGAAAACTTTTATATTTCCAAGTACTTCAATTTGTATAGGATTGTTATGTAAAACGTTTTAACATTGTCAAAATTATTTTGTATGTTCAAGTTTGATAACATTTTTGATAACTTTCATAATTACTTTGATAACATTTTCGAAATTATAACGTTTTGAAAATTGATTTTCATTTTATTGTTGGTGGACTTTTGTATCTGTTATTGAAAATGTTTGACGGTTGGTTCGATTTTTACTAACTACAAAATTTGATTTCTCCAAACTAAATTTTGTTTCATCAGAAAAAGGAATAATATCGAATTTCTTAATCGAAATATTTTACTTTTGCTTTGAAAATATTTTGGTTATCCTATTTCCTTCGAGTTTGTTTACAAATGTTATTTGAAGTCATTATTTTACCAAATAACTTTACTTTACGATTTCACTAATTAAAAAATTTTAAACTCCGAGTAGCTTAGCCCAATTTCTCTTGGAATAAATAATTGCATTTGATTTCATATCACTTTAAAAGTTGTAAAATTTTATTTTACAGCAAAATTTTTATGCGAGATTTGTATCCTCATCTTTTCGAGTAAGAAGATCTTGATTCCTTTCAGCTTATTCTTAGTTTCGAGGACGAAACTTTCTTTTAGTGGGGAGGATTGTAACACCCGCTATTTTTCCTAGCGCTTTTATTCTTTCCGCTATGACTTCGTCATAATTCTATTTCGGCCTTATGTTTCATTATTTTTCCAAGCTTTATTTTTATTTTCGAGTCCAATGATATTTATTTTTATTTTAAAGGATTTTAATTCTTTTAAACCTATTTATTCGATTTTCATCGTAAACTATTTATTTTTCCGCGAGGAATTCTATTTCTCTACGAATTAACGGTTTAAACTCGGATTTAAGTTATTTCTTTTCCTAAAAATGCCTCAACACATTTATATAATATTTACAACTAAGAAATATTTTTATTTACAAAAATTTAGCCTTTAATGATTTTATTACGAAGTTTCGTAAATAATTATTGATGGGGGTCGGAAGCCTGAGCTGGGTCGCCTGCCTGGTAGGCTCCAAGGCGACCCGACCCAGGAAACCAGAACAGCCTGCCCAGCAGGCTGTCAGGATAAATCACCAAGGAACCCCAAAGGGGTAGCTTCAGGCAACCGCCTGCCCAGCAGGGCGATGCGGCCCACCAAGCAGGGCTTCAAGACCCCCTACCCGCCTGTCTCCAGGGGAATTCTCCCCCAGGCAGGGCAGGGGCAACCAGGGACCCCTCCGTCATTTCGCCTAAGGTAAGGGAGAATGGGTGGACAAAATGGATCCACGTGTCGCTTCACCATCCACCCATTCTCCCGCTCTCTTTCCCTCTCTTCCCTCTCTCTTGAGGGAAGGTATAAATACTCCTTTTCCTCCAACTTTCCAAGGGTTGGATTTTCTCTCTCTAGACTCTTACTCTAAAAACACCACCTAGCTCCTCACGAACTAGGTTCATCAAGGTAATAACGGACTGACTTAGGCATCGGAGAGGGTTTCCTCGGATAACCTCCGAGGCCCTGTGCGTTCATTGTGCAGGGAGCAAGCTCGATCCGCCGGGAAAAGTCCGACCCGTGGAGTAAGAAGAAGGAGAGAATTGCAAAATCAATCAAGCAATATTCAAACACCAAGGACCCGAATTCACAATCGGGTTAATTGATTCCAATACCGGAACAATTTGCGCCGTCTGTGGGGAAGAATACGGTTGTACCCACGAAATTACCCACAAAATCAACCATTCTCAAATACTAAATTAGCCAATTACATCAAAACATGCCTGAAATCGTTGACGCCAGTTCAGGGGCGGGCCCGACAGTTCCACCAACGGCCTCCCTGTACGGCATGCCGTTCCCAGAGAAGACACCCTCTGCCACAATCCCAGGAGTAGAGCGGGCAAGCTTCCACGGAGCGCCTGGGAAGGATGTCGCTGTCACAACTAGGCAGGGGGCACACTCGAGGCAACCTCTCAACCTTACCCCCGCTCAGATGGCGCAGACAACGGCCTTCTTCTCAGTGATGCTCAACCAGGAGTTCATTCCGGAGGATCTGGTAGGCAGGGTCGCCACAACCCCCAGGCAGCTCCACTTCGAAAGTGGGGAGAGAGCTGGGGGCTCAAAGCGAACCGCCGCCAGGAAAATCCAACGGAAGGCGAAGAAAACAGCACAAGTGTATGCTCAGGCGCATAGACGCATTACAGCAGGCAACCAGGAACCGCCTGCTGAGCAGGCGTTCTCCATACACACAACAGGGTCCAGCGCTGCTCGTGAAAAAAGAGGTTTATCCCAAGACCTTCAGGACCGGATGAGGCATAGGGAGCCTGCGTCCAAACGCCTAGGAGAGAGACAGGGCGACGTCTTCTCCAGGCTGACGCCGGTGGCGGACTCACAGGTAGCACCAGGCCTGTCCAGAAGCCTCCAGTCAAGGCTTAACCGTGGACAGCCAGTTGGGTCGAAGCATCGTCAGGGAGACAATCTTGAACCAGCTCAGAAGAAGCGCCCACGACACCACTCCCCTGACAGATGGGATGACGAGGCCATTAGCAGGCAACCGCTTCGACACCGTTCCCCTGGTAGTCGGAAACCGACCCCCGACAAAGGGAAGGATCACGGTTACCACTCCACGGGGAGCAGGTCGAAGGTGGCGGGAAGGCCAACAAAGACCCCTCTTCATCCAGAGGTGCAGGGGTACCCAATCCCCAAAATTAAGATGCCCTCTGTAAAATTCGACGGCACGACTGACCCGGAGGACCACTTAGCTGCGTACGAGAGTCATATGGGCATGTATGATGCCGACGACGCAGTCTGGTGCAAGATCTTCCCAACCACCTTGGTCGGCCTGGCCCAGGGTTGGTTTAGAGACTTGCCGCAGGGGTCCATCAGTTTTTTCATCGAATTGGCAGAGGCCTTCCTAGATCAATATGCTGGAAACAAGAGGCGTCGTCTTACTCGGTTCGACCTAATGACCCTCAGGCAGAGGAAGGGTGAGACTGTCAGGGAGTACCTGAAGAGGTTTGACTTGTCCTTCCAACAAGTCAAAGAGATAGACGATGCGACAGGAACATACGCACTAACTAACTCCCTGCTCCCCGGAGAGATGAAAAACCAGATGATCAGGGCCCAGCCAGAGACTCTGGCCAAGGCCAGGAAAACCGCAGAAGGGTTTATGCTGCAAGAAGAGTTCCACAGCCTGCCGGATACCCCCGCAGGCCCTACCAGGCAGCAGGGTGGACCGCAGGGTGGACGTAGCAGGAATAAGGCAGGGAAGCAGAGAGTCGAGGAAGGGGATACCCCCAAGAAAGAGCGCACAGTTTACCAGCCTAGGTTCGACAACTATACAGCCCTCAACAAGTCCAGGGCAGAGATTTTCGAACTAGAAAAGGAGACTGCCAAGTGGAACCGTCCGAGCAAACCACGCAGCCCGAAAGGGGACCCCAAGAAGTTCTGTACATTCCATGATTGCGTAGGCCACACCACCGAGGAGTGCCGCCACCTGAAGGACGAAATCGAGAAGTTAATCAGGAATGGCTGGCTGGCCAACTACGCAGCAAGGAATAAAACTCAGAAGGAAACACCGGAAAAACCTGAAGGCTCGGCGCAGAACTGCCTGATAATCCATGTGATATCAGGGGATGCAGAGTGCCAAACCAGCAGAAGAGGCCAGAAGAGGCAGATTCGTGAGTTAAAGAACCAAATCTGTTATGCTGAAAGGGCAGGAAGCCCGAGGGGCATGACGCTGAGCATCACCCCTGAGGACGCAGGGCGAGTGGTGTATCCTCATAGCGACCCCTTGGTACTGTCCCTGGAGATCAGTAAACACATCGTGCGAAGGTGCATGGTGGATACCGGCGCGTACACGAACCTGCTATACAAGGATGCTGATAAGTGTCATTTGTAGTGCCTATTTCTTAGTGTTTTGGTCCCATTTTCCTTGTATAATCGCTCCTTGGGAGCGGTTTAGGGGCTTCTTATGTTTCCTTTAGTTCGTTTCAGGTTCCCGAGACCGATTTGGAAGAGTTGGGGCAATTCCGACTCAATACATACACATTTTGGAGCCAACGAGATAAAGGAAGGATGACTCGAGACCTTGGAATCGAGTCGAGACCTTGGGACCCAATCCCGAGCCTCCGAGACCCGATCCCGAGTCCCGAGAATCGATGGGAAGCCCATGAGAACCAAGGAGGAGCCAAAAAGTTCATATTGGAGGCCTACAAGACTCATCCCGGACGGGTATGGCCTCATCCCGTCCGGGATGAAGGAGGAACACGAAGCGCCGCTACTGGAGGTTGTTCCCGATCGGTAACATAAAATCCCGATCGGGAATCCCAATGATCCCGATCGGGAATGACTTTCCCGACCCGGAATTCCTCCAGCTCACCCGCGCCTTGTTGCTTTCACTTCCTTTCATTTCCTTTCATTCTAAAACCCTATATATACCCTTCCTCTTGAAATCTTATGGATGTGCACTTCATATTAGACTAAACCCTAGATTATTTTAGCATAGATTAGAGTAGATTAGTCCTTAGATTATCGTTAATCTTAGATTAGTACTTGTATTAAGGGAATTATTCAAGATCTTCTCCAAGCTTGACAACCTTTGATGTTTGTTTTGGGTTTTCTTCATTAATGCAAGTTTTGTTCTTTCCTCTTCACTAGTTTGGTATAATCCTCTTCTCTTTTACTCTTTTTCTTGTTCAATTCATTAAAGTTTGAATCTTTAGTTCTTGTTATTGTTCATAGTTCTTTGTTAGACTAGTTTCACTATGTTAGTTTTGTTGTTTGGTTTGATTCCTCTTGTTAGTGATAGTTTTAGTTTAGATATGTTAGAGTAGTGTTCTTGCTAGGGTTAGTAAGGTGATTAGGGTGTTAATTGGATGATTGAGGGATTGTTGGAGTTGTTGGTGGAAGATTTGGGTTTCTCCTTGGTTTGTTGCACATCACATGTTTGTCGAAATGCTTGAATGACTAAGTATGTACGAATGCTTGTTTTCTTGCCTTTCTCTTGTGGGTATTAGTTTTTTGTGGGTTCGGTCCCCTCATTAAGTTGCGAGAGCCCGGTGAGGACGACCCCTAGGCCGGTCTAAGACGCGAGAGCCCGGATTCGACCTAGGTCTATAGCATGCTAGTACTCCGTTTGTGTTGTGTCGCCGAGTTGGGTTTTAGGTGGAACCTCTAGGTGAGTCTAAGTTGCGAGAGCCCGGGCATGCCCGTCCCTGTGGATTCGACCCGACTTACCCTAGCTACCCTAGTTAGGTTTAGCCGGTTTTATTTGACGGTTGGGATTCACGACAAATCCCACCCATCAATTTGGCGCCGTTGCCGGGGACGGCGTAGTTTAGACTTTTGTTTGCTTAGTTTTGGACTCTGTTCTTGATTTTGTGTTCTCTTCTCCTTGTGTATCTCCGTTTTTCTTCTTGTGTGTTACTCTCCCTTCCTAGTGCCTCAAAAGCACTAGGATACTAACGTTTGCTCAAGTGCTTCTAGCTCATCCTAGGTACCAAAGCAACGTTATGGACATGGCTTATCCAAGCTACCATCAATCATCACGAGACAACTATGGGGCGAATTACCAAAACCCACAACTTTACCAACCATATCAACCTCATCAACAATCTTATGAACCCTCTTCTTATGGTTATCAAGAAAGTTGTCAAGGATCATTCCAACATCCTAACAACTACCAAACACCCTCACATAACCCACGACCACAAGATCCCAACTTGGTTGAGACTTGTCAAATGATGTCTCAATTGCTTAAGAGTCAACATGAGGCGATAATTCAATTGCAAAAGACTCAACAAGTGATAATGACTCAAATAATAGGGGTTAAAGAGGAGTTCAAGGCCCAAATAGAGGTACAAGATGCTCGCATCAATGCACTCATGGCGCATATCACGATGTTGGCCGCTCGAACTCCGCAATATGTTAAGGAAGGTTCATTTAGGCAAGAAGGTCGGGTGCCTCCACAAGAAAGTCAACCCAACCTTGAAGCTACAAATGAAGAAGAGAGGGTCGAAGAGACCATTGCTGAGTGTTGCTTGGGCGGTGAAGATAGGGGTAGAGTAGAGGAAGTTGAAGCTTTAAGGGTCGACAATGAGGAGGGAGTTGAACATGATTATCAAGATAGCTCTTGGGGAGCCAATATATTGGCTATAAAGTTGGATTTGTTTGATTTTCTTCGTGATGAACCGGGTGTTGACAATCCAAACCCAAGTGAAGAGATGACCCCTCATGACCATTTAGACAAGGTGAGTGAAAAGGAGCGCAATACTTGGGAAAAAGAAGTAGATGCCTTGGAACTTGCCTTGTATGGGGAATTGGAGGATCCTAAAGCCTCCAATGAAGAAAACTTGATGCCTTCTCATCCTCTACCGCACTCGATGTCTAGCCCTTTGTCTTGTGAGACGGTTGGTGAAGAGGATCCTTGTCGGGCGGTGGAAAAGAGCTCCACTCTCGACCCCGTAGAAGAAGCGACACCTCTAGGGTGTGATCTCCCACATAATGACACCGAGCACGACTCTAGACCACTATACCTACCGGATGGTCATAAGAGTCGTCGCTATCATGGTTCCGAAGACCCGTAAGATCACGAGAACCCCGAGCATAATGAAGACGATCGCTTCTTCCCTCCAACTTGGAAACTTTTGGGAGTGGCTAGGCTCGGCCATGTGAGCTTAAATGAAGATGTTGCTAAGGCATTTGACTTACTCCTCCGAGCTCTTGATGGCTATGGAGGCGTTGTTGGTGAGAGTATTTAGTGTAAATATCTCTTTTTCTTTTCTTTTGTGTTTATGTTTGTATAGTTTGGTTTCTAGGTTTGTTAGTTTTTGTGGAACTCTTGTTCATTTGGATTTTTGATGAGCGATGTGAGGGAGTGAATTTGATGAGTACTTTTAGTTTATTATGTTAGGTGAAGTGAAGGTGACTCCTAGGAAGGAGTAGTTGATGATGGAGTTTGGTTTGCGAGCGAGGAAGTCGGTTTTTGAAGCTTATGATAAGCTTTTGGGCTTGGGGAAGCAAAGAAGACTCATCCCGACCGGGAAGAGGGCTTCCCGACCGGGAAGGATGAATAATCCCGACCGGGAAGGAGCCATCCCGATCAGGATGAAGGTGCTGAAAATCGGATTCACTGGAGTGCGTTCCCGACCGGGACGAGGGCTTCCCGATCGGGAAGGGTTTATCAACCCGATCGGGACCATCCATCCCGACCGGGATGGACCCCTTTGTCTCCACCCATCCATTATGCCCCCTCCCAACCTCCCTACTCCTCCTTACTCCTATAATATGACCCGTACACCTCACTTTACACACCGAGATCCACATCAAATCCCACCCCCTACCATTACTACCCCAACCATGCGATTTTATCAAGCTTGAAGGAGAATGACAAAGACGACAAGCAACGTGCCCACGTTGATCTATGAGATGATGGAGCGAGTGAGTTACTCGACGATTGGTTTTGGTAACTATCCTCACTTTTCCGTCTTTTATTGTTTGTTTTTCTCTTGTTTATCCCCTTCCCTTATCTTTTGTGTCATGGTGGCCTTCGAGGCCTTGCTATTGGTTGCTCCCGACTCTCGATGACGTGACTACATCGAGAGTCATTTCAAAATCCAAATTTTTTACAAGATTTTCACTTTCTTTTTGAGGATTTAGTCGGATTTAGGCGGAATCCGGGCTAGGTGACTTGATTACACCTAGCCCTCCCCTCCCATTTCCTTTTATTTCCTTCTTTTTATTTCTTCCCCCATCCATATCTTTTTCTCGTCACGGCCCATGGTGACTTGATTACACCCCGGCCGGACACCTTCTACCCTTTTCTCCACTTTTCTTTTTGATTTTTAGCTTTATTTTTCGTAATTTCTTTTCTTTTCTTTTGTCTCTCCGCACCCTACGATCGAGCATGAGGACATGGCTCGATTTAAGTGTGGGGGAGCGATATTCTAGTATAGTTTAGTTTATTTTCTTACTTTTTCGAAAAAAATCTTTAAAATCCCTAAAAATTTGAAAAATTTTCACAAAAATCAAAAAGATTTTTCTTTTGTGTGTTTTGCTTTTGTGTCATTGTGTCGTATTTGTTTTGTTGTGCGTGTTTTGCCCCCTCTTTCTTTATAGGTTGCTTAATTCACCAAATGCTTTGGAGAGCTTTCAAGACCTCCGGTAACATCTCTTCACCCCTTTTCTTCTTTATTCCTTGTGGAGTTTGGAGGAGATTGTGATGATGTGTGCTCGGGAGGAGCTTTGTAAAGATTGTGGTAGATTTGGAGACTTGTTTGAAGATCGGGGTGGTGTTTGTTTTGGCTTTTTGTGTTGTTTCTCTTTGTTTTGTTTTGTTTTGTTTTGTCTCTTTTTCTTCCATCTTCGTTGTGTCTTTGTTTTGTGTTTTGTTGTGTGTCTTGTGTGTAAACATTTTGCGAAAACCCGATTTAGAGGCTAGTTTGTGAGTGTTTACTTTCCCTTCCTAGTTGCATAAATTGAGTCTTGGGCTTTAATCTAGTAGAATGACCCTAAATCAATGAATTCGTTGGTCCTTTACCTTGAGTCCACCTAGCTTACTAGGAATTTACTACGGGATTTGCACTTTTGACCATTATGACCACCCACGGTGTGAAAAGGCCTTGGTTACCGAGTCTCGTCCCATAGGTGACCGTGTTTAGGATTGTCATTGATTATTCCAAGTTCCCCACTTTTTGTGGGTTTGAAAGGGAATGCGCAACCCCGACTTACCCATTCACCTACCTCCTACACATTCCACACAAATAAAATGCAAATTGTTGATTCTCCCTTTCTTGTTATTCAATGAAAGTGCCAAAACATGCCAAATCTTGCCAAAAGGGCAAAGAAAAAGAATGAAAGAAAGAAAAGAATGAAGAAAAGTAAAAGGCACAAAAGCCAAAAAGAAAATAGAAAAGAAGAAAAAGATTGGCAAGGCAAAACAAATCAAAAACGTCAAAAGGAAAGAAAATGCCAAAAGGAAAACCCGTCTCACAAAAACATATCCTCTCAAAATAAGCCTTTTTCCGACTTTTGCCGTGAAGAGCCTACCAAAGGACCGAGTCCCGAGGAAGGATGATAGCGGCATTAGTCGGTCTTCCTTCATTTTGCATTATTTCCACTTTTTACTTGGACTAGTTAGGCGGTCTTGGACACGGAACGACCCTCTTGGCTCACGCTAAAGGGGGCGGGGTCTCACTTACCTACAGTGTCGACTAACACCGTGGTTCTTCACTTTCCACTCCGCCGATCGTCCCGTAGTACGTTTTTAGAGAGTTAGGAGGACCTAGGTAAGTTACCAACGCTTTTGTTGCTTTATCGTCATACTATTAGGGTTTAGTTCACCTTGATTTGTATGTCTAGCTTGGGAACGTTGTCACTTACCTTGAGTCCTAAACCGGTGTTTCATTCACCGCTTTTAGAGGGAAGCGGTATTTGTTTTCTCTTGGGTGCAACCGATTATGTGTTTGTTTGTTTGTTTGTTGTTTGTGTGTTTGTTTATGTGTTTGTGTCCGGTTGCATCCACAGTTTTGTCGCAAGACCCAACTTGCCTTGCGGAGTGCACTTGTCCTCTAAGTGCACTCGCGTGAGTTGAAGGGGCGTAGGGTGCGCTAATACCCACTCGGATGGTTTAGTAGATAGTATGTGCTTACTCGAGGGCGAGTAAGGGTTAAGTGTGGGGGAGTTGATAAGTGTCATTTGTAGTGCCTATTTCTTAGTGTTTTGGTCCCATTTTCCTTGTATAATCGCTCCTTGGGAGCGGTTTAGGGGCTTCTTATGTTTCCTTTAGTTCGTTTCAGGTTCCCGAGACCGATTTGGAAGAGTTGGGGCAATTCCGACTCAATACGTACACATTTTGGAGCCAACGAGATAAAGGAAGGATGACTCGAGACCTTGGAATCGACCCCGAGACCTTGGGACCCAATCCCGAGCCTCCGAGACCCGATCCCGAGTCCCGAGAATCGATGGGAAGCCCATGAGAACCAAGGAGGAGCCAAAAAGTTCATATTGGAGGCCTACAAGACTCATCCCGGACGGGTATGGCCTCATCCCGTCCGTGATGAAGGAGGAACACGAAGCGCCGCTACTGGAGGTTGTTCCTGATCGGTAACATAAAATCCCGATCGAGAATCCCCATGATCCCGATCGGGAATGACTTTCCCGACCCGGAATTCCTCCAGCTCACCCGCGCCTTGTTACTTTCACTTCCTTTCATTTCCTTTCATTCTAAAACCCTATATATACCCTTCCTCTTGTAATCTTATGGATGCGCACTTCATATTAGACTAAACCCTAGATTATTTTAGCATAGATTAGAGTAGATTAGTCCTTAGATTATCGTTAATCTTAGGTTAGTACTTGTATTAAGGGAATTATTCAAGATCTTCTCCAAGCTTGACAACCTTGGATGTTTGTTTTGGGTTTTCTTCATTAATGCAAGTTTTGTTCTTTCCTCTTCACTAGTTTGGTATAATCCTCTTCTCTTTTACTCTTTTCTTGTTCCATTCATTAAAGTTTGAATCTTTAGTTCTTGTTATTGTTCATAGTTCTTTGTTAGACTAGTTTCACTATGTTAGTTTTGTTGTTTGGTTTGATTCCTCTTGTTAGTGATAGTTTTAGTTTAGATATGTTAGAGTAGTGTTCTTGCTAGGGTTAGTAAGGTGATTAGGGTGTTAATTGGATGATTGAGGGATTGTTGGAGTTGTTGGTGGAAGATTTGGGTTTCTCCTTGGTTTGTTGCACATCACATGTTTGTCGAAATGCTTGAATGACTAAGTATGTACGAATGCTTGTTTTCTTGCCTTTCTCTTGTGGGTATTAGTTGTTTGTGGGTTCGGTCCCCTCATTAAGTTGCGAGAGCCCGGTGAGGACGACCCCTAGGCCGGTCTAAGACGCGAGAGCCCGGATTCGACCTATGTCTATAACATGCTAGTACTCCGTTTGTGTTGTGTCGCCGAGTTGGGTTTTAGGTGGAACCTCTAGGTGAGTCTAAGTTGCGAGAGCCCGGGCATTACCTAGATCACCCTACTACCTCCTTCACCTCTAGTTCTCCTCCGACCATTCCGTTACCCCTTTGACCCCGACCTAACCCTAGCCCGTTTCCTTTGATAGTTCTCTAGTTTTAGACCTAGTTTAGTCCATAGCCACCCCCCTAGACTAGCTTGTCTCGAACCTAGTCCTTGACCGTAGCATACCTTAGTCCGACCTACCGTCCCTGTGGATTCGACCCGACTTACCCTAGCTACCCTAGTTAGGTTTAGCCGGTTTTATTTGACGGTTGGGATTCACGACAAATCCCACCCATCAGATGCCTTCGAGAAAATGGGCCTGAAAAAAAGGCACCTGAGACCTGCCCCTGGATCATTGTATGGGTTCAGCGAGGCAAGCATACTGCCAATGGGAATTATCGACCTGCCTGTGACATTCGGGGAGGGGACCTCTGCCAGGAATATCAGGGCATCGTTTGTTGTGGTAGACGCAAGGTCTGCGTACAATGCCCTGATAGGTAGGGCCAACCTAGATGAAATTGAAGCAGCCGTATCAATCAGGGCACTCACCGTAACCTATGTGACGGATTTTGGCATGGAAGGGAAAGTGCACGGGGACCAGGAGTCGGCCAGACAATGCTACTCCGTGGCCCTGCAAACCCATGAAGGTGAAAGGAAAGGAAAAAGAAAGGCTGACAGTTCCCCCAGCAGGGAAAGTGAGATCCCAGTCGGTCATCAGGTATCCGACCACCTGGAACATGGAGGGGAGAGCATGCTGGTAGACCTGGAGCCGGGAAGGCAGGTCCTCATAGGGGCTGACCTGGAAGAGTCCTACCAGGCTGAACTGATCAAAGTACTAAGGGAAAACAAGGATGTATTCGCTTACTCGGCAGATGAAATGCCGGGGGTCGATCCAGCATATATCGTTCACAGGTTGAACATAAGCGCGGACGCCCGCCCTGTAAAGCAAAAAAAGCAAAATATGTCCGCAGAGAAGGATGTGGCAATTAAAGAAGAAATAGAAAAACTTTTGAAGGCAGACTTCATAGAAGTCTCCGACTACCCTGAATGGCTGGCGAATGTCGTAATGGTTAAGAAGCCGTCAGGTGCATGGAGGATGTGCGTGGACTTCACAAACCTGAACAAAGCCTGCCCAAAAGACTGCTACCCTCTTCCGAGAATAGACCAGCTAGTAGACGCCACTAGTGGATACTCTATGCTGAGTTTTCTGGATGCATTTTCAGGGTACCATCAGGTATATCTCTGGCAGCCCGACAGGGTTAAGTGTGCCTTCATCACCAGCTCCGGCACTTATATGTATAAAATGATGCCATTCGGACTGAAGAACGCAGGCGCCACATACCAGCGCCTGGTCGACAAGGTTTTCGAGAATCAAAAAGGCAGAAACCTAGAAGCTTATGTCGACGACGCTATTGTGAAAAGCAAGGGAGACGATGAACACCTGTCAGATTTACGGGAGACTTTCTCATCCCTGTGCACCTACAAGATGAAGCTTAATCCAAAGAAATGCACGTTCGGAGTTCGCTCTGGTAAATTCTTGGGGTTTCTAGTCAGCTCCCGAGGGATAGACGCAAAAACCCTGAGAAGGTTCAGGCTGTCCTAGATCTTCCTGAACCCAGAACTATAAGGGACATCCAACGTTTGACAGGTAGAATGGCTGCCCTGGCACGCTTCATTGCCAGATCAGCAGACAAGTCGACTCCATTCTTCAAAGTGTTGAAGGGAAACAAGCAGTTTAAATGGGAGGAGGAGCAAAAAGAGGCCTTCGAACAGTTGAAGGAACATTTGAAGAAACTCCCCACCCTGGCGAGGCCAGTGTTAGGGGAAAAACTCTTCCTCTACATTGCTCTAACTAATGCAACGGTAAGCGCAGTTATCTTAAGGGAAGAAGCAGGCGCCCAACAGCCTATATACTTTGTAAGTCATGCCCTGGGGGTAGCAGAAAAGAACTATCCAATGGTCGAAAAAGTAGCCTACGCAGTTGTCATAGCAGCCAGGAAATTAAGGCCATACTTTGACGCACACCCTGTCGTAGTGTTGACAGACCAACCTTTAGAAAAAGTGCTGGAGAAGTTCGAAAAATCAGGCAGGCTGTTGAAATGGGCCATCGAGCTGAGTGGACTAGGAATAACATACCAGTCTAGAATAGCTATCAAAGCGCAGGCCCTGGCTAATTTCTTAGCAGAATGCTCCCATTCTGAGGAGGATAGCCCGCCTGCCAGTGAATGGGTGGTATACACCGACGGGTCTTCCACGGCTAATGGCGCAGGGGCCGGAGTCGTGTTAACCAGCCCGGAAGGGGCTGACTTTGAGCACGCACTCAGATTTGTTTTCCCAGCATCAAACAACGAAGCCGAGTACGAGGCAGTACTCGCAGGCGTTAATTTAGCCAAAGCTGCAGGAGCAGAGCGGATTGTCCTGGCAACAGACTCCCAACTCATCGCCAACCAAATTAATGGGGAATATGAAGCCAGGGATCAGGCAATGGCCGCGTACCTGGAGAAGGTGAAGAGAGAGTTGTCAGGCCTAAAGTCGTATGAAGTCAGGCAGATCCCCCGGTCTCAGAACAACCGGGCAGATGCCCTGTCAAAACTAGCCAGCTCCAGCCTGCAAGACATACGAAGGTCAGTTTGGGTAGACGTCATCCAGGAAAAATCCACTACCCCCTGCCAACCAGTTAGCGCTGTCGAGGAGGCATGGCCTGAGGATTGAATGACCCCAATCATCCGATTCAAAAAATACAGAGCTTTACAATCTGACCCTGTACAAAAGAGAAAGATGCCGGCAAGAGCTGCGTGGTTCATACTAATAGGAGAGCATTTATATAAGAAGTCATTCTCATCCCCCCTACTCAAGTGTCTGGGGGCAGGACAGGCTGCAGATGTCCTGGATGACATCCATTCAGGGATATGTGGTCATCATATAGGAGGGAAGTCGTTGGCCCACAAGGCCCTGAGGGCAGGATACTACTGGCCAACCCTGCTAGCCGACGCAAAGGACATGACTCGGAAGTGCAGAAAATGCCAGCTCTTTGCCCCATCCATCCATGCCCCGGCCCAAGAACTCAGGCCAATCCTATCCCCCATCCCCTTCGCCCAGTGGGGGTTGGACATACTGGGTCCCTTTGCAGTGGCAACCGGGGGCAGAAAATTTTTGATTGTAGCAATCGACTACTTCACCAAGTGGGTGGAGGCCGAGGCAGTGCCAAACATTACTGAGCCTGCAGTCAGGAAGGTGATATGGAGGAATATCATCACCAGATTCGGCCTGCCAAAAATTTTGGTGTTTGATCATGGAAGGCAATTCGATAATGACCCTCTAAGGGTCTGGTTGGAAGGCCACGGCGTCGCAGTTGCCTACTCTGCCATCTGCCACCCTCAAACCAACGGACAGGCTGACGCTGCCAACAAACAGATCCTGAACGGTCTCAAAAAGATGGTAGACGACCTAAAAGGCAGGTGGGCGGACGAGCTGCCAAGTATACCCTGGTCCATCAGGACAACTCGAAAAGAGTCCACGGGTCAGACCCCCTTTGGCCTGGTCTACGGGGCGGAGGCCCTGTTACCCATCGAAGCAAGAATCCCCACCCTGCGATCCCTGCAGTATGACAGAGCGGAAAATGAAGTGGCGATGACCGAGGCCCTAGACCTGGTCAGCGAAGTAAGGGAGGAGGCTAGCGTTAACATCGTCGCCTACCAGCAGCGGATGAGGAAAGCGTACAATAAAAAGGTACATGAGAGAAGCTTCCAGATAGGCGACCTGGTTCTAAGGAAAACGCAGGCTGTAGGAAGGTCAAGAGAGCATGGCAAGCTGAATGCCAACTGGGAGGGCGCATATCAGGTGACCCGGATTTTGGGGCCAGGCACATACAGAATCGCCAACCTCGAAGGCCAAGAATTAGGCGCACACTGGAATACCGACACTTTAAAAAAATACTATGTCTAGCAAGTCTTAAGAAAATTTCGTTTCCAAGAAACTGGCGGAGAACGGTCAGAATAGAATGTCGACGGCTCTGACCACGCTTATGTTAGCCTTTTTGCAAAGAAATGAAAGGAACTTCGAATCCATACTCGTTGTCTGTTCAAACTTGCATTTTCACACACAAACGAGCAGGGGGCAATAGGGGGAGGCCCCCCTGTTGCCAGAACCAAAGAGAATAGACCCCCCAACAAAATTCTAAGTCCCTCTACCTACCTCTGGGCAGGCAGGGGGCAGGCCCCCTGGACTTCGACCAGAAGCCAGGGTCAGGCCGGGCCCCACGCGCCGAACGAACAAGGACTGGAGGCAATCCCCCCAACCTTGTATAAAAAACGCAGACTCCCCACCCTGCCTCTGGGCAGGCAGGGGGCAGGCCCCCTGGACTTCGACCAGAAGCCAGGGTCAGGCCAGGCTTGCACGCCAAAAATGAACAAGGACTGGGGGCAATCCCCCCAATCTTGTATAAAAAACGCAGACCCCCCACCCTGCCTCTGGGCAGGCAGAGGGCAGGCCCCATGGACTTTTACCAGAAGCCAGGGTCAGGCCAGGCTTCCCACGCCAAAAATAAACAAGGACTGGGGGCAATCCCCCCAACCTTGTATAAAAAACGCAGACCCCCCTCCCTGCCTCCAAATAGGCAGGGGGCAGGCCATGTCTTGAGAAAGGAAAAAGCAGACAGAAATTAAGAAGAAATATCCATAGCAGATTCATGCAGAAATAAAATTGTTTAACCAGAAAAGAACCAAAGCAAAAATCCAAAGAGCAACAAAACCAAAATATTACAGGGCAGCCGGCCATATCAAGGCTCGGCGCAAAAGTTAGAATTCTCATTAAAAAGCCAAAGTGTGGGGAGCATCCTGGCTGGGACCAGCAGCCTCCTCAGGCGGTCTGGCTGCCCGAGCTTCATTTTTGGCGGAGTAGAGGTTTCGGAAAGTATCCTCGTCAAAGTCAGGAAACATCTCCTTAATTACCTCCATAACAAGCTCCAGGGAGGAATTGGCTCTAGTCTGAAAGCTCAGGTCCACCGCAGTTTCAGTCTCCTCCAAGATAGCATCTTTCTCGTTTTGCCATTCACCCTGGGCCTGCTTGAGGTCTGAGTCAGCTTTAGACAGGCGCTCCTCCAAGTTAGCCGCCTTCCTCTTAACATGCTCCATCTCAGCCAGGGATTTTCTAGCTTACTCCATCGCCAGATTGCTCTCCTTTAGTTCTGCCTCTAACTTGGCCGCCTCCCTTACAGAATTCTCCCCCTGAAACTTCCACTGATTTGCCTGGCCCTTCGCCTCCTCCAGCTCGCCCTCCTGCTTTGCCAGTTTATCCTTCAAATTGTTGATCAGGATGACGTCCCTTTCAACCATAGCCAGACGGTCAGGAGGGGGGCCCCAGGAGTAACAGTCAGCTCTTCATCACTCAGGCGGCTGAGAGCCGTCAACTCAGCAGAGGCCTGCAGCACCTTAGAGGTGCGCTGGATATATTGGATCACCTGGTTGGAAGTAGTGGTTACAGACTTGGTGAGACGATCTGCCAAAACAGCACCGGAGTCTGAAAGCAGGCCCGACACGTCAATGCTATCGCCTGCAGTATAATGAAATTCCGTATTCTCCTCCAAGAAGAGGGTGCCTGGAATGTCACGGGCAGGGCGCTTGGCCTCGGGAGTCTCAACGTCAGCCTCCAGGTCAACCACCTGCGCATCCCCTGAAGGTTCTCTGTTTCTTTTCCTCCTGCACTCTAAGGGAACACTCTCCCCAGTCTCTTCGGAATCCGCAGGGCGTGAACCCGGGGAGATATGGGTCCCAGCAGGAGAATCACCCTGCTTACAGGCAGGGGAGGGGGTGGCCTCTGAGGTAACCTCCGCCTCCCCACCCTTGACAATAGAGGGAGAGGCCGCCGGCTTTGCTGGCTGCAACCGCGGAGGAAGGGGGAGCCTTCGATTAGCAGTGAGACCCTTCACGAACTTCATCAGACTCTTCTCCCCTTTCTTAAAATTTAAAGGAAGGGAGGGACGCTCCGAAACAATAACAAATTCTTCGGTCAAACCAAGCCTTCTTATCTGCTTTCTTGACCAAAGGCGAGAAGTGGAACCTTCAGGGTGAAAGAGTAATCAGTCAAGAAATAGAGATAGAAGTCTCAGAAAAATCATGCCGGTGGAAACCCCTAAACTACCTTCAAGGCCAGGGATCAGGCCCATTGGGGCCAGATATTCATCTGTGGCTATGAGCTCCGCGTGAGGAAGCCAGAAGGCAGGGCCACCAGCGCCAGGCTTATCAACAATAACCTCGAACTTCTCGACTAGTTTCTCTTCCTTCTTGCTCAGTTTTACCTCCAAGGCTTTCCCCCCGACGCCTGGATGGTACTCCTCACGAGTTTCCATGCGGGTGTGAACGTGATTCCTAAACTGCCTAGGAATCCGCCACCCTGAAGCACTATGTACGTACAAAAAATTGTTCTTCCAGTCCTTCAGGGTGCTTAAGAGCGGCCAAACTGGAGCGTATTTCTTTTACCTTAGAAGGGACCAGTATCCAGGGGAACCATCTCCCCCTGACAAAGACACCATCTGCAGCCTAACCATGAAACGCAGGGCGTCGATGGAAGGTTCCTCACCATGAAAGACGCAGGTCCAGGTGTAGGCTATTAACGACCTAATTGCCGAAGCGGTCAATTGGGCTATGGCCACATTCATCCTCCTAAAGGTCTCCTCCAGAAAAGGGTGCAGAGGGAATCGCAGGCCGAATTCTAAGCTTTTATGATAGACAGCTACACAGCCGTCAGGGGGGCAGCATACTGTATCTTTCTCCCCTGGGACTATAATTGTGTACACCTCCCCAAAGTTATAAAACCTCTCAATGTCCCCAGCAGCGTCTTTCTCTAAAATTAAGTCTCGATTCTTAGCTTCTGGGTAAGTTCTCAAAGGGATATGGTACTTGCTTTTGTCCAAATAGTATGTCCTCCCTCTCTCCCTGGGAACAAGAGGACCGACGATCCTGGAAGGGTCTATCTCCAGTGCCTCGTCGTCAGAATCGACGACATCGATGAGAGCGGGTTCAGGGGAGTTGGCATCCTCTTCCCCCTCAAATTGGTCCTCCCCACTGGGCCTAACCCCGGAAAAGGAGGCTAGGTCAGCTCTACCCTCCCCCCTACCCTCCGTCCTCTCAGACGACGGGCCGAATATAAGAACACGAGCACGAGACATGCTGATTTATGAAGGAAAAGTATGAGGAAATGAAAAGGCGAGGATTTAAAGTAAGATTCTAACCTAGAACGATGACCGCCGCTTGAAAATCCGAAGGTAAGGGCTCCTCAGTCTTATAAAATTCCCGGCAGGAAAGGGAAGGGAGAAGTATGAAGAAGGGTTTTGAGTTTTGAAAAAGTGTGAAAAAAAGGGAAATGGGGGGAGGATAAAGGCTTATATAGACCCACGCAACTGAAGGGTCGCCCCTCCAACAAAAACCTCCCCATAAACTGCCCCACGTGTCACACTTTAAACAACCAACTGCCCACCTCTTCCCAAGAAGAGCCTCGAGAAGACAAAAAGGCGCCAGAGGATTAATCACCCTGTGACGTCATTCATTCATGCAAAAAAAAGGAATAATAATAATAATAATAATAATAATAATAATAATAATAATAATAATAATAATAATAATAATAAGTCGCTTGAACCTTTTCATTAATTTGAAAAAGAGCCCGAAAATGGGCAGGTTACATTCTACACAAGGCAAGTAGAAAATACAAAAGGAGCCTAAATTGTCGGCTCAATGCGCCTGCACCCTGTGGGCAGGCCTAGTCATCATCTAAATCCGGGGAGTAATTCCCAGGACTGTCCTGGCCTCCTACGTCAGACCCTCAGTCCCAGTCACTAGAGTCCTTGAAGGGGTCGTCAGGGAGCCCATCCTCATCTCTGTCAGACGAGAAGCCCAGACCCTCACTATCTCCAGAATCGCGACTGCTGACGTCCCAGTCTCTGCCATAAGGGACTGCCTGATTGTCATCGCAAGAGCCGCAACCCACTCTCCTCACCAGAGGAGAGGAGGAGCCCGACTCCAAAGAGGAGTTCAACTCATGACAGTTAGGGTAAAATTGTTCAGGGTGCAGCCAGGGAAAGCACTCATGGCATCCCCTGTCAAAACAACCTCCACCCTGAAGACAGCGCTTGAACCGGGAGCCCACCGGAGATGAAGATTTGTTAGGACACTTGCCTGCCCTGACGAGAGCTCTCTTGGTGTTCCAGCGAGGGTGAGAGCGCAGGTGTCGACTACGGCGCAGGGCCAGAAAAGCCGCCCTGGCATACCTCAGCCTCCAAAACCCCCTGAAGAGAAAGCTAACAGTGCGAACTCCATAACGAACAACTGTCTTCTTAACCCAAGAAATGGTTCTATAAGAAGAAAAAGCAGTAGGAAAGTGAAGATATGTTGACAAAATGGCAAGAAAAGCCGGAATTTATACAAAGGGAAAGCCAAGGTATTAAATGGCACTCCAACCACCTCGGCAGAAGACGCAACCAATCATCACACCAGCACGCTGCTCGAAAATCCGCTGAGCATGAGAAGTAATCATGACCAAAAGACATCCCAACTCTTTGCATGCCCAATGCGGTTAAGTCTCCTCCCTCGGGAACGTGCAAGCGCATTAAATGCAATAGTGAAGCCAACAAGTTAACCTCCCACCATCTGAATCAAGAGTTCACCTGCTAAAGGGAAGCCCCGCTTCCCCCCGGCCGGTGAGGGCCAATTGATGGGGGTCGAAAGCCTGAGCTGGGTCGCTTGCCTGGTAGGCTCCAAGGCGACCCGACCCGGGAAACCAGAACAGCCTGCCCAGCAGGCTGTCAGGATAAATCACCAAGGAACCCCAAAGGGGTAGCTTCAGGCAACCGCCTGCCCAGCAGGTTGATGCGGCCCACCAAGCAGGGCTTCAAGACTCCCTACCCGCCTGTCTCCAGGGGAATTCTCCCTCAGGCAGGGCAGGGGCTACCAGTGACCCCTCCGTCATTTCGCCTAAGGTAAGGGAGAATGGGTGGACAAAATGGATCCACGTGTCGCTTCACCATCCACCCATTCTCCCGCTCTCTTTCCCTCTCTTCCCTCTCTCTTGAGGGAAGGTATAAATACTCCTTTTCCTCCAACTTTCCAAGGGTTGGATTTTCTCTCTCTAGACTCTTACTCTAAAACCACCACCTAGCTCCTCACGAACTAGGTTCATCAAGGTAATCACGGACTGACTTAGGCATCGGGGAGGGTTTCCTCGGACAACCTCCGAGGCCCTGTGCGTTCATTGTGTAGGGAGCAGGCTCGATCCGCCGGGAAAAGTCCGACCCGTGGAGTAAGAAGAAGGAGAGAATTGCGAAATCAATCATGCAATATTCAAACACCAAGGACTCGAATTCGCAATCGGGTTAATTGATTCCAATACCGGAACAATTATTTTCTGACGCGTGGTTTACTCGAATTGCTTTGAAATACCTTTAATAACTTTACGATTCTTCTTTTTATCAACTTACAATTATTTTGGAACCTTTTCTCACATGTTGGACCGTGACAACCTTTGTCACACCCCTTACTACACATTTTATTACACATTTCATTTTATGATGTTTAAGCCTTAGATATTTTCTTTTTCTCACCCATTTATTTTTGGCCTTAAACACAAACTCTTCACACTCCCTCCCTCTCTCGTTTTGGCTGGATTGAGCATGTATTATGACATAGTTTTCATCAAAATTTACTTATCATTTATGCTTTAGAAAACCATCCACTTTCTTATCATTCATTTTACAAAAAATTAAACATTTCCTACCTTTTTCTATCTTGGCTGAGATTTTCAGCAGCTTTTCTAGCCAAATTTTGTATCAAATTGAGTCTTGATCGTCTCATTTTCATCTCCAAATTAATCGTCATTCCGATCCCTTCGTTAAGGTAATAATCGATGTTGTTTTCGATCGTTATTTTCCTTGATTTTCTTAGTTTTCATCTCCAAATTAATCGTCATTCCGATACCATGCTTTTCGTGTTTTGAAGGATTTTTGAATGATCACGAAGCCGACGAATTTATAATCGACTCTGATTTGGATTAGAGGAAACGTCGATGTTATTTGGTATTGCATGATTTTATTTGTGTAATTGCATGTATATTTTTATATTTTATTTTTTTATGACAATATATGTATGTCATATAATCTGGAAAAAATTTAAAAGTTGAAAATTTGCATGTTTCGGTATTTTTATCGCTTTTACGAGATTAACGATTAAATTGTTATATTAATTTTTAAAATCGTAATATTCAGCCTAAACATGTAATATATGATAATATTCTGTATAAATGATATTTTTGATAGTTTGGTATTTTTCTGATATTTTTGATATCGATTATTGAATTATTACCGTTTACGGACAAAAATGATTAAAAACCGATTTTTAGTTCTAGCACTTAAACATTTTATTTTAATCTGAAATTTTTCTTGGATAAACCTTCTGATGAAAAAGAATTTTCTGAATTTTTTCATAATTTTTCGGAATTCTTAAGTGGGTGAATTAATTAATCACTTTAAATCATCGTTTATCGTTAAAACCGTGTTTGTCGTTTAATTTCTCGATTTCTGGTCTTTTGTTTAAATCTGGAAAAAAAAATGTTTCTGATGGTTTCATAATAAAATATAATTTTAAGATTTTTAGTGCTTTAATAAAATGTTAGGAACGATAAGTTTTATTAATGAAATCGTTAATTGTGAAAACGAGTTTTAAATGACGGTTTTGTTGGAATTTGTTAAATCTGGAATTTTGGAAAATCTGAAAATTTGGTATATTCTGGAAAATCATGATTTTTAAGTTTAATAATAATTTTTGGATGTTAATACTTAAATCATTTTGTAATTACTATTTTTATTAATCGTTATTGTCGAGATTAGACGATTAACGAGAAAACCCCTTTAAAAACCGAGTTTAAGGATTCTGGAAAATTTTCTTTTCTGAACAGAATGTCCATAAATATATTTTAAATATTTTACGTAATTTTTGTAGCATTTATTAAAGTTTTAATTAATAAGTATTATTTTTCGGACAAATTGTGATTTATCGTTAAAATATTTTGTCTTACCTAAAAGAATTATTTTTTTCCAGCCATTTTGAAAATATTTAAATCTAAAACTTTAAGAGTTAAATCATCCCTTAACATACTCTAAATATGTTCAATGCTTTAATTAAATAAAAGACGTTAAATAATTTGACATTTGCCGTAAAATCCTATTTATAATTGTATTGTCGAAACTAATAATAATTAGGGAATTTTAATTTTATAAAATTTGAAAACACCCTAATTAGTAGTACTAAAGTGTTTAAGACATTTTTAATTTTTTTTATAAACATTTGTATGGTTTTTCAATAATTTCATAAACTCAAATGTTCTCACTTTAGCAATTAATATCGTTAAGGCCGAAAGTATTAGTTTTATAAATCTATATCGTTTGCTAAAAATGTTGTGTTAGTATGAACTAATATTTTCAATATTTTGATATGATGTTACTATTAGAAAAGTTTCTAAAAATAGAAGTTTCCTAAAATATAAAGTTTCCTCTTTTAGAAAGTGATCCTTTTTCCTTTTATTCTCTTATTGTTTATAATGATTATATCTTTTGACTATCAATAAAGGCTTTGTTTTGGAGTTATGGAACAAGGGCAAGTGTGAGGTTAGAGTAATATAATCTAGGGTCTATGTTTTTGCCATCAACTATAAGGCTAGTATATCAGGAATCGGTACATTGGTTGTTGAACCGGGTGACAGGTATCCCGGGAGTTGTGTACATTTTGACCTTAAGCTTAGGCCTCGCAGTAAGTCGCCGTCATAAATTGAATTGGGTGACAGGTAATCCCAGGAGGGGTGTGCATTATCTTAAACTAGGGCCACGCATTTATAAGTCGCCGCTCTATTATGGTTGAGTAGCCTAGTTAGAGACCGAAGTTTGATTTGTTTGAACTAAGTTCTCAAAGCTAGTTTTAGTATTCTCCTAGTGAAAGTCTAGCCGTCTACACTACTCCTATCCATAACGATATTTTGAATATTTTATTATTATCGATATAATTTGGTTGCAGGTTAGCAAATGTTTTATGTTTTCTTTGGAAAACTCGTTTTTATTATATTGTTTCGATACGTATAGTTTTTCACTGAAAACTGATTTTCATTATAATGTTTTACTGTTTTCCGTTTTCTTACTATTTTTCTATAATAGTAATTACAGTTTTAAAATCCTGTTATACGGCTGGGAGAACGTTGGCGTTGCTCCCCACTGATTGTGGCTGTTATGTTTTAACATGGCAGGTATACGTGTTCCGGGTGTGGGCTAGCGAGCAGTGTGGATCCTGCTTGTTTATTTTGATATTATGTCTTATGGATTGTTCAAACCTTTTTTGTGGATTGTTTAAATTTTGGCCATTTTATTTAAGGCCTATTATTTGACTTTACCATTTTCATTCTACTAAGACGTAGTTACAGTGTGTTTTAATCCCGACTCTACAGTGTTTCCGCCACTGTATTGCGTTAGATTTTCTAGGGGATTACAAAAGGAGGACGAGGGTAATCAATCCAAGGGTAAAGACAAAACTACCCAGGATTCAGAAACTAAGGCCCGAGGAGGAGAGCTTCCAAAGAGTTCGCATCCCGTCTTCCGATACATCCCAAAATCGTGGCGCAAGCAACGACAAAGCCCTTTTGCAGAGTATCAGGATTCCAAAGCAGTCCATAAGGAAAAAGCAAAGCACTGTCCCTCAGTTAAGCAAGAATGGATGGTGAAGCTTGTTACTCCCCTAGCTCAGTCAAATGAAAAGCAAGTGGTGAAACCTCCACTAAAAGGGTTTGCTTCATCATCTACCATGCTATACGATGGAAAAGAAGAAGGTGTATACAATACCAATGCATACAAGTAGCTCGAAAAATCTGGATATGACTTTGAGAATCCTAGTCAATTAGGAAAGCATGTACAGGTAAAGACAGATGGTGAAGCTCGGAGTCGTAGCTTAACCAAGATTGGTATAGGCTATGAAACACCAATGCCAGTCAAGATTTCTGCAAGGCACAAGACCGACACATCGTCTTCTCAATACGTCATGGTCGAAGAAGGTGTTGAAGATGATAATGCCTTAACAGGATCCTCTGTCTTTGATAGGATTCGACCATCTACCACAAGAGAGAGTACTTCAGTGTTCAACTGGTTAGGGAGGTCATCGCCTTAAGAGCCACAAATACCTTTAAGGAATCGTTTCTCCGTATTCAAAAGATTGGGCAACCAAGAGGCGAACGATCGTACTCGTCATGCAGCTACATCATCACATTCGAAGAAGAAGAAAGGATCAGTGTTCAATCGTCTGGGTGATTCAAAACAAGTTCAGGGTTGCAAACAATCCCGTCCAGCTTCTACAAGCAAAGAGAAAATGAAGGTGAAACTCAATGATGATCTCAAAAGTATCATCCCTTCCCGCATGAAGCTCATAAAGGAGGTTGACATTATGCAAGAGCAACCTTTGAAAGTCAAGCAACGTGTTGTCGTCCTCACAAACCAACAGAAATCCAAAATCTCGCAAGCAGAATTGAAGTCACGAGTTGATAGAAATTTGGAAGCGTTGGATGATGAAATAATGACAACATATCATATCACTGGAGGAGGTCCCTGATCCTAATGAAGATGTAGAAGCAGATGATGCCCCGAGTTGTTAGAAGATGGTGGTCAATCAACAGTAGATGACCTGAAAGAGCTTAATTTGGGAACACCTGAAGATCCCCGCCCTATATATGTTAGTGCTCTCCTTACCGACAAAGAGGTGGAAGAGTACCAAAAGCTTTTAAGCGAATACAAAGATGTTTTTTGGAGCTACAAGGAAATGCCAGGGCTGAGTCCAAAAGTTGCAGTGCACCGTCTAGCAATCAAAAAGGTGTAAGCCCCAAGAAGCAACCTCAGCGTCGTTTCAGGCCAGAGCTTATTCCTGAGATTGAGAATGAGGTCAACAAACTTATAGAAGCTGATTTTATTCGTGAAGTCAAATACCCCACGTGGATAGCCAACATTGTGCCAGTGAGAAAGAAGAATGGTCAACTACGTATATGCGTGGACTTTCGAGATCTGAATAATGCTTGTCCGAAAGATGATTTTCCTCTCCCTGTCACAGAACTTATGGTCGATGCAACAACCGGGCATGAAGCTCTGTCATTCATGGATTGCACAGCAGGGTATAATCAAATTTTGATGGCGCCTAAAGATCAAGAGGCCACAGCTTTTCGCACTTCAAAAGGGATATTCTGTTACAAATTTATGCCATTTGGATTGAAGAATGCTGGAGCGACATATCAAAGGGTGATAAGTGTGTTTTGTAGTGCTTATTTGTTGTGTTTGGTCTCGGTTTCTCTTGTGGAATCGCTCCTTGGAGCGGTTTTCGAGGCTACTTACGCTTCTTCTAGCTTGTTTTAGGTTGCTAGGGCTTATCTTGAAGTAACGGAACGATTCCGACACATTTGGAGCCATCGAAGAGAAGCGACGATCACTCGGTGGCTTAGACTCGATCCCGAGACCTTGGGACCCATTTCCGAGCCTCTTAGACTCGATCTCGAGCACCGAGAATCGATGAGAAGCCTATGAAGATAAAATAGGAACCTTTATGATCATATTGGAGGCCTACGAGACCCTTCCCGAGCGGGAAGAGTAGCCTTCCCGGTCGGGAAGAAGTGCTAGAAAGAAGCGTGTTCTGATGGGCCATCCCGGTCGGGATCATCACCCTTCCCGACCGGGAAGAGCAATAACACCGCCTAGTGTTATGCATAACACAGCCCGGTGTTATGCATGATCCCGGTCGGGACCACCACCATCCCGACCGGAATGGAGCAGCTGTAACCCGCGCTTCCTTTTTTTCTTCTCCTTTGCTCTTGTAACCCTATAAATACCCCCCCCCCCCCCCCCTCTTGTAATCTAATGTTAGACGTTACCCGCTAAACCCTAGACAACTTAGGCTAGATTAGCTCAGATTAGTAGAGATTAGTCTTAATTACTCTTTAATCCTAGTTTCATCTTTGTAATATTGAAGACTTTTTGGGTAGATCTACTCTATTGACAACATTGGAGATCTTCCTTTGGGTTTATTTATGCAAAGATTCAATTTTTTTCCTTTCTTCTTGTGTTGGTATAATTCCTCTTCTCTCTAATCTCTTCTATTTAGTTTTCATTTGTGTTTATGTTTAGTAATCTTCAATAATCCATTATGAATGTTCATGTTTATGTTTGTTTCATTATGGGTGTTGGGTTTACTATCTTGAACATGAGTGAGTAGTCTCTTGCTAGGATTATTAGGGGAATTTGGTGTCTTAATGGGTGATTAAGGGTTTGTTTAAGATGTTGGTGGAAGTTTTGGTTGCTTCTTGGTTATATGCATAGAACATGTTTGATGAAATGCTTGAATGACTTGTAGTTGCAAATGCTTGTTTTTCTTGCCTTCTTCTTGCGGTCTTGTGTGTCGCTAAGATGGCTTCTTGCGCGAGAGCGAGGAACCTCTAGTCGGTTTAAGTAGCGAGAGCCCGAACTATACCTAGATAACCCGACTACCCCTTCACCTTTGCTCTTCCTTGATCATA
Organism: Agrostemma githago; assembly: GCA_958450325.1. Taxonomy (NCBI): domain Eukaryota; kingdom Viridiplantae; phylum Streptophyta; class Magnoliopsida; order Caryophyllales; family Caryophyllaceae; genus Agrostemma; species Agrostemma githago. The sequence continues at coordinate 52,558,894 of OY288254.1, forward strand.
CCATCACCCTTGAACCCGACCTCATCTTAGCCCTTTTCCTAGTTATTTTCTTCTTCGTCTTAGCTATTATTCCTTTAGTTAGGGTTGAATCCCTAGCTCTAGTTGTCACATTTAGCCTAGTTCTAGTCATAGTCTTCTCCCCTTTTAATTGTTTTAGTTAGTTTAGCCTTGTTGACCTAGTCTTGCTTTTGGACGACCTTAGTCTAGACACCTCATAACCATCCCCGTGGACTCGACCCGACTTATCCTATCTACGTGTTAGGTGTAGTTGGTTATTATTTGTTGATAGGGATCCACGGCAAATCCCTCCCATCAAAGGGCGATGCAGAAAATCTTTGATGACATGTTGCATAAGTCAATTGAATGTTATGTTGATGATGTTGTGGTCAAGACCAAGAAAAAAGAAGATCATCTTAGTGACCTTCGGACTGTCTTTGAAAGACTAAGAAAATGTCAGTTGAAGATGAACCCACTCAAGTGTGCATTCGGTGTCTCCTCCGGCAAGTTCTTAGGATTTGTGTTACGACATATGGGAATTGAGATAGATCAGTAAAAAATCAAAGCTATCCGAGAAATGCCCGCACCGAGAAATTTGAAGGAGTTACGCGGACTACAAGGACGTTTATCTTACATAAGAAGATTCATTTCAAACCTTGTTGGACGTTGTTAGCCGTTCAGTCATCTTATGAAGAAGGACGCCGCATTTCAGTGGGATGAAAAATGCCACAATACCTTTGAAAGCATAAAGAAGTACTTTTCCTCCGCGCTAGTGTTGGGGGCACCAATTCAAGGAAAGCCACTTATCCTGTACATAGCTGCACAAGAACGCTCTCTTGGGGCATTATGTGCTCAATAAAATGAAGATCGTAAAGAAAGGGCACTCTACTACTTGAATTGAACTTTTGTGGGAGCAGAGTTGAACTATTCTCCAATCGAGAAGATATGTCTAGCCCTTGTCTTTGCAATCCAAAAATTAAGGCACTACATGCAGGCTCACACAGTTCATGTGGTTTCAAAAGATGATCCTATAATGTATATACTTTCAAGGGCGGTCTTTCCTGGACGCTTGGCTAAGTGGGCAGTGTTACTCAAGCAATATGACTTAGTCCATGTTCCTCAAAAGGCAGTCAAAGGACAAGCTTTAGCCGACTTTCTTGCTGACCATCCTATCCCAGGCGGGTGGGAACTACAAGAAGATCTCCCTGGCGAAGAAATCTTCTATGTTGATGTGCTTCCTCTATGGCAAATGTATTTCGATGGAGCTGCAAGACGAGATGGTGCAGGTGCCGGTGTCGTGTTCTTGTCACCCGAAAATCATCTACTGCCTTATTCGTTTATCCTCACCCAGCTATGCTCAAACAACATGGCTGGATATCAAGCTCTGATCTTAGGACTTGAAATGGCGATCGAGATGGGGATCAAAGACATAGACATTTGTGGTGACTCCCAATTGGTGGTGAATCAAATCCTCGATGATTATGAAGTGAAGAAGGACAATCTTGTCCCTTATCCTCAATATGCAATCCAATTGCTCCATAAGTTAGATAGTGTTCACATCGGTCACGTACCGAGAAGTGCCAACAAGTTGGCTGACGCGCTCGCTAATCTGGCAGCCACTTTGGCACTGGGGGCAGATGAAGTCACATCCATTCCAATTTGCAATAGATGGGTAATACCGCTGCTAGAAATGGAAGAAATTAAAGGAACATCCAACATGATCTCTACTTATCAAGTTGACAAGGAGGATTGGCGACAACCTATCATCGACTTCTTAGAACATCAAAAGTTACCCGATGATCTAAGGCATAAAGTTGAAATTCGTCGACGTGCTCCCCGATTCATCTACTACAAAGGTACATTGTATAGACATTCCTTTCTGGGGCAATGGGTAAGGTGCCTTGATGAAACTGAAGCAGCTCATGCCATGTATGAAGCTCACTCTGGCATTTGTGGTGCTCATCAATCTGGGCCTAAATTGCATGATCATGTCAAAAGGATGGGGTATTACTGGCCAACAATGGTACAAGACTGCATGGACTTCTCAAGAAAATGTGAGGCCTGTCAGTTCAACGCAAACTTCATACATCTACCGCCTGAACCTTTACATCCCACTGTATCGTCATGGCGCTTCGAAGGTTGGGGACTAGATGTGGTAGGACCTATCATTCCAAAAGCCTCCAATGGACATACGTTCATCTTGGCAGCAACAGATTATTTCTCCAAGTGGGCAAAAGTTGTCTCCGTGTGTGAAGTCAAGAAGGAAACAGTTTTTGATTTCATCCGTACCCAAGTCATCTATCGGTATGGTGTGCCACAATGCATAATAACTGATAATGGCACGCCTTTCATCATAAACTGATGACGAAGTTAGCTGAAAAGTTTAAGTTCAAACAATACAAGTAATCAATGTACAATGCCCCTGCAAATGGTTTGGCTGAAGCCTTTAACAAGATACTCTACAACAGAGTACAACTTGTTAAGAAAAGTGGTGGCTAAGTCGAAGCATGATTGGCACGAAAGAATTGGTGAAGCGTTGTGGGCATATCGTACAACATACAAGACACCCACCCAATCAACCCCGTACGCGTTGATATATGGAGTTGAGGTTGTGCTACCGCTGGAAAGATTCCATCATTGCGTATTGCTATACAAGAAGAGCTTTCAAGTGATGATAATGATAAGCTGCGCTTGGCGGAATTGGAAGCCCTTGATGAAAGAAGGTTGCTAGCACAAAAAACACTTCAATGTTATCAAGCAAGAATGGCACGTGCTTTCAATAAAAAAGTGAATCCTCGATCTTTTCAAGTAGGAGACTTGGTGATCGCCGTAAGAAGACCAATCATTTCACTTCTAAGTGGGATGAGCCATATGTCGTGCAAGAGGTGTACTCCAATGGTGCTTACAAAATTGTGGATGAAGACGGTGTGCGCATAGGACCGATCAATGGAAAGTTCCTGAAACGCTACTACTCTTGAATCCCTTTACAACAATGCTCCTAAGCAAGAGGATAAACTGCAACAAGGCTCCTAAGCAAGAGTATAAACTGCATACCCAAAAAAAAAATCCACCAAATAAAAATTATCTCTTTTTGAACTACGTTGACTTGATCTTGTAGAGTATTTCGATACTTTGCAGGTACGTAGCCAACTCGAGTGAATATGTAGCTTGAGTGCAGCCACACCTCCAAATAAAAAAAATCCTTCCTTTGAACTACGTTGGCTTGATCTTGTAGAGTATTTCGATACTTTGCAGGTATGTAGGCAACTCGAGTGAATATGTAGCTTGAATTGAGTGCAGCCACACCTCCAAATAAAAAAAAAATTCTTCCTTCGAACTACGTTGGCTTGATCTTGTAGAGTATTTCGATACTTTGTAGGTACGTAGTCAACTCAAGTGAATATTAGCTTGAGTGCAGCACTGCAGCCACACCCCCAAAAAAAAATTCCCTCTTTGAACTACGTTGGCTTGATCTTGTAACTTGTCTCCAATGTCAGCTTTCACAAGTACGTAGGTAGCTCGAGTAAATGCTTTGTTTGAGTGCAGCCACACCAACATGATTCTTCAAAAAAAATGCTCCTGGCCCGCAAGAGTTTAAACTACGTACGGCTAAACAGACTCCAAAATGATTGCACTTCGTGGCTTCATAAGGATGTTGCCCAACGATATGTATGCTTCAAGATCATTGATGTCTTCATATCATCCAGATCCCCAAATGCCTTGGTTGCTTTAGAGGAATATTGCCATGAACCTCGAGTAGACCGCGATCCATGATCATCATCGTCCTTCCTTCAATGGAAAGCTCCAGGCTTCATCTCTCACACTTGTGATATTCAAGTAGGATTCAACTTGCTCTGCAAGTAGATTGCTTCTTCAAAGTTGCAAGAAGGATTCTTCGAGCTCCATATGTCTTCAAACACCCTTGTATCTATATCGAACATTTTCATATAGCTTGACGAAGGACTTTCAAAATTGCATTGCAAGATGAAATTGTGGAGTAGCTAGCATGATGATGTGACTTGAAGTGACATGTATCCAGCGGTCGACGGATTGGTTCATTTTATAGTCTCTTAAAAGAGAACTAATTAAAATGGCCTTCTCGGAGTTCCAAGACTCGAGACATCGGCGGATGGGTTCAATTCGTGGTCCCTCACAAGAAAGTCATGATGATCTAAACGTTAAAGTTGTCTAGCGGGTCCCGAGCCACCTTCATAGCATGATAACTCCCAAGATAATTGAAATGATTCGTTCGGAATTCCAAAGTATCCGGCGGTCCAAAGTATCTCGGGCACCATGATTCAAATCAATCTAAAAAAAAAGGTTATCATGATTCAAGTCAAAAGGAGAAGAATAGCATTAAAAGATTATATCACCACTCTTCTTTTCCATAGACAAAAATACATGAACAAAGCAAAAATTAGACATATAGATGAATAATGTCTGGGAACAAGCCTGGTGAGAGATTACGTACCAATGGTAATCTAGTCTCAAGGCCTTCAACAAAAAAAAAACAGGGTCACGACAAGAAAAATTGAAAGATGGAAAGAAGGAAAGCTCACACTTCTATGGTGCATGAAAATGAGAAAATAAAATGGAAAGAAACAAATAAACACACGATTGTCAGGTGTCCTCCAACATTTTCAACTCTTCATACAAAAAATGAAGCTAAGCTCTTGCATCTCAATATTTATCTTCATTGCCACAGACAAGACTCCTGTCCCATCATCTCCGCAGCTCTCACATATGACCTTAGTTTCGTTGGTCACCTACGAGCTGGATTCCGAACACCATTTGCTCATCATTACCGGTTTCAATATTCCGGCCTCCACCTGGTTAAAAAAAAAAGAAATGTTAGTTGAGCTCATATGGAGTATAAAGAAAGGAAAATGGTTGTGAAGCTATTCCGATATTCCATGGGCCAAATTTGATCTATACCGGATCAAAATCGGGCAAATTTTCCCAGAACTTAAATCAAATATCGGGAGTATGTAATAAAAAATACTACAGCTCGTGGTACTTAATAAAGAAAAGAACGCGGAGTGGACGTCACAGTAAACTCGATGAGGATCGAACTAAGAAAATCCTTAAGAACATACCTTCATTGAAGACGGAAATACGACAACTCGATATACAAGCATGACTTTTTGATGGTGTGTTCTTGGTGGGTGTGAGTATGTTAAGATGACAACATATGCATCGACTATATAATAGTGCTGGAAGCTGGAATGCATTAAAAAAAACGGTATAATATTTGCCATTTTGTGAGATTATATCCGTTGGAAGGCAATAGCTGAATGCAGTTACAAAAGCCTGCCACCATGAATTTTGCTCTAACGGGTAGAAGATTAAAACCAATGCTTTATGATCCGTTGAAACACAAGCAATCAATTAGCTTTGACTACACACGACAAATTGAAGGAGTGCATGCAACCTGATTATCTATTCAAATGCTTTCAAAGGGTCAAAGAAGAGATGAGCGGTGGAGTTATTGAAAATTAATTCCAAGATCAACCAAGATTACAGTAAGAGTGAGCAATCAGGGATCCGTTTTGAAGATCCAATTTGAAATATGGGGTCTATTAAGATCCTTCTTTGACGGAGCTTTCGTCTAATACGTAAATCCTTGCCCGATAATTAAGGATTGAATTCAAGTTACGGTATTTTACAAGGATCAAATTATCAAGACGATGTACTTGTATTAACCGGCCAAGTTAAAAACAACGGCTTCGAATTATCAAGACGATGTACTTGTATTAGATTGGTTGATCAAGAACCCTCCGTCTCATTTGGAGATGACATGGATCCAACGGCTTCGAATTATGTAGATTGTACGAGGAGATTCTTTGATATATAATATTTCTTACATTTTACCAAAAAAAATAAAAATAAAAACAACGATCGGGTGACGTCTCGAGTTTACGTAGGTATTCTTTAACGACGAGTTAAGTACCTGTAGACACCCACATTTTAACCACCAGTTGTCTATAGCAGTTTCCAAAAAACACCCGATGATGATCGGACGTAGAACATGACTTAATATACTCGATTTTGGACTCGGAATCAATAGTAGTTGGCACGAGCTTTTAGTGGAGTAAAAATCTCACCAAACCGACCTCAAATTCAGGCTCAGTGGGTCGTTTCCAGTCAAATGAGACTAATTTGGGTCAAAACCGTCACCAAGGGCAAAACCGTCTTTTAGCGACCGGGTCAAACCCCGGTCAAAGGCATTTCCAAGCCATAAATATCTGACGCAGCATTCGAAAATCCAATTTGAAGTCAGATTCCTCACAAAAGTCAGGTACAAAAACATTAAACAAATCCGTAAGAGATAAAGTTTTATCTTTCAAGAAGGCATTTCACTCGTCCAGCCCCACTCGATCGAGTGGACTGGCTCACTCGGTCGAGTGGGCTCATAAAAGCAGTCAAAATCGAGGTCAGACCGGGCACTCGATCGAGTGCCATGAGCCACTCGATCGAGTGGCCTCCTTTTCAGCCAAAGCCGGGTGTTTCTTCCCATACAAGCAAGTCTCTCCTATCCATAAACGGAATCGCACTTCACCCCAACCGGTTGTTTTCTTCCTTTGCAAGCCATCTATCTCCTATCCCGAGTCGGGTATTTCGTCCTATAAATACCCCACCCCCGCAACACAATTTCATCATCAATTATTCACAACGTTCACACATCCAACATTCATAACATCCCATCAGTAATTCACAACACAACAATTCCAATCCCGACATACACAAGTTACAACCCGAATTCCAACAATACTAGGCTTATTGTATCCCGATTTTCCCCCTAGAAATCCTATAGGATTCCCGACCATTCACAACCCAAAATTCTAGGCAATGTTAGGCAAACCATATACAAACTCGAGAGCAAAACTCGCCAAATCCTCTCCCTAACCATACACACCATAACACACCTATATACATCTTAACGCTCCCGCGCCTAGGCCTCTACTACGAGTCCGTTTTCGAGATAATCAAGCATGTAGGTTGAGGGTGTTTCAAATCCCGACTTTTCCCTTTTTCTTCTCTTTCTCTCGTTCGTCCGTTTCTATTTACGGGTCGTCGTCGCGTTTTTTATTTCTTTTCTCGTTACTAATATCGATATTATCGTGCTATTTTCAATAAAGAGTAGTCCCTAAGGATTCGATATCGACTCTATAGTCGAATATCGGATCTAAAGGAATCAATCATTAAAACTATTTTAAGCATAATCTTGTTGATGCCGAAATAATTGTCACATAGTCCTAAAAAGACTAATTACGACATTACAACGCGGAGAGATTTATTTCAATTCAAAACAATTTCTAGACATCTTTTTTTCCTAAAATTGCTCTAAGTATTGGATATTGATTTCATAATTAAATATAAAATATTGACGAGTATCAAAAATTTAAGTCGGGTATAAATTATGCCATATTTTTACACGACTTAGCGAAATAATCGGTTTTCAAAAATTAAAAGCAATTTCGAGAACAATACTGAAATTGCGAATCGAGTCACCACTCGAATAGGGGGCACTCGATCGAGTGCCATAATCACTCGGTCGAGTGACACCCAAAAAAAAAAACCGGCAGAAACTTTTTTCAAGGGACACTCGACCGAGTCCCTCCGTGACTCGGCCGAGTAGCCCCAATTACGGCTAAATAAACGCGTCCTACACACTACAAGTCTCGACAAACCTTTTTCAAACGATTTCGGTCAACACGTGTCAAGTCTATCACGTGAATCTAGTCCTTTCAAAACTGCGTCGTGTCATGTTTACATCTTCTAACTCGTTCTCTTCGTTATTATCGCAATTGTTGTATCGTTTATTGCATTGTATTCCCGGGTGGTATGCCGCTCGTATATTGTAACTTGTTCTTTCTTTCATTGTTTGTTTTATTGTACTAAAATGAACATCACATGCTAAAACAACTTTGACGTTAGTTTAGATGCATTAAACGAAGTAGTTAAACATAATTCACATGTTTAGTCAAAACGCTGTTTTCATATCATTCAACCATCAAACTAACGCGCGTACACAAAAAACGAACGATATCTTAGTAAAGGCCGCTAAGTGCGGGCGGGGTTGGGTGTTCTTTGTGAACTTCCCAACACGTACCCTCACTCCTTACTCAGAACCGTGGTTTCCGGATGTCCAAAACCATTGGCGTACGAGAGTCATTTAATACACGATTACCGATAATGTCGGTATCGGCATCGCAATGCAAAGGGACGAACCCCATAAACTCTGAAATCAGAATGGGCCGTACTTTGTGCAAGGCCCACTACGACATAGAGTGGGTTCGAACGAGCCCGAACTCCCACAAAGTTCGGTGGCGACTCCACTTCGATTTAAATTTCAATTCGATCCATCTCACATGAGATTCATTCGCCTCCACAAACCCGCGCGTGGCCGCGTCGGGGTGGACCTATGTCATGTCCACAATTTGGCGACTCCGCTGGGGATACTTGATGTACCACTTGTCATCTAGATTCTCAGGGTGAGACTCGAAAAGAAATCGTTCGATTAGTAATGTACGCGTTTTAGTTCGATGGTTCATGCATAACCCAAATCTTTCCCGGGCCGGTTACTTGTGACCGACGTCCCACTATACCGCGGTGCATTCCTAAATAGGTGCGCTAAAGAGTTCTATGCCCGAACTCGTATGGGTTTCACGGCATGTTCTAAGGCTAATTCGGCTTAGGAAGTCCGTCCTGATTTACGAGAAAGCCGTCGTTGTTGGTATAAACCCTATTTCGACCGACCGAGACTTAGTTTAAGAGCATACATGGTGTCGTTATAGTGCTTCCATGACTACATGCTACTTGATTTACATGTCATCTTTTTCAAAAACCGTTATTTCAATGTCAAGTCAAGGCCAGGGTTTCTAGCGTTGAAACTATGCCGATCTTACATTGCAAGTTTCCTCCCTTATCCCGTCTGCCTTTCCTCGAGGCCGAGTCGACCTTTTAAACGGCATAGCCCTACAACAAACGGTTCGTGATCCTTACGTCTAAGGGTCACTCGTCCGACACTTGAGTCTTAACAACCTTCGATCCCACTCGAGGGCTACCCTTCAGCAGAGAGATCAATCACGATTGCTCTAAGGGTCATGTCTTACACGTGTTGTCTCACGTACCCCACTTTCGAATCACTTAGATTTCACACCATCTGAGTCATACCAGAGTCTTTAGCCTCACTTGGGGGCTATCCCCTAACCGAGCGATCGACCACGGTCACCCTAGAAAGTACCCCACATTCATCCTACACCGGCGTCCTTATGATGCCTTCTTCGAGTTGTACCTATGCTACGAATACTCGCGTCACCTAGGGTTAGGTCACCACGGTTGGTCCGAGCACGCGACGCAGTCAAACACGGTCGCCCCATTTTCGGACTCGCCCTTATGGAGCTCGAGTCTCATGGTCGAGTCCAAGTCACGGTCGTTACTTTGCTTAGGACAACGTTCGAATATCCCGATCTGAGAATTTTAGTCACTCCCATCACCCCTGGGCCGTATCTAGTTTGACTCCCTCTCTTGCATTTGCGCAAAGCCGAGTTTAGGCGAGTCGTGGCACCTGTCGTCCTCTCCAATCAAAAACCTTACCAAAAAAAGAAAGATCCAACCGAGCATCCGAAAGTCCGGATTTGATTCGAGTCTAAGACTGAGTCCGAGTCTAGGATACCCTACATCCTCATTTCAAAATCAGAGTCAGAGTCAGTTGCATTCTGTTCTCTTCTATAATTCAATAAAATCAGCTTTTCTATTTCTCACATATTTCCTTATGTGTTTCCGAGGACATGATAAACACCATCATACACTGTGAGCACATGCACGTGACTATTATAGGCACATCTATAATGACTGCAGGAAACCGAGCCCGTGTTTCCTTTTTACCTGTTCCATGTCTGACATAGCAAGCCACATAACTACCCTTAGCAGGAGCGGTATCGAATCCTATGACAGATCTAGGTAGTCTCTTAGTTTGGGTTCAAGACGGGAGACAAGCCCGTTTCCCACAATAAACACCTATCCAATAAGACTACCAATCCCTATCTTAGGTGTTAGTCCGACCAACAAAAAAAAAATCAAAAGCTGGACAAAAAGAGAAAAAAAGCTAGACCAAAAAAATCAAAAGTCCAAGGAAAAAGCAAAAGGCCAAAATAAAAGAGCTGACCACGACCAAAAAGAACTCTCAGCATCCCTCGACCAGAGTACGGTTAGTCCGAATGAAGAATCCCATGACCGGGGCTAAGAGGTCAACCAAAAAAATTCAAAAAACAATGACCGTGGTCAACGGTCAACCCAAGTGAAAGACCTTTGACCGGGGTACGATCAATTGAAAAATTATCAAATACCCATACCATCGAATAAGGGAGTGACAATCAAGTTGGTCAGCTAACACCACATCTTGCCTTCCCACGTTACAACCCTCAAGACCTTCCCGGGACCTAGGCTAAGAGACAGCCCAGAATTTTGAGGATTCAAACTCCATAGGATACACCCTAACCAGTAGGGCCAGACATGGAAATCAGATCCCGCATCTATCAACCTACCCCGATTGAAGTTCGGGTCATTTTTACTCGACTTCCCCATTTCCTATCACATTACAGTACCTTACCCTCGAAGCCTTAGCTCCTCAAAATCGAGCTCCAGATTTCGAATCATCAAAGCCACTTACGACCTAGCTCCACATTTCCAAAATTTTCCAAACCAGTTACCAGCCCCAAACACGGGAACTCAACCTGCGGTCGGCATAGAACATGCCCAAATAGTTCACACCACCTCTGGGGGCTACCCCGGAGAACACTCACAGTCACAGGATCAACATCCTAACTATTCTAGCCCTTTGATCAAGACATCACTGCGAATGCACCTAGCCTACACCATCGTTATGGCTAGTTACACAAAGCCCTAATAAACTAGGCACCATAATACATCTTCCAATCCACTGAACTACGGCTTGGTTTTATTTCACCACGCGTGAATAGGTAGGCAGCCTTTCAACAGAGGCACAACCACCCACATTGACACACATTCAAAAAGCACCGTCATTCCTATCACGACACTGTCATGTTCTCAACAGTTAGCTTTGTCGTCCTGGGGGCTTCTCCTAGGCAGAAGTTCTCCATCCACTTACATAATCCAAATACTTTCAAGCACTAGCCTCCTTTCTATAGAGTGTCCTAGTATTCGGCTCAATTGAAAACGAGAATTCGTCAGGGACTCGAACAGCACCCACTTTGGGAGTATACCCCAAAACCAAGAATCCAAAATAGCACTAGTCTACAGCATTACTACTACTGAGTCCTGTCGTTACAGAGTACATATCTTTCCAATTCCGAGGATTCGACCGTGTTGCCACTCGCCTAGGCTACGGAATAGCGCAGCTTAAGAGTCTTGTCATCTTAGGTGGCCCATCCCCCTACCGAGTCGCAGTCCAACCCTTCGAGAGTCCAAGTCGTGTATGTCAACTCATCCTGTCACGTCCAGAGTTGAGTCTATTGGTATACCTCTTTCTTCAAATTCCCCTTTTTGAAATTTGAAAAATTTAGCTATTTGAGGAAACCCTTTTCGACAAGGTCAAATTTCGGTCTATTTAAAACTGCAAATTTTTTTCTAACTCTTCGATGTCCTAGCACGTGAGTTGCTTTCAGGACTTTGATTTCAAAATGAAGCAAAAAGTCATTTTCCCCAGCGCGAGCCAGTCTCTAGATGCTAACTGCATTTCTTATGTGCTTTCTTGTCATCTGCTATGTTTGTTATTTCTGCCTGTGTATCTAACATTTCAGGTACCAGCTTGTGCTTCCCAACGGAACATCAAGTTTTTATCTTCCTAGCGTGAGTTGGTGTTTTACCTAAATGTCGCATGCAAATTGGGATGTATTTGCAACCAGATACACTCAGGGCTTCAGAAGCAAGTTCCCGTGTAGTTCCGAAATGGGATGTATTTGCAACCAGATACACCCAAGGCTTCAGAAGCAAGTTCCTGCGTAGTTCTGAGACGGGATGTATCTGCAAACAAGACATACCCAGGGCTTCTTAGACAAGTCTCCGCGCAGCTCCAAGATGGGATGTATCTGAATACAGGTACACCCAGGACTTCAGAAAAAAAGGCTCCCCACGGAGCTATCCCGGATAACGGAACTCAGGTATGGTTTCTATCTTATGGCTGGCGAGCCCTTTTACGCAAGTCTAATGGACTATAAACGACCCGACCGAAAGTCTGCCAGGTCTTAATCCTCGATTGGCCTAGTAGCTACTCTGACTTTCGCCTTGTCCAAGCCTCAGTCAGAGTGGGGGCTCTGTAGACACCCACATTTGGCTGCTAGGTGTCTATAGCAGTTTCCAAAAAATACCTGATGATGATCGGACGTAAACGTGCTTTAACGCGCTCGAATATGGGCTCAGAATCAATAGTATCTGGCATGGGCTTTTAGCGGAGTATAAATCTCACAAAACCGACCTCAAATTCAGACCCAGTGGGCCGTTTCCAATAAAATGAGACTAATTTGGGTCAAAACCGTCATCGGAAATAAAACTGTCTTTTAGCGACCGAGTCAAAACCCGGTCAAAGTCGAATCCCGAGATGAACCAGCTTCAAACTATGTCCAAATACACAAAATGAATCAAGTCACAACAACCAAATCACCTTCAAAAAAGTCAACAAATCATTCCCTATTTACACTCCTTCCGTTTTGACCTACTCGGTCGAGTGGTTCACACCCACTTGGTCGAGTAAGGCCACGAACCGGCTGAACCGGACTCGAACCGGGCACTCGATCGAGTGCACCTGCACCACTCGATCGAGCGACCCTAAACCAGGGTATTTTTCTTATAAATACCCCGTCACCCCACAACATTTCACAATATTTTCAATAAAAAAAACCACCCTTCACTTTTACACACCTTCAAACTTCATTTTCACAATACATCTTCAACCTCTACACATACACATTCAAAGCAAACCCGAGATCAAAACTCGTCAAAGACCGAGAGCAAAACTCGTCAAATCCGTCTCTACAATCCATACACACCATAACTCTCCTATATATATCTCGACGCTCCCGTGCCTTTGCCACTACTAGACGAGCCGTATTCCGAGAGTAAATCATGTAGGTTGAGGGTGTAATTCAAATCCCGACATTCCTTCTTCTCCCTTCTCTTTCTCGTTTTTTGTACATATATTATTTATATTAATTATACTAACCCTAACATTTAATTATCGTCATTTACATTTTGTTATAATATTAATACCGAATATATTTATCATAAAAAACTATTTTCAAAACGATCCGAGCAACGTCTGTTGAGGCTAAATTAATGATCGTAGGCCTAAAAGGCGAAATTACGATGTTAAAATGCCGAGGAGCTAAGTTTGCGACGACGGTCGAATTTTTGGGTCGAATATGTTAATTATGAATTTTGCCTAAAGTCTATTTAATCCCTTTACAAGTTGTATTGGAGGTGGCGCCCTTCGAGGTGCGCCGCTCTAAACACTTAAGCGCGTAATAGATCGTGGAGATTCGTCGTTAAATATGTCCGACCCCATCTCATTCAAAATATTATTCTAAAAAGGTCATCGACAAATCGGATTAGGACGAAACCCGTTGACGCCGAATTAATTGTCACACGATCCGAAAAGATTGATTACGACATTATGATGCGGAGGGAATCGATATTTGTTCTAGTCTGATCAAACTCGATTTTGCAAATTTTGCTCTAAATACTAGATGTGGGTTCTATAACCAAATGTCGTGTATGGCGAGCCGTCGAGATTTAAACTAATATAAATTTGACAATATTTATATTTAGTATAATTACATCTCGACTCAAAACAATAAAATCGCGAGATGGGTCGTTTCAACAAAACGAGTCCTTCCTCGTACAGGGGAACTCGATCGAGTGCCATAGCTCACTCTATCGAGTGACACCCCTAAAACTGGGCAGCGGGTCCTCACGAATGGCACTCAATCGAGTCCCTCCCATGACTCGGTCGAGTGGCCTCCATTAGGCTTAACCGTGAGCCTTCTAAATATCGTAAGCCTAATCAAATCATTTTCACGACTTTTATTCAACACGTGTCAAGACTATCACGTGCTTATCTTTCAAAACCATGCATCGCATTATCATTCCAACCTATCAATTTTACCTTTACTAATTCGATTATTATAATATCGCTTGTTGTATTGTGAATTTCGGTTTGTATTTCCGCCTGTGTAATTTGTATTTTATTTACGAGCTTTATTTTTGATGTTTGCCATTTATACCATTTAAATGAACATCACATGCTAAATCACTTTGACGTGAATCAAGATGCATTAAAATGACGTAGCAACCCATTCAATTATCTATACATCGTCAAATGCTGTTTGCATAACATTTCACCGAATCACGAGCGCGCGTATTAAAAATTCGAACGATATCTTAGTAGAGGCCGCTAAGTGCGGGCGGGGTTGGGTGTCCTTTGTGGGCTTCCCAATATGTACCTTCACCCCTTACTCAGAACCTCGGTTTCCGGATGCTCGAAACCGTTCACACACGAGAGTCATTCGATATACGATACCCAAAAACTCGGCATCGGTATCGTAATGCAAAGGGACGAACCCCACAAGCTCTAGTATCAAAGTGGACCATACTTTGTGCACGGCCCACCAAAATATAGAGTGAGTTCGAATGGGCCCGAACTCCCACAAAGTTCGGTGGCGACTCCATTTTGATTTAAATTTCAATCCGGGAACCATCTCACATAGGAAACATTTCGCCCCACAAACCCGCGCGTGGCCGCGCCGGGGTGGACCTATGTCATGTCCACACCCATAAGAGAGAGAGAGAAGAGAGAGAAATGGGGAGGGAATGAGCAAGCGACACGTGGGAGCGTCTCGCCCACCCATTTCCTCTTACCTTAGGCATGATCAAGAGGGCTCTCATTGCTCGTCCTTGGCTCACCAGGGAGAAGTCCCCTGATGTTTTGGAGGGCAGGGAGGGTTCCTCCCCACTCCTGTCACGGTGGCTGTAGCCTGGCCCTGACGGGCAGGGGAGCTGGGCCTTGAGTTCGAGGTTTGACATGGCCTTTCTAGGAATGCCTCCAAGGGACTGCGGGGGAAAGCTCGTCGATTGGCCTACGCAGCAGGCCTTTCTTTATCCGGGTCGGGTCGGCCCTGGACTCGTATGGCGGGCGACCCGGGGCTGGCGACCGACCCCCATCAGAAATCATTTTTATTGCTTCAATGTATGCATTCAATATTGATAATAAACCTTACGATACTTCAAATTTAAAAAGTAAGATCAATAGACTCCCGTAATTTATCATGTGTATTACACTGTAGTCTTATACTTTATATTACAAACTAAAGACGAAAATTGTAAGTGGTTTATAATCTTCGGTCAATATAACATGATTTATTATGTTTGGTGACTATCCATAGTTAAAAAGTGTAATTTAGTATTTTTAGCCTAAATTATGAAAATCATTTATTGAGAGATTAATTATAACATGAGAATTATGGAGTATTATTTTTATTTTATTAAAAAAATACTAGTTTTTTTCTTTTTGTTGTTTAAAAAAAAATAACGTTTTTTTTTTCTCAAGTAAAACTTCAACTTTCAGAAAAAAAAAACTCTAACAAAATCACAAATGCATAACACTGAGTAATTGAATATCAAAAATAAATTTATAAACATCACATTCGGTTAGGCAAATATATTAGCCAAATATTTCAAAAATTTATTTTTTTTTTTGGTAAAATGTAAATGTATTAATAAACTTTGGATCTCCTTTAATTACATAGCCAAGACCAACAATCTCTCAGCTACTAGTATTTGACTCCTAGTAGTCTAACCCAATTCTTATCTATACATGAATTAACCAATTGTATCTTAGCATCCACATGCCTACAAACTTCCCGCTTAACCTCCTGCATTAACTTCTCAGGAGGTCGTATGCAGAAATTGATCCTACATGTATTACGTTCATACCACAGGTAGTATATCAGTCCCAACAACGCTGAACTCACTATCTGTTTCTGCATTATCGATTTTGTCCTCCATTTGACACACCAATCCACAGCATTTATATCTGAAATCGGAATGTCAAGCCATTGCTGCAACAGTCTGAAACATCGCCTGCTATAATCACATTCAAAGAAAATGTGTTTAGTCGTCTCCGGTTGCGAATGACAGAGAAGACATAAGTCTTCCTGAATAAACCCGAACCTGCATAACCTTTCCTTCGTCATAAGTCTATTGTGCATAACCAACCAAGCAATGAACGAGTGCTTAGGAATTGCCATTTTACACCATACAACAGGCTGCCAGTTCACCTTCGTTGTCTGACCAACAAGCCAAGCATATCCCTCCTTAATTGTATAATCAACATTGGTGTGCCACTTCCCTGTACTGAATGGAACCCTATAAATGTTTCTGATGGAACAAATCCGTCTCCAACTCCAGCTTGTGGCTTGTGACGGCTCATACTCCATCCAATTCGCACCCTTCAGGTAGACCGCATTGACCCATTTGATCCATAGATGATCTTTCTTTTCATGTATCCACCAATTAAACTTGCATATATTCGCCTTATTCCACATTGAAGCATTTAAGATACCTAAACCACCATTCTTGTGCCCTTGAGAGCACTTCTCCCAAGCCATGAGTGGAACCTTATGGTAATCTCCTTCCCCAGACCATAAGTAATTCCTACATATGCTTTCAATACGTTTAATCACCCCATTTGGGAGCAGGAAAATTCGACTCCAATAGGAATGAAGGTGAGTTAGTACAACCTTGATTAGCGTGAGTCGGCCTGCATAACTAAGCTTCCTCGTTCCCCATCCACGTATTCTTTTAGTCAATCTTTCAGTTAGAATAGCACAATCTGCAGAGGTAAGTTTTTTATATGATATGGGTACCCCGAGATACCTGAATGGTAACGCCCCACATGTGAATCCTGAGAGTTGCAGTAGCACCCGTTTAGCCTGCTCATTCACACCACTGACAACCATTTCAGATTTCTGCAAATTCACTTCCAACCCTGAAGCAGCCGAAAACCAATCAAAGGCCTTTTTAATGCAGCTCACCGAATCCTCATTTGCATAGCAGAACACCAATAAATCATCCGCAAAACACAGATGTGACAGTCTAATTCTGTTACACAAAGAATGGAACTTAAAGCCCCTTTCTAATGTCATCACATCCAAGAGTCTCGTGAAGTACTCCATACACAAAGTAAATAGGAGGGGAGACATGGGATCCCCCTGCCTAATTCCTCTTTTTCCCTTGAAGAAGCCAAATAAAGATCCATTTAAAGATAACGTATAAGTAGGTGTACTCACACACTCCATAATCCAACCCACCATCTTCTCAGGGAACTTTAGAGCCTGAAGCATTTGCCTAATAAAATCTCATTCAATAGAATCATAAGCTTTCTTTAGGTCGACTTTCATCAGACATCGGGGAGTACATCCCTTCCTATTGTACAGTCAAACTAGGTCTTGACAAATAAGGATATTATCCACAATATCCCGGCCTTTGATGAAGGCACTCTGATTTTGACTTATTACATAAGGTAAAACCTCCATGAGCCTTGAACAGATAATTTTGGTAATGCATTTATAGAGCACATTGCAACAAGCAATCGGCCGGAAGTCCATTACAGACGTAGGCCTCTCCTTCTTTGGGATAAGTGTAATGATAGTCGCATTAATCTGTTTAAGGAGTCTTCCAGAAGAGAAGAACTCCTTAACGGCCTCAATCACATCCCTTCCTACTATGCTAAAACCATCCTTATAAAATCCACTCGAATAGCCATCCGGTCCAGCCGCCTTAACCTCAGGAATATCCCACAACACTCGCTTTATCTCCTCATCTTGGACTGGTCTTATCATTTCCAACCCATGTTCCACTTGTATCGTCTTACCTCTTTGGACTGCTTGCAGGCTGATCTGCGTACTGGTACGATCAGTTCCAAGAAGTTGGGTATAATAATCAAGGAAAGCCTGTTCAATTGTATCAGGAGTAGTGCACAACTGCCCATTTCTATCCTCAATAGCATACACTTTATTCCTCTGTCTTCTAGCTTTAATGGTCGAGTGGAAAAATTTGGTATTATCATCCCCTTCTAGCACCCAATTACATTTTGCCCGTTGTGCTAGAAAGCTGCATCTAGCCTCTTCAAGTTCCTTATAGCTCTTTGATAATTCTCTTTCAAAGATTTGCATCTGCACATTTCCAGGATCATTATGCATTTTCATTTGCACTTTTAATAATGCATCAAACGCAATCTGAGCACTCATCTCTATATTACTAAACCCCGCCTTATTTAACATGCGAAGAGGTTTCTTTAGCTCCTTTAATCTCCTAGTCACTTGATACATTCGTGACCCATTAATAGGTCTATCCCACACCTCCTTAACTATCTTCTCAAAGTCTTTATCCTTTCCCCACATATTAAAATATTTGAAACTTCCCTTCCGACGATCATCACTCCTCATAATGCTGATCACACAAGGGCTATGGTCGAACATACCTTCGGGGAGAAACTGAATCTTGCACTCAGGCATACTAACACCCATTGATCATTTCCCATCACTCTGTCAATCCTAGTAAACCATCTGACTCCGTCCTCATGCTTATTATTCCACGTATAGAACGCCCCTGTAGCTGGCATATCCTCTAACCCACAGTCTGCTACACATTTCTGAAAATCTACAACCTCTGCTTGTGTAACTGGGTTCCCTATCCTCTCATCATAATGAAGTACATTGTTATAGTCACCTACTACTAACCACGAACCTGGCCATCGTGAACTAAATCGTCTAAGTGACTCCCAAAGAGGACGCCTATCTCGTACCCTATTATAACCATAAACAAAGGACATATTCCATTTCAAGTCATTTAATAGCATATGAATGTGTGTGTGAATAACTTGCTGCTCTATACTCACAATCTCCACATCATACACCTGAGGTTCCCAAATGATCCATATCCTTCCTCCTTCTTCCCCTATAGTGTTGGTTATCAAATTCCAATTAACTCCTATCCCATCAAAAACTTTATTAGTAGATGCTTTCCTAACTCGCGTCTCCATTATTCCAAATAGTCCTATATTATTCTTATGCAAGAACCAATTAAGATCCTTTTGCTTATTCGGACTATTTATTCCTCTCATATTCCAGAAACCAATGCTAGTCATTACAATCTAGTTCTCCTCCTCCTCCTAAGATCCCCCCTGAATTATTCATACGAAATGTAGCACTTAACACATCATAAAACGATTTGCCTTCAATCCTTATTCCCCCTTTATCTTGTTGAGCATATTTAGTTATTATCCTAGCCGGACTACTAGTCACCCTTGACTGGACTGGCATAGGCATGACTAACACTTCATTTTCCTTAATTGGTTCCAAAATCCACTGTGCATTTTGTGGATCAGGAGCCTGAATCACCTGACCTGGTTGTTTTGGTTTCCAGACCATCTTTCTCCCACCTTTAACTTCCTCCTTCTTCTTATAGCACACTACTTCATCATGTCCTATACCTTGACATAGCTTACACTTAATTGGTTTCCATTCATAGTGCACAATCTGTGTTTGCGTGACATCAAATTCATCCTGGTATGCTATAACATCAGGTAGCTGGCTGTTAAATGGAACCTCTACTAGCACCCTCGCATAGGCAAGAAATGTTTTCTCCTTAGTTGCAGTATCAGACCGCACTGGTTTACCTACTAGACCTGCAATTTTCAACAGTGCATTACCCATTTAAGCGGTAAATTGTAGAACCGAATCCAGATAGGCACATTAGCAATATCAGTTTTCTCCAATTTCAGATTAGGATTCCAGTCCTTGACAACCACTGGTTTGGTGTCAAAGAACAAGAAACCTTCCTTTAGAGCCTCCACTTTCTTCTTTGCATTCTTAAAACGAACTAGACAGATCCCATTAGGTTGGAATGAAATCTGCTCTATGTTATTCTGTCCCCATTTCCGCTTTAAGACTCCACTCGGCACAAACCACGGTGGGTTAGCTCCAAGCACATAGCACATGACAGCATTTGCCCAGTAATCCATCTCCAATTGAACATCAGCATTAGTTAAAATGAGGGATTTACCAGCTGAACTATTTGTCTTTTGGTGAACCGTATTCCATTCAGGTCGCTCTTCTCCATTCCTCAGAAGTATATCTTGAATCTCCTCCTCCATACCTTGATCTTCATGAGCTAGCTCATGGCCAACCCGCTCCATATCGCGATCATCCTCGTCCTCTGAGCTCCCCTGAATCTGATACTTCGAGTCATCATAGTTTCGAAATTTTGTATTATTTGCCGTATTATTACTATTTGAGTATTTATTATAGTATGAGCTATTATTTGATTTTTGTGCCTTACTACTATGCGATCTAGATGGCTTCTTCTTGTTCTTTGCCATTGCAATTCACAGGAAGAAGCTTAATCCAGATTCTCTCTCTTATAAGTTTTGCAAAATTTGAAATCTACCGTTTGACTCCTTTTATTTCAAAAATTTATGTTGTTCATCCTGTGATAGTTTAAATTGAAGTTTAAGTATACTTGTGAAATATAGAGAAATTAAGGTCTTGCAATTTATAAGTCTCCATAGTCCTATAGTCAAACAATTGTAATATGATAAGTCAGCATCGAAAAAATAAAATCTGATTGTGCAGTACAAAAAAACAAAAAATAATGTTACGTAGAGTACTACATACATCAATATAAGAACTCTTTTACCCACACTATGCATTAAAATTTTTTTAAACAATTGCAATGTATTTAAAAATTTTAAAAATTTAGGAATTAAAAAGCAAGTGATGGAAAATATGAAAATCTACTGGGAAGATTGAAAAATTAATTACATGTTGGTTATGTAAAATGTATTATGCTATTAATCTGTGTATATTTATTTTGATTATGTGAACCGTGTTATTTAAGTGATGGTTATTTTATACGGAGTGTCAATAAATAGTAATTGCATAATACAATCAACATTATCGAGATACCAAGAAGTTGTGGGAAATGTATCACGTTAATTACAACTATTCTCATATGACACCGTCTTTTATTGTAAAAAAAGGTCATTAATTCATTATATATTCAGTAAATTTTCTAAAGCACAACCTAAATTATGAAAATCATTTATGTGAGAGATTAATTATAACATGCGAATTACGGAGTATTATTTTCATTTTATGAAAAAAAAATCGTTTTTTTAACTATTCCGTAGTATAGACATTTGTTTCCGTATGATATTCCGTATATAGACTCAAATTTATTTTACACGTATATGTTTCCGTATGATATTCAGTGTGATATTCTTGTTAAATTTCATACGTATATTTCTTTTTAAGTATATGTCTATTCCGTATAATATTCTGTATATTTCGTACGGAATAAAATACTCAATTTTTTTTACATGTTAATTCCGTATAATATGTTAAATACTTCATCCTGACTTACGTAGTAATATATTTATGTAAATTTTTATCGGTTTCAAGAAGTACAAATAATTGGAGAAATAGATACGGAGTAACGAAGAGTCGTTTTAATTGCACTAGTCTTAACCCCGCGCGAATTGCGCGGCGATTTCTTTAAAAAATGGGGTATTCTATAAAGTGAAATAACGTATAACTATATTAACTTCATATATTTTGTGAAAATGAAAAATGTAAAAAAAAAATTGTTTGAACATAAAATTCATTTTATAGTTACATAAGCATAGTAATGTAAAATTTCGTCAACTGAATTAACCAATACGGAGTATTATGAACAAAATAATAACGTACACCAATTGCGTAGGTATATTATGTGACACAATTTTATGCCCTGAGAGTTGAGACCGACCACTTGTAAGAAAAATTGAAAATATAAATTCAATAAATAATAAACGACGTAAAAAAATTGTCTAACACGCAAGATTGTCTTACACTTTAAGTTGTGATACACAAAACATTTCGTATGTCTAAATTATTACTTATTTAATTTATTTATCACCTTTACATTTCTGTTTATATGAAAAGATTAATTTATTTATCACCTTTACATTTCTGTTTATATGAAAAAATTAATTTATTTATCACCTTTACATTTCTGTTCATATGAAAAATCGAGTAAATGAATAAAAGAACTTAAAGTAATGAGTATAATTTACTTATATCATTTCCATTTTATTTATTTATTTGTATTTATTATGCGTATTATATATTTATATTATATACTTTAGATTTTTGTATTTAATTGTGTTTTTGATGTTTGTGAAATTGATACTCGGTTTTTATAAATGCTAGTTAGAGGTTAGTGGGTAATTTTTTTTCACTTAGTGGGAGTTATAATAAGATAGTGACTAATTTATTAGAACAAAATATTTTGAATGAAAGTTCTTCTCATAAATGGGGTATTTATGTTTTTGGTGAATTTAGTGGGGGGTTAAAAAAAACATAGTGGGGGATCATGGCTTCATGGGTGTTAACTTGCGGCAGTTATTTAGTTGGTTAATATTATCAGTTACTCCGTATCAATTATAAGAGCCGATGCTATATTTAATATCAATATTCAATATTATTTTAAAAATAAGAGTTGATATCTTAACAATCTTATTTATGATTTAATAATATTTTATATATCTTAGTTTTGAATAGATTTATTATTAAACATAATTTAATTATTAATAGGGTTTTGTTCATGTAGATTGGGATTGACGATGATGGATATTCATTTATATAGTTTGTCAAAAAAAATTGCTTCGTAGTTACGTTTTGTCACCTGATGTTATTTAGTGTAATCGTCTATGTAGATGCATTACCTTTATGCAACCCTAATAAATCGGAACGACGACAACTCGTAATAGGGAAAAAAATTGTTAAGTTAAAACTTTCGGTAGCGTACGTCTTGCCCCCTAATACGATCGAAAACGTGGCAGTCGTAATTGGTTCCGAGTTATAATTTAAGAATTTTAAATTGTCGATGATGATTAATTTTTTTTTTAGATACGGGAGAATTAATTTATATTACTCATACATTGTATATTTTAATTTTAATATTTATAACCATATTTAAATTTATTTAGTTTAATAATTATAAATTGGACATATTATTTACCTTAGATTAAAAGTCATTTAATAAAGTAAATAAGATGATTTAACTTGAGTAAAATGATTCAATAAAATAGGATATTGAAAGTCATTTAACTTGTGTTAAATAACTAAGTAAGATGAGTTAAGTTAGACTTTCTCTCTTAAATTGAATATTATATTCCCTAAATAATTGTGGGGCTGCCACGTTGTCATTAAATGGTGAGGTTGATTGTGGAGGCTAAAAAAAACCTTGTTTTAATAAAATAGGGATTTGGGAATTCCATGCTTATTCATACCTAATCAATGAAAATAATGCATTTGGGGACAATAAATTCATTTAAGAGCCTTATTTTTTTTTTAAATAATGATTTTTTTATAAGTTTTGATAGTGCCAGATGTATATATCTGTCTATAAGCAAAATTAAAATAGTAAATTAGTTTAATATATCATTTAACATGTGAAGAATCGCGGGATTAATTAAGCAAATGTCTTATTAAAAATTTCTTTTTAGAGAATTTAGATTTATTAGACGTCTTAATTAGCAATTCAAAGGCAATTATTTAATCTTAATGATACGTAAATGGGAAAATCATGTATGACTTGTCCGACAAATAATTTGTGAAGAGACGGTTAATCGTACGGATATATTAGACGGTTAATTAGACCTGTCAAATGAGTCGGACGGGTCAAGTCTCGGGTCGAGTTATACAGGTCGGTCCAGGATACGGGTCGGGTCGTATACAGGTCCTGTCGAATACGGATCGGGTCATACGTATGAGTGTATCAATCGTTAAAATTAGGGAGTTATAAAAAAGTTAATGAGATTGTTTGTTTGGGAATTTGTAAAAGAGAGTTAAATGCATATGTTCAATTAGTGAACATTGAGCATTATCGATACAAAACAGTTGAGCATTCATAAGTGAGTGAATACCGAGTAGAGTCTTACCGTGAAATAAATGTAAAACCCGTTAAACATAACATGATTATCCAACTATCTTACAAATTGTACACAACCATTAAGCATATTTATTTTACGTTTAAATATATTTGCCCTTCCGCCTCTATTAACAGGTTGAATGTTGATATAAAGTTGAATATAACGTATAATATATAATTCTCAAACACCATTCAAATAACGTACATTGAGTATGTGACACCCAAATAAAATATTTCCTCCAAGTTTTAATGTTCTTCCCATTCCAAAATAGCAAAAAAAAAAAATATTGGTTGGGGTAAAATAATGAAAAACTAATAAGGAAGTATGGGTTGGAAATGAAAAATAATGAAAGATAATAAAGTTAGTGTATAAATGGATTAAAATATTGAAAAAGTATGGCCAAATAAGGAAAAAATAAAATGGAAAGAAGATAGAAACTTGGATGAAAATGGTAAGTGGGAAGAAGATAGAAACTTGGAGGAAGTAATAAAATAAAATAACATAAAAATCTCAAAATAAATAAATTTGGTACCTTTATGACTCCTGTTAAATTACGTGCAAGTGAAGTAATAAGAATAAAAATCTCAAATATGATTAAAACAACATCTTACTCAAATATTTCATCAATATCTAAATGTCAGACATTGCAATGGTCATATCTTTTATTAATAAAAGAGGAAACCACATAGTCCTATGTGACAACCTCTACACTCTTAGTTCATACCTCCTGAGGGCTCTCAGCAATCTCATCAATCCCTCCCAATTTTTCACCTTTGCTACCTACTCCCCCATCCCCACCAAACATTCTCGCTTTCCCATGAATGAGAATTCAATACCCCAATTCAATAAAGCCTTGAAGAACCCTACCTCGGCAATACAAGCATTGAACATTCTAATTTGTGAAGAACGTCTCCCTCGGCACTGTAACCGGCACTCTAATCTTATGTATTGGCTGTGAAACTCTTCGATTCTCGCCGAATTCATCATCAATAACATCAATTCTCATCAGTAATAATTCACAGTTATCGGGCGGAACAATACTATAAAATGGTTTCCGATACCATTCAATGATCCACAAACTTCATCTTCGTTCACAGTTATCTGGCTAATGGATCAGAGGTAAATCTCACAATTACATCAATTTCGTTCGGTAGGCCTAATTTGTTGTCGATTTTAGAATGTTTACAGCAAAATTATGAAACCACTGCTAAAAATCACTTAGGATTGCTACTTTAATTTTTATTTTAGACCTAATTTCATTTTGATTTTAGGAGTTCTTTTTATAAATTCTAAGTGTATTACAATTTAAGAATTTATATGACTTATTAGGATAATATGTATTTTAATTTTGATTTTAGGATTTCTTTATAATTGCGTTCGTATTATAATTTCAGATTTTCAATTATTTGTATTATAATTTTATAATTGCATTTAACTATACTTTTTTGTTGGATATTCATTCACTCATTATCATAATTAAAATTCAACGTGTTCTCCCCTCAGTTAATCGTTCCCCGGGTCTTGCGGGATATCAAACCTCAGTGTTCTACGACGGATTGGTTCAAGTAACGGAAAGGGCCTACCTCTCCAAACAAATACACGGACTCCGCAAGTATTATCACAAATTTCGATTTTAGAATGTTCATAGTAGACTTGAGTTTTGATTTTAGGATAGGATGTTAATAGAATTTATCAAACATATCATCGGTTTTCATAGTAGACTAGAATTTATTGTAAACTTGAGTTTTGAGTTTTCATACGGAGTACTGGGTTTAATTTGATTAAAGTTTCAAATCTTTTAAGTAATTTTTTGAGCTTTTTTCCCATTTTTATTTATCTTTGATTAATTAATTGATATGGGTATTTTTGTCCAGCATATGAATGAAGTCATTGTACAGATCCTGATCCAAATTGTTGATGTATTCGAAGGTAAATCATTTAAATTTTCTATGTTCATTTCTCTATTATTGAATTTTTATATCAATTTTTCAGTGGTGAGAAACAGTTTAACCAAAAAAGAATTACGAAAAAATGAAGTGATTTCGATTTCTTTTCTATATGACACAATTTTGAAATTTTTATTTCACAAAAATAGTACAATAAATTATAATAATTATAAATTAAAATGACGAAATAAATTATAATAATTATTATCAGGAATTTTTTTTATAATAATTATAAATTAAAATCGATTTTTCAATTATAATAATTATAAATTATTTAATTTGTTTTAGTTGACTCATTTCATAGTGTTTCTGGAAAATTATTTTATTTAATCTTGGAATAAGCTCAAACCTTTATAAAGTTTAAAATTTGAAATTCAATTAAGAAGACGTGAAATTTTCACTTTGTATAAAACTGTCTCAACATTAATTTTTTTTAAATGAAATTAGTTGTTACCGATTTATACTACCCCTCCAACTCTTTGGAAAAACTCACATATAAGTGATTTATATTACTCCTTGGAATTACTAATTTTTTTAA
Organism: Agrostemma githago; assembly: GCA_958450325.1. Lineage (NCBI taxonomy): Eukaryota > Viridiplantae > Streptophyta > Magnoliopsida > Caryophyllales > Caryophyllaceae > Agrostemma > Agrostemma githago. Next base: position 52,585,388 of record OY288254.1, read on the forward strand.
TTAAATTATAATAATGCTCATATATCTTTTATTTTGTTAAAGCAAACACTACGCGTGTGACACCCCTCTTCTTTTAGCAATTGAGAAATACTCATTTCTCATTCACTCAACAATTGTACTAAATCCTGCATTGGAATTGGAAGCTAAGTAATATATCATCAAAAATTAAACCGGATCTTGGAAGTCTTAAAGAAATTAACCCATCCTTGAAAATTGTACTGTGACAGCCTAATTAACCAGGTCTTGGAATAGTTTGAGTGACTCTTCAATTGCCCTCCCTCTCTTCTTTTCCCACGCATGCCATCATCATACTCTTCATCATAAACCATTCAAAGCAATTGCACATGTACTAATCCAACATCCATTTTCTTCTGCTACTCATCTACAAATCCAACACCCATTACCATTGCTACATTTTCTTATTTCCTGTTTTTTTAATTAATTAATTGTTTTTTTATAATTTTTGCTACCGATAATTTCACACCCCTAATTCGATACTCCCTACTTGCTACTTGTGGACATGACATAGGTCCACCCCGACGCGGCCACGCGCGGGTTTGGGGAGGCGAATGAATCTCCATATGAGATGGTCAAATTGAGATTTAAATCGAAGTTGGAGTCGCCACCAAATTTTATAGTTATTCGGAACCATTCGAGCCCACTCTATGTCGTAGTGGGCCGTATACAAAATACGGCCCATTTCCGATGTCAGAGTTTATCGGGCTCGTCCCTTTGCAGTTCGATACCGATGCCGACTTGATCGGTTAATCGTATATTGAATGACTCTCGTTGCCAATGGATCCGGACATCCGGAAACCACGGTTCTGAGTAAGGGGTGAGGGTGCGTGTTGGGAAGTTCACTAAGAACACCCAACCCCGACCGCACATTAGCGGCCTCTACTAGGATATCGAATGATTTTTTAATACGCGCGTTAGTAATACGATGAATGATATGCAAACATTGTTTTCCTAAGCATGCGAGGAATTGAATGGGTTGCTAAGTCGGTTTAATGCAACTAAAATTAACGTCAAAGTTGAATTTAGCATGTGAGATTCGTTTTAGTATAATAAAACAAACAATGAAAAAGATGAATTTGCTACAAAAGATGAACAAACAAGTTAGTATTGGTTTGTAAATAATAATATAGCAAATAAATATACGAGATCGAGAAAATAAATATTAATCGAAATCTGAAAAATATTGCTAAAACGCTGTTTTGTATAAAAAACGAAGTTCGAAAAATAATAAAAAAACGAGAAAGGCGCGTCGTGGCAGCCGGCCGCGCGGCTCGCCCGGGATGCCGGCGAGTCGCGTGTCGGGCTGATTTCGAAAGCGGTTTTTTGAAAATTCGATGCTTTTATTAAACCGCGTACGAATATTGCATAATTCGTACTCGACTTAATATTTTCGATATTCGTTATATTCGATAATTGACTACGAAATCAATATCAAATACTTCGAATAGCTCTAGAAAAGATATAAATTTTGAAAATCGTTTCGCAGAATAATAAAATAAAACGAACGAAAAAGCTAAAAAAAAGACCCGGGTTTCAGGCCCGTGCGCTAGTCGCCTGGGCGTGGCACGACTCGCGTGCGGGTCTGTCCGATTTTTATTTTTTTGTTCGAAATTGCTAATTTTGATAAATCGCGTACAAAATATGAATTAATTTGTATTCGATTTTATGTTTTTGATATTCGTCGTACCCGATATTCGATTATGAAATCGATATCGAGTATTCGGAATGAATTAAAAAAAAAGTTTTGTAAAAAAGAAGTTTGAACGAAAAAAAGATGTAACGAGTTTTAACATCGTCGAGATCTTAATATAATTCTTTTTGATACAATATTCGATTATAGAAAATCGATATCATATTTTTAAGAATGTTCGATATATGAAAATAATTTTTAATAATATCGATATTAGAAAATAAAAATAAAAAAAGCGACGACCTACCCAAAAAAAAAAAGACGGACGAGGAGGAGAAGAGAAGAAAAAGGAGAAATCGGGTTTGGTACACCCTCAACCTACATGCTTCTGTTTACTCGGATCGGAGCTCGTCGGGACGTGGCTTGGGCACAAGAGCGTCGAGTGGATGTAGGTGAGTTGGTGGTGTCTCGGTTTGGGCTTGACGTGTGAAGGGTGTCGGGTATCGGGCCGGTTTCCTTCGGGTTTGTAATAACGGTTTCTCGATGCTTGATTTTATGAGTGTATATCAATGATTGATAATGAATGTAGATGTGTGTAATTGATTCGTATTGTGTTGTGATATGATATGATATTTTCTGATATCGAAAGTGTTGTATGCAAGGGGCTATTTATAGGGAGTTCCCGACCTTGGTTAGGAGAGTTTGAACTACCGTTTAAAATAGGAAACGTAAGAAGCTGAAAGGCATGAGAATTCCGCTTACTTGTCGAAGAAGCAAGGGAAACACGGCTGGTTTGTGCTGCTCGGCCGAGTGTTTGCACTCGGTCGGGTGTTTGAATCGGTTTTCGGATAGGATTCCTACTTGAGATCGAATTCCATCCTTAAACGAATTTGTTTAATATTTTGTGTAGCTGATTTTTCGTAGGATTGGAGTATGAATCAGCCGTGTGAGGTGTCACGGCTGACTCACGTGTCTCGGGAAAATCTTTGACCGGGTTTTGACTCGGTCGTTAAAAGACGGTTTTACCCCTGGTGTTGGAATCGACCCAAATTAGTCTTATTTGACTCGAAACGACCCGCTGGGCCTGATTTTGAGGTTGGTTTTGTGAGATATGTACTCTATAATGAGCCCAAGCCAAATGCCAATGATTTTGAGCCCGTTTCTGAGTATTTAAAGCACGTTTGCGTCCGATCATCATCGGGTGTTTGTCGGAAACTGCTATAGACACCTGACGGTCAAAATATGGGTGTCTACAGAGCCCCCACTCTGACTGAGGCTTGGACAAGGCGAAAGTTAGAGTAGCTACCAGGCCAATCAAAGATTAAGACCTGGCAGACTTCCGGTCGGGTCGTTTAAGGTCCATTAGACCAGCGTAAAGGGCCCGCCGGCCGGAGACTAGAAATGTACCTGAGTTGATGATGATAACTCCGTGGGGAATCGGACTTGTCGTATAAGTATATGCCGCTAGGGAGTTATATGAATTGCGCGGTCTTGAATTGTACCTGTATAAGTTACATAAAATTTTGCATGCAACATGTAGGTGAAACAAATATGACTCGCGCCGGGGAATAAAAATGATTTTTGCTTAGTTTTGAAATCGAAGTCCTGAAAGCAACTCACGTGCTAGGAAATAGGTTTTCAAAACTGAAATGGGTAGAAAAGAAATTTGCCATTTAAATAGACCGAAATTTGACCTTGTCGAAAAAGGTTTTCTCAAATGGCTAAGTTTTGCAAATTTTAAAAAATGAGAATTTGAAGGAAGAGACCTATCGACAGACTCGACGCTGGGCGTGACCGGACGAGTTGACAGACACGACTGGACTCTCGAGGGGTTGGACCGTGACTCGGTAGGGGGGTGGGCCACCTAACAAGACTCTTAAGTTGCGCTATTCCGTAGCCTAGACGAGTGGCAACATGGTCGAACATCGAAGTGGGATAGATATGCTATACGGGGTTGCAGTAGTCTGTAATGAGACTGTTGTAGTCTAGTGCTCTCCTGAATTTTTGATATTAGGGTACATTTCCAAAGTGGGTATTGCCTCGAGTCCTGACAGATTCTTGTCTTCGACTGAGCCGAGTACTATGATACACTACAGAAAGGAGGCTAGATTTTTTGAATTTATATGGATTTTGTGAGTGGATGGAGGTTTTCTGCCTAAGAGAAGCCCCCAGGACGACAAAGCTAGCTGCTGAGAACATGACGATGTCGTGACCGGAATGATGGCGCTTTTTGAATGTGTGTCAATATGGGTGGTTGTGCCTCTGTTGAAAGGCTGCCTACGTATTCACGTATAGTGAAATCAAACCATGCCGTAGTTCAGTGTTGAAAGATATATTATGGTGCCTAGTCTAATAGGACTTTGTGTGTAACTAGCCATAGCAATGGTGTAGGCTAGGTGCATTCTCAATGATGTCTTGATCAAAGGGCTAGAATGGTTAGGATATTGATCCTGTGACTGTGAGCATTCTCCGGGATAGCCCCCAGAGGTGGTGTGAACTATTTGGGCATGTTCTATGCCGACTGCAAGTTGAATACCCGTGTTTGGGGTTGGTAACTGTTTTGAATGAGAAGAATTGGGATGGGATTTTAACGAGTTTTGCTCTCGGGGATTTGACGAGTTTTGCTCTCGGGATTGTGTATGATTAAGTAAGGGATTTGGTTTCCACGTCTGCCCTAATGATTAGGGGTATCCTATGAAGCTTGAATCCTCCAAATTCCGGGCTGTCTTTAGCCTGGGCCTCGGGAAGGTCTTGAGGGTTGTAATGTGGGAAGACTAAATGTGGTGTTAGTTATTGACCAGCTTGATTGTTTCTCCCTTATTGGATGGTATGAGTATTGATCTTGAGTGGACCGTTGACCACGGTCATGGGAATTTGAATATTTTTTTGTTGGTTGACCTCTTAGCCCCGGTCATGAGATCTTCATTTGTGTTGACCGTTCTGGTCGTGGATGCTCTTTTTTTTTCATGATGGCCTTCTTTTTTGTTTTGGCCTTTTGCTTTTTTCCCTTTTTCATGGACTTTCGATTTCTCTTTTTTTTTTGTCCAGTTTTTTTGTCTTTTTTTCTGTTGGTCAGACTAACACCGTAGGTAGGTATGGTTGATCTTGTCGGAGGGGTGTTTATTGTGGGAAATGGGATTGCCTCCCGTCTTGAACCCAAACTAGGAGACTACCTAGATTCGTCATTGGATTCGATACCGCTCCTGCTAAGTGTAGTTTTGTGGCTTCCTATGTCAGACATGGAACAGGTAAAGGAAAGCACGGGTCTCGATTTCCTGCAGTCATTATAGATGTGCCTATAATAGTCACGTGCATGTGCTCACAGTGTATGACGGTGTTCATCATGTTCTCGGAAACACATAAGGAAAGTATATATGAGCAATAGAAAAGCTGATTTTATTGAATTTTGAAAAGAGGACAGAATGCAAAAGACTCTGACTCTGATTTGGAAATGAGGATGTAGGGTATCCTAGACTCGGACTCAAACTTAGACTCGAATCCAAATTTTTGGACTTTCGGATGCTCGGTTGGTTGTTTTTTTTTTTTGGTAAGGTCTTCGACAGGTGCCACGACTCGCCTAAACTCGGTTCTGCGCAAATGCAAGAGAGGGAGTCAAACTAGACACGGCCCGGGGTGACGGGAATGACTAAGATTCATGGACCGGGATACTCGAACGTTAACCTGGACGAGGTAACGACCCTGGCTTGGACTTGACGATGAGACTCAAGCTGCACGAGGGTGAGTCCGAAAATGGGGCGACCATGTTTGACTCGGGTTAGACTCTCCTAAGACAAATGTGTAGGGTGTGATTCTCGGGGTGACTGTGATTAATCGTTCCGTCGGGGAATAGCCCCCAAGTGAGACTAAGGACTCAAATAGGACTCAGATGGTGTGGCATCTAAGTGGCTCGAAAGTGGGGTATGTGAGACACGTGTAAGACATGACCCTTAGAGCAATCGTGATTGACCGCTCTGATGAAGGGTAGTCCCCAAGTGGGATCGAATATTTGGTTAAGACTCGAGTGTCGGACGAGTGACCCTTAGACGTAAGGGTTACAAACCTTTTGTTATAGGGCTATGCCTTGTAAAAGGTCGACTCGGAAAAGACTCCTAGACGGGTGACTTGTGAAAGGTGGGCCTCCTTTAGGATCCAGCTATGTGGGCTGGGCCCTGTTTGAAAGGAGGTTTACGTGAGACATTCCCCAGATTTTGGACTCGATTTGTGTAAACGGGCCAACTCTTGTAGGAGTATGTCCTACGTAGGTGGGCCTGGCCTTAGTCTAATAAGGCGGACTGGGATAGGGAGGAAACTCGTGATATAAGATCGACGGAGTTTCGACGCTAAAAGACTCGACGACTTATGACATGACCCGACACTGCTAAATACGGGAAGTCCTAAGAAGAGGAAGATTTTGAAATTGAAGTTTTGAAAGCCCGAAGAAAAAATTCGAGGAGAACCGGCCCTTTTTTCGAAAAATGGAAAAGGTGGACCGGGTGACGGTTTTGAAAGTTTCGAAAATATTTTCGAGTTTTGAAATGGGCAGAATACAGAAAAAGGTTGTTTTGAGTAAAATCGTAAATCCTAAATTCGGTATATGTCCCGGGTTTTGAAATTGGATATTTTGAAAAGGATGCAATTTTGAAAATGACGGTTTTTGAAAAAAAAGACTTGTGAATCAGGTAACAGGTAGTCATGGAAACAGTATAACAACGCCATGTATGCTCTAATTCTAAGTCTCGGTTAGTCTGAAAGGGTCTATACCAGTGTACACAGCCTATCGAGAATCGGGGCGGACTTCCTAAGTCGAGTTGAGCTTATAACATGCCGTAAAACCCATACGAATCGGCTAATGGACACCTTCGAATATCCAATTTGGACTACATCGATAGTATAGTGGGACGTCGGTCACCAGTACCGGCCCGTGAAAATATGGGGTTATGCATGAACTGTAAAACTAAAACGCGTATTGCACTAGTCAAACGATTTCTATTCGAGTCTCACCCTGAGGATGCTGAAGGTCAGTAACGTATCAGCTAATCCCCAGCGGAGTCGCCAAATTGTGGACATGACATAGGTCCACCCCGACGCGGCCACGCGCGGGTTTGGGGAGGCGAATGAATCTCCATATGAGATGGTCAAATTGAGATTTAAATCGAAGTTGGAGTCGCCACCGAATTTTATGGTTATTCGGAACCGTTCGAGCACACTCTATGTCGTAGTGGGCCGTATACAAAATACGTCCCATTTCCGATGTCAAAGTTTATCGGGCTCGTCCCTTTGCAGTTCGATACCGATGCCGACTTGATCGGTTAATCGTATATTGAATGACTCTCGTTGCCAATGGATTCGGACATCCGGAAACCACGGTTCTGAGTAAGGGGTGAGGGTACGTGTTGGGAAGTTCACTAAGAACACCCAACCCCGCCCGCACATTAGCGACCTCTACTAGGATATCGAATGATTTTTTAATACGCGCGTTAGTAATGCGATGAATGATATGCAAACATTGTTTTCCTAAGCATGCGAGGAATTGAATGGGTTGCTAAGTCGGTTTAATGCAACTAAAATTAACGTCAAAGTTGAATTTAGCATGTGAGATTCGTTTTAGTATAATAAAACAAACAATGAAAAAGATGAATTTGCTACAAAAGATGAACAAACAAGTTAGTATTGGTTTGTAAATAATAATATAGCAAATAAATATACGAGATCGAGAAAATAAATATTAATCGAAATCTGAAAAATATTGCTAAAACGCTGTTTTGTATAAAAAACGAAGTTCGAAAAATAATAAAAAAACGAGAAAGGCGCGTCGTGGCAGCCGGCCGCGCGGCTCGCCCGGGATGCCGGCGAGTCGCGTGTCGGGCTGATTTCGAAAGCGGTTTTTTGAAAATTCGATGCTTTTATTAAACCGCGTACGAATATTGCATAATTCGTACTCGACTTAATATTTTCGATATTCGTTATATTCGATAATTGACTACGAAATCAATATCAAATACTTCGAATAGCTCTAGAAAAGATATAAATTTTGAAAATCGTTTCGCAGAATAATAAAATAAAACGAACGAAAAAGCTAAAAAAAAGACCCGGGTTTCAGGCCCGTGCGCTAGTCGCCTGGGCGTGGCACGACTCGCGTGCGGGTCTGTCCGATTTTTATTTTTTTGTTCGAAATTGCTAATTTTGATAAATCGCGTACAAAATATGAATTAATTTGTATTCGATTTTATGTTTTTGATATTCGTCGTACCCGATATTCGATTATGAAATCGATATCGAGTATTCGGAATGAATTAAAAAAAAAGTTTTGTAAAAAAGAAGTTTGAACGAAAAAAAGATGTAACGAGTTTTAACATCGTCGAGATCTTAATATAATTCTTTTTGATACAATATTCGATTATAGAAAATCGATATCATATTTTTAAGAATGTTCGATATATGAAAATAGTTTTTAATAATATCGATATTAGAAAATAAAAATAAAAAAAGCGACGACCGACCCAAAAAAAAAAGACGGACGAGGAGGAGAAGAGAAGAAAAAGGAGAAATCGGGTTTGGTACACCCTCAACCTACATGCTTCTGTTTACTCGGATCGGAGCTCGTCGGGACGTGGCTTGGGCACAAGAGCGTCGAGTGGATGTAGGTGAGTTGGTGGTGTCTCGGTTTGGGCTTGACGTGTGAAGGGTGTCGGGTATCGGGCCGGTTTCCTTCGGGTTTGTAATATCGGTTTCTCGATGCTAGATTTTATGAGTGTATATCAATGATTGATAATGAATGTAGATGTGTGTAATTGATTCGTATTGTGTTGTGATATGATATGATATTTTCTGATATCGAAAGTGTTGTATGCAAGGGGCTATTTATAGGGAGTTCCCGACCTTGGTTAGGAGAGTTTGAACTACCGTTTAAAATAGGAAACGTAAGAAGCTGAAAGGCATGAGAATTCCGCTTACTTGTCGAAGAAGCAAGGGAAACACGGCTGGTTTGTGCTGCTCGGCCGAGTGTTTGCACTCGGTCGGGTGTTTGAATCGGTTTTCGGATAGGATTCCTACTTGAGATCGAATTCCATCCTTAAACGAATTTGTTTAATATTTTGTGTAGCTGATTTTTCGTAGGATTGGAGTATGAATCAGCCGTGTGAGGTGTCACGGCTGACTCACGTGTCTCGAGAATATTTTCGGCCGGGTTTTGACTCGGTCGTTAAAAGACGGTTTTACCCCTGGTGTTGGAATCGACCCAAATTAGTCTTATTTGACTCGAAACGACCCGCTGGGCCTGATTTTGAGGTTGGTTTTGTGAGATATGTACTCTATAATGAGCCCAAGCCAAATGCCAATGATTTTGAGCCCGTTTCTGAGTATTTAAAGCACGTTTGCGTCCGATCATCATCGGGTGTTTGTCGGAAACTGCTAAAGACACCTGGCGGTCAAAATATGGGTGTCTACAATACTACAGTCAGGTTTGCATTGGAAATAGAACTCAAACCCGGGATTTTACAGCTTTGGTGCGGGAATGGGCATTGAAGCAGGTTTATTGTCTGGGGAAGAATTTGAGCATAAATGTGACACCAGAAGTGAAGTCGAAATGTGAAATCCATACGCCTGAAGGTGGGGCCAATCTCTATTTCCGGGTTGAGCAATGACAAGTCCGATGACTCAAATGGGTTGGTTTCAACATCTGAAGCCCGTATATTTCCTTCGTAATTCATGAAGTACCTTTAACTCTTTGACGGTCTAACATATGTTAATATAATTCTTATTAGCACAACTCTAATCTACGGAGTATGTATTGTTTAAAGGAAGCGTGTATTAATATATACGGAGTTTCTGAATTCTTAAATTGTTATGGAGTATTTAAAATTGTAAAATATCCCGTCTCTTTTCGTCTTGGTCACTTGATTACCCATTATATTATAGGTAAAAATTATTTTAACATTGCAAGTTACAATTATATGTAAATCATTCGGGGCTTGCATCTGATTGGGTGAGATATACAAGCTTGAATATCAAATTTAATTAAAAAATATAGAAAATTATCTGAAACAAGAATAAGAAGATTAAATAAAATTTAGAAAGAATTTTTTGGAAGAGATATGAAAATTGGTTAAAGTTAGTTTTTGATTAAGGAGAACAAGTAGTCGTAAGTTTGAATATGGGAATTAAGGAGAGAATTAGACATTATGAGTAAGAAAATTAAAAATAGATTGCGATTAATTAGGAGAGTAAATAATACAGTATTAGTTGGAAATAAGGAATGGTTTAGTAAGGTATGTCAAAAATTTTGGTGTAATAATTGTCCAACTAATACCTCAATTAATGTTACAACAATCTAATACGGAGTAATTTTTATTTACTAAATTCCAATATTAGCATATATTTTTTTTCACAAAATATAAAGTCGGAGTTGATTAATACTCGATAAAAATAATCTTCAACAAAAAAAGCAGGGAATAGTATTAAGAATTTAAGATATATTTCCTCCCATCCATTCAATTTTTTACGTGAACCGCTTTTGTGAGGAGAAATGGTGGGTCTATGTAAAAATTGAAAGGATGGAAGGGGGGAGTTTAGTTTAGTTATTTTCGGTTTTAAAAATAAAACCTTCTATTTGATTTTTTTTATTATTTTTTTTTAATTTCTTACGTGGTGTTGTTCTACTGATGCCATATAATGTATTACTCCGTAATAGTTATTGATTTCACAAGCATAAGCTCGATATTATGCAATTCTTTAACTAATATAGTCTGTGTTACATGTCTTCTTTGGGTTTTCAAGTAAAATTCTTATACGTCGTTATTATAGCTAAGGGCGATGATATTTCCTTAAAACAATCCCGTGATTTATCACGGGGTTTATACTAGTATCATCTTCTTTTGCTTCAAACTTGAACGCCCAAAGCCCCAAATGCACATCCTAAAACTTAATTATTTGTTTATATAATTGTAAAACAGAAAGCGCAAAACAATGACATTAAAAAAAGACTAAACAACATCAAATCTAAGACTAATTTTGAATAAATCTACAAATTTTGACATTTAATAGCATAAATTCATGAAAATTTGAAAATCCTTGAAATCTTCTTTATACAAATTCAAAGGGTAACCATGAAAATAGTCCCAGATTATTTATCGCACAGTTATCTGAAACCAAAATAAAAAAATTTGCAAGTACACACGTTAACAAACATCATCATTAACCTATGATTTGTTCAACAATCTTATACAATAAGAAACCTGACTTTTTACCCTATTTATTTTAAAATAAAAATAAAATCACAGAAAAATAATCAAAAAAATACCAATTAGATGACGATGCTCCTTGGTTTGATCATAGAAAGCATTAAATGGTGTCAAAGGTCAGATCATAAAAAGCATTGGAAGGCTCCTTGGTTGCAAGTTTCTATTGCGGCAGTGGTTTATGCTATTTGGAAGGAAAGAAATAAGAGGATCTTCATTGAGAAAGCGTCTTCTATTGAATCTCTGTTGGCTCAGCTCAAGTTCAATGTCTCGGCTAGATTATCCTTACACTCAAATAATCCCAAATTTAAGAGGATTATGGAGCATTTGGAGTATACTTTTGATGTATTGTAGTGCGATAGTCTTTTTCCTCAAAATGTAATTTCACATCTTGATTGATATTAAATGATGGTTTTTCGGCAAAAAAAAAAAAAAAAAAAAAATTAGATGACGATGCTTTGTTTTTTATTGCCCTCCTCCTCCTTTCTTCTACCTAAAATTCACCAAATAAATTGAAAAAAAAAATCAGATTTTTTAAAATTCAATTGACCATTATATGAATAAAATTAGAAAATTTAAACTCATATAGCTTGAGAACAGAGTAATCGACTACGGGTTGAAGTTTTTGATACAAATTATCAATACAATGGGTAAGCTCCATATAAGTGATGTTATGTATACCAAGAAAATTAATGGTTAATAAAAATGCAAAATAAAATCGACAAATTGAGTTTTTAGAACCCAATATAAAGAATAATAATTAAAACTCCCTTAAAAAAATCCACTCATCATTATAATTTTTAAACATCATTCCTCATCTCACTGTCATGATATTTTTTTTTTTTTTGGTAAAGGGTAGGTATGTATTAAAAAATATGGATCAATGTACAAGGTGAATGACTACATCAAATTATGTAGCCATCTAGCGTCTCTTGTGCTTAATGAGTATTTAATCTTACACATAATTCTATCCCGTACATCCATTTTGATCACTTTAACGATACTATGAGGCCGCTGCACCGATCCTTCAATTCTACACAAGTTTCGTTGCCTCCAAACATGATAAATCATTGCATTGAACATAGCACGAATGATGTTGCATTGCAACTTCGATCCCCGCATCTTGCTCGCCCAAACCAGGGTATTGGTACTCGGAATATGCTTCTTCACCCAAACACTCAACATATCCACGATCTGGGAGCTCCACCCACCCTCAAAGAATAGGTGCTCCAAGCTCTCTTCCTGAGCTTCACATAAAAAACAACGGTCTGATTCAGCCACACCAAACCTCAACAATTTTATCCTAGTGTTTAAAGCCCCCCTAAACACAAGCCAAGAAATAAAGTTGTGTTTAGGGACACTCCAACCACTCCATACGAGGCGAGCCCAAGAAACCTTCGGCTTGTGGGTCCGAATGTCCTCGTAACCCCCCGAGATCGCATAGTGGGGCCACGATCCATGCCAGAGTCCATTCACATACAAATGCTTAATTTTGTCCTTAGCCTGACAGATCTTCCGCCATGCCCAAGTGACATCAGTGTTGGGTTGGTAGCCGTGCCAATCATGCCCCTTCAGATATATGCTATTCACCCACCGAACCCATAATCGATCCGGCTGATCAAACACCCAAGAAGCCAGTTTTGCCACAGCAGCCTGATTCCAAGAATACAGGTCTCTCAGCCCCAATCCCCCTTCCACTTTAGGACAACGGATTTTCTCCCAACTCACTGAAGCCCGGTTATTCCCATCCACTCCACCATTCCAAAGGAAACTGCGGCATAAAGAAATAATTCTGGTCATAACATAAGTCGGGATAATAAAAACCATTGCCCAATACTTATGCAGCTGAGACAGCTCAGCCTGGACCAAGGTCAGTCTACCCGCATAGGATAGTTTCCGAGCGCCAATATTACAAATTCTCGAGCTAATTCGGGCAATTAAACTCTCACAATCAATTTTACCTAGACAAGTACTTTGGATAGGAAGTCCAAGGTAACGAAAAGGCATCGTACCTTCCACACAGCCTGAAAATTGAAGTATAGAAGTTTTCTTATCTTCATCGACCCCAGCAAAATAAGCATGAGATTTACCAATGCTTATATTCAGTCCCGAGGCCTTGCTAAACATAGCAAAAGCCCTCCACAAGAATTCCATCGAATCAGACTCCCCTTTGCAAAAGAGCATCAGATCGTCAGCGAACATCAGATGTAAGAGCTTCATCGGACCACAATTTGGGTGATATTTAAAATACTTATCAATCTTGCCATGGGTCAGAATACGAGAAAAATACTCCATACAAATTGCAAAGAGCAACGGCGACATCGGATCACCCTGCCGCAAACCTCTCTTCCCACGGAAAAAACCGAAGTTATCACCATTAGCACACAGGGAGTACGAAACTGAAGTAACACACTCCATGATTAAGCGACTGAAATGCTCAGGGAAATCTAATGCTCTCAACATTTGCTCTACAAAAATCCACTCCACACTATCATAGGCCTTGTGAATATCAACCTTGAAGAGGCATCGAGGAGAAACACGCCCCCTCCTGTACATCTTTACTAGATCTTGGCAAATCAGTACATTTTCCACAATACTACGGCCCTCAATAAATCCACCCTGGGTTGGCGAAATTATCTGTGGAAGAACCTTGGCCAGTCTCGAACAAATTATCTTAGCAATACATTTGTAAACAACATTGCAACACGCAATAGGCCGAAATTCTTTCACAGACTGAGGTTTGCTCACTTTCGGAATCAAATTAATGATAGCACAGTTCAGCTGTTTCAGAAGCTTACCAGATTTAAAGAAATCTTGTATAGCAGTGATCACGTCGCTTCCAATAATATCCCAAGAATCAATAAAAAAATTGGCTAGAGAAACCATCCGAACCCGGCGCCTTATCACGAGGAATAGCATGAAGCGCCTGCATAATCTCCGTCTCGGTGACACTCGCATTGAGCCATTCTTTATGTTCCTCGGTACATAACTTTCCTTTTCGAACTATGCTAAAGTTGATGGATTCGACGTTTCTCGATTCTCCCAAAAGTGAGAGATAGTAACGAAGGAACGCTCCTTCAATCTCCTCCTTGCTCGAACATTCACGCCCATCTGCATCACAAATTTTAGAAATAGCATTATGAGCTCGACGTGCTCTCAATACACCATGAAAATACGCGGAGTTCACATCGCCATCCTTAATCCACTTTTGTTTCGATTTTTGGGCCCAAAAATCAGACCTAGCAGCCTGAAGTTCGCGAACCTGGTCGTTCATCATCGATTCTTCCAGCAGCGGCACATCAGTGCGGTTTGTCCGCAGCTTGGTCTGCAGGTCAGCCAGCTTAGTTTCCGCCAGGCTGCACCTGGTTTCAATGTCCGCAAAAGCGCTCGAGTTGAGCTGTTTCAGCGGAACTTTCAGGCTCCTCAACTTCGAGACCAGCTGGAATATTTTGGTGCCACTAATCGGTACTCCCCAGACCTCCCCAACACGATTCAAGAACTCCGGATATCGACTCCACATGTTCATGTACTTGAAGGAATGATTCTTCCTAACCGGAGGACTCCCTAACTGAACCACACACGGGCAATGATCAAAAGTCCCTTCCGGAAGGAAATTAGCAAACCTATTCGGGTATAACCTCACCATATCATCATTCACCAAACATCGATCAATACGACTAAAGGCTCTCGTTTCCACAATTCTATGTTTATTATTCTAATAAGTGAACCAAGACCCACTCGCCCGATAGTCACCAATTTCACAATTAGCAATACAATCCCAAAATTGGTTCATATCCTCATCCAAAGAATTACCTCCAAGACGTTCCAGAGCATCAATAACACAGTTAAAGTTACCCAAAATCATCCACGGATCCATGTGAGCATAGGATTCAAGTTTCCGCCAAAGATCAACCCGCCCTACCGCAGAATTAAACGCATACACGAAAGTAAGCAAGTAATCTTTCCCCGAGTTTAGGGTCACCTTGACATGAATACTTTGAGCACTATACTCCAAAATCGTCAGATTCACTTTATCATGTTTGCATAAAAGCCAAACCCGACCACCCTCACCACAATGGTTATTGGTCGTAATACTCCAATCAGAAAAAACATTTTGTTGAACTTTCGCATAAGCTTTATTCTTTATTTTAGTCTCAAGTAAACCAAAGACGTCTACTTGCTGCTTCCTAATGAACTCACTAATTGCGCGCTGCTTATTTATGTTACACATGCCGCGCACATTCCAACATCCAATATTATATATTTCCATGGATCACTAGCTCAACCCAACCCCTTCATTCCTCACGATCGCCTCTTTTCTCGGGGAGCCTATGATCATATCGGCATAGGTTACACCCTTATCGACCTCCTTAGCACTACTCGATCCCTTAGACACGGCCCCAACCGGACCTTGAGACCTAGTTTTCACAGATGTTACAATAGGTTTAGGAGCTGTTGCATTTTTGGCACCCATGATAAGCCTCGGCATGGGCTGTTTCACGGCACCCCCTCCCTCAGCCTTCTTTTGTTTCGCATCCTGTCTCGCTTTCTTTAGCTCATCCTTCCTACATTCACGTGCCTCATGCCCATACCCCTTGCACTTGGCACACCATATAGGTTTCCACTCATATTTGACAAAGACTTCGACCACATTTTCCTTCTCATCCATAAATTTGACCTCATTCCTAAATTTTTGTCCCACCTTAGCCATAACCATAACCCTCGCATACCCCAATCTCGAGTGTTCTTCCGTAGCCAAGTCAGACTTGATGTACGGACCAACTAGGGAAGCGATTCGAGGCAAACATCTGCCCCAAAATTTCAGGGGAAGGTCATGTAACTGAATCCAAACAGGCACTTCATGAACATCATTTTTATCCAATTTTGCATCTAGGGACCATTCTTTCACAATCAGGGGTTTATTGTCAAACATATAAAGTCCATGATCGAGAACTCTTACCTTTGCTTCCTTGGCCTTTAATCGGATAAGGAAAATTCCATTAGGTAGGAAGGAAATCTTGTCGATTCCGTGTTCCTTCCATATCCTCCTCACAAATCCTTCCACCACTTCCCAAGGTGGATTAGCACCCATTATGAAGCAGTATACAGCAGAGCTCCAATAGTCAATTTCATCGTCCACATCTTTCTCTGAAAAGCGTATAAGTTCCTCTTCTTCATCCATGTCAAAGATTTTTTTGCCTTCCCTCTGTTTCCAACCACCCGAATCCATGACCATCTCAGAGGCAGTCTCCGGTACGAAATCCGGGTCATCATCATCCTCAGGGTCAGACACATAATTCAGACCTGGAATTTCGTTCAGTTTTGGAGTAGTCACCTTCGCAGTATTGTCATCCAAATTCGAGTTCTTCACAGCCTTACGTAAAAGTTCCTCTTTTGCCTTACGATTAATAGGTTTCATTGCTTTGTTCGATTTCTGTCTCATCGACACGCACGCACAGAATCGACAATGGCCAACCTAGTCGACGACAGGGCCTGCCCACGTCGGGAATTGTCGAAAATCTCTCGCCGGAAATCGCCTGGATACACGGCGGAAATCACCAGAGAGACGAAGGGTTTTTTTTTAATTTTTTTATTGGTAATCTCTTATCTTCAAAATTTCGTTTGTATCTGTTATTAAAAAACTAAATTAGTTGATTAGTATCACACTAACGATACAAATAAATCAACGAACGAAACAAAATTAATTAAAAGCTTGGATAAATTAGATTAGAGTATCATCATTGATTTTGAACTTGGTTAGTGCTGCAAATAACAATAAATAGACAGAACAAATCATTAGTTGATTAATAACACACTAATAATGCAATTACATCATCTTGATCTTAGAAATATAAATTCATGACAAAAGCTTATACTCACAAACAAAGTAATTAAAATAGAACTTTGAACTAACAAAATCATTATATATTAATTCATATAGAAGAAACAGATTGAAACCAAAGTTCGAAACTATGAGGCAACGAAACACGAAGTAAAAAACAACAATATAGATCAATTCGATACCAAATTTAAGCTCGCGAACCTTGCATCTTCATTTTTTTTTCTAAATTCTAAGCCAATTGACGTTTAATATGCAACAATAATTGAAATTCTCACAAAAATGTATCAATAATTAATCCCAAAAAAATCAATTGACCATCTAAAATTAAAAGAACAGCAACCAAATTAAAGAAATTCAAGTCGAAAATTGATAAATTACCCAGAAAAGTTTAGAAAATTAACCTTAATGATAATTTTTGGCGTTAATTCGATACCCTTCGTAGATTTAGTGAACAATTATACTCCGTAGATAGAAGCCAAGATAATAAAGAAGACTGATAAAAAGTACCTTCCAGAAGATGGGATAAAGTTGCTGGAAAACAATTCCTGGATTCAATCAAAATTGACAAAACAATTCAGTTTGATGAAATTGCTGGAAAACAATTAGAGAAAAAAAACACAGAATCCTTTATTATATAAAGTAGCAACATTTAGAGCCCTCACAATCACCCACGTCAGCACGTCCTACATGGCACTGAGCTGTCACTAATGTGGCAGTTGTAAACTGACTAAATTGTGAAAAAAACTGCTGCAGTTGAACTTACACTAGCAGTTATTTAAAAATATGGGCAGTTTTTTTAAAAAAAAATTGTGGGCTTAGTGGGCTTATGCTAGCAGTTACCACTTACTGCACATCCCCTAAAACTGCCTACATCTTCTCCTTTAAATAAAAAAGAAACTGCCTAAAACTCAATCACTTATTATTTACCCCTCTACTACTCACTACGTTCATTCAAATTCAAATTTCAGAATCAACCAATAACAACTCAGAATAATTTCCCAATAAAATCCAAACAAAAAATAGTACGAAAAAAAAATCGATACACGATATTGAATTAGACTAGATATACATTATGTCATTTCAGTATGAACCAATCCTGATCTCTAACATCAAGGAATCAACGAAGCTTGCACAAATCACTGTAAGGGTAATGCAAAAATGGGTAAAAACTCCACGAACATCAGAAACCGACGCGTCCAAGATTGGTCGGAAGCCTTTCATTTATGGTGTCGAAATCATCTTGGTGGATTTCCAGTGTAAATAAAAAAATTGACTACGTTAAACATTCAATGGTTAGTAAAAAATTAATCACTAATTTATTATTTCCATCTCCTAGGGATCTACAATAGAAGCTTCAATAAAACAAGTATTGGTGATATCGGGGCACCTAGACTCACCTAGAGGTTCCACCTAAAACCCGCCTTGGCGACACAAACGACAAACGGGGTTACTAGCAAGATATCGGGGCCTAGGTCGCATCCGGGCTCTCGCAACTTAGACCGACCTAGGGGTCGTCCTCACCGGGCTCTCGCAACTTAGTGAGGGAACCGAACCCATAAAAAAACTATCACCCACAAGAGAAAGGCAAGAAAAACAAGCATTCGCACATACTTAGTCAATCAAGCATTTCGACAAACATGTGATATGCATCATACCAAGAGGAAACCCAAATCTTCCACCAACATCTCCAACAATCCCTTAATCATCCATTAACACCCAAATCACCTTACTAACCCTAGCAAGAGTCTACTCTAACATATCTATACTAAAACTAACACTAATGAGATGAACCAAAACAACAATCAAAACAAACATAATGAAACTAACAAGAACTATGAACTATGAACCATACATTCAACAAAGAATCAAACTTTAATGAAAGAACAAGATTAAGAGAAGAGAAAAGAATATTATACCAAACTAGAGATGAAAGGAAGAAAGAAACTTGCATAAATGGAAGAACCCAAAACAAACATCCAAGTTTGTCAAGCTTGGTGGAGATCTTGAGGAATTCCCAAATTACAAGTATTAATCTATGATTAACGATAATCTAAAGGCTAATCTACACTAATCTATGCTAAAACTATCTAGGGTTTAGTCTCTTATGAAGTGCATATGCTTTACATAACAAGGAAGGGTATATATAGGGTTTAAGAATGGAAGGAGGTGAAAGGAAGTAGGCGCGGGTGAGCTGCAGCCCATCCCGGCCGGGACGTTGATGGGTGAGATTTGTAGGCCTCCAATATGAACTTTTTGGTCCCTCCTTGGTTCTCATGGGCTTCTCACCGATTCTCGGGACTCGGGATCGGGTCTCGGAGGCTCGGGATTGGGTCCCAAGGTCTCGGGGTCGACTCCAAGGCATCAAGTGATCGTTCTTTAGCTTCGTTGGCTCCAAAAAGTGTATGTATTGAGTCGGAATCGCTCCAACTCTTCATGAATGGTCTCGGGAACCTGAATCGAGCTAAAGGAAGCATAAGTAGCCCATAAACCGCTCCCAAGGAGCGATTCCACAAGGAAAACGGGACCAAAACACTACAAAATAGGCACTACAAATCACACTTATCAACTCCCCCACACTTAACCCTTACTCGCCCTCGAGTAAGCACATACTATCTACTAAACTATCCGAGTGGGTATTAGCGCACCCTACGCCCTTTCAACTCACGCGAGTACACTTAGAGGACAAGTGCACTCCGCAAGGCAAGTCGGGTCTTGCGACAAAACTGTGGATGCAACCGGACACCAAACACACAAACAAACAAACACATAATCGGTTGCACCCAAAAGAAAACCAAATACCGCTTCCCTCGAAAAGCGGTGAATAAAACATCGGTTTAGGACTCGAGGTAGGTGACAACGTTCCCAAGCTAGCAATACAAACCAAGGTGAACTAAACCCTAATAGTATGACGATAAAGCAATAAAAACGTTGGTAACTTACCTAGGTCCTCCTAACTTTCTGAAAACGTACTACGGGATGATCGGCGGAGTGGGAAAGTGAAGAACCACGGTGTTAGTCGACACTGTAGGTAAGTGAGACCCCGCCCCCTTTAGCGTGAGCCAAGAGGGTCGTCCCGTGTCCAAAACCGCATAACTAGTCCAAGTAAAAAGGTGGAAAAGATTGCAAAATGAGGGAAGACCGACCCTTGCCGCTATCATCCTTCCTAGGCACTCGGTCCTTTGGTAGGCTCTTCACGTCAAAAGTCGGAAGAAGGCTTATTTTGAGAGGTAGGGGTTATTTTTGTGAATCGGGTTTTCTTTTGGCATTTTCTCTTTTCTTTTGCATTTTGTCTTTGTTTTGCCATGTCATTCTTTTTCTTCTTTTGTATTTTCTTTTGGCTTTTGTGCCTTTTCTTTTTCTTCATTCTTTTCTTTCTTTCATTTTCATTTTTTTTTCTTTTCTTTGCCCTTTTTGGCAAGATTTGGCTTTTTGGCATTTCTTTGTATGACAAGAAAGGGAGAATTCAACAAATTGCAACATTATTGTGTGGATTTGTGTAGGAAGTAGGGTAATGGGTATGTCGGGACGACGTCTTCCCTTCATACTCACAAAAAGGGGAGAACTTGGACTAATCTAGCAATCCTAAACACGGTCACCTAAGGGACGGGACTCGGTAACCAAGGCCTTTTCACACCGTGGGTGGTCATAATGGTCAAAATGCAAATCCCGTAGTAAATCCCTAGTAAGCTAGGTGGACTCAAGGTAAAGGACCAACGAAATCATTGATTTAGGATCATTCTACTAGACTAAAGTCCAAGACTCGATTTATACAACTAGGAAGGGAAAGTAAACACTCGCACACTAGCCTCTAAACCGGGTTTTCGAAAACTGTTTACGCACAAGACACACAACACAACACAAAACAAAGACAAGACGAAAACGAACGAAAGAAAAAGAATCAAAAGCAACAAAACAAGAGCAAAACAAAACGAACACATACAAAACACAAACACCACCCCGAATTTCCAAACAAGTCACCAAATCAACCACACGTATGTACAAGCTCCACCCGAGCACACCACATCACAATCTCCTCCAAACTCCGCAAGAGACAAAGAAGGAAAAAGGGATAGAAGATGTTACCGGACATCATGAAAGCTCTCCAAAATTAGCGGCGATTTAAGCAACCTATAAGGAAAAGAGGAGGCAAACACGCACAACAAAACAAAAATACGACACAACGACACTGATGTGGGTTAAGTCGTCTCACCCAATCAAGATAAACCTAATGCTACTAACTAGAAGATAGCGGCAAGCAAGGTATCGAATCCACAGGGAAACAGTCAATTTTCGTCAATTAGCTATGGCGATTCTAAAATGCTCCAAACGATTAATTGATTGAGAATATATAAAAAAAACTCCTAAAAACGATAATAAAAATCGAATCTAATAATGAGATGAGAACTAAGGTCACGGGTTCACGATAGATGTTCAATAATTATGCGACCATAATAATAAACACATAAACATACTAGTCGGCTATAACACGTTCTCTCGAATCGTGTCAACCTAGGAAGGATCTAACGGGCTCTTGCAACTTATTAGACTCCCTACCAAATCGCGCGTGATCTAATCCTAATTCGGCTTTCGCACAAGAACTAGAATTTTCCAAATAGATTAAAATGTTGTGGCCTTTAACAAATTAATCGACAAACAAAACACGCGAAGGTGGTACTAGCATATTTATAAATTTAGTATCAAAGCGACATAATCGTATAATAATCCATCGATCCCCCTCGACCCTAGCGAGAAAATTAGCTACGCATGATGATTACGAAACAATAAATCGCATACATGGAATTCATGATAAAAAGGTGAAGCAAATAAATCTAATAACAAACGAACGAGAATCTAGCGAACCAAAGTAAACAACGAATTACAAATAAGGAAAAATTGTGATGAACTAAAATAATTTACGATAAAGATTGAAACGTAAACTGAAAATTGCATAAACGAGATTACCGAAATCGAATCCGAGCAAAAACCGAGTGCTAGAATCTTAAGAGTCACGAGCTTCTAAAGTAAAATAAAACTAAGTATGAAAAGTGATAATCAGAAATGATACAAGCCTCCTTAGTTATACAAAATTGGGCGAAAATAAGCTGCGTGTCGCGCCGGCCGGCTGGCAGGCCGCCTGCCACATGCAGGGGCCGAGACACACCAAAAATTGAAGCTAAAAACGCCCTTGTGTCATGCCGGCCGGCCAGCAGGCCGCCTGCCACATGCAGGCTGGCGCGCACAACACTACTAAAACAAGCATTGGGCCGCTTTCCTGGGCCCAACGAATCGACACTTCTCATTTCTTCTTCGCCTAAACGTCTCGAAGCACGGGTTTTGTCTCGGGATCGATCTTCTAACCAGATATGAGTGTAAATGCACATAAAAACCTGAAATCGTGTAGAATCTACAAAAACACTCACTCAAAGCAAAATGTTAGAAGAAACGGCTCTAAAGAGCGCGTTCCGACCGGAAAAGACAACGGAATCGTGGGAATAAAGTTATATAAACACGACACATCAAACTCCCCCGAACCGAACCCTTGCTTGTCCTCAAGCAAGACCCGTAAGAAAATAACTAATATAATACCGAAACAGCTCAAAGCAAATAATAGGCAACCAAATACTCAAGTCCGTCATAGCGAACATCGAACCAAGTCTAAGAAACGGATTCCAAGACGGGAAATAGGAAAAATAATCCATCAACAAATTCACAACTTTACCAAGCATAATATATAGAAACCACATTTTCAACCAAAACCCTTACATAGGCTACTTACGGAGGCACTCATCGCTCAATTAGGAAAGGTGTGTATATGTGAAATATATATGTGAAAACGCTCAACTACTCCAACTCATGGAAATATGCCCGCAATCTAGTATGGTATCAACCTCTAAATTTTTACAAAACATGCTAAGATCACAAAGGGAGGCAAGGATGGTGATAACAAGGTAGAAGGTGGAAATCGATATGGTCATGTAAGGTTAAAGCCAAGCTAGTGAACTAACTAGCGCGAAAATGCTCAACTCAAAAATTCTTCCACTTCCATAAACAAAACATACAAATCACCAACCAACGAGAATGAGTCCGGGATCAAACGAGGGCGCTCAAATTTCATCAAGTAAACGGAAATAAAAGTAACGAGAATAACATATATTTTTTTTTTTTTTTTTTTCGATTCTTTTTTCCGATTTTTTTTTTCTCTTTTTTGATTCTTTTCTCATTTTTTTCTCATTTTTTATTTTTTCGATTTTTTCAAAGCTTGATGAAATTAGAAGCAAATATAAACAATGACTCAAATTGACCCGAACAGAATCTACATACTCCCTTGAAACAGATTCAACCACATCCAAACATCCATCGAAAATCTCCATAATCGCACAATAACGAGCATAGGACGCACTAGGTGACCTACTTCATCAAGCTTGGCTAGGTAGGCAAATTTGATTTTGTAGTTCATTTTGTGAATTCTTTATATAATAGCCAAGGAGAAAATGGATGGAAATAGATGAAAAATGAAAAAGTCCCAAAAATGATCACTAGGCAAGTTAGTCAAAATAAAGGGGAAAACACCATACTTATGCGTATTGACATAACATATTCCACGAGGAGACCTACACACACAACCTAAGTGGTAGCCAGGTATGAATGTACTGGCTACAGGAGGCTCTAAATCTCACCAATTTTGTAGCTAAAGCCTAAATGCAAGGTCGGTCTAAATGGGTATCACAAATTATAGCTCAGTTGGTTGCATACTTATCGATTAATTATTATTCCACATAACAAAGGTCAGATGAATGCCAATTAAGAATGAGTAGGTAGCCTAAAGATCGCAAATTATCATCATTGCTGCATAATCGGTATCATAGACAGACGCTAAGACTCAAGGAAATAAAACTAAAAATACTAAAAACTCCCCCACGCTAGACTCGACATTGTCCTCAATGTCCATATCATACAGACTCAAAATTGGTGGGGGGCACAAATAAAAACTGAGGATAGAAAAAAGACATACCAAATATATACACGGAGAGGTAGCGGAATCAGCAATCCGCTACTGATCATCATCATCGAAATCATCGTCATCACCGAAATCATCATCCTCCATATCATCATCTGCAGCAGTCCCGGAGCCAGATGCACCACCCGTATACCAACCACCTCCCTGATAATCACTAGCGGCTCCAAAAGCAGGGCCCGTTGGGGCGCTGAAATAGTCAGTGTGAAGATGAAAGCCGCCATGAATCGAAGGATCAGTATAACCACCCACGGGCCACGAAAAATACGAGGGGTAAGGGCCCTGTGGTGGCACAGCCGCACGCCTAGCATAGTCATCATATACGGGATACATCCCGAGGCACTGATCAGCATATAACCTGTCTAGGCGAGCGTGAGTAGCAGCGGTGTCGGCACGAGTCTCCGTGCGAAAAGTATCAAAATCAGAACGGGACGAACCGGCACTCAACTCCATGCGCTCCATCCAAGAAATCAGATCGGGATGGAGAGGAGCATACTGGGGTGGTGGAGGAGGCTGCTCAAAAGCAGTAGTGGTGGTAGGCTCAGATGCAGGCTGAGATGGACCGGGCTCAGAGGCGGGCTGGGAAGTACTAGGCTCGCTCGTCGGGCGACGAGTATAGGTAACAGCATGCGACGAGGGAAGAGAGATAGGGGCAGCGACGGGTAATAAATAATTAGGCTGATCAGCCTCAAGTGACAAAACCGACCCGGCTTTCAAAATAATAGTCGCCTGCTCATGAATAAGCCAAGCCCAACGATTCTGATGCCTAGAAGAAATCCAGTTAAGAGAAGCCAAATACCGAAGGCTGAGGGTAATCTCGCCCTGGACCGGAGCATGGTCCGCTTCGTTAAAAGCGGTCAACCGAGCAGCTAATTGTGTGACTAACCCGCCTATATAAATAGGAACATCGGCAACGGCCGTAGCTATTCTCCTAAACTGAAGGACGAGGTGATAGGCAATATTAATATGCCACACCTTCGGCTTACGCCGCAAATACGAGCCCAAAATAGACACCTCCTCGGTGCGCACATTATGTGGCTCCTTCCTAGCAAAAATCGTCCATCCCATAAACCTCTGCCAAACCTTAATAACAGGATTATGAATATTGTTTGAACTCATATGCCCCGCGGTAGTATGCGGAGCATCAGCAATACAATCCCAAAAATCTCCCACCCTAAAATTAGCATACTCGGGTGGTGTACGGTCATCATAATCTTTAAGGTCAAAACAATTCCCAAACTGCTTCAGGCTCAGCGCATAACTAGTATTCAGTAAACGGAACTCAACAGAAATATCACCAGACCGTCTATTCTTATGTACCTCAAACGAACTCAGAAATTCCAACGTAAGCTGGGTATACGTATTACGACGCATCGTAAAAAATGTACCCATACCAACACCCTTAAACAATAGTTCCAAAGCAGAATCTAAGCCTAAAGTTCGCATAGCATCACGATCGATAAAACGAGTTGGAACAATAGACCGCTTTCTCAAATTTTGAAACCGTACCTTTTGGTCAATAGTGGTAAAAATTACACTTGGAAAAACTGGATCGGGCTCAATGTCGGGTTGAGCATGCTCGTTCCTGGTGCGCTTGTTCCGAGGAGGCATCGCAAATCAGCCGAAGGTAGCAGTTTATGGGGAAATATGGGGAAAATATTGAGGAATGATGGTGAAGAAAGGGGAAGATGAAGCTGGGAAATTAGGGAAATTGGGGTTTTTGGGGGGGTGAGAGAGAAGAGAGAGACGAGATAGAGATGAAGAATGAAGAAATGACCAAAAAAAATGAGTTTGGGGGTCTGATGTACGCCCCAGCCGGTCTGGACCGGCGGCCGGCTGGCCGGCCTGAAGCACTCTTTTTTTTTCGAATTTTTAAATGCATTATTCCTCTCACAGCCCAGCCGGTCAGGACCGGCGGCCGGCTGGCCGGCCGGACCCTCTTTTTCTCCATTTTTCGAGATTTTTGCTCCAATATCCTCTAATTTCCCATGTACCTCGGCCCCTGAAGTCAATAGGGGGCCTGGGGGTAGGCTGAGACGCACAAATCACTCTATTAGTACTCAAATCCACTTTGCGCCTCGGCCCCTAGAGTCGATAGGCCCCCTAGGCCTAGGCTGAGGCGACCTGCTATATTATCACATGCATGGTGAATTTCTCCTCTCCTTTTTTTTTCTAATAACTTCAATTCAAGTCATTTCCGATGATTCTGCGCGTCTCCAAAAACATTAGTCCCTCCTCTCGTCCTCACTAAATCATCTAAATAAATAAAAAAATAAAGATAAATAAATAAAAAAAACGAGAATAAGGGAAATTATTTACATACTCGGGCTGCCTCCCGGTAGCGCTGGTTTAGAGTCCCGCACGACTTGATGAGTTTCAAGATTTAGTGGAATGAGGGAACGGGATGAAGTCGTATAACTTCAATCGCTCCAACTTGAGCACCTTCATGATATAACTTCAATCATTGACCATTCACCTTGAATCGTTCACCCGAATCACTCTCGACTTCAATCGAGCCAAATTTACCCACATGGGTGACAGAAAAAGGTCCGGACCAACGAGACTTTAACTTTCCGGGAAACAACCGGAGTCTAGAATTAAACAATAATACCTTATCCCCCACATTGAACTCACGGTGAAGGATATGCTTGTCATGCCACCGCTTGGTGCGCTCCTTATAAACCCGAGCACTATCATAGGCACCAAGACGGAATTCCTCCAACTCATTCAATTGCATGAGTCTCTTCTCCCCGCTTAAATGTGGATCCAAGTTAAGCTCCTTGATCGCCCACCAAGCCTTGTACTCAAGCTCGACCGGTAAATGGCATGACTTGCCATAAACTAAACGATAAGGGGAAGTACCAATAGGCGTCTTAAAGGCGGTACGATAAGCCCATAGTGTATCATCTAGCTTAGAACTCCAATCCTTCCGAGCTTTTGACACGACCTTTTGGAGAATAGACTTGATTTTCCTATTGGACACCTCAACTTGCCCACTCGTTTGAGGATGGTAGGCAAGACCGGTACGGTGAGAGACACCGTACTTAGCAAGTAAAGCATCAAGTCGCTTCTCATGGAAATGGCTTCCACCATCACTAATAATCGCTCTTGGAACACCAAAGCGGGGAAAAATAGTCTTTTTAAACAGAGATATTACCGTTCTAGCATCATTAGCAGGAGATGCTACCGCCTCCACCCACTTGGAGACATAATCAACCGCAACCAAAATATATCGGTTGCCCTTGGATGACGGGAACGGGCCTTGGTAGTCTACACCCCAGACATCAAAAATTTCTACCTCAAGAATCTCATTTTGAGGCATCTCATGCCTCCTAGAAATATTACCGGTCCTTTGACATGCGTCGCAGGACATAATAAAAGCTTGGGCGTCTCGGAATAAAGTTGGCCAATAAAAACCCGACTGGAGGACCCTAGCCGTGGTTCGGCTCGGTCCATGATGACCACCATATGGTAATGAATGACAACTCTCTAGAACTCCCTGAACTTCCCACTGAGGGACACATCGACGGAAAATACCATCGGCACACTCCTTAAATAAATAGGGGTCATCCCAGAAAAATTGTCGAACATCATGTAGGAATTTTTTCTTTTGTTGATAAGAGAGATCGGAGGGTAATACCTTGCCAACTAAATAATTGGCATAATCCGCATACCAAGGTCCTTCGCTTTCACCGGTAGTTAAGGCCATGAGAGAATCATCGGGAAAAGAGTCATCTATGGGGATGACAACTCCTTCCTCCTCGACTCTAAGCCTCGATAAATGATCTGCAACGGCATTTTCCGCTCCTTTCTTATCCCGGATCGATAAATCAAACTCTTGGAGGAGGAGGATCCATCGAAGTAATCGGGGCTTCGCTTCTTTCTTAGCAAGGAGGTACTTGAGAGCCGCATGATCGGTGAAAACAATGACTTCCGATCCAACCAAATAGGTTCTGAACTTCTCCAAAGCATACACTATAGCTAGCAATTCCTTCTCGGTAGTTGCATAGTTAACTTGAGCATTATCAAGTGTTTTACTAGCATAGTATATAGCATGCAAGACTTTGTCCTTCCTTTGGCCCAAAACCGCTCCCACAGCATAATCACTCGCGTCACACATTATCTCGAATGGCAAATTCCAATCCGGTGACTGAATAATCGGAGCCGATATAAGGGCCTGCTTAATCCTGTTAAAAGCTTCCACACACTCATCAGTAAAATTGAAAGGGGCATCCTTTAGGAGCAATTGTGTAAGTGGCTTAGCAATTTTGGAAAAGTCCTTGATAAAGCGGCGATAAAATCCCGCATGACCAAGGAAACTCCTCACTCCCTTTACATTAACCGGCAAGGGCAATTGCTCAATCACTTGCACTTTTGCTTTATCCACCTGAATGCCCTTTTCGGAGACCACATGACCCAAAACTACACCCTCAGTGACCATAAAATGGCACTTCTCCCAATTCAAGACCAAACTGACCTCGACACATCGGTTTAAAATGGTATCCAAGTTAGCTAAACAGGCTGAAAAACTCATACCATACACACTAAAGTCGTCCATAAACACTTCCATAATGGACTCGATGTAGTCGGAAAAGATGCTCATCATGCATCTTTGAAAGGTGGCGGGTGCGTTACATAGCCCGAATGGCATCCTGCGATATGCGAAAGTGCCATAGGGACAAGTAAACGTGGTCTTTTCTTGGTCGGCGGGGTGTATCGGGATCTGGAAAAATCCCGAATATCCATCCAAATAGCAAAAATACTTGTGAGATGCTAGTCTCTCAAGCATTTGGTCGATAAAGGGCAATGGGAAATGGTCTTTAAGTGTAGCGGTTTTCAACCTTCTATAGTCTATGCACATTCTCCATCCCGTCACGATTCGTGTAGGGATTAACTCATTCTTTTCATTCGGGACCACAGTAGTCCCGCCCTTCTTAGGTACAACTTGTACCGGACTCACCCACTTTGAATCGGGAACCGCATAAATAATTCTCGCATCCAACAATTTCATAACTTCCTTTTTAACAACCTCTTGCATATTCGGGTTCAACTTACGTTGACCCTGAACACAAGAACGATGACCTTCCTCGAGATTAATTCTATGCATACAAAAATCGGGACTAATTCCCTTCAAGTCATCAAGACTATACCCCAAAGCCTTCCTATTTTTCTTCAAAACAACTAACAAATCAGAAAGTTGTTGCTCAGTTAAATCGGCACTTACAATCACGGGGAAGCTCTCGGTATCGTCTAAAAAGGCATATTTTAGGTAAGACGGAAGTGGCTTACGTTCCGGAATGGATATGTCAATAGTAAATGAGGTGTGCACGATGTTGGTTACATCGACACCTTGCTCCTCCGTGAGCATCCTTCCTTCCAAAGCGGCTTCCAAAGCATCAACAACAGCAGAGTCAACGGAAGCATCACCTGCACACGCTTCCAAACATATCAAAGCCTCTAAGGGGTCCCGTATAAGGGACGCCTCCATAGAATCATGAACCAAAACATCCACAATATCAATCATGCAACAAGAATCCGTTACCATCGGGTTCTTAAGTGTACTATCTAAGCAGAAAACAATGGTGTCTCCACCTACTTCCAAGGTCAATTTGCCGTTCTTGACATCAATCACCGCGCCGGCGGTGTGCAAAAATGGCCTTCCCAAAATTATGGGAATTTGGGTGTCCTCGGCCATGTCAAGGACGATAAAATCAACTGGGATAAAAAATTTTCCAACTCTAACGGGCACGTCCTCTAAAACTCCCAAAGGACGTTTTATGGAACGATCCGCCATCTGCAAAGTGACACCAGTACACTTAAGAGGACCCATATTAAGTTTTTCACAAACGGAATAAGGCATGACACTTACACTAGCACCTAAGTCACATAATGCCTTATCAATCGATAAAGTGCCAATAGTGCAAGGAATCGAAAAACTACCGGGGTCCTTTAGCTTTGGTGGAGCTTTGTTCTGTAAAAATGCACTACACTCTGCAGTAAGAGCGACGGTTTCTACCTCACCAATGCTTCTCTTCCGAGTCAAGATGTCCTTCATAAACTTTGCGTAAGACGGGACCTGCAAAATGAGCTCGGTAAACGGGACCGTAACCTGCAAATTCTTCACAACCTCCATGAACTTGCCAAATTGGGTAGCTTCCTTCCGATTCTTCAATCGACCCGGGAATGGTACTTGAATTGTTGGACTAGTCGGGGTGGGAACGGGAGTAGTGGGCGGTGGAACTTGATCTTCACTTGGAGTTTCCACAATAATGTCCTCACTGACATCTTCCACTAGAACCTCCTCCTTCTCGGCCGGTGTATCATCTTTAGGCATCGACGGACCCTCATAGTGGGTGCCACTACGAAGAGTGATCGCATTAGCCGTATCATGCTGTTGATCACCTTGAGAAGGGAGTTTACCTTGTTGACGCGTTGCTTGTGACGCGGCAAGGTGTCCCACTTGGTTCTCCAAATTCTTGATGGCATTATCCTTAGCTTGATCATTCTTTTGCATTTGTGCCATCATCGAGTCCTGAGTCTTGGCCATCATCTGCATCATACTACGAAGCTCAGCCATTTCATTAGAACTCGAAGAAGAAGAAGAATTACCTTGAGCTTGTGCTGAGGATTGGCCAAAATTCTGCTGACTAGTACCGAAATTCTGGTGAGAATTCCCGAAATTCTGATTAGTATTGCCAAAATTTTGTTGAAATTGACCCGAGTGAGGTCGCTGCTGAAAATTTCCCTGATTTTGGAAATTCTTCTGATTACCGAAAACCTGCTGGTTCTGCTGGTTCTAAGAATTATGGAATTGCTGCTGGTTCTGAAAATTTCCTTGATTCTGGAAATTCTGCTGATTCAGGAGATGCTGCTTCGGTGGCGGTACATAAACCGGCGTAATAGGCGGGTTCAAGACATTAGTACTCCTGTAAGACAAAAGAGATGCATCATATCCTGGTTGGTTCATATATGGATAACGTGGACGCATAGAATGGAACGCATTCACCTGTTCTATGGAGCCTAGGCAATCCTGAGCTTGATGATCCGCGGCACCACAACGCATACATGCATACTCTTGCATGACATGTACTTGATGCATGCCTCCTCCTCCTTGAGAATTTGACACTTCAAATGCATCAAATCTCTTGGCCAAGGCGGCTAATTGAACGGCCACGGCATTAGAGGACCCACTTTCACCGGAGTTTGATCGAGTATTACCACGCGGATTACCCCATCGGGAGTGGTGAGATGCCATCTCTTCTATTGTTTGCCAAGCCTTATCATCATCCACATTACATTGGAAACGCCCATTGCATGCCGAATCAAGGGTACTCCTGCAATCATCATACAACCCGTTATAAAATTGGTTACAAAGAAACCAAACCTGAAAACCATGGTGCGAGCATTCCTTCACAAGCTTCTTGAACCGTTCCCACGCTTCATGAATATTCTCGTTCGGAGTTTGACGAAAATTGGTGATTTGACTCCGGAGCATGTTCGTCTTTTGTGGAGGGTAATAGTGCTTGTAGAAGGCAAGAGAAAGGGAATTCCAGTCGGTGATCCCCTCGGTGACTTTATCAAGATCGGTTATCCACTCCCTAGCGGAATCCCATAGTGAGAACATGAAGAGCATCTCCATGACTTCTTCTTGAGTTACCCCGGCCGGGAGTGGAATCGTGGAGCAATAGTCGGTAAAAATCCTCATATGCTTGTGAGGATCCTCCCTAGGTTCACCACCAAATTGATTCTTCTCCACCAAAGTGATAAAGGCGGGTCGAATCTCAAATGTACCTTGAGTGGCAGTTGGTCGTTTTACCAACTTAGGAAGAGCAGTTTGCTCGGGCTCCGAATGACTAGAAAGCTTCGGCATTTTTATGATCGGAGGAGGTGGTAAAATGGTCTCGGACTGAGATTGATGTTCCTCTTCAAAGGACTGATTCTCAGCTACAAATTCAGTATGAATATCTTCCAAAGTCGCAAGATTGGGAGCTGCGGAAATCTCTCTCCAAAACTGTCGTCGCCTACGAAAGGTTTTCTCGGGTTCAGGATCGAACGGAGTAAGCTCTGATGGCCGGAAAGACCTGGGCATAAGCAAAACTACAAGTAGGGAGTGAGATCAATCTCAAGGAATTTTAATTCCTTGAGACGAAAGAGAGCATAAAAGAAACAAGCTAAAAAAACAAGAAAAACCGGTTCCCCGGCAACGGCGCCAAATTTGATGTGGGTTAAGCGTCTCACCCAATCAAGATAAACTTAATGCTACTAACTAGAAGATAGCGGCAAGCAAGGTATCGAATCCACAGGGAAACAGTCAATTTTCGTCAATTAGCTATGGCGATTCTAAAATGCTCCAAACGATTAATTGATTGAGAATATATAAAAAAAAAAACTCCTAAAAACGATAATAAAAATCGAATCTAATAATGAGATGAGAACTAAGGTCACGGGTTCACGATAGATGTTCAATAATTATGCGACCATAATAATAAACACATAAACATACTAGTCGGCTATAACACGTTCTCTCGAATCGTGTCAACCTAGGAAGGATCTAACGGGCTCTCGCAACTTATTAGACTCCCTACCAAATCGCGCGTGATCTAATCCTAATTCGGCTTTCGCACAAGAACTAGAATTTCCCAAATAGATTAAAATGTTGTGGCCTTTAACAAATTAATCGACAAACAAAACACGCGAAGGTGGTACTAGCATATTTATAAATTTAGTATCAAAGCGACATAATCGTATAATAATCCATCGATCCCCCTCGACCCTAGCAAGAAAATTAGCTACGCATGATGATTACGAAACAATAAATCGCATACATGGAATTCATGATAAAAAGGTGAAGCAAATAAATCTAATAACAAACGAACGAGAATCTAGCGAACCAAAGTAAACAACGAATTACAAATAAGGAAAAATTGCGATGAACTAAAATAATTTACGATGAAGATTGAAACGTAAACTGAAAATTGCATAAACGAGATTACCGAAATCGAATCCGAGCAAAAACCGAGTGCTAGAATCTTAAGAGTCACGAGCTTCTAAAGTAAAATAAAACTAAGTATGAAAAGTGATAATCAGAAATGATACAAGCCTCCTTAGTTATACAAAATTAGGCGAAAATAAGCTGCGTGTCGCGCCGGCCGGCTGGCAGGCCGCCTGCCACATGCAGGGGCCGAGACACACCAAAAATTGAAGCTAAAAACGCCCTTGTGTCATGCCGGCCGGCCAGCAGGCCGCCTGCCACATGCAGGCTGGCGCGCACAACACTACTAAAACAAGCATTGGGCCGCTTTCCTGGGCCCAACGAATCGACACTTCTCATTTCTTCTTCGCCTAAACGTCTCGAAGCACGGGTTTTGTCTCGGGATCGATCTTCTAACCAGATATGAGTGTAAATGCACATAAAAACCTGAAATCGTGTAGAATCTACAAAAACACTCACTCAAAGCAAAATGTTAGAAGAAACGGCTCTAAAGAGCGCGTTCCGACCGGAAAAGACAACGGAATCGAGGGAATAAAGTTATATAAACACGACACATCAATAGAAGATGTTACCGGACATCATGAAAGCTCTCCAAAATTAGCGGCGATTTAAGCAACCTATAAGGAAAAGAGGAGGCAAACACGCACAACAAAAAAAAAATACGACACAACGACACAAAATAAAAACACACAAAAAGAAAATGTTTTTGATTTTTGTGAAATTTTTCAAATTTTTAGGGTTTTTAAGATTTTTTCGGAAAAACTACGAAAATAAACTAAACTATACTAGAATATCGCTCCCCCACACTTAAAACGAGCCATGTCCTCATGCTCGATCGTAGTGTGCGGAGAGACAAAAGAAAAAGAAAAGAAACTACGAAAATAAAGCTAAAAATTAAAAATAAAGTGAAGAAAAGGGTAGAAGGTGTCCGGCCGGGGTGTAGTCAAGTCACCATGGGCCGAGACTAGAAAAGATATGGATGGGGGAAGAAATAAAAGAAGGAAATAAAAGGAAATGGGAGGGGAGGGGTAGGTGTAATCAAGTCACCTAGCCCGGATTCCGCCTAAATCCGACTAAATCCTCAAAAAGAAAGAGTGAAAAACTTGTAAAATTTGGATTTTGAAATGACTCTCGATGTAGTCACATCATCGAGAGTCGGGAGCAACAACTACCGAGGCCGCGAAGGCCACCATGACATCAAGACACAAAAGTGTACAAGGGGAAAGGGAATAAACAAAGGGAAACAAGCAACAACAAAAACGGAAAAGAAAGGATAGTTGTCGTACCATAGGTTAGCAACTCACTCTCTCCATCGTCTCATAGATCAATGTAGACACTTGCTTGTCTTCATCATTGCTATCCCGCTTCAAGCTCGATAGGTACGCATGGTAGAGGTAGTAACGGTGTGAGGGGAGTGGGATTCGATGTGAAACTCGGTGTAAAGGGAAGAGGAATGAGGTGAGGGTATGTAAATGAAGTGTAATGGTCATATGACATGAGCAAGGATGGGTAAGGAGGTTGGGTGGGGGTATACAATGGTTGGGTGGGCTCAAATGTCAAAGAAGAGGCCAAAAGAGGAGAAAAGAGACCATCCTGGTCGGGATGGATGGTCCCGATCGGGATGACACACCCGTCCCGATCGGGAAGCCCCCATCCCGGTCGGGATGACACTCCAGTAAGCTCGAATTTTGGTACCCTCATCCCGATCGGGATGACTCCTTCCCGGTCGGGATGGATCTTCTCGACCTTCCACAAACCCCAAAAGCTTCACCAAAGCTTCAAAAACCGACTTCCAAACTCACGATCCAAGCTCTATCATTATCTACTCTCCTCTAGGAATCAATTTTCCTTCACACCTATCACAATAAACTCAATTACAACATCAAATTCCCTCCCTCACATCGCTCATCAAAAATCCAAATGAACAAGAGTTCCACAAAGGCTAACAAATCCTAGAAACCAAACTATACAAACAAACATAAACACAAATACAAGCACAAAAGAAAAGGGAAAAGATATTTACACTAACTACTCTCACCAACAACGCCTCCATAGCCATCAAGAGCTCGGAGTAGTAAGTCAAATGCCTTAGCAACATCTTCATTGAAGCTCACATGGCCGAGCCTAGCCACTCCTAAGAGCTTCCAAGTCGGAGGGAAGAAGCGATCATCTTCATTATGCTCGGGGTTATTGTGATCTTCCGGGTCTTCGGAACCAACATAGCTACGACTCTTATGACCATCCGGTAGGTATAGTGGTCTAGAGTCGTGCTCGGTGTCATGATGTGGGAGATCACACCCTAGGGGTGTCGCTTCTTCTACGGGGTCGAGAGTGGAACTCTTTTCCACCGCCCGACAAGGATCCTCTTCACCAATCGTCTCACAAGATAAGGGACTAGACATCGAGTGCGGTAGAGGAGGATAAGGCATCAAGTTTTCTTCATTGGAGGGTTTAGGATCCTCCAATTTCCCATTCAAGGCAAGTTCCAAGGCATCTACTTCTTTTTCCCAAGTATTGCGCTCCTTTTCACTCACCTTGTCTATATGGCCTAGAGGAGGTATGTCTTCACTTGGCTTTGGATTGTCTAGTGGTTCATCACGAAGAAAATCGAACAAATCCAATTTTATCGCCAATACATTGGCTCCCCAAGAGTTATCTCGAGAATCATGTTCACTCTCCTCCCCATTGTTGGCCCTTGAAGCTTCAACTTCCTCTATTCTCTCCCTATCTTCACCACCCAAGCAACACTCAACAATGGTCTCTTGATCGACCCTCTCTTCTTCATTTGTAGCTTCAAGGTTGGGTTGACTTTCTTGTGGAGGCACCCAACCTTCTTGCCCAAATGAACCTTCCTCAACATGTAGTGGAGCTCGAGTGGCCAACATCGTGATATGATCCATGAGTGCATTGATGCGAGCATCTTGCACCTCTATTTGGGCCTTGAACTCCTCCCTAACCCCTTGTATTTGAGTCAACATCAATTGTTGACCCTTTTACAATAACATCATCATCTCATGTTGGCTCCCTTGTGTTTGGACCAACATTTGACAAGTCTCAAAGTTAGGGATATTTGGTTGTGGGTTATGTGAGGGTGTTTGGTAGTTGTTAGGATGTGGGAACGATCCTTGACAACTTTCTTGGTAACCATAAGAAGAGGGTTCATAAGATTGTTGATGAGGTTGATATGGTTGGTAAAGTTGTGGGTTTTGGTAATTCGCCCCATAGTTGTCCCGTGATGATTGATGGTAGCTTGGACGCGCCATGTCCATAACGTTGCTTTGGTACCTAGGATGAGCTAGAAGCACTTGAGCAAACGTTAGTATCCTAGTGCTTTTGAGGCACTAGGAAAGGAGAGTAACACACAAGAAGAAAAACGGAGATACACAAGGAGAAGAGAACACAAAAATCAAGAACAAAGTCCAAAACTAAGCAAACAAAAGTCTAAACTACGCCATCCCCGGCAACGGCGCCAATTTGATGGGAGGGATTTGTCGTGGATCCCAACCGTCAAACAAAACCGGCAAAACCTAACTAGGGTAGCTAGGGTAAGTCGGGTCGAATCCACAAGGACGGGAGGATGGACTAAGGTATGCTACGGTCTAGGACTATGTTCAAGACAAGCTATTCTAAGGGGAGGAGGCTAGGACTAAGCTAGGTCTAAAGCAAGAAAACAAACAAAGGAAACGGGCTAGGATTAGGTCGGGGTCAAAGGGGTAATGGAATGGTCAAAGGAGAACTAGAGCGAAGGAGGTAGTAGGGTAATCTAGGTAATGCCCGGGCTCTCGCAACTTAGACTCACCTAGAGGTTCCACCTAAAACCCGCCTTGGCGACACAAACGACAAACGGGGTTACTAGCGTGATATCGGGGCCTAGGTCGCATCCGGGCTCTCGCAACTTAGACCGACCTAGGGGTCGTCCTCACCGGGCTCTCGCAACTTAGTGAGGGAACCGAACCCATAAAAAAACTATCACCCACAAGAGAAAGGCAAGAAAAACAAGCATTCGCACATACTTAGTCAATCAAGCATTTCGACAAACATGTGATATGCATCATACCAAGAGGAAACCCAAATCTTCCACCAACATCTCCAACAATCCCTTAATCATCCATTAACACCCAAATCACCTTACTAACCCTAGCAAGAGTCTACTCTAACATATCTATACTAAAACTAACACTAATGAGATGAACCAAAACAACAATCAAAACAAACATAATGAAACTAACAAGAACTATAAACTATGAACCATACATTCAACAAAGAATCAAACTTTAATGAAAGAACAAGATTAAGAGAAGAGAAAAGAAGATTATACCAAACTAGAGATGAAAGGAAGAAAGAAACTTGCATAAATGGAAGAACCCAAAACAAACATCCAAGTTTGTCAAGCTTGGTGGAGATCTTGAGGAATTCCCACAAATTACAAGTATAAATCTATGATTAACGATAATCTAAAGGCTAATCTACACTAATCTATGCTAAAACTATCTAGGGTTTAGTCTCTTATGAAGTGCATATGCTTTACATAACAAGGGAAGGGTATATATAGGGTTTAAGAATGGAAGGAGGTGAAAGGAAGTAGGCGCGGGTGAGCTGCAGCCCATCCCGGCCGGGACGTTGATGGGTGAGATTTGTAGGCCTCCAATATGAACTTTTTGGTCCCTCCTTGGTTCTCATGGGCTTCTCACCGATTCTCGGGACTCGGGAACGGGTCTCGGAGGCTCGGGATTGGGTCCCAAGGTCTCGGGGTCGACTCCAAGGCATCAAGTGATCGTTCTTTAGCTTATTGGCTCCAAAAAGTGTATGTATTGAGTCGGAATCGCTCCAACTCTTCATGAATGGTCTCGGAAACCTGAAACGAGCTAAAGGAAGCATAAATAGCCCATAAACCGCTCCCAATGAGCGATTCCACAAGGAAAACGGGACCAAAACACTACAAAATAGGCACTACAAATCACACTTATCAACAATTTTTCAGAATATGGTGATATCATATTGGGAAAAGTGCCTATCAACCAGTACATAGGTAATCATTTATTTCATTATAATCACTTTTTCTAAACCAATCGGTTTACTTTTACAGAATTTTGAAAATTCACAACGCTTTTACAAATGCAGATGTTATTGAGAAATTTGTGGATTACAACCCGCTACAAACATCACAACGGGGAGTTCATTGGAGGATAATCCATCTAGAGAACACAAGGTACAAAAAAACCAATTTATTTGACCGGTTCAACATTTTAGTTACGCTCATACTGACTAACCTGAGTGACAATAATGCAGAAGGAACAAATTTCATGCACAATATTTAGAGATTGCGTTTCCGTCATCACGAATATCATCAACGACAATATTCACTTAGACAGACCTATATTGGTGCTCAGACATGTCAAACGCAATGAATATAAGGGTAAGAAGCACCGTTCAATACTTTAAAAATTCTGTCATTCAGCTATCAATGACTTAACCTAATACCATCAATATAACTTACAATAGTAATTGCATGGTCAAGTAATTAATTAGTTTATTCTATTCTTTATTTTGGGTGTAGACACCCGCATTTTGACTGCCAGGTGTCTATGACAGTTTCCAAAAAACATCCGATGATGATCGGATGCTAACATGCTTCTATGCGCTCGGATACGGGCTCAAATCCATTAGTCGCTGGCTAACGCACTTACGGAGTACAAACCTCACAAAATCAACCTCGAATCCAGGCCCAGTGGATCATTCCGAGTCAAACAGGACTAATTCGGGCCAAAACCGACACCGGAATTAAAACTGACTTTTTGCGATTGGGTCAACCCCGGTCAAAGTCGTTTCCAAGACACACAAAACAATCCCTCACATCATCAAAAACAACCCATCAAACTCAAGGTCACGGTCCAAAGTCAACGGACCTGCGCGACCCAGCTGGGCCACTCGATCGAGTGACCCACCCACTCGATCGAGTGGGCTTGTTTTGAGCCCGGCTGCAGGCTTCACGGGCCACTCGACCGAGTTAGCCCTCTACTCGGTCGAGTAACCCTAAACCGGGTGCCCTAGCCTTGCCTATATAAGCAACCCCATGCACACCTTCTACACAACCTTTACAACCCTAATACACCCTAGAGCAACCCTACACACACATACTACGTCTTTTACAAACCCTAATCAAACCCTAGCAATTCTACACTAGCAAAAACCCTAAACCTAGTTTTTGGAATCAAGCCCGAGCCACCACAACTCAACCTTCATCCACCTCGAAGACTCTTGTGTTAAAGCCACAGTTACGAGTCCGTTCCGAGACAAGAACATGTAGGTTGAGGGTGTCAAAACCCTTTCTCTCCTTCTTCTCTTCCTCACGTCGTCTTCATCTTCCTTTTCGCACTTTTTTTCGTTTTTTTTTATTATTTTGTTCATCGCGTCATAATATCGATAATATTATTAACATTAAAACATTAAAATACTTATGGATTTGTGTCGAACGTGAGTGATGGTGGGATAAGGAAAACCGCATACACAAGTGTATTGCACACGCGTCGTCGGTCGCTTATCCCATCACCCCGATCGTTTGATTATTGAAATAAGTTAACTTGAACAATAATTCGTTTTTTTATTTTTTGTACTCATCATCATCGATTTTGCATTCATCAATTTTTAAAATCAATTTTAATAAGGGTCGAAACCCGTTGACACGGATCCGACATCACAATCCCTAGGGATTTATTTCGATGTCGGAGAAGTCGAGGGAATCAAGTCCTTTTTTATTCAAGTAAAGCGTCGATCTTAGATTCGATACCAATTCCATAATTAGATATCGAATCTAACGATCAAGTCACATAAATTAATTAACGTGATTTGTTCATATCACGATAATTAATTTAAGACGACTAAAATTAGTCTTTTTTTTATTTTCACTCTAATATTCCATATCGATTCAAATAATCGAATATGGGATACAACTAGTATTTAAATTTAGAATCGGGTATAAATTCCACAATATTTATATTCGGTTCAACAAAATTCGCGATTTATAAAAAACCAAGTCGAACATAAATTGTGCAATATTTATGTCCGATTCGGTAAAACCGTCGAATTATCAAAAATCAAAAGCAATTTCTAAATCAATAAAAAATTGCAAGCGAACTCGTTTCGTACAGGTGCCACTCGACCGAGTGCCTTAGTCACTCGATCGAGTGACATCACAAAATCGAGTTAGAATGATTATTTCGACCCCTACTCGGTCGAGTCTCATAGTGACTCGATCGAGTGGCCATGTACTCGACCGAGTTGGTCAATAACTCGGCCGAGTACGGTCTAAAACGCAAAACAGAATCATCTTTTACAAATCCGCTCGATCGAGTCCATCGACCACTAGATCGAGTGACCGCATAACGACCAAAACAACGAGTCGTACATTCTTATATTTTCCAAACTCGATAGTATTTTGCGGCTTAGGTCAACATGTGCTTAATTAATCACGTGTACACTATCTTTTCAAACCATGCATCATCTTGTACATCATTCAATTCAATTCATCATTTGCACAAACCGTTATTATTCGTTATATCATTACATCGTTACTAACGCGTTTGTTATTTCTTTTGTCAATTTAATTTTTGTTCGTTTATTGTACTAAATGAACCCGTATGCTAAAATTCCACTTTGACGTAGAATTAATTGCATTAAACTGACATAGAAACCCGTTTCAATTCCATTCACATGTTTAGGGAAAATAATCTTTGCATATCATTTTCCCGTTTTACTAACGCGCGTATTGGAAAGTCATTCGAATTCTTAGTAGAGGCCGCTAATGTGCGTGCGGGGTTGGGTGTCCTTTGTGGGCTTCCCAACACGTACCCTCACCCCTTACTCAGAACCTCGGTTTCCGGATGCCCGAAACCGTTGGCGCACGAGAGTCATTCAATACACGATATCCGATAATGTCGGTATCGGTATCAAATACAAAGGGACGAGCCCAATAAACTCTGACATCGGAAATGGGCCGTATTTTGTATACGGCCCACTACGACATAGAGTGGGCTCGAATGGTTCCGAATAACCACAAAATTCGGTGGCGACTCCACATAGACCTAAATTTATTCATTTTTTGGTTTATGATTCTTAAGTTACTATAATCACAAAGTTTAAACTAATGAAAATTCATAATGTGTGATAATGAAAATTGACAATGTATAATATATGTTTCAATATACGATCGAGTCCGTCTTATATTTTTCAATCTTTAAATCGTTTCCCTTTTCTATTTACATAATGATTCAGCGTAGACTAATCAACAATATGTTTTTAATAATGATTGATCATGTACTACATAACATTACAATATAATTATCAGTTACGGAGTACAAATTATGTAGTTTTGAAGATATAAATATATGTATCACATTTAAGATGTGTCTGGAAATTACGTTCATGTATATGTCCATCATCTTTTATATAGACTTACTGTTATTACGACTATTTTTATGACATATGAATATAAACTTACAAACTGTTATGACCAAATTTACTTTGTTTATGACGGGAATATGAAGTGTGTTTTTTAATTTGACTTATTAAGCGATAATATTGTTATCGTTCGGATTATTTATTCTTAATGTTTCACATTCAGGGCTCATTCCACTATATTGCATAACTCATAGTCTCATAGGTCTCATACCTTTATGTGTACACTAATATTGTACTCAAATATTGAAATAATAAACGTTTTGTCTTACTAATTTTGTTTTCCTACTCAATATTTTTGTTAATCGTGTATAACACTTTTTTCGTTAACATCTCTACCATACAACTCCCGTGATTTATCACGGGTTTCACACTAGTTATTTATTTATTTGTTTATTTATACACTCAATTTAGATTAACCATGCAATTGCATAGGATCTATACTAGGTTTCTATCAACGTAATACTACTAGTTTTAACCCCGTGCAAATTGCGTGGTGGTTCCTTCAAAAATTGTACAAATTCTCATGCGATACGATCTCATAATATAATTATTGTAAGATCAACTCAAATGAGACCCTCTAGAAAAATTGTGCTATTCACCTAAGTTGTGCTATAAAAACATAGCTAGAAATATTAATCACGAATTTTGAGTAAATGTGAATTGAAAAAAGAAAATGAGGTAATCACGTTAAAATATTTAATTTCGTGTTTAATTAGCTCATTACGTATTTTAATAGGTTGATTAGGTGTTAAATTAGGTAATTATGTGTTTTAACTTATTAGTTAAATATGTATTTTGTAAGTTTATTACGTGTTACATTATACTCCCTCCATTACAAAATATAAGTAGTTTTAGGCTATAGAAAATTTTACTTGTTTTACATTTTTCAATGTAATTAAACTCTTTTAATTGGTCAATAGAGATTTTTTCAATTTGCAAAGCAGTTTAATATCCACTTGAAACATTTTCTTAGTAAGTGTGCAAATATCTTAAACTATCTATATTTTGTAATTGATCGAGGGAGTAGTTAATTATCCGTTATTACCTCAATTACAACAATCGAGAAACACATATTTATTTGGGAGTTTTAACAAAACGATAATCTTATTGCTTTAGTGTTTCTTAGGCATCCTTTTGACACTGTACTGGTTGGGGACTCAGTTGCGAGCATTATCGTTGGAAATATACCTTGTCTTAGACGAAATAACCCTGGTCTGGATATGGTAGTTCGTGTTAAATTCATATACGCCTCATAATTTTGACCTTTTTTTTTTCCTGTAAACCACTTAAATTAACCTTTTTTAATGTATTTTTATTTGTTTTGTTTGGTACTCCATACATATAATTTTTACCAATTTTGGTAGAAATCAACTCTAACGGTGGAATTCGGTCACACAACTACTCAACGAAAATATGAATTTGTTCACCTTTAAGTAGACCGTGTATTATGTTATAATATGCTTTACACACTACTCCCTCCATTAATATCCAATAGACCAATAAGACATTTTCTCTTTTCCTCTTAGAGCAGAAAAAACTTAAGAAATATTAAAAGTACAATAGTTTATAACAAATTAACACTTAATTATCCAGCTAGTAGAATAAGGATAGTTTGTTAGTTGGTACAAAAAAATGTCTAAAAAGGAAAGACACCAATTGAATTTGAATGACCGAAAAAAGAATAAAGTTCTTTGGATATACACATAAAGACTATATAGTCGAACTTGCTACGTCTTTGAATTTAATGAAGCAAATATGTAGGAATTTTGGTCTCTTGGATAACAATCAGTGGCATTATCACAATCACACTAATTCTGGTGACAACATTGAAGACGATGTAAGTACGCTACATACATACATACAAATAGTTGTAGATTAATAATGCACTTAATGCTAGATTAGTTACCTTAATGTATAATAATGTACTCCATACATACATAGATACTAAGCTATGATGACTTAATCAAATGTAATTAAATAAACTCAAACCAAAAAAAATGTAACTAAATAACCTCTGAAGGAGTTATGTCCACTGTCCTATATGGATTATCCCGCTTAAATCTATGTATCTGATATGCCTTGCTAGAGGTCGATGTCGGATTGACATGTAAATGAGTTACGTATCTGTTAGTCTTAAGTGGGCCCATTGGGTCACACACAATGTGTACAAGATATTATTAATATTTATCGATATATTAAATATATCGGGTCAGTAGTAATACAGACCCAGCTGCGTTGTCAGGTTATGGTAATTAGAGTTATACTAATAATCTAATTATGGTAATTACAGTTATAGAAATAACCTAATTCTACCTTCTCATCTCCTATATAAAGAGGTTCATATGATGAACCAATATAGGAAAAAGTGTATTGACTCATAATATATTTGTCTTATAAAGAGTAATAAGAGAGATATAGAGAGAAGTTGTGAGAAGGTCTCACGTACCTTTGTACTAGCATATACGTCGCAGTTCCGTACCCATGTGGATACCAAAGGAGGCATCACGTTTGGGGTGCTTTATTCTGTCCGTGAGAATTATTATTTATTCTGTCCGTGGAGATTATTTATTCTGTCCGTGGAGATTATATATATTTCTGGGTTTATTATACTTCTTATTAATACGCTGTTCCGCTGCAAATAAGGTATAATTGTTATCCCTCTACTTTTGTCTTTTCGGTTAATACTCGTAACAAGTCCTTGGGTTTAAGGGTTGTAACCCTACAGTGGTATCAGAGCCTCTGTTACGTAGTATTAATCAGATTCACGTGAATCTATGTCTCATAATTGGTTATGAGGGATTTCACCCGCGTATTAATTTGATTGTTTTGGTGCGAGAATTGTTCTCATTGTTTCCTTAATTCCTTGAGATAAATATATTAACATTTGATTGTTAATGTTGCCGCATTATTATTAATGCTAATAATCTCAATATTGCCGCGTTATTATTATTTTGATGTTTTGATTGATTGCATGTAAGGTGTTCTTGCTTTGCATTGTCCTGCGTTGGATCACTTGCATGCACATTCCACATCAATGTTTTGTTAATCTTAAAAAAATACAAAGAGTTTGTATAGTTTGATTTTTGGCAAACGTGTATTGCGGCTAATTTATTGTAATATCGATTAAGTTTAGGGTTTGTTTTAATTTGTGAATTTAATTGTTAAATTCTAAAATTGACTCGTAAAATTAATTTAAGATCTAATAACGATTATGTTTTAATTTAATTTACCCTAAATTGACCCAG
The DNA here is from genome assembly GCA_958450325.1 of Agrostemma githago. Taxonomy (NCBI): domain Eukaryota; kingdom Viridiplantae; phylum Streptophyta; class Magnoliopsida; order Caryophyllales; family Caryophyllaceae; genus Agrostemma; species Agrostemma githago. The sequence goes on from OY288254.1 coordinate 52,629,823, forward strand.
GCCACTATATATAATCTCAAATTCTTTGTTGACGATGAGACAAATTAGATTAGTCAAGATTCGATTGAAATTGGGAACATTAAATTATTGGAATTTATTATTGTTGACGATGAGTCCTAATAAGATTAGGACAAGACCCGTTTTAAGTATGGTGGTGATGGAACGAAACGAAGCCAGCCCGGTTGGCACGAGTTTGACTCGGTGGGCACGGGTATGTACCGGTCGGAACGGGATGGCCCGGGCGACAAATGTTTGACCAAGACGACACAATATTTACTCGGATGATATGGTGTCGGGTCGAGCGACGCATTTTAGAAAAGTCGTTTTCTCGCATTTGTGTGTTGATTATGAATCAAAATGGATTATACTTTCATTTTTCCGAATTAATGAAAAATTAGTTTTCTAAATCGGTTAAATAATATTATGCATTTTAATTATCATGTTATCATAAAAGGGTCGGGGAAAGAGTTTCTCGAGTCCTATTTGATTTTGATGAAACATTCATCTATATGACAATTATAAGTTGCATATCGGTTGTGAATCGAGTTTTATATATCCTTTCAATTTTTCCGAGTGCAAAATTGTTCCTCGTAGTTGGAAAAATGAAAGATATTGGTGAAATTGTTCAAAAATAGCAATTATGAATTGTAATATGATTATGAATCAAAATATGGGATCTCTTAACTTGTTTTATGCGCAAATCACTAATAACAATTAAATAACTATGTCATATGATGCATAAATTTTATTGTTTAGACTTGTGACTTGTGTGCTTAGGTTGCCTTGTGAGTTGACCTAGCAACATGTTTAGGACCCATAATACATTAAATCCCTCGCACAAATATTAAGTATTGCCTTTCCAGAATTGACCACTGCAACAATTTCATACCATTGGTTGAAGTGACTGCCTAAGCGGTGCTTTGCCGATGTGTGTGGACTGAGTAGGTGGGTAACGGTTACCCACAGGTTTAGTCTGGTTTGCTTAACATTGCTATCAAGTCGGACTTGGGCTTTGAGGCAAATAGTTGGTGTCATATGATGACTAATTCCGACGAACCAAGAATTACATATTGATGTAATTGACAATGTTGTTGTCTACCTTTACTTTTGGAGCTTGAGCAGTGAGCCCAAGTTCACTTGAGCGACAAAAGGTTTAGGATCTTGGAATATTATGCGAACATGAGGGTAGTTTTCATAATTTTATCTTAAAATTGTTTAAGATTATTAATATTAATTATCGTTTTGCTCTGCATATAATTGTAGTTGTAATTTAGTCCTTTTATCACATTTATTAAATATAAGTTTGAATTGTTCAACGTTATCGATTGGTATGTTGAGAATTGTTTTCAAAATTAGAGATATGGATTTTGTCCTTGTGAAGGATAATTTCGACAAATTATAACCAGTGCTAATGTACAGTATGGACTGTATAATTAGAGTCATGGAGATGACTATGAGTACCAAAATCAATTGTTTCAATAAAGGGAATCGTTCCCATTAAGTGAGAAAATGTTAAAGATGATCCAATTAATCCATGTCATATGATGAATGATTATATTGATAATCAGGAAATTTTGGATGCTTCTTTCTAAAGAATTAGGAATTGAAATCATTTCAATTAGTCCTAAGTTTAGGTCAATTTATTAAGAATAAACAAGTGACTTAATAAGGTTTCTTACCTTTAGCATGAGATGTTAAAAGACGGTTGAACATTGTATCAAGAAGGCAAATAATACTAACGTTCTATGAGTTCACTAAGAAAATTGTCTGAGATAATGATTAATGAATCTAAGACGTTGGTTAAAGTAAGAGAAGGATAATTGTTGTTATACCCAAGCTTGTTCCCAAGTTTAGATTAGGTACGAAATTATTTATCATTAATGTAATGACAAATATATGGCGTTGGTAGATAGCTTTCTAGAAGTGTCTAGAAAATCTGCAAATCAATTGAAGTATGACTTCAGGTGTACATGTTACTGGAGTAATTGTTACTTGCATTCTACTGTTTTGGTATAAGATGCCAAATGCAACTATTACATTATGGATATGATGGTTCAAAGAGGTGGAATAATGGTATATAAGTGAGGTGTTTTATGATGAAATGAACAAATGTTGTTGTTTCATATATAAAAAGGAAAATCACTTAATTTTACCATAAAGCTGAATACTGGAATTGAATAATAGTTATTCTTGTACTAGTCATAAGCAAGAATATTGATTCTGTTTCATGTATGGGCATGAAAAGTTTTAATAAAAGTAGAACAATTGTTGCTCTATGCCTTGCAAGAATATGAGGTACTGTAGACACCCACATTTTGACCGCCAGGTGTCTATAGCAGTTTCCGAAAAACACCCGATGATGATTGGACGTAAACATGACTTAATACGCTCGATTTTCGGACTCAGAATCAATTGTAGTTGGCACGAGCTTTTAGCGGAGTAAAAATCTCACCAAACAGAGCTCAAATTTAGGCCCAGTGGGTCGTTTCCAGTCAAATGAGACTAATTTGGGTCAAAACCGAGACCAAGGGAAAAACCATCTTTTAGCGACCGGGTCAAACCCCGGTCAAAGGCATTTCCGAGCCATAAAAATCTGTCACGCACCTCGAAAATCCAACTTGAAGTCAAATGCCTACAAAAAATCAATAATGAAGAAGAGTTAAGCAACTAAAACTCTCCCAAAAGGACAAAAGTCGATCTCTAAGGAGGTCTCCCACCCGGCTAGACCCACTCGATCGAGTGGACCAGCTCACTTGATCGAGTGGACTAATAAAATCAGCCAAAACGGGTGTTTTCTTCCCTTACAAGCAAGTCTCTCCTATCCACAAACGGAATCCTATTCCATCCACACCGCTTGTTTCTTCCTTCCGAAGCAAGCCCTTTTCTATCTAAAACAGGAGTTTCTTCCCATCCAAGGCAGGAAACCTCTCCTATAAATATACCCTCCTACACATTCAATTCATACATCAATTATACACAACATTCAAGTCACATCAACAATTCATTCATACATCCAACACATCCATAACATCCTGACATCCAAATACTAACCCGAAATTCTAGGCAATTTTAGGCAAACCATACACAAATACCAACCCGAAATTCTAGGCAATTTTAGGCAAACCATATACAAACCCGAAAGCAAAACTCGCCAAATCCCATCCCTAACCATACACAGCATAACTCACCTATATACATCTTAACGCTCCCGCGCCTAGGCCGCTATTACGAGTCCGTTTTCGAGATAATCAAGCAGGTAGGTTGAGGGTGTTACAAATCCCGACTTCTCCCTTTTCTTCTCTTTCTCTCGTCCGTCCGTCTTTTTATACGGGTCGTCGTCGCGTCTTTTTATTTTATTTATTTTCTCGTTCCTAATATCGATATTATCGTACTATTTTCAATAAAGCGTCGTCCCTAAGGATTCGATATCGACTCTATAGTCGAATATCGGATCTAAAGGAATCAATCAACAGACTATTTTTTTAAACATAATCTCGTTGATGCCGAAATAATCGTCACATAGTCCTAAAAAGACTAATAGGACATTACAACGCGGAGGGATTTATTTTGGTTCAAAACAATTTCTAAAAACATCTTTTTTTTCTAACAATCGCTCTAAGTATTGGATCTCGATTTCGTAGTCGAATATCAAATATTTACGAGTTTTGAAAATTTTAAGTCGGGTATAAATTGTGCCATATTTCTACACGACTTAGCGAAATTATCGGTTTTCAAAAATTAAAAGCAATTTCGAAACTTGCAAGTCGAGTCACCACTCGAACAGGAGGCACTCGATCATGGCACTCGATCGAGTGACACTCCAAAAGTCAGACATAAGCTTTTTTCAAGGGATACTCGACCGAGTCCCTCCATGACTCGGCCGAGTAGCTCCAATTACGCCTAAATTAACGCGTCTTACACGCTACAAGTCTCGATAAATCTTTTTCAAGCGATTTCGGTCAATACGTGTCAAGTCTATCAAGTGAGTCTAGTCGTGTCGTGTTTATTTCTTCTAACCCGTTTGCTTCTTTTATCGCGATTGTTGTATTGTATCATTGGTTGCATTGTAATTCCGGGTGGTATGCCGCTCGTATATTGTAATCTGTTGTCGCACCTTTTCTTTTATTTCGTTGTTTATTTTATTGTACTAAATTGAACATCGCATGCTAAAACAACTTTGACGTTAATTTAGATGCATTTAAACGACGTAGTCAAACATAATTCACATGTTTAGTCAAAACGCCTTGTTTGCATATCATTCAACCGTCAAACTAACACGCGTACACGAACAACAAACGATATCTTAGTAAAGGCCGCTAAGTGCGGGCAGGGTTGGGTGTTCTTTGTGAGCTTCCCAACACGTACTCTCACCCCTTACTCAGAACCGTGGTTTCCGGATATCCGAAACCGTTGGCATACGAGAGTCATTCAATACACGGTATCCGATAATGTCGGTATCGGTATCGCAATGTAAAGGGACGAACCCAATAAACTCTGAAATCGGAATGGGCCGTACTTTGTGCGCGGCCCACTACGACATAGAGTGGGTTCGAACGGGCCCGAACTCCCACAAAGTTTGTTGGCGACTCCACTTCGATTTAAATTTCAATTCGACCCATCTCATATGGAGATTCATTCGCCGCCCCAAACCCGTGCGTGGCCACGTCGGGGTGGACCTATGTCATGTCCACAATTTGGCGACTCCGCTGGGGATACTTGATGTACCACTTGTCATCGGGATTCTCAGGGTGAGACTCGAAAAGAAATCGTTCGATTACTAATGCACGCGTTTTAGTTCGATGGTTCATGCATAACCCAATTTTTATCCGGGCCGGTTACTTGTGACCGACGTCCCACTATACCGCGGTGCATTCCTAAATGGGTGCACTAAAGACTCCGATGGCGGAACTCGCATGGGTTTTACGGCATGTTCTAAGTCCAATTCGGCTTAGGAAGTCCGTCCTGATTTGCGAGAAAGTTGTCGTTGTTGGTATAGACCCTATTTCGACCGACCGAGACTTAGATTAAGAGCATACATGGTGTCGTAATACTACTTCCGTGACTACATGCTACTTGATTTACATGTCATCTTTTTCAAAAACCGTTATTTCAAAAATGCATCTTTTCACAATCATCCAATTTTCAAAACCCGAAATACCCTCCGTTTCGGGACCCGTCTTTTCAAAAATATTCAATCGGAATGCTGCCGAAATTTAGACTTAAGATTTGACTCAAAACAAGCTTATTTTCTAGCTGGCATGCTATCCATTTCAATATTCAAATTTCCGATCCCTTTCGAATTTCGAATTTTCATTATTTAATTTTGATTTTTCAAATTCTCAAGATTCCCTTTCGATTTTCAAATCTTTGGGATCTCATCTTCAATTTTCAAATTTTCGGAAATTCTTTTTTCGATTTTCAAATTTTCAAAATTCCAAATATTCAACTTTTCAAAAACCCGGTCCTATTGGCCCACTGCCAATTTCAGGCCCATCTTCCCAATTTTCAAAATTCAATCATTTTTTCAAAACCCTTCTTGTCCTTGGACCTACCGTAATTCGTGTGTCGGGTCTTTTCATAGGTCGTCGAAGGTCTTTAGCGTCGAAACTCCGTCGATCTTACATCACGGGTTTCTTCCCCATCCTAGTCCGCCTTTTTCTAAAGACATAACCAACCAACACGAGTCATACACTCCTAAATGGAAGGTTCGTCTAAACACTCGAGTCCTAACTAGAAAGTCCCACACGATCTTTCTTTCTAGCAAGACGGTCCCCACGACCTTTCCTAAGGGAATTCCGCCCGTCTTTCAATCCGTTAGTCGAGTCATCCCAATTCGCAAATTCTTTAGCTTAAGGGTCTACCCTAATCATAGGGTCTTTCCTTATTCAAGTCAAGTCGAGGGTCTCTAGTGTCAAAACTTTGCCGATCTTACATCGCAAATTTCTTCCCTTCCCTTGTCTGCCTTTCCTCGAGGCCGAGTCAACCTTTTACTGAGCATAGCCCTATAACAAAAGGTTCTTGATCCTTACGTCTAAAGGGTCACTCGTCCGACACTTGAGTCTTAACAACCTCAATCCCACTTGGGGGCTACCCTTCAACAGAGCGATCAATCACGGTTGCTCTAAGGGTCATGTCTTACATGTGTTGTCTCACGTATCCTACTTTTGAGTCACTTAGATGTCACACCATCTGAGTCCTACCAGAGTCTTTAATCTCACTCGGGGTTGTCCTCCACCCGAGCAGTCAACCACGGTTACCCTAGAGAGTACCATACGTCCATCCTGCACCGGCGTCCTTATGATGCCTTCTTCGAGTCGAACCTATGCTACAAACACTCGAGTCACCTAGGGTTAGGTCACCACGGTCGATTTGTCACCCCGAGTCGTGTCTAGTTCGAATCCCCCTCTTGCATTTGCGCAAAGTCGAGTTTAGGCGAGTCGTGGCACCAATCGTTTTCTCCAATCAAGGAGCTTACCAAAAAGAAACAACCAACCGAGCATCCGTAAGTCCAGATCTGATTCGAGTCTAAGTCTGAGTCCGAGTCTAGGATACCCTACATCCTCATTTCCAACTCAGAGTCAGAGTCATTTGTATTCTGTCATTTTCACAGTCCAATAAAATCAGCTTTTCTATTTCTCATATATACTTTCCTTATGTGTTTTCGAGAACTTGATGAACACCATCATACACTCTGAGCACTTGCACGTGGCTATTATTGTAACAACCCTATATTTTCGCGACCAAAATCGAATAATAAAATAGGAAAATTTAAAGTTGTTACTCCGCACTTAGCTTACAAAGCCAAATGCAAGGCAAAAGAATTATATAAGAATTAAAAAGAAATATAAATCTGATAAATAATTAAATGAAAACGTTGCAGCGGAAGACTTAAGTCTCACAAAATCCAAAACGGTTTAAAACAACTTCAACCCAAAATTCAACATTAATATAAATAGTTTGGAGGTAAGCGTTAAATAATAAAATCCTTCCTCGCTCAGCTTCCCGAACCAAATGCACCCATGCAGCATATTAATTGTACCTATCAACTGTACCCAAAACACAAATAGGTACAGGTTCCAGCGGGGGAACGACCCAAAACAAAAGGACGTCAGCAAAGCTGAGTAAAATATATTATATTGAAAACGTAAAACAATAATTATAATTTTTAGTAAACTGAAATCAGAGTTAAATATCACCATCTCGATACCAAACCAAAAATATTGTGAAAACAGTAGTCAAAACAAAAACCAACCAAAATGTAATGTCACCACCTGTGTGCCCAGGTCCTACTCTTTTTGCACGGTCTAGAGATACCACCTATGCTTAGCTAGACTTACTATAGTGCGCACTACTCACATTTGGGCAGTCAGTAGGATGAGGCTGCCAAAGGAGGAAGTCTAACTACCTAGCAAGTGGGGGCCGGAAAAACCCCACTTAACACAACTCGGGCCAGGAGTTCAATTTCGGGACGAAATCCCAGGGACGTCTCAAACGCACCTTAACCTCATAGACCAACAGAGCTCCCAGAGTCTGTTATAACCACCAAAAATTGTACCAAAATAATACCAATATGTGACTTATGTCACAAAGTTCCAATTATCCAAAATATCACAAGAGTATAAAAATTCATCGTTGACAAAATAATTATAAAACCGTTTCAAAATATAATTCAAACCGAACATGGTCTTTACTTAAAGGTGATAAGGTCAAAACATCATTACCTCTCAAGACGGTCTAATTCATCTAGTATTATTCCAAGAATTCCTTCCCCTTGAACTCACAAGCTACAAGTAATATAATTGATTTAAATAAGTTACTCCTCCAACTAATTAATATCAAGACGATACTAACTCATTATTGTATAAATTTGGTCTCAATTATCCCTCCGAAATTAATAAATCTAATATACTCCCTCCAAAATCATTCACTTTGTCCTGTCATCACCTCACACTTAGAATATTCCGATCCACAACTTAAATGTTCTAACAATCATAGTTCACCACACACAAATACACAATTATCACCCAACCTTACCTACCTTATAACCCAAGGTATACTTATATTCAAACGCCCACAACATATTTCTTACAATATATTATAACCTGACTCAACTCAAATATGCCAATTTAAATCGACCCAAATGCTAATTACTTACATAATTATTAATTATGTCGAGAAAACCAATTTTAACCAAAAGAAAACAAAAGAAAAGGATAGAAACTCAAAATATGTAGACCTACTCCATATTTGATCAACTAATTATAAAACAAAAGGACAATTGGTTTAAGAAACTTACAATTTAGATGAAGTATGATGTAAAACGTGTAGAGTGTAGGCAAGATAAGGACCGATTTATCAACGGTAGTCGATTGATCAAAACCGGAAAACAAAAGAGAGCAGGAGGGGATAATAGTGCGGCAGTATATTGAAGAAGGAAAAAGGATGAATGAATGAATGATGTATTGGGGTTAGTGGGGTACGTAGGGTATGTAGGATTTAATTTTGTTTTTTTTGTTTGTGTTTGACCCAATTACTAAACCCGATACGAGGTCGGTTTATAAATAACGTTCCACTTTTAAAAATAGTCAAAACCGATTCGTAATAAGATGACCCAAAATACTTTAAATTTTATAATGACATTGAAATTTTGTTTTTCCGACTTAAAACCCGATTTAAATAAAATAGAGAAATAACGTCTTATAATTGACTCAGAAAATAACGGGGTGTTACAATTATATGCACATCTATAATGTCTGCAGAAAACTGAGACCCATGTTTTTCCTTTACCTGTTCCATGTCTGACATAGAAAGCCACATAATTACCCTTAGTAGGAGCGGTATCGAATCCTATGACAAATCTAGGCAGTCTCCTAGTTTGGGTTCAAGACGGGAGGCAAGTCCATTTCCCACCATAAACATCCATCCAATAAGACTAACCAATCTCTACCATAGGTGTTAGTCTGACCGACAAAAAAAAAAGCTGGACAAAAAAAATCAAAAGTCCAAGGAAAAAGCAAAAGGCCAAAACAAAAGGGCTGACCATGATCAAAAAGAATTATCAACATCCCTCGACCAGAGTACGGTCAACCCAAATATAGAATCCCAAGACCGGGGCTAAGAGGTCAACCAAAAAATTCAAAAACCCATGGCCGTCGTCAACCGTCAACTCAAGTGAAACTCCCTTGTACGGTCAAATTCAAAAAAGTATCAAAAATGCCCATTCCATCAAATAGGGGAGAAACAATCAAGCTGGTCAGCTAGCACCCATTTAGCCTTCCCACATTACAACCCTCAAGACCTTCTCGAGACCTAGGCTAAGAGACAACCCGGAATTTTGAGGATTCAAGCTCCATAGGATACCCTTAACCATTAAGGCCAGACATGGAAATCAGATCCCGCACCATTATCAAACCTACCCCGATCAAAGTTCGAGTCATTTTTACTCGACTTCCTCATTTCCTACCACATTACAATACCTTACCCTCGAAGCCTTAACTCCACAAAATCGAGCTCCAGATTTCGAATCATCAAAGCCACTTATGACCTAGCTCCACATTTCCAAAACATCCAACCAATTATCAACCCCAAACACGAGAACTCAACTTGCGGTCGGCATAGAACATGCCCAAATAGTTCACATCACCTCTAGGGGCTATCCCGGAGAATGCTCACAGTCACAGGATCAACATCCAAACCATTCTAGCCCTTTGATCAAGACATCATTGGGAATGAACCTAGCCTACACCATCGCTATGGCTAGTTACACACAAAGCCCTAATAGACTAGGCACCATAATATATTTTCCAATCCACTGAACTACGGCTTGGTTTGATTTCACTACACGTGAATACATAGGCAGCCTTTCAACAGAGGCACAACCACCCACATTGACACTCATTCAAAAAGCACCATCATCCCGGTCACGACACTGTCATGTTCTCAGCAGCAAGCTTTGTCATCCTGGGGGCTTCTTTTAGGCAGAAAACCTCCATCCACTCACAAAATCCAGATAAATTTAAAAAAAATATAGCCTCCTTTCTATAGTGTGTCCTAGTACTTGGCTCAGTCGAAGACGAGAATCTGTCAGGACTCGAAGCAATACCACTCTGGAATTGTACCCTAAAATCAAAAATCCAGAAGAGCCCTAGACTACAACAGTCTCATTACAGACTACTGCAATCCCCCTATAGCATATCCTTCCTAATTCAATGTACGACCGTGTTGACACTCGCCTAGCCTACTGAATAGCGCAACTTAAGAGTCTTGTTAGGTGGCTCACCCCCCTACCGAGTCACGGTCCAACCCCTCGAGAGTCCAGTCGTGTCTGTCAACTCGTCCGGTCACGTCCAGAGTCGAGTCTGTCGATAGGTCTCTCTCTTCAAATTCCTGCTTTAAAATTTGCAAAACTTAGCCATTTGAGAAAATCCTTTTCGACAAGGTCAAATTTCAGTCTATTTAAACTGCAAATTTCTTTCCTACCCCTTTTAATTTTGAAAACCTATCTTCTAGCACGTGAGTTGCTTTCAGGACTTTGATTTCAAAATAAAGCAAAAAACACTTTCCCCAGCGCAAGTCAGTCTATAGATGCTAACTGCATTTCCTGTATGCTATCTTGCTATCTGATATATTTGTTATTTCTATATATCTAACATTTCAGGTACTAATTTGTACTTCCCAAAGGAACATCAAGTTTTTACTTCCCCAGCGTGAGTCGGTGTTTCGCCTAAGTGTTACATACAAATTCCTATGTGTCGGCATCATACAGGTACACCCAGACTCAAGGAGGAAGCCTCCTCGCAAAAACTCCCCAGCGGAAAGCCCAGGTGATATTTCTACTAAAGAATCGGGATGTGTCTGTGAACGGACGCACCCATGGCTTCCTATGCAAGCTCCCGCATAATTCTGAATTGGGATGTGTCTGTAAACGGGCATACCCATGGCTTCCTAGGCAAAGCTCCCGCGCAGCTTCAAGATGGGATGTGTCTACAAACGGGCACACCCATGGTTTCTTAGGCAAGTCCCCACTGAGCTATTAGCATCCACTCAGGTATGATTTCTATCTTATGGCTGGCGAGCCCTTTTACGAAAGTCTAATGGAATATAAACGACCCGACCGAAAGTCTGCCAGGTCTTAATCCTCGATTGGCATGGTAGCTACTCTGACTTTCACCTTGTCCAAGCCTTAGTCAGAGTGGGGGCTCTGTAGACACCCACATTTTGACCGCCAGGTGTCTATAGCAGTTTCCGAAAAATACCCGATGATGATCGGACGTAAACATGACTTAATACGCTCGATTTTCGGACTAGGAATCAATAGTAGTTGGCACGAGCTTTTAGCGGAGTAAAAATCTCACCAAACAGACCTCAAATTTAGGCCCAGTGGGTCGTTTCCATTCAAATGAGACTAATTTGGGTCAAAACCGAGACCAAGGGCAAAACCGTCTTTTAGCGACCGGGTCAAACCCCGGTCAAAGGCATTTCTGAGCCATAAAAATCTGTCACGCACCTCGAAAATCCAACTTGAAGTCAAATGCCTACAAAAAATCATCAATGAAGAAGAGTTAAGCAACTAAAACTCTCCCAAGAGGACAAAACTCGATCTCTAAGGAGGTCTCCCACCCGGCTAGACCCACTCGATCGAGTGGACCAGCTCACTCGATCGAGTGGACTCATAAAATCAGCCAAAACGGGTGTTTTCTTCCCTTACAAGCAAGTCTCTCCTATCCACAAACGGAATCTTATTTGTGGACATGACGTAGGTCCACCCCAACGCGGCCACGCGCGGGTTTGGGTAAGCGAATGCATCTCCATATGAGAACGGATCGAATTGAAATTTAAGTCGAAATAGAGTCGCCACCGAACTTTATGGGAGTTCGGACCCATTCGAACCCACTCTATGTCGTTGTGGACCGTACACAAAGTACGGCCCATTTCGATTTCAGAGTTTATTGGGCTCGTCCCTTTGCATTGCGATACCGATACCGTCACTACCGGTTATCATGTATTGAATGACTCTCGTGCGCCAACGGTTTCGGGCATCCGAAAACCGAGGTTCTGAGTAAGGGGTGAGGGTACATGTTGGGAAGCCCACTAAGGACACCCAACCCCGCCCGCACTTAGCGGCCTCTACTAAGACATCGTTTGACTTTCTAATATGCGCGTTAGTAATCCGGTAAAATGTTATGCAAACAACGTTTTACAAGATATAAAAATTGAATAGGTTGCTACGTCATTTTAATGCATCTTGATTCACGTCAAAGTGATTTAGCATGCGATGTTCATTTAAGGCAATAAATGGCAAACATCGAAATTAGAAAACTCGTAAATAAATTACAAATTACACGGGCGGAATACAACCCGGAATTCACAATACAACGAGCAATAAAATATAATAATCGAATTTAGGAAACGGTAAATATTAACTATAAACGGACCCGTAAATAGTAAATATAAGCTAGACCGTAAATTGAATAAATGGACGAACTTCGATTAAATACACATTATATTGTGCATTAAACGGAGGACGGAGACATTAATACGCGTTCGCGTATGGGACCGAAGCGTGATGCTAGCTCGATCCCGGGTCTCGATGCCTTGTCCCGACTTATCATACGGAAAGATTGGTGTCTAGACTAGTCATGCATCGGATACGACTAAGAAGTCGTCGACACAAGACTAGTTGTATAAGACGTTAGTCAAAGTCGTGAGAGTAATAAAATAGAATAAAATGTACTCCCTCTGATTTTTTATTATCTTCCCTATTTTTTTATTGGGCTGAAACACTCTTTCTTCCCTATTTCCATTTTGGGCCATCAACATGTGGTCTAGAATCACCCTTACATTTCTCTCTCTTCTTTCTTTTACTTTGAACCACACATTCCTACACCCTTATTTTCTTTCCCAAAATCAAAGGGGAAGATAATAAAAAAATCGGAGGGAGTATGGGTTTTGAATATTAGGCACGTGATTGACTTTACACGTGTCGACCGAAGTCGTAAAACATTTGACGAGGCTTACGGTGTTTAGAAGGCTCACGGTTTAGGCATGATACAAGACACTCGATCGAGTCATGAGGGAGACTCGATCGAGTGCCCCTCGTGGGGACCTTCTGCCTGTTATTTGAGATGTCACTCGATCGAGTGAGCCAAGGCACTCGATCGAGTGCCCTCTGTTCGAGATGCTACTCGATTCGGAAAAAGTGGTGATTCCGATTTATTAATTTTGAAATCGACATATAATTACACTATATATAAATAATGTCCAATTTATATTAGTTTAAATATCGATGGCTCATCATACTCGACATTCGGTAATAGAACCGACGTCTAGTATTTAGAGCGAATTTGCAAAATCGAGTTTGATCGGGCTAGAAAAAATATCGATTCCCTCCGCGTCATAATGTCGTAATCAATCCTTTCGGATAGTGTGACAATTAACGCGGCATCAACGGGTTTCGTCCTAATCCGATTTGTCGATGATTCTTTTAGAATAATATTTTGAATGAAATGGGGTCGGACATATTTAACGACGAATCTCCACGATCTATTACGCCCTTAAGTGTTTATGGCGGCGTACCTCGAAGGGCGCCACCTCCAATACAACTTGTAAAGAGATTAAATAGACTTTAGGCGGAATTCGTAATTAAACATATTCGACCCGAATTTTCGACTATCGTTGCAAACTTAAGTCCTAGGCATTTTAATATCGCAATTCGGCCTTAAGGGCTACGATCATTATTTTGCCTCAACGGACGTTGCTCGGATCGTTTTGAAAATAGTTTTGTTAAATAATTATACGCGGTATTATATAAGACGGAATATAAATAACGGTAATTAAATGTTAGATTGTTAGATTGGTTAGTATGCGAATAATGAAAATGTTAGATGTTAATTGACGTAAAATAAAATGTTAGTGTACAAAAAGATAAAATGTTAGTATACATAAAATTAAAAGTTAGTATGTTAGTATAATAATAATAATAATAATAATAATAATAATAATAATAGTAATAATAGTAATAATAATAACAACAACAACAACAACAACAACAACAACAACAACAACAACAACAACAACAATGAAACTATGGTTGAAGAATTGATGGATAATGGAGTTATTAGACATAGTGTGAGCATATATGCTTCACTAGTAGCGCTAGTAAAGAAAAAATATGGGACTTGAATAGGAGAATGTGTGTGGACTATGGGGAGCTTAACAAGCAAACAATCAAAGACAAGTTCCCTGCTATACCCCTTATTGAAGAGTTGTTAGATAAATTACATGGTTCCAGTTACTATACTAAGATTGATTTGAGGGATGGATTCCATCAATTGAGAATGCAACCTGAGAATATGTGTAAACTGCTTTCGGGACACACCATGGGCATTATGAGTACTTGGTGCTGCCCTTTGCGCTAACAAATGCCCCATCTACCTTTCAGATTCTAATGAACCAAGTGTTCAAGGATGCATTAAGAAAATTCATCTTCGTTTTATTTGATGACATTCTCATCTACAGTCCTAATTCGGAGGAGCATCTACATCATGTGAAGGAGATATTAGAGATCATGGAAAAACATCAATTATATGCCAAGCCTTCCAAATGCTATTTTGGAGATACCAACTTAGAATACTTGGGACACATCATATCCAGAGAGGGGGTCTCTACTAACCCTGCCAAAATTGAGGCAATTCAGAACTGGCCTACTCCTAGAACCCTCAAACAATTGAGAGGATTTCTAGGACTAACATGGTATTATAGGAGATTTATAGAAACTATAGGGTCATAAGCAAACCATTAACAAATCTCCCGAAGAAGGATGCCTTCTCATGAGGACAAGAAGATCAAGAAGCTTTTGATAGGCTTAAGACAACACTGACAAGAACCCATGTACTGGCATTGCCTAATTTTTCCCAACCCTCCATAGTGGAGACTGATGCATATGGGCATGGGATAGGAGAAATCTTAACGCAAGACCACCACCCTATTGTTTATATTAGCAAAGCACACACTCTCCCTCAAAAATCAAGCCATATCTATCTATGAAAAGGAATTGCTAGCTATTATCCATGCTATAACAAAATGGAGTCACTACTTAACAAAAAGACCCTTTGTGATCAAAACTGATCACCAGGGCCTGTAATTCCTGTTAGAACAAAGAATTACTATCTATTGGACCCAAAAAATACGCCTAAGCCAATATCCGAAAATAGTCCCTCAAAGTCAAGATTGACTAAAGGAACACGTGAGAAAGATACTATAGGTCAATCTTGGATTACAAGATACAAAGACCAACCCTGCAGCTACCCCAGAGGCAATAATGACAAAGATATTCCATAATGGCAATAAAGGAGGAGCATTAAAGAAAGACTTAATGACCAAATATCAAGCAAACCAAGGTAAATGGTTTACCAGCTTAGCAGCCCAACTTAGTCAAGGTAGCAGCCAAGCTTACCAGCTCAGTCGGCCCAGCAAGTCAGCAGTTCAACATACCAAAAGATACAAACAAGGTCAAAAGATAACGAGAGGAGTAATGAGAGATTCAAGACAATAAAAGCAATCAAGGCAATCAAAGCAGTCAATGTACAACGGACAAGACAATCAGTCCTATTAATTATGGAAAAAAAAAATTCATTTTTCGACAAATTATGAAATTAATCAGTGAATTGATACCGGAAATAAGTTCTTTTTTGTGGGTATCGGACGCAACCCGGTACCACTGAATAAGGCACTTGGATAGATCTACGGCTTCATCGAAACATTTTTGGACCATCAAACACGAACCCAATAATTCTTGGCCGATCATTTCGTATAAATGATCCTCGCTTGTTTTATTCATCGCCAACTGCAAGAAAACGAATACTCAATTCTGCATATTTTGGCGTAAAATGACGAGTTTGAGTGTCTAAGTGTCAGACAGGAGTACCTCCTTTTGTAATTGAACGGACCGTGATGTTTTCTCGAGAAGTTGAGTTCTTAATGCTCGAAGTTCATATTCCATGTCCATAACCTGCGAGGGTTGCTCGACACTGAAATTTCGTTCCAAGGATTTATTACTAAAAAATCGAGAAATATTGATGTCGAGATGGGTTAGATTTTTTACCTTGCTAGGTTGATGAAGCATCTTTATGCGTCGAGCCTCTTGAACTTCCTTTATTAAGTCTTCATAGTCCTGAAGAAATGATAAGCAGTTGAAGATTTGGGGTGGACTAACATGAAAAATGAAAAATTTGCGCGAAATAGCCAAATCCGAAGATTTAAGTATCCAAGTCATAAAAGATGTAAACCAGTAGAAAAAGGGTGAACACGAACCTGTTCTCCTGAAACTCTGGCCATTTGTTCATGTTCCTGTATGGCTTCTTCCACGCGTTGTACTGCTGCTCTCGCATTCTCTATCTCAGCACGAGCATTGGATCTTTCTTCCTCGACGAGCTTTTTTGCTTCCTCCGAAGCCTAATCAAGCGCAAGGAACGATATTTTTAGTAAAACCAAAAAAACAGTGAAAAAATGCATTACAGTAAGCATTGATTCACAGTTTTACAGTCTGCACGTAAGCGTACCTGTTTCAAAAAGTTGGCTAGCCGTTTCACTTCTTCCTTCTCGTGAAGCAACTCGCCTTCCCTTTTCGCTAACTGAACTGCTAAAGCTTCAACCTAAGTCGACACAAAAAAATGTCGAGCCAAATAAGTATACGGATGTTCATGCAGTTTTTACTGATACTGTAAAAAGAACATGCAGAGTAAAAAAAATCACAGAAACACGGGTGTACAGATGTTCATGCTGTTTTACTGATACTGTAAAAGAACATGCAGAGTAAAAAAAACACAGAAACAAGGGATAAATCGTCGAGCCAACTAAGTATATATAGAATGTTCATGCCGTTTTACTGATACTGTAAAAGAACACGAAGAGTAAAAAAAAGGGATAAAGCGTCGAGCCAACTAAGTATACAGATGTTCATGCTGTTTTTCCGATACTGTAAAAGAACGTGCAGAGTAAAAAAAACGGAGACAGGAAAATTATACTGTATGATTTTCATGTTGTTTTTACTGATACTGTAAAAGAACATGCAGAGTAAAAAACACAGAAACAAGGGATAAAACGTCGAGCCAACTAAGTATACGGATGTTCATGCTATTTTTCCGATACTGTAAAAGAACGTGCAGAGTAAAAAGAACGAATACAGGAAAATTATATTGTATGACGAAATACGGGTGTACCATAGAAACGGCTGTTTCGACATCATCCTTGTTTTTACCCGTCACACGACCCCTCAAGGCTTCCAAAGCGTCTCTAAGGTTCTTTAGAAGAACGTGTTTCTCTAACGAAGCCGCCTCCTTCAGTTTATCCTGCACACGAAGACCATCTTCTAATTGGAAGGCGGGCAATACAATAAAATAATAATAATAATAATAATTAAAAATAAAATAAATAAAAAAACAGTTCAAACGCAAAATTAGGTTCAAAGCGTTAATAATAGTAAGTTTTTAGGGCACCTCAACGGATAATTTGGCAGCAGCGGCAAGGCCTTTCTCGAATTTATGGGCAAGATCACGAACTGATAACCGTTTCTGTTGTTCCAACAACATTGCAGTCTCCTTGGCAACGATTTCCTTCATCGAAAACGTCTTCATATTGTCCTTCAACTCCAACACCTGGTTATCGCATCCTATCTTGTAATTAGGAAACCTACTCGACAGGAACATCACGTCTGCTGAAACAGCCGGGATGTTCTCCTTTTGCATTGTTGCAAAATCGAGCGTTAACCTCGTCATGATGATTGTCGACTCCCCTCACGTATCTGCACACGCAACACGACACTTTGGTACTCAATTTGGACCAAAAGATTGATTTTTTTTGCACAAAATGGTCGTGTTGGACACGACAGCTCCCAATTCAACCGACTAACATAATCTGCTCCAAATTCAATTCAACTTCTCATAAACATAAACCCCAATTCAAATTACAGAAACAATCTGCTCAAAATACAATCTAATTTTCCATAAACCTAAAACTTTAATCAAACCTCAATTCAAACTACAAGCGCAATCCGTTCAAAATCCAATTGAACTTCATCTAATCCCAGAAAGTTCAAAACTTTAATCGAAAATACTAAATCCGCAACGAAACACAGCATGAAACTCAATCTTTGATCATAAATTTTTAACTAAACGATTAGAAAAGTGGAAGTAAATCGTAATAATAATCAAGAATTAGCATGGAAGAAGAAGAAGAAAGGGAGACAGAGAAGATGGGAAATTTACTGGGTACGTTGGATGTCACAAAATCCCAGAATCAAAACAAAAAAACTGATCGATGCCCAGCACAGAAAAACCCAACAATCAGAAACCCTAAAAAAACAGCAAACAAATCAAATAATACCTGGATCATCCCAAACCCAAAAAAATCAAACTTTGCGATTCCCCGAAGGACGATCCGACCACCTGAGACGAAAGGGGAGTAAGCAAGATCAGCAAAAAAAAGAAACGAAAAAGGGGAGCAAAAAATAAGGACGATTAGAGAGACAAGCGAGGAAGGAGAGTAGAGAAAGAAGCAAGGAGGAAGAAATGGAGGGAGACAGCAGAGCACAACATTTATATGCTTTTTTTTTAGGGCTTACTGTTGCTAAAAAAATCGGGAATTAAGAAAAAACGAAGAACAGAATGAAATATGGTGGTGATTCGGACATTCTAACAATCGGTATTGTTTCTTGAACTTAAAAAAACGGGTAAGTTTATGAGTCAACTCGAAATTTGACATATGTATTTCCTAATTTAAAGATGCCATATCTTATTATAATCTCCTAAAATTAAGAAACAAATAAATTACCTAAAAATACTTTACGCTAAATCTACAAAGTTCTGCGTAGTCTTTTCTAATATAGGTAGACTAATTAATAAATATAATAAGAATAATAATGTCGAATGTGATTTAAAATTAAAAATACTTTTTTCCAGACATAGAATAGGTAAAAAAATAAAATAAAAAATACATCTAATATTATTTGTAAGCCAATAAAATATGGCAAAGTGTAGGTGGTAATTTGTAAAAATCAAAATACGGTAATTTGTAAAATACGAATAATAATAATTTGTAATTTTTCCTAATTTTAATGACACATCATTACTCGACGGATCGACCAGTTCAGGTTGAGTTTGATCCTAAATTAATATTCTCTCTGAGTTTCTATCATTAATGCGAATCCCTTTTTAGGCTGAGTTTGATTTTTTACCCACTTTTCATTTTAGGCTGTAAATATGAGTTTAACATTTACTCACTCATTTCTCTCTCTTCCTCCTTTTTTAAACCACTTATTTTTCCTTTCTTATTTTTACCCGAAAAGCAAATTGGTCAATCATGGGAACTCGGAAGGAGTATATCATTTCGGGTTCGAGCCAAACGGGTCGCGGGTCAAAATTTAAGGGTATTGTTTCTTGAACTTAAAAAAACGGGTAAGTTTACGAGTCAACTCGAAATTTGACATATGTATTTCCTAATTTAAAGATGCCATATCTTATTATAATCTCCTAAAATTAAGAAACAAATAACGTTAAATCTACAAAGTTCTGCGTAGTCTTTTCTAATATAGGTAGACTAATTAATAAATATAATAAGAATAATAATGTCGAATGTAATTTAAAATTAAAAATACTTTTTTTCCAAACATAGAATAGGTAAAAAATAAAATAAAAAATACATCTAATATTATTTGTAAGCCAATAAATTATTTGTATACACAAAATTTAATTAAAAGACCGTGCGTAGCCGCGTAAGCACGGGTTTTGCACTAGTTAATATGAAAAAGTGGTATCTATGCATATGAAAGTGGTAGCTAACTCACGTAAAAAATCACTTTTTATTACTCGTACAGTATAAATTACACGTTTTTACAATTGTTGCATAATATAACTGTTGTACACAATAGTTACTATTCTTTTTAGGGTTATTTAATAGCAATAATACTGACTATTGAACTTATTCCAATAATAATACTAATTACAGTTAATCCCAGAATAATACATCGAATTGGAGTATTCTAATGGTAATGGTACAATTGCATTTGTTAACCTTTCTGAAAAATAACCTGCTACTTCAATCTATTCAATCCACACTCACTTACCCTATTTCTTCATCTCCATTCTACTTAAATCCTTGTCTTCAATGGCAACTCTGCAAAATTTTTTAAAAAGTCTTGATTTCCATTACCCTCCTCTCCTCATTAAATCTAATAATGGACTCTCCATCAAGAGATAAATTTCATTAATTAAAAAAAACATACGGAGCATTATCCAATGTGAAAATCAATCAAACCATCGAAATTAATTATTGCCCCATCTCTGATTCTCTGTCTCCTTCAACTCCCAGGTACTCTCTTTTCGATTTTAAGCATTGCTAATTTGTTTTATTTTGTACAAATTTGGGGTTTTGGTTTCAATTAGGTTTTTTTTTTCTGGGTTCGTATTTATTCGATTACCGTTTCGATTATTATTTCTAGGTCCAATTCGGGACTTGATTCGCTTCTAATTTCCAATTTTAGCACAATTCACTTGGTCAATTAAATACTATTTTATCTTTCTGCAAACTTCGACAATTTGGAGTTTTGTTTTGATTAGGTTTATTTTCTGGGTTTATATTTATTCGATTAGTGTTTCGATTATGGTTTCTAGGTCCAATTTAGGAGTTTATGTTTATGTTTTAATAAACTGTCCACTAAGTTTTGTGAAATGGAGAGTGAAGTAAATGGTAATGATGATAGTAAGAATTAGATGAGACGCTTAAGGGGAGGTGGACCAGTCCACTGTACCATTATCATTAGAATACTTCAATTCAATGTATTATTTTGGGATTAACTGTAATTGATATTATTATTGAAATACGTCCAATAAGTATTATTGATATTAAATAACTCTCTTTTTATTAGTCCCTCCCATCCATTCAATTCTTTACACTTACTATAAATGGACAATTCAATCAATTCTTTACATTCCCTTTTTGGCAAAACACTTTACTTTATAATCCTTATATCCTTACTCTATTTACACAAAATGCCACTACTTTTTCCTTACTTTAAGTTTGGTGGACCCATAAAATCATTTGATTTAACAATAATACCCTTATTTTTATCATTTTTCTTGAAAGTTGTGAAACTCCCGTGTCAAGGATTGAATGAAAGGGAGAAAGTATTATATTACGTACGAGGAAGCCATTTGCCGTGTGAGTACGTGACATTTCTTACTTTCATTGAAAATTGGGTATAATGGAAAGCGTAATTATTTCTGGTACGAAATAGAGTGCAAAAATTAGGAAAAAGAAAATCCCCATTTCTTGTTCATCATCCTTTTCCTCAGGTAAGTCAGCATCCCTCCTCCTCTTCTTCCTCCTCCATAAAACCCTGAATCATAATCTTCCTCTAATTAATTAATAGGAGTACCATTCATTGACGCTCTAATGGTTTTTTCTCGAACCATTATTAATGGTTTATTCCATTGATAATCAATAACGTCGACGAAGAAAGGAATTAATACAGATACTTTAATTCAAGACCGACGACGATTCCTTCTGGAATATTCTTCCCTAGACGCCATCGTCGCCGTACCTCCATTTCTACGGAGCTTCCCTATCGCAGGTTTCTTCCTCATCATTATTATCAATATTATTATATTATTAGTTAATTATTTTGGGTTTGATTTTGTATTTTTTTTTTGATGATTTTTAGGGTTAGGTTCAGGACCTCAAGAATGGAAGGGGGAAGCTCGAATTCCGAGGGGAACAGGGAGCGGAATTCATCAGCTTCTTCTAGAAGATACCGAGTTCCACTATCGGCTTCCAATTTCATACGTTCTCCAATTTCTGCGCTTCTAGAATATTCGGGATTGTTACGGCCACGCTCGACTAATCATGAGTCCGAGCCATTGACAACTGCTTCATCATCACTGGCGACGCCACAGGTTGTGGAGTCAGCCGCGACATCCAATGGCGGTGAGGTTTCCATTAGGATCATTGGGTCGTCAGAGGGGGATTCGTCAAACTTAGATCAGAATTGTGGGGGTGAGAGTGCAGTGACGGGGGTGGGGCAGGATGAGGGGAGGGGTGAGAGGGGGACAGGGGTGGCGGTTGCTGCGAGAGACGGGCTTCCAAGTTCTAGTGGTGATACTGAGGCTGCTGATGGTAGCGGGTCAGGTAATCGGGATAGTGCATACCAGAGGTATGATATTCAGCAGGCTGCTAGGTGGATTGAGCAGGTTTTGCCTTTCTCATTGCTGTTGCTCATCGTCTTTATACGCCAGCATTTGCAGGGTACATCATTTCTTCTACTTTTCCTGGTACCTTGAAATTATTTTTTTGCAACAAGATTGTCTTGTTTTCTGTTAATGGTATAGTGAAGGTAGTATGTTTTATGGGATGGCTTGAACTATTGTGGGTTGATTGGATTTTGTTTAGGTTAGTACGGAGTAATATACTTTGGACACAACTTGTTCTGTTTATTTCAGTATATCATTTTCTTTGCAGTATTTATTGTTCTTTCTTAATTCTTGTACTTTCATTTGAGATACGGAGTATTAATTAGATGGTCCTTTGTCAGTGTGTGTTCGTTGCTGTTGAGTGTTGTCATACTTCAATAGTTGTTGATGTCTGTCTGAAGAGCATGAGTCATGACTTCTTGTAGGAGAATTCAAATGTTAATGTTTCTGTGATGGTTGAAATACTTTTTCCACAGTGAACATCTTGAAGTTAACCATGTGAACTCTTGGAACTTTGGTTCAGGATAAAACATGTAATTTGACCAAAGATCTTTAAATTAACTATGTGAACTCTTGGAACTTCGGTTGCTAAAACATGTGTCAACAAGTTTAATTTGGTTATACTTATTTTGTTTCTCTTGATCGTGGTTGTAGGACATGGTCCCCAATGGTAACACCTTGACTCCTTGAGTGTGTGACTCTGCTATCTTATATTTTTTTTGTTACTTGTGGAAACACACAGGCTTCTTTGTCACAATTTGGATTGCTGTTTTCATGTTCAAGTCAAATGACATCCTCCGTAAACAAACTGCTTTGAAGGTGCTCGAGTCTTTCTTTGCTTGGATCATCACAGTAGCCACTAACAAGTTAATTTATGTGTCTTGTATTCTAGTATAATATTATGCCATTCAATGAATGCATTCTCATTTGATTGATGTTCTCTTTATGCAGGATGAGAGAAAAATACCTATTTTGACTGGAATTTGCATTTTGTTCACCCTTCATATTGTTGGTGTATACTGGTGGTACCGCAATGATGACCTTCTCTACCCATTGATTATGCTTCCTCCGAAAGATATACCTCCCTTCTGGCATGCTGTTTTTATCATCATGGTCAATGGTAGGGCTCTCTTTTTATTTGGTGGTTCTCTTAACATCTTCATATGAGCTAACTGTACTTGCATTGACTATAGTGGTTATATGGCAATATTATTAGCCATCATTGCATATGTTTTTTTTGGTGAAGCAACTTTTTTGTTTTGTTTTGCCATCACTTGTTGGGTAAACTAAGGTTGGGAACTATCTCCATCAAGGATACTATTGGTAGGATTATATCATAGACAGCCAGTAAAATAACTGGTTAGCCAGCTAAGCTGCTAAGGGGTGAATAGAAATTACATGTAGGTCCTTCGACGGCCTTGCTGCCTTCCTTACGTGTGGATAAGTGACCCTGTACCCTTTGTCAAGATGGAAGACAAGGATATTAAATTAATAAGACCTTAGTTGTTGTAGCTCCATGGCTTAGATCATGTTTCTTTTGTTCTTTGGTGTAACTTTCTTATTTCAGCTTCAAAGGGCATTTGATATGTTTAGGTACCGCTAGTCCAATGTTTTTATTTGTTTTTTTAAATGTGATTGACTGATGAGTAGACAAATCTCTACGTTATTGACCCATATGCTAACTACACTCCACGGCCTTTTCTTTTGCTTATTTATTTTTCATTTTTATCGCCTTCTCTTTCATTTATCATTTGATTTATGGTGCTTTTGATTATGGACATTGGCCACTAGCGTGCATACTTTTTTTTGTGACTTGGCATATATTTATGGCAGTAACATTTAACGATCCGTTATTAGCATCAGACACCAGGCCTAAAATTTTGATTTTGTTGATTTCATGTTTAATTTTTTCTGGATGATTGGGTCATATTGTTTATACTCTTTTCAATTTAAGTGCCTTCATTCTTATGAGTTCTCATCCTATGCCCTGTTATACGCATTAGGTTATTTAGGTGAACTTCAACAGTACTCCAATGCCTCAAGGGTTCCCATAAGGAGTTTTATTTATTCAACCTTATCCTCAGGGGCGGATCTTCATTGGGCTGGGCGGGGGTCCGGCCCCCCAGCCCAATTAAGAAGTTTGTATTAGATTCGGCCCAAGTAGTCTTTTAAAATAAAAATAAATTACTTAGATCTTATATCACTTGTTTAATGTGTCATAGTTGGTTAGGAACTTTAGTTACTATCATGAAGGCCTAGGTTCAATTCCCACTATGTTCATTTTTTGTGCCCATATGCAATGTTTTATTTATTATACACTCTAAATGAGTAGCCGTTTATTAATTTGGAAGTCTATTTCCCTTTAAAATACAATTTATCAGCATAAGGTCATAATTAGTACCCCGTACCATATAGTTCTCAAAACTCCATATATGAGTTTATCGGTTTTTTTCTTATAAAATTCCAATTTTATTCGTTTTTGAGAGTTTAAACAAGAGTGATTTAATACCAAGAGTTAGAAAATTTGAAAGTATGATAAAAATTTACGGGGTGATAATTTATGAAAAATTTATTCGACCCCCCGTATTTTTTTTTTCTCAAGATCGGCCACTGCTTATCCTTGTGCTGACAACATGACTAAGTTCATTTTCTTGTTATCATATGGCAAATGCATTTGTCTTCTTGAAGGTTTGATATGTATTGTTGTTGCCTGTTTTCAACTCCTGCTCATCTTTTTAAGATGCTGCTATGTGACATTCATGCTCCTTAAATAAGGATGTTTATTGACACTCAATGACTACAGTTAAACCTTTCGACTCTGGTTTTCTATCGTTCATGATGGAGGTGAATTAATTACTTGAAGTCCACATATAATGGCTATGACTATTGATAAAATATCTTTGTTCAGATCAGGTTGCGGGACAGTGTGCACACACCACAATGGTCCCATAATTCCTACCGCTCGGGGTTAGGTCCTCATCCATACATTTTTAGGAAATATAAAAGGACCCATTACCATCCTGTATAGGGTTTACTTGTTTTCGTGTCAAAATATTATATACAGCTTTTTGTTAATACTTTGGGAAGAGTTTTTGCAATAGGGTTTTCACCTCTAATAGGCCAGATACTGAATATTATTCAGCTTCTGAAATGTGATGGAACAAAGCAAATACCTAGTTAAACTCTCTGTTTTTTGCATCATGAAGTAGACAATTGTTTATTCATTTTATGATCCAAATTTTCATTATGAGCCATACAGAAAGAGCTGCTTTGTGTCTGAAACACGTAAGGACACTTAAATAGGATGTTCCTCCATACCATAGGTGGGAACTGTTGAGGCATTAGAGTGATGTTGTTCCCATATTTACTTATGAGAGGCATTAGGCTAATGAGAGGCATGTCATTTAATGTGTGTGGTCTGCGTGTAGTTTGATGTGTGAGAGGCTTTACTGTGGCTATGTCCTCCCTTCTGCTGCCTTATTGATGTATGTGTCCTGTGTTTGCGGTAAGACGTTAATGTTTGATTGAATTCCTTATGTGGCATAAATTTAACCTAGAGTCTGAGGTTAAGAGGGAATCAATGAAATGTGTGTCGGTGTTGAAGTCTGTAGATACGTGGCTTACCTTCTTTGTTGAAAATACTTATCTGTTGTACTTGATGGCACAAAAACATGCATGCTGTTTTGTTTTTATTATTCTTTCCCCTCTTCCGCTGATAATTCTTTCGTGTAGAATGGTAGAGTAATTTCGCTTGGCCACATCCTCTCTAACTCTTGCATTACTGGTCTTATCTAGATCATTGGCTTGCACAAAATAATTCTCAATTTCAATACTACCAGAAACTGGGATGATTGTTTTCCGTTGGTCCATCTTTTAAATTATCATGCCGATAGATGTGATATACTGATATCTCCCGTTTTTGTCTTTTAAATTTGTTGAATGTTTTTCTTCTACAAGATCTTACATTTGCTAATCACATATTTGTTTGCAGTTAAGACTCTGGTTAGAGGGTGACACATTGTTGATTATTAGCTTATGTAATTTGAGGGCATTGTTCTCAGATCATTTTATGAGGAACTTGTTCTTTCCATTCTCAGTGTTACGAGAAGTGGCTTTGTTACTATTGTGATCCTTCTGTAGCATTTAGTTGTCTTTTTTTTTTGTTTACTTTTATTCCGCCCCATATTCTATTCGGCTCCCTTTCCGTCGGTCATTTCAGATTATGCAATAGGTTAAAGCATTTGACCTTTTTATACTCCCTCATGCAATCCAATAGTAACATGAGGTTGGACATAAATTTTAAGAAAATGGAAAAGTATGGGTATATTTGGTAAATCACAAGGTCTTATGAAGGGCCCCTTATTAAAGTTGGTACAAAATAATGACATTGCGGTAAATAAAGGGAGAGTATGAGGATTAGTCGATGAAGTATTTTTTTTCAAATAGAGAATGAGTAGTTTGGATTGCATTGGCCATTTATGGTAAGTGTTAACATTGGATTGGATTGAAGAGAGTACTTTATAAGTCACTAGAGAGTATCCTTTAGTGCAATCATTTATCTTTAATTCTTTATTGTGTTTGGGAAGTTATATGCTTATGGTTATGTCTCAGATACATTGGTCCGCCAGGCAGCGATGGTAATCAAGTGCCTTCTACTTATGTATTACAAAAATAGCAGAGGAAGAAATTACCGTAGACAGGTATACTAGTTTAAGATTCTCATTTTTTAACTACCT
The DNA here is from genome assembly GCA_958450325.1 of Agrostemma githago. NCBI lineage: Eukaryota > Viridiplantae > Streptophyta > Magnoliopsida > Caryophyllales > Caryophyllaceae > Agrostemma > Agrostemma githago. Next base: position 52,656,800 of record OY288254.1, read on the forward strand.
GAAAGCTGTCTTATGTATTTTCTAACTCTGTCCCCTTCCTTTCAAGGGGCAAATGCTGACTCTGGTGGAGTATCTATTGCTGCTGTATCGGGCATTGCTGCCCACTCCAGTTTGGTACAGGTTCTTCCTGAACAAAGAGTATGGCAGCCTCTTTTCATCACTAATGACTGGATTATATTTGACTTTTAAGCTCACGTCGGTGGTTGAAAAGGTTTGTCTCTGGATTATGTATATACTACATTTCGAACAGTTTTATGCTCTCTTGAAATTTGAGTGTAACTCTGCTTCTGTTTCATACTATATCAGGTTCAGTCATTTTTCGCTTCTGTTAAGGCATTATCACGCAAGGAGGTCCATTATGGGGCCCATGCAACTTCAGAGCAGGTACTGGAATTCTGTGAAAACTATACCACACATCTAATTAATTATAGTTGCACGTTTGTAAAGCTGACAACTGCTAAGTGCATCAAAGCCCCACACTAATCTCTTTAAAGCATGCCTTCTTTTGAGATTCAGCGTTGATCCCCTCCTTTATATGTAGCCCCCTTTTCTTTGTGTACTCTCTTTCCCTTTCCACTTTTCTGCTTCCATTGTTCTCTTAGGGTCTTCTTTGCGTACTCTCTTTCCCTTTCCACTTTTCTGCTTCTATTGTTCCCTTAGGGCCTGTTTGGATGGGGGGATTTGGAGGGAAAGGGAAGGGAAGGATTCAATTTCCTTTGTTTGGATACTCCCTCCGTTCAAATCCAAAGGGTACGTTTACTTTTTCACACTTGCCGAGACACGTTCTACACTGTCAATATCTTTCGTTTTACGTTAACAAAAAATTATAAAAACTCGATATTCTTAATCTCCTCACAAAGACGAATCAAACAAGATCTCACATGACTATATTTTCTCTTATAGATTGTCAGGAATATTAATGATTCTCTTAAGTTGTGAATAGTGTCCAAACAAGAAGCGTACCCTTTGGATTTGAATGGAGAAGTACTATATAGAGGAGGGAAATAGAAGGGGAAGGAAATGGAAGGATTTGGTTTCCTCCTTTTACACCAAAATACAATCTTGACAAGATTTGGAAGAAAAAATATTATGATCTCCTTCACTAATCATAAAATTACAATTTACCCAAACTAAAACATCTTGTTTTGCTTATTCGTTGGAAAAATAATTTGCGGATCACGTGTGAGTCGGGTTAGGATAAAAATGGTTAAAAAAAATTACGATGCCTTTTTTTTTTACCACTTTAAGTCAAGAACATATTGGTTATATCTAATCTTATTCGATATCACCTATTATCTTTACGGGTCTTAAACCTAGAATAAACTACTCAGGTCAAAATTCTCACAAACGATGATAGAGTGACTGATGCAACTTAATAAATATGTAAATTATGAATATTAATAATTAAAAATTGAATAACATGATAGAACTAGCTGATGCAACTTATTAAATATGTAAATTGTGAATATCAATAATTAAAAATTGAATAACATAATTAAAAATAAATAAAAAATTGAATAACAACTAGCTGATGCAGCATTTCATTACTAAAGCTAATACCAAGACATTATAGGGGTAAAGTTGTCATTGTAGATTTTGCTTGTTCACTATCCCCTCCCTAATAATACAGGACTTATCATCCTTCTTTTCCCTCCCTTTTCTTTCCTTCCCTTTGCTTCCTATTCTTGTTATCCAAACAACCTTCCCCCATTCTCCCTTCCCTCCCCTTCCCTCCCTTCCTTTCCCTCCTCCCCCCGCCCTTCTCTCCCTTCCTTTCCCTCCTTCCCCCTCCTTTTCCCTCTTATTTTGTTATCCAAACAGAGCTTTGTTGTTTGTGTCGTTTTTCATTCTCCTATATCTTCATAACACTTGCTTGATCAAAGTTTCCCCTGCCGTTTTTTTGGTAAATGTAGGCATCAATATAGTTAGTTGCTTTGATTATATTTTCAGGCACATTAATATTATTGCTATACAATTTTGAGTAATGGATGAGTGTGCTTATATCTTAATGCTGTCTTTAGTTCTACCTCTGTCTCTTCTTTTCTCTACTTTCAACCCCAGAGGCCAGAGTCAGACCCCTCAAAATAACAGGGTATGGAAAAGATGCACCTGCAAGGAACAGAGTGGTGAAAGAGCTGTTTTCTTTGGAATGTGGCCATGCAATAATTCTTTACTTGGTTGTGTGCAGGTTACTGCAGCAGGAGATATGTGTGCTATTTGTCAGGAGAAGATGCATGCTCCAATTTTGCTTCGTTGCAAGCACATTTTTTGCGAAGACTGCGTCTCAGAGTGGTAAGTGGTTGTTAGTTATAATTGTGGATTTGCTTTGGAATGTTTTCATGTTCGTGGGTTTCTATTGTTAGACTTGCAGAAAGATTATGGCTCGTTTGAAGATGACTTCATTATGTTTGTAATGTTTGTCTATATATAAACTCCTTGTACCGTCATAGGCGAGAGCCTTCGCATGTTTGAGGTTGAAAAAGGATAATAGACATAGTAGGCCAGATAGCAGCAATTTTGCTGGTTTTGTTCTATTTATCATTTTTGGCACTTGCCTACGTCAAATTCAACTGTTCCACCTTGAACTTAAATTGGTATACACCTGGTTTTAGTGCTCGTCTCTCCTGTGTTAATTAAGCCGAAAGGGCAACTCCAATGCCTGTAGGTGATAGGCTTAGTTACTCAGACACTCCGACACGGACACGTGTCAGACACGTGTCGGAGTGTCGGACACGTAACTTCAAAAAAATTAAAATACGTGGACACGGTCTATGCGACGTTTTGACGAACAAAGTGGACATGACACGTCACACTTTACAAAAGTTATGAACGTTTGGAACTATATATTTTACAAACTGAACAAATTCACAAAAAGGAGATAAAATTCACGTGAAGATTAGGGCCTCTATGGCTAACATGTTGGATGTGTTTGTCGTGTCCAAATCTGGTGTGTCGGACACGTGTCACGTGTCGTGTCTACCGCGTGTCGTGTCGGACACGAGACACGCCTGGTTTTAGGCGTGTCTAAGTAACACAGGTGATAGGTGATAGGCGATAGCTCATGAGTGTCATCACTTAGCAAATGACTTCAGCTGAACAAACGTCTACATTGGTGTATACGGAGCAGTATTTATGTTGATGTTGAAATAATCAATTCATAAGTGTATTGTATCTTGATGTGCATAGTGTATTTAAGCTATCTATAATATGGGAAAGGTAAATTGAGTTTAGGTTGACTCGAAAACTTGTATCGCACTGTCTTGCATGACTATTTAAAGTCATACCATAAAAATTAGGGGTTGGTCCGTATAAGACTTGATGATAACATAATGAGGATTAAGGAATGTACAAGGACTTGGGTTGGTCGCTTGGTCTCACACACCGGAGGTGTCTTAAACAAGTCTCGTTTTTTTTTTTTTTTTCATTTTACTAAACTAACCATTGTTGCAGGTTTGAGAGGGAAAGAACGTGCCCTCTGTGCCGGGCTTTGGTGAAGCCTGCAGATTTAAAATCATTTGGTGACGGATCTACTAGTCTGTTTTTTCAATTATTCTAGGTGGAATTGGCATTTGATGCAGATGTTTGCGTTGCTAATTGTTGTTAACTGCTGGAATTAAACAAATGCCTAACCGACAACACCTGTGTCCATATGTTTGTATTATTCTAAAACCTGCACTTGTATCTAAGATCTAGTTAGTAGCTATTCAGTAGTGATTTCATACGGTCAAACTTTGTATACAACTGTACAATATGCGGTAAAGGAAATTTTCTGGAAGAGAAATTTGTGCAACTCCACTATTCCACTTGTTGGTTCCATTTTATTCTTTTGTAACGTATTCATTATACAACTGTGCATTCTCCGGTGTGGTAGCGCGCCATCTTGATGCTTGTGTTGCGGGGTGATCTTCATGAACATATCCACTGATTTGCTCTACCTAGCTTGCATGTCACCTTTGCAGAGCTCTCTTTCCCCCACTCCTCTCCACCTTCAGGTGACCTTGTTTTGGTTGTCTTTGGGTGTTTAGTGGCTGTGTCCTATTCGGATCATGGATTGCATGACTTTTTGTGTGTTGTGGGTTTATTATTTGTCACCTTTGGAGTGTCCCTTCCCCTCACTCCTCTCCACCTTCAGGTGACATTGTCGGCTGTCTTTGGGCTTTTGGTGTGTTCTCTACTAGGATCATGATTTGCATGTGGCTTTTTTGTCTGTGGATTTATTTGTGCCTCAATTTTCTATTGGAGACGCGACTCTGATTTCATGAAGTGTTGCTTGGCGGTGATGTCTGGAGTGATTGATTGTTTTTGCAACGATGCTAGTGGCGTCTCTTGTTTGATGTCAATTCTTAGTTTCTTAGGAGCCGTTTGGTCCAAACAAATGGAATGGAATGGAATGGAATGGATTGAATTCTAATAGAGGGATGGAATTAGAACTCCATGCTTATTAATGGTTGTTTGGTTCGATCCTTTAATGGATTGTAATTGTCATTCATGGTGTTTATTCAAAAACATGGAGATTTAATTTTCAATTTTGTTTCTTTTTGGTATTTTGTTAAAAATTAAACCCATTGTTTATAATTAAAAATTGATTAGTACAAGATAATCACAAAAATAACCATCATTAAAGGTCCATAAAAAAATTCATCAAAAATTTTCATAGCAAACTTCAAAAATAAAAACGTTCTAGTTCAAAAAAAAATTTAAAAAATGTATACTTAAAATTATCTTCAAAAATAAAAACATTCTAGTTCAAAAAAAAATAAAAAATGTATACTTACAATTATGAGTGTATACTTCACAATTTTTATTTTTTATTTAACCTAAGGTTGTAATGTGTTCACGTAATGTGTGAACATAGATATGGAGTTAGAATCATGGGGGTGAGGAGAGAGATTGTGATTCCAAGGCGTTAAAGTGCATTTACAATCCCTTGGATTACAAATCCATCTCAAAAAGACTTAACCAAACATTGGAATGAAGTAAATCTATTCCAATCCACTCCTAAACACTTAACCAAACACCCCTTATTGTCCTCTTGGATTCTTGGTGTTGAGTGGAGTGTCCTTGTTAAAGTGATTTGGTTGGCTGTTGGGTGGTTTTTGTTGTGTTGGTGTTTGTAGAAATGATGGGCGATAGTGGCAGTCCTCTTTGAGTTGGTTTCATCCAAAGATGTTTTCTTCTGGATTAGTTGAGGGAGTTCTTGTCCTTGTTCTTTTGCTTGTTGGGTTTCTTGGTTTGATTGGTTTGTCAAGTGTAGAATTATTAATAATAACATTCAATAAAAAAAATCACGCTCTCTCTCTCTCTACAATTTCCTCCCCCTTCTCTCTTCACCAAAAAAACCCCAAATCTAAACCCTAATTGATCACTATCATAGCCACCACCATCACCCTTATCCTTCCTATCTCTTCATCCTTACCGGAGATGGGGCTATTTTAGTCCAATCTCCGGCCACTCAATCATTCTACACCTATGACCGACCATTTTTGCTTAGCTTCCACTGATTTCGTGTTTTTTTGGGTCCGTTCTCCGCCTTTGTTTTAGGTATGGTGTCGGTCTGAGTTGCATTGTGCTCGATCCCCTCCGGTCGTCGTCTTCCGATCGTCGCCTGCCCCATTTTCTCCTGGTCTTCGGTCGTTTGCCTCCCTCCCGCTGGTCGTGTCGGTCCTCGCCGGCCTCTTGTACGGGTCGTGTCGTTCCGAGCTCCCTTTCGTGGTGGTCTTGTCTTCAACTACTAGAGGTGATCCCCCCTCCCCTCGCCCCCCTCCCCCATCTCTAGTATGTTGTTGATTTGTCTGTTCTGTTTTTTTTTCTTGTTCGGTCTCGGGTTGTCTTGCATGGCAGAGCCATGGTGTTCCCCCCTCCCCTCGCCCCCCTCCCCCACCGTAGCCCTATGTAAGGCTGTCTGAGACTTGGTTTCTTTATGGGTTGTTTAGGGTTAGGGTTGTGTCTTCTGTTTGAGTCCGTTTTTGGTTGTAGTTTCCGACGATCGGTCTTGTCGTTCTCATCGGTTGGGTTTTGATTGGGCATTGTTTCTCTTTCCGTCTTTTTATGTTCTGTCTTTTCCTTGTCGTGTATGGTGGACGGCTTCCGATGCATGTGATCATTGTGGTTACTTCTTGGTGTGGTCTTCTTAGTTGTGGAGTAATTGGTGTTTGGTTGAACTGGAGATAGGTTCGATTTGGGTGTTGCATTGGTTGGTTGTGATGGTGAATTCCCCTCTTTGATAATGATGTCTCTTTATTTCCTGCTTCTATGTTTTTTATTCATAATAATCTCCGTTATTAGGAGTCTATGTTGTAGTTTAATTTTCCCTTTTAGAATAAGCTTGGCCTTCGGGTGCTATGGGTGTGTTGGTTATGCTTTTCTTGAGTCTTTTCCTAGAGTGGTGGTGCTCTTTAGGAAGGCTATTGGACGACGCAGACTCTGTTTCGTCGTTTGGATTTGCTCTTTGATTTGCTGGCCTTGTTCTAGGCGTGTTCGACTACCAGAATGTAGGAGTTTCTACTCCACTGATGACAAGTCCTCCAGACTTGTTTTCCTCGTTTCTCGTCTACGTCTTTATGGCGTAAGTGCATTTTGTGTGTGCCAGTTGTCCTATCAGCGATCGTATGGAGTTTACAACTTGGACGATGCTATGGTGGATGCTAAAGCTTCTGTCCTTTCTACTGATCTCCGTCAGCATGCTTTGGCCCTTGGACCTCGTAGCATTCTCGTTTTTAGGCGTTCTTTAAGTTTTTATGTTGTTCTTAATGTTTTATGTATCTCCCAATCCCTTAACAACAGAGGACACTTTTTAGTGTTGACTCTGAACTTGTTGCAGGGTGTTTTCTGTCTTTGCTGACAAAAAAAAAGTGTAGAATTATTTAAAAAATTCTATATGTACCCCCAACAAAAATAGGCAAACCCTAAAAATACTTCTCATCGGAAGGTTATCATGAGTCGAGCCGGTGCAGGCTTAGGCCGGGCCTTAACATTAAAAATGTCACCACATGAGCGAGCCAGGCCGAGCCCAAAGTACGGGTTGATTTTAAAGCCCATGCCTGGCCCTAGTGGGCTAGAACGGGCTTTTCGAGCTCAAATGAGCTTTTCGAGCTCAAATGAGCTTTTCGAGCTCAAATGAGCTTTTCGAGCTCAAATGAGCTTTTCGAGCCCTAAAACTTAGGGTTGTAAGAGATAAATGTCTTATTATCATCGTTTAATAGTTTAAATTTATGTGTTTTGTTTATAAATTTTATAGATTCTTAAAAAATAATGATAACGATAATATCGATATACATATATCATTTTAAAATTTAAATGTGATATAATGAATAACGTAACAAATTTAAAATGTTTAGTAAAGTATACATGAATAATATATACCCATATTGAGTATTACTTTAAGTAATTACGTATATATCACTGAGATATTAATCATAAATACGAGTGACTATATAAGAATTAATAAATAGAGTTATAATCTTATCATTAAGTTTAGAAGATAGTACAGAGTAATAAAATTATTTATTTTAGAATTGGCCAAGCCGACCCAAAATTTGGGCCAAATTCGTGGCCCAAACCCGGCCCAAAAATACTTCGGGTTTTTTAGGGTTGGCCCATGAGCTTTTTGGGTCATAATATAAGGGCCAAGACCTTAAAAAATGTGGGTCGGGCCGAGCCTGTGAACTTATGCCATACGATCACCTCTACTCTATTCACCTCTCACATTTGTGGGATGGGCAAGTTCTCTATTACTGCAGCCTTTGCCTTACCATCTTCGACTCTTGATTGGAAATAACATGACTTATAACAACCTATTTACCATGAAATAACATTTTTTTTTAAATTCAAGATGCTATTTTTTGTCAGTGGTAAAATAGAGTTTTACATCTATTAGTGTGCTTTAGCCGCTATCTTATGAGCACTCTTGTTTAAGGATCAGGCAACATAATTAAAAGAAAGACAATGAAAACAATCAGAGATATAAAGGATATCGTTGATAATCCGTGTTGATTCTTGTTTATGATCTCTTTGGTTGAGGATGACTCTAGGAATTGAAGGCCAGAGAGTCGGATGATAATAGTGTCTATATCCCTTATGAAGTGCCCAGCTCATCGCTATATATCGCAATTCCTTCGGCATGAGTTGGTGAGTATCCATTATCCGCTGATCTTTGAGAACCCAATTACCTCCGGTTGCCTTACAATCAAGAGGTATCCATGAAGATGTATGTGATAATAGGAGCATCTCGTGGTCGTGGTATCTCCAATGATCAAAATAGGTTTTCCTAGCTAGTTTCAAGTTAGGTCCATCACTATTGTTTGCAAAGGGGTTCTTACTGTAATTCATGGGTAGATCCTCTTCGTGCACATGCATGTTCCTTAATCATATTCGCAATAAATTCATTTGTCCAGTTGAGCCCTTTATACTTTTACCTTGTTTCTCAGCGTCCATAGGGCTTAGAGTGTGCTTGCTAATGAAGTAGGTAGTCACTCTTGTACAGTCAGTAACAAGAAATTGATCCAATTAATGCTCCACATTTTGACATTTATATGAGGATTTAACTTGCGGGGCCGTTAATCCCCGGCCAGATCTCCCCCTTGCCACAAGCTTGCTGCGATTGGACGAAATCTAGCTAAAGAGGTTTCCTAAACAAATGAAGATGACGGGGAGTAATTAACAGTAATAAACTAACAATAATTAAAATACAATAAATTGAAAGTAATAATACTAGAACAACAAATAAAGGAAGATGAATTGAAATTAATTACCGGACAATTAAGGAAAAAGCATTGATGTGAGTGAGTTATACCACGATAATTAGGCTCATATTGTGATACTTTTGGCGTCTTTTGGGCTCGTTTTGTCATAGTATTGATGTAGCCATTCTATTTTGGTCATTTGTCTGTTATCCTCGCATTTTACACCGTTTTCATATCTTTGACTCGGTTATTCAAGATTTGGGGATGTAATTATCCTTGAAGGATGTGTTGCAAGCAAAGACGTTGGCTCAAGATGATTTCCCGAAACATTTAAGCAAGGAAAACGACTCAAGACCAAGATGCAAGATCAAGTATAACATAAAAGTCAAAGGCACACATTTAGTAAAGGGATAAAAAGCTTGGAATCGTAGGAGATACCCAGACCTAGGCCGCAGGCTGCGGTTCACCGGTGCAGCATGCGTCCTCCGTCTCCACCGCAGCCTGCGGGCTTCAGGCACAACCTGCGGTGTCGAGTGCTGTAGTTAATTTCGTGTTTAAATTTCTTGATTGGACTAAGCCCATTTGTTTTGTTTTCTTAATTTGAGGCAAAGCTATAAATAGCTTAGGGTTTCAGATTTGTGGGGAGAACTTAAGGAGGTTCTTAAGCTTAGACTTGAGATTTCTTTTCCATCTTAATTTTTTTAATTAGTTTGCTAGTTTAATTTAGGAATAACATTAAAGGGGATTTAGGGATTGAAGATGTTGTCTATGAGATTCTTCCTTCTCTAAGTATGGAAAGACTATGCTAATTCCTTCATCTTGGTGTATTTTTCAATTTCAATTCCTCTAATCTTTTGTGAGAAATTCTTTCCAATTTCCAAATCTATCTATTTCATTATCTTGTTCTTTATTGTTTATGAATTGCTTATGATTTTGAGGTTTGGCCAACCTATCTTACTGTTTGTGATTCTATTAGATTGCTTGAGTTGGTGGTTTTAGCTAATTTTGAGCATATGAAGCAAACTTGACTAAACTTCAACTTGGGTTATAGAAGAGATTAATTAAGAAAAGTTGGATTTTTGATTGTCGACATGCATGTGATGGCTTTTTCAATGATTTGTCAATCCTAGCTTTACTACTCTGTTAGTTCTTAAGGTGTCTCCAATGGTAAGACTTACCAAAGTCTTAAGACTCTGCCACCTCAGCTTTCCACTCACTTTTAATATTTATTTATTCCTCAGACTCACCTCAGATTTTACCCATTATCAGTCAGACTCTGCTCAGACTCACCTTACCCTTTTTTGGTTAAAAAGTTAATTAATTTGGTTTAATTTATGATTAAACAATACTACAATTACTTATTTGGTACAAATTATTATTACTTTACTATTTAGTTTTATTAAAAACAAATTAACTTGTTTTATTTTATTTTTGTTTATTTTTGTGTGATATACAAAAAGACGGGAAGACGATCTTTTGGGTTTCGCTCATATTATTGATCCGGAAAATTTACGATATTTTAATTATGCTTTAGTATTAATTTACGATATTTTAATATTTGATTTAGGTTGACATGTGATATAAAATACTAAGTAAATAAGTAGCCTATCATTAAAAATTAAAATACTACGTATTAGATTACTAATTTAGAAATAAAAATAACTATCGTCTCTTCCGAAACAAGTCCAAATATGTTCCACCAAGTCGTGTTGGAGTTGATGATGTCTTGATCGGTTGCGAAGTCGTATATGATTTTCGAAGAACCTATCCCGATTAGCATAGTAATTTGGAAATATACCAGTTTGAAATTCAGTATTGATCGTGAATTATCGTTTCCGTCAAATTGGATATTGTTGACAAATTATTATTGAAAATAAAAAATTGTACAAATGAGAGTAATTTTTTTTTTGGTTCAACGAGAGCGCACTTAGTCGCATTACACAAATGAGAGTAATTTATCGGGTCGTATGTCGAGAAATGTTTGTCACAAGTCACGACCCCACAAAAGTCTTAAGTTGAGTCTTTAAAATTCAAGACTCAACTTCAGACTTTGGTACAATATTGGTAGACCCCACATGAGTCTTAAGACAAGACTCACCTCAAGACTACCAATAATCTTCTCAAGACTACCAAAAATCTTAAGACTTCCTCAAGATTATCAAAAATCTTAAGACTTTACTCAAGATTTTGCAACATTATTGGTAAGATTCACATGAGTCTTGAGACAAGACTCTCTCAAGACTCCCATGAGTCTTACCAATGAGGACACCCTTAATGCGCTCATGTTCTTATGCATATATTGATGGGTTTTAGTTGATGTTATTTGGACTTGAGTAGGGTAATTTGGGGATGTGTTATTCTCTATTTTACCATTATCTTGTAGTAATTGTTTTGGGTAGATATTAGTGGTGGAAATGTTTGATCATTAGTTTAGTGAGATTGATTTTGGGAAATTCATTAAAATTTCCTTCTTCATTGCTTATTCCTATCTTATTTATCATTGTTTAGTGTAGCTTTTACCAAAATCCTCCCATTTCTTGTGTTTTCATTCCTCTGTCTATGTTTTTGTGTAATCTCTTGTGTTTACTCTTTAATCTTGTGTTCTTACTCTATTCTTGTGTTTCGACCATTCTCTGCAGTTCGACCCTGTTACTTGTCACTTTACTACCTTAGTTTTGTGCATGTTTTGGGTATTACACATTGTATTTGATTGTTTAGATTTGTCTAAATGCGACATAGATAAGTCCTTTCATCAAGCATAAAACTTAACGAGAACTAAGAAAATCTCTAACTAAGTAAAACTACTAAGGTCTAAAACAGAATAATGAAAGTACTTAACGAGAACTAAGAAAATCTCTAACTAAGTAAAACTACTAAGGTCTAAAACAGAATAATGAAAGGTAGTCTAAATCTCGTCAAGTACAACACTTAATAAGATAGAAAATAGGCCCAAAAGAATTTTAGACGAAATAAGGATTTGCGGCCCTGAAACAGATCAACTCGATTGAGTCCAGAGCTAACTCGATCGAGTAATGCTGAAGATCACATTTTCATGCGGCCAAGTTCAAAAGACTGCAATTTATTCGTTACTTATTGGAATTAGGCGTACGACCTATGGTTGGAAAGTTAAGAGAAAAAGCTTTCTATTGTTTAAATGTGAACAATTCTTTTCTATAATTGATATAGACAGTAAAATGAAGGTTACTTATACATCTATGCACCTAGAGTCTACGGCCTTGGCATGGCACCAGGCTTACATTAAAGGGAAGGGGAGGTTAATTCAACCATAGAGTATGAAGAGTATAAGAGTGCTCTAGAGGCAAGGTCTGGTAACACCCGTGAAGATCTAATGTTTGAACTTCTGCAACTCAAACAAAATGGTTCTGTACAAGCACACCATGACCAGTTTGATATGTTACTAAGTATACCGAGTCTGCATCCTGAGTATGCACTGAGATGCTTCATCACTAGCTCAGATGAAAAGATAGCAATTATGGTCAAGATGCTTAAACCTAAGGATATACAAGCAACATATATATGGATTAGCCAAGTTACATGAAGCTGCAATAACAGTCAACAACAAGTTCAAACCCAGCCATTCCATCAACTTCTCAGGTACAAAAAATACCTCATCTTCACAAAAACCTCTCGTTCAAACTTTTAAAGATTTCATCACAAAAAAATTCACGCCATTACAGAATACCACCCACAAAATAAATTTTAACACACCTTATACACCTAGATTGAAACTTGCTAACCAAGAATATGAGGAGAGAAACGCTAAGGGACTTTGTTTCTCTTGTGATGAGAAGTTCACCCTTCAGCACAAGTGCAATAATATGAGGCAAATCTATGTACTTGAGGCAGAAGAGTCTGAAGAGGAGGAAGAAGGGACTGAAGAACAAGAGACAAAAGAAAAAGAGGATGAATGTACAAAAATCTGTACTTATGCCTTGGAGGACAACAACAAACAATGCCAAACAATGAGGATCTCTGTTGAGATTGAAAAAAAGGTGCTCAGTGTGTTGGTTGATAGTTGAAGTTCACACAACTTTGTTGACATAGGGGTTATTACCAAGTTGGGGGTACCCTTAACACCCATACCAGTGTTCAACATAGCTGAAGCTAAAAGGAAAAACTGTCTTGCTCACACAAGATTCAACAACTTAAGTGGAAAGTTAGAGATACTTAGCTGTGGTACTGTTTTAGGGGTTCAGTAGTTACCTACATTAGGCCCCATCACATGGGATTTCCTAAATTTAACCATGGAATTCACAAATGAAGGGAGGAAGGTCAAGGTCAAAGGGGCTAGTAAGGTTAAGCTGAGGAATTCTACCCTAAAGACCCCGGAAAAAACTGAGTGAAGGACCACAGTTAGCTTTAATACAACAGATAGACATTGAAGTTGAATTCTTTGCCATCCAGGTGGTTGTTGTGGATGTATCTTGGGAGCTTTAGCAAATCCTAGATCACTACCCCATGGTGTTCAAGGAACTAGAGGGATTGCCCCCATTCAGAGAAGCACATACATAACCACATGATCACCGTAAAGAATGATGCTCAACATGTCAATATAAGTCCACACAAGTATCTATTATCTAATGGTGCAAAAAGATGTTATTGCTAGGACTCGAGTGTGTAAACAGGCTTTCCTTGGTAGAGGTATGCCCTACGTAGGTGGGCCATGCCTTAGTTAAATAAGGTGGAATGGGATAGGGAGGAAACCCGTGATGTAAGATCAACGGAGTTTCGACGCTAAAGACCTTCAACGACTTATGAGAAGACCCGACACTGCTAAATACGGGAAGTCCTAAGAAGAGGAATGTTTTGAAAAGGATTTTTAGAAAAAATCCGGAAAAACGGTGGAAGGGCCCGATTTTTCGGAAATCGGAAAAAGTGCCATCAGGCCGCGATTTTTTGAAAATTCGAAAATATTTTCGAGTTTTGAAATGGGCAGAATACCAGCTAGAAATAGGATGTTTTGAGTAAAATCATAAGTCCTAAATTCGGTATACATCCCGGGTTTTGAAATTGGATAGTTGAAATTTGAGAAGATGGTCCTGAAATTGGACGTGGGCCAATAGGACTGGATTTTTGAAAAGTTTAATATTTGACACTTTGAAAATTTGAATATCGAAAAAAAGAATTTCCGACAATTTGAAAATTGAAGATGAGATCCCGAAGATTTGAAAATCGAAAACGGTATCTCAAAGATTTGAAAGTTGAAAATGGCATCACGAGGATTTGAAAATCAAAATTGAATTTTGAAAATTCGAAAATCGAATGGTGGATCGGAAATTCGAATTTTGAAATGGGCGGCATGCCGGCTAGAAAATAGGCTTGTTTTGAGTAAAATCATAAGTCTAAATTTCGGCAGCTTTTCGAGTTTTTGAAAATCAAATATTTTTGAAAAGATGCATTTTTTTTGAAATGGCGGTTTTTGAAAATAACACGGAAACCAAGTAGCACATAGTCACACAAGCATTATAACGACACCATGTATGCTTTACACTAAGTCTCGGTCGGTCTAAATGGGGTCTATACCAGTGCACATAGCCAAGACGAGAATCGGGATGCACTTCCTAAGTCGAGTTGAGCTTAGAACATGCCGCGAAACCCATACGAATCGACCATGAGCACCTTTAACGTATCCAAGTCGGAATACATCGTGGTATAGTGGGACGTCGGTCACCAGTACCGGCCCGGGAAAATATGGGGTTATGCATGAACCGTAAAACTAAAACACGTATTGTACTAGTCAAACGATTTCTATTCGAGTCTCACCCTGAGGATGCCGATGGTTAGTCACGCATCAGTTAATCCCCAGCGGAGTCGCCAAATTGTGGACATGACGTAGGTCCACCCCGACGCGGCCCCGCGCGGGTTTGGGTAGGCGAATGCATCTCCATATGAGAATGCATCGAATTGAAATTTAAGTCGAAATGGAGTCGCCACCGAACTTTGTGGGAGTTCGGACCCATTCGAGCCTACTCTATGTCGTTGTGGACCGTACACAAAGTACGGCCCATTTCGATCTCAGAGTTTATTGGGCTCGTCCCTTTGCATTGCGATACCGATACCGTCACTACCGGTTATCATGTATTGAATGACTCTCGTGCGCCAACGGTTTCGGGCATCCGGAAACCGAGGTTTTGAGTAAGGGGTGAGGGTACGTGTTGGGAAGCCCACTAAGGACACCCAACCCCGCCCGCAGTTAGCGGCCTCTACTAAGACATCGTTTGACTTTCTAATATGCGCGTTAGTAATCAGGTAAAATGTTATGCAAACAACGTTTTACAAGATATAAAAATTGAATAGATTGCTACGTCATTTTAATGCATCTTGATTCACGTCAAAGTGATTTAGCATGCGATGTTCATTTAAGGCAATAAATGGCAAACATCGAAAATAGAAAACTCGTAAATAAATTACATATTACACAGGCGGAATACAACCCGGAATTCACAATACAACGAGCAATAAAATAGAATAATCGAATTTAGGAAACGGTAAATATTAACTATAAACGGACCCGTAAATAGTAAATATAAGCTAGACCGTAAATTGAATAAATGGACGAACTTCGATTAAATACACATTATATTGTGCATTAAACGGAGGACGGAGACTTTAATACGCGTTCGCGTATGGGACCGAAGCGTGATGCTAGCTCGATCCCGGGTCTCGATGCCTTGTCCCGACTTATCATATGGAAAGATTGGTGTCTAGACTAGCATCCATCAGATACGACTAAGAAGTCGTCGACACAAGACTAGTCATATAAGACGTTAGTCAAAGTCGGGAGAGTAATAAAATAGAATAAAATGTATGGGTTTTGAATATGTAGGCACGTGATTGACTTTACACGTGTCGACCGAAGTCGTAAAACATTTGACGAGGCTTACGGTATTTAGAAGGCTCGCGGTTTAGGCATGATACAAGACACTCGATCGAGTCATGAGGGAGACTCGATCGAGTGCCCCTCGTGGGGACCTTCTGCCTGCTATTTGAGATGTCACTCGATCGAGTGAGCCAAGACACTTGATCGAGTGCCCTCTGTTCGAGATGCTACTCGATTCGGAAAAAGTGGTGATTCCGATTTATTAATTTTGAAATCGACATATAATTACACTATATATAAATAATGTCCAATTTATATTAGTGTAAATATCGATGGCTCGTCATACTCGACATTCGGTTATAGAACCGACATCTAGTATTTAGAGCGAATTTGCAAAATCGAGTTTGATCGGGCTAGAACAAATATCGATTCCCTCCGCGTCATAATGTCGTAATCAATCCTTTCGGATAGTGTGACAATTAACTCGGCGTCAACGGGTTTAGTCCTAATCCGATTTGTTGATGATTCTTTTAGAATAATATTCTGAATGAAATGGGGTCGGACATATTTAACGACGAATCTCCACGATCTATTACGCCCTTAAGTGTTTAGGGCGGCGCACCTCGAAGGGCGCCACCTCCAATACAACTTGTAAAGAGATTAAATAGACTTTAGGCGGAATTCGTAATTAATCATATTCGACCCGAAAATTCGACCGTCGTTGCAAACTTAAGTCCTAGGCATTTTAATATCCTAATTCGGCCTTAAGGCCTACGATCATTAATTTAGCCTCAACGGACGTTGCTCGGATCGTTTTGAAAATAGTTTTGTTAAATAATTATATGCGGTATTATATAAGACGGAATATGAATAACGGTAATTAAATGTTAGATTGTTAGATTGGTTAGTATGCGAATAATGAAAATGTTAGATGTTAATTGACGTAAAATAAAATGATAGTGTACAAAAATATAAAATGTTAGTATACATAAAATTAAAAGTTAGTATGTTAGTATAATTAATAATAATAATAATAATAATAATAATAATAATAATAATAATAATAACAATAATAATAATAATAATAATAATAATCGAAGAGAAAGGGGAAAGAGGTGAAGGGATTGAATGTTACATCCTCAACCTACATGCTTTTGCTTCTCGGAATAGGGCTCGTCAAATGGCGGCAAGGGCGCGGGTGCGTCGAGATACGTAGGAGTTGATGGTGTGTATGGTTTGTAGAGGTGGATTTTAACGAGTTTTGCTCTCGGTCTTTTACGAGTTTTGATCTCGGGGTTGGTTTATGTATGTGTATGTGTAGAGAAGATGAATTGCTAAGGTTGAATGTATGATGAATGTGATAAGTTGTGTAAAACTTGTAAATGTGATGGGTGAAAAGGTTGGAAAAAGTTGATGTAAAAGTTGATGAAGAAAAGTTGTGAAATGGCTTAGGGTGACGGGGTATTTATAGAAGAAACACCCCGGTTTAGGGTCACTCGATCGAGTGGCGCGGGTGCACTCGATCGAGTGCCCGGTTCAAGACCGGTTTGGCCGGTTCGTCGGTTTACTCGACCGAGTGGGCCTGAACCACTCGATCGAGTGGATCAAACCGCATGGAGGCTTTTTAGGAAGGATTTGTTGACTATTTTGAATGTGATTTTGTTGACTTAGTTAGTCTTGATTTGATTTTGACTTTGAATTTAGACAAATGCATGGCTGGTTGCGTCTTGGGATTCGACTTTGACCGAGTTTTGACTTGGTCGCTAAAAGACGGTTTTATTTTCGGTGACGATTTTGACCCAAATTAGTCTCATTTTATTGGAAACGGTCCACTGGGCCTGAATTTAAGGTCGGTTTTGTTGAGATTTGTACTCAGCTAAAATCCCATGCCATACATTACTGATTCCGAGCCCATATTCGAGCGCGTTAAAGCACGTTTGCGTCCGATCATCATCGGGTGTTTTTTGGAAACTGCTATAGACACCTGGCAGTCAAAATGCGAGTGTCTACACTATTCCATCCACACCGCTTGTTTCTTCCTCCCGAAGCAAGCCCTTTCCTATCTAAAACAGGAGTTTCTTCCCATCCAAGCCAGGAAACCTTTCCTATAAATACACCCTCATACACATTCAATTCATACATCAATTATACACAACATTCAAGTCGCATCAACAATTCATTCATACATCCAACACATCCATAACATCCCGACATCCAAATACTAACCCGAAATTCTAGGCAATTTTAGGCAAACCATACACAAATACCAACCCGAAATTCTAGGCAATTTTAGGCAAACCATATACAAACCCGAGAGCAAAACTCGCCAAATCCCCTCCCTAACCATACACACCATAACTCACCTATATACATCTTAACGCTCCCGCGCCTAGGCCGCTATTACGAGTCCGTTTTCGAGATAATCAAGCATGTAGGTTGAGGGTGTTACAAATCCCGACTTCTCCCTTTTCTTCTCTTTCTCTTGTCCGTCCGTCTTTTTATACGGGTCGTCTTCGCGTCTTTTTATTTTATTTATTTTCTCGTTCCTAATATCGATATTATCGTACTATTTTAAATAAAGCGTCGTCCCGAAGGATTCGATATCGACTCTATAGTCGAATATCGGATCTAAAGGAATCAATCAACAAACTATTTTTTTAAACATAATCTCGTTGATGCCGAAATAATCGTCACATAGTCCTAAAAATACTAATAGGACATTACAACGCGGAGGGATTTATTTTGGTTCAAAACAATTTCTAAAAATATCTTTTTTTTCTAACAATCGCTCTAAGTATTGGATCTCGATTTCGTAGTCGAATATCAAATATTCACGAGTTTTGAAAATTTGAAGTCGGGTATAAATTGTGGCATATTTCTACACGACTTAGCGAAATTATCGGTTTTCAAAAATTAAAAGCAATTTCGAAACTTGCAAGTCGAGTCCCCACTCGAACAGGAGGCACTCGATCGAGTGCCATAGCCACTCGATCGAGTAACACTCCAAAAGTCGGGCAGAAGCTTTTTTCAAGGGATACTCGACCGAGTCCCTCCATGACTCGGCCGAGTAGCCCCAATTACGCCTAAATTAACGCGTCTTACACGCTACAAGTCTCGATAAATCTTTTTCAAGCGATTTCGGTCAATACGTGTCAAGTCTATCACGTGATTCTAGTCTAGTCGTGTTTATTTCTTCTAACCTGTTTGCTTCTTTTATCGCGATTGTTGTATTGTATCATTGGTTGCATTGTAATTCCAGGTGGTATGCCGCTCGTATATTGTAATCTGTTGTCGCCCCTTTTCTTTTATTTCGTTGTTTATTTTATTGTACTAAAATGAACATCGCATGCTAAAACAACTTTGACGTTAATTTAGATGCATTTAAACGACGTAGTCAAACATAATTCACATGGTTAGTCAAAACGCCTTGTTTGCATATCATTCAACCGTCAAACTAACACGCGTACACGAACAACGAATGATATCTTAGTAAAGGCCGCTAAGTGCGGGCGGGGTTGGGTGTTCTTTGTGAGCTTCCCAACACGTACCCTCACCCCTTACTCAGAACCGTGGTTTCCGGATGTCCGAAACCGTTGGCATACGAGAGTCATTCAATACACGGTATCCGATAATGTCGGTATCGGTATCGCAATGCAAAGGGACGAACCCAATAAACTCTGAAATCGGAATGGGCCGTACTTTGTGCGCGGCCCACTACGACATAGAGTGGGTTCGAACGGGCCCGAACTCCCAAAAAGTTTGGTGGCGACTCCACTTCGATTTAAATTTCAATTCGACCCATCTCATATGGAGATTCATTTGCCGCCCCAAACCCGCGCGTGACCACGTCAGGGTGGACCTATGTCATGTCCACAGGTACAATAAGGCTAACATGATTGTTGGGCTCTACATTCCTAGTAGTGAATGCTTTTATTTGTAACATAACAATCAAAAGGTTCCGTCCCTTGACACGAGTTTTACGTATTATGACATTGTCCTTAATCCATGAGACAAGAAACATAAGAATAAGTTTCATAATGATGAAATTATAAACATTATTGATAAGGATCAAGTGAGGTAAATGGATCTAGTTTAGATGGATAAATGACATTAGAAGTGACTCCTATTAATTGTAGTGGGAAGGTACTTAGACTTTTTGGATCACACATATACAGATACGTGCGAGTTTAACTAGTGATGTTGCAAAAATGGGTAACATGTATTGTTTTGTTCATTTGATGAAATTTAAAATTGAATGTTTTGAATTGTTCAAGGAAATTCAAATAAAAGTATAAGATCAACTTGATAAGTTGGTACAAGTCGTTCGATATGATTGAAACAGGGAGGAATTGAACTAAAAGATTGTGATCATCTTAGAAGTAGTGAAAAGTGTTTCAAACTACATCGAACCATATTTGATATGATTTGGTCTATGATGAGTTATGCATATTTCATTTACGCTTTAGAAAGTTATGCACTATAAAAGTTTTTGTACAATGTTGATGAGATTGTCCATGTAAGTCGGAGAATAGACACCATATGAGATATGGATTGAAAATGTTCTAAAAAGTCTTTTCTTTATTATCAAGTCTCAAAGTTTAAAGAAAATTGTTTTCTAGAACTTAGACTCAATTATGACATGTGTTTTATAAGGGGTATTATGTTAATTCTACAAACCATCCAAAGAACAAAATTGTTTTGTTGCATGAAGTGGTATGTTTCTTTTAAAAATATGTGATTTCTAATAGAAACGGTGGGAGTAGAATCGACCTTGAATTGTTCAAGATTAACAGGAATTCTCTACAACTGTTGAAGAGGATATTGATGCATCCATGAAAAGTCATGATCATCTTACCTGCAAAATATTACCCTACATAGGTTTGACCTATGATGAAACAATAATGGGCAAAGATCACATAAAATCTAATAGATTTCATATACCATAACTACCAAGTATAGACTTTGGTTAAATGGGTCTTATAGTGAAGAAAAGTCTTCAATATAAAGACGATGTAGATTGATATAAGAGTATCTATGAAGCATAGTTGGTAGTTAAGGATAGATCTCGTAGTAATGACTATGGAAAAACCCTTTTTACAACATTATGCTTAAGTCTATTAGGATTGATTTAGCATTTTGATTGTCATCACTCATTTGATGAGTTTTGGACATATATATATATATGTGAAATACATTTCTTGAATGCAATATGATGTGTGTGCGACACATCGTATGAATTTCATATTATTAAAATTGCTAGGCAAATGTGAGTATTCCAATTTCATTGGAGCATGGAGGAAGTATCTTCGTTCTTAATATGGTAATTCAAAGATGTTTGTTTTCCTTTGAGACAAAGAGAGACAGAGTGTGTACAAGAGGCTAGTGGGAGTGCATTTATCGTTATTGGTATGTAAGTGACATACTTCTCTAACTAAACGATATTTGATTGCTTTGCAAGAAATGTGTTTATTATGTGCCCGTGTGACGAGTAGATACTAATCTGGTGAGTGTCACTAGAATGCTATCTAAGAATTGTTCCTTTGCGCTTCAGAAGCAAAAAGGAGAATTATTTAAGAGATGCGCATGATGTGATAAGCGAATTGTTGTAAACAAGTTACAACGATTCATATTTCCAAATAGACAAAGATGACATGAGATTGTAATCTCATTAAATTTTGTTTTGGATAAGAAGTTGTGTGTTGGAACTAAAGTTAGTGTTCTATTGCTTTTGAAGCAAATAGACGTTTGATTACGAATCAAGCACACACTCAACTTTAAAGTTTAGGAAGCAATTGTTGCTTATGAAACTAATAGTTTGCCTTAATTGAGAGAAGGTAGATTGGACATATTCTTGTAAATAACCGATACAAATGTTGTATGTCCCGAAATCTCCTCTACATAAAGATCATATTGGTTATGATCGGTATAAGACGCATGGGCGAGTGGTCTTAGTACTTTTAGAGGTGTTTGGTTTAGTGGGAGTTATTTCGATTATTGATATATGTATGACATATTGTCATTTGGTTAATGTAACCGAGTTTTGTCCCTAAATAATTTACATTGATGAAATAGATCACTAAGTACGTGATTTAGTCTTGGAACTCTATTTAGATGATGTAATTATTTTGTCTCTAGTCAGGGTATTGTGTTGGGACATTTGAATACCCTTAAATGACTAGTGTGTGAGTTGGTTGATGACTAAGTTCCTTGAGTCATAGGTATTGAGATACTAAACCAGGCACACGGGTGTATGTTAAGAACATGCATTAGACAGACCCGCCGAAAAGGATTTTACTAAGATTTCGCTTAGTGTCAGTAAAGTTCTTTGCAAGTTATGAACTTGTACGGTCTTTAGACCTGAGTCTTTAACTATTCTGTACATGTGATGTGTACGCTTTGATGTTATTCCTCGTCACCTGTGAAAGGGGGCTATGGATGGTTATTGGGCATGGATGGATCGTGTGATAGGATGTGGTTAGACAAGAGGGGATTTTCTCTTCCTTTATTGAAGGGAATTTATTGTTTCTTGGCCACTCGAAGAGTGTGACTTGTGCAAATGCGTGGCCGCGCTCAAATAGGATGATTGTCATCTATCTGCTCTTTAACAAGTCAATTCAAAGATTCGAGTAAAAGATTGAGACATGCGTGGATGACACTTCTTCTTACCTCATTCTCAATTGGAGATAATAGTAGCAAAGAGACTTAACGCCGTTCTTGAGAGCACATGTACAAGTGAGAGACTGATGGAGTTATGTCCACTGTCCTATACGGATTAACCCGCTTAAGTCTATGTATCCGATATGCCTTGCTAGAGGTTGATGTCGGATTGACATGTAAATGAGTTACGTGTCTGTTAGTCTTAAGTGGGCCCGTTGGGTCACACACAATGTGTACGAGATATTATTAATATATATCGATATATTAAATATATCGGGTCAGTTGTAATACGGACCCAGCTACGTTGTCAGGTTATGGTAATTAAAATTATACTAATAATCTCATTATGGTAATTAGAGTTATGGAAATAACCTAATTCTACATTCTCATCTCATATATAAGGAGGTTCATATGATGAATCAATATAGGAAAAACAGTATTGACTCATAATATATTCGTCTTATAAAGAGTAACAAGAGAGATATAGAGAGAATTTGTGAGATGGTCTCACGTACCTTTATACTAGCATATACGTCGTTGTTCCGTACCCGTGTGGATACAAAAGGAGGCGTCATGTTTAGGGTGCTTTATTCTGTCCGTGGGAATTATTTATTCTATCTGTGGAGATATTTATTCTGTCCGTAGAGATTATATATTTCTGGGTTTATTATACTTCTTATTAATACGTTGTTCCGCTGCAAATAAGGTATAATTGTTATCCCTCTACTTTTGTCTTTTCGGTTAATACTTGTAACAAGTCCTTGGGTTTAAGGGTTGTAACCCTACAACCTCTACATTATTTGATACGGTTAGCATCCAGAGAGGCAAATTCAATTGCCTTTTTCATAAGTCCACTTACGGTTAGCATCCTCACACAATTCAGTCTAAGCATCAATTGTTAGTCTTTATGTAGGATTAAATTATCATGTGCATTATCAAGAATTGAAGATAATGGATGTGGAAATTTTACCTTGATCCATGATTGATGTTTTCTTAATGTGGAAGGGAGGGTCTTCCTACTCTAAACCTCTCACTAATATTCTCACTTAGTTGATGGATTTTCTTAGTGAAGTGGTGAGAGGAATGAGTTGGGGACCAACTTCCTATTTATAGAAGTTCTACCCTATTAGGCCCATCAAATAATAAGGTAGAATAATATAAGGTCTTCTACACATATTAACCCATATTATAATTTAGATATCATAAGCCTTATATACAATAGTTGATCACTTAAGTAGGCTACTATTAAGATGACTTAATACAATCATATGACCATATACATGTAGACCCACATAATAGTTATTTATATTTAACAATCTCCCACTTGGGTCACATGTGCATCACATATGATATGTAAAACCTTATGAGCTCCAAAAATTTGTCATCTTTTCAGAATGATATCTCTCAACAATCTCGTCCATCGACCTTGTCAACGTAGAACCAAAGCGACTTTTGTCATAAATAATGACTAAATCCTTAATGATTACATACATTAAACAAAATCAAATGACATAGATCAATATGGATGTGTAGCATGGAAATTTCATGAAATGTGATCGTAACATGTCTATTTCCAACTTGGTCCAACTTTAGTTTTTAGCGAGATCATACTAAAAATATATATACATAGGAGAAAACCGAAAACCTTTCCGAAAATACCTGAAACCAAAGTTGACGTCATCCTGAACTGTAATTTTGTGTCTACTTTGTAGAAAATCATATTACAAACTCCCACTAATTCTTTATATCCTTAAACAAAATAACACCCATGTGAGCAACATGCTCATGAAACTTTTTGGGTGGTAATCCTTTAGTGAGCGGATCCGCAATCATGGAGTTTGTTCCAATATGTTCTACACACACTTCTCCCCTTTGAATTCTTTCCTTTATGGCACGAAACTTGAGCAAAATATGCTTAGACTTTGTCGCACTAGTGTTGTTATTGGAATACAACACCGCTGCTTTATTATCACAAAATATCTTTAGTGGTCTTTGAATTGTATCCACAACTCGTAACCCTGTAACAAAGTTTCGTAACCATATGGCATGATTGGATGCTTCAAAACATGCTATGAGTTCTGCCTCCATAGTAGAAGTGGCAATAATCTCTTGTTTGACACTTCTCCATGAAATTGCCCCTCCTGCTAGCAGATAAACATAGCCTGAAGTGGATTGACTGCTATCTAAGCATCCGTTGTGATCAGAGTCGGAGTACCCAATGATCTCTAAATGATCCGACCTTTTGTATGTGAGCATATAATGTTTTGTTCTTTGTAGATACCTTAAGACCCTTTTAACCGCCTTCCAATGATCCATTCCCGGATCACTTAAGAATCTGCCTAACATTCCAACAATGAACGCTATATCCGGACGCGTACAAACTTGGGCATACATGAGACTTCCAACTGCCGAGGCATATGGAATATTAAGCATTTCCTTCCTCTCAAAATCATTTTTAGGGCACTGGTCGAGACAAAACTTATCTCCTTTCGAAACGGGGTTATCTCCTGGTTTACAATTCTGCATGCCAAACCTATTTAGGACCTTATCGATATAGTTCCTTTGTGATAACCCAAGGATACAGTGAGAACGATCTCGGTGGATCTCAATTCCTAATACAAAGGATGCTTCACCAAGATCTTTCATCTCAAACTTGGTTGATAGAAATCTCTTGGTTTCGCATAACAAACCTATATCGTTGCTGGCAAGCAGTATGTCATCCACATATAAAACCAGAAAGATATGCTTACTCCCACTAAACTTATGGTAAATACAATCTTCCACTTTACTCATCTCAAAACCAAATGAGAGTATAATTTCGTGGAATTTGAAATACCACTGTCGAGACGCTTGCTTGAGACCATAAATGGATTTCTTTAATTTGCAGACCATTCTCTTTGAATCTCCTAATACAAAGTTTTCAGGTTGCACCATATAAATTGTCTCATTAATGTCACCATTAAGAAACGCAGTCTTAACATCCATTTGATGAAGTTCAAGATCAAAATATGCCACTAATGCCATTATGATTCTAAAAGAGTCTTTCGAAGAAACCGGAGAGAAAGTCTCTTTATAGTCAATGCCTTCCTTTTGAGTAAAGCCCTTTGCGACAAGACGTGCCTTATATCTTTCTACATTTCCCTTTGTGTCCCGTTTGATTCTAAATACCCATTTAGAGCCAACAGGTTTTGCACCTTCGGGTAGTGTAACAAGATCCCAAACATCATTGTCTTTCATGAACTTAATTTCCTCGTTCATGGCATCAATCCACTTTTGAAAATTAGGACTTTCCATGGCCTGATGGAAGTTGATAGGATCACTATCTTCTAATATTCCATCGTAATCCTCGTGCTCCAGAAGATACAAAACGTAGTCATCTGGAATTGCACTTTTCTTTTCTCTAGTGGATCTTCTTAATGGCGTATGTTCTTGAGGTGTTTGAGTTTGTAATTGAGTTTGGTCTTCCTGAATGACCGACTGATCCTAAATAGGGAGATTCACAACAATGTCTTCGACTTCATCATTATTCATGATAACCGCAGGAAGAGAAATTGCTTCCTCTTCAAAGACAATGTCTCTAATCTTATCTTCTCCCCCAAACTCAATATCCTCAAAGAACCGGGCATTACCCGTCTCAAAAAATGTCCTGTTAGTGGGATTGTAAAACTTATACCCCCGAGATCTTTCAGAATATCCAACAAAATAGCTACTAATTGTTCTGGATTCCAACTTCTTTTCACTCGGCTTATAAGGCCTCGCTTCCGCTGGACAACCCCAAATGTGCAAATGCCTTATACTGGGTTTCTTTCCAGTCCATAACTCATATGGGGTCTTATTAGTAGCTTTAGTTGGAACTCTGTTAAGGATATATGCTGCAGTCTTAATTGTCTCTCCCCAGAGTGATTCAGGTAAATTAGTATGACTAATCATACTTCTTACCATATCCTTAAGTGTCCTATTACGCCTTTCAGCTACACCATTCATGCTAGGTTACCCCGGCATAGTGTACTGCGGGACAATTCCACACTCATCTAGGAATTTGGCAAATGGACCTGGACGTTGTTCACCTGATCCGTCGTATCTACCATAGTATTCCCCACCACGGTCAGACCTAACGGCTTTAATCTTTTTCTCAAGCTGGTTTTCAACTTCATCTTTAAATGATTTGAAAACATCTAATGCTTGAGACTTCTCATGAATAAGAAATAGATAGCCATACCGAGAAAAATCGTCTATGAACGTGATAAAATATTGTTGACCATTCCAAGCGGGATTAGGAAATGGTCCACAAATATCCGTATGAATTAGTTCTAAGACGTCTGTAGCTCTATTGGCATCTAATCTCCTTTTGTTTGTCTGTTTTCCCTTGATACAATCAACACAAAGTTGAAAATCCGAAAAATCAAGAGTATCGAGAATTCCATTTGACACAAGCTTTTCAATTCTTTGTCTCGAAATGTGTCCTAAGCGCTTATGCCATAACGAAGCAGAATTCTCATCTGTTAACTTTCGCTTTGTACCTCTAGTAGTCGTATGTAGGGTTTCATTATATGAAGCAATAGTATCTAGCATATAAAGCTTATCATAATACGACAAAGTACCGGTTCCTATTACATTTGTATTTAGAGAAAGACTAAACTTATTATTTCCGAATGAACAAGAGTACCATGATTTGTCCAAAACAGAAATAGAAACTAGATTTTGTCTGAAAGACGGCACAACAAAAGTTTCATCTAAATCCAAAAAGGAACCGGTCTTTAGTAGTAATCTAAAAGTCCCTATTGCTTCAACTTCAACCGACTTCCCATCGCCCACAAAGATGCGTCTTTCATCATCACTTGGCGTTCGGTAGTGCAGGCAACCCTGCATAGACACACTTATGTGAGTAGTAGCACCGTAGTCTACCCACCAAGTATGAATAGGCACTGAAGCTAAGTTAACCTCAGAACAAACTAAACTGAGAAGTATACCTTTCTTTGCACGCCAATTATGATAATTGGAGCAATCTTTCTTTACATGTCCATCCTTCTTACAAAAGAAACATTTAATAACCTCCTCAACTTTATCAGGTTGTTGTTTCTTTTGTGAAGGACCAACTGCAGCAACCTCATTATTTTTCCTCTTTCTGTGTCTGTCCTTTGATGTACCGGCTAAGTGAGCACTTTCTGTCTTTTCTTGCCTCAACCTCTCTTCCTCTTGTACACAATGAGAAATGAGCTCATTGAGAGTCCACTTCTCCTTTTGACAGTTATAACTTATTTCGAATTGATTAAACTGTCCGGGAAGAGAAATTAAGACCAAATGCACGAGCAAATCATCAGATAGCTCTAACTTTAGTGCCTTTAGTTTTGAGGCAAGATGAGACATAGTCATTATGTACTCCCTTATATTTGCTTTATTACCCTTATACCTCATGGAAATTAGGTTCAACAAAGTTGTACTTATTTCCGCCTTATCATTTTTAGCAAAACGTTTCTCAATTTCCTCAAGAAACTCCTTAGCATCGACCTGATCAGACACAGAAGCCCTAAATGATTCTGGAATTCCTCGCTTTACGATCATAAGACACATGCAATTAGAACGTTCCCACTTCTCATATTCCCGCTTTTGCTCCGCGGTACTCGCATCCGTAGGAGAAGCAGGTTTTGTTGTTCTTAACGCGAGGTCTAGATCCATGCATCCGAGGACAATGCTTACATTTTCTTTCCATTCCTTAAAATTAGTGCCATTCAGTAACGGAATGGAGTTGATGATAGCAGATATTAATGATGCGGCATTAGTAACTGAAAACAAAACAAGCTCATATTAGATCTTTATTATAAAGATTCAGACAATGTTAAGGCCCATCGCACAAAGTACCGAGTACAAAATTAATATTTAGTCTTTGGACAAAAATATCAACTTGTAAGTTAGTACTTCCTTTAGTGGTAGATAATCAAATATTGACAATAAAATCCTGTCAAATAATAAAATAATCTTTGGACTAATTTATCATTCACATGGAAAACTCAAAAATCGTCACATATTTGTTACCACCCATGTATACATAATTCTGCCAAATATTGATCGTCCTTTGGGACGGTTAATATTCGCATGAAATATATATACACAAGCATCCAATATTCATTACAATAAAATCTACGTAAGAGAATTCGCTTTGGCGAACTTTACTTACTTCAATTAAATCGTATCAAATATTAGACATATATACTATAGTTGTCTGAACTTATATATATTAACATTTATCCCAAAATTGTGAAGCTCAACCCAAAACTTCACATTTTATGATCAATTCATGCGGAATACTTAACATGCAACAACGATTTACGATATGATTAAACAATGAAACTATCATGCATGTATGCCAAAAATAATGTTCAACATAATGCATGCATAATCTTGATCATCAAAATAAAAATATCACAAAACTTGTTGCATGCAAAAAAAGCTTGATCATCAAAATAAAAAACATCATAAAACTTGATGCATGCAAAAAACTTGATCATCAAAATAAAAACATCATAAAACTTGTTGCATGCAAATATTTTGATCATCAAATAAACAAAATCACAAAACTAGTTGCATGCAAATATTTTGATCATCAAATAAACAAAATCACAAACTAGTTGCATGCAAATATTATGATCATCAAATAAACAAAATCACAAAACTAGTTGCATGCAAATATTATGATCATCAAATAAACAAAATCACAAAACTAGTTGCATGCAAATATACACATGGATCATCAAGACCACATCAAACACATGCATGCAAAAGAAAGTTGAAAAATCAACCAAAAAATGACATGCATGAGTAATTTTAATACTTATTGACTTGATCTTTGTCATAACTAATCATTTTATACAATAATATAAAATGAGACAAAGAAAAAACATGTAATGAAAAATCTCTACAAAATAGGTAAACATGCCAATACAACATGCATGCACAATCTTGATCATGTTCTAATTAGTGTGATCAATTAACTTGACATGCATGATAAAAATGGCATGATCGAAGACCCCAAAATGAGATAAACTCAACAATTCTCGATAATACTTACATGATTGGCTCTGATATCAATTGTTAGTCTTTATGTAGGATTAAATTATCATGTGTATTATCAAGAATTGAAGATAATGGATGTGGAAATTTTACCTTGATCCATGATTGATGTTTTCTTAATGTGGAAGGGAGGGTCTTCCTACTCTAAACCTCTCACTAATATTCTCACTTAGTTGATGGATTTTCTTAGTGAAGTGGTGAGAGGAATGAGTTGGGGACCAACTTCCTATTTATAGAAGTTCTACCCTATTAGGCCCATCAAATAATAAGGTAGAATAATATAAGGTCTTCTACACATATTAACCCATATTATAATTTAGATATCATAAGCCTTATATACAATAGTTGATCACTTAAGTAGGCTACTATTAAGATGACTAAATACAATCATATGACCATATACATGTAGACCCACATAATAGTTATTTATATTTAACATCAATCTTATTTCTTACTCCGTATTTCTTTGACAATTTCTGCATCCTCCTTGGGGTCATTCCTATAGTCACCTGCCGCAAATAAGTGTCAACATTTTCAAATATAACACTCTTATACCACGATTAATCAAACAATGTTACCCGTCTCTTTATCATAAAGAATCTATGATTTAGGAAACGGTGATAAGGGAAGGGGGAATTCTGTAATTATATTGAAAAGAAAGGAAGTGGGTGAACCTTCGAATTACATGAAAACGCGTACTTTTGACGTGGCAAACAATGACATCGGGCATGACCTTACGGAGGTCAGGCTTACCCTTCTTGACGGTGGCCATGACCATGTCACCCACGCAGGGAGAGGAAAGCTTGTTGAGCCTACCCTTGATCCCCTTCACTGTACTGATATGATGTAAATGCTCTTCGCTCCTGTTGTCTGCACAGTTCACGTACTGTTGCCGCCATTGGCAAACCCAGTGACATCCTGAACTTGTTCCTTGTTGATCCTCCTTTTCCTGCGCTGCACTCATTCATTCCTCCCACTACATCATTTCATCGACTAAGTTATAAACCAACGAAAGAATGAATGATAAATTGAGTAATTACTTCGCTTCAACATGGTTGCTCCAATCTCTCTTTTTGCCTCTCTGTCTCCAGTTCTCCACAATGCATCAAATTGACAAAAAAATAATGAAAGTCAGAACAATTAAAACAGAATTCATGAAATTTGCAAGATATTGACAAAATATCACCACTATTCAACCAAAAAGAGTTGACTATTTTGAAATATTCAACAGATTAATTTCCTAAATCGCATCATATTTGAATCGCTTATTCAATTTGCAAACCGTTACTAACTCGTTTGTTCTTTGTCTTTGTATCTTATTTTTCGTTGTTTGTTTTATTATACTAAAACGGACCTCGCATGCTAAATACAACTTCGACAAAAATTCAAAGATGCATTAAACGACGTAGATCAAACATAATTCACATGTTTAGTCGAAAATACTGTTTGCATATCACTCATCGAATTACTAACGCGCGTATTTCAAAATCAAACAATATCTTAGTAGAGGCCGCTAATGTGCGGGGGGGGGGTTGGGTGTTCTTTGTGAACTTCCCAACACGTACCCTCACCCATTACTCAGAACCATGGTTTCCGGATATCCGAACCCATTGGCACACGAGAGTCATTCAATACACGGTATCCGATAATGTCGGTATCGGTATCAAATGCAAAGGGACGAACCCAATAAACTCTGAGATCGGAATGGACCGAATTTTGTAAACGGCCCACTAAGATATAGAGTGGGTTCGAACGGGCCCGAACTCCCACAAAGTTCGGTGGCGACTCCACTTCGATTTAAATTTCAATTCGACCCATCTCTTATGGAGATTCATTCGCCTCCCCAAACCCGCGCGTGGCCGCGTCGGAGTGGGCCTATGTCATGTCCACAATTTGGTGACTCCGCTGGGGATTAACTGATGCGTGACTTACCGTCGTCATCTTCAGGGTGAAACTCGAATAGAAATCATTTGACTAGTACAATACGCGCTTTAGTTTTACGGTTCATGTATAACCCCATATTTTCCCGGGCCGGTACTGGTGACCGACATCCCACTATACTATTGATGTAGTCCAAATTGGATATGTCAAAGGTGTCCATAGTCGATTCGTATGGGTTTCATGGCATGTTCTAAGCTCAACTCGACTTAGGAAGTCTGCCCCGATTCTCGGATAGGTTATGTACACTGGTATAGACCCTTTATAGACCGACCGAGACTTAGTATAGAGCATACATGGTGTCGTTATAATGCTTGCGTGACTATATGTTACTTGGTTTCTAAGGTCGTTTTTCAAAAACGGTCATTTTCGAAAATTGCATCCTTTTCAAAATATCCAATTTCAAAACCCGGGACATATACTGAATTTAGGACTCACGATTTTACTCAAAATAGCCTATTTCTAGCCGGTATTCTTCCCATTTCAAAACTCGAAAATATTTTCGAACTTTCAAAACCATGGCCCGATACGCTTTTCCGTTTTTTTTGAAAAGTTGGGTCCTCCCCCGAATTTTTCGGGCCTTCTAAAAAAATCCTTTTTCAAAACCTTCCTCTTCTTAGGACTTCCCGTATTTAGCAGTGTCGGGTCGTGTCGTAAGTCGTCGAAGTCCTTATCGTCAAAACTCCGTCGATCTTATATCGCGGGTTTCTTCCCTATCCCAGTCCGCCTTATTTAACTAAGGCAGGGCCCACCTACGTAGGACATACTCCTACAAAGGATGGCTCGTTTACACAATTGAGTCCAAAGTCTGGGGAATGTCTCACGTGAACCTCCCTTCAAACGGGACCCGGCCCACATAGCTAGATCCTAAAGGAGGTCCACCTTTCACAAGTCACCCGTCTAGGTGTCTTTTCCGAGTCATTTCCTTCCTAGTCTTCTTTTCCTTGCTTGGGATGTACTTTTGCTCCAGGATCTGGGTTAGTTACTGATTACGCGGTATTCTTACAGACATGCCGCCCTTCACCCGAGCCATGACGAAAGAAGCCACGGATGAGTTCACAGCCTCGTTGGTTAAGTTAGAGGAACAATTGACGAAGATGAGGGAAGACCAGATCGCCATCCTTACCCGGGTAAGCGCCGTAGAACAAGGAACTCCTAACGGTGGAGTTGAGACTACCGGGCCTTTAGCTGAATTGGCCAGCGCGGTCCGCAAGCTGCAGGAGCAGGTCCACTTGTCAACCAACAATACCATCCACACGGAGAATGCCCGTGCATATTTGCCCCTGACTGATGAATTGCCCGCCAACCTCAACTTGACGACCCTGCCGATGTTTGATGGGACGGAAGACCCGGTACTCCATATCCGGGCTTTTAAGGAGTTCATGGCTGTCAAGGGGGTTAAGTCGACTATGTTCATGCATCTCTTTACTTCTTCCCTTGAGAAGCACCCAAAAGCCTGGTACTACAGGCTTGATTCCAAGAAATACAAGACTTGGGATGACGTAGCGACGGAATTCGCTCGGAACTACGCAGATAACACCGAGATCCAGACTACTATGCGTACTTTGGAGGTCATGGCCCAAGAGCCCAAGGAAGGTTTCACCGAATACCTTCAAAGGTGGAGGGCCGAAAGCGTGAAGCTGGTTGGCAAGCCCAGCGAGAAAGTCTTAGTGGAGGCCTTTGTTAAGAACCTTCTCCCTTCTTACCGGGTCCATCCCCGGTACGCCGTCATACCTAATTTCGCCACCTTAACCGAAATGGGTACAAGAATCGAAGATGACTTAAGGTTAGAAAGGCTTACTAAGGCCTCTGCCAAGGGATATCAAGGGGCTAGTTCGTCCTCCAACAAGCCCGCAACTACAAATGTGGCCCATAGCATCTTGGACGAGGTCAGTCTATCAGATACCTCATCTAAAAAGAATACTCCGACTCGGGTATTCACTGACATAGGGACCACCTATACTCACGCCTTACAAAGGTTATCTTCAAAGGGCCTAATCCAACCAATAGGCCCGATTCCGGAAGTCCCGGTCGAAAAACGGTCCAAAAGCTATAACATCCAGGCCTATTACCATTATCACCGAGGCAACGGCACGATACAGAAAAATGTTGGAAGTTGAAACATCTCATCCAGGACTTGATCGAAAGCGGGAAAATACCATTTCCCGGAGACAAGCCGAGCAACAAGGAAAACCCGTTCAGTACTCATGCCATCTTTTCCGGAGACGTGATCGACTGTTCTCATCTAATTTCTCCTCTCCTCTCACAAATTAACGGGATATGGAACGATGATGAAGACGACGTTTACTTACCCAAAGGGGAAGCTGTCCCTATCACCCCTGAGGAAGTTCGGAAGGCTAAATCCAAAGCCTTGGCCAGCAGCCTGCATGTCACCACCGGCCGGTCCATCCCGGAAGCTGTCACTAAGCCTGTCCTTGAAGAGCCGAACACTGATACGGCTCTAGTCAAACAGCTGAAAAGGGCTCGAGTGGATCTCACCATATGGCAGCTTTTGGTCAGTTCACAAGTACATCGGGAGGCGCTTACTAACGTTCTCGATCAAATCAAGGTCGACTCGCTGGTTACCCCGACTGAAATGGTAGCCACCATCATGCCTCATCTCAGGGGCAAGTCCAAGGAAGAAGGCCCACTCATCACCTTCTCAGAGTCCGACTTGCCACCGTTCGAGGCGACCCACAACTTAGCCCTCTACGTTACGGTGATCTGCCGGAGCAAATATCTCCCGATGACCCTGATCGATGACGGGTCCGCTGTAAACGTCCTTCCCCTAAGGACTGCTAATTAAGGCCCTCGACATCACCGAGGCCGATTATCTCCCAACGGCGCAAACTATCCAGGCTTTCGACGGAAGCCCAAAATCGGTTGCTGGGGCCATAAAATTAACAATTATAACCGGCCCGATAGAGAAGGAGCTAAAATTTCAGGTGATTGATGTCACCTCATCTTTCAATCTACTACTCGCGAGACCATGGATTCACGCGGTCAAAGCCGTATCCTCCACTCTCCACAGAAAAGTTAAGATGCCTCTACAAGACGGTATCATCACTCTCGAAGCCACCCCCATAACTGTGGCAAGCTGCAACATGGCGGGCCAGACTGGCCCACGAGGATTCGATTTCGTGGGAATGATTGAAGAAGAATATCTCTTCAAGCCCTATTTCACCACTAGCATCGACACGATGCTACGGAACTTGGGTTACCTACTAGGGGCTACCTCCAGGCCATATCTCCCAGCTGGGAAGATTATCGAGGTCCTAAATGACGGGGGATCTCGATTCGGTTTGGGTTACACTATGACCCCGGGACATGTGGACCGGACAAATGCAGTCAAGTTTGTCACTCCAGTATTCGGGCCTATTCAGGTAGGCCTTTACCAGCCCACCATCACGTATCCCGAGACCAAATTGGCTCGGGAATGCAATTTCATCCCGGATGACATTTTTGCCCTCGTCCAAGCTGAATCAAAGGAGGGTGCGAACAATGATGAGCCCATGCTGGGGCTCCTATTCGGGGAAGATAAGGCCATCCCGACCCTCAAGGAAGAACTAGTGAACCTGATCCTCCGCAGTAACAGGTTCGATCCAACCAAGCTGATCTCTGAAGTTGACACTGAGACAGGAAAAAGGGCTTGGAGAAAGACTATCAAGTGGACCGACAGTCAGGGTCGAGTTTACAAGCTGACTACCGGTGAAGGAGACATGCCGGATACTGTGTCTGAGTCCGAGTCTGAGTCTGAGTCAGAGTCGGAGTCTGAGTCCAAGTCTAGAGGGTCCAGTACTGGAATTGAGTCCGTAACCCCCCTTCCTTTAGTCACACCTACGGGAGTCTCGGAGTCTGTCCCGAGAGCACTCCTTATCCCGCCTCTAACCAACGATCAGATGGCCGATCTCTTTGAGCTGTTTTCAAAATTCGCTGGCAATAATAACGATAACCGTTCTTTCTTATGACTTGTCTTATTTTCAAAATATTTTCAAAAATCTTATATGCAATGACATTGAGAATCCCGACGAACAGGTACCATTACCTCCGCATCTAATCGAGCAACTCGAACAAAGGAAATCCCGAGATCCAGTAATTGAGGAAACCGATTCCATCAATGTAGGAACCCCTTTAGAGCCTCAGATGCTTAAGTTAGGTTTATCCTTAGATCCCGAGGAGAAACAACAATTCACGGATATCCTCCAAGAATTCAAAGACGTCTTCGCATGGTCCTACAAGGAAATGCCGGGAATAGATCGGGAGATAGCTGAACACCGTATACCCATCAAAGACGGATGTAAGCCGGTAAAACAAAAGCTCCGAAGAATGAGGCCCGAATGGTCCCTCAAAGTCAAAAAAGAAGTCGACAAGCAATTCAAAGCGGGCTTCATACAAGTGTCTGAATATCCAGACTGGGTTGCAAACATCGTGCCGGTACCCAAGAAAGATGGCAAGGTACGGGTATGTGTAGACTTTCGGGACCTTAACAAGGCCAGCCCAAAAGACGATTTTCCGTTACCACACATCGACATACTGGTGGATAACACAGCCGATCATGCCCTTCTATCATTTATGGACGGGTATGCCGGATACAATCAGATCAAAATGGCGGAAGAAGATATGAGTAAGACCACCTTCATCACACCTTGGGGTACTTACTGTTACACCGTCATGCCGTTTTGGCTCATTAAC
Source organism: Agrostemma githago (assembly GCA_958450325.1). Classification (NCBI taxonomy): domain Eukaryota; kingdom Viridiplantae; phylum Streptophyta; class Magnoliopsida; order Caryophyllales; family Caryophyllaceae; genus Agrostemma; species Agrostemma githago. The sequence goes on from OY288254.1 coordinate 52,692,677, forward strand.
GCCGGGTACCATGCGAAGACGTCTTTGAATTCTTGGAGGAGATCCATGAATTGTTGTTTCTCCTCGGGATCTAAGGATAAACCTAACTTAAGCATCTGAGGCTCTCAAGGGGTTCCTACATTGATCGAATCGGTTTCCTCAATTACTGGATCTCGGGATTCCCTTTGTTCGAGTTGCTCGATTAGATGCGGAGATAATGGTACCTGTTCGTCGGGTTTCTCAATGTCATTGCAAATAAGATTTTTGAAAATGTTTTGAAAATAAGACAAGTCGTAAGCAGAACGGTTATCGTTATTATTGCCAGCGAATTTTGAAAACAGCTCAAAGAGATCGACCATCTGATCGTTAGTTAGAGGCGGGATAGGGAGTGCTCTCGGGACAGACTCCGAGACTCCCGTAGGTGTGACTAAAGGAAGGGGGGTTACAGACTCAATTCCAGTACTGGACCCTCTAGACTGGGACTCAGACTCCGACTCTGACTCAGACTCAGACTCAGACTCAGGCACAATATCCGGCATGTCTCCTTCACCGGTAGTCAGCTTGTAAACTCGACCCTGACTGTCGGTCCACTTGATAGTCTTTCTCCAAGCCCTTTTTCCTGTCTCAGTGTCAACTTCAGAGATCAGCTTGGTTGGATCGAACCTGTTACTGCGGAGGATCAGGTTCACTAGTTCTTCCTTGAGGGTCGGGATGGCCTTATCTTCCCCGAATAGGAGCCCCAGCATGGGCTCAGCATTGTTCGCACCCTCCTTTGATTCAGCTTGGACGAGGGCAAAAATGTCATCCGGGATGAAATTGTATTCCCGAGCCAATTTGGTCTCGGGATACGTGATGGTGGGCTGGTAAAGGCCTACCTGAATAGGCCCGAATACTGGAGTGACAAACTTGATTGCATTTGTCCGGTCCACATGTCCCGGGGTCATAGTGTAACCCAAATCGAATCGAGATCCCCCGTCATTTAGGACCTCGATAATCTTCCCAGCTGGGAGATATGGCCTGGAGGTAGCCCCTGGTAGGTAACCCAAGTTCTGTAGCATCGTGTCGATGCTAGTGGTGAAATAGGGCTTGAAGAGATATTCTTCTTCAATCATTCCCACGAAATCGAATCCTCGTGGGCCAGTCTGGCCCGCCATGTTGCAGCTTGCCACAGTTATGGGGGTGGCTTCGAGAGTGATGATACCGTCTTGTAGAGGCATCTTGACTTTTCTGTGGAGAGTGGAGGATACGGCTTTGACCGCGTGAATCCATGGTCTCCCGAGTAGTAGATTGAAAGATGAGGTGACATCAATCACCTGAAATTCTAGCTCCTTCTCTATCGGGCCGGTTATAATTGTTAATTTTACGGCCCCAGCAACCGATTTTGGGCTTCCGTCGAAAGCCTGGATAGTTTGCACCGTTGGGAGATAATCGGCCTCGGTGATGTCGAGGGCCTTAGCAGTCCTTAGAGGAAGGACGTTTACAGCGGACCCGTCATCGATCAGGGTCATCGGGAGATATTTGCCCCGGCAGATCACCGTAACGTAGAGGGCTAAGTTGTGGGTCGCCCCGAACGGTGGCAAGTCGGACTCTGAGAAGGTGATGAGTGGGCCTTCTTCCTTGGACTTGCCCCTGAGATGAGGCATGATGGTGGCTACCATTTCAGTCGGGGTAACCAGCGAGTCGACCTTGATTTGATCGAGAACTTTAGTAAGCGCCTCCCGATGTACTTGTGAACTGACCAAAAGCTGCCATATGGTGAGATCCACTCGAGCCCTTTTCAGCTGTTTGACTAGAGCCGTATCAGTGTTCGGCTCTTCAAGGACAGGCTCAGTGACGGCTTCCGGGATGGACCGGCCGGTGGTGACGTGCTGGCTGCTGGCCAAGGCTTTGGATTTAGCCTTCCGAACTTCCTCAGGGGTGATAGGGACAGCTTCCCCTTTGGGTAAGTAAACGTCGTCTTCATCATCGTTCCATATCCTGTTAATTTGTGGGAGGAGAGGAGAAATTAGATGAGAACAGTCGATCACGTCTCCGGAAAAGATGGCATGAGTACTGAACGGGTTTTCCTTGTTGCTCGGCTTGTCTCCGGGCAATGGTATTTTCCCGCTTTCGATCAAGTCCATGATGAGATGTTTCAACTTCCAACATTTTTCTGTATCGTGCCCGTTGCCTCGGTGATAATGGTAATAGACCTGGATGTTATAGCTTTTGGGCCGTTTTTCGACCGGGACTTCCGGAATCGGGCCTATTGGTTGGATTAGGCCCTTTGAAGATAACCTTCGTAAGGCGTGAGTATAGGTGGTCCCTATGTCAGTGAATACCCGAGTCGGAGTATTCTTTTCGGATGAGGTATCTGATAGACTGACCTCGTCCAAGATGCTATGGGCCACATTTGTAGTTGCGGGCTTGTTGGAGGACGAACTAGCCCCTTGATATCCCTTGGCAGAGGCCTTAGAAAGGCTTTCTAACCTTAAGTCATCTTCGATTCTTGTACCCATTTCGGTTAAGGTGGCGAAATTAGGTATGACGGTGTACCGGAGATGGACCCGGTAAGAAGGGAGAAGGTTCTTAACAAAGGCCTCCACTAAGACTTTCTCGCTGGGCTTGCCAACCAGCTTCACGCTTTCGGCCCTCCACCTTTGAAGGTATTTGGTAAAACCTTCCTTGGGCTCTTGGGCCATGACCTCTAGAGTACGAATAGTAGTCTGGATCTCGGTGTTATATGCGTAGTTCCGAGCGAATTCCGTCGCTACGTCATCCCAAGTTTTGTATTTCTTGGTAATCAAGCCTGTAGTACCAGGCTTTTGGGTGCTTCTCAAGGGAAGAAGCAAAGAGATGCATGAACATAGTCGACTTAACCCCCTTGACAGCCATGAACTCCTTAAAAGCCCGGATATGGAGTACCGGGTCTTCAGTCCCATCAAACATCGGCAGGCCCGTCAAGCTGAGGTTGGCGGGCAATTCATCAGTCAGGGGCAAATATGCACGGGCATTCTCCGTGTGGACGGTATTGTTGGTTGACAAGTGGACCTGCTCCTGCAGCTTGCGGACAGCGCTGGCCAATTCAGCTAAAGGCCTGGTATTCTCAACTCCACCGTTAGGAGTTCCTTGTTCTACGGCGCTTACCCGGGTAAGGATGGCGATCTGGTCTTCCCTCATCTTCGTCAATTGTTCCTCTAACTTAACCAACGAGGTTGTGAACTCATCTATGGCTTCTTTCGTCATGGCTCGGGTGAAGGGCGGCACGTCTGTAAGAATACCGCGTAATCAGTAACTAACCCAGATCCTGGAGCAAAAGTACATCCCAGGCAAGGAAAAGAAGACTAGGAAGGAAATGACTCGGAAAAGACACCTAGACGGGTGACTTGTGAAAGGTGGACCTCCTTTAGGATCTAGCTATGTGGGTCGGGTCCCGTTTGAAGGGAGGTTCACGTGAGACATTCCCCAGACTTTGGACTCAATTGTGTAAACGGGCCATCCTTTGTAGGAGTATGTCCTACGTAGGTGGGCCCTACCTTAGTTAAATAAGGCGGACTGGGATAGGGAAGAAACCCGCGATATAAGATCGACGGAGTTTTGACGATAAGGACTTCGACGACTTACGACATGACCCGACACTGCTAAATACGGGAAGTCCTAAGAAGAGGAAGGTTTTGAAAAAGGATTTTTTTAGAAGGCCCCAAAATTCGGGGGGAGGACCCAACTTTTCAAAAAAAACGGAAAAGCGTATCGGGCCATGGTTTTGAAAGTTCGAAAATATTTTCGAGTTTTGAAATGGGCAGAATACCGGCTAGAAATAGGCTATTTTGAGTAAAATTGTGAGTCCTAAATTCGGTATATGTCCCGGGTTTTGAAATTGGATATTTTGAAAAGGATGCAATTTTCGAAAATGACCGTTTTTGAAAAACGACCTTAGAAACCAAGTAACATATAGTCACGCAAGCATTATAACGACACCATGTATGCTCTATACTAAGTCTCGGTCGGTCTATAAAGGGTCTATACCAGTGTACATAACCTATTCGAGAATCGGGGCGGACTTCCTAAGTCGAGTTGAGCTTAGAACATGCCATGAAACCCATACGAATCGACTATGGACACCTTTGACATATCCAATTTGGACTACATCAATAGTATAGTGGGATGTCGGTCACCAGTACCGGCCCGGGAAAATATGGGGTTATACATGAACCGTAAAACTAAAGCGCGTATTGTACTAGTCAAATGATTTCTATTCGAGTCTCACCCTGAGAATGCGACGGTAAGTCACGCATCAGTTAATCCCCAGCGGAGTCACCAAATTGTGGACATGACATAGGCCCACTCCGACGTGGCCACGCGCGGGTTTGGGGAGGCGAATGAATCTCCATATGAGATGGGTCGAATTGAAATTTAAATCGAAGTGGAGTCGCCACCGAACTTTGTGGGAGTTCGGGCCCGTTCGAACCCACTCTATATCTTAGTGGGCCGTTTACAAAATACGGCCCATTCCGATCTCAGAGTTTATTGGGTTCGTCCCTTTGCATTTGATACCGATACCGACATTATCGGATACCGTGTATTGAATGACTCTCGTGTGCCAATGGGTTCGGATATCCGGAAACCATGAAACCATGGTTCTGAGTAAGGGGTGAGGGTACGTGTTGGGAAGTTCACAAAGAACACCCCCCCTCCCCCCCCCCCCCCCCCCCGCACATTAGCGGTCTCTACTAAGATATCGTTTGATTTTGAAATACGCGCGTTAGTAATTCGATGAATGATATGCTGTAGACACCCGCATTTTGACTGCCAGGTGTTTATGGCAGTTTCCAAAAAAAACACCCGATGATGATCGGATGCTAACGTGTTTCTACGCGCTCGGATACGGGCTCAAATCCATTAATCGTTGGCTAACACACTTACAGAGTACAAATTTCACAAAATCATCCTTGAATCCAGGCCCAGTGGATCATTCCGAGTCAAACAAGACTAATTTGGGCCAAAACCGGCACCGGAAATAAAACCGACTTTTTACAATTGGGTCAACCCCGGTCAAAGTCGCTTCCGAGACACACAAAACAACCCATCAATCATCAAAAGCCCAAGTCAAACACAAAACCCATCAAGCAATCAAAGTCAAGGTCCAAAACAAAGGACCCGTGCACCCCGACTGGGCCACTCGATCGAGTGACCCACCCACTCGATCAAGTGGGCTTGTTTTGAGCCCGACGGCTGGCTTCACGGGCCACTCGACCGAGTTAGCCCTATACTCGGTCGAGTAACCCTAAATCGGGTGCCTTAGCTCTCCCTATATAAGCAACCCCCATGCAACACAATTAGACATCCTTTAGCAATCTTAAAAAACCCTAGTACGCTCTAGGACAATCCTAACACATCTACACACACTTCAAAACCCTAGCAATTCTACACTAGCAAAAACCCTAAACCTAGTTTTAGGAATCAAACCCGAGCCACCATAACTTAGCCTCCATACACCTCGAAGACTCTTGTGTTAAAGCCACGGTTACGAGTCCGTACCGAGACAAGAACATGTAGGTTGAGGGTGACAAACCTCGTTCTCCTTTCCCTTTTCTTCTCGTCGTCCATCTCTTTTTTTTATTCCTTTTTTCGTTTATTATTATTATTATTATTATTATTATTATTATTATTATTATTATTATTATTATTACTACTACGTTTATTATTATTATTATTATTATTATTATTATTATTATTATTATTACGCTTATTATTATTATTATTACGTTTATTATTATTATTACGTTTATTATTATTATTATTATTATTATTATTATTATTACGATTATTATTATTATTACTTACCTCGTTATCATTATTGCATCATAATATCGGTAATATCGGTAGTATCAAAATATTAAAATACTCATTGATTTGTGTCAAGTAAGAAGGATATCGGGATAAGAAAACACGAACATACAAGTGTACTGCACACAGCGTTGACGGTCGCTTATCCCGGTACCCCGATTATTTGATTATTGAGATGAGTCAACTTAAACAAGAATTCGTCATTATTTCTCGTCGTTATCATCTTTAATATTGCATTCATCGAATTTTCTAAAACCAATTTTAATAAGGGTCGAAACCCGTTGACGCGGATTCGACATCACGATCTCTAGGGATTTATCGATGTCGGAGAAGTCGAGGGGATCAAGTTCTTTTATTATTTAATCAAAGAGTCAATCTTTCTAAATCGCATTAAATCAACTTAGGGCAATTTTCGTTGATGCTAAATAATTGTCAAAACAATTCTTTAGAATTATGACATTATTAACGCGGAGAAAATTTAATCACATCTCAATAATCAATTTAAAACGATTTTCGACATAAAACATGATTTTACAAACGAATCTTAATTCGTACAGAGGGCACTCGACCGAGTGCCTAGCCCACTCGGTCGAGTGGCACCTCAAAATCAAGTCAGAATGCTAATCACGATCACCACTCGATCGAGTCTCACAGTGACTCGGTCGAGTGGCCATGTACTCGACCGAGTTGGTCAATAACTCGGCCGAGTACGATCCATAATGCAAAACAGAATCACTTTTTACAGGCCTACTCGATCGAGTCCATCGACCACTCGATCGAGTAGCCTCATAACGACTAAAACGCAAGTCGTACATTATTCTATTTTTCAAACTCGATAGTATTTTACGACTTAGGTCAACATGCGTATAATTAATCACATGTATACTATCTTTTTCAAATCGTGCATCCTCATATTTGCATGTTTTCAATTCAATTCCATAGTTGCAAACCGTTATTATTCGTTTCTTTACATCGTTTACTAACGCGTTTTTTTTGTTTCTTTTGTCAATTTAATTATTATTCGTTTATTGTACTAAATGAACCCGCATGCTAAAATACAACTTCGACGTTAATTTTAGTTGCATTAAATTGACATAGAAACCCACTTTTCAATTCCATTCGCATGTTTAGGGAAAGTAAATCTTTGCATATCATTTTCCCGTTTTACTAACGCGCGTATTGTAAGTCATTCGAATTCTTAGTAGAGGCCGCTAATGTGCGGGCTGGGTTGGGTGTCCTTTGTGGGCTTCCCAACACGTACCCTCACCCCTTACTCAGAACCTCGGTTTCCGGATGCCCGAAACCGTTGGCGCACGAGAGTCATTCAATACACGATATCCGATAATGTCGGTATCGGTATCAAATGCAAAGGGACGAGCCCAATAAACTCTGACATCGGAAATGGGCCATATTTTGTATACGGCCCACTACGACATAGAGTGGGCTCGAATGGTTCCGAATAACCATAAAATTCGGTGGCGACTCCACATAGACTTAAATTTCAATTCGATCCATTCTCATATGGAGATTCATTCGCCTACCCAAACCCGCGCGTGGCCGCGTCGGGGTGGACCTATGTCATGTCCACAATTTGGCGACTCCGCTGGGGATTAACTGATGCGTGACTTACCATCGGCATCCTCAGGGTGAGACTCGAATAGAAATCGTTTGACGAATACAATACGCGTTTTAATTCTACGGTTCATGCATAACCCATATTTTCCCGGGCCGGTACTCGCGACCGACGTCCCACCATACCGTTGATGTACTCCAATATGGATATGTCAAAAGGTGTCCATAGTCGATTCGAGTGGGTTTCGCGGCATGTTCTAAGATCAACTCGACATAGGAAGTCCGTCCCGATCAACGTCTAGACTATATACACTGGTATAGACCCTTTATAGACCGACCGAGACTTAGTATAGAGCATACATGGCGTCGTTATAATGCTTGTGTGACTACGTGCTACTTGGTTTCCTAGTCGTTTTCAAAAACCGTCAATTTTTCAAAATTGCATCTTTTTTCAAACTATTCAATTTCAAAACCCGGGACACATACCGAATTTAGGACTTATGATTTTACTCAAAATAGCCTATTTTCTAGACGGTATGCTGCCCGATTCAAAACTCGAAAATTATTTCGAACTTTCAAAAACTGTGGCCCAATGACTTTTCGTCCTCTTTTTTCGGAAATTTGGGCCATTCACCGAGTCCACTCGGCCCTCTTTAAAAAATCATCAATTTTCAAAACCTTCCACTTCTAGGACTTCCCGTATTTAGCAGTGTCGGGTCGAGTCTTAAGTTGTCAAGGTCTTTAGCGTCGAAACTCCGTCGATTCTTACATCACGAGTTTCTTCCCTATCCCAGTCCGCCTTATTAGACTAAGGCAAGGCCCACCTACGAAGGACATACTCCTACAAAGGAAGGCCCGTTTACACAATCGAGTCAACCTTCCTTCGGACAGGACTAGGCCCACATAGCCGAATCCTAAGGAAGGCCCATCTGGCACAAGTCACCCATCCAGGTGTTTTTTCCGAGTCAACCTTTTACAAGGCATAGCCTTATAACAAAAGGTTCACGGTCCTTACGTCTAAGGGTCACTCGTCCGACACTTGAGTCTTAACAAAATTATCGATCCCACTCCGGGCTACCCCTTAGCAGGGCGATCGATCACGGTTGCTCTAAGGGTCATGTCTTACACGTGTCTCACATACTCCACTTTCGAGTCACTTAGATGCCACACCATCTGAGTCCTTAGTCTCACTTGGGGGCTATTCTCCGACGGAATGACTAATTACAGTCACTCCGAGAATCGTACCCTACACATTTGTCTTAGGAGGGTCTATCCCGAGTCAAACATGGTCGCCCCATTTTCGAACTCACCCTTCTGCAGTTCGAGTCTAATTTACGGTCGTTACCTCGTCTAGGTTAACATTCAAGTATCCCGGTCCGAGAGTCTTTGTCGACTCGTCACCCCGGGCCATGTCTAGTTTGACTCTGTCTCTTGCGTAAAGCCGAGCTTAGGCGAGTTCTAACACCTGTCGTTTTTTCCGATCAGGGACCCTATGAACGAGACACTACCAAACCACAACAAATCCCACGCCGTCATGAAAGGGGATATCCAGGGGAGTATGCTTATGTTATCTTGCTCCATTAACATCTTTTCGAAAATCAATACTGCCCTAGATAACCTAAATTCCAGGGTAACCATCATCGAAGAAGATCTTGTAAGAACCCGATCCCGCCTAACACAACTAGAGCGGGTAAGGCAGCCAATCACCCAACCGAGCCATTTGAAGGGTGAGCACTCTTACGAAACTGTCCGATACCCTCAAGATGGCAAGGCCGAGAGAGGTAACCCTCAAGTCACCTCTCCAAAAATCAAGAACCAGTCAAAGGAAAGGACATTTACCCACTTGGATATGTCCTACACCGTCGCTTTCCAGAGGTTAGTCTCAAAGGGCCTAGTGCTACCTATAGGCCCAACAGCCGACCCATTTGTGGAGAAACGTTCCAAAGCATGGAACGCCGAGCATTACTGCAAATTCCACAGAGGGAGGGGACACGATACAGAACAATGCTGGAAGCTGAAACACCTCATTCAAGGCTTCCTCGATGCCGGGAAGACTTCCGTTTTGGAAACATTGTCACTTGCGAAGCCCCTCGTGGACTACACAGGGCCCGATGACCGAAGCATCCAATCTACCTCCCATGCACTCAAGAGTCCGGATTTGATTTAAGTCCGAGTCTGAGTCTGAGTCTAGGATGTTCTATTCCAAAGTCAAAGTCAAAGTCAAAGTCAGAGTCAGAGTCAGTTGTATTCTGTCCTCTTTTTCAAAATCCAATAAAATCAGCTTTCCTGTTTCTCATATATACTTTCCTTATGTGTTTCCGAGAACATGATGAACACCATCATACACTGTGAGCACACGCACGTGGCTATTATAAGCACATCTATAATGACTGTAGGAAACCGAGCCCGTGTTTTCTTTTTACCTATTCCATGTCTGGTATAGAAAAAACCACACAACTACCCGTAGCAGGAGCGGTATAGAATCCTATGACAAATCTAGGTAATCTCCTAGTTTGGGTTCAAGACGGGAGGCAAGCCCATTTCCCACAATAAAAACACCCCTCCGATAAGACTGACCAATCCCTACCTTAGGTGTTAGTCTGACTGGACAAAAAAAAAATCAAAAGTAAAAAAAAAAAGAAAAAAGAAAGGGCCAAAGCAAAAAGAAGGCCATCAAAAAAAGAAAACTGGACACAAAAAAAAAATCGAAAGTCCATGAAAAAAAAAAGAGCAAAAGGCCAAAACAAAAAGGCAGGCCATCATCGAAAATTCAGAATACCCATGACCGCGGTCAACGGTCAATTCAAGTGAAAGCCCCACGACCAGGGTACGGTCAAAATTATCAAAACCCATGACCGCAGCTAAGAGGTCAATCAAAAATCAAATACCCATGACCGTGGTCAACGGTCAACTCAAGTGAAAATCCTTTGACCGTGGTACGGTCAAATTCATAATTATCCATGCCATCCAATAGGGGAGTAACAATCAAGCTGGTCAGCTAACACCACACTCAGCCTTCCCACATTACAACCCTCAAGACCTTCCCGAGACCCAGGCCAGAGACAGCCCGGAATTTTGAGGATTCAAGCTCCATAGCATACCCCTAACAATTAGGGTCAGACATCAAAACCAGATCCCGTATTATCAAACCAGCTCTCGAAGCCTTAGCTCCACAGAACCGAGCTCCAGATTTCGAGTTATCAAGGCCATTTACTTCATTCTCAAACCGGCTCTCGAAGCCTTAGCTCCACAGAACCGAGCTCCAGATTTCGAGTTATCAGGGCCATTTACTTCATTATCAAACCGGCTCTCGAAGCCTTAGCTCCACAGAACCGAGCTCCAGATTTCGAGTTATCAGGGCCATTTACTTCATTATCAAACCGGCTCTCGAAGCCTTAGCTCCATAGAACCGAGCTCCAGATTTCGAGTTATCAGGGCCATTTACTTCCTAGCACCACATCCCCAAATACATCAAATCCCGAGAACAAAACTCGTTAAAATCCCGAGAACAGAACTCGTTAAAATCCCGAGAACAAAACTCGTTAAAATCCCATCCAAACCAGTTACAAACCCCGAACACGGGAACTCAACTTGCAGTCGGCATAGAACATGCCCAAATAGTTCACACCACCTCTGGGGGCTACCCCGGAGAACGCTCACAGTCACAGGATTAATATCCTAACCATTCAAGCCCTTTGATCAAGACATCACGGGGAATGCACCTAGCCCACACCATCGCTATGGCTAGTTACACACAAAGTCCTATTAGCTTAGGCACCATAGTATATCTCTCAATCCACTGAACTACGGCTTGGTTTGATTTCACCACACGTGAATACGTAGGCACAACCACCCACATTGACACACATTCAAAAAGTACTATCATTCCGGTCACGACACCATCATGTTCTCAATAGCTAGCTTTGTTGTCCCGGGGTCTTCTCCTAGACAGAAGTTCTCCATCCGCTCACAAAATCCAGATAAACCCAACAAAAAATCTAGCCTCCTTTCCGTAGTGTGTCCTAGTACTCGGCTCAGTCGAAGACAAGAATCTGTCAGGACTCGAGGCAATACCCACTTTGGAAATGTATCCTAAAATAGGAAATCCAGAAGGGCACCAGACTAAAACAGTCTCATTACAGGCTACTGCAATCCCCCATAGCATATCTATCCCATTTCAATGTACGACCGTGTTGCCACTCGCCTAGACTACGGGATAGCGCAACTTAAGAGTCTTGTTAGGCGGCCCACATCCCTATCGAGTCATGGTCCAACCCCTTAGAGAGTCAAGTCTGTGTCAGTCAACTCGTCCTATCGTTTCCAGAGTCGAGTCTGTCGATAGGCCCCTCTCTTCAAATTCCACTTTGAAATTTGCAAAATTTAGCCATTTGAAAAAAAGATCTTTTTCGGCAAGGTCAGTTTTCAATCTATTTAAACTGCGAATTTCTTTTCTACCCCTTTCCGTTTTGAAAACCTAGCTCGTGATTGCTTTCAGGATTTCAAATTCAAAATTTCAAAAACTTCAAAAATCATTTTCCCCAGCACGAGTCATTTTACTACCTACGTTTTGCATACATTTATATGTGACTTATACAGGTACGACTCAAGCAAAGACATGCAAGTCATCAAATCTCCCCAGCAGCATTTTCCGGGATAGCACGGGATGAGCCAACACACAGGCACGCCCAGGGCTTACGCGACAAGCCCAAATTCCCCACGGAGTACAATCATCAAGCTCAGGTATGATTTCTGTCTTGCGGCTGGCGAGCCCTTCACGCGAGTCTAACGGACTATAAACGACCCGACCGGAAGCCTACCAGGTCTTAACGGGCTTGGTAGCTACTCTGACTTTTGCCTTGTCCAAGCCTCAGTCAGAGTGGGGGCTCTGTAGACACCCGCATTTTGACTGTCAGGTGTCTATGGCAGTTTCCAAAAAAAACACCCAATGATGATCGGACGCTAACGTGTTTCTACGCGCTCGGATACGGGCTCAAATCCATTAATCGTTGGCTAACACACTTACAGAGTACAAATTTCACAAAATCATCCTTGAATCCAGGCCCAGTGGATCATTCTGAGTCAAACAAGACTAATTTGGGCCAAAACCGACACCGGAAATAAAACCGACTTTTTACAATTGGGTCAACCCCGGTCAAAGTCGCTTCCGAGACACACAAAACAACCCATCAATCATCAAAAGCCCAAGTCAAGCACAAAACCCATCAAGCAATCAAAGTCAAAGTCCAAAACAAAGGACCCGTGCACCCCGACTGGGCCACTCGATCGAGTGACCCACCCACTCGATCGAGTGGGCTTGTTTTGAGCCCGACGGCTGGCTTCACGGGCCACTCGACCGAGTTAGCCCTATACTCGGTCGAGTAACCCTAAATCGGGTGCCCTAGCTCTCCCTATATAAGCAACCCCCATGCAACACAATCAGACATCCTTTAGCAATCTTAAAAAACCCTAGTACACTCTAGGACAATCCTAACACATCCACACACACTTCAAAACCCTAGCAATTCTACACTAGCAAAAACCCTAAACCTAGTTTTAGGAATCAAACCCGAGCCACCATAACTTAGCCTCCATACACCTCGAAGACTCTTGTGTTAAAGCCACGGTTACGAGTCCGTACCGAGACAAGAACATGTAGGTTGAGGGTGACAAACCTCGTTCTCCTTTCCCTTTTCTTCTCGTCGTCCATCTCTTTTTTTTATTCCTTTTTTCGTTTATTATTATTATTATTATTATTATTATTATTATTATTATTATTATTATTATTATTATTACTACTACGTTTATTATTATTATTATTATTATTATTATTATTATTACGCTTATTATTATTATTATTACGTTTATTATTATTATTACGTTTATTATTATTATTATTATTATTATTATTATTATTATTATTATTATTATTATTATTATTATTACGATTATTATTATTATTACTTACCTCGTTATCATTATTGCATCATAATATCGGTAATATCGGTAGTATAAAAATATTAAAATACTCATTGATTTGTGTCAAGTAAGAAGGATATCGGGATAAGAAAACACGAACATACAAGTGTACTGCACACAGCGTTGACGGTCGCTTATCCCGGTACCCCGATTATTTGATTATTGAGATGAGTCAACTTAAACAAGAATTCGTCATTATTTCTCGTCGTTATCATCTTTAATATTGCATTCATCGAATTTTCTAAAACCAATTTTAATAAGGGTCGAAACCCGTTGACGCGGATTCGACATCACGATCTCTAGGGATTTATCGATGTCGGAGAAGTCGAGGGGATCAAGTTCTTTTATTATTTAATCAAAGAGTCAATCTTTCTAAATCGCATTAAATCAACTTAGGGCAATTTTCGTTGATGCTAAATAATTGTCAAAACAATTCTTTAGAATTATGACATTATTAACGCGGAGAAAATTTAATCACATCTCAATAATCAATTTAAAACGATTTTCGACATAAAACATGATTTTACAAACGAATCTTAATTCGTACAGAGGGCACTCGACCGAGTGCCTAGCCCACTCGGTCGAGTGGCACCTCAAAATCAAGTCAGAATGCTAATCACGATCACCACTCGATCGAGTCTCACAGTGACTCGGTCGAGTGGCCATGTACTCGACCGAGTTGGTCAATAACTCGGCCGAGTACGATCCATAATGCAAAACAGAATCACTTTTTACAGGCCTACTCGATCGAGTCTATCGACCACTCGATCGAGTAGCCTCATAACGACTAAAACGCAAGTCGTACATTATTCTATTTTTCAAACTCGATAGTATTTTACGACTTAGGTCAACATGCGTATAATTAATCACATGTATACTATCTTTTTCAAATCGTGCATCCTCATATTTGCATCTTTTCAATTCAATTCAATAGTTGCAAACCGTTATTAATCGTTTCTTTACATCGTTTACTAACGCGTTTTTTTTTTGTTTCTTTTGTCAATTTAATTATTATTCGTTTATTGTACTAAATGAACCCGCATGCTAAAATACAACTTCGACGTTAATTTTAGTTGCATTAAATTGACATAGAAACCCACTTTTCAATTCCATTCGCATGTTTAGGGAAAGTAAATCTTTGCATATCATTTTCCCGTTTTACTAACGCGCGTATTGTAAGTCATTCGAATTCTTAGTAGAGGCCGCTAATGTGCGGGCGGGGTTGGGTGTCCTTTGTGGGCTTCCCAACACGTACCCTCACCCCTTACTCAGAACCTCGGTTTCCGGATGCCCGAAACCGTTGGCGCACGAGAGTCATTCAATACACGATATCCGATAATGTCGGTATCGGTATCAAATGCAAAGGGACGAGCCCAATAAACTCTGACATCGGAAATGGGCCGTATTTTGTATACGGCCCACTACGACATAGATTGGGCTCAAATGGTTCCGAATAACCATAAAATTCGGTGGCGACTCCACATAGACTTAAATTTCAATTCGATCCATTCTCATATGGAGATTCATTCGCCTACCCAAACCCGCGCGTGGCCGCGTCGGGGTGGACCTATGTCATGTCCACATATGCAAACAGTATTTTCGACTAAACATGTGAATTATGTTTGATCTACGTCGTTTAATGCATCTTTGAATTTATGTCGAAGTTGTATTTAGCATGCGAGGTCCGTTTTAGTATAATAAAACAACCAACGAAAAATAAGATACAAAGACAAAGAACAAACGAGTTAGTAACGATTTGCAAATTGAATAAGCGATTCAAATATGATGCGATGCATGATTTTGAAAAGATGAATTCACGTGATAGATTTGACACGTGTTGACCGAAGTCATAAAAACATCAAGACTCGAAATATGCTAAAAAGCTCGTTATTTTGCTAAATTAGGAGCCACTCGATCGAGTCATTGCGGGACTCGACCGAGTGATCTCGACAAAGGCTTCTGTCTCGGGTTTTGGGGTGCCACTCAATCAAGTGGGCTAGGCACTCGATCGAGTGCCCCTTGTACGGACTGTTATCCAGTTTGTTTTGCTCTCGAATTTTCGTTAAGTCATGTAAAAATATAATACGATTTATACTCGACTTAAATTTTCGATACTCGTTATATTCGACACTTGATTATGGAATCAATGTCGAATATTCGGAGCGACTTTTTAGAAAAGATGTTTTGTAAATTGTTTTGAAAATCGAACTAAACAAAATAATCTCTCTCCGCGTCAAAATCGTCGTATTTTGTTTTTAGGACCATGTGACGATTTTTTAACATCAACGAGATTAATTTGATTCTTGTTGATATGATATTCGACTATTGAGTCGATATCATATTTTTAAAAATAACCATTTTTTTGTATAAAAAAAATTAGATAGTTGTGATAATATCGGTATTAGAGAAAAGATATGACAATGACCCGTATGAAGACGGACGGACGACACAAAAAGAAGAAAAAAATGAGAAGAAGAGAGAGAGAGAAAGGAGAAAATGGGATTTTGATTTACACCGTCAACCTACATGCTTCGTATTCTCGGAATGGGGCTCGTCTAACTGTGGTTTGGGCACGAGAGCGTCGAGATAATGCGGGTGAGTTATGGTGGTTTAGTCGTGTAAGGTGTCGGGTAGAGGTGGCCGGATTTCGGGGCTAAGATGGCGTATTCTCAAGTTGCTATGTGTGTATGAATCGTAGATTTGCTTGTTTGGATGTTTCTATTGCTTGTATGGATGTTGTATAGTTACGATAGATGTGAATGAATGTGTGCAAAGGGATCTATTTATAGGGGAGGTTCCCGATCCCGACTAGGAGAGATAGTCTTTCTTGGGTGAGAAGAAAGACTGTTTTGGATAGGAAATGCAACAATTCGAGAGGAAATAGGATTCCGTTACTTGGTGGGAAAGAAATCTCATCCGGCTGGAAAAGGAGTCACTCGACCGAGTGACGTCTGGTACTCGGTCGAGTGCCCGGTTTTGACACCGGTTCAGCGTGTTTTGTGAGCTCACTCGATCGAGTGAGCCAGTCCACTCGATCGAGTGGGTCTAGCTCGGGTAGAATTCTTCCTTAGAGATCGAATTCTCTCTAACGGAATTGTTTAATGCTTTTTTATAGCTGATTTCTTGTAGTTTTCGACTTCAAGTCGGATTTGTGGGGTGACACGGCAGATATTTATGCCTCGGAAATATCTTTGACCGGGATTTGACTCAGTCGCTAAAAGACGGTTTTACCCTTGGTGTCGGATTCGACCCAAATTAGTCTTATTCGACTCGAAATGACCCATTGGGCCTGAATTTGAGGTTGATTCTGTGAGGATTTGTACTCCGCAAAAGCCCAAGCCAAATGCTAAGGATTTCGAGTCCATATTTGAGTACGTTAAAGCATGTTTGCGTCCGATCATCATCGGGTGTTCTTTGGAAACTGCTATAGACAACTAACGGCCAAATGTGGGTGTCTACAATACCGTGTATAATTATATAGTACTAAAACGATTTCGAGTAGAATACGCTTAAAAACAAGTTCCGTTTAAGATCCTTTTAATCCCTTTACAAGTAGTATTGGAGGTGGCACCCTTTCGAGGCGCACCGCCCTAAACACTTAAGGGCGTAATGCGATCGCGAAAATTTGTCGTTAAATGTATTCGATACCACTTTTAATATTAGTACGAAACCCATTGATGCCGAATCGAACATCACGTAATTCGTAAGGATTAATAACGGTGTCGTGACGCGAAAGGAACCGATTTTCGTTCTAATCAAATAAAAAACGATTTCATAAAACTTATGTCAAATTTCTGATACCGGTCTCATAATCGTATATCATACGTCATGAGTATCGAAAACCGAGTAAAGTTTAAATTACATGATATTTTTGCGTAACTCGGCTAGCTATCAATTTTAAAACCAATAAAATACGAAATTGCGTCCTTTTTCGATGCAAGCAGCAGCTCGTATAAAGGGCACTCGATCGAGTGCTTTGGACCACTCGATCGAGTGACCCCTCAAAACAGAGGCAGAAGGTCCTCACGAAGGGCACTCGATCGAGTCCCTTCTATATGACTAGATCGAGTGGTTTTCATAGCACAACCACGTGAGCCTCCTACATATAACAAGCCTCATCAAATTCTTTTTACGACTTTTAGTCGTCACGTGTCAAGTCCATCACGTACTTACTTTTTTAAAATCATGCATTGCATTATTTATTCTAATCCATTCATATTATCGTTACTAATTCGATTGTTCCAATTTTTTTTGTGCTCGTTGTATTGTATTTCTGGGTTGTATTTCCGCCCGTGTATTTTGTATCTATTTACGAGTTTTACTTTCGTTGTTTGCATTTATCACATTTAAACGAACCTCGTATGCTAAATCACTTCGACGTGAACCAAGATGCATTAAAATGACGTAGCAACCAATTTGATATTTATACATCGTAAAACGTTGTTTGCATAACATTTCACCGAATCACTAGCGCACGTATTAAAAAAACCGAATGATATCTTAGTAGAGGTCGTCATGTGCGGGCGGGGTTGGGTCCTTTGTGGGTTTCCCAACACGTACCCTCACCCCTTACTCAGAACCTCGGTTTCCGGATGTCCGAAACCGTTGGTGCACGAGAGTCATTCGATATACGGTACCCGATAACATCGGCATCGGTATCGTAATGCAAAGGGACGAACCCCACGAGCTCTAGTATCAAAGTAAGCCGTACTTTGTGCACAGTCCACCGAAATACAGAGTAGGTTCGAACGGGCCCAAACTCCCACAAAGTTCGGTGGCGACTCCAACTTCGATTTAAATTTCAACCCGAGAACTATCTCACACGGGAAACATTTCGCCGCCCAAACTCGCGCATGGCCGCGTCGGGGTGGACTTATGTCATGTCCACAGAGACGTCGGCCCCTCTATTCCACCTACTTCAGACGAACATGGCAGGTGTTTCGTGGCTTTGCATTGTTCTAGGGACTAGCCTTCTTCGTAGCAAAAAAAAAAAAAACAAACGGGGAGGCATACCGTCGAAATTTCGTTTGGGAAGACACCATTATCATTTCATTTGTCAATTGACAAGCATCCTTTTGTATGGTCAAAATTTTGTTTGGGTTTCTCATTTATACCCATCTTTGTATTATAATTCTCAGTTCCTCACTTAATTCTTTTTTTTTGCCAAGCTAAGACAGAAAGGTGCCTAACTCGTAATACCCATCATGGCTGCTAAGTCATGAGCATCCTTGTTAAAACTTGTTAAAACGTCTAGGAATGAAAGAAACAGAAAGACAATGAAAAGATAAGAAAACATTATGGATCTGATCTGCATCTTGCAAATATCTAGCGAGACATCCATTATTTCGCCAATTTGTTGAACCAGGGATAGACAGTCAGTGAGAAGGTGAATGTGAAGCAGTCCACCTTGTTTCACCCAGAGAGATGCACGAAGAAGAGCAAGTGCCTCAGCATGGAGGGGGACGCGACTCGGAAGTTAGTGAACTCACGAGCGAGACACTCACCGGAGTTTGAGAAGGCTATATATCCAGCAACCCTAAGCAAAAACCCTTCCAGGCCCCATCCACTTTAATGCTAGTAATAGATCATCCCACACCGGATCCTATGATCATAAGAGAATGTCTGTCCTTAACCTTGTACTTAACCTTGTCAATATCAGCCGGACTAGTATCTAGAGGGAGGTCCCACCTTGTATTCGTAGCATCCAACCCAATCAGTTGGGCTTTCAGGATGGCCACTAGATTACGACCTGAGACCTGCAAGCCTTGAAATTTAGCTTTGTTTCGGCCAATCCAAATAGCCCGGAGAGTAAGAACGAAAAGAGTAACCCGGGACCAGTCCTTATCAAGGCGCCAGAGATAAGCTATCCACTCAACAATCCAATGTCTGATATCGAGAAAGGCCGACATGTCAGTTCGGATTTCAAGGTCTGAGCCAAATCATAGTCTAGAAGAGAAAGCAATCACGGAACAAATGTTCTAGTGATTCTTCATCATTATTGCAAAGAGGACACCAAGAGGGAATGGAAATCCAAGTCTTTGGAACTCAATCCCAATGGGGAGGACATTATTCAGAATTTTCCATAAGAAAGTCTTCAGTTTCGCAGGCCCTTCATTTTCCAAAGGAATTTACCACGGAAGTTGTTCAGTTTATGGTCCAGATAAGGACCAACGTTGTTGTCATGAAGGTATAAGTCAAGGGCAAGCAAGTATGCACTTTTGATAGAAAACTTCCCATCGGCGGCCTTACTCCAGTAGAAGTAATTCTCACAACCAACCAAAGAGATTTAGCATGACAATATCTTATTAACCCAAGACTCATCGTAGAAGCAGCTAATTTTATCTTGGCACCAGTACCCCGAATCATCCAGCATTTCAGAAATATTGGTGGGAGGGGGATGCGAGCAGCTAGGTTGCACGGACACTCCTCCAAACCAACTTGTCGTGTCGGACACCGACACACGTCGGACACAGGACGATACGTGTCGGACACCTGTAAAACCGTGTCCGGTTTTTTAAATTTATTTGGACATGTATCGAACACAGTTCGTCATATTTGGAGACGTGTCCGACCCGGTTCGTAATATTTAGAGACTCGTCGGACATACCTAATATTGTTTTATTGGGTTCCGGATTTAATAAATGATAATATTGTAGGTTTACGGTGGTTAATTGATGCAATAAACACTTATTATAACTAACTAATAATTATATTATAGTGGTACAATTGTTTGAATTTTTAAGATTTTATTTTTAACTTCAAATTCATAAGACTTTAATTTTTGTTTTATTATTTTATGATAATTGTGACAGTGTAAGTAACCAAACGTATATCTTATGTATAAAAATCTTCAAATTCTCTTTGTTTAAATATGTATATTGATTTTTTTCCTGCTGTGTCCGTGTCCTACAAAATTTCGAAGTGTCACGTGTCCGTGTCCGTATCGGTGCAACCTAGGCGAGCAGCCCTCCTTCAGTCTTGGATTTTCACCAAGAACCCATTTCGAATGAGTAAGGTCAATAAGGCTCGGGGGACCAGTGATAACTCGCTAATTATTCATAATTTCATCCCGTTTTTATGTGTCGTTAATATTATTTATAATATTATTTGGGCTATATAGTACTCCCTCCGTCCTTTATGTTTCTTCCCACAATTTAAGATTTGTGAGGAGTATTATATTGAAACGGGAAGAAACATAAAGGACGGAGGGAGTATACTTTTTAGTAAGTTGGTTAATTATTCAAGTAATTATGATTTTAGAATAAATTGGGCTAAATTGTATTAACTATGAATTATAGGTACGAGTTGATGGGTAAAGAAGGACGATCGAACGAGGACGACTAGATACAAGAGCAAGAGAACAATACGAACCCAAATAAAGTTAGAAGATTCACTTCATCAAGGAATTAACCGAGGAAAAAATGGAAAGGAGGAAAAAATGGAAAAAAATACAACCCATAATCTTGAGTTGTAAGAAAACACAGGAAGGAGTATCAATGGACATCCAATATTGCCAAATCCCCTCAATTTTGGAAAATAGGATTATACGCCTAGTTGTACAATAGCCAACCAAGGCAAAGTTTTTGAGCTTTTGTGTATATTTATGGAGCTTATAAAAGTTTCTGAGCTGAGTTGTAAGTTTTTTGAGCTTAAACATTTATGTGATTTAAATCGACAACTTTATACTAAAACTCAGAAAATTTACAACAAAACTCAAAATATTTGTGATAAAGCTCAAAATCTTAAAACCAGTTGTACATAAAGCTATGTACAACTGGTTGTATAATCCTCAATTTTCCATACTTGCACCCAAAAATTATACCTCAAATCTTTCCTAATTTTGACCCAAGGCAACTATAAATACCCAATCCCTAATCATGAGGAGGGGAGAACAAAGAGGCAACACACGTAAGGGAGTACGTAGTAGGGCAGAAGGCCTTGGCCTTCACGGCCAAGGTTAGTTAGGATGCAGTCAAATTTTAATGCGGGACGCGATCAATTCAACTTCTAATTTATCTAATGGCTGTATCTATCTATCTATCTTATTTAGTTTATTTATCGTTTAATTAGTTATTTAGTTTAATCTTTCATTTATTCGAACCTGTAATGTACCGATTATTGTCAATGAGTTATGAGATTACGTTATTGTTTTAACGTTTAATTAGTACTTTGATATTCGTATGAAATTCACGATTTGACTGTTGTTTTCATGTTTATTAATTTAGCTTGATCACCTAGATTATTTACATGAGTCGATTGTTAAATTAATAGTGTTTTAAATTAGGTTGCGGCTTACTGGTCTAATTTAACTACTAGAATTTTGTATGATAATTGTGTATATTTAATTGCAGCTTTCTGATTCTATATAATTCAATTGATTGGTGTTTTTAACGCGTTTAAATTTATTGACTTGATTCGTGCTTACATGGTTGAGTCAATTTAATTTAGTTAGGATTAAACTAGCGTGGTTAACGGAGTTTAACGAGTAAGAAAGATAAAACTGTTAATTTACTTGCTTACAAGGGATTAAATAGTTATCGATCTATTTGAGTCTAATTATTTGAATCGATGATTAACCCAACTATATCATATATTGCATGTCTCGAATATTGTTATGATTAATTTTTTTATTTATGTTATGTTATGTTTATTTTATTATTATTATTTTCACACCTAACAAAACCCCCCTATATATATTTATACTATTAAATAATAAATCATCTTAGATAATAACGTCAGTCTCTGTGGGATCGACCTCTACTTACCCTATCTACCGTAGAGTTAGTAGTGTTTATAAATTTAATTTTGAGCGCGGACACGACACGCATCAACCAGGTAACCACGCCATACCACATTTTACAAGTTGAAGGCCCCATTTAATACTTTTCCAACCCCAAGAGCAATAGTGCGATGGTGGTGGAAGCATGCGGTGGAGAGTAAGGGCATTACATTGGTATTTGGAGACAAGGAATTTACTTACCATCGTCTCACGACAATTCATAATCTTCCACCCCAACTTAGCCAGAAGCGCTTGATTCAAGCATTGGATGTTACGGATACCTAAACCCCCGTTCTTTTTTGGGAGGGATAGGTAACAAGAGCTCCGCCGGTGAATAATCCTGCATTGCCTAGTGCCAGCCCACCAGAAATCAACAAATAGTTTGTTAATCCTATTTGCCACACTTACCGGTATTCGGAATGCCGATAGGAGATGAACAGAAAATGAGGCTAGAACCGATGTAATAAGAGTAAGACGTCCAGCTAGCGAGAGAAAAGACCCATTCCATGAAGAAATTCTGCGAGTCACACCATCATACTCAGTAGTAAATAGTTTGTTCATTCTTTTTTTTGCATAACACTTATTCTTTTTTTTAGCTCAACGAAACGTCTACTAAATCGCATTACACGACAAGGGAAATTCATAAGTAAGACCTCAATTTCTCACTTATTCTAAAACAAACGAGAATAAGTATATTCCTACGTCCCTCCCAAAGTAGTAGGACCCACCAAAATCAAACGGGGAAACTTGGGATGCAATCTTTGGATCTTTCAATAAAAGTAAAGTCAATATACACCTTCAAAAGGAATATCCTGCCTAAGCTGTTTCAGCGACCAACAAAAAATATGTCCAGAGACAAAAACTGACAATACGAATTTAATACAGTAAGTAATATCAACATGCTGTTGTTGACAATTGACATTTGACTGTCTATAGTAATACAGGTTAAATTTTCACATATCTGAACCCTATACGGCGACATAAGGAAGCCTTTGACCGACTTCAGTATATGTCGTTAACTTGCCAAGTCTCTGAGATTGGAGACATTGCGAAGGCCTCTGGAACTAATCAGTGGACGGACCACGCTCCGAAAATAAGAGCAGTTTGCAAAGACTGGCAGAGACGAAGATGATTAATCAGAACTAGAACATGAGAAACAGCTGGAAAACCGACAGGGTTGAAAAAGTTCGGCCAATCTGCAATATAGTAACACAAATGACTTCACTTCATCAGTTGCCATCATATTGGCACATGAAGGCGACGAAACTGACACTGCTTAGTAATTGGCGTTTCAACATGATTTTCATTATGGTCCATCCAAAAATAACTTCTCCATATTGTTAACACAAAAGCAGGGCTGGTACATCAGACCAACCCTTACCCTGCCATTTCGCCCCTAAGACAGTAACTATAGAAGTACAGCTGCTCATTGCACTGCAAACATCTAATAAGATGGCTCAAAGATAGGGTGTCAATTACCTGATTTAGCCATGTGTTTTGATCTTTTTCTTCGCAGTTTTGCTGACATCAAGATTATCTCTTTTCCGCTTGAAGATGGAGTTGTGAGCCTTGTCTGTATTAGCATCATCATTATTATCGATATTGTCCCTGCCAGCGCTACGTATTGGTTTTCCCCGAGCTTGGTATACATCCAATATAAAATACTTCAACCTCCGTAGTGTGTATTCGCTCTGTAGTTTTGTACAGCATGTTACAGTCAATTAATTGAAAAAAAAATACCATAAAAGCCCAGTAACCATCTGAACAAGGAGAAGGCAATTCAAAAATAGTTAGGGCAGATGGTCCACATGTAACGTGAATCAAATCACTAATCCTATATATAAATGAGAACGACAGCAAACTTGGGTTGGTTTCCATTGAGTTGCTTAGTCAAAATCTACCTTTTAGATACCTACTTTGCACGCTGAAATATCAAGGTTGTTGCACGGATGTTCCATTGAAGTGAAATCAGTGAAATAATGAAATTTGCAATCACGGGAGTTTTACCCTTTCAATTTTTTTCTAGCTAACTGGTCCATTAAAGACTACTATGGACATGACGATTCACATTGTACAAAGCTAAGTAGAATTCATGCAAAAATGGTGACATGTTGGAGTTAAGAAATTAGAGGGAGATGTGTGTGAGATTGTGAGAAGAGTGTTGAGTAGTCAAGTTTATTACAAGAGTGGAGGGAAACAAAACAGCATATTGAAGGAAACACACTCATTTGTGAATATTGGTCAATGACGGAGTATTTTAAAATGGTGGTTAAATTGTAAATTAGTGGTGAACAACAAAAACAACACAAGGTAGCATAAAACTAAAAACACAATGTATTGTTATCAAAAAGTAGTTATATACTAGTAAAAGGTAGTTTCTGACCATTGTCAAAATCTCAATCCGATTCTATGATTTTAACGATTCAAAAAGGACTTAATGATCCTGATTTTACGATCCGACCCATGTATTTAGAATCTTACAATTCTACTCATTTAAAAATTTCTGTAGGAAGGATAAATAATACGATCTTCCGATTCAACGATCCGATTCTATAACAATATTTTAATCCATAATGACATCTAAAACCAAAATTTCTTAAAAATCGTAGAGACGTATTTATATAATGATACTTCGTATTAAAATTATTATGTTATCAATATTTTATGAATAAATATTACTCCCTCCATCTCAATATCTTCCTCCCACTTTCCTAAAAGAAAAATCCCACTAATATCTTCCCATTTACTTTATTTCCTTATTTGGTTAGCTTATTTTACAATACTACCATTATCAACACTACCTATTTACAAAATATGCCACTCATTTTAGTTAGATTGAGCCCAATTGCATTTATTTATCATATTTCCTCTCAACATTGGACCCACATGTAATATTTTATATTAATCCTTAAGAGATCAGACCATATCAAATGAGAACATTCTTTGGGATGGAGGGAGTAACAAATATTTTTTTTAATCTTCACATATATATATTTTTACCAAATAAAAACCTATATTTAGTAAGAATGTAGAATCCTACGATCCAATTCTCTATCAATTTGATCCTACTCAATCCATCGATCCAAAGTAGAATCCCGAACCTAACAACATTTGTTTCCGACCCACAAAAGTTCCCGTGAGAAAATATCTCATACATTACTCACCAAAAGCAATTTGGTACTGTTGCAGGAGAAAACTGTCAAGTACCTGTGCATCTATGTCAAGGTCCACTTCTTCTGCACTCGCCTGGAAAGAAGGATTGCTCTGAGCAACAATTTCTAAAGCATGCCTAAGGTCTTCAGCTGATAACTGTGTGAGAGCTTTTCCGATTTCTCTTTTCTCCAGAGTTGACATTTTCCTGAAAATGCATTATAATATAAATCAACTAAAAGATCAATACGACCAATGTGATTGAATTACCTTCCTGTGAGTTAGTCACTTATTCAGCAACAAAAACATTCATGATGTATAAACAAATGAAGCTTGTTAAATTGATTGTTTGACAGACCTGCACTTTTGAAGCACTTGCTCTTTAACTTCATTCAAGTGCTCTTCAATATCATATAGCTGCACAAACAGAGAGAAAGACAGAGAGCAAAATATTTAGTTTGAGTTCAAATCTTACATTGGATGCTGACATTCACGATTCAAGAGTATGATCGTCAAAAATGAGGGGGTGGGGGATAGTGGAAAACTTTGCGTGTCCAATAGACAGTCATGAAGGAAGGAAATATATCCCTCCATTTACCTAGTCTTCAATCCACTTTACTACCCAAACAAAAGGAGATCGCCTCCGCTCTCCTAACCATTCCTCAAAATCCCTCCATCCAAACATTGGGTAAGTGAATAGCCATCCAGATAAAATCTCACAAGCTTACATCACTGCTTTGTGTCCCATTTCAAGGAGCAATGTGTAAACAACTCCCTACATTTTAGTAAGAACTAGAATACACGGGAGTCGTCCTTCCTCCAATTCACATGCTTTTCTAATGTCAACTAAACGACCACTAAAGCCATAATGTCCAGAAAAATCTTCACCTCTCTACTTATCTCCTTTGCCATCCGAGCATGATCAGCCAGTTGAACATTTTGGTCATCTTCCATTCTTTCATCCTACAAACGTACATAATGGAATAAAAAACTAGATGCGCGATCATTGTCCAAAATAGCTCACTAAATCTACAAAAGACACGATTTTAGGCCACGGAAAATATCCAAAAGCTTACCTCTTGCATGACTTTCGGTAAAAGTAGGAGCCACTTCTCTTCAAACTTCGCCAGTAAAGTGTTAGCCGTTATATGAGCATCACTCCTTTCATCGTTATATTTCATAGCATTCTTTAAAACTGATCTTACATCAGAATAGATTTCCCGAACATGGTTATAGCCGGCACCATCTTTCATTTCCATTCGCCTTTTTATAGAGCTGAAATCCCTGGGCTTTCCATTAAGCTACACAAGCAATAAACAACAGAGGCTAAGTGTGAAATGACAAGATCAAACTCACTAATCAGGATCAGTTCCTGTGTGTTACCTCAGAGCAATTATGCAAATCAAGATCATCATCTACAGACTCCTGGGAAGATCGTGTACCTTTCCTCATAATAATCTGGGAAGCCACGTACAAGATAAGTACAAGCACGGACAAGCGGAATTTCCAATATATCTTACATTAATAGGCGTCAATACAACATAATAATCAAGAAGGAGCTGTCATCAAACAGAAAAGGAAATAGCACTAGAGAAAGTTTATATTGTTCCTTATTCTCCCAGTATAACATCCCTCTTGGTCTCACAACCATAATGATTGTTTGAACTGGTGGAATTGGAAGACAGAGATGGAAAGGGAGGGAGACAATTTCTTATACTTAGATATGCAAAGAAGGTAACAGAAGAGGAAAGATATTATAGGATTTATTTTCCTTCATTTAAACACCACCTTACATTTTCGAAAACTATGGAAGGAAAACGGAAAAAAAAAATGCTTACAAAAGTTGCACTCAAAAAAAGAAACAAGACTAAACACTTCATTTGCAATGTAAATCCCTCAAACTCTCATTCATCAACACACTTATGACAGATTAGTTTCTGAAAAGAGAGAAGATGGATCATCTGCCTATTAATCTCTATTCCTCTCTTTATGCCTTCCAACAAGAAAGCTGTATCAAATTAACGTTAAATCTCATAATATTAATGCAGCATTGCCGGAAAAAATGTACACGTACTTAAGCCACCCCATAATGAGACTGATTCATTATGCCTACTACTGTATGATGGATAACTATAATATCAACGGTTAGCTATATATGTAGGACCTCCATGGTGACTAGAAAGGAAAGGTCATCAGATCATTGCAGAGAATCGGACCTCATTAAAACAATCGGTTATGTTAAGCCAGCAATTCCAGAAGAGGTACCTGATTCATAATTCTACCAAACTGGCAAATAAGATCTTGCATACTCTCAGAAGGAGCTTTGTGATCCTGCTGCTTCTTGATGCTAATGATAGGTCTGCCTTTATCTTTGTTTTTAGAGATCATAGAAAGCTTTTTCCTACTACTGGAGTAGAAGTGCTCGACTTCCTGTACTTTATTATCTAACTGCATGTAAGCGGTGTAACTATTTAACATCACAACATTTCAAAGTTTAGGCCAACTGCACTTGTGCACCGGTTCCAAATGCAAATTCCGACTTGTAATTAAAGTACTACTCCATAATACAGGTCCATTTATAGTAGTGGACTTATTTACAAAGTAGGAGCCATTAATGCTAGTAAAGATAATCATAGGTCTATTATACCGTACACTCAGGAGTACACAACTTCATACTCTAATACTGTGCATTCCTGAAAATAGATTATGGTGTACTACATTTATCAAAATAAATTAGCATATTTATCAAAAATTGGTTACTAGATCTATCAAATGGATTGACGACAAAATCAAATACTTCTAATTCTACTCAGCTCGTTTTCAACAATATGTTAATTCATTCATTTGATGTATACGGTGACTCATTAGGAAGAATATACCAACTCGTACTAACTCATCTTGGCAAATATTGTACATCCGTGTACGGAGTACCACACTTCCTGGTGCACTATATAACTATTGCATTACCTTAAGCTCTAAAAAGATTCTCCGTCAAGCAGATTAAGTATACTATAGAGGTCGGGTGTGTGTAGTCATATTGATTCAACAAAGTGAGGATGGGTGTTTCGAAAGCCCGTTAAAACCAAAAGAGAGATGACCATCTGTACTTAATACACACAACAAAAGTTTTATTCTGAAACCAAAAAAGCAAGATAATTTAATCCATAACCAATCTCAATAGTCTGTTAAATTCACCAAAAGAACAGTAATTTTTTCGCTTCATTAGAAATGGACAAGTTCATCAAATAAACATAATACATTAAAAATGGCATAACTTAAAGAAAAAAGAATAAATGGAGACATGGCAATTAATGACATGCTAATAATGATGGTCTGACTATCCAAAACAATACAATTCCAATTTGAAAGGAAAGCTGTGAAAAACTAACCATGTTAACATGTGATGACATCTCGTTAACAAGATTTTTAAAATGTTGCAAATCATCATTGCCCTTTTCTACTTCTGTTGCATTTGTAGGCACCTGAAGCAAAAATGTCCCGCTTCGATTAACATTGATCAACATCACACACATACAATGGCAAGCTCATATAAACCTACAATTTAATGTTTCCTTCTGAATAACTTTGACACGCCAGAACAAGCTAAAGCGCCCTAGCTGACCCTTATAAGTCCGAATAAATAAATAAATAACAAAGAGATGATCAAGTTCCTTAAAGTTCACTCTTATTCATCTTCTTCACAATGGTTAGACTTGATCTCAGAATGGATCATTGGGACTAATGCTGGTCGTATTGAGTCTTTTGAGATAAATGCACCCTTTACTGCCTCAGAATACGGTTGCCCCAACTTCAACAATCTTGATAACCTTGATAGCGAATTGTCATTGAAGCCAACATTTTAAACCACACTCACCGTCAAACATGGTAAGTTAGGGTTACGGGTGAGTTAACAAAACCGTAACCCAGTGTTTGATGGAGGGATTTAAATTTGTTTAATTACATAGTAAGTTATATTAACGGATGGCAAATCGAATCAACATCCTTCTCGTTCTACCATTGAAAAGATTTTGAGGGAAACATCAAAGTTTCACTTCCCTCCCTCGCCTTTATAAAAATCAAATCCAAACAAGCCTTAAACCTCACTTTTTCTCCCTGCTAATCCATCACACTCAAAAGCAAACTTATAGAACAACAAACAGCAACGATATAAATCGATTATACCTCAAAATGAGTGGAAGGCTCAATCTTGACAGATGATTGGCCTGGCAATGTGGTTGCATGGATCATCATCAGCCAACAGCACAAACCTGAACAAAAACCCAAAATTTGTACTCCATTGTTAACTGCTTACTCGTAATCACATTAACCATATAACAGAGAAATCAATCAATCAATCATACCACGGAAATCAATTACCTATTGAATTCAAATTATTAACTAACTCAATTAATGGGTTGCTTTGATAAGTTGAAATATTACCCCCGACATTACAAAATCAAACCACATGCAGATTATTTACCCGGGAATTATGTAACCAAAAAAAAAAAGAAGAAAAACTGCACGAAGCAATTGAAGTTAAACAGTCAGAATTTGCATAGCACAGTTATATTCATTGAATTACAATGGATCAACCATGGAATTGAATGCCAAATAACAAATTGAACAAAAAAATAAGCACCTGATGATTTGAGTGCAGCTTTATTTGTAGTTTTTGTCTAAGGTAATAAGTTTGTGGGTTTATTTGATTAAATTATTTGTAGTCGAAGAAAATGAAGAGGAATTGTGAGATAGATGATTATTGTGTTAAATAAAATCAGGGACTGAGGAATGTAAGTGATCAGAGATTCAGAATTAGGGTTCAACTCTCAAGTAAAAATCCTACTACTCCGTACCGAGTATTTAGTTGCAGTCAGCCAGGGACCCTGATCCATGAATCATCCATGATTTCTCATCTCACACCCATTAGTTTTTGAGTTCTGACCATGACCGCCCAACAACTAGCGATGGCAATGGATCCGGATCCTGCAGCCTCCGACATGCATAGATCGGATATGGATCCAAGATTTTCAGATCCGTTTACCTGGATCCATTGCTTTGGAGCCGGATCTGAATTTGGATCTAGTTAAGCAGACCCATGTTCGACCCATGGATCCGTTTCCGTATAAAAATATACTCCCTAGGATCTTTGTTTAATGTTATTCCCTATTTTCTTTTGAGGTGAGTCACTCATTCATCCCTTGTCGTCCATAAATTTACTTAGCGTTGTCCGTATTTTAACCGTATTACCACTTTTACCCCTCACTTTATTAACTCTTCACCTTCCTCTTTATTCACCTTCTTCCTTATCGCAGCTAGAAATCGATTTTTCTTCTGAGAATCGAAATACGAATAAAATTAATTTTTCGTTCATTGGAAAAATATAAAATTAATTTACTAAATACGAATAAGTCAAATAAAATGGGCTAGGTTTCATAGCCAACTTCACACTAATCACTTTAATAAAACATGGAAAATATGAGTTACAACTCACGACGAAGCATTAAATTTTTACTTCTTTTCCTGGGCGGAGGCGTGGGAGATCTACACCTCTACCCAGGAAGAGGCATAGAGCTCCCACTTCTCTTCCTGGGTAGAGGCGTGGGAGATCTACACCTCTACCTAGCAAGGGGGCATAGAGCTCTCACTTCTCTTCCTGGTAGAGGCGTGGGAGATCTACACCTCTACCCAGGAAGGGGCATGGAACTCCCACTTCTCTTCCTGGGCAAAGGCGTAATTGAGTAGTTGAGTTAACGTAATTTTTTCGCATATCAAATAAAACAAGTCGAATAATAACTACATTGACAACAACGAAAACTAACCTCGACAATGTCATCATCGTCCAAATTGTTCTCGGTATAGGGAAAATTCAAATCAAAAGGAATATTATTTTCCGCGTTCGACATGTTCCGAACAATTGTAGATCAATTAAATTTCAAAAGATAACCGTTTTGTTAATTCGAGAATCAATGTTTTTGTGGTCAGAGTTTTAATTTTAATTAACTTAATAATTAAATAAGGTAAATTAGGTTATTATAGTTAAGTCATTGGTTACTAAATTTGAAAGGGGTAAATCAGGTAATTTACTCATAAATTATGGACGACACTAAGTAAATTTATGGACGACAAGAAGTAGTCCCCTTTTTAAATCATCAACATGTGGTTTAGAGTTAGGCTCGGTTCTTTCCGTCTTAATTTCAACAAGTTTCAGTCCAGGTCAGTTTCTATCAGTCCCGCTCAGCTCAGCCCCAATATTTTCAGGTCCTTAAATAATACGTACTTACTTCAATAATAACAATAATCATCAATCAATCTATATCTATATTAATAAAACAATAACTTTTCAAGCGATATGATTGGTCCAAGTTTTTTAATATATTTTTTAAGTTAAATAAAGAATATGAAAATTTGTATATGAAAAAAAAAATCTTACTCCACCTAAGACTCGATTTTTTTAAAATTTAAATAAAGAATATAGAAATTTGTATAGGAGAAAAAACAAGTCGTACTCCTCAGACTCAAAAAAATTATCACTATATAAATCGACGATTATCACCTCAGTCTTAAAAAAACTCCAAAAATTATAAACTTAAGTAAAAGAATTTATCACTAATTACCCCCTTTTATGTTACCCATTTTTCAAATTACCCCCAAAAATGGTTTCCGTTAAAATTACCCAAATTAGATTTTGCCCCCAGGTGTCCTTTTCTCCTCTTTCCGGTGAGTTATGCGCTTTTTCTTCCCATTTTGCCCCTCCCCTCACTAACGCCCTCTCTCCTCTCCTTAACCCCTTTTTACTCACTCAACCCTACCAAAACCCCCAAATTCCCCCAAATTCCCATAACCCTAACCCTAATTTCGAAAATCGACCCAAAATCGAGCGCGAGACCAAATTGCAGACAATCGATCCACAAAGGTAATTTCTCTTCCTTCCTCTTCCCATTTTCGTCTCTTTCTGGGTTTATATTTAGGGTTTAGGGTTTAAAGAGACGGTTTCTCGATTTAAAATATATTTAATCGACATAATTGAAATTAAGGTTTGAGTTTGAAATAATCGATTTGCTAATTAGTTGAATTTTAATGGTGATTATCAGTAGTAAAGCTCAATTTTGCTAAAATTTGGGAAATTAATTAGTTTCAATTGCTCAATTTTGCTAATTAGTTGAGAATTTTATCAATCAATTTGGGTAATTATTTAATTAATTAATTAGTTCGAAACAAGTTTTAATTGCTCAATTTGCTAATTAATTTAAAATTTTATCAATCAGTTTTGTAATTTAGTTGATTTCTGATGTTGAAAATCGGTATAAAAGCTCAATTTGTTGAATATTTGGGTAAAAAATCAATGAATTTGTTTGAATGAAGTTTCAATTGCTCAATTTGGTAATTAATTGAACAATTAGTCAATTGATTTTGTAAATTAGGGTTCTTATGATGTTGATAATCGGTATTAATTGGGCATTTTCTGGGTTTCAGGTATTGGAATTAGCAGGAAATGCAGCACGTGACAATAAGAAGAACAGAATCATACAAGATACAAGATAACATACAAGATAAAAAAACCGACAGCAGAATGCTACACTAACTTCTGCAGACAAATTACAGCAACATACAAGATCAAAAAACCGACAGCAGAATGCTATATTATCTCTGCAAACAAACTACAAAAACAACAGCAGAATGCTATATTTATCTCTGCAGAAAGACGACAACAAAAACCAGCTTAAAGCCCCAATTTCTGAATGAAATTCTCATATTTACTGAATGTATAACAACTGTTGCGGACATTGTGTAAGAAAATTTTTTGATGATGCAATTCCATATAATCAGACATTTCAGGGAATCGGAAGAGTTTCATAGATCATCAACATTTACCATTAAAACATCTTCGAGAATACAAAAGTCGAGATTCAATCAATGATTGACCCCCCAAATTTGATTAAGAACTACTTAAGAAACAGATTAACCAAACAAACATTCAAGGTAGTACATACACAAATCCTTCACCTAAAAAAAACTACAATTACGATGAGTTAACATTGTCGATTCTAAGCAGCAGCTTTCTTTGGCGATTTGGTGGCTTTGGATGGCGATTTGGGCTCCTTGGGTGATTTCTCAGCAGCTTTCTTCGGTAGCAAAATCGGGTTAATGTTAGGCAACCCTCCTCCATGAGCGATTGTAACACCAGAGAGTAATTTTCCGAGTTCTTCGTCGTTCCTTATTGCCAGTAGTACGTGCCTTGGGATGATTTTGTTCTTCTTGTTGTCACGTGCTGCATTTCCTGCTAATTCCAATACCTGAAACCCAGAAAATCCCCAATTAATACCGATTATCAACATCATAAGAACCCTAATTTACAAAATCAATTGACTAATTGTTCAATTAATTACCAAATTGAGCAATTGAAACTTCATTCAAACAAATTCATTGATTTTTTACCCAAATATTCAACAAATTGAGCTTTTATACCGATTTTCAACATCAGAAATCAACTAAATTACAAAACTGATTGATAAAATTTTAAATTAATTAGCAAATTGAGCAATTAAAACTTGTTTCGAACTAATTAATTAATTAAATAATTACCCAAATTGATTGATAAAATTCTCAACTAATTAGCAAAATTGAGCAATTGAAACTAATTAATTTCCCAAATTTTAGCAAAATTGAGCTTTAATACTGATAATCACCATTAAAATTCAACTAATTAGCAAATCCATTATTTCAAACTCAAACCCTAATTTCAATTATGTCGATTAAATACATTTTAAATCGAGAAACCGTCTCTTTAAACCCTAAACCCTAAATATAAACCCAGAAAGAGACGAAAATGGGAAGAGGAAGGAAGAGAAATTACCTTTAGAAGTGGATCAATTGTCTGCAATTTGGTCTCGCGCTCGATTTTCGAAATTAGGGTTAGGGTTATGGGAACTTGGGGGAATTTGGGGGTTTTGGTAGGGTTGAGTGAGTTTGAGTGAGTAAAAAGGGGTTAAGGAGAGGAGAGAGGGTGTTAGTGAGGGGAGGGGCAAAATGGGAAGAAAAAGCGCATAACTCACCGGAAAGAGGAGAAAAGGACACCTGGGGGCAAAATCTAATTTTTTACAACTTCACGGGGGTAATTTTAACGGAAACCATTTTTGGGGGTAATTTGAAAAATGGGTAACATAAAAGGGGGTAATTAGTGATAAACTCTAAGTAAAAACTAGTTTTGATACGCGTGCGATGCACGGGCGTAACAATGACGTTACAAAATCAACCTTAATACTTTCTTTTATGACTGCAATGGAATGATTACGATTATTTCAAATAATTGTCATTTTAGAGGATTACCACTGATAAGTGTAGTTTGTAGTGTCTATTTACTGTGTTTTGGTCCCATTTTCCTTGTGGAATCGCTCATTGGGAGCAAATTATGGGCTTCTTATGTTTCCTTTAGTTCGTTTCAGGTTCCCAAGACCGATTTGGAAGAGTTGGAGCGATTCCGACTCTATACATACACATTTTGGAGCCAACGGAGTAGAGGAACGATGACTCGATGCCTTGGAATCGACCCCGAGACCTCGGGACCTAATCCCGAGCCTCCGAGACCCGATCCCGAGTCCCGAAAATCGACGGGAAGCCCATGAGAAGCAAGGAGGGACCAAAGAGCTCTTAAGGGAGGCCTACAAAGACCCATCCCGTTCGGGATGAAGTGAGCATGAAGCGCGGCTACTGTGAGCCCATCCCGATCGGGAAGGTGGCGTCCTGACCGGGACCAACCTCGTCCCGACCGGGACCATCCCGTCTCGGCCGGGACAGGCCTACTGCTGCACGCCTTGCTTTCTTTTCTTCTCCTTCCATTTGTAACCCTATATATACCCCCCTCTTGTATTAAGACATGATGCACTTCATTAGACCTTAAACCCTAGACTACTTTAGGTTAGATTAGATTAGATTAGTGTAGATTAGTTCTTAATTAGTAGTTAATCTTAGTTTACTCTTGTAATTTGGGAATTCTTGAAGAATCCAACAAAGATTGACAACCTTGGTTGATGAATTTGGGTTTTCTTCCATTTATGCAAGATTTCTTCCTTTATTCCTCTCTAGTGTGAAATAATCCCCTTTTCCTTCTCTTTAATCTTGTTTTATTCATCCAAGTTTGAATCTTTAGTTGATTGTTTTGTTATTGTTCATTGTTATCATTAGTTTATAGATGTTTGTTTTGTTTCTCATGATGATTCCTCTTGTTAGTGTTAATTCTAGATTAGATATGTTAGAGTAGTGTTCTTGCTAGGGTTAGTAGGGTGATTAGGGTGTTAATTGGGTGATTAAGGGATTGTTGGAGATGTTGGTGGAAGATTTGGGTTTCCTCTTGGTTTGGTGCACATCACATGTTTGTTGAAATGCTTGATTGACTAGTAGATGCATATACTTCTTGTTCTTGCCTTTCTCTTGTGGGTGATAGTTTGTTTGTGGGTTCGGTTCTCTCACTAAGTTGCGAGAGCCCGGTGAGGACGACCCCTAGGTCTATCTAAGTAGCGAGAGCCCGGATTCGACCTAGGCCACTATAGCGCGCTAGAACCACGTTTGTCTTGTGTGTCGCCGAGATGGGTTCTAGGTGGAACCTCTAGGAGGGTCTAAGTTGCGAGAGCCCGGACCAACCTAGATCACCCTAAACCTCCTTCACTCTAGCTCTCCCTTGACCATTCCATTACCCCTTTGACCCCGACCTAATCCTAGCCCGTTTTCCTTGTTTGCTTTCTCCTTAGCCTTAGTCTAGCTTTTCTCCCTCCTTATCATTTTAGTTTAGCTCGTTGACTTAGTCTAGTAATCGGGTGACCTTAGTCTAGGCTATACATTACCGTTCCCATGGATTCTACCCGACTTACCCTATCTACCTTAGTTAGGATTAGCCGGTTATATTATTGACGGTTGGGACGTGACGAATCCCTACCATCAATTTGGCACCGTTGCCGGGGACGGTGCTAGTTTGGACTTTATTTTCCTATTTACTTGACTTAGTCTTTGTGTTTGTGTTTTTCTTTTTTCTTTTTGTTACTTTGCTTCTTGTGTGTGTGAAGTTTATTTCTCTCTTGTCTAGTGCCCAAAAAGCACTAGACTTCTCACGTTTGTTCTTAGTCTACAGTTTGTGCTTAGAGGTGGTGATTATCTTCTTCTTGCAACTCAGAGCCGCTTTAACGGTCGGTTGCTAGAATGAGTGGTTTCCAACCGGGTATGGACTACGATTTTCGGGCAAGCATGAGATTTGATCTAAACTCCACACACTCGGGAGCCAATATCAGCTACTCCTCTTCTTCCTTGAACCAAAGCTATGACATGACGTCCCCCTACCACTATCAAGCTTCTTTGGGTAATCAAGACGGGTATGATCTTCAAGAGTATGGAAATGGCTACCAATAAGTGGACGATTATCACTCCTACGATCATGGTGGCTATTACTCAAGCTATGATTGTGAACCCACCATGTTCAATCAAGATTCACCGTATGGAAGCCAATTTCCCTAAAACCCACCATATTACCCTCCACCCCAACCACAATATGAACCCTATGACCCACAATACTACCAATCACCCCAACCTTACTACCAACAATATGATGCCCCACCCTTTGGGCATCATCAAGATTATCAAGGAGCTTTACAAGACCCCAATGATCACCAATTGCCCGACATGGAGGAGTTTCAATCGCTTCTTCAATTGCAAAAGAGCAACCAAGAAATGGCCACTCAAATTCAAAAACAACAAAATGAATTATGGGTCCAAATTCGAAGGGAAAACGAGGCAAGGGATGCTCGATTAAATGCAATATCGGTTCAAACCGTAATGTCTTTATCCCGAGCATCATATTTAGATGGAGGGTGCCCACTTGAGAGAGAGGAGCAACCTAATTACGAAGCCGCCGATGTAGTTCCCTTTGGAGGAGAAATTTGCTTTGAAGAACCTCAATCGTCTACCCAAAAAGAGACGAATGAGGAGATAACCCTTGGTGAAGGCAACATTGGTGAGGAATTGGAGGAGGATGGTGAGTTGGATGATTTGGTGGAGTTTGTGAGGATGTTGGGTGAGATTGTTAGCCTCGAGTTGCCCTTGTGCGCTAATTTGGTCAAGCATCAAGAGCCCCTTGCTAGTACACCGAGAGATGACTTGGAAGAGATTGAAACCGCCGGTAGAAGTTTCGATTCTCCTCTCCAAGATGATGTGGGGCCGAGTGATGAAGATGGGGATCTGCAACTTGAGGAAAGTGTGGGGGTGTGCATTGAGGAGATGAGGCCAAAGCCGATTTTTGTGCCTCGTTTCTTGGAAATGAAGCTTGCTAATGATTGGAGGCGATGCCTAGGGAGGAAGAGATCGGTTGAGCTCGTAGGATGGATAGACCCCGGAGACGACTTTGAAGATGATTTTGGGTCTTTTGATTCCTACTTCTTGCCTCCACCTTGGAGGCTGTGGAGGTCGGTTAACCTCGAGCGCTTCTTGGGCCTTCACTATGATGTCGGTAGCGCGTTCGACTTGCTCCTCCATGCCCTTGAGGGATATGGTTGAAGAATGGAGTCCACCATCCTCGGTTTGACGGAGTTCCTAAAGAACCGTCATGTTGTATATTCCCCTCCTCTCTTCTTTAGAATTCTTGTGCTTGTATTTGTGATTTTTGTTTCTAGGACTCCTTTGATTTTGTGGGATTCTTGTAATTGATTTGGTATTTTGATGAGCGATGTGAGGGAGTGAATTTGATGTGTACTTTGAGTTTATTGTGATAGGTGAAGTGAAGGTGACTCCTAGAAAGGAGTGGTTGATGATGGAGTTTGGTTTGCTAGCGAGGAAGTCGGTTTTTGAAGCTTATGATAAGCTTTTGGGCCTGGGGAAGCAAAGAAGACTCATCCCGACCGGGAAGAGGGCTTCCCGACCGGGAAGTATGAGGAATCCCGACCGGGAAGGAGCCATCCCGATCGGGATGAAGGTGTTAAAATTCGGACTCACTGGAGTGCATTCCCGACCGGGACGAGAGCTTCCCGATCGGGAAGGGTTTATCAACCCGATCGGGACCATCCATCCCGACCGGGATGGTCCCCTTTGACTCCACCCATCCATTATACCTCCTCCCAACCTCCCTACTCCTCCTTACTCCTATCATATGACCCGTACACCTCACTTTACACACCGAGATCCACATCAAATCCCACCCCCCTCACACCTTTACCACCTCTACCATGCGGTTCTATCAAGCTTGAAGCGGGATAGCAATGATGAAGACAAGCAAGTGCGTATATTGATCTATGAGACGACGGAGAGAGTGAGTTGCTAACCTATGGTACGGCAACTATCCTTTCTTTTCCGTTTTTGTTGTTGCTTGTTTTCCTTTGTTTATTCCCTTCCCCTTGTACACTTTTGTGTCTTGATGTCATGGTGGCCTTCGAGGCCTTGGTATATGTTGCTCCGACTCTCGATGACGTGACTACATCGAGAGTCATTTTCAAAATCCAAATTTTACAAGTTTCCACTCTTTCCTTTTGAGGATTTAGTCGGATTTAGGCGGAATCCGGGCTAGGTGACTTGATTACACCTAGCCCTCCCCTCCCATTTCCTTTTATTTCCTTCTTTTTATTTTCTTCCCCCTTCCATATCTTTTTCTAGTCTAGCCCAGGGTGACTTGACTACACCCCGGCCGGACACCTTCTACCTTTTCTTCACTTTATTTTTGATTTTTAGTTTTATTTTCGTATTTTCTTTTTCTTTCTTTTGTCTCTCCGCACCCTACGATTGAGCATGAGGACATGGCTCGATTTAAGTGTGGGGGAGCGATATTCTAGTATAGTTTAGTCTATTTTCTTAGTTTTTCCGAAAAAATCTTTAAAAACCCTAAAAATTTGAAAAATTTCACAAAAATCAAAAAGACTTTCCTTGTGTGTGTTTTCCTTTTTGTGTCCTTGTGTCGTGTATTTGCCGTATTGTGTGTGCTTGCCTCCCTTTTTCCTTATAGGTTGCTTAAATCGACGTTAGCTTTGGAGAGCTTTCAAGACTTCCGGTAACATCTCTTCACCCCTTTTTCCTCTTTGTTCCGCGTGGAGTATGGAGGAGTTGTGTGTTGTGGTGTGCTCGGGCGGAGCTTGTGAAGTTTGTGGTCGATTGGTGACTTGTTTGGATGATCGGGGTGGTGTTTATGTTGTGTATGTGTTCATTTTGTGTTGTTTTTGTTTCGTTGCTTTTACTTCTTTTTCTTTCGTTCTCGTTGAGTCTTTGTTTGTGCGTAAGTGTGTCGTGTGTGTAAATGGTTTTCGAAAACCCGGTTTAGAGGCTAGTGTGTGAGTGCTTACTTTCCCTTCCTAGTAGTATAAATCGAGTCTTGGACTTTACTCTAGTAGAATGACCCTAAATCAATGAATTCGTTGGTCCTTTACCTTGAGTCCACCTAGCTTACTAGGGATTTACTACGGGATTTGCACTTTTGACCATTATGACCACCCACGGTGTGAAAAGGCCTTGGTTACCGAGTCTCGTCCCCTAGGTGACCGTGTTTAGAATTGTTTGATTAGTCCAAGTTCTCCACTTTTTGTGGGTTAGAAAGGAAGGCGCCGTCCCAACTTACCCATTTCCCTACCATCTACACATATACACACAATAAATTGCAAATTGTTGATTCTCCCTTTCTTGTTATACAATGAAAATGCCAAAAAGCCAAATCTTGCCAAAAAGGGCAAAGAAAAGAAAAGAAAGAAAAAAATGAAAGAAAGAAAAGAAATGAAGAAAAAGAAAAGGCACAAAAGCCAAAAAGAAAATAGAAAAGAAGAAAAAGAAATGACATGGCAACAAACAAATCAAAACGTCGAAAAGAAAGAAAATGCCAAAAGAAAACCCGTCTCACAAAAAGAAATCCCCACAAAAATAAGCCTTTTTCCGACTTTTGCCGTGAAGAGCCTACCAAAGGACCGAGTCCCGAGGAAGGATGATAGCGGCATTAGTCGGTCTTCCCTCATTTGCATATTTCCATCTTTTTACTTGGACTAGTTAGGCGGTTTTGGACATGGGACGACCCTCTTGGCTCACGCTAAAGGGGGCGGGGTCTCACTTACCTACAGTGTCGACTAACACCGTGGTTCTTCACTTTCCACTCCGCCGATCGTCCCGTAGTACGTTTTTAGAAAGTTAGGAGGACCTAGGTAAGTTACCAACGTTTTTGTTGCTTTATCGTCATACTATTAGGGTTTAGTTCACCTTGGTTTGTATGTCTAGCTTGGGAACGTTGTCACTTGCCTCGAGTCCTAAACCGATGTTTCATTCACCGCCTTTAGAGGGAAGCGATATTTCTTTTGTTTTGGGTGCAACCGATTACGTGTTTGTTTGTGTGTTTGTTTATTTGTGTGTTTGGTGTCCGGTTGCATCCGCGGTTTTGTCGCAAGACCCAACTTGCGTTGCGGAGTACACTTTTCCTCTAAGTGCACTCGCGTGTGTTGAAGGGGCGTAGGGTGCGCTAATACCCACTCGGATAGTATAGTAGTTAGTATGTGCTTACTCGAGGGCGAGTAAGGGTTAAGTGTGGGGGAGTTGATAAGTGTAGTTTGTAGTGTCTATTTACTGTGTTTTGGTCCCATTTTCCTTGTGGAATCGCTCCTTGGGAGCGATTTATGGGCTTCTTATGTTTCCTTTAGTTCGTTTCAGGTTCCCGAGACCGATTTGGAAGAGTTGGAGCGATTCCGACTCTATACATACACATTTTGGAGCCAACGGAGTAGAGGAACGATGACTCGATGCCTTGGAATCGACCCCGAGACCTCGGGACCTAATCCCGAGCCTCCGAGACCCGATCCCGAGTCCCGAGAATCGACGGGAAGCCCATGAGAAGCAAGGAGGGACCAAAGAGCTCTTAAGGGAGGCCTACAAAGATCCATCCCGTTCGGGATGGCCTCATCCCGTTCGGGATGAAGTGAGCATGAAGCGCGGCTACTGTGAGCCCATCCCGATCGGGAAGGTGGCGTCCCGACCGGGAGCATCCCGTCTCGGCCGGGACGGGCCTGCTGCTGCACGCCTTGCTTTCTTTTCTTCTCCTTCCATTTGTAACCCTATATATACCCCCCTCTTGTATTAAGACATGATGCACTTCATTAGACCTTAAACCCTAGACTACTTTAGGTTAGATTAGATTAGATTAGTGTAGATTAGTTCTTAATTAGTAGTTAATCTTAGTTTACTCTTGTAATTTGGGAATTCTTGAAGAATCCAACCAAGATTGACAACCTTGGTTGATGAATTTGGGTTTTCTTCCATTTATGCAAGATTTCTTCCTTTATTCCTCTCTAGTGTGGTATAATCCCCTTTTCCTTCTCTTTAATCTTGTTTTATTCATCCAAGTTTGAATCTTTAGTTGATTGTTTTGTTATTGTTCATTGTTATCATTAGTTTATAGATGTTTGTTTTGTTTCTCATGATGATTCCTCTTGTTAGTGTTAATTCTAGATTATATATGTTAGAGTAGTGTTCTTGCTAGGGTTAGTAGGGTGATTAGGGTGTTAATTGGGTGATTAAGGGATTGTTGGAGATGTTGCTGGAAGATTTGGGTTTCCTCTTGGTTTGGTGCACATCACATGTTTGTTGAAATGCTTGATTGACTAGTAGATGCATATACTTGTTGTTCTTGCCTTTCTCTTGTGGGTGATAGTTTGTTTGTGGGTTCGGTTCTCTCACTAAGTTGCGAGAGCCCGGTGAGGACGACCCCTAGGTCTATCTAAGTAGCGAGAGCCCGGATTCGACCTAGGCCACTATAGTGCGCTAGAACCCCGTTTGTCTTGTGTGTCGCCGAGATGGGTTCTAGGTGGAACCTCTAGGCGGGTCTAAGTTGCGAGAGCCCGGACCAACCTAGATCACCCTACTACCTCCTTCACTCTAGCTCTCCCTTGACCATTCCATTACCCCTTTGACCCCGACCTAATCCTAGCCCGTTTTCCTTGTTTGCTTTCTCCTTAGCCTTAGTCTAGCTTTTCTCCCTCCTTATCATTTTAGTTTAGCTCGTTGACTTAGTCTAGTAATCGGGTGACCTTAGTCTAGGCTATACATTACCGTCCCCGTGGATTCAACCCGACTTACCCTATCTACCCTAGTTAGGATTAGCCGGTTATATTATTGACGGTTGGGACGTGACGAATCCCTACCATCAACCACTCCACGTTTGCATGTATTTTATGCGAGAGTAGGTCTACTAAGAAACGATCTTTCTTAAGTTTATTGAGAGACCATTACTAAGACCATCCACAACCATTTCATCTTCTTCTTTTTCATCTTTACCTTCTCTCCTCATTTCAATCATCCACCTCATC
The DNA here is from genome assembly GCA_958450325.1 of Agrostemma githago. Lineage (NCBI taxonomy): Eukaryota > Viridiplantae > Streptophyta > Magnoliopsida > Caryophyllales > Caryophyllaceae > Agrostemma > Agrostemma githago. Next base: position 52,735,259 of record OY288254.1, read on the forward strand.
TTTCCACCCACCATCTTCTTATTTTCCATCTTACAAAAAAACACTCCACATTCATTTCATCTTGTACTTTCATTCTCTCTTCTATTTTATTATACCTCACACATTTACATATCAAATTTACCTCAACCCAATCATTTATTTCCATACTATTATAATTTTACTCTTATTTTGCTTACTTTTTTTTTTTTTTAATATTATTGTTTCTAAAAAATTTAAAGTAAGAAATGAAAATAAAACATACGGACGTAATCGCTTGAAGTTAAATAAATTAAAATGCAAACAGACGAAGACTTAATACTTAATACATTGTAAAACCTAATTTAATTAAGACTTAATAAATTTAAACAAGCATAAAATAAATAAAAAAAGTAGGACAACAACGACAGTAACTAAAGAGTCTTACAAACAGAAAGACTCGACGGTTAATATTGGAGAAAATCCATTATTTTCTAATAGGCTCATGGTCCCCATCGTAATCGTAATCTGAATTGTTCATCCAACTGTCTGGGTTTTCATCTCCTAGAAGTTCAATTTCATTGAGTCGGTCCTCCTCCGTTGTAATTTTGTCATAAATAGTCCAGTAATAAACCTCTTCACGCTGAACAAATGTTCGTCCGCGACCAGACAAAAGATCATTTAAAACATCTTTATCAATCATTTTGAACAGTCTACGAATCATCGAAACTACTTCACTTTCTAAGGAGGTAAGTTCTTCGTTTTTAGTCATCCATGTCTCTGAAATATTAGAGATAATATAATCAAAATATGCATATATCATAGAGTTTCATATATATATATAGTAATAGAAAAAATTATACCATAAGTATTATTGACTGTCATTGGAGGACTAAGTACAGTTTCTTCATTTCCAGTAAGTATACCGTGGAGTTTGGTTAGGGCCGGTGGACTATGTAATAGTAACATATACATGCTTTTTATTACGACTAAGTTAACACGAGTAAAAAAGTTGGGAGTTTCATCCCTAATCTTATTGATTTTTCACTGAGTGTTTGCAACTTCCTCATCATAGTGGGCAGACATGTTATATATTTTAGTTAATTTTATGTAGAAGAGAAAGAGGTGTGAAGAGATGGAAAATGAAGTTGTAACTTATATAGAGCTATTTATTTTCTATGTATATATATATATATATATATATATATATATATATATATATATATATATATATATATATATATATATATATATATATATATATATATTCTTACTTTGTAAAATGTTGGAATGGGGTAGTGTTTAGTAACTTAGATTTTTGGTATCTTATTAATTAAAGCATCCGTCAGAAAATATAATTGAGTTGTCAATTTTTTTCTTTTCTTTTTCTGACTTTGTATTGTCTTATCGGCACTGTATTGTCGGAATGGAGTAGTGTTTAGTCACTTCAATTTTGGTATCCTATTAACTAAAGCATCCGTCAGAAAATACAATTGAGTTGTCAATTTTTTTTCTTTTTTTTTTCTGACTTTGTATTGTCTTATCAGCAGAGTAATGTCGGAATGAGATAGTGTTTAGTCACTTCAATTTTGTATCTTATTAATTAAAGCATCCGTCAGAAAATACAATTGAGTTGTCAATTTTTTTCTTTTCTTTTTCTGACTTGGTATTGTCTTATCAGTACGGTAATGTCGGAATGGGATAGTGTTTAGTCACTTCAATTTTGGTATCTTATTAATTAAAGCATCCGTCAGAAAATACAATTGAGTTATCAATTTTTTTTTCTTTTTCTGACTTTGTAGTGTCTTATCAGCACAGTATTGTCGGAATGGAGTAGTGTTTAGTCACTTCAATTTTGTATCTTATTAATTAAAGCATTCGTCAGAAAATACAATTGAGTTGTCAATTTTTTTCTTTTCTTTTTCTTACTTTGTATTGTCTTATCAGCACAGTAATGTCGGAATGAGATAGTGTTTAGTCTTTTCAATTTTGTATCTTATTAATTAAAGCATCCGTCAGAAAATACAATTGAGTTGTCAATTTTTTTTCTTTTCTTTTTCTGACTTTGTATTGTCTTATCAGCACAGTAATGTCGGAATGGGGTAGTGTTTAGTCACTTCAAATTTGGTATCTTTTTCCGACTTTGTAGAAAATAAAAAAAGTAGTCGATTGGAAGTAAAGTGCATAAAACTTAATTAAACATAAGTTTAAAAGTACATAGAAAGAAACTTAAGATCTAACTAAACATAAAACGTTACGAATACATTGAATAAAACTTAATCTAAGTGCCGAAACTTTTGCCAAAGATTCTCAATTAGATCATTTCTAAGAGATATATGTCGAGCCGCATTTTCCATACGATCTCGATTATCCACAAATTGATGTATATCAAGAACGTATCCTACACCGTACTCGGGACCTTCAACACTAGTAGATGATTCTTCATTGCGTTGTTCCATATACTCATTAGCAATGTCGTATCCGGCATACGTATATCACGTTCATCTTCCACAATCATGTTGTGTAATATTATACATATCGTCATAACTTTTTCAAAGTGGTAGTATCCCATGATAGTGTTGGTTTACGAATTATCGCAAACCTAGCTTGTAGGACACCAAACGCACGCTCCACATCCTTTCTTACGCTCTCTTGTCTTTTTGAGAAACACCTATCTTTAGGTGTTTGTGGATGTCTTATAGACGAGATAAAAGTAGACCATCTTGGGTAGATCCCATTTGTTAAATAATAAGCAGTGTCGTAGTGATTACCGTTTACCCAATAACTAACACGTGGAGCTCGCCCGTTCAAGAGATCATCAAAAACGGGGGAACAATGAAGCACGTTTATATCGTTAGCTGATCCAGGCGTGGCAAAATAAGAGTGCCAAATCCACAAATCTTGAGAAGCTATAGCCTCAAGAATTATCGACGGTTTTGTTGACCGTCCTTGATATTGGCCTTGCCAAGCCACTGGACAGTTTTTCCATGTCCAGTGCATACAATCAATACTCCCGAACATACCTGGAAATCCCCGTGTTTCATTGATTTGCAATAGCCTTTGAGCATCTGCAGCTGTTGGAGTTCTGAGATACTGTTCACCAAATTGAGCAATGATAACTTCGACGAACACTAAAACAAAAGTTCCGTGACGTTGATTCACCAAGTCTTAAGTATTCGTCGACTCTATCAGCGGCCTCTCCGTATGCTAACATACAAATAGCGGCATTATATTTTTGTAAAGCTGATAAACCTGGTCTTCCAGTAGCATCACGTCTTTGTTGGAAAAATTCGTGAGTGGGCTCAGCGGCATGTACCAAACGTAGAAACAGATGTCTTCGCATCCGAAATCTACGTCGAAACACCCTATGATCGTACACAGGTGCATCAGTGAAGTAGTCGCTGTAGAGTCTACGATGACCATCTTCTCGGTTTCTTTCAATGAATTTTCTTCGTTTCCGAAGTGGTGGTTGGTTTGGATGGGGGGTATTTTGTGCTTGTATTTGTAATAGTTGAGTACACAATAAATTTCTTAATTGAATACTTTGTGCTCGACGTCTTTCATAGCCTTCTGAGGATGAGGAAGAATGTGTTGAAGATGGTGGGGAGGATGGTGGAGATGAAGAATTAGACATGATGTGTGAATGATTGAAATTGGTGTGAATTTGTTTAACTAAAATCATCCATATATATAGAGTCATTTTTGATAAGGATATGGATAACAAGATGAAATCTATATGGATATTTTTTAGATAAGGAGAAGGATATCCACATACTCCAGATACTCTAACGACTCTATTACATATAAGGAAAATAGAGTAACGACTCTATTTTTGAAATACAAATCCTCCAACGAATCAAATTCAAATACTCCAACGACCACAATCAATTGAAAACACAACTTAAAAATAAAAATAAATTAAACATACAACTTGAATACAAATAATTAAACAAACAACTACTACAAATATGAAAATACAACAAAGTAACAATCAAAGACCGCCAAACTTATTAAGCAAATTAATCTTCAAAGTTTCTAACTGTGGCGGTAGCGATTGAGCTTGCATCAACTGTTGAAGCATTTGCCAATCATTCTTCTGCTGTTCAATCTCTTGTTCCTTTCTCTTCCTTTCTTCTCTTTTGTTATTGACCATCAATTGTTGCAAAGAAACTTCCGCATTTGTCTTCTTAAGTTGCAATTTCTCTCTCTCTCTCCAGAGCTATATCACTTGTAGCTGTTTTATTCATCGCTGCAAATTGCAAGTTTATTTCATCTAACTCAACATTATTGACTTTTTCCTTACCTTTGTTTCTCTTCGCTTGTTGTCGATCCTCGGGACGTTGAGTAGATGTACTCTCAATATCATTAGAGGTATGATTTGATCGCTCATCTTCATCAAGTCGTGCTCTTTTACCACTACTGGTGTTGTCTTCATTTAGAGCGTCGGTAGATGTCCCTCCAACGTAACCCGCTTTGAAAGCGTTAGCAACGAAGGGAGCTAAAAAACCTTTCCATTTCGGATGATTTTTTAACATCTCCCAAGCATGATCCAAGTTGAATCTGGTTTTATATAAAACCCTGGTCTCTACTAAGACATTTTCTTCATTCCACCCACTGGCCCTTCTTCTACCAGCCATCTCGTAGCACGAACCCCATTCATGATTATGGTAGATATTCTTCTGAATCGATTATCGAGCATACCGATAGAGCGATGTCGTAGTGCAGGGTTAGAAGCTCTTGCTAATTCATATTTTTCAAAAACACGTTTCCAGAAAACATTCTTGTTTTGGTTAGTACCAACAATACCATCTTCAGAAATACTAATGAAAGAAGAAATTAGTGCCTCATCCTCCTTTACGGAGAAATTAGATCTGTTCCGTGATGTTGGGGTCGATAAATTTTCAACTACATTTTCATCAACATCATCATCAACGTGATGTTGACCATGATAATTTGTAGGAGTTTGGGTAGAGAATATAGGAAAATGGTTAGTATTATCATATGTTGATTGACTTGAATTTTGTGTAGGTACGATCGTATTATTTGGAAATTGTTGTGTGTCCTGATATTCATCAAAATATTCTGAATTGATATCAAAATTGTAATGATAATTTGATGAATTGTTATTATTATTATAACTCATAATTATAAAAGATATTTAAGTTTATATAAATATGAGAATGAGTAGAAAAAAGTTGTGTGAAATGAAGTAAATATTGGAGTATATTTATAGAGGTGGCAATCGGGTCGCTCGGGTCACATTATGTTACGATCGTAGGGTTGTAGATGAGTTTCCGTCTTAAAGATTAAAACGGATCAAGTACTACTCCGTACTACATATAATGTACTCCTTTTGTTCCAATCAATTTCATGTAGTTCGATTTTCGACACTATTCATAAGTGAGAAGAATTTTCGATATTTCTTAAGACGAATTTGTCATTCATTTTGTATGCATTTGAACCATCTTAGGTATAATTTAAGACGAATAATGTCGTCACAAAAAATACCGCCTAAAGTTAAAATAAAATACGGCTCGGATAAATGATAAGTTTTAATCACAAAAAATTAAAAAATAAATTATAAACTCGAAAATATAGTCGTCGAGAAAGAGCAAATATGGACGTTGGAACCAAAAGAAATTTAAAAAAAAAAAAGGATCACATGCTCGTCCTTCCCCTCTGCAAAAGTAAATCCATTTGCTTTAACATACCCTCAGTCTCTCTACTTTTCATGTTTTCAACTAGATGAAAAATTGAAAAAATTTCATCTTCTTCTTCACTTATTTCAACCGCTGCAAACCCCAATTTCATCTTCATCTTCTCATTCACTCACTTTTCATGTTTTCATCTTCATTTATTTCATCCATTGCGGATGGTCTAATAATGGTACCAAAGCTAATAAAAATATGTACGCTTAACACAAAAGAGTATACAAAAATAAAAGGATACGCTTGTTATAAAAACTAGTTTCATTACCCGTGAAAATCACGGGTGCGTTTCAAGTAAATTGTGCAAACTTAACCTTAAATAAAATTGTCGTCGTGTTGTATGCACTCGTATGCAAAAACTTATGTGCATGAGCGAATTGTAATCGCGTGCTTTGTTCTGAATAAACAAATAACATTATTTATGTGAATATTAATCGTAATACTTCCAAATTCATATAACAATATAATCTCAACATATACAGTTATAAACGTATGAAATCGGCTGAAAGAGAGTATTTATATCATTGTAGTCTCGTGACGTCTTGTTATCTACATCGACATATAATAATCTAATGGAATAATAAATTGTGATTCATCTATTTTTCTAGCTAAGAACAATAATCAAACAACATTTTATTGTTTTGTTTGACAAAGATTAAGATGGTGCAAAAGTAAGGTAAATATAAATTATGTAGTAACATATCATGACAACTTATGCTACCCAAATATATATGAAAATTGTGTATTTATAATTCTAATATCATAACCTAAGACTACATTACCTTTATAAATTTGAGAATGTTAGATAAATATCCGCGTTAATTAACATAATTTTTTGGTGTACTTATCCATAATAATTTTAATTTGCAAAACCTTTGTTTTATGGGAAAATATTAATTATGCAAATCTTAGTATTACAACTCTTAAATCTAAATCTAAAAATAATACCCAAAACTTACTCCGTCACGAGTTGTAGGAAGTTTATGATTCCACTCATATTTTTTCTCATCTATAAAATGATGTTACAACATCTGTAAAAAAATAAAATTAAAATAAACCATAGCCCCAAAAATATCAATGAAATGGAATAAAAACGTAAACCAAAAAATGATACATAATTTGTACAGGAGTAACTAATTAACATTTAAGAATTTTATTAATAAGATATCTCAATTGTTAAAATGATATGAAATTAAAGTTGTGCAATCAAAATTATAAACACAAGTTATATAAAAAAAATTGTAAAAATGTAGAAAATGCTAATATGTATAGTAATTATTGTTGGATTATGGCAAAGACAAGCTTGTCTTCTCCCCTCTTCATTTGCTATCCCACATCGGAAGATGAGGGAGCTTGGAGTCTCTTTATAAGACTTCTTTTATCTTAGGCTATTAGTTGTGTGACTAAGAGGTAAGTGAGCCTTTTATGGTTTGTGCTTGGGCCCGGTTCTTTGACCACGCGCGCCCGGCTCGGGCTCGGGTTTGGGTTCGGGTTCGGGTGGAGCACCTGCGGTGCGGGCTAAGCCCGACTTTTACTCTTTTGGGCCTGCGCGTGTGTTGGGTGTCCAGGTGCATTGGACTGGGCTAAGTTGTCTAAGTTCTGTGGAAGATTCAGTCAAATTGGGTATTTATAAGGGGTCATTAATGCTTTGATACGTTTTTTTTGCTGTTTGGGACGCTCCCTCTCAGCCTCTTCCTATAAATACTAGCTCATTGTTCACAGTACAGACACACAAACACAATATACTCTCCTACTCCTTCTCTTCTCACATTCCTTTCCTTCCTTTTTCCTGGGTCTGTTTTGTCGTTCCATTGTTCCTTTATACGAGTGGTCGCGTACGGGAACTGACAGTGTTAACCTTGGGAAACTTACGGCGTTGTAGACGATAACCACTTGTGTCGTGCCGATATAGTTTTCAAGTCAGTGGACTCCATACCACGACGCTGCTGTTTCGTTCCTCCTACATTTCAGTCTACGGTTTTTTCTGCCCGGTCTTGTTGCCTGTCGGTTCTGTTGCCTGTCAGTCTGCTGCCTCGGTTTATTTACTGTCTGGTTGCCTCAAGTTTATTTATTGTCCAGTTGCCTCGGTTTTCTGTCCCGCAGTACGTTTGCTTGATTGTTCGCGACTAACAATTTGAAAACTATATTATTTACTTGTGTCGCGAAACCCGGGAATAACACAGATTAATATGGCTGTTGTGTCGACCAAATTTGCTGCCGACTTATCAAAGTTAGAACCTCTAGATGGGCTGAATTACAAAAGGTGGTCTCAAAAACTTTTAATGTTTTTCGAACAATTGGAAATCGATTATGTTCTGTTTGAAGACGAACCCGTTTTAATTGTTGCGTCCACCGCGGCCGAGGCCACACCTCCTCCCGCTGCCACGATAAAGTCCAATGTGGAAAAAGTTAAGAAATATGATAAAGATAATAAGGCGGTTAGATATCATCTTCTTAATCATATGACCAACACCCTTTTTGATTTATTCATGGTCCATAAATCTGCTAAAAGTATTTGGGAGTCTTTAGAGAAAAAATATGGGGCCGATGATGTAGGCAAAAAGAAATACGTGGTGGGTCAGTGGCTTGGGTTTCTTATGGTAGATGATAAACCTATTATGGAACATGTTCGTGTTTACGAAAACTTGTGTGCTGATGTTGTCATTGAAGGGATGAAACTAGACGAGGTCTTTTTAGCCAATGTTTTGTTAGAGAAGTTTCCTGCGTCATGGAGTGATTATAGGAATCATTTAAAACATAAGAAAAAAGATCTATCACTTCAAAAGCTTATAATTCACATGAGAACGGAGGAAGCTAATCGCTTAAAAGATAGGTCTGTCCTTTTGTCATCTGTCTCTACCAAAGCTAACCTTGTTGAAGCTGGCGGTCCGTCTCATGACAATAATAAGGGTAAGAATAAAATGGGACAGAGTTAGGGTCAGGGCTAGGGTCAAAAAGGGAAAGGTCAAGGTGCCAAGGGAAAGAATCAAGGAAACTCCACCAAACCAGTTCCTAAGATCCATAAGCCGAATCCAAACCTGGTGTGCTATGTGTATAGGCAGACGGGTCACAAGGCATACCAGTGTCCTCAAAAGAAAGGTGGTCAAGCCGTTAAAGCCAACATTGTTGAATCAGATGATGATATTATTGATGCGGTGGTGGTTGAGGCCAATCTTGTGGCGAATGCGAGTGACTGGGTTCTGGACACAGGAGCGTCAAGACATCTCTGTGCCAACAAGGAGCTGTTCGTTGAATTTGAAGATGTGGCTGACGGTGAAAAGGTCTACATCGTAACTCTTCCTCTGCGCTGATCACTGGAAAAGGCAAGGTCTTTCTTAAACTAACCTCTGGGAGAACTCTTGCCCTTCATAATGTTTTGTATGTCCCTACTCTGCGTAGAAACCTAGTGTTTGGTGCCTTGTTAAACAAAGTTGGTGTGAAACTTGTTTTTGAGGCTGACAAGGTTGTAATGTCTCGCAACGGGGATTTTGTGGGCAAGGGTTATCTCAGTGGGGGCTTATTTATTTTGAACATTGACTCTTCTGCTATTAATAATAATTCTTCTGCTTCTGCTTATATCACTGAGTCTATTGATGTTTGGCATGCTAGATTAGGTCATGTGAATTATGAATCGGTTAAAAAATTGAAAGCAATGTCGCTTATTCCATCTTTAACCACCGAAGTCTTCACTAAATGTCCTAGTTGTGTAGAAGCTAAGTTTACTATGAAGCCTAGTAAACCAGTTAAAACTAGACATATGAGTCTTCTTGAGTTAATTCACACCGACCTAGCTGACTTCAAGAGTACTATGAGTAGAGGAGGTAAATTTTATTATGTCACTTTTATTTATGATTATTCAAGGTACACTAAAGTGTATTTACTTAAGAATAAAAGTGAAGCTGAAGAGATGTTTATTAAATACAAAGCTAAGGTAGAAAATCAACTTGACAGAAAGATTAAAAGAGTCAGATGGATTAATTCATGAGTCTAGAGATGGTGAGGTCTGATAGAGGTGGTGAATATAGCTCTAATTACTTAGTAGATTTTTGCGAGAAAGATGGATTAATTCATGAGTCTAGCCACCTTACCAACCTCAGTCCAATGGAGTAGCTGAACGTAAAAACATAACTTTAAAAGAAATGATGAATGCTATGCTTTTAAGTTCTGGCCTTTCTGACGATATGTGGGGGGAAGCAGTGCTTTCAGCTTGTCCCATTCTTAACAGGGTACCTCATAAGAAATTAGACAAGACACCCTATGAATTTTGGAAGGGTTATGCCCCTAACTTAAGCTTTCTCAAAGTGTGGGGGTGTTTGGCTAAAGTTGGTTTACCAAGTTTTAAGAGACCTACTATAGGATCTAAGACGTATGATTGCGTTTTCATTGGTTATGCTCAAAACAGTGCTACTTATAGATTAATGTCATTGAATGATCGTTCTATTTCTGAGGCAATAGATGCCGAGTTTTTTGAGCATGTTTTTCCTTTAAAGAAAGTTGTTGATTCACCTCCTGATTTGCCTGATATGCCTATTAATCTTGCTGATAATTCTATGCATGCTAGTAGTAGTATTGTTGATGATCGTGCTAGTGAACCTAGAAGGAGTAAGAGACCTAGAATTGAAAAGAATTTCGGAGATGAATTTATCACAACATTCTTAACTGAAAATGCTAGTGGTGATTGCGCTTGCTTTGAATTCGTTTATGCTTTTTTAATAGAAGATGACCCAAAAACGTATGATGAAGCTATGAGATCCATATAAGCTATTTTTTGGGAAGAAACTATTAAAAATGAGTTAGATTCTATTGCATTTAATCAGACCTGAGAATTGACAGATTTACCTAAGGGTAGTAAACCCATTAGTAGTAAATGGATTTTCAAAAAGAAACTGAGACCTGATGGTACAATAGAAAGATTCAAAGCTAGACTTGTGGTAAGAGTATTTACACAAAAGAAAGATATTGACTATTTTGATACTTACTCACCTGTGACTAAGATTTCCACCATTAGAACTCTTATTGCTTTGACTGCTATTCATGATCTTGTTGTTCATCAAATGGATGTTAAAACTGCTTTCTTGAATGGTGACCTAAAAGAGAGATCTATATGTCACAACCCGAGGGGTTTATGGTAAAGGGTCAAGAGAGTAAAGTGTGTAAATTGAGAAAATCACTATATGGTCTAAAACAAGCACCTAAATAGTGGTATGAGAAATTTCACAACACTTTGATTGAGGATGGCTACATAACTAACAATTCTGATTCATGTGTGTACTCCAAGATGTTTGGATCAGACTGTGTGATTATTTGCCTATACGTTGATGACATGTTAATTCTTGGTAGTAATTTTTTTGTTGTAAATAAAACCAAACAATTTCTGTCGTCACGTTTTGAGATGAAAGACTTAGGAGAAGCTGATGTTATTCTTGGAGTCAAATTGATCAGAAACTCATCTGGAATATCCTTAAGTCAATCTCATTATGTTGAGAAAGTGTTGAACAAATTTGATAGTTTTGATGTTACACCCGCTAGAACTCCTTATGATGCTAGTATACCTCTGTGTAAGAACTTGGGTGAGAGTGTATCCCAAAAAGAGTATGCTAAAGTTATAGGAAGTGTGATGTTTCTCATGAACTGTACTCGACATGACATTGCTTATGCTGTTAGTAGGCTAAGTCGGTATACACATAACCCTGATAATGAACATTGGAATGCTCTTCATCGTTTACTAAGATACTTGAAAGGGACAGTTAATTCATGTCTACATTTTGGTAAATATCCTGCTGTGTTAGAGGGATTTACTGATGCGAACTGGATTAAAGGTAATGATGAAACAAGTTCTACAAGTGGTTATGTGTTCACCTTGGGAGGAGGAGCTATATCGTGGAAGTCTGAAAAACAGACTTGTATAGCAACCTCCACCATGGAGTCCGAGTTCATTGCTCTTGAGCTGGCAAGTCAAGAAGCAGATTGGTTGAGAAACTTACTAGCTGAAATACCAGTGTGGGGGGGACAGGTTGCACCGGTCTCCTTACACTGTGATTGTCAAGCAGCCATCGACATTGCTAAGAATGATGTCTACAATGGTAAGAAAAGACATATCTGGATCAGGCATGCTATGGTGAAACAATTCCTGAAAAATGGAGTGATTGCAATAGACTATGTGAGGTCTGAACGCAATATTGCAGATCCTTTCACAAAAGGATTACCGAGAAGAGTAGTTCTCGACTCGTCGAGGGGAATGGGACTGAGATCCTTAAGTCAAGATTAGAGTATGAATCTTGATGGGCTCAAAAGCTTACATTCCTATGGCGATACATGATCCATAGCCAGTTTTGGTGGTGCTTTGAGACGCACTTGATGGATTGTGTGAGTAAAGAAAGGTTGGACTTATGTCCTTAATGGCTTACATGAGATGTGCCGTTGAGAAGCACTAAGCCGCCTACGTGTGTGTAATGGTTTTGCCATCATCTAGTGGAGAGTATGACTCTCACTAGAGCACTCACTAGAACCAAGGTAAATGCATGGTTGTAAATGCGTTGCACTTTGAATTTGCGGAACGACCAATTTAGAAGGTATGATATGTTGTGGGGGTCTCAACCGAAGCTCAACCAGGAATTCAAATCGAAAGATATTCACTGATTTTAAGTAAGTTGTTGCCTAATTTCACTAACACGTCAATTCAAGTCGAAAGAAATTGAACGTCTAAGTATCCATCCTTCCCTACCCTGGATTTCTTTTCTTTTTCTTTCTTCTTCTCTTTGCCATCAGTGGGGGATTGTTGGATTATGGAAAAGACAAGCTTGCCTTCTCCCCTCTTCATTTGCTATCCCACATCAGAAGATGAGGGAGCTTGGAGTCCATTTATAAGACTTCTCTTATCTTGGGCTATTAGTTGTGTGACTAGGAGGTAAGTGAGCCTTTTATGTTGTGTGTTTGGGTCTGGTTCTTTGACCTCGCACGCGCGCGCGCCCGGTCCGGCTCTGCTCGGGCTTGGGTTTGGGTTTGGGTGGAGGACCTACGGTGCGGGCTAAGCCCGACTTTTACTCTTTTGGGCCTGCGCGTGTGTTGGGTGTCTAGGTGCATTGGACTGGGCTGAGTTGTCTAAGTTCTGTGGAAGATTCAGTCAAATTGGGTGTTTATAAGGGGTCATTAAGGCTTTGATTTGGTGTCTTTAAGGCCTTAATGATGGACGTTTTTTTTGCTGTTTGGGACGCTCCCTCTCAGCCTCTTCCTATTAATACTGGCCCATTGTTCACAGTACAGACACACAAACACAATATACTCTCTTACTCCTTCTCTTCTCACATTCCTTTCCTTCCTTCTTCCTGGGTCTATTTTGTCGTTCCATTGTTCCCTTACACGAGTGGTCGCGTACGGGAACAGACAGTGTTAACCTTGGGAAACTTACAGCGTTGTAGACGATAACCACCTGTGTCGTGCCGATATAGTTTTCAAGTCAGTGGACTCCATACCACGACGCTGATGTTTCGTTCCTCCTACATTTCAGTCTACGGTTTTTTCTGCCCGGTCTTGTTACCTGTCGGTTCTATTGCCTGTCGGTCTGCTGCCTTGGTTTATTTACTGTCTGGTTGCCTCAAGTTTATTTATTGTCCGGTTGCCTCGGTTTTCTGTCCCGCAGTACGTTTGCTCGATTGTTCGCGACTAATAATTACTTTGTAGGGAGTATTAATTACAAATAATAAAAGCACATGAACTACATATTGATGGGTTAACTTTGTGAATATTTTAGTAGTGCCACTTGTCAATAACTTGTAAAGTCTAACACTTTGGAATGACTTTTTATGTTTTTATATAGATAGATAGATAGATAAGTACAAAACAAAATTGTCATTTAGAGGTACATATAACAATAAAATAGGTAAGTGGTACTCACAAGTCGTCTCTCAATAACTTATGGAAATATGGAGAGACCATCTCTCCCAAGACTTTGTGTTTATACGAAAAGTAGCAGACATGGGTTATGATGCTACACTTAGACGGTTAGACCTGTCAAATTTGACTCGACCCATAAACCCGACCATAATTTAATACATACTATTTTTTTTTACTTTAAAAGTCATAACAAAATTAGGCGTTCAAAACTTTTTCTGAGCATGACCCGTATACGCCGACCGGCGACCGGTGACAGGTCGAGTGTGTACATTAGCTACATGGCTAAAACAAAAGATGCTCATCATAATACCCGGTCACTGTCAGCAATTTTAATGTTTGTGACAACTCATTTGGAACATTGAGTTTATCTGTGTCTTTTGTTCTCTAAGCATTTGACTTTCGCATTGAATATATTTGTATGTATGTCATCATCTCACTCTAAATTTGACCTGACCCACCTGACACGTTTTTAGAGGCATGAGCCCGTTTTTTACTCGCAACCTGTTTAACCTGAATCCTAAATGACCAGATTTTGGGTCATGATCTAGTCCGACCTGTTCAACTCGTTGGAAAGAAGAGACCATAAAATTTTAGTCTAAAAGCCAATTTCTAGCCATCTATTTCTATGTCTGGATTTTGCTAAAACTCAAATTTTAACATACAAAGTAGTACTCCCTCTCCTGCCTGTAGAAGAGTCACTCTTTCCTTTTTGGATTGTCTCTCTAAAAGTATTTTTGCTTTATTCTTATTTTGTCTGATTTTTGTGGTTAACATTGATTACAAGCTCACTTATGTTCAATCTTTCATTTTCTACCACACATTTCTCTAGACCTTAATTCTCACTAAGAAGGTGGGGTGACCCTTTTAGTGAGACAGAGGGAATATTAGTTATGCGACGAAGTGATTATGATTATTTCAAACCATTGCCATTTCAAAGATTTGACACCGCTTATCAATGTTTATCTTAAGGGGATGACACCGAGAGAAATCAAGAAGTGAGACAAGGTAAGAAAATTTTGATTATTTTTTAACTATAAAAATTATAGTTTAAGAAAATAATACTAATAGTATTAAAATAAATAAAAATTTAATATCAAAAATATATTTTTTACTTAAATAGAGATAAAAAATTAGGCGTTCGAAACTATTTATGTCCCGTATTCTAACCATAACCCGATATGGGACCAGTATTTGACCCGACGCACTCGACAATTTTAGTGTCTACATTAGTTACCTGGGTGAAACAAATGACACTCATCAAAATACCAGGTCTTGCGCCTGTGTGCAATATTAATATGTTCTTGAGACCATGACAACTCATCTATGAACATTGAGTTTATCTATGTCTTTTATTCGCTAATCATTTGAATCTACCACATCTAATATATTTGCATGTATGCAACCATCTCACTTTAAACTTTTAAAGTCGACCTAACCCGCAAACTCGTCCCATCCAATATGTTGTTTTTTGGGTCATGAACCCAGTTTTTTTACCCAAATCCTAAATTACCTATTAATTTAGGGACATGACATGACCCGACTCGTTCAACTTGTTGGAAAGAAGAGATTACAAAGTCTAAAGCATAATTCCTGTCAATCTATTCTTATATCTAGATTTTGTTAAAATTCTAATTTTAACCTATTAGCAATTCGATATATACTCCTTCCCTTTTTTGATTTAGCCCCATTTTCTTTTAGCGATTTTTTTTGAGTTAGCCTCATTTCTTCATATGAAAATTTATTAATTAGTATTTTCTTTCATTCACGTGCACTATATCACCAATTTTCTCTTACTTAGCTTTTTCACTTTTTCTTAAAATTTGTACCAAATCCAAATGGGGTTAATTAAAAAAAATGGAGGGAGAAATTAATTATTACTCCGTATATATTATCCTTTTATTTGAATATAATTTTATGTCTAATCTTTAACTTAAATCATCTAGCATTTTTAATAACTTACTCTTCTGTACAGTTGCACATAGAAGACAAAAGTTGTGTTCTCCCGTGTTAATTAGTACTGTACTCAACATTACTATAAGAAAAAACCTGACCCGACATGCCCAACTCGCGTTTAGGTCAAGAGTTAAGATCTCTAAATCTTGATATATGACTCGATATTTTAATTAAAAATATAAACTAATATTCAATTTAATTTTTTATCTTTTAATTATAAAAGAATTTTAAAAATTTATTGAAATATAAAGTCCGCGCAATAAATATTAGTTTAAATTATTTAAATATAACATCATAATTAAGGAGTATAAAAATAATACGAAGTACCATTAAAATAAATAAAAAGAGGTAAATCGACATTCGAAACTATCTGTATTATTCTGACCATAACCCGTTTCGGACCCATATAATACGACCCATAATTAAACCGACCCGTATTCAGTATTTTGACCGACATGTTTAAAGTTATTTTTAAAAAAAATTATGTACATTAAAAAAATATTTCTTATAAGGTCAGAAGTATGAATTCTACTTTCAATAAAAAATTATTATTTTATACTATTACTAATATTAATCAATAATAATCATCTTTACATGTTACATAATCAATCAATTTTAAGCCAATGCATTATTGTTATTGTTATATACTCCCTCCGGTCACAAATTATTGCCCGCTTTCCTTTTATGGCAGTTTATTATTTTTTGCCCCATTTCTCCACTTTCCTTATTTGTCACATACTAATTACCCATCTATCCTTATGAATAATCTTTATTACAAATTGTGCCATTGTCTTAACCAACCAAATTGTGCCACCTATCCTTATAAATGCAAAGCATTTAGTTTATGGTCCACCACTTCTTATTTTAAGATTATTAAAAGAGTTTCTTATTTTTTTGTGCATTACCCTATGGGGCAATAATTAATGACCGGAGGGAGTACAGTATATAATATGACATATTGCCCGTGTTGCATATAGTAATTATCATAATGTAATTTGTAATTAGTAATTAGTAAACTTGTGTTGTATATAAAAAGAATTCTACTTTGACTCAAAATTCGTCTTAGGTTAGAGTTAAGAAGTCTACTTCTAATCTCATATTTACTCAAAACCTCGGAAATAAAATAATAATATAGCTAATATTGATTGTAAAATAAAAAAAGCTTCCTTTAATTATATATATATATATATATATATATATATATATATATATATATATATATATAGAGAGAGAGAGAGAGAGAGAGAGAGAGAGAGAGAGAGAGAGAGAGAGAGAGAGAGAGAGAGAGAGAGAGAGAGAGAGAGAGAGAGAGAGAGAGAGAGAGAGAGAGAGAGAGAGAGAGAGAGAGAGAGAGAGAGAGAGAGAGAGAGAGAGAGAGTGAAGATCCGGTGAGAACCACAACTCGTTGAGAACCGTGAGAACTCAATAAAAACTCAATTAATTTTTTTTCCGAAAATTTAGATGACTAGTTTACCCTTATCTTAATTTATTCAAATGCTTTATTTGGCCTAAATAATCATATTTTATTAAAAATATTAAGAAAATTGCTATTTATTCACGAAAAGTTGAAAGGGTACACTGAAATGCAATTTAGGTACACTGAAAGTGCAATAAGGTACATCAAAAAAATTAGATACACTGAAACGAGTATTAGGTACACTAAAATTATAAGTTTTCGTTTCCGTCACTAGACAAGATTTTTTTAACGAAAAATATGTTACCCAACCATTAAATTATACGACGAATTCAAATATACTATTAAATTTTGAAAAAAATATTAATTTAATGGAGTTCTCACGGTTCTCACCAAGTTGATGGTTCTCATATGATCTTAAATCTATATATATATATATATATATATATATATATATATATATATATATATATATATATATATATATATATATATATATATATATATATATATATATATATATATATATATATATATATATATATATATATAACAGCAATCGTCCATTATATCAACCAAAAATTAAAATTATCTTAAATTTTCTCAAGTTCTACGTAAATAATAATAATAATTTGTTCTTAGATACAGAGTATCAATCAACAATATTTCAAGTTTTAAAAAAAGATCATAGGATTATAAACTTAAGTAAAAAAAATTCCTTTAACGAAAATATATAATAGGGTGATGAATTTGTATATTACTCCTAAGATAAATAAGAGCAATCAATCTTTTGAGTTTAAAAAAACCTAATAAGATTATAAACTTATAAGTAAAAATTATACCACGTCGAAAAAATATGATGAGTTGAGGTGATAAATTTTTTTTATTACAAATAAGAGTAATAATTCGTTTTTAGATATCAAAAAAAAATTGACTCTTAAAAAAATTTCTTAAGATTATAAAGTTAATTAAAAATTATCCACATCGAAAAATTATCCACATCGAAAAATTATGATGGGCAATGAAATTCTGTATTATAAATAAGAGCAATCATACGTTCTTAGTTATCAACCAAAAATATTTTGAGTCTTAGAAAAAGCTCCAAAGATCATAAACGTGAGTAAAATTATCTCACATCGAAAAATTATGATATGATGATATGATAAAGTGATGAAATTTATATTATACGGAGTAAATAAGAGCAATAATTCATTCTTAGATATCGATCAACAATCTTTTGAGTCTTAAAAAAGCTCTTAAGATTATAAACTTGAGTAAAAATTATCTCACATTGAAAAATTATGATGAACGATAAAATTTTATATTATAAATAAGAGCGATAATTCATTCTTAGATATCGATCAACAATCTTTTGAATTTTAAAAAAGCTCCTAAGATTATAAACTTAAAGTAATATTATCTCACATCGATGAATTATGATAAAGTGATGAAATTATATATGAATAAGAGCAGTAATTCGATCTTAGTTATCAACCAACAATCTTTTGAGTCATAAAAAAGTTTCTAAGATTATAAACTTAAGTAAAAAATTATACACATAAAAAAATTACGATACTTCGTATATATATTTGATACTTTTTTCAAGCGATATGATTGATCCGTTTCATCAAAACTCGATTCAGGAAAATATCATAAATAATAAAGAAAATTAAGTAGAAAATCTTTTAATTATTACACTCTCCGTCCCAAAATGTTTGTCTCATTTAGTTTTGCACAATACTAAGAAAATGGTGTGATGATTGAGTATATATAGACAATGATGACTTCCTTGATAGGGTGAGTCATAATGTTGTGTGAGGTAGTTTGAGTTAATGGAATGACAAAATGATAAATAGTTTAACTTGATAGGGACGATGTTGTATAAAGAAATAGACTAAAAAGAAAAATTGAGAAATAAGACAATCTTTAAGAAACTACCCAAAAAGAAATATGGACAATCTTAGTGGGACATAGAGAGTATAATATATATTTAATTCATTATATTAATGTGATGTTTTACCATTTAAAGTAAAAACTAGGTATGTGACCCGAGAAATTCACGGGTTTATCCGTTTCAAAATTTTGTGCGCGGATTCTTGATAATTATAACCAAGTCTTTCATTCATTGTATATGTTAGTTCGAAAATATGTGCCGATCGATTTTTGCATACCTAAGCGGATAGTAAACGCTTTGAATTTAGTTTCAATTTCAATAATTGGGTCCAAAATTGTAGGTCACCACTGATTATTATACACATCAATATCACCAATTCAACAATGTCACTAAATTACAAAACTTATACATCCACCAATTTCAATGATATGTCTTTTATTTTTTATATTATTTTTTTGTAAAAGTATCACTAAACATGGATTTATGCACATCCTTTCAACAAACGGGACCTAGTTTTTTAATCCCGTGATCATGAAGATATTTATTTTCATTTTTTCCAACAAATGGGAATTCCCTAGTTTTTACTAACTCTATACTTTGTTTGTTAAATTACTATATTTATTTTTCCATTTCCATATACGTATTTTGTTTTGGTGATTAAAATATATAATGTTCATTAACTTGAGACTCAAATAGTAAATAGTAAATACATTACCCAAATAACTTGTACTCTTTAAAATGTTACTTTAAATTAACACACATAATATTGCAATTTCTTCTCAATCATATTTTGTAAATTACTTCCACTTTGAATATAATTAAAAGCTCACTCTTATAGGAAAAACAAAGAGTTTAATGTTATCTTGAAATGTGTTTATAAACCTAATCAATATAAAGATCAATTAAAATATAATATTATACTTCAAAAAAAAAATTATGGATTTGACATGCAGTCATTGGCTTCGCATAATTTCGGTAAATAAAATAAATCCCGAAGATAAAATTTTGAAATAAAATTAAAATCGACAAACAACAATGCAAATTCATACAGAGTATCATATATTAAAAACTGATGGTCGTAGTCATGAAATAAACCGATCGAAATGTCAATACAAACTCCCAAATGTTTTTTATCATCTCTCCATAGGTTTATATATATTCTTTTTTTAGTTATACTATGATGTTCTTAGTGATATATTTAATATTAACTTTGATTAATCTTTAAGACGAAATAGATGAAAGTATAATATATTATTTTTTTAGTTATAATACGAAGTTCTTAATGCAAGATGATATAATGATTAATTAACTTGAATTGATTATCAAGAGTCAAGACAAAAGGAGATGGTAAGATAACCAACCAAATTATTAAGGTTTTGTTTAGAAAACTATTAAGCTTTCTTAATAACAATAAATTTATGGTTTAAGTGAATATCAAGTTCTGTTTGGACATATTTATAAAATCAATCAATACAAAGATAAATAAAATTATAATATTATACCTGAAAAATGAGAAATTGTGGACTTGACTACAGGTTTCGAATAAATTTCTAAAGAAAATGCAAAGGTGAAATTAGAACTAAATTAGAATCAATAAACAACAATGCAAATTGATGTCTTTACATAACTGAAGGTAATGTCTAAAAAATAAAGTGAATGAAATGTAAATACAAAGTCCTCAATTTTTTTTATCTCTTCATTGCTTATATAGATTTTTAGTGAGCATTTATATTAAATTTGATTGATCAATCATTAGACGACAAAAGTGGATGAAATGGTGAAGCAATCAAATTATCAAAATTTATTTTTAGAAAGTTATTAAGTTTTCTCAAGACTGAAATATTATGTTTTGTTTGTCATTTCTTACTATTTTATTTATTTATTGATGATTTATCTTTAAAATCAAATATTAAATATACCAAAATAATTATCATCATTAGTATGTTACTTTGATTCCCAATCATGCATATTTTGTAAATTACTTCAACTTTGAACATAAATAAAAGTTCACTCTTATGAACACAAAATCTATGGGATTTAAAGTTACTCGAACTTTATTTATAAAAAAATAAAATAATATAAAGATCTATTGAAATAAGATACTGTACCTGAAAAATGAGACATTGCAGACTTGATTATTGGTTTCGCATAAGTTTTCTAAACAAAAACACATGCAAAAGATAAAATTAGAAATAAAAATAGAATCAACAAACAACAATGCAAATTCATTTCTTAAAAAATTGAATTGAGTATACATAAAATAAAGCTAATGAAATGTGAATAAGATTTCACAAAATAAAAATATTTTTTCTCATCCCTCCATTATTTTACTTTTATAAGTATAATATGAAGTTCTTAATAATAAATAATATAATAAATAATATTAAATTTGATTGTACATTAATACAAAAGTTACATCTAAATGATTAACTATTTTTAAAAAAAAATATTTTTAGTTTTAACACTAACAATAAATTTATGCTTTAAATGAAATATTAAGATTTATTTTCCATTTCCTTAAAAAAAAAAATTTAAAAATCTTTCTTTGACATATGAAATAAAATTTAATGTTTTAAGTTGCTTTTTAACTATATTGTATAATAATATAATAAATAGTAATTTTAATATAAAAAAATGTAATAAAAATTGTACTTCGTAATAGTTATGGTAAACGAATATTCTTCGATTCAAAGTTTTTGCTAAAAAAATGAATAACCTAACAAATGAGAATTCTTAATTTTAAAAAAGTTATTAAATTATTTACTATTTTTTTTTGAAGAAAGTGTAATAAATGTTGGTGATGAATACTTAATAAAAAAATGTTATTAATAATAAATTTATTAGTAAAGGTAAATACTTAATTTTGAAACAAATTAATAGTGCAATAAATTTTAAATCTAAGAGGAATAAAATAGCAAACACCTAAGAAATGGAAAATCTTATTCCAAAAAAAGTTATTACATCATTTTACAATAAGGGAAACGAAAAGTTTGTGGATAAAAATTAATAATTTAATTAATAAAACATTTAATAATAAAGAGAAATGAAAAGATTTTCATATAACATTTAGTAATGTTATAAATAAAATTTTTAATTAAAATAAATAAAAAAATTAATAGAAATTATATTAAAAACGCCACGTGACAAAAAATGTATGGCAAAAGTTGTCTTTTAACTATATATATATATATATATATATATATATATATATATAGATGCTGATAATGATGTTCTTCATAATATATAATAGTATAATTATTAATATTAAATTTGATTATTAATGCAAAAGTAGATGGAAAGGTGTAACCTCCAAATAATTAGGTATTTAATTTTTTTTTTTTCAAAAATCATTAATTTTATTAATAACAATAAATTTATGCTTTAAGTGAAATGTTAAGTTTTTTTCCATTGTCTTTTAATTATTTTTTTTTGACATGTGGAATAAAATTTAATGTTTTAAGTTGTCTTTTGAATATATTATATAGAACAATTAGTAAAAATAAATTATAAATAATGTAAATTTGTTGTGATCCTTAATATTGTGATTAATTATATATGAAGATAATGAAAATAAAATTTACAACACATATTTTTTTTTCTGGTTTAACCACTTTCCGTCAAGTCACTCTATTGCCTTGGAGCCTGGGGTTTCCAACCATTCCCCTATAGTCACAGTGGTCCCTCTCACTCTGGATGTGATTGCACGTCCTTTTCGATTCTTGAACTGTTGGGGAGAGCATCCCAATTTTCACGCCTTGGTGAAGGCGGAATGGCAAACTCCTATCATAGGTGTGCCTATGTACTGCCTTATAAAGAAGACTAAGAGGCTAAAAGGCCCTCTTAAACAACTACATCAAACACATTACTCCCAGTTAACTCAACGGGTAAAGGATCTTAAATCCCATCTTACTAGCTGCCACTCTGAGCTTATTCTGGACCCGACCAGCGAGTCACTTCTTGCCTTGGAGAGCAGCCTTAGGAAGGAATACACATACTACAGGAAGGCTGAACTTTCAGCCTTAGCTCAGAGGGCAAAAATTAGACATATTGAGCTCAATGACGATAATACTTCTTATTTTTATGCTCATTTACAGGCTCGTAAGACACATAACTATATTGGTGCTATTAAGGATGTTAACGGGGATAGACACAATACCCAAGAGGGCATCTCTAAAGCCTTCTTAGACTATTATCAGTTTCTTCTTGATTCCAGTACGGAGGTGCAGATAATTGACCCCGTGCTATTTGCCCAGAAAACGCTGCCTCAGGATATTGCCGACAGGCTTCTTAGCCCTGTAACTGCTCAAGAAATAAAGGATGCCCTTTTCTCTATTAATCCTAGGAAGAGTCCCGGACCTGATGGATTCTCCTCCGGTTTTTATAAAGAAGCGTGGCCTATTATCTCTCATGACTTCATTAATGCTATCCAGGACTTCTTCACTACTGGAAAAATGTTGGGGGTGGTAAACTCCACACTCATCACGCTTGTTCCTAAGGTCACGGTTCCTGACTCTATAACAGATTATCGTCCCATCTCCTGCTGTTCTACGGTATATAAAACAATTAGTAAAATTATCGCCAACAGGTTAAGTCCCATTATGCACCATATTGTTGGTATTGAGCAATCCGCGTTTATCTCAGAAAGAAACATATTTGATAACATACTTACCTCTCAAGAACTGGTCAAAAATTACAGCCGAGCTCATCTGTCGCCCAGATGTACCATAAAAGTTGATATTCGGAAGGCATTTGACTCCGTAAACTGGAAGGTTCTTGTGCATATTCTCGAGTTATTTGGGCTTCCTAAACAAATGTTAAATGGATTATGCAATGCCTACATTCTACCAAATTCTCATTGAAGATAAATGGGACTTCTCATGGGTATTTCCCGGGTAAAAGGGGTCTTCGACAGGGTGACCCCCTCTCCCCCCTCCTCTTCATACTTTGTATGGAGACGCTCTCCAGAATGCTTCGTGATTGTTCTAGCAATCGAGATTTCTCTTACCACCCAAAATGCTCTCGCCTGGCACTTAATCATCTTGTCTTTGCGGATGATTTGCTCATCTTAACTAGGGGAGATATAGCATTTGTTCTGACCGTATCCAAGTGCTTGCAAAAATTTGCTTCTTATTCTGGGTTGCAAGAAAACCGGCCAAAACTGCTATCTATTTTGGGGGCATAAAACGGGATGTTGCGCAGCAGATCCTAGACATTTCTGGTTATACAGAGGGACAGTTTCCTTTCAAATACTTGGGGCTACCTCTTAACACTTCTCGAGTCAATGTGAGTATGTACCATTTTCTTATTTCAAAGATAAAGGAACGCTTAGCCGGTTGGGCGAGTCATCTTTTATCTTATGCGGGAAAAGTGCAAATCATAAACTCAGTGATTTTTGGTATGCACCAATATTGGGCTTCGTGTTTACTCCTACCTAAGGCGGTTATTAAAATGATTAGGAGATTATGTAGGGAGTTCCTTTGGGGGAAAACCGGTAGGGATATGATATGGAAGAGTTGGGACTCTTGTAGCGGGCCAACAGAAGAGGCGGGCTTTGATATTCGCGAGATATTGAGCTGGAATAAGAGCCTTTTGCTGAAATGGATATGGAAGCTAGATCAGAAACAGGCAGATGTTTGGTCTCAATGGTCTGCCAAATACCACCTCCGAGGGAATTCTGTATGGGATGTCGTGGAACGAGCTGATGACAGCTTGATATGGAAGCACATCCTCAGAACTCGGGACGAGCTAATTGCTGTGCTTGGTAATACATCTCTAGCCAGGCAGATGCTACAACAGAGTGGGCAGGAGGGGAAGCTTCAACTCAAGCCTTTCTATGATATTTTTCGCAGCAAAGGACCAAAGGTAGCAAAGTGAGATGGGCTACATTGGTTTGGGACAATATAAATACCTCAAAACATGCCTTTATCTCGACTTTGGCCATTGAGAATTCCCTTGCAACAGTGGACAATCTCAAACGACGGGGCATCCAATGTGCTAATCGATGTGTTCTTTGTGCAGCCGAGGCTGAATCGCAATGTCATTTATTCTTTGAATGTGATACTTCGCGGGGTATCTGGCTGAGTGTCAAAGCTTGGATTAAGATGAATGCTCCCGATTCTTTGCCTCATATCCTCCGCTAGTTCTCGCATTGTAACAAGGGGAGAAGTGTGCATAAGAGAATTAGACGATGTGCCTTCACTGCCGCCATTTACGAGATTTGGCAGGAGAGGAATTGCAGGATTTTCCAGGGTAAAAGTCGTTCACAGATCGTCATCATCAAAACTATTAAGTATAATGTTTGCATTCGAGCTCTATATGTAAGCGGTAATAAGGAAAAGCAAGTCCTTGACCTGTTACTGTCTTAGTTTCCTCGTTTAAATTTTGCTACTCATCATGCTTATGTTATACTTTGTAACCTTTTTGGAAACTTTATTGAATAAGAATCAATTACCTTTCCAAAAAAAAAATCAATTTTTTTTTAAAAAAAGATAGTTTTTTTTGTAAAACTTTAAATTGTTAAAAAAACATGAAAGCATCCGCCAGGTGCGAAAAAACTAAATGCATTACATAATTTTTTTTGCGAATAAAAAAACTGTAAGTAGTAATAAATTTATTAATAAATTAAAATAGCTAAACACATAACGAATTTATAATGTAATAAAATTTAAATTTAGTAGGCATAAAATAGCAATCATATATTAATTTTGTTAAAGAAAAAACCTAAAAAATGGAAATTCTTATTTTAAAAAAAGTGCTAAACTATTTACGAAGTACTATTTTTAATAGTGACTTGTAATGAAAGATGAGTGTAAAGGTTTTGAAAAATAACAATAATAGTAAATTGAATTATTTATTATAAAAAATTATTAAATATGGGATAAACGAAAAGTTTGTGATACTTAATAATGTGATCAAATATAAACTTAATAAAAATAAAAACGTACACACATATGTAATTAAGCAATTCATAATTTAATAAGAATAAATTTTAATAAAATACAAAAAAAAAACTCATTAATGCATGCCACGTGGCAAAAAAATTAAATGTTCAAAGAAGCCTTTTAACTTTATATATAGAAATGGGATTTTCTATGGGGTGCCCCTCAACTATTTACTTTTCCAGCTTGTACCCTCGCGTTTTTACTATTATTAATGTTAGCCCTAAACTGTCTTATTAACCAATAAACGTGTCCATTAGCCTTTAATCCGTCAGTTTAGGCGTTAAGTGGTGACATGACATTGCTTACGTGACTTTTTTTGCTGACTAAGTCCTCCCTCCATTTGACTTGGCTTACTGTATCATTCCCTTCTCCAACACTCTTCACATTCAAATCTATATATACTAGTTTTGATGCCCGTGCGATGCACGGGTGTAACTATAACGTTACTAAATCAACATTAATACTTTCTTTTATAATTATTGACTGCGATGGAATGATTGCGATTATTAAAAATAAATGTCATTTTAGAGGATTAGCACTTCACGTTTGCATGTATTTTATACGAAAAGTAGCGGACGCGGGTTATGATGCCTTAGACACCTGTCAAATTTGACTCGACCCATAAACCTGACCCTAATTTAATACATACTATTTTTTTTACTTCAAAAGTCGTAACAAAATTAGGCGTTCGAAACTATTTCTGAGCGTGACCTATATACCATGACCGGTGACAGGTCTAGCGTGTACATTAGCTACATGGCTAAAACAAACGATGCTCATCATAATACCTGGTCACTGTCAACAATTTTAATGTCAGTGACAACTCATTTGGAACATTCAGCCTATCTGTGTCTTTTGTTCTCTAAGCATTTGACTTTCGCATTGAATATATTTAATTTGTATGTATGTCATCATCTTGCTCTAAATTTGACATGATCCACCAGACACGTTTTTAGAGGCATGAGCCCGTTTTTTTAATCGCAGCCCGTTTAACCCAATTCCTAAATGACTCGATTTTGGGTCATGATCTAGCCCGACCTGTTCAACTCGTTGGAAAGAAGAGATCACAAAACTTTAGTCTAAAAGCCAATTTCTAGCCACCTATTTCTATGTCTAGATTTTCCTAAAACTCAAATTTTAACATACTCCCCCCATCTGTAGAAGAGTCACTCTTTCCTTTTTGGGTTGCCACTCTAAGAGTCACTTTTTGCTTTATTCTTATTTTGTTTGATTTTTGTGATTAACATTGATTCTAACCTCACTTATTTTTCATTCCACTACACATTTCTATACACATTAATTCTCCCTAAGAAGGTGGGGTGACCCTTTTAGTGAGACGGAGGGAGTATTAGTTATGCGACGAAGTGATTATGATTATTTCAAAGCATTGTCATTTCGAAGATTTGACACCGCTTATCAATGTTTATATTAAGGGGACGACACCGAGAGAAATCAAGAAGTGAGATAGACTAAGAAAATTTTGATTTTTTTTAAATATAAAAATTATAATTTAAAGAAAATAATACTAATAGTATTAAAATAAAGGGAAAGTTGATACTTTACCTACTATAATTCACTTTTTCAAATAACTCAGATAATATTATTTCAAAACTTATACCTAAGTTTCTCATTTATTCTATATTTTATACTCTATCTTATCAATTGATCATTTTACCTCTATGTTACTGATTAACCCCATTAATTCATCTTACTCACTGATTACCCATTAATTATGTCCCGTATTCTGACCATACCCGATACGGCGATACGGACCAGTATTTGACCTGACCCACTCGACAGTTCTAGTGTCTACATTGGTTACCTGGGTGAAACAAATGACACTCATCAAAATACCAGGTCTTGCGCATGTGAGAAATATTAATATGCCCGTGAGACCATGACCACTCATCTGCGAACATTGAGTTTATCTATGTCTGTTACTCGCTAACCATTAGACTCTACCACATCTAATATATTTGCATGCATGCAACCATCTCGCTTTAAATTCGACCTGACCCGTAAACTCGTCCCACCCAATATGTTGTTTTTTTGGGTCTTGAACCCAATTTTTTTTACCCAAATCATTAACAGACATGATATGGTCCGACCCGTTCAACCCGTTGGAAAGAAGAGACTACAAAGCCTAAAACACAATTCTAGCTAATCTATTCTTGTGCCTAGATTTTGTTAAAACTCTAATTTTAACCTATTAGCAATTCAATATATATTCCCCCCATTTTTCTGATTTAGCCCCATTTTTCTTTTAGGGAATTGTTTTTAGTTAGCCCCATTTCTTCATATAAAAATTTATTAATTAGTATTTTTCTCTCATCACATGCACAATATCACCATTTTCCTCTTACTTTTTCACTTTTTTAAAAAATTTGTGTCAACCTCATATGGGGTTAATACAAAAAATGGAGGGATAAATTAATTATTACTCTGTATATATTATCTTTTTATTTTAATATAATTTTATGTCTAATCTTAAATTAAATCATCTAGTATTTTTAGTAACTTATTACTCTCTTGTACAGTTGCACATAGGAAATAAAAGTTGTGTTCTCGTGTTAAATAATTCTCAACATTACTATAAGACAAATCCTGACCTTGCATGCCCAACTCGTTTTTTCGTAGGTCAAGAATCAAGATTTCTAAATCTTGATCTATGACTCGATATTTTAATTAAAAATATAAACTAATTCAATTTAATTTTTTATCTTTTAATTATAAAAGAATTTAAAAAATTTATTGAAATATAAAGTCCGTGCCGTCTTAGGTTAGAATTAAGAAGTCTACTTCTAACCTGATATTTAATCAAAACCCGTAAATAAAATAATAATATAGTTAATATTGATTGTAAAATAAAAAAAAGCCTCATTTAATTATATATATCTATAAATAAAGTTAAAAGGGTTGTTTATGCATTTAATTTTTTGCCACGTGGCGGGCATTAAATGCTTGAGCAACCTTTCGTTATTATTATTATTATTATTATTATTATTATTATTATTATTATTATTATTATTATTATTATTATTATTATTTATAATTTCATTCCTTTTGTCAATTTAGTCTTACTGAATTTTTCCCTCATATACGTATGTGTCACCAAGTTTTGCCTTTACACAGTTGCAAATTTTGTCTTCTTAAAAGATTTTCCGTTCTATTTTCAAAATATTCTCCTCAGTTGTATACTCACTCTTTGTTCGTCTAATTTTAGTGCTAATTTTTTTTCGTGCATTTGTTGTTGTTTAGTGAACTTATGTGAATCCACTATGCAAGTCTGGAATTCCTCGCTTTTCAGGTATAATAGTTTTATTTTAGTTGATTATTTATATAGATATATTTGAAGTTAACTTTAAATATAATGGATTTGGTGTTCATAAGAGTGTACTTTTATTTATATTCAAACTTGAAGAAATTTACACAATATGATTAAAAAGAGGTTACAACTGTTTTTGGTTTTCAGTTTCTTGCATTCGGCTCTGATTTTTCAATTTAGTATTACTGATTTTTCCCCTCATATATACGTGTCACCAAGTTTCGCCTTTACACAATGGCAAATTTTGTCTTATTAAAAAAGTTCCCGTTCTATTTTAAAAATATTCTCCTCAGTTGTATACTTGCTCTTTGTTGATTCTAATTTTAGTCCTAATTTTTTTTCGTGCATTTGTTGTTGTTTACTGAACTTATGTGAAGCCACTAATCAAGTCTGGAATTCCTCGCTTTTCAGGTATAATAATTTTATTTTAATTGATTATTTATATAGATATATTTTAAGTTAACTTTAAATATAATGGATTTTGTGTTCATGAGAGTGTACTTTTATATATATTCAAACTTGAATAAATTTACAAAATATAATTAAGAAGAAGTTACAACTGTTTTTGTTTTTCAGTTTCTTGCATTCGGCTCTGATTTATTCTTATTGCATTTTGTTTTGTTGCTTATATATGTATTGTTTTTTCATGATTATAGATAGATGCATTTCCGTTCTGTTTTTAAAATATTCTCTTCAGTTGTACAATCGTTCTTCCTTGATTCTAATTTTAGTGTTGATTTAATCTTTTTGCATTTGTTTTTGTTTAGTAAAATCATGCGAAGCCAATAATCAAGTCTGCAATTTTTCATTTCTCAGGTATAATAATTTTATTCTAATTGATTATTTATATAAATATATTTCAAGTTCACTTTAAATATCACGGATATTGGGTTCATAAGAGTGTGCTTTTATTTATATTCAAGCTTAAGAAATTTACAAAATATGATTAAGAAGTTGTTTGTCCTTTTACAATTTCTTGCATTCGGCTCTAATTTACTCTTATTGCATTTTGTTTGTTGCTTACATATATGTATTCTTTTTTCATAATTTTAGAGTTGTTATAAAGTTTTCGCTTTATTATTAAACTTATATATACATAGACAAAATATTAGATAAAATTTTTAGAAAGATTGTGATTAAAATAATGTACGTGATAATAAATGTACTAACAAAATGAATCATCTTTGTTGGAAAGTATAAAAATAAAATAAAATAATGGAGTAAGTTAAATCAAATGAAATTTTCGTTCTTTATCAATGAATATTAATTTTCTACTCATTATTATAACAGATAATAATTAAATAAGGGTAAATGGAAAGATTTTGGTCAATTACGAATGTAATTAATTACATTTAATAAAAAAAACTTAATATCACATATAATAATACAACAGCTTATTAAAAAAAGTTTTAGAAAAGATTGTGATTTTCGAAAATGTAGTTCGTAATAAATTTATTAATGAAAACAATTTGCAGTGATTTTTACATCCACAAATAAAAATTCTTATTGCTATAAAAGATAGTATTAGATTGTGATTAAAATTATGTACGTGATAACAAATGCACTAAGAAAATGACTCATCTTTGTTGAAAAGCATAAAAATAAAATAAAATAATGGAGTAAGTTAGGTCAAATGAAATTTACATTCCTTATCAATGAATATTAATTTTCTACTCATTATTATAACAAATAATAATTAAATAAGGGTAAATGAAAAGGTTTTGGTCAATTACTAATGTAATTAATTACATTTAATGGAAAAAAACTTAATATCACATATAATAATACAGCAAATTATTAAATAAAAGTTTTAGAAAAGAGTGTGATTTCTGAAAATGCAGGTCATAATAAATTTGATAATGAAAACAAATAAATTTATTAATGAAAACAATTTGCATTGATTTTTACATTCACAAATGAAAATTCTTATTGCTATAAAAGGTAGTATTACACAATTTACTATTTTCGATTAAAAAAAATGGTACACTCTTATGAACACAAAACTCATGATAGATAAATTTAACTTGAAATATATTTATATAAATAATCAATGAATTATAACAAATAATAATTAAATAAGGGTAAATGAAAAGGTTTTGGTCAATTACTAATGTAATTAATTACATTTAATATAATAAAAAAAACTTAATATCACATATAATAATACAACAAGTTATTAAATAAAAGTTTTAGAAAAGATTGTGATTTCTGAAAATGTAGGTCATAGTAAATTTATTAATGAAAATAATTTGCATTGATTTTTACATTCACAAATGAAAATTCTTATTGCTATAAAAGGTAGTATTACACAATTTACTATTTTCGATTAATAAAAAAAAAGTACACTCTTATGAACACAAAACCCATGATATTTAAATATATTATACCTGAAAAATGAGAACTTTCAGACATGATTATTGGCTTTACATAAGTTCACTAAACAAAAACAAAATCCGAAAAGTAATATTCGTAATACATTTATTATCGCTTAAATTTTTAAATCACATATTTTTCTCCACCTTTTTTATATCTAATTCTCCGTCCGGACTAATTTGTTATGTTATTGGTATGTTGTATTAATTTATGCTTTTATTAGATTCCTTATTAATTTTATTATTATCTATCTATCTATCTACATATAAAGTTAAAAAGGTTATTTGAGTATTTATTTTTTTGCCGCGTGGCAGATATTAAATGCTCAAACAATCCTTTATTATTATTGTTGTTGTTGTTGTTGTTGTTGTTGTTGTTGTTGTTGTTGTTGTTGTTATTAATTTCTTCCCTTTGTCAATTTAGTCTTATTAAATTTTTCCCCCATATATATATGTGTCATCAAGTTTTGGCTTTATACAATGGCAAATTTTTTCTTATTAAATTTTTTTTTTCGTTCTATTTATAAAATACTCTCTTCAGTTGTATAATTGTTCTCCGTTGATTCTAATTTTAGTGCTAATTTTATCTTTTTGTATCTAATTTTAGTTAACTTATGCGAAGCCAATAATCAAGTCTGGAATTTCTCACTTTTCAGGTATAATAATTTTATTTAAATTGATTATTTATATAGATATATTTCAAGTTATCTTTAAATATTACTCCCTCCATCCAAATTTAAACTTCATGGGGGAGTAGACACAAAAATTAAGGGTGGAGTGTAGTGTGTGGTGGAAAATGAAAGTTGAGAGAAAATGTGGGGTCAGAAATGATATGAACCACAAAAATTAACCAAAAGAAGAAATATTGTGAGTAGGAAGTTTAAAGATGGACAATCCAAAAAGGAAAGTAGGAAGATTAAAAATGGATAGAGGGAGTATGAATTTTGTGTTTATAAGAGTGTGCTTTTATTTATATTCAAACTTGAAGAAATTTACAAAATATGATTAAGAAGAAGTTACAACTGTTTTTGTTTTTTCAATTTCTTGCATTCGGCTCTAATTTATTCTTATTGCATTTTGTTTTGTTGCTTATATATGTATTGTTACTTCATAATTATAGATATGTTTCCGTTCTATTTTTAAAATACTCTCTTCAGTTGTATAATTGTTCTTCGTTGATTCTAATTTTAGTGCTAATTTAATATTTTTGCATTTGTTTTTGTTTAGTGAACTTATGCGAAGCCAATAATCAAGTCTGAAATTTCTTATTTTTCAGGTATAATAATTTTATTTTAATTGATTATTTATATAAATATATTTCAAGTTAACTTTAAATATCATTGATTTTGTGTTCATAAGAGTGTACTTTTATTTATATTCAAACTTGAAGAAATTTACAAAATATGATTAAGAAGAAGCTACAACTGTTTGTGTTTTTAAAATTTCTTGCATTCGACTCTAATTTATTCTTATTGCATTTTGTTTTGTTGCTTATATATATGTATTGTTTTTTCATAATTATAGATATGTTATAAAGTTTTAACTTTATTATTAAACTTCTCGGTTGGCCTTGGTAATTGGTTATATATAGTACTGAATTTTTAATAATTTGCAATAATATAGTACTGAATAATTTGCAATAATATAGTACTAAATATTTTTAATAATATAGTACCGAATTTTTAATTATTATATGTGATGTTAAGTATTCTATTTATTAAATTTGGAAAACCTTTTCGGTTACCCTTATTTAATTAATTAATTAATTATTATTATTATAATAATCAAATAGAAAATTAATATTCATCCGTAAATAATAAAAGATTTCAAATTTCATTGCGTTTAAGTTAATCCATTTCTTAACTTTATTTTTTGACTTCTCGACAAATATGATTCATTTTATTACATTTATTATCACTTAAATTTTTTTAATCACATATTTTTCTACAACTTATATCTAATACACCGTAAAGACTAATTTGTTATGTTATTAGTATGTGGTATTAATTTATGCTTTTATTAGATTCCTTATTAATTTTATTATTAATTGATTGAAACCTTTTCGTTTACCCTTATTTTATTATTTGTTATAACAATCAATACAAACTTAATATTCATTGATAAAGAATGACAAATACTTTACAACAAAGATGATTCATTTCTCTTAGGTAACTTTTGTCAGCTCTAATTACAACTTTATGCACCATCATTATTGCAATCGAAACTACATTTTAACTATGTTTAATTCCATTAAACACGAAATCGATTCACATGTAATTTCAAACAACTACTCTGTATATACATTCGCCAAACGACTTGGTGGATGATTTACAAAAACCAACGCACATAATTTTTAAGCGGAT
This sequence comes from Agrostemma githago, assembly GCA_958450325.1. Lineage (NCBI taxonomy): Eukaryota > Viridiplantae > Streptophyta > Magnoliopsida > Caryophyllales > Caryophyllaceae > Agrostemma > Agrostemma githago. The sequence continues at coordinate 52,769,077 of OY288254.1, forward strand.
AATCCCGTGAATTTCACGGGTGACGTACCTAGTTGATAGTTAAAAGGCTTTCTCCCTATTGAATTTTTTGCCACGTGACATATTTATTACGGAGTACAATATTTATTAATATTTTAGTTAAATTAAATTATTAAAATTTTAATATATTTAATTTTTTTAATAATTGAATTACTAATTATATCATCAAAAACTTTTCATTTGACTCTATTAAATAACATTTTATTAGGTTTTTTAATTTATTCTTATTAATATTTTTATTAATTATATGATCAACTATTTCGTCAAAAACTTTTCATTTGTCTTTATTTTAATTTTTTTTTGTAATTAAATTATTAACCGTTCATCAAAATTTCATTTGTTTTTATCATTAAATTATTTTTTATTTAAATTTTCATTAATTACGTTAATAATTGCTTATTAAAAAAAATCATTTGTCATTCTTTAAAAAAAACATTAAATGGTTTATCAAATATTATTGTTTAAACATTTTTATTAATTTATATATAAAGTTAAAAGGCTTCTTTAGACATTAAATTTTTTGCCACGTGACATGCATTAATGAGTTTTTTTTTTTTTTTTTTTTTTTTTTTTTTTTTTTTGTATTTGATTAAAATTTATTCTTATTAAATTTTGAATTGTTTAATTACATAGTACATTTTTTTATTAAGTTTATATTTGATCACATTATTAAGTATCACAAACTTTTCGTTTACCACATATTTAATAATTTGTTATAATAAATAATTCAATTTATTACTACTTACAATTTTTTTAATCGCAAAAAGATTTTGTTATGCATTTATTTTTTGCTCACGTGGCGGATGCTTTCATGTTTTTTTAACAATAATATAACGTTTTGCAAGAAAATTATTTCTTTTTTTTTTCAAATCTTGAATTTTCTTATTATATATGTGTTGTAAAATTTTATTTTCATTATCTTCATATATAATTAATCACATTATTAAGGATCACAATTATTTGGGTAATGTATTTAATATTTTAGTTCTAAGTTAAATCAACAATAAAAAAATTAGTAAGGAAATGATAAACAAAACTTAATATTTCACTTAAGCATAATGTATTATTCATAAGAAAACGTAATACTTTTCTAAAAAAATTAATAGTTTGGTTGTTTCGTCATTTAATCCACTTTCATCGTAATGATAATCAATCAAATTTAATATGAATAATTAGATTATTTAGTATTAAGAACTTCATACTAAACTAAATAATTTATATATTTTATTGCTTTACTATTAAATTTTTTATTACATGCTTTATTTTATTTTTGCATTTATGAAATCCCTATTTTATTAAAGCAAGGTTTTTTAAAGCCTCCACATTCATTCTCAACCAATTTCGCCTACGTGTCAAGCTATCAAATTTTTGGGGAATATTTTATTCTCATAATACTTAACCATTACCAATTAACCACACTTAACTCTAACTTATCAAAACTTAACCAACACCAATTAACTACAATTAATTCAATTTAGTATTAAAGTTAAACCAATTTTAACTACAGTTATACTTAAACTTAAATTAATTTTGACGGGGGTCGGCACCACAGCTATGGTCGGCAGCCGGCGAGGTTATGACCGAATTGTCACCCCTCCAACCAGGGCCCACCGGCTCTCTCCAGCCGGAGGGGGGCCATCGGTCTAGCTTGGGGTCCGGCAGCCGACCTCCATACCTCGAGTCCTATAAATACCCCCAAGACACCCATATAGAAAGGGGGGAAAAAAGAGAACAGTCACCAACATGTCATCCACACAAAATATCTCTCTAGAAAGTTAAGTAATATCCTTCATAACCTTACCTCTATCCTCCAATCCAGATCACTGACTTGAGCGTCGGAGAGGCAACCTCGGAACCCTTCCGAGGCCCTTGTTTGCTCCCTGTGCAGGTCCGGCACTCTGAGCTTCATATATCGGGAGAGGAGGATCGCCGGCCATACCCGGCGGGAGGTATATAATTGTTTGATACCCAAACAATTTGGCGCCGTCTGTGGGGACCTCGAACAAAAAAGGTCCTCGCTCTAAGAAAACAAAATCGTCAAAACATTACGATGACGACTCGCGACACCGTAGACACCCCTGTTGAGGCGGAAGCCGAGCTCGAAACTGCGAGAACATTCCCACCGGAGGACCAAGCCCGGGACAAGGACAAAGGTAAAGGCCACTTGGCCTCAACGTCCGCGCCAGCAGAGGTGCCCCCAGCAGTCATTCCGTTGAACACTTTCACCCCCGAGCAGCTGTCAGCCACTCAGCTCTTCCTCGCTGCCCTTCTAGGGGCGACGACTCCATCAACACCCGCCTTGCAGCGCGCGAAGGAAACCCCTCAGCCTACCACCAGGATCTTCCAGAGGGCCGACGTTTCGCCAAGAGAGCTCTTCCCCGAACTGCCAAGGGCGACGGCACTGGAAGAAAGGAAACGACGATACCTGGAAAAAAGCAGACACCTTGATGATGAGCGTATCAGGCTACGTCATCGCCGGCCAAAACACCGATCCAAGGATCCTTCGCCGGCCTGCCCAAGGGCGGACTCGGGCACCCCGACACCGTCCAATATCGGGAGTGAGAGCAGCGAGTCCCCCACGAGTAGCAGGCGCCGCGAAAGGAGCCGAAGTCATAACCCGACCATACATCACCGGCTGGGTCCCGGGGCCCAAAGGGCCAAGAAGGGCCACAGCCCCCTAAGGACGGTTCATCACCGACTGGGCCAGAGAGAGAGAGATGGAAGGCCTACAAAAACCGTCCAGGACCGGCTAGGCCCTAGGGAACGTGAAAGAAGGAACGCCAGCCCCGAGGAACGAGGTTCGGTATTCACCCGGCTAACGAACAGCGCAGCCCGAGAAAACAGGTCCGTACCTCAGGAGAGGTCCGATCAAGAGACATTCGTGACATGCCGATCCGGCAGAAACACGTCCGCCTCCCACGAAGAGGAGGAGGGCGAATTGAAACTGGCAACGCCCGGCGTAAAAGCACAAAAGAAAGGACGGCCGACGGTATCGCCGTTTCACCCAGACATTACGGAGCACCCCATGCCCAGGGTTAAGGTACCCAATATCCAATTCGACGGAACCGCCGACCCGGAAGACCACTTGGCGACATACGAAAGTTACATGGCCATGTACGAGCTCGATGACGCGGTATGGTGCCGGGTGTTCCCCACCACTCTCACAGGATACGCCCAATCGTGGTTCCGGGGATTACCCCGGGAGTCCATTCGGAGTTTCAGAGACCTCAGCACGACCTTCATAGACCAATATGCCGGAAGCCGGCGCAGGCAGATCGTGACGGTAGATCTAATGACCATGAAGCAAGGGCCAAAAGAGACCATCAGGGAGTATGTTAGAAGATTCGACTTAGAGTGCCAACAAATACGGACAATCGATGCGTCGACAGCCGCCTGCGCCCTGACCCATACGATGACAGAAGGACCTCTCAAGAGCCACTTACTCAGAGAGAGACCTACCTCACTGGTCGAGGCTCGGCGAATCGCGGAAGGGTACATGAACGAAGAGGATTACAAAGCACGGCGTGAGGACCCGTCACCCCCAAGGGTCCGACGTCCGTCTTTAGAAAGAGCCCGGAGCCCGGTAGGCCAAAAGGAGCCCCAAATAACACCGAATAGGAGCCGCGGGGAGAGAAGGTCGGAGGGAATCCGCAGAGAAAGGTTTGACCGCTACACCGCGCTGACCCGGCCCCGGGCGGAAATTTACGAGATAGAGAAGAACAACAAAAAATGGGGAGTCCCGCGCCCCTTCAGACCAGGAGTGCGTGCTGATCCGAAGAAATACTGCGCTTTTCACAGCCAGGCGGGGCACACAACAGAAGAATGTCGGAACCTGAAGGACGAGATTGAAGACCTCATACGCCGCGGCTCTTTGGCGGCATATGAAGCCAGAGGCCAGCGTATCACCACCAATACCAACACCGGCAACAGTTACGGCCAAGGTGCGGTTACCGGAAATACCAGGGGGGCAGCCGAGAAAGAAAAGGAACGCAATGTCATCAATACGATCGATAAAAGGGAGGAGGAAGCCGGGATCAGCAGGAGGCAGATCAAGAACCACTTGAGACAGCTAACCCGACATATATGCTACGCCGGTGAGTCCAAGGAGACGACTATCCCAACTCTCAGTATCACGGCAGATGACTACAAGCGAGTGACCTACCCCCACAGTGACCCCCTGGTATTGGCCGTCAAAATAGGAGACCACACGGTCAAAAGGTGCATGATAGACACGGGCGCCTACACCAACTTACTATACAAGGAGGCGTTCGAACAAATGGGCTTCGAGAAACGCCATCTCAACCCAACGGCCGGCGCCTTGTACGGGTTTTCGGGGACCGGAGTCGTCCCCATGGGAACTATCGACCTACCGGTCACGTTCGGGGAAGACGCTGACGCCAAGACAACCACAGCCCAGTTCGTAGTAGTCAACGCCAAATCCGCCTACAACGCGTTAATAGGCCGGATAACCCTGGATGGGATACATGCCCTGGTATCCATACGTGCCCTGACACTGGCGTACGTCACTGACAGGAACACCCAGGGAAAATTACACGGAGACCAGGACTCCGCCAGGAGCTGTAACTCAGTAGCCCTCAAGCGATCACAAGAAGAAGTGAGAGGGAAGAGAAAAGCCACCCACGAGGCCGAGCAAAGACAACCGGCCTCCAAAACTCTTAAGATAAAAGGAACGAACGATCCCGACTCCGAGCGCATAGAGCCAGGCGGAGGGAGCATGGCGATAAACCTAGACCCGGGCCGGTCCGTCCTCATAGGAACCGACCTAGATCCCGATTACCAAGAGCGCCTCGTCAGCCTCCTAAAGGCTAACGCCGACGTCTTCGCATACTCAGCCGATGAAATGACAGGGGTAGACCCGGAAGTAACGGTGCACAGGCTAAACGTAGATCCTGCTTTCCGACCAGTAAAGCAGAAGAAGAGAAGCATGTCGGCAGAGAAAGACGACGCTATCCGGTGTGAGGTCGACAAGCTGATAAAAGCCGGGTTCATAGAAACCTGCAACTACCCTGAGTGGCTGGCAAACGTGGTAATGGTGAGAAAGTCGTCAGGCGCCTGGCGGATGTGCGTCGACTTCACCAACCTGAACAAAGCATGCCCGAAAGACTGCTACCCCCTACCAAGAATCGACCAACTAGTGGACGCCACTAGCGGACATACCCTGCTAAGCTTTCTTGACGCCTTCTCCGGATACCATCAAGTCTTCCTGTGGGAGCCAGACAGGGTCAAGTGTGCGTTTATTACCAGCACCGGGACATTCATGTACAAAATGATGCCCTTCGGACTGAAAAACGCAGGTGCCACCTACCAGAGACTGGTAGACAGGATCTTCAAAGGTCAGAGGGGTAGGAACATGGAAATATACGTGGACGACGCGATCGTAAAGAGCAAAGCAGACGGCGATCATCTCGACGATCTAAGGGAAACATTCCAATCGCTGAGAAAGTACAAAATGAAGTTGAACCCCCAGAAGTGCACATTCGGGGTAAGGTCCGGAAAATTCCTAGGCTTCCTAGTAAGCGCTAGAGGAATAGACGCCAACCCGGAAAAGGTCCGGGCCATTCAAGACCTACCAGAGCCAAAAACTATCAAAGATATACAGAGACTCACGGGAAGAATGGCGGCTCTGGCCCGTTTCATCTCAAGGGCGGCCGATAAATCCACCCCTTTCTTCGGAGTCCTCAAAGGCAACAAGCACTTCAAGTGGGGGGAAGAGCAAAGGACGGCGTTCGCTAACTTAAAAGAACACTTAAAGACCCTGCCGACGCTGGCACGACCAACCGAGGGTGAGAAGTTATATGTCTACATAGCTGTCACCAATGTCACAATAAGCGCCGTCATCCTCAGAGAAGAGGAGAAAGCCCAGCAACCGATATATTTCATCAGTCACGCGTTGGGCCCAGCAGAAAAAAACTACCCCATGGTAGAGAAGGCAGCCTACGCCGTAGTCGTGGCCGCCAGAAAGTTGCGCCCCTACTTCGATGCACACCCGGTAACCGTCCTCACAAACATGCCCCTCGAGAAGGCACTGGAAAAGTTCGAGAAGTCCGGGCGAATGTTGAAATGGGCCGTGGAACTGAGCGGTCTAGGGATCACCTACCAGTCGAGGACGGCGATAAAAGCCCAGGCGCTAGCGGACTTCATAGCCGAATGTTCCCACTCGGAGGACGACGACCCCCCATCGGAGGCATGGGAGGTCTTCACCGATGGCTCGTCCACCAGCAACGGTTCCGGAGCCGGTGTCGTCTTAACAAGTCCCGACGGCAAAGAGTTCGAGCACGCGCTAAGGTTCATTTTTCAGGCATCCAACAATGAAGCCGAATACGAAGCTGTGTTAGCCGGTATCCACCTAGCCCGGGCGGCCGGAGCCAAACGAATTATACTATCAACTGACTCGCAACTGGTGGTGAACCAAATTAACGGGGAGTACGAAGCCAGGGAGCCCTCGATGACACTCTACCTAAAGAAGGTAAAAGAGGAGTTATCCCAACTCCAATCATACGAGATCAAGCAGGTGCCTAGGTCCCAGAATAACCGGGCAGACGCATTGTCAAAACTCGCAAGTTCGAGCTTACAAGACATCAGACGCTCGGTCTGGGTAGACGTCCGGCAGGAAAAAAGCATCGCAATGTCCGAAGACGGCCATGACGACGTCCTCAACATAGAGCTCAAAAGCGATAACGATTGGCGGACACCCATCGTCGAGTACATCCTGAACAAACAACTGCCAGAAGACCCCGCCACAGCTAAACGAATGCCCACGACAGCCGCAAGATATATGATATTGAACGAGCAGCTATACAAGAAAGGAACAGATGCTCCAATACTAAGATGCTTGAAACCAGAGGAGGCGGCAATAGTACTGGACGACATCCACTCGGAGATGTGCGGACACCACATAGGAGGCAGAAACCTAGCGCATAAAGCGGTCAGAGCAGGCTACTACTGGCCTACCGCCATACACGACGCTCGAGAACTAACCAGAAAGTGCAGAAATTGCCAAATCCATTCACCAGTAATCCACGCGCCGGCAAGGGACCTGCAGCCCATCCTGAGCCCTATCCCCTTCGCCCAATGGGGTATGGATATACTAGGACCCTTCCCTACAGCAACCGGGAACAGGAAGTTCGTAATTGTGGCGGTGGATTATTTCTCAAAATGGATAGAAGCGGAAGCCGTCCCTAATATCACGGAACCGGCCGTGCGCAGAATGATATGGCGAAACGTCATAACACGGTTCGGCGTACCTAAGGTACTGGTCTTCGATCATGGCCGGCAATTCGACAACCCTCCATTAAGAGAATGGCTAGGAGGATTTGGGACTGCGGTGGCATATTCAGCCGTCTGCCACCCGCAAACCAACGGCCAGGCCGAGGCGGCCAACAAACAAATCCTCAACGGACTGAGAAAGATGCTGGAGGACCTAAAAGGGAGATGGGCGGATGAGTTACCAAGTGTCCTGTGGTCCCTAAGAACGACACAGAAGGCGGCAACAGGACACTCACCGTTCGGCCTAGTATATGGGGTAGAGGCCCTCCTCCCCATAGAAACGCGCCTTCCCTCCGCCCGTAGCAAATACTATGAGGGCGGCAGGAATGAGACGGCCATGGAAGAAGCCTTGGACCTGGTGGAGGAAACCAGGGAGGAGGCACGCGTAAACTTAGTAGCGTATCAACAACGCATGAGAAAGGCCTACAACCAGAAGGTAAACCACCGAAGGTTCCAAATGGGTGACTTAGTCCTGAGGAAATCCGCGGCGGTCGGCAAGGCGAACGAACACGGAAAGCTCAGCGCCAACTGGGAGGGGCCATACGAGATCACCAAGGTCCTAGGACCAAGTACTTACAAGCTAAAAGACAGAGAAGGGCGGGACTTACCGTCACACTGGAACGCCGACACCGTTAGGAGGTACTACGTATGAGTGAGCGGACGAAATGTTGTACTGAACTCGGCAGGGTACCTTCGGGCCTGTCGACGACCCTGCCACCAGAAACTTGTAAAAATTTTTAATAAGGAAGGCTCTGATTACTATCTACTTGCTCCCCGTTCACTACGTTCTCGACCAGCAAGCAGGGGGCAATAAGGGGGGGAGCCCCTATTCGCCCATCGCCAAGAATGGACACCCCACCAAAAGTCGGGAACCGACTGTAGCCTGACCACAGCCGGCCTACCGGCCAAATCTCCCCCACCCAGAGAGTGGGGGCATAAGTCGGGAACCGACTGTGGCCTGACCACAGCCGGCCTACCGGCCAAATCTCCCCCACCCAGAGTGTGGGGGCATAAGTCGAGAACCGACTGTGGCCTGACCACAGCCGGCCTACCGGCCAAATCTTCCCCACCCAGAGAGTGGGGGCATAAGTCGGGAACCGACTGTGGCCTGACCACAGCCGGCCTACCGGCCAAATCTCCCCCACCCAGAGTGTGGGGGCATAAGTCGGGAACCGACTGTGGCCTGACCACAGCCGGCCTACCGGCCAAATCTCCCCCACCCAGAGTGTGGGGGCATAAGTCGAGAACCAACTGTGGCCTGACCACAGTCGGCCTACCGGCCAAATCTCCCCCACCCAGAGTGTGGGGGCATAAGTCGGGAACCGACTGTGGCCTGACCACAGCCGGCCTACCGGCCAAATCCCCCCCACCCAGAGAGTGGGGGCATAAGTCGGGAACCGACTGTGGCCTGACCACAGCCGGCCTACCGGCCAAATCTCCCCCACCCAGAGTGTGGGGGCATAAGTCGAGAACCGACTGTGGCCTGACCACAGTCGGCCTACCGGCCAAATCTCCCCCACCCAGAGTGTGGGGGCATAAGTCGGGAACCGACTGTGGCCTGACCACAGTCGGCCTACCGGCCAAATCTCCCCCACCCAGAGTGTGGGGGCATAAGTCGGGAACCGACTGTGGCCTGACCACAGCCGGCCTACCGGACAAATCCCCCCCATCCAGAGAGTGGGGGCATAAGTCGGGAACCGACTGTGGCCTGACCACAGTCGGCCTACCGGCCAAATCTCCCCCACCCAGAGTGTGGGGGCATAAGTCGGGAACCGACTGTGGCCTGACCACAGTCGGCCTACCGGCCAAATCCCCCCCACCCAGAGTGTGGGGGCATAAGTCGGGAATCGACTGTGGCCTGACCACAGCCGGCCTACCGGCCAAATCCCCCCCACCCAGAGTGTGGGGGCATAAGTCGAGAACCGACTGTGGCCTGACCACAACCGGCCTACCGGCCAAATCTCCCCCACCCAGAGTGTGGGGGCATAAGTCGGGAACCGACTGTGGCCTGACCACAGCCGGCCTACCGGCCAAATCTCCCCCACCCAGAGTGTGGGGGCATAAGTCGGGAACCGACTGTGGCCTGACCACAGGCGGCCTACCGGCCAAATCTCCCCCACCCAGAGTGTGGGGGCATAAGTCGAGAACCGACTGTGGCCTGACCACAGCCGGCCTACCGGCCAAATCTCCCCCACCCAGAGTGTGGGGGCATAAGTCGAGAACCGACTGTGGCCTGACCACAGCCGGCCTACCGGCCAAGTCTCCCCCACCCAGTGTGGGGGCATAAGTCGGGAACCGGCTGTGGCCTGACCACTGCCGGCCTACCGGCCAAGTCTCCCCCACCCAGAGTGGGATAAGGAGTTTGTTACAATAAAGCATGGAACAAACAAGATAACATAGCAAGACAGAATGATAAAAAGCAGAAAGTTAAAAGCGTCAGAAGCGCCAGGCGTTTGTTACAACAATGAGTCAAAATAAGGCTACGACAATTCAAAGATCGGCAGCCGTCCCCAAAGGATCAAGCGCCACCTACAAACAAAGCAAAAAGGAATACAAAGGACAAAGCATGGAGGGTAAGCCTATGCCTAAACCTCAAAAGGGTAGGTGCGAGGAGATCCACAAAAGCCTCAAGAGGGGGCAGAGGAGTTAGCAGTATCTGCCCGCTCATCTGCCGCCCCCTCCTCTCCCTCCCTGAGGGTACATGAGGCACAGGAGGACGACGGCCCGAGTTCCTATTTTGGAAGGGAAGGAGGCTCGGCCACCGGCGACCCACCCTCACGTTCATCCTCCTCCGCTTGAATTCGCTGATATATCGGATTATACCGACCAAAGTCGAAACTCGGGTCATACTCAAGAAGGGCTTTTGACGTCAAGTCAACAACGGCATTCATTCCCTCTAGAAAAGCTGCGTCACCTTCCTTCGACAAGTCGGCAATCTCACCAGACTTCTTCTCCAATTCCTGCTCAGCAGCCGCCAACTTCGACTGAAGGGACCCCATATCAGCACGAACCGACTGCAATTGCCCCTCCAGATCCCTCTTGAGCGACTCACAGGAGGAATGGACCCCTCGAAGAGTCTCCAGCTCCTTGAGACCGGTCGCCTCCTTCTCCTCAGCCTCCAACCTTAGCTTCTTCTCCGACTCCAGCTTCGCCTCAGCCGCCGACCTTAATTGCTTCTCCAACTCCAGCTTCAACTCTGCCTCCTGCAAGCGAGACATCAGCCTCGCGCCCTCCTCCGCCGCCTTCTTGATCTTAATACTGGCTTGGACAACCTTAGACAAATCCTCCCCCAGGCCACGATAGACGGTATCCAGTTGGGCAAGAGTTTGAATCCGGTCAACAGGCGAAACGTCTCCCTCCAACATCCTGTAAAAAGAAAGGTCAGACAAGGTGGGGAGAGGCGCATCCACGGCGGCGGCAACATCGCGCATAGTTTCCCGGTCCTGTGAGGCCTCCAGGCAGGCAGCCGCCTCCCGGAATCCGGAAGACGGTTCGGCAACTCCTCCCTGTTCGGGAAGAGCCGCAATAGTGACAACCGGCGAGCTAGTAGTCCTTGGGGAGGTGACGACCTCGGAATCCCCGAAATCAACCTGCGCGCCGGCCACACTCGTGGCCCCCTCCGGGTCAACAGAGGGACCCACGGCCTGCCTCTTCGGAGGAGGAGCCCCGCCGAACGACGACGCCGCCCTCCTCATCCTGGAAAGCCTAGACTTCTGGTGGGTCATGATGGTTAAGCGGTCCGACGGGGGAGCCGGCGGCGTGGTAATGAGAGGACGGAGGGAAGGATCCAACCCTAACAAATCAATCTCCTCAGGCGTCCAAGTAGCCGACCTGTCGCCTGCAAAGTTAGGCAGGAAAATGGGCAGAGGTTTAAGGGTCTGAGAACTGTCAAGGAAGGTAGACAACACAAGTGAATAAGTAGGTCGCCAGATACCTGAGCCGGCGACAGGGACGCACATGCCCACCCGTTCCAGAAAATCATTCCTCGTGATCAGATCATAGTGAGGAAGCCATATTGAAGGAACGGCCACCCTCTCCTTGCCCGACCACTTCATAGCGGCAGGAAAGGCGGCCACAACTTCCCTATCCGACTGCCCCAAGCCGGACTCCCTCAAATCCAAACAACTCCCCATCTCCTTATCACTCTCCAGATTGACGCGCACATCCGACTGGAAAAACCGGGGGACGGCCCAGGGCCTAGCCGAACGAACATACAAGAAAGCACCTTTCCACTTATGACAGTTCGATAGGATAGGATAAGAAGTGACATACTTGCCTCGCCGGCCAAGGGCCCAATAAGAAGACGACGACGCCTTAAGACGCACCATGAACCTAAATGCCTCCACCGAAGGCCTCCACCTCCTAAACCGGCACACCCAACAAAAGGAGATGATGGCACGAAAAGATTGAGGAGTCAGCTGACCCAGCGCCAACCTCATACTACAGAACACCGCCTCCACGAAAGGGTCGAGGGGAAAACGGAGGCCGAACTTCAGGGATTCCACGGATACTCCGACACATCCCTCCGGAGGAGAGCAGATGGACTGCCCCGGGTCCGGCAGCAAGTATTCATAACCCTCCCCGAGAGGGTAGAGTTCTGTAGCGGCATCAAGACCCTCGACATCAAGGACTTTCTGACGCCAACCCTCATCGACCAAGGTACTGGCGTGAAGGAGAGGACGACGGTCGCTCTCAACACCCTCATTCTCCGGCTCCACCGGCCCGGAAACAGAGGCCGAGGGACGGGGAGAAGACGCCCCCACCCTAGAGGAGTCCCCCAAACAAGAATCCCCTTTCTGAAGACGACGGCGCAGAACCATGGAACTACCGGCAATAACATTCCCCCCAGAAACGCCGGATGGCGGCAGCCCTCCGCCACCTCTCGCAAAAGTGGAAGACTCCCCGGCAGAAATGCGCAAAGCCCAGATGGGCTCCGCATAAACAGGCTCCACCTCCTCCACAGACTCCCCCGACAAGGAATCGTCGGCCCCTCTGACAGACCCACTACCCTGGGTCCCGCCACGCTCCGACATCCCCGACTCATCCTCCTCCCCGAAACGAACGCGCTGGGAACGGGTGGACATGACGCGAGAGCAAAGGAATAAACGAAAGATGAGAGAAAGAAAACTAACCTAGAAAAGCCGGCGAAAAAACTAGGACTCCCGAGGCAGGAGACGGCGACTAAATTAGAGAGGATAGGAAAGAAGGAAGTTTTGCTCTAACACTTGGTGAGAGAGTGAAATGGCAAATAAGGGGCAAATGAGGGGGGGAGCCCCTATTTATATAAAGAACACCTCCTAGGGCCACCCACCAGATTAACTGACAAGGGGCAGTTGGCATTCAATGCAACAACAAAAATACAGAATGCGAAAAGACAACACAAAAAAGAGACAGATAAGTGGGAAGGCGTGACTTGGGGCGCAAAGTACTATATTTCACATTCAATAAACAAAGTCAAACATACACAGAATAAGAGAGCCGACAACCGAGTAATACAAACATCGATAGAGGAAAGGGCCGGTAACCCCCAAAATTACACAAAAAACTACCTAGTACAAAATAAGAGCCGAATACACCGCCTTTCCACCTACTAGCCCCAACTGACAAAACAAGGCGCCCTTTGAACCTATGACACCAATTATCGTGGGCCGCTTTCAGTGAAGAGTTCCTGGGTGAGGTATCTGGCGACCTACTTATTCACTTGTGTTGTCTACCTTCCTTGACAGTTCTCAGACCCTTAAACCTCTGCCCATTTTCCTGCCTAACTTTGCAGGCGACAGGTCGGCTACTTGGACGCCTGAGGAGATTGATTTGTTAGGGTTGGATCCTTCCCTCCGTCCTCTCATTACCACGCCGCCGGCTCCCCCGTCGGACCGCTTAACCATCATGACCCACCAGAAGTCTAGGCTTTCCAGGATGAGGAGGGCGGCGTCGTCGTTCGGCGGGGCTCCTCCTCCGAAGAGGCAGGCCGTGGGTCCCTCTGTTGACCCGGAGGGGGCCACGAGTGTGGCCGGCGCGCAGGTTGATTTCGGGGATTCCGAGGTCGTCACCTCCCCAAGGACTACTAGCTCGCCGGTTGTCACTATTGCGGCTCTTCCCGAACAGGGAGGAGTTGCCGAACCGTCTTCCGGATTCCGGGAGGCGGCTGCCTGCCTGGAGGCCTCACAGGACCGGGAAACTATGCGCGATGTTGCCGCCGCCGTGGATGCGCCTCTCCCCACCTTGTCTGACCTTTCTTTTTACAGGATGTTGGAGGGAGACGTTTCGCCTGTTGACCGGATTCAAACTCTTGCCCAACTGGATACCGTCTATCGTGGCCTGGGGGAGGATTTGTCTAAGGTTGTCCAAGCCAGTATTAAGATCAAGAAGGCGGCGGAGGAGGGCGCGAGGCTGATGTCTCGCTTGCAGGAGGCAGAGTTGAAGCTGGAGTTGGAGAAGCAATTAAGGTCGGCGGCTGAGGCGAAGCTGGAGTCGGAGAAGAAGCTAAGGTTGGAGGCTGAGGAGAAGGAGGCGACCGGTCTCAAGGAGCTGGAGACTCTTCGAGGGGTCCATTCCTCCTGTGAGTCGCTCAAGAGGGATCTGGAGGGGCAATTGCAGTCGGTTCGTGCTGATATGGGGTCCCTTCAGTCGAAGTTGGCGGCTGCTGAGCAGGAATTGGAGAAGAAGTCTGGTGAGATTGCCGACTTGTCGAAGGAAGGTGACGCAGCTTTTCTAGAGGGAATGAATGCCGTTGTTGACTTGACGTCAAAAGCCCTTCTTGAGTATGACCCGAGTTTCGACTTTGGTCGGTATAATCCGATATATCAGCGAATTCAAGTGGAGGAGGATGAACGTGAGGGTGGGTCGCCGGTGGCCGAGCCTCCTTCCCTTCCAAAATAGGAACTCGGGCCGTCGTCCTCCTGTGCCTCATGTACCCTCAGGGAGGGAGAGGAGGGGGCGGCAGATGAGCGGGCAGATACTGCTAACTCCTCTGCCCCCTCTTGAGGCTTTTGTGGATCTCCTCGCACCTACCCTTTTGAGGTTTAGGCATAGGCTTACCCTCCATGCTTTGTCCTTTGTATTCCTTTTTGCTTTGTTTGTAGGTGGCGCTTGATCCTTTGGGGACGGCTGCCGATCTTTGAATTGTCGTAGCCTTATTTTGACTCATTGTTGTAACAAACGCCTGGCGCTTCTGACGCTTTTAACTTTCTGCTTTTTATCATTCTGTCTTGCTATGTTATCTTGTTTGTTCCATGCTTTATTGTAACAAACTCCTTATCCCACTCTGGGTGGGGGAGACTTGGCCGGTAGGCCGGCAGTGGTCAGGCCACAGCCGGTTCCCGACTTATGCCCCCACACTGGGTGGGGGAGACTTGGCCGGTAGGCCGGCTGTGGTCAGGCCACAGTCGGTTCTCGACTTATGCCCCCACACTCTGGGTGGGGGAGATTTGGCCGGTAGGCCGGCTGTGGTCAGGCCACAGTCGGTTCTCGACTTATGCCCCCACACTCTGGGTGGGGGAGATTTGGCCGGTAGGCCGCCTGTGGTCAGGCCACAGTCGGTTCCCGACATATGCCCCCACACTCTGGGTGGGGGAGATTTGGCCGGTAGGCCGGCTGTGGTCAGGCCACAGTCGGTTCCCGACTTATGCCCCCACACTCTGGGTGGGGGAGATTTGGCCGGTAGGCCGGTTGTGGTCAGGCCACAGTCGGTTCTCGACTTATGCCCCCACACTCTGGGTGGGGGGGATTTGGCCGGTAGGCCGGCTGTGGTCAGGCCACAGTCGATTCCCGACTTATGCCCCCACACTCTGGGTGGGGGGGATTTGGCCGGTAGGCCGACTGTGGTCAGGCCACAGTCGGTTCCCGACTTATGCCCCCACACTCTGGGTGGGGGAGATTTGGCCGGTAGGCCGACTGTGGTCAGGCCACAGTCGGTTCCCGACTTATGCCCCCACTCTCTGGATGGGGGGGATTTGTCCGGTAGGCCGGCTGTGGTCAGGCCACAGTCGGTTCCCGACTTATGCCCCCACACTCTGGGTGGGGGAGATTTGGCCGGTAGGCCGACTGTGGTCAGGCCACAGTCGGTTCCCGACTTATGCCCCCACACTCTGGGTGGGGGAGATTTGGCCGGTAGGCCGACTGTGGTCAGGCCACAGTCGGTTCTCGACTTATGCCCCCACACTCTGGGTGGGGGAGATTTGGCCGGTAGGCCGGCTGTGGTCAGGCCACAGTCGGTTCCCGACTTATGCCCCCACTCTCTGGGTGGGGGGGATTTGGCCGGTAGGCCGGCTGTGGTCAGGCCACAGTCGGTTCCCGACTTATGCCCCCACACTCTGGGTGGGGGAGATTTGGCCGGTAGGCCGACTGTGGTCAGGCCACAGTTGGTTCTCGACTTATGCCCCCACACTCTGGGTGGGGGAGATTTGGCCGGTAGGCCGGCTGTGGTCAGGCCACAGTCGGTTCTCGACTTATGCCCCCACACTCTGGGTGGGGGAGATTTGGCCGGTAGGCCGGCTGTGGTCAGGCCACAGTCGGTTCCCGACTTATGCCCCCACTCTCTGGGTGGGGAAGATTTGGCCGGTAGGCCGGCTGTGGTCAGGCCACAGTCGGTTCTCGACTTATGCCCCCACACTCTGGGTGGGGGAGATTTGGCCGGTAGGCCGGCTGTGGTCAGGCCACAGTCGGTTCCCGACTTATGCCCCCACTCTCTGGGTGGGGGAGATTTGGCCGGTAGGCCGGCTGTGGTCAGGCTACAGTCGGTTCCCGACTTTTGGTGGGGTGTCCATTCTTGGCGATGGGCGAATAGGGGCTCCCCCCCTTATTGCCCCCTGCTTGCTGGTCGAGAACGTAGTGAACGGGGAGCAAGTAGATAGTAATCAGAGCCTTCCTTATTAAAAATTTTTACAAGTTTCTGGTGGCAGGGTCGTCGACAGGCCCGAAGGTACCCTGCCGAGTTCAGTACAACATTTCGTCCGCTCACTCATACGTAGTACCTCCTAACGGTGTCGGCGTTCCAGTGTGACGGTAAGTCCCGCCCTTCTCTGTCTTTTAGCTTGTAAGTACTTGGTCCTAGGACCTTGGTGATCTCGTATGGCCCCTCCCAGTTGGCGCTGAGCTTTCCGTGTTCGTTCGCCTTGCCGACCGCCGCGGATTTCCTCAGGACTAAGTCACCCATTTGGAACCTTCGGTGGTTTACCTTCTGGTTGTAGGCCTTTCTCATGCGTTGTTGATACGCTACTAAGTTTACGCGTGCCTCCTCCCTGGTTTCCTCCACCAGGTCCAAGGCTTCTTCCATGGCCGTCTCATTCCTGCCGCCCTCATAGTATTTGCTACGGGCGGAGGGAAGGCGCGTTTCTATGGGGAGGAGGGCCTCTACCCCATATACTAGGCCGAACGGTGAGTGTCCTGTTGCCGCCTTCTGTGTCGTTCTTAGGGACCACAGGACACTTGGTAACTCATCCGCCCATCTCCCTTTTAGGTCCTCCAGCATCTTTCTCAGTCCGTTGAGGATTTGTTTGTTGGCCGCCTCGGCCTGGCCGTTGGTTTGCGGGTGGCAGACGGCTGAATATGCCACCGCAGTCCCAAATCCTCCTAGCCATTCTCTTAATGGAGGGTTGTCGAATTGCCGGCCATGATCGAAGACCAGTACCTTAGGTACGCCGAACCGTGTTATGACGTTTCGCCATATCATTCTGCGCACGGCCGGTTCCGTGATATTAGGGACGGCTTCCGCTTCTATCCATTTTGAGAAATAATCCACCGCCACAATTACGAACTTCCTGTTCCCGGTTGCTGTAGGGAAGGGTCCTAGTATATCCATACCCCATTGGGCGAAGGGGATAGGGCTCAGGATGGGCTGCAGGTCCCTTGCCGGCGCGTGGATTACTGGTGAATGGATTTGGCAATTTCTGCACTTTCTGGTTAGTTCTCGAGCGTCGTGTATGGCGGTAGGCCAGTAGTAGCCTGCTCTGACCGCTTTATGCGCTAGGTTTCTGCCTCCTATGTGGTGTCCGCACATCTCCGAGTGGATGTCGTCCAGTACTATTGCCGCCTCCTCTGGTTTCAAGCATCTTAGTATTGGAGCATCTGTTCCTTTCTTGTATAGCTGCTCGTTCAATATCATATATCTTGCGGCTGTCGTGGGCATTCGTTTAGCTGTGGCGGGGTCTTCTGGCAGTTGTTTGTTCAGGATGTACTCGACGATGGGTGTCCGCCAATCGTTATCGCTTTTGAGCTCTATGTTGAGGACGTCGTCATGGCCGTCTTCGGACATTGCGATGCTTTTTTCCTGCCGGACGTCTACCCAGACCGAGCGTCTGATGTCTTGTAAGCTCGAACTTGCGAGTTTTGACAATGCGTCTGCCCGGTTATTCTGGGACCTAGGCACCTGCTTGATCTCGTATGATTGGAGTTGGGATAACTCCTCTTTTA
This sequence comes from Agrostemma githago, assembly GCA_958450325.1. Lineage (NCBI taxonomy): Eukaryota > Viridiplantae > Streptophyta > Magnoliopsida > Caryophyllales > Caryophyllaceae > Agrostemma > Agrostemma githago. The sequence goes on from OY288254.1 coordinate 52,786,792, forward strand.
CCTTCTTTAGGTAGAGTGTCATCGAGGGCTCCCTGGCTTCGTACTCCCCGTTAATTTGGTTCACCACCAGTTGCGAGTCAGTTGATAGTATAATTCGTTTGGCTCCGGCCGCCCGGGCTAGGTGGATACCGGCTAACACAGCTTCGTATTCGGCTTCATTGTTGGATGCCTGAAAAATGAACCTTAGCGCGTGCTCGAACTCTTTGCCGTCGGGACTTGTTAAGACGACACCGGCTCCGGAACCGTTGCTGGTGGACGAGCCATCGGTGAAGACCTCCCATGCCTCCGATGGGGGGTCGTCGTCCTCCGAGTGGGAACATTCGGCTATGAAGTCCGCTAGCGCCTGGGCTTTTATCGCCGTCCTCGACTGGTAGGTGATCCCTAGACCGCTCAGTTCCACGGCCCATTTCAACATTCGCCCGGACTTCTCGAACTTTTCCAGTGCCTTCTCGAGGGGCATGTTTGTGAGGACGGTTACCGGGTGTGCATCGAAGTAGGGGCGCAACTTTCTGGCGGCCACGACTACGGCGTAGGCTGCCTTCTCTACCATGGGGTAGTTTTTTTCTGCTGGGCCCAACGCGTGACTGATGAAATATATCGGTTGCTGGGCTTTCTCCTCTTCTCTGAGGATGACGGCGCTTATTGTGACATTGGTGACAGCTATGTAGACATATAACTTCTCACCCTCGGTTGGTCGTGCCAGCGTCGGCAGGGTCTTTAAGTGTTCTTTTAAGTTAGCGAACGCCGTCCTTTGCTCTTCCCCCCACTTGAAGTGCTTGTTGCCTTTGAGGACTCCGAAGAAAGGGGTGGATTTATCGGCCGCCCTTGAGATGAAACGGGCCAGAGCCGCCATTCTTCCCGTGAGTCTCTGTATATCTTTGATAGTTTTTGGCTCTGGTAGGTCTTGAATGGCCCGGACCTTTTCCGGGTTGGCGTCTATTCCTCTAGCGCTTACTAGGAAGCCTAGGAATTTTCCGGACCTTACCCCGAATGTGCACTTCTGGGGGTTCAACTTCATTTTGTACTTTCTCAGCGATTGGAATGTTTCCCTTAGATCGTCGAGATGATCGCCGTCTGCTTTGCTCTTTACGATCGCGTCGTCCACGTATATTTCCATGTTCCTACCCCTCTGACCTTTGAAGATCCTGTCTACCAGTCTCTGGTAGGTGGCACCTGCGTTTTTCAGTCCGAAGGGCATCATTTTGTACATGAATGTCCCGGTGCTGGTAATAAACGCACACTTGACCCTGTCTGGCTCCCACAGGAAGACTTGATGGTATCCGGAGAAGGCGTCAAGAAAGCTTAGCAGGGTATGTCCGCTAGTGGCGTCCACTAGTTGGTCGATTCTTGGTAGGGGGTAGCAGTCTTTCGGGCATGCTTTGTTCAGGTTGGTGAAGTCGACGCACATCCGCCAGGCGCCTGACGACTTTCTCACCATTACCACGTTTGCCAGCCACTCAGGGTAGTTGCAGGTTTCTATGAACCCGGCTTTTATCAGCTTGTCGACCTCACACCGGATAGCGTCGTCTTTCTCTGCCGACATGCTTCTCTTCTTCTGCTTTACTGGTCGGAAAGCAGGATCTACGTTTAGCCTGTGCACCGTTACTTCCGGGTCTACCCCTGTCATTTCATCGGCTGAGTATGCGAAGACGTCGGCGTTAGCCTTTAGGAGGCTGACGAGGCGCTCTTGGTAATCGGGATCTAGGTCGGTTCCTATGAGGACGGACCGGCCCGGGTCTAGGTTTATCGCCATGCTCCCTCCGCCTGGCTCTATGCGCTCGGAGTCGGGATCGTTCGTTCCTTTTATCTTAAGAGTTTTGGAGGCCGGTTGTCTTTGCTCGGCCTCGTGGGTGGCTTTTCTCTTCCCTCTCACTTCTTCTTGTGATCGCTTGAGGGCTACTGAGTTACAGCTCCTGGCGGAGTCCTGGTCTCCGTGTAATTTTCCCTGGGTGTTCCTGTCAGTGACGTACGCCAGTGTCAGGGCACGTATGGATACCAGGGCATGTATCCCATCCAGGGTTATCCGGCCTATTAACGCGTTGTAGGCGGATTTGGCGTTGACTACTACGAACTGGGCTGTGGTTGTCTTGGCGTCAGCGTCTTCCCCGAACGTGACCGGTAGGTCGATAGTTCCCATGGGGACGACTCCGGTCCCCGAAAACCCGTACAAGGCGCCGGCCGTTGGGTTGAGATGGCGTTTCTCGAAGCCCATTTGTTCGAACGCCTCCTTGTATAGTAAGTTGGTGTAGGCGCCCGTGTCTATCATGCACCTTTTGACCGTGTGGTCTCCTATTTTGACGGCCAATACCAGGGGGTCACTGTGGGGGTAGGTCACTCGCTTGTAGTCATCTGCCGTGATACTGAGAGTTGGGATAGTCGTCTCCTTGGACTCACCGGCGTAGCATATATGTCGGGTTAGCTGTCTCAAGTGGTTCTTGATCTGCCTCCTGCTGATCCCGGCTTCCTCCTCCCTTTTATCGATCGTATTGATGACATTGCGTTCCTTTTCTTTCTCGGCTGCCCCCCTGGTATTTCCGGTAACCGCACCTTGGCCGTAACTGTTGCCGGTGTTGGTATTGGTGGTGATACGCTGGCCTCTGGCTTCATATGCCGCCAAAGAGCCGCGGCGTATGAGGTCTTCAATCTCGTCCTTCAGGTTCCGACATTCTTCTGTTGTGTGCCCCGCCTGGCTGTGAAAAGCGCAGTATTTCTTCGGATCAGCACGCACTCCTGGTCTGAAGGGGCGCGGGACTCCCCATTTTTTGTTGTTCTTCTCTATCTCGTAAATTTCCGCCCGGGGCCGGGTCAGCGCGGTGTAGCGGTCAAACCTTTCTCTGCGGATTCCCTCCGACCTTCTCTCCCCGCGGCTCCTATTCGGTGTTATTTGGGGCTCCTTTTGGCCTACCGGGCTCCGGGCTCTTTCTAAAGACGGACGTCGGACCCTTGGGGGTGACGGGTCCTCACGCCGTGCTTTGTAATCCTCTTCGTTCATGTACCCTTCCGCGATTCGCCGAGCCTCGACCAGTGAGGTAGGTCTCTCTCTGAGTAAGTGGCTCTTGAGAGGTCCTTCTGTCATCGTATGGGTCAGGGCGCAGGCGGCTGTCGACGCATCGATTGTCCGTATTTGTTGGCACTCTAAGTCGAATCTTCTAACATACTCCCTGATGGTCTCTTTTGGCCCTTGCTTCATGGTCATTAGATCTACCGTCACGATCTGCCTGCGCCGGCTTCCGGCATATTGGTCTATGAAGGTCGTGCTGAGGTCTCTGAAACTCCGAATGGACTCCCGGGGTAATCCCCGGAACCACGATTGGGCGTATCCTGTGAGAGTGGTGGGGAACACCCGGCACCATACCGCGTCATCGAGCTCGTACATGGCCATGTAACTTTCGTATGTCGCCAAGTGGTCTTCCGGGTCGGCGGTTCCGTCGAATTGGATATTGGGTACCTTAACCCTGGGCATGGGGTGCTCCGTAATGTCTGGGTGAAACGGCGATACCGTCGGCCGTCCTTTCTTTTGTGCTTTTACGCCGGGCGTTGCCAGTTTCAATTCGCCCTCCTCCTCTTCGTGGGAGGCGGACGTGTTTCTGCCGGATCGGCATGTCACGAATGTCTCTTGATCGGACCTCTCCTGAGGTACGGACCTGTTTTCTCGGGCTGCGCTGTTCGTTAGCCGGGTGAATACCGAACCTCGTTCCTCGGGGCTGGCGTTCCTTCTTTCACGTTCCCTAGGGCCTAGCCGGTCCTGGACGGTTTTTGTAGGCCTTCCATCTCTCTCTCTCTGGCCCAGTCGGTGATGAACCGTCCTTAGGGGGCTGTGGCCCTTCTTGGCCCTTTGGGCCCCGGGACCCAGCCGGTGATGTATGGTCGGGTTATGACTTCGGCTCCTTTCGCGGCGCCTGCTACTCGTGGGGGACTCGCTGCTCTCACTCCCGATATTGGACGGTGTCGGGGTGCCCGAGTCCGCCCTTGGGCAGGCCGGCGAAGGATCCTTGGATCGGTGTTTTGGCCGGCGATGACGTAGCCTGATACGCTCATCATCAAGGTGTCTGCTTTTTTCCAGGTATCGTCGTTTCCTTTCTTCCAGTGCCGTCGCCCTTGGCAGTTCGGGGAAGAGCTCTCTTGGCGAAACGTCGGCCCTCTGGAAGATCCTGGTGGTAGGCTGAGGGGTTTCCTTCGCGCGCTGCAAGGCGGGTGTTGATGGAGTCGTCGCCCCTAGAAGGGCAGCGAGGAAGAGCTGAGTGGCTGACAGCTGCTCGGGGGTGAAAGTGTTCAACGGAATGACTGCTGGGGGCACCTCTGCTGGCGCGGACGTTGAGGCCAAGTGGCCTTTACCTTTGTCCTTGTCCCGGGCTTGGTCCTCCGGTGGGAATGTTCTCGCAGTTTTGAGCTCGGCTTCCGCCTCAACAGGGGTGTCTACGGTGTCGCGAGTCGTCATCGTAATGTTTTGACGATTTTGTTTTCTTAGAGCGAGGACCTTTTTTGTTCGAGGTCCCCACAGACGGCGCCAAATTGTTTGGGTATCAAACAATTATATACCTCCCGCCGGGTATGGCCGGCGATCCTCCTCTCCCGATATATGAAGCTCAGAGTGCCGGACCTGCACAGGGAGCAAACAAGGGCCTCGGAAGGGTTCCGAGGTTGCCTCTCCGACGCTCAAGTCAGTGATCTGGATTGGAGGATAGAGGTAAGGTTATGAAGGATATCGATAGCTACCAAAATAAAGCAGTGCCCACCGGTACCAGAGGGATTTATTTTCCCGATTATGTCAATACCCCATGTTGAGAATGGCCAGGGTGACGTCATGGTATACAGTAGTGATGACGGCATATGCTGCACATTGCCAAAGATTTGACAGTTATGACAATGTTTGACATACGACCGGCATTCGGCTTCCATGGTATTCCAGTAATAACCGAGTCTCATGATTTTCCGGACCAGCATGTGGGCATTCATATGTGGGCCGTTTTTACCATCATGTACTTCGGCCATAACCTTTTCAGCCTTATACTTGTCAGCACAAAGGAGAAGAGCCCCCTGTGCCGTCTTTTTGTATAACTGACCGTCGTCGGTACGGATGAATTGGGTGGCTAGCCTCCGTAAGGCTTTCTTGGCTCGACCTTCCGTCCCGGGAGGATATTCTCCGTTTGTCAGGTACGTTAACACAGCCTGATACCATGGTTCGGGATCAGTTATCTCAATGTCTTCGATATCGCAAATGTACGTCGGCTCGGAGCGTCTTTCGACGCAAATCGGCATACTGGTCACGTGGTCGGGAATGTTCAGCAAAGACGCCAATTTTGAAAGTGCATCTGCAAACTGATTCTCTTCCCGGGGTAGGTATATTTACTCTACCTTTTGGAATTGTTTCTCGAGATCCCTTACTCGTGCCTGGTAGGCCACGAGATTAGCATTTCGAGTCTTCCATTTTTGGAGTGCTTGGTTAATGACCAAGGATGAGTCACCATGTACCCGGAGATTTGTAATCCCCAGATTGGCGGCGGCTTGTAGCCCGTAAATGCATGCTTCGTATTCTGCTGCATTATTGGTAACATCAAAGTCCAGCTTGATGGAGATGGGAGTGTTCTCCCCTTTTGGTGAAATTAGGAGGATCCCGACTCCGAACCCTCGAAAATTAGATGCGCCATCGAAGTATAAATCCCAAGTTTCAGTATTAGTATGGAAAATATCTTCGTCTGGGAATGACCAGGTGTCGGTGTGTCCTTCTTCGGCTATTGGGCTGTCGGCGAGAAACTCAGCTACTACTCGCCCCTTGATAGCCGTTAACGGTACAAACTTCAAGTCGAACTCTGCCAGCATTAGAGTCCATCTAGAGATTCGGCCATTGAGAACGGGCTTTTCGAAGATGTATTTGATGGGGTCCATCTTGGATAGCACATTGACCTCGTAACTAAGCATATAGTGCCGGAGTTTCCTAGTGGCCCAGACTAGAGCCAAACACGTCTTTTCGAGCATGGTATATTTGCACTCATACTCTAAAAACTTCTTGCTGATGTAGTAAATGGCTCTTTCTTCGGAGTCAACTGTCTGAGCCAGCATAGCCCCCATGGCTGTCTCGGTCATCGTTAGGTATAACGACAGAGGCAAACCGGGTTTAGGTGGCATTAAGACTGCGGAGCAGACAGAATTTCCTTGATCTTGTCGAAAGCAGTTTGGCACTTGTCATCCCATAATACCCGTTCTCCTACTTTCAGTTTCTTGAAAATTGGTTCACACACCATGGTTAGTTTGGAAATGAACCGACTGATGTACTGGACTTTCCCGAGAAATCCCCTTATTTCTTTTTTGGTTTTGGGAGGTTGCATCTCGGTAATGGCTTTGATTTTAGCTGGGTCGACTTCGATACCTCGTTGGCTAACGATATGACCCAGTAATTTGCCTGATGTTACCCCGAAACTGCATTTTTGAGGGTTTAGCCTCATGTTGTACTTGCGTAGTCGGGTGAAGAATTTTCTTAGGGCGGTGATGTGACCGTCCCGTTCTTTGGATTTGACGATCATGTCGTCTACATAAACTTCTACCTCTTTATGCATCATGTCGTGTAATAAAGTGGTAGCGGTTCTCTGATATGTGGCTCCGGCATTAATGAGGCCGAATGGCATGACGGTGTAGCAGTAAGTACCCCAAGGTGTTGTGAAGGTAGTCTTACTCATGTCCTCTTCCGCCATCTTGATTTGATTATACCCGGCATACCCGTCCATGAATGATAGAAGGGCATGATCGGCCGTGTTATCCACCAGTATGTCAATGTGTGGTAACAGAAAATCATCTTTCGGGCTCGCCTTGTTAAGATCCCGAAAATCTACACATACCCGCACCTTACCGTCCTTTTTAGGAACCGGCACGTTGTTTGCCACCCAGTTCGGATACTCGGATACTTGTATGAAGCCGGCTTTGAATTGTTTGTCGACTTCTTCTTTTACCTTGAGAGATCACTCGGGCCTCATCCGACGAAACTTCTGTTTGACCGGTTTGCACCCGTCTTTGATTGGTATGTGGTGCTCGGCTATTTCCCGGTCTATCCCCGACATGTCCTTGTAGGACCATGCGAAGACATCCTTTAACTCTTGGAGGAGGCTTATGAACTGTTGTTTCTCCTCGGGATCTAAGGATAACCCTATCTTAAGTATCTGAGGCTCCAAGGTTGTACCCACGTTTATGGACTTGGTTTCTTCGATCACCGGGTTTCGGGACTCCCTTTGCTCTAGTTGCTCGATCAGATGTGGAGGTAAGGGTACCTGTCCGTCTGGTTTCTCAATGTCATAGCATAAAACATTTTTAAAAGCAGAATTTAAAAGAGACAAGTCGTAAGCAGAACGGTTGTTATTATTGATTGAAAATTTGGAGAACAGCTCAAAGAGAGCAGCCATCTGATCATTGGTCAGTGGCGGGATTGGTAGGGCACTCAGGACAGACCCCGAAGTGCCAGCAGCAGGAATGATAAAAGGGAGAGGGGTTACAGGAGTGACTCTAGCACCGACTTCCCTAGACTCGACCTCAGACTCTGACTCAGACTCCGACTCGGACTCAGACTCAGGCATGTCTCCCTCTCCGGTGACCAGCTTGTAGATCCTTCCCTGACTGTCAGTCCACTTGACAGTCTTCCTCCAGGCCCTGTTTCCCGTCTCGGAACCAACATCCGAGATCAGCTTGGTCGGGTCAAACCTGTTGCTGCGGAGGATCAGGTTGACCAGGTCTTCCTTCGGAGTTGGGGCTATGACGTCTTCCCCAAATAGTAGCCCTAGCGTGGGCTCGGCATCTTCAGCTCCGTTGGATTGGATGAGGGCGAACACATCATCCGGGATGTAGTTGCAGTCCCGGGCCAAGTGGGTCCCGAGCTGCATAGCATTCGGCTGGTACAGACCAACCTGAACAGCCCCAAATACCGGTGTGACAAAGTAGTCAGCCAACCATGGGCTGTAAGGGCTCAAGTGGATACCCTTAATAATGTTGCAGGCCTTCTCAATTCCTGCTCGGACAACATTGTCGGGAGTTATGGCATACCCGAGACCAAAGTGAGATTCTTCATCTTTGAGAACCTCGATGATCTTCCCAGCTGGAAGATCGGGTCGAGAGGTAGCCCCCGGAAAGTACCCTAGGTTTTGGAGCATCGTGTCGATGCTCGTAGTGAAGTAAGGCCTAAAGAGGTACTCTTCCTCGATCATCCCCACAAAGTCGAACCCCCAGAGGTCCGTGCATCCCGTGGCGTTACAGCTAGCCACAGTCATCGGTGTTGCCTCTAAAGTGATGACAACGTTAAGCAGAGGCATCTTGATCTTTCGGTGGAGGGTGGAGGACACCGCCTTGACCGCGTGGATCCAAGGCCTACCTAGGAGCAAGTTGAATGACGAGGTGACGTCGATCACCTGGAATTCGAGCTCCTTTTCTATTGGGCCGGTTATGATGGTCAGTTTCACGGCTCCAGCTACCGACTTTGGGCTCCCATCGAAAGCTTGGATGGTCTGAGCAGTCGGGATATAGTCAGCCTCGGTAATGCCGAGGGCTTTTGCGGTCCTTAGAGGAAGGACATTCACAGCGGACCCATCATCAACCAGGGTCATAGGGAGGTATTTTCCTCGGCAAACCACTGTAATGTAGAGGGCCAGATTGTGGGAGGCCCCGAATGGCGGTAGATCGGCTTCGGAGAAAGTGATCATTGGGCCTCCTTCCTTAGCTTTGCCCTTTAGGTGGGGCAGGACCGTGGCTACCATCTCAGCAGGGGTAACCAAAGAGTCAACCTTAATTTGATCGAGAGCCTTTGTAAGTGCTTCTCGATGCTCTTGAGAGCTAACCAGGAGTTGCCATATAGTGAGGTCAACTAGGGTTTTCTTCAATTGCTTCACGAGAGCCGTTTCAGCAGTTGGCTCTTCAGGGGCGACTTCCGTCCTGAATGGCTCAGTGACGGTTGTCGAGATAGGGGTGTCCCTAGAGCTAGTGGCTTGATAGGGACGACCAAGGTGGTTACTGGTTAGGACCCGGGATTTAGTCCTTCGAATCTCCTCGGAGGTGATGGGGACAGCTTCCCCTTTGGCGAGGTAGACGTCATCCTCGTCGTCAAACCAGATCCCGTTTACTTGCGGGATAAATGGAGAGATAAGGTGAGAGCAATCAATCACCTCCCCGGTAAAGATGGCGTGGGAGCTGAAAGGGTTCTCCTTGTTGCTGGGTTTATCTCCTGGTAGCGGGATTTTACCGCTTTCGATCAGGTCCTGGATCAGGTGCTTCAGCTTCCAGCACTTCTCAGTATCATGCCCATTGCCTCGGTGGTACTGGCAATAGGCTTGGGCGTTGTAGTTCTTGGAGCGTCGCTCGACCGGAACTTCAGGAGTTGGGCCTATCGGTTGGATTAGGCCTTTAGAGGATAGCCTTTGTAAGGCATAAGTATATGTGGTACCTATATCATTAAAAACCCGAGGTGGGGTGTTCTTCTTGGACGGGGCATCTAGTAGATTAACCGCGTCGAAAATGCTGCGGGTTGCAGCTTGAGGCTTGGTAGTGGAGGAAGAAGCCCCTTGGTAACCCTTGGCAGCGGCCTTAGTGAGGCCTTCCAGTCTTAAGTCATCTTCGATCCTCATACCCATTTCAGTAAGGGTGGTGAAATTGGGTATGACAGCATATCGGAGGTGAACCCGGTAGGATGGGAGGAGGTTCTTGACAAAAGCCTCCACCAAAGTCTTCTCACTGGGCTTATCGACCAGTTTCACGCTCTCGGCCCTCCAGCGTTGAAGGTATTTGGTAAAACCTTCTTTCGGCTCTTGGGCCATAACCTCCAGAGATCTCATTGTGGTTTGGATCTCGGTGTTGTCAGCATAGTTCCGAGCGAACTCGGTGGCCACATCATCCCATGTAGGGTATTTCTTCGGGTCTAGCCTGTAGTACCAGGCCCGAGGGTGCTTTTCAAGAGACGCAGCAAAAAGGTTCTTGAACATGGTAGAGTCCACCCCTTTGATGGCCATGAACTCCTTGAAGGCCCGTACATGTAGTAACGGGTCTTCAGTCCCATCAAACATGGGCAAACCGGTGAGGATCAGGTTTGCGGGCAGCTTGTCGCTTAACGGGTTATACTCGCGACTATTCTCCCGATGGATATTGTTACTTCCAGTCAAGTGGACCTGTTCTTCCAATCGGCGAACCGAGCTAACCAGTTCAGCCAAAGGTTCCGTAACCCCCGTATTTGGAGTCCTTTGCTCCACTGCGGCCAGACGAGTGATGATAGCAATTTGCCCAGCCCTCATTTCATTCAGTTGGGCTTCGATCTCGGCCTGTTTTTCGACCATGGTGTCCACAGAGGTTTTCAGACTGCCTAAAGTAGCTCTATCCTGCGAGTGTGTCTGGTTGCCGGTGGCCTGTCTGTAAGAACACCACGTAATCAGAAACCGAACCCAGATCTCGGAACCATAAAAAAAAGTACATCCCAAGCGACCCAAAAGGAAAAGGACTGAGTGGAAAAGACTCGCGAAAGACACTTAGACGGATGACTCGTAAGTGGTATGACTTAGGATTTTGGCTTAGTGGGCCTTGTCCCGTTCGAAGGAAGGTCCACGTGAGATTATTCCCCAGACTTTTGACTCGAGTGTGTGGACGGACTTTCCTTTGTAGGGGTATGCCCCACGCGGGTTGGTCGTGCCTTGACAAATAAGGCGGACTCGGGAAAGGGGGGAAACTCGTGATATAAGATCGACGGAGTTTCGACGCTATAAACCCTCTACGTACTATGCAAAGACCTGACACACGGATAAACTCTAGGTCCTATAATAGGGAAGGTCTATTCTAGGAAAGTTGGAGGTTTGAAGTTGGAATATGTAAAGGGTGAATTTCCGATAGTTCGAAAATGGAAAGCGAATTTCAAAAACCAAGATTAGAATTTTGAAGAAAATTCAGAAAATCAAAACGGTGTCGGAAATTCGAGAGTTAAAACGGACAGCATGCCGACTAAAGAAAAGGATATTTTGAGTCAAATCGTTGATCATAAATTTCGGCGGCATTCCGAGTTTTGAAAATTGGATATTTGAAAAAAAGATGAGTCCCGAAATGGGCAGCATTTCGGTTTTTTTTTCAAATTTGGGCGTTTTGGAAAGACGGGTACCGAAATGGACAGTATTTCGGGTTTTTCAAAAGGTGGGTATTTTGGAAAGATGCAATTTTTGAAATGACGGTTTTTGAAAAAATGACACGGAAACCAAGTAGCACGTAGTCAAGCAAGCATTATAACGACGCTTATGTATGCTTTACGCTAAGTCTCGATCGGTCAAAATAGGGTCTATACCAACAACGATGGCTTTCTCGTGTGATGGACGGACTCCCTAAGCCGAGTTGGTCTTAGGACATGCCGCGAAACCGAGACGAGTTCCACCATCGATGTATTTAGCGCACCCATGTAGGAATGCTTCGTGGTATAGTGGGACGTCGGTCACAAGTAACCGGCCCGGGCAAAATTTGGGTTATGCATGAATCATTAAACTAATGCGCGCACACTAATCTACGAACGATTTCTCTTCGAGTCTCACCCTAGGAACCCCGATGACATGTGGTACATCAGGTATCCCCAGTGGAGTCGCCAAATTGTGGACATGACGTAGGTCCACCCCGATGCGGCCACGCGCGGGTTTGGGTAGGCGAATGAATCTCATGGTAAGATTGTTCTCGGGTTCGAAATTTAAGTCAAAATGGAGTCGCCACCGAATTTTGTGGTTATTCCGAACCATACGAGCCCACTCTATGTCGTCATGGGCTATACATAAAGTAAGCCCACTTCGATTTCAGAGTTTATGGGGCTCGTCCCTTTGCATTGCAATATCGATACCGTTTACACCGGCTTTCGTATATAGAATGACTCTCGTGCGCCAAGGGTTTCGGACATCCGGAAACCAAAGGTTCTGAGTAAGGGGTGAGGGTACGTGTTGGGAAGCCCACTAAGGACACCCAACCCCGCCCGCACATGGCGGCCTCTACTAAGACATCGTTCGTGTTCGTGTACGCGAGCTAGTAAAATAATTAAATGATATGCAAACAACGTTTTCGGGCTAAGCATGTGAATTATTGATTTACTACGTCATTTAATGCATCTTAGTTATGGTCGAAGTGATTTAGCATGCGAGGTTCATTTATAAAGCGTAAAGCAAGTAAATAAATAAAGCTCGAAAATAAATAGAAATAACGTACAAGTTACACGGGCGGAAATACAACCCGGAATTCACAATACAACATTCGTAAAAATAATAAACAAAATAAAAATAACGCAATACAATGATAGGAACGGACCCGTATGTAAACTAGACCGCGAAATATGTAAATGGACTAACCCCGATTAAATACACATTATATCGTGTACTAAACGAAGGACGGAAACATGAGACTGTGGCATATTGCTAGCCCGATCTCATATCCCGTAGTCTTGTCCCGACTTATCATGTCAAAAACTGATCGAAGTCGTTCTACGTGTCGTGATGTGCATGGTTTTGAAAATAGGAATGTCACGTGATGGTCTTTACACGTGATGACCAAAGTCGATAAAAGAGCGGGGCTTGGAATGTGTGTCCAAGCCCTCGGTTTTCTGGGTTACAGGACCCACTTGATCGAGTCGTGGGCTGACTCGGTCGAGTGCGTCCTTTACGTGGCTACTGCCCATTTTTATGGGTGCTACTCGATCGAGTAGCATATGTACTCGGTCGAGTAGACCCTGTACGAGTGATAACTCGTTTTGTTTTATGACTTGAAATCGATGGTTGGCCAAACCAAATACGAATATCGCATGATTCGTATTTAACTTGGCCTCCGGTACTATAATCGTGTATGAACGATTATAATACCGTTATTGGAGTTTTAGAAAAAATGTTTGTCGTTATACTAGAAAATTTGAATTAGTGACGAAATGCTTCCCTCTACGTCACGACATCGGAATCAACTCTTTCGAGTTATATGATGTCGATTTTCGTGTCAACGGGTTCCGCACTAATTATAGAAATGGGATTAAATACGTTCAACTACGACCGTTTGCAATCGCGTCACGCCCTTGAGTACGTTGGGGCGGGGCTCCTCGAAAGGGCTCCACCTCTGTTGTTGCTCGTAAAGGGATTAGACGGATTTTAGGCAAACATCGTAGTCAAACGGATTTAAAACCGGATTTTGATACTAGTTTACGTATACGCGGTATAATAACGATATTAGTAATAAAAGATGATACAAAAATGAAAATGGAAAAAGTATAATAACGTTAGCGTTAGTGTTACTACGATTATGATTACAATACAAAATACGATAAAGTAAATAAAATGACGGAGTAATAGAGATCGAAATGGGGTTTAGGACACCCTCAACATACATGCTAGGTATAGGCCTCGGAAATGGACTCGTAAATAGCGACGGGACGCCGGAGTATCGAGGATGTATGCGAGTTGTGGTGTGTGTGTGTGTTGCGTCGGTTTCCGAGGGACAAAGGGTTCGGGATTGGTATGTTTGCTTAGGGTTTCTAAGGCTTGATGTGTAGGTGAGTTGTGGCTGAAAATGTAGGGTGAATGTAGGTAAAAACCTTGTAAAAAAAAAAGTTGTGAAATGCATGGGGATCATGGGGTATTTATAGGCGTTTCCCACGACATAGGGGCACTCGATCGAGTGGCCCTAGTGCACTCGATCGAGTGCCTTTGCAAACGGGTCAAACCCGGGTTCAAGACGCTCCACTCGACCGAGTGGGGTCAATCCACTCGATCGAGTGGATCAGTCGGGTGAGACAAATAAGGAAAGAATTGATCTTGTTTGTTCTGATTGATTTTTGAATTTGAATTTGTGCGCCAGCTGAATTTGGCTGATTTATGAGACGGTTTCGTCTTTGACCGGGTTTTGACCCGGTCGCCAAAAGACGGGATTTATCTTTGGTGTCGGTTTTGGCCCAAATTAGTCTTATTTGACTCGGAACGACCCACTGGGCCTGAATTCGAGGTTTGTTTTGTGAGATTTTTACTCCGCTAAAAGTCCATGTCGGATATTATTGATTCCGAGCCCAAATCCGAGTATACCAAGTCACGTTTGCGTCCGATCATCATCGGGTGTTTTTTGGAGACTGCCATAGACACGTGGCAGTCAAAATGCGGGTGTCTACACATATGTATCTATGAAATATGGAGGGAAAGAAATTCGCGGATTTTCCAAAATATACGAAGAAATCCTGAAGCTATAATACGGGTCATCCAAATGCAATTATGTATTCGATCATTTCATGTTGCTAATAGAGCCGAGATCCAACAAATTTTAAGCTTAGCTTAATCAACACTATGGCTCTATATTTGTACTTTTGAATTTTATTGAATGAGAATCAATGACTTTTCCAAAAAAAAAGTTTAAGTTTAAGACTAATTTTATCTTTTACGGTTTTTTTATCTAGGGACTTTATGTAAAGCCAATCGTCAAGTTCTCAATTTCTCATGATTCAGGTCTAATGTTATATCTTTATTGTTCTTTATGACGGTTACGTTTATATGAAATTTTTTGTCGACTTTAAATCTCATGATTTTTTATTTATAAGAGTAAACTTTTTTTGATGTTCAAAATGGAATAATTATTTACAAAAATAATGTTTGTATGTCTTCTTTTGAAATTCTATTGTGTAAGAATCAATGAATTTTCCAAAAAATTATTTACAAAAATAATATTTTCAGTGTTAATTTAAGTAACATATTATAAATTGTTAGAGTAATGCATTTAAAATTTGAGTATGAAACTAATCGACATTATTCAATATTTTAATTATCAAAACAATATAAAATCTAACTAAAGAGTTTCCTTCCACATTAAATTTTTTGGCTACGTGAGTACATGATTACATGGTTTATTATATTTTTCATTAATTAAATTACTCATATTTTGGTTCGCATATTTTTTTTAAAAAAAAGATTACTACATCTTATCTTTCAACTGTGATGATCTTCAAACATAATTTTTACGATTTATATATAATTTTGAAAATATTACTCCAATTTATTATTTATGATATGTAAAATTAGCATCTTATTTATATTTACATTAAATTTAACAGTTTAAATTTTGAAATTTTACCCAAAAACTCAGTATGAATATTATAATTAAAAAGAGAAAAGTATTTTTGTATATCATGAAATAAACAATACTACAAATTTTAAAATTTTATATAAGTAACTTAAATAAATTACTCGAAACTCTCCATAAACAATCTTTTATTGATATGCTTAGTGGTTAAGTGTTATTTTGTTTGAGGGCTTCGGTTTTTTGTAAGATACTCTAATGTATTTGTCACTTTGGTTAATACAAAGTGGAGATAACTTTCTTTAAAAAAACTTAAATAAAACCTAAGAACTAATTAAATTTTTTATTGATTAGATTTTAATTGTTACATCAAAAGTTTTTCAATTGCTTTTGTTATTAAAAAAATTAATTAATTAAATTATTTATTTTTTATTTATTAAATTTTTATTAATTAGATTAATAGTTTTTTGATAAAAAAAATCCATTTGTATTTTTTAAACAAATACCCATTATTAATTAAATTATTAATTTTTTCATATACAAAACCTTTCATTTGCCCATATTAAAAAATATATTACGGAGTACTAAACGGTTTGTTAAATTTTTTATTAACTATTTTATCAATAACTGCTTATTTACCTTTATTATTAATTTTTTATTAATTAAATTATTAACTGTTTCATCAAAAAAATCTTTTACCTTTTAAACAAATATAAGCATTATTAATTAATTATTATTTGTTTCTTTAAAAAGTCTTTTCACTTTCCTTCATTAAAAAAAATTAAATATCATAAATAAATACATTAATAAATTGGTAACCAATAACTTAAAAAAATTCTGTACTCATTATAATTACATGATTATTTACAAATAAATAGTTGCCCTCATTTATGAGAATCAATTTAAGTATTGTATTTTAAATAGCGTAGAAGAAAAGTTAAAACAACATTGACTACACCTTCAAGTATTTGCATAGTTGTTAGTATTTTAATTTTATGTTCTCAATTTATTAGTAAACAACTCACTTCGTTACCCTTTTTAATCGCAGGTAGATACATTAGACCAATGATACTAAACACCACCAGTCCGCGGTTACAACCAACAGAAATTTTCATGTTCACTTTCTATTGTCCGATGCAATAAATTTATGTACTGGAGTATAAATTAACGTGATACTTGGTCAAAGATATATTAACATTACGATAAAAAATGAAACATACAAACCCGTGAAATTCACGGGACACATACCTAGTTGAATTATTAATTATTTCATCAAAATTTTCATTTGCATTTATAATTAATTTTTTTTATTAATTAAATTATTAATTATTTCGTAAGAAACAATCATTTGTCTTTGTTACTAAAATTTTCTAATTAAATTATTACATTTATTTAATTATTAATTGTTTAATGAAAACACTTTTCATTTGTCTTTATTAAAAACATATTATTAATTGGTTTATTAAATTTGATTCTTATTAAATTTTATATTAATTAGATTATTAATTTTTTCAACAAAGACTCTTCATTTACCTTTATAATTAATTTTTTTTATTAATTACATTATTCATTATATGCATATGAAAAAAGAATATAAAGCAATGAAAAGATTATATAAAAATATTTGGGAGTTTGTATCCACATTTCATTGACGTTATTTTTAAATAATTCTTTCGGTTTTTTTATAAAATGAATTTTTTGTTTCTCAACTTTAAGTTTAAGGCTAATTTTATCTTTTACGCTTTTTTTTATCTAGGGACTTTATGCGAAGCCAATCGTCAAGTTCTCAATTTCTCATGATCCAGGTATAATGTTATATCTTGATTGTTCTTTATGACGGTTACGTTTATACGGAATTTTTTGTTGACTTTAAATCTCATGATTTTTTATTTATAAGAGTATTTTTTTTTATGTTCAAAATGGAAATAATTATTTACAAAAGTAATGCTTGTATGCCTTCTTTTGGAATTCTATTGTATAAGAATCAATGGATTTTTCAAAAAATTATTTACAAAAATAATATTTTCAGTGTTAATTTTAAGTAACATATTATAAATTGTTAGAGGAATGCATTTAACATTTGAGTCTGAAACTAATCGGCATTGTTCAATATTTCCATTATCAAAACAATATAAAATCTAACTATAGAGTTTCCTTCCTCATTAAATTTTTTTGCTACGTGAGGACATCATTACATGGTTTATTATTTTTTTTATTAATTAAGTTACTAATATTTCGGTTTGCATATTTTTTTGAAAAGATTACTACATCTTATCTTTCAACTGCGATGATCTTCAAACATAATTTTTGTGATTTATATATAATTTTGAAAATATTACTCCAATTTATTATTTATGAGATGTAAAATTTTTAGCATCTTATTTATATTTACACTAAATTTAACGGTTTAAATCTTGAATTTTTATCCAAACACTCAGTATGAATATTACAATTAAAATGAGAAAAATATTTTCGTATATCATGAAATAAACAATACTACAAATTTTTAAATTTTATATAAGTAACTTAAATAAATTACTCGAAACTCTCTATAAGCAATCTATTATTGATACGCTTAGTGGTTGAGTGTTATTTTGTTTGAGGGCTTCGATTTTTTGTAAGACACTCTAATGTATTTTTCACTTTGGTTAATACAAAGTGGAGATAACTTTCTTTAAAAAAAAAGAACTTAAATAAAAGCTAAGAACTAATTAAATTTTTTATTGATTAGATTATTAATTGTTACAACAAAAGCTTTTCACTTGCTTTTGTTATTAAAAAAAATTAATTAATTAAATTATTAATTGTTTATTTATTAAATTTTTATTAATTAAATTAATAATTTTTTCATAAAAAAATTTCATTTGTATTTTAAAAAAAAACATTATTAATTAAATTATTAATTTTTTCATCTACAAAATTTTCATTTGCCCATATTTAAAATATATTACGGAGTACTAAACGGTTTGTTAAACTTTTTATTAACTATTTTTATCAATAACCGCTTATTTACCTTTATTATTAATTTTTTTTATTAATTAAATTATTAATTTTTTCATCAAAAAAAATCATTTATCTTTTTAAAACAACATAAGCATTATTAATTAATTACAAATTGTTTTTTTTAAAAGTCTTTTCACTTGCCTTCATTAAAAAAAATTAAATATCATAAATAAATACGTTAATAAATTGGTAACCAACAACTTTGAAAAATTTCTTACTCATTATAATTACATGGTTATTTATAAATAAATAGTTGTCCTCATTAAGAATTAATTTAAGTATTGTATTTTAAATAGCGTAGTAGAAAAGCTAAAACAACATTGATGATGTTTGCATAGTGTAGACACCCGCATTTTGACTGCCACGTGTCTATGGTAGTCTCCGAAAAACACCCGATGATGATTGGACGTCAACGTGACTTAGTATACTCGGATTTGGGCTCGGAATTCATAATATCCGACATGGACTTTTTAGCGGAGTAAAATCTCACAAAACAGACCTCAATTTCAGGCCCAGTGGGTCGTTCCGAGTCAAATAAGACTAATTTGGGCCAAAACCGACACCAAAAATATTTCCCGTCTTTTGGCGACCGGGTCAAAACCCGGTGAAAGACGAAACCGTCTCATAAAACCAGCTGAGATCACTTTGGCGCACAAATCAAATTCAAAAAAGCTACCAAAACCAACAAAGACCAAGTCTTCCTTATTTTTCTCACCCAACTGATCCACTCGATCGAGTGGATTGACCCACTCGGTCGAGTGGAGCTCTTTTATCCGGGTTAGGCCCATTTGCGAAGGCACTCGATCGAGTGCATTAGGGCCACTCGATCGAGTGCCCCTAGGTCGTGGGAAACGTCTATAAATACCGACTCATTCCCATGCATTTGCCAACTTTTTTAGAGACCTTGAACCCTACAATTTCAGTCACCTTCAACCCTATTACAACCCTACATACCTACACTACAAACCCTAAGCACAAAACACCATTTCCGAGCCTCCTTGACCCTCGGAAATCGACATACACACACACATATCCATACACACCATAACTCGCGTGCACCCTCGATACTCCCAAGCTTTGTCGCTGTTCACGAGTCCGTTTCCGAGGTCCATACTAGCATGTACGTTGAGGGTGTTCCAAACTCCTTTTTAATCTCTTTTCAATATCGTTTTTATGCACATTTTCATATTGTTGTATCGTAGTAACACGTACTCATACACTAACTTTTTCATCTTTTCGCATTTCTAATTTTGCATCATTTTTATATCGTTACTAACTATAATAATACCGCGTATATAATACTAATATCAAAAGTCGGTTTTGAAATGTTGAACTACGATGATCACATTCGATCCGTCTAATCCCTTTACGAGCAACGACGGAGGTGGAGCCCTTTTGAGGAGCCCCGCCCCAATGTACTCAAGGGCGTGACGTGATCGTGATCCGTCGTAGTTGAACATATTTAACTCCATTTCCATAATTGGTACGAGACCCATTGACACGAATACCGACGTCACATAACCCGAAAGGGTTAGTTTCGATGTCGTGACGTAGAGGGATACATCTCGTTACTAATTCAAAGTTTCGTAATCTAACAATAAAACGTTTTCTAAAAGTCCCGATAACGGTATTATGTTCGTTCATACACGATTATAATACCGGAGGTCGAACTAAGTACGAATCACGTAATATTCGTACTTGGTTAGGCCGACTATCGATTTTAAGTCAAAAACGAGGCGAGTTACCTCTCGTACAGGGGGCACTCGATCGAGTGTCATAGGCCACTCGATCGAGTAGCACCCCAAAAAGTGGTCAGTAGCCACGCTAATGACACACTCGACCGAGTCAGTCAATGACTCGATCGAGTGGGTCTCATAACCCGCCAACCCGAGGGCTTGGACACATATTTCGAGCCCCATTCCTTATCAACTTTAGACCATCGACCGACCTTCATACTTTTTCAAAACCTACACATCACGACACGTAGAACGACTTTGACCACTTTGACGTGATAAGTCGGGACAAGGCTACGGGATGTGAGACTAGGCTAGTAATACGCCGCAATCTCATATTTCCGTCCTTCGTTTAATACGTAACATAATATGTATTTAAGCGGGGTTAGTCCATCTACATATTT
Source organism: Agrostemma githago (assembly GCA_958450325.1). Taxonomy (NCBI): domain Eukaryota; kingdom Viridiplantae; phylum Streptophyta; class Magnoliopsida; order Caryophyllales; family Caryophyllaceae; genus Agrostemma; species Agrostemma githago. The sequence goes on from OY288254.1 coordinate 52,806,947, forward strand.
CGCGGTCTAGCTTTCATACGGGTCCGTTCTACCTTCATTTTATGTCACTTCGTTTATGTCGTATTGTGAATTCCGGGTTGTATTTCCGCCCGTGTAATTTGTACGTTTTTTTTATTTCCTTTCGAGCTTTGTTTATTTAATTGCTTTTACGCTTTATAAATGAACTTCGCATGCTAAACCATTTCGACCAATAATAAGATGCATTAAATGACGTAGTTAACGCAAAATTCACATGTTTAGACAAAACGCTGTTTGCATATCATTTCATTATTTTACTAGCGCGCGTATCATGAACACGAACGATGTCTTAGTAGAGGCCGCCATGTGCGGGCGGGGTTGGGTGTCCTTAGTGGGCTTCCCAACACGTACCCTCACCCCTTACTCAGAACCTTAGGTTTCCGGATGTCCGAAACCCTTGGCGAACGAGAGTCATTCTTTACACGATTACCGGTGTAGATGGTATCGGTATCGCAATGCAAAGGGACGAGCCCCATAAACTCTGAAATCGGAGTGGGCTTACTTTGTGTATAGCCCATGACGACATAGAGTGGGCTCGAATGGTTCCGAATAACCACAAAATTCGGTGGCGACTCCATTTTGACTTAAATTTCGAACCCGAGAACAATCTTACCACGAGATTCATTCGCCTACCCAAACCCGCGCTTCGCCGCGTCGGGGTGGACCTACGTCATGTCCACAATTTGGCGACTCCGCTGGGGATACCTGATGTACCACATGTCATCGGGGTTCCTAGGGTGAGACTCGAAGAGAAATCGTTCGTAGATTAGTGTGCGCGCGTTAGTTTAATGATTCATGCATAACCCAAATTTGCCCGGGCCGGTTACTTGTGACCGACGTCCCACTATACCGCGGTGCATTCCTACATGGGTGCGCTAAAAACATCGATGGTGGAACTCATCTCGGTTTTGCGGCATGTCCTAAGACCAACTCGGCTTAGGGAGTCCGTCCATCACATGAGAAAGCCATCGTTGTTGGTATAGACCCTATTTTGACCGACCGAGACTTAGCGTAAAGCATACATAAGCGTCGTTATAATGCTTGTTTGACTACGTGTTACTTGGTTTCCGTGTCATTTTTCAAAAAAACCGTCATTTCAAAGTTGCATCTTTTCAAAAAATACCCACCTTTCGAAAAACCCGAAATACTGTCCATTTCGGGAACCGTCTTTCCAAAACACCCAATTTTGAAAAACCCGAAATGCTGCCCATTTCGGGACTCACCTTTTCAAAATATCTAACTTTCAAAACTCGGAATGCCGCCGAAATTTAGGATCAATGATTTGACTCAAAATATCCTTTTCTGTAGTCGGCATGCTGTCCGTTTTAATTCTTGAATTTCCACCTCCACCACCTTGATTTTCGGAATTTTCCTTTTCAAAATTCTAATCTCGGTTTTCGAAATTCCGTTTTCAGTTTTCAAAACTTTCGGAAATTCGTTCATTTTTGCATTCAAACCTCAACTTTCAACTTTCCTAAAATAAACCTTCCTTATTATAGAACCTACCGTCTATCCGTGTGTCGGGTCTTTGCATAGTACGTAGAGGGTTTATAGCGTCGAAACTCCGTCGATCTTATATCACGAGTTTCCCCCCTTTCCCAAGTCCGCCTTATCTGTCAAGGCACGACCAACCCGCGTAGGGCATACCCCTACAAAGGAAAGTCCGTCCATACACTCGAGTCAAAAGTCTGGGGAGTAATCTCACGTGGACCTTCCTTCGAACGGGACTAGGCCCACAAAGCCGAAATCCTAAGGAAGTCATACCACCTACGAGTCATCCGTCTAGATGTCTTTCTCGAGTCTTTTCCACTCAGTCCTTTCTTTTTTGGGTCGCTCGGGATGTACTGTTTCCTTTGATTCAAAGACTGGGTTCGGTTTATGATTACGTGGTGTTCTTACAGACAGGCCACCATCAACCAGACACACTCGCAGGATGGAAACTGCCTTAGCTGAACTGAAAACTTCCGTCGATGCCATGATCGAGAAGCAGGCCGACATCGATGCCCAACTGAACAAAATGAGGGCCGGGCAAGTTGCTATCGTCACTCGATTGGCTTCGGTGGAGCACAGGACTCCTACTACGGGAACTACCGGACCTTTAGCTGAACTGGTTAGCTCGGTCCGCCGACTGGAAGAACAAGTTCATTTAACTGGGAATAACAACATTCACCGGGAAAACAGTCGGGAGTATAACCCGCTAAGTGACAAGCTGCCTGCAAACCTGAACCTCACCGGTTTGCCTATGTTCGAAGGGACTGAAGACCCATTACTACATGTACGGGCCTTCAAGGAGTTCATGGCCATCAAAGGGGTGGACTCTACCATGTTCAAGAACCTCTTTGCTGCGTCTCTTGAAAAGCACCCTCGGGCCTGGTACTACAGGCTAGACCCGAAGAAATACCCTACATGGGATGATGTGGCCACCGAGTTCGCTCGGAACTATGCTGACAACACCGAGATCCAAACCACAATGAGATCTCTGGAGGTTATGGCCCAAGAGCCGAAAGAAGGTTTTACCAAATACCTTCAACGATGGAGGGCCGAGAGCGTGAAACTGGTCGATAAGCCCAGTGAGAAAACTTTAGTGGAGGCCTTTGTTAAGAACCTCCTCCCATCCTACCGGGTTCACCTCCGATATGCCGTCATACCCAATTTCACCACCCTTACTGAAATGGGTATGAGGATTGAAGATGATCTGAGACTGGAAGGCCTCACTAAGGCCGCTGCTAAGGGTTACCAAGGGGCTTCTTCCTCCACAACCAAGCCTCAAGCTGCAACCCGCAGTATTTTCGACGCGGTGAATCTACTAGATGCCCCGTCCAAGAGGAACACCCCACCTCGGGTTTTCACTGACATAGGTATGACCTATACTTATGCCTTACAAAGGCTGTCCTCAAAAGGCCTAATCCAACCGATAGGCCCAACTCCTGAAGTTCCGGTCGAGCGACGCTCCAAGAACTACAATGCTCAAGCCTATTGCCAATACCACCGAGGCAATGGGCATGATACCGAGAAGTGCTGGAAACTGAAGCACTTAATTCAGGACCTAATTGAAAGCGGTAAAATTCCGCTACCCGGAGATAAGCCCAGCAATAACGAGAACCCTTTCAGCTCCCACGCCATCTTTACCGGGGAGGTGATTGACTGTTCTCACATTATCTCTCCATTTATCCCGCAAGTGAACGGGATCTGGTTCGATGACGAAGATGATATCTACCTCGCAAAAGGGGAAGCTGTCCCCATCACCGCCGAGGAGATTCGAAAGACTAAATCTCGAGTCTTAACCAGTAACCACCTTGGTCGTCCATTTCAAGCCACTAGCTCTAGGGACACCCCTATCCCGACAACCGTCATTACGGAAGTCGCCTCTGAAGAGCCAACTGCTGAAACGGCTCTTGTGAAACAATTGAAGAAGACCCGAGTTGACCTCACTATATGGCAACTCCTGGTTAGTTCTCAAGAACATCGGGAAGCACTTACAAAGGCTCTCGATCAAATCAAGGTTGACTCTTTGGTTACCCCTGCTTAGATGGTAGCCACGATCTTGCCCCACCTAAAGGGCAAGGCTAAGGAAGAAGGACCGGTAATCACTTTCTCCGAAGCCGACCTACCACCATTTGGGGCCACCCATAATCTGGCCCTCTACATTACGGTGGTCTGCCGAGGAAAATACCTCCCCATGACCCTAGTTGATGACGGGTCTGCTGTATACGTCCTTCCCCTAAGGACCGCAAAAGCCCTCGGCATTACCGAGGCTGACTACATTCCGACTGCTCAGACCATCCAAGCCTTTGATGGGAGCCCGAAGTCGGTTGCTGGGGCCGTGAAGCTAACCATCATCACTGGCCCGATAGAGAAGGAGCTCGAGTTTCAGGTGATTGATGTCACCTCATCATTCAACTTGCTCCTAGGTAGGCCTTGGATCCACGCGGTCAAGGCGGTGTCCTCCACCCTCCACAGAAAGATCAAGATGCCTCTGCTTAACGATGTCATCACTTTAGAGGCAACACCAATGACTGTGGCTACCTGTAACGCCACGGGACGCACGGACCTCTGGGGGTTCGATTTTGTGGGGATGATCGAGGAAGAGTACCTCTTTAGGCCTTACTTCACTACGAGTATCGACATGATGCTCCAAAACCTAGGATACTTTCCGGGGGCTACCTCTCGACCCGATCTTCCAGCTGGGAAGATCATCGAGGTTCTCAAAGACGAAGAATCTCACTTTGGTCTCGGTTATGCCATCACCCCCGACAATGTTGTCCGAGCAGGAATCGAGAAGGCCTGCAACATCCTTAAGGGTATCTACTTGAGCCCTTTTAGCCATCGGTTGGCTGACTACTTTGTCACACCGGTGTTCGGGGCTATCCAGGTTGGTCTATACCAACCCAACGCTATGCAGCTCGGGACCCACATGGCCCGGGACTGCAACTACATCCCGGATGACGTGTTCGCCCTCATCCAATCCGACGGAGCTGAAGATGCTGAGCCCGCTCTAGGGCTGCTATTTGGGGAAGACACCATAGCCCCAACTCCAAAGGAAGACCTGGTCAACCTGATCCTCCGCAGCAACAGGTTTGACCCGACCAAGCTAATCTCGGATGTTGGTTCCGAGACAGGAAACAGAGCCTGGAGGAAGACTGTCAAGTGGACTGACAGTCAGGGAAGGATCTACAAGCTGGTCACCGGAGAGGGAGACATGCCTGAGTCTGAGTCCGAGTCTGAGTCGGAGTCTGAGTCAGAGTCTGAGGTCGAGTCTAGGGAAGTCGGTGCTAGAGTCACTCCTGTAACCCCTCTCCCTTTTATTATTCCTGCTGCTGGCACTTCGGGGTCTGTCCCGAGTGCCCTACCTATCCCGCCACTGACCAATGATCAGATGGCTGCTCTCTTTGAGCTGTTCTCCAAATTTTCAATCAATAATAATAACCGTTCTGCTTACGACTTGTCTCTTTCAAATTCTGCTTTTAAAAATGTTTTATGCTATGACATTGAGAAACCAGACGAACAGGTACCCTTACCTCCGCATTTGATCGAGCAACTAGAGCAAAGGGAGTCCCGGAACCCGGTAATCGAAGAAACCGAGTCCATAAATGTGGGAACAACCTTAGAGCCTCAGACACTTAAGATAGGGTTATCCTTAGATCCCGAGGAGAAACAACAATTCATAAGCCTCCTCCAAGAGTTCAAGGATGTCTTCGCATGGTCCTACAAGGACATGCCGGGGATAGACCGGGAAATAGCCGAGCACCACATACCAATCAAAGATGGGTGCAAACCGGTCAAACAAAAGCTTCGTCGGATGAGGCCCGAGTGGTCTCTCAAGGTAAAAGAAGAAGTCGATAAACAGTTCAAAGCCGGCTTCATACAAGTGTCCGAATATCCGGACTGGGTGGCAAACATCGTGCCGGTTCCTAAAAAGGACGGTAAGGTGCGGGTATGTGTAGATTTTCGGGATCTTAACAAGGCAAGCCCGAAAGATGATTTTCCGTTACCACACATCGACATACTGGTGGATAACACGGCCGATCATGCCCTTCTATAGTTCATGGACGGGTATGCCGGGTATAATCAAATCAAGATGGCGGAAGAAGACATGAGTAAGACTACCTTCACCACACCTTGGGGTACTTACTGCTATACCATCATGCCTTTTGGTCTCATTAATGCCGGGGCCACATATCAAAGAACTGCTACCACTTTATTACACGACATGATGCATAAAGAGGTAGAAGTTTATGTAGACGACATGATCGTCAAATCCAAAGAACGGGACGGTCACATCACCGCCCTAAGAAAGTTCTTCACCCGATTGCGCAGATACAACATGAGGTTAAACCCTCAAAAGTGCAGTTTCGGGGTAACATCAGGCAAATTACTGGGTCATATCGTTAGCCAACGAGGTATCGAAGTCGATCCAGCTAAAATCAAAGCCATTACCGAGATGCAACCTCCCAAAACCGAAAAAGAAATAAGGGGATTCCTCGGGAAAGTCCAGTACATCAGTCGGTTTATTTCCAAGTTAACCATGGTGTGTGAACCAATTTTCAAGAAACTGAAAGTGGGAGAACGGGTACTATGGGATGACAAGTGCCAAACCGCTTTCGACAAAATCAAAGAAATTCTGTCTGCTCCGCCAGTCTTAATGCCACCTCAACCCGGTTTGCCTCTGTCGTTATACCTAACGACGACCGAGACAGCCATGGGGGCTATGCTGGCTCAGACAGTTGACTCCGAAGAAAGAGCCATTTACTACATCAGCAAGAAGTTTTTAGAGTATGAGTGCAAATATACCATGCTCGAAAAGATGTGTTTGGCTCTAGTCTGGGCCACCAAGAAACTCCGACATTATATGCTCAGTTACGAGGTCCATGTGCTATCCAAGATGGATCCCATCAAATACATCTTCGAAAAGCCCGTTCTCAACGGCCGAATCTCTAGATGGACTCTAATGTTGGCAGAGTTCGAATTAAAGTTTGTACCGTTAAAGGCTATTAAAGGTCGAGTAGTAGCTGAATTTCTCGCCGATAGCCCGATAACCGAGGAAGGATACACCGACACTTGGTCCTTCCCAGACGAAGATATTTTCCATACTGATACTGAAACTTGGGACTTATACTTCGACGGAGCATCCAATTTTCGAGGGTTCGGAGTCGGGATCCTCTTAATTTCACCAAAAGGGGAACATACTCCCGTCTCCATCAAACTGGACTTTGATGTTACTAATAATGCAGCAGAGTACGAAGCATGCATTTACGGGCTACAAGCCGCCGCCAATCTGGGGATTACAAATCTCCGGGTACATGGTGATTCATCCTTGGTCATCAACCAAGCACTTCAAAAATGGAAAACTCGAAATGCTAATCTCGTGGCCTACCAGGCACGAGTACGGGATCTCGAGAAACAATTCCAAAAGGTAGAATACATATATCTGCCCCGGGAAGAAAATCAGTTCGCAGATGCACTCTCAAAATTGGCATCTTTACTGAATATTCCCGACCACGTGACTAGTATGCCGATTTGCGTCGAAAGACGGTCCGGACCAGCATACATCTGCGACATCGAAGACATTGAGTTAACTGATCCCGAACCATGGTACCAAGCTGTGTTAAAATACCTGACAAACGGAGAATATCCTCCCGGGATGGAAGGTCGAGCCAAGAAAGCCTTACGGAGGCTAGCCACCCAGTTCATCCGCACCGACGACGGACAACTGTATAAAAAGACGGCACAGGGGGCTCTTCTCCTTTGTGTTGACAAGTACAAGGCTGAAAAAGTTATGGCCGAAGTACATGATGGTGAGAACGGCCCACATATGAATGCCCACATGCTGGTCCGGAAAATCATGAGGCTCGGTTATTATTGGAATACCATGGAAGCCGATTGCCGGTCGTATGTCAAACATTGTCATAACTGTCAAATCTTTGGCAATGTGCAACATATGCCGTCATCACTACTCTATACCATGACGTCACCATGGCCATTCTCAACATGGGGTATCGACATAATCGGGAAAATAAATCCCTCAGGTACCGGTGGCATTGCTTTATTTTGGTAGCTATCGACTATTTCACCAAATGGGTCGAAGCTGAATCATATCGCATCCTCACTGCCAAGCACGTCGCCAAGTTTATTCAAAACAAGATAATATATCGATACGGGATTCCCGCTGAATTTATCAGTGATCACGGGACTCATTTTCAAGCCGAGACTGCGGCCCTGCTGACCAAATATAAAATCCAAACGCATACTTCCTCGCCTTACCGTCCCCAAACAAATGGAGCAGTAGAGGCGGCTAACAAAACAATTGTCACCATACTCAAAAAGATGGCTGATAATTACCGGGACTGGCCCGACAAAATACCTTTTGCCCTATGGGGATATCGAACGTCAATTCGCACCGCAACCGGGGCGACACCATATTACCTAACCTATGGGATGGAGGCAGTCCAACCAGTCGAGCTGGAGGTACCGTCCCTCAGAATTCTGCTAGAAAGTCAAGTACCCGAAGCTGACTGGGTTCGAGCACGATATGACTCACTGGTTCTGCTAGACGAACGACGGTCTCGTGCCCTCAATAATATCCAAATCTACCAGAAGAGGATCCAACGGGCCTTCAACAAGAGAGTAAGGCCCAGACACATTAAGGAGGGCGATCTAGTCCTTAAGTCTATTCGGGCTCTACTATCGGTTGACCCGAGGGGAAAATTCAAACCCAATTGGGCTGGGCCATATCTGGTGAAGAAGATCCTATCAGGGGGAGCAGTGATGCTGACGGACCTGGATGGGAACGAGTTTGTCAACCCAACCAACCTAGACCAGCTGAAGCGCTACTACCCTTAGCCATTTCTCAATGTCATTAGCAAATTTTATCAAAATCATTTTTTTTACAAAAAGCAAGTCAATGAGCTAGAATTACTTATTCTACTGTCATAAACATCTTGAACCAATAGTCTTGGTGTAATTCGAGATTGCAAATTTCCTATGCCTGAACTACGTTTGGTTTGATTCTGCTAATCGCGGATACGTAGGCAACCCCTCAAAAGGGTACAACCAATGCAATCAAGAAAAGACAGGAGCGGTTTAATAATAAACTTCTTTTATTAATTCAAAAAAAAAATCCCGATAAACTCGGAAAATTACAAAATGCAGGAATAAAAAAATACACAACAAAAAAGGGCACACAAATAATAATAATAATACTTAGATAATAATAAATCTAAGGACTCGGCATTCAGGGCATCTTGCCCTTCCCCTTGTCCTTAGCATCCCTAGTCGTCCACTGACGACGACGCGGAGGGGAGCGTTCCCGAATCACTACGGGAACTTCCCTAGCTCGGGCTCGAGTGTTTGAGCCCGACTCCCCTGTCATATCAATAGGCCCAAGACGAGCCCTAACGGGCTCAGGGAGCCGGTCACGCGGACCAAGTCGGTCCCGGACCGCCAACCTCGGCCCAAGCCGTCGTTCCAAGTCAGTCTGCCCTCGAGTGCTGCTAGAACCGACTTCCTTAGATCGAGTCTTAGTTTGTGACGTAGGACCCGATTCTCCCCGAACTGTAGTCTCAGGACTGTGTTCCCCGGTGAAGAAGTCTCTGTTGTCCTTCGCCGACTCACGCTGAACCAATTCGATGGCCTCGTCAACTTTTAAGGCCTTTCGAGCTTCCTCAGACTCTTCAGAAGTCCACTTCTGATAAGCCCGCGATACCCAAGCGGATTGGCAAGGGCTAGGTACCGTCCATGTGGGACGAGTGAACCATCGTTGCAACCAAGTGTCGCACATAGCGTCCGTCAATTGGAGCGGGACGCTAATAATGGCTTCCTTCTCAGGGATGCGCTGAGACGAACCGAACTACCTTAGGAGGCGGTCCGGATAAATGTGAACTGTCCAGTCTAAGGACAAGATCGTCAGGTATCGGGCTTGGTCCCTCTTAGCCAGTCCGGTCAATTTTGAAAGGAACCACCAAGCGACGGTCCACCTGATCAAAGGACCCCCGTGAAACACCAACTCTTCGTCCCAGTAAGATCGATCTATCCGATGACTCGAGCTTATTTTCCGCCTCCGGGAGCTAATCTGACTGCTCCGGTAATTGGGAATGCTTGGAGGGGTCTCTATGATCGATAACCGCTCCGACAACCATATCTGAAAAGCATACACAAGCTTTGTAAGCCATTGAGTGATCCGCTACAGCCCACTCGATCGAGTACAGCAGCTGACTCGATCGAGTAAGCCTGTCAAAAACAGGCAGTAGCCCAGTACGAATGTCACTCGATCGAGTGACTTACGAGAATCAGAAAATTCGCGCGAAACGAAAAAAAAAAAAAAAAAATCGAGGTGCATACTTGAAGAAAACGGGTACTCCCCGTCAGCGGTCGAGTTGGGTCAAGCCGTCTGGCGTCCAGACCCGTGATAATCTCCCCAGCGGCTAGCCAAGCAGGGCTATGACCAGTCTCCATCTGGTCAACCACTCCGATTAGCCTGATTTGACCCCTGCATGTGTCAAGCTCCATCAGCCCCTCGAAGACATAACAATGCAGCATGCAAAAGGCAAAAGCCCTACGCCTATGAGCAAGGGTAGCCCTCACGTCCCGTGGGTTCATGAACTTGTCAGCTAGATCGAACAGGGAAACGGTATCTCCCTGCACCATTCGGTTTGCCTCAGCATGAGACAAACCCAAAAACTCCCTTAATCTCCTCCTCGGATCCGGGTAGAATGGGGGAATGGCAGGCTGAATAGCAAGACCCCAGCCGCCTATGGCCGCAATCTCCTCGGGCAAAGGACACATCTCGCCCCTCGGGAATGCAAACACGTGATGGGTGGTGTCCCAAAACGACAGACAGGCGTCCAGAAAATGCGAATCCACTATTAGACGTTGAAAAGGGAACAGATTGACTATCCCCATTTGAGTCAGCCTGACCTTCTCCTCGTCCCGAAAGTATTGGGACCAGGCGAGAAGCATGGCAGTCAAGTGATCAATACCCATAGCGGAGATTTCTAAGCTTTCTTGAAAATCTACAAGATTTTGAGAAAGGAGAAGGAGAGTTTGAGTTGTGATGCAGAAACTGAAGCAGGGATTCCCATATTTATAATGGGAAAACCTAACTGAAAACCTAACTACTCTGCCTCCTCAGCAAGCTGGGCCCTATGCGCGCGCAGGCCTGATTTCAAACTTGAACCCAGAATAGAAATCAAGCTGTCCCGAGCTTTCCTAAGATTTTCTAAAAATTTCTTTGCGTCAAAATTTTTGTCTTTCCAAAATATTCAATCTTTTTCTCCCCAGCGAGAGTCAACATTTTACCTGCGTGTTACATACAAGTTGTTATGTGTCAGCATACAGGTACACCCCAGACTTCAGAAGCAAGTCCCCGTGAAACAAGTTCCCCAACGGAGTCAGCTTTTCCCCGGTGTGCTACATCCAAAGTGCGATGTGTCGGCATACGGGTACACCTACTTCCCAGAAGAGGCAGGCTTTACTCCCCACGGAGCATCATCATCAAATGCGACCCAAGGCTTCAGAAACAAGCTTGTACAGCTCACATACCTCCCCAGCGGAACGCCCGAGGCGGCGTTTTACCTGAAGTGGTACGGGATGGGCCCACATATAGGCGCGCCCAGAACTTATGCTACAAGTCTGATCCCCCGCGAAGCTATCATCATCAGGACAGGTATGACCCTCTGCTTATGGCTGGCGAGCCCTTCACGCAAGTCTACTAGACTATAAACGACCCGACCGGAAGTCTACCAGGTCTTAACGGGCTTGGTAGCTACTCTGACTTTCGCCTTGTCCAAGCCTCAGTCAGAGTGGGGGCTCTGTAGACACCCGCATTTTGACTGCCACGTGTCTATGGTAGTCTCCGAAAAACACCCGATGATGATTGGACGTCAACGTGACTTAGTATACTCGGATTTGGGCTCGGAATTCATAATATCCGACATGGACTTTTTAGCGGAGTAAAATCTCACAAAACAGACCTCAATTTCAGGCCCAGTGGGTCGTTCCGAGTCAAATAAGACTAATTTGGGCCAAAACCGACACCAAAAATATTTCCCGTCTTTTGGCGACCGGGTCAAAACCCGGTGAAAGACGAAACCGTCTCATAAAACCAGCTGAGATCACTTTGGCGCACAAATCAAATTCAAAAAAGCTACCAAAACCAACAAAGACCAAGTCTTCCTTATTTTTCTCACCCAACTGATCCACTCGATCGAGTGGATTGACCCACTCGGTCGAGTGGAGCTCTTTTATCCGGGTTAGGCCCATTTGCGAAGGCACTCGATCGAGTGCATTAGGGCCACTCGATCGAGTGCCCCTAGGTCGTGGGAAACGTCTATAAATACCGACTCATTCCCATGAATTTGCCAACTTTTTTAGAGACCTTGAACCCTACAATTTCAGTCACCTTCAACCCTATTACAACCCTACATACCTACACTACAAACCCTAAGCACAAAACACCATTTCCGAGCCTCCTTGACCCTCGGAAATCGACACACACACACACATATCCATACACACCATAACTCGCGTGCACCCTCGATACTCCCAAGCTTTGTCGCTGTTCACGAGTCCGTTTCCGAGGTCCATACTAGCATGTACGTTGAGGGTGTTCCAAACTCCTTTTTAATCTCTTTTCAATATCGTTTTTATGCACATTTTCATATTGTTGTATCATAGTAACACGTACTCATACACTAACTTTTTCATCTTTTCGCATTTCTAATTTTGCATCATTTTTATATCGTTACTAACTCTAATAATACCGCGTATATAATACTAATATCAAAAGTCGGTTTTGAAATGTTGAACTACGATGATCACATTCGATCCGTCTAATCCCTTTACGAGCAACGACGGAGGTGGAGCCCTTTTGAGGAGCCCCGCCCCAATGTACTCAAGGGCGTGACGTGATCGTGATCCGTCGTAGTTGAACATATTTAACTCCATTTCCATAATTGGTACGAGACCCATTGACACGAATACCGACGTCACATAACCCGAAAGGGTTAGTTTCGATGTCGTGACGTAGAGGGATACATCTCGTTACTAATTCAAAGTTTCGTAATCTAACAATAAAACATTTTCTAAAAGTCCCGACAACGGTATTATGTTCGTTCATACACGATTATAATACCGGATGTCGAACTAAGTACGAATCACGTAATATTCGTACTTGGTTAGGCCGACTATCGATTTTAAGTCAAAAACGAGGCGAGTTACCTCTCGTACAGGGGGCACTCGATCGAGTGCCATAGGCCACTCGATCGAGTAGCACCCCAAAAAGTGGTCAGTAGCCACGCTAATGACACACTCGACCGAGTCAGTCAATGACTCGATCGAGTGGGTCTCATAACCCGCCAACCCGAGGGCTTGGACACATATTTCGAGCCCCATTCCTTATCAACTTTAGACCATCGACCGACCTTCATACTTTTTCAAAACCTACACATCACGACACGTAGAACGACTTTGACAACTTTGACGTGATAAGTCGGGACAAGGCTACGGGATGTGAGACTAGGCTAGTAATACGCCGCAATCTCATATTTCCGTCCTTCGTTTAATACGTAACATAATATGTATTTAAGCGGGGTTAGTCCATCTACATATTTCGCGGTCTAGCTTTCATACGGGTCCGTTCTACCTTCATTTTATGTCACTTCGTTTATGTCGTATTGTGAATTCCGGGTTGTATTTCCGCCCGTGTAATTTGTACGTTTTTTTTATTTCCTTTCGAGCTTTGTTTATTTAATTGCTTTTACGCTTTATAAATGAACTTCGCATGCTAAACCATTTTGACCAATAATAAGATGCATTAAATGACGTAGTTAACGCAAAATTCACATGTTTAGACAAAACGCTGTTTGCATATCATTTCATTATTTTACTAGCGCGCGTATCATGAACACGAACGATGTCTTAGTAGAGGCCGCCATGTGCGGGCGGGGTTGGGTGTCCTTAGTGGGCTTCCCAACACTACCCTCACCCCTTACTCAGAACCTTAGGTTTCCGGATGTCCGAAACCCTTGGCGAACGAGAGTCATTCTTTACACGATTACCGGTGTAGATGGTATCGGTATCGCAATGCAAAGGGACGAGCCCCATAAACTCTGAAATCGGAGTGGGCTTACTTTGTGTATAGCCCATGACGACATAGAGTGGGCTCGAATGGTTCCGAATAACCACAAAATTCGGTGGCGACTCCATTTTGACTTAAATTTCGAACCCGAGAACAATCTTACCACGAGATTCATTCGCCTACCCAAACCCGCGCTTCGCCGCGTCGGGGTGGACCTACGTCATGTCCACACATAGTTATTAGTGTTTTTATGTTCTCAATTTATTAGTAAACAACTCACTTCGTTACCCTTTTTAATCGCAGGTAAATACATTAGACCAATGATACTTAACACCACCTGTTCGCGGTTACAACCAACAGAAATGAGATGCAACATCTACATTAACGGTATAATTTTATGTCCACTTTCTATTATCCGATGCAATAAATTTATGTATTGGAGTATAAATTAATGCGATACTTAGTCGAAGATATATTAACATTACGCTAAAAAATAAAATGGATAAACCCGTGAATTTCACGGGGCACATACCTAGTTCATTCATCAAAACCCTTAACATTCCTCTGCGTTCATCTTTCCTTCACTCATGTACCATACTACCACTTGCATGCCTTCATCATCCAAAAAAAACTCTAACCGATTATCTCCTCTTCCGTCATCCATTCATCGCTCGTCTGCACATCATAACGCAATCAGTCAAGGTATGTTTTATTTAATTTCTCGCACCATGAACTTAATTTCTGCTTCGAACTTTATTGTTGTTTGGGTCTTTATTGTGTTTCTAATGTCTTGGTTTCTGTAACTTGTAGTCTAATAAGAACGACAATATAAAAATTAGGGTTTTAATATCGCTTCCAGTAATTACGGGATGTGGGTTCAAATTACTCGATAATAATTTGGGTTAAAAGTAATTAGGAATTATGTTCTGGTGTTATTGATGATCTATTTCGTGGACTTATCTACTTCATTTGTAGGATGGAGGGCGTTGTGTTGAACATGAATTATAGGGGGTAGTCACTGAGGTTAAAATAGATGATATTGATAAGGTTTTGCTAATTGATGTCATAAACTACCTGCTTGATGAGGCTGAAAAGCATAACCACTCATTACCCACTAATCCTACTCTAGCATACTCCTACAAGATGAAATCATACGAGTTGTTAGATGACAAAGGGCTTATGGAAATGTTCAGTAGATGGAAGGAGAGGCGGTTGTTTGATATTTGGATTGGTGAAGGATTGTATCCTTCACATCCCATTGAATTGACTAGGAACTTACGGCTTAGTAGGAAGTTGTCTGAGAATATCAAAATTATCCGAGAAACTGTGGAGACAGCACTGAGTAGTGATGAACTTAGAAAGAATCCTACAGTAGCCACTGAGGATGATGAACCAGAGCCTTTGAAAGTCACAAAACCTGCTGCCAATATCACACCAAGGAGGAGTTGTAGGCTTGCTTCATCTCAGACCAGTGGGGTTAATGCACATGAAATAGAAAATGCTGCAATTGACACTCCTTCACAACCTTCACAGCCTTTGGAAGTAAAAAAACCTGCTGCCAAAATCACACCTAGGAGGAGTTGTAGGCTTGCCTCACTTCAAACTAGTAAGGTTGATGCAGATGCTTCAAATTATGCTCCAAATGACACTCACTCACTTGAACTAGAACCAAATTATGCTGAAGATTTAGGGGCTGAAGAGGCACCTACGAGGAGTAATGGAGTGAACTTCTACACTGGTGACACTTCTAAACCTCAGAACAAAACTCTTCATTCGAAATCTGCTTCAACCATAAAATCTAGAAGAAGTGCAAGGCTGAACTTTTCCTCTGACACTGATACGCAGTATACACAACTCAATGACATGGTTACACAGCCTTCACAGGAACCTTCTGCCACTGTGAGCAGATTTAAAATGCCAAAAACAACTGCCAAAAAAGGAATTTGTTCATCACCAAAGAAAGAGGAAGAAGGGATGTGAATGACGAGGGTACTGTGACACGAACCAAAGAGGTCAGGATAGAGTATGATGACGACGGAGGTAGTGATTCTGACAGTGAAGGAGATTACATGCCAACTGAGGAGGAGGACGACATTGATGTTGACCAAGTGAGTGATTTGGAGGACGAGGACACCTTGATGTTAGCGAACCTAAACTACATTGATGATGGGTATGTCCCTTTTGATGAGAATGTATGGTTTGATGAGGAAGAAGAAATTTCTTCTAAGATGTTAAGGAATGGAAAAGTATATGACGATAAAGAATTTGGAGCAATAAAATTAAGGCCGTGGATGTTGTTTATGGTCAAAGAACACTTCAAGGATGTCCTGAGAGATTTCTGCATTCAGGAAGGGTTCTTTGTGGTAGTGGTGAAGGCCGATAACAGCAGGTACACAGCTGAGTGTGCTAGTGTAGGTTGTACATGGAGGATACACGCAAGTGTGCTTCCTGATAGCACGACATGGGCAATATAGTCCATTGCGAACTCTAACCATGGGTGTGTAGGTGTTAGAACTCATAACCCAATGGCTAACTCTGTGTGGGTGGCCAGAAAACTGTTGAAGGATATAAGAGCGAACCCCGACACACCAGGCAAGGCAATTCAGGCGCTGTTACAGGAGAGGTATGGTATTCAGTTGAAGACCTCAACTCTTTATGCAATGAAGGACGTAGCGATGAAAGAGATCAACGGAGGGCATGATGGGTCTTACAAAAGACTTCCTGCCTACTGTGAGATGATAAAACAAACAAACCCATGCAGCTTTGCAACTTGTGCGTGGCAGGAGATGGAGAGTCCTGAAAGGCCTTTTCAATTCAAGAGTGTCTTCATATCATTCCATGCTCAGTTTATGAGGCTAATGAAAGGATGCAGAAGTTTGATTGGAGTCGATGGGACTCACCTGAAGGGAAATCATGGAGGTGTTTTACTATCTGCAGTGGCCTTAGACGGAAACAATGAATTATTTCCAATTGCTGTTTCCATTGTTGAATCTGAGAGTAAGGACATTTGGTCCAACTTCTTTTGGCATTTAAAGAATTCTTTAAGTGGGTGTGAGAGGGATGACTGGACAATCATTTGTGATAGGTAAAATGTAAACTCATGCTTATATTAATATGCTAATATATATAAAAATAGAATAGAATCATAGATACAGTTGAGTAGACTCATGCTTATATTAATATGCTAATTATATACAAAAATGTATGGTTTGGAGCTCATCTTGTCTATCATTTTTGTAATGCTTTGACAATTTTTGCTATCAATTGTTTGTGTTTTTTGTCTTGTACACTATTCAGTGTAGGAGTCAGTGTATGGCAGAATGAATGAATGAATGTGCATCATATGTTAACAGTAC
The DNA here is from genome assembly GCA_958450325.1 of Agrostemma githago. NCBI lineage: Eukaryota > Viridiplantae > Streptophyta > Magnoliopsida > Caryophyllales > Caryophyllaceae > Agrostemma > Agrostemma githago. The sequence continues at coordinate 52,823,894 of OY288254.1, forward strand.
TTGGTTTAGCATTTTATAGAGTTCCCGTAAAAATTGCAAAAATTGCTAAACGTGTGGTTAATGTATTGCTTAACTGTTTTTTTGTTCAATGAGTACATAGGGTGTATGACCAGCTATGGAAACCGTATGGCCTGAGGCTTCTAGAAGATTTTGTTGCGGTCACCTGTGCACGAATTTCAAGAAAGAGTACCCAGGTGTACTCATGTATAAGCTATTTTGGACGGTTGTCAACGCCACTTCAGAGTTCACCTTCAAGAAGGCATTAGACAGTTCTTCAGCACGGGGGAAAGGGTTGTGTAAGATGGTTTCTGGACCTCGGTGACAAAGAAATTGGGCAAAGTATAAATTTACCCCAAGCCTTTGTAATGACGAAAACACATCAAACTTCGTGGAGAGCTTCAATGCAACATTAGGAGCGCAGAGGTGCCTGCCAGTTCTTACTCTTCTTGAAGGTTAGTACTCGGACTCTGTTCTTAATTCAACAACTCATACTCAAAATGACAGTACTTCCTTGGAGAATGTTATAATACAGTAGTACAGTACTATAGAAACTCAAAATTTGGGCAAGTGTCTAAGGTTTAGTATAGCAGCAATTGTGCATTTCTTTCTTTCAACTTCCTTCCCAACCAATACAATACGCAAAACAAGTCATTTAATTTTGAAGTTTTGTTAATTGGTTTTGGCTTCTGCTTTGTCATGCAGAGGCAGGCCTTTGTCCACAAAATCTGTAATCAAGTTTTGGTAGTGATGACTTTAATAAACTCATCACCGAAACTTGATTACAGTATCTCATTACTTAAGGTTGTTAAAGAAGTCAAATACTAAATTGATTTCTCCATTTTAAAATGACTTCCACCAAACAGTAACTATTGGAAATAATGGATTCAAATTGCGTAGGTGTTAGGAGGATAGCGATGGTCAGACATGCCACAAGAATGCATATTGTTGAGTCGTGGCCCAATGAGGGCATACGTCCTAACATACTCAATAAGTTGAGAATACTAAGAAAGGATTCCAGAACTTGCAAAGCTTTTCTTTCACACAAGGACCTATATGAGGCACAAGATGTTAGATCTTACTTGCGAGTTTCATTGGTAGAGCGCACATGCGCATGTGCTCTTTGGCAGATAAGTGGGATCCCTTGCAGGCATGCTATTAGAGCAATTCTAGAATGTAATAAAGATCCTCCATACTACGTAAGTGAATGGTTATCTGTGAAGACGTACAAGGACGCTTATGAGTTACCAATCAACCCAATTCCTGACCTCCAACAGTTGCCCCAATTTGAAGTTCCCACGCTCCAACCTCCTACTTTAAAGAGGTCAATTGGCAGACCCTCCAGGAACAGAAAAAGAGAGGTAGGAGAGAAGAGGAAGGGCAAGAGGACAGTGGCTATACGGTGCAAGAAATGCAGATGCTACGGACATAACTCGAAAACATGCAAGGGAGGGTACACAATGAAAGAGAAGAATGCAATGTAAGGGAAGGTTGCGAAGACTAGGAGACAGAGGCTGACATTGCCGTCTGATGTTCAACGATTTGAATCTCTTGCTGATTTGGAAGCATCAGTTAGGGAGGTTGGAGAAAGTTCAAGTCAAGTTCGTGGTGGTAATGGGGAGATTTCGAAGACCAGAAGACAGAGGGAGACAGTGCAACCTAATGCCGAACAGTTCGAGACTCTTGAAGATTTGGAAGAATCAGTTATAAAGGTTGGAGAAACTTCAAGTCAAGTGAAGGCCAGCAATGGGAAGAAGCGAAGGAGGAATTGATGAAGTTGTTTCAAATGACACCTTTTGCCTTTTGTGACTAATGAAACCTGATGCATTTTGTTTGGCTTGAGAATTGTTGAATTTCTTTTCAAAGCTGCTTATAGACCTACTTTAACTGATGACAGTTGCGTTTGGTTCAACGTTAGTAGTACTTGTTTTACGTGAGTTAGTATTTTGTGGACTCACAGTAACTCGTATTGTCCGCTGCAATGTAATCGGTTACTACATCTTCGTACTGTTGTTTTCGTATGTTGTGTACTAAATTTTCAGATGCGATGTGTTAATCGTATTTCTGCAAAGAGTTGCCGTCTTTTGGAATTAATCGCCATTATCCATTTTCCTGAAGTTTTAAGTGTACAAAAAAAGAGCAAACACCCAATTTTCATCTTAATGTCTTCTTCCATTCTTAAATTTTCATCATTACATGAACAACTAAAAGGATGTGATTCTACATTTTAAAGATAACAACAAATGCAATAACTACTAACAATAAAGCATTAAACTTCATCCAAAATTTTAAGTCTCCGATGTCCGCAGAAATCTTCATGCCTGCACAAACACCACCATTGAAAACGTCCTTGCTTGAGACTTCATCGTCTTCAACCGTATTTTCGGGTTTCAAACCTCTTGTTACAATGACATGTTCTTCACCCACCCACATAACAAAGTAGTCACATTCAAGACACTTGAAATATGCTTTTCGTGGGTTCCTTATAGATCCAGAAATCTTGATGACTGCATTTCGACCACACTTTGTGCACGCCTGAGTACGGAATTCGAGGACCACTACTGGGTTGTTCTTGACGAATGAGGATGTCAACATAATTTTTTCTGGGATAATTGAAGATTGAAGAACAATTGAAGATTGAAGAAAGAAATTATAGAGAGAGAATTGAGTAATGAGAAGTATGGATTTATAATAAGGGAGATGTGAATTGAAGAGGGAAAATGAAACTATAAAGAGGGAAGTTGGAGGGAAATTTCGTGAAAATGGAGGGAAACAATAGTACATATGTCAGCAAAATGGATGGAGGACTTAGTCAGCAAAAAAAAGCCACGTAAGCAATGCCATGTCACCACTTAACGCCTAAACTGATGGATTAAAGGCTAATGAGCACGTTTATTGGTTAATAAGACAGTTTAGGGCTACCAGTAATAATAGTGAAAATGCGAGGGTACAAGCTGGAAAAGTGAATAGTTGAGGGGCATCCCATAGAAAATTCCTAAAGAAAAATTTAAGTTTCATTTAACAAAAAATTATCATAACAAAATATACAAATGAAATAGTTAGATTTCGTGGTAAAAAATGCTTTCATTTCATTCTATGTACAACTAAATAATCCCTTGAAATACTCACGTATGTGGATAATATTCATTTACTATTAGGCATACTTTTACCTTCGACTGGCTCTCTACTTTTGTGCAGTCTCATCAATTTATGCAATCACCCAAATTCGTATCCTTATCAACGTCACTAACAAGCGGCCCGCAGTAGAAATATTTTGAGCGATATGATTGGTCCAAGTGTTTTAATATATTTTTTAAGTTAAATAAAGAATATGAAAATTTGTATATGAAAAAAAAAATCCTACTCCACCTAAGACGATTTTTTTTAAAATTAAAAAAAGAATATAGAGATTTGTATAGGACAAATCTTATTCCATTAAAGACTCAAAAAATCATCAGTATATAAACCGACGATTATCACCTCATAAGGCAACATAAATTGGACAGCAACAACGTGAAACATTTAGTCTGTTTTGATAATTGTTTTAATATTTATTTATTCACCCTCAAAAAATATAAAATTAAAATTTTGAATTTTTTTAAATAATTATTAATAATTACTATAGTTTTAATATATTTTTTAAATTTAAATAAAGAATATATAGAAATTTGTGTAGAGAAAAAATAATCATACACTACTATTATGATGAGGTGATGAAATTTTATATAAATAAGAGCAATAATTCGTTCTTAGATATTAACCAACAACATTTTGAATCTTAAAAAAGTTCCTAAGATCAACTATATAAATAAAAGTAATTATTTGTTCTTAGATACTCTTATCAACCAACAATCTTTAATTTTGAATCTTAAAAAAAACTCATAAGATTATAAACTTAAGTGAAAAATCTCACATCGGAAATTTATGATGAAGTGATAAAATTTTCTATTATAAATAAGAGTAATCATCGTCTTTAGATATCAATCAGAAATCTTTTGAGTCCTAAAAAGAATTCTTAAAATTATAAATTTAAGTTGAATTATCACATATCGAAAAATTATGATAAGCTGATGAAATTTAATACTTTGTACTATATCATAAATAAGAGAAATCATTCGTTTTAGATGTTAACGAAAAATCTTTTGAGACTTATAACAACTCTTAAGTCCGAAGGCTATTAATTGAAGTAAAATTATCACACATCGAGAAATTATAATAAGATGACAAAATTCTATTATATAAATAAAAGAAATCATCCGTCAACCAAAAATATTTTTGAGCCATAAAAAGAGTTCAACTAAAATTATCCCACATCGAGAAATTATGATGAGGTGATGAAATTTTATATCATAAATAAGAGAAATCATTCATCCTTAGATATCATTATATCAACCAAAACAAATTCTGGGAATAATAAAATGTACATATCAGTGTACTTATTATACTTCGTACAAGATACTATAATTCACTATAATTTTTTGATGAGGTGATGTAATTAATTATATTATGATGAGGTGATGTAATTAATTATAATAATTTTTTTTTATCAACATCACTAACAAGTAGCGGCCCGTGTATCGCTATATTTGATTATTATTTATTACTAATCGCATGATTCAAGAGTTTATTTTTTTAAAAAACTGAGATAACGTAAGAGATTTATATTTGACAATTTATAGAAATTTTCTCAAAATATTGCACAATCTTACATGTACTTAGTTAATCATATAAGCAATATTTTAATCCCTTATTAGATGATTGAGATCAATTATTTACACATTTATTATGTAATAAATAAACACGTCTATTTATACTATCATGAAATTTAATTACTCATATCACTATATACACGCTACGTACAATATGTTTTTGAATTATCTATGTCAAATTGGGTCTCTTACTTTACATTGATACGTAAATACTATTAGTCATTTAATTTATTAGTTATTACATTTAAAATAATAATAATCCGTAGATAATATTGTTTTTTTTGCCATCAGATAAAAGCCCACCTTAATACCTGCGTAACTGCATAGCTGCAAGATTGTGAGCGCAGGTATTAAGATTTCGAGATACATATTTAATAAATAAACAATGGAAATAAGCTGATTTGACGTAAAATTCCGGCACAATGTCTTTGATACAATGATGATAATCCTCGACCTCAGCCAGTTGATAAACCAGTTGTAAGCAATCCATCACCATAGTTAAATGAAGATAACCATTCTCTCTTGCCCACCGGATGGCCTTGATAGCCGCTAAAGTTTCCGCCTGAAATGCTGATTCAGCCAAAAACGAAGCGGTACCCACCCTAGAAATTCCACTGTTATTCTCCTTGATACGTACACCAACCAGCTGAACCTTTTCCTGAGTTAATCCATCCTGCATACACATTTAGTACTGTATTTGGGCATTGCCGGTTTCTCTGCACCGAAGAAATCATCCGAATTTCCTTAGAGTTTCTAATAGAAGTACGTTGATTCTCCCTATCAGAGACTTTCTCATTACAGCTAGGCTTCTTCCCCTTCTTTTTCTTCATATCCTCCCAAATATCGTTCAAGGAGTGTAGAGACTCTTGATATCTTACTAGTAGCCCGACCGCTGTATTTGATTCTCCTTTAAAAACGATACTGTTCCTAAAGAGCCAAATGTTATACAAAACAATAATGAAGTGAAACAGTCCAAACCAGAGATCATCCTGCTCGAAAAGATGTATCGTTTGCCTCATGAACCAATCCCGAAAATCCATATTACTACCTTCTAGCACGCTTCTATAGAAGGCAGTAGCCTGCCAAAGCTGCCTACTCACAGAATAGTCTCTGAACAGATGATCAAGCGTCTCCAGAGAAGATGACAAGGAAGTAGAGGAGTCTACATCCCCTCCTTAAAGCACAGCATGCAATGGTAAGGTCCTACTAGATTTCTTTTTGCTCTTTCCACCCCTAACGGATGGAGTTACTCAATATTTTCCAATAAAAGATCTTCCACAAAGCAGGACCAGGAAGTTTCCACGGAAAATTCTTATAAAACATAGGAAAATTCTTGATCGTTTTCCGCGCTTTATGAGAACAATCAACATAATCAATTAACGAATGAATCAGTTCATAATAACCACTTTTGACGGTACATTTCCCAGATGCTGTTCTTGTCCAAAAACAACGATTTTCCTTTGAAGCCGTTTTCAGTGAAATTGCTTGAATCTTAGTGTGGACATGACATAGGTCCACCCCGACGCGGCCACGCGCGGGTTTGGGTAGGCGAATGAATCTCCATATGTGAATGGATCAAATTGAAATTTAGGTCTACGTGGAGTCGCCACCGAATTTTGTGGTTATTCGGAACCATTCGAGCCCACTCTATGTCGTAGTGGTCCGTATACAAAATACGGCCCATTTCTGATGTCAGAGTTTATTGGGCTCGTCTCTTTGCATTGCGATACCGATACCGACATTATCGGATATCGTGTATGAATGACTCTCGTGCGCCAACGGCTTCGGGCATCCGGAAACCGAGGTTCTGAGTAAGGGGTGAGGGTACGTGTTGGGAAGCCCACAAAGGACACCCAACCCCACCCGCACATTAGTGGCCTCTACTAAGAATTCGAATGACTTACAATACGTGCGTTAGTAAAACGGGAAAAATGCTTATGCAAACATTGTTTTTCCTAGGCATGTGAATGAAATTGAAAAGAGGGTTTCTATGTCAATTTAATGCAATTTAATTCTACGTCAAAGTGGAATTTTAGCATGTGGGTTCATTTAGTACAATAAACGAATAAAAATTAAATTGACAAAAGGAATAACAAACGCGTTAGTAACGATGTAATGATATAACGAATAATAACGGTTTGTGCAAATATGAGATGAGATGAAAAGATGCAAATATGAGATGCATGGTTTGAAAAGATAGTAAAAACGCGTGATTAATTGAGCACGTGTTGACCTAAGTCGCAAACTACTATCGAGTTTGAAAAATAGAAGAATGTACGACTCGCGTTTTAGTCGTTATGAGGCTACTCGATCGAGTGGTCGATGGACTCGATAGAGTGGACCCTAAAAAAGCTTCTGTTTTACGTTTAAGACCGTACTCGGCCGAGTTATTGACCAACTCGGTCGAGTACGTGGCCACTCGATCGAGTCACTGTGAGACTCGACCGAGTGGTGGTCGTGAAAAGCATTCTGGTTCGATTTTGAGGTGCCACTCGACCGAGTGGGCTAGGCACTCGGTCGAGTGCCCTCTGTACGAATTACAATTCGTTTGTGAAAATTGCATTGATTTTAAAATCGTTTTAAAATTGCTTTGAATTGATTGTTGTGATATGATTAAATTTTCTCCGCGTTTAATAATGCCATAATTCTAACGAATTGTTTTGACAATTATTTTAGCATCAACGAAAATTGCCTTAAATTGATTTAATGCGATTTAGAAAAATTGACTCTTTGATTAAATAAATAATAAAAAGTCTCGATTCCCTCGACTTCTCCGACATCGATAAATCCCTAGAGATTGTGATGTCGGATCCGTGTCAACGGGTTTCGACCCTTATTAAAATTGATTTGAAAATTGATGGATGCAAGATGGATGATGACGACTACAAAAATAAAAACGGATTATTGTTTAAGTTAACTTATCTCAATAATCAAATAGTCGGGGTATCGGAATAAGCGACCGGCAACGCTGTGTGCAGTACACTTGTATATTCGGGTTTTCTTATTCCGATATCATTCTTATTCAACACAATTCAATAAGTATTTTAATATATTGATATTAATAGTATTATCGATATTATGAATGCGAAGAATAAAATAAAAAAAAACGAAAAAAGAAGACGACGAAGAAGGGACGCGGACGACGAAGAGAGGAAAGGAAGAAAAGAGAGGGTTTTGACACCCTCAACCTACATGTTCTTGTCTCGGTGCGGACTCGTAACCGTGGCTTTAACACAAGAGTCTTCGAGGTTTTACGTAGGTTAAGTTGTGGTGGCTCGGGGTTGATTCCTAAAACTAGGTTTAGGGTTTTGCTAGTGTAGAATTGCTAGGGTTTTGCTTAGGGTTTGTAAAAGACGTTGTATGTGTGTGTAGGGTTGCTCTAGGGTGTATTAGGGTTGTGAAAAAGTTGTGTTATGTGTTGCATGGGGGTTGCTTATATTGGCAAGGCTAGGGCACCCGAATTAGGGTTACTCGACCGAGTAAAGGGCTAACTCGGTCGAGTGGCCCGTGAAGCCTGCAGCCGGGCTCAAAACAAGCCCACTCGATCGAGTGGGTGGATCACTCGATCGAGTGGCCCAGTCGGGTTGCACGGGTCCATTGTTTTGGACCTTGACTTTGGGTGTTTGATGGTTTTGTGTTTGACTTTGACTTTTGATGGTTGTATGGCTGTTTTTGTGTGTCTCGGAAATGACTTTGACCGGGGTTGACCCAATCGTGAAAAGTCGGTTTTAATCCTGGTGCCGGTTTTGGCCCAAATTAGTCTTGTTTGACTCGGAATGATCCACTGGGCCTGGATTCGAGGTTGATTTTCTGAGATTTGTACTCTGTAAGTGTGTTAGCCAGCGATTAATGGATTTGAGCCCGCATCTGAGCGCGTAGAAGCATGTTAGCGTCCGATCATCATCGGGTGTTTTTTTGGAAACTGCCATAGACACCTGGCAGTCAAAATGCGGGTGTCTACAGAGCCCCTACTCTGACTGAGGCTTGGACAGGGCGAAAGTCAGAGTAGCTACCAAGCCCGCTAAGACCTGGTAGACTTCCGTTCGGGTCATTTATAGTCCATTAGACTCGCGTGAAGGGCTCGCCAGCCGTAGGACAGAGATCATACCTGCGCTCCGTGGGGACTTTGGGCTTGTCGCGTAAGCCCTGGGTGTGCCTGTGTGTTGGCCCATCCCGTACTATTCCGAAAAATGCGGCTGGGGAGATTTGATGGCTTGCATGTTTTTACTTGAGTCGTACCTGTATAAGTTACATAAAATGCATGCAACATGTAAGTAGTAAAATGACTCGTGCTGGGGAAAAAGGCTCTTTTGAATTTTTGAAAATTCGAATTTTGAAAATTTTGAGATTTTGAAAGAATTGACTCCTAAAGAATTTAGGAAAGTTCGGGATGAATATTTCCGTGCTAGTATCGGGACTAGGCTCATGGTTTAATTCCGTTTTGGAATTAGGAAATTTTTCCTAGAAGTGATATGGAAAGCGATTTGCAAGGCCAATGCTATATATAGCCCTCTATGCTCTTGATTTTCTTCATAATTCCCATCACAAGAAAGTCTTTTACTTCCCTTAAGGCAAAAAGAAGGTCTCTTTATCCTTTTAAGAAATTTATTATGGGAATCGACAGGTTGAGTGCTATGTTGCAGGCATGGTCCCGACAATTTAGGGATGCCGATAGGGTGGTCTTGAATCAGACGGGTATAACTCAGCTGTACCCGTTCCGTCAGATGGTGGTTGATCGTTACTTCTTGGATGCATGCTTGGCTTACTGGGATGACATATATCATGTCTTTGCTTTCCCTCGGGGCGAAATCTGCCCTTTACCTGAGGAGATCGCAGGTATAGGAGGATGGAACCCGATGCTCCGCCCTGCCGTCCCGTATTCAGTCCATGACCGGAGGAGGAAGCTTCGAGAATTTTTAGGGCTTTCCCACAATGAGGTGTCTCGCATGACCCAGGATGACAACACAGTCTCCTTGATTGATCTGGCTGAAAAGTTTATGAACCCACACGATGTCCGGGTGAGATCAGTTCATAGCCGTAGAGCTTTCTCTTTTTGCATGCTCCATGTATATGCCTTTGAGGGTCACATGGATTTATTGTCTTATATGGGTCATATCCGCCTGTTAACCGTTGTTGATTTAATGGAGACGGAGCATACCCCAGCCTGGCTGATCACGGGTGAAATAATCCAAGGCTTGGACAACCGCAAGAGGGATCAGTCCGTTCGTCTTACCGGAAGTACCCGTTTGTTGCAAGTATGTCGAATTTTTAATTTTTTTTTTCGATTTCTCGATTTTTTGAATTTTTTCGAGAATTTGACTACTGCAGTGGGCACTCGATCGAGTTACCCTGGCACTCGATCGAGTGCCTTCGTAAAAAGGTCTTCTGTTTGCTTCCAGCGACGCCACTCGATCGAGTGTCGTCTGCTTCGTCTCGGCATCTAATGCTTTTGTTTTCTTTTACAGATTTGGCTTTATGAGAGGCTATCGGTGATAGATCCCCCACTTGATGCTAGTAATTACCGCCATAATCAATTAATGACGAGGAGGCGGGCCATCGATTTCTCTCGCTTGATTAGCCAGAAATATTGGGACGAGGTGCTGTCGATCCACGGTGGGCGGTTGATTCGATGGGTCGTTCCATGGTGGCCCATCTACGTTTGGTCAGGTTTGGACACGAGGGAGAGGGCCCGTTACCAAGTGATCTTATCTTTCAACCAAACGGTTCATCTTTACCCGGATCGCATACTAAGGCAGTATGGACGAACTCAACGGATACCAAAAATAGAGGCAATTGTGAGTGACCCTATCCAATTGACGGATGTGATGTGTGACACGTGGATGCAAAGATGGTACACCCGGCATACTTGGCCCGTTTCCAAGTCTCGCCACTCGATCTGGGTTTCAGACTCATATGTGAAGTGGACCAAAGCAGGTGCTGCCAAGGCCCGAGCTGCTTTGAAGGTTGATGAATCCTTTGACCTGCTGAGAAGGGAGCAAGCCAAAGACAACATTGGGTTCTTTGATGAGGGAGACACACCGGCCACCCTAGTTCGTCTAATGTCAGGTCAGAAAAAGAAGACTAAGACTCAAGCTAGAGGGTTTAGTGCTAAAGGTGCTGACTTGGAAAGGAGACTGGGACCTAGACTAGCCGTACAGGACCGACTTGGCCCACGGGATAGGCTACCCGAGCATGTGCGAGCCCGACTTGGGCCGAAGACTGTGATTGAAGACCCGTCGTCAAAGAAGCGGGTTCGTGCTAAGGAGGTTCCCCTGGTGATTAGGGAACGCTCATCCCTACCTCGACGACCTCGGGCTCCACGCGACCCGAAGCACAAGGGAAAGGGGAAGATGCCGGGATATTAGTCTCCTATTTTATTATTTGAATATTATTATTATTATTATTATTATTGTGGTGCGTTTTTTTTTTTTTTTTTTTTTTTGTGTTTTTGCCGTGTTTGGCGTTCTTTTTTTTTTTTTTTTTTTTTTTTTTATTCCCGAGTTTATTGAGATATTAATAAAGACGTATTATTGAATACCGTTCCCGTCTTTTCGTTTATTGCAGTGGTTGTACCCTTTTGAGGGATTGCCTACGTATCCACAATTAGCGGAATCAAACCAACCGTAGTTCAAAATTTGATTTGATTGATTTTTGCAATTTTCGAAATACATCAAGATTATTAATTCGAGATGTGCGACGGTAGAATAATTAATTATAACTTATTGACTTGTCTAAAATTTTGAAAATTTATAAAAAGACGAAGTTTTATAAATTTTTGCAAATGACATTGAGATTGGGTTTATGGGTAGTAGCGCTTCAGCTGGTCCAAGTTGGTCGGGTTGACGAACTCGTTACCGTCCAGGTCCGTTAGCATCACCGCCCCTCTTGGTAGTATTTTCTTGACTAGGTATGGCCCAGCCCAATTGGGTTTGAACTTTCCCCTTGGGTGAACCGGTAGTAAGGCACAGACCGATTTTAGGACTAAGTCACCTTCTTTGATTTTCCTGGGTCTAACTCTTTTGTTGAAAGCCCGTTGGATTCTCTTTTGATACACTTGAATATTATTGAGGGCCCGGGACCGCCGTTCGTCCAAAAGAACTAGCGAATCGTATCGGGCTTGGACCCAATCTGCTTCGGGCACTTGGCTTTCAAGCAAAATCCTTAGGGATGGTACTTCTAGCTCGACCGGTTGGACTGCTTCCATTCCATATGTCAGGTAATATGGAGTTTCTCCGGTTGCGGTGCGAATCGAAGTTCGGTACCCCCATAAGGCAAAAGGTATCTTGTCGGGCCAGTCCCGATAATTCTCAGCCATCTTTTTTAGTATGGTGACAATTGTTTTGTTTGCCGCTTCTACCGCTCCATTTGTTTGGGGTCGGTAAGGTGAAGATGTATGCCTCTGAATTTTGTATTTCGCCAGTAATGCGGTAGTTTCAGCTTGGAAATGGGTCCCGTGATCACTGATAAATTCGTGCGGGATCCCGTATCGGCATATAATCTTATTTTGGATAAATTTGGCCACGTGCTTGGCGTTCAAGACACGGTATGACTCGGCTTCTACCCATTTGGTGAAGTAGTCGATGGCCACCAAGATGAAGCAATGTCCTCCCGTCCCGGAAGGATGCACTTTCCCAATTATGTCTATACCCCATGTCGAAAATGGCCATGGTGATGTCATGGTATATAATAGGGAAGACGGCATATGCTGTACATTACCGAAGATCTGACAGTTATGACAGTGCTTGACATATAACTGGCAGTCTGTTTCCATGGTGTTCCAGTAATACCCGAGCCTCATGATTTTGCGGGATAGCATATGGGCGTTCATATGCGGACCGTTTTCACCGTCATGGACCTCGGCCATGACCTTTTCAGCCTGCGTTTTGTCGATACATAGGAGGAGAGCCCCCTGTGCCGTCTTTTTGTACAATTGCCCGTCATCAGTACGAACAAATTGGGTCGCCAATTTTCGCAAGGCCTTTTTGGCCCGATTTTCGGCTTCCGGGGGATATTCTCCCGTTGTCAGGTAAGTTAAGACGGCTTGATACCAAGGTTCTGGGTCAGTTATCTCGATATCTTGAATGGCATGAATGTAGGCCGGCTTTGACCGCCTTTCGACACAGATTGGCATGCTGGCCAGGTGGTCCTGGATGTTCAGTAAAGATGCTAATTTGGAAAGTGCATCTGCAAACTGATTTTCTTCCCGGGGCAGGTAGATATATTCTACTTTCTGGAATTGTTTCTCTAGAACCCTTACTCGTGCTTGGTAAGCCACGAGATTGGCGTTCCGAGTTTTCCATTTTTAGAGTGCTTGATTGATGACCAGTGATGAATCACCGTGGACCCGGAGGTTTGTTACCCCTAGATCAGCGGCGGCTTGCAACCCGTGAATGCATGCTTCATATTCGGCTGCGTTATTGGTCACGTCGAAGTCCAATTTAATGGATAAGGGAGTGTGTTCCCCTTGGGGTGAGATTAACAGAATTCCGATCCCAAATCCTCAGAAGTTGGATGCTCCATCGAAATACAGATCCCATGTCTCGGTATCGGTATGGAATATGTCTTCATCAGGAAAGGCCCAAGTGTCGGTGTGGCCTTCTTCGGATATTGGGCTGTCAGCGAGGAACTCGGCGACTACCCGGCCTTTGATGGCTTTTAATGGTACGAACTTGAGGTCGAACTCGGATAACATTAAAGTCCACCTTGACATCCTGCCGTTGAGGATGGGCTTCTCGAATAAGTACTTGATAGGATCCATTTTGGATAAAACATGTACCTCGTGACTAAGCATGTAATGTCGGAGCTTTGTAGTGGCCCAAACCAAAGCTAGGCACGTTTTCTCGAGCATTGTGTACTTGCATTCATACTCGAGCAACTTTTTACTGATGTAGTAAATAGCCCGTTCTTCTGATTCGACCGTCTGGGCTAGCATAGCCCCCATGGTTGTCTCGGTCGTCCTTAGGTATAACGACAAAGGCAAACCGTGTTGAGGTGGCATTAGTACCGGCGGAGCAGACAGAATCTCCTTGATTTTATTGAAAGCCGCTTGACATTTGTCGTCCCATAGTACCCGTTCCCCGATCTTCAGCTTCTTGAAAATGGGCTCACATACCATGGTTAGTTTTGAAATGAACCGGCTGATGTATTGGACCTTCCCGAGAAACCCCCTTATTTCCTTTTCGGTCTTGGGTGGCTGCATCTCGGTGATGGCTTTGATTTTAGCTGGGTCGACCTCGATGCCGCGTTGGCTAACGATATGGCCCAGTAATTTGCCCGACGTTACCCCAAAACTGCATTTTTGTGGGTTCAGTCTCATGTTGTACTTACGTAGCCGAGTGAAGAACTTTCTTAGGGCCGAGATGTGCCCGCTTTGGTCCTTGGATTTGACGATCATATCGTCCACATAGACCTCCACTTCCTTATGCATCATCTCGTGTAGCAAAGTAGTGGCGGTCCGTTGATAAGTAGCCCCGGCGTTGATAAGCCCAAATGGCATGACGGTGTAACAGTAAGTACCCCAAGGTGTAATGAAGGTGGTCTTACTCATGTCTTCTTCCGCCATTTTAATTTGATTGTATCCGGCATACCCGTCCATGAATGATAGAAGGGCATGGTCGGCCGTATTATCCACCAAAATGTCGATGTGTGGTAACGGAAAATCATCTTTTGGGCTAGCTTTGTTTAGGTCCCGGAAGTCCACGCATACCCGCACCTTGCCGTCCTTCTTGGGTACTGGCACGATGTTGGCAACCCCGTCTGGATATTCAGACACTTGTATAAAACCCGCTTTGAATTGTTTATCGACCTCTTCCTTGACTTTAAGAGACCATTCAGGCTTCATTCTTCTGAGCTTCTGTTTTACCGGTTTGCACCCATCTTTGATGGGTATTCGGTGTTCTGATATTTCTCGATCTATTCCCGGCATGTCCTTGTAGGACCATGCAAAGACGTCTTTAAATTCTAGGAGGAGGTCTGTGAACTATTGTCTCTCCTCTGGATCTAAAGATAGGCCCAACTTAAGCATCTGGGGCTCTAAAGTGGTTCCTACGTTGATGGACTCGGTGTCTTCAATTACTGGATCTCGGGATTCCCTTTGCTCGAGCTGCTCGACCAGATGCTGTGGTAGAGGTACCTGTTCGTCGGGTTTCTCAATGTCATTGCATATAAAATTTTTGAAATTGAGAAAATTTTGGAAATAAGACAAGTCGTAAGAAGAACGGTGTTCGTTATTATTATTGATGGTAAATTTGGAAAATAGCTCGAATTGAGCGGTCATCTGATCGTTGGTCAGTGGCGGGATAGGGAGAGGTCTTGGGACAGACCCCGAGACCTCAGTGGCTAAAGGAAAAGGGGTTACAGACTCGACACCAGCACTAGACCCTCTAAACCTGGACTCGGACTCAGACTCCGACTCAGACTCAGACTCAGACTCGGTATCCGGCATGTCTCCTTCGCCAGTGGTCAGCTTGTAGACCCGTCCTTGACCGTCAGTCCATTTTATGGTCTTCCTCCAAGCCCTCGTCTCGGTATTGGCGCCGACCTCGGTGATTAGCTTGGTTGGGTCGAACCGATCGCTGCGAAGGATCAAGTTGACCAGGTCATCTTTTGGAGCAGGGACGGTCTTGTCTTCTCCAAATAAGAGCCCCAGCACGGGCTCGGAGTCGCTTTCACCCTTCTCCGACTCTGCTTGGATGATGGTGAATATATCATCGGGGATATAGTTGCATTCCCGAGCCGTTTTGGTCTCGGGATATGTGATGGTGGGTTGGTAGAGGCCCACTTGAATAGCTCCGAAGACTGGAGTGACAAATTTGATTGCATAGGCCCGGCCCACATTCTCCGAGCTTATAGTATATCCCAATCCGAGTCGGGATTCTGCATTGTCTAGGACCTCGATGATCTTCCCTGCCGGAAGATATGGTCTTGAGGTAGCTCCGGGTAGGTAACCCAGATTTTGTAGCATCGTGTCGATGCTAGGGGCGAAGTAGAGTTTGAAGAGATATTCCTCCTCAATCATGCCCACGAAGTCGAATCCTCGTGGTTCGGCCCGGTTTGTGGCATTACAGCTAGCCACGGTCATCGGGGTCGCCTCCAATGTGATGACATCATCTTTAAGTGGCATCTTGACTTTTCGGTGAAGTGTAGATGTCACGGCCTTGACTGCGTGGATCCAAGGCCTTCCTAGCAAGAGGTTGAATGATGAGGTGACATCTATCACCTGGAATTCCAGCTCCTTTTCGATTGGGCCCGTTTTATGATCTTCAATTTAACGGCCCCGGCGACAGGTTTTGGGCTTCCGTCGAAAGCCTGGATTGTCTGGGCTGTCGGGAGGTAGTCGGCATCAGTGATGCCGAGGGCCCTAGCAGTCCTTAGGGGTAGGACGTTCACGGCTGATCCATCGTCTATGAGAGTCATCGGGACGTACTTACCCTTGCAGATGACCGTGATATATAGGGCCAAATTGTGATTAGGCCCAAAGGGTGGCAGATCAGATTCGGAGAAGGTTATGAGCGGGCCTTCTTCTTTGGATTTGCCCTTAAGATAGGGCATAATGGTGGCTACCATTTCAGCGGGGGTAGCTTCTGAGTCGACCTTGATTTCATCGAGAGCCTTAGTCAGTGCTTCCCGATGAGCCTGTGAGCTAACCAGTAGTTGCCATATAGTTAAATCAGCTCGAACCTTCTGCATTTGTTGGACCAAGGCCGTGTCATTGCTTGGTTCCTCGGGGGTCGGTTTCGTCCTGGCAGGTTCAGTGACGGATGTTGGAGTGGCGCGTCCAGCAGTGGCGAGGTGGTTGGTGGCCAAGGCCTTGGACTTGGCTTTTCGGACTTCTTCTCTGGTGACGGGGACAGCTTCCCCTTTGGCCAGGTACACATCATCCTCATCATCAAACCATATCCCGTTGATTTGTGGGATAAACGGGGAAATGAGGTGAGAACAGTCAATTACCTCTCCTGTAAATATGGCATGGGCGCTGAACGGGTTTTCTTTGTTGCTCGGCTTGTTTCCGGGCAATGGGATTTTCCTGCTCTCGATAAGATCTTGGATTATGTGCTTTAGCTTCAAACATTTTTCAGTATCATGTCCGTTACCCCGGTGATACTGACAGTAGGCTTGAGCGTTATAGTATTTGGACCTCTTTTCTACTAGAGGCTCTGGAGTTGGGCCTATTGGTTGGATCAGACCCTTCGAGGATAGCCTTTGTAAGGCATAAGTATAGGTAGTCCCTATATCTGTGAATACCCGATTTGGTGTGTTCTTTTTGGATGAGGTGTCGAGCAGATTTACCTCGTCAAAGATGCTGCGGGTTGCAGCTGCAGGTGTGGGCTTGTTTGTAGAGAACTATCCCCTTGATTGCCTTTGGTAGAGGCCTTAGTCATGTTCTCTAGCCTTAGGTCATCCTCGATCCTGGTGCCCATTTCAGTAAGGGCGGCAAAGTTGGGGATGATAGCATACCGGAGATGGACCCGGTAGGATGGGAGGACGTTCTTGACAAAGGCCTCCACCAGCACCTTTTCGCTGGGCTTATCGACCATCTTCACACTCTCGGCCCGCCATCTTTGCAGATACTTGGTGAACCCTTCTTTGGGCTCTTGGGCCATCACTTCCAGAGTACGCATTGTAGTCTGGATTTCAATATTGTCAGCATAATTCCGAGCAAACTCGGTGGCCACATCGTCCCAAGTTTTGTATTTCTTGGAATCGAGATTGTAGAACCAGGCCTTAGGATGTTTCTCCAAGGAAGAAGGGAACAAATGCTTGAACATAGTTGACTTCACCCCCTTGACCACCATGAAGTCTTTGAAAGCTCGGATGTGGTGGACCGGGTCTTCGGTACCCTTAAACATAGGAATTCCTGTCAAGTTGAGGTTAGCGGGTAGCTCGTTATCCAAAGGTGAATAAGTACGAGCATTTTCGGTGTGGATCGAGTTGTTCGTCGATAGGTGGACCTGTTCTTCGAGCCTACGAACAATACTAACCAGCTCGGCCATGGGCCCGGCGGGCTCACCTCCTTCGATAGGGACCGTCTTCTCTACGGTGCTTAGGCGGGTGGACAAAGTCGCTTGATTGGCCTGGATGGCGGCCAGTTGAGTTTCGATCTTGGTCAAAGCATTTTTCAACTCGTCCATTTGCGTTGATGTCTGGTTTCGGGTGGCCTGTCTGTAAGAACACCACGTAATCAGAAACTAGCCCAAAATCCCGAAATAGAAAGTACATCCCGAACGAGACTAAAAGGGAAATGACTCGGAAAAGACACCTAGACGAGTGACTTGTGAAATGTGGGCCTTCCTTAGGATTCGGCAGGTGGGCCTAGTCCTGTTCGAAGGAAGGTTCACGTGAGACATCCCCAGACTTTTGGACTCGATTGTGTTGACGGGCCCTCCTTTGTAAGGATTTGTCCTACGTAGGTGGGCCTTGCCTTAGCCTAATAAGGCGGACTGGGAAAGGGAAGAAACTCGTGATGTAAGATCGACAGAGTTTCGACGCTATGGACCTTGACAACTTAAAACACGACCCAACACTGCTAAATACGGGAAGTCCTAGAAGTGGAAGGTTTTGAAAATTGATGATTTTTTAAAAAGGACCGAGTGGACTCGGTGAATGGCCCAAATATCCGAAAAAGAGGACGAAAAGTCATTGGGCCACGGGTTTTGAAAGTTCGAGTTTTGATTTGGGCAGCATACCGGCTAGAAAATAGGCTATTTTGAGTAAAATCATAAGTCCTAAATTCGGTATGTGTCCCAGGTTTTGAAATCGAATAGTTTGAAAAGGATGCAATTTTGAAAAGTTGACGGTTTTTTGAAAACGACTCGGAAACCAAGTAGCACGTAGTCACACAAGCATTATAACGACGTCATGTATGCTCTATACTAAGTCTCGGTCGGTCTATAGGGGGTCTATACCAGTGTACATAGTCTAGAGGTTGATCGGGACGGACTTCCTAAGTCGAGTTGATCTTAGAACATGCCATGAAACTCACTCGAATCGACTATGGACACCTTTTGACATATCCATATTGGAGTACATCAACGGTATAGTGGGACGTCGGTCGCGAGTACCGGCCCGGGAAAATATGGGTTATGCATGAACCGTAGAACTAAAACGCGTATTGTATTTGTCAAACGATTTCTATTCGAGTCTCACCCTGAGGATGCCGATGGTAAGTCACGCATCAGTTAATCCCCAGCGGAGTCGCCAAATTGTGGACATGACATAGGCCCACCCCGACGCGGCCACGCGCGGGTTTGGGTAGGCGAATGAATCTCCATATGAGAATGGATCAAATTGAAATTTAGGTCTATGTGGAGTCGCCACCGAATTTTGTGGTTATTCGGAACCATTCGAGCCCACTCTATGTCGTAGTGGTCCGTATACAAAATACGGCCCATTTCCGATGTCAGAGTTTATTGGGCTCGTCCCTTTGCATTGCGATACCGATACCGACATTATCGGATATCGTGTATGAATGACTCTCGTGCGCCAACGGTTTCGGGCATCCGGAAACCGAGGTTCTGAGTAAGGGGTGAGGGTACGTGTTGGGAAGCCCACAAAGGACACCCAACCCCGCCCGCACATTAGTGGCCTCTACTAAGAATTCGAATGACTTACAATACGTGCGTTAGTAAAACGGGAAAAATGCTTATGCAAACATTGTTTTTCCTAGGCATGTGAATGAAATTGAAAAGAGGGTTTCTATGTCAATTTAATGCAATTTAATTCTACGTCAAAGTGGAATTTTAGCATGTGGGTTCATTTAGTACAATAAACGAACAAAAATTAAATTGACAAAAGGAATAACAAACGCGTTAGTAACGATGTAATGATATAACGAATAATAACGGTTTGTGCAAATATGAGATGAGATGAAAAGATGCAAATATGAGATGCATGGTTTGAAAAGATAGTAAAAACGCGTGATTAATTGAGCACGTGTTGACCTAAGTCGCAAAATACTATCGAGTTTGAAAAATAGAAGAATGTACGACTCGCGTTTTAGTCGTTATGAGGCTACTCGATCGAGTGGTCGATGGACTCGATCGAGTGGACCCTAAAAAAGCTTCTGTTTTACGTTTAAGACCGTACTCGGCCGAGTTATTGACCAACTCGGTCGAGTACATGGCCACTCGATCGAGTCACTGTGAGACTCGACCGAGTGGTGGTCGTGAAAAGCATTCTGGTTCGATTTTGAGGTGCCACTCGACCGAGTAGGCTAGGCACTCGGTCGAGTGCCCTCTGTACAAATTACAATTCGTTTGTGAAAATTGCATTGATTTTAAAATCGTTTTAAAATTGCTTTGAATTGATTGTTGTGATATGATTAAATTTTCTCCGCGTTTAATAATGCCATAATTCTAACGAATTGTTTTGACAATTATTTTAGCATCAACGAAAATTGCCTTAAATTGATTTAATGCGATTTAGAAAAATTGACTCTTTGATTAAATAAATAATAAAAAGTCTCGATTCCCTCGACTTCTCCGACATCGATAAATCCCTAGAGATTGTGATGTCGGATCCGTGTCAACGGGTTCCGACCCTTATTAAAATTGATTTGAAAATTGATGGATGCAAGATGGATGATGACGACTACAAAAATAAAAACGGATTATTGTTTAAGTTAACTTATCTCAATAATCAAATAGTCGGGGTATCGGAATAAGCGACCGGCAACGCTGTGTGCAGTACACTTGTATATTCGGGTTTCCTTATTCCGATATCCTTCTTATTCAACACAAATCGATAAGTATTTTAATGTATTGATATTAATAGTATTATCGATATTATGAATGCGAAGAATAAAATAAAAAAAACGAAAAAAGAAGACGACGAAGAAGGGACGCGGACGACGAAGAGAGGAAAGGAAGAAAAGAGAGGGTTTTGACACCCTCAACCTACATGTTCTTGTCTCGGTGCGGACTCGTAACCGTGGCTTTAACACAAGAGTCTTCGAGGTTTTACGTAGGTTAAGTTGTGGTGGCTCGGGGTTGATTCCTAAAACTAGGTTTAGGGTTTTGCTAGTGTAGAATTGCTAGGGTTTTGCTTAGGGTTTGTAAAAGACATTGTATGTGTGTGTAGGGTTGCTCTAGGGTGTATTAGGGTTGTGAAAAAGTTGTGTTATGTGTTGCATGGGGGTTGCTTATATAGGCAAGGCTAGGGCACCCAAATTAGGGTTACTCGACCGAGTAAAGGGCTAACTCGGTCGAGTGGCCCGTGAAGCCTGCAGCCGGGCTCAAAACAAGCCCACTCGATCGAGTGGGTTGGTCACTCGATCGAGTGGCCCAGTCGGGTTGCACGGGTCCATTGTTTTGGACCTTGACTTTGGGTGTTTGATGGGTTTTGTGTTTGACTTGGACTTTTGATGGTTGTATGACTGTTTTTTTGTGTCTCGGAAACGACTTTGACCGGGGTTGACCCAATCGTGAAAAGTCGATTTTAATCCCGGTGCCGGTTTTGGCCCAAATTAGTCTTGTTTGACTCGGAATGATCCACTAGGCCTGGATTCGAGGTTGATTTTGTGAGATTTGTACTCTGTAAGTGTGTTAGCCAGCGATTAATGGATTTGAGCCCGCATCTGAGCGCGTAGAAGCATGTTAGCGTCCGATCATCATCGGGTGTTTTTTTTGGAAACTGCCATAGACACCTGGCAGTCAAAATGCGGGTGTCTACACTTAGTACACCACTCGTGGGTGAAAATTAGCGTAAGCTTATCCATATTCCACTCTTTATCCGTAAGAAGATCCTTAATCTTCCAGCAACTAGCATTAATTGAGGGGTCCTCTAAATTCACACCAGTTTTAATAATCTGAATATTGGTACGAATATGTAGTTGAAGATGTACTTGTATGCGAGGTACTTTAATTAGTCTTTTTAACTATGATGTACGCATATAATTTAATTTGACGTTTACCGCAAATATTTCCTACCTAGAAACATTCACGTATGTGGTTAGTATTCGTTTAATATTATGCATACTAACTCGATGTCATTATCAACGTCACTAAAAATTGCCGCGTGCATCACACGGGCTTTCCAACTAGTACTATATTTATTTAGTTTATACATTTATTTATAAAATTCGACATAAAATAGCATGACGAGTCTTACATTTCAGTCATTTGTATGGGCACGGCACTTCCACTTACTCCCTCTCATCGAATTCATGTTTTACGTCGAATGTTTCACCAAGTTTAAGAAATAAGGTAAAAAGTAACAATATTATTGG
Organism: Agrostemma githago; assembly: GCA_958450325.1. Lineage (NCBI taxonomy): Eukaryota > Viridiplantae > Streptophyta > Magnoliopsida > Caryophyllales > Caryophyllaceae > Agrostemma > Agrostemma githago. The sequence goes on from OY288254.1 coordinate 52,845,824, forward strand.
TAAATCAAATGGTTGAGCACTTAAAGCAAAATGAAAGTACTTCTATTGTTTTTTGGTGACTATATTATTAGTATAATATTATGCACACCGAGTACTAAATATTCAGTAATTAAGTTAGTTAAATCTGCATTTTTTTCTTAATTGAAATAATATTTCACGAAACGATACAATTAATCAGGTTTAATGTAAAAAATCATCCTATTGGAAGTCTGTTGACAATTTATTGAAATTTTATCTTTTAGGTAGATTGGATTGATAAATACTATGTATATATATACTAGTTGGAAAGCTCGTGAGATGTACGAGCCGATTTTTAGTGACAATAATAATGATACCAAGTCGTTGAAGGTAAGAGTATGTCTAATAGTAAAGAAATACTATCCACATACGTATCAAAGATAATAATATTACGTATCAATGTAAAGTAAGAGACTCAATATGACATAGATAAAAATCAAAAACATTTTGTACGTAGCGTGTGTGTGTGTGTATATATATATATATTGCAGCGATATGTGTAATTAAATTTTATGATAGTATAAATAGACGTGTTTATTCTTACATAATAAATGTATAAATAATTGGTCAAATAAGGGATTAGGATGATAAGTTATCACTCCTAAATTCGATTAGTGTTAGATTAGTTTTATTAAAAAAAATATGCTCATATGATTAACTAAGTACACGTAATAATAAACACTATTATTAAAATATATAGCGTAGAATAATAATTTCATTTTATAAACTCTATATATAGTGAATAATAGGTTTATTATGATTATATATTTCACTATAATCATAAATAGGCTTAACATATAAATATTTTATATAAGTTTCAATGAAAAAAAAGTTGTTTTATTGTATAATTGTGATGAATATAAACTTTTGTCGAAAAGTTGTCCATTAATAATTATGAGCATAATAAAATATTCAAATTGATGGCTTGGAGTCATGTTTTTAATAGCTATAATATACTTAAAGATTATTATTTGACATTTGACATGTGTGTGTGTGTGTGTGTGTATATATATATATATATATATATATATATATATATATATATATATATATATATATATATATATATAGATAGATAGCTTCACATAAGGCCAACAACTCTTATAAGTTCATAAGTTCCAGTGTTAAAGTTACACAAAAAGTGCTTAAAGTTACACGAGATGAGTGTTAAAGTTGCACTTTATCACTTGAAGTGATAACAGTGCTGAATGTTATAGTTACATACCAATCTTGAACAAATGCAACTTCAACGTATGTCAACTGTAACTTTAATATAGACTTAGTTGCATGTAGTGAACTTAGTTGATCCCTTCTCTCTCTCTCTCTCTCTATATATATATATATATATATATAGAGAGAGAGAGAGAGAGAGAGAGAGAGAGGTTCACATAAGGCCAACAACTCTTATAAGTTCATAAGTTCCAGTGTTAAAGTTACACAAAAAGTGCTTAAAGTTACACGAGATGAGTGTTAAAGTTGCACTTTATCACTTGAAGTGATAATAGTGCTGAATGTTATAGTTACATATCAATCTTGAACAAATGCAACTTCAACGTATGTTAACTGTAACTTTAATATAGACTTAGTTGAATGTGGTGAACTTATTTGATCCCTTCTCTCTCTCTCTCTCTCTCTCTCTCTCTCTCTCTATATATATATATATATATATATATATATATATAGGTCTAGGATCCTTTGAGGCAACTCAACTCGCCGCACCCATTGAGGCACAATCTCAACCATTAGATTAAAATCAAATTAAAGGTTAAAATTAAAACAAAAACTCATACATAAAAAAAAATTCCCAAATTTTTTTCCCGAAAGAAAAAAATCAATATTTTTCGGGGAAAAAAAATCCGAAAAAAAAAAAACAAAATTCGGAAATTTTTTTCTGAAAAAAAAAACATTTTTTCCCAAAAAACCACTTTTTTTTCCGAAAAAATAAACACATTTTTTCCCCAAAAAAGTCATTTTTTGCCTGACATTTTTTTTCCAAAAGAAAAAAAATCCCGAAAAAATGTCATTTTTTTAATATTAAAATAAAATTGGTTTATATATAAAAACAATTTCAGTGTACATAATAACTGTTTTAGGATATATAACAATTCTACTATATCAAATAATTAAGTACATATGACAATTATTTCAGTGTATATATGTTGATTAATTGGTGTACATAGTAACCATTTGAGTGTATATAACAATAACTATTTTACTGTATATATTGAGTTCTTAAATGTATATATGTAGTGAGTTTAATAGCGTATATAATGAGTTTTTTTTGTGTATATAACATAAATTTTGATGTATGTTCCATTGTTGATTAACTGATGTACATATTAATTATTTGGGTGTATATAACAATTATTTTACTGTATATATATTGAGTTCTTAAGTGTATATATGCAGTGAGTTTAATAGCGTATATAATGAGTTTTTTTAGTGTATATAACAGTTATTTTGATGTATGTTCCATTGTTGATTAATTGGTGTACATAATAACTATTTGAGAGTATATAACAATTTTTTTACTTTATATATTGAGTTCTTAAGTGTGTATATATATAGTGAGTTTAATAACGTATATAATGAGTTTTTTTAGTGTATATAACACATATTTGGATGTATGTTCCATCTTAATCTAATCTACATTGTGCCTCAATGGGTGTAAGGAGTTACAGTGCCTCACGGGAACCCACCTCTCTCTCTCTCTCTCTCTCTCTCTCTCTCTCTCTCTCTCTCTCTCTCTCTATATATATATATATATATATATATATATATATATAGAGAGAGAGAGAGAGAGAGAGAGAGAGAGAGAGAGAGGGGGGTTCTAATGAGTCCCTATATAAGTGTTGAGTCCCTAAGTTCTCATCCCATCCGTTGGATGGGAGATGGATGAAGGGACGAGATTAATCACTATATTATTAAAAAAAAAGATACTGCTTCCAACAAAATAGGAAGGAGAATATCATTCGGTAACGTATCATTCACATTCATTCAATCATTTACTCTCTCATTCATCATCGTTCTTTCGTTCAAAAAAAAAAAAAGATACTGCTTCATCATTCTTAATCGTTCTCTCGTTCATCAATTCAGTTTTCATTACTTTCTTCATCGTTCTCTTGTTCTCTTGCTCATTCAATCATTCATTCTTCCTTCAAAACCACACAATCAAGACCACATTCAATTAGTAATCGTCTTCATCGCGCTGCATTATACGTTCGATCAATCCGGCTTTTACTTTTCATTCAATGGCTGATATGCAAATCGTAGTAAACACAAACGGTGAATATATACATTGTAGTTTATACTGGATTGTATATGGGAGTCATTGAGATGATATTAGATTATTAGTTTCTACTTTTCTACGTTGAACTGCATATTCATCTGCGCACACGAAAATATATTGGTTTATTTTAGTTCACATACTGTGTTACTTTAGTGTGGAGTGTCTGTTACTTTAGTGACAAACATCTATTACTTTTATGGTCTGTTACTTTAATTCATCGAAGATGTTACTTTGGTTAATAATGTCTGTTATTGTAACGCATTAAAGAGTCATGGAGATATATTAAACCACCATATTAAAATAATAATGAAAAAAGATCTTGTTTCCTATAATAGTGGGACGTGATTGCCAACAAAATAGGAAAAAGATACTGGTTTATTTTCTAATTTTCTACGTTGAACTGCATATTCATCATATGAAATTTGCGCGCACACAATATATTGAGTTATTGTAGTTCATATACTGCGTTACTTTAGTGTATAGCATCTGTTACTTTAATGTCTACCATCTGTTACTTTATATCTCGTGTTACTTTAATACACTCCAGTCGTTACTTTAGTGCTTTTCATCTGTTATTGTAGTGCATTGTAGTGTCGTAAGGATAAAGGAAACCGCCATATTAAAAAAAAAAAAGATATTGTATAATAATGGGACGTGATTGCCACCAAAATAGGAAACAATATCAAAGAGTAACGCCATATAAGAAAAAGAAAAAAAAAGATATTGCATCCTATAATTATGGGACGTGATGATTTCAAAATAGGAAACAATATCAAAGAGTAAGATACTGCGTCATACTCTCATTTCTGATCATTATATGAATTTTTTGCACTAACCTATACCTGGTATTATTTTGATAAGCATTATCTGTTACTTTAATTCACACTATCTGTTACTTTAATGTCTGACCTCTGTTACTTTATACCTGGTGTATAAGCATCCTCTTTTAATTTAATCCAATGTTACTTCAATGCACTTCATCTGTTACTTTAATTCTTCTTATCTGTTACTTTAATCCATATTTCAAGTTTTAATTGTTTTTTTCCGTCACGTTTATTGGCACTGTTATTGTTTTTCAGTAGACGCAAAAGCACATGAATGATGTAGGGATGTGGGTGAGAGTTTCCTCCATTATGCGATGGTGAGATTAAATCAAAGCTTCAGAGATGATGATGAAGAAGAAGAAAAATAAGAAGACGGAGAGGACGAGAAGGATGAAGAAGCAGAATTATAAGTAGGACATTATGAGTAACAAGTGTGAAACATTGAAATTGTAATGGAGTTGATTTAGTTGGAATCTTGTACCACTTTTTGTTTTGGAGTATCTTAATAAAAACAAACATTGTTCTTTTTGTTAATTGGAACTCCTGTTTTTGCAATAGACTACTATGCAACATAACAGATTTTATGAGTTAAAGTAACACAGTTCATGAATTAAAGTAACACATTGTATGAGTTAGAGTAACAATTTTTGCAAGAGACTATGCAACGTAACAGATTTTATGAGTTAAAGTAACACAATTCATGAATTAGAGTAACACAACGTATGAGTTACAGTAACATAGTTTATGGATTATGGCAGTAACATGGTAAAATATGTACAATGGCAGTAGGAAACGGATGATTTATTGCTGAAGATGAAAAAAACTTAATTTTAAATAAACTTGTTGTTGTGTGAGAGAAAGAGGCAATTAAAAATTTGATAGGAGAGAGAATTTGTACTGAGATAATTAAGGAAGAGAGCGAAAGAAAATATATTTTGATAGATATTATAGTTATTTTCTTAATTATGAGATCAAATCTTGTCCATTAATCTAACATTGAATCAAGGGCTAAGATGGGGACTCACGGACTCAACATATATAAGTGGACTCACCCGATCCCATCTCTCTCTCTCTCTCTCTCTCTCTCTCTCTCTCTCTCTTTCTTTCTCTCTCTCTCTCTCTCTCTCTCTCTCTCTATATATATATATATATATATATATATATATAGAAGTGGGATCTTTTACCCACCTTAATTTTGTGTACAATATACCTTCAGTTTTCAGCCACTAGATGTAGTTTAATCAAGGGCTAAGATTGAATATCATTACTAAACTGAACCCAACACTCATCAAACCCTAAAGCTGAAACAGAAAACAAAACGTTGAACGCTCACCAACTGAACGATCACCAAATCCTCTCCAATCTGCGTCAATCACGAAATCATCACGAAGGCAACACATCAGGTATTTCATCCTCTTGAAAAAGTAATCGACATTCCATTTTTTTTATCGATGCTGGTTCTTCATTATTTGAAACAGTAATCGAATATGCGTCAATCAGGTATTTCATCACGAAGGCAACACATCACGCGCATCATCTCGCATCTGAAATCGCATCTGATTTCAATTTGTTTTTTCGATTTACATAGTCTCGCATCAGGTTCGATTTCGATTTCAATCGTACTGTATTACTTTGCCACATAGAATATGGGTGTTTCAATTTGGTTTATCCATTCGAAATTACTGTTTCTCGTAATCGAATGTTTTAATTCGATTACTGTTTCAATTCGATTACTATTTATTGTACTGTATTACTGTTTATTGTTTATCCATTCGAAATTACTGTTTATTGTACTGTATTACTGTTTATAGTTGTTTCAAATCGATTATTGTATTACTGTTTCCATTCGATTACTGTTTCAATTCTTGTTTATCGTACTGTACAATTTCCTCGGTTACAAACTCAATAACTGAATACGTAATTAGACTAGTTAGACTCTAATAGTAATTTGAAATTGAAATAATTACCATAACAAGTAATAATAGTAATGCCACATAGAATATGGGTGTTTCAATTTGATTTATCCATTCGAAATTACTGTTTATCATAATCGAATGTTTCAATTCGATTACTGTTTCAATTCTTGTTTATCGTACTGTACAATTTCCTCGGTTACAAACTCAAAGAAAGATATTCGATGATTTTTTTTATTCGATTTATCAAAATAATTTTAAAAAAGGCATGTGGAATGTAATTTCACTTCAATGAAGATGCTAGTGAGAAAGAGGAAGGGAACGAGGAAAAGAGAATGCAATCGACCTGAGTTTATCGACTGGGATGTAACCGAGGCTAATGTCACAGACAGGACAAGTATCGACCATGTTTCGATTCTGTTTTTTTTATACGATTATTTTGTTTTCGCATATCGTATTTTTTTTGTATTCGTATTGAAATAATTAGGCGTACGGTTTTTGAAATAATTAGGCATTCATGTCTGATTATGTGAATTTTTTGTATGATTTTTTGGTGTTGAAATTGAGCATCTGATCTGCAATTTTGGTGCCTTTCTTCAATTTTTTGGGTACTGGACTTTAGATTCTAACTTGTCTAATACTCCGTATAAAATATTGCTTTATGGATGATCAGTTATTACATGTTGTCTATCCAGTTATTTTAATCCCCAATTCCAATTATTGTAAGGTGCATATTCAGTTATTATAAGTTGTTTAGTAAACTTCTTTTCTTTTCTTTGCTTATTTAGTTATTTTTTAGTATTCGATTACTTATTCTTAAGCTTTAATCACGGTATTGTATTACGTGTTTAGATTGATACTAAAATTTCAATTTCGAGAATTCAAATTGAAATTCAAATAATTAGGCGTTTAAATTCACATAATCGTACATACCGTATGCCTTCAAATTTTTTTGTACTGTAATGACAACGTTTTTGAATTCGCATCTTGCATCTCAAATCGTACTGTGCTGTCAACGTTTTTTTTTTCGTATTCGCATCTCGTATTTTTTTGTACTGTTGTACTTGAATGCTTTTCTTCTATTTTTTTGTTTTGAATGTTGGTACTGTATGATTTTTTTGTATTGAAATTGAGCATCTGATCTGCAATTTCGTTGCGTTTCTTCAATTTTTGTTTGTAGTGGACTTTAAAGTCTAACTAGTCTAATACTCCATATAAGATATTGCTTTATGGATGATCAGTTATTACATGTTGTCTATCCAGTTATTTTAATCCCCAATTCCAATTATTGTAAGGTGCATATTCAGTTATTATAAATTGTTTAGTAAACTTCTTTTATTTTCTTTGCTTATTTAGTTATTTTATAGTATTCAATTACTTTTTCTAAGGCTTTAATCACGGTATTGTATTTCAATATGCATGTCTAAAATTAAACCAAACTCTCATTGCTTATTTCTCTTTGTACACTATAAAATTCAGTTATTGTAATGCTTAAATCAAGCTATTGTATTTCAATATGCATGCACATGACTTTAATTAAGCAAATTAAAACTAACTAAACCAATTGCACTTATATATTGTCTGTTAACTTTTTTTTGTCAATTATTCTAACACATGTAATCTTTTCTACAGACATGGCAAAAAATAAAGCAGAAAACGCACGTAAACGTAGGAGGTGAAGATGGTGCAACAAAACAAAAACGCTCTAAGATAGATAATATAAAGATTGAGCCAAAGAAGGCTAACCAAGCTCAATCCATAACATTGTATGTTACTATTTTTCCTGCTTTTCTTATCCTCATCGTATATTTTATCCTCATCGTATATTTTATCTTCATTTGTGCATTGTTTGATTTGTAGGGCTGATGACATAGATGTGCGATGTCGACCGAAGAGCTTGGTTGAGCTGATATCAAAGCTTGGGCCAAATCAGCAAAAAGCAGTAATTGATATTGGTTTTGGTGGTTTGCTCGAGTTGAGATTGACAAAACTACCATTGGACATCATCCCTTTATTTATTAGGCACTTTAATGCGGCCGCCCACATGTTCAAAGCACAAGAGGTGAAATTTGTGTTGTCGAAGCAAGATGTCCATGATATATTTGGGTTGCCAATGGGGGATCGCGAGATTGAAATTGTACCAACTGGACATAACACTTTGTCCTCCCAGGATACAATGAAAGGTGATTTCCGAAAAGAGTTTGGGGTAGAGGGGAACAAATCAGTGTCGGTGCATCGGTTAAACAAAGAATTAGTTGGCATGGATGACGACATGGTAGAATCGTTCAAACGGCTGTTTGTGCTCTATGCGATGTCGGTATTTCTTGCGCCAACATCAAACTATACGGTTGACTTTGCACTCCTAAAAGCTGTACAAAACACGTCAACTATCCGACAACATGACTGGTGCGAGTATGTTTTTTCTCGCCTAACGTCAGCCGTAGATGCATGCAGGAAAGGCCACCGTACACTTCGTGGCTGTATTATTGTGGTAATCATGGCATACTTCCATAGAATGTCATTCCAGGGGAAATCGTCTCCGTCCGATGTCCCTCTCATAAAGCATTGGACTGACATTTTGATACGGGAGAGGGCGAATGGGGAGATGAGGGCCGGTTCGTTGGGGAATGGGAAATACATTGCGGGTGTATACCCTGTCTGCCAGAATCAACCATCGAAAGGAATACAGAGTATGTTCTACCCTAACGTATACTTCTTTTCGTGAATATGTAATTATATAGTCAACTAAGGATTCAGATTGATACCGTGTATTTTGTTAGGTTTTCGACACGGTGAGGGTTCTCCAGAGCAAGGAGTAAGTACTATGAAAGGCCAAAAAAATTACATGGAACTTCCCGATGGATTTGAAACCGATGATGCAATACGAGCCAGGGCAGTTGATGTAATGATTACTACTCTCTTTAATATGTTATACTCTTTTTATTGTATTTCTATTTGCATAGTAATCATTCTACTGGATGTCTTAAGCTACTGTAAGCGGCTCACTGGCCTAGAATTTGTTACTACTTTGTTTATGACCATCTTACCCACTTGTCACTTTCAGTTATTTTATAGTTTTTTTTTTTTGAAAGCTCCTCGAAGGGAGATTAACTAGTATTATCAGCATCAGCATCGATTAAGTTACAGAGTTCTGTTGGTACTGAAAAGTTCCAGGACCGAGCACCAATAAATCTAGGAAAGTAAACGGCTAAATTGTGAGCTACCAAATTAAATTGACGACTAACAAAATAAAAAGAAACATCCTCGAAAAATGAACAAATCTCGTGAATGTCTCGATAAATGAGAAAGATGTCGCTTCTACCCGTCTTCTTTTTCTTAAGCGCTTCAACGACGGTCAAGCAATCACTTTCCACATCGATCAATCGTTCTCCCCTATTTCGTGCTTCCTGGAGTCCTATTAAAACCGCAATCGCTTCTGCCTCCGGTACACCCATTTGCTCGATCTGTTGGTGAGTCGAGCTCCATAAAACACTTCCATTCTCGTCACGAGCAACAATCCCCCACCCAACACCCACTTTCTCATTCACACTTGCATCCACGTTGACTTTTATTCTTCCTCTTCTTGGACATGCCCATCCCCTGCTACTTTTTTCACACTCCTCCCCTGTTTCACCACTCCCTCCTTTATTTTCTCCCTCCCTCATCTCATTAACTAGATTCTTCACCCTCATAATTTTATAGTTTTGATTTAGTTATTTTTGTAGTAATCATTTGGTTATCTTAACGCCTGAAATTATTTTATTGTACTTCAACCTGCATAATTATACTAATTAATTGCCAGTTATTGTGAAGTGACTACACAGTTATTGTAATTAACAAATGTTGTTATTGTATAACCAAACGAAGTTCTCTACCAAGTTATCTTATAGTATTGATTTAATTATTTGATAGTAATCTGTTGGTTATTCTAATCCAACTATTAAAGTAGTATTATTTTCTCTAACAATATTAATATTGTATATATGTTAATTTCTCTAGGATTTTTTTATATGCTTATCATCTGTTTCATATTTTTAATGTAGTTATTTTGTAGTAGTCATTCGATTATCCTAACGGTTAAATTTGGTTATTCTATTCACACCTGTTTAATTATCCCAAGTACTTTAAAAATATAATTATACTAATCAATTGTTAGTTATTGTGAAGTGTCTACGCAGTTATTGTAATTAACAAATGTAGTTACTGTATAACCAAACGAAGTTGTCTACCAAATTATTTTATTGTATTGATTTAATTATTTGATAGTAATCTGTTTGTTATTCTAAACTACTCATTAAAGTATTATTATTTTCTCTAACAATATTGTATATATGTTAATTTCTCTACCATTTTTTATATACCTATCACCTGTTTTATATTTTTAATTTAGTTATTCTGTAGTAGTCGATTGGTTATTCTAGCGCTTAAATTAGGTTATTGTATTCACACCTGTTTAATTATCCCAAGTACTTAAAAAATATAATTATAACTGTGAAGTTTCTTAAGTTATTTTATAGGATTGATTTGGATATTTTAAAGTAATCAGTTGGTTATTCTAACACCAACTAAGGTTTTTCTACCCACAGTTATACTAATGCCCAAATGTGGTTAGAATATATTTATCTCTAACTATATGGTATTTATGTTCACCATTTGCAGTCCTTTCAAGCACATTGCTTGATCATGAAGAGCGACATTGATCTTTTTTATCACAGATACAAGCAACAAAAAGATGCAATGTTAGCTGAGATAGGGCAAGATGGTAGCAATGATGCTTCTCAGGTGTCTTCTATACTATCCCAGACCCCCGAGTTCATGGACGAGAAGAATTCTGCCTTCCTCCGCTATTTTGATTATGTTAGCGAGAAAGCCGAAGAACTCAGACAGGCTGGAGACAGTCTCCCATCATTTGATACATTTCGTAACGAGATGGAGATGCGGGAGGTTAGGGAGGATGTGCATGAGGAGGGGGGAAGTGACAATGCCGGTACGTCTGTACTACAGATGGTGGAGAATAGTGGAAACTTCGTTACATTAAACGATGTCATATCTCGCACCTTGACGAATGCATTCTCGGGTGAATCAATTCATAGCAAGTGTAGGATAGATTTGTATCTTTTGCATTCGACCATTATACCTAAGTATGAGGGTATCATTCTCGATGATCTAGGGTGTAGTATAGACTGCAGGCCAGTTAATGTTTTTCAGCTTGGTGTGTCTAAGTTCTTCTGCGACTACAAGGACTTGTTATCCCCAATTGTAAAGCTTAGAAAGAATGTCCTTGATTATTGCTTTGTTAATGACACTGAAGAGCTCCGAGACGGGTAAGCATTAAATATGCACATTTATTGAACACCCTATTTGATGATGACAACACGTACTGACCATTACTGTGTTTCTTTACTCATTATCTTGTGGTAGGGAGGATCTGTGTGCCTACTCAGATTTTAACATGCTCACTCGGAATTGCATAATTTCATTGTCTCCTAATACTATAAATGTGTGTTAACCAGGTGTTGCTCTCCAATTCGAAGTCCTCAATCACTCGACACCATTTCTCTTTAAATTCTGACGGCTCTAAGTCAATATCCCATACAATATTCGCAAGGCGATCAACGAAGTCATAGAGTAAAAGATGCTAGACATTAAAGTAACAGATGGTAGACATTAACTCAATATCCCATACAATTTTGCATTAAAGTAACAAATGGTAGACATTAAAGTAATAGATGCTCTACACTAAAGTAATGCAGTATATGAACTACAATAACTCAATATATTGTAAACGTAAAAACTAATAATCGAGTAGCATCTTAATGACTTCCATGGCGATTCCAGTATAAATTACAAAACATATATACTCACCGTTTGTGTGTTCTACGATTTACATATGAATCTATGATGAATAACACGACCATGAAAACAATATCAACATGAAAATTGACGCAAAACATGAATGACACGACCATGAAAGCAATATCAACACGAAAATTGACGCAAAACATGAACACAAATTGACGCAAATTAATCAAGATAATGAATAAAAGTTGACGCAAAACATGAAAGCAATATCGAAACTCACCATTGTTATACTCGATGAATTCATAGTAACGGAATTTCGAGCACAGATTTGATTGAATGAATGAACGTGATGATCGATGGGAGCGTTTTTTTTTGTTTTTTTTAAGGTTTTGATGAACCTGTAACGTGAATGAATGAATGAATAGGAATGATTGTGATTATGGGAGTTATTGTTTCCTAAAATCATGAGAGTTATTTTAGGATACTAAATCTTCCTCTTTTTTTTTTAAATACAAAATATCAGGATGCATCTTGTCCATCCATCATCATCCCATCCGTCGCATGGGATGAGAACTTAGGGACTCAACATATATAAGGGAACTCATTAGAACCTATCTCTCTCTCTATATATATAGATCTAGGATCCTTTGAGGCAGCTCAACTCGTCGCACCCATTGAGGCAATCTCAACCATTAGATTAAAATCAAATTAAAGGCTAAAATTAAAACAAAAACTCATACATAAAAATTTTTTCCCCAATTTTTTTTCCCGGGTAAAAAAAATCAATATTTTTCAGGAAAAATTTTTTTCGGAAATTCTTAAATTTTTTTTTTTTCGGAATTTTTTTTCCCAAATTTTTTTTTTTCAATTTTTTTTTCCCAGGAAAAAAAAATTCCCGAAAAATATTGAGTGTATATAACATTTATTTTACTGTATATATTGAGTTCTTAAGTGTGTATATATATATAGTGAGTTTAATAGCGTATATAATGAGTTTTTTGGTGTATATAAAAATTATTTGGATGTATTTTTCATTGTTGATTAATTGGTGTACATGGTAACTATTTGGATGTATATAACAATTATTTTACTGTATGTATTAAGTTCGTAAGTGTATATATATATATGTAGTGAGTTTAATAGAATATAATGAGTTTTTTAGTGTATATAACAATTATTTTGATGTATGTTCCATTGTTGATTAACTGATGTACATATTAATTATTTGGGTATATATATCAATTATTTTACTGTATGTATTTAGTTCTTAAGTGTATATATGCAGTGAGTTTAATAGCGTATATAATGAGTTTATTTAGTGTATATAACAGTTATTTTGATGTATGTTCCATTGTTGATTAATTGGTGTACATAATAACTATTTAAGTGTATATATAACAATTATTTTACTGTATGTATTGAGTTCTTAAGTGTGTGTATATATAGTGAGTTTAATAACGTATATAATGAGTTTTTTAGTGTATATAACACTTATTTAGATGTATGTTCCATCTTAATCTAATGATTTAGATTGTGCCTCAATGGGTGTAAGGAGTTACCCCCTCTCTCTCTATATATATATAGAGAGTGGAGTTATAGGAAAAATCGATAAGAATGATATCACCTTTATAACATCTTCCACAAATGATACCACCTTTCATTCTTTCAATAATCTGAAAATGATATCACCTTTTAACACCATTGTTTTTAAGTAGTGCCAAACTGAAAATGATATCACCTTTTAACACCATTGTTTTTAAGTAGTGCCAAAAACCTGTTACCTGCTCAACAAGTTAATAAATTACTAAACCTACACTTTAATTAATTACTAGTATGATACCCGTGAAAAACTTTCACGGACTGCCCACTATTATTTTTGATAAATATTGATTACAATCGATGATAAATTTTAGATTAGTAATAGTGTGTTACCCGTGAAAAATTTCACGGGTTGCCCATTTTCTATTGACACTAGATTAAAACCCGTGCAAATTGCACGGTAGCATTAAAAAACCCGTGACAAATTCATTGACAAAATAACGAATAGATTACATACATGATTCCAAAATATCCAACCTTGCCAAAAATCACTCGTTGTAACAATATCCAACCTTGCCAAAATCGCTCATTGTAAGTTTGTAACAATATCCAACTTTGGTTCCATAATCTTAACATAAACAAATACTCTAAATGACTTAAGTAGTTGTAAAATAAATGATATTAAAATTCTAAGAATAATTATTTGTATATAAAAATAGAAAAGCCTACAAACTAATAGAAAAATAATGAATAATCAACAAACAACTGCTAAAATAGTGTTAAATGAAGGGTATTTAACCTTAGCCGGACCTAAAAAATTTGTACAAACTCGTCTCATATAAATGAGCATCTTGGAAACTCAAAAGTCGAAAGCCAAAATCTACCCATTCCTCTTTATTTATTTATTTTTGTACGAAATAATAGCATCCTATCTTTATTCATCCGTATGTGGATTAAAATAGGGAAGATCTCACAAAAACCCAAACAAAAATCTATGCCAAATAAATTACATTTAAATGACCATTATGAGCTATTGAGCACTTACCATTTTAAGGGATACAAATACATTAATTTGAATGTTTACGAACGAATATAAATATATAATAATACTCCGTACATTAGAATACATTAACCGAAGAACATGGCAGGCCAGTTGCCTCTCAGAACGTTTCCAGTTCGTCTTATAGCACGGAAACAACAGTAAGCGGCGAAGACTTTAATCTTGTGCTAGTAACATCATTCAGGGAAATGGTTAGAAGTGGAACCTTTGATCTTTTCTGCTTGATGTCCACCTTTTTATCTTTTGCTCAGTATGGTATACAGTTCTGTGTTGACATTACAATCCTTTATTAAAAACTTCTACGGTGAATTAATAACGATGAAAAATGATCTAAAACAAAGTATTAGCAAATGCGGCCAACCATCCTTGATATCTCTACATAAGCCAAAGAGGCTTAATAATAGATTTAAGTGTTTCATGATAAGATTAGCTAATTCCGCTTACAAAGATTCATGAGAATGCTAGTCGGAAAAGGAAGGACGGTGATTTTTTGAGTTTGAAAGACGATGAAAAAACGTTACAGAAAGTTGCAGGCTGATGAAGGCCGACTTTTCAAGGTACTTCACCCTACCTTAACCTTCGACAGTGACTTTAGTCGCTACAACTTCCTCTTTTTCAATTGGTTCATCTGTTGTAACTTCTTATTCATCTACCATTAAACACAGAATATTACATTTAAATACATTTATTAAGAACTGGTTCAAATGAGACGGGTATTTTTCTGAAAGTGTCAATTTCATCTCTTCTAAATTGATGCAATATACCGAGTGTATGTGAAAATAAATTCATGTGGTGTTTAATTTGTGTACGAATAAAATTAGAGAAATTAATTTAATGAATATAAATACGATAGTTTTACCTTTGTATTTGGGTACCGTAGGTAAATAATGAACAATAGTTCACCTCACAGTATATTGGAACCCCTGTAAAAATTGCAGGTATTACACCAACATTCATAAATCATAAGCATCACAGTTTGATATTCCTTCCCGACACTATTTTTTTGTCTCATTTCATTAAAATATTTCTCACAAATATTGGGGTAATGGGAAAAAAATAGTGTCCGGAGGGAGTACAACGTTACAAAAATCGTCGATATTCAACACGAATACCATGAAATGAAAGTATCAACAACCTTCTTAAAAACCGTCAATACTACAACTCCATCGTTCACCGGCAACAAACTTAATCTTCTAATTTAATCACTAAAATGATCAAATATTTGTAGATTTCATTTTTAAAGCTTTGTTGCATCGAGGTAGACCTGTCAAACGGGTCGGGCGGTCGGGTTTCGGGTTCGGTCAATACGGGTTCGGGTAAAATACGGGTCGGGTGTATTTCGGGTTTGAAAAATACGGGTTTTATACGGGTCGGGTTTATACGGGTTTCGGGTCAAATACGGGTTATTAACGCACTTTGAAAACAATAATTTTCTTTACTTTTTTTTTATCATAAATACAATTTTATTCTTAATTTTTTTAATCATCTCATTTAATATATGATATTAGTGTGAATAAACATGTTTTATTTAATATATTTTTTAATATAAATTGTTATTTTATTTTTACAGGAAGTGCGAATATATATGACGAAGTTTGACTCGATTTATTGATTTTTTTTTCTCATTATAATAAGCATGTGATAAAAATATGATTTTAAAGATATATATAAATATTATTTCTTAAAACTTTGAAAATAAAAAAATATTTAGTGTTTTTGATAAACTTTTGTGTATAATAGCAATAATTTTTTAATTTATCTATTTTCGGGCGGGTAACGGATTCGGGCGGGTTTTGACCCAATATATTCGGGTTTTATCGGGTCGGGTCACTTTCGGGTTTCGGTCATTTTCGGGCGGGTTTTTTCGGGTTTTTTTTCGGGCGGTTTCGGGTCGGGTTTTCGGGTCGGGTCAGTTTTTGACAGGTCTACATCGAGGTATGCACTTCCAGTTGCCCCTTTTTAATTCCAAAGCTTCAAAACCATCCAATCCGATAAAAAAGAAGAAGCAAGATACAGAACCCAGTATTTGACATAAAAAATTCTTTACCTGGAAGCATTATTTTCCGGAAAAACGTCGGGATTAGGTTCATCAACAACAAGTCAGCAACAACAGCGTCGAAACCACAGGGCTTGGAAGTCTTAGTAATCAAATTACACATCAAATAAACAAACTGAACTATTTCATTAGAGTGTAATCAATCAATAATCGACATTTAAGATACTGAGTAAATGTCAATAAAACTTGAAAACGATGACAATTGTCGATTATTGATAAATACAATACAAAGTGAAAATTAAAAAGAGCTTAGTAAATTAACATCATTGTATAAATGATCAATCAATCAAATAAATTAAAATCACCCACTCATCAAATGAACATGATCCTACGAATCCGGTTCACAAAACCACTCTCAACCCAAGCAAGCCCTAAGTCGGATTAAAATATTAAATAAGGAAAACAATTGAACGGACAAAGACTATAATGAATGTAAGTAAACCCAAATTCATTCGAAAAATTGAAGAAAATAAAACAAATAAATAGACAATCAAAAGGAAGGAAGGAGAAAAAACAAACCCATGTTATCAGTTGTGTAACACCTCGAATTTTGAAGATTTAGATCTGGGTATGACGGAAGACGGGTTGCAAACATGTCTATCATCAACTAAAGTTTCTCTTTCTGATATCTTTAAAGAAAGCCGTCCAGGGTAGAACACTACGATGCTTGTTGGTTGGTGCTCCGTGGTGGTATTTCCTTGCTCATGAGATATAAAAGGACTCTCAAACAGCAAAAATCATCATTTTGCATGAGAAGGGCGGACTCGACGGCCTTGTTCACTTTTATGAAAAAAACAAAATTTTTGAAAATGTGAATATTAGCCCCGCTTATATTAGCCTTCAAGATCCGTAACAGAT
This sequence comes from Agrostemma githago, assembly GCA_958450325.1. Taxonomy (NCBI): domain Eukaryota; kingdom Viridiplantae; phylum Streptophyta; class Magnoliopsida; order Caryophyllales; family Caryophyllaceae; genus Agrostemma; species Agrostemma githago. The sequence continues at coordinate 52,863,183 of OY288254.1, forward strand.
GATTACAAAATCTATCATCGAACCACATAACATTCTCTTTGAAAATGTACATTATATGTTCTCTGACATAAAAAATGGGTAGAAGTTGAACACAATACTAATCCTTATACATTGTCTACAAAAGCATCGTCACTTTCAAGGGTAGATCAATGTTCTATTGGGAATTGGCCGGGATGAATAAATTGCTAGCCTTCCAAGTTTATACTCCGTATATGATTCAGCAAATACCTCTTGACGTAATGGTCATAGTGGTTTTATTTTTCAAATTAGAGGTTGAAAATGTGAATTAACCTCCAAGATCTGTCACTGATGTCCGGCTACAAAATCTATCATCGAACCACATAGCATTCTCTTTGAAAATACTACAATACAAAAACCTAGAATTCCATGCTCGCAGGAGTGAAGGCCTAATGCTATGTAGATAAACCTATACAAAATTGCCTTACACAAAAAAAACATTAATAGGATAATTTTATGTTGGATAACTTGAATTTATTAAAAATCTTCTAATGAAGGAACCATGCTACTTGCGTTGGGAACAAATATGAGATGCAATTATTACAAATAAGGAAGCCGTAAATGCAAAGATAGCCCAGCTAAATCGTTGGTAGTATTGTTTCGGAAACTGAATTAAGTTGAGTAACTCAATTTACTGTGATTATTCTAAATTATGTTGAGAATCTGTTTACTGAGTTTATATTGAGTTTATACTAAATTAGATAGTAACCCAATAGATAACTTACAACTAAATCAAAAAACAAAATTACATAAACCAAGATCATATTCAATAAGACAACGAATTGAGAGAAGAAAGGTACCACCGACCTCCTACCTCGCCTAAACTATAACTGAATATAAACCCAATCTCTGTTGGAAAGTTCTTGCAGTGGTTGCTGTTAACTTGTTACCACTGTTTTTCTTCTTCTTCTTCTTCTCTCCTCCTCCTAATACCTTCAACATGATCATCATCTATCTATGATTTATATATACAAACCAATATACGGAGTAAAAATTAAACTCAAGTCATTATAAGAAGAACGAAATAGAACTGGGTTTAATTTACTTCAAAGAGGGAAAAAAGATGAAAAATTATGTTTGGGAACTTGGATTTGGATTTCAATTCCGGATTTGAAATATTTTAAGCCTTTGGAAATCTGGATATGGATTTGAAATTCTGACCAAATCCAACCTAGTTCAAATTTGGTTTTCTCAAATCCCTAGTATATGGTAGTCATTTCAATTCCGTCACTTGTCATTTCTTTGTTTTTTCGCATAATCTTGTCGTAGTATTTGTTTTTCTTTATTTTTTTTCCCGTATTTGAACATTTACATTTTTCTAATAAAAAATTTTAAAAAACAAAAATTGGTGAACTTGACCCGGCTCCACCCGTCCGAAATCCAAATCCAAATCCAAGGGTACCCAAACATCATTTTTGATTTAGATTTAGATTTGAATTCTAGAATTTCAAATACATGAATTGAATTCTTGATATTCAAATCAATTCCGAGTACCCAAACGCAACCTAAGTGGATTTCCTTGATTGAATCCAAAGTAGAGTTAACCTACATATCTACACAGAAGAGTCCTCAACAAAAATTAAATTGTACAAATTAATCAAAAAGATAGAACTTTAATAAATAAATAAATAAAACATCAAAAAATTAAGAGGGGAAGTGCTGAAATTGCTCATAGAGAGAACAACCGATTGTTGTAACAACAGTAAGATAAGATCTAGTGATGATTGGCAGTTTCAAGGGGGAAGTGAAGGGATATAAAGAAAGACAGTTGGAAGTGGTGGAGATAATGTAGGTGGTTTGTACAGGATTCATATGAGGTTATTAAAAAGTGAGAAGTTAGGGAAGACGGTTTATGCGAGAATGGGGAAGGGAGTTGTGGTGGTCAGATAACAAATAACTGCCATGTCAATGCCACCTCATTGCCATATAAGATGCTGATGTGGATGCCTACGTGGGTGAATGTGGAGGCTCTAAATGTTTCTACTTTAATATATAAAAGATTTAAAGATAAAGGAAGCGAGATTGATTTTTAAATTAGACGAAAGAGTGTGATCATCAATATTAGGGTTAACAGTACGAAAGATCGAACAACATAATCGTCTTAAAGGATAATTTTGTTGCTAGAATAAGACATTTTATTCTTTATTTCATACTTTACTAATTATATAAATTACAATTAAATCTACTCATAAGAAAAATTAAAATAGTTAAGTATATAGTTTGACCCGTCTTGAATATTGTTTGATTATAGTGAAATAGTTAAAATGAATATTTTGGCTTCGTTTGATCATATTGAAATGTTACTCGTACATGTACTACTTATTTCGTATTAATTATACTGAAATCTTATCTACAATATATACTCCGTAGGAGTTACAGAGAAATATATTTATATCTTCAATAAATCATAACCCTACCGAGTCTGATTTATGTTTCCTCTTTCCCTTTTGGGCTAACATTCTTTCTTTCTTCTTTCCTGTTTAAGCCATAAATATGTGTGTGGACATGACATAGGTCCACCCCGACGCGGCCACGCGCGGGTTTGGGGAGGCGAATGAATCTCCATATGAAATGGTCAAATTGAAATTTAAATCGAAGTAGGAGTCGCCACCGAATTTTATGGTTATTCGGAACCATTCGAGCCCACTCTATGTCGTAGTGGGCCGTATACAAAATACGGTCCATTTCCGATGTCAGAGTTTATTGGGCTCGTCCCTTTGCATTATGATACCGATACCGATATTATCCGATATCGTGTATTGAATGACTCTCGTTGCCAATGGATTCGGACATCCGGAAACCATGGTTCTGAGTAAGGGGTGAGGGTACGTGTTGGGAAGTTCACTAAGAACACCCAACCCCGCCCGCACTTAGCGGCCTTTACTAAGATATCGTTCGTTTTTGGTGTACACGGGTTAGTTCGACGGTTGAATGATATGCAAAAATTATTTTCCCTAAGCATGTGAGAGAAAAATAAATGGGTTGCTAAGTCGTTTAATGCATATTAAACTAATAACGTCAAAGTTATTTTAGCATGCGGAGTTTGTTTTAGTCTAATAAAACAATAGAAATAAATAAATTGCTACAAACACGAGAAAACGAGTTAGTAACGATTGAATAAATTGAATAAAGACGTAAATAAATAATATGCATGATTTTAAAAAAGATTTATGACACGTGATGGATTAGCACGTGTTGACTGAGGTCGAAAAAAGTGTTTATCGAAATATGTCGCGAAAACCGCTTTTTATGTAAGATCCGAAAAGAATAAAAAATAGAAAAGCGAGGAAACAAAAAAAAGGACCCGGCTAAACAGGCCACCGCGCGAGTCGCCTGACAGGCGCGCGACTCGCGTGGCGGTCTGTCCGCTTTTTTTTATTTGTCGAAAACCGTTAATTTTTATAAATCGCGTACAAATATGGATTAATTTATACCCGATTCATATTTTCGATATTCGTCGTATTCGATATTCGATTATGAAATCGATATCGAATAATCGGAATGATTTTAGAAAAGGTTTTGAAAAAAGTTTGTTTTGAACGAAAAAGTGAAAAAAAGAATTTGAACGAAAAAGATGTTAATTCTCTCCGCGTATAAAATCGTCGAATTTTGTTTAAAAAAAGATGTAACGATTTTATTAGCATCAACGAGAATTAATTAATTTAGTTCTTGTTAGATACGATATTTGATTAGAGAATTAGTATTGTATTTTAAGAACGTTATATAAAAAAATAGTTTTTTTTGTAATATCGATTATTAGAAATAATGAAAAATATGTGACGAACGACCCATATTAAAAATACGACCGACGACGACACGACCCATAAAAAAACGTGAGAAAGGAAGAGAAGAAGAGAAGAATCGGGTTTGATTTACACCCTCAACCTACATGCTTTGTTTTCTCGGGATAGAGCTCGTCGGACAGTGGCTTAGGCATGGGAGCGTCGAGACGATGTGGATGAGTTTAGGATGGTGCGGTTTTTTGACGTGTGATGGGATGGGTTTCGGCCGGCTTCTCGGGGTCGGATTCGTCGGCATTTTGACAATATTTTGGTACTTCTTCGGATGTGTGTCGGGATTTGCTTTGAATTATTTTTTGCTAGACGAGTATGTGAATAATTGATGTGTATTTCATGTGTCTTTTCTGTGTTGTGCAAGCGACTATTTATAGGAGAATTCCCGACCTTGGCTTAGGAGAAGTAGTTGGATTGGAACTACCGTTTAGGATAGGAAACGTAGGAAGTCGAGAGGAACGTAAATTCCGTTGCTTGGTGGGGAAGCAAGAATCTCGGCTGGTTGGTAGGGTATTTCGGCTGTTTTGGATACCTCGGCCGAGTGTTTGAGCTCGGTCGGTGAGTTGTTTTGGTTTTCGGATAGAATTCCTACTTGAGATCGAATTCTATCCTTGAATGGATTTGTTTAATATTTTCGAAGCTGATTTTTTGTAGTGTTGGTGACCGAATCAGCCACGTGAGGTTTCACGGCTGACTCGCGTGTCTCGAGAATATTTTTGACCGGGTTTTGACTCGGTCGCTAAAAGACGGTTTTACCCCTGGTGTCGGAATCGACCCAAATTAGTCTTATTTGACTAGAAACGACCCACTGGGCCTGGATTTGAGGTTGGTTTTGTAAGATTTGTACTCCGTAATAAGCCCAAGCCAAATGTCCATGATTTCGAGCCCATATCCGAGTCCATTAAAGCATGTTCGCGTCCGATCATCATCGGGTGTTTGGCGGGACCTACTATAGACACCTGGCGGTCAAAATGTGGGTGTCTACAGAGCCCCCACTCTGACTGAGGCTTGGACAAGGCGAAAGTCAGAGTAGCTACCAGGCCAATCGAGGATTAAGACCTGGCAAACTTCCGATCGGGTCGCTTAGAGTCCATTAGACTTGCGTGAAGGGCTCGCCAGCCATAAGATAGAAATCATACCTGGATAGATGTCAATAATGTCGCGGGGACTTTTCCTAAAAAGTCTTGGGTGTGTCTGTTTACATACACATCCCATCTTGGAATTGCGCGGGAGCTTGCCTTGGAAGCTATGGGTGTGTCTGTTTACATACACATCCCATCTTAGAATTACGCGGGAACCTGCATTGGAGGCTACGGGTGTATCTGTTTACAGATACATCCAAAAACAATGTCGCTTGTGCTTTTCCACTGGAGAATTCTTCGGGAGCTGGGATATTTGTCTGTAAATTGCATGTAATACTCAGATAAAATACCAACTCATGCTGGGGAAGGAAATGATTTTTGATTTTTTTAAATAATAAAATGTTGAAAATTTTTTTTGAAAATTTTGGAAATGCCGAAATTTTTTGATTTTTTTTTGGAAATAAGAAAGCTTGGGATGACTTGATTCCTGATCAGATTCTGACACAGACTCCTAAAATCCTCTGGTTAGCCCTAGGGATGGCAACGGGTCCAGGACCCGGTCCAGACCCGGCGGATCGGACCCATATGGGTCGGGTCTGGGTCTCATTTTTTCAGATCCGGCGGATCCGGGTCGGGTCTGGATCTTATTTTTAAAAACCGGGTCCGGGTCCGGGTCTGAAATACTGGACCCGGACCCGACCCGTGGACCCGACACTTTAATTTAAAAAAAAAAAAAACAAAAATCTACCAACATACCTACGCAGAACTGGAGAAGCCAACAAACAAATAAATTACTAAAATAACTCACTCTCTCACTTCTTTCCTCGTCATTTCAATGTTCATTCAAGGTTTCAAACCCTAGATCCCGTCACCCTTTCAAAGTTCATAGCTCACCAGTCACCAGACTCACCACCTTTTCAGATCTGTCAACTTGTAGTTATAACTTGTGGACTTGTGGTGGTGAATTTAGTTTGTTGTCGGACATTTATGTAAGTTTCCTAAGACCGTTATGAATGAGTTTGTAAGAGTGTTTAATTTCTTAGTACAATATATGTCATAGATAATTTTGTACGTGATAAAAAATACCGGCGAAATCTGAAATTTGGAAGAAATGAGGAATGTAGGACAAAATAAAATAAAATAGTGAGACCCGCGGGTAGACCCGGACCCGAACCGGACCCGGCGGGTCTGGATCCGGGTCTTAAAATTTTGGACCCGACCGGGTCCGGGTCTAGGGTAATTTTGACGGGTCCGGGTCCGGATCCTAGTGGACCCGGTCCAGATCCGGTCAATTGCCATCTCTAGTTAGCCATGTATGCCTAGATGAAGTATGATAAAAATTCCTATTTCCGCGGTGACTAGGAAAGGGATTTTCTCAAATGGCTAAGTTTTGCAAATTTTAAAATGAGAATTTGAAGAGAGAGACATACCAACAGACTCGACTCTGGACGCGAGAGGACGAGTTGACAGACACGAAGTGGACTCTCTAAGGGTTGGACCGTGACTCGGTAGAGATGGGCCACCTAAGATGACAAGACTCTTAAGTTGCGCTATTCCGTAGCCTAGGCGAGTGGCAACATGGTCGAATCCTCGGAACGGGAAAGATATGTTATGAGACTGTTTCCGTACGACAGGGCTTTGTGGTAGCAACGCTGTAGACTGGTGTTCTTTTGAATTTTTTGGTTTCGGGGTATATTCCCAAAGTAGGTGTTGTCTCGAGTCTCTGACAGATTCTCGTCTTTGACTGAGCCGAGTATTAGACACACTATAGAAAGGTGGCTAGATTTTGAAAGTATTTGGATTTTTGTGAGTGGAAGGAAAACTTCTGCCTAAGAGAAGCCCCCAGAATGACAAAGCTAACTGTTGAGAACATGACAGTGTCGTGACCGGAATGATGGCGCTTTTTGAATTTGTGTCAATGTGAATGGTTGTGCCTTGGTTGAAAGCCTACGTATTCACGTGTAGTGAAATCAAACCAAGCTGTAGTTCAGTGTCGAAAGATATATTATGGTGCCTAGTTTATTAGGGCTTGGTGTGTAACTAGCCATAGCGATGGTCTAGGCTAGGTGCATTCCCAATGATGTCTTGATCAACGGGCTAGAATATTTAGGATGTTGATCCTGTGACCGTGAGCGTTCTCCGGGGTAGCCCCCAGAGGTAGTGGGAGCTATTTGGGCATGTTCTATGCCGACTGCAAGTTGAGTTCCCGTGTTTGGGGTTGGTAACTGGTCTGGATGTGAAGAATTGGGATGGGATTTTAACGAGTTTTGCTCTCGGGAATTTTAACGAGTTTTGCTCTAGAGGATTTTAACGAGTTTTGCTCTCCGGGATTTTAACGAGTTTTGCTCTCGGGGCTTTGTATGGTGATTGTGAATTTTGTTATGTAAAGGGGAAGTCGAGTAAAATGGCTCGAACTTTGATTGGGATATGTTTTGATAATGCGGGATCTGGTTTCCATGTCTGGCCCTAATGGTTAGGGATATCCTATGGAGCTTGAATCCTCAAAATTCTGGGTTGTCTCTGGCCTGGGTCTCGAGAAGGTCTTGAGGGTTGTAATGTGGGAAGGCTATATGTGGTGTTAGCTGACTAGCTTGATTGTTTTTCCCCTATTTGATGGTATGGGTTTTGAATTGACCGTTTCACTTGAGTTGATCATTAGCTACGGTCATGGGTTTTTGAATTCTTTGGGTTGACCTCTTAGCCCCGGTCGTGGGATTCTTCATTTGAATTGACCGCTTAACCTTGGTCATGGGTGCCTCTCTTTTTTTTGATAACGGCCTGTTTTTTTTTTGTTTTGACCTTTTGCTTCTTTCCTGGACTTTTGATTTCTTTTCGTCCAGTTTTTCTTTTGGACTTTTGATTATTATTTTTTTTTCACACTAACACCTGAGGTAGGGATTGGTTGATCTTGTTGGATGGGTGTTTATTGTGGGAAATGGGCTTGCCTCCCGTCTTGAACCCAAACTAGGAGACTACCTAGATTTGTCATAGGATTCGATACCGCTCCTGCTACGGGTAGTCATGTGGCTTTTCTATGCCGGACATGGAATAGGTAAAAGGAAAACACGGGCTCGGTTTCCTGCAGTCGTTATAGATGTGCCTATAATAGTCACGTGCATGTGCTCACAGTGTATGATGATGTTTATCATGTTTTCGGAAACACATAAGGAAATATATAAGCAAATAGAAATGCTGATTTTATTGAATTTTGAAAAAAGAAGACAGAATACAACTGACTCTAACTCTGACTTTGGAAATGAGGATGTAGGGTCTCCTAGACTCGGACTCAGACTTAGACTCGAATCAGATCCGGACTCGGAGACTCGGTTGGTTGTTTTTTTTTGGTAAGGTCTTCGACAGGTGACACGACTCACCTAAACTCGGCTTTGCGCAAATGCAAGAGAGGGAGTCAAACTAGACATGGCCCGGGGTGACGGGAATGACTAAGACTCTTGGACTGGGATACTCGAACGTTGACCTAGACAAAGTAACGACCGCGACTTGGACTCGAGATGCGGAAGGGTGAGTTTGAAAATGGGGCGACCGTGTTTGACCGCGTCACGTGCTCGGACCAACCGTGGTGACCTAAACCTAGGTAACTTGAGTGTTCGTAGCATAAGTTCGACTCGAAGAAGGCATCATAAGGACGCCTGTGCAGGAACGTAGGGTACCCCTTAAGGTGACCGTGGTTGACTGCTCGGGTGGAGGACAGCCCCCAAGTGAGACTAAAGACTCTGGTAGGACTCAGATGGTGCGACATCTAAGTGATTTAAAAGTAGTGTCACAACACGTGTAAGACATGACCCTTAGAGCACCCGTGACTGAAGGGTAGCCCCCGAGTGGGACTGAAGACTTTGTTAAGACTCGAGTGTCGGACGAGTGACCCTTAGATGTAAGGATCACGAACCTTTTGTTATAAGGCTATGCCTTGTAAAAGGTTGACTCGGAAAAGACACCTAGACGGGTGACTTGTGAAAGGTGGGCCTTCCTTAGGATTCGGCTATGTGGGCCGAGTCCTGCTCGAAGGAAGGTCCATGTGAGATACTCCCTATACTTTGGACTTGAAAGTGTAAACGGGCTTCCCTTTGTAGGAGTTCGTCCTACGCAGGTGGGCCGTGCCTCGACAAATAAGGCGGACTGGGATAGGGTAGAAACTCGTGATGTAAGATCGACGGAGTTTCGACGCTAGAGATTCTTATGACAAGACCCGACACTACTAAATACGGGAAGTCCTAAGAAGAAGAAAGTTTTGAAAAGAGAATTTGGATTTGAAAATCGAACAAAGTCGGATAGGATGGCCCGTTTTTTTGAAAATCAAAAAAAAGTTATCGGGCCGAGATTTCGGATTTTTGAAAAGGTTTGGACATCATACCGGATAGAAAATAGGCTATTTTGAGTAAAAATCATAAGTCCTAAATTCGGTAGCTTTCCGGGTTTGAAAAATGGATGATTTTCGAAAAAAAGATGCAAGTTTTTGAAAACGACGGTTTTTGAAAAGAAGAGACATGGATCAAGTAACACGTAGTCACGGAAACAGTATAATGACGCCATGTATGCTCTTAGTCTAAGTCTCGGTCGGTCGAATAGGGTCTATACCAAAAACGATAGCTTTCTCGCAAATCAGGACGGTCTTCCTAAGCCGAGTTGGTCTTAGAACCTGCCGTAAAACCCATGCGAGTTCCGCCATCGAAGTCTTTAGTGCGCCCATTTAGGAACGCACTGTGGTATAGTGGGACGTCGGTCACAAGTAACCGGCCCAGGAAAGATTTGGGTTATGCATGATCCATTGAACTAAAACGTGTACATTACTATTCGAACGATACCTTTTCGAGTCTCACCCTGAGGATGCCGATGGTAAGTGACTCATCAGTTGATCCCCAGCGGAGTCGCCAAATTGTGGACATGACATAGGTCCACCCCGACGCGGCCACGCGCGGGTTTGGGGAGGCGAATGAATCTCCATATGAAATGGTCAAATTGAAATTTAAATCGAAGTAGGAGTCGCCACCGAATTTTATGGTTATTCGGAACCATTCGAGCCCACTCTATGTCGTAGTGGGCCGTATACAAAATACGGTCCATTTCCGATGTCAGAGTTTATTGGGCTCGTCCCTTTGCATTATGATACCGATACCGATATTATCAGATATCGTGTATTGAATGACTCTCGTTGCCAATGGATTCGGACATCCGGAAACCATGGTTCTGAGTAAGGGGTGAGGGTACGTGTTGGGAAGTTCACTAAGAACACCCAACCCCGCCCGCACTTAGCGGCCTTTACTAAGATATCGTTCGTTTTTGGTGTACACGGGTTAGTTCGACGGTTGAATGATATGCAAAAATTATTTTCCCTAAGCATGTGAGAGAAAAATAAATGGGTTGCTAAGTCGTTTAATGCATATTAAACTAATAACGTCAAAGTTATTTTAGCATGCGAAGTTTGTTTTAGTCTAATAAAACAATAGAAATAAATAAATTGCTACAAACACGAGAAAACGAGTTAGTAACGATTGAATAAATTGAATAAAGACGTAAATAAATAATATGCATGATTTTAAAAAAGATTTATGACACGTGATGGATTAGCACGTGTTGACTGAGGTCGAAAAAAGTGTTTATCGAAATATGTCGCGAAAACCGCTTTTTATGTAAGATCCGAAAAGAATAAAAAATAGAAAAGCGAGGAAACAAAAAAAAGGACCCGGCTAAACAGGCCACCGCGCGAGTCGCCTGACAGGCGCGCGACTCGCGTGGCGGTCTGTCCGCTTTTTTTTATTTGTCGAAAACCGTTAATTTTTATAAATCGCGTACAAATATGGATTAATTTATACCCGATTCATATTTTCGATATTCGTCGTATTCGATATTCGATTATGAAATCGATATCGAATAATCGGAATGATTTTAGAAAAGGTTTTGAAAAAAGTTTGTTTTGAACGAAAAAGTGAAAAAAAGAATTTGAACGAAAAAGATGTTAATTCTCTCCGCGTATAAAATCGTCGAATTTTGTTTAAAAAAAGATGTAACGATTTTATTAGCATCAACGAGAATTAATTAATTTAGTTCTTGTTAGATACGATATTTGATTAGAGAATTAGTATTGTATTTTAAGAACGTTATATAAAAAAATAGTTTTTTTTGTAATATCGATTATTAGAAATAATGAAAAATATGTGACGAACGACCCATATTAAAAATACGACCGACGACGACACGACCCATAAAAAAACGTGAGAAAGGAAGAGAAGAAGAGAAGAATCGGGTTTGATTTACACCCTCAACCTACATGCTTTGTTTTCTCGGGATAGAGCTCGTCGGACAGTGGCTTAGGCATGGGAGCGTCGAGACGATGTGGATGAGTTTAGGATGGTGCGGTTTTTTGACGTGTGATGGGATGGGTTTCGGCCGGCTTCTCGGGGTCGGATTCGTCGGCATTTTGACAATATTTTGGTACTTCTTCGGATGTGTGTCGGGATTTGCTTTGAATTATTTTTTGCTAGACGAGTATGTGAATAATTGATGTGTATTTCATGTGTCTTTTCTGTGTTGTGCAAGCGACTATTTATAGGAGAATTCCCGACCTTGGCTTAGGAGAAGTAGTTGGATTGGAACTACCGTTTAGGATAGGAAACGTAGGAAGTCGAGAGGAACGTAAATTCCGTTGCTTGGTGGGGAAGCAAGAATCTCGGCTGGTTGGTAGGGTATTTCGGCTGTTTTGGATACCTCGGCCGAGTGTTTGAGCTCGGTCGGTGAGTTGTTTTGGTTTTCGGATAGAATTCCTACTTGAGATCGAATTCTATCCTTGAATGGATTTGTTTAATATTTTCGAAGCTGATTTTTTGTAGTGTTGGTGACCGAATCAGCCACGTGAGGTTTCACGGCTGACTCGCGTGTCTCGAGAATATTTTTGGCCGGGTTTTGACTCGGTCGCTAAAAGACGGTTTTACCCCTGGTGTCGGAATCGACCCAAATTAGTCTTATTTGACTAGAAACGACCCACTGGGCCTGGATTTGAGGTTGGTTTTGTAAGATTTGTACTCCGTAATAAGCCCAAGCCAAATGTCCATGATTTCGAGCCCATATCCGAGTCCATTAAAGCATGTTCGCGTCCGATCATCATCGGGTGTTTGGCGGGACCTACTATAGACACCTGGCGGTCAAAATGTGGGTATCTACAATGTGGCTCATATTTTTCCATTTATTTATCTCTCTTTCTCCTTTATTTTACACCACACATTTTCACATTCTTATTTTTTCCCCAAAATCTATGGGGGAACATATCTTAGACTCGGAGAGAGTACTTGCCACACTAAAGTCTCAACTCCCAATGAGTTACAGTATATAGAGAATTTAAATTTTATGAGTTACAGTATAAAATACATGGAATTTAAAAAATTTCTCGGTTCCAAAAAGTATAGATAATTGGGGCAGTAAATAATGAGTAGTCGTTTTAATTGCATTTGGACTACAAATTATGCATACCTAATCAATGTAAATTATTCATTTGGGGACTATAAATGCATTTAAGAGCTTTATTTTTTTTAAATCAATATAAATTATTCATTTGTGACTTTATTGCACTTCTAATCGTGTGAAAAGTACTATTTGTTGCGTGTTTTCAAAGACATCATAATTTAGACCTGATTAAGCGGTTATGAATAGGATTCAAACTAATCCATAAAAGAAATATGATTTATTTAATACTCTGTATGACAAATTGGCTCTTTTTTTTGGGTAAAGGGTAAGTATATATATATGTCGTGTAATCAAATTACAAAAAATATGACTACATCAAAATATGTAGCCATCTAGCGTCTTTTGCAAGTAAAGGGTATTTAATCTTACACATAATTTTATTTCTGACGTCCATCTTAATCAGCCTAACAGCATAATGCGGTTGTAGAACCATTCCTTCAACTCTACACAAGTTGCACTGCCTCCAAACATGATAAATCGTAGCATTAATCAGAGTCTGAAGTATATTTCATTGAAACTTCGATCCCCTCATATTGCACGGCCAAATCAGTGCGCCACTACATGGCATCTTCTTCTTCACCCATTCACTCAACAAATCTACAACTCGAGAACTCCAAGGACACCAAAAAAATAGGTGCTCGAAGTTCTCTTCCTGGCCTTCACATAAATAGCACCGATCGGAGTCTGCAACCCCAATCCGCAATAATTTCTTCTTGTGTTTAGAGCCCCCCTAAACACAAGCCAAGCAATAAAGCTATGCTTAGGGATACTCCAAGCACTCCAAACAAAGCGCGACCAAGGAACCCGCGACTTATGAACCCGCAAAGTCTCGTAGGCCATCGCAATAGAATAGCAGTTTCTCGAGTCATGCCACACTCAATTCACATACATATCTTTTATTTTCTCCTTTGCTTGACAAATCTTCCTCCATGCCCAAGGGACATCAGTATTGGGCTGATAATCACTCCAGGTCCGCCCCTTCAGATAAATGTTGTTCACCCAACGGACCCATAAGCGATCAGGCTGATTGAAAATCCACGAAGCTAATTTCGCCACAGCTACCTCGTTCCACAAAGTAAGATCCGTAAGACCCAACCCTCCTTCCTTCTTAGGAAAACAAATTTTCTCCCAACTCACTAAGGCTCTATTAGTTCCCTCCACACCCCCATCCCACAGGAAATTGCGACATAATGATCTAATCGAGCCATAACATATTTTGGGATAATGAACACCATAGCCCAATAGTTATGCAGCTGAGATAAAACAACCTGAACCAAAGTCAACCTTCCCGCATAAGACAGCTTACGGGCACCAATACTCGATATCCTCGAAATAATTCGAGCAAGCAATTTTTCACAATCATTTTTACCCAGTCGTGTACTTTGGATTGGCAAACCAAGATAACGAAAAGGCATCGTACCTTCCACACAGCCGGAGTATTGCAGAATAGCCGCCTTCCTATCCTCATTAACTCCTGCAAAATAGGCATGCGACTTACCCACGCTTATACACAAGCCCGAGGCTCTGCTAAAGGTGGCAAAGGCCCTCCACAAGAATTCCATCGACTCCATCTCTCCTTTACAAAAATGGAGCAAATCATCGGCGAAAAGGGGATGGGTAAGCTTCATCGGACCACACTTTGGGTGATATTTAAAATTCCTATCCATCTTGCCATGAGTCAAAAGTCGAGAAAAATATTCCATACAAATAGTGAACAACAACGGAGACATAGGATCACCTTGCCTCAATCCTCTTTTTCCCGGGAAAAAACAGAAATTATCGCCGTTAACACAATGAGAGTATGAAACAGACTCAACACACTCCATTACTAGCCTACGAAAGTGATCAGGAAAATCTAGAGCTCGCATCATATGATCGACAAAACTCCATTCCACACTATCATAGGCCTTATGGATGTCAACTTTAAACAAACACCTAGGTGAAATACTCCTTCTCTGATACATACGGACCAAGTCCTGACAAATCAGCACATTTCCCACAATGCTCCGCCCCTCAATAAAACCCCCTTGAGTAGGGGAGATTATATGCGGTAAGACTCTAGCTAGTCTTGAACAAATGATCTTAGCAATGCATTTGTACAAAACATTGCAGCATGCTATCGGCCTAAACTCTTTCACAGACTGAGGTCTATTCACCTTAGGGATTAAGGTAATATTAGCACAGTTTAATTGTTTCAGAAGTTTACCTGAGCTGAAAAAATCTTGGATTGCTTTCACCACATCGCTTCCAATTATGTCCCAAGAATCAATAAAAAATTGGCTCGAGAAACCATCCGGCCCCGGGGCTTTGTCACGAGGGATACTAAACAACGCACGTTTAATCTCCTCCTCGGTCACACTCGCACCAAGCCAAGTTTTATGCTCCTCAGTACAGATTCGTCCCTTTCGAACAATGCCAACATTAATCGGTTCGACATTCCTTGATTCACCTAAAAGAGTCAGGTAATATCGAAGAAATGCGTCCTCGATTCCCTCCTTAGTCGCACATTTGCGGCCATCAGCGTCACAAATCTTCGAGATTGCATTGTGGGCTCTTCTCGCCCTCAGGATGCCATGAAAGTATGCGGAGTTAACATCACCGTCTTTGACCCACTTTTGCTTAGATTTTTGGGCCCAAAAATCCGCCCTAGCAGCCTGCAACACCCGGACTTGCTCGTTCATTGCCGATTCCTCCAGCATCAACGCATTGGTATTGTCCGTCCTCAGGCGAGACTGTAGATCCTTAAGCCTGAGTTCAGCCTGCGAACATCTATTTTCTATATCAGAAAAGCAACTCGCATTCAATTCCTTCAACAGTCTCTTTAAACTCCGTAACTTAGACACAATTTTAAACATTTCAGTACCCCTGACCGTCATTCCCCAGGTTGACAAGACACAGCTTTTAAAGTCAGGGGACTTACTCTACATATTCATATATTCGAAACTCCGATTCTTTCTAGCCGGAGGATTACCTAGCTGCACAACACAAGGGCAATGATCGAAGGTACCCTCAGGCAGGAAGTTAGCAAATCCGTTCGGGTAGAGCCTCATCATCTCGTCATTAACCAAACACCGGTCAACGCAAGAAAACGAAAGCAACAAGCGAGACAAGGCCTTAGTTAGCGCCCCGCCGGGGTTGAAACGAGCCACCGTGGAATCACCAATGCGACTAAAGACTCTAGTTTCCACTACCTTATGTTTATTATTCCAAGTGAACCACGATCCACTCGCCTTGATATCATTGACTTCACAATTAGCAATACAATCCCGAAATTGGCTCATCTCCTCATCCGAGGATATACCACCAAGCCTTTCTCGAGCATCCACCACACAATTAAAGTCACCCAAGATCATCCAAGGCCCCCCTCGAAGCATAGGATTCCAGTCTTCGCCAAAGCTCAATTCTCCCCAAAGCAGAGTTAAATGGATATACTAAGGTAAGCAAATACTCTAACCCCGAGCTCGTTGAGACCTTAACGTGTATACTCTGGTTACTATACTCCAAAATTATCAAGTTCACCCTATCATGTTTCCATAACAGCCAAACCCGACCTCCTTCATAACAATGATTATTGGCCGTAATACTCCATTCATAGCAAATATTCTTATGAACTTTTGCATACGCTTTATTCTTTATTTTAGTTTCAAGTAAACCAAAGATGTCTACCTGCTGCTTCCTAATAAACTCACAAATTGTCCGTTGCTTATTTATATTACACATGCCGCAAACATTCCAACATCCTATATTATGTACCTCCATGGATCACCAACTCCAATCCAACCCCTTTGTTCCCTGCACCCGTCTCTTTTCTCGGAGATCCCATCACTACATCAGTAAATGAGACCCCATTTTTCACACCCACATTGTTTCTCGAGCCCTTAACCACGTTGCCCACTGACTTTTCAGGAGCAATTCGCACACCTCCAGCATTCGACTGAGGGGCTGCACTACCCTTAGCACCCGAAAGCAGCCTAGCAGCAGGCTGCCTAGGCACCCCACCCCCCTCAACTCGCTTCAGCTGTGCTTCTTGTCTTGCTTTTTTCAACTCATCCTTCCTACATTCACTAATCTCATGCCCATACCCCTTGCATTTAGAACACCAAGTAGGTTTCCATTCATATTTGACAAAGATCTCAACTAACTCTCCCCGCTCATCCAAGAATTTGATCGAGTTCTTAAATTTTGACCCACCTTTGCCATGACCAAGACTCTCGCATACCCTAGCCTAGTACGCTCCTCCGTAGCTAAATCTGACTTTACATACGAACCTACAAGGCAGACAACGACCCCAAAATTTCAAGGGTAGGTCATGCAATTGAATCCAAATAGGCACTTCATGGACATCCTCTTTATTTAATTTAGCATTGGGTGTCCACTCTTTTACAATCAAAGGTTTATTATCAAACATATAAAAACCATGATCAAGAATTTTTACCTTTGCATCTTTGTCCTTAAACCGAACTACGAATATTTCATTAGGAAGGAATGAAATCTTGTCAATTCCATGTTCCTTCCAAATTCTCTTCACAAACCCTTCTACCACTTCCCATGGTGGATTGGTGGGTTCGCACCCATTATGAAACAATATACTGCCGAGCTCCAGTATTCAATTTCATCATCCAAATCGTCCTCTGAGAATTACAACAGTTCCTCATCCTCTTCCATATCGACAATTTTCTTGCCTTCCCTCTGCTTCCATCTACTCCCGTTCATCTTCGTATCATTAACAGAGTCCGGAACATAATCAGACACATTGTCGTCCTCTGTCTCTGACGCATAGTTCAAACCCGGGATATCGTTCAATTTTGAGTTCGTCGACGTTGACGAACTGTCCTCCGCCTGGGATCGATTTTCATCCAATTTCGAATTCTTCACAACCTTATGTAGCGAATCCTCTTTCGCCTTTCGAGTGACCGGTTTCATAGCTTTTGGTCCTTTCAGGACCGCTCTCGCCTTTTGTCTCATATTGTTAATATTTTCAATCTTATTCAAATTAGTTACACCGTATCTACAAAAAATTTGTTAAAGTATTTAAACAAATAATAGTGTAACACCCGTGAAAGTAATGCGATTAATATGTGTTAATAACCCGTAAATGCGAAAATAACGCGTATTTGACCCAAACCCCGTCTCAAAATCCGTATAAAACCCGTATAGTTAATATTTTTAACATGCGTTAATAAACCGTTTTCACACGAAAACCCTTTAAACCCGGCCTAGATATTGCTCAATAACAATCTTACCGCTACCCCTCAATTTTTCTTGCCATTAATATTAATAGTGTAATACCCGTGAAAATTCATGGGATTGAAACGTTTATTTGGTATACAGGACATAGTGTTAAACAATAGACAGCAAGTGTGAAAGAGAAGTAGAATGATATAAATCTTATAATACATGTATTAATTGTCTTGATGTATGTGTAATTTGTGCTCAAATCCATATGTCTATATTAAAATTGGAATATTTTAAATGTTTATATACAACCTATGAGTTATATATAACATAACCCTATGAATTGTTTAATGAAATAAGGAGAAAACTATTGACAATGTTTGTAAATGACATACTCGTAATATATTACTATAAACAACCGTAAATTTAAGGAGTATTTATGCGCTTTAGCTATATAAAGATAATTTTCTCTATAATTTTTTTACATAAATTATTACATTTATTATCGGGAAATAAAATCCCCTTTTCCCGACATTTAGTTTTTAAAATTACAACAAATAAGTAGTCCATGAAAACTGCACATTAATGATATAAAGTATTTTCAATTGAAGTTTAAGTATACTTGTGAAATATAGAGAAATTAAAGTCTTGCAATTTATAAGTTTCTATAGTTCTATAGTCAAGCAATTGAAATATGATAAATTAGCCTCGGAAACATAATACTCATTTGGGATATGATTGTGCTTTACAAAAAAGAACAAAAAATAATGTCAGATAGAAATATAGAATCCTATATCATCAATGAAACAACTCTTTTACCCACACTATGTATTTTTTTTAAATCGCAATGCATTTAAAAATTTACTCCCTATAAATTTTGGGGAATCAAAATGCAAGTGATGGGAAATGAGAAATTTACGGGGAAGGTTGAAGAATTAATTACATGTTGGTTATGTAAAATGTATTATGCTATTAATCTCTGTTTATTTATTTTGATTATGTGAACCGTGTCATTTAATTGTTGTATATTTTATACGGAGTTATTAATAAATAGTAATTGCTTAATACAATCCACATTATCGAGATACCAATAAATTATGGACAATATGTCTCGTTAAGTACAACTATTCTCATATGACACCGTCTTTTATTGTACGATATTGTCATTAGTTCATTATGTATCCAATAATTTTCTAAATGACAAAAAAATTATGAAATATGTGATCGAAAGGGTGTGATCATCAATATGTGGGTGTACGAAAGATCGAACAACATAATCGTCTTAAAGGATAATTTTGTTGCTAGAGTAAGACAATTTATTCTTTATTTCATACGTTACTAATCATATCTTTACAATTAAATCTACTCATTTATTCAAAATTAAAATAGTAAAAAATAGTAAAATATATTAATATAACCCGTCTTGAATATCGTTTGATTATAGTGAAATAATTAAAATAAATCTTTCGGCGTCGTTTGATTATAGTGAAATGTTACCCATTTTAGAATAACGAAGAGGCATTGATTTTTTGTTCCCACTATTAAATGCGTTCAATGTCTCGGTTTATGTAAATATAAGCGGTGAGTTTTATGCATCGTAGTTGCAAAGAATTAGTAGTCTCAATTAGCTCTTACAATTAATGCAATCTTTAGATTAGATGTATCTGATACTATATATATTTGGACGTTGTTAACACTTCTATACATTTCAATTTGTAGAATTAAAATTTCTCTCGAGATACAAAGAATAAATTTTACTTCTACACTATCTTGAAAAAAGAAAAGTGAAGCAATTTACAATTATTATAAAAAAAATCTGGGACCAAATAAAATTAAAACGGTACCAACTTAAAAAATATTCTAATGCGATTAATTACTATGTCTTGAGAATCAATTCCAATCAAACGCTAAATTTTTCCTTAACATACACAAAAAAATTCTACTACGCGATTAATTAATTGCGAATTGCCTTTACCAACTAAATCCGGTGTCAAATTTACTTTTTTTTTTAAAACTAAATATGCAATTAATTATTTGGTCTCGAAAATAAAAAGCCAATTACTTGTAGTCAAGAACTAAAAAAATTCTACTATGCAATTAAATACAAATTTTAGATTTTACGATATGAATTCAGATTGCAATGTCCATTAGAATCTAATTTGTAGTATGAATTGATGTGATTGGAAAATTAGAAAAAGTAAGATGATTATTAATTAGAGGGGGTAGTTGGGAAGAGGGAAAATTGGAGTGGGAAACTGAAAATTGGGGTGGGAAAAGGGAAGATTGGAGTATTAATTAGAGGGGTAGGTGGAATTAAGGAAGTAATTACTGAAGTAATTGAAGACTAAGTGAAGACTGTTTTTTGAAAAAGTGGTGGAGAGATTAATTGGTAATGGTGGAGAGTAATAATAATGCCTCGTGAACTGTTACTGCAATTTAATGTTTTGTTTTTAATTTTCTATTATTAGCCTACTGTATCTATTTTCAACACATTGACACAGACTAATGTCTTGGATCAGTGGTTTGCTCACATGAGATAGATCCTTGAGATCGTGGGTTCGAATCCCCCATGTCCATTTTTTAAAATAATTTATAATATGTCCATTTGTAGACACCCGCATTTTGACTGCCACGTGTCTATGGTAGTCTCCGAAAAACACCCGATGATGATTGGACGTCAACGTGACTTAGTATGCTCGGGTTTGGGCTCGGAATTCATAATATCCGGCATGGACTTTTTAGCAGAGTAAAATCTCACAAAACAGACCTCAATTTCAGGCCCAGTGGGTCGTTCCGAGTCAAATGAGACTAATTTGGGCCAAAACCGACACCAAAAATAATTCCCGTCTTTTGGCGACCGGGTCAAAACCCGGTCAAAGACGAAACCGTCTCATAAAACCAGCCAAGTTCATTTGGCGCACAAATCAAAATTCAAAATAATAAACAAATCTACAAAAGTCAACCTTCCCTTATTTATCTCACCCGTCTTGACCCACTCGATCGAGTGGATTGACCTCACTCGATCGAGTGGAGCCTTTTTACCCGGATAAGGCCCATTTGTATAGGCACTCGATCGAGTGCACTAGGGCCACTCGATCGAGTGCCCTTATGTCGTGGGGTAATGCCTATAAATACCCCACGACACCCCCATGCATTTCACTCTTTTTTTTTACCTTGAACCCTACAATTTCAGTCACCTTCAACCCTACTACAACCCTACATACCTACACTACAAACCCTAAGCACAAAACACCATTTCCGAGCCTCCTTGACCCTCGGAAACCGACACACACACACCCATATACACCCTAACTCACATACATCCTCGATACTCTCAAGCCGCGCCGCTATTCACGAGTCCATTTCCGAGGTTCTATACTAGCATGTATGTTGAGGGTGTCTTAAACCCCGTTCTAATCTCTTTTGACTCGCTTTATTTCCGTTTAATTCATCATGTTTTTGTATTGTAATCGCAATCGTCACAACGTTAACACTAACACTCTTTTTTGCATTTTTTTTTTACATTTTCGTTTTGTATCGTTTTTATCGTCATTATATTATTAATACCGCGTATATATAATACTAATACCAAAAGTCGGTTTTGAAATGTTGAACTACGATAATCACATTCGATCCGTTTAATCCCTTTACGAGCAACGATGGAGGTGGAGCCCTTTCGAGGAGCCCCGCCCCAATGTACTCAAGGGCGTGACGTGATCGTGATTCGTCGTAGTTGAACATATTTAACCCCATTTCCATAATTGGTTCGAGACCCGTTGACACGAATATCGACATCACATAACCCGAAAGGGTTAGTTTTGATGTCGTGACGTAGAGGGATGCATCTCGTTACTAATTCAAAGTTTCATAATCTAACACAAACGTTTTCATAAAAACTCCGGTGACGGTATTATAATCGTTCATACACGATTATAGTACCGGAGGCCGAGTCGAATACAAATCATGCGATATTTGTATTTGACTTGGCCGATCATCGATTTCAAGTCATAAAATCGAGCAAATCACTACTCGTACAGGGGGCACTCGACCGAGTGCCATAGGCCACTCGATCGAGTAGCACCCCAAAAAGTGGTCAGTAGCCACGCTAATGACACACTCGACCGAGTCAGTCAATGACTCGATCGAGTGGGTCTCATAACCCGCAAACCCGAGGGCTTGGACGCATATTTCGAGCCCGTTCTTATCAACTTTATACCATCGACCGACCCTTCATCATTTTTCAAAACGCTACGCATGTCACGACACGTAGAGCGACTTTGACCACTTTTACGTGATAAGTCGGGACAAGACTACGGAATGTGAGACTAGGCTAGCAATACGCCACAATCTCATATTTCCGTCCTTCGCTTAATACGTAACATAATACGTATTTAAGCGGGGTAGTCCATCTACCCAATTTCGCGGTCTAGTTTACATATGGGTCCGTTTTTTTTTTATCTTTGTTTTACGTTATTTTGTTTATGTCGTATTGTGAATTCCGGGTTGTATTTCCGCCCGTGTAGCTTGTACGCTTTTTATTTCTTTTTCGAGCTTTATTTATTTATTTGCTTTTACGCTTTATAAATGAACTTCGCATGCTAAACCATTTCGACCAATAATAAGATGCATTAAATGACGTAGTTAACGCAAAATTCACATGCTTAGACAAAACGCTGTTTGCATATCATTTAATTATTTTACTAGCGCGCGTATCATGAACACGAACGATGTCTTAGTAGAGGCCGCCATGTGCGGGCGGGGTTGGGTGTCCTTAGTGGGCTTCCCAACACGTACCCTCACCCCTTACTCAGAACCTTTGGTTTCCGGATGTCCGAAACCCTTGGCGAACGAGAGTCATTCTTTACACGATTACCGGTATAGATGGTATCGGTATCGCAATGCAAAGGGACGAGCCCCATGAACTCTGAAATCGGAGTGGGCTTACTTTGTGTAAAGCCCATGACGACATAGAGTGGGCTCGTATGGTTTCGAATAACCACAAAATTCGGTGGCGACTCCATTTTGACTTAAATTTCGAACCCGAGAACAATCTTACCACGAGATTCATTCGCCTACCCAAACCCGCGCTTCGCCGCGTCGGGGTGGACCTACGTCATGTCCACAATTTGGCGACTCCGCTGGGGACGCCTGATGTACCACATGTCATCGGGGTTCCTAGGGTGAGACTCGAAGAGAAATCGTTCGTAGATTAGTGTGCGCGCATTAGTTTAATGATTCATGCATAACCCAAATTTGCCCGGGCCGGTTACTTGTGACCGACGTCCCACTATACCACGGTGCATTCCTAAATGGGTGCGCTAAAAACATCGATGGTGGAACTCGTCTCGGTTTTGCGGCATGTCCTAAGACCAACTCGGCTTAGGGAGTCCGTCCATCACATGAGAAAGCCATCGTTGTTGGTATAGACCCTATTTTGACCGACCGAGACTTAGTGTAAAGCATACATGAGCGTCGTTATAATGCTTGTTTGACTACGTGCTACTTGGTTTCCGTGTCAATTTTCAAAAAACCGTCATTTCAAAATTGCATCTTTCCAAAAATATCCACCTGTCGAAAAACCCGAAATGCTGCCCATTTCGGGACTCACCTTTTCAAAATACCCAACTTTCAAAACTCGGAATGCCGCCGAAATTTAGGATTAACGATTTGATTCAAAATATCCTTTTCTGTAGTCGGCATGCTGTCCGTTTTAATTCTCGAACTTCCACCCCCACCACCTTGATTTTCGGAATTTTCCTTTTCAAAATTCTAATCTCGGTTTTCGAAATTCCGTATTCAGTTTTCAAAACTCTCGGAAATTCGTTCATTTTTTGCATTCAAACCTCAACTTTCAACTTTCTTAAAATAAACCTTCCTTATTATAGGACCTACCGTCTATCCGTGTGTCGGGTCTTTGCATAGTACGTAGAGGGTTTATAGCGTCGAAACTCCGTCGATCTTATATCACGAGTTTCCCCCCTTTCCCGAGTCCGCCTTATCTGTCAAGGCACGACCAACCCGCGTAGGGCATACCCCTACAAAGGAAGGTCCGTCCATACACTCGAGTCAAAAGTCTGGGGAGTAATCTCACGTGGACCTTCCTTCGAACGGGACTAGGCCCACAAAGCCGAAATCCTAAGGAAGTCATACCACCCACGAGTCATCCGTCTAGATGTCTTTCTCGAGCCTTTTCCACTTAGTCCTTTCTTTTTGGGTCGCTCGGGATGTACTGTTTCCTTTGATTCCAAGACTGGGTTCGGTTTCTGATTACGTGGTGTTCTTACAGACAGGCCACCATCAACCAGACACACTCGCAGGATGGAAACTGCCTTAGCCGAACTGAAAGCCTCCGTTGATTCCATGATCGAGAAACAGGCCGACATCGATGCCCAACTGAATGAAATGAGGGCTGGGCAAGTTGCTATCGTCACTCGATTGGCCTCGGTGGAGCACAGGACTCCTACTACCGGAACTACCGGGCCTTTAGCTGAACTGGTTAGCTCGGTCCGCCGACTGGAAGAACAAGTGCATTTAACTGGGAATAACAACATTCACCGGGAAAACAGTCGGGAGTATAACCCGCTAAGTGACAAGCTGCCTGCAAACCTGAACCTCACCGGTTTGCCTATGTTCGAAGGGACTGAAGACCCGTTACTACATGTACGGGCCTTCAAGGAGTTCATGGCCATCAAAGGGGTAGACTCCACCATGTTCAAGAACCTTTTTGCTGCGTCTCTTGAAAAGCACCCTCGGGCCTGGTACTACAGGCTAGACCCGAAGAAATACCCTACATGGGATGATGTGGCCACCGAGTTTGCTCGGAACTATGCTGACAACACCGAGATCCAAACCACAATGAGATCTCTGGAAGTTATGGCCCAGGAGCCGAAAGAAGGTTTTACCAAATACCTTCAACGATGGAGGGCCGAGAGCGTGAAACTGGTCGATAAGCCCAGTGAGAAGACTTTAGTGGAGGCCTTTGTTAAGAACCTCCTCCCATCCTACCGGGTCCACCTCCGATATGCCGTCATACCCAATTTCACCACCCTTACTGAAATGGGTATGAGGATTGAAGATGATCTAAGACTGGAAGGCCTCACTAAGGCCGCCGCTAAGGGTTACCAAGGGGCTTCTTCCTCCACAACCAAGCCTCAAGCTGCAACCCGCAGCATTTTCGACGCGGTTAATCTACTAGATGCCCCGTCCAAGAGGAACACCCCACCTCGGGTTTTCACTGATATAGGTACGACCTATACTTATGCCTTACAAAGGCTGTCCTCGAAAGGCCTAATCCAACCGATAGGCCCAACTCCTGAAGTTCCGGTTGAGCGACGCTCCAAGAACTACAATGCCCAGGCCTATTGCCAGTACCACCGGGGCAATGGGCATGATACCGAGAAGTGCTGGAAGCTGAAGCACTTGATTCAGGACCTGATTGAAAGCGGTAAAATCCCGCTGCCCGGAGATAAGCCCAGTAACAAGGAGAACCCTTTCAGCTCCCACGCCATCTTTACCGGGGAGGTGATTGACTGTTCTCACCTTATCTCTCCATTTATCCCGCAAGTGAACGGGATATGGTTCGATGACGAAGAGGATGTCTACCTCGCAAAAGGGGAAGCTGTCCCCATCACCGCCGAGGAGATTCGAAAGACTAAATCTCGAGTCTTAACCAGTAACCACCTTGGTCGTCCCTTTCAAGCCACTAGCTCTAGGGACACCCCAATCCCGACAACCGTCATTACGGAAGTCGCCCCTGAAGAGCCAACCGCTGAAACGGCTCTTGTGAAACAATTGAAGAAGACCCGAGTTGACCTCACTATATGGCAACTCCTGGTTAGTTCTCAAGAACATCGGGAAGCACTTACAAAGGCTCTCGATCAAATTAAGGTCGACTCTTCGGTTACCCCTGCTGAAATGGTAACCACGGTCTTGCCCAACCTAAAAGGCAAGGCTAAGGAAGAAGGACCGGTGATCACTTTCTCCAAAACCGACCTACCACCATTTGGGGGCACCCATAACCTGGCCCTCTACATCACGGTGGTCTGCCGAGGAAAATACCTTCCCATGACCCTAGTTGATGACGGGTCTGCTGTGAACGTCCTTCCTCTAAGAACCGCAAAAGCCCTCGGCATTACCGAGGCTGACTATGTTCCGACTGCTCAGACCATCCAAGCTTTCGATGGGAGCCCGAAGTCGGTAGCTGGGGCCGTGAAACTGACCATCATCACTAGCCCAATAGAGAAGGAGCTCGAGTTTCAGGTGATCGATGTCACCTCATCGTTCAACTTGCTCCTGGGTAGGCCTTGGATCCACGCGGTCAAGGCGGTGTCCTCCACCCTCCATCGAAAGATCAAGATGCCTCTGCTTAACGATGTCATCACTTTAGAGGCAACACCGATGACTGTGGCTAGCTGTAACGCCACGGGACGCACGGACCTCTGGGGGTTCGATTTTGTGGGGATGATCGAGGAAGAGTACCTCTTTAGGCCTTACTTCACTACGAGTATCGACATGATGCTCCAAAACCTAGGATACTTTCCGGGGGCTACCTCTCGACCCGATCTTCCAGCTGGGAAGATCATCGAGGTTCTCAAAGACGAAGAATCTCACTTTGGCCTTGGTTATGACATCACCCCCGACAATGTTGTCCGAGCAGGGATCGAAAAGGCCTGCAACATCCTTAAGGGTATCTACTTGAGCCCTTATAGCCCACGGTTGGCTGACTACTTCGTCACACCGGTGTTTGGGGCTGTCCAGGTTGGTCTATACTAACCCAATGCTATGCAGCTCGGGACCCACTTGGCCCGGGACTGCAACTACATTCCGGATGATGTGTTCGCCCTCATCCAGTCCAATGGAGCTGAAGATGCTGAGCCCGCACTAGGGCTACTATTTGGGGAAGACACCTTAGTCCCAACTCCAAAGGAAGACCTGGTCAACCTGATTCTCCGCAGCAACAGGTTTGACCCGACCAAGCTGATCTCGGATGTTGGTTCCGAGACGGGAAACAGGGCTTGGAGGAAGAATGTCAAGTGGACTGAAAGTCAGGGAAGGATCTACAAGCTGGTCACCGGAGAGGGAGACATGCCTGAGTCTGAGTCCGAGTCCGAGTCTGAGTCGGAGTCTGAGTCAGAGTCTGAGGTCGAGTCTAGGGAAGTCGGTGCTAGAGTCACTCCTATAACCCCCCTCCCTTTTATCATTCCTGCTGCTGGCACTTCGGGGTCTGTCCCGAGTGCCCTACCTATCCCGCCACTGACCAATGATCAGATGGCTGCTCTCTTTGAGCTGTTCTCCAAGTTTTCAATCAATAATAACAACCGTTCTGCTTACGACTTGTCTCTTTCAAATTCTGCTTTTAAAAATGTTTTATGCTATGACATTGAGAAATCAGACGAACAGGTACCCTTACCTCCGCATCTGATCGAGCAACTAGAGCAAAGGGAGTCCCGAAACCCGGTGATCGAAGAAACCAAGTCCATAAATGTGGGAACAACCTTAGAGCCTCAGACACTTAAGATAGGGTTATCTTTAGATCCCGAGGAGAAACAACAGTTCATAAGCCTCCTCCAAGAGTTCAAGGACGTCTTCGCATGGTCCTACAAGGACATGCCAGGGATAGACCGGGAAATAGCCGAGCACCACATACCAATCAAAGATGGGTGCAAGCCGGTCAAACAAAAGCTTCGTCGGATGAGGCCCGAGTGGTCTCTCAAGGTAAAAGAAGAAGTCGACAAACAATTCAAAGCCGGCTTCATACAAGTGTCCGAGTATCCGGACTGGGTGGCATACATCGTGCCGGTTCCTAAAAAGGACGGTAAGGTACGGGTATGTGTAGATTTTCGGGATCTTAACAAGGCAAGCCCGAAAGATGATTTTCCGTTACCACACATCGACATACTGGTGGATAACACGGCCGATCATACTCTTCTGTCATTCATGGACGGGTATGCCGGGTATAATCAAATCAAGATGGCGGAAGAAGACATGAGTAAGACTACCTTCACCACACCTTGGGGTACTTACTGCTATACCGTCATGCCTTTCGATCTCATTAATTCCGGGGCCACATATCAAAGAACTGCTACCACTTTATTACACGACATGATGCATAAAGAGGTAGAAGTTTACGTAGACGACATGATCGTCAAGTCCAAAGAACGGGACGGTCACATCACCGCCCTGAGAAAGTTCTTCACCCGATTGCGCAGATACAACATGAGGTTAAACCCTCAAAAGTGCAGTTTCGGGGTAACATCAGGCAAATTACTGGGTCATATCGTTAGCCAACGAGGTATCGAAGTCGATCCAGCTAAAATCAAAGCCATTACCGAGATGCAACCTCCTAAAACCGAAAAAGAAATAAGGGGATTCCTCGGGAAGGTCCAGTACATCAGTCGGTTCATTTCCAAGTTAACCATGGTGTGTGAGCCAATTTTCAAGAAACTGAAAGTGGGAGAACGGGTCCTATGGGATGACAAGTGTCAAACTGCTTTCGACAAAATCAAAGAAATTCTGTCTGCCCCGCCAGTCTTAATGCCACCTCAACCCGGTTTGCCTCTGTCGTTATACCTAACGACGACCGAGACAGCCATGGGGGCTATGTTGGCTCAGACAGTTGACTCCGAAGAAAGTGCCATTTACTACATCAGCAAGAAATTTTTAGAGTATGAGTGCAAATATACCATGCTCGAAAAGACGTGTTTGGCTCTAGTCTGGGCCACCAAGAAACTCCGACATTATATGCTCAGTTACGAGGTCCATGTGCTATCCAAGATGGACCCCATCAAATACATCTTCGAAAAGCCCGTTCTCAACGGTCGAATCTCTAGATGGACTCTAATGCTGGCAGAGTTCGACCTGAAGTTCATACCATTAAAAGCTATTAAAGGTCGAGTAGTAGCTGAATTTCTCGCCGATAGCCCAATAACCGAGGAGGGATACACCGACACTTGGTCCTTCCCAGACGAAGATATTTTCCATACGGATACTGAAACTTGGGATTTATACTTCGATGGTGCATCCAATTTTCGAGGGTTCGGAGTCGGGATCCTCTTAATTTCACCAAAAGGGGAACATACTCCCGTCTCCATCAAACTGGACTTTGATGTTACCAATAATGCAGCAGAATACGAAGCATGCATTTACGGGCTACAAGCCGCCGCTAATCTGGGGATTACAAATCTCCGGGTACATGGTGACTCATCCTTGGTCATTAACCAAGCACTTCAAAAATGGAAAACTCGAAATGCTAATCTCGTGGCCTACCAAGCACGAGTACGGGATCTCGAGAAACAATTCCAAAAGGTAGAATACATATATCTGCCCCGGGAAGAAAATCAATTCGCAGATGCACTCTCAAAATTGGCATCTCTACTGAACATTCCCGACCACGTGACTAGTATGCCGATTTGCGTCGAAAGACGGTCCGAGCCAGCATACATCTGCGACATCGAAGACATTGAGTTAACTGATCCCGAACCATGGTACCAAGCTGTGTTAAAATACCTGACAAACGGAGAATATCCTCCCGGGATGGAAGGCCGAGCTAAGAAAGCCTTACGGAGGCTAGCCACCCAGTTCATCCGCACCGACGACGGACAACTGTATAAAAAGACGGCACAGGGGGCTCTTCTCCTTTGTGTTGACAAGTATAAGGCTGAAAAGGTTATGGCCGAAGTACATGATGGTGAGAACGGCCCACACATGAATGCCCACATGCTGGTCCGGAAAATCATGAGGCTCGGTTATTACTGGAATACCATGGAAGCTGACTGCCGGTCGTATGTCAAACATTGTCATAACTGTCAATTTTTTGGCAATGTGCATCATATGCCGTCATCACTACTCTATACCATGACGTCACCCTGGCCATTCTCAACGTGGGGTATCGACATAATCGGGAAAATAAATCCCTCGGGTACCGGTGGGCACTGCTTTATTTTGGTAGCTATCGACTATTTCACCAAATGGGTCGAAGCTGAATCATATCGCATCCTCACCGCCAAGCATGTCGCCAAGTTTATCCAAAACAAGATAATATGTCGATATGGGATTCCCGCTGAATTTATCAGTGATCACGGGACTCATTTTCAAGCCGAGACTGCGGCCCTACTGACCAAGTATAAAATCCAAAGGCATACTTCCTCGCCTTACCGTCCCCAAACAAATGGAGCAGTAGAGGCGGCTAACAAAACAATTGTCACCATACTCAAAAAGATGGCTGACAATTACCGGGACTGGCCCGACAAAATACCTTTTGCCCTATGGGGATATCGAACGTCAATTCGCACCGCAACCGGGGCAACACCATATTACCTAACCTACGGGATGGAGGCAGTCCAACCAGTCGAGCTGGAGGTACCGTCCCTCAGAATTCTGCTAGAAAGTCAAGTACCCGAAGCTGACTGGGTTCGAGCACGATATGACTCACTGGTTTTACTAGACGAACGACGGTCTCATGCCCTCAATAATATCCAAATCTACCAGAAGAGGATCCAACGGGCCTTCAACAAGAGAGTAAGGCCCAGACACATCAAGGAGGGCGATCTAGTCCTTAAGTCTATCCGAGCTCTACTACCAGTTGACCCGAGGGGAAAATTCAAACCCAATTGGGCTGGGGCATATCTGGTGAAGAAAATCCTATCGGGGGGAGCAGTGATGCTGACGGACCTGGATGGGAACGAGTTTGTCAACCCAACCAACCTGGACCAGCTGAAGCGCTACTACCCTTAGCCATTTCTCAATGTCATTAGCAAATTTTATCAAAATCATTTTTTTACAAAAAGCAAGTCAATGAGCTAGAATTACTTATTCTACTGTCATAAACATCTTGAACCAATAAGTCTTGGTATAATTCGAGATTGCAAATTTCCTATGCCTGAACTACGTTTGGTTTGATTCTGCTAATCGCGGATACGTAGGCAACCCCTCAAAAGGGCACAACCAATGCAATCAAGAAAAGACAGGAGCGGTTTAGTAATAAACTTCTTTTATTAATTCAAAAAAAAAATCCCGATGAACTCGGAAAATTACAAAATGCAGGAATCAAAAAATAAATATACTAAAAAAAAAGGGCACACAATAAAAAATAATAATAATACTTAAATAATAACAAATTTAAGGACTCGGCATTTAGGGCATCTTGCCCTTCCCCTTGTCCTTGGCATCCCTAGTCGTCCACTGACGACGACGCGGAGGGGAGCGTTCCCGAATCACCACGGGAACTTCCCTAGCTCGGGCTCGAGTGTTTGAGCCCGACTCCCCTGTCATATCAATGGGCCCAAGTCGAGCCCTGACCGGCTCAGGGAGCCGGTCACGCGGACCGAGTCGGTCCCGGACTGCCAACCTCGGCCCAAGTCGTCGTTCCAAGTCAGTCTGCCCTCGAGTGCTGCTAGAACCGACTTCCTTAGATCGAGTCTTAGTTTGTGACGTAAGACCCGATTCTCCCCGAACTGCGGTCTCAGGACTGTGTTCCCCGGTGAAGAAGTCTCTGTTGTCCTTCGTCGACTCACGCTGAACCAATTCGATGGCCTCGTCAACTTTTAAGGCCTTTCGAGCTTCTTCGGACTCTTCAGAAGTCCACTTCTGATAAGCCCGCGATACCCAAGCGGATTGGCAAGGGCTAGGTACCGTCCATGTGGGACGAGTGAACCATCGTTGCAACCAAGTGTCGCACATAGCGTCCGTCAATTGGAGCGGGACGCTAATAATGGCTTCCTTCTCAGGGATGCGCTGAGACGAACCGAACTGCCTTAGAAGGCGGTCCGGATAAATGTGAACTGTCCAGTCTAAGGACAAGATCGTCAGGTATCGGGCTTGGTCCCTCTTAGCCAGTCTGGTCAATTTTGAAAGGAACCACCAAGCAACGGTCCACCTGATCAAGGGACCCCCGTGAAACACCAACTCCTCGTCCCAGTAAGCTCGATCAATCCGATGACTCGAGCTTATCTTTCGCCTTCGGGAGCTAATCTGACTGCTCCGGTAATTGGGAATGCTTGGAGGGGTCTCTATGATTGACAGCCGTTCTGACAACCATATCTGAAGAGCATACACAAGCTTCGTAAGCCATTGAATAGCCCGCTACAGCCCACTCGATCGAGTAAGCCTGTCAAAAACAGGCAGTAGCACCGTATGAGTGTCACTCGATCGAGTGACAGGTCCACTCGATCGAGTGACTTACGAGAATCAGAAAATTCGCGCGAAACGTGAACGAAAAAAAAAAAAAAAAAAAATATCGAGGTGCATACTTGAAGAAAACGGGTACTCCCCGTCAGCGGTCGAGTTGGGTCAACCCGTCTGGCGTCTAGACCCGTGATGATTTCCCTAGTGGCTAGCCAAGCAGGGCTATGACCAGTCTCCATCTGGTCAACCACTCCGATTAGCCTGATTTGGCCCCTACATGAGTCAAGCTCCATCAGCCCCTCGAAAACATAGCAATGCAGCATGCAAAAGGCGAATGCCCTACGCCTATGAGCAGGGGTGGCCCTCACGTCCCGTGGGTTCATGAACTTGTCAGCTGGATCGAATAGGGAAACGTTATCTCCCTGCACCATTCGGTTTGCCTCAGCATGAGACAAACCCAAGAACTCCCTTAATCTCCTCCTCGGATCCGGGTAGAACGGGGGAATGGCGGGCTGAATAGCAAGGCCCCAACCGCCTATGGCCGCAATCTCCTCGGGCAAGGGACACATCTCGCCCCTCGGGAATGCAAACACGTGATGGGTGGTGTCCCAAAACGACAGACAGGCATCCAGAAAGTGCGAATCCACTATTAGACGTTGAAAAGGGAACAGATTGACTATCCCCATTTGAGTCAGCCTGACTTTCTCCTCGTCCTGAAAGTATTGGGACCAGGCGAGAAGCATGGCAGTCAAGTGATCGATGCCCATGATAGGAATTTTTCTTTTTAGCTCTCTTAAGTCTACAAGATTTTGAGAAAGGAGAAGGAGAATTTGAGTTGTGATGCAGAAACTGAAGCAGGGATCTCCCATAGTTATAATGGAGAAACCTAACTGAAAACCTAACTACTCTGCCTCCTCAGCAAGCTGGGCCCTATGCGCGCGCAGGCCTGATTTCAAACTTGAACCCCGAATAGGAATCAAGCTGTCCCGAGCTTTCCTAAGATTTTCTAAAAATTTCTTTGCGTCAAAATTTTTGTCTTTCCAAAATTTTCAATCTTTTTTCTCCCAGCGAGAGTCAACACTTTACCTACATGTTACATGCAAGTTGTTATGTGTCAGCATACAGGTACACCCCAGACTTCAGAAGCAGGTCCCCGCGAAACTATTTAAATTCCCCAACGGAGTCAGCTTTTCCCCGATGTGCTACATCCAAAGTGCGATGTGTCGGCATACGGGTACACCTACTCCCCAAAAAAGGCAGGCTTTACTCCCCACGGAGCATTACCATTAACTCAAGTACGACTCAAGGCTTCAGAAACAAGCCCGTGCAGCTCCTATACTTCCCCAGCGGAACGCCCGAGGCGGCATTTATCCCGAAACAATACGGGATGGGCCCACACATAGGCGCGCCCAGGACTTATGCAACAAGTCTGACTCCCCGCGAAGTTATCATCGTCAGGACAGGTATGACCCTTTGCTTATGGCTGGCGAGCCCTTCACGCGAGTCCACTGGACTATAAACGACCCGACCGGAAGTCTACCAGGTCTTAACGAGCTTGGTAGCTACTCTGACTTTCGCCTTGTCCAAGCCTCAGTCAGAGTGGGGGCTCTGTAGACACCCGCATTTTGACTGCCACGTGTCTATGGTAGTCTCCGAAAAACACCCGATGATGATTGGACGTCAACGTGACTTAGTATGCTCGGGTTTGGGCTCGGAACTCATAATATCCGGCATGGACTTTTTAGCAGAGTAAAATCTCACAAAACAGACCTCAATTTCAGGCCCAGTGGGTCGTTCCGAGTCAAATGAGACTAATTTGGGCCAAAACCGACACCAAAAATAATTCCCGTCTTTTGGCGACCGGGTCAAAACCCGGTCAAAGACGAAACCATCTCCTAAAACCAGCCAAGTTCATTTGGCGCACAAATCAAAATTCAAAATAATAAACAAATCTACAAAAGTCAACCTTCCCTTATTTATCTCACCCGTCTTGACCCACTCGATCGAGTGGATTGACCTCACTCGATCGAGTGGAGCCTTTTTACCCGGATAAGGCCCATTTGTATAGGCACTCGATCGAGTGCACTAGGGCCACTCGATCGAGTGCCCTTATGTCGTGGGGTAATGCCTATAAATACCGCACGACACCCCCATGCATTTCACTCTTTTTTTTTTACCTTGAACCCTACAATTTCAGTCACCTTCAACCCTACTACAACCCTACATACCTACACTACAAACCCTAAGCACAAAACACCATTTCCGAGCCTCCTTGACCCTCGGAAACCGACACACACACACCCATATACACCCTAACTCACATACATCCTCGATACTCTCAAGCCGCGCCGCTATTCACGAGTCCATTTCCGAGGTTCTATACTAGCATGTATGTTGAGGGTGTCTTAAACCCCGTTCTAATCTCTTTTGACTCGCTTTATTTCCGTTTAATTCATCATATTTTGGTATTGTAATCGCAATCGTCACAACGTTAACACTAACACTCTTTTTTGCATTTTTTTTTACATTTTCGTTTTGTATCGTTTTTATCGTCATTATATTATTAATACCGCGTATATATAATACTAATACCAAAAGTCGGTTTTGAAATGTTGAACTACGATAATCACATTCGATCCGTTTAATCCCTTTACGAGCAACGATGGAGGTGGAGCCCTTTCGAGGAGCCCCACCCCAATGTACTCAAGGGCGTGACGTGATCGTGATTCGTCGTAGTTGAACATATTTAACCCCATTTCCATAATTGGTTCAAGACCCGTTGACACGAATATCGACATCACATAACCCGAAAGGGTTAGTTTCGATGTCGTGACGTAGAGGGATGCATCTCGTTACTAATTCAAAGTTTCATAATCTAACACAAACGTTTTCATAAAAACTCCGGTGACGGTATTATAATCGTTCATACACGATTATAGTACCGGAGGCCGAGTCGAATACAAATCATGCGATATTTGTATTTGACTTGGCCGATCATCGATTTCAAGTCATAAAATCGAGCAAATCACTACTCGTACAGGGGGCACTCGACCGAGTGCCATAGGCCACTCGATCGAGTAGCACCCCAAAAAGTGGTCAGTAGCCACGCTAATGACACACTCGACCGAGTCAGTCAATGACTCGATCGAGTGGGTCTCATAACCCGCAAACCCGAGGGCTTGGACGCATATTTCGAGCCCGTTCTTATCAACTTTAGACCATCGACCGACCCTTCATCATTTTTCAAAACGCTACGCATGTCACGACACGTAGAGCGACTTTGACCACTTTTACGTGATAAGTCGGGACAAGACTACGGAATGTGAGACTAGGCTAGCAATACGCCACAATCTCATATTTCCGTCCTTCGCTTAATACGTAACATAATACGTATTTAAGCGGGGTAGTCCATCTACCCAATTTCGCGGTCTAGTTTACATATGGGTCCGTTTTTTTTTTATCTTTGTTTTACGTTATTTTGTTTATGTCGTATTGTGAATTCCGGGTTGTATTTCCGCCCGTGTAGCTTGTACGCTTTTTATTTCTTTTTCGAGCTTTATTTATTTATTTGCTTTTACGCTTTATAAATGAACCTCGCATGCTAAACCATTTCGACCAATAATAAGATGCATTAAATGACGTAGTTAACGCAAAATTCGCATGCTTAGACAAAACGCTGTTTGCATATCATTTAATTATTTTACTAGCGCGCGTATCATGAACACGAACGATGTCTTAGTAGAGGCCGCCATGTGCGGGCGGGGTTGGGTGTCCTTAGTGGGCTTCCCAACACGTACCCTCACCCCTTACTCAGAACCTTTGGTTTCCGGATGTCCGAAACCCTTGGCGAACGAGAGTCATTCTTTACACGATTACCGGTATAGATGGTATTGGTATCGCAATGCAAAGGGACGAGCCCCATGAACTCTGAAATCGGAGTGGGCTTACTTTGTGTAAAGCCCATGACGACATAGAGTGGGCTCGTATGGTTCCGAATAACCACAAAATTCGGTGGCGACTCCATTTTGACTTAAATTTCGAACCCGAGAACAATCTTACCACGAGATTCATTCGCCTACCCAAACCCGCGCTTCGCCGCGTCGGGGTGGACCTACGTCATGTCCACACCATTATATATATAATTAAATATTTTATATTTTATATAATATATTATAAATGTCCAATTTTATGTCCAATTTATACATTAATGTATTGTATAATTTACATATAAATTTATATAAATTACATAATGTAATGTATAATTTACGTAATGTATTGTATAAATTTAATATAAATATATAATTATACATTATATATTAAAAACTTAAACATTGGACATCATACATTATATATTTTATAATGTATAAATTAGTTTATAAATTTTATATATAATGTATACCATACATTATATACATATATATACTTTAAATTAAAATTTATAATTTTAATATACTCCACCATGTCCAAAATCAGAGTATGTCCATGTATCGAAATAAAATATATACTGACGTTCTTGTACGTTTTGATTTTCATGATAGTAAGTAATCTCGTGTTGGGAATTCAAAAAAAATAATCAAAAGCCTAAATAATTTAATAGCAACGAAAATAAGTAATGACATAAATAGTAATTAAACATGTAATTAACATCCTAAAAGCACATAATTAACATTCTAAAAAGTACTCTAATTAGCCATAAGTAATACTCGTTCTCGGTAACATGAAAGATATGTGGGTGGGGGAGCAATAATATTTGTAGTATTGAATTTCTTAGAATTTTATAAACTGACTTTCACAAAAAAGAAAAAACAAAGAACCTACTTTTGTTTGTATACTTTCAACAAAATTAACCAAAAAAAACAACTTTTCAATCTATTAACTTCATCTAAACTGTCAAGACATCAGTTGGTGAATCAGGTTGTCGGTACTCAGGACACAAAAATTGACTCCGAACAGAACCCACCGAACTCTACCTGTTTGACATACACTTGGAGTTTTTTCCTCTTCTCCAGCAACATCTAGAGTACTGTCCATCTCATTCTTTTCATCAACATCGTCATCAAAATCTGTTGCTGTACAGACAGAAAATCAAGAAATTCTAACATTGAATCTTTGATTAAAAAAATTAATTTACATCATCATGAGTTACAGAAAA
The DNA here is from genome assembly GCA_958450325.1 of Agrostemma githago. NCBI lineage: Eukaryota > Viridiplantae > Streptophyta > Magnoliopsida > Caryophyllales > Caryophyllaceae > Agrostemma > Agrostemma githago. Next base: position 52,900,001 of record OY288254.1, read on the forward strand.
GTGCCCTAAAAGCACAGACAAACATTTCGTCCTAAAAATTTTTGTGTGTTAAATCAGAATTGCATTCAACAATTACTCCGTACCAACCAAAACAAAAGAAATCAGAGATAGAAAGCAGAAAGAGGTTGAATTAAGTTAGGTAGGGTTTGATTATTATCTTGATAGATACCCTAAAAAAAGAAGGCATTGGATTATGAATTTATGATCATGGCAAACTTACCAATTAATGATTTTTTTTCAAAGATTCATCGCAATATTACGTAATGTAATATTCATCAATAATTACGTAATTGAGTCTCCTTCTTTAAACTAAAATGCATACCTAAATGTCAGACATCACAATGGGCATATATATATATATATATATATATATATATATATATATATATAGAGAGAGAGAGAGAGAGAGAGAGAGAGAGGTGGGATTTGGTGTAAACACCAAATTTGGTGTAAATACGCTAACAATTTGGTCCGTTAGATCTTGCAAGATCGACGGTCGAGATTAATTCTCAAAAGATAACAAAACCCCCAAATTTTCATTAGGCGTTTCTCTCTCCTCTCTTTAGGGTTTGATAAACCCCCAAATTTTCTCTCAAAAAATTTTCTCCCAAAAATTGATATATCTTTCAAATTGAAACGCCTAATTAAACAGAAAATTGCTCAATCGTAAGATTTGATTATAGATTACTTCATTCAATTTTTGGAAATTCGTTCAATTCATTCAAATTTCCAGAAATTTTATACGAAATTCGTTTTTGATGAGCATGAATTTCACTAAGCATGAACCTATTGTTGATGAACATGAAGGTAATATCGTTATACTTCAATACATATTTGTTTTTGAACGCCTATTTGTTTTTTAAGGTAATTTATCACGACATATATTCGTTTTTGAATTCTTCCAGAATTCTTTATGATGAATATCGATTTCAACATAGAAGACATGAATCAACTTGAAGGTAATCTCAAAATTTTTAGAGTACTTGAATATATATGTTGGAGTAACTGAGTATATATGTTGGAGTAACTGGAGTACATGAATATATATGTTGGAATACTTGAACATATATGTTGGAATACTTGAATATATATGTTGGAATAACTGAATATATGTCTTAAAGTAGTTGGAGTACTTGAGTATATGAATCTCAAAATTTAATAGAGTACTTAAACATGTATGTTGGAATAACTGAATTCGAAGGTTAAAATAGGTATTTGAATCTATGGAATTTTAGAGTCCTTGAATGTATGTTTTTGCATAATCTTGAATATATGCATTAGAGTACTTGAGAATATGCATTAGTGTACTTGAATTTGAATATTGGAGTACCTGTATATATTTGCAGACATTCAATCAGTTGATAGCAACATTACAAAGTTCACAACAATGCTCAACACCAACTATTGAAAATAGTACGAATTCTCTAAGCTTGACTTGGACTCCGGGTGCCAACGACAATTGGATAAGGACGGTAGAAGATGAGCTCATGCCTAAGATAGAGAGATGTTTCAAAACTCATGAAAAATAGAACAGTTTTTATAAGATGTATTTCTTTACATGTGGTTTCAATCAACAATTAATGTTGGAGTAGTTGTTGTCGAACATAGGAATAACTGCTTATATGCATTAGAATAACAACGACATTAGAGTAATTGAAGATTAAAAATTTATTGATTTAATCAACTAGTAAAATGTTGGAGTAACTGTCGTCGAACATAGGAATAACTGCTTGTAAGCATTGGAATAACAACGACATTAGAGTAATTGAAGATTTAAAAATTGATTGATTCCATCAGCAATTGGTAAATGTTTGAATACCTATTGTCGAACATAGGAATAACTGCTTGTAACATTGAAATAACGACATTAAAGTAATTGAGGATGAATAATTGATTGATTCAATAAATAATTTGAATGATTGTTGGAATAATCAACAAAACATGTTGGAGTAACTGCTTAATTCTATACGTGTAATTACATATGGGATACGACAATTAAAATACGGCAAGTTCGACCATTTTGAAATGCGTCTTTCTGATATTCCGACACGGTAGATGTTTTGATATCTCTGAACTTGTGTTCTTGCATTGTTTGTTCATCATCGACTGCTGTAAAACAGTATTAGTCGGTGAAAAATATTGAATATGTATGTTGGAATACTTGAATATGTATGTTGGAATACTTGAATATATGTGTTGGAGTAACTGAGTTTATATGTTAGAGTAATTGAATATATATGTTGAAATACTTGAATATATGTGTTGGAATACTTGAATATATGTGTTGGAATAACTGAGTATATATTCAAGTATTCCAGCGTATATATTCAAGTATTCCAAGGCATATATTCAAGTATTCTAATGAACGCATATATTTTGCATAAAATTGAACGAATTTCTGGAAAATTAAAACGAATTCAATGAAGTAATCTACAATCTAATCTTACGATTAAGCAACAAGAACTTATAATTGAGCAATTTTTCGGAAATCGAGCAATAGGAACGAATTTTCTACAAAAATTGCAATTTTAATCAAAAAATTGAATGAATTGAATAAATTTCTGGAAAATTATAACGAATTAATTGAAGTAATCTACAATCTAAGATTACGATTAGCAGTAGGAACTTATAATTGAGCATTTATCCGGACAAATTAAGCATTTCAATTTTGAGAGCAAAATTTCTAGAGAAAAATTTGGTTACATGAGTATCAAAGAAAGAGAGGAGAGAGAAAAGAGAGGTAAGGGAGGGACTTTGGGAAGATTTTGTTCTCTTTTGAAGATTAAATCTGAGTCGTTGATCAAGTATTAGATCAACGGTCCAGATTGTTAGGATGTTTACACCAAATTGGTGTGTTTACACCAGATCCTATATATATATATATATATATATATATATATATATATATATATATATATATATAGAGAGAGAGAGAGAGAGAGAGAGAGAGAGAGAGAGAGAGAGAGAGAGAGAGATAGGTTCACATAAGGCCAACAACTCTTATAAGTTCATAAGTTCCAGTGTTAAAGTTACACAAAAAGTGCTTAAAGTTACACGAGATGAATGTTAAAGTTGCACTTTATCACTTGAAGTGATAACAGTGCTAAATGTTATAGTTACATATCAATCTTGAACAAATGCAACTTCAACGTATGTCAACTGTAACTTTAATACAGACTTAATTGCATGTGGTGAACTTATTTGATCCCTTCTATATATATATATATATATATATATATATATAGAAGTGGGATCAGGTGAGTCCACTTATATATGTTGAGTCCGTGAGTCCTCATCTTAGCCTTTGATTCAAGATTAGATTAATGGACAAGATTTGATTTCATAATTAAGGAAATAACTAACAAATCTAATAAATATATCATTTCTCTCTCTCCTTCTTAATTATCTCGATGCAAATCTTTTCTCTCTCTTATCAATCTTTTTAAATGTTTTTTTCTCTCACACAACAAGTTTTTTCAAAATTAAGTTTTTTTCATTTTCACCAAATAAATCATCATTTTCCTACTGCCATTGTACGTATGTTACTATGTTACTGCCATAATCCATAAACTATGTTACTTTAACTCATATAACATGTTACTTTAATTCATGAACTGTGTTACTTTAAATCATAAAATCTGTTACGTTGTTTAATATATTCTCTTGCAAAAACTATTACTCTAACTCATACAATGTGTTACTCTAATTCATGAACTGTGTTACTTTAACTCAAAAAATCTGTTACGTTGCATAGTCTCTTGCAAAAACTGTTACTCTAACTCATACAATGTGTTACTTTAATTCATGAACTGTATTACTTTAACTCATAAAATCAGTTACGTTGCATAGTAGTCTCTTGCAAAAACAGAAGTTCCAATTAACAAAAAGAACAATGTTTGTTTTTATTAATATACTCCAAAACAAAAAGTGGTACAAGATTCCAACTAAATCAACTCCATTACAATTCCAATGTTCACACTTGTTACTCATAATGTCCTACTTATAATTCTGCTTCTTCTTCATCCTTCTCGTTCTCTCCGTCTTCTTCTTTTTCATCTTCTTCATCATCATCTCAGAAGCTTTGATTTAATCTCACCACCGCACAATGGAGGAAACTCTCACCCACATCCCTACATCATTCATGAGGATTAAAGTAACAGATAACAAGAGTTAAAGTAACAGATGAAGTGCATTGAAGTAACATTGAATTAAATTAACAGAGTAGGCTTATACACCAGGTATAAAGTAACAGAGGTCAGACATTAAAGTAACAGATAGTATGAATTAAAGTAACAGATAATGTTCATTAAAATAACACCAGATATAAGTTAGTGCAAATAATTCATATAATGATAAAAATTGAGAGTATCTTACTCTTTGATATTGTTTCCTATTTTGAAATCATCACGTCCCATAATTATAGGAAGTAGTATTTTTTTTTCTTTTTTTTATATGGCGTTACTCTTTGATGTTGTTTCCTATTTTGGTGGCAATCACGTCCCATTATTATAGGAAACAATATTTTTTTTTATTATTATTTTAATATGGCAGTTTCCTAAATTCTTAGGACACTACAATGCACTACAATAACAGATGAAAAACACTAAAGTAACAACTGGAGTGTATTAAAGTAACACGACATATAAAGTAACAGATGGTAGACATTAAAGTAACAGATGCTCTACACTAAAGTAACGCAGTATAAGAACTACAATAACTCAATATATTGTAAACGTAAAAACTAATAATTGAGTAGCATCTTAATGACTTCCATGGCGATTCCAGTATAAATTACAAAACATATATACTCATCGTTTGTGTGTTCTACGATTTGCATACGAATCTATGATGAATAACACGACCATGAAAACAATATCAACATGAAAATTGACGCAAAACATGAATGACACGACCATGAAAACAATATCAATATGAAAATTGACGCAAAACATGAACACAAATTGACGCAAATTAATCAAGATAATGAATAAAAATTGATGCAAAACATGAAAGCAACATCGAAACTCACCATTGTTATACTCGATGAATTGCTTATCAACCGTTAATGAAGATGTAGCGATCATTGAATTCATAGTAACGGAATTTCGAGCACAGATTTGATTGAATGAATGAACGTGATGATTGATGGGAGCGTTTTTTTTTAAGGTTTACCTGTGAATGAACGTGAATGAATGAATGAATGAATGAATGAATGAGGAATGATTGTGATTATGGGAGCTATTGTTTCCTAAAATCATGGGAGTTATTTTAGGATACTAAATCTTCCTCTTTTTTTTTTTTAAATACAAAATATTAGGATGCATCTTGTCCATCCATCCTCATCCTATGGGATGAGGACTTAGGGACTCAACATATATAAGGGGACTCATTAGAACCCATCTATATATATATATATATATATATATATATATATAGAGGTAGGTTCAAATAAGGTCCACAATTTTTTTAAGTCTATATTGAAGTTACAGATGACATACGTTAAAGTTGCATTTGTATATATAGCAATTTTGAACAAATGCAACTTTAGCATATGTCATCTGTAACTTCAATATAGACTTAAAAAAATTGTGGACCTTATTTGAACCTACCTCTCTCTCTCTCTCTCTCTCTCTCTCTCTCTCTCTCTCTCTATATATATATATATATATATATATATATATATATATATATATATATATAAGTTACAGATGACATACGTTAAAGTTGCATTTTTTCAGAATTGATATATAACTATAACATTCAGCTCTTTTATCACTTCAAGTGATAAAGTGCAACTTTAACACTCATTTCGTGTAACTTTAAGCACCTTTTGTGTAACTTTAACACTTGGACTTATGAACTTATAAGAGTTGTTGGCCTTATGTGAACCTATATATATATATATATATCGTCTTCTTTTGCTTCAAACTTGAATGCCCAAAGCCCCAAATGCACATCCTGAAACTTAATTATTTGTTTATATAAGTGCAAAACAGAAAGAGCAAAACAATGACATTAAAAAAAAGACTAAACAACAGCAAATCGAAGACTAATTTTGAATAAATCTACAAATTTTGACATTTAATAGCATAAATTCATGAAAAACTGAAAATCCCTGAAATCTTCTTTATACAAATTACCTCAGAAAACATGAAAGTAGTCCCAGATTATTTATCGTACGGTTATCTGTAACCAAAACAAAAAAATTGCAAGTACAAACATTATCATTAACCAATGTTTTGTTCAACAATCTTATACAATAAGAAACCTGAATTTTTACCCCATTTTTTTAAAATAAAATCACAGAGTTTATGTAACAACCCAGATTTTCTAAACTTGAGTGACGTTCAAAATAAGGTAGCGGAAGTTATAATACATAAACATAAATTCTCTTATTACATTTACTCCTAATACTTGAAAAGGTAACTATTATATCACTACAAGAAAAACAGTCCCGGGCGTCCACCTAGTGGGTACCGATAATGGATGCTATAAAGGGACGGGCTTCCACAAACAGACGCAAGAAAGCGGAAGCCACGACCGGTCGCCCGTTTTCAAAACGGGCGTCCACTATTAGACGCCAAGCTAATTGACGACCGACAATGGACGCCATGGGTGGCGACCGACTGCGGACGCCAGGTGTCCCTGGGTGGCGTCCACAGTCGGACGCCATGTTCCTTGAGTTGGCGACCGACTGTGGACGCCACCCAGGGACACTTTGCGTCCACAGTCGGACGCCATTTCAGCTTCCCCTGGCGTCTATCATGGCGTCCGTTATTGGACGCTATTTACGCTGTTGCATGACCGTAAACATGTGTTTAATGTTTAGCCAAAACCTGCAAAATAAACTACAACCACAACTCTCAACCAACCACAAATGTCGACCATCCACAATACAGCAACCACAGTCACTCTCAGTCAACCAAAAGAGTTCATCTCTCGACTCATTTATGCTGAAAAAACTTATATAAAAAGATTGAACATACGGTTTGAAGGTACACAAGTCTAAACTAGTTCGAAGATACATAATCCTTAAATACAGTTCCAACAACAACAACAAAAACAATCAACTAACTGTGAAGCTAGCTGCAGCACCGGAGTTACCACCATCCTCGTTAAAGGGGTCTCTGTCGTCTGGAGGAGGTGGGGGAGGACCTTGGTTGCATTTGTTAAACATGGCCCGAATCATGGCCATCTCATCCTCTATCTTCTGTATGTGCTCCGCCTGTGCCTTCAGTTGCTGCTGCTGCTCCGTCAGCTGTTCTTTCATGGCCTCCTTCTCCAGGTCAGGCTGCTAAGATCCGGCCGGCGTGTACTCCATTTGTGTGGAGGTGCTCAGACGCGATGTGGGAGGTGTGAAGTACATACCGTGTGCATTTCCTACACCGTACACACTTCCTTTCTTGTAACCCTTGACGACCTTGAACCAAGTAGCATTTGGGTCGACTTCCTCAACATCAGGGTCAGCCTCGAGTCTCTCCAGCTCTTCTTGGTAGGCGTCCTGCGTACAGAAGAACGATTTCAGTTTAAGTTATTATTAGATGAAATTATTGAAGATAGTTATCCACCACCTACAGTCGATTTAGTACTCACCCAGGTTGCCTGATCCTTTTTCGACTTAAAGGTAGTCCCTTTTTCATCGGTCTGCCCATGCATGTTGAAGAATATCTCCGCCGCGGTTGGCTCCCTCCCGAGCTCAGCACGCAGCTATTAAATGAGTACGAACGTTAGGCGAATATAAATTATGCAAACGTAGTTTACGATTATTCAAGGAAGAGTACAGTATTAATTAGTAGAAATCATACTCTCTTGACACGAGTGAAAGAAGACTGAGAACCCCGATGATGTGTCGGGTTTGCGCGGCCCTCACGGTCACAGTTCGCCAACTTGTTCCTTTGGGCAATTTCAGACCTCACCTTAAAGTCTTTCTTATCGTGGTAGGCAATCCATCTCTCCAACGCCTCCCCTAACATATGACGACCCAATATATTATTTAATACAGTGAAAGATTGAAGTTAGATTGTTTATTTGTTAAAATTGATTACCCAAAAAAAAAATAACTAACACCTTTAAGGTCCTTCAACGGAGTCCCCCGCGTACGTCGTTTATTCATCACACAGGCGAAACGTCGTGTGCACGTTTCATTATATCGTTCCCAGACCCTTCCATCAAACTCTGAGGCCCAACTGAACTTGAACTATACAGTCAAGACAGATTAATAATTAGTATGAAAAATATTTACAAAGTCCAGATTATAAAATAAAAACTCGGTAGCAAAAACAATCCACGTACCTTGAATTGGTTGAACCACCACTCTCGTATCTCAGCCGGTACCTGAGACCAACATGCATACCCTTGCCCTTTGTCGACCATGAAGCTGTTGGTACAGCCTTTGACGACCTGTTTGTGCAGAAACCTGCACCGAGTCGTGAAGCACGTATATGTAGTCAATCATACAAGATGTAGTCCAAAACGGAATATGTTACAAAAGAATAATCAACATGTTAGATTATATTACCATGTGCCTGTTGGTTTGAGAACCAACCGACCGACATCGTCCTTCTCCAGTTCCTCCTCTGGCCCCTGCTGCTGCCCCTCCTCCTCATGCTCAGCGGTCTGCTCCGGTCCCGTTTCGGGGACCACTTCCTCCTCCTTCTGCTGCGTGATGGACGTGTGAGCAGACGTACTACCCCCACCACGTCTCCTAGTTGATCTACCGCCTGCCATTATCTTAACCTGCCAAAAAATTAAACAATGTTAACAACAATTAGCCATGTAAACAACAATTACATTCTAACTTTAATCAAGTAAAATAGCCTACTATAGTAAACATCAATATAACTTAACCATGTAAACATGTAAACATGTAAACATACAACAACTCTAGTAGTCACCGTCGCTGTCGTTATTTTCTTCAGCCTCATCCTCCTCAGTCTGATCCTCCTCCTCGGTCTCCTTGCCCTCCACTTGATCGTCCTCTGAATTCTCTTCATCGTGTCCGTCATCCTCCTCAAGGATCTCCGGAACATCCCTGACCATGTACTCTCTTTGTCCATCATCATCGTCATCCTCAAAATCTTCCTCTGCCCCTTCATTCTGATCTTGTTCGGAGAATATGTTCTCTTCAATAGAAGATAAGCGTGTACCAGTTGAAGCAACATCTTCCTGGAACAGAGAACTGTCTATTTGTCCCCGTGGTTTAGTCATAAAGACCGCCCACCATTGACTTTGATTTCTGTCATTTTTTGTGTAAGGAGAAGGAGCAAAATAGACTTGCTTCGCCTGATGCGCGAGTATGAACGGATCGTACGTAGGATACTTCCTTGTGTGATTAACTTCCACAATCTTGTAACGTTCATGCACTCGGGTCCCGTTCACGGAGCTGTCTTTCCACTCACACTTGAATACCACAGCTCTATACCCTCGTTCTTTGCCAGCATAACACAACTCAAAAATATCCACCAAAATACCGTAGTACTCATCACCATCAAGAGATGACACACTCACACCAAAATTGCATCTAGCCTTGTTCTTCCCGTAGTTGAATGTGTGAAAATTGAATCCATTCACCGAGTACCGGTTCCATGTTTTAACCAGTCGCACTGGACCAAATGCCAAACTTCTAACCAAATCATCACGTATGTCTAAGGCAACTACGTGATCCTTGAGCCACTTCGGGAAATGTTCGTCGTGCTTACTCCAAACGTCATCAGGGTTCACGGCAGGGTTCGCAGCGACATATTCAGTTACAAATTGCTTCTCATAAGGCTCTAAGATCTCACAATTCGAGAGTAGGTAAAGGTGCGCTCGGTTGTACTCTTTATCATCTAGTGCCCTAGAACCCTCAAAGGATGAAGTTCCTTCATCGTCCTTCTTCTGAAAAAACTCGGGAATAGTGGGGTCAATGGACACCGAATGTCCTAGGTTCAGGTTCTTGGTTTTTGTTTGGACATCTTTATCGAAGTAGAGGGAGCAGAAGTTTGCAATCTCTTCTGTCAAATATGCATTACAAATAGAACCTTCTACCCTAGCCTTGTTACCAATTTTCTTCTTCAAATGATTCAGGAACCTAAATAGACAAGTTATATATTTCAATCAATACGAATTAGTTAAGCTTAATATTTTTTAAATGAAGTTACTAAAATTTACGTACCTTTCAAATGGGTACATCCATCTATACTGGACAGGTCCTCCAACCTTAGCCTCGTAGGGCAAGTGGACAGGTAGATGCTCCATGGAATTAAAGAACGACGGTGGGAAGATCAACTCAAGTTTGCATAGTATTTGCGGAATTTGATCCTCGAGCCGAGACATGTCCTCAATTGATACTGTAGAGGAACACAAATCTCGGAAGAACTGAGATATCTCAGTTATAGAATTCCACACCGTCGGTGGCAAAAGGTGCTTTAGTGATACCGGAAGCAACCTCTCCATGAAAACGTGACAGTCATGACTCTTTAACCCGTGCAGCTTCAGGTTCTTCAGATCTACACAGCGTTTGAAGTCGGAGGCGTACCCATCAGGGAACTTCAACTTTTCTACCCACTCCAACAACGCCTTTCTCTGAGCCTTGTCAAGTGTGAACAGGGCTCTCGGTTTCAACCCATCCTGTTTTATGTGCAGTTGAGGACGGTGACAGAAATTCTTCACATCTCGCCGGGAGCCTGTAGTGTCACAACTCTTCCCCTCCACATCCATCACCGTGTGAATCAACTGCTCGAAGAAGTTTTTCTCTATGTGCATCACATCTAAATTGTGACGAATTAACAAAGTCCTCCAATATGGTAGGTCGAAGAATATGCTACGTTTAAACCAACCATTTTTCAACTTTTGAGGTCTTTGAACTCCCATATTTCATCTCCGTGGAGTCGATCGGGTGCGTCATTAAGCACAATCTCACCCTTCTTGAATGCGTTCTTATTCTTTCTATATGGGTGACCTTCTGGTAGGAACTGCCGATGACAGTCACACCAACTTATTTTACTAGAATTTGGGAGATAAAAAGCTTTGCTCTCATCCATACAACACGGACATGCTTTCTGACCCGCAGTAGACCACCCCGAGAGCATACCGTACGCGGGAAAGTCATTTATAGTCCACAACAAAGCTGCCTTCAACTGAAAGTTTTGTCTCAGAGAGACATCATAAGTTTCCACCCCTACCTCCCACAGTTGTTTCAGTTCCTCAATAACAGGTTGCAAGTAAACATCCAAATGATTTTTCGGGTTTTTTGGTCCAGGCACAATAAGAGATAGGAAGATGAAAGGCTGCTTCAAACACAACCAAGGAGGTGGGTTGTAAGGTGTGATCATCACTGGCCAGCAGGAGTACGACTTACCAAATTGGCCGAACGGTGCAAATCCATCAGTGCACAACCCAAGCCTTACATTTCGGGGTTCTAACGCAAAGTGGGGATGTAGTCTATCAAAACGCTTCCACTCCTCACCATCACTCGGATGACACATCTTCCCTAGTACCCTAATGTCCTCCTTGTGCCACCTCATTTGCTCCGCTATGGATTTTGTGGAGTACAATTTCTGAAGCCTAGGTGCAATAGGGAAGTACGTAAGCTGACTTATTGGGATTGGTTTCTTACCCCTGACACCACTTTTCCCTTTTCTACCTCTCAAAACAATATCCCCCTCAACCATCTTATACCTACCCTTACCACATCTCCTACATTCATCAAGCATCGCATCATCCTTCCAAAATAGCATGCATCCATCTGGACAAGCATCAATCTTTTGATGCGGGAGTTGAAGTCCCTTCACAACTTTTTTGGTTGTGTAGAATGATCGGGTCATGATATTGTCTTTTGGAATACCTCTCTCGAGCAAGGCAGCAATACCATCGACACAAGCAAAGGGCAGGTTGAACTCACATTTAAGGCAACTACCATAGACGCGACTTCTAACAAAGTCACATCGCACCCTCCGTATAACGGTTTCTCCGAAGCGTCCAACATGTCAAAAAATGCCTTTGCTTGTGGGAAGGCTCTTGTGGGTTAGGTGAGTCTTGTGGGTTGGGTGAGTCTCGTGGGTTAGGTGAGTGTAGACACCCGCATTTTGACCGCCAGGTGTCTATGGTAGTTTCCAAAAAACACCCGATGATGATCGGACGCCAACATGTCTCTATGCGCTCGGATACAGGCTCAAATCCAAACAGACCTCAAATCCAGGCCCAGTGGATCATTCCGAGTCAAACAAGACTAATTTGGGCCAAAACTGACACCGGAATTAAAACCAACTTTTTGCGATTGGGTCAACCCCGGTCAAAGTCGTTTCCGAGACACACAAAACAGCCATACAATCATCGAAAGTCCAAGTCAAACACAAAACCCATCAAACTCAAGGTCACGGTCCAAAGTCAACGGACGCGATCTAGTTGGGTCACTCGATCGAGTGGGCTTGCTTTGAGCCCGGCTGCAGGCTTAACGGGCCACGCGACCGAGTTAGCCCTTTACCCGGTCGAGTAACCCTAATCCGGGTGCCCTAGCCTTGCTATATAAGCAACCCTCATGCAACAACTTTTACAACTTTTACACAACCTTTACAACCCTAATACACCCTAGAGCAACCCTACACACACATGCAACATCAATTGCAAACCCTAATCAAACCCTAGCAATTCTACACTAGCAAAAAAACCCTAAACCTAGTTTTAGGAATCAATCCCGAGCCACTATAACTTAACCTTCATACACCTCGAAGACTCTTGTGTTAAAGCCACGATTACGAGTCCGCACCGAGACAAGAACATGTAGGTTGAGGGTGTCAAAACCCTTTTTTCTTTCCTTTCTCTTCTCGTCGTCCGTCTCCCTCTTCTCCGTCTTTTTTTTTTCGTTTTTTATTTATTTTGTTCGTTGCATCATAACATCGATAATACTACTATTAGTACAAAACATTAAAATACTTATTGATTTGTGTCGAACGTGAGTGATGGTGGGATAAGGAAAACCGCATATACAAGTGTACTGCACACGCGTCGTCGGTCGCTTATCCCATCACCCTGATCGTTTGATTATTGAAATAATTTAACTTAAACAATAATTCATTTTTTTTATTTTTTTAGTCATCATCATCGATTTTGCATTCATCAATTTTTAAAATCAATTTTAATAAGGATCGAAACCCGTTGACACGGATCCGACATCACAATCCCTAGGGATTTATTTCGATGTCGGAGAAGTCGAGGGAATCAAGTCCCTTTTTTTTATTCAAATAAAGCGTCGATTTTAGATTCGATATCAATTCCATGATTGGATATCGAATCTAACAATCAAGTCATATGAATTAATTAACGCGATTTATTCATATCACGATAATTAATTTAAAGCGACTAAAATTAATTTATCTCCTTTTTATTTCACTCTAATATCCCATATCAATTCAATAATCGAATATGGGATACGATGAGTATCCAAATTTAGAATCGGGTATAAATTCAACAATATTTATATTCGGTTTAACAAAATCAACGATTTATAAAAAAACCCGAATCGAGCATAGGTCATGCAATACTTACGCCCAATTCGGTAAAACCGTCGATTCATCAAAAATCAAGAGCAATTTCAAAATCAATAATTAAATTGCAAACGAACCAAGTTCGTACAGGTGCCACTCGACCGAGTGCCTTAGTCACTCGATCGAGTGACATCACAAAGTCAAGTCAGAATGCTTTTTACGACCACCACTCGGTCGAGTCTCACAGTGACTCGATCGAGTGGCTACGTACTCGACCGAGTTGGTCAATAACTCGGCCGAGTACGGTCTAGTACGCAAAACAGAATCGTCTTTTACAGATCAACTCGATCGAGTCCATCGACTACTCGATCGAGTAACCTCGTAATGACTAAAACAATGAGTCGTACATCCTCCTATTTTCAAACTCGATAGTATTTTACGACTTAGGTCAACATGTGCTTAATTAATCACGTGTATACTATCTTTTCAAACCATGCATCTCATATTTGCATCCTTTTCATCGCATCTCATATTTGCACAAACCGTTATTACTCGTTAAATCATTACATCGTTACTAACGCGTTTGTTATTTCTTTTGTCAATTTAATTCTTGTTCGTTTATTGTACTAAATGAACCCGCATGCTAAAATTCCACTTTGACGTAGAATTAATTGCATTAAATTGACATAGAAACCCTTTTCAATTCAATTCACATGTTTACGGGAAATAATCTTTGCATATCATTTTCCCGTTTTACTAACGCGCGTATTGTAAGTCATTCGAATTCTTAGTAGAGGCCGCTCATGTGCTGGCGGGGTTGGGTGTCCTTTGTGGGCTTCCCAACACGTACCCTCACCCCTTACTCAGAACCTCGGTTTCCGGATGCCCGAAACCGTTGGCGCACGAGAGTCATTCAATACACGATATCCGATAATGTCGGTATCGGTATCAAATGCAAAGGGACGAGCCCAATAAACTCTGACATCGGAAATGGGCCGTATTTTGTATACGGCCCACTACGACATAGAGTGGGCTCGAATGGTTCCGAATAACCACAAAATTCGGTGGCGACTCCACATAGACCTAAATTTCAATTCGATCCATTCTCATATGGAGATTCATTCGCCTACCCAAACCCGCGCGTGGCCGCGTCGGGGTGGACCTATGTCATGTCCACAGTGAGTCGTCATTCGCATATGTGTTCTCGTTATTAAACAAGTTGCACTCCACAACATCAACTATCATACCTCTCAATCCCCCCTCATTTTGATGGTTTTCGGGTCCCTCAGACTGAGATGACTCACCATGACAAATCCAATAATAGTAATCGGGTGAAAAACCACTATAGATGACATGTTCCTTCACTACAAGGACCTCAAGAAATTTTAGGTTCTTGCATTTAGTACACGGACACCTAACCTCCCCCCGCGATGCATAATCTACTGACTTTTTAGCTACCTCGACAAATGATTCAACACCCCTCAAAAATTCGACGGTGGGACATCTCTTCTTATCAAGTCTTCCCTCATACATCCATTTCCGTTCAATTATCTTCATTTTCTATGTTCAAAAAATATATATAACAAATTAAAGTTTAATTTCCCTAATTTAATTTAGTACTTACTAAACGAAAATTTAATCACCGTTTAACTTAAACTTCATTTCTCTAACTAAGTTTCATCAATTTAATTACTAATACATGAAAGTAAACCCAAATGTCTTATTAATTTAGAATTAACCTTACAAAAAGCAGTCACCGATTTTAATCACAAATGTAATCACAATTTCATCGCAATTTATGAAAACCCTAACTCATTTATCAATTTAATCCCAAATTAACCGAACAAAACACAAAAATTCATGGCCTACGTCCGACAAAAACAGCTAAAATAGGTCAAATAAGGTCAAATTTTCGGATACAGATATCAAAACTCCAAAAGCACCGCTAACACCTAATTACAACCCCGGTCAAGATAGAAGTGGTTTCAGGAAAATTCGGCATTATTACGACACCTTTTTGCCCGTCCTAAGTCACACAAAACCTCACGGAAGGCTCTAGAGGTCATTCTAGCACAATTCAACCAAATTGATCAAACCCTAATCAAAATTGTGATGGGCAAAAATAATCTACCAAATCGAATTTGGGATAAACTAATCAACCTAATCGAACTTGACCTAAACTAATCACCCTAATCGAAATTTAGACCTAAACAATATTAACTAACAAACTATCAATAAATAACCTAACAATCAAGAATAAGAACTAATTATAATGAATAGAAACTAAGTAAACTTAGAAAACGTACCACAAATTAGGAATAAAGGATGAAAATTGGAGGAGAGGAAAGGAGATTGGGGTCGGCGAGGGAAGAGGGAGATTGTAGAGAGTGTTTTTTTTAGAGAGTGAAGGGGGAGAGGGGGGTGAGCGGGTATTTGACGCCACACTCACCCGGAAGGGCGTCCGCTGTCGGACGCCACAGGCGGACGCCAGATGCTGCTAAATGACGAGCGACAGCGGACGCCATTTGGGGTAAATGGCGTCCGCCTGTGGACGCCCGTCGTCCTTCATTTTGTCTTCCCAAATTTCAGTCGGACGCCAAGTTTGGGGTCCGACTGTGGACGCCCGTGTGACTTTTCGGACGCCAACCAGGTGGACGCCCGGGACAGTTTTTCTTGTAGTGTATCCGTCTTCGATTAATCTCCAATGTTGTCCGCCCGAGGTGTGGTCAGTCTCTAAGAAATCGATTTTAAAATATTTTGAAAAATATCAAAGAAAACAAATCGTCAGGTGGGTAGATTATTAAAAATGAATAACGAACAATAAATAATATTGATGCTTAACCATAAAATAACAACATCTAACATGCACCGTGTCTTGAAAGTTTAAACAAATATATTTATGGCCGTATTGTTTTAGAAGGTTTTATCACGATATACCAGCCAATTATTGTATGGGTTCCAAATAGGTTCTTATTTGATTCTCGTACGATAAAATATACCGCCAATCACACCGATACCAGAGGGCTTACATTATTACCCCTGTTTATCGTGGTGACATAAACACGTTTAAAACAAAATTCGTCCTCTCATCTCCAGGGTCAAATGCCGGTACGTGGGGTTGTTACCCGCACCACGGACTACTCTCCACCCGGCCGGTTATCCTCGAAGTCATGCTCCAATCATCGACACTCGGGAACCCGGGTGCGATCCACCTAACGCGTACGTGACTGATCAGGTCCCCACCTAAAGTATAGCCACACTCCCGCCTACTCTCGAGTCAATGACAAGGGCAGCCAAAGACCCTTCGTACGCTACGGACGGTTTTATACGGTTAAGCTAAGCGCTATTCTTCCATGCTATTTCGTACACAATAGAAATAACATAATTTCCCGCTCAATGAGATTTCAAATAAAGTCCTAAAAATGGCCAATAAAAGATAAAATTATTTCTAATATTATTTTTAAAATGTCAGGTTCTATCCATCTCAATTTCTGTGTAAACGAATTTCATTTTTGAAAATGGTTATATCCGTAAGCACATAACACGTATTTAACTATTGGTCTGCTTAATGGAGTGTCCCTATTTGTAAGCCGGGATTTGGCTAACGAACTTGGCCTAATATGTCAAATGATTAGTACGATCATTTTACGGAGTTTGGCCAAGTTTAATCGATTTAACTAAGGGACGATTTTTATTCCCCTGAGTAGTTTAATCGATGTAGATCGTCTTAGTTTAATTTGGTTAATTCCGATTAAAAATATCGATTTGAAATAATTTTAAGAAAAGTTACTTTAAAAGGTCTCTGATTACGTAGTGTAACGTAAGCGAATGCTTTTTGATTTGAAACTTTTATTTTAAAAAGTTTGTTTATTTAAATACTTTGATTTTAAAAAGATTGTTTGTGAATTTAAGTCTATGTTGGAACGTTTTGACAGAGTTTAAAAAAACTGATGTATATATATTTGTTTCATGCTT
This sequence comes from Agrostemma githago, assembly GCA_958450325.1. NCBI lineage: Eukaryota > Viridiplantae > Streptophyta > Magnoliopsida > Caryophyllales > Caryophyllaceae > Agrostemma > Agrostemma githago. The sequence goes on from OY288254.1 coordinate 52,917,439, forward strand.
GCTAAAAACCCAAATTTCATTTTATAAGAAATTTTCTTTTGAAAGCGTCAAAGTATACCGAAAATTTTATTTAAATATTTTTCTTTAGGAAATACCGAGATTTATTTAGGTGAATTTTAGTGATATCATGAGTCATGCCTAAACGCTTGCCAAGGTCCTAGGAATCTAACCTATTCGTAAGAATAACTAGGTCTTTTATATTACATATTTTGGGGTATCGTTTGGTCAAGTCTCACGCCTAATTTATTAAATTACATCAATTTTCGAAGTCTTTAAAACAAAACAAAATACAAATCTAAATTTACAACGAGTTATTTTAGTGATAACAAATAAAAGCAAGAAATCATTTAGCACGTAATTGGTCAACGAAATACTGGACTATAGTGGGGTTTCTGTGGACTCTTTTGAGACACTAAAATAATTTCGGAAAAAGTCCCAAGGCCGGATTTTGTCACCACACCCAAGGTGATTTTCTTTATTCTTAATTATACGATGACTCTAAAAATTAATATTTTTAGAGTTGACTCAAACCTAAATTTAGATGCAGATTATTAGACCCTAAATTTTATTATTGTTCTCATTTCAAATCAAACTGTCACTTTAACTAATTATTTTTATTATTTATGAGTTTAGACCAAAGTCTTACTTATACTATAAGTTATTATACTAATGTTTCCCATAATTTAGTAGTAGTTTTACATGCAACCCCTTATTAACATAAAACTATGACTAAAATTAACATGCAAACAGTTATATGAAAAATTCATTCTGTAAAAATGAATTTTTCATCAGTTAATATAATTTAACCACCTGACGATTTGTTTTCTTTAATATTTTTCAAAATATTTTAAATCGTCATATTTCTCAGAGACTGACCACACCTTGGGCGGACAAAGTTGGAGATAACCGAAGACGAATATAATAGCTACCTTTTCAAGTATTAGGAATAAATGTAATAAAAGAATTTATGTTTATGTATTATAACTTCCGCTACCTTATTTTGGACGTCACTCAAGTTTAGAAAATCTGGGTTGTTACAGTTGGTATCAGAGTTGTATAGTCCCGGAACGTGTTGAAATCACCAATTTTGACACTTAGCTTGAACATCTCAAGCTTCTAAGATTCCAACTCGTTAATAGAGGAGATTATATTGTTCTCCTGACACCCAGTCTAAGGAAATCACGAATATGAAAAATGAGTAGGGGGCGGGGGAGAACCACTAGGAATGACCTAGAATAGGAACCCGACTCAATTAAGCTTTTTGATCTAAGACTTCTTATATGCTAATTGTTTCCTACGAATTTGTGCATAGAATGTCTTACTTACAAGATATTGGTAATCGCCCTCGACTTATCGGTCCACCAGTTTCCCCACGTTTTCCAATCATGCAAGAAGGTGATTGTATGGAGCGTCATATAGAGGTTATGAGAGAATGGACCTTGACCTACGTATCTGGATGTTCACATGATTGTCATAATGATAAAATTGCTAGAGGAATGGAATTTGTGCACAGCTTACCATTGGATGGATTTTGGGGATCTCTAAGACTAGAAATGCTTCGACTTTATCATGGACACATGTTGAGACTCGGTCAACCCTTGTGTAGACACCCACATTTTGACCGCCAGGTGTCTATAGTAGTTTCCGCCAAACACCCGATGATGATCGGACGCAAACGTGCTTTGACGGACTCGGATATGGGCTCGAAATCATGGACATTTGGTTTAGGCTTTTTACGGAGTACAAATCTTACAAAACCAACCTCAAATCCAGGCCCAGTGGGTCGTTTAGAGACAAATAAGACTAATTTGGGTCGAATCCGGCACCAAGGGCAAAACCATCTTTTAGCGACCGGATCAAACCCGGTCAAAGATATTTTTTCCCGAGATACACGGACCAGCCGTGACACCTCATCAGTTCGGCCAGGCTCAGATACTACAAAATATCAGCCTCGAAAATATTAAATAAATCCATTCAAGGATAGAATTCGATCTCAAGTAGGAATTCTATCCGAAAACCAAATCAATTTACCGACCGAGCTCAAACACTCGGCCAAAACAGCCCCAAGACAGCCGAGACATGGCTTCCTCACCAAGAAACGGGACTCTCGTTCCCTTCAAACTCCTACGTTTCCTATCCAAACCGGTATTTCTTGTCACCTAAGCAAGAGTACTTCTCCTAGCTCCTATCGAGGACCTCTCCTATAAATAGGACCCTCCCATCAACGATTCACACATTCATTATCTACAATTCATAACACATCTACAACTCATAACATCCTAGGCGATACAATCCCATACAATTCATCCCCGGAATTCTAGGCAATTTTAGGAAAACCATATACAAACCCGAGAGCAAAACTCGTCAAATCCCATCCCAATCATAAACCACCATAACTCTTCCTATATCATCTCGACGCTCCTGTGCCTAAGCCACATTCCAACGAGCCCCGTTCCGAGTAAACAAAGCATGTAGGCTGAGGGTGTTTCAAATCCCGTTTTTCTCCCTTTCTCAATTTTTTTTGTCACGATTTTTCTTTTGTCACAATTTTTTTTTTGTCACAATTTTTCGTCACAACTTTTTTCAGAAACTTTTTCAAAATCACTCTAAATATTCGATATTGATTCTATAATCAAGCATCGAATATTACGAGTATCAATATTTAAGTCAAGTATAAATTGCACCATATTTTTACACGACTTAACCAAATCATCTATTTCCAAAACCAAATACAATTTTTTCATCATATCATATTTACATCTTCTAACTCGTTTGCTCCTTTATTATCGCAATTGTTGTATTGTATCATTGGTTGCATTGTAATTCCGGGTGGTATGCCGCTCGTATATTGTAATCTGTTATCATTTTTTGTTTGTTTTATTGTACTAAAATGAACCCCGCATGCTAAAACAACTTTGATGTTAGCATAGATGCATTAAACGACGTAGTCAAACATAATTCACATGTTTAGTCAAAACGCTCTTTGCATATCATTCAACCGTTGAACTAACGCGTGTACACCAAAAACGAACGATATCTTAGTAAAGGCCGCTAAGTGCGGGCGGGGTTGGGTGTTCTTAGTGAACTTCCAAACGCGTACCCTCACCCCTTACTCAGAACCATGGTTTCCGGATGTCCGAATCCATTGGCAACGAGAGTCATTCAATACATGATATCCGATAATGTCGGTATCGGTATCATAATGCAAATGGACGAACCCAATAAGCTCTGACATCGGAAATGGGCCGTATTTTGTATACGACCCACTACGACATAGAGTGGATTCGAACGGGCCCGAACTCCCACAAAGTTCGGTGGCGACTCCTACTTCGATTTAAATTTCAATTTGACCATCTCATATGAAGATTCATTCGCCGCCCCAAACCCGCGCGTGGCCGCGTCGGGGTGGACCTATGTCATGTCCACAATTTGGCGACTCCGCTGGGGATCAACTGATGAGTCACTTACCATCGGCATCCCTAGGGTGAGACTCGAAAAGAAATCGTTCGAATAGTAATGTATACGTTTTAGTTCAATGGTTCATGCATAACCCAAATCTTTCCTGGGCCGGTTACTTGTGACCGACGTCCCACTATACCACGGTGCATTCCTAAATGGGTGCACTAAAGACTTCAATGGCGGAACTCGCATGGGTTTTACGGCAGGTTCTAAGACCAACTCGGCTTAGGAAGACCGTCCTGATTTGCGAGAAAGCTATCGTCGTTGGTATAGACCCTATTCGACCGACCGAGACTTAGATTAAGATCATACATGGTGTCATTATACTGTTTCCATGACTACGTGCTACTTGATTTACTTGTTTTCTTTTTCAAAAACCGTCATTTTCAAAAATTTGCATCCTTTTCAAACCTATCCATTTTTCAAAACCCGGAAAGCTACCGAATTTAGGACTTATGATTTTGGCTCAAAATAGCCTATTTTTAGCCGGTATGCTGCCCGAACCATTTCAAAATTTCGAAATTTCGGCCCGTAATTTTTTTCCCGATTTTCAAAAAAAAATCGGGCCTTCCTATCCGACCTTGCTCGATTTTCAAATCCAAACTCCCTTTTCAAAACTTTCTTCTTCTTAGGACTTCCTGTATTTAGCAGTATCGGGTCTTGTGATAAGTTGTTAGAGTCTATAGCGTCGAAACTCCGTCGATCTTACATCACGAGTTTCTACCCCATCCCAAGTCCGCCTTATTTGACAAGGCACGGCCCACCTACGTAGGACAAACTCCTACAAAGGGAAGCCCATTTACACTTTAGGGTCCAAAGTCTGGGGAATAGCTCACACGTAGGTCTTTCTTCACACGGGACTAGGCCCATTTTGCCAAAATCCTAAGGAAGGCCCACCATCCACGAGTCACCCGTCTAGGAGTCGGTCTTCACCCCCACTCGGGGTCTACCCTTTAGCAGAGCGGTCAATCACGGTTGCTCTAAGGATCCGGTCTTACACGTGTTGTCTCACGTATCCCACTTTCGAGTCACTTAGGTGTCACACCATCTGAGTCCTGTCTGAGCCCTTAGTCTCACTTGGGGGCTATTCTCCGACGGAGCGATTAATCACAGTCACTCCGAGAATCGTACCCCGCACATTTGTCTTAGGAGAGTCTAACCCGAGTCAAACTGGAGTCGTCTCTCCTCCCGCGCTATTTCCTATGCCTTGGTGAATTTGAGTTCCGAAGCAACTTTCTTGATTACGCGGTATTCTTACAGACAGGCCGCCCTTCACCCGAACCATGACGCAACAATCCATAGACGAGCTGACCGCCTCACTTGCTAAGATGGAGGCCCAGCTGACAGCAATCAGGACCGACCAAACCGCCATTGTCACCCGTTTGAGTGCCTTGGAACAAAGGACTCCTAAGGTCGGGAATGAAATCACTAGGCCCATAGCTGAACTGGCCAACGCAGTCCGCAAGCTGGAGGAACAGGTCCACCTGTCGACCAACAATTCAATCCATATGGAAAATGCTCGTTCCTATTCACCTTTGACCGACGAGCTGCCCGCTAACCTCAACCTGACGGGCCTACTAATGTTCGACGGGACTGAAGACCCGGTATTACATATCCGGGCTTTCAAAGAATTCATGGCCATCGAAGGAGTGAAATCAACCATGTTCAAGCACCTGTTTGCTTAGCTTCCTCCCTCGAGAAGCACCCGAAAGCCTGGTACTACAGGCTTGACTCCAAGAAGTACAAGACTTGGGATGACTGTTACGTTTTATTTTGTAGTACCGCAAGCGTACGGGTATTGTAGCATACGGGTTGATCTCAGGGAGGTGAATGACTAAGTACTAGCTAATTTTTGACTCAAGTTATCTACGTAGACGGAATCGAAATGATGATTGTCTAACTAATTTTTAACAAACTAGTACGGAATGTAATATATTAAGATGAAATCAATAATAGAAAGACCTAGGGCAATGGTTCACCATTAACATGGATTATCAATGCAATCAAATGTGACACAACTTTGTCAAATTACCGTCTTGGGTGAGACTAGCATTCCAATTTTAATCAATACTTTAAATTCTCCGTCGAGACATAAAAAGCCTATCTAGCATGTTATAAATCCTATTTTCATGGCACGAATAACAAAACTAGATGCATTAAGAACCGATACTAACATGTCCCAATTATTCCAATTCACTATTCTCATGTGAAAATTCAAATCTTATTTCGGTTCTCTAAATTAAAACCCGACTCTCGTCGTAATTAAAATTGAGTAGAAATTAATCGATAAAGATACAAACTTTTAGGTATGATTCATATGAAAACATTCAACTCTCGTTGTAATGATAATCTGGACTCAAACCTAGCAATTCAAACAAATCGATCAATTATTAAGCACAACCGAAACAAACCCAATTCAATAATTCAACAAAGCGCGATTAAAATCAAAGCATCAATAACGCATATTATCGGCTCACCGAGCCCTAGATAAAAGAACTACTCACAATTCATAATCAAAATAACAATCAACAAATAAGATAAATAGTAGAGAATTAGAGAAACTTAGTCTTGATTGATGAACAAAATGATGAACGATCGTTTCTTCAAGGTCTTGGAATAATAAAACTAAAATGCATAAAACTAATAAAATTGCATAGGTATTGTGTTTCTAGTCTAGGAATAATCAGGTTCTTCTAATAAAAATAAGCATCACATATAAGTAGGATAGAATAGAGGGAGATCAAGAGTCATGGACGGGTAGTTATTCGCTAGTAGCGGCACATTTCGCTACTAGCGGCACTCTGAAAGCTCCACAAATTGGTAAAATTCTGATTATGCCTCTACTAGCGGCAGTTTTGCCCTTCGTCATCCGCTAGTAGCGGCACTTAAAAACTCTCAATTCTTCCTTCTTTGCTTTCCTTTGATTTTCTTCTTTTCTTTTCTTCATGTGATCTTCGATCTAACCCGGCATTCGATACATAACACCAATATAACCCGGGCATAATACAAGAATTTCTCGGCTCTTCAAAATAGCTAGAACCGTCATCAAAAATCACATATTCACTCAAACCATGTGAGATCATCGGAAATCACTCAAATATCACTATATCGCCCCAACATTGACTCTCAACACCAAAAATCCGACGATATATACTCACAATTAGTGCTAAAAATAGCACTTAACAAATTCCCCCATGCTAAACCTTTACTCGTCCTCGAGTAAACTCAAAAGGCATAAGACGATACCAATGCAAGGTCTAGCGAACTCCCTCACTCACAAAAAGTTAGCTCACAACTTCCTTCTTATATCGCCCTCACTACCTACTCCGAAATCGTCTAGCTTAGCATGGTCAACACCAAAAGATAAATCAAAGAGTCAAGTCAGTGTATGACTCCCCCATGCTAGCTCAAAAACACTCTCTAACCACAAGCCAATAATATCAACATTAATAAACATCAATTCACAAGCATATCCAAAAACGGGATCACAGCAACCAACGATCCCTACACACAATCCAATTCCAACACAAAATTACGACGCCAAAAAATGATCCTAATCCTAACCCTTACCTCCAAACGCCGTCTTCTTATGTCGCCGACCGCCATGATGTTTACTATTTGCCCATAGTACGGGATATTATGGCCCCTTTTCTTTCTTGCGGCTCTTTTTTTTCCTTTTTTTTTCTTTATTCTTTTTTTTCATTTTTCACTTTTTTTTTTCATTTTTTCTTAATCCCTCATTTTGCCTAGGCCGCCCTTTCGGGTTTTCAACCTAGCTTTTTCTTCTTATTTTTTTTATGTACTCACTTTTTCCACTCTCAACCTCAATGTTGCCTAGAACGTCTGCCCTTGCAGATTTTCATTCTAGCGAGGCCTCCCATTTTTTTTTTTGCCTAAGCCGCCCTTTCAGGTTTTCGACTTAGCGAGATTTTTTTTTTCTTTTTTCTTTCTTTTTTTTTTAATTTTTTTTGAAAATAAATATATACAAAAGTGAAATATCCCTCCCCCATGCTTGAATCGAGCAATGTCCTCAATGCGACAAAGACAAAAATAGGAAAGAGGGGACAAATCACCTATCATGAAGAATCAGAGGAGTCTCCAGAAGGTTGACGAGAGCCACTACGTGCCTCCCGACGACTGTTAATAGCGCTCCTCTCGGCCGCCAACTCTGCATAAAATTGCTACGAAGGGGAAGTGTATGTGTTAGGATGTCTAGCCGATAAAAACTTGTCGAAACCTCGACACAACTCTAGCACTTCCCGCATAGCTAACCCTTGTTCCGCCCGCCAATCATCGACCTCTAATCTCCACATGTCGGACTCCCTAGAAGATGAAGCATGTGTGAATGAGGGAGAGGGTCTCTCGGTCGCAATTTCATCATCACTGCCATCCATAGCATCATCATCATTTTCTAGAACACGCTTCGCTACCCTTTTGTCACCCGGCTCCAAGAGAGTAAGTGGGTCACGTGGTATATATAAATCGATGGTCCTTGGCCCGGTAGGAATAGATTGCTCCGTAGAACGAGGCAATCGTAAGTAAGGTGAAGCTTTCGGACCACGTCTCCATAAAAAATAACCACGGGCCACCGAATCTTGAAGCATAAATGTACGCTCCAATGTATCAAAATCGAGCAAATGACCTCCCGTCACCGGTGTAACTATGCTAGGAATAGTGACTCCCAAATGGGTAAGTATTAATGTAACCATGCCGCCCATGCTAATTTTTCCTTTAACGTTCTTCCTACACTTAAGGCAGCTAGATACAAACAGGTCAACCCAATCAGGCACCATCGAAGATTCGGGCATCAATGCCCACAAGTAACCCATTTCATTTTGACTAATCTTCGATGGTTCCCCTTGACAGAAAATCGCCATAGACCAAAATCGGTGAATCATACGGAGACATGGGTGAGGAATACTAGAGCTGACATCCCCCTTTCTCTTAATAGCTTCCCCCGTAATAGATGCCCAAAATATGCCCGAATCTCCACCTTTGAACGGACTCCACTCTTTTGTACACTCTCCAACAAATCCAAAAATCTCTCGAAGCTTAGAATAGGAGAGTTGATGGGAAGTTCCACCAAGTTTAAAATCAATAACTGGGCCCTCGGTTCTTTTTGAAGTTTTCAAGGTCGCCAAAAATTCCAAAGTATACCTAGTATACGTTGGTGCTTGTCGTTCCAACAACCCTTCCATCCCCACTCTTTTCAACAACACCGACATAGGCTCTAGTAATCCTAACCGTGACAAAGTGTCTCGATCAAAGAATTTAGTAGGTAGGACATGACGGTTTGCTTGTCTCAAATTGGTGAGATAGACGAGCTCATCACCATTTATATGTGAAAGACCCGGTGGAACCGAAAGATGCATCGTGACAGTAGAGACGGTCTTAGACTTCGACTTAGACACAGGACCCTTGCCTTTTTTTACACTCCGTCCCATTTTTTCACTCCTTTTTTTTTCTCTTTTTTTCTTTTCAACTCACTCACTCACAATCAACCAAACTCCCTCAAATATCCTCACAGAACACTCACAAACAGGACTCGATAAGGCTCACACAACACTCACGGACACACACTAACACGGACTAATTCAAATTCCGTCGCAAGATGACAATCAACTCACAAGAAAATTCCAAAAAAATCCAAAGTACGTGTCGAAATGAGGAAAATTCACAGCCCACCACCAACACAATTCATATTCAACGGACACTATGTTTTTTTTAGACAAAATCAATAACTCAGAGTAATTTGAAATTAGTAACTTCAAATAATTGAAATTAGTAACTTCAAAAGAATTCAAATTATTTATATAAATAAGTTACTAATTGAAATTGACACAAATAGGTAAAGAATAATCAAACCTTCAATTGAGAGAAGAAAGCAAAGAATGCAGCCACAATCGACGAAAAACCGACGCCAAACGCACGTACGGACAGCAGTAGCTTGATTCCGATTCCAATTTTGCCCCAAATTGCTCTTGATAGTAAAACCCCAAAAGTTAGGGTTTTTGTTTTCTTCTTCTTTTGGGTTCAATAGAGAGAGAGGGAGGTGGTGGTAGAGGGCGGTGGTGGTGGTGAGTGGCGGCAGAGGGCGGTGGTGGTGGTGAGTGGCGGCAGAGATGGTGGATGACGGTGATTGTTTTTTTTTTTTCAATGTACGTAATGTACGTACTATTGTGTCTCTTTTTTTTTTTTTCTTTTTCCTTTTTTTTTTTTTTTTGTCTTTTTTTTGTTTGAGTAGGAAGGAGGAAATAGGAAATATACATGATGGAATAGAAATTATGGCCGCTAGTAGCGAATTAGGCCGCTAGTAGCGAACAAAAATCGACTTTTAGCATGAAACTTAGGGGGAAGTGCTGAAAACGCAGCTAGTAGCGGCTCAAATAGCCTTCCGTGGCCGCTACTAGCGGCCTTGTACTTGGAAATTGGAATTCCCGCTTCTTCGATCTGCAAAAATGAGTCAAATTAGCTATCTCGGACTCATTATAACACCGTATCACTCGTATTTTTGGGTTTTTCAATTTTTTAGTTTTTTTTTTTTTTTTTTTTAGTCATAAAAATAAAAATAAAATTACAATAAAATAAAAGTATGTACAACACGGGTTGCCTCCCGAGAAGCGCTTGTTTAGAGTCACGAGCTTGACTTCCTGTTTTTTTTTTCAATTGGGGGTGGGAATGACGGAAAGTGTATAAATCACTTTCTCCGGAATCGGATCACCTGCAATATAGTGCTTGAGACGCGCACTATTGACCTTGAAACTCCCATTTTCATCACTAGAAACCTCGACCGATCCATATGGGAATACTTTGGTGACTCGGAATGGTCCGGACCACCTCGAGCGCAACTTGCCCGGAAATAGTTTAAGTCGTGAGTTAAATAGAAGAACTAAATCCCCTTCATGAAATTCACGCCTCAAAATTCTATTGTCGTGCCATCTTTTTGTCCTCTCCTTATAAATTCGAGCGTTCTCGTAAGATTCAAGGCGAATCTCATCGAGTTCATTCAATTGCAAAAGACGGCGTTCTCCCGCACTCTTGTAGTCGTAATTAAGAGCTTTGATGGCCCAAAATGCACGATGTTCTAATTCGACCGGGAGATGACAAGATTTCCCATACACCAATCGAAATGGTGAAGTACCAATTGGTGTCTTGAATGCGGTGCGATAAGCCCATAATGCATCGTCAAGTTTCATTGACCAATCTTTTCTCGAGCTTGCGACCGTCTTTTCTAAGATAGTTTTAATCTCGCGATTGGAGATTTCAACTTGTCCACTTGTTTGTGGATGATACGGGAGCCCAAATCGGTGTTGAACACCATATTTCCTCAACAATGCTTCTAGCTTCTTCTCAATAAAATGAGTCCCATTATCACTTATCAACACTCTAGGGACACCAAATCGGGGAAATATAACCTTTTTGAAAAATTTGGCCACGACTTTGCCATCATTAGTAGGTGTAGCGATGGCTTCCACCCACTTAGAAACGTAGTCGACCGCGACAAGGATATATTTATTCCCATAAGAGGAGGGATAAGGGCCTTGAAAATCGATTCCCCACACATCAAATAATTCAACCTCCAATATAAAATTAAGAGGCATCTCGTTCCGCCTTGAGATATTCCCGGCCCGTTGACAACGATCACATGACTTTACAAATTGTGCAACGTCCTTGAATAAAGAGGGCCAATAAAAACCACATTGAAGAATCTTCGCGGAGGTTTTCGTTGTACTAGCATGCCCTCCAGTTGGCATATCATGACAATGAGAAATAATCGATGTCATTTCCTCCTTGGGTACACACCTACGAATAATTCCATCGGCACACGACTTGTACAGATGTGGGTCATCCCAATAATAGTGCTTAGCATCGTGATGGAATTTCTTGCGTTGGTATGAACTTAAACCTTTAGGAAGAATCCCACAAGATAAGTGGTTCACAATATCGGCATACCATGGCAAATCGGACTCGAGAGCAGCAATAGAATAAAGGTGATCGTCCGGGAAGGAATCATCAATGGGTAATTTATCGTCATCTTCTAACAATAGGCAAGATAGGTGGTCAGCTACCACATTCTCGGTGCCTTTCTTGTCTTTGATCTCTATATCGAACTCTTGAAGCAATAGAATCCAACGAATCAAGCGGGGTTTAGCATCTTTCTTTTGCAACAAATACTTAAGTGCCGCATGATCCGTATGAACAATAACTTTCGAACCTACAAGGTAGGACCGAAACTTTTCAATGGAGAACACAATAGCTAACAACTCCTTCTCAGTTGTGGTGTAATTAGCTTGAGCAGGATCAAGAGTTCTACTAGCATAGTAAATGGCATGGAGTTTGCCATCTTTCCTTTGACCAAGCACGGACCCAACAGCGTGATCACTAGCATCACACATCAACTCAAAGGGAATAGTCCAATCCGGTGGTTGGATAATAGGTGCTGATGTGAGAGCCTTCTTCAACCTATCAAAAGCCTCAAGACACGCATTAGAAAACACAAAAGGGGTGTCCTTGGCTAATAGTTCCGTTAGTGGGCGGGCAATTTTTGAAAAATCTTTTATGAATCGACGGTAAAACCCCGCATGACCGAGAAAACTTCGCACCCCTTTCACATTAGTAGGGGGTGGGAGTCCCTCGATGACTTCCACTTTGGCTCTATCGACCTCGATACCCCGATTAGATATAATGTGTCCTAAGACTACACCCTCTTGCACCATAAAATGGCACTTTTCCCAATTCAAAATAAGATGAGTTTCTTTGCATCTATGAAGCACTCTAGTCAAATTTTGTAAACAAGTGTCAAAGTTAGTGCCATAGACCGAGAAATCATCCATGAAAACTTCCATGATGCGCTCTACGAGATCAGAAAAGATAGCCATCATGCACCGTTGAAAGGTAGCGGGAGCATTGCACAATCCAAACGGCATTCTACGATAAGCAAACGTGCCATATGGACATGTGAATGTCGTTTTCTCTTGGTCACTTGGATGGATGGGGATTTGGAAAAAACCAGAATAACCATCCAAGTAACAAAAGAATGAGTGTTTTGCCAACCTTTCAAGCATTTGATCTATGAATGGGAGGGGGAAGTGATCTTTTCGGGTGGCTTTATTCAATTTCCTATAATCGATACACATGCGCCAACCCGTCACCGTTCTAGTAGAAATCAATTCATCTTTATCGTTCTTAACAACGGTCATGCCACCCTTTTTTGGAACCACTTGAACCGGGCTCACCCATGCACTATCGGAAATAGGATAGATGATGCCCGCGTCAAGCAATTTCAAAACCTCTTTCTTGACAACCTCTTTCATGTTAGGATTAAGGCGTCGTTGCGATTTAATAGAGGTGACATGATCGTCTTCAAGCAAAATACGATGCATACAAAAAGATGGATTGATTCCTTTGATATCATCAATGGTATACCCAATAACACTCTTGTATTTACGAAGAACATCAAGCAATTTCTCAAGTTGAGTGTCATTAAGGTTAGCATTGACAATAACCGGATAAGTAGAATTAGCACCCAAAAAAGCATGTTTCAAATTTGGGGGAAGGGGTTTTAATTCTACTATAGGAGGATTAGGACGTACCTCGGGTGTAGACTCCAACGATAATACCTTAAAAGAAGGACCATGATGATAATAAGAGGGAGAGGAATCAAGGAGTTGAGTATATGAAAGCACCTCTATGTCATCGGTATTATTGTCCTCAACTAAGCAACTTTGGAGTGGGTCAGTAGATGCATCACCCAAAGCTCTTTCTTCAACTAGTTTGTCGATAACATCAACACGGTAACATACATCTTTCAATGTTGGTTGCCCCATAGATTTGTGGAGTTCGAATTCCACCTTTTCATTGCCAACACACATTGAAAGTTTACCACCCTTCACATCGATAAGTATACCGGCGGTGGCTAAGAATGGTCTTCCAAGTATAATTGGAATTTGGATATCCTCCTCCATATCCATGACAACAAAATCACAAGGAAGCACCAATTTCCCAACTTGAATGGGAACATCCTCAATAATACCAAGAGGGTATCTTACCGATCTATCGGCCAATTGAAGAGATATCAAAGTGGGTTTCAATTCACCCATATGGAGTTTCTCACAAATAGACAATGGCATTAGACTCACACTAGCTCCAAGATCACACAATGCCTTTTGGATAGCCACATTACCAACCGAGCATGGAATAGAAAAACTACCCGGGTCTTGCATCTTCTTTGGTAACTTGTTTTGCAATATGGCACTACATTCCTCCGATAGAGCAACAACATTATGCTCTACTAGTCTCCTCTTGTTTGATAGAAGGTCTTTGAGAAACTTGGCGTAAGAAGGTATCTCGGATATAGCTTCCAAAAATGGGATATTAATATGAAGCTTTTTCAAAATTTCAATGAACTTACCATACCTTTGCTCTAGCTTCTCTCGTGCCAACCTTTGTGGAAAGGGAATATGAGGATAATGTACCCTTGCGGGTGTAGATGTGTCGTCGGCTTGCTTATCCTTTTCCACTTTCTCAATTGCAGCATCTTCAATAATTTGCTCTACCTCGGTCTCATCCACTACCACAATCTCCGGCTTGCTTACTTTAATTGGTCGCACCGGATCTTCAAGTTGCTTCCCACTTCTCAAAGTAACCGCATTTATCTGTCCCTTGGGATTTACTTCAGTGTTCCCCGGGAATTGTCCACCCGACTTAGACAAAAGATTGATTTGTTGAGCCATTTGGGCCATTTGAGTTTCGGTCATTTTTTGAGAAGCCTTAATTTGAGAAATTGAAGTCGAGAACTCATCATTCTTCTTGTCTTGATTTTGCATATATTGAGTTTGTTGAGCAAGGACTTGCTCTAACATCAACTCCATATTAGACTTTGGTGTAGCTTGTTGTGGAATCGGTTGAACTTGTTGAATCGGTGGAGTTTGTTGTGGTCGGAACATGGGCTTTTGCCCATAGCCCGGAGGTTGGTTGAAAGGCCTAGAAGATTGTTGGTGGTGTGACAAAGGTCCTTGAGCATTGTTGTTTTTCCAAGAGAAATTTGGATGATGGGCCCAACCGGGATTGTATGTATTCGAATATGGATCAAATTGTTGCTTTTGATAAAGAGCATTAGCTTGTTCCACCATTGACACATTTCCACAATCAGTTGAATCATGACCCCGAATACCACACAAATGACACGTAGAAATCGATGAACTCGAACCACCTAGGCTAATCTTGGAAATTTGTTGAGATAAATCATCAAGCCTTGTATGCACCATGTTCAAGTCATTGTTTTCTACCTTCCTTCCTCGCACTTGACGGTCACTACCCCAATGATATGTATTTGCGGCCATTTCCTCAATTAGTTCTTTAGCCTTATTCCATGGTAGACTATCTAAGCTACCTCCAGCAGCAGCATTAAGACTCATCTGAGATTCCGGCTTCACACCATTATAGAATGTAAGGACAAGAAGGTAATTAGGAATACCATGATGTGGACATTGACGTTGGAGTTCCTTAAACCGTTCCCAAGCTTCATATAATGATTCATTCTCATGTTGAATGAATGAGCTAATATCATTGCGTAGCTTTGCAGTCTTACCCGGTGGAAAGAACTTGTGAAGGAACGCGGTGGAGAGCTTGTCCCATGTATCAAAAGAGCCGGCATGACAATTTCGCAACCATTCTCTAGCCCTATCTCGTAATGAATATGGAAACAACCGCAATCGAATAGCATCATTGGAGACCCCATTAATCTTCACATTGTCGCAATTTTCAAGGAAAGTATTGATGTGCTCATTAGGATTTTCTGTTAGTGACCCACTAAATTGATTTTGTTGAACAAATGAAATCAATGAAGTCTTCAGCTCAAAATTGTTTGCTTCCACAGCGGGTCTCGTAATGCTCGAATTGAGCACAATTTTAGGAGCACTTTCATCCTTAATAGACGTCATAGTAATTTCTACCTCGGTATCAGTGACTACCTCCTCGATATTAAGAACTACTTCTTCGGGTTCTGGCTCACGTTGAGCCTGCTTCTTCTTTCTCTCTGCGTTTCGTCTTCTAGCGGTGGCTTCGATCTCGGGGTCAAATTCGTATAAACCCTTCGATTTACTCCTGCGCATAAAGATCACAATACGTAACTAGAGAAATATTAGTAACAAAGAAAGCGTACCAATGTACGCGGAAAAAGACGTAATCTAACAAATCAAAAATCTAAGCTAATATTAATCCGTTACCTCCCCGGCAACGGCGCCAAAAACTTGTTACGTTTTATTTTGTAGTACCGCAAGCGTACGGGTATTGTAGCATACGGGTCGATCTCAGGGAGGTGAATGACTAAGTACTAGCTAATTTTTGACTCAAGTTATCTACGTAGACGGAATCGAAATGATGATTGTCTAACTAATTTTTAACAAACTAGTACGGAATGTAATATATTAAGATGAAATCAATAATAGAAAGACCTAGGGCAATGGTTCACCATTAACATGGATTATCAATGCAATCAAATGTGACACAACTTTGTCAAATTACCGTCTTGGGTGAGACTAGCATTCCAATTTTAATCAATACTTTAAATTCTCCGTCGAGACATAAAAAGCCTATCTAGCATGTTATAAATCCTATTTTCATGGCACGAATAACAAAACTAGATGCATTAAGAACCGATACTAACATGTCCCAATTATTCCAATTCACTATTCTCATGTGAAAATTCAAATCTTATTTCGGTTCTCTAAATTAAAACCCGACTCTCGTCGTAATTAAAATTGAGTAGAAATTAATCGATAAAGATACAAACTTTTAGGCATGATTCATATGAAAACATTCAACTCTCGTTGTAATGATAATCTAGACTCAAACCTAGCAATTCAAACAAATCGATCAATTATTAAGCACAACCGAAACAAACCCAATTCAATAATTCAACAAAGCGCGATTAAAATCAAAGCATCAATAACGCATATTATCGGCTCACCGAGCCCTAGATAAAAGAACTACTCACAATTCATAATCAAAATAACAATCAACAAATAAGATAAATAGTAGAGAATTAGAGAAACTTAGTCTTGATTGATGAACAAAATGATGAACGATCGTTTCTTCAAGGTCTTGGAATAATAAAACTAAAATGCATAAAACTAATAAAATTGCATAGGTATTGTGTTTCTAGTCTAGGAATAATCAGGTTCTTCTAATAAAAATAAGCATCACATATAAGTAGGATAGAATAGAGGGAGATCAAGAGTCATGGACGGGTAGTTATTCGCTAGTAGCGGCACATTTCGCTACTAGCGGCACTCTGAAAGCTCCACAAATTGGTAAAATTCTGATTATGCCTCTACTAGCGGCAGTTTTGCCCTTCGTCATCCGCTAGTAGCGGCACTTAAAAACTCTCAATTCTTCCTTCTTTGCTTTCCTTTGATTTTCTTCTTTTCTTTTCTTCATGTGATCTTCGATCTAACCCGGCATTCGATACATAACACCAATATAACCCGGGCATAATACAAGAATTTCTCGGCTCTTCAAAATAGCTAGAACCGTCATCAAAAATCACATATTCACTCAAACCATGTGAGATCATCGGAAATCACTCAAATATCACTATATCGCCCCAACATTGACTCTCAACACCAAAAATCCGACGATATATACTCACAATTAGTGCTAAAAATAGCACTTAACAATGACGTGGCGACGGAATTCGCTCGGAATTATGCCAATAATACCGAGATCCAGACCACGATGCGTACTTTAGAAGTCATGGCCCAAGAGCCCAAGGAAGGTTTCACCAAGTACCTTCAAAGGTGGAGGGCCGAGAGTGTAAAGTTGGTAGACAAGCCCAACGAGAAGACACTAGTGGAGGCGTTCATCAACAACCTCTTACCTTCCTACCGCATCCATCTTAGGTATGCCGGCATTTCCAACTTTGCAGTGCTTACCGAAATGGGCACTAGGATTGAAGATGATCTTCGACACAATGAAGATCTGGGTGAAGTTTCTACTGGACATCCACTTGAGTCCTTAGAGGCCGAAGACTACTGACGACATTATCCGAGAGTCTAGATCTAGTTTAAGTCCTAGTCTGAGTCCGAGTCTAGGATCACTATTTTCTGTCAAAGTCAGAGTCATTTGCATTCTGTCCTCTTTTCACATTTCAATAAAATCAGCTTTTCTATTTTCTCATATATTTCCTTATGTGTTTCCGAGAACATGATGAATACCGTCATACACTGTGACCACATGCACGTGAGTATTATAGGCCCATCTATAACGACTGCAAGAAACTGAACCCGTGTTTTCCTTTACCTGTTCCATGTCTGACATAGAAAGCCACATAACCACCCTTAGCAGGAGCGGTATCGAATCCTAGGACAAATCTAGGTAGTCTCCTAGTTTGGGTTCAAGACGGGAGGCAAGCTCATTTCCCACCATAAACACCCATCCAATAAGACTAACCAATCCCTACCTTAGGTGATAGTCTGACCGGAAAAAAAAAGCTGGACAAAAAAATCAAAAGTCCAAGAGAAAAAGCAAAAGGCCAAAACAAAAAAGTTGGCCATGATCAAAAAGAATTATCAACATCCCTCGACCAGACACGGTCAACTCAAATGAAGAATCCCATGACCGGGGCTAAGAGGTCAACCCAAAAATATTCAAAAAACCCGTGACCGTAGTGAAAACGGACAATTCAAAATTATCAATGTCCATACCATCAAATAAGGGAGAGACAGTCAAGCTGGTTAGCTAACACCACATCTAGCCTTCCCACATTACAACCCTCAAGACCTTCTCGAGACCTAGGCTAGAGACAGCCCAGAATTTTGAGGATTCAAGCTCCATAGGATACCCCTAACCATTAGGGCCAGACATGGAAACCAGATCCCGCATTATCAAACCTGCCCGATCGAAGTTCGAGTCATTTTTACTCAACTTCCCCATTTCCTACCACATTGCAATACCTTACCCTCGAAACCTTAGCTCCACAAAATCGAGCTCAAGATTTCGAATCATCAAAGCCACTTACTTCCTAGCACCACATTTCCAAAAACATCTAAACCAGTTACCAGCCCCAAACACGGGAATTCAACTTGCGGTCGGCACGGAACATGCCCAAATAGTTCACACCACCTCTGGGGTCTACCCCGGAGAATGCTCACAGTCACAGGATCAACATCCTAACTATTCTAGCCCTTTGATCAAGACATCATTGGGAATGCACCTAGCCTACACCATCGCTATGGCTAGTTACACACAAAGCCCTAGTAGACTAGGCACCATAATATATATTTCAACACTGAACTACGGCTTGGTTTGATTTCACTGCACGTGAATACGTAGGCAGCCTTTCAACAAAGGCACAACCACCCACATTGACACTCATTCAAAAAGCACCATCATTGCGGTCACGACACTGTCATATTCTCAACAGTTAGCTTTGTCATTCTGGGGGCTTCTCTTAGGCAGAAGTTTTCCTTCCACTCACAAAAATCCAAATACTTTTCAAACACTAGCTTCCTTTCTATAGAGTGTCCTAGTACTCGGCTCAGTTGAAGACGAGAATTCGTCAGGGACTCGAAGCAATATCTACTTCGGGAACATACCCCGAAACTAAAAAATTCAAAAGAACACTAGTCTACGGCATTGCTACCACAAAGCCATAATTAGTGATGGAGGCTCTCATTTTAGGAAAGATACCTTTGAACACCTTCTTAGGAAATATGGATCACTCACAAGATGTCCCTAGCCTACCACCCTCAATCAAATGGGAAAGCCGAGATCTCCAACCGTCAAATCAAGGGAATTTTAGAGAAAGTTGTAAATACACACCGAAAGGATTGGTCATTAAAATTGAATGACGCCCTTTGGGCATTGAGAACGGCTTACAAAGCGCCGATTGGAACCACTCCTTATCGTCTTGTGTATGGTAAAGCTTGTCATTTACCGGTGGAATTAGAACACAAAGCCAAATGGGCAATCAAAGAGCTAAAATTCGATGAGAGTGTTGTAGGAGATAATCGTCTTCTCCAACTACAAGAATTGGAAGAACTAAGATTTGAAGCCTACGAAAATTCGAAGATCTACAAAGAACGAACTCACCAATGGCACGATTCTCGAATACTTCGTAAGGACTTCTTCGTTGGTGATAAGGTATTACTCTTCAACTCTCGCTTTAAGCTTTTCCCCGGTAAGTTGAAATTAAAATGGTCGGGTCCATTCGAAGTGACCAAGGTGCAACCATATGGATCAATAGAGATATCTAGCCCGGAAACCGGAAAATTTATGGTTAACGGGCAACGTTTGATGATTTATCACCCCGGTCACGTTCGTGAGACCTTTGCTACCGTGAAGCTTGGTGAGCTCCCATTAGGGAGCGTTGTTTAACCCCCTCTCAAAATTGATGTTCGTTTGGTGGTATCCTCAACAACCACCTTGTATATATGTATCATATTTCTTTGAGTTTATTAGTTTTGTTTGCTTGAGAAGAATGGTTGAACTTGGATTTCACCATGGAGCATTTATTTGGATGATCATCAAGCTTTTGGAGGAGTTATGGAGCTTATTTGAAGACCACAAACATGTTTGTGGGAGATATTGATTATGTAATGTGAGTCGAGTCAATATTTGAATCTCTAGGTGATTATTGAAGAGACATGAAATGGCAAGGCGGAAAAACGCAGCAAAGAAGACCGCCGGGCGAAACTTCGCCCGGTGAGACTCGACCGGGCAAAACTTCGCCCTACGGAAAAGTTGCTAGAATTGCCGGAATTGAAGAAGATACCACCGGGCGAAATTTCGCCCGGTGAGATTTTCACCGAGTGAAATTTCACCCGGTGGAAAAAAAGTTGGCAAATTGATTTTCACGATGAAAAACCGTCGGCTGAAATTTTACCCGATGGTGCCCGACCGGGTGAAATTTCACCCGGCGGCATGAACTTGGCCGCATCACCTACACCTTTTTACTCACTACATTTTCAATTCCCTCCATATTTCCCCCACATAACTTTCCCTCCAAAAAATGTTTACACCAAATTTTTACCAATCACTTTAAAACTTTTCATTTCCCTCCTCAACCACCCTTATTTATATATCACCTTTTTCACCTCACTTTTCATTTCACCCTTTCACCCATCATAATATCATTAAACCACTTTCCATACACCCCAACCTCCATTCATAACTTCATCTTCAACTTGGGTTATTCTATTTTGGGTTTTTAAAGAAGGAAGAGCTATAAGTTTTGGGATATTCTTGCAAGAACTTTATTAGGGAGACAAGAGCTCAACGAGCCGCGCGTGAACAAGGTATGGCTTCGACTTCTAAACCTTCTAAATGTTCATCTTCTAGTAAGTCTTCTAGGCCCAAACTTTTACCTTGTCCTAATACAACCCTAGCTCGAACCTTCTCTGAAAAGACCTTTCAGAGTACAAGGTGGCCTTGTCCACTCACAATGGAAATTCTAGGAATAGAGGACAATATTAGAGTGTTATCGTCAAGGACCGGAACTAGTGGACTTCTAAGTTTCGTGCATTGCACATATAAAGACCTTGCATGTGAATTCTTAGGTACCTTTACTATCGATAACCCGACCACACCAAGAGAGTTTAGATTTCGTTTGTTCGGTAGAACCCAATGTTTAAATGTTTCCGAATTCGGCCTAGCCCTAGGTCTACCCACATCGGGTACTGGACTAAGTAAACCCCAGAGGAATGTACAAGCTAGTGCGACTAGGAGAGACTTGTGGAGGTGCATAGCGCCAGAACAACGAGATTTCGAACCCAATTTAAATTTTACCGCTGAAATCCGTAACCCTTCTATTCGTTACTTCGCTGAGATACTTTCCCATTGCTTGTTACCATCTGCCGAACCAATATTTACAATTGTCACAATTGGGACCTACCTTTAGGTCCCGGTGAATTCCGACTAAACGAATCGGGGGGAATTGGAGTTTGGGAGTACGCCGGTGAGTTGGAACCCACCGAGGGCACTCCGACGGCTTCTTTTGCGTCAAATGATTACCCGATTTCAACCCCCTAACAAGAATCGGTGGATAATATGGTTTGTATGTGTTGTGGGTATATGTGTAGGTTGGTTGGTGAGTCTACAATTGTATCTTCTTAGATTAATTTCGTCTCTTGTTCCCTGTTTCATCATCTTATAGCCATTGTGATTGCTTTATCTTGAACCAAAAATTGCAAGTTGTCCCACCGTCCCATCGATTGTTGCGGCCGTCGCGGCCTAGGTATTGCTCCCGGTCTCTTGGAGATGTGATTACGCCATTGACCTTTTTGAAAAATCCAAATTTTTAATCAAATTTCTCAATTTTTCTTAATCCGGGCTAGGTGACGTGACTACACTTACGCCCAATTTTTCACCATTTCGTTTTTAATTTCTTTTATTTCATTTTCTTAGCCACTTGGCTAGGGTCTAGGTGATATGATTGCACCTAGGCCCGCCACTATTTTACCGCTTTCTTTATTTTATTTTATTTTTTCTCTTCTCAAAATTTTGAAAAATTCAAAAACATTTGAAAAATCGTAAAAATCCAAAAAGATTTTTCTTATTTTTCTTTTCCGTCTTTTTCGATCTTCCCCTACTTGTCCATTGAGAACAATGTACAGTTTTAGTGTGGGGAAGGAGTCTACTAGCTTTTATTTTCTCAAAAATCTTTTCAAAATACATAAAAATTTGAAAAACTCGAAAAATCAAAAACATTTTCTTTTCCTCTTCTTTTCTTTTCTTGTTTCTTGTTATGTTTCGTGTCCCGTGTATGGTCTTGTTCTCTACTCTTACAGGTAACCACCACCTTAATAGCGCGATTTGAAGAGATTATGAATGCACCCGCTTGGTAACTTCCTTCCTTCTTTCTTTACTTTTGTAGAGGAGTTAGGATGTTGCTATTTGGAGGCTCTCGAAGTGAGCATTTAGGTGTTGGGTTGATTTTTTGTGCTTGTATGCGATGGAGTATGGAGTACTTGACCTTACTTGTGTTTTCTTTTACTTACTTTTTTCTTTTCGTGTGTTCCGTTTTGTTTTGCTTTTGTATAGTGTGTCTAGGATTAAAACCTTTTCGAAAACCCGATTACAAACCTTTTACAAGAGTTTACATTCCATTGTAGATAACTCATTGTAGATTTTGGACCTTAATCTAGTAGAATGACTCTAAGGCAATGAATTTGTTGATCTTTTAGCTTGAGTCCACCTTTTCTACTAGAGGTTTACTTCGGGGTTTGCATTTGACAACCTTGACCACCCATGGAGGAGTTAAGCCTTGGTTCCCACATCCCGTTTTCTAGGTGACCTTGCTCGAATGACCATTGCACCTTTAGTCCAAATTCTTTCCGCCTTTTTGTGGGTTAACCGGGAATGACGCGCGTTCTCGATTACCTATTTTTCCTCCACCTATACATCATCACAATAAGTTTACACAAAAATAACCTTCAAACTTGGTTTCTAACCACATCAAAAAGCCAAAAAAGGCAAACCAAAGCAAGAGAAAAAGGGCACAAAAACATGAAAAAGAAAAACAAAGAGAGAAAAGGAGCTTCAAATGAAAATTCGTATCATCAAAAACGACTCCTAAAAAAAGCCCTTTGATCGATTCGTCGCCGTGAAGTGCCAACTAGAGGACCGAGTCCCGAGGTAGGAAGATAGCGGTGATTAGTCGATCCACCCAATAATTGTAAACACTCCACCTTTTTGTTTGGGCTAATTTAGGAATTTCGAGTTTGGAACGACCCTCTTGGCTTAGCCAAAGAGAGCGGGACTGCACCTACCTACAGTATCGAACGAATCCATGGTTCATTTTTCACTCCGTTATACGCCCTGTATTACCCCTTTAGAAGATTAAGAGGACCTAGCTAAGTTATCAACATCTTTATTGCTTAACTGTCATAGTATTAGGCTTTGGTCCTTGTTTACGTGGGTGATTTATCTTGGAAGTTTATTGTTGTCCTAGGTAAGTAATCGGTGTCTTCCCCGCCGTCTCGATGAGGGATTCGGTGTTTTATTTTGGCTTTGGATGCGTCTATTCTTTCGTGTTATGTGTTTTTGTGTGTTTAATCGCATCCACCATTTTGAGCAAACGCCAACTTGCCTTGAATGGGAGTACTCTACATCATGGGTATTTTGATGTGAGTTGAAGGGACAGAGCGGGCCCGTTAATTGCCCCTTATCGGCATAGCATAGTCTAGCTAGTAGTAATAGTTTGTAATTTCTTTTTGGGTCTTTGCTCGAGGACGAGCAACGGTTTAGTGTGGGGGAATTGTTGTGTACTAAATTTAGACCGTTTTTCCTCCCATTTAGACCCATTTTTCTCTCGTTTTGCGAGTCTTGAGTGCGATTATCGCCACATTTTGAGTATTTCTTGCATTAGCGTCCCTCTTGTGCGTTTTACGTGTTTTTGGTAGTTTTTCTATCAATTTTGGAAGGATTTGGCACCGAAATCACGATCGAGCTTCCACGAGTACAAGAGAAGGGAATACCGTCCAAAGAGCAAAGTACACAACTTAAAGTTTAAAGCCATCCAATCATACAACGAAGAATGAGACAAGAATCGAGGCCAGAAAGATGACCGGGGCGAAACTTCACCCGGTGAGACACCACCGGACAAAGTTTCACCCGACGGTAGTTTGCCTCCCCTGAAGATTTTTAGAGACTTCCCACCGGGCGAAACTGACCAGGGAAAATTGACCGAGCGAAATTTCGCCCGATGGAAAGAAGCGCCAAAAATCGCAAAAAGTGAAGAAAATCTCACCGAGCGAAATTTCACCCGGTGGGATTAATACGTCAAACCGCAGGGCGAAGTTTCACCCCATGAAGATGCTAAGGGTGATTGTCTCACTAATGGAGCAAAAAGTTGGATTTGGGCTTTAGGTTAAATACCCATTAAGACATTACTATATATATGTTACCCTAGTTTGTTGTCCAAGACATCCATCATATCCTCATATCCCTTCATTAGTGTAGTATCACATCCACAATTATCTCCATAACCATTCATTAGTAAAACAATCTAGTAGTATTCTTAGTAATTCTCTATAATTCTAGTAGTAATTTAGTAGTAGATCTACTTAGTTTCCATCAACAATTCTCTAGATTTCAAGTTTGTAGAAGATTATCTCAAGTTTTATTTGAAGATTTGTTGGGTTTATTGAAGAATTAGTGACAAATTCTTCATTTTATTCATCAAAGATTCAATCTTTATCTATGCAATCTTCTTATTTCTTGTAGATCTTCATAGTTGGTATATTTCTCTTCCACTCTCTAATCTCTATTTTAGTTTTTATGTTGTTTTCTCATTATTGTCTTGTTTAGATCATATTAGTGTTATTAGTTACTCTAGATTTTACTTATGATGTTCTAGTCTATTCTCTAGTTTATTGTGTTAGATCTTATTTCTTCCATAGTTTAGTGGGTAATTGTTAGATCATAGTTTTTCCATTGTTTTGTTGTTAGTTTCCTTAAATCCAGTTATTATGCATGTTGTAGTCATTTTCTCCTCAGTTAATGTTTTGTTGTCTTCCATTATGATTAGTGAGTAGATTTCTTGTTGAGGGGTTTTAGGGATGAAGACTTGGATTATTTGAATTAAGGGATGTTGGTGGGTTGCTTGCTTGTTGGTTTATCTTGTTTATGGTTGTTGTATCATTGTTGTTTTAGTTCGGCCAACTAGACCGACCTTGACTCGTTTCTATCAATATGAGGAAACTCGGGGTAGAAATTACCATAGCTAGAGACTTATCCTTATTCGCCGCGAAAGCAGGTTTTTAGGTGGGTTGGGTGAAGAAACCGAAAGGTGACATTCTCCCTTTATCAATGTTGCAACAAAAACTCGATTCCGATCTTCTTAGACTCCAAGTTCTGAATCCCGACTTCCCCCTAACACCTTTTCCTAGATTGATCACCCCTAGCTATCCTCATAGTCATTTCTCTAGTATAGACGCGACCCTTAGAACCCCCCCCCCCCCCCTCTAGACATCAAACACACCGCTTTAAACTTGTCAACACACCGTTCCCTGTGGACCGACCTCGACTTACCACGATTACTCTAGTAGTTTTTGTGTTATTCCAAGTCTATAAATATTGTTTGATCCCCCGTCCTTCGCTAAACGATCGATCCGATTGGGGCGCGATCACTAAGTTGCTGCAAAAAGAGTCTAGATATGTCTGTTGTGAGGAATGCAAAAGGGCATTTGAGGAGCTGAAGAAACGACTTACCACTGCTCCAGTTTTAGCCTTACCCGTTAGCGGCAAAGGATTTGAAGTCTTTAGCGATGCATCACTTAATGGATTAGGGTGTGTTCTTATGCAAAATAATAGGGTGATTGCTTATGCGTCGCGACAATTGAGAACCCATGAGCGTAACTATCCCACCCATGACCTAGAATTAGCAGCTGTTGTCTTCGCCTTAAAAATCTGGCGACATTACCTTTATGGTGTTCCATGTCGATTATATACCGATCATAAGAGTCTTAAGTATATTTTCACTCAAAAGGAATTGAATATGAGACAACGGAGGTGGCTAGAGCTAATCAAGGACTATGATTTGGAGCTATTGTATAATGAAGGGAAGGCAAACACTGTAGCTGACGCCTTAAGTAGAAAGTCATCGCATGGGCTAAATGTCTTGAGGACTCTGCCTATTGAAATCGAGCGGGACTTAAGGAAATTGGAGATTGAGCTTGTCAACCATGATGTAGCAAAACTATATTCCTTAACTGTAGAACCTGATTTGTTCCATGAATTGCGGACAGCCCATTGGGAGGATGACCAATTCATACATCTTAGAGACTTGGCTCAAAAGAAGGAGACGCCAAACTTTGAGATTCACCCATATTGTAGCTTACGCTTCCATGGAAGGTGGTGTGTGCCTAATAAGATTGAATTAAAGCAGAGGATTTTAGACGAAGCTCATCATTCGAGGTATTCCATCCATCCTGGGGCATACAAAATGTATAAGGATCTAAAACTACAATTTTGGTGGCTTAACATGAAACGAGAAATAGCTGAATATGTGTCTAGACGTCTTATTTGTCATAAGGTAAAAATAGTACATCAAAGACATGGTGGATTACTACAGCCCTTGCCAATACCAGAGGGAAAATGGGATTCTATCGCAATGGACTTTATAATGGGGTTGCCCCGAAGCCATAGTGGGAAGAATGCTATTTAGGTCATTGTTGATCGTTTCACTAAGGTTGCACATTTCTTACCTATTAAAGAGAATTGGAGCCTTGAGGAATTAGCAAGTACATATCAGAAAGAGATTATACGTCTTCACGGAGTGCCTTTACAGATTGTTTCCGATCGTGATCCGAGATTTATATCTAACTTTTGGAGGAAATTACAACAACTTCTGGGTAGCAAATTATTGATAAGTACCGCGTTCCATCCCGCGACAGATGGGCAAACCGAAAGGACTATACAAACCCTTGAAGACATGTTACGGGCCTGTGCCTTGGAATTTCACACCAGTTGGGAGAAAAACTTACCTTTAGCTGAATTTTCTTATAACAACAGTTATCATTAAAGTATAGGACAAGCACCTTTTGAGGCCTTATATGGACGGAAATGTAGGAGTCCAATTTGTTGGGATGACGCAAGCGATAGAATCCGAGTCGGACCAACCACCATCGAGGAGCATATTGAGAATATTAAAACAATACGCGAGAAACTCCGGGCCGCCCAAGATCGACAAAAAAAGGTACGCTGATCCGCGTCACATACCAATCACATTTGAAGTTGAAGATAAGGCATTTTTAAAGGTATCCCCAATGAAAGGCATTAAAAGATTTGGAGTCAAAGGGAAACTTAGCCTAAGTATATTGGTCCATTTGAAGTTTTGGAGAGAATAGGACAGCACAAATGGCTTACCGTCTAGCTTTGCCACCTAATTTGTCAAACAACCACGATGTCTTCCATGTATCCCAACTGCGGAGATATCGTAGTGATCCATCCCATGTTTTAGAGCCTGATCAAATTGCAATCGAGCCTAACTTACGATAGTCAGAGAGACCCATTAAAATCGTAGATCACAAGGAAAAGAGGTTGCGTAACAAAGTGGTACCCTTGGTTCTGGTACTATGGGGAAGCCAGAACTCTGAATCCGAGACGTGGGAGATAGAGGAGTCCATGCGAATGAAATACCCTGAACTTTTTCCTTAAGATAAAACCTAAATTTTTTTTAGTTTCGAGGACGAAACTTTTTGTTAGAGGGTAGGAATATAACACCCCGTAAATTCCCTAGACATAATAATACACGATATGCTAGGATATGTGTATAATAAAACTCGTAATTTGATCTAACTATTATGGGTAAAACCAAGACATTTAATTACTCCGTCAATAAACTATTTTGAACTATTTCAAAAATGGCGTGTTTTAAAAATAAGCGTACACAAAGACCGGTTTAATTTCGAAACTGACTCAATTACAAGTCCCAAAATTTTTATAATTATTACTGCCTACTTTTTCTCCCTCTCTCCTCTTTTTCTCACCCATTCACGTCATTCTCCCTCTCTCTCGTCACAAATGCACCTTCCTCCCACTTTCCTCCCTCCTTCCTCATTAATTTAATTACCTTCATTCTCCTCCTTCCTCCCTCTTTCCTCTTTCCTTCCTCATTAATTTAATTACCTTTATTCTCCTCCTTCCTCCCTCTTTCCTGATTCATTCCACCCACTCCACTTTTCACCGCCATAATAAATCCACTACTTTTCACCACCATAATAAAACAATACATAATAATAATAATAATAATAATAATAATAATAATAATAATAATAATAATAATAATAATAATAATAATAATAATAATAATAATAATAATAATAATAATAATAATAATAATAATAATAATAATAATAATAATAATAATAATAATAATAATAATAATAATAATAATAATAATAATAATAATAATAATAATAATAATAATATTTCAACCAAATCAAAGAGAGTAATGGGGGTTTATCAAAATGAAGAACTAAGACAAGCTTGATTTCCTAAATTAACCAAAATTTCCATTCTGAAAAAGGTATATTTCTTCAAATTTCTTATATATAATAATAGTATTCTTATATGTAACAATAATAATGAAACCAAAATTTATATAATTAAAGTCTTGCATGTTTCTTTTAAAACTTATAATCCATCATTTTTATTTTATTTTTCAGTTTATTTTAAACTTTTAAAAATTTAACCATTTTTCGTCTTGCATGTGCTTAAAACTTACAAATCTAATACATTTGAGTTATATAGCTATTATCTTATTTTTAAACTTTTAAGTTTAAACTAACCTTTGGCATTGCATGTCTTTAAAAATGGTAGATCTAGTATATTTCACTTATAAATCCCTTATTTTATTTTTATTTTTATTTGTATTTTGTTTTTATTTATTTCTGAGATTTTGGTGAAATTAATGAAATTATTAATTATATGGGTCATGGTGGCCAAAAAGAAGAAGGAGAAGCAAAGGAGGCCGAAGAAGACGTTGGAACCGAGATCGAAGGAGCATAGTTGTCTATCTCGTTTTTTTTTTAGACCAAAAATCGAATCAAGGGTGGGTAAATTATATTAGCTGATGAAAAATTTACTCACCCTTGATTCAATTTTTTGTCTAAAAAAAACGAGATAGGCAACTATGCTTCTTCGATCTCGGTTCCAACGTCTTCTTCGGCCTCCTCTTCTTCTTTTTCGCCACCATGACCCATAGAATAAATAATTTCATTAATTTCACCAAAATCTCAGAAATAAATAAAAATAAAATAAGAGATTTATAAGTTGAATATACCAGATCTACCATTTTTAAAGACATGCAATGCCAAAGGTTAGTTTAAACTTAAAAGTTTAAAAATAAGATAATAGCTATATAACACAAATGTATTAGATCTGTAGGTTTTAAGCACATGCAAGACGAAAAATTGTTAAATTTTCAAAAGTTTAAAATAAACTGAAAAATAAAATAAAAATGATGGATTATAAGTTTTAAAAGAAGCATGCAAGACTTTAGTTATATAAATTTTGGTTTCATTATTATTGTTACATATAAGAATATTATTATTATTATTATTATTATTATATATAAGAAATTTGAAGAAATATACCTTTTTCAGAATGAAAATTTTGGTTAATTTAGAAAATCAAACTTGCCTTAGTTCTTCATTTTGATTAACTCCCATTACTTTCTCTGATTTGGTTGAAATATATTATTATTATTATTATTATTATTATTATTATTATTATTATTATTATTATTATTATTATTATTATTATTATTACTATTGTGTATTGTTTTATTATGGTGGTGAAAAGTGGAGTGAGTGGAATGACTCGGGAAGGAGGAAAATGAAGGTAATTAAATTAATGAGGAAGGAGGGAGGAAAGTGGGAGGAAGGTGCATTTGTGATGAGAGAGAGGGAGAATGACGTGAATGGGTGAGAAAAAGAGGCAATAATAATTATAAAAATTTTGGGACTTGTAATTGAGTCCGTTTCAAAATTAAACCGGTCTTTGTTTACGCTTATTTTTAAAATACGACATTCTTAAAATAGTTCAAAATAGTTTATTGGCGGAGAAATTAAATATCTTAGTTTTACCCATAATAGTTATATCAAATTCCGAGTTTTATTATACACATATCCTAGCATATCGTGTATTATTATGTCTAGGGAATTTACGGGGTGTTACAAATTAGATGATTTTTGTTACCCTCCTCTCCTTGTTTTTTTACAGAAATCAAAAAAAATTGAGAAAAAAATGATGATGCTTTGTTTTTTATACCAATAAAATCACATAAATCAAAAAAATACCAATTAGACGCTGATGCTTTGTTTTTTTATTGCCCTTCTCTTCTTTCTTCAACCTGAAAATTCACCAAATAAATTGAGAAAAAAAATTAGATTTTTTAAAATTCAATTGACCATTATATGAATAAAATCATAAAATTTAAACTCATATTACATGAGAACAAAGTAATCGACTACGGGTAGAAGTTTGAATGGGAAGATGATGGAAAACCGGATGTAATATATAATAGAATGTTGGAAGTAATTGATGGAGAGGAAGCAGAAACGAAGAGACAATCATAATTGAGAGTGCAATTTTCGAAATTCAACAGAGAATATCGAGATGAAGAGAAATCGAGAAGATGGGGAGGTTAATTATGACAGAGTATTAAGGGGTAGGTGGGGGTAAGGGGATAATCAATTACATGAAGACCATTGACTCTTGGGGAGTAAATTGATGAAGATCATTTTTTTATTTTCGGGTAATTATGTTGATGAACATCAATTAAGGCTACTGTATGTTTCTTCCACATTTTTTTCACAAACTGATGTCTTGGATCAGTGCTTTGCATTTGTGGGATAGATCATGCAGGTTGCGGCTTCGATTCCTGTTACCGAAGTTTTTGGAGGAGATTTTGATGAAACTTTGTAATTGTTTTGGATGCACATACAATCGTGTTCACATTGAGGGGAAAGAAAATTGTATCAAAAAAATGGACTTAATTTGAAATGGAGGATCACCATTGTGCCACATCATGGCACATGGTGTTTGATCCTCTATTATACAAAACAACATTTAGAAGTCCCACATTGCGCCACATAGGACTATTAATAGGATGATGACATGGATCGTATGTGGCGTTTATGTGGCACAAAAAAAAAATCAGAAATCACCCTTTAACTGCCAAATTGAAAATAACTGCCAAATTAAAGATTAAAAAGGAAAATCCAAAAAAAAAGGAAGTTGTCGGCTGATTAGGGGGTTAACTGCCAAATTAAAAAAAGGAGAAAAAAAATCCAAAAAAAATGAGGGGAAGTTGCGGCTGGGAATGAGGGGAGTTAACAGGCCAAATTGAAAATAACTGTCAAATTAAAAATTAAAAAAGAATCAAAAAAGAATCAAAAAAAATTAAGGGAAGTTGACGGCTGATTAGGGGGTAACTGCCAACTTAAAAAAAGGAGAAAAAAATCCAAAAAAATGAGGGAAAATTGCAGCTGATTAGGAGAATAGAGGAATGAGGGGAGTTAATAGGGGAGTTAAATATTTCCATGATTCCATCCACACCTTCCACAATTTTAGTAACCTAAAACTTATTTTCCTCACAATATAGTATTAAATTAATAACATTCAAATTACATTAAACACATATGCAATCTCCAATATAACCATGCTACTCCATTTAACACCACAAAAAAAAACATCCATTATAGATTTTGTTCTGCGTTATGTCTTTTCAATATGAGTCAATTCTAATTTCTGAAATCAAGGATTCAACGAAGTTTGCACAGATCGCTGCAAGGGTGATGCGGAAATGGTTTAAACTCCAAGAAAATCAGAGATCGACGTGACCCAAATTGGGAGAAAGCCTTTCATTTTTGGTGTTGAACTCATATTGGTAGATTCTAGTGTAAGTACAAAAATCGTCCAAGTATTCTACAATTGTAGATAATTAATCACTAATTTAGTATTTTTACAAATTAGGGCTCTACAATCCAAGCTTCCATAAAAAAAGAGATTGGTTAAGTCATTCAATGTTGGCTTCAAAGAGGGACATATTTACAGCATATCTAAATTTTCGATTTCATCTAATACTGGATCCGAGAAAGCTACAACACACGATTGCAGGATTTGGATCGAGTTTAGCACAAAAGTGATGCAGATGCATCCGGATCCAAATATTCCAAAGTGTGTGTATAACTTTACCGAATATGATGACATCATAAGTGGAAAAGTGCCCATAAATCAGTACATAGGTAAGCACTTATGTAATCGTTTAATTATGTAATCACTAATTAATAAATAATTCGGTATTTATAATTTTTTTGGACCTACTTACTTTTTTTCAAATGCAGATGTTATTGGAAAATTCGTGGATTACAACCCAGTACTCACATCACAACGAGGATATTATTGGACAATAGTCCATCTAAAAAATACAAGGTACAAACCACCAAAATATTTTAATGCATTTTACCTTTTCTCTTAAATAAAATTTCTAACACATTTAATGTATGCAGAAAAGAGCAAATTTCATGCACTATATTTGGAGGTTTCGTATACAAACATCTTAAATTCATCATTTTCCGGTATTACAATGGGTGGATCTGGGTTTTATTCGTTGTACGTTTACGGTGATTGTAATGGGTCAATAAGCGGTACGTTGTCTTCCTCCATTCTTAATTATTTATCCATTCATGCAAACCGATTAACAGATTGTATTTTGTGAAAGTTGTCATTTTATACTCGTATTATTTTATACTCGTATTATTTTGTGGAGTATGTTATTTATTTTGTTTAAATAAAATATTGATGAAAATGATGCATTAGTAGTGTATGTTGAAAATGAAAATGGAATTGAAAATAACGTTTAGAATATGATGAAAATGATGCATGTTGATTTATTTTTGTGTTATCCATTAGTATGATGTTATTTATTTTGTTATTTAAAATCATTCATTATTACGATCTTAAAACAAAGATGTCATTTATTTTGTTTATCCATTAATATGATGTTATCAATTCATGTAAACCATGCATTTGTTTAAATATTATTTTCCGAGAAAATGAATTTGTAGTCTGTTATTTTGTTATCTGAACTGTAGATCTAAACCATGCATGTTGATTTATAGTAGATCGTCGTATATTTATGTAAATATTATTTTTCGAGAAAATAAATTTGTAGTTTGTTATATAGATCTGAATATTATATAGATCTGAATAACATAATGAATTATAGATTATAAAGTATTATTTGATGTGAGTCATTTACCTAAATTATTCACTGTTACTAATTCAAAATATTAGTATCTGTTTAATCATTTTAGATTTTACTGCAGTAACATATAACAGATTCTAAATTTTTTTTGTGTTACCACATTTTCTTTTCCAGAAATAAAATTTGTATTTTTATTTCAGAAATTTTGCCCTGATTTTTTGTTTCCCAGGAAATTTCCAAAAATTGTACTCCCTCCAAACCACTATGATTTACCCACTTATTATTTTAATCCCTCACATTTGAATAAAAGTGGGTAAATCATTCTGGGGCGGAGGGAGTATATCTATTTCTCAATTACAACTTATTTATTAAATGGGTCACTGATTTATTTAATGTTATTGGGTTGAAGTAAAATATACTCTATTTTCGAAGCCTAATTTCTCCTAACTCATAACTACACCCAACCTAATAGTCACCCTTTTTCACTTTACCAACTTAATCACATGTTCAGTATCTGCTAAACATAAGAGAGAATTTGGAAAGGTTAACTTATCTTATTCATGAATCGAATACCTATATATATAGGTTACAGAATATCGGGGAATATATTCCCGAGAATATATTATATGCTATTCAAGACTATAGTATAATCTAATACCCTCCCTCAAGCTGGAGCATGGAGATCGATAATGCCCAGCTTGGGAAGAAAAGCATGAAACTGTTTAGAACCTAAGGCCTTGGTTAAAATGTCAGCCAACTGAGAATCAGTGGGTACATAAGACGAAGAGACCAAGCCATCAATAATAGCATCACGTACAAAGTGACAATCGATCTCAATGTGCCTTGTTCTTTCGTGAAAAACTGGATTCTGCGAGATATGAATAGCAGATTTATTGTCATAAAACATGGACATAGAATGCGAGAGGGTAACGCCAAAACTAAGGAGCAAACCCTTGAGCCACTTCAGCTCACAAACAAGTTGTGTCATAGCACGATATTCAGCTTCAGTTGAAGAAACAGAAACCGTTTGTTGCTTCTTCGTTTTCCACGAGATAGGGGAACCCCCCAAAAAAACAAACCAACCAGTGACGGAGCGACGAGATTGGGGACAATCGGCCCAATCCAAATCACACCATCCCGTGACATCAAGGCCACTATCAGCTCGCAACAACAGACCCTGACCCGGACACCATTTTAAATATTTAACAACCCGCAAAGCAGCATCAAAATGTTCCTGGCGTGGCTCAGTCAAAAATTGGGACAAGACATGCACAGCGTAAGATAGGTCAGGACGGGTAACAGCAAGGTAAACCAGCCGGCCAACTAGCCGACGATAACGCTCCGGATCAGCAATAATCGGTCCAGTGGCCAATCCCAAACAATGATTCTCCTCGATGGGAGTGAGAGTAGGGCGAGCTCCAAGATTGCCCGTCTCGGAAATAATATCAAGCGCAAATTTACGCTGACTCAGAAATATCCCGTCGGAATTCCGAGCAACCTCAATACCTAGGAAATATTTCAAGGGACCCAAATCCTTCATAGGAAAACAATTTGCCAAATAAGTTTTAAAAGCAGAAATAGCAGATGAATCATTACCTGCTATGGCCAAATCATCCACATAGACGAGAACATGAAGGCAAATATCACCACGGAAATAACTAAACAAAGAATAATCAGAGTAAGAATGAGTGAAACCGTAGGTCTTAAGTGCGGTGGTCAATTTGGCAAACCAACAACGGGGAGCCTGCTTAAGGCCGTAAAGTGCCTTACGAAGCCGACACACTTTACCATCTTTACCTTCGCCGAATCCAGGAGGTAACTTCATAAAAACCTCTTCGGTCAAATCCCCGTGAAGAAAGGCATTGTGAACATCCATTTGATGAATCTCCCAACGCTTAATAGCCGCAAGAGCCAAAAAAAGACGAACAGTAGTCATTTTAACTACCGGGGCAAATGTTTCACCATAGTCTATACCTTCTACTTGATGATTGCCAAAAATAACAAGACGGGCCTTAAGGCGTTCAATAGTTCCATCAGAAAGATATTTAATCTTATACACCCAACGACAACCAAGAGCTTTCTTACCTGGAGGAATTTCAGTCAATTCCCATGTTTGATTTGTTTCAAGCGCCGTAATTTCATTTTGCATAGCGGTACGCCAACCGGCGTCACGAACAGCCACTGAAAAGCTAGTGGGCTCCTCCCGGGCAGAGACAGCTGCAAGAAAAATTCGGTGCTTCTCCGAAAAATGATCACAATTAACATAATTGGCTATAGCATAGGACGTACCTAAGGATGACAAGCAAGGAGGTGGTGAGCTGGACTGGGGGGATGGACAAGTAATGGTGCCGACGAAAAAATCACGCAAGCGGGACGAAGGAACCCTAGAATGTAACCCACGGCCAAGAGTAACCGTTGCATCAGTAGAATCGGCAGACGTAGTGTTAAGAGGAGACCGGGCCGCGGAGGGTGTACCAGTAGCTGTTAGGTCATCGGTCGTGTTATCGGGCCTAGGGGCAGAGTCATCTGACTCTGCTGGTGGGGATAGTATAGAGAAACTCGGTTCATCATCAAGAACAAGAGAAGAAAAAGGAGCATCATGTGGTTGAAACGGGAATTTGTCCTCATAAAAGACAACATCTCGCGAGACAAGAAAAATTTCTTTGTCAATATCATAAACCTTCCACCCTCGCTTATTATGTGGGTAACCAACAAAAACACATTTCTGTCCGCGAGGAGCAAACTTATCACCGTGTGTATGTTGATTGTGAACAAAGCAACGACAGCCAAAAACCCGCAAATTAGAGTATGTCGGAGGTACCACAATAAGAATCTCATAAGGAGACTTGTACCCAAGAAGTAATGAAGGAGTGCGATTAATCAAATATGCAACACTTAAAATACACTCACCCCAAAAAGATTTAGGCAAATGACCTTGAAACAAAAGCGAGCGAGCGACATTCAATATATGACGTTTACGTTCGACTCTACCATTTTGTTGGGGTGTGCCCACACATGACGTCTAAAAATGAATACCATGACGAAAGAAAATTCCCGCCATACAATTAAATTCAGACCCATTATCACTTCGAACCGTTTTGACCTGTTTAGAAAATTGTGTCTCTACCATAGCTAGAAAATTCAGAAACATGTCTGTCACTTCCGTCTTATCAGTTAATAAATACACCCACACGGAACGTGAACAATCATCGACAATAGTCAAAAAATACTTCGTACCACAAGGCGAAGGAGTCCGATACGGTCCCTATAAATCACAGTGAATCAACTAAAAAATTTCAGATGCAACATTATTACTCATATCAAAGCTGTGTCTATGCTGTTTCGCAAAATGACAAATATCACACACATGCCCATCAGACGGGCTAAGATTACGAGCTAAAGATATAGACTTTACTACTTTGACGGCAGGATGCCCAAGTTGACGATGCCATAGATCAAAATTAGAAACCTTGTTCACCAGAGTCCCAAACGATCGTTGGTCCACATTCCGAAGAAAATATAGTTCATCCCTCAGCTCACCAGCTCCAATCATCATCCTCGAAGTGAGGTCTTGTATTAAGCAACAATTATTAGAAAATTGGATTAGAATATTATTCGTCGCAAGCAGCTGAGACACAGATATTAAATTACAATTAAGCGAAGGAACATATAAAACACGAGTGAGAGAAATTGTGTCATTAAGACACGGTTCCTGCAAGATTTGACTCCTTGTATTTCCCATCGGGTAGTCTGACACGACGTATCGGAATACTCCTCACATCGTGCATACATTCCAAATTACCCGTAACATGATTCGATGCTCTCGTATCAATTAACCATTCACACATACCGGTTAAACGATCATCGGAAACTTGGACAGCATTGGCACGTACTGCCTGTTGTCCGGTGCTGCTCTGTTTGTTATTCCCCCCTTGTGCAGGTCTGCTGCTACTCGAACCAGGATTCTAGTTGTTCTTTCTGCGACCCAAAGCATCGGCTAAAGTACGGGGGCGATCCGGGCCCCACCAATCCGAGAAATTTTGATTCTTGATATAGCAATTTTCGACTTCATGACCCCGAGTAGTACAATAGGTACAGAACAATTTTTGTTTTTCAAAGCGGTCACGTTCTCGATTTTCCTGCTAATTGGGACGAAAAGAAGGCCGACTAGTGGTTTGAACCGCGTAGGCCATAATTTCAGGAGCATCCGCTACCGGTGTAGGCACAACACGGAATCGTTCTTCTTGAAGAACAGCATGATAAGCTCTGTTCAATGTCAGTAACGGGTCTAATGACAGATAATACGATCGAATGTTACTGTATAGAGTCGGGTCGAGACCCATGAAGAATTGATGAAGTCGTTCACTGTCTTGACGGGCAGACGACGCTTTAGAAATTCCACAGGTGCAATTACCGCATTTGCACGCAAACGGAGGATCGTGCACGGCTAAGGCATCCCACAAAACTTTCAATTGTCCGTAATATGTAGTAACTGACATTCCTTTGGTTTGTGAGCAATTTTTGATATTGGTTTTAAAGGCATGAATTTTCGAACCATCAACGACGGAGAACCTATCAGCGAGGTCATCCCAAAGTTCTTTCGCGTTTTCAAAATAGCTTATACTCGGCTTAAGACCGTCAGAAATTCCACCCATTATCCATTGTATAATTGTGCAATGGACAACTTCCCATTGTTCGAGAAGCAATTTTTTGGTATTAGAGGGTTTCGTGATACTTCCGTCACCAAAACCGAATTTGCATCTCGCTTTAAGAGACATCTTCATAGACCTACTCCATTCCTCATAGTTGTCACTTGTAAGTTTGATGTGGGAGATAATAGTGTCGGGACCATCTTGTGTTCCAAGATAATAGGGAGAGAGATTATCGATCGTGGTTACATGATCGGATTTGGCACCACCTTGTGCCCCTGCCATGGCAGCAGACTTTTTTTTTTAGGGTTTTGGAAAGCGCAGGATTTGGGGCTACGATACCATGCTAAACGTAAGAGAGAATTTGGAAAGGTTAACTTATCTTATTCATGAATCGAATACCTATATATATAGGTTACAGAATATCGGGGAATATATTCCCGAGAATATATTATATGCTATTCAAGACTATAGTATAATCTAATAGTATCCTACATGAACCGGGTCAGTATCTGACATGAACCCGATCACATTCCGACCTGAACCGAGTAATGACAGATATGACCCGGGTCTATGTATTTATGTCAACTGGCCTTGATCCACCTAAGATCTGGTTCAACATATACACAAACCCGATTCCTATCCAACATTACCCGGTTCAGGTCAGCCATGCCCGGTTCAGTTCAATCCTAACCCGGTTCAGAGCACTTATTTTTATTTTTATTTCTCACTTATTATCAGCTAATACCATTTGTTTTCCATACCTCTTAACATGCTACTGACTATAGTCGAGTTCCGGCCCTAAATTAACGGGTCATTTCAAGTTCAGGTCAAACGGGTTTAGGATTGAAAAATCAGTACCATGATCCTAAAAACACGGGTCGGGCGAGTCGGGTTTTGAAAGTTAGGTAGAGTTCTACACAACATATAATAATGAATTCGTAATGTTTTAACAATATGATGTTAATTTATATGTTATCTATTCAGATTGACGAACTTTCAATATAACTCTTCAAGAAGAGATATTTAGATGTCAATGATGAATAGACCATCTACAAAGGGATGTTAGCAGGAGATTAATAATTAACTCTCAAAATGAAGACTTTGCAAAACACTTATCAACAGAAAGACTACATTTCCGATGGAAGAGAAAAGAAAGCAACACTAGCTTATTTCCTTCGTAAGGTGAAGCAAAGGACGACAAGAAATTCTATTCAAGGGTTTCACAAGATGATGTCGGACTGTATTGGGAGTCCAAGGCAGAACTAAAGAGCCGCTGCCTAGGAAAGGGATAATTACGAGGGGAAAACGCAAGAGGAAGGACAAAAAAAGGAGGACAAATTATGCATCCAAGGATTAAAAGGGTAAAAAGTTTCCATAGATGGGATTTAACGAATCCGCTTGATTTGATTATTACCTATACCCTGATCTCGTGTCCCAAAGTTGCAAGCACGTAATTGGTTAAAAGCAGTCATGTATCCACTCTTAACAGAATTTCCTGTTTTCCCAGTAGTGAAGAACTTCAATGTCCAAGATCAGGATGTGAGTGGATGTAATTTGATTAACCTAGAAAGGATTGAAAAGATGTTGAAGTAATTCAATATCTCACGACTTGATGGTGAGAGTTTAAACATAACAAAAGTGGAAACTTAAATTATTGATTGATACTCCTTTCGTTTCGATTATTTGTTGTCAAGTTATATTATTTGCGAGAAGTATTTTAATCAAAAGGATAACGTGAA
Organism: Agrostemma githago; assembly: GCA_958450325.1. Classification (NCBI taxonomy): domain Eukaryota; kingdom Viridiplantae; phylum Streptophyta; class Magnoliopsida; order Caryophyllales; family Caryophyllaceae; genus Agrostemma; species Agrostemma githago. The sequence goes on from OY288254.1 coordinate 52,957,005, forward strand.
AATGACTGAGATGGAAAGAGTGTATTCCTAAAAGAAAAATTGTAAACATTGATCATGACGGATGAAGTATTATTCATAATTTAACACGTTAGTCTTTATCTCCTTAAGCCCGTGTTCACCCATGATCAACTATATGTTGTGTTATCAAGGGGTCACCAACAAGTGTGATTTTTTTTATGATAACAATAAACATACTTCTGACACTATTGCTAATGTGGTGTACCAAGAAGTGTTCTAATATACTCCGTATGTAATTTCATATTTGTATATAAGTGCTGATTTTTTCCCCATTTCTTCCTATACTATTTCATTTTCAAGTACATGTCATTCAGCCATTGTCAGTTTAGAAACTTGGACGATTTTCTTAATTTCTTATTGTGAACTCAACGATTACGTTTTTGGATCCATGTAAAATATTCGTTATTTTTTCATTGATTTTGTCACGTCTTTTTTAATGTCATCCGTGCAATTTGCACGGGATTTAACCTAGTTTAATATATATATATATATATAAGAGATTACTCATTTTCATACCCAATTTTCCTACCAATTTTTCTAAACTAACATTTCTAGGATTGGACCCGAAATATTACCCAAAATGGTGGGTCTAGGACCGGACCAACACCCAATGAGTCGGGCCTAAATGGGTTTGTGTGTGTTTACGATACAAACCCAGACCAGATGATCAACACATTTTATATCGCATTTTATTGTCCCCCGACAACCATTTTTGAGCTTTTCTTCTTCCTAAATTATATGTTTAATGTCGATTTTTATTAGAAAGTCGATACTGTCGATTCTCATGTTATTTTGCAGGTTATGCACAAGTTCGAGCATATTTAGAAGCAATAACCAAAATAGCCGAGACGAAGACGGAAGTTGAGGAATAGCTTCAATAGTTTGGCTTGCTATTGCAAATTATGCATATTGAGATCAACTAACTTCGCATATGCATTATTGCAATTAATTGCGAACAAATATCAAAAGTTGACATGAAATGATTAAGCATATATGATCAACAAGTGCTTAAAAGTATGAGTTTTTAAAATTGACTATGAATGATGATATTTGGAGATCCAATTGCACATTACTCGAGGATGAATAAACATATTTTAACATCAATTCTACGAATTGATCAATATTGTTTTAAGTGGCTTGGAGACCACAAATCAAATAAGAGTATATTGTGCTATTAGAATTCACAATTCGATCGTTATCATGTGAATAAATTGATCTCTTAAATTTGGCATTTAGAATCAGTCATTAAAAGTCAATTATTTTATGAACCACGTACTTCCCGAAATATCATAATCTTGCAAAATTACTCATCAATGAACTCTCATTTGCATATGATATGATAAATCGCATTCTAAAGTGGTTAAGTAAATGATTGCAATCTATCTTGAATATTTTTTTTTACCACCTTAGGGGGAGAAAGTGAGTGATAAGTTGGTAAAACAAAAGAAGTTGGGTCGTGCTTTTTTCTAACGAGACTTTACTCAATCCTAACGACATTTTACCATTTTACCCCTGTCATTTCATCCCATCAAAAAGTTTTTTTTTTCTCTCTCTAAATACATCTCGAAATTCAACCACCCATAAACGTATGAAACACCACAAACATCCAAACCGTCAAGGGTTTTTTCTTTAACTCGATTGTCTTGTACCAATGTTTTCATAATTCAATAAATTGATCCTTTCATATACGGAGTATAATATAGCCAAGGTATGTTGATATTAGTTGAATAATTTAATTTCTAGGGTTTACAATTCAGGTATTTTATCCCTTAAATTTGGGCAAAATCAAAAGAACCTAATCAATAGAAATATTGACAACACATAAATTGTTAAAGAAGGCGTAGAAACTTCATATAAAGATCGATTGAGAATTGAAATGATGTTAATATTGATCCTGCTTCCTTCACAATTCGATTCAAATTGTTAGGTAAAGAGGAAAAGTGGTAGCTAGTTACAAGTTAGGGTAAATTATGGGAAGGGTAAACTTGTGAAAGTTAGAGTAAATTCGTTAGAATTGAGTAAAACATCGTTAGGAAAAAGTAATTTCGAAGAAGTTTTATCATATCAAATTACGCGTATCTATCGTGTACAGTAATATATAAGTAGAATGACGATTCTATGAAATTACATCATATGAAATGGCTACACATTTGCGCGCAATATCAAGTGGCCTATTGAATAAGGATTTAATAAATCCGTATGGCTGTCGACATATATTATTGGCATCAATGAGCTCATATTCCTGAAATTAATCCAATTTGTGGATATTGAATAATATACTCTACTATACATTTTGCATAATTGAGTCGTCATGTGCATATAGAGACTAAGTATATTATTTCATACTAGTTTTTTCACCCGTGCAAATGCACGGGGCATATTTGTTTTACGTGGAGAATGATTTATATCCCTTTTATTCTAGTGTCGAAGTGTTCTCATCCATATGACTTCGAAGTGTTCTAGTCTCGAAGATGTCTGAGACAATTTCGGGGTTTTATTTAAACAAAACCGTATATTAGATCTTTAAACCGTTAATTACTTGTTTAATACTCGTATCATTTATCTAAATATTTTTTAGACTTATGCAAATGATTAAATTTAGTGTTAATTAAGTGTTTAATTATCGTTTACGTCATGATCGTTTAATTGTAAAATGTTAATTATGCGTCTTACTTTTGTTATTATCAATAATTACCACCGTTGGTTATCAATTGATTTTTTTCCCTCTTAAATTGTTAATATCGTTAGTTACTTGTTTAATTATCATTATCGTCTTTATTATTAAGTTAAAAAATATAATAGAAACTAATTAGGAGGGAAGAGTATGAATGTCATTTGTCTAATTAATGTCCTCATTTGAAAAGCAACATACTAAATTTTGGTATTTTATAATTAGAATAAGTTAAACAATGTTTTTAATAGAAACATATTACTCCATCTTTGAATTATATTTTTAGATCAGAAAACGGAGATATTTCGAAGTCACCAACGTTTAATCTTTCATAGTACAGTGATGAATAACATTTAAATAAGAAATGTCAAAACTCTTTTTCTTAGAGAACAATGCTAATTTGTTAATATTAGCCTACTTATTTGTTGAGTAAATTTAAATGTTTCAATTTCTCCTTTTTGTACCGTAACTATAATCATTAACTACAAAATAAAATCACTTTCACAAACTCGATCTAAATTATTTAGCTCATATATATCCATATATAGTTAAAAAAACCAAATTTAAGTACTATATCATTAATCTCAAGTACTGTATTATGTACATTTTGACATAGTAATATAATTCACATTTTACCCAAAAAATAAAATAAAATGTTGTTTATATAGGGCATATTATGAGGTGTTAATGAAATGAAGAAACATAAAAAGAACATATAATAATGCTATTTTTTGTGATCTTTAAAGACTTTTCATATGGCTTAGTTATAAAATATTTAAGTGGAGGGATAAGGAGTAAAGAGAGCTGCCACTTGGCGGGATAATGGGTAAAGAGAGTTGCCACTTGGCATACTATGATGGATGTTTTATTAATTAACTCCAAAATGCTTGTCTTTTAATAGTATATATAGATTAGTTTTGTTATCACATCATTGCATCATTTCATCATTTCATATCATATTCATGCAAATTATTAATAATTTAACTATACTTTGAAATTTTGAAGTGATATTTGGATAAAAACGCAACAATCATTATCAAAGACTATCTTCATATTATCCGTATAATTATTAGAAGATCAATGATAGATTTCTAATTATCGAAGACATCTATGGAGTTTCTTAAGTATAATGATTGTTATTTCAAAGGTCAAGATTCATCGTCATATCATGGATAATATTATTATTTTCTAAGTGCCGTAACTATTAGGGGGTGTATGCACGCGTTGTACTCTTTTTCCTTATCTATGGTTGTGTCCCACTGATTTTTCCTTGAAAAGGTTTTGATGAGGCAGCATCATACGCGTGTTTGAGGAATAACGTACTCTATTCTACACTAGTTTTATTTCCTCACGAGCTTTTTTGAGTGAGATTTTTATGAGACATATTATTCCGTAGTGTACATTCAAGGGGGAGTGTTATAAAATCATATTAGGTGAATGTATATTAGGCTTTCGATCCATATGTAAACTCCTTTATCATTACTGATGTACTATATATACTCATCTCAATGACATGAATAAGATAACTCTCTCACATATTTCTCGCACTATTTTCTCTATAGTTTTCCTTTCTTTCTCGTTTTATAACAAAATAATGAGTAAGAAATTATTTTATAAGAAAGAGAAAATTAGATAGAAAAAGTGAGGTGGAAGAAGTGGAGTCCTCTATGGAGAGAAATTGTATCCGTTAGTAACCATAGTCTAACGGATTGAGAAAAAGGGGAAAGATAGAGCAATTAGACCATGGTTATCCATGATCCATTTTCTATCTATATTGGGTCCCACTCTTTCCACCTTATCTTCTTTATCCTATTTTTTCTCCCTAAAAAGGTACTATGTATCTCAGATCCAGAGATACATTATTTATCCTTTTAGGTCCCACATTAATAACATTTTCATATAATTTATTAATAAATGGGTCCCCTTACACCTATAAAAAAAGAATTAAAGAAAAAAAAAATTAATGTCATGACTCCACCCACACTCCCTCTCTCCTCTCTTCCTTTCATCCGTCCACACGGATTCATTTTGCTTCTCCACAATAAATTTCTACCCAATCCATGGATATGGATAATTTTTCACTCCATCCTACCCATGGATCCATTTTGAATCCATGGATAACCATGCTTTAGTAATTAATGTTGTGCAAGTTGGTGGGTTAATTGTTTAAGTTGCCTTAAATATTTTCAGTGTGAAAATGTTGTTTTCACATTTATAAATATATTACTTCAACCATTTCTGTTTAATTTTTCTCATCTTAATAAAATTAATCTTATTCATTCAAATAACTCTCAAAATCTTTTAAATATTTTTTGGGGGAAAAAAAGTAATAATAATAACAACAATAATAATCATAATAACAATAATAATCATAAGGATAAGGATGAGGATGAGGATAACAAGGATCCGAAATATCACGAATATATTCGATTTCTCCAAAATAATCTCGTACAAAATTATTCGTGTAATTATTTCCTACAACCAAATTTACGGCTCAACCAAAATCCGATGCAATATAATTATAATCCGTCGTCGTCTACCATTCCCTTTTTTCCCAAATACCAACTTATTTTCTCAAAATTCAATCTCGTATCCTCCGGAATCTATAAGACATTCTTTATTCGGTGATCATAATCTTCATTTTAATTCCCAAGAGACCGTGAACAATGAAAAATCACCCATCGTCGATTTGGCACAAAACGAAGACCGTGACAACGAAGTCCAAGTTGTTCGTGAAACGCAATTTTTCCCGGAAAATTCGTTTCAAAATACGTCATCCAAGGGTCCCACCCAAAAAACTCCAATGAAAAAAAAAATGGACCGAATCGGAAGATGCAGCTCTAATCTCGATTTATATGTGTGTTAGTACCAACGATTTGGTTGGTACCAATAAAAAAATTGGGGGAGGATCAAGAAAACATACGACGAAGCTCGGGATGCAAATCCAACAACAATACATCCCCGGGAGATTAGCATGTTGACTAATAATCGATGGCATGGAATTTGTGCGGATGTGTCTAGATTTGTAGGTTTTCATGACCTAAGAAAACGAAGAAACGCTAGTGGAATGGTTGATGGTGATGTGCTTGTCGAGGCTCGTGCTTTATGTTCTAACTCATACACTTACGAAAATCAATGGCAACTTCTTAAAAAAATTCCTAGATGGAAAGAATTTATCAAGCCCAAAGATTTAAAAACAAAATATCGTTACACCAATCGATACGCCCTCGAAAAGTAGTGGTAAGCGTAGTAAGGACTACGAAATTGAAACCAACGTGTCAATGGGCGATATTGGAAGTAGCAAACGCTCGATAGGAGTTAAAGTGGCAAAAAAGAATAAATGAAAATCTCATGTTGTCTTGTTGATGGTAACGATATTTCAAAGGTCACCGATCAGTTGAAAAATTTTATATTAAAATATCAGATGGTCAAGAGAAGAAAAAGGAAAGATTGGAAATGGAAAATAAAGATTTAGCATGGAAAAGGAAGTTAATGTTATTTCAGACGTACGACCAAATATCGAACCCGACTCCCGTCGAAAAAATGAAGAGGGATGAACTACTCGAGGAAATTAATGATCATATATAGTTTTAATGTTTAATTGCATTATCGTATTAATTGATTTATCGTCTTTATGTTTTATCGTTTTTATGTTTTTATGTTTTATTGTTTTGAGTTTTTTTTATTCTTGTATTGGAGTAATATATTAATATATTAACTATTATAGACCCCGTGCGTGTATGCACGGTATTTATAGAAATTTATATATTTTTAGTTAATTATTTATACAAAATGGATTTTAATTAGCAACCCGATAATTTTTCATTATTTTTATCTTTGTTTTTGGATATAATAAAATAATTTGAAATTGCATAATTAATCAAGATAATGACCTCGACTAATATCATGAAATATGTAGTCCAACAAATTATTATTACAATCATTTCTCGTTTAAATATTTTTTATTATAATATATGAATAAATTGTTAAATGTATATTCACTTTAAATTTATTTTAAAATAGAGTATATAATTTTATACTCTTGATTTTTAGATGTATTGTTCATTTGTTTGCCTTTAATTTAAATACTTCTCACAATAAATATAAAAGACAAATAAATAAATGGAACGGAGAGAGTAGTTATTCTCTATGATCTCAGTATATATCATTTGTTCATAAAGTTCATAGTTGTTGTTCGAGATTTAAGCAACTATATTTCTACAATTTATTTTCATCGATACACCCATTATTAGTTTTTAAATATTTAACCTGTAAATATTCTGTATATGATATGATTCATAATTGAGTGTGATTCTTTTATTATTTGTTATATTAATTTTATCTAAATTAAGTGCTTAAAACTTATTCGGGAAAAAGTTTTGAGAATTTTTATTCTCTTAGCTAATAGAGGATTACAATATTTAATTACAATCTTATATCAGTCATGATTATTACAAAAAATAAAATGTATTTCCGTTGGTATATAAACTCTCGGTATTTAGTATACACTAACGCAAATCATAGAGATTAGATTGTAAAATATACTCCTACGTAACATATCAGTCATAAGACTACATTCAGACGTTAATTTAGTCATTTTCGTGCATATTTCATCCCTAAATTATGATTGTCTTTCATTTATACTTAAATATTCCAATTTGCACGTTAATTTAGTCAATCATTCCTAAATTATGGTTGTCTTTCATTTATAATAAAACATTCTAATTTGCACAAATGAATAATAGTTTGGTTATTTTGGTTAATTAGTAGTGTGTTTGGTTATGTCAAGTTAACTAAATTTCAGTAGGACATAACCAAAATAGCGAAGGCCGAATATGAATAGATGTAGACACCCGGCATTTTGCCTGCTAGTGTCTATAACAGTTCCTAACAAAACACCCGATGATGATCGGACGCAAACGTGACTTAGTATACTCGAACTTGAGCTCGGAATCAATAATATCCGACATGGACTTTTAGCAGAGTACAAATCTCTCAAAACCAACCTCAAATTCAGGCCCAGTGGGTCGTTTCGAGAAAAATAAGACTAATTAGGGCCAAAACCGACACCAAAAATAAAACCCGTCTTTTGGCGACCGGGTCAAAACCCGGTCAAAGACGAATCCGTCCTCGAAATCAGCCTAGAGTAGCTTCTAGAAACTGGCGCCCAATACAAAATTCAAAAAATCAAACAAAGTCAACTATTTCTTAAAATGACTCGGTTCCCTTGATCCACTCGATCGAGTGGGTTGACCCACTCGGTCGAGTGGAGCCTCAAAAACCGGACCAGGCCCGTTTGCAAGGGCACTCGATCGAGTGCACTAGGGCCACTCGATCGAGTGACCCTAGGTCGAGGGGTAAACTCTATAAATACCCCTGAAACCCTTCTCATTTTTCAGCTTTGGCAAATGCAATTCTACCTCACATTTCTACCCTAATTCACTCATTCTCTCTACACTACAACCCTAAGCACAAACCGAGTCCTTGTCCCTCAAAAAACCGACAAATCATTCACCAACACACACACACACCATAACTCACGTACATCCTCGATACTCCCGCGTCCGTGCCGCTATTACGAGTCCATTTCCGAGGCCTTTACTAAGCATGTATGTTGAGGGTGTCATAAACCCCGTCTCAACCTTTATTACTCCATTTCTTTATTTACATTTTCGCATTTTTTATATCGTAATTATATTAGTATAGTAACGCTAACATTAACGTTTTGTACTTTTTGCATTTTCAAATTCTTTTTCTTTACTACTAACATTATGTACCGTGTACATATATAATGGTATTAAAACTCGGATCTAAACTCGTTTGACTACGATAACCATTTTAAGGTCCGTTTAATCCTTTTACGAGCAACGACGGAGGTGGCACCCTTTCGAGGAGCGCCGCCCCAATGTACTCAAGGGCGTAACGCGATCATGGTCATTCATAGTTGAACGCGTATGGACCCATTTCTGCGATTAGTACGGAACCCGTTGATACGAAAACCGACATCACATAATCCGAAAGGATTAGTATCGATGTCGTGACGTAGAGGGACCCAATTTCATCACTAGTCAAAATTTTCAATCTAACGATAACATTTTCATAAAATTCCGATAACGGTATTATAATCGTATACATACACGATTATAGTACCGGAAGCCGAGTTAAATTTAAATCGTGCGATATTTCTATTTAACTCGGCCAACCATCGATTTTCAAACATAAAAATAACACGAGCCAGGCCTCGTACAGGTGCCACTCGACCGAGTGCCATGAGCCACTCGATCGAGTAGCATCCCAAATCCTGGGCAGTAGCCACCCTCGAGGACACACTCGACCGAGTCAGACCACGACTCGATCGAGTGGGTCCTATAGCCCAGAAAACCGAGAGCTTTCTTTAATCATCCGAGCCTCGTCTTTTTAAAACGACTTAGTCGTCGCGTGTAAAGCCAATCACGTGATTCCATTTTTAAAACTCATGCATGTCACTACATTAAAACGACTTTGATCGACGGTCTCGCACTATTAATCTTGTGTCGACGACTCTTTAGTCGTGGCCGACACATGATTAATTTAGACTCCATTTCTCGAGGTGATAAGCCGGGACAAAGCATCGAGATTCGGGATCGGGCTAGCACCACGCCTAGGTCCCAAATCTCCGTCCTTTGATTAGTACACAATATAATGTATATATAATCGAAGTTAGTCCAATTGCACAACTTACGGGTTAGTTTGTATCTATTATATACGGGTCCGTTTCGAGTCATTTATTTTATTTATCGCTCTTCTTATTCTATTTGTTCTTTTTTTATTGTTTGTTGTATTGTGAATTCCGGGTTGTATTTCCGCCCGTGTAATTTGTAACTTATTTACGAGTTTTGTTTATTTTGGATGTTTATCGCTTTATAAATGAACCTCGCATGCTAAACAAATTCGACTATGATTAGATGCATTAAATGACGTAGTTCACATATAATTCACATGCTTAGCCCGAAAACGCTGTTTGCATATCATTTAGTCGGTTTACTAGCGCGCGTACACGAAAACGAACGATGTCTTAATGGAGGCTGCCATGTGCGGGCGGGGTTGGGTGTCCTTAGTGGGCTTCCCAACACGTACCCTCACCCCTTACTCAGAACCTCGGTTTCCGGATGTCCGAAACCGTTGGCGCACGAGAGCCATTCTATACACGATTACCGGTGCAGATGGTATCGGTATTGCAATGCAAAGGGACGAGCCCCATAAACTCTAAAATCGAAATGGGCCGTACTTTGTGTACGCTCCATGACGACATGGAGTGGGCTCGAATGGTTCCGAATTACCACAAATTCGGTGGCGACTCCATCTTTGACTTAAATTTCGAACCCGAGAACAATCTTACCACGAGATTCATTCGCCTACCCAAACCCGCGCGTGGCCGCGTCGGGGTGGACCTACGTCGTGTCCACAATTTGGCAACTCCGCTGGGGATACCTGATGTACCACTTGTCATCGGGGTTCCTAGGGTGAGACTCGAAGAGAAATCGTTCGCATATTAGTGTGCGCACATTAGTTTAATGATTCATGCATAACCCATTTTTGCCCGGGCCGGTTACTTGTGACCGACATCCCACTATACCGCAGTGCATTCCTACATGGGTGCGCTAAAGACTTCGATAGTGGAACTCGTATGGGTTTTGCGACATGACCTAAGACCAACTCGGCTTAGGGAGTCCGTCCTGATTTACGAGAAAGCCATCGTTGTTGGTATAGACCCTATTTGACCGACCGAGACTTAGCGTAATGCATACATAAGCGTCGTTATAATGCTTGTTTGACTACGTGCTACTTGGTTTCCGTATCATTTTTCAAAAACCGTCATTTCAAAATTGCCTCTTTCCAAAAATACCAAATTTCGAAAAACCCGAAATACTGTCCGTTTCGGGACCCATTTTTCCAAAACGCCAAATTTTGAAAAAACCCGAAATGCTGCCCATTTCGGGACCCGTCTTTTCAAAATATCCAATTTCCAAAACTCGGAATGCCGCCGAAATTTAGGATCAATGATTTGACTCAAAATATCCTTTTCTTTAGTCGGCATGCTGCCTATTTTGACTTTCGAATTTCCGCCCCCCTATCACCTTGATTTTCTGAATTTTCATAATTCTAATCTTGGTTTTCGAATATCCGTTCTCAGTTTTCAAACTCTCGGGAATTCGTTCATTCTTGCATTCAAATTTCAAAATTTCAAACATCCGACTTTCCTAAAATAAATCCTCCTTGTTATAGGACCTACCGTCTATTCGTGTGTCGGGTCTTTGCATAGTATGTCGAGGGTTTATAGAGTCGAAACTCCGTCGATCTTACATCACGAGTTTCCCCCTTCCCCGAGTCCGCCTTATCTGTCAAGGCACAACCAACCCGCGTAGGGCATATCCCTACAAATGAAAGTCTGTCTATACACTCGAGTCAAAAGTCTGGGGAAAAGTCTCACGTGGACCTTCCTTCAAACGGGACTAGGCCCACTGATAAGTGTAGTTTGTAGTGCCTATTTGTTGTGTTTTGGTCCCTTTTTCCTTGTTATGCTTCTTATGCTTCCTTTAGTTCGTTTCAGGTTCCCGAGACTGATTTGGAAGAGTTGGAGCGATTCCGACTCAATACATACACATTTTGGAGCCAACGAGATAAAGGAACGATGACTCGAGGCCTTGGAATCGACCCCGAGACCTTGGGACCCAATCCCGGGCCTCCGAGACCCGATCCCGAGTCCCGAGAATCGGTGGGAAGCCCATGAGAGGCAAGGAAGGACCAAAGAGTGTTTAAGGAAGGCATACAAGACCCATCCCGTTCGGGATGGCCTCATCCCGTTCGGGATGGGGTGCTACATTAAGATGGCTGCTGTGAGCCCATCCCGGTCGGGACCATCCCGTCCCGGTCGGGATGACTGGGCCGTCCTGATCGGGATGATCCGTCCCGGTCGGGAAGCTACAGAGGCAGCACGGGCTTCTTCTTTTCTTCTCCTTCATTCTTGTACCCATATATATACTCCCTTCTTGTAATTTTAAGACATCTTATGTTAGTTTAGACTCTCTTAAGCCTCCAAAACCCTAGATTTACTCTCGCTCATTAGTTTTAATCTTCCCTTAATCTTAGTTAGTCTTTAGTTAATCCTTGTAATTAGTTCTTATATTAAGAGGATAGTTGAAGAGTTCTCCAAGATTGACAACCTTGGGTTTTATTTGGGTTCTTATTTATACAAGATTGCATCTTTTCATCTTCTTAGTGTTGGTATAATCTTTCTTACTCTTAATCTTGTTTATTTAATCTTGTTTGCATCTTGTTATATTGTTATTGACATTGTTCTTGTTAATCATTATGGATGTTTGTTTAGTGATAATATTTTCTCTTGTTATGGTTGTTTTATTCAGTTTTTTTACTTAGTCTTTCCTTTTATCGCTCGGGATGTACTTTTTATGATTCCAAGATCTGGGTTCGGTTTCTGATTACACGGTGTTCTTACAGACAGGCCGCCGTCAACAAGACACACCCGCAAGATGGAAGCTGCTTTGAACAGTCTGAAAACCTCTGTGGACGCCATGGTCGTCAAACAGACCGACATTGAAGCCCAGCTGACTGAAATGGGGGCTGGTCAAGTAGCTATTGTTGCTCGTATGGCTGCAGTGAAGCAAAGGACTCCTAATACCGAGACCAATGGGTCTCTGAATGAGCTTCTTAGTGTCGTGCACCGCCTAGAGGAACAAGTGCACCTAGCCGGGAGCAACAACATTCATCGGGAAAACAGCCGTGAGTATGCCCCGGTGAACGACAAGCTGCCTCCAAACCTGAACCTCACCGGTTTACCCATGTTTGAGGGAACCGAAGACCCGTTACTACATGTTCGGGCCTTCAAAGAGTTCATGGCCATCAAGGGAGTGGATTCGTCCATGTTCAAGAACCTTTTTGCTGCATCCCTTGAGAAGCACCCACGGGCCTGGTACTACAGGCTAGACCCCCGCGAAAATACCCTACTTGGGATGTATGGCCACCGAGTTTGCTCGGAACTATGCTGACAACACCGAGATCCAAACCACAATGAGATCTCTGGAGGTTATGGCCCAAGAACCAAAGGAAGGTTTTACTAAATACCTTCAACGTTGGAGGGCCGAGAGTGTGAAACTGGTCGATAAGCCCAGTGAGAAGACTTTGGTGGAGGCTTTTGTCAAGAACCTCCTCCCCTCCAACCGGGTTCACCTCCGGTACCCTGTCATACCCAATTTCACCACCCTTACTGAAATGGGTATGAGAATCGAAGATGACCTAAGACTAGAGGGCCTCACTAAGGCCTCTAGCAAAGGATACCAAGGGGCTTCCTCTTCCACTACTAATCCCCAGGCTGCAACCCGCAGCATTTTTGACGCGGTTAATCTACTGGATGCCCCGTCTAAGAAGAACACTCCACCTCGGGTTTTTACTGATATAGGCACCACCTATACCTATGCCTTACAAAGGCTATCCTCAAAAGGCCTAATCCAACCGATAGGCCCAACTCCTGAAGTTCCGGTCGAGCGACGCTCCAAGAACTACAATGCCCAAGCTTATTGACAATACCACCGAGGCGATGGGCATGATACCGAAAAGTGATGGAAGCTGAAGCACTTGATCCAGGACTTGATTGAGAGCGGTAAAATCCCGCTACCCGGAGATAAGCCAAGTAACAAGGAGAATCCTTTCAGTTCTCATGCCATCTTTGCCGGGGAGGTGATCGATTGCTCTCATCTTATCTCTCCATTTATCCCGCAAGTGAACGGGATCTGGTTCGACGACGAGGACGACGTCTACCTCGCCAGAGGGGAAGCTGTCCCCATCACCTCCGAGGAGATTCCTAAGACTAAATCTCGAGTCTTAGCCAGTAACCACCTTGGTCGTCCCTATCAAGCCACTAGCTCTAGGGACACCCCTATCCCGACAACCGTCACTGAACCCCTCAGGACGGAAGTCGCCCCTGAGGAGCCGACTGCTGAAACGGCCCTCGTGAAGCAACTAAAGAAGACCCGAGTTGACCTCACTATATGGCAACTCTTAGTTAGCTCACAAGAACATCGAGAAGCACTCACTAAGGCTCTCGATCAAATCAAGATCGACTCTTCGGTTACCCCTGCTGAAATGGTAGCCACGGTCCTGCCCCATCTAAAGGGAAAAGCTAAGGAGGAAGGCCCAATGATCACTTTCTCGAAAGCCGACCTACCGCCGTTCGGGGCCTCCCATAATCTGGCCCTCTATATTACGGTGATATGCCGAGGAAAATACCTCCCGATGACCCTAGTCGATGATGGGTCTGCTGTGAATGTCCTTCCTTTAAGGACCGCCAAAGCCCTCAGCCTTACCGAGGCCGATTACATCCCGACAGCTCAGACCATCCAAGCCTTTGATGGGAGTCCAAAGTCGGTAGCTGGGGCTATAAAACTGACCATTATAACTGGCCCAATAGAAAAGGAGCTCGAGTTCCAAGTGATCGACGTCACCTCGTCATTCAACTTGCTCCTAGGGAGGCCATGGATTCACGCGGTCAAAGCGGTATCCTCCACCCTCCACCGAAAGATCAAAATGCCTTTGCTCGACAACGTCATTACTTTGGAGGCAACCCCAATGACTGTGGCTAGCTGTAATGCCACGGGCCGCACGGACCTCTGGGGGTTCGATTTTGTGGGGATGATCGAGCAAGAGTACCTTTTTAGGCCCTACTTCACTACGAGTATCGACATGATGCTCCAAAACCTAGGGTACTTTCCGGGGGCTACCTCTCGACCCGATCTTCCAGCTGGGAAGATTATCGAGGTCCTCAACGACGAATACTCTCACTTCGGCCTTGGTTATGCCACCACACCGGGCAACGTTGTCCGAGCAGGAATTGAAAAGGCCTGCAACATCATTAAGGGTATCCACTTGAGCCCTTACAGCCCTCGGTTGGCTGACTACTTTGTCACACCGGTGTTTGGGGCTATTCAGGTTGGTCTATACCAACCCAACGTTGTGCACCTCGGGACCCAATTGGCCCGGGACTGCAACTACATCCCGGATGATGTGTTCGCCCTCATCCAGTCTGATGGAGCTAAAAATGCTGAGCCCGCGCTAGGGCTACTCTTCGGGGAAGACACCATAGCCCCGACTCCAAAGGAAGACCTGGTCAACCTGATTCTCCGCAGCAACAGGTTTGACCCGACCAAGCTGATCTCGGATGTTGGCTCCGAGACGGAAAACAGGGCCTGGAGGAAGACTATCAAATGGACTGATAGTCAAGGAAAGATCTACAACATGGTCACCGGAGAGGGAGACATACCCGAGTCTAAGTCCGAGTCTGAGTCCGAGTCTGAGTCCGAGTCTGAGTCAGAGTCTAAGGTCGAGTCTAGGGAAGTCGGTGCTAGAGTCACTCCTGTAACCCCTCTCCCTTTTGTCATTCCTGCTGCTGGCGCTTTGGGGTCTGTCCCGAGTGCCTTACCAATTCCGCCTCTGACCAACGATCAGATGGCTGCTCTTTTTGAGCTGTTTTCAAAATTCTCAATCAATAATAACAACCGTTCTGCTTACGACTTGCCTCTTTTAAATTCTGCTTTCAAAAATGTTTTATGCAATGACATTGAGAAACCCGACGAACAGGTGCCCTTACCTCCGCATCTGATCGAGCAACTAGAGCAAAGGGAATCTCGAAATCCGGTGATCGAAGAGACCGAGTCTATTAATGTGGGAACAACCTTAGAGCCCCAGATACTAAAGATAGGGTTATCTTTAGATCCTGAGGAGAAACAACAATTCACAAACCTCCTCCAAGAATTCAAAGATGTCTTTGCATGGTCCTACAAGGACATGCCGGGGATAAACCGGGAAATAGCCGAGCGCCACATACCGATTAAAGACGGGTGCAAACCGGTTAAGCAAAAACTCCGCCGAATGAGGCCCGAGTGGTCTCTCAAGGTAAAAGAAGAAGTCGACAAACAGTTCAAAGCTGGCTTCATACAAGTGTCCGAATATCCAGACTGGGTTGCAAACATCGTGCCGGTTCCTAAAAAGGACGGTAAGGTGCGGGTATGCGTGGATTTTCGGGATCTTAACAAGGCGAGCCCGAAAGATGATTTTCCGTTACCACACATCGACATATTGGTGGATAACACGGCCGATCATGCCCTTCTATCATTCATGGACGGGTATGCCGGGTATAATCAAATCAAGATGGCGGAAGAAGATATGAGTAAGACTACCTTCACTACACCTTGGGGTACTTACTGCTACACCGTCATGCCATTCGGTCTCATTAATGCTGGGGCCACATACCAACGGACTGCTACGACCTTATTGCACGACATGATGCATAAAGAAGTAGAAGTTTATGTAGACGACATTATCATCAAATCCAAAGAACGGGGCAGTCACATCACCACCCTAAGGAAACTCTTCACCCGATTGCGCAAGTACAACATGAGGCTAAACCCTCAAAAGTGCAGTTTCGGGGTAACATCAGGCAAATTACTGGGTCATATCGTTAGCCAACGAGGTATCGAGGTCGACCCAACTAAAATCAAAGCCATTACCGAGATGCAACCTCCTAAAACCGAAAAAGAAATAAGAGGATTTCTCGGGAAAGTCCAGTACATCAGTCGGTTCATCTCCAAACTAACCATGGTGTGTGAACCAATTTTCAAGAAACTGAAAGTAGGGGAACGGGTACTATGGGATATGACAAGTGCCAAGCTGCTTTCGACAAGATCAAGGAAATCTTGTCTTCTCCGCCAGCCTTAATGCCACCTCAACCTGGTTTGCCTCTGTCGTTATACCTAACAACGACCGAGACAGCCATGGGGGCTATGCTGGCTCAGACAGTTGATTCCGAAGAACGAGCCATCTATTACATCAGCAAAAAATTTGTATGAATGCAAATATACCATGCTCGAAAAGACGTGTTTGGCTTTGGTTTGGGCCACTAAGAAGCTCCGGCACTATATACTCAACTACGAGGTCCATGTGCTATCCAAGATGGACCCAATCAAATACCTCTTCGAAAATCCCATTCTCAATGGCCGGATTTCATGATGGACTCTAATGCTGGCAGAGTTCGATCTGAAGTTTGTGTCATTAAAGGCTATTAAAGGTCGAGTAGTAGCTGAATTTCTCGCCGATAGCCCGGTAACCGAAGAAGGACACACCGACACCTGGTCCTTCCCAGACGAAGATATTTTCCATACCGATACCGAAACATGGGATTTATACTTCGATGGAGCATCCAATTTTCGAGGGTTCGGAGTCGGGATCCTCCTAATCTCGCCAAGAGGAGAGCATACTCCCGTGTCCATCAAACTGGACTTTGACATTACCAATAATGCAGCCAAATACGAAGCATGCATTTACGGGCTACAAGCCGCCGCCAATCTAGGGATCACAAATCTCCGGGTACATGGTGACTCATCCTTGGTCATTAACCAAGCACTCCAAAAATGGAAGACTCGGAATGCTAATCTCGTGGCCTACCAGGCACGAGTAAGGGATCTTGAGAAATAATTCCAAAGGGTAGAGTACATATACCTACCCCGAGAAGAAAATCAGTTTGCAGATGCACTCTCGAAACTGGCATCTTTACTGAACATTCCCGACCACGTGACCAGTATGCCAATTTGCGTCGAAAGACGGTCCGAGCCGGCATACATTCACGACATTGAAGATGTTGAGATAACTGATCCCGAGCCATGGTACCAGGCCATATTAACGTACCTGACAAACGGAGAATATCCTCCCGGGACAGAAGGTCGAGCCAAGAAAGCCTTACGGAGGCTAGCTACCCAATTCGTCCGAACCGATGACGGACAACTGTACAAAAAGACGGCACAGGGGGCTCTTCTCCTTTGTGTTGACAAGTATAAGGCCGAAAAGGTTATGGCCGAAATACACGATGGTGAAAACGGCCCACATATGAACGCTCACATGCTGGTCCGGAAAATCATGAGGCTCGGGTATTACTGGAATACTCTGGAAGCCGACTGTCAGTCATATGTCAAACATTGTCATAACTGTCAGATCTTCGCCAATGTGCAACACCTGCCATCATCATTGCTTTATACCATGACATCGCCCTGCCCATTCTCAACATGGGGTATCGACATAATTGGGAAAATAAATCCCTCTGGTATTGGCGGACACTGTTTCATTTTAGTAGCGATCGACTATTTCACCAAATGGGTCGAAGCTGAATCATACCGCATTCTCAATGCTAAACATGTCGCCAAGTTTATCCAAAACAAGATAATATGTCGATATGGCATACCGCATGAATTTATCAGTGATCACGGGACCCATTTTCAAGCCGAGACTGCGGCCCTGCTGACCAAGTATAAAATTCAAAGGCATACGTCCTCGCCTTACCGTCCCCAAACAAACGGAGCAGTAGAGGCGGCCAATAAAACAATTGTCATCATACTCAAAAAGATGGCTGATAATTATCGGGACTGGCCCGACAAAATACCTTTTGCCCTATGGGGATACCGGACGTCAATTCGCACCACAATCGGGGCGACACCGTATTACCTAACTTATGGGATGGAGGTTGTCCAACCAGTTGAACTGGAGGTACCGTCCCTCAGAATTCTGTTAGAAAGTCAAGTACCCGAAGCTGACTGGGTTCGAGCACGGTATGACTCGTTGGTTCTACTAGACGAACGACGATCTCGTGCCCTCAACAACATTCAAATCTACCAGAAGAGGATCCAACGGGCCTTCAACAAAAGAGTAAGACCCAGGAACATTAAGGGGATCTAGTGCTTAAATCAGTTCGAGCTTTACTACCAGTTGACCCAAGGGGAAAATTCAAACCTAACTGGGTTGGGCCATACTTGGTAAAGAAGATCCTATCGGGAGGAGCAGTGATGCTGACGGACCTGGACGGGAATGAGTTCGTCAACCCGACCAACCTGGACCAGCTGAAGTGTTACTACCCTTAGCCCTTTCTCAATGTAATTAGCAAGTTTTTAACAAAATCATTTTTTTTCAAAAGGCAAGTCAACGAGCTAGAACTATTTATTCTACTGTCGCAAGCATCTTGAACTAATAGTCTTGGTGTAATTCGAGATGGCAAATATACTGAGCTTGAACTACGTTTGGTTTGATTCCACTATTTGTGGATACGTATGCAACCCCTCAAAAGGGTACAACCAGTGCAATCGAGAAAAGACAAGAACGGTTTAATAGTAAACTTCTTTTATTAATTCATAAAAAAATCCCGATAAACTCGTGAAATTACAAAATGCAGGAATTCAAGAAATACAAAAAAACACACGACAAAAATAGTATTAATATTTAAATAATAATAAAAACTAAGGACTCGGTATTCAGGGCACCTTGCCCTTCCCCTTGTCCTTGGCCTCCTTGGCCGTCCACTGACGACGACGCGGAGGGGAGCGTTCCCGAATCACCACAGGAACCTCTTTAGCTCGGGCTCGTTTGTTTGAGCTCGAGTCCTCTATCACCTCAATGGGCCCAAGTCGGGCCCTCACGGGG
Source organism: Agrostemma githago (assembly GCA_958450325.1). Taxonomy (NCBI): domain Eukaryota; kingdom Viridiplantae; phylum Streptophyta; class Magnoliopsida; order Caryophyllales; family Caryophyllaceae; genus Agrostemma; species Agrostemma githago. The sequence continues at coordinate 52,976,206 of OY288254.1, forward strand.
TCAGGAAGCCGGTCAAGCGGGCATAGTCGGTCCCGGGCCGCCAGCCTTGGCCCAAGTCGTCTCTCCAAATCAGTCTGAGGGCTTGGCTGCCCCCGTGTGCTGCTAGCACCGACCTCCTTAGATCGAGTCTTAGTTTATGACTTAAGACCCGATTCTAATCGGACTAAAGTAGCAGGAGTGTCTCCCTCGTCGAAGAAACCCCTGTTATCCTTCGCCGTCTCCCAGCGAACCCATTCGAAGGCCTCATCAACCTTCAAAGCTTTGCGAGCCTCCTCGGACTCCTCGGAAGTCCACTTCTGGTAAGCCCGTGAAACCCAAGCGGATTGGCAAGGGCTGGGTATGGTCCACGTGGGACGGGTAAACCACCTCTGCAACCAGGTGTCGCACATAGCGTCCGTCAATTGGAGCAAGACGCTAATGATGGCTTCAGTCTCAGGAATGCGCTGAGACGAACCAAACTGCCTCAGAAGGCGGTCTGGGTAAATGTGAACTGCCCAGTCAAGGGACAGAATCACCAGGTAGCGGGCTTGGTCTCTCTTGGCCAATCCAGTCAACTTCGAAAGGAACCACCAAGCGACGGTCCATCTAATCAGAGGACCACCATGGAACACCAGCTCCTCATCCCAATAAGCTCGGTTTATATGATGACTCGAGCTTATACGACGCCTCCTTGAGCTAATTTGGTTGCTACGGTAATTGGGAATACTCGGACGGCACTCTATAATCGAGAGACGTTCCGACAGCCAAATCTGAAAGTATACACGAAATCCATGAGTAAGTGGTCCGCTACAGCCCACTCGATCGAGTACAGCAGCTGACTCGATCGAGTAAGCCCTCCAAAAACAGGCAGTAGCTCGCTAAGAGTGTCACTCAATCGAGTGACAGGTCCACTCGATCGAGTGACCTACGTACATCAGGAAATTCACACGGAAAAAAAAAACGTGGAATGTATACCTGTAGAATACGGGTACTCCCCGTCAGCTGTTGGGCTGAGTCGAGTCGCCTGGCGTCGAGACCCATAATGATCTCCCCGGTGGCTAGCCAAGCAGGGCTATGACCAGTCTCCATCTGGTCAACCACACCAATCAGGCTGATTTGACCCATGCACGAGTCAACATCCATCATTCCCTCGAACACATAATGATAGAGGTAGCCGTATCCCTAATCAAAGATACCCTAAGGTCCACTAACTAATGTAGATAGTGAAGTAGGGGTCGAACCACCAGGAGACGGGACTCAATTACTTGCTCTAAGGTCTAGACTAAAGATTGCGGGTCACTGTTTTTTGGTTTGTTTGAGTGGACTAACAACTAATTGCTATAAGGTAAATCAATAATAAAAAGGTCTAGGGTCTCAGGTTCACAATGAATGTCAATCGGGTCAGGGAGTCAATTAACAGGTCAATAATCGAACTGTCTAAGGTGTAGGTCCGGTCGGTACTACTACAAATTTTAGAACTAAACTTAACCTGCGGTCGCTAGAATTAAGCTAGTCTACCCAAAATATCGTGACCTAATTAGTCCTTAACCCGATCGGCGAAAAGTCCTAATTGTGATACTAACTAATTAATCCTGGCCAGTAATTAATCAATCAGAATTAAAAACAATATTCAGGCGACAGTTCATATAATCAGAGACAGGTCAATTTTCTATAACCCAATTAACACCCATCGATCCCCTTAAACCCTAGATAAAAATTAGCTACTCATGATGATCGTAAATAAACTAACAAAACATGAATTGCAATTAAACATGATGAATGTGAATTAAATTAAACTACAAGACTGAAATCAGATAACTATGAAAACTAAGAACGAATTCAGACAGAAATTAAACTAGAGATTAAGACAAGAATTAAAAACTAGAGAATTGAAATTGAAATTAAAATTAAAATTAAAGTAGCGATACCAAACAAATTCAGATCTGAAAAAGGAAGAACGGAGTACGATGAATCTTGCGAAGAAAGACGGAATGAACGTAGTCTTCTATCTAAACTAATGTAACGTAAAGTGTGTAAAATAATAGAATGAAAAGTAGTCTGACAATCCTCTTCCAACTGATTTAAAAGAAATCAGTTGGACTTACAAACAGGCCCATAATTTAATTAAAAGAAAAATCCAATCCGCGGCCTGAATGCAAGGCACTCGATCGAGTACATGCGTGCACTCGATCGAGTGGATGCGTGAATGCTTCAGGTTGACTCTGGATATATGGCACTCGATCGAGTGCTCTACGCCACTCGATCGAGTGGATGCTGCTGAGCTCTTGATCGAGTTATTCCTTTACTTCTCGGCTTTTCGTATTCTTCCTCGTCTTCCGTCCTCGTCTCGGCTATCCGGGTTATTATTCCAAAATATGCTCAAAATTGCACTTAACCTACAAAATAGCACGAGGACCAACAGTATCGACTTTCTAATAGAAACCGACATTAATCAATTAAATATGGAAGAAGAAAAGCTCAAAAACGGTTGTCGGGGGACAATAAAATACGATATAAAATGCATTGATCAAACTCCCCCAAACCAAACCTTTGCTTGTCCTCAAGCAAACAACTAAAATATATACAAATGAGGACAAGTGATGTGAAACACAACTCAGAGCTGAATTACAATCATCCTCCTAAAATCAACTAAGACCGACGAGAAAACACATAATGCTCAAGAATGCAACGAGATCAATAATCATGCCATAATCAAACAATTGCCTGCCAAACTTTCAATCTTGCGAGACCAATAATGTCGGACTTCCTTACGGTTGTCGCTCGACACTCATAAGTACGGGTAAGTATATATGTGAAGATAGGAAAGAATAAAGACACTCACTCAACTTATGAAATATGCATGCAATCGAATATGAAATCAATCTCCCCAATTAAACACGTGTTCCACCAATCAGGACCATAGTACATGCCAAGGACTTACAAAGGGTGGCTTATATGTGAGGGGATAAAATGGATTGTGCCTAAAGCACGTATGGAAATGTGGGGCTAAGACCAGTAGTCGCAGCTACACAATAAAAACTATCCATCCAAAAGAACTCATCTATAAATTCCGGCCACTAGCTAGAAATAACAACTCAAAAGAGCATAAGAGGAGATTCTGTCATCCTCTAGATTGCAGTTCAATTCTAGTTATAACTTATCGACCGTTCCCCGAAAATTACAAGAAGCATATATATTTTTCTTTTCTTTTTCTCGGATTTTTTTTTTTTTTTTTTTTCATGCTTCCATATTTTTCTCAATTCAGACAAGGGGAAGGTGAAAACAAAGTCACGTAACAGTATTACCCACTAAGATCCAAAAGATGTAAAAATCCAAATTATGACCGATTAGTGGAATAATTCCTAATTAAGTTCACTGCGACTGTCCTGGTAAGGTAGGCTGTTCTGGGTTGTAGCTAATTGATATAAATATCATGAAAACTGGCTTACAACAGCTGAAACGGGCTAAACAGAGGAAAAATAACCTAAATCTACAAGGTAGTAAAAATGGGTCATTTTGGCTATGTGGAGCTCGTCAAAAACAGAAATGCCTTTCCTCATGTACCTCCTCCTCAAACCAAACACGTATTCAATATCAAGAGACAGACGTCATATTTATGCAAATATATGTTACACATCCCGTAAGGAGAAACCACTCAATTCCTAAATATAAATGAGACCAGTTATAGATGTTACTGGCCTAGGAAGCTCTAATTCCTTAGATTTTTTGTGGTTTGCCGACAAAATGGTCAAATTTACTCATTTGGCAATTAACGGTTCAATAGGCAATCATATCAAAATCATCTCATCTCAAGTATTACACGCATTCAGTTACGAATTTAGCTGTCAATTAGGAGAGGTCATGTAGAATGCAATGTCATCATCGCCGTTTTGCATGTTTCACAACAGACACAAGACAAACACAAAGCACACAAAAATAAATTTTTTTTGGATTTTTCTGATTTTTTTCAATTTTTTTTGGATTTTTAAAATTTTTGAAAGCACACAAAAACACACAAATTCTCCCCCAAACCTAAATGTCACAGTGTCCTCAATGTGACTCTACAGCATATATGACAAACAAATCCACAGCCAATCCTAAGGACAACTCGACCTAAGGGGAAGAAAAAATCTAAGAAAACAATAAAAACAGAAATAAAAAGGAAAGAAAGTACCGTATATACAATGGTAGCTCCCCCAAACCGGCTAATCAGCCATCTCATCGTCTCCACCGGTCCCAGATGGACCGGCTCCAGTATCGCCCTGGCCTGAGCCGCTAGCACCACCTTGCTGACCCGACTGTCGCAAGCCTCTCAACCACTGTGCTCCTAGGCCGCCGTAGGTGTGCCCGTAGTCCGGACCCCAAGCAGCTGGATCAACCCCATAATCGTGGAAAATACCACTAGTAACTCCCGGACCTCTCCAGTAGGACGGGTGCTGAGGTGCCGAGATGCCTTGAGTAAGCATGTACTCGTGGATCTCGCGGTTGACGATGCTCTGATTAATCCCCTCGTGTACCCGTCTCTGGTGCTCATAAACTGGATCATACATAAATGGATACGGGTGCGGAAACTCGGCACCCGGAGTCTGGAACGGGAAGGTCGGGGTGGGTGTAGGTGTGACCCTAGAGGGCTCGGTCTCATCGGGTACGGTCTCTACACGAACCCTACGTCGAGGGGGTTGGGCACCCTCCTCGAAAATGAAGAGCTCCTCGGGAATGAGGTAGCTCGGTGGGTCGGGTCTGTCCTCGCCTGCGGGAGTGGGTGGTAATGCAAGTAGTGGGGGTAGGATCGTCCCTTCGACAACCGGGATTTTCATCCAAACCTTGTCTCGGACGCGCCACAAAAATTCCGAGGGATTGCCCCGAATCCACTTCAAAGTGGAGAAGAGGTAGCCACGGTCCAGCAAAGGGACGCGGTCGGTGAGACTCTCAAAAGTGACTGACTCCCCAAAACCCCTAATATAGCGCTTTGCTAGCGCGGTGACGATGGCTCCACAACCAATCGGTCCAGAGCCATTGATCTGGCGCTGGATTCCGACACAGATCATACCCGGTGCACTAAACGCCTTCAGGGATTGCCTAAAGGGGTTTACGTAGTGTCCCAAAATCAACACCTCCAATGAGTGAAGTTTACTCATGTCGGAGCGTGGAAAAACCACATGACTCAAAATCCGCAAGAAAAGGCGGATAGTAGGGTGTGGGATGGCGTTGAGTGCCATAGCGGTGACAAGTGCACTACGACCCGAAAATAACTTAAAGTAGGGGGGTGCTTTCGAACCCTCGGGTATGTCTAGGATGTCTTCATCTTGGTTAGAGGTAAGTCTAAGACACTCGGACAATGTACTAAGGTAGATGGATTGCTCCTCATTGTTTAACCGAAAAGATATCATACTCTCTTGTCTATCAAATTCAAATGAACTTAAAAATTCTAAAGTGAGTACTCGGTAAGATAACTCACGTAGTGTCCATAAGCCACCGAATCCGGTCATGGACAAGAGATGCGATAATTGCTCGTTCAAACCGAGCTCGATTGCGAATTGCGACGAGCAGCACCGGGTAGCCTCCATCGTCCTAGGTATCAAGGTAACTAAACGAGCTCTTTGGGCCTCGTCCCTGCATTCAATTTCTTCATATCCCGGCACAGGCTGAACAGCAGGCTGCCTTGCATCCTGTTCCTGTTGTTGTTTCGGGGTGGATTCCTTCTTCCTGCCATGACTATAGCATAATAACAAAACCGAATTATACAAAAATCCCACAAAAAACACAACATCTCGGCCAAAATCAGACCCTATACACAAAAATCGATTTTTGAGCATAAAGTGGTGAAATCAACACAAAATCAAGCATGCAATGGGATTAGTATATAACTAAGGATGAAATTAAACTATAAAATCAAGAAAAGAAGCAAGGAAATCAAAAATCCCGTAATATACCTCAAGGGTGACGGTTTGGACGAGAATAGGGGAGAAAGGGACGAAAATTTCAGAAATCGACACCAAGTAACACAAAGAAACACTCCTAATTGCAATTTAGAAGCAAAAATCGTGAGATTTGGTGAGGAATTGATGAAATAAGAGTGATTTGGGTGAATTGGGGGTTAGGGTTCTTAGGTAATATGAGGGGGGAGGGGTTTGAGTGTAGAAAACTGATTTGCAAAAAAAGAGTAGGAAACAATTAAAGGAGGACAAAAAACCGAAGTTGGACCCGGTTCAGGGGCACTCGACCGAGTGCAAGGGCCACTCGGTCGAGTGAACCCTTCGAAATTGGGCAGTAGCTACTCCGTAAGTGCACTCGACCGAGTGCAAGGGCCACTCGGTCGAGTGACCACTGCACCTGCTACACCTCGCCTTTTTCCCATTAAATTGCTTCCAAATCCTGAAATTAAATCAATTAAACCGTAAAATTCCCTCGTCCTCACTCGATAAATAATACTAACTCCCAATTAGAGCTACCAAGCTAAAAAATAAAAATAAAAATAAAAAAAATAAAAATGCGGAAAGGGAAATTACACATTTATACAAGTGGTGTCGGGTTGCCTCCCGGTTAGCGCTGGTTTTTATGGTCCCGCTCGACCGGTTTACCTCAATTTGATTAGGTGGAATCGAGAGTGTCGTTAAGGTCCATGGCCTCTATGACACCGATGTATGCACCTTCGTGATAGAGCTTGAGGCGTTGACCGTTCACCTTGAATATTTCGCCTTTGTCGGTAGTGAGTGTAACCGACCCGAATTTATTCACTTCAGTCGCCGTGAACGGTCCGGACCATCGGGATTTAAGTTTCCCGGGAAAGAGTCTAAGTCGGGAATTAAATAAAAGTACCTTATCGCCGACATGGAACTCTCGGGGGATAATGCGCTTATCATGCCATCTTTTAGTCCGCTCCTTATAAATTCTCGCGTTGTCATAAGCATGGAGACGGAATTCATCTAGTTCGTTCAATTGCATGAGGCGCTTCTCTCCGGCTAGCTTCGGATCGAGATTGAGCTCCTTTAAGGCCCACATAGCCTTAAACTCGAGCTCGACGGGTAGATGGCAAGCCTTGCCATAAACAAGCCTATACGGGGATGTCCCGATAGGAGTCTTGAATGCGGTCCGGTAAGCCCAAAGGGAATCGTCGAGCTTCGAACTCCAATCTTTTCTCGAAGTATGGACAACCTTCTCGAGAATAGACTTGATCTCGCGGTTCGAGATCTCGACATGTCCACTAGTTTGTGGATGGTAAGCTAGCCCGGTACGGTGGTGAACACCGTATTTCTTCAGTAGCTTAGTGAGTTGGCGTTCATGAAAATGTGAACCGCCATCACTAATAATAGCCCGTGGGACCCCAAAACGCGGGAATATTGTCTTCTTAAAGAGCCGGATCACCACGTTAGCATTGTTAGTAGGTGAAGCGATGGCTTCCACCCACTTAGAAACATAATCTACGGCGACCAAAATATACCGATTCCCATAAGAAGAAGGGAATGGTCCTTGGTAATCTATACCCCAAACATCAAATAGTTCTACTTCAAGAATCCCGGTTTGAGGCATTTCGTGTCGCCGAGAAATATTTCCCGTTCGTTGGCAAGCATCGCAAGAACGGATAAAAGTGGTGGCATCCCTGAGAATGGTGGGCCAATAAAAACCCGATTGCATTACCTTTGCGAAGGTCTTCGAAGGACCATGATGTCCACCATAAGGAGAGGAATGGCATCTAGTGAGGATAGAATGTACCTCACTCTCGGGAATACATCTTCTAAATAAACCATCTGCACATTCTCGGAAGAGATACGGGTCGTCCCAGAAATACCTCTTCACATCATGTAGAAATCGCTTCTTCTGCTGATACTGAAGGTCGGGAGGTAGAGTACCTCCAACTAGGAAGTTGGCATAATCAGCAAACCATGGAGTGTCCATGGTAATAGCGAGCAAATGGTCGTCGGGGAATGAATCGTCAATTGGAGCGAGATCCCCACCATCATATCTTAGCCGGGATAGGTGATCGGCTACGACATTCTCGGCCCCGGACTTATCACGGATCTCTAAGTCAAACTCCTGCAGTAATAGGATCCATCTAATAAGTCTCGATTTGGCCTCCTTCTTCGCTAGAAGGTACTTCAAGGCCGCATGATCTGTATATACTATCACCTTCGAGCCAATGAGATAGGCCCGAAACTTGTCTAGAGCATAGATGATGGCTAATAACTCCTTCTCCGTGGTAGCATAATTGATCTGCGCCATATCTAACGTCCGACTAGCATAGTAGATCGCATGTAAAGCCTTGTCTTTCCTTTGCCCGAGCACGGCTCCTACAGCGTAATCGCTAGCATCGCACATAACCTCGAAAGGCAAATCCCAATCGGGAGCTCGGATAATAGGTGCGGAAACGAGAGCCTGCTTAATCCTGTCAAAAGCTCGAGCACACTCGTCAGTAAAAACGCACGGGGCATCTTTGAGGAGCAGCTGAGTCAAGGGCTTGGCAATCTTGGAGAAATCTTGGATGAAACGGCGGTAAAAACCCGCGTGACCAAGAAAACTCCGCACACCCTTAACATTAACGGGGTATGGTAATTGCTCAATCACCTCGACCTTCGCTTTATCCACTTGGATGCCGCGTTCGGACACTAAATGACCCAAAACGACTCCCTCAGTCACCATGAAGTGACATTTTTCCCAGTTTAAGACCAAGTTGGTCTCCTCACAACGTTGCAAGACCCGTGTAAGATTAAGTAAACATGCATCATAATCAGTCCCATATACACTGAAATCATCCATGAAGACTTCCATGACAGACTCGATAAGGTCCGAAAATATGGACATCATGCAACGTTGGAAAGTGGTCGGGGCATTACAAAGGCCAAAGGGCATCCTTCGGTATGCGAAGGTGCCGTAGGGATAGGTGAAAGTTGTTTTCTCCTGGTCATCTGGGTGAATTGGGATTTGGAAAAATCCCAAGTAGCCATCTAAGTAGCAGAAGTACTTATGGCAAGCAAGACGCTCTAGCATCTGGTCTATGAAGGGGAGGGGGAAATGGTCTTTCCTAGTAGCTACGTTCAGCTTACGATAGTCAATGCACATCCTCCGTCCAGTCACTAATCGAGTAGGAATAAGGTCATTCCTCTCGTTCGTGATAACCATGGTCCCACCCTTCTTAGGGACCACTTGGACTGGACTGACCCATTTAGAGTCGGAAATGGGGTAGATAATGCCGGCATCTAGGAGTTTCATAACCTCCTTCCTAACCACATCCTGCATGTTCGGGTTCAACCTACGTTGTCCCTGAATGGATGGTCTATGGTCTCCCTCTAAGTGAATGCGATGCATGCAAAACTCGGGACTAATACCCCGTAGGTCATCAATACTGTACCCAATAGCCTTCTTATGCCGTCGTAAGATGACTAACAACTCCGAAAGTTGGCTATCTGTGAGTGCAGCGTTGACAATTACGGGGTTTAGACCCTTATCATCTAGAAATGCATATTTCAAAATAGAGGGGAGGGGTTTGACGGGCTAAAGTCGTATGCCTCAAATTACAACTTATAATCACTTATAACCAACTAACTAAAACAGTAGTATAATGGAAATAAGGGTCGAACCCAAGGGAATCAGATTAACCTAATTATGCTAACTAAAGTGTAGATGAAATCGATCTCTAACGTAATTAAAGACCGTAGTAACTAAAGGGGGGGGGTTTTGGATGATTTTCTAACAACTAAAATTAATAAAGATTAAAACTTTAAGTAAATCAAAGGATGAGAAATAACTTAGACACAAGCACAAATCCACACTCAATAGCGATTGATCATCGTAAGACGGTTTCAATTAATAACCTTGACTACTCTATCGTGAACATGAAATTCCAATTCTCTTAAGAATAGTTAACTAAAACGAATCCCGTTCTTAATTAACCCTAACCGTAAAACAACCTAAACAATCCAGTTCTAGGTTCAATTAGACGGAAGCAATATAGATCTGAGAATTCGATAGAGAATAAATAGCACGTACAATCCAGTCGTGCCTTAGATATTTATATGAATCGCTTCTAAGTACTAATATCAACGTATCCCGTTCAATATTAATTCCTAGTTGTTACTAATGTAAAGTTAATCAGTAAATCCTACTCAATTAACGATACTAACGGTAGAACGATGCAATTAAATACTAGTTGTACACCTAGCAATCAACAACAACATTCATAGAATTAATAACAAAGCAATTCATAATAATCAAGGTTAATAATCAAAACATTCAAACTCACAAACGTTTCTCGAGTATTTCAAAGGCTTGAATCTAAGTAGAGAAATTAGTTACACATACTTGCGGTGGAAGATTAGGGTTCTTCGAAGTTCTCCCTTTTCTTCCTTGATGGATTGTAAAAACTAGATGTGAATGATTATGATCTCCATCTCAAACTCAAGCTAAACTTAACCTAATAAAAGTTTACTAATAATAAAATAGTAATAAAAATATCCTAAAGTAATAATAAAGTTTCCTAATTAAAATCCAAGTCTTAAAACGTAATAATTAAAGCAAAATAAGCCGGAATGCGTGATACGTTACAGGCCGCCGTGCGAGTCGCATAAGGTCCGCGCGACTCGCACAGCCGCGCGACTCGCCTAAGCTCTGGGCGACTCGCGTGGCAAGCTGTTACTGCTTCGTTCCATTCTTCGATTCTTATCGTTCCGGGTCTTCAAGCGGGCTTCCTTTTCCTTCGTTCTTAGCCCAAATCAACGGTTCAGTGGTTAACATCTTCAAATTAGCCTGTATTACATTCATACCAAACTGACACAAATGCAATACAAGACAACCGATTTAGCTCACAAAATACCCCAAAACCGTCGTAATAAATACGACTAAATACGGCCCATCAAATATCCCCACGCTTGAACCTTTACTCGTCCTCGAGTAAAACTCAAGGAACACAATAAACACAACCGTCACCGGTCCAAAATGCGTGAGAATAACATTACACACCGGCCCTCACTCGTCTTCCACCAAACTCCCTCATTATTAGATAATGCACCTTCTAATAACATTCTCATGAAACTCAACTCAAAGGCTCGATTGACTTAACACACCCGCTATCAAACTATTATCATTGACCCAATTTATCAAAACAAGGGACATTAGCAAATAAGGATAAGCTAATGTCGATATCTAACGCCCCTTATTTCTCCAATCCTAGAACGGATCGCATGTGCTACAAATGTCACCGGTGGTACAAAACATATACCACAATATTCCACAACCCACACATGCAATCAATCCTAAACGCCTCTAATAGTTCAATATACCAAACAAAACATCACCAATCGCATAGAATTTAGTGCTACGACTACACCGCACCGCGATTCTTCTCACCTTAGCCAACTAATCCTACCCTTCCGACCTTCTATGTCACCCTTCTTATGACGCCAACACCAAAAACGGAGAAAGTAGTAGTGATTTTTTCCTAATTCCCTCATTTTGCCTAGAGCGTCCGCCCTTGCGGATTTTCACTCTAGCTTTCATTTTTTCCTCACACTACTCTCGTGGCACGCAACTCGATTTTTCTTTTTACCCGGAGCGCCCTTTCGGGTTTTCACTCCATCCTCGGCCACATTCCCCATTCTTGCCTAGGCGCCCTTTCCGGGTTTTCACCTAGCCGGGTTTATTTATTTATTTATTTATTTTTCTCTTTTTTTTCCGTTTTTTTTTTTTTTTTAAATTAAAAGACGTAAACAAGCTAACTACTATATACAACGAGATAATTCCCCTCCCCACGCTTGAATAACACATCGTCCTCGAATGTGTGAACTAAGGACAAATAAAAGAAACGGGGAGAGAAATACCTCGAGCTCAAGAGTGAGAAGAGGAGCCGACGTCACGTGACTTAGCCTCACGTGCCGCCCTCCTAGATGATCTTGCTTGCTCACGGGCTGCAAGTTCTTCATAAAACTCGGGAGATGGTTTCGAGTAGTCATTAGGGTGCAACTTCAACTGCAACCGATTCATACACCGACCGAACTCAGCGGCCAACCTACTGTTATCAACCGATTCTTCGACTCGATCTTTTATTGATTCGCGCCAATCTCTCCAACGATCGAAATCAGGCGTACCCTCGGGCTCCTCCACAACCGGGGCACTAGACTTGGTAGTCGGCTTAGGAAATTGCTTATCATGTTCAATGTAAAAATCAGCCGCAGTAGGCCCCAATGGTAACGATTTCCCATCCGGACGAGGCAAAATCAAGAAATGCTGGTGGGACGTGCCGAGCGTCCAGATTAGGTGGTGTTTAGCAATCGGTCGCGAAATCATAGAACAACTCTCCATAAACTTAATGCTGATAGTAGTATCACCTACGACAGGAGAATCCGTCATCTGGGGTAATCCAAGATACCGAGCTAAAAGATTAATCATACCTCCCATCGGAATGTTCCCCGAGACCGCCTTCTGGTGCTTCTCACAACGAGTCAAGAATATATCGACCCAATCCGGGGTTCCTAAACATTCGGGCATCATGGCCCACAAATACATCAAATCCGCCCTAGGTAGATGTGTCGGTTCACCTTTACAAAGAAATGTGGAGTTCAAAAGTCGGTGAACATAACGAAGGGCGGGGTGACGAATATCAGCATTCTTAGCTCCTACGTTACCATATGCATGACCGGCAATTTTCAACCAAAACGCATCCATCATTCGAGACGTAGGGGTCAAAAACTCCGCTCCCCCTTTCGGTGCTATACCCAACGCCTCCCTCAATTCTGTGAAATCTACATTTCGTTCCGCATCTCCGAGATGAAAAGTAATGTGAGGGGGGTCGTCATCACGATGTACTTCTAAGGTGGACAAGAATTCAAGTGTATAGCGCTTATACGTGTCCGCGTGCTTATCATAAAAGTTCGCTAGCCCAATACGAGTCAATAGCGTGAACACCTCATCACCAATCCCGAGCCTCTCCAATGCCGAATTATCGACAAACTTAGTCGACATAATAACTCGATCGAATAATTGGCGCCATACTGCTTTCTGTTTCGCACTCAAATTCTTACATCCCATATAATCCACCGCGGTCGTTTTTTGCTTCTTTGGTGCCATGACTCAAGTGTTTCTAGGACAGCTGACACTAACTAGTGAAAACTACCTAAAATATGTAAACTATGAACTCGGACGACACCCGACTCAAACCCAAACACGTAGACGAATCGTGAAACGAAACGGGGTGTTGACTACAACTAGGCTTGCTTAATTCACACGGAATAGACAGAAATCAAACTTTCCCCAACTTAGACCTAGCAACTCATAGACAGTACACAATTATGGAATCATAGAAATGAAACAGAGAGGATGAGAGGATGGAGTTAATGACTTACAACCTCGACAGCCACGGAACGGAAACCGGAACCACAGACACGCCCGACTCACGCACCACAAACCGGAACCAAATGAAAGGCCGACGACAGACACGCAGCAGCACAAGCGATAGCTGACTACGGACCCACGCGCGACTCGCCTGACACCCACGCGAGTCGCGTGACCACCCACCGGACCACGAACAGTGACGACGACTATGGCGACCGACGACAACGACAGAACCGACGACGACGCACGACTCACGCACCACAAACCGACAGCTTGAATTGAAATTTGAAGTGAGGAGGAAGGATTGATGGTAATGTTGAAGGATTTGAATTTGATTTAGGGAAGAAGGAGATTGAAATTGATTTGGGGAAAGAGTATTTGAAATTGAAATTGATTTAGGGTTTTAGAATTGGGGGAAAATTAGAATAGGAATAGGAATAGAAGGGGAAGTCGGGTCAGTTCGTTTTTTTTTTTTTTAATTTTTTTTTTTTTTTTTAATAATAAAATAATACCTGTGAGAGGAGAGTCCCGCGAGTCGCATAGGGTCCGCGCGAGTCGCATAGGGTCCGCGCGACTCGCGCGGCTGCCTGGAAATCCGTCCTCTTTTTTTCTTCAATTTTCGCTCAGATTTCGAGAGATCTCCATGCTAGTCGCCCAACCTCCTGGAAAATCGACGCTTTTCTCCTAATAAAACATCAAAAGTTAGTAATAAAAACTAAGTTTAAGAAAAACAATGATTAAGAAAAACAACGAAATTAATAAAACGACCTATGACCCGTAAAATAAAATTTTACAATAAAAGTCTACAAAAACGGGTTGCCTCCCGGAAGCGCTTTTGTTTAAAGTCGTTCGCTCGACTGAGACGGAGGTTAGCTAGAAATCGTCATGTCCGAGAGCTTGCTTCTCCCGACACCCGATCCGTCACTCCTTTCACTAGTCGGCTTAAGCCTTATGCCGACTAAATCTTTCACTTTTCCCTTTTGAAATTGCAAGACCGTTGGACGCTTGCTTGAGCTCTTCCGGACCATCCATTGATCGAACCATGACCTCGTTTTACCTTTGTTTACCTCCGTGTCCTTACGCGACTCCCAAAGAATGACACACTTGGGTCCCTTAGAAGGAGGTTCCTGCACATGCTCACAAAACAAAAATTCCTTGCTAGAAGGGGTAGACGAAATCGGTTTAGGAACCGATTTCACCACTTCTTGTGAGTTAGGAGATAAATGATCAAAAATATCAACACGACACAAGGTATTGTCTTTCGGGGAGTGGGAACTAGGCTTATTTATGTCGAATTTAACGACTCTACCCTCAAATTGCATGCTAAGTGAGCCATTAGGGACATCGATTTTTGTTCCCGCGGTCTTTAGGAACGGTCGTCCTAGAATGATAGGAGTTGCACTATAGTCATGTTCCATGTCTAACACATAAAAATCGGCCGGAAAGACCAACTTATCAACTTTAACTAGAACATTCTCTACAACTCCCTTAGGATAGACACTCGATCGATCCGCTAGTTGCACTACTTTCCCGGTTTCCCTCATAGGACCAAGTCTAAGAGATTCGTAGATAGAAAGAGGGATGACATTAATCGAGGCTCCTAAATCTAACATAGACTTGTCAAACAAGGTATCTCCTATGGTGCAAGGTATAGTGAACATGCCCGGGTCGCCACATTTAGGGGGTAATTTCTTTTCAAAAATAGCGGACACATACTCACTACCCTTCCCTTTCTTAGCTCCCTTCAACTTGTTATTCCTTTTAATAGTACATAATTCTTTCAAGAATTTAGCATATTTAGGAATACTCTTTAAAAGATTAAGAAGGGGAATGTTTACCTCGCACTTTTCAAATACCTCGTAGATATCCTTGTCGTGCTCATAACGACGGGTCCTCTTGAGTGCCTCGGGAAAAGGAACATCCGGTTCCGCCACCGGTGTTGTAGGAGTAATTAACTCCTTCTCTTGTTCACTCGGAGTTTCCTCACCTTCCTCGATCACTAGCTCCTCTTCTTGAACCATAGCTTCTTTGGCCTTCCTCTTCGGCTTGTCGGCCTCCACCAATTGCCTCCCATTCCTTAAAGATACGGCACTCACGTTTTCCTTCGTAAGAATGGTTTGACTAGGTAGTTTCCCCGAATCTCGAGCCTCCAACCTACCAATGGCGGTCGCCATTTGGCCCATTTGAACTTCCAAATTCTGAATGCTAGCTTTGTTCTCCGTTTGATGTTGAAGAACCGTAGCTTGAAGATTGGATATTTGGGTGGTTACCGTAGCTTGACTAGCAATTAAAGCGCGGATCATGTCCTCGGTGGACATTTGACTACTAGGGGGAGGCTTAGTAGGAACCGTATTTGCTACTTGTTGCTTAGCAAATAACTGTTGATTCGATTGACCAAATTGATTACCTTGATTAATTTCTTGGTCGCCTTCCCGATTCCTCCACCTCATGTTCGGGTGATGTCTCCATCCGGGATTGAAAGTGTTAGAGTATGGATCCCATTTTTTGTTTTGCCCGGTTTCCCACACTCCGTTTACCTCCTCTTGACCTTCATACATTTGGGGACAATGCTCACTCGGATGTCCCTCGTTTGAACAAATACCACAAACCATAGCTTGATTTGTTTTCCCCGACATCATATTTTGGACAAGGTTGGTCAAGCTATCAACTTTATTTTCAAGGCTCGAGGATGATGAATTACCTAAGGCATGCACTCCCCGTTTATATTTTCGGGAAAAATCTCGAGAGCTTTCAGCTAGCTCCTGGATCACCTCTATAGCGGCATCTGGGCTCTTGTTCACGATCGATCCCCCACATGCCGCATTCACAGTGCGAGCATCCTCCACACAAAGACCTCCACAAAAATACATCACAAGGTCTTGAGGATTGTAGCCATGATATGGGCATGTAGCACACAGCTTCTTAAAGCGTTCCCAATACTCATACATCGTCTCACCGTCTCGTTGCTCTGCATTACTAATCTGCTTCTTCAACTGGGAGGCTCGAGATGCCGGAAAGTACTTCTCAAGGAACGCCTTCTTCATCTTCACCCATGTATCAATACTTGCCGGTGGCAAGTAATACAACCAATCCCTAGCAGAATCCTTCAATGAGAAGGGAAAGGCCCTTAGCTTCAGCTGCTCATCAGTGACAGATGCCGGTTTCATACTCAAGCATACAATATGAAAATCCGACAAGTGCTTGTTAGGGTCCTCATCGCTTAAGCCATGGAATGTGGGTAGTTGATGGATCAAACCCGACTTCAATTCGAAAGTGACATTCGCACCCAATGGTGGGTACGTAATGCACAAAGGTTGTTGTGCGAGATTGGGTGCCGTCAGCTGCTTAATCGTGTTGGCCATGTTATTCGACTCGTCTTCGGATTCGGAAGAAACTTCGTTCACCTCTGGAATAACAAGAATATCGTTATTAAACTCTAGATCCTCGAATTCCTGTGTTCCGATGACTATTGCTCCCTCTCCGATTCTCCGTGACCTGTGAAGAGTGCGTTCAATCTCTGAGTCGAAAGGCTCGAGGTTCAGGTTAGAAGAACGAGTATTATACATAAACTACACAAAATAAAATAAAATTAAATTAAAATTAGCTATAATAAATAAAATAAAAATAAAAACTACACTAGAAAACACAAAAATAATTAATACCGATTCCCCGGCAACGGCGCCAAAATTTGACGGGCTAAAGTCGTATGCCTCAAATTACAATTTACAATCACTTATAACCAACTAACTAAAACAGTAGTATAATGGAAATAAGGGTCGAACCCAAGGGAATCAGATTAACCTAATTATGCTAACTAAAGTGTAGATGAAATCGATCTCTAACGTAATTAAAGACCGTAGTAACTAAAGGGGGGGGTTTTGGATGATTTTCTAACAACTAAAATTAATAAAGATTAAAACTTTAAGTAAATAAAAGGATGAGAAATAACTTAGACACAAGCACAAATCCACACTCAATAGCGATTGATCATCGTAAGACGGTTTCAATTAATAACCTTGACTACTCTATCGTGAACATGAAATTCCAATTCTCTTAAGAATAGTTAACTAAAACGAATCCCGTTCTTAATTAACCCTAACCGTAAAACAACCTAAACAATCCAGTTCTAGGTTCAATTAGACGGAAGCAATATAGATCTGAGAATTCGATAGAGAATAAATAGCACGTACAATCCAGTCGTGCCTTAGATATTTATATGAATCGCTTCTAAGTACTAATATCAATGTATCCCGTTCAATATTAATTCCTAGTTGTTACTAATGTAAAGTTAATCAGTAAATCTTACTCAATTAACGATACTAACGGTAGAACGATGCAATTAAATACTAGTTGTACACCTAGCAATCAACAACAACATTCATAGAATTAATAACAAAGCAATTCATAATAATCAAGGTTAATAATCAAAACATTCAAACTCACAAACGTTTCTCGAGTATTTCAAAGGCTTGAATCTAAGTAGAGAAATTAGTTACACATACTTGCGGTGGAAGATTAGGGTTCTTCGAAGTTCTCCCTTTTCTTCCTTGATGGATTGTAAAAACTAGATGTGAATGATTATGATCTCCATCTCAAACTCAAGCTAAACTTAACCTAATAAAATTTTACTAATAATAAAATAGTAATAAAAATATCCTAAAGTAATAATAAAGTTTCCTAATTAAAATCCAAGTCTTAAAACGTAATAATTAAAGCAAAATAAGCCGGAATGCGTGATACGTTACAGGCCGCCGTGCGAGTCGCATAAGGTCCGCGCGACTCGCACAGCCGCGCGACTCGCCTAAGCTCTGGGCGACTCGCGTGGCAAGCTGTTACTGCTTCGTTCCATTCTTCGATTCTTATCGTTCCGGGTCTTCAAGCGGGCTTCCTTTTCCTTCGTTCTTAGCCCAAATCAACGGTTCAGTGGTTAACATCTTCAAATTAGCCTGTATTACATTCATACCAAACTGACACAAATGCAATACAAGACAACCGATTTAGCTCACAAAATACCCCAAAACCGTCGTAATAAATACGACTAAATACGGCCCATCAGGGTTTTAGTTCAGGTTTACTTACCTCGACCTCCTTTTTAGGGGTGCCGAGACTGTATACCTTCTCTATAGTGCTCTCCTTGCCGTTTAGCATTCGTTCCAGCTCATCCACTTCCACGCTCCATGATTTCTTCTCGGCATCAGCATCGCCGGATGTTAGCAATTTCTCCAAAGGGTCCCTGCCAAGATAGTCGTCAATATAATTTTCTATTTCTAAATCAATGACATCTATGCTATAGCAAGACTCTTCTATCATGGGCTTCTTAAGAGCTTGATCGAGACTAAAAGTCACGGTGTCATCTCCTACGGAGAGTGTGAGCTTCCCATTCTTGACATCGATGATCGCCCCCGCCGTGTGTAGGAAAGGGCGACCGAGGATAATGGGTATTATGGCATCCTCAGCCATGTCTAAGACAACAAAGTCTACGGGAATAAAGAATTTCCCTACTTGGACCGGAACATCCTCTAAGACACCTAAAGGATATTTGACCGATCGATCAGCCATCTGCAGAGTCATATTAGTACATTTCAAAACAGCCATATTCAATTTCTGACAAATAGAATACGGCATGACGCTGACGCTAGCTCCTAGATCACACAGGGCCTTATCGATAGCTAATGTCCCTATAGTACAAGGGATAGAAAAACTCCCTGGATCCTTGAGCTTTGGCGGGGTACGACTCTGTAGTAGCGCGCTGCATTCCTCTGTGAAAGCAACTGTCTCAGTTTCACTAAAAGACCGCTTACGAGTTAGTATTTCTTTCATAAACTTCGCGTAAGCAGGAACTTGAGTGATCAAATCGGTAAAAGGAACACTTACCTGCAGATTCTTAACGACTTCCATAAACTTACCGAACTGTTGATCGAGCTTTGTCTTACGCTGTCGGTGGGGAAATGGAAGTATGATCGGAATCGCAGGCTCCTTTGCTTGAGACGGGGACGCTTGAGAAGAATTAGCATCCTTAGTTGCAACCTGGGAATGAAAAATAGCGGGATTAGGCGTTACGGTTTCCACTCGATCGAGTTCAGGTTGACTCGGTCGAGTATCAGTACACTCGGTCGAGTCACCTGAAGGCACTCGATCGAGTGGCGTCACTGGGTGGCTACTGACCCCTTTTGGAGGGTCTACTCGATCGAGTGGGCTGATACCACTCGGTCGAGTGACCTCCAACTCGATCGAGTCAGGTGTGACTCGGTCGAGTTGACTACGGGACTGCTCACTGTCAAGTTTTTTGGGGTCTACTCGACCGAGTGAGGTGGTGTTACTCGATCGAGTAGCCTCAATTCGTGGCCTACTCAACACTTCCTCGGCTAGCTCTTGCTTCTCCAACTCGGTCTCATCAACCACAACATACTCCTCGGGCATCTTCGGACCGTCATAATGGGTTCCGCTTCTCAATGTGATCGCATTGGCTTGCTCGTGTGATTGTTCGCCTTGAGGAGGTAAAGTACCCGGTGGCCTAGCTTGCTTTTGGGCGGCAAGTTGTGCTACTTGGGTATCTATCATCTTGTTATGTGCAAGTATCTGGTTGACTTGAGTTTCTAGCTTGTTATGACTTTGGATACCTTGCATCAATAACGCTTTAATCTCCGCAAACTCGGTGTTGGTTGGAGCTTGAGCTTGAGCTTGGTTTTGGTTTTGTGGGATCGGTTGGAATTGTTGTTGGTTCCCCCACCCTTGTTGATTACCCCAAGGTTGGTTATTACCCCACTGTGGTTGGTTACCCCACCCTTTGTTTTTGGTTACCCCACCCTTGTTGGTTACCCCAATTTTGTTGCCCTCCTTGGAATTGTTGACGGTTATTGCTATGGCTTTGGGAGGGTCGGTTATGGGGTGCTACATATGGGACGGTTTTGTTACCGCCGGGTGGTGGTGGATTGAGCACATTTTGACTCCTATAGGACAACAGGGATTTGTCATAGCCCGGTTGGTTCATGTAGGGTTGGTGTGGTCTCATGGATTGAAATGCATTCGCCGTTTCTACTCTCACACACTCTTGGGTATAATGACCCACATCCCCACAACTCTCGCAAACAACCTCAGACATGGCATTGACTTGGTACATACCGCCTTGTTGTTGGTGGTTTTGGGTTCTAGCAAGCTCCATGGAGTCAATCCGCTTAGTTAAAGCGGCTAGATGGCTAACTATGGCATTTGATGACTCGGAGTCACCACTATTTCCCCGGGTATTACCTCGTGGATTTCCCCAACGTGAGTGATGAGTAGCCATATCTTCAATCAATTTCCATGCTTTATCATCATCGACGTTGTTTTGGAACCTGCCATTAGCTGCAGAATCGAGCGTAGCTCGGCAATCGTCATATAAACCATTATAGAATTGATTGCACAAAAACCATACCTCGAATCCGTGATGTGGGCACTCCTTAACTAGCTTTTTAAACCTTACCCACGCCTCGTAGATATTCTCGTGCGATGTCTGTCGGAAGTTAGTAATCTGACTCCTCAACATGTTGGTCTTCTGCGGCGTGTAGTAGTGCTTGTAAAAAGCTAAGGCTAGGGAGTTCCAGTCTGTGATTCCCTCGGTCTCTTTGTCTAGATCAGTGATCCAGTCTCTCGCGTTATCGCGTAGGGAAAACATGAATAGCATCTCCATCACCTCTTCTTGTGTCACTCTCGCGGGGAGTGGTATAGTTGAGCAATAGTCGGTGAAGAGCTTCATGTGCTTCGCCGGGTCTTCATCAGGACCTCCACCGAATTGATTGCGCTCCACCAATGTAATAAAGGCGGGGCGAATCTCGAACGTACCCGTAGTGGCAGTGGGCCTCTTCAACGGTTTCGGTAGGGCACTTTGCTCCGGCTCGGAATGGCTAGCAAGTTTGGGAGGCATCTTGACTAGCGGTGTCTCGGGGGCAGTAGTGGAATTATCCTCTTCAAAGGACAGTGCTTCGGATATATGCTCGTCGTCCGAATGTTCCACTGATTCTGATCTTTCTGTCTCAGCAATCTCCTTGTAGAATTTCCTAGACCTGCGGAGAGTTCTCTCTGGTTCAGGATCGAATGGTGGTACGTAGCCTGAAATTCGAGAGGACCTGGGCATACGAGGAAACTACAAAAAAAATGTGAGAAACGGTCTCAAGGAACTGAAGTTCCTCGAGACAAGCAATCTAAAGACTAAAACACAAAACAAGCAAATAAATAACACCGTCTCCCCGGCAACGGCGCCAAAATTTGATAGGGGTAGTCGTATCCCTAATCAAAGATACCCTAAGGTCCACTAACTAATGTAGATAGTGAAGTAGGGGTCGAACCACCAGGAGACGGGACTCAATTACTTGCTCTAAGGTCTAGACTAAAGATTGCGGGTCACTGTTTTTTGGTTTGTTTGAGTGGACTAACAACTAATTGCTATAAGGTAAATCAATAATAAAAAGGTCTAGAGTCTCAGGTTCACAATGAATGTCAATCGGGTCAGGGAGTCAATTAACAGGTCAATAATCGAACTGTCTAAGGTGTAGGTCCGGTCGGTACTACTACAAATTTTAGAACTAAACTTAACCTGCGGTCGCTAGAATTAAGCTAGTCTACCCAAAATATCGTGACCTAATTAGTCCTTAACCCGGTCGGCGAAAAGTCCTAATTGTGATACTAACTAATTAATCCTGGCCAGTAATTAATCAATCAGAATTAAAAACAATATTCAGGCGACAGTTCATATAATCAGAGACAGGTCAATTTTCTATAACCCAATTAACACCCATCGATCCCCTTAAACCCTAGATAAAAATTAGCTACTCATGATGATCGTAAATAAACTAACAAAACTTGAATTGCAATTAAACATGATGAATGTGAATTAAATTAAACTACAAGACTGAAATCAGATAACTATGAAAACTAAGAACGAATTCAGACAGAAATTAAACTAGAGATTAAGACAAGAATTAAAAACTAGAGAATTGAAATTGAAATTAAAATTAAAATTAAAGTAGCGATACCAAACAAATTCAGATCTGAAAAAGGAAGAACGGAGTACGATGAATCTTGCGAAGAAAGACGGAATGAACGTAGTCTTCTATCTAAACTAATGTAACGTAAAGTGTGTAAAATAATAGAATGAAACGTAGTCTGACAATCCTCTTCCAACTGATTTAAAAGAAATCAGTTGGACTTACAAACAGGCCCATAATTCTAATTAAAAGAAAAATCCAATCCGCGGCCTGAATGCAAGGCACTCGATCGAGTACATGCGTGCACTCGATCGAGTGGATGCGTGCACTCGATCGAGTGGATGCGTGAATGCTTCAGGTTGACTCTGGATATATGGCACTCGATCGAGTGCTCTACGCCACTCGATCGAGTGGATGCTGCTGAGCTCTTGATCGAGTTATTCCTTTACTTCTCGGCTTTTCGTATTCTTCCTCGTCTTCCGTCCTCGTCTCGGCTATCCGGGTTATTATTCCAAAATATGCTCAAAATTGCACTTAACCTACAAAATAGCACGAGGACCGACAGTATCGACTTTCTAATAGAAACCGACATTAATCAATTAAATATGGAAGAAGAAAAGCTCAAAAATGGTTGTCGGGGGACAATAAAATACGATATAAAATGCGTTGATCACATAACGGTGCAGCATGCAAAAGGCGAAAGCCCTACGCCTATGAGCAGCAGTGATCCTCACATCTTGGAGGTTCATAAACTTGTCATCCAAGTTGAAAAGGGAAACAGTATTTCCCCGCACCATCTGATCTGTCTCGGCATGAGACATGCCCAAGAAATCCCTCAGCCTCCTTCTTGGATCCGGGTAGAACGGAGGGATGGCAGGACGAGCAATAGGGCTCCAACCACCTATAGCCGCGATCTCCTCAGGGAGAGGACATATTTCTCCTCGCGAGAACGTGAAGACGTGATGGGTAGTATCCCAAAACGTCAAGTAGGCGTCCAAGAAATATGAGTCGATTATCAGACGTTGAAATGGGAACAGACTGACAATTCCCATCTGAGTTAACCGTACCTTTTCCTCGTCCCGAAAGTATTGGGACCAGGCAAAAAGCATTGCTGTCAAATGATCGATGCCCATGACAGAAATTTCGAATTTTCTTGAAAGTCTAAGTGATTTTGAGGAGAAGGGGAATTTGAGTTGGGATGCAAAAGCTGAAGCAGGGATTCCTATATTTATAATAGGAAAACCTAACTGTAACCATAACTACCATGCCTCCTCAGCAAACCTGGGCCCTACGCGCACGTAGGCCTGATTGCAGTTCAGAACCTAGAACAGGAATCAAGTCGTCCCGAGCTTTCCTAAAAATTTTTTAAATAAAATTGTGATAAAAATAATCTTTCAAATTTTTTCTACTTTCAAAAATCAATATCTTATTTTCCCCAGCATGAGTCGGTGTTTTACCTATGTGTTACATGCAATTTGTTATGTGTCAGCATACAGGTACACCCCTAGAACTCAGAAGCAAGTCTTCGCGCAGCTATTTCACTCCCCAGCGTAAGTCAATGTTTTCCCCGGAATGCTACATCCAAGATGTGATGTGTCGGCATACGGGTACACCTACACCCCCAAAGGCAAGTTTGACTCCCCACGGAGCTACCATCATCATGACAAGTATGACCCTCTGCTTATGGCTGGCGAGCCCTTCACGCAAGTCTACTGGACTATAAACGACCCGACCGGAAGGCTGCCAGGTCGTAATCTGCGATTGGCCTGGTAGCTACTCTGACTTTCGCCTTGTCCAAGCCTCAGTCAGAGTGGGGGCTCTGTAGACACCCGCATTTTGCCTGCTAGTGTCTATAACAGTTCCTAACAAAACACCCGATGATGATCGGACGCAAACGTGACTTAGTATACTCGAACTTGGGCTCGGAATCAATAATATCCGACATGTACTTTTAGCGGAGTACAAATCTCTCAAAACCAACCTCAAATTCAGGCCCAGTGGGTCGTTCCGAGCAAAATAAGACTAATTTGGGCCAAAACCGACACCAAAAATAAAACCCGTCTTTTGGCGACCGGGTCAAAACCCGGTCAAAGACGAATCCGTCCTCGAAATCAGCCTAGAGTAGCTTCTAGAAACTGGCGCCCAATACAAAATTCAAAAAATCAAACAAAGTCAACTATTTCCTAAAATGACTCGATTCCCTTGATCCACTCGATCGAGTGGGTTGACCCACTCGGTCGAGTGGAGCCTAAAAAACCGAACCAAACCCGTTTGCAAGGGCACTCGATCGAGTGCGCTAGGGCCACTCGATCGAGTGACCCCAGGTCGAAGGGTAAACTCTATAAATACGCCTCAAACCCTTCTCATTTTTCAGCTTTGGCAAATGCAATTCTACCCCTCATTTCTACCCTAATTCACTCATCCTCTCTACACTACAACCCTAAGCACAAATCGAGTCCTTGTCCCTCGAAAAACCGACAAATCATTCACCAACACACACACACACACGTACCATAACTCACGTACATCCTCGATACTCTCGCGTCCGTGCCGCTATTACGAGTCCATTTCCGAGGCCTTTACTAAGCATGTATGTTGAGGGTGTCATAAACCCCGTCTCAACCTTTATTACTCCGTTTCTTTATTTACATTTTCGCATTTTTTATATCGTAATTATATTAGTATAGTAACGCTAACATTAACGTTTTGTACTTTTTGATTTTCAAATTCTTTTTCTTTACTACTAACATTATATACCGTGTACATATATAATGGTATTAAAACTCGGATCTAAACTCGTTTGACTACGATAACCATTTTAAGGTCCGTTTAATCCCTTTACGAGCAACGACGGAGGTGGCACCCTTTCGAGGAGCGCCGCCCCAATGTACTCAAGGGTGTAACGCGATCATGGTCATTCGTAGTTGAACGCGTATGGACCCATTTCTGCGATTAGTACGGAACCCGTTGATACGAAAATCGACATCACATAATCCGAAAGGATTAGTATCGATGTCGTGACGTAGAGGGACCCAATTTCGTCACTAGTCAAAATTTTCAATCTAACGATAACATTTTCATAAAATTCCGATAACGGTATTATAATCGTATACATACACGATTATAGTACCGGAAGCCGAGTTAAATTTAAATCGTGCTATATTTCTATTTAACTCGGCCAACCATCGATTTTCAAACATAAAAATAACATGAGCCAGGCCTCGTACAGGTGCCACTCGACCGAGTGCCATGAGCCACTCGATCGAGTAGCATCCCAAATCCTGGGCAGTAGCCACCCTCGAGGACACACTCGACCGAGTCAGACCACGACTCGATCGAGTGGGTCCTATAGCCCAGAAAACCGAGAGCTTTCTTTAATCATCCGAGCCTCGTCTTTTTAAAACGACTTAGTCGTCGCGTGTAAAGTCAATCACGTGATTCCATTTTTAAAACTCATGCATGTCACTACATTAAAACGACTTTGATCGACGGTCTCGCACTATTAATCTTGTGTCGATGACTCTTTAGTCGTGGCCGACACATGATTAATTTAGACTCCATTTCTCGAGGTGATAAGCCGGGACAAGGCATCGAGATTCGGGATCGGGCTAGCACCACGCCTAGGTCCCAAATCTCCGTCCTTTGATTAGTACACAATATAATGTATATATAATCGAAGTTAGTCCAATTGCACAACTTACGGGTTAGTTTGTATCTATTATATACGGGTCTGTTTCGAGTCATTTATTTTATTTATCGCTCTTCTTATTCTATTTGTTCTTTTTTTATTGTTTGTTGTATTGTGAATTCCGGGTTGTATTTCCGCCCGTGTAATTTGTAACTTATTTAAGAGTTTTGTTTATTTTGGATGTTTATCGTTTATAAATGAACCTCGCATGCTAAACAACTTCGACTATGATTAGATGCATTAAATGACGTAGTTCACATATAATTCACATGCTTAGCCCGAAAACGCTGTTTGCATATCATTTAGTCGTTTTACTATCGCGCGTACACGAACACGAACGATGTCTTAGTAGAGGCCGCCATGTGCGGGTGAGGTTGGGTGTCCTTAGTGGGCTTCCCAACACGTACCCTCACCCCTTACTCAGAACCTCGGTTTCCGGATGTCCGAAACCGTTGGCGCACGAGAGTCATTCTATACACGATTACCGGTGCAGATGGTATCGGTATTGCAATGCAAAGGGACGAGCCCCGTAAACTCTAAAATCGAAATGGGCCGTACTTTGTGTACGGTCCATGACGACATTGAGTGGGCTCGAATGGTTCCGAATTACCACAAATTCGGTGGCGACTCCATCTTTGACTTAAATTTCGAACCCAAGAACAATCTTACCACGAGATTCATTCGCCTACCCAAACCCGCGCGTGGCCGCGTCGGGGTGGACCTACGTCATGTCCACAATTTGGCGACTCCGTATGGGTTTTGCGGCATGTCCTAAGACCAACTCGGCTTAGGGAGTCCGTCCTGATTTACGAGAAAGCCATCGTTGTTGGTATAGACCCTATTTGACCGACCGAGACTTAGCGTAATGCATACATAAGCGTCGTTATAATGCTTGTTTGACTACGTGCTACTTGGTTTGACCTACGTCGGGGTGGAGTCATGTCCACAATAGGCGGGAAAATTGTTTGTATGCATCTTTTTTGGATTTTTATTGAATAAGAATCAACGAATTTTCCAAAAAAAAAAAAAAAAAATAGGCGGGAAAATTATAGGTGAGTGTTAATCTTTTAGTATATTATTAGGGATATATATACTACAATCTCGTATATATTCCTAATATAGACCCTAATTACAATCTTATATAGTTATATCCAAATCTCAATCAAATATGACTTGATATCGTCTTATTTTAAGATAAAATCATGTACAGTAATTTATTATAGTCATGATTATTTATAATATAAAAACGAAATTACTTTTTCCTAACGGAACTTTACTCAATCCTAACGTATTTTTCTTAATATTTCCAAATTTACCCTTCTCATAATTCACCGTTCTCCCAACCAAGAACAACTTTTCTCTCATTTGCATACAACTATTCAAACCAATTACAAATCGATTATGAGTACTAATTCAATTAGTGATGAATTAATCACCGTTTTTCCTAAATTACTTGTTAGGTTATGGTAATTACTTTTTTCTAATTATTCTTTAATTGAAATTGAAGAATTAAATTAGGGTTTTGTTACTTTTTTTTTCTTCTAATTATTGTTTAATTGAAATTGGTGGAGGAAATAAGGGATCGATCATTAGCTCTAATTCAATTAATGATAATAAACTAATTGTCGTTTTCCCTAAAACAATTGTATGGTTACATTAATTATTTTGTCTAATCAAAATTTAATTGAAATTGAAGGATTAAATTAGGGTTTACACTACAAGAAAAGGTGCCCCAGGCGTCCATCCATTGTCTTCCGTCAGTGGACGCTATACGGGGACGGGCGTCCGCAAACATACGCCAGAAAGTGGAAGCCACGACCGGTCGCCCATTTTTAGAACGGGCGTCCACTATTGGACGCCAAGAAAATGGGCGTCTGACAGCGGACGCCATGGGTGGCGTCCGACTGTGGACACCAGTTACCCCTAGATGGCGTCCACAGTCAGACGCCATCTCTTTACCTTGGCGTCCGACTGTGGACGCCATCCAGGAGTAACTGGCGTCAACAGTCGGACGCCATGTCCCCTGAATGCTGCCAATTTTGATCGATTTTAGCTTCCCCTGGCGTCTGTCATGGCGTATGTTATTGGACGCCATTTATGCTGTTGCATGGCCGTAAACATGCGTTCAATGTCTAGCCAAAATCTACAAAATAAACCACATCCACAACTCTCAACCAACCACGACTGTCGACTATCCACAATACCTCAACCTCATTCACTCTCAATCAACCAAAACACTTCATCTCTCGACTCATTTATGCTGAAAAAACATTCATATAAAAAAAATTTAACATACGGTTTGAAGGTACACAAATAATCTAAACTATTTCAAAGATACATAATCCATAAATTCAGTTGCAACAACAACAACAACAAAAAATCAAATAATTAGTTACATTTTTTTCTCTAATTATTGTTTAATTGTAATTGGTGAAGTAAATTAGGGTTTAGGGAACGAATTAGAAGGTGGTGGTGGTGGTGGTGGTGGTCGGCGGGTTGGGTGGTCGGATTCGATTAGGTCAAAATTTGGGATTTTTTTTAGAGAGAAAATGAACATCACTTTTGAGAGCGTTGGGAAATGACGGGGGCAAATAGGTAAAATGTCGTTAGGATTGAGTAAACGCTCGTTAGGAAAAAGCACGACCCAATAAAAATCAATCTTGGTTCATATAGTGAAGTTTAAACAAAAATATTCTAATTTGAGGATTGATTAATAATGGATAATTTGGTTAATTAATAATTTAATATCGTTAGAAAAGGATTATTTTCTTAATTTTCCTTAATTAAATTATTAGAGTGTATAGCTTTAGGGTTAATTTAGTGATAATTGAGTCAATGAGATATTGGAGTGTAGTGGTAGAGAATAAGCTACATATCTAAAGATCAAGGGTTCGATTTGCATATAGTTCATTTCACTTGCTTTCTTAATTCTTTTAATTTTTGATGGTGGATAACTTTAGGCGGGAAAAAATTGGAGTTGAGTTATTCTGTTAGTCGAAAGGGGATTTAGTGATAATTGAGTCAATGAGATATTGGAGTGTAGTGGTAGAGAATAAGTACTACATATCTAAAGGTCAAGGGTTCAATTCGCATAAAGTTCATTTCACTTGTTTTCTTAATTCTTTTAATTTTTGATGGTGGATAACTTTAGGCGGAAAAAAATTGGAGTTGAGTTATTCTGTTAATGGAAAGGGATTTCTTTATGTTATAATTTCTACTCCTACCATCTAAATTTCAAAGTAATAGTAATATATTTCGAGTTCAAGATAGAAAGTGATGGAAAATAAAATCACGAATCTTATAGCGGAAATAAAGATTCGATCTTTTTTTTAATCTTTGAAATAACTAACTAGACTCAATTTTAAATAACTAGGTAGACTCAATTTAGGAACCTAATGCTTCTGCATCAGAAAGTAATACGGAGTAGTAATATAATTTGAATTCTAAAATAACGGTCTTATTTTTTTAATAGAAAATGATGGTCATAATTTTCGAGATTTAAAAGAACAGTCATATTATTGGAATCAATGATAACGGTATATTTCGAAATCCAAGATAATGGTCTTTTTGAATTTCAAGGTAATAATCATATTTTGTAATCCAATATAAACGGTCATATTTTAGGAATCCAAGATATTAGTCATATTTTTTGTGCTATAAATTGAAAACCAAAACTTGTATCAATCAAAAACATTCCTTCTTTTTTTTCACATCTCAAATTACAAAAAGGTTACACTTACATGCGGTGTATGAGAATTTCATACACAGCGAATTATATCGTGCCACGTGTCAATTTTTTGTTAACCTAGAGTGATTAGATGAGGGTTCGGTTGGTAATTTTATACTTTCAGTTAATTTAGTTAAGTCAACTTTAGAAACTTTTGTAATTTGTTTTTTTTTTTTTCGTTTTCTTGAAATCATTATATAATATTGTTAATATACTTTTGATTCATTTAATGTAAAATTAATTAATATGATTACATTTTGTAGTTTTTTAAAATTTCAATCTATTATTCTGTAAATATATGAAAGATAAATATATTAAAATAATTAATTAATAATTAGAATTTTCGAAAAATAATACTCCATTACAAAACATATTAAAAATTTTGAAAGGGTAAATATATTGAAATTTTTGAAAAGGTAAATAATATGATTACTAACAATATGATTACTCTATATAAAAGGTAAATATATAAAAGTTAACAAATCAAAGTAATTACAATGTGAACACATAAGGAATATTCTTAATTAGTATTTCATTTCATTCCAATCCATTATACAGTATATTTCTATACATCTTCTACATATTTCCGTATAATCTTTTTACGACGTGGACGTATATATATATTAAATATTTTTATATAATAATTTTTTTATAATTATAAAAAACGTGAATATATTCTGGAAGCTTAATTAAAATTTTCGAAAATTATAAAGTAATTTTTGGATACACGTTTTTTTACATTGTATATAGTATATATATGTAGGAAATATTTCAATTATTAATATACTAAAAAAATCGTATTAAAAAATTTAAATAAAATTTTCGAAAATTTTAATTATTAATTATTTATTTTAATATATTTACCTCTTATTCATATATATAATAATAAATTAAGATTTTGAAAAACAACAAAATGTAATCATGTTAATTAAATTTACATTTTAAATGAATCCAAAATATATTAACAATATTATATGATTATTTCACGAAATCGGAAAATGCAAAATAAAAACAAAATACAAAAGTTTCTAAAATTGACTTAACTAGATTAAGGTTAATAATTAACTAAAGAGATAAAATTACTAACTTACCCTTAGCCTAATCATCCACGTGGCGCGCTGTGGTTCGCTGTGTATGAAATTCTCATACACCGCGTGTAAGTGTATCATCTTCCCTCAAATTACTTCATATTGACATAATACAAACTTCTAAAATGTCATCATCTTCCTCTTCCTCTTCCTCTTCGACATTACTTGATTCATCAGATTTCGAGATTGAGTGTTACAAGTTAGACGCCAAGGCTATTCAGATATTGATAGATGCAACTGTGCAAAATAGTAGACAAAGAGAAAATTGAGATAAGAAAAAAAAATATTGAAAGAAATCGGGAGGAGGGCTAGAAAGCCTATAATCAAATAAACAACGATTATCCCCCCCCCCCCCCCCTCTAACCAACATACCCAGAGAATGTATTTCGTCGGAGATTTCGCATGCACAAGAATCTATTTCTCCGTGTACTCGAAGGCGTTAAGTCAAGTAACGATTTTTTTCCAATCGGACCCAGATGCGTTTGGAAGGCCTGCGATATCGACTCTACAAAAATGTACGGTGGTTGTGCGTTTGTTGGCGTACGGGGAGGCAGCAGATAGGGTTAACGATTACTTGAGACTAAGTAAAACCACTGCTATGAAGTCACTCCACCACTTCACTGACGCAATTATAGCTCATTTTGGTGACGAATACTTGAGGAGCCCGACCTCAGAGGATCTCAAGAAAATTTTACAAACCAATAAGAAAAGGGGGATTTCCGGTTATGATTGGTTCAATCGCCTGTATGCATTGGACTTGGAAGAATTGTCCACATGCATGATGAGGTATGTTTCAAGGAAAAAGTGGTAATGTTACGTTAGTTTTAGAGGCGGTAGTACTCAGGATCTTTGGATCTGGCACGCCTTTTTCGTTCTTCCAGGTACTTGTAACAATTTAACTAGTTTTTACTGCTCTCCTGTTTTTGATGATTTGTTAGATGGTAGAGCTTAGTTAGTTAAGTACGTGCTTAATGGTCGTGAGTACAACACATGTTACTATCTGACCGATGATATTTATCCAAATTGGTCGGCATTTGTAAAATCTTTTCCTCTACCGCAAACTCCAAAAGAAAGGTTATTCGCACAAAGACAGGAGGCGGTTAGGAAAGACGTGGAGAGTGACTTTGGTGTCTTACAAGCGAGATTTGTTGTTCTTCGTTACCCGGCAAGGACCTGGGATGCCGATGTCATGAAAAAAATAATGACGACTTGCATCATACTTTATAACATGATAGTGGAGGACGAACGACATAGTTATCCCTCATATGACGACCCAAATGAGTTCCATAATGATGTTGAGGGTGGGGAATGTAGTGTTCAAGCATCCGAACACGATATGTCGTATGTGAATGAATTAGGACAATTCATAGCTAATCGGGGTAATTTAGAGGATAGTTCAGCTAATCAAAATCTTCGGGATGACTTAATTGAACATATATTGCGCAACTTTGAAGGTGAAGCATCAGAAGACAGTAATTAAATAAATTCGTGTTTATGTATTCTTTAGTTTACCATTAAATGGTTTTATTCATAATTCACATTAGATTTTTAAAGTATTTCGTAATCGTTTTACAACGCATTTTAATTGAAGTGTGGAATAATATTTTTTATATAATCTCTAATTTTCTAATTTATAAAACTCTTCTGGCACACTTTG
This sequence comes from Agrostemma githago, assembly GCA_958450325.1. Lineage (NCBI taxonomy): Eukaryota > Viridiplantae > Streptophyta > Magnoliopsida > Caryophyllales > Caryophyllaceae > Agrostemma > Agrostemma githago. The sequence goes on from OY288254.1 coordinate 53,008,628, forward strand.
AAAAAATCTAAACCGACCCAAAACGCTAGGTAATTTATTTTACGAACATTAATTTCTAAATAGTGTCGCATCGATTACGTTTTTTACTAATTTCTTGCATCGGTTAAGTTTTTTTAAATCCATAACACGATTATATTTTTTTTACCAATCCGTTACTTCAGTACCACTTTTTTTACCTATTTGGCACCGGCGTCATTTTTTTACCAATTCGTCACTTGGGTGCCACTTTTTTTACCTATTCGACGCCGGCGATACTTTTTTTACCAATCCGTCACCTTTGAGCCACTTTTTTTACCAATTTGGTTATTTGGCCCCATGGTATTACTCCTTTCCTTATTTACACGGTTTTCTTCCCTCTTTTTTGTATACTTTTAATCATTCTTTATTTTTTATTCTTTTCATTTAGACACAACCCTAACACTTTTTTCACTTTATACCGTGCAAGTAAGTTTCCCGAGTTTCGTATATAATTTTATGAGTGTCACTAGAGCAACTTCATCCATCATTTATTGTCCATTCTTTGACGAGAATGAATAGAAATGTTTCATCCATCCAAGAATAACAAACTATTCTTGGGGAAGAATGATGTGGAAAATGATGCGGGTGGGTCCCAATAATAAAAATATTGATTTAAAAATAAATTAAAGGAATATAGAAATACATGGGTAGGTTGTATAAAATAGGGTCCACTGGAGATGGAAAAATTATTTTTGGATAGAGGAGTATTTTTTGGATAGATAAAATAAGATTATGAGGTGGAAGGTGTATGTCCCACCTAAGAATAAAAAAATTCATTCTTTAATGAGGATGCTCTTAGTATAAAGGAAATTCATTCTTTGATGGGATGCTCTTAGAGCATCCCCATCCATCATCCATTCTCCATTCTTGGAGCAGAATGGAGAAAAATGGTTCCTCCATTATTGAGAAATCATTCTTCATGGAGAATAGAAGATATTCATTCTTTCAAACGAATGGAGTGGAGAATGAAAAATCGTGGGTCCCCATGATAAAAATATTAATATTAAAATAAACTAAAGAAATGTGTAAATGAATGATTGGCGTAATGAAATATTTTGGGACCCACTGGAGAATAGAAACTTCATTCTTGGATGGAGCAGTTCTTTTACGATGGAAAAAGTAAGATAAAAGTAATGAAGTGGATGAGGTGGGTCCCATCCAAGAATGAAAAAATCATTCTTCGATGAGGATGCTCTTAGTATAAAGGAGATTTGTTAACAAAATCCCTAACTGATTGCTTAGTAGTATGATTCAAGACGGTTGATTTCGTGATAAAAAAAACTTTAAATTAAATAATCAACTAAAAATTACTCCCTTCTTTCCATTCAATTGTTTGTTTTTGATTAAAATACTCTACTCCCTCTCATCTATTCAATCTTTGACATAGGATATTTCACAACTTTAAAGAAAAATGACAAAAGTAATGATATTATTGGTAAATCAAGTGATTTTTTTAGGTCCACCCAACTTAAAGTAAGAAAAAAGTAGTGACATTTTAGGTAAATAGAATAAAGATATGAGAATGATAAGGTAAAGTCTATGAAAGGGAGTATATATCACATACTTGTAGCTTGCAGCAATTCAAACACTTACCGACAAATACATTCAATGAGATTACTTGATTATCTTTAAAATTTTAAATTATTTTCTTAGATCAAATTGCAACATTATTTATAATTAATCACTGAATATAAATTCTAAATTTACCGTATGTTATTACGCGGTATCAATATAATTTCCAAACCAATGCCACTAAAAATCACGGGAAGACTAAAATTAACGGAAAGTGCGATGGAATTAACGGAAAGTGCATGGATTAATAAAATTGCATCAGACTAGCTGTTGCACACCATTGCAGGAATTATGCACCACTGAGCCACTGACCAGCCAAATAACTGCGACAAATAAATGCAACGGACTAGCTGATACAAGTCGTCGCATTGCGTGAAAGGTGCAACTGTTAGTCCGTCGCATATTTGTTTGGTATAATTGATGGATTAGAGAAGAGTGCGACGGATGTATGATTGGGAAGAGTTACAAATGTTGTCATTTACACTTTGTATGTGCCCATAATTGTTCGAAAAAGAAAGCAAAACAGAAGAAAAATCACATTAATATTGCAGTTATGCACAGATTAGCAGCTAGAAATTGCATTAATGGCTTGGAGGACTATGCACTGCTCATCACCCACTTTGACAACGTCTCGAAGTGCCCTTCATGCCCAATTGCCTATAGAATCTCACTTTGGGTGCCAGAACATTCCTTTAATCCCCTCGGGATCTGGTTCGAACCCCAAATTTCGATAGAAATCAACAACTGCATTTCAGAGTTGTAAGATTTATTAGTCCAACAAATTGCTCATTTTCTCTACAAGAGTTAGCACCACAACACAAAAGTACAGAAATCCCCTATCTATTAAAACAAAATTAAAGGATAGCAAAGTCATTTCAACTCTTCCTCCAAAATGAATTCCCACATATGACTACTACTCCTATTAAGTTAATTCAAAAGTTATTAGGCAAGGATTTTCCATAATCAAATATAAACACATCTAAAGATAATATTACTAACATGAAAGTTTTAGTCACGTTTAATTCGAGATATTATTTGGATCAATACAGTTCGGTTTATATTGGTCGAATTGTTAGCTGTTAAGCTAACGAAACGGGCCAAAATATAATTTTAAGAACTATTTTTGGTAATATTATACTCCGCATGAAGTATAAAAGCATTAATTATTTAAAATTTTAATGATAATTCATAGTATGTTATAGAAGTGGAGGTAGTACAAGTTAATTAGACTTCTTTTTAGTGGGAAACATGTGAAGGAAGACTGGAAGAGATATACGTATTGCAAGGTGATATTTGGAGAGGGTACCGCAACTCAAAATAGACTTGTCGTGCTTATTTTCAAGGTCCATTGCACTATAAAAAAGACGCTCGCAAGTGGGCCCTCGAGTTAGGGGGTGTAAGCTATAAGGGCAGATTTTAATGGATAAGGTTGTCGGTAGTGTAGTGATTTTGAGTGCACAGAAATGAATATAGATTCAACTTGGGATTTGTTGGAACATAACATTAAGGAAGCGGCAAAAAAAGTTTCAGGGATAGGATTGAAGTCATCGGGTAAAGGATATATCCTAGTTGAATGATGAGACACAACCGGCGATAAAAACTAAACGTGAATGATACAAGGCATAAGAAAAATGTCCTAGTGAGGAGAATTTTGATAAAGATGAGGCTGAAAGAGAAGCCAAGAAAGCCGTATGTGATGCTCGATCAAAGATTAATCAAGAATTATATGCAAAACTAGATACTAAGGAAGGAGAAAGAGATATTTATAAAATTGCTCGTATTAGATTTAGGAGGACATAAGATTGGGAGAGAGTTAAATATGTGAAGAATGTGGATCATAAGGTTTTGGTGGGATCGGGAGATAAGGGAAAGATGGAGGTCATATTTTGACAACCTATTTATTTAATAGCCAGCATGAGGAAGATATCGAGAATGTGAATATTGCACCAAATTTGGTTTATCAATATTTTATGCGACGAATTCAAAAGGGTGAACTACGATTGGGTTAAGAAAATGGGTTTGAAAACAGCAGGAGGGTCAAATGGTACGCCTGTTGAAGTATGGAGATGTTTGGGACAGAGGGGAATCGAATTGTTGATTAAGCTTTTCAACTAGATTTGGGAACACCACAAGATGTCACTGGCATGGAGGAAAAGTACTTTAGTCCCTTTATATAAGAATAAAGACGAAGTCCAAGAGTACTCTAATTATCGGGAAATTAAGTTGATGAATCATAACATGAAATTATGGGACGAGTGATCGAGCACCATCTTAGGAAGTGAGTGGAGATATTAGAAAATAAACTTGGATTTATGTTTGGGAGATCGACTATGGAAACAATATTTTTGAGGCAGATGATAGAACATTATCATGATAATAAGAAAGACTTGTGATAATGTACCATGGGGTAGGCATTAGCCAAAAAGAGCGTGTCAAAGAAGTGTATTGACATCATTAAAGACATATACGAAGGAGCTAGTAAAAGTGTGCGTACTACAGTGAGAAGGACCGAAGAATTTCTTATTACGATTGAGGTGCATCAAGGTTAACGCTTAGTCCATTCCTTTTTGCCATAGTCATGGACAAATTGACAAGGTCAGATCAAGAGGACATTCATTTGTGCATGATGTTTGCCGATGATACAGATTGATGAAATGAAGGACAAAGTTGAAAAGAAGTTGGAAATCTAGAGACATACATTAGAAACTCGTGGTTTTAGGTTGAGGAGAAGTAAGACTGAATACTTGGAAAGCAAATTTAGCGAAAATGGTAGTGAAGAGACTGGTACGATCACGTTTGATGAGAATGTTCTACGTGGCTTATAGTGTTTTTTTGTTATTTGGGGTCTATTCTCCAAAACGATGGAGAATTAGATGGCAACGTGGCCTATAGGATTTAAGCGGGGTGATTGAAATGAAAGAGGGAACGGGGTTAGTATGTGATCAAGGAGTACCTCCCGGATCAAAGGGCAAATCCTACCGGACAAAGCCTGCACGTTTATATGAAACAGAATGTTGGGCGGTAAAGAATAGTCACATGGAAAAGATGAATGTGGCAGAAATGTGTATGCCAAGATGGAAGTGTGGCATCCAGGAAAGGATCGACTTAGAAATGAGATGATTCGAAAGAAAATACGAGTGACCCTATAGAGGATATGTTGATGGAAAATTGGTTAAAACTGTTTGGCCATGTGGGGTGGAGGACGATTGATGCACCGATACGAAAACTTGAAGGATGGAGAGAACATAGGTTGGTGCGAGGTTGAGGAAGACCTAAACAGACTTTGAAAAGAGTGATTTATGGCATTGGATAGGAGGACGTGGAGGGCGAAGATTCGGGTGGTTGAGGATATTTGAGTAATATCCTTCTATTCCTTTTATTTTTTATTATTCATATATTTTTATTTACTTCTTTTTTATTTATCATAATCATAACTATTGATCCTAATACTCCGTAGTATCTTTACTTCGCAAAATTTTCTTCTTTTACTTGGAGTTTGTCACCCTTTAAAAATTTACTATTAACGCTTTCAACTTTATTTTGAATTTGAAACATTTTATTTATTTATTTATTTATCTATTAAAAGAGGACGTGAGTATTTCAGATAATGTTTCATGTTAGCCAACCCCAAATCTTTTTGGGACTATGGCTCTGATGTCGATGATGATGATAATTCATATGTTAAATAAAGTTTTCACATCAAAATATCTTTTTATTACTATTTGATGTATAATATCAAATGCATAATTTTTTTTTAATTTTTGCACAAATTATTGTATAAGATAAGCATGTAATATATGACTCTCAATTTATTTCTTATCCGTTTATTAAATCTCTATTATCCCATTTAATTACTACTCTCTCCTATTCTTTGAATTGCACCATTTGAATAAAATATACCTCACAAATGAACAAATAATCGGACAATTCCAAAGAATAGGAGGGAGTACCGTTTATGCTAAAAGTATAATTAATTTAGAAACCATGTATTTGCACGGGTATTGCACTAGTTATATCAAGATAGGCCAAGCCACGGGATTAGGCAACAGGAAAAAAGGAGAAGAATGCAATACTTCACAAAATGACTTTTTTTCTTAAATGGAGCTTAGAACCAAAATATTTACAAATATGGGGCTTAAATGGAATTATTTACAAAAATGGGGTCCACGCCAAAATTGGAAACATTTTAGTGTTCCGCCACCCCTCGCTGGTTGTTCTCTCAATTTAAGAACCTCCCGCCAGTCTCTCATATACAATTCCTCTACTCGCTACTTGGGGAAGCGAGGGGTCAAACTTTAACAACCCAACAGCACCTACTACCTTTTGTGATATACAACTTGCCCTTAATGTTGCGCTCTTTCCTTATACGCCTTGTGTATCTCATTCTGTCCTATATATCTTTCCGCTACTAATCTATATATGGAACCCACCTACCTATATATCTATATGATCCAATTGCTCAAACAAATTTTGCATAATTCTCCATAGTAAGATACTCCTCAAGGAATGTCGGTTTGATTACATGGGCTAGTCCAAGCAGGTGGTGTCAGCAATTATGGACCAAAGCAGCTTGTACAGATTCACGAGTACTTGAAAGATAATGGTGTGCTAAGCAATTTCATTTATCAGCTTTAAGCTGTTTGAGGAGCTGTTGAAATTTTATTAGCAGCACATAACTGTTTAAGAATTTAGAATATCAGTTGATACTTGAAATCATTAAAACCACGGTACCACTCATGGTCGAAGCAACGGCGTCGCGGAATCGCCCTCGAGTCGGCCGTCGCAGTCCTTGCCACGGTTACCACAAATTTCCTATTTTAAATTCACCTAATACATCTCTGGATATCTCATATCGGCGGCCTCGGATGCTGACACATCTCGGGCCATACGTTGCCTATCGGCCGGATTTAAAACCATGGTTGAAATCATCATTGGCTAAACTCTTCTAAACTCTAACCTTTAAGCTATGGAGATGAACAGATAGAGACCATCATATAGCTAATTGCATACAGGCCTCTCGCTGTCTGGGACAGCGAGTCGCTGTCTGGGACAGCGAGGGGTGGGAGTCTCGCCTATCATAAGCTAGCAGGAGGGGAGGACTTAAACTGAGAGTACAACTGCCTGCTATGTGAGACAGCGGTGTGGCAGAACAATAAGACAAGTTCAATTTGGTGATGTGGATCCCATTTTGTAAATAGTTCTATTTCAACCTCATTTTTATAAATAGTTTTGTTTTTCTCATTTGAGAAAAATATTCTCACAAAAGAGGCTTGGTTTATAATTATGGCTTTAAAAGATCAGACAAATCTCATGAGCCTAAAAAATGTACCTTTACTATCGGCAAAAAGACTGATATTGCCAATATCCTTTTGTAAAAGTGCCCTTATAACCTTCTCGACTAGAGCCTTTCCAAGACCTTGACCCTGAACCACCATGCTTTTAGTAATAAGAATTTGAACTAAAAACAAGCCATGAACCATGGTATACGCAATATCACATTGTCTCGTGATGAGGTGCATACCAAATTACCAACATTACCAATAACCATAAAAAATATTGAATAATAGAAGTCGATTTCATGTAAAATTTACAAAATAAATAACTTGCTCAACCAAGATTTTGAGAAAATGAACTAACCACGAAATATGACTTTTGTTTAAATAAGCCAAAGTACCTGATATGATGGGTCAACAAGAACATCCCAAATAGTAGCATTGAAGGCGTGATCAGATGTTGCCCGAGCCATTCCAATAAGCCTCTTACCATCATAACCTTCTGTCATATAGCTTGTCCCAGTACACCCAAGATATTCGTCATTTATATTTTTGAAAAGGACATGTAAGAAAAGGTTACTTTCTCTTCTTTAGGTTGAGGCCCAAGGCCAGTACATAGAAGGGAAGGGGACCTATCATCCTCAGGCCCTAACTCCCTATCACTAGGCCAAGACATCATTGGTATGAAAAAAGTTGAGACTAAGATTTTTTTTATTCGAACTACCTGCATCAGGTGACGACTTCTGCACTGAATGCAGTGTAGCAACCATGTAGCTATTTTTCAAAGCTGCAGCTAGCTTTGACATTGGCCTCCGAGGCCAACCAACCTGTAGTCAGATAGTGAGGCAAGTGGGTCGGATCGGGAAAGAGAAGAAACAAACAAGAACGTACTTCCTTGATAGGAAATTCAAATATTATTACCTTATCGCACAATACTTGGAGGTCATACAAGTCAATATCTCCACCTGATGAAAATATTATTTGCTCGATGGTACCATTTGGCAGAGTATTTTCAAAAAGAACAAACTCAACTGGCATTAGCTCCTCCTCTTCTTCTTCGATTGGAATTGATGGCTCAGTGGATCGTTTTGTATTGCTTTTTAATATTCTACAAAAGACAGCGCACAATTTCTTCAATTATATTTCCATTTAAAAGAAGATGATTTAAGCTCTCATCGGCAACAAACAACCAACAGCAGTAAAGACCAACCAAATATAGGAAGGAGGTTTAATTTTTTGTCAAGGAGTGCATTTCATTTTGTCTAGACTGAAGGGGTTGAGATTTAAGAGGACAAGCATTTGCACACTTGCACCGACTACCACTTATATGTTATAAATAGCTATTCATACCTCACTAACAAACAATTTAAAATATCCTCTGAACCCTTTGATCATAATATACGAAGGACTAAAAAGTAAAAGGATCCCATGTGTCATGATCCTGTACATTAGCTAGAAGTCTAGAACATGAAGTGCGCCTTCTAAGGATTCAATGTGTGCGGACCATTGCAGCATGCATGTACCACAAGAAGAACCAAGTCTTGACATCTAATAAAAATGAAGCCAGATTGCATATGACGAAATCAGGAACACTTAAGAGGATAAATCTTTGACCTTTTTATAAGGAGCTGAACTAGACAGGAAGCAAGAATGTTGAGTTGTATAAAAGAGTAGATTAAGCATTTTTGAACCCATTTATCCAGTTCAAAAAAATCAAAGAATGAAACAATACAACAAAATATGGGGAAGGTAAATGAGTGCAGTACCAACCAGACAGATACCCCTTCGAGGCTCTATCTAATTATACTGTCCTTAAATGACTTTAGCGTTATAACCTGGTATCAACTTTGACCAATGTTATCTTGCACATTGAGTACAACGGTTTTAAATGATCGTATGAAACCGATAGATGAAACATGACAAAATTTACATTGTATCTTCCCTTATATTTGATGAATTCAATGGTGAGATGCTGGTAGTACTTTGTTAGTGTGATGGAACCTAAAGATACCATAACATATTAGCAGTATCAGACCTCAGTCCTCAGTCCTCAGCTCTCAATTCAATAATCAAGAACTTAAGTCGAGTAAAAGTATGAACACGTGGAAGGTAGAACAACAAGTGCACAACATCAAGAGGACTAATATAGTGTTAGAGAAAAAAATAACAGTAAGACTTCGAACTGATCAGTACGTGAAATCAACACGCATACCCAGATTTGATTGACTCCCAAAAGTTAGCCTTCAGCCGGAAAAACTTGGGCTCTTCATTCCCTGCATGTGGAGTAAAAACTACAGTCGGATCTTTTTCTAGTAGTTAAATAATTGTTCGAAATACTTTAGGTCATCGACGTAATCTGCTTTATGCAGAGATCTCACACACAAGTGAAAATATTTTCTTCCCATGACTTAGTTTATACAGTTTCATACTCGTTTGCATATCTCCAGTATCTTCAGTCAGTCTCAAATTTCAATCCATGGTTGATTGATGGAAGCCAACATCTCGAAGAAGATAAATTCACGCATACGACATTTCTTAAATACGAAATGACCCGAATGACAGACCTAACTCATCTAAAAATATACTAAAATTTATCCCTTTGCCCTTAGATGCCTACTTGCTACATTTGTATTAGACCTTTTCACAGGGTTACTACTTCCAAAGAAGTAGGGTAACTAAACGGACTACAAAACCCAATCCCACATCATTCAATTGCAACAATCATACCAAAATGGGGGGGGGGGGGGAGCAGAAGGAAGAGAAATACAGACCGACCTCTGAAGAAGCCAAAATGATTGAAATGAAGATGAGAAAACTGAAGCTCAGGTTGCCTCGGATAAACAACAGGAACCCTGAAAATAAAATAAAAAAGGAGAGCCTAAGCCTCTTGCTCTTGAGTGTTGAAGAAGAATTAAAGACGAAGACGTACCTGGAAGAAGTAAGGGGAAGCAAATTGCAAGCGTGCATATTATGGTATGATGATGATGATGCAAACTCAGGTCTCACAGAGTCAGAGGCAGGGCAGTGAGTGAATATAGTGGAGGTGGAGAAGATAAAGGGTGGGTGAGCAAAACCTGATCCGAATCGGGTTTTTTTAAAACGTACGGAGTACCTCGGTTACTTCATTTAACTAATTTTAGAAGATTTTTTTTTGTTGTCAGGAAGCATCCAAGGAGTAACATTTATGTCTTCTGTAAAAAATTGCACCTTGATTTTTTTTTTTTTTTTTTTTTGCTCAAAAATACCTAAAGTTTCCATTTCTTTGTATAGAACATCAAATCCCAAATTCTGTTAAAAAAACGTTAGATTTAACGGTTGTTTCATTTTTATTCTTTTTAAATATATCTTCATTTATTCAATCGAAGTCAATTAATCCATTCATCCCCTTTATTCCTCCATGATACTCAATTTGATGGCTATATACGGAGTATTAATCAAACATTACGAGCTAACTAAAGCTAGATTGAAAATGTATGGTGTTCCACAAAATGAGACTTGTTGATTGGCCTTCAAATGAATGATTATATGCATGGATACAGTGGAGAAGCAAGTCCATTTATATGAAACAAATCCTATATGCTAATTGTCCTTAATTTTATACTCCCTCCGGTCATTATTTATTGTCCCGCTCAATTTTACACGTAAAATAAGGAAGGAATATAAAATGTTAAAAAATGATGGTAGAGTAGTGAAAAATGAATATAAAATGGTAAAGAAATGAATGGTGGGCCTTAAAGTGTAAAATTCAATGGCATTTCTTGTAAATAAATGATAAAAAGAGGGATAATATGGCAAAAGTGTAAGATAGAAAAGGAAAGTGGAGAAGTGGGACAAAAAATAAAACCTTCCAAATAAGGAAAGCGGGGCGATAAATTGTGTCCGGAGGGAGTATATGGAATCAGAGAAGAGAGAAAAAGATGCAGAGTAGAATCTGCGGAAGTTTGACGAGGGATTTCCAAAATATATAATATATACCATCATTTAGGGTCAGTAGAAGAGTAGTCCAGTTTAGAAGCGAAGCTGATATTCACTAGCTTTGAATTATTTGAGTAGCTTGATAATAGTAGTATTATGATGTACTCTTATTGATATTGGAGAGAGATACAAAAGAATTTTTGGATGAAAAATTGAGTATTATGGAGGAATAAAGAGGATGGATGGATTAATTGAGTTTTATTGAATAAATGAAGATGATTAAGAAAAATAAAAATGAAACAACCATTAAATCTAACGCTTTTTTAACAGAATTTGAGCTGTGGTGTCTTTTTACAATGAAATGGAAACTGTTCCGGTATTGGAATCAATCGACCCGACTCTGGATTCGGGTTTAGTGTTCGGATGTTGCTTGAATGACTTTGTGATCCTCTCCTTCTTCTTACCCACTGGTCGGACCTTCCCAGCGGAATGGGCCTGCTCCCTGCACACAAAGCGCACAGGGCCTCGGAGGTCGCCCGAGGAAACCCTCTCCGATGCCTAAGTCAGTCCGTGAATGCCTTAACGAACCTAGTTTGCGAGGAGCTAGGTGGCGTTTTTAGAGTAAGAGTCTCGAGAGAGAAAATCCAACCTCTTGAATGTGGGAGGAAGGAAAGTATTTATACCTTCCTCCGAGAGAGAGAGAGAGAGAGAGAGAGAGAGAGAGGAATGGATGGATGCTAAGACGACACGTGGGTCTATGACATCCACTCATTCCTATTTACCTTAGGCAAAATGACGGAGGGGTCCCTGGTTACCCCTGGCCCTGCCCGTGGGGGGGGGGGGGTCCCTTGGAGACAGGCAGGCAGGGGCTCTGAAGGTCCTGCTCGGGGGGCAGCATTGCCCTGCCGGGACAGCCGGTTGTCTGAAGTTGTCCCCTGGGGACTCTTTTTAGTGATCTATCCTAGCAGCCTGCTGGGCAGGCTCCTTGTTGTTCTCGGGTCGGACCACCTCGGGGCCTGCCTTGCAGGCGACCCGGCGCAGGCTACCGACCCCCATCAATTGGCCCTCGCCGGCTGGGGGGAAGCAGGGCTAGCTTCCCCTTGGCAGGCGAACTCTTGATTCAGATGGTGGGAGGTTGACTTGTTAGCTCTACCCTTTGCATTTAATGCGTCGCATGTTCCCGAGGGGGGGAACTTAATTGCATTGGGCATGCAAAGAGTTGGGATGTCTTTTAATCATGATTACTTCTCATGTTAAGCGAATTTTTGGGCAGCGTGCTTGTTTGATGATTGGCTGTACTTCCTGCCAAGATGGTTGGAGTGCCATTAATGCATTGCTCTTGCTCTTGTATAAATTTTGGCCCTTTTGCCATTTCGACAACCCATCTTCACTTTTCCTCTACTCTTTTCCAAAGAACGATGTCTTGGATTAAGAAAACAGCTCTTCGTTACGGAGTTCGTGTAGGTACTTTTTGTTTTAGGGGGTTTTGGAGGTTAAGATACCCTAGGGCGGCTTTTCTAGCCCTGCGCCGCAGTCGGCGCTCTCATCTTTGCTCTCGCCGGAACGCCAGGAGAGCCTCTATCAGGGCGAGCAAGCGCCTTAAGAAATCTTCGTCTCCGGTTGGCTCTAAGCTCAAGCGCTGCTCCCAGGGAGGAGGCTGTTTCAACAGGGGGTGCCATGAGTGCTTCCCCTGGCTGCACCCGGAGCAGTTCGACCCCAACTGCCCCAAGCTGAGCTCCTCTCCGGAGTCAGGCCCTTCCTCCCCTCTGGTGAGGAAGGTGGGTTGCGGCTCTTGTGACGATGTCCAAGCAGTCCCCTATGGCAGGGACTGGGATATCAGCAGTCGTGATTCTGGGGATAGCGAAGGTCAGGGCTACTATTCTGGCAGGGACGAAGATGGAGGCCCTGACGACCCCTTCAAGGACTCTGGTGACTGGGACTGGGGGTCCGACATCGGAGGTCAAGACAGCCATGGGGATTGCTCCCCAGGCTTTGATGATGACTAGGCCTGCCTACGTGTGGACATGACATAGGTCCACCCCGACGCGGCCACGCGCGGGTTTGGGTAGGCGAATGAATCTCCATATGAGAAGGATCGAATTGAAATTTAGGTCTATGTGGAGTCGCCACCGAATTTTATGGTTATTCGGAACCGTTCGAGCCCACTCTATGTCGTAGTGGGCCGTATACAAAATACGGCCCATTTCCGATGTCAGAGTTTATTGGGCTCGTCCCTTTGCATTTGATACCAATACCGACATTATCGGATATCGTGTATTGAATGACTCTCGTGCGCCAACGGTTTCGGGCATCCGGAAACCGAGGTTCTGAGTAAGGGGTGAGGGTACGTGTTGGGAAGCCCACAAAGGACACCCAACCCCGCCCGCACATTAGCGGCCTCTACTAAGAACTCGAATGATTTTCTAATACGCGTGCTAGTAAAACGGGAAAATGATATACAAAGATTTATTTTCCCTAAACATGCGAATGTAATTGAAAGGGTTTCTAAGTCAATTTAATGCAACTAAAATTAACGTCAAAGTTGTATTTTAGCATGCGGGTTCATTTAGTATAATAAACGAATAATAATTAAATTGACAAAAGAAACAGAAAACGCGTTAGTAACGATATAGCGATATAACGAATAATAACGGTTTGCAAATATTGAATTGAATTGAAAAGATGCAAATATGAGGATGCATGATTTGAAAAGATAGTATACACGTGATTAATTATGCACATGTTGACCTAAGTCGTAAAATACTATCGAGTTTGAAAAATAGAATAATGTACGACTCGTGTTTGAGTCGTTATGAGGCCACTCGATCGAGTGGTCGATGGACTCGATCGAGTGGAACAAAAAAAATGATTCTGTTTTGCGTCAAAGACCGTACTCGGTCGAGTTATTGACTAACTCGGTCGAGTACATGGCCACTCGACCGAGTCACTGTGAGACTCGATCGAGTGGGTGTCATAATTAGCTTTCTGACTCGATTTTAGGGTGTCACTCGATCGAGTGACTAAGGCACTCGGTCGAGTGGCACCTGTGCGAACTTTGTTCGTTTGCAATTTAATTATTGATTTTGAAATTGCTTTTGATTTATGATAATTCGACGGTTTTACCGAATCGGACATAAATATTGCATAATTTATGTTCGACTTGGTTTTTTTATAAATCGCGAATTTTGTTGAACCGAATATAAATATTGTTGAATTTATACCCGATTCTAAATTTGGAGTACTCGCTGTATCCCATATTCGATTATTTGAATCGATATGGAATATTAGAGTGAAATAGAAAAAATAAATAAATTGATTTTAGTCGTTTTAAATTAATTATCGTGATATAAGTAAATCACGTTAATTAATTCATATGACTTGATTGTTAGATTCGATATCCAATTACGGAATTGGTATCGAATCCAAAATCGATGCTTTACTTGAATAAATAAATAAAAAAACTTGATTCCCTCGACTTCTCCGACATCGAAATAAATCCCTAGGGATTGTGATGTCGGATCCGTGTCAACGGGTTTCGACCCTTGTTAAAATTGATGTTTAAAGAAATTGATGGATGCAAAATTGATGATGATAACGACGAGAAATAATGACGAATTCTTGTTTAAGTTGACTCATCTCAATAATCAAATAATCGGGGTACCGGGATAAGCGACCGTCAACGCTGTGTGCAGTACACTTGTATGTTCGCGTTTTCTTATCCCGATATCCCTCTTATTCGACACAAATCGATAAGTATTTTAATGTTTTGATGCTAACAATATTATCGATGTTATGATGCAATAATGATAACGAGGTAAATAATAAAGATCGTAGTAGTAATAATAATAATAATAATAACAATAAACGTAGTAATAATAATAATAATAATAATAATAATAATAATAATAATAATAATAATATAAACAAAAAAAAAGACGAAGAAAAGAGAAGAGAAAGAAGAAGGAGGTTTCACCCTCAACCTACATGTTTCTGTCTCGGACTAAGGCTCGTAAACGTGGATATGGCACGGGAGTCTTCGAGGTGTATGGAGGTTAAGTTGTGGTGGCTTGGGTTGGATTCCTAAAACTAGGTTTTAGGGTTTGCTAATATCGAATTCCTAGGGTTTGTCTAGGGTTCTTGTAGATGTGTAGGATTAGGGTTGTGTAACTTGCTAGGGTTGTAAAAAGATGATGTCCTAGAGTGTACTAGGGTTTTTAGGGTTGTGAGAAGTTGTGTAATTGTGCTGCATGGGGTTGCTTATATAGGCAAAGCTAGGGCACCTTGGTGTCTAGGGTTTTGTGCCTTGACGGACTTGATTTGATGGCCCGTTTGGAGGCGGACCGTGGGTGAGCTACTCGGAAACGGCTTTGACCGGGTTTTAATCCGGTCGCTAAAAGTCGGTTTTATTCCCGGTGTCGGTTTCGACCCAAATTAGTCTTGTTTGACTCGGAATGATCCACTGGGCCTGGATTTGAGGTCTGTTTGGTGAGATTTGTACTCCGTAAGTGTGTTAGCCAACGATTAATGGATTTGAGCCCGTATCCGAGCGCATAGAGACATGTTAGCGTCCGATCATCATCGGGTGATTTTTGGAAACTGCCATAGACACCTGGCGGTCAAAATGCGGGTGTCTACACTACGGTGTGCAGGCAGGTTGAGCCAGATTTTCAGGCTCTTTTTGTATTTTCGTCTAGGTTGTAACTTTGCCCTTTTTTGGGCTTTCTTAATGGGAAAATCAGGTGGACTTTTATTTTTGTTGTTTGTTTGTGTTTGTTTTTTTTTTTTTTGAATTGGATGGATGATGTCATGGAAGGATTATTCCTCTGACCTGTTATTTCTTTCGAGGCTTTTCTTGGGAAGCCGCGGGTGGTTAGTTTCTGAGGGTGTGACACGTGGGGGTGTTACTTGGGTAGGTTTTCTAGGGTTGGCGACTCTTCGTCTGCGCTCCCTATAAAAGCAACCTAGCTTCCTCACTTCCTCTTCTTACAAATGTTTGAAAAATCTTGAGCCTTCCTCATACTCTCCTACCACCGGAAAACTTTTGGGCTAAAGGAGCTTTCTTTCCCGGGCTTCCATTCAACGGCAGTCAACTTTAGGGTAGAATCTAATCCCAAGTCCTTGCTTCTTTTTTCGTTTCCTCGCTTTTTCTTCTTCCTAAATTACCATGTCTAGACAACGTACAACGTGCCCGCATCCTCCCATTCACCGACCCGTCAACCGAAAGGACGGGGGATAGGGAGGAGAATAGGGAGAACCTTGCCTCTTCTTCTGGGGGAACTGGTCTCCGGATGATTGAAGAAGAGCATTCGGAGGATAGCGGAGGTGGCAACTCCCCTGACCCCGCCCCATTTGACGTCGTTGACTCAGACGACGGGGCAATGAAAATTGACCCCTCCAGAACTTTTGGCCCCCTCATTCCCAGAGAAAAGGGGAGGGTATACTACTTAGATAAGGCTAAATACCATATCCCCCTGAGGACCTACCCGGAATCTAAAAACCGGGATTTGATCTTGGCGAAGAATGCCGCCGGAGCGACTGAGCGGTTTTATAATTTTGGGGAGGGGTACACAGTTGTTGTCCCAGGGGAGAAGGACACTGTGTGTTGCCCCCCCCCCCCCAACGGCTATATAGCCGTTTACCACAAGTGTCTAGAGTTTGGCCTGCGTTTCCCCCTGCACCCTTTCCTGGAAGAGACTTTCAGGCGAATGAACGTGGCTATAGCTCAGTTAACCGTCGTGGCGGTCAGGTCACTAATAGCCTACACGTGGACCTGCGTATTTCATGGTGATGGGCCCTCAATCAATGCCCTGAGGTACATGGTCGGGCTGCAAATGGTGTCCTCCTCTGGGGGGAAGGCTCCCCTGGATATTGGTCCATCCAGAGGCAGAAGAGGTACTCTCCTGTATGGCCAACTTTGAACAGCCTGAAAGATTGGAAAAATAACTTCCTGTATGTACACAGTGCCTCAAGGTGGGGGATTCCTCGGCATTTTAGGAATCATGTCCATACCCGCATGGAAACCCGCGCAGAGTATCACCCGGGCGTCGGGGGAAGGGCCCTGGAGGTGAAGTTGAATGAGCGGGATGAAGAGTTGGTTAAAAATTTTGCTGTTGTTGCAGACAGATCCGGGGCATGTGGCCCTAGCTTCTGGCTTCCTCATGCGGAGCTTATCGCTACTGACAGATATTTGGGCCGAGTGGGCCTAATTCCTGGCCTTGGCGAAGGTAGTTCAGGGGCCTTTTTGGTACTATTTCCCCTCAACCTCATTTTTTCAATACTAACTGGTTCTTTGTCTTTGCAGAGTCTGCTACTCGTCGTTGGTCAAGGAAAGAGGTGAAGCAGCTCGGTCTTGACGACGACTTCGTCATCATCTCAAAGTGTCCTTTCCTTCCCTCCAGTTACAAGAAGGGTGAGAAAAACTTGATAGAGGTTTGTGAAGGGCCTCTCCGCCAACCGAAGACTTCCTTTTCCCCCCAAGACTTTCGTCTGCAAAGCCGACCGCTTCCCCATCCACTACTCATGGTGCGGAGGTGGTGGCTGCCTCAGAGGCCACCCCCTCTCCTGCCAGCAAGCAGGTAGGCTCCCCCTCAGGGGCTCACACTCCCCATGGGCCGCACCCTGCTACCTCCGAGGAAACCGGAGAGAACACTCCCCTGGAAACCAGGAAGAAGAGAAGTAGGGACACTACTACAAATCCCTGCATTTTGCGACACTTTTATGGTCTATTTTCGTCATTTAAAAGCATCGGTATTTTAATTTTCGACGCTTACTAACGTGGAGTTTTGGGGCGTCAGGATTTATCAACGCTTTATTGAGTCAGCATTATCGACGCTTTATTGTGTCAGCATTATCGACGCTTTACCATGTCAGCATTATCGATGCTTTTCTGTGTCAGCATTATCGACGCTTTACTGCGTCAACTATCCTATCAACATGCGACGCTTTACTGCGCCAGCTTTCCTATCAAAATGCGACGCTTCACTTTATTTGGAATTATCATGCTTCTTGTCGCTTTTTTTTTTTCACTCGGATATTTTATCCCGTCATTTAATACTGGAACTTATATAATAGTAGTACAAATATACACTTTCATTGACTAAATGATATAAATTCCTCAATGACATCATAAAGCCATGTATAAAACAATAATTCAACGTGAATGTATATCACAAATAATTTTCTATAGCATAAAATTGCGTTGTCAAAATTAATATAATACAAAGTCAAAAGAAGGAAGCATTGTAACTATTTTACCCGAACAAGAATCGAAGAAATATTGCTACTAATGTTCACGTAAAAATAAAACATCTCAACACATTTCTGTCATCGCTATATGGTGCTACTAATTACTCCGTAGTCTCCAAAGTGAATGTAAGAATTACTCCTTTCATCCAGATGCATCGCCGAGATCCTTTGTTGATGTGATATCAACAAGCGAAACATGAGAACACAGAGCTGAATATCATTTGATTTGGTTTCTTCCTTACTATCCTTATTCCCTGAAGTTTGTATCTGGCCAGGTAGAAACTAGAAAGCTAAGCACAATCTGCTAAGCAACTGCTGCAATTATACATGGTCTTAGTAAGGAACGGCGACAATCACCCCTGTACGACTTAAATACATGGAGAAAACAGTGGCAATGAGGACTTGGTAAATACCTGGAGAAAGTCCAGAAACAAATAAACTCGAGTCTAATACCCACATCAAACAATACACATATGAAACATATCACAGAGGCAGATTTGTGACATCTTAATTCCAAAATTATTCTCATAATTCATCATGGAGCAGCAATATTTGACAGACACATTGAGGGTAAAAGGAGAGATAATGTGAAGAAAAAGATGCAAAATTTACGCCGAAATCCCCGTCTTATTATTCATGTTGACATTAACAGGGAGATTGAATTTGCAACAATCACAAACCTCCTCATTGGTATTTGCTAAGCAACATCTACAATCCCATTCCTGAGTAGACCAGCTAGCATAAGCGGAATATGACATGACCACGAGGAATATTGCATCAGGTATATATTTATGCTCGTTAACTCTGTTCAAGCACTTAAGTTGGCCTGCATGTCCAATAATTTCCAAAGATTAAGGCCATAACTACTGTCCAAATACTAAACTCAAGTAATTCAAGTAGAAGACATCACAATGATCTCAAAGAAATATCACCACAAGTCTGTTGATGAAATGCCAATGGTAGGCATTTACAAGTAAGTGTAGTAGTGTACCTATGAATTCATTATCAAACAAACCAAAACATGGTATTTCAATTGAGTATAACCTTAAGATCATCCAGCTTCTACTCAACATGATATTCATATTTCAAATTTTAACCATTTATACTTAGTCTCTAATTAATACTAACACTAACACAGAAGCAGAAATTTAACTTGACAATCGAGACGTGAAGCCCAGGAGTTCACATCATCTTTACGAAACAAAAGATAAAAAAGTAACAGCTCAAAAAATAACTTAGCGATTTCCTATTACCATTTAACGTTTGCTTTATGTAATCTAAATGTATGTGAATAAAAAATTAAGTGGAGAAGAAACTTGTGCTATTAATTCATTATTAAGGTCCTCTGCCTCCACAATATGACAAAAAGAACTTAGAAACAAATACATCAAACAAATTAATTAGAAGCAAAATATAGAGAAATAGGTCGGAATAAAACTCAAGTACCCATTAACGTAAAGCTAGATCATCATAATTTGTTTACTCACAAAAGGGACGATAATTGTCTTCTTCATAGAAAACACAATGCTTATTGTGTTTGAATCCAATACTGCCACCAACTAAACTATGACAGATGATAAAAGAAAATTATTTCACAAATATATAGAGTTGTGTTTACCAAATCACTTTTCCAGGACATATTAAAGTATGTGAGCAACCTTTGTTCATATATATATATATATATATATATATATATATATATATATATATATATATATATATATATATATATATAGACTAGATATCCGAGGAACAGTTCTTTAGGCTTTAAATGAAACATACATGCTCAGTTCTCATATACTCCTTCCATTCAGCTCCACTTGTCACTATTCATTTATGCATATTTGCCGAAGCGCGTTTTACTAGCGATATCTTTCATTTTACATTAGATAAAATTCTAAAAATTTGATATATTCTTAATGTACTCGTAAAGATGAATCAAACAAGATATCACATGACTATATTTTCTCTTATAAATTGTCGAGAATATTGAAGATTCTCCTTAGATGTGAATAGTGTCAAAAAAATAAAAGTGACAAGTGGAGTTGAACGGAGAGAATAATAGCTTAGAGCCTTAGACAAATGATTAAGTAGAGAGCAATATTCTGCGCAATGATCAATGATCAAAAATAAACTGTAAATATTTAGGAAAGAAGCACTAACCTCTCCGAAGATTCGAAAGGATTGTGAAGACTGTGTTTGGGGCATTTTGATAAGTTGACAAAAAACTGATTGAATAGAAAGTTGACAAACAAAGAACATTATTTTTTTTATGTACATATTAGCGTGCTCTATTGTCACTCATTGTTACAGTATGATAATAGATGGAAGTGGATGAAAGTTGGAGAAACCCATACTTTTATTCTTCGACTGGCTAACCTCCGCGACCATAATATTGGTTCAATATTTAGTGGATCTACGAGTGTGGTCCAACGCATTTCCTATGCATTTATCTGAAGTTACAGATAATCAACGTAAGATCCCCGCCATGCTGCTTCATGACCTACCTTGTGAAACAACTACAGGATTTAAAAGAACCTTTCCACTAACAATGTCTTTACCATTAACAACAAAAATCAATAAGATGCACTTTGCTTGACTTAAAAATTAATGATAGAAGTAACAAATGTTAGGGTACCGAACAACCAATGAATTCCCTCACCACAAAAGTAATGGACATGAGAAGCATGCTTCTTAATAATGTTCTAAATTGCGAAGGACATGAGAAGCATGCTTCTTAATGATGTTCTAAATTGCGAACTAGTTTCATATATATATGTTTTAAAGGAAAACAGGTGGATGAACCAAAAGTCTATTATAGATTTAAAGCGACATCAGCAACTTTCGAAAGACTGACATAAAAAAAAGTGAATTAAAGTGCAAGTATTTAAAATGAATTAAAGTGGTAGTATTTAAACATTGTGGTACTGTAAAGTAGCAAAATAAAAATGTTCAATAAAGAGCTGGTATTTAAACTTCTACATGATTTTTGTAACATGAAGTGGAGAAAGTACGTGAAAAACTAAAAGAATAATGATCACTCTTTGAACCATTCATCTCAAACAACCACAATTTTGCCAAATAAAGCGATGAAATCGTCAAATGATTTTCTAATCTTAAAAAATTAGACAATAAGCATGCAAAGTTCCTTCGCATCAATCACAAAAGGTAGCGATATATGAACACATCTGTATACCTAGGTCATCTCCGGAATGTCATCTAATGTCCTATCTTTTGGTATAGCCCGAATCCACTATCATTTCCCCTGCAGGTACCTCTACGCATTTCCTGAACATTGTGCAGCTATGATATTCATGTCAAGTTATAGATTAGTGAAAATAGCCAACTAGACAAGATCCCAAATAGGTCAGCTAAACCAACTAAAACCGTATAAGAACAACTTGAAGTCTACCTCACTCGATTCAACATGTAATCAATGATTCAAATGCAACATGAACCATAACGAACACGTACTGTTGTTATTGTGACAACTCATCCAACATGTAACCACTGATTCAAATCAAACATTCATACGAAATGAATTCCATAAATCGCATAAACAAATAGAAATAATCAACACTAGAAAATACTTAATTGACCGTGAGAATATATTAATCCATCCATTAAATAACTAAACAACAACCCAGAAAATCTAGGTTAGGAAAAAAATAGGAAGACTTTTAACTATTAATGACATTAACCGCGAGTTGACTCGACACATGGGAAGTATGGTCGATATAGAGACATGTCAACAGACAAGCGGAGGGTTGTAGCCGATGGGTCAATCAGGTATATGTTCCGTCACAGAGGAAGGAATAGATGAAAAAAGACAGACCTTCGTAGGAAGGACATCGATTGATTGCCGGTGAAAGGGGACGAACCGATGTGACACAGCCTTTGAGTTGTGCTTGATTCCTCCATGGGTTTTAGCTAGAGTATTGGAGAACGATTTGTTGAGAAGTTATTTAGGGTTTTTTTGTTTTCCTAGACTACAAAGAAGATGAAGAGGGATTTCAGAAAAGATGGGAGTTTCATAGGGTTTAATATTTCGCATAGGCGTTTTAACTAATGCAATTGAGCGGTTACAAAAAAAAGATAGTAAAATTGGATAAATTGAGATTATGAGGTCGACGCTTATAAAAGCGTGTAGACACCCGCATTTTGACTGCCACGTGTCTACGGTAGTCTCCGAAAAACACCCGATGATGATCGGACGTCAACGTGACTTAGTATACTCGGATTTGGGCTCGGAATCAATAATATCCGACATGGACTTTTAGCGGAGTAAAAATCTCACAAAACAGACCTCAAATTCAGGCCCAGTGGGTCATTCCGAGTCAAATGAGACTAATTTAGGCCAAAACCGATACCAAAAATAATTCCCGTCTTTTGGCGACCGGGTCAAAACCCGGTCAAAGGCGAAACCGTCTCATAAAACAAGCCAAGTTCAGCTGGCGCAAAGAATAAAATTCAAAAATAACCAAAACAAACAAAATCAAATCTTTCCTTATTTATCTCGATTTGTTGATCCACTCGATCGAGTGGATTGACCCCACTCGATCGAGTGGAGCCTTTTTTACCCGGGTTTGGCCCATTTGCGAAGGCACTCGATCGAGTGCACTAGGGCCACTCGATCGAGTGCCCCTATGTCGAGGGGTGAAGTCTATAAATACCGCTTCCCCCCCCATGCATTTCAGAACTTTTTTGAGCACTTTTACCCTACAACTTCAGCCACATTTCACCCTACTTCAACCCTACCTCATCACCTTACAAGCCTTAGAAAACCGAAGCCAAAAAACCTACAAAAACCGAGCTCTTGTTCCTCGATAAACCGACACATACACACACGCATCCATACACACCATAACTCGCGTACATCCTCGATACTCCCAAGCCGTGCCGCTATTTACGAGTCCATTTCCGAGGTCCTTACTAAGCATGTATGTTGAGGGTGTCCTAAATTCCCTTTCGATCTTTATTTACTCCGTCATTTTGTTCATTTTTATTGTATTGTAGTCATGATCGTCACAACACTAACACTAACTTTTTTACACTTTTTTTTTTCGCATCTCTTTTATCTTTTTTTTTTATTTGACGTTGTTAATACCGCGTATATATATCAACATCAAAAATCGGTTTTAAAACGTTTGACTACGATGATCACTTTTGGTCCGTCTAATCCCTTTACGAGCAACGACGGAGGTGGAGCCCTTTCGAGGAGCCCCGCCCCAATGTACTCAAGGGCGTGACGCGACCGTGATCGGTCGTAGTTGAACGGGTTTAATTCCCTTTCCATAATTGGTACGAAACCCGTTGACACGAAAACCGACATCACGTAACCCGAAAGGGTTAGTTCCGATGTCGTGACGTAGAGGGATACATTTCGTCACCAATTCAAAATTTCCTAATCTAACGTAAACATTTTTCATAAACTCCGGTAACGGTATTATAATCGTTCGTACACGATTATAGTACCGGAGGCCGAGTTAAATACAAATCGTGCGATATTTGTATTTGATTCGGCCGATCATCGATTTCAAGTCATAAAACAAAGCGAGTTACCATTCGTACAGGGGGCACTCGACCGATGCCATAGGCCACTCGATCGAGTAGCACCCCAAAAAGTGGTCAGTAGCCACGTTAAATGTGCACTCGACCGAGTCACACCACAACTCGGTCGAGTGGGACCTGTAGCCCACAAAATCGAGGGGTTTGACCCATAATTCAAACCCCGACCCTTTTATCGACTTTAGTCATCACGTGTAAAGACTATCACGTGACTATCCTATTTTCAAAACTATGCACATCACGACACGTAGAACGACTTTGACCACCTTTTGACGTGATAAGTCGGGACAAGACTACGAGATGTGAGATTAGGCTAGCAATATGCCACAGTCTCATGTTCCCGTCCTTCGTTTAATATGCGACATAATGCGTATTTAATCGGGGTTAGTCCATCTACATATTTTCGCGGTCTAGTTTATATACGGGTCCGTTTCTATCATTATATTGCTTTCTTTATATCGTTCATTATTTTTATGTAACGTTGTATTGTGAATTCCGGGTTGTATTTCCGCCCGTGCAACTTGTACGTTATTGATTTATTTTTGAGCTTTGTTTATTTACTTGCTTTTACGCTTTATAAATGAACCTCGCATGCTAAATCATTTCGACAAAAAATAAGATGCATTAAATGACGTAGTTAACGCAAAATTCACATGCTTAGACAAAACGCTGTTTGCATATCATTTAATCAATTTACTAGCGCGCGTACACGAACACGAACGGTGTCTTAGTAGAGGCCGCCATGTGCGGGCGGGGTTGGGTGTCCTTAGTGGGCTTCCCAACACGTACCCTCACCCCTTACTCAGAACCTTTGGTTTCCGGATGTCCGAAACCCTTGGCGCACGAGAGTCATTTTATATACGAAAGCCGGTGTAAACGGTATCGATATTGCAATGCAAAGGGACGAGCCCCATAAACTCTGAAATCGAAGTGGGCTTACTTTGTGTATAGCCCATGACGACATAGAGTGGGCTCGTATGGTTCCGAATAACCACAAAATTCGGTGGCGACTCCATTTTGACTTAAATTTCGAACCCGAGAACAATCTTACCACAAGATTCATTCGCCTACCCAAACCCGCGCTTCGCCGCGTCGGGGTGGACCTACGTCATGTCCACAATTTGGCGACTCCGCTGGGGATACCTGATGTACCACATGTCATCGGGGTTCCTAGGGTGAGACTCGAAGAGAAATCGTTCGTAGATTAATGTGCGCGCATTAGTTTAATGATTCATGCATAACCCAAATTTACCCGGGCCGGTTACTTGTGACCGACGTCCCACTATACCGCGGTGCATTCCTACATGGGTGCGCTAAAAACATCGATGGTGGAACTCGTCTCGGTTTTGCGGCATGTCCTAAGACCAACTCGGCTTAGGGAGTCCGTCCATCACACGAGAAAGCCATCGTTGTTTGTATAGACCCTATTCTGACCGACCGAGACTTAGCGTAAAGCATACATAAGCGTCGTTATAATGCTTGTTTGACTACGTGCTACTTGGTTTCCGCGTCATTTTTCAAAAACCGTCATTTCAAAATTGCATCTTTCCAAAAATACCCACCTTTCGAAAAACCCGAAATACTGTCCGTTTCGGGACCCATCTTTCTAAAACACCCAATTTTGAAAAACCCGAAATGCTGCCCATTTCGGGACTCACCTTTTCAAAAAATATCCCATTTTCAAAACTCGGAATGCCGCCGAAATTTAGGATCAACGATTTGACTCAAAATATCCTTTTCTGTAGTCGGCATGCTGTCCGTTTTAATTCTCGAATTTCCACCCCCACCACCTTGATTTTCGGAATTTTCCTTTTCAAAATTCTAATCTCGGTTTTCGAAATTCCGTTTTCAGTTTACAAAACTCTCGGAAATTCGTTCATTTTTGCATTCAAACCTCAATCTTTCCAAAACTTTCAACTTTCCTAAAATAAACCTTCCATATTATAGGATCTACCGTTTATCCGTGTGTCGGGTCTTTGCATAGTACGTAGAGGGTTTATAGCGTCGAAACTCCGTCGATCTTATATCACGAGTTTCCCCCCTTTCCCGAGTTCGCCTTATTTGTCAAGGCATGACCAACCCGCGTAGGGCATACCCCTACAAAGGAAAGTCCGTCCATACACTCGAGTCAAAAGTCTGGGGAGTAATCTCACGTGGACCTTCCTTCGAACGGGACTAGGCCCACAAAGCCGAAGTCCTAAGGAAGTCATACCACCCACGAGTCATCCGTCTAGATGTCTTTCTCGAGTCTTTTCCACTCAGTCCTTTGTTTTTGGGTCGCTCGGGATGTACTGTTTCCTTTGATTCCAAGACTGGGTTCGGTTTCTGATTACGTGGTGTTCTTACAGACATGCCACCATCAACCAGACACACTCGCAGAATGGAAGCTGCTTTAGCTGATCTGAAAACCTCTGTGGACGCCATGGTCGACAAACAAGCCGACATCGACGCCCAACTGAATGAAATGAGGGCTGGACAAGTTGCCATCGTCACTCGATTGGCTGCGGTGGAGCACAGGACTCCAAATGCCGGGGCTATGGGGCCTCTGGCTGATCTAGTTAGTTCAGTACGCCGACTAGAGGAACAAGTCCACTTGACTGGGAGTAATAGCATCCATCGGGAGAATAGTCGTGAGTACAACCCACTGAGTGACAAGCTGCCTGCAAACCTGAACCTCACCGGTTGCCCATGTTCGAAGGGACTGAAGACCCGTTACTACATGTACGGGCCTTCAAGGAGTTCATGGCCATCAAAGGGGTGGACTCTACCATGTTCAAGAACCTCTTTGCTGCGTCTCTTGAAAAGCACCCTCGGGCCTGGTACTACAGGCTAGACCCGAAGAAATACCCTACTTGGGATGATGTGGCCACCGAGTTCGCTCGGAACTATGCTGATAACACCGAGATCCAAACCACAATGAGATCTCTGGAGGTTATGGCCCAAGAGCCGAAAGAAGGTTTTACCAAATACCTTCAACGATGGAGGGCCGAGAGTGTGAAACTGGCCGATAAGCCCAGTGAGAAGACTTTGGTGGAGGCTTTTGTCAAGAACCTCCTCCCATCTTACCGGGTTCATCTCCGATATGCTGTCATACCCAATTTCACCATCCTTACTGAAATGGGTATGAGGATCGAAGATGATCTAAGATTGGAAGGCCTCACTAAGGCCGCTGCTAAGGGTTACCAAGGGGATTCTTCCTCCACAACCAAGCCTCAAGCTGCAACCCGCAGCATTTTCGACGCGGTGAATCTACTAGATACCCCGTCCAAGAAGAACACCCCACCTCGGGTTTTCACTGATATAGGTACGACCTATACTTATGCCTTACAAAGGCTATCCTCAAAAGGCCTAATCCAACAGATAGGCCCAACTCCTGAAGTTCCGGTCGAGCGACGCTCCAAGAACTATAATGCCCAAGCCTATTGCCAATACCACCGGGGCAATGGGCATGATACCGAGAAGTGCTGGAAGCTGAAGCACTTGATTCAGGACCTCATCGAAAGCGGTAAAATCCCGCTACCCGGAGATAAGCCCAGCAACAAGGAGAACCCTTTCAGCTCCCACGCCATCTTTACCGGGGAGGTGATTGATTGCTCTCACCTTATCTCTCCATTCATCCCGCAAGTGAACGGGATCTGGTTCGACGACGAAGATGACGTCTACCTCGCAAAAGGGGAAGCAGTCCCCATCACCGCCGAGGAGATTCGAAAGACTAAATCCTGAGTCCTAACCAGTAACCACCTTGGTCGTCCTTACCAAGCCACTAGCTCTAGGGACGCCCCTATCCCGACAACCGTCATTACGGAAGTCGCCCCTGAAGAGCCAACTGCTGAGACGGCTATTGTGAAGCAATTGAAGAAAACCCGAGTTGACCTCACTATATGGCAACTCCTGGTTAGTTCTCAAGAACATCGAGAGGCACTTACAAAGGCTCTCGATCAAATTAAGGTCGACTCTTTGGTTACCCCTGCTGAGATGGTAGCCACGGTCCTGCCCCACTTAAAGGGCAAAGCTAAGGAAGGAGGTCCGACGATCACTTTCTCCGAAGCCGACCTACCGCCATTCGGGGCCTCCCACAATCTGGCCCTTTACATTACGGTGGTTTGCCGAGGAAAATACCTCCCTATGACCCTGGTTGATGATGGGTCCGCTGTGAATGTCCTTCCTCTAAGGACCGCAAAAGGCCTCGGCATTACCGAGGCTGACTATATCCCGACTACTCAGACCATCCAAGCTTTCGATGGGAGCCCGAAGTCGGTAGCTGGGGCCGTGAAACTGACCATCATAACCGGCCCAATAGAAAAGGAGCTCGAATTCCAGGTGATCGATGTCACCTCGTCATTCAACCTGCTCCTAGGTAGGCCTTGGATCCACGCGGTCAAGGCGGTGTCCTCCACCCTCCACCGAAAGATCAAGATGCCTCTGCTTAACGATGTCATCACTTTAGAGGCAACACCAATGACTGTGGCTAGCTGTAACGCCACGGGTTGCACGGACCTCTGGGGGTTCGATTTTGTGGGGATGATCGAGGAAGAGTACCTCTTTAGGCCTTACTTCACTACGAGTATCGACATGATGCTCCAAAACCTAGGATACTTTTCGGGGGCTACCTCTCGACCCGATCTTCCAGCTGGGAAGATCATTGAGGTTCTCAAAGACGAAGAATCTCACTTTGGTCTCGGTTATGCCATCACCCCCGACAATGTTGTCCGAGCAGGAATTGAGAAGGCCTGCAGCATCCTTAAGGGTATCTACTTGAGCCCTTATAGCCCACGGTTGGCTGACTACTTTGTCACACCGGTGTTTGGGGCTATCCAGGTTGGTCTATACCAACCCAATGCTATGCAGCTCGGGACCCACTTGGCCCGGGACTGCAACTACATCCCGGATGACGTGTTCGCCCTCATCCAATCCAACGGAGCTGAAGATGTTGAGCTCGTTCTAGGGCTACTATTTGGGGAAGACACCATAGCCCCAACTCCAAAGGAAGACCTGGTCAACCTGATCCTCCGCAGCAACAGGTTTGACCCGACCAAGCTGATCTCGGATGTTGGTTCCGAGACGGGAAACATGGCCTGGAGGAGGACTGTCAAGTGGACTGACAGTCAGGGAAGGATCTACAAGCTAGTCACCGGAGAGGGAGACATGCCTGAGTCTGAGTCCGAGTCTGAGTCGGAGTCTGAGTTAGAGTCTGAGGTCGAGTCTAGGGAAGTCAGTGCTAGAGTCACTCCTGTAACCCCTCTCCCTTTTATTATTCCTGCTGCTGGCACTTCGGGGTCTGTCCCGAGTGCCCTACCGATCCCGCCACTGACCAATGATCAGATGGCTGCTCTCTTTGAGCTGTTCTCCAAATTTTCAATCAATAATAACAATCGTTCTGCTTACGACTTGTCTCTTTCAAATTCTGCTTTTAAAAATGTTTTATGCTATGACATTGAGAAACCAGACGAACAGGTACACTTACCTCCGCATCTGATCGAGCAACTAGAGCAAAGGGAGTCCCGAAACCCAGTGATCGAAGAAACCGAGTCCATAAATGTGTGAACAACCTTAGAGCCTCAGACACTTAAGATAGGGTTATCCTTAGATCCCGAGGAGAAACAACAGTTCGTAAGCCTCCTCCAAGAGTTCAAGGATGTCTTCGCATGGTCCTACAAGGACATGCCGGGGATAGACCGGGAAATAGCCGAGCACCACATACCAATCAAAGACGGGTGCAAACCGGTCAAACAAAAGCTTCGTCGGATGAGGCCCGAGTGGTCTCTCAAGGTAAAAGAAGAAGTCGACAAACAATTCAAAGCTGGCTTCATACGAGTGTCCGAGTATCCGGACTGGGTGGCAAACATCGTGCCGGTTCCTAAAGAGGACGGTAAGGTGCGGGTATGTGTAGATTTTCGGGATCTTAACAAGGCGAGCCCGAAAGATGATATTCCGTTACCACACATCGACATACTGGTGGATAACACGGCCGATCATGCCCTTCTATCATTCATGGACGGGTATGCCGGGTATAATCAAATCAAGATGGCGGAAGAGGACATGAGTAAGACTACTTTCACCACACCTTGGGGTACTTACTGCTATACCGTCATGCCTTTCGGTCTCATTAATGCCGGGGCCACATATCAAAGGACTGCTACCACTTTATTACACGACATGATGCATAAAGAGGTAGAAGTTTATGTAGACGACATGATCGTCAAATCCAAAGAACGGGACGGTCACATCACCGCCCTAAGAAAAATTTTCACCCGATTGCGCAAATACAACATGAGGTTAAACCCTCAAAAGTGCAGTTTCGGGGTAACATCAGGCAAATTACTGGGTCATATCATTAGCCAACGAGGTATCCAAGTCGACCCAGCTAAAATCAAAGCCATTACCGAGATGCAACCTCCCAAAACCGAAAAAGAAATAAGAGGATTCCTCGGGAAAGTCCAGTACATCAGTCGGTTCATTTCCAAACTAACCATGGTGTGTGAACCAATTTTCAACAAACTGAAAGTGGGAGAACGGGTACTATGGGATGACAAGTGCCAAACTGCTTTCGACAAGATCAAGGAAATTCTGTCTGTACCGCTAGTTTTAATGCCACCTCAACCCGGTTTGCCTCTGTCGTTATACCTAACAACGACCGAGACAGCCATGGGGGCTATGCTGGCCCAGACAGTTGACTCCGAAGAAAGAGCCATTTACTACATCAGTAAGAAGTTTTTAGAGTATGAATGCAAATATACCATGCACGAAAAGACGTGTTTGGCTCTAGTCTGGGCCACCAAGAAACTCCGACATTATATGCTCAGTTACGAGGTCCATCTGCTATCCAAGATGGATCCCATCAAATACATCTTCGAAAAGGCCATTCTCAACGGTCGAATCTCTAGATGGACTCTAATGCTGGCAGAGTTCGACCTAAAGTTTGTACCGTTAAAGGCTATTAAAGGTCGAATAGTAGCTGAATTTCTCGCCGATAGCCCGATAACCGAAGAAGGACACACCGACACTTGGTCCTT
The DNA here is from genome assembly GCA_958450325.1 of Agrostemma githago. Classification (NCBI taxonomy): domain Eukaryota; kingdom Viridiplantae; phylum Streptophyta; class Magnoliopsida; order Caryophyllales; family Caryophyllaceae; genus Agrostemma; species Agrostemma githago. The sequence continues at coordinate 53,039,232 of OY288254.1, forward strand.
CCCAGACGAAGATATTTTCCATACTGATACTGAAACTTGGGATTTATACTTCGATGGAGCGTCCAATTTTCGAGGGTTCGGAGTTGGGGTCCTTCTAATTTCACCAAAAGGGGAACATACTCCCGTCTCCATCAAACTGGACTTTGATGTTACCAATAATGCAGCAGAGTACGAAGCATGCATTTACGGGCTACAAGCCGCCGCCAATCTGGGGATTACAACTCTCCGGGTGCATGGTGACTCATCCTTGGTTATTAACCAAGCACTTCAAAAATGGAAGACTCGAAATGCTAATCTCGTGGCCTACCAGGCACGAGTAAGGGATCTCGAGAAACAATTCCAAAAGGTAGAGTATATATATCTGCCCCGGGAAGAGAATCAGTTTGCAGATGCACTCTCAAAATTGGCATCTTTACTGAATATTCCCGACCACGTGACTAGTATGCCGATTTGCGTCGAAAGACGGTCTGAGCCAGCATACATTTGCGACATAGAAGACATTGAGATAACTGATCCCGAACCATGGTATCAGGCTGTGTTAACATACCTGACAAACGGAGAATATCCTCCCGGGTCGGAAGGTCGAGCCAAGAAAGCCTTACGAAGGCTAGCCACCCAATTTATCCGTACCGATGATGGACAACTGTACAAAATGACGGCACAGGGGGCTCTTCTCCTTTGTGTTGACAAGTACAAGGCTGAAAAGGTTATGGCCGAAGTACATGATGGTGAGAACGGCCCACACATGAATGCCCACATGCTGGTCCGGAAAATCATGAGGCTCGGTTATTATTGGAATACCATGGAAGCCGATTGCCGGTCGTATGTCAAACATTGTCATAACTGTCAAATCTTTGGCAATGTGCAACATATGCCGTCATCGCTACTCTATACCATGACGTCACCCTGGCCATTCTCAACGTGGGGTATCGACATAATCGGGAAAATAAATCCCTCGGGTACCGGTAGGCATTGCTTTATTTTGGTAGCTATCGACTATTTCACCAAATGGGTCGAAGCTGAATCATATCGCATCCTCAATGCTAAGCATGTCGCCAAGTTCATCCAAAACAAGATAATATGTCGATATGGGATTCCCTCTGAATTTATCAGTGATCACGGGACTCACTTTCAAGCCGAGACTGCGGCCCTGCTGACCAAATATAAAATCCAAAGGCATACTTCCTCGCCTTACCGTCCCCAAACAAATGGAGCAGTAGAGGCGGCTAACAAAACAATTGTCACCATACTCAAAAAGATGGCTGATAATTACCGGGACTGGCCCGACAAAATACCTTTTGCCCTATGGGGATATCGAACGTCAATTCGCACCGCAACCGGGACGACACAATATTACCTAACCTACGGGATGGAGGCAGTCCAACCAGTCGAACTGGAGGTACCGTCCCTCAGAATTCTGCTAGAAAGTCAAGTACCCGAAGCTGACTGGGTTCGAGCACGATATGACTCACTGGTTCTACTAGACGAACGACGGTCTCGTGCCCTCAATAATATCCAAATCTACCAGAAGAGGATCCAACGGGCCTTCAACAAGAAGGTAAGGCCCATGAACATTAAGGAGGGCGACCTAGTCCTTAAGTCAATCCGGGCTTTACTACCAGTTGACCCGAGGGGAAAATTCAAACCCAATTGGGCTGGGCCATATTTGGTGAAGAAAATCCTATCAGGGGGAGCAGTAATGCTGACGGACCTGGACGGGAATGAGTTTGCCAACCCAACCAACCTGGACCAGCTGAAGTGCTACTACCCTTAGCCATTTCTCAATGTCATTAGCAAATTTTTATCAAAATCATTTTTACAAAGGCAAGTCAATTAGCTAGAATTATTTATTCTACTGTCATAAACATCTTGAACCAATAGTCTTGGTGTAATTCGAGATTGCAAATTTCCCATGCCTGAACTACGTTTGGTTTGATTCTGCTAATCGCGGATACGTAGGCAGCCCCTCAAAAGGGCACAACCAATGCAATCAAGAAAAGACAGGAGCGGTTTTATAATAAACTTCCTTTATTTAATTCAAAAAATCCCGATAAACTCGGAAAATTACAAAGTGCAGGAATTCAAAAAAATATAGATACAAAAAGGGCACACAACAAAAAATAATAATAATACTTAAATAATAATAAAGCTAAAGGACTCGGCACTTAGGGCATCTTGCCCTTCCCCTTGTCCTTGGCCTCCTTAGCCGTCCACTGGCGACGACGCGGAGGGGAGCGTTCCCGAATCACCACGGGAACTTCTCTAGCTCGGGCTCGATTGTTTGAGCCCGACTCCTCTGTCATATCAATAGGCCCAAGTCGGGCCCTAACGGGCTCAGGGAGCCGGTCACGCGGACCAAGTCGGTCCCGGACCGCCAACCTCGGCCCAAGTCGTCGTTCCAAGTCAGTCTGCCCTCGAGTGCTGCTAGAACCGACTTCCTTAGATCGAGTCTTAGTTTGTGACTTAAGACCCGATTCTCCCCGGACTGTAGCCTCAGGAATATATTCCCCGGTGAAAAAGTCCCTGTTGTCCTTCGCCGACTCGCGATGAACCAATTCAAAGGCCTCCTCAAGCTTCAGGGCCTTTCGAGCTTCCTCGGACTCCTCAGAAGTCCACTTCTGATAAGCCTGTGACACCCAAGCGGATTGGCAAGGGCTGGGTATAGTCCATGTAGGACGAGTGAACCATCGTTGCAACCAGGTGTCACACATAGCGTCCGTCAATTGAAGCGGGACGCTGATAATGGCTTCAGTCTCAGGGATGCGCTGAGACGAACCGAACTGCCTTAGGAGGCGGTCCGGATAAATGTGAACTGTCCAGTCTAAGGACAGGATCGTCAGGTACCGGGCTTGGTCTCTCTTAGCCAGTCCGGTCAATTTTGAAAGGAACCACCAAGCAACGGTCCACCTAATCAAGGGACCTCCGTGGAATACCAGTTCTTCGTCCCAGTAAGCTCGGGTTATTTGATGGTACGAGCTTATCTTTCGCCTCCTTGAGCTAATTTGACTACTCCGATAATTGGGAATGCTCGGAGGAGTCTCTATGATTGACAGCCGCTCCGACAACCATATCTGAAAAGCATACACAAGCTTCGTAAGCCATTGGGTGGTCCGCTACAGCCAACTCGATCGAGTACAGCAGCTGACTCGATTGAGTAAGCCTGTCAAAAACAGGCAGTAGCCCGGTATGAGTGTCACTCGATCGAGTGACAGGTCCACTCGATCGAGTGACTTACGAAAATCAGGAAATTCGCGTGAAACGTGAACAATATATATATATATATATATATATATATATATATATATATATATATATATATATCGAAAAAATCGAGAGGTATACCTGCAGGAAACGGGTACTCCCCATCAACCGTCGGGTCGGGTCGAGCCGTCTAGCATCCAGACCCGTGATGATCTCCCCAGTGGCTAGCCAAGCAGGGCTATGACCAGTCTCCATCTGGTCAACCACTCCGATCAGCCTAATTTGACCCATGCATGAGTCAAGTTCCATCAACCCTTCGAAGACATAGCAGTGCAGCATGCAAAAGGCGAATGCCCTACGCCTATGAGCAGGGGTGGCCCTTACATCTCGAGGGTTCATAAACTTATCGGCCAAATCAAATAGGGAAACGTTATCTCCCTGCACCATTCGGTTTGTCTCAGCATGAGACAAACCCAAAAACTCCCTTAATCTCCTCCTCGGATCCGGGTAAAACGGGGGAATGGCAGGCTGAACAGCAAGACCCCAGCCTCCTATGGCCGCAATCTCCTCGGGCAAAGGACACATCTCGCCCCTCGGGAATGCAAACACGTGATGGGTGGTGTCCCAAAACGACAGACAGGCATCCAGAAAATGCGAGTCAACTATCAGACGCTGAAAAGGGAATAAATTGACTATCCCCATCTGAGTCAGCCGGACCTTCTCCTCGTCCCGAAAGTATTGGGACCAGGCGAGAAGCATAGCCGTCAAATGGTCGATACCCATAGCGGAGATTTCTAACTTTCTTGAACGTCTAAAAGATTTTGAGAAGGAAAAGAAGAATTTGAGTTGAGATGCAGAAAACTGAAGCAGAGATTCTCATATTTATAATGAGGAAACCTAACAGAAAACCTAACTACCCTCCCTCCTCAGCAAGCTGGACCCTATGCGCGCACAGGCCTGATTTCAAACTTGAACCCAGAATAGGAATCAAGCTGTCCCGAGCTTTCCTAAGAGTTTCTAAAAGAGAAAAAAATTTGATAAAATTTTTTCGCGTTAAAAATTTTTTTGTCCTTCAAAAAAAAATTCAATCTTTTTCTCCCCAGCGAGAGTCAACATTTCACCTACGTGTTACATACAAGTTGTTATGTGTCAGCATACAGGTACACCCCAGACTTCAGAAGCAAGTCCCCGCGAAACTACTTAATTTCCCCAACGGAGTCAGCTTTTTCCCGGTGTGCTACATCCAAAGTGCGATGTGTCGGCATACGGGTACACCTACTCTCCAAAAAAGGCAGGCTTTACTCTCCACGGAGCATCATCAGCTCAAGTGCGACTCAAGGCTTCAGAAGCAAGCCCGTACAGCTCATAAATTTCCCCAGCGGAACGCCCAAGGCGGCATTTTCCCCAAAACGATACGGGATGGGCCCACGCATAGGCGCGCCCAGGACTTATGCTACAAGTCTGACTCCCCGCGAAGCTATCATCATCAGGACAGGTATGACCCTCTGCTTATGGCTGGCGAGCCCTTCACGCGAGTCTACTGGACTATAAACGACCCGACCGGAAGTCTACCAGGTCTTAGGGGGCTTGGTAGCTACTCTGACTTTCGCCTTGTCCAAGCCTCAGTCAGAGTGGGGGCTCTGTAGACACCCGCATTTTGACTGCCACGTGTCTACGGTAGTCTCCGAAAAACACCCGATGATGATCGGACGTCAACGTGACTTAGTATACTCGGATTTGGGCTCGGAATCAATAATATCCGACATGGACTTTTAGCGGAGTAAAAATCTCACAAAACAGACCTCAAATTCAGGCCCAGTGGGTCATTCCGAGTCAAATGAGACTAATTTGGGCCAAAACCGATACCAAAAATAATTCCCGTCTTTTGGCGACCGGGTCAAAACTCGGTCAAAGGCGAAACCGTCTCATAAAACAAGCCAAGTTCAGCTGGCGCAAAGAATAAAATTCAAAAATAACCAAAACAAACAAAATCAAATCTTTCCTTATTTATCTCGATTTGTTGATCCACTCGATCGAGTGGATTGACCCCACTCGATCGAGTGGAGCCTTTTTTACCCGGGTTTGGTCCATTTGCGAAGGCACTCGATCGAGTGCACTAGGGCCACTCGATCGAGTGCCCCTATGTCGAGGGGTGAAGTCTATAAATACCGCTTCACCCCCCATGCATTTCAGAACTTTTTTGAGCACCTTTACCCTACAACTTCAGCCACATTTCACCCTACTTCAACCTTACCTCATCACCTTACAAGCCTTAGAAAACCTAAGCCAAAAAACCTACAAAAACCGAGCTCTTGTTCCTCGATAAACCGACACATACACACACGCATCCATACACACCATAACTCGCGTACATCCTCGATACTCCCAAGCCGTGCCGCTATTTACGAGTCCATTTCCGAGGTCCTTACTAAGCATGTATGTTGAGGGTGTCCTAAATTCCCTTTCGATCTTTATTTACTCCGTCATTTTGTTCATTTTTATTGTATTGTAGTCATGATCGTCACAACACTAACACTAACTTTTTTACACTTTTTTTTTCGCATCTCTTTTATCTTTTTTTTTATTTGACGTTGTTAATACCGCATATATATATCAACATCAAAAATCGGTTTTAAAACGTTTGACTACGATGATCACTTTTGGTCCGTCTAATCCCTTTACGAGCAACGACGGAGGTGGAGCCCTTTCGAGGAGCCCCGCCCCAATGTACTCAAGGGCGTGACGCGACCGTGATCGGTCGTAGTTGAACGGGTTTAATTCCCTTTCCATAATTGGTACGAAACCCGTTGACACGAAAACCGACATCATGTAACCCGAAAGGGTTAGTTCCGATGTCGTGACGTAGAGGGATACATTTCGTCACCAATTCAAAATTTCCTAATCTAACGTAAACATTTTTCATAAACTCCGGTAACGGTATTATAATCGTTCGTACACGATTATAGTACCGGAGGCCGAGTTAAATACAAATCGTGCGATATTTGTATTTGATTCGGCCGATCATCGATTTCAAGTCATAAAACAAAGCGAGTTACCATTCGTACAGGGGGCACTCGACCGAGTGCCATAGGCCACTCGATCGAGTAGCACCCCAAAAAGTGGTCAGTAGCCACGTTAAATGTGCACTCGACCGAGTCACACCACAACTCGGTCGAGTGGGTCCTGTAGCCCACAAAATCGAGGGGTTTGACCCATAATTCAAACCCCAACCCTTTTATCGACTTTAGTCATCACGTGTAAAGACTATCACGTGACTATCCTATTTTCAAAACTATGCACATCACGACACGTAGAACGACTTTGACCACCTTTTGACGTGATAAGTCGGGACAAGACTACGAGATGTGAGATTAGGCTAGCAATATGCCACAGTCTCATGTTCCCGTCCTTCGTTTAATATGCGACATAATGCGTATTTAATCGGGGTTAGTCCATCTACATATTTTCGCGGTCTAGTTTATATACGGGTCCGTTTCTATCATTATATTGCTTTCTTTATATCGTTCATTATTTTTATGTAACGTTGTATTGTGAATTCCGGGTTGTATTTCCGCCCGTGTAACTTGTACGTTATTGATTTATTTTTTAGCTTTGTTTATTTACTTGCTTTTACGCTTTATAAATGAACCTCGCATGCTAAATCATTTCGACAAATAATAAGATGCATTAAATGACGTAGTTAACGCAAAATTCACATGCTTAGACAAAACGCTGTTTGCATATCATTTAATCAATTTACTAGCGCGCGTACACGAACACGAACGGTGTCTTAGTAGAGGCCGCCATGTGCGGGCGGGGTTGGGTGTCCTTAGTGGGCTTCCCAACACGTACCCTCACCCCTTACTCAGAACCTTTGGTTTCCGGATGTCCGAAACCCTTGGCGCACGAGAGTCATTCTATATACGAAAGCCGGTGTAAACGGTATCGATATTGCAATGCAAAGGGACGAGCCCCATAAACTCTGAAATCGAAGTGGGCTTACTTTGTGTATAGCCCATGACGACATAGAGTGGGCTCGTATGGTTCCGAATAACCACAAAATTCGGTGGCGACTCCATTTTGACTTAAATTTCGAACCCGAGAACAATCTTACCACGAGATTCATTCGCCTACCCAAACCCGCGCTTCGCCGCGTCGAGGTGGACCTACGTCATGTCCACAAAGCGTCGAGGGTGAAGTGTCATAAAAGTAAGGGATTTGTAGTAGTGAACCCTGGGCCAGACCCACCAGGATGGTTGGAAAGATCTTGCACCAGACTGCGTCGTCGGCATCGTACATGCCCATATGACTCTCGTACGCAGCTAAGTGGGTCTTCCGGGTCGGTCGTGCCATCGAATTTAACAGAAGGCATCTTAATTTTTGGGATTGGGTACCCCTGCACCTCTGGATGAAGAGGGATTTTTGTAGGCCTTCCTGCCACCTTCAACCTGCTCCCTATGGAGTGGTAACCGTGATCCCCCCATCTGTTAGAGGTCGGTTTTCGACTACCAGGGGAACGGCGTCGGGGCGGTTGCCTGCTAATCGCTTCGTCGTCCCATCTATCAGGAGAGTGGTGTCGTGGGTGCTTCTTCTGAGCTGGTTCAAGATTGTCCCCCTGACGATGCTTTGAACCAGCAGGTTGCCCCTGATTAAGTCTTGACTGGAGGCTTTTAGACAGGCCCGGTGCTGGCTGCGAGTCTGCCACAGGCGTCAGCCTGGAAAAGACGTCGCCCTGTCTTTCTCCCAGGCGCTTAGACGCAGGCTCCCTGTGCCTCATCCGGTCCTGGAGGTCTTGGGACAAATCCCTTCTTTCACGGGCATCGGTGGACTCTGTTGTGTGTATGGAGAACGCCTGCTGAGCAGGCTGCTCCTGGTTGCCGGCCGTAATGCGCCTCTGCACCTGTGCATACACTTGAGCTGTTTTCTTCGCCTTCCTTTGGATTTTTCTGGCGGCGGTTCGCTTTGAGCCCCCAGTTCCTTCTCCATTTTCGAAGTGAAGCTGTCTGGGGCTCGTGGCGACCCTGCCTACCAGATCCTCCGGAGTAAATTCCTGGTTAAGCATTGCCGAGAAGAAGGCCGCCGTCTGCGCCATCTGAGCGGGGGTGAGGTTTAGGGTCTGCCTCGAGTGTGCCCCCTGCCCAGCTGTGACAGCGACGTCCTTACTGGGCGCTCCGTGGAGGCTCGCCGGCCCTACTCCCGGGATTGTGGCAGCGGGCGTTTTCTCCGGTAACGGCATGCCGTACAGGGGGGCCGCTGGTGGCACTGTTGGGCCCGCCCCTGAACTGGCGTCAACGATTTCAGGCATGATTTGTTATAACTGGTTGATTTTTGTATTTGAGAATGGTTGATTTTGTGGATAATTTCGTGGGTACAACCGTACTCTTCCCCACAGACGGCGCCAAATTGTTCCGGTATTGGAATCAATCGACCCGACTCTGGATTCGGGTCTTAGTGTTTGGATGTTGCTTGAATGACTTTGCGATCCTCTCCTTCTTCTTACCCCACTGGTCGGACCTTCCCGGCGGAATGGGCATGCTCCCTGCACACAAAGCGGACAGGGCCTCGGAGGTTGTCCGAGGAAACCCTCTCTGATGCCTAAGTCAGTCCGTGAATGCCTTAACGAACCTAGTTCGTGAGGAGCTAGGTGGCGTTTTTAGAGTAAGAGTCTCGAGAGAGAAAATCCAACCTCTTGAATGTGGGAGGAAGGAAAGTATTTATACCTTCCTCCAAGAGAGAGAGAGAGGGGAATGGATGGATGCTAAGACGACACGTGGGTCTATGACATCCACTCATTCCTATTTACCTTAGGCAAAATGACGGAGGGGTCCCTGGTTACCCCTGGCCCTGCCCGGGGGGGTCCCCTGGTGATAAGTGTAGTTTGTAGTGCCTAATTTGTTGTGTTTTGGTCCCGTTTTCCTTGTGGAATCGCTCCTTGGGAGCGGTTTTTGGGTTACTTATGCTTCCTTTAGTTCGTTTTAGGTTCCCGGGACCATTCATGAAGAATTGGAGCGAATCCGACTCGATACATACACTTTTTGGAGCCAACGAAGTGAAGGAACGATCACTCGATACCTTGGATTCGACCCCGAGACCTTGGGACCCGATCCCGAGCCTCTTAGACTCGATCCCGAGCCCCGAGAATCGGTGAGAAGCCCATGAGAACCAAGGACGGACCAAAAAGATCATATTGGAGGCCTACAAGACTCATCCCCGACGGGAAGGGCCTCATCCCGTCCGGGATGAGGTGCACAATTGCGTAGGCTAATGACCTGGCCGTCCCGACCGGGAAGAACCCATCCCGACCGGGAAGAGCAATAACACAGCCTGGTGTTATTGATAACACAGCACGGTGTTATGCTTGATCCCGACCGGGACCACCTCATCCCGACCGGGATGAGCCCAGTTCAGGCCCGCGTCAACTCTTTTCTTCTCCTTACTCATTGTAACCCTATATATACCCTTCCTCTTGTATTCTTATGGGATGTTCTTGATTACCCATTAAACCCTAGCATAGTTTAGCATAGATTAGCATAGATTAGTGTAGATTAGTTCTTAGTTAATCGTTAATCTTAGTTTAATCCTTGTATTATGGGAATTCTTCAAGATCTCCACCAAGATTGACAACCTTGGGTGATTGTTTTGGGTTTTTCTTATTAATGCAAGTTTCAATCTTTCATCCTCTTGTTAGTATGGTATAATCTCTTTTCTCTTCTCTTTATCTTTGTTTTATTAATCAAGTTTCAATCTTTACATCTTGTTCATTGTTCTTGTTAGTTTCATTATGTATGTTTTGGTTCTTATGTTGGTATCTCTTGTTAGTGTTAGTTTTAGCATTAGATATATTTGAGTAGATTCTTGCTAGGGTTATTAGGGTGATTAGTTGTGATTGTGGATGATTAGGGTGAGATGGGTGGTACTAGATGTTGTTTTTGTTGTTTCCCATTTACCTTGCACTCCTCATGTTCGATGAAATGTTTGTGAGACTAGAGACGATCAATCCTTGTTTTTCTTGCATATTCTCTTGTATGTGTGTGTTTGGTGGGTTGGTTTGGTTCCCTCATTACGTAGCGAGAGCCCGATGAGGACGACCCCTAGGCCGATTACGTAGCGAGAGCCCGATCGGTAGAATCTAGGCTACGAAAGCACGCTAGTAACCCCGTTCTTCCCCATTTTTGTCTTCTTTGCATCCATGAACCTGACCTAACCGTAGTTTTCATTCTTATTGTTATTCTTGCTCCCCTTAGTCTTTAGTTACTTGTTTTGCCTTCCTTTTCCATGTTTTAGACCTTAGCCTAGTCCTTAGCCATCATCCTAGATTAGCTTGTCTCGAACTTAGTCCTAGACCGTAGCACCCATTAGTCTGAACCCATTTCCGTCCCTGTGGATCGACCCGACTTGCCCTAGCTACCCTAGTTAGGTTGGTTGGATATTATTTGACGGCGGGATCCACGGCAAATCCCTCCCATCACCTGGAGACAGGCAGGCAGGGGGCTCTGAAGGTCCTGCTCGGGGGGACAGCATTGCCCTACCGGGCAGCCGGTTGTCTGAAGTTGTCCCCTTGGGGGCTCTTTTTAGTGATCTATCCTAGCAGCCTGCTGGGCAAGCTCCTTGTTGTTCTCAGGTCAGACCACCTCGGGGCCTGCCTTGCAGGCGATCCGGCACAGGCTACCGACCCCCATCAGAAACTTTAGGTTCTTTTGGGCAAAAAAAAAGAAACTTAAGGTGCCTTTTTTACAGAAGATATAAATGTTAGGTGCATTTTGACAAAAAACCTAGTTTAGAAAAATGTATACTTAGAAAATGTTTCAATAATATTAGTCAAAAGCGCACCAAAAAAAGAAAGTGTTTCAAATAATATTAAGTTGTTTTGAAAATTGGAAAAAAAATCCCTCTTTACCAATTTAAAGAAGTTTTAGTGCATGGAAAAAATTAAAGGAATTTTAGTACATGGAAAAATACGAGTATAAAACAACTTATAAAAAGTAAAATTTTCAATCGCCTAAAACTACTTATAATCTTATACGGAGTATTATGCAATGGATGGAGTATTTTTCTAATCGAAACCAACCCAGTTTAAATTGGGTATCCGATTTTTTTCATATGGTAAACCAAATCCGAACCAGTTTTTATGACCCCGCTTTTAAATATTATGGTTATCCTTTTTATAAACCGATTTTTTGACCCGATTTAATTAATATTCCAGAAACTCAAAAAAAGTGAGAAATTTGTGAACTTTTTTTTGAAATAATGTTCAAAAATAAATAAATTATCATTTCGGGTCGGAATGTAAACAAATTAACAAAGGGGGCTACTTAACGTCGTCCGTCTATTTACTTAGTGTCGTCCATAATTTATGAGTAAATTACTGATTTGCCCTTTTTTAAATTTACTAACCTAATTTAACTCAACTACTTATTAACCTAATTTATCCTACTATTTATCAACATCATTCTAATTACAACTTGGACAACAACAACACTTTACTGTCGAATTAATAAAACGCTTATATTTTGAATTTTTGATTATTCGTCGATTAACCCGGACATGTCGAACGCTGAAAATAGTTTTCCTTTTGATTTGAATTTGCCCTATAACGAAAATAATTTGGACGACGACGTTATCGAGGTTAGTCTCGTTATTTTTGTCATCGTGAACGCAATTATGATTTGTATTATTTTTCGTATTAGACGTGACAAAAGAATTCGGCCCAGGTATTAATCGTAAAAGCTCGTACCCGGAATAACTACCGAAATTACGAGACCGGGTTGAGTTTTAGAATTTTTATGTCTCGGCCTGGGGACAGTCTTAGAACAGCTAAGACTGAGCTCAGGTTGAGTCTTAGAATTTCTATGTCTCCGCCTGGGGACAGTCTTAGAACAGCTAAGACTGAGCCCAGGTTGAGTCTGAGAATTTCTATGTCTCAGCCTGGGGACAGTCTTAGAACAGCTAAGACTGAGCCCAGGTTGAGTCTTAGAACTTCTATGTCTCGGTCTCGGGACAGTCTTAGAACAGCTAAGACTGAGCCCATGTTGAGTTTTAGAATTTCTAAATCCGTTCCTAGGGACAATCGTAGATATCTCAAGTCTCTGAGTTTTTTATTCGGTTTTATGTGTATTTTTGTTTGTTTATTACTCCGTAGTATTTTCCGTAAGTATATTGAATTGCTTTGTCAAACATGCACATTAGGAATTATAGTCGATATTGTGGTATCGGAATTTAAGTTACAAATATTTTAGTTTACCGATTCGGATGATGTTGTTTGTTTACTAATAATGAATTCTTGAAACTAAGTTTTTACTTCAAACTGAAACCAACTTATGTACAAAAATTAAAAACGATACCTTGAACTCGAAATTAGTATGTCAAGATTGAATTAATTGGAGCCGGATTGAGCATAAGCGGTTTAATTGTAGTTCAATTGCAATTGAAATATGATGGAAGTTGATGAGTTCAATGTTGGAATGTAATTTTATTTGAATGAGTTAAAGAGAACGTGGGTAAAAAGAGTTAAACAAGGTAAGGGTAAAATGGGTATATTGGGTAAAATACGGACGACGCTAAGTAAAATTATGGACGACGAGAAGCGAAAGTGTTAAAATGGTGTCCACCTAGGCTTAGATCAAATACAAGCCTAACCTTCACCACTACAATACCCAAACCAACTCTCTTCTTCAACCTCACAAACACCCACCATAACCCCATTAACACCACCAACCACCATGGCCACGCAACCACCGTTCCTCTCCGTTCACTCTGACGAGCACCGCCACAGAACCGCCGCCCTGGTCTCCAGCGGGCAAATTTCTCTCCCCTGACTACCATTCACGTCTTTTTCCGCCACCATGGCCCGAGTTCGTGCCCGGAAGTCGAGTAACCACCACAAGTCCACAACTCAGACTCGAACCATTGCAACCAAATCTGATTTCCAAGTTCAATCCTCCAATTTTCAATTAAGACAACACCGAGCGAAATCGGGACGCCATCGAGCAAAAAACGTGAATGTTATCCAGGGGATTGAAATTTGACGGTGGTGGCGGTGGTAGTGCTCGTCGGAGTGAACGGAGAGGAACGGTGGTTGCGTGGCCATGGTGGTTGGTGGTGTTAGTGGGGTTATGGTGGGTGTTTGTGAGGTTGAAGAGAGTTGGTTTGGGTATTGTAGCGGTGAAGGTTAGGCTTGTATTTGATCCAAGCCTAGGTGGACACCATTTTGTTAATTTGTTTACATTCCGACCCGAAATGATAATTTATTTATTTTTGAACATTATTTCAAAAAAAAGTTCGAAATTTGTATATTGAAACCTTTTTTCAATTTAAAAGTGTAAACTGGTTCAAAACTGGGTAACCGATTTTTAAAACTGTGAACCAAACCCAAACCGGTTCGGGTAATAACAAGACAAGTGAACTGACAAAAAACCATTTACAGGACTTGTTTGCCCTTAATTTAGAACTCCCTCCACGAACGTCCATTGTTGATGCTCTTAATACGGTAAAATCCTTCAAACAATATCACACAAGTTTGGGAGAGCTTATCCAGCCGGTGATTCTTATTTGGCTCAAATCCTAGAACGATGAAAAGAATCTTATAATATAGGAGTAGTTTGTTCTAAAGATCAGCCACAAAAGTTGTGATGAATACGAATGGAGAATATTCTGTCCCAAAACACGGACACCCGACAACAGTAATACAACCACGTTACACCAGCAACCGGTCTTCATGACGAAAGAAAAACAAAAATTAATCAGAAATGACCGATCAGAAAAATACAACAATACCAATCTATTCCTATGACTTTAGCAGTAGTCTTTCATGTATAATCCAAAAATAGAGAAAAGCAGGATAAGATAAAATGAACAGCAGATCAGCTATTATCAGCGTACTTGGTCCCACAAGCAACCACTTGGGGTTTCAGTAGTCAGTTGGAAGAACCGTCGTTCACTAGATCAGCACCGCTAACGTACTTAGCGACAAAAGAAATAAGCCTAAACGGAGCACCAATCAGTGGAGCATCTGTGATCGGCACACTCTCATCTTTTCTATCCTGTGGAGATGACTGTGCTTCAAGATCCCGAACTTCATTTTCATCCAACGGTATTTGCACTATTTCTCCAGAAAAAGTTTTACCTGCGGAATGCTGAACCACATTGGCATTTTCTACGTCCACGCCCTCACTCCCCTTTTTGTCATCCCGGATAGGTACTGTCTCGAAATGTTTCGCACTCCTCGACAGTGAGGAAAAGTCCTTACGGGGACCAGGTATAAGATCAGTCACCGCCACATCATCGAAGACTTGCACAGATGTTGCGTCGGGTAACACTTTGCACCTCTCAAGCTCTATGTATAGCTCATTTAGCTGAAGCAAAAGATGGCAAAGTCTAATGTAAGATACGTAAAAAATTGTTTATTTTATAGACAGATGCTTATAACTTTGCGCTTCTTCAGGTGCATGTATGTACTCATATTCGTATAGCTATTACCCCTTACCATTTGGCTTCCATGCATTTTCAAATGGCCAAAAAAAGAAATTGTGCCAAATTGGTTCGAATGACCAAAAAAAGGAAAATGTTGCAATTAAATTCAAATGACCAAAAAATGAAAATGTTGCAATAAAATTCACATTAAGCAGAGAGTAGTAAATACCTTTTCCACTAGCTCTGCGTTTTCCGTAACCAATTTCTCAACTAATTCAAACGCTGCTTCTATCTGAGCATTCAAGTCTTCTGTTCCAGAACCATCCTGCATCAAAACTCAAATCTCATGACGTAACACTAACATATTGATGACTTCGGACATCGCTACAAATAAATAATAAGGAAATGTGTAATTGCTCAGGACACCTGTAAGTATGATTTAGTACCAGATCCTTTCTGATTATGTCTAGCAAGTAGCAAATTTTAAGAAACACTGGACATGAATATGATCGACAATCATACTCAGGAAGTAGCAAATTTTAAGAAACACTGAACATTAATATGGTCGACAATCATATTCATGCTCAGGACATGAATATGGCAAGTAGCAAGTAGCAAATTTTAAGACAATAACCATTCTTTTTCAGGAAGAGGGAGTTGAATATTTTTAAAACTAAATGCTTCAAAATAAAACTGAATAGCATGAGCAACATAATCTTAAGGCAGGAACGGTAGCTCTATGTAAATATAGAAGCTGTTCAGCTGTCTTATACGAAATATCAATTCTCAAATTTGGTAGATCATCTCATGAGATCTCAGTATGAACTAATCATGTTTTAAGGGCTTGAGACCTGCAGAAATATCAAACTATAGTACAGAACAAACCTTCCGTCCTTCAGCAGGTGGAAATGCAGAGGTTAAGCTCCTATCAAGATCCTGGATTCTTGACTCTAAATTTGAAATGTTGTCTAGCAATTGCCTATTTTCTTGTGAGACACTATTTTGAGCTCCTTCCAAATCCATAACCTGCCAGGCTTTGTAATCAATTCCAGCATCAGAAGTAATACTAAGATTGCTACTACCCACATGATGCACAACACAAATTAAATGAAAAAGAACTAAATACAATATGTGCAGGAAGACAACAAGTGAAAGATTACTGAATTCAATTCCCTACTCACCGCTTATGCAGATCTTGCAGGTATGGGGAGATGAAACCATATGTAGCCTCAACATAGTTCCCCATTACCTTGCGATGTACTATAGCAAATATAAGCAGCTTACTACTCTATTTCACTATCTACCACTAGCTCAATTGGCATCACATTGAAATCAGTGACTTAGTACTAATCCATAATGCAGGATCTTAAACGTTAAAAGGCGACTCAAGAACCAACCAATCAAGTTCATTTGAAATTTTGAACAATTTTTACTATTAATTGAAACAGCTACTTTATATACCTGCTGCTTCAAACTTGTGTTTTCATTATTCAGTGTCGCAATCAGTTCCTTGTATGAGCTCTGCAAACAGAAAACAGCGGAAAACTGATCATACAAAAATAGGGGAAAACTTATCATAAAAAAACAGGGGATAACTTGTCATATGATATAGCCACTGGGTTTATCCCACAACTTGAGTTCTCGAACTCAATAAGGGTATACTAAAGATTAATCTAGTCCTACAAATAGGTGACATAGAATCACGGGAGTAAATATTTCAGGTTTACGAAAGCAAGAAAACAAATTTTAGTGTAACAAGTTGACTCCCAGTCAAAGTACCATATAAACGTCTCTAAGTGATAATGTAAAATAAAAGCAGAATGCCAAGTGTATAAAATTTACTACTCCATAAAAGCTTACCTCATTTTCAACCAATAAAAACTTCTCCTTTTCAATATGCCTAATTTTTTCCCGCAAGCTCACCTGGCAAGATTAATGATATATTATGATACAAAGAAGATTTTTGAATTGATAGAATGATAGTTACTAGCCACTGCAACAAATGACATTAAGAAAAAGGATACAGCAGTGTCCAAACAAATATAGGAAAAAAAAAATCAATTACGGTCGAGCAATATTCTATCTACTAAATGAGAACCACTAAAGAAGCATAGGACATGTGTCTAGCTCTCATCAAAAAAACTTTCGGCCTATTCAAAGATAACTAAAGTTTATTAACTCGGCCCATTGACAAAGAACTCACTATCAACAAAATGTTAATTGAAATTGAATTTTAATCTACATACATCAAATTTGACTATTAAAATGACGTACTTTTAATATCTCCTTCAAAACTATTGTCAAAGCTTAAACGTTACTGTCTTACAAAGTCGTGCATTTGCACGGACCCTAAAGTAGTTTGAATGAATTGCATCCTTACCTCTTTTAAACTATCATCAGCTTTCTCCTGCATTAATCGGCTGATTTTCAGTTCCAAGTTCACCTGATAAGTGTATACATTCATTTTAAGATGTCAGTTAATGAATACCTAAAGGCGTAATTGCTGATTTTCTAAGAAAACCGTACACATTTTTCTGACAACTTCACTACTTACAACATCATTACCTCTTTCTGATGCCAGGAGTCATTTTCACTCTGTAATTGCTTCATTCTCGACTCCAAAGCAGCCTGGAAATTTCATGAGCTTATCGGATCAATGAACAAAATTAATAAAATCATAGTCCACGAAAAGGACTTATAGGTCTCCAATCATACAACTATCAGCGTACATATGTGAAATCACCCATCACCTGACTTTGTACATATGAATCCTTTTCGTACAACAGTTGTTTCACCATATCTCTTAAACTGGCCTATGAAATACCACAAAAAGAAGTGCAAATTTACAATGATGCAGCAGTAAACACCACTTAACAATACATTGGATATTTTGATTGAAATGAGAAGTCTTACTTCTTCTAGCAACCACTTTTGTTTTTCAGCAGCAACTAAAATAGCCTGTAAAACGAAAAATTTGGAAAAAAACAGTAAAAGTAACGCAATATTTGACTCAAATGAAAAGCATTATTTGCATCTGTCTTAAATTTTCTAGGCAAATAATGAGGATGAACGGTAGCTCACACAAACTAGACATCGCCATCGTTGTACCACAACACAAATTTTCACTACAACCTTACAAACATAGCCAGAGAAAATTAATGGTGACATGCTAACAAATGGTAACAAATGAAAAGGAGCCCATGCCCTAGCATGCATCTTAATGTGACGGCTGGCAACCTGCGGCTTACTTACGTCCTCTAGTATCTTACCAAATTTTTTATCATTTGTTAGCATAAGAAAATAGGGAGGAGGAGGAAGGATGGATAAAGAGGGAAGGGAAGCTTCCTTTTTCCTACGGCAATACTTATTTGCTAACCAAAAAAGGAAATTGTATCGGCGGATCGCGCGTAAAAATGGTAGGGAGTTTTCTTAAGCTTTGGTCTACCCACCCAAAAAAGACGGCCATTAGAAATGGCTTTAGCTACTATCCTATATGGAACATCAGGTCCCCTCCAACAAGCTTAGGCCTTGAGGGACTCACTTTACGACCATGGCTCAATGATTAAAGAGTTTTGAGTGAACATCCGGTGAAATGGGTTTAGGAAAGCACGTGCAATCGTCACCTTAATTAAGAAAGACAAGGCGCAATTTAACTGCCTTCCCTTTCCCTCTCCTTCATTTCCCTCCATCCCGTATTTGCTAACCAAAAAAAAAAACAATTCTACCCCTCTCCAGTTCCCTCCACCAACATTTTCTAACCACAAATGAAACTGTATCCCTATTCATTCCCTCTAAATCCTTCCATTCAAATAGGAGGTTAGGCATTAAGCATCATTGTGGAGAAAGATTCACATGTTGACTTCTTATCTACGACAAAGATGTAACCATAGCACCGAATATCTGCAACATACTGAGACTAGAGAATCTTAGAACCAATACATCTATAAGCATAGATGCTCAACAGTACGGCTCCCAAGTGCAGGTATTTGCAAACATAAGCATGGAGGACTTATAGAATTCAACAAACACAATCTCAGAATCTCACCTAACAACCATCTGTACAATCTCAAGAACCCTAAAATCAAAGATCCTACAATAGTTTACTTATCTTAACTTTCCTAATTTAAAATTCTCTGATCCAAACAAGTTGACTCATACCCAACATAATCATAGTTCATAGCAAACTGACATCGCATTAAACAACCATCATACACATAATGCCTCAAGTCAAGTCCTTAACACATTCAAACCATTAGCACTAAAATGATTAGAATAAAAAAGGGCTTACACCAAAAGTGCTATTAGATGACGTATTGTCTAATCCACCATTGACGATTCCAGAAGCCTGATTTGAAAAACTGCGTTCTTCGACATGATTATGATCTTGAGAGCTCGTTTCTCCAGTATTTGACGACGTATCATCGGCAGCTGCTTTTGTTTGCTGCTGATTTTGATGCTTATTCTTCTTCTTTTTGTTCTTCCTCTTCTTTTTATCATCCTCCATTTTTTATTACAAACAAATTTCAAACCTCAAACCCCTAACTGCAAAGATCAACCATACTTAATTCATTCAGCTTTAATAAATTCAGTGCAATCATGAAATAAGCGCCTCACAATACGATGATTACAAATCAATCAAAGCAGCATACATAACAAATACGCAATGAATTAAGCCCTTGGAAAAAAAACAAATCAATGGATCATCGAAATAGAAATGATGATACCTGTAATCAAAGATTTGAAGGAGAAAAATCGAAATCAAAAGAAAAAGGGGAAATAGAACCGGCCCGAATCTGGAAATAGAAGTGTAACGACGGCGTTTTAATGGTTGTCTTAACGTCTTTCTTACAATTTGGGCCGTTTTATTCGTTAAAGAGTACGAAGCACTAACAATGATAGTCTTTATCCCTCGGGGCGACAAAAAAAAATAGAGTTTTTTTGTCAAAATACACCTAATATTTAGGCCTTTTGCAAAAAAGGCATCTATAGTTTTTTTTTTTTTGCCCAAAAGCACCTTAAATTTACATTTCTTTGTTAAAAGGCACCAAACACCAAATTCCGTCAAAAAAACCGTCAATATTGACGGTTCTCATCCTTTAATCTTTTTTTCTCAACTCTTAATCAACATTCATCCCTTAATCAAACTCAATTAACATCTTCTTACCCTCTTTCTTTACATTACCTTTATTATCTCACTTTCTCATCCCCTTTATTTATCACAAGGCCAAAATATTTCATTTTTCCTTCCCAAAAAACTTAATTTCATCCAAAACCCCTTTTATTTTCCCCTTAATTGAACCACACATTTTTTTTTCTTCACTTTTGCATATTCTCAATTAAAATGGCATCTTTAAGTTTTATACACATAAAAAATGAAATACAAATGGTTATTAAAACCAAAAATGAATTGACAAAAAAAAAATAACAAATGGTTACTCATAAATCACAAATTTGAACACAAACTAGTGTTCCTAGTTTCTTACAACATAAATTTCAATTCAATAATAGCTCAAAAATTCGTCTAATAACCTCTAATACACATACTCCAAAATTATACCCGAAATTAAGGGTAAATAACATAAAAATAAAAATTGAATTAAAAAATTTAATTTGTTATTGATAACTTAATGATTACTTAAATGAAAAGTTATGATCGAAAACTAATCGATTGAGCAAAAACTTGGTGGTTATGACTTAAATAATGGAGATTGATTGAGATGTATGCAAATGAAGAGTAGCTAGGAACGAGGGTTTGATTAAAAAATGAGTGTTGAATCAAGGAAAATGGTTGATTGGGTTTGATTAAGGAAAGATTGAATTTGATTAAGAAAGAAGGGTTGATTAAGAGAGAATGGTTGATTAAGAGATGAAGGAAGATGATTAAAAGAGGAGGATCGTCAATATTAACGGTTTTTTGACGGAAATTGAGGTTTGGTGTCTTTCAACAAAAAAATGTAAATTTAAGGTGCTTTTGGACAAAAAATAAAACTATAGGTGCCTTTTTTACAGAATGCCTAAATGTTAGGTGCCTTTTGACAAAAAACCCAAAAAAATATCGTTGTTATATTACTCCCTCCGTCCCAATGAATTGTTTGTCTATTCCATATTTGAACGTCTTAATGAAATGTTTGTCTTTCTATCTCATGAATACTTTTTATATGTAATTTGACCATTTGCTCCACATGTCACCTCCTAATTGGATCTCTCTCCCTTGGTGCCAAAAATAAAAGCAAACAATTCATTGGAACAGAAGAGTATATAATATGGTATATATTTTCAATTATACTATTTTTGGATATTCGATACGAATAATTGAAAATTCGATACGGTTTTCCATAAAATCGTAGCGGATAAACTTAGCATGAAACAACAACACAAACCAAAAAAAGTCTCTCTAGGTTTCTACTCTGAGGGTTCCTACTCTAGGGGGAATCCTGGACGATTCCACACAGTGGCGGACATAGGATTTTAGGTTTAGGGGTACAATTTTTTTTCCTACTTTTTTACGATATATTTTTATCTACAATCCATGAATAATGAGACCAGTAAAAAATGATCCGACTTGAATAATTGCCCGAAAAACACTCATTAACCCCTAACCCGAAAGTGACTGATCTGATATTAACCTTATTATTTTAGGGTCAGAACCTACCTGTCAAACCCAAAAATAGGTAAATACCGTAAATTAGATCATACAGTAGTATAAAACAATTAAGAATAAATTTGTACTCCTAAGAGTTTTTATAATAAAAGGTAAAAAAATAATCATTTTCAAAAAGCGTTAATATAACCCGTGTTTGACCCGAAATTCGTCTAACTCGATCCTTATAAACCCTATATTTTTCGAAACTTGAATACCCCTACGGTTAAAAGTATTGAGAAATAGTTGAAGCATAAATGCATAATACATTTCTTCCATTACTATAAAGCATTAACCATGAGGTAGTGAGGTTGGTAAAATTGTTATTATTTCATACAATTTACATGAGAGTTCAAATCCTTGAAAAATAGTGACATGCTGCTACCACGACTCGAACCTCCACCATTTGTTTAAGAGGCACATGCCTAACCAACACAGCAAAACCAACTACTTGATATAACGGACGGCGAGGGGGGGTGGGGGGGCTTGCCCACCCAGGCCCCTTATGTCCGCCCCTGATTCCACAATTCTTGTGGTTTTTTAGGCTATATCTGCACGATTCCCAATAGATTAACAACTACAATCCCAATACAAATCAATCAGCAATATAAAGTTTTTATCCATATTCGTATATTGCTTTCAAAGAATGTAACACCCCGAATTTTTGGACAGTATTATTTATTCCATTTCATATATTTTAATATCCGAAATTATTTATCTAATTCAATTCCTATAATTTTCCTATTCGGATATTCCCTTTTTCATGTTTAATTGTCCGAAAATCGTATCCTGTAATCTATAGTCGGTTTAGCTTGGATTTTGGGCCAAGGCTAAACCATCATTGCTTCCCACGTGTGGATTGATGATGGAGCATTGGGATTTGGGCCCAAGTAAGCTTTGCTCATGATTTTTTCCAATATATATGTGATTAGAGTTTAGATTCCACCTCTTATTCTCATTTGCAAAACCCTAAAATTAGGTTTCACCCTCTCCTTTCTTCTCCTCCTGCTAGCCATGACACACCCCTCTTCCTCTCCATAATTTCGTGCCTCCTCCTCATTCAAGCATAGATCTTAATCTCTTGCTAATCCTAATCGATCCTAGTGTAATCCTTCGAATTGTTTCGTAAGTTTCGTTTCTTTTCGCGCTATTTTTTCGTAGTTCTTTTAGTAGTGTTTGATTAGGGTTTTCTTGTGGTGTTTGGCACGTGATGGATGGTGATTTAGGCATGGAGACGGGTCCGGGTGAAGACTTTTACGTGATAGAAGACGAGATCGAGAATTAGCACGCTTCAAGGTAACTAGATGTGTCTTTTAATCGCGTTTATGATATGTGAATGCCATTAATAAGATGAGTGAATGTATAATATGATATTGGATGTTGTGTGGTATTATTATACATGATTATTATTTCGTTGATACTTGCACAATTTAATTGTATCGTTAATTTTATCGTTAAAACGTTAATTACCATTTTGTGCGAATTAGAAGTTGTGAATCGTTTCGTGAGAGAATTCTAGGACGCGCATGAACCGACCGTGGCCTCCCTTGGTGGAGATGCTAGGGTGTTTCATCGATGCTTTTAGGGTTTCAAACCCTAGATTCAATGATGACTCAACTTACCATCACCCGGTGGTTGAGGTTAGGGTTGAGATTAATATAACCTTATTTGAAGTTAATGTAACTTCGTTGAAAAGTACTATGCAACTTCACTTGAGGTTAAGATAACTTCAACACGGGGTTATAATCTTGTCGAGGTTCCTGAACTTTGCAAGGTTATAGTCAAGGTTAATGTAACCTTAACTTAGAGTCAAAGTTAGGGCGAAGGTTAAGGTAACCTTAGCATGGACTTAAGGTTATAACTACGGTTAATGTAACCTTTACAAGAGTTGAGGTGATAGCCGAGGTCAATGTAACCTTGATTGAAGTTAATGTACCTTCATTGAGAAGTTACTACACCACTTCACTTGAGGTTAATGTAATCTCGTCGTAGCATCATAATCTTGTTACAGTTACTGTAACTCTACGAGGTTATGGTTGAGGTTAGGTCAACCTCAACATAGTAGGCAAGGTTATAGTCAACGAATCTTAACCTTGAATACTATTAGGCATTAGATATGCAAGATTAACTTTATGGTTATAGTTAGTTTTACTATCTATAATTCACGTATTGTTGAAAGGTTACTGCTATGTATGTTCTTCGCAGTTCAGTCAGTTATATTGTCCTATGTTTGAGACATGATTGACATCTAATATAGTCGGTTATACTATATTGATTTATATTAATACTTGGTATAGTCAGTTACACTATCTAGGGCTTGATTATCCCTGGTATAGGTAGTGACACTATACTAAGTCTGATTACTACCTCGTATAGTCAGTTATACTATACTAGGGTGGGTTGCCATTTAGTACAGTAAGTTATACTGTACTAGGATTGGAATCGTGACGTTATTCACTGCACAAGAACCTTGTGCAGTCAGTTATACTGTACAGTTACACAAAAGCTTGTGGTATAGATGTGTGGACATGACATAGGTCCACCCCGACGCGGCCACGCGCAGGTTTGGGGAGGCGAATGAATCTCCATATGAGATGGGTCGAATTGAAATTTAAATCGAAGTTGGAGTCGCCACCAAACTTTGTGGGAGTTCGGGCCCTGTTCGAACCCACTCTATGTCGTAGTGGGCCATGCACAAAGTATGGCCCATTCCGATGTCAGAGTTTATCGGGTTCGTCCCTTTGCATTTGATACCGATACCGACATTATCGGATACTGTGTATTGAATGACTCTCGTGTGCCAATGGTTTCGGACATCCGAAAACCACGGTTCTGAGTAAGGGGTGAGGGTACGTGTTGGGAAGTTCACAAAGAACACCCAACCCCGCCCACACATTAGCGGCCTCTACTAAGATATCGTTTGATTTTGAAATACGTGCGTTAGTAGTTCGATGAATGATATGCAAACATTGTCTTGCCTAAACAAGCGAATAATTGAATGGGTTGCTATGTCGATTTAATGCATCTAGAATTAACGTCAAAGTTGTTTTAGCATGCGCAGTTCGTTTTAGTATAATAAAGTTGTGTGACAATTTTTTAGCGTCAACGAGATTGATTTAGTTCTTTTTTGATACGATATTCGACTATAGAGTCGATATCGTATTTTTAAGAACGTTCGTTTTGTATAAAAATTATATTGTAATATCGAAAAAGACGTGACGATGACCCATAAAAAAAACGGACCGACGACGCAAAAGAGAGAAAAAAAAAAACGAGAGGAAGGGAGAGAGAAAGGAGAAGATGGGATTTTGATTTGCACCCTCAACCTACATGCTTTGTATTCTAAGAACGGGGCTCGTCGGAATGTGGTTTAGACACGGGAGCATCGAGATAATGTCGGTGAGTTGTGGTGGTTTTGGACGTGTAGGGTGTCAGGTGAGGTGGCCGATTTTTTTCGGGTCTAGGCGGCATGATCTCGAGTTATATTATCGGTAATTCGATGCTATGTGTGTGTGTGTGACTGCTAATGAATGTGTATAAGTCGTGAATGTTGTGTTGTCGGGAATTGTTGATGATGTATATCGATGTGTGAGAGGGTCCTATTTATAGGAGAGGTCCTCGATTGAAGCTAGGAGAGGTAATCTTGCTTAGGTGATAAGAAATACCGGTTAGGATAGGAAAGGTAAGCAATTTGAGTGGAACGAGGATCCCGTTACTTGGTGGAGAAGGCACGAACCCGGCTGGAAAAAGGGGTGCTCGGCCGAGTATGCTTGGTACTCGGTCGAGTGTTCGGGTAGAATTCCTTTTGGAGATCGAATTCTATCTTTAACGGAATTGTTTAATATTTTTGTAGCTGATTTTTGTAGTGTTTAAGCTCAAACCGGACTCGTGGGGTGACACGGCTGGTTTCTACCCCTTGGAAAATATCTTTGACCGGGTTTTGACTCGGTCGCTAAAAGACAGTTTTTCCCTTGGTGTCAGATTCGACCCAAATTAGTCTTATTTGACTCGAAACGACCCACTGGGCCTGAATTTGATGTTGGTTTTGTGAGATTTGTACTTCGTAAAAAGCCCAAGCCAAATGCCAATGATTTCGAGCCCATATTCGAGTACGTTAAAGCATGTTTGTGTTCGATCATCATCGGGTGTTTGTCGGAAACTTCTATAGACACCTGGCAGCCAAATGTGGATGTCTACAGAGCCCCTACTCTGACTGAGGCTTCGACAGGGCGAAAGTCACAGTAGCTACCAGGCCAATCAAAGATTAAGACCTGACAGACTTCCGGTCGGGTCGTTTATAGTCCATTAGACTTGCGTGAAGGGCTCGCCAGCCATAAGATAGAAATCATACCTGGGCTGATGATGACTCTGTGGGGATCTGGACTTGTCGCGTAAGTCCCGGATGTGCCCATCCCGTGAAAAATGCCGCTTTGGGCTTTCTGCTGGGGAGTTAGTCGCACAATCCTACTTGAATCGTTCCTGTACATGACTATGCAAAGTTTCGCATGTAGCAGTTAGGTAAAAATGACTTGCGCTGGGGAAAAGAAAATTTTGAAAATTATTGGATTTTTCAAAAAAAAATTGACTCTGAAAAGGAATAGGAATGCTCGGGATGACTTAGCTGGACTCTGATATAAGGCCTGTATGCTAAATCCTCTGGGATTAGGAATCCTAAAGTAAGGAGAGAAGTCTGGGTTTAATGCTATAAATACCCTTCCCTACTCTTAGTTTTCCTCATAATTCTCATAATTCCCTTTCTTCTACAAAGAACATGCCTCGAGAATCCTAATTTCCCTTTAAGAATTTTAGCTATGGGAATCGACCGTTTGTTTAAAATCTGCAAGATTGGTCCCGATATTTCAAAGACGCAGACAAGGTTATTCTGAATCAGAATGGCATTACTCAATTGTTCACAATCCGTCAAATGCAAGTGGATCGTCACTTTCTGGATGCTTGCTTGTCCTATTGGGATGATACCTATCACGTTTTTGGCTTCCTCCGAGGCGAAATCTGTCCTATTCTTGAGGAAATTGCTGCCGTAGGAGGATGGAATCCCATACTTCGCCCTGCTATCCCATTTTCCGTTCACGACCCTAGGAGGAAGTCGCGGGAATTTTTAGGACTTTCTCACATGGAGGTATCCCGTATGGCGGAAGGAGATACTGTCTCTTTGATCGACCTGGCTGAAAAATTTATGAATCCACACGATGTCCGGGTCAGGCCGGTCCATAGCTGTAGGGCCTTTGCTTTTTGTATGCTCCATGTTTATGCCTTCGAAGGTCATATGGATCTGTTATCTTGTATGGGCCATGTCCGACTTTTCACCGTGGTTGACCTGATGGAAACAGAGCACAACCCGGCTTGGCTGATTACGGGAGAAATTTTCCAAGGTTTGGATAATCGTAAAAGAGATTCGTCGATCCGGTTGACTGGAAGTACCCATCTTCTGCAGCTATATTGCCTTGATTTTTTCCGATTTTTGATTTTTTTTCATAATTTTCCGATTTTTCGCGGTTTTTTTTTCGATTTTTGCGGTTTTCCCTATTTTCCCGTGATTTTCTCGATTTTCGCATTTTTTTTGATAATCATATTCCCCGTTTTTTCAGCTTTGGCTATTTGAGAGATTATCAATCGTGGATCCTCTCCTTGACGTGAGCCGATATCGCCCCAATCAAGTGATGACGAGGAGACGGACCATTGACTTTTCTCGCCTCAATACTCAAAAATACTGGGACGAAGTGCTGTCTTTCCATGGAGCCCCATTGATCCGCTGGACCGTACCATGGTGGCCCATTTATGTTTGGACCGGTTTGGAATCGAGAGATAGGGCACGATATCAAGTGATCCTATCTTTTAGGCAGACAATTCACCTTTACCCTGATCGCATACTTAGGCAATATGGTCGGGCCCAAAGAATCCCAGAAATTGAGGCGGTTGTGAGTGAATCTACTCAGCTGACGGATGTGATGTGTGACACTTGGATGCAGCGGTGGTACACCCGGGCTACTTGGTCTGTTTCCAAGACTCTTCACTCAATCTGGGTATCGGACTCTTATGTGAAATGGACAAAAGCGGATTCTGCTAAAGCCCGTGCTGCCCCGAAGACTGATGAGGCCTATGATCTGCTGCGACGAGAACAAGCCAAGGATAACAGAGGCTTCTTTGACGAGGGTGACTCTCCGGCTACCTTGGTTCGACTGATGTCATGTCAGAAGGGAAAGACTAGGACTCATGCTGAAGGGTCCAGTACTAAAGGTGCACGGGGGAAAGTGAGCCCCCAGACAGACCTGGAAAGGAGACTCGGCCTAAGACTGGCGGTTCAGGACCGACTTGGTCCTCGAGACAGACTACCCGAGCATGTGCGGGCTCGGCTTGGATCAGTGACAATGGCGGAAGATCCGCGGTCGAAGAAACGGGTTCGAGCTAAAGAGGTTCCACTTGTGATCCAGGAATGTTCGCCCCCGCCCCGTCGACCTCGGGCTCCACGTGACCCAAAGGACAAAGGGAAAGGCAAAATGCATGAGCACTAGTCTCCCTAGTTTTTATTATTTAAGTACTACTACTATTTTTGTGGTGTGATTTTTTTGTTGTTTTTTGTGTGATGTATATTTTTGAAATTCCCGAGTTTATCGGTTTTTTAATAAAAGACATATTAGTGAATACCGTTCCCGTCTTTTCGTTATTGCAGTGGTTGTACCCTTTTGAGGGGTTGCCTACGTATCCACGATTAGTGGAATCAAACCAAACGTAGTTCAAGAATAGTTTTTTTTTTTTTGCAATTTTCGAAATACATCAAGACTATTAGTTCGAGATGTGCGACAGTAGGATAAGTAATCCTAACTTATTGACTTGCTTACAATTTTTGAAAATCTATAAAAAGACAAAATTTTTATAAACTTTTGCAAATGACATTGAGATAAGGTTTCAGGGGTAGTAGCGCTTCAACTGGTCCAAGTTGGTCGGGTTGACGAATTCGTTCCCATCCAAGTCTGTCAGCATTACCGCTCCTCCTGATAGGATTTTCTTTACTAAATATGGCCCGACCCAATTGGGTTTGAATTTCCCTCTTGGGTCGACTGGTAGTAAGGCCCGGACGGATTTCAGGACTAGATACCCTTCTTTGATATTTCTGGGCCTAACCCTTTTGTTGAAAGCCCGTTGTATCCTCTTTTGGTATATTCGAATATTGTTAAGTGTCCGGGATCGTCGTTCGTCCAAAAGAACTAGCGAGTCATATCGGGCTTGGACCCAATCTGCCTCAGGCACCTGACTCTCGAGTAAAATCCTGAGGGATGGTACCTCTAGCTCGACTGGTTGGACCGCTTCCATTCCATATGTCAAATAATATGGAGCTGCTCTGGTTGCGGTGCGAATTGATGTTCGGTACCCCCATAGGGCAAAAGGAATTTTGTCGGGCCAGTCCCAGTAATTATCAGCCATCTTTTTAAGTATGGTGACAATGGTTTTATTAGCTGCCTCTACCGCTCCATTTGTTTGGGGACAGTAAGGCGAAGACGTATGCCTTTGAATCTTATATTTTGCCAACAAAGTAGCAGTTTCAGCTTGGAAATGGGTCCCGCGATCACTAATAAATTCGTGCGGGATCCCGTATCGGCATATGATCTTGTTTTGGATGAATTTAGCCACGTGTTTGGCGTTCAAAATCCGGTATGACTCGGCTTCGACCCATTTGGTGAAATAGTCAATAGCCACTAAAATGAAGCAGTGACCCCCCGTCCCGGAAGGGTTCACCTTCCCAATTATATCAATTCCCCATGTCGAGAATGACCATGGTGATGTCATGGTATATAATAGGGATGACGGCATATGCTGGACGTTGGCGAAAATCTGACAGTTATGGCAGTGTTTGACATATAAATGGCAGTCGGTTTCCATGCTATTCCAATAATATCCGAGTCTCGTGATTTTTCGGGCTAGCATATGGGCGTTCATATGCGGACTGTTTTCACCATCGTGTACCTCGGCCATGACCTTTTCGGCTTGCGCTTTGTCGATGCAAAGGAGTAGAGCCCCCTGTGCCGTCTTCTTGTATAACTGTCCATCGTCGGTGCGGATGAACTGGGTTGCCCACCTTCGTAGGGCTTTCTTGGCCCGGTTTTCAGTTCCCGGAGGATATTCTCCTGACGTTAAGTAGGTTAGAATAGCCTGATACCAAGGTTCCGGATCTGTTATTTCGATATCCTGAATAGCGTGGATATATGCCGGCTCCGATCGTCTTTTGACGCAAATGGGCATGCTGGTTAGATGTTCCGGGATATTCAATAAATATGCTAATTTGGAAAGGGCATCCGCAAATTGGTTTTCTTCCCGGGGTAGATAGATGTATTCTACTTTTTGGAACTGTTTTTCGAGAACCCTTACTCGCGCTTGGTAAGCCACGAGATTGGCGTTCCGAGTTTTCCATTTTTGGAGTGCTTGATTGATGACTAGAGACGAGTCACCATGGACCCGGAGATTTGTTACTCCTAAATCAGCGGCGGCCTGCAGCCCGTGTATGCATGCTTCATATTCGACTGCGTTCTTAGTCACGTCGAAATCCAGTTTAATGGATAACGGGGTGTGCTCTCCTTGTGGTGAGATCAGTAAAATCCCGACCCCAAATCCTCGGAAGTTGGACGCCCCATCGAAATATAAATCCCATGTTTCGGTATCAGTATGGAATATATCTTCATCCGGGAAGGCCCAAGTATCAGTGTGCCCCTCCTCGGATATCGGACTATCGGCAAGGAACTCTGCTTGTAACACCCCTGATTTTATAAGTTAAGTTAAATTAAAATTTTATTCGTATTTTTATTTTATTTACGATTTAACTCGTAATTCTTAAAATTAATATAAAAAGAATTTATTGTTTAATCGTTTCAAACTTCTAAAACTCTATTTGGCTTGGAAAGACTGATATTTAAAACATATTTTTATTTCTGTTTCGATTCATTTTATACATTTAATTTAATTTTTATCGAAAGTCTATTTCGACGATTTAAATTCTAAATTCTTTTTATTCATTTATAATTCAGCTCGAATTTCTATTTTTCGGCTCGAAACTCATTTATTTTAAGTTTCGTCAAAACATTTATTACCTTTCCTCGAGAAATCAATTTAATTCAATTTATCGAAAATTTATTATTTATCGAGATATATATTTTCGTCATCTAATTATTTAATTCTTTAAACTTCATTTTCGTCTCGAATAATTTATTTACTCATTTTATTAGTGGGCTCAATTATTTATTAATTTTCTCTTTGACTCGATTTCTAATCCGATTCGTGGGTAAGTCAACTTATCGTTACAGAATTCTCATTTAATTAATCTGTAATTTTGTTTTTACTTACTTTTTTTGAACTGATTTTTTTTTCCCTTCTCCACCGCTTCACTGACTTCTTTTCTTATTCAGTGTATCCACTTAACTCATTTATCCCCCTGTTTCTTTTCATTTTCCCACCGCCTCATTCATCCCCCTTCAAGTCGGTCCTTTTCCCCTTCATCCCGTTTTTTTGTTCTTCTTCCATCAACTCTATATCAATCTCTTTCATCTACCTTCATCATCTCTCCAACAATTAACGTTTCTCCCTCACTTCCTCTGTTTTCCTCTGCCTTTGTGCTGTTGCGTTTGTCGCTGTTGTTGTGCTTCGGCCCAGTTGCTGCTTCTAATGTCAATTTTTGTTCCTTTGCTGCTGTTTTGTTGTGTTCGTGGTTGTGGATCGTGCTGGACTTGTCGCCTTTTCTTTGCTGAGGTTTGTGCGTTAATGTTGTCTCTTCACCTATGCTGTTTTCGTTGTCGCTGTCTGCTATTGTTGTATGCGGGTTATTTGTTGATTTCGTCTCTCTGTCGGTCTTCTTCTTTTTCTTCTTATTGGCCTGCTGTCCCTCTGTTTGTTTGTATCAGTTCTCATTCCTTCTTCTTTTTCGTCTTTGATTTGCTTTTCCTCCTGCTGTTACTGTTGTTATTCGAGTCGATTCATCGTCATTTGGTTGATGTACGTGCTACTACTACAGTTTCGATGTCACTGTTGCTCCTTCTCGTTATTTTTTATGCTATTCCTCTGTCCACATGACCTGCTGCTGTCACGTTGTTTGCTGCTGTTTTTCGTTCCTTTTTCTTCTTCCTTATTTCGTTCTCCCTTTCCTCTTCATCTGCTTGTTTACTCCCTGCTACTGTATGGTTATCGTGTGCTACTTGATTTTGGACCAGTTTCTTCATCTCTCTTGGATTCAGCGAAAATCATCTTCTCCCTTGCTGTTTGTCGTATAATTATGATTCGCATCCTTGTTGCCTCTTCTATTCTCTATTATTGCTGGTGCTGCTATACGTTGTTGTTCTGCTGTTGCCCGTTAATGATAGTGTTGCTACTCTTGTCGTACCTTCGTCGTTATTTGTTGACGATATTCGATTTCATTCGTTCCGTGAGCTGCTGCTATTGTTTAAATTTGTTCGTTGCTGATCGACCTTTGCCCTTTTCCTTTTCTTTTGTTTTCTGCTCCATTTCTGATCTTGTTGTCTCCCTACTGCTGACGTCGGGTTTTGCAGTACCTGATTCGTGAAATTCCTGTTTGTGGGTTGCTCTTTGAAGACGCCGAATCCGTATTCTTTGTTCCTCCAATTTTCATGTCCCATACTCTCGATAAACCTTCGCTCTCCTCCAATCTTCTAGCGTTTCGTGAGGCTTCCGTCAAGGGCAAGTACGAGATTGATTCCGTTATCGCCTTAAGATAACTTTAGGACGTTGTTCGGGATAAAAATCCGCATCCTCAAAGTACGACGTGGCATATTACAAATGGAAGGTCAAAAGGTCAAAAGTCAAAAACCGATGGTGAAAGGTCAAAAGTCAAGAGCCGAGGGTCAAAAGTCAAAGGTCGAAGGTCAAAGGTCAAGGGTCAAAAGTCGGGAGTTAATGAAAAAGTCATTGGGCCGGTCATAACTCAAAAGCATGGGCCAACCCACTGAAACCCTTCAATCCATACGCAGGAAGAAGAGGTCAAACAACTACTCCCTAAATTCTAGGGATTCTTCCTGCATAGTAGGAGTAAGCTCAGGAGGAAGTTAAGGGGCAAAACCCTAGAGGGAAAAAACGTTATAAGTAGAGAAGACCAAAGAGAAAAGGGAGACAACACATTCTCAACACATGACCATCAAGCTACATCAAAAAGAACAGCATAATACTCCATAATTTATTATTATCAAACACAAATACTTGTACTCTCGATATTCTTTTCGTCATTCTTTTGGTCATAGTAGAATATTGGCGGGGTTTCGACTCCCCCCGCAGTTTTTCCCACATCGGGTTTCCGCGTCACCAAAATTCCGTGTGTCGATTTTTTCTTTCGTCGTTCCTCGTTCGCTAGATTCATTATTATTTCGTTAATTCGCGATTATAGGCCGATCACTTTAACCCGCTTCCAAAAACGATAATCCGTTAAAATTTTACCAAAACAAATTGGCGCCGTCTGTGGGGAAAAGTGATCATTTCCTATAAGCCAAATCCTACGGTGAAGCAATCTCGTATCGTCATGTCCGGATCCGATCGAAGTCCCTCCAGCAGCCAAGGAGCATCAATTCAGCCCACTAGAGGAGAATCGCCCCTAGGGCCATCAGGATCAATCTTCACACCCCTGCCCCAGGCAGTCTCTACCAGTCTGGCAGCAGGACACGTACCGGTAACCTCAAGACCACCTCACGTGCCTAAGGTGTCAAAAACGTCCAATCCCTTCAGCAGAGAAGGTGCTTCACCCAAAACGGCGGTTCAAGGAGGGTCACCTGAAGACTTCTCCAGAATCTCAGCTTCACCAGACCCCTCGAAGGATATGCTCCAAGGGATCAACGCTCTGCGGCAAGCGGCAGAAACTCTGCTGAAGGACAACCAAAGACATTAGGGCTCGGATCTCTGCAGCAGACAAGACTCCAGCTACATCGGTCCAGCCGTCACCAGAGATGTTGTCCCTGATGCCTAGAGGAGAGCCCAACACCCGCATGGAACCAACAGCCAGCAGACGTGCCACCAGGGAGATTCCCTCAGAATTGGTCACCAGACTGGAGTTAGGATTCGCTCCACCAGACCCAGTCATTGAGCCTCGAGGGCTAGGCTACCTGTCTTACGGCCCCACATCCGACAGATCTTACATCACAGGTAATTCCCTCTCTAGGATCGAAAGTCGAGAAACTAACTCACTGTCTCCTACAGGTACCCCTATTCGTCAGGCGCCAGGATGGCAATCTGTAACCCCACCAGGGATGACCACCTTATCCAGCAATCAGCCCTCTAGAGGAGTAAGGTCAGCAGCTATTCCCATCCAGCAGATATCAGGATGGCAGCAAGGTGCTTCAGCTAGTATGGTGACCCCCGACAGTAGCTCATATCCTGGAGGAGTCTGGCCGCCCAGAGTCCCACTCCAACATATAGGAGGATGGCAACCCGAATCCACAATCAACGCCACACCATTGCCCAACCCACCTAGTAGTCAGTATCCTGGAGGAGGTGTCTGGTCATGAGGTATTCCTATCCTCCAGACACCAGGATGGCAGTCCGCAGCTCAACCAGGAGTAGTCACCCCATCCAGCGGTCAGTCCTCTGGAGGAGCATGGTCAACATCAACCCCCATCCAGTAGGTGTCAGGATGGCAGCCAGGAGCCCCAACCGGCACGACGACCCCCGTCAACAACCTGTATCCAGGAAGAGTCCGGTCAGCAGGAGTCCCATTCCAGCAAGCAACATGGTGGCAATCTGGGTCCACAATCAACGCGACACCGTTGCCTAATCCTTCTAGCCACCAGTACCCTGGAGGAGCATGGTCGGGAGGTACACCTTTCATCTTTTCTCCTCCTGTCTCTAACCCTCTTGCAGGAGCAGTCAGCACAACAGATCAGTATCGCCATGAATTGAAGGAATTGAGAGACCCGATCAGCAAGATTCCTGGAATGCCACGCCCCCTTGAGAAAGCAGCAAGAGATAGTTACGCAGATTCGCCCTTCACTGACGACCTAGCCTGCGTCGCTGTACCCAAGGGATTCGTGCCACCAGCCACGACACTCTATGACGGTACCGCAGACCCGTTGAGTCACATCAATCAGTATAAGCAGAAGATGATGGTGGTGACTGCAGCAGGACCCCTGAAGGAGGCATGCATGTGCAAGGGATTCGACTCCACTTTGTCAGGAGCAGCTCTGCAGTGGTTCATTAGTCTGCCCAACCGGAGTGTCACCTCCTCTGCTGACCTGGTCAATGCCTTCAACCAGCAGTTTGCCAGCAGCAGAAAACCGGAGAAGCAGACCAGCGATCTGTACCGGGTGGTACAAAAGTCTGAAGAATCCACACGCGACTTTCTCAACAGATTCAACAAGGAGGAAGTGACCATCCCCGGATGTAATGTAGCCACCGCAATAGAAGCCTTCCGCCAAGGACTCCACCAGGATTCAGATCTGTACAAAGACCTCACCAAGTATCCATGCACCACATTTGAGGATATGCAGACAAGAACATTGGCAGTCATCAAGCTGGAGGATGATTCAGGTCCTAGAGGAACTACTTATGATCCAGCATAGCAATCATAGACCCAACACATTCAGGAGGAGTACATCGAACCGCCTCAGACTTAGGTAGATGAAATCAACCTGGATAAGCTGCCCCCCAGAGCAGAAAGTGTTGGTTGGATCAGAACGTACAGGTAATATCCGCCAAAATTTAATTCGATTATTAAAAACTAACATGGATTGTTTTGCTTGGTCGCATGATGACATGTCAGAAATAGATCCCAGTAGCATAACCCTGAGGGAATGTAAGATGAAGTTGAATCCTTCAAAGTGCACGTTTGGAGTATCGTGTGGGAAGTTTCTAGGGTACATAGTCACCCAGAGAGGAATTGAAGCCAGCGCAGAGCAGATCAAAGTCATCCTCCAGCTGGAGCCCCCACAGAAACCTAAAGACGTGCAACGCCTGACTGGAAGAATTGCTGCTTTAAACAGATTCATATACAGGTCTTTAGACAGGTGCAGACTATTCTATGATATACTCAAGAAGGCCCAAAGGTTTGAGTGGACAGCAGAGCACGAGAAGGCATTCAGCGAGCTAAAGCACTACCTCAGCAATCCACCTCTGCTGTCAAAACCAGAGCCTGGAGAACCACTCTTCCTATATCCATCAGTAACCGAGGTGGCAGTCAGCGCAGTATTGGTACGTGAGCATGAAAGAGCACAACATCCGGTGTACTATGTCAGTAAGTCTCTGCTTCCTGCAGAGACCAGGTACACGTCCCTCGAAAAACTCGTACTTTCACTTGTTACAACGTCATATAAACTGCGACCTTATTTCGAGTCACATGCTATTTCTGTAATAACAAACTATTTACTAAAAACTATTATGAGAAAACCTGAGTTGTCAGAAAGGATGGCCAAGTGGTCCATGCACCTGAATGGCTTCGACCTGTAGATTCGTCCCCAGAACAGCAATCAAGTCCCAGGCGCTAGTAGACTTTGTATTCGACTTCAGCCCAACACTGCAGCCCCAGGCGGAGAAAGACATCCACATCCTGAGGAGAATAAGGGCAAACAACCTTTTCAGCCAGCCAGATCTGTAGCCTCTTCAGCCAGCCAAGTCTGTAGCCTTTTCAGTCAGCCAGATCCTAAGGGACCAGAATGCAGAAGCAGACGCCCTAGCCACCCTGGAGGCAATATTCAAGCCTGGGACAGTCTCCATCATACCCATCGTCCACGTCCTGGAGCCAGCAGTCCAGAAAAATCAAGAAGCATCTGGAGGAGGCAAAGACAGGTCCTGGTGCCTGCAAGAGGCAGGATTATTTAGTACCACCACAGATCAGGGGGAGATCTCAGACTGGAGGAAGCCCCACCAGGAATGGCTACAGGACGACATCCTGCCAGCAGACAAGAAGGAAATCAGGAGCTTTAAAATGAAGGCATCAAAGTACACCCTCATTGATGGCATCCAATTCAGAAGATCGACTGCTGGACCATACTTAAGGTGTCTGGGTCTGGAGGAAGCAGGAGGCAGAAGTTGTTTTGCATGACCTCCACAATGATGAATGTGGAAATCATGCAGGGGGCAGGGGTCTATCCAACAAGGCACTCCGTCAGGGCTACTTCTGGCCAACAATGCGCAGAGATGCTGTTGAGTACGTCAAGAAATGTGACGCCTGCCAGAGGCACACACCAGTCAGCCACCAGCCAACAGAGCCACTGCATCCAATTACTTCTCCAAGTGGATAGAAGTAGAGGCATTCCCTCAGACGACTGAGAAGCAGGTTATATCCTTCATAAAACGTAACATTATCTGCAGGTTTGGCATTCCTTCAGAGATCATCTGCGACAACGGATCCCAGTTTATGGGCAACAAGATGGAGGCCTACTGCGCCAGGTGGAACATCGCACTAAGCAAGTCTACCCCCAGAAACCCTCAATCTGATGGTCAGGCGGAGTCTAGTAACAAAATTGTGATAGACAACCTGAAGAGAAGGCTGGAGGAGGCAGGGGGCAGATGGGCAGAGGAACTCCCCTTGGTGCTATGGTCTGACAGAACCACACGGGCCACTGCCGTCAGGAACAACGTCACCAGAAAATGGGCCGCTGCCGCCAGAAACATGGCATCTATTCTGCTAGATACACCTCCACCAGAACCTAGGTTTCATCTTATCAAATCTTGCAAACATATATTTAAATTTTCCTTTTGTCCTTCTATCTGTTTTGCTTTCTTTTTCGTGATTTTTGAAAGTCAGATGTTTTATCTTCAAGTATGCCTTTAGAGTTTGACTATCTCCTTTGTGTCATCAAAATTCGATTTTCTTTTGCATCAAAATTTGATTTTCTTTTTAATTCGGTTTTCTTTTGCATCAAAATTTAATTTTCTTTTCATACATCTTCAAAATGTAGTCTTCAAAATTTAATTTTCTTTTCATACGTCTTCAAAATTTAATTTTCTTTTCATACGTCTTCAAAATTTAATTTTCTTTTCATACGACTTCAAAATTTAATTTTCTTGTCACATGTCTTCAAAATCTATTTTCTTTTCATATGTTTTCGAATTTCGATTTTCTTTTCACATATCTTCAAAATTGGATCTTCTTCCTTCACATATTTTCAAAAGTTTGATTTCCTCCCGCATATACCTTCAAACATTGCATCTTTACCATCTTTCGTCAGCTTTTTCAACCAAAACTG
Organism: Agrostemma githago; assembly: GCA_958450325.1. Taxonomy (NCBI): domain Eukaryota; kingdom Viridiplantae; phylum Streptophyta; class Magnoliopsida; order Caryophyllales; family Caryophyllaceae; genus Agrostemma; species Agrostemma githago. Next base: position 53,076,663 of record OY288254.1, read on the forward strand.
GTGACCAATCTGGTGGAGTGTATAATTTCTACAGAAGGCGTGCGTCTTGTGACTAAGTGCCTACAACCAGGACATTACAGTCTCCTGCGCCACTTAGCACCCACGCAAAGCGTGGCACCTCCGACTGAGTGGGCAAACAAAATCCCAGGCCACCACTATATCAAAGGTCGACCATACAAACATAAGACATGCATACAACAGAAGGTAGAAAGACAAAACTACAACAAACGATTACAATCAAAAGTTAAACATAAGAGTGCCACAGTATTCAATAGACACTTTACTCTCTTGAGCAAAGACAAAGGCACTAGTGAATTTTTTGCAAACACTAACAGACCATAAGATCATGCCATGCAGGATTCACAAGCCAAAAACAGAGTACAACAAAAGAGGAGTAACATCACTCCAGCAGAACTTGGTCCACAGCCTGGACATTCTCCTCTGGTGGAGGCGGAACTGTAGCAGATCCTTCTGCAGGAACCTGGGTCTCTGGTGAATAGCAGCAGAACCTCTCCCAGGATCATCAGCAACATCCTCCTAGTCCACACTTTCTTGCCTATCAGCCTCCTGATCAGCAATAAGAGAATCAACAGACTCCTCCAGATTCCTCCGCCTCCACGTCAAAGAGAGCATCCATCAAGGTCTTCTTCAGCTCAGCATTCTTCCCCTACAGGGAAGAATTGGCATTCAGGACCTGGGCAAGCTCACTCCTTGCCTCCACCAGTTCTGCACCAAGCTTTTGTCTTCTGCCAGATTCCTCTGCCAGCAATTCGTGAATCAAATCCAACTCCTCTAGAGAACCATTTCCTAGCACAAGACCTTGGACCAGGAAGTAGCATCTGGACCTGAAGAGCCACGTCCTCTGCAGGATTGGGTGTATCGAAGCCTTCAAGAAATTTGAGCACCACTCCAGCAGGAACATCCTCAACGGATCTGGGGGCAGAATAAGAGTAAGACTCAGAAAGATTTACCATTGGGGGTTCACTTTCTGAAGAAGTAATTTCCGGGAGAGGAGACGAGTTACGCCTTCTCCTAGAACCAGCAAAGCCAGCAGAAGCAGAACTAAATTTTCACCTGGAGGCCACCCTAGTAGCAGCAGCCACAACTCGCTCCGGGGTCACACGAGGAGGAAGCAAGCGAAAATGAGCACTATGAAAATCTGAGGTCAGGTAAACCTAGCCAAGCATGAACGTATCTTGCCCGAAGACACGTTCCCAGCAGACTCCTCTTCTTCTTCTGGGGAAAGAGGAAGGACCACCTGTGGAAGGATAGAGCAAATTGCGAAATGTCCTCTGCTGCGGGTCTAGGACGAATAGTCGAGTCAAAGAATCGATCATCACGCAAACCGTCTACAATTTAAGTAAACGGAAATTCCCGCCTAAGATGAGCTTAGTCGTAAATTTGGGGGCATTTGTTCGGGATAAAAATCCGCATCCTCAAAGTACGACGTGGCATATTACAAATGGAAGGTCAAAAGGTCAAAAGTCAAAAACCGATGGTGAAAGGTCAAAAGTCAAGAGCCAAGGGTCAAAAGTCAAAGGTCGAAGGTCAAAGGTCAAGGGTCAAAAGTCGGGAGTTAATGAAAAAGTCATTGGGCCGGTCATAACTCAAAAGCATGGGCCAACCCACTGAAACCCTTCAATCCATACGCAGGAAGAAGAGGTCAAACAACTACTCCCTAAATTCTAGGGATTCTTCCTGCATAGTAGGAGTAAGCTCAGGAGGAAGTTAAGGAGCAAAACCCTATAGGGAAAAAACGTTATAAGTAGAGAAGACCAAAGAGAAAAGGGAGACAACACATTCTCAACACATGACCATCAAGCTACATCAAAAAGAACAGCATAATACTCCATAATTTATTATTATCAAACACAAATACTTGTACTCTCGATATTCTTTTCGTCATTCTTTTGGTCATAGTAGAATATTGGCGGGATTCCGACTCCCCCCGCGGTTTTTCCCACATCGGATTTCCGCGTCACCAAAATTCCGTGTGTCGATTTTTTCTTTCGTCGTTCCTCGTTCGCTAGATTCATTATTATTTCGTTAATTCGCGATTATAGGCCGATCACTTTAACCCGCTTCCAAAAACGATAATCCGTTAAAATTTTACCAAAACAGACGTTACTCGATTTTATATCGTATGTTTGAGTAGTAGTATGTAGTAAATATTTTAACTTCGATTTTCTAATTGTAGCTATTTATTATCTGCTAAAAATATTATTTTAAATTATGTACCCTATAAATATTTTATGAGTTTTCGATATCGTTTTATAAATCGTTAGTAATTTTATTATTAATGATCGTTATAGTATTTTGTTGGTTATCGTGACACTAGTAACTAAATAATATCGATTTCATATTTTCGTCATATTTCGTTAATTTCTAATTTTTAACTCAAAATCGTATTTTTATACTATAATCGAGATTTGTATACTCGTTCAATAAATTAATTTTCGTTTTACGATTTATACTAATAACTGAGAAAATAGTCGATTTAGTTTTAAATATATTTTTAGTCGAGACTATTTTCACTAATTATTTCCGATTGACTATTTTTATTAAAATCCGTATTATTTATTAATAAAAGCTATTTATTAAAAATAATTTGAAATCTTTGTAACTCTCATTTTATTTATAAAACTCGTTGATTCAATTAATTTTGATATCGTTTTTCCTAAAACATCTCTTTTCTACAATTTATAGTTTTAACTCGATTTCCTAATTATTTATAAAATACTATATATTGACTTATTATATTTTAATTATATTTTGAGTAACGAATTTAGAAATATATTAAAGTTACGATAACGACGATAATAATAAAATGTTAATTTCGTCGAAAATGCTATTTTTATATTTTTCATTTATTTTAATAAGAATATTAATATTTTAAGTAAGTTTCTATTTATAGAAAGTTTCCCTTTTATATAAAATGTATATTCCTTTTATCTTCATATTATTCGTAATGATTATATCTCTTGTATATATCGATTATGGCTGTTTTGGAGTTATGGAATAAGGACAAGTGTGAGGTTAGAGTAATATATTCTGGGGTTTACATTTTTGCCATCAACTATAAGGCTGGTGTGTCTTTATGGGGCAAACTGGTTGCTGAACCGTGCATATATGGTATTCGGGAGTGTGTGTACATTTTGACCTTAAACTCGTGCCTCGCTGTGTAAGACGCCGTCGGGTTGAACTGAGTATTTATGGTGCTCGGAAGGGGTGTGCATATTATCTTAAACTAGGGCCACGCATTTATAAGTCGCCGTCCTATTATGGTTGAGTAGCCTAGTTAGAGATCGAAGTTTGATTTGTTTGAACTAAGTTCTCGAAGCTAGTTTTAGTATTCTCCTAGTGAAAGTATAGCCTTGTGCACACTGACCGAATTTCCATAACGCCAGTTTTGACTATTATTATTATCGATTGGTTTTCATTTGCAGGTTGGCAAATGTTTAAAGTTTTCTTCGAAAGCTTATTTTTATTATGTCATTTTAATGTTTTCTCATTTTAAGTATTTTGATATACTAATACTATTATTTTTCCATATGATATAATATGGCTGGGAGAACGTCCGAGTTACTCCCCACTGACGTGGTTGTTATGTTTATAACATGACAGGTAATTGCTACTGGGTTTTGGGTGTGAGCTAGCGAGTAGTGTGGATCTTACTCTTTCTATATTCATATAATTTATGGATTTTTGTAATCCTGTTTGGAGAATTTTTAATTTAGCCCTTTTGTAAAAAGTGGCCTCTGTATTGGCTGACCGTTCTTTTATTAAAATATAGAACATCAGTGTGTTTTAATCCCAAATCTACAGTGTTTCCGCCACTGTATTGCGTTAGATTTTCTAGGGGATTATAGTTGGTATCAGAGCATTGTTGCTCCCGACGCTTACACCTGATTTTAGGAAAAATACCAGTAAATGATTTGAACATTAAAGAAATATTAGTGAGGGATGGGTAGAAACAAAATAAGGACTTAACTGTTAGGTTTATATGTTCTTGTAACTCAATGATTATCATTGAATATTTGTTTCCTTTGTCTGGAAGAAGATGAATGAACAAGAAGCTAGTGATGCTGCTACAGATTGGGACAAGACCTACTTGGAACTCTCATAGCCTACTGACTTGAGTGGACAACTTTGGGCTACAAGGAAGATACAATGATGACCTTTCGGCCCAAATTTAGTTTGCTTAAGCTACAGGTTAGATGATCAAGAGTAGATTCCTGTTCCATGATGTTGCAGTAGATCCGGATGAAGCGACCGAAGACCTGTGTGCTCGTTCCTCTACAAGAAGATGAAGTAATCCTTTTAGTTCCCTCGTGAATCTTAGAGGTCCGAACTTTCCCTTCTCGTTTTAGGTCTCTATCATCTTGAATTATTGATTCTTTTCTTCCTACTTCTGCTTCTTCCAATTCTTCTCTTTTATATTCTCATCTTCATTCTCTTGGTGAATCCTTGTTCTATTCTTCTATTCTACCATTTTTCTCTTGAGATTCTTTGGTTAGACCGGATTCTATTTTAGTGAACCCCGAGTTATAGATGTTTGAGGTTTAGTAAACCCTTGTTACCTTATTTGAGGATTGTGATTCTACCTTATTTTCTAAGAAAGTAAGAAATTTTTGAGGATTGAGTTGAGTGGTATTTGTTAATTGATGGAATTAGGATGATACTTTAGACACTGAACCTTGAGTTATAGGTACTTTGATTATTTTGGAGTACTTAGAGTTGAATATATTTTGGAGTAGTAAGAGTATATTATATTTGATGGATACCTAGTACCTAGCCAAGAACCGAATTAAGTGTAACTGATAATATTACTTTGAGATTCTTACCTGATGCTTATTGGATGGATGCATCATGAATATTTGGGATCATAGAGTACTGTTTAATGTGTTAACCTGAGTGTTGTGGTACCATCGAAGGTTTTCATTAATATCGTTAGAAATTTTGGTTGACATAGATTACCCGTATTTCTTAAGGATTAGATCGTTGATCTTTGTTTAAGGTTGTAACCTATGAACTTTGAAGTTGAGTGATCTAACTTGGATAAATTGTTGTTAACATTGAAGAAGAAAAATATATTGCACAATTAAAGGTTGGATTTATCGCGTCGTTTTGAGGAATACTTAATGTGAATCATCTTGATGGATTTATAGTTCAGAACCCTTAGACCAACGAGATTGTGGCTTCGTTGATGTATTAAATATTTTATGGTTGCATCATTGTGATTAGAAATTTGATGGATTTCTCAGAAACATTAGTCGAATGACGTGTTTGAAGATGTGAGTATTTGCGCCATTACCTATAAGTTCGATCGCGTTTGAGGATTTATTGTACCTTTCCCAACCTCTGTCTACTTGTGATGTATTTAAGCATGTTGGTGAAATCATTTTTGAGGATTTCGTACCTGAACATTATTAATTGGTGGATTTTAGTGTTCCTTACTCGAGAAATTTGGAGTATACCTCGAGTTCAAACCTTATGAGCTTTGAATTTAGGAGTCTTATCGATCAAGCGTTGGGTGTGTTTTGTAGTGAAGGTGGTCTTACTCATGTCTTCTTCCGCCATTTTGATCTGATTGTACTCGGCATACCCGTCCATAAAGGATAGAAGGGCATGATCGGCCGTGTTATCCACCAGTATATCAATGTGTGGTAACGGGAAATCGTCTTTTGGGCTGGCCTTATTAAGGTCCCGGACGTCTACACCGTAACACCCGCTATTTTTCTAGCGTTTTATCCTTTCCGTTATGACTTCGTCATAACTCTGTCACATTTTGGCCTTGTGTTTCATCATTTTTCCAACTTTAATTTCATTTTCGAGTTTAATGATATTTATTTTTATTTTTAAAAGGTTTTAATTCTTTAGATCTATTTATTGGATTTTCTTCATAAACTAATTAACTTTCCGCGAGGAATTCTATTTTTCAACGAGTTAACGTTTTTAAGCTTGGATTTAAATTATTTCTTTTGCTACAAGTGTCTGAATATATTTATATAATATTTTCAACCTAGAAATATTTTTATTTACAAAAATTTAGCCATTTATGATTTTATTACGAAGTCTCGTAAATAATTATTTTCTATCGCGAGATTTACTCGAATTGCTTTGAAATGCTTTTAATAATTTTACGATCCTTATTTTTATCAACCTACAACTAAAAAGAGACTCTTTTGGACCGTGACACCATGTAGTCACACCTTTGATTACAACTTTTATTTACATAACACTTTATGTTTAAACTTTAAGTAAAAAAATATTTTTTCTCTTTAATTGATTTAGATGCTTAAATCACAAACTTTTCATGCTACCATCTCATTCATTTTGGCTGAAATTTTAAGACTATATTCACATTGTTTTTGTCAATTTTAATGTTTCATTCATTCACCGTCCCTTCATATTTTTCTTATTCATTTTTACATCAATTTTATTTTAACAAAACTTCCTTTTTTCTCCCTCTTTTTGGCTGGTGTTCCTGCCCATTTTCAGAAGCCATTTTTGTCTATAATCAAGCTTTGATCATCCTATTTTCGCCTTCTAAATTATCGTCTTTCTTTTCCCTTCGTTAAGGTAATAATCGATGTTATTTCCGATCGTTATTTACCTTAATTCTTTGAGTTTTCTCATGGTATTTTTGTACCATGTATGTCGTGTGATGTAGAATTCTTGGTCGACCCCGAAGCCGATGAATTTATCGTAGAGACGGATTTGGAGTGAAGGTAACGTCGATGTTACTCGGTATTACTTGATTTTATTTGTGTAATTGCATGTATAATTTTTATATTTCATTTTTGACAATATATGTATGTCTTATAATCCGGAAAATTTTTAAAAGTTGAAAATTTGCATGTTTCGGTATTTTTATCGCTTTTTACGAGATTAACGATTAAATTGTTATTTTAATTTGCAAAATCCTAATATTCGGCCTAAACATGTATTATATGTTTATATTCTGTAAATATGATGTTTTTGATGATTTTTAATAATTTAGTATTTATCTGATATTTTAGTTATCGATTATTGAATTATTACCGTTTACGGACAAAAATGATTAAAAATTGATTTTTAGTTCTAGTACCTAAACGTTTTATTTTTATCTGATTTTTGACGTGGTGAAACATTCTGATGAAAAAGAATTTTATGAATTTTTTCATAATTTTTAGAAATTGTTAAGTGGATGAATTAATTAATCACTTTAAATCATCGTTTATCGTTAAAACCGTGTTTGTCGTTTAAATTCTCGATTTCTGGTCTTTTGTTTAAATCTGCAAAAAATATGATTCTGATGATTTCATAATAAAATGTAATTTTATGATTTTTAATGCTTTAATAAAATGTTAGGAACGATAAGTTTTATTAATGGAATCGTTAATTGTGAAAACGGGTTTAAAAGACGGTTTTGACGGGATTTGTAAATTCTGGTATTTTGGAAAATCTGAAAAATTAGTAATTTCTGGAAAATCATGATTTTTAAGTTAAATAATAATTTTTGGATATTAATACTTAAATCGTTTTGTAATTACTATTTTTATTAATCGTTATTGTCGAGATTAGACGATTAACGAGAAAACCCTTTAAAAACCGATTTTAAGGATTCTGGAAAATTTTATTTTCTGGACAGAATGTTTAAAAATATATTTTAGCTATTTTACGTAATTTTTTTACTATTTATTAAAGTCTTTAATTAATAAGTATTGATTTTTGAACAAATTACAATTTATCGTTAAAATGCTTCGTTTTACCTAAAAGAATTATTTTTCCAGCAAATTTGAAGGTATTTAAATCTGAAACTTTAATAGTTAAATCATCCCTTAACATACTCTAAATATATTCATTGATTTAATTAAATAAAAGACGTTAAAAGATTTAATTTTGACATTTGCCGTAAAAATCCTATTTATATTTGTGTTGTCGAAACTAATAATAATTAGGGGATTTTAGTTTTGTAAATTTTGGAAACACCCTAATTAGTAGTATTTAAAATTTTTAAGACATTTCTAAATAATTTTATAAACATGACGTTTCAATAATTTCATTAACTCAAATGTTCTCCGTTTCAAGAATTAATATCATTAAGGCCGAAAGTATTAGTTTTATAAATCTATATCGTTTACTAAAATGTTGTATTAGTATAAACTAATATTTTTGCTATTTTGATATGATTCTATTTTTAGTAAAGTTTCTAAAAATAGAAGTTTCCTAAAATAGAAAGTTTCCTCTTTTAGAATATGATGATTACTCCTTTTGTTCACTTATTATTTACAATGATTATCTTGTTTGAATATCGACAATGGCTTTGTTTTGGAGTTATGGAATAAGGACAAGTGTGAGGTTAGAGTAATATATTTCTAGGGTCTACGTTTTTGCCATCAACTATAAGGCTAGTGTATCAGGAATCGGTACATTGGTTGTTGAACCGGGTGACAGGTATCCCGGGAGTTGTGTACATTTTGACCTTAAGCTTAGGCCTCGCAGGAGGGGTGTGCATTGTCTTAAACTAGGGCCACGCATTTATAAGTCGCCGTCCTATTATGGTTGAGTAGCCTAGTTAGATATCGAGGTTTGATTTGTTTGAACTAAGTTCTCGAAGCTAGTTTTAGTATTCTCCTAGTGAAAGTCTAGCCATCTACATTACTCCTATCCATAACGCCATTTGGAATATTTTTATATTATCGATATAAATTGGTTTGAAGGTTGGCAACTATTTTTATGTTTCTTCGGAAACCCATTTTTAATATTTTGGTTTTGGCACTGAAAGCTTATTTCTAATATGCTGTTTTACTATTTTCCATTTTTACTATTTTTCTATAGTAGTAATTTACATTTTTAAAATCCTGTTATACGGCTGGGAGAACGTTGACGTTGCTCCCCACTGATTGTGGCTGTTATGTTTTAACATGGCAGGTATACATGTTCTGTGTGTGGGCTAGCGGGCAGTGTGGATCCTGCTTATTTATTTTGAATAATTATGTCTTATGGATTGTTCAACCCCTCTTGTGGATTGTTTTGAATTTTGGTCATTTTTATTTTAGGCCTATTGTTTGACTTTACCATTTTTATTTTACTAAGATATAGTTACAGTGTGTTTTAATCCTGACTCTACAGTGTTTCCGCCACTGTATCACGTTAGATTTTCTAGGGGATTACAGTTGGTATCAGAGCATCACTGCTCCCAATGCTTACACCTGAAATTAGGGAAAATACCAGTAAATTATTTAAACAGTAAATAAAAATATTATTAGAGATGGGTATAAACAAATAAGGACTTAACTGTTAGGATTATTTGTTCTTGTAACACAATGACTAGCATTGAATATTTGTTTCTTTTAATCGAGAAGAAGATGAGAGAACAAGATGCTGATATGCTGCTCCAGATCGGGATAAGACCTGGTTAGAACTCTCAATGCCTGCTGACTCGAGTGGACAACTTGGTGCTCCAAGAAAGATGCCGATGGTGACTTTTAGCTCCGGTTCAGTTTACTTAAGCTACATGCCAGGTGATCAAGAGTAGATTCCTGTTCCATGATGTCGCAGTAGATCGAGATGGAGCGACCCAAGACTTGCGTGCTCGTTCCTCTACAAGAAGATGAAGTAATCCTTTTAGTTCCCTCGTGAACCTTAGAGGTCCGAACTTTTCCTTCTCGTTTTAGGTCTCTATCATCTAGAATTATTGATTCTTTTCGCCCTGCTTCTGCTTCTTCCAATTCTTCTCTTTTATATTCTCATCTTTATTCTCTTCGTGAATCCTTGTTCTATTCTTCTATTCTACCATCTTTCTCTTGAGATTCTTTAGTTACACCAAATTCTATCTTAGTGAACCCCGAGTTATGGATGTTTGAGGTTTAGTAAACCCTTGTTACCTGATTTAAGGGCTGTGAGTCTACCCTATCTTCTAAGCAAGTAAGGAATTATTGAGGATTGATTTGAGTGGCAAATTGTTGATTAATGGAATTAGGTTGGTACTTTAGACACTGAACTTTGGGTTATAGGTTACTTGATTATTTGGAGGACTTAGAGTTGAATATATTTTTTGGGGTAGTAAGAGTATATCGTATTTGATGGATACCTAGTACCTAATTTAACCTAGAACCGAACCAAGTGTAGCTAATAATAGTACTTTGGGATTCTTACCTAATGCTTATTGGATGGATGCATCGCAAACATTCGGGATCATAGAGTACTGTTTAAAGTGTTAGCCTGAGTGTTGTGGTACCATTGAAGGTTTTCATTAATGTTGTTAGAAATTTCGGTTGACATAGATTACCCTATTTCTGGTGGATTAGATTGTTGATCGTCGTTTAAGGTTGTAACCTATGAACTTTGGAGTTGAGTGATCTAACTTGGCTAAATTGTTGTTAGCCTTGAGGGAGAGAAACATATTGCACAATTAAAGGTTAGATTTATCGCGTTGATTTGAGGAATAGTTAATGCCTATCATCTTAATGGATTTACAGTTCAGTACCTTAGACCAACGAGATTGTGGCTTCGTTGAGTTAATAAATATTTTAGTGGTTTCACTGTTACGATATGAAATTTGATAGAATTCTCATAAACCTTAGTCGAATGACGTGTTTGAAAATGTGAGTATCTATCGTTACATGTCAGACTGAGTGTGTTTAAGGTTTGGCGTACTTTCCTAACCTCTGTCTATTGATATGTTAAGAATATGTTGATGATCATTTTTGAAGTTTTCGTGTCTGAACATTGTTAATTGGTGGATTTTATTTAGTGTTTCTTACTCGAGAAATTTGAAGTATACCTCGAGTTCAGACCTTATGAGCTTTGAATTTATGAGCATTAGTGATTACGAGTTTGGGTATGTTTTGATAACCGTTGGAATCTTAATTAATGGATTTGTCTAAATCATTTGTGGATTCTTACCGTACTAATTGAAAGATTATATAATTATGTAAGACTTAATTTTGGAGGTTGTGGCAGTTGATAATTTTGGAGGTTGTAGATTGAGTAGCTAGGACCACCCAGAACCGATATTGGACTTAGCGTTATTTGATGGAAATTAGAAACCCGTGTTTGTGGGAGTCGTGCTAGGAATCTCGAGATGGTTAATTTCTTCTATAATCCTTGAGAGCTCTTTTTGATTCTCAACTCCGTCTTCCTTTCTGCTTCTCTTGAATTCTGTTACGGTAACTCCTGCCAATCCCTTTGACCTTTATCGATAAACTCTTATTTTAATTTATTGTTTATCCTTGACTCTATTCATACTCTATTCATCCGTTCATCATTTCCCCGAACTTATGAAAAGTTTGACTAATTTAAATTTTTTGATTTTTGTGAAATTTTAACATTTTGAAGCATAATTTCAAATTCTAAAACTCCCCATTTTGTAAAAACTTTGAGCAATTTAACATTTTTGAATTATAATTTAAGAACTTTATACTTCACTTTTGTTTTATCTTTGGTCGATATTTATACTTAGTCTTGTTTCAAAATGCCTTGATAATTTATTTTGAAAATATTTCAATTTTTTGATTTTCAAACGTTTTATGAAGACTTTCATATTTCCAAATACTTCAACTTCTATAGAATTATCTTGTAAAGCGTTTTAACATTGTCGAAATTATTTTGAATGTTCAAGTTTGATAACATTTTTTAAAACTTTCATAATTACTTTGACAACATTTTCGAAATTTTAACGTTTTGAAATTAGTTTCACTTTATTGTTGGTGGACTTTTGAATCTGTTTTTGAAAATGGTTGACAACTGGATCGAATTTTACTAACTACAAATTTGATTTCTCAAAACGAAATTTTGTTTCGTCATAAAATGAAATATTATTTAATTTCTTAATCAAATTGTTTTACATTTCTTTTGAAAATGTTTTGGTTACCCTTTTTCCTTCGAGTTCGTTTACAAATGTTATTTAACAACGTTATTTTATCAAATAAACTTTTACTTTATGATATCATTCATTTAGAAGATCTTAAACGTCGGGTAGCTTAGCCCAATTCCTTTTGGAATAAATATTTGCATTCGATTTCGTATCACTTTGAAAGTTGTAAAATTTTCTTTTAAAGCAAAATTCTTCACAAATTTGTATCCCCATATTTTCAAGTGGGGTAATCTTGATTTCTTTCTGCTTATTCTTAGTTTCGAGGACGAAACTTTCTTTTACTGGGGAGGATTGTAACGTCCGCTATTTTTCTAGCGTTTTATCCTTTCCGTTATGACTTCGCCATAACTCTGTCACATTTTGGCCTTGTATTTCATCATTTTTCCAACTTAATTTCATTTTCAAGTTTAATGATATTTATTTTTATTTTTAAAAGGTTTTAATTCTTTAGATCTATTTATTGGATTTTCTTCATAAACTAATTAATTTTCCGCGAAGAATTCTATTTTTCTACGAGTTAACGTTTTTAAGCTTGGATTTAAATTATTTCTTTTCCTACAAGTGTCTGAATATATTTATATAATATTTTCAACCTAGAAATATTTTTATTTACAAAAATTTAGCCATTTATGATTTTATTACGAAGTCTCGTAAATAATTGTTTTCTATCGCGAGGTTTACTCGAATTGCTTTGAAATGCTTTTAATAATTTTACGATCCTTATTTTTATCAACCTACAACTAAAAAGAGACCCTTTTGGACCGTGACACCATGTAGTCACACCTTTGATTACAACTTTTATTTACATAACACTTTATGTTTAAACTTTAAGTAAAAAAATATTTTTTCTCTTTAATTGATTTAGATGCTTAAATCACAAACTTTTCATGCTACCATCTCATTCATTTTGGCTGAAATTTTAAGACTATATTCACATTGTTTTTGTCAATTTTAATGTTTCATTCATTCACCGTCCCTTCATATTTTTCTTATTCATTTTTACATCAATTTTATTTTAACAAAACTTCCTTTTTTCTCCCTCTTTTTGGCTGGTGTTCCTGCCCATTTTCAGAAGCCATTTTTGTCTATAATCAAGCTTTGATCATCCTATTTTCGCCTTCTAAATTATCGTCTTTCTTTTCCCTTCGTTAAGGTAATAATCAATGTTATTTCCGATTGTTATTTACCTTAATTCTTTGAGTTTTCTCATGGTATTTTTGTACCATGTATGTCGTGTGATGTAGAATTCTTGGTCGACCCCGAAGCCGATGAATTTATCGTAGAGACGGATTTGGAGTGAAGGTAACGTCGATGTTACTTGATTTTATTTGTGTAATTGCATGTATAATTTTTATATTTCATTTTTGACAATATATGTATGTCATATAATCCGGAAAATTTTTAAAAGTTGTGAATTTGCATGTTTCGGTATTTTTATCGCTTTTACGAGATTAACGATTAAATTGTTATTTTAATTTGTAAAATCCTAATATTCGGCCTAAACATGTAATATATGTTTATATTCTGTAAATATGATGTTTTTGATGATTTTTAATAATTTAGTATTTATCTGATATTTTAGTTATCGATTATTGAATTATTACCGTTTACGGACAAAAACGATTAAAAGTCGATTTTTAGTTCTAGTACCTAAATATTTTATTTTAATCTGATTTTTGACGTGGTGAAACATTCTGGTGAAAAAGAATTTTATGAATATTTTCATAATTTTTCGGAATTGTTAAGTAGATGAATTAATAAATCACTTTAAATCATCGTTTATCGTTAAAACCGTGTTTGTCGTTTAAATTCTCGATTTCTGGTCTTTTGTTTGAATCTGGAAAAAAAATATGATTCATATGATTTCATAATAAAATGTAATTTTATGATTTTTAATGCTTTAATAAAATGTTAGGAACGATAAGTTTTATTAATGGAATCGTTAATTGTGAAAACAGGTTTTAAAGACGGTTTTGACGGGATTTGTAAATTCTGGTATTTTGGAAAATCTGAAAAATTAGTAATTTCTGGAAAATCATGATTTTTAAGTTTAATAATAATTTTTGGATATTAATACTTAAATCGTTTTGTAATTACTATTTTTATTAATCGTTATTGTCGAGATTAGACGATTAACGAGAAAACCCTTTAAAAACCGATTTTAAGAATTCTGGAAAATTTTATTTTCTGGACAGAATGTTTAAAAATATATTTTAGCTATTTTACGTAATTTTTGTACTATTTATTAAAGTCTTTAATTAATAAGTATTGATTTTTGGACAAATTACAATTTATCGTTAAAATGCTTCGTTTTACTTAAAAGAATTATTTTTCTAGCAAATTTGAAGGTATTTGAATCTGAAACTTTAATAGTTAAATCATCCCTTAACATACTCTAAATATATTCATTGGTTTAATTAAATAAAAGACGTTAAAAGATTTAACTTTGACATTTGCCGTAAAAATCCTATTTATATTTGTATTGTCGAAACTAATAATAATTAGGGGATTTTAGTTTTGTAAATTTTGGAAACACCCTAATTAGTAGTATTTAAAATGTTTAAGATATTTCTAAATAATTTTATAAACACTTGTATGACGTTTCAATAATTTCATTAACTCAAATGTTCTCCGTTTCAAGAATTAATATCGTTAAGGCCGAAAGTATTAGTTTTATAAATCTATATTGTTTACTAAAATGTTGTATTAGTATAAACTAATATTTTTGTTATTTTGATATGATGCTATTTTTAGTAAAGTTTCTAAAAATAGAAGTTTCCTAAAATAGAAAGTTTTCTCTTTTAGAATATGATGATTACTCCTTTTATTCTCTTATTATTTACAATGATTATCTTGTTTGAATATCGATAATGGCTTTGTTTTGGAGTTATGGAATAAGGACAAGTGTGAGGTTAGATCGAGTAATATATTTCTAGGGTCTACGTTTTTGCCATCAACTATAAGGCTAGTGTATCAGGAATCGGTACATTGGTTGTTGAACCGGGTGACAGGTATCCCGGGAGTTGTGTACATTTTGACCTTAAGCTTAGGCCTCGCAGTAAGTCGCCGTCATAAATTGAACTGAGTGACAGGTAATCCCAGGAGGGGTGTGCATTGTCTTAAACTAGGGTCACGCATTTATAAGTCGCCGTCCTATTATGGTTGAGTAGCCTAGTTAGATATCGAGGTTTGATTTGTTTGAACTAAGTTCTCGAAGCTAGTTTTAGTATTCTCCTAGTGAAAGTCTAGCCATCTACATTACTCCTGTCCATAACGCCATTTGGAATATTTTTATATTATCGATATAAATTGGTTTGAAGGTTGGGAACTATTTTTATGTTTCTTCGGAAACCCATTTTTAATATTTTGGTTTTGGCACTGAAAAATTATTTTTAATATGCTGTTTTACTGTTTTCCATTTTTACTATTTTTCTATAGTAGTAATTTACATTTTTAAAATCCTGTTATACGGCTGGGAGAACGTTGACGTTGCTCCCCACTGATTGTGGCTGTTATGTTTTAACATGGCAGGTATACATGTTCCGGGTGTGGGCTAGCGGGCAGTGTGGATCCTGCTTATTTATTTTGAATAATTATGTCTTATGGATTGTTCAACCCCTCTTGTGGATTGTTTTGAATTTTGGCCATTTTTATTTTAGGCCTATTGTTTGACTTTACCATTTTAATTTTACTATGACATAGTTACAGTGTGTTTTAATCCCGACTCTACAGTGTTTCCGCCACTGTATCGCGTTAGATTTTCTAGGGGATTACATACACATACCCGTACTTTGCCGTCCTTCTTGGGTACTGGCACGATGTTCGCAACCCAATCTGGATATTCAGACACTTGTATAAAGCCCGCTTTGAATTGCTTGTCGACTTCTTCTTTGACTTTGAGAGACCATTCGGGCCTCATTCTTCGGAGTTTCTGTTTTACCGGCTTACACCCGTTTTTGATGGGTATACGATGTTCAGCTATCTCCCGATCTATTCCCGACATGTCCTTGTAGGACCATGCGAAGACGTCTTTGAATTCTTGGAGGAGATCCGTGAATTGTTATCTCTCCCCGGGATCTAAGGATAAACCTAACTTAAGCATCTGAGGCTCTAAAGGGGTTCCTACATTGATGGAATCGGTTTCCTCAATTACCGGATCTTGGGATTCCCTTTGTTCGAGTTGCTCGATTAGAGGCGGAGGTAGTGGTATCTGTTCGTCGGGTTTCTCATTCTCATTGCATGTAAGATTTTTGAAAGTATTTTGAAAATAAGACAAGTCGTAAGTAGAACTGTTATCGTTATTATTGATAGTGAATTTTGAAAATAGCTCAAAGAGAGCGGCCATCTGTTCGTTGGTCAGAGGCGGGATAGGGAGTGCTCTCGGGACAGATTCCGAGGCTCCTACTGGTGTGACTAAAGGAAAGGGGGTTACAGACTCGATTCTAGTACTGGACCCTCTGGACTTGGACTCAGACTCCGACTCAGACTCGGACTCAGACTCTGTATCCGGCATATCTTCTTCACCGGTAGTCCGCTTGTAGACTCGACCCTGGCTGTCGATCCACTTGATTGTCTTTCTCCAAGCTCTCTTCCCAGTGTTAGCACCGACTTCAGAGATCAGCCTGGTTGGATCGAACCTGCTACTGCGGAGGATCAGGTTCACTAGCTCTCCATTGGGGGTCGGGACGACCTTGTCCTCCTCGAATAGGAGCCCCAGCATGGGCTCAGTACCGTCAGTGCCTTCTTTAGATTCAGCTTGAACGAGGGCAAATATGTCAACGGGGATATAGTTGCATTCCCGATATGTGATAGTGGGTTGGTAAAGGCCCACTTGAACAGCCCCGAACACTGGAGTGACAAAGTAATCAGTCAGTCTTGGCCTGTAAGGGCCCAAGTAGGTACCCTTGAAGATGTTGGTGGCCTTCTGAATACCGGCCCGAAGTACATTTTCCGGGGTTATAGCATACCCCAAGCCGAATTTTGACTCCTCATTGCTTAGGACCTCGATGATCTTGCCAGCCGGGAGGTCGGGCCTCGAAGTAGCCCCCGGTAAGTAGCCCAAGTTTTGCAGCATCGTGTCAATGCTAGTGGTGAAATAGGGCTTGAAGAGATATTCCTCTTCAATCATTCCTACAAAATTGAATCCTCGTGGGTCAGCCTGGCCCGCCGTGTTGCAGCTTGCCACGGTTATGGGGGTTGCTTCGAGAGTGACGATGCCGTCTTGTAGAGGCATTTTGACCTTCCTGTGAAGGGTAGAGGATACGACTTTGACCGCGTGAATCCATGGTCTCCCGAGTAGTAGATTGAAAGATGAGGTGACATCGATCACCTGAAATTCTAGCTCTTTTTCTATCGGGCCAGTTATAATTGTTAGTTTGATGGCCCCAGCAACCGATTTCGGGCTTCCGTCGAAAGCCTGGATAGTTTGCGTCGTTGGGAGATAATCGGCCTCGGTGATGCCGAGGGCCTTAGCAGTCCTTAAGGAAAGGACGTTTACAGCGGACCCGTCATCGATCAGGGTCATCGGGAGATATTTACCCCGGCAGATCACCGTAACGTAGAGGGCTAAGTTGTGGGTTGTCCCGAACGGTGGCAAGTCGGACTCTGAGAAGGTGATGAGTGGGCCTTCTTCCTTGGATTTGCCCTTGAGATGGGGCATGATGGTGGCTACCATTTCAGTAGGGGTAACCAGCGAGTCGACTATGATCTGATCGAGAGCCTTAGTAAGCGCCTCTCGATGCACTTGTGAACTAACCAAAAGCTGCCATATGGTGAGATCTACCCGAGCCCTTTTCAGCTGTTTGACCAGAGCCGTATCAGTATTTGGCTCTTCAAGGCTGGCTCGGCGACAGTTTCCGAGGTGGACCGGTCGGCGGTAACGTGGTGATTGCTGGCCAAAGCTCTGGATTTAGCCTTCCGGACTTCCTCAGGGGTGATAGGGACAACTTCCCCTTTGGGTAGGTACACATCGTCTTCATCATCATTCCATATCCCGTTAATTTGTGGGACAAAAGGTGAGATTAGATGCGAACAGTCGATTATGTCTCCGAAAAAGATGGCGTGAGCGCTGAACCGGTTTCCCTTATTGCTCGGTTTGTCTCCGGGCAATGGTATTTTCCCGCTTTCGATCAAGTCTTGGATGAGATGTTTCAACTTCCAACACTTTTCTGTATCGTGTCCGTTACCTTGGTGATAATGGCAATAGGCCTGGATGTTATAGCTTTTGGACCGTTTTTCGACCGGGACTTCCGGAATCGGGCCTATCAGTTGGATTAGGCCCTTTGAGGATAACCTTTGTAAGGCGTGAGTATAGGTAGTCCCTATGTCGGTGAATACCCGAGTCGGAGTATTCTTTTTGGTCGAGGTATCTAGTAGATTGACCTCGTCAAAGATGCTACGGGCCGCAGTTGTAGTTGCGGGCTTGCTGGAGGACGAACTGACCCCTTGATATCCTTTGGCAGAGGCCTTAGTAAGGCTCTGTAACCTCAAATCATCTTCGATTCTTGTACCCATTTCGGTTAAAGTGGCGAAATTGGGTATGACGACGTACCGGAGATGAACCCGGTAAGAAAGGAGGAGGTTCTTAACAAAGGCCTCCACTAAAACTTTTTTGCTGGGCTAGTCAACCAGCTTCACGCTTTCAACCCTCCACCTTTGAAGGTATTTGGTGAAACCTTCCTTGGGCTCTTGGGCCATGACCTCCAGAGTACGCATAGTAGTCTGGATCTCAGTGTTATCTGCGTAGTTCCGGGCGAATTCTGTCGCCACGTCGTCCCAAGTTTTGTATTTCTTGGAATCAAGCATGTAATACCATGCTTTCGGGTGCTTTTCAATGGAAGAAGCAAAGAGGTGCTTGAACATTGTCGACATTGACCCCGTTAACAGGCATAAATTCCTTGAAAGCCAGGATATGGAGTACCGGGTCTTCAGTCCCATCAAACATTGGCAGGCCCGTCAAGTTGAGATTGGCGGGCAGTTCATCAGTCAGGGGCGAATATGCACGGGCATTCTCCGTGTGGATGGTATTGTTGGTTGTCAAGTGGACCTGCTCCTGCAGCTTGCGGACCGCGCTGGCCAGTTCAGCTAACGACCCGGTAGTCTCGACTCCATCACCGAGAGGAGTTCCTTGTTCCACGGCGCTTACCCGAGTGAGGATGGCGATCTGGTCCTCCCTCATTTTTCTCAGTTGATCCTCTAGTTTGACCAACGAGGCTGTCAACTCATCAATGGCTTCTTTTGTCATGGTTCAGGTGAAAGGCGGCCTGTTTGTAATAATACCGCGTAATCAGCAACTAAACCTGAATCCTAGAACAAAAGTACATCCCGAGCAAGGGAAAAGAAGACTAGGAAGGAAACGACTCGGAAAAGACACTTAGACGGGTGACTTGTGAATGGTGGGCCTCCTTTAGGATCCAGTTGTGTGGGCCGGGTCCTGTTTGAAAGGAGGTTCACGTGAGACATTCCCCAGACTTTGGACTCAATTGTGTAAACGGGCCACCATTTGTAGGAATATGTCCTACGTAGGTTGGCCTTGCCTCAGTCAAATAAGGCGGACTGGGATAGGGAAGAAACCCGTGATGTAAGATCGACGGAGTTTCGACGCTAGAGACCTCGGTGACTTACGACACGACCCGACACTGCTAAATACGAGAAGTCCTAAGAAGAGGAAGTTTTTGAAATAGGATTTTTTTTGAAGCCCGAAAAAAAATCGGGGGGAAGCCCGACCTTTTTTCAAAGAAAAAAACGGAAAGGCGAGCCGGGTGACGGTTTTGAAAGTTCGAAAATATTTTCGAGTTTTGAAATGGGCAGAATACCAGCTAGAAATAGGCTGTTTTGAGTAAAATCGTAAATCCTAAATTCGATATATGTCCCGGGTTTTGAAATTGGATTTTTTGAAAAGGATGCAATTTTTGAAAAATGACGGTTTTTGAAAAAGATGTCATGTGGATCAAGTAGCATGTAGTCATGGAAGCAGTATAACGACACCATGTATGCTCTTAAACTAAGTCTCGGTCAGTCTATAAAGGGTCTATACCAGTGTAAATAGCCTATCCGAGAATCGGGGCGGACTTCCTAAGTCGAGTTAAGCTTAGAACATGCCGTAAAACTCATACGAATCGACTATGGACACCTTTGACATATCCAATTTAGACTACATCAATAATATACTGGAACGTCGGTCACCAGTACCGGCCCGGGAAAATATGAGTTATGCATGAACCGTAAAACTAAAACGCGTATTGTACTAGTCAAACGATTTCTATTCGAGTCTCACCCTGAGGATGCCGATGGTAAGTCACGCATCAGTTAATCCCCAGCGGAGTCGCCAAATTGTGGACATGACATAGGTCCACCCCGACGCGGCCACGCGCGGGTTTGGGGAGGCGAATGAATCTCCATATGAGATGGGTCGAATTGAAATTTAAATCGAAGTTGGAGTCCCCACCGAACTTTGTGGGAGTTCTGGCCCGTTCGAACCCACTCTATGTCGTAGTGGGCCATGCACAAAGTATGGCCCATTCCGATGTCAGAGTATATCGGGTTTGTCCCTTTGCATTTGATACCGATACCGACATTATCGGATACCTTGTATTGAATAACTCTCGTGTGCCAATGGTTTCGGACATCCGGAAACCACGGTTCTGAGTAAGGGGTGAGGGTACGTGTTGGGAAGTTCATAAAGAACACCCAACCCCGCCCGCACATTAGCGGCCTCTACTAAGATAACGTTTGATTTTGAAATACGCGCGTTAGTAATTCGATGAATGATATGCAAACATTGTCTTGACTAAACATGCGAATAATTGAATGGGTTGCTATGTCGATTTAATGCATCTAGAATTAACGTCAAAGTTGTTTTAGCATGCGAAGTTCGTTTTAGTATAATAAAACAAATGATGAAAAGAAATCGCTACAAACATGAACAAACAAGTTAGTAACAGTTTGTAAATAATAATAGGAAAAATAGATACGAAGACATGAATGGTTTGGAAAAGTTTATGACACGTGATGGATTAAACACGGGTTGACCGAGGTCAAAAAAATATTTATCGAGACCTGAAATATACCGAAAAGCCCGTCGTTTTATTAGAGAAAAGACGTTTGAAGAAATAAGACGGAATAGCTTTTTTGTATTACGGTTTTCAGGAGCCTACGCGACCCGCGCGAGAGAGGCGCGACTCGCGTGGCCATGCGACTCGCACAGGACTCGTGCGACTCGCATGGCGGCCTGATCTCGAGGTTGTTTTTCGAAAAATTGACAATTTTGCTAAATCGCGTACAAACATAATATAATTTATACTCGACTTAAATTTTCGATATTCGTTATATTCGATATTCAATTATGAAATCGATATCAAATATTCGGAATGATCTTTAGAAAAGATAAAAAAAAGTTTAGTAAATCGTTTTGAAAATCGAACTAAAAAAATATTAATTCTCTCCGTGTTCAAATCGTCGTATTTTGCTTTTTAGGATCGTGTGACGATTTTTTAGCATCAACGAGATTGATTTAGTTCTTTTTTGATACGATATTCGACTATAGAGTCGATATCGTATTTTTAAGAACGTTCGTTTTGTATAAAAAATTATATTGTAATATCGAAAAAGACGTGACGATGACCCATAAAAAAAACGGACCGACGACGCAAAAGAGAGAAAAAAAACGATAGGAAGGGAGAGAGAAAGGAGAAGATGGGATTTTGATTTGCACTCTCAACCTACATGCTTTGTATTCTCGGAACGGGGCTCGTCGGAATGTGGTTTAGACACGGGAGCGTCGAGATAATGTCGGTGAGTTGTGGTGGTTTTGGACGTGTAGGGTGTCGGGTGAGGTGGCCGGTTTTTTTCGGGTCTAGGCGGCGTGATCTCGGGTTATATTATCGGTAATTCGATGCTATGTGTGTGTGTGTGACTGCTAATGAATGTGTATAAGTCGTGAATGTTGTGTTGTCGGGAATTGTTGATGATGTATATCGATGTGTGAGAGGGTCCTATTTATAGGAGAGGTCCTCGATTGAAGCTAGGAGAGGTAATCTTGCTTGGGTGATAAGAAATACCGGTTAGGATAGGAAAGGTAAGCAATTTGAGTGGAACGAGGATCCCGTTACTTGGTGGGGAAGGCACGAACCCGGCTGGAAAAAGGGGTGCTCGGCCGAGTACGCTTGGTACTCGGTCGAGTGTTCGGGTAGAATTCCTTTTGGAGATCGAATTCTATCTTTAACGGAATTGTTTAATATTTTTGTAGTTGATTTTTGTAGTGTTTAAGCTCAAACCGGACTCGTGGGGTGACACGGCTGGTTTCTACGCCTTGGAAAATATCTTTGACCGGGTTTTGACTCGGTTGCTAAAAGATGGTTTTGCCCTTGGTGTCGGATTCGACCCAAATTAGTCTTATTTGACTCGAAACGACCCACTGGGCCTGAATTTGATGTTGGTTTTGTGAGATTTGTACTCCGTAAAAAGCCCAAGCCAAATGTCAATGATTTCGAGCCCATATTCGAGTACGTTAAAGCATGTTTGCGTCCGATCATCATCGGGTGTTTGTCGGAAACTTCTATAGACACCTGGCAGCCAAATGTGGGTGTCTACAAGATGACGTGGATATCAGTTATATAACAATCGGAAAGAAAAAGCGCCAAATGCTATAGGTCTATGTTCGGGCGTGCCTTGAGACGTCAGTTATACGCTCTGGGTCCCGTGTGTCGTTCGGTGTACAATTATTGCATCGAGAGCCCTAGCTAGGCTTAGACATATAGTCGTCAGTTATACGGCTATACATAGTACCGCAGTGTATCAGTTATATGCTCCACACCGATGGGAAGTCTGTTATACGACCCATCCGTCAGAGTATCAGTTATATGCTCTGACAGGTGAGAGTGTCAGTTATACACTCGAGCCGGTGTTCGCTCTATACCCTAGACGTAGTGTAAGAAGGTTAATTGTGAGTAATTAGTCCGGTTTGGATGTTGGAATTTCTTAGTAACTGGTATAATCCTAACTGGTCGAGTATGATAATGCTTTCATGTATTCCTTATCCGTATTATTCATTGATTGCTGATTATTAGTTGCTTTCATCCTATTGTAAAGACGAATGGGAGAGCATCTAGTTACTCCCCACTGACTGTGGACCCTCCCTTTCAGGTCTTTCAGGATGCTGTTGACTGCTTCGTTGTTGGGGAAGACTTCCGGAAAGAGAGACCCTTTATTTAAGTTTTTAATTTTCAGTTTGAACACTTTTGAAAAATGTATTAGTTGAATGTCGAGATAGTGACGATTCGGATTTGGTCGGGTGTTTCCGCCACCTTTGACCCTATTATTTATACTATTTATATTATTTAAAGTTTTTAAAAATCCGGGTTGTTACAAAGAATATGACGTCGAACCCTTAATCGAGATAAAGGAAAAAAGATAGTTGGGGATGAAAACGAGTTGGTTTGGCAAGAAGATACGACCAATTCACAGTCGAAGGAGTACGTGCTTCTGGGAAAGATCTGGACGACCAAGGTGGTTAATACGTGAGCGGCTATCGACACCATATTGCATATATAGACTACAAAAGGTAAGATCTCAGCGAACGTAATTGATGCTAAGGATCGTACATTTATTTTCCAATTCGATACTGACGATGAAAAAACCCGGATCCTTATGGGGCAACCTTGGCATTTTGACAGGATCATTTGGTGTTTTAACGAACCCGCCAAGGAAGGAAAATTGTCCGACACCCCCTATTTCATGTACCATTATGGGCGCGAGTTTATGACTTACCTTTGAATGGTAGGGCGAATGTAGAAAATCTGAGGAGAATAGGGGACAAGTTAGGGTCCTTCTTAGGGTGGGACGAAAGTACTAATCACGCTCTTGATAGATCGGTCAAAATTCGGGTGTTACATGATGTCAAGCGTCCGTTACGTCAGAGCCTTGAGATACAAATGCAGCGTGGTCATGCGGTTACTTTTTCGGTCAAGTACAAAAAATTATTGGTTTTTTGCTATGGTTGCGGGGTCTTAGGACATGGAGAGAAGGATTGCGAAGAGGGGCCATTTGAGGAAGGTGAACTAGCTTATGG
Source organism: Agrostemma githago (assembly GCA_958450325.1). Lineage (NCBI taxonomy): Eukaryota > Viridiplantae > Streptophyta > Magnoliopsida > Caryophyllales > Caryophyllaceae > Agrostemma > Agrostemma githago. Next base: position 53,100,593 of record OY288254.1, read on the forward strand.
GGAGGATCTGCGAGCGTCACGATGGCGTCCTGTGAAAAGGGATGTTGCGAGGAAGAAGGGAAAGAGGCGAAATTTGGGGCCAGGTATGGAAAATGAGCAAAGGATCGGGGAAGAGGAAGCCATCAACAATCTCATTGACAAATTGACACGAATAACTATTCAACGTAGTGTGTCTGTTGTTGGGAGGGATCCCGTGGTAGGGAGAGAAATAATGAATGTGGAAGTAGGGGATGACCGAGATTTAGCGGGACCGGGTGTAATAATATGCTCCTGGTCCCCTGGTCTTGTCAAGCTTGATGAGGAGAGCGACTGGAGGAGGAAGGTCAGATCACCCGAAAAGAGGGAGTGAGAGATGAACATGGATGAGGGATATAATACAGGCTAGTGATGTACCCAGTGTGCATAACCTAGAAGAGCAGACTAAAGGAAATGAGAAAAAGAATCGGGGGGCAAATGGAAGAGATTGGCAAGAGAAGGCAATGACAATATGGGAGGAAAGAGTGAAGGGAGTGTTAAGAGAGCGAGATCAGATGAGGAGAGGAACGAAGTGGTAAGTGGAAAATGAGCGAAGCAAAACATGGGTGTCAGTTCACCTGAGGCAGTGGTTGAGACGACTCAGCCCCGCTGGGAGCCATGAATCTTTTAAGCCTGAAATGCAGGGGGCTGGGCAACCCGACTGCAGTAGGTGGCCTGAAAAACCTTCTACGGAAGGATGCCCTTGCTATAGTTTTCCTTTGCGAGACGAAATTTAGCAGTATGGAGTTTAGGGAGGTCCGGAAGTGCTTAAATGAGTACGACAGTGTAGAAGTGGATAGTGCGGAAAGATCGGGAGGTCTTGCTTTTTTGTGGAGGAAGGGAATATATGTAAGTTCAGATCGTCTTCAATGCATCATATTGACTTTGAGGTGAACTTAGGTGGTCAAGGGTGGAGGGTTACGGGGTTCTATGGTTGGCCCAATGTTAGTGAACAACATCTTTCGTGGAGCCTTCTTAGGCTCCTTGGGGAGCAGTTCGAGGGGCCATGGTTATGTATGGGTGAATTTAATGAAGTTCTGTATGCTAGTGAGATGAAAGGAGGACAGAGAGCTCAGTGGCAAATGATTCAATTTCGTGACGCAGCGAAGGAATGTGGTATTCGCGATTTAGTCTTCGAGGGTTACGAATACACATATGATAACGGACAGTGTGATGAAGCGAATCGGCAAAGTAGAATTGACAGGGCTATGGGGAATGAGAAATGGTTTGACCTGTTGCCTAATGCTAGGCTTATCCACCTTACTAGGGAATGATCAGATCATGCGCCTATTAAAATTGTTCTTGATAGACGGGAAAGTGGGGTGAGTCGAGTAGTCGACAAAGGCTGTTTCGGTTCAAATGGATTTGGGTGAGGGAATCTGGGTGTGAGGAAATTATCAAAGTAGCTTGGGAGGGGGGAGAGGTGGAGATTCTGGATCGGCTTCGGGCGTGTGGGAAGGCCCTTTTGGCGTGGAAAGGGACTAATATCGGGAAATTACTTAAAGCTATACAGAGGAAGAGAAGACGCCTTGCCCACCTTGATGCTGAGGACCGTAGTAGTACGAGAGTTGCTGAGAGGAAAAATCTAGTGAGGAGATTGCTACTCTTTTGAAACAAGAAGAGATGTTTTGGAGACAAAGGTCCAGAGCTTTATGGCTAAAGGAAGGGGATAAGAACACAAGCTATTTCCACAACAAAACAAGAGAAGGTGTCGAGGGAATATTTTTCTAGCCTATTTACATGTGAGCAACCCGAGGGTCTGGCGGAAGCGTTGGCGGGGATTGAGGGGAGAGTCACGCCTAGGATGAACACATGGCTGCGTAGGGACTATTCTGAGGAAGAAGTAATGACGGCGCTCGAACAAATCCATCCTTTGAAAGCCCCGGAGCTGGATGGGATGAATGGGCTCTTTTATCAAACCTATTGGCATGTGGTGGGGAAGGTGATGGTGAGTACAGTTCTAGGGGTGTTACGTGGGGCTCCTTTACCTAAAGACCTCAATAGGACCTATATTGTGCTAATTCCTAAGAAGAAAAACCCAAGCTCGATGGGCGAATTTCGTCCAGTTAGTCTGTGTAATGTTATTTATAAGCTTGTCTCAAAAGTTTTAGCTAATCGTCTCAAATATTTCTTGAGTGATATTGTTTCAGATAACCGGAGTGTCTTTACCTCGGGGAGGATGATTTCGGATAATATTCTGATAGCCTTCTGTGGACGACCATCCGCACCGTCCGGCACCCCGCGCGCGCCCGAGCGGGACCGACCCGGTTTCATCGCGGCGACCACTCACGCATCCCCTCCCCGTCGGGGGCCGGTCCGATCTCGCGTACGGGCGAATGTGCCGGACCTCGAATCGGATGACGATTCGGACTTGTACTAGACAGGTGCAGACACCCGTATTTCCGTTGGAATCGATCGAGCCATGGTTGTAAATGTTTAAAGGCCGATATGTTTGGTAAGGCGACCTTTTAGTGAGCCGAATTTGTTGCCGATTTGTGGAGTCGCCACCGAGTCAATTATGGAGACTCGAAAACCGTTCAAGTCAACTTTGATCCTTAGCCGGCTCAATGTTAAGTGGCACGAGACCTAAAGATAAAGACTTGTACCCTTAAGCACTCCATGCCTGGAATGACTCTCATTGCCAATGGTTTCGGACATCCGGAAATCGCCGATTCTAGACATCGACACCCAATCCCGCCCGCACGTAGCGGCCTCTACTAATCAATCGGTGGGCTGATAACTTTGTTCCTTTGTTTTGGTGGAAGTACTGTAACATCCATTGTTTTAACCCACTACTACAAAATATCAAATAGACATGGGTCATTTTCACTAATAGACATGGGTTTCGCGAACCATGTTAAGTTGAGTGACATGACTGACATCTATTGTCAAATACTTAGACATGGGTTGTACAACCTATGTTTATCTAAAACATAGACATAGGTTTTTCTAATAACCTATGTCTATTGTTATATTAGACATAGGTTTACTGAATTAACCTATGTTTATAAAAACCAATAGACATGTGTTTTTCTACGCCCTATGTCTATTCACAAATATAGACATGGGTTATTAGTTTGCCCTATGTTTATAGTGTTTATTGTCATAGACATGGATTATTTGCGCTCTATGTCTATTGAACTGCTAAATTACAAAATAGACGCGCCACTTTAACATAAATGCTAACTAAATTTTATTAACAAAAAAACAATTAATTACAGCATGAAGACATTATTTCTCTTACTTCCACACTATAGGGATACTTAACTACAAATTCTAAATTACATACAATCTTCATTACATTTGTACTTCCTTTCTTTCTGCATTTCTTACACCCGCTTCAAAATACATAGCCTACGTGTATCATACCATACCTGTATATAGACATAGGTTAACAGAGAAAGTCATACTCACTGTAAAAACAAATTTGAGTACTTAACTTACATTTTTATACTTGATACCAGCAATTAAAATACTTGAAAGAGACACAACAACAAGAAAAATAAATTTAACAGAATAATTTATCTGATACAAAAAATCAAGTACTGATATTTTGAGAAGGTCATTTAAACTCCAGTTTTATGTTATGTCACATCTAACCAAGATGTAGGTAGTTAAACTAGAGGTCATGTGGGTAGTGGGAGTTTGAACATACCAGACATAGTGTACATTGGATGAAGTGCTAGATTTTCAGTAATGCGAAATGAACTTAAATTCCTTCACAACTTTTGTTCTGGAACACCCTAAAAAAGTAAAAATTGACAGAAAGAAACTTTAAGTGATGTTTCATTGCATTATCTTAAGAACCTGCCAAAATATGCTGAAAAACTAAACCTATGAGACAGTTAGATCACCTCAGATAAGAAACCAAATCCCCAACTAACCAAATCCCCGACTAAGCTAATACAAAAAAGTTAACCTGACTATTTGATTAATTAAAAGTCAACGCCTTACAATAATTCTTGTCAAGCTGACTATTTAATTAATATCAAAAATGATAACGGGTAAAATAAAGGGCACATATTGAACGAGTTAACTAACGTAATTACTGTGGAATAATAACTTGATTACATTAGTATATGTCCAAAAGCAAATGTCAAAAATGACTTTATATTAAGCACCCAATCATCTAAAAGGATAATTTGGATAAATAATACCTGATCGAGTTGAGGTTGATGAAGTACATTAGTGTAGTATATCCTAAAAAATTAACCAAAAAAGGTGCAGGAAATCAAAATCAAAAATAAATGAACAAATAGATAGAAGGGCCCAAGAACAAAACCCAGGTGTCGTCAACTTGAGAATGGAACACAGCTTGGAAATGTGATTGTTATTTCCCTGTCAACATCACACAGGAAAACTTATAGTATTAGAAAACTTGTGCATTTTTCAAGAGTCGGTTTTATGAATTATACAGGGCGAAACACTTACTGTAGGTATTGAAGAGTCATGTTCTTTAGAAGTGAAGGATGTCGGTAAACAAGGGTTCTCCATTCTTCCTTGTCGATTTTACCGTCTTGTTTAGTATCCGTTTCAGCTAAGGCCTGCACCAAATGTCAAAGATAAGACAGCCGTAGCTAGAGTCGGCACGGAAGGTATTTTTTAAACTACAACAGGGAAAAAGTGAAGACTTGAAAGATAAGGAGGAAATCATGCGGAATGAGCTAGGCAGATATGTAAATACGAAAATTGAATATAACGATCAATCAAGACAAACAAAGGAAAAGAATGATTTCGAAAAACAAGCAAAAGTAAAAAGAACCACATAGCATTAAAAAGTCAATCCACATGAAAGCAATAAATTTGTGCAAGGGAAAAACATCGAAGGTTTGCGAATGCACCTTTGTGATGATTTCTTCAATGACGTGATCTGCGAGATTCATACCAGTTTCAGCCAGTGTGGCTACTACCATTTGCTTCACCTGCACAAATATATCAATATGAAAAATACATCAAAAATACATTGAAGTATAGTACATTAGTACTACGACATGTCCTGAGGAGCTCCCTACCGACTGAACATCTTGAACTCAAACAAATTTATGAGTACTTTTTTTTAAAAAAAAGAAAGAAACGTGATCATATGTCGATACTGCACAGTAAATTAGTGTTGATACATATAGTAGTACATCTCAATTCTCAATGCAAACGTGTTCCCTTTCAATAGAGCCTAGATGCTCGAGATCATTCCAATGAAAAAAATAGTTCTGATTAAAGACAAGTAACCTTGCACAGCGTCAGTCTAGCAACATACACGGCTGATGCAGCGATCATTGATGAGCAGAACGATATGGATCCGGAGTGCATCAACGCAAGCTCCAACAGAAAGTACACCATGTTTTCACTTTTCATTTATACACCACAATGCAAAATTTATTCAAGTAATTAGAAATGTTAAACAGAAACTATTGAGGATGTAAAGAATTGGTATACTTACTTCGTGATCAGGAATTGAGGCCTTGATGTAGCGTTCAGGAAAACGTAGGGGGTTGCAACTGTAAGGTACCATTAAAGCTTGCCTAGTATTTAAACTATTGTGATGAAAGGTACCACAAAATCCTTGTAGAAGAAAATAAACGATGATTTGAAAGGCACCATTCAAGTTTTTAGGATTTTGTCCTATTGATATAGAATCATAGAGATACCCATGTGGATGATTTGAAATTCCACCTACTCTACTACTCTCTCTATATATATTTGGTGAGTAGTGACTTTGTGACTCATTTCATCATACATGGGAAATTCAAATGCTTTGTTTTTAGATTATAAAATTTCGATCTTAGTTCCGAATCTACTTAGAGTAAAGTCCCATCAAAAGAACAGTACAAATATTTCTGTCTTCACCATTAATGGATAGAAAATAAAACAATCCAACCCGGTTCAACAAATAAAGCTAAGCCCTCATTGTAAGTATTGTCAACTGTAAGGTACCACAAAATCCTTAACCTCAGGATCCCAGATTAAATTCGGAAATTAGCTCAAATTCGGAAATTAGTCCAACTTTTAGCGAATCCAATGATATATAAGCAATATAGTACTAATTACTAACAGAAACCTCTCATACACAATGTGTATGTGCATTATGCTATCAGTAAGGTCATCCTTTCGCAACGATCAAATTGACTCAATGCTCAGCATTTATTTTCCACCAGAGCTAGATTTTCATCATCCTATACCTATAAAGAACACATGTTTCAAAACACCAGCTAAAATTTCACATGTTGAACATACTCAACACCTGTCTACTATTAAGCTTTCGGCATTTTGTCGAAAATTTAGCTCAAACTCGAAAATTATTCCAACTTTTCGGGAATCACTGATATATACAGTACTAATTATTGCAAACAAAAACCTCTCATACACAATGTGTGTGTGCATTATACTATCAGTACATTTATCCTTTCGGAACCGGTGTACACTAAATTCTACAAACAAAAATCATCTCATCAACGAAAAACCACAACTACTACACAACTACCACAACTTTGCCTTAATTTAGCTCAAATTCGCAAATTATTCCAAATTCTAGAGAATCCACTAATATATACAGTACTAATTACTACAATAAAAAACATATCATACACAATGCTATCAGTATATGATCGTCCTTCCAAAACCAATCAAACTGATTCAATCCTCAGCATTTCACCAGCTGAAAGAACATTTTTACTCAGCCAACTACTCAACATCGTGATTTCGGACAAACCAGATAACTGACCAACTAAACATCACATTTCGTAAACACAAATCTGTACGTCGTGATTTCGTAAAGATTAAAACAAATCACTATCCAACTAACATCACATTTCGGAAACGAAATCAGAACTCAATCTGCACAAAAAAATCAAAGCGAAAACCAAGGAATACCTCAAGTTGGGCAGATTTCATAGCAATAGGAACACAAACTAAGAAGATACCGAAGAGCGCGAAGGCGGTGTTACGATGCTAGTGGTTAGGCCTACAGTATGGCCCATCCAACATACTCCATACCTTGCTCCTGAAATCCCCTTCACCGTGTCCACCACCTCCTCCTCCCACTTTTCAAACACTTCTTTGGAACAAATTCAACTACGATTCAATGTAAATCACAAATAAATCCAATTGAAGTGAACGACCTTTTTCCATCACTTTTTTAACCTAATTCAACTACGATTCAATTTAAAGGACAAACTAATCCGATTGAAGTGGAGGAAAACCCTAATTCGACGAAGAAAGGGGGAAATCGCAAGCACTTATCCTAAGATCGTGTGAAATACAGAAATCAAAAGCCGATGACGGAATTGAAAATTGAAAATTGAAATTGAGAAGTTTACCTGAGGAATCGAATCGGTTTGTGAGAATGTGAGATTGGTTTCTTCACTGAGTTAATTTCTTCGAACCGTTGAAAATTGAAACACGATCATACAGCAGTAAAATTGTTGAAACTGTTTTAATCGATGATGGATTAGGAATGACGGATGAGCGAAGGATCGAAGGATTGAAAGATGAAGGAGTAGTTGAAGGAGTGACGGAGCTTCGGTCTTGAAGGATTAGGATCGAAGGATGATAGAAGATGATCGAAGGATTAGGATTGAAGGATTATTGAGTGTGCCGGAGGATTAGGTATTGAGTATGGCTGGTTTTCATTTTCGTTTCACATGGCTGCCGGGTGAAATGAAATGAAAAACAATGGGATGTATGGCTGCCGGGTGAAATGAAAGAAAATGAAAGAAGGCTGCGTAGGATGTAGGTTTTACTAGTTTATTAGAAGTAATAAAATATTATTAGTTTACTAGGAGCAATAGAATAGACATGGGGTATTGGTTTATTAGTCTTATTTCAATATACATGGATTTTTCATATGCCCTACATCTGTTCACATATTCTAGACATAGGTTTTACTTTGACCTATGTCTATAATTTATATACATAGGTTTTTCAAATAACCTATGTCTATTAAATATAGATGTGGGTTTTTCTTTGAACCTATGTTTATTAAGACATGTCTATGACCAATTTTTTAGTAGTGACCCTATGTCTTTTCTATGTCGGTTGTTTCAGGACAAATAAGTTTTATCGTTGAAGTAGGTGCGTTTACATTCTTTGCATGCGATTTCACGTGACAAGCAGGCCATGAAAAGATGCACATAGAAGAGTAGAGGGTACTAAATATTATACGTATTATCAAATCAGTTTTAACGTGATAATACGGATATTAGTTTTTCTCGTGGTATACCTTACTTGTTATTCTGCTTAAGATGCGTCGGCTTGGTATTAATAGAGATGCATCGAACCACGGATGGTGAGCATCAGGACCAATACGGAACGTGACCATCGCTTTGCTCATTTTTAGCTTGTTTACGTTTTGAATTTCGTGTTAGGTGAATTGGCATGCGATTATAAGGTCATAAAAGCGGTAAATCATACGAAAGCGGTAAATGCAAAACGTAAGTAAATCACATAGTGAGGAGTTGCACCCTTGGAGTGTACACTAAACAAGACACGATGCGTAGATGGTTGAAAACGGATCTAGAAACGGCTCGGGTTTAGTTAGGGTGTTTTAGTGTTTATGGTTGAAGTTGGGACGTTACGTATGTTTATAACGTGCCATGGACCTAGTGTTCACGTTTGACATTATCGTAGTGCATAATAAAAGTACGAAAATGTAAAGTTTTGTTTATATGACAACCGAGTGATGGTTCGACTTCGAGACGGATCCTCCTAGCTTGTCTCGTAGTGATTTTGGCAGAGTTCCGTTACTACTGCTGGTTTTGCGGCCAATCCGGCAGAGCTCCGCTGCTAGACTCGGGGTTAGCTAGTCGAATGCAGGCTCCTCGGGATCGAGTGGGGTGCTCGAAGGTGAAGGGTAGCGTTGATTTGCTTATCAGGACTACGATCAAGTGGATCGTACTTGAGGGTCGGAGTGTGAGCCCAAGTTAGAGAAAAAGAGGGGGAGAGCGAGTTGTGTAGAAGTAGGCGCGAACTCGTGAATGTGTCGAATGACTGAAACGAGGAGGGTATTTATAGTTGCTTGCGCAGTTCAAATCGTCATAAAGGACGCCCGAGTCCAGGCGCACCAGAACTCAGGCGCCTGGGATCGTGCGCACGAAATGTAGAACGCCTGGTGTGAAGCGCCTAGGATTTTGAAGATCCTATTTTGAAACTTTCCAAAACGGAGAAGATGCGTGATATATTGTGACATGAGGATCAAGCATCCTCCCTAACCCTAGCGTGTCGTTGCGCCGGGTGGGCTTCGGGTGTGCATCCCAAGGTTTGCTTGGCCCGACGTGTTGACTCGGGTTTAACTTTGCGTATTTCGGGACCGATTCGGGGTCCCGGTGTCAGAATTGACTCTAATCAGCGACGACGCGGCCGTAATGACACGACTAAGGATGCCTTGATGTTAAGTTAATTTTTCGAGTAATTATTTGATCCGTTCTATAGAAAAACTATCTAAAACATCGTAATCTCACGTTGCGTTGCAGTCCGATCGTCATCGGGTGTTTGTCGGGCACTCCTCCAGCCACCAGGTCCAAATCTGGGTGTCTACAGAAGCCACCACTTTGACTGAGGCGTGGACAAGGCAAAACTCAGAGTATAGCCGCACAGGTTAATCGAGGATTACGACCTGGTGGGTGTCTGGTCGGGTCGTTTTAAATCCGTTGGACTACGTATTTGAGGCTCGTTAGCCAAGGCTTAGAAATCATACCCGACATCCTTGCATGTGGTCGCTTATCAGAGCTTGAGTCCGTGCTTGCTATCTCGTCTTGGGTGTGTTGTTTTAGTAGTTTCGGTCTTTGACATGGACCTTTGCTTAATTCTTTATTGGTGTCTTAGTTCTGGTTTGATGTCCTCGGCGGATGGTTGTGTTGATTTCGGTTTTGCTTTAGGTATTCCTCGGGGGGGGGGGGGGGCGTGAATTGAATGCTTAGGGACTGGTTTTGGGTTGATTTGATTGTTCTGAGTGCTACCAGGGACTCATTTAAAATTGAATTGAATTGAGCGCTACTAGAGGCTCACTGAATTGAATTGAATTGACTTGAATTGAAATTGGATTGAGTGCTACCGGGGACTCATCCAAAATCAGAACTTTAAGCGCTACCAGGGGCTCATTGAATTAAACTGAATGCTACTAGGGACTCGTTTAAAATTGATTTTGAATTAAATTGAGTGCTACTAGGGACTCATTTAAAATTGAACTGAAATTGAGCGCTATCAGGGGCTCATTGAATTGAATTAAGTGCTACTAGAAACTCATTCAAAATTGAATTGAAATTGAGTTCTGAATGCTTTGGGGTTCGTTAGACTCATAGGTTTAAAATTTACCTTCAGAATGCTTTGGGATTCGGTTGAGGTTGTTTTGTTCAGATATCATGCTTAGATTGTCATGTGCTTCGGTACGAGTGGTCTTATTAGCTAGAGGTTTTCATGTTTTTTCCGCTAGGGGGTTGATTTTGATTATGGGAGGTTTTGAGATTTGCTTTATTGGTCAGGGGTAGTAAACTGTCACATTCCTTCTTATGAGGGTGCGTCTTACGGCTATTGGGTACCATGTCCAAGCTGTTTTTCGTCTTTGCTTTGGGCTGAACAGTCAGGCGCGGGTCCTAATATGATTAGGTGGGCCCTTGAGGACCCTAGGTTAGATAGTGACGAGGTCAAGGGCTGGATCGGGGGTTGTTTAGAGCGTGAGGCTTATAGTGCGCCCCATGCTCTGGTGAGCTCGTACATTACCGACCACTTCGAGTGGGTGGCGGTGTTAGATGGTCGAGTGCTCAACACGCCGGTGCAGGATGCCCGTCTGTGGTTGTGGTATTTCCTAGGATCGACCCACTTCTCGGATAAGGGCGAGAGGTTTAGTACTAGGATTTTGCCTTTCCTGGCTGATTTAGATCAGCTGGGTCGTTTTGATTGGGTGACCGCGGCTTTCGCGGAGATGACCCGTTGCTTACAAGTCATGGTGAGGCCACAGAAGGTGGACTCAGGCTCGGCTTTACCCTTCGTGGGTCCAGGTCTTGTGTTGGCGGTTAGTTATTGCCCCCGTATTTGGTTTTGAGGTTTCACCTAGTTCGGTTTAGTTTTCCTAATGATGTTTTTGGGTTTTTGCAGGCTAGGACGGTGCGTGCTCGTCCGGTTAGGTTTCCGGCGGGGATTGAATGGAGGTTGGCTCAGGCTAAGAGTACGACGAGTCACTACTCGTCGGAGAATGTGCTGGTGAACCAGCTGAACATCGAGGATGTAAGTTTCCTTCTTACGGTTTGTTTTTACTTAGTAGCCCCCAAGATTAGGGTTGCTGAAATGTCGGTTTTGGTTTTATCGTTTGTTTTGTCCTATGGTTTAGTGTTTGCTTTCATTTTGAACGCTTCGCTTTTCTTTTAGTTGGCCAATTCGGCTGATGCTGTTCAACCCCCAGACTTCTCCTTGACGCTGCTTAGAGTCGATGCGGCTGGGGTAGCCTTTATAGAGCCTCTTCCCCCGTGTTTTGCTGAGGAGATGGAGGCTGGGATGGAGCGGCGTGACCGGGTGTACCGGGTAAGTTTCGGGGTTTGCCTTGAGATCGGCTCTTGAGGGTTAGGTTTTGTGTGACTAATTTGTTCGATTTTGTTTTTCAGGTTTCGTCGGTTTACCATCAGCGGTTGTGGCAGGCTGCCAGCTACTTCCGGGCCTGTAATCCCCTAGAAAATCTAACTCAATACAGTGGCGGAAACACTGTAGAATTGGGATTAAAACACACCGATGTTCTATATTTTACAAAAGAACGGTCAGTCAATACAAATGCCACTTTTTACAAAAGGGCTAAAAAGAAAATTCCTTAAAAGGGTTTATAAAAATCCAGAAGTAACATAATTGATAGAGTAAGATCCATGCTACTCGCTAGCTCACACCCAAAACCCAGCAACAAAAACCTGTCATGTTATAAACATAACAGTCACATCAGTGGGGAGTAACTCGGACGTTCTCCCAGCCATATTATATCATATGAAAAATAATAGTATTACTATATCAAAATAGATAAAATGGAAAACGATTAAAACAATATAGTAACATAAGTTTTTAACAAAACTTAAAGCGACTGCCAACCTGCAAGTCAAAACCAATCGATAACTATAAAATCCAAAATGGTGTTATGGAAATCAATTAGTGCAACGGAATAGACTTTCACTAGGATCATACTAAACTAAGTTCGAGAATTCAGTCAAAACAAATTAGACTTCAGTCTCTAACTAGGCAACTCAAACTATAACAGGACTGCGTGCAGCGAGGTCCTGACTTAAGTAATGTACACCCCTCCTGGACACCAACCGTAATCCAGTTCAACCTGACGACGACTTACACGATGCGATATCTAAGTTTAAGGTCAAAATATACACACTCCTGAACACAAACCATGCTCAGTTCAACGACCAATGTGTCTCTAACTAGACACACCAGCTTTATAGTTGATGGCAAAACGTATACCCTAGACTGTATTACTCTACCCGTACACTTGTCCTCATTCCATAACTCCAAAACAAGCCATTATCGATATTGAGAATAAATAATCATTATAAATAATATGAAGATAAAAGGGAATAAACATTTTATATAAAAAGGGAAACTTTTTATAAATAGAAACTTACTAATTTTAGAAACTTACTTAAAATAGAAAGTCTTATAGAAAATACGTAAGTTATTAAAATTAGTGAAATGTATAAAAATAGTATTTCCAATGAAATTAACATTTTATTATTATCGTCGTTATCGCAACTTTAATATATATCTAAATTCGTTACTCAAAATATAAACAAAATATACTAAGTCAATATGTAGTACTTTATAAATAATTAGAAAATCGAGTTAAAACTATAAATTTTAGAAAAGAGATGTTTTAAGAAAAACGATATCAAAATTAATTGAATTAACGAGTTTTATGAATGAAATGAGTTTTAGAAAAGTTTCAAATTATTTTTAGCAAACAACTTTTATTAATAAATAATACGAATTTTAATAAAAATAGTCAATTGTAAACAAATAAGAAATTATTAGTGAAAATAGTCTCGACTAAAAATATATTTAAAACGAAATCGACTATTTTCTCATTTATTAGTATAAATCGAAACGGAAATTAATTTATTAAACAAGTATACAAATCTCAATTATAATATAAAAATATGATTTCGAGTTAAAATTATAAATTAACGAAATATGAAGAAAATATGAAATCGTTATTATTTAGTTACTAGTGTCACGATAACCAACAAAATATTACAACGATCGTAAATAATTAAATTACTAACGATTTATAAAACGATGTCGAAAGTTGTAAAAACATTGATAACGCATACGATTTAAAATTAATATAATTAGCAATAATATAGCTAAAATTAGAAAATCGAAGTTAAAATATTTACCATATACTACTACTCAAACATACGATATAAAATCGAGTAACGTCCTAAAGTTACCTTTGGCGCAAAAATCATCAAAGGACTTGTCGTTCGATCTATTTCCCCAAGCTTCGATCCAACTGATATTCGTCTTCAAACCACTTCGAGGCCCCACGGAATCCGAGACACACAGAAACAGAAACAAAGGGATTAGGATTAAAGAAGGTCGGAAATGACTAGAGATGACCCGGAACGTGACAAGGACAAAAAGGGAGGAGCGAGGAAGGACTACGAAACGAGACGGAAAAGGAGATCGATAAACTTCGGAAATTAGAGTATAAGAACAAGTTAAAAACTGGTACGAGCATCGAGGATAGAAGATAAAGAAGAGTGAAGAACAAAGGCTCGATATCATCCAAGGTCGTAGCATTCATAACAACAACCGTAACAACGAGCATCAAATACAACGATCAGTAGCAACAAAACTAAGAAGATGAGACTAGCAGCAAGGCAGAAATCGATGAAGAAATAAGATCGCAACACCGAAACATCAACAGAACGACAAAACAGGAGCAAAACATCAGCGAATAGACTATAAACAGTAACAAAAGAAGCAACAGCGACCGCACCAACGAACGATTGGAATAAAAATGATGACAACAGCGTGTAGCAGCAACAAAACGCGGCAGAAGAATAAGAAAAGAAGATGAAAACGGAGAAGAGAACGGACAGCATCAGATAGTCGGAAACAACACAATACGAAACGTACATCAGCAGTAATACCAAACAACAGAACGTGACAGCAGCAGATGCAGTAACAGCAAGGGACGCAGCAGCGAAATAGAACTGCAGAACATCGAAATACGAAGAAGAGAGCAGAGGCGAAGAGGAAGAAGAGAACTAGCAACAGCAGTAAAATTCGACATCGATTAGCATCAACAAACAGCAGAAATGGCAGAAGAAACGAGAAATGGCAGAAGAAACGGACAGTAACAACCGTGACAGGACAGCAGCAAATCGAGAGAACAAAACAAAAGAAGAAGAAAACTGAGAAGGGAAGAGCAGCAGCAGCAAAACGGAACCAAACAGACAGAACAATAATAGACAGCAGCGGCAACAGAACACGAAAATAGCAGCAGCACAAGAGCAGGCGGAGAAGAAAAAGAAAAGAAGAATAAGAATAGGAGGACGAAAAACAGCAGCGATGATTACGACGACAAACGAACGTACAACAACACACGCAGAGAAGGAGAGGAAGAGGAGAAAGATACTACCTTAACAAATACAGCGACAGAAAATAGGGGCGGCCGCGTTGCAATGGTGCGAAAACAGGGGAAAAACGATTGATGAAGATGGATGAGGGTGATTGATGGTGATGCGATGATGGAGGAGATGGGGAGCGGCAGTTGAAGAGCGTGAAGAAGAAAGAAAAGGAAATGGGGGTGTGAGGTGATTAGGGTTGAATGCGGGAAGGAGGCTGGTGGTTGAGAACAAAGAGGGAGGAAGTTAGAGTTTAACAAGTGGGTTATCAGTATCCTGGGACGGGATAAAGGTGTTCATCGATAAATGGGTCGAACTTAAAGTCGGTCCATGAAAGAAATCGAATTAAGATCGGGTTAGAAAAAAAAAGTAATTAAGCCGAATAAAATACTAACGAAATAAGATATTTTCCATTGTTAGAATAAATATTTGGGAAAGAAAGGATATTTGGAAAAATAAATAAGTAGAAATATTCGAGACAGGCTCGAAGTTAAGGAAAATAAGTAAGTCAGTTCGAAAGGAAAAAAATTGAGTGTATCTTGAGAATAAAATAAACCTTCGCGATAAAAAAAAAATAAAGCTTCGTGAGAAAAGTAACGAATGTACGACGACAATGAATTAAGTTGATTTCTCGAGGAAAATAATAAATGATTTAACGAGGCTTATGAAAACGAGTTCCGCTTTAAAATAATATAAATTCAAGTTTAAATCGAAAGAATTTAGAATTCAAATCGTCGAAACAGTAGTCCAATAAGAATTAAATTAGATGTATAGAATAAATCAAAACAAGAATAAAAATATATTTTAAATATAAGAAGAGGTTTCGAGACAAATGGAATTTTAGGAGTTTAAACGATTAAACAATAATTTCGTTTTATAAAACTTTTAAGAATTACGAATTAAATCATAAAAATAAAAACATGAACAACATTTTAATCTAATTTAAATTTATAAAAATCAGGGGTGTTACAGGGCCTATGCGACGAGGGCGGCTGCTGCCTCTTCCCGTACTTTGGACCTCTATCGGTAAGTATATTTTCTAGGGTTGGTTTTCTAGGCTGATCGTGCTTTTTCCCTAAAGCATGGGTGTATTTGCAGGATATTCCGGATATGGTGAGCCAGTTGGCGACTCGAGTGACCGAGCTCGAGACAAAAGAGGCCAAGTTGCTGTCGCTCCAGCAATCTCAGGACAACGAGATTGCCAAGCTTGAGAAGCAGCTGGCCCGGACTCAGGGCGAGACCTCGGCGCAGGGTGAGGCTAGGTTTGGGACTGAGGCGGAAAGAGAGGTTGGGGCTGAGGGTCATGCTACGGGCGCTACCGATGATGTTGGAGGAATTACCAAGACAGCTACCCTAGATATGTTGTCGGGTATGGGTGGTACTGAGTCTCCTATTCTTGATCTGGACGATCTAGATCTAGATGAGGATATCGGTGAGTTTGTGATAGCTATAGGCGCAGCTTCTAGGGGTCCTCCGTAGTTTGTAAACACGGTTCGTGTTTGGATTGATTGGTTTAGTCTTGCGTTTTGTTTTGCTCTTGAAATGTTGACTTAGATGACAAGTAATCACTTCAAGTTTGGTTTGTTTGCAGTTTCGTCGTAGCTTAGGACGTTTTAGAATGCGTTGAGATTGCATGAGAGTACGAAAATGCTTTTTCGGGATTCTTAAAATGCGTTAGATTGAGCCGGGATTTGGATCAAGTAGTACGTCGATTAAAATGTTTGACTCGAAACATGTAGAGATGTAAGAAATGCTTTGTAGCTAAAGTGTATCAACCGAGTGCGTGTTTGATGTGTGCTAAATTTAGACCGTTTTTCCTCCCATTTAGACTCGGTTTTCCCTCGTTTTGCGAGATTAGAGTGCGATTATCACTTTATTTTAAGTCTTTCTCGCATTAGCGTTCCTCTTGTGCATTTTACGTGTTTTTGGTAGTTTTTCTATCGATTTTGATAGGAATTGGTACCGAGAACAAGTTTGAGCTTCCACGAGAGCAAGAGAGGGGAATACCATCCGAAAAGCAAAGCGCAAAACCTAAAGTTCAAAGCCATCCAATCAAACGACGAAGAATGAGACAAGAAAAGAGGCCAGAAAACCATCGGGTGAAGTTTCACCCGATGAGAAATGATCGGGCGAAGTTTCACCCGACGACAATTTCACCTCCCCGAAGATCTTCAGAAAAGTCTCTCCACCGGGCGAAATGACCGGGCGAAACTTTCACCCATCGGGTGAAGTTTCGCCCGACGGTAAAGGTGTCCAAAAATGCAAAACTGGAAGGAAGTCCACCGGGTGAAGTTTCAACCGGTGGTATTGGCTCGTGCTAGGCAGATTTCGCAGGGTGAAGTTTCACCACATGAAGACTCAAAGGGTGAAAGTCTCACTAATGGAGCAAAAAGTTGAATTTGGGCTTGAGTTTAAGGATCCATTAAGGCTTTACTATATATATGCCCTAGTTAGTTGCACATTACCATTCATTAGATCTCTCACTTAGCATCCATTAGCGTTTCATTAGATCACATTACCACCATCCATTTTCATTAGATCATTTCATTAGCTTAGATAGAAACCTAGATTTCTTCATAGTTTTCATCAATTTCTTCATCATTTCTCTAGATTTACCTTCAAGCTTTGTAAGGATTTAAGTTTTTATTGAAGATTCATGGAGATTATCAAAGGATTAGTGACAAATCCCTTGTCCTCTTCATCAAGCTTCATCTTATTTGTTTATGCAATCTTCCTCTTTATTGTTGATTTTCCTTCATAGTTGGTATAATTCTCTTCCTCTCCCTAATCTCTAGATTAGATTTAATTTCGTTCTTTCATCATTGTTCCGTTTTGATCATCTTTAATTTATCGTTCTTAGACCATTTTTATTCTTGTTGTTATTTTCATTGATTTTACTTTTATTGCTCTTAGATCGATTTTCTAGTCTATTTTGTTGATTGTGATTTTATTCATTGCTTTGTTGCTTATTTTCTCTAGATTTCATTTATGTTGTTTTAGATCGCTTTCTAGTTTATTTTGTTGATTGTGATTTTATTTATTGTATTGTTGTTATTTTCTCTAGATTAATCATTATGCATGTTTTAGTTGTTTTCTCCCTTGTTATTGTTTTATTAGTTTCCATTATGAATTGTGAGTAGATTTCTTGTTAGGGGGTTTAGGGAGGAGGATCTTGGATTATTTGAATTGAGGAGTTTTGGTTGGTCGATTGCCTGTTGGTTTATCTTGCTTAAGGTTGTTGTGTCATTGTTGTTTTAGTCCGGCCAACTAGACCGACCTTGACTCGTTTCTATCAATATGGGGAAACTCGGGGTAGAAATTACCTTAACTTGAGGCTTACTCTTCTTCGCCGCGAAAGCGGGATTTTAGGTGAATTGGGTGAAGAAATCGAAAGGAGGCACTCTCCCTATACCAATGTTGTGATCAACCCGATTTCGATCTTCTTAGACCCTATTTTTCGATTCCCGACTTCCCCCCTAACACATTTTCCCTATTTGATCATCTCTTGTCATTTATTGCATTTTAATCTAGACTCGACCCTTAAAACCCCCACTGGATCCCAAACACGTCGCTTCTACTCAATTATGTACCGTTTCCCTGTGGACCGACCTCGACTTACCACAAATACACTAGTTGTTTTTATGTTATTACGAGTCTTACAAGTATTGTTTGATCCCCCATCCTTCGCTAAACGGCTGATCCGATTGGGAGGCGATCAGTGTTCGGCATTGAAGGACAAGTGTGATTGTCTCGACATTCATGTTTAAAATGAGGCAAAGAAAAAAAAGTTAGACCACTTTTTATATCTTAGTGACAATGCCGTACTACCACAGACGCGAATTAACGATGTCATTCGGAGCTACAACACGCCTAGGTGGGGTAACTTATCCCCCTAAAAATAAAATAAAAAAACGTCTAAGTCTGGCGGATCCGATGGACGAAATGTACCGTCCGTGTGGACCTGACACTCTTGCGTGGGCATTTAGGCTGTTGGAAAGGGGTTTAGCGACTTCAAGAGGTCGTTGATGACGTTCGGGGTTGTCGGATGTGAGAGAAAGGTTAAGGATTGTGGAGAAGACTGTACTACAGAATAAGGAAGCTATGTGGGCTAATGTCGCTAAGTGCCCGACCGAACACTACAAAAAAAGCAGCCCCGGGCATCCACCCAGTCGCTTGCGTCAGTGGACGCTATATGGGGACGGGCGTCCGCAAACAGACGCCAGAAAGTGGAAGCCACGACCGGTCGCCTATTTTTAAAGCGGGCGTCCACTGTTGGACGCCAATAAACCGGGCGTGTAACACCCCCATTTACGTAGGAGCCTTACCAGACATTCCCAAGTAAATAAGAGCGTTACCATCTCGGTTCCCCGAGGTAGTAGCTCATTACAATACAATATGGAATGCCAAACCGGCCACATGATTTAAACATTACAACTCATTAACTGTTACATCTCTGGTTATACAGCGGAAGCTACACCTTCTATAAAAACGGGAATGCCTATGGATTCACCCGTACTACGTCTGGACTCATAAGTCGTGCTCACCCCAATCCCGTACATGTATCTCAGTATCCAAACACATCATAATATACATAACCTGCATTATAGACTGCTCCCCAATTGATCGAAAACGTCAATCGGATCATCATAGACACATCAGACATACACACAAGGTCAGTTTATTACGATAACATTAAATAACATTAGTACAACCAACATCACAATCATCAGTATCAGTATCAGTATCAGTATTATCATCATCATCATCATCATCATCATCATCATCATCATCATTCCTATTATCTATCGCGACCGCAGTCACGCCCCGTCAGTCCTAGTGTGCACACCCCTTCTAAGCTCTCCTAGGAGGAAACATCAGGGAAGGTCCCGAGATCAACCGGGCCTAGCTAGTCCTAGCTAGCTTCTCTCAATCGGCACACAGCCGCAATATCAATAGGCACACAGCCGAAATCTCAATAGGCACACATCCTCAATATCAATAGGCACACAGCCGAAATCTCAATAGGCACACAACCACAATCTCAATATAACCATTTTACCATTACATATCATACAAAATACATACATACAACATAAACTGAGTAAGGATAACCTTACCTAGTTAGCAGGTCACTACCGCGTCGGTAGTACAATTCCCCGCAGAGATTCTACGAAGTCTGATCCTAATAAAATATTATATATTATAATTAATATCGAGCCTAATGTAATAAAATTATAGAATAACATCTATAACGTTCTAACCAATTACAACATGGAACCAAGACCGACCCATCTAAGTTATAAAAGTGGGATTGACCCGACTTAACTCAATGATAAAAGTGGGCTCGGACCAAATTATCAAATTATAAGATGAGATCGACTCGACTTAACTAAATTATAAAATGAAATAGACCCTTTACCCTCACACCACGACATCATCTACATGGGGCAACCATAGAAATTCCACAACAGTGGCCGATACATGCACCTATACACACACTAGCCGAAACAACAATACGACAACACCATCCTTACTTTAACGTCACAGTACACCGTTAATACAACACTACGACTCCATACTACACCGCAACCCTAACACCCTGATGCAACAATAACACGACTCCGCAATACTAACAAACGACACAACAAAACAATAGACGACAATAAACACTCCGACGACAACAGTGACACCATAACATCGATACGACAATGACAACAAACGTGAGCAGATAACCATACCTCGACATAAACGACGCCTAGGACCCTATGCGTGGACAATACACCGAAACAGAGGAGGAGCGGTGCCAACGGAACAAATAACGTCGAAACGACTTAGACGTGGAATAACAACGACCAACAAGGGCAAGAGCAATCTGGTGGTCGGAAAAGAGGAAGAGAACCGAAGGGGTGTGAATGACGGTATAAGCGTGAATGGATGAAGAAGACAAACAAAAACGGAGGCGGTTGAAGGTACGTTATAATAATATATGCTGGGCTTTAGGATTAGGTTTAAACATACTAGTATAAACCCCGTGATAAATCACGGGTTGATAGATGATCGTATTAGCAGTAGGGTGTTGTCAGTATTAGATAACGAAATTTTTGTCACCGACGTAGAACATAATAATTTTATTAAGAAGTATGAAAATGTTAAATAGATTGACATTGACTCGTAATAAGTAGAAACAAAAGTATCTTTCAAGGTAAGATAATATCGTAAGATGGTACACC
The DNA here is from genome assembly GCA_958450325.1 of Agrostemma githago. Taxonomy (NCBI): domain Eukaryota; kingdom Viridiplantae; phylum Streptophyta; class Magnoliopsida; order Caryophyllales; family Caryophyllaceae; genus Agrostemma; species Agrostemma githago. The sequence continues at coordinate 53,121,441 of OY288254.1, forward strand.
ATTATACCATAAGATAATATTGTATCGAATGTAACAAAATTTAAACCCACTACACTGGATTATTTATGACAGAAAATCGAACACGATTTCAAGTTTTGCAAGGTTGAGATCTTTGCTTATCTCTTTCGTCGCTTATTATCGGCCTACAAAAACAACAATTGGGCAAACCCGGCTCAGAAATGAGTTAATGACCTTAAATCTATACTTTTCACTTGGTTAAGTATCTTTGAATTGGATCATCCTATTGACTAACTTTGAAATGAGTCAATGAGTGTAAAAATCATAAGCTCATGATAATACTTTAAAGTTCTAAATTCTAAATTAAAAATGCCAAAATATTCTAAAATTAAAATACTATAGAGGTAAAAAAAAAACAAAAAACTAAAATGACAAAAATAAAATACTAAATTAAAAACGTCAAAAATTCAAAAAATAAAATTAAAAAGGTCCAAAAATTAAATACTAAATTAAAAAAGGTGAAAAAAATTCTAAAATTGTCAAACCTTTTTTTTTCATGAGTTCATAATCCTTCATCTCCGACATTATCTTGAACCTGCTTTTATCACAACTAATTTTTTATTAACAATTACGAAGTAAAACAGAAAATTGTAGATGATTACAAAATTATACGGAGTATATGATTAGACTCATCTGAAATTGTGGATCCATATTTTACCATAACAATTAGCAACTAAAACAAAAAACATGAAGCAATTTATATAAGTTCAAAAGTTATGGATAATTAGATGAAATTATACTCCGTACCATTGATCCTGATCTTGATCAGTTCTGCATCACAACAAACCAAAAAAAATAACAAACCATTAGTATAAGATAAAATTAGAATATGATACATAATAATGTAAATATAAATTCATGAAAGAATGATTAAATTAATAGATGATTTAAATTTTAAATAAATTAATAATAGATACGAAAATAGTAGATGATTTTAATAATTCATAAGAAGAAGAAAGGTTGTGAGGAACACAAATGTAAAGGGAATTGAAAACTGTGGAAGAAGATAGATTTATACGGTGACAATATATTGATCAATCATGACAATATTGCAATAATGGTCCCAGTACATTGTAAAATTTTATATATTGTAAAAGATTATTAAATTATATGGAACCATATGAAAATTATATGCAAAGTAAAAGATTTTTACAGTAAAAAAGAAAATATACACCCAAATTAAGGACGTATAATTTGGACGTAAAATATAACCCAAATAAAAGATTACAAAGTTGAATCTGGACGTAAAATTTATGGAGTAAAATATGAAATGTGAACACAATTATAAGATTGCGGATTTTTGATTGTAAGATATCAAAATTGACGCAATCTTTTAAATTGTAAGATTCCGAAATGTTTAATTAAGAGAACTAAATTTTAAATTACTACCATATTTATAAATATATAACTGTACCATATATCTACATATTTTAAATTAATCAAATAAAAAATTAATTGGATTAATAGCTATATTCATTTTTATGGTTTAAGTCAATTTTTTTTATACCTTTAATAATATTAGTGTAGAATATATCATATGAATTTATGAATTTTTAAATATATGTAATATATATAAATATTTTTTATATACACACACAAATAAGAGAATAACATAAATATATACATTTGAAATTATTATACGTAAATATAAGTTATACGTTTAAAATAAGATAATAACGTAAAATATATGTTTGCTATATTTAAGCTTGATATAATTGTTTTCGAGGACTTAAGAAGCAATTTATGATAATTTGGAGGGACCAAGAATGCAATATCGATACTATGTAGGGAGTTATATGCAGATGCGATGAGAGAGTCAGGATTGAGGAATGGAGTGAAAAAGCTGTGCCACGTAGGCTACTTTGGGGCCTTCTTTTATATAATAAAGATAATAATACTACTAATAGGTTATAATAATATGTATATTATACTATGATATGTTATACTTATTATATAATATTGATTAGGAACAAGCCTAAAATGATCACATTGATACTATGCGACATATTTGGGCTTTGATTGTGAAAGGATGTACTTTTGTCATTGAAGTTATATTCCGCGGTTTCATGGGCTCAACCTACATGGCTACATTATGAATTTCAAGCCCATGTTTAACATCATTAATAGTTTGGCGCCAAAACATGCTTTTGTGGTTGTTGTTTTATTATATAGTATAGATAGATAGATTGATTAGGAACGGGCCTAAAATGATCACATTGATACTACGCCTTGGGATGGGTTATAATACTAGTTTATATTATACGGGTATTGGAAACGAATTGGAAGAAATGGGCTTAACAAGTGTATATATATATATATATATATATATATATATATATATATATATATATAGAGAGAGAGAGAGAGAGAGAGAGAGAGAGAGAGAGAGAGAGAGAGAGAGAGAGAGAGAGAGAGAGAGAGAGAGAGAGAGAGAGAGAGAGAGAGAGAGAGAGAGAGAGAGAGAGAGAGAGAGAGAGAGAGAGAGAGAGAGAGAGAGAGAGAGAGAGAGAGAGAGAGAGAGAGAGAGAGAGAGGTTCACATAAGGCCAACAACTCTTATAAGTTCATAAGTTACAGTGTTAAAGTTACACAAAAGATGCTTAAAGTTACACGAGATGAGTGTTAAAGTTGCACTTTATCATTTGAAGTGATGAAAGAGCTGAATGTTATAGTTACATATCAATTCTGAAAAAATGCAACTTTAACGTATGTCATCTGTAACTTTAATATAGACTTAATTACATATGGTGAACTTATTTGATCCCTTCTCTCTCTCTCTCTCTCTCTCTCTCTCTCTCTCTCTCTCTCTCTCTCTCTCTCTCTCTCTCTCTCTCTCTCTCTCTCTCTCTCTCTCTCTCTCTCTCTCTCTCTCTCTCTCTCTCTCTCTCTCTCTCTCTCTCTATATATATATATATATATATATATATATATATATATAGTACTATTCAATAAAGACACTCGGATTAAGAAGGAAATAAATACGACTACCATACGACGAGTATTACAATCTACCCTCCTTATAAGGAACTTCGTCCCGAAGTTCGCCCCCGCTATGGGACGACTAACCATACCTACCTAACTGACCAACTAATCACCAAACTAATATAAGTAATGTAACTAATATAAGTAATGTAACGTGGGTAAAGTGACGGGTTATTACAGTCTACCCACCTTACAAAGAATTTCGTCCTGAAATTCACCAATCCTATAATCATGTTCCTCCAACTCCTCTAATATATACGACATTATCTTGTCACTAACGAGATACTCCCCTTCGATCTTATCCTACAACACACTATTCAATTATCATGGAACACAACTGAAAACTTTTAAAACGAATATACTTTTAAGCCTTGACCAAGGATCTGACCAGGGGTGAGCTAGTTAGTACTACCCGCAATCAACTCATGCGATCCATCATAAATATTTTCAATACGTTTCTCATATACATAACATCACTTGGTCATTTCACGACCTCCAAATCTCTTGGCATCATGATTAACACAGAAGCTCATTCATGTTTCATCTAGATTTGTCAACTTACTTACCCTGTCACCCATCAACTCATCGCGGAGGTCTTACTCTACATTCATCCACATTTCACAACGTAGATTCTTTTTTTTACTAATAACTGCAGGCATTATCTCCCAAATTGTTCTCATGGTTCAACATAAGTACCAACAGAATATTTGCATACTCATTCTCATATGTCATATTTTGCACAATTCTAGCTAAGCAGACTTCTTATTAGTACCACTGTGTTTATCCTCATTATACTTGTCATGACTCATTTCACATGCTGGCATGTCACAACTGGCATACCTATAACTTGACATAGTGACACCATGACTACCATGCAAATAAAACAACTAGTTCACACACAGACGATTTGTCCACGCTTGATACCTGATACCCAGTGACATTCTACTATATTTCATGGACTCGTGATCGTGATGCTACTGCTTTGTACTATAACCCGACCTACTGACATTAAAACATATGTGATGACGCAACGAATTCACATATATACCTTGAACCACTTATTATCTATTATTCCAGACTCTTAATATCATGACTCTCTTTTCACTCTCTTGATATTATTACACTTATATATACCGTTAGATCGTTGACCACCATTATTGCGACATTCTTACAAGTAATTTAAACGACACCATATTCCGATGACACCTTTTAATTATATCTCACCAATGGGTTTGTATCATAAGACACGTACTCCCAATCTATATTATGATAGTTTGTTGACATAGTTGTATCGTTAACAGGTTCAGACTCACTTGCATACATACGTACGGGAAACATGTACGCAAGTAATATAACCATTATGACAAAACAGTAACACAATTGGACACTATCTATTAGATGACCACCTTAATAATCTCAGACCTTGAGACAAGCGATGATGACGTATATATATCAGGACTACAACAAATGTTCAAGTAATTCATTATGTCTTAGGGTTGTATAAGTTTTAAGTTTAGGCGCTAACATACAAATTAAGACCAAAAAATCAGCCCGTGGACATTATAAACATTCATTCGTCTAGGCAGACATTACTAATAAACCAACACGTAAGGACGGGAAACTCATCAGTAATTGTTTGGGATAAAATTCGCACTCTTAGGAGTGACGTGGAATTCTTCAAGTCAAAGGTCAAAGTCAAAAAGTCAAAGGATCGAAAGTGGAAAAGTCACGAAGTAATACTCGAAGAGTCCAATGTCGTAAAAGTCAAGGATCCGACACGAGGTAAGTCAACGAATCAACCCAACAGCAACATTAGGCCAAAGAACAGCCAAATACCAAAGTGGGCCGAAGACAGCCCAACTACCCGAAGTAACCCTACCCCAAACACAAGACCCAGTCAAATAACCACTCCCTAGAATCCAGGAAAGGTCACCAGAGCAGGAGAGAGATCAGGAGGAAAAAGAGGAAAACAACGGCTAAGAGGAAGAGATGGAATATAAGTACAACGACAACAGAAGCATGCAGGACGACCTATCTTCAGCATACTGCAGCCCTAATACACAAAAGCATACTAGCAAAATATACTCTCCGATAACCCAAAATCGATACTTGTATTCTTTACTCGTATTTTTCATTCATAGTAGATATTTGGCGGGATTCCGGCTCCCCCCGCGGTTTTTCCCACATTGGGTTTCCGCGTCACCAATTTTTGTGTCTTCTTGCTTTCTTTCGTCGTTTGTTTATTCGCCGATTCAATTCATTCCGTCGTTTCGTGAAACGTTAGCCCGATCACTTTAACCCACAACTTAAATCGTAACCCGGTAAATTTTTACCAAAACAATTTGGCGCCCACCATGGGGCAAAGTGATCGTTTGCTAGCCAAGATTCTACAGTAAAGCGATCTACCGTCATGTCTGGATCCGATCAAAACCTTGTCAGTAGCCAAGATGCCTCCACCCAGCCTGCTGGAGGGACACCATCCTCAGGGGCAGCAAGCCAGCCCATCACACCATCAACTCAGGCGACCCCTGTCAGTCTGACGGCAGGACCTACACCGGCAACCTCCAGACAACCTCAAGGGCCTCCGACATCAAAGACGCCCAACCCCTTCAGAACCAGTAAGGAGGGTATGCCATCCAAGACACCGGCTCATGGAGGGTTGTTTGGAGATGCCCTCAGGACTCCGTCAGCCCCAGATCCTGTGATGGAGATACTTCAGGGGATCAACACTCTGCAGCAAGCGGTGAGGACCTTGCAGAAGGACAACCGGGACATCAAGGCTCAGATAAAGGCGGCATCAAGGCTACCACCCGCTCCGATCCAGTCGTCGCTAGAAAGCCTGCCTATGGTATCAGGAAAAGAACCGAGTTTCCACAGAGAACCCGCCGTTAGTGGGCAAATCCCCAGGATGATTCCTCAGGGGGTGGTCACCACGCTGGATCTGGAGCTATCACCACCCATCCAGACCGTGTCGCCACAGGGGCTAGGCTATCTAACCCGTGGGCCCACATCCGGCAGATCGCACGTCTCAGGTAATCATTTCTCCGGCATTGAAAACCAAGAGACTAACTCATTATCTCTGACAGGTACCCCAATCCATCAGACGCCCGGATGGCAACCAGCGCAATCACCAGGAATGTACCCCATGTCCAGCAACCAACCCTCTGGAGGGGCGTGGGCAGCATCTACTCCCAACCAACAGGTGCCAAGATCGCAGCTAGAAGCGCCAATCCACCCGTCAACTGTCACCAACAGTCCACTCCCTGAAGTAACCTGGCCATCCAGAGCCTCGTTCCAGCAAGCATCAGAGTGGCAACCCAGACCTGAAGTAGTTGCGTTCCCTCCGCCGCCTTCTCCAAACAGTTTGCACCTTGGAGGGCCTCAAACAGGAAGTACACCTTTCAGCTTTTTCCCTCCTGCTTCTAACCCTCTTACAGGAACCAACAGCGCTGCAGACCAGCAGTCCCAAGAACTGAAAGAGCTGAGGGAACTGATCAACAGAATTCTCGGAATGCCGCGCCCCCTGGAGAGGGCAGCCAGAGACAGCTATGCAGACTCACCCTTCACCGGCGACCTAGCCTACGTTGCTGTGCCCAAGGGCTTTGTGCCATCGGCCATGACGCTCTATGATGGCACCGCAGATCCCTTGGATCACGTCCACCAGTATAAGCAGAAAATGATGGTAATAACTGCCACAGGGCCTCTGAAGGAAGCTTGCATGTGCAAAGGGTTCGGCTCCACCCTCTCAGGAGCAGCCCTCCACTGGTTCGTTGGTCTGCCGAACAGAAGTATCACCTCCTTTGCTGATCTGGTTAATGCCTTCAACCAACAATTCGCCAGCAGCAGGAAGCCGGAGAAGCAAACAAGTGATCTGTATCGGGTAATACAGAAATTTGAGGAGTCTACGCGAGATTTCCTCAACAGATTCAACAGGGAAAAAGTAACTATTCCCAGATGTGACGTGGCCACCGCCATTGAAGCTTTCCGTCAAGGGCTCCTCCAGGATTCGGATCTTTACAAAGATCTCACCAAGTATCCCTGTGCTACATTCGAGGATGTGCAGACCAAAGCATTGGCAGCCATCAGACTAGAGGAAGATTCGGGCCCCAGAAGGGCTACCTATGGTTCTGAGCATGTCTCCAGGAAGGCGCCAGCAGAAAAGAGAGGCGAAAGGTCCAAGCCTTACGACAGAAATGTTCACAAGATCTCTGAAGAAAAAGACTGGAAGGAGAGCCCGGGACTCCCACCTAAAATAAGCGAGTATGGGTTCTCTACCAATCTTGCTGGTCTACTCAGGGCCCTAAAAGAGTTGGGGCGCAAAGTCAGATGGCCCAGGAGACAGGAGTATACCAACGACCGTTGGGACGCCAGCAAGAGGTGTGAGTTTCATGATGATATCGGGCATAACACCGAAGAGTGTGTCCTCCTCAGGAAGGAAGTGAAGTACCATTACGATCAGGGAAATCTGGGTCATCTGATATCAAGAAGCTCCAGCAGAGTAAATGCGGCAGACCAAGTGTTACCTTCGCCCGCTCCCCTGTGCACTAGAATTGTCAATGTAATCACAGGAGGATTGGAATTGAGCGGTCTAACTTACTCAGCCGCTAAAAGGCACGCTTCCCACTCCAGAGGAGACAAGCCAGAACACTCCTGCATAATCAGCTGTCCAGACCTTCCAGCCATCACCTTTGATGAATCTGATGCGGAATCATCTCCAGATCCCACCACGATGCCCTAATCATCACGCTCTCCATAGGGAACTGCACTGTGAGGAAGATACTGGTGGACACCGGAAGCTCTGTCAACCTTATCATGTTAGAAACCTTGCAGAACATGGGATTCAGTGAGGAAAACCTGAGCAAGAGAGCGGTTCCCCTTATAGGATTCAGTGGGGAAACCAAATATTCCCTTGGAGAAATTACAATTCCCACCTACGCTGGAGGGGTAAACAAGCAGGTGCGGTATTTGGTTATTGACGGTCCATCCACCTACAACGTGATCTTAGGAAGACCGTGGATACATGAGATGAAGGCCATCACATCCACCTACCACCAGTGTTTGAAGTTCCCCACACCCTGGGGAGTGCAGAAGATCAGTGGTGATCAGAGGGAAGCCAAAGACTGCTACAGAGTGGCGCTGAAGAAGACGGCAAGTCCTCCAGCATAGCAACTACAGAGTCTTCACCTACCTCTGCAGGAGTATCTAGAGCCCCCTCAGGCGGAGATAGATGAAGTCAACTTAGACAAACAGCACCCAGAGCGAAAAGTGCTAATCGGTTCAGAATGCACAGGTAATATCTGACAAAACCTTATTGAACTATTGAAAACTAACATGGATTGTTTTGCGTGGTCTCATGATGATATGGTAGGAATAGATCCGAGTATCATAACTCACAGGTTAAGGGTGGACCCGAGCTACAAGCCAATCCAGCAGAAGAGGAGGAAGTTTGCTCCAGAGAGGAACCAAGTCATAAACCAGGAGGTAGATAACCTGCTGGCTGCCGGAAAAATCAGAGAAGTTAAGTACCCAGAATAGCTATCCAACGTGGTAGTAGTCCCAAAGAAGAACGGCAAGTGGAGAGTGTGTGTTGACTTCACCGACCTGAACAAGGCATGTCCGAAGGACCCATTCCCCCTGCCGCACATAGATGCCACGGTAGATGCCACAACAGGCCATGAGATGCTGACCTTCCTCGATGCATGGAGTGGATACAACCAAATCAAGATGCATCCATCAGATCAGGAGAAAACTGCGTTCAGGTCTGAGAGAGGTATTTATTGTTACAATGTTATGCCTTTTGGTCTGAAAAATGCAGGATCCACCTACCAAAGGCTGGTCGACATGATGTTCAAGAAGCAAATTGGCAAAACCATGGAGGTGTATATTGATGATATGGTCGTTAAATCCAAGCAAGCCTCACAGCACACGGCCCATCTAGAAGATGCTTTCAACACCCTGAGGGAGTACAAGATGAAGTTAAACCCATCAAAGTGCACGTTCGGAGTATCCTGTGGGAAATTTCTGGGGTACATGGTCACCCAGAGGGGAATTGAAGCTATCACATAACAGATCAAAGCCATCCTGCAGTTGGAGTCTCCACAGAAACCGAAGGATGTGCAGCGATTGACCGGAAGGATTGCCGCCCTGAATAGGTTCATCTCCAGGTCCTCAGACAGGTGCCGTTTATTCTATGATATCTTGAGGAAGGCCCAAAGATTTGACTGGACAGAAGAGCACGAGAAAGCATTCACGGAGTTGAAGCGCTACCTGAGCACCCCACCACTTCTGTCAAAACCGGAACCTGGAGAGTCGCTCTTTCTATATTTATCAGTGACAGAGGTGGCAGTTAGTGCAGTATTGGTAAGGGAGCATGAAGGAGCACAACATCCCGTCTACTATGTCAGTAAGTCTCTGCTTCCTGCAGAGACCAGGTACACGTCCCTTGAAAAACTTGTACTCGCACTCGTTATCGCATCATATAAACTGCGTCCTTATTTCGAGTCGCACATTATATCTGTAATAACAAACTACCCACTGAAAACTATTATGAGAAAACCCGAGTTGTCAGGTAGGATGGCAAAATGGTCTATGCACTTGAGCGGCTTCGACTTAAGGTTTGTCCCCAGAACAACAATCAAGTCTCAAGCATTAGCTGATTTCATATCCGACTTCAGCCCAACACTGCAGACACAGGCCGAGAAAGATATCATCCTTCTGGAGGAAAACAAGGGCGAACAGGTATGGAAGCTCAACGTAGATGGCGCCTCAAACATGAGAGGATCCGGAGCAGGGTTGGTGCTCAGATCACCTCAGGGAGACCTCATAGTCCAAGCAGTCCGATGTGAGTTCCGAACAACAAACAAAGAAGCAGAATATGAAGCTTTGATCTTGGGTCTCCAGTTGTCCCTAGACCTTAAAATCAAGCAACTGGAAGTATATGGTGATTCCCAGCTGATTGTCAACCATATGAACGGTTTATATACGGTGAAGGACCCAAAGATGATGGCTTACCTTGAAGTGGCAAAAGATCTCTCCCTGAGGTTCACAGAGTTCTCAATCAACCAAATTCCAAGGGAGCAAAACGTGGAAGCAGACGCCTTAGCAACTCTGGGGGCAACCTTCAAACCAGGAGAAGTATCCACCATACCCATAGTCCATGTGCTGGAGCCAGCAATCCGGAGAGGCGCAAAAGAACAGGGAACACCAGAAGGGGATCCGCCAGATCAAGGGCTGCAATGGTTTCAGGAAGCAAGGATCTACAGCACCACGGCAGAACCAGAGGAGATCTCCGACTGGAGAAAACCCTACAAAGACTGGTTTTCAAGACGGTATCCTGCCAGCAGACAAAAGAGAAGCCCGAAGTTTCAGAATGAAAGCATCAAGGTATACCCTCATTGATGGCGTGGTATTCAAGAGATCGACCGCCGGGCCATACCTAAGGTGCCTAAGTCAGGGGGAAGCAGAGATGGTAATGCATGATCTCCACAACGGAGAATGTGGAAATCATGCAGGGGGCAAGAGTCTATCCAACAAAGCACTTCGCCAAGGTTACTATTGGCCAACAATGCGTAGGGACGCCAAAGAATATGTTAAAAAATGCGACGCCTGCCAAAGACATGCACCGGTTAATCACCAGCCAGCAGAGCCGTTGCATCCAATAATCTCTCCTTGGCCCTTCATGAAGTGAGGAATGGATATTGTGGGCAAATTGCCAACAGCACCAGGAAACAAAGTCTTCATGCTCGCAATGACCGACTACTTCTCCAAGTGGATAGAAGCAGAAGCGTTCCCTCAGGTGACTGAGAAGCAGGTTATATCCTTTATTAAACGTAACATTATCTGCAGGTTCGGAGTTCCCTCAGAAATCATCTGCGACAACGGGCCCCAGTTTATTGACAATAAAATGGAAGCCTATTGCGCCAGGTGGAACATCGCTCTCAACAAATCTACTCCCAGAAATCCGCAATCCAATGGTCAGGCGGAATCCAGCAACAAAATTGTGATGGACAACCTGAAGAGGAGGCTGGAGGAAGCAGGGGGCAGATGGGCAGAGGAACTTCCCTTGGTGCTGTGGTCCGATAGAACCACACCTAAGGTGGCTACTGGGCAGACACCTTTTAGCTTGGTCTTTGGTGCTGAGGCGGTCATTCCTGCAGAGGTGAGGGTACCCACCCACAGATATGGCTGCACAACAGAAGAAAGAAACCAAGTTGAAATGGCAAACAGTTTAGACACCGTAGACGAACTCAGAACTGATGCCCAGGTCAGAATGGCCTCCTACAGACAGACAGTCGCCAGAAGCTACAACAAGAATGTTAAAATCAGAATCCTGCAGGAAGGAGACCTAGTCCTCAGAAAAGTATTCCAGAACACCAGAAACCAACAAGCGGGGAAATTCGCTTATAACTGGGAGGGGCCCTACCAAGTGGAGAAAGCAGTTGGAAATGGAGCATACCGACTTATGACCATGGAAGGAGAGATCATCCAAAAACCTTGGAACATAGTACACTTAAAAAAATACTTCTTCTAAGTAAGAATCACCAGAAGCAGGGGCCACTGTCGCCAGAGCTAAGGTATTCAATCTGCCAGGTACGCCTCCACCAGAACCTAGGCTCAATCTCATCTCTCGTCTTTTCTAATCTACTCTACCTTTCAAAAGTACTTCCTGTTTGCAAAATTTTTCGAGATTTTCTTCATCCTTTCAATCTTTCCCAAAACTTAGCTCACTTTCATACCTCAAAATTTTTCGATTTTCATGTAACTTAAAACAATCAATTAGATTCTTGCCATCCAGAATTTTCAAATCCGGAAATTTGAAACCTTTTTCATGTATTTTCAAGATTCAATTTTGTTTTTAAAATTCCTTTTCACATGTTTTCATTTTATTTCCAACTTAAGTTGACAACTGATCTGGTGGAGCGTATAATTTCCACAGAAGGCGTGCGTCTCGTGCTGAGTGCCTACAACCAGGGCATTACAAGTCCCCTGCGCCACTCAGCACCAACGCAAAGCGTGGCACCTCTGAATGAGTGGGCAAACAAAACCCCAGGCCACCAACCATCATGGGTCGACCACACAGACAAAGGCATGCATACAAACAGTTGACAGCAACCAAAACAAACACCGCAGAGTAAGCAAACAGGTACCATAAAAGCAAGTTCAAAACAATTCTGCTCCCTTGAGCAGAAAGAAAATTCAGAACATGACAAATTTTTTAGCAGAATATTTTTTGCCACACAGGGCCAAAAACAACAGAAAGTAAAAGGCTGAACAGTCTAGATATTATCCTCAGGAGGGAAAGATGCGAGGGGCTCCACCACCACAGCATCAGCAGTTGTCACCACAGGTCAAGGCGTCTCCTGAGCGGCAGGAGGGGAGGAAACTGATTCCTCCACTGCTTCCTCACCCTCCTCAGCCAGCATCTCCAGGTCAAAGCCATTGGGGAACTCCACCTTCATCCTCTTCTCCAGAGCAGCCAAGTCCCAATCCACGTGCTTCCCCTCGGTATAGGCATTGATCATCTGGATTTCGGTACTCAGAGCAGACCAGCTAAGAGCCCCCACCATATTCTCCTGCAATGCCGTCACCTTCTCCTGGAGATCGGAGTTGGCATCCTGAACCTTATCAAGCTCAGCCTTCATCTCCTCAGCGGCCTCCTTCTACTTCCCCTCCTCAGCAAGCTGCCTCTTGACCTGCTCCAGTTCCCCCCTCAGCTTTGTGGCCTCCTCCTTAGCCTGATTGGCCTCCTCCTCCAGCTTCATGACCCTCTCTTTGGCTTGGTCAGCCTCCTCCAGCAGTCGAGCATTATCCGACTGAAGTTGACTCCCCATATCCCTAAGGTGAGATATGCCAGCTTTCACATAAATAGCCATCTGGAGAATCTGAACAGGACCACAATAGTCAGCAATACAGTCTAAGTTGAAAGTAACTCAAAGCCAGAAAAACAGAATCACCTCAAAGCCATGGGCAGCGATGTGGGCTGCCGACTCAATCAGGGGCTCTCTAGCCATTATAGCCTCAGAACCAGGGAAGAGGAATTGGTCCAGAACAGACAGATCCTCCAAACGCCTGATAGTCCCAAAGTTCCTAGGGAAGGTCATGGTGACCTCATCAGAACCGCATCCGGCGGAGTGAGGAACATAGGGCTGAGGAGAATCGGGGACATGAATCACATGTGGATCCTCTGCAGAGTCAGCCCGTGTTGAAGGAGAAGAGCTACGCTTCCTTTTCGAGCTGGTCGAGGGAGCAGGGGAGGAAGCAGAACCCTTCCTGGACGAAGAGCGGGTGGCCATACTTTTCCTCCTGATCCGATCTAGGGTCATGGGAGCTCTTGCACTACCTAAGGGGAACAAGTGCACAGTATAAAGTTCCGCAAAAATTGACAAAGGAAAACAAAGCATGAGTCTCCTCAGCAAAACGACCCTCACCAGAAGACATTGTATCAGCAAAGGGAGGACAGGTACCGTTGGCGGAGGGGACGAATAGGTTGTTAAAAGTGAGTTGCTCAGCAGTCAAGCTGGAGAGCTCAGCAGCAAAGTCGAGGATCGGCGTTACCTCTTCCGGTTGCTTGAGACCTACAACACGAAGCCAATAAGGACCATAAGTAGGCGAGAAAACTAAAAAGTTGAGAACACGATGAGTACCTGTGACGGTCTCCCACTCGGAAAACAGGTAATCACAGGGAAGGGGAGAAAGAGAATCGGCCATCACGAAGATGAAATCTTTAAACCATTCCGCGTCAGGAGGATTGGGGGGGGGGGGAAATTATACCGGGGAAATTCCTGTCCTTTACCCGCATGGTCACCTGACCGCATCCCAGGGGTCTTACCTGGAACGCGGCGCAGACATCAAGCAACGAAAAGTTCTTCTGATGGCGATGGTTTAGAACGCAGAAGGACAAAAGCACCCTCCAGGTGTGAGGAGCCAGTTGACAAGGGGCCAGTTTATAAAGGGTCAAAAGTTCTTGGACTAGAGGGGGAAATGGGAAGCGAAGACCCAAGAGGAACGGATAGGCATACATGCAAATCCACCCAGGACAGATGAAATCTGCCTGTTGCCCAAGAGAAGGAAAGTAAACCTCAACCTCTTCCCCAAAGCCGAAGATCTCTCTGACGAGGGAGAGATCCCCGTCAGTTTCTTGCCCAAGATAGAGGAAGGGGAAAAGGTCATCAACGGCGACGATGAAGAAGGGGCGGACGATTTACCTCGATTTGATTTGGAATCCATGGGTGAGACAAAAATAGCGAATAAAAGCAAGGAAAGTCACCTGAGCAAACAGGAAGCACGGCGTGCAGCGACGATGAACGGCGGAGAGCAAAGAGGAAGGACGGTTTGAATTTTGAAAAAGGGGTTTGGGTTGTGAGGGAAGTAGAGGGAGTAGGAGTAAATGGGAAGGGAGTTAGAGTAGGTGGAATAAAGAGGGAGAGGGAGTATGGGGAAATGCGAGTAATTATGAGGGTAAGGGGTAAAGTCATTATGAGGGAGGAGAAGAGTCAGGTAGAAAAACAAGAAGTGATAGACTCAAAGACAAACTCTGTGGAAGAAAATCGTCACCAAAACCATAAACAAACGGAAATTCCCGCCTAAGATGAACTTAGTCGGAAATTTGGGGGCAAATGTTTGGGATAAAATTCGCACCCTTAGGAGTGACGTGGAATTCTTCAAGTCAAAGGTCAAAGTCGAGAAGTCAAAGGATCGAAAGTGGAAAAGTCACGAAGTAATACCCGAAGAGTCCAATGTCGTAAAAGTCAAGGATCCGACACGAGGTAAGTCAACGAATCAACCCAACAGCAACATTGGGCCAAAGAACAGCCAAATACCAAAGTGGGCCGAAGACAGCCCAACTACCCGAAGTAACCCTACCCCAAACACAAGACCCAGTCAAATAACCACTCCCTAGAATCCAGGAAAGGTCACCAGAGCAGGAGAGAGATCAGGAGGAAAAAGAGGAAAACAACGGCTAAGAGGAAGAGATGGAATATAAGTACAACGACAACAGAAGCATGCAGGACGACCTATCTTCAGCATACTGCAGCCCTAATACACAAAAGCATACTAGCAAAATATACTCTCCAATAACCCAAAATCGATACTTGTATTCTTTACTCGTATTTTTCATTCATAGTAGATATTTGGCGGGATTCCGGCTCCCCCCGCGGTTTTTCCCACATTGGGTTTCCGCGTCACCAATTTTTGTTTCTTCTTGCTTTCTTTCGTCGTTTGTTTATTCGCCGATTCGATTCATTCCGTCGTTTCGTGAAACGTTAGCCCGATCACTTTAATCCACAACTTAAATCGTAACCCGGTAAATTTTTATCAAAACAGTAATGTATAAGATTAAACCAACATTTGACTTGTTCACCAACATGTCAAAATTCTTTACATAATTACGACCAAGATCTAAAAATTAATGTCATGTCTAACTGTACATAAGTTTAGTACTCGGTTTGCTATTTGATAATGTCTAACTTCCCATTGGAACGACTCCCACTTATTGGATACGTGTAGCGATGTTCTATATCACATATGCGACTTATGACCATGACAAGTTTATCAGACAACAAACTTTCTATCCGTAAGATCCACCTTAAGGCAATTATGTAACATGAATCAGTATTACCCTCGTGACCCGAAATTACTATGATTTCATCATTAACATATAAGTATAACTCTATTATACCATGCAATAAGATAGACACTTTCACATTAGTGCATTCACTTGAACAAGGCGAAACAATGATTATTCAGTGGGTTTAGACACGTTTTCAGTACATTGCAGTCATGATAGAAAAATAAATAATTAAATCATCGCACTCAAAACAGTGTAAAACAAGTCGGTTAGATTCGTATGACAAACCCCTGCAACTTTTCAGTTAAAATCATTTTCAAATTCCAAATGTAACAACGACTTGTAGAATCATTTTTATGATCTAACAAATTTTGACCTTGAAAAAAAATTTCGATTGATAAATCGAGTTGCAAAACACCTTTTGAGCAAACCAAGTCCCAACATTATAAAGACTCTTCAAAGTGACATCAACAAAAGTCCCACATAATGATTCAATATGTAAGTAAGGTTTACAATAAAACTTCACTAAAATCAAATAGGTTGAAGTACTTGGATTTAGATCCCGAAATTTTACAGTGAAAAATTAGACTTCAAATAAATGAGTCTCTTTTCAAACTTTTGTGAAATAGGGCCCTGTAAACAGGTGGAACAATTCAGTAACACATTATTCATGTTAACGAAGGTGTTTTAAATTATTGTTTTGACAGTATCTCAGCACATTTAGCAAACATGTTTGTTTAGGACATCAAAACAGAACTCAGTAAACAAATTATTCAAGTATGATGAAGTGCTGTAAATATGTGTGTCATTAATTCAATATGGGTTTTCTTTTTTTTTTTATAAATACTCATTTAAACTTTCAAGAATAGAAATCAACAACAAGTTACGACTCAGAACCATCACATTGACATGGAAGTATATAAACTCACGAAACGCAAATATCCAAGTGACAGAATTTGACATTAATGATCACGACACCACATATATAGCATTTAAATAAACCGATTTTGATTTCACTTTATCTTGTCAATCACACATTGTATTAATCATGGTGAAATAGAAACGGCGCATTTGTATCTACATTGTTGCTCCCTATACTACAAACAATTTGACAAAATTCCAGATATTGCATACACTTTCAAGAAATGATTATTAATAGACAAGTTCTTGTATGCCATTACGAGAGAAGGATGAGGACCAATAAGGACACCACTCAGATCGATATAAAGAAAATAAGTCACATTAACTCGAAACGGACCTCAAGTATTCTTATATTGTTCGATTATTAGTCTCATTATCTCGTATTTGATTCACATGCGACAAAGTGTAACACCCCGTTATTTTCCGAGTCAATTATAAGCTTGACTTTTCTACTTTTATTTAAATCGAGTTTTTAAGTTGGAAAAATATTTTTAATGTTATTATAAAATTAAAGTATTTTGGGTCATCTTATAATAAATCGGTTTTGATTTTATTAGAGTGTAACGTTATTTTATAAACCGACTTTGTATCGGGTTGGAATTTTGGTAAAAAAAAAAGGAAATACTTCAATTATATATAAACCTACGTACACCCCCAAACCCCCATCATACCAGTCATTCATTCATCCCTTCCTCTGTTTGCCGCACTACTCTTTTCCCAACCTTCTCACCTTTCTTCCTCTGTATCTCATGGCTTTCATCGGATCCGTTACCGTCCGATTCTTTTTGATTTCTTCTCTCCGTCCCTCATATTACACAAATTGGTAAGTATTCAGGTTATTAAATTCTGTTTTGAGTTATTTATAAATCGATTTTTGTTTTAAATATCATGGGTTGGGGTTAAGAGACATTATGTCAAGTAATTTGTTGATAGAGGATGGTACCGGGTTATTCCGATTGTATTACTGTTTCTCAGGGATTGGTGATTTTGTTGTGGAAGTTTTCAATTAGTATCGAACATTGTCAGGGTAGAAATTGGGATGATTATTATGTCGGTTGATTGGGTGTTATTAGTAATTGGTTTGGGCGTGAATTGGAGTAGCTGATGAACAATCATGGCAATGGAGTTGTTAAATTTTGGTGATGATGCAACAGTGATGTCATGGGTCTATATATATACTACTTGCTGTAAGTCTGATTCAGGTTGGTTGGAGAGCTGCGTTTTGATTTTGTATGTACGGACGTTGGAGAGTTTGTATGGAATAGAGACTCGAGTGTGTAGAGTGGCCTTGATTATTTAAGTGATGTACTTTAGTTGACTACTTAGCTTGTCTTACGTTTAGACTAGCTATCTGTGTGAGTTTATAATTAAGAAGGGGATCGATTGTTAACCATTATATAAAGTTTGAGAGAATTCTAGTGTCTGAACGACACATTAATCATACGAATAAGTTAGATTAGTTATTGAACCAATTTATATTATTTGTAGCTTGTGGGTTCGAGGTGAAAGAATTTTGGACTAAATATTAGCTTGGATGGTTCGTCTCGAGAGGTAAGGACGTTTTACCCTTTTTACATTTAAGTAAAGAGCATGTTCGGTTTAAATTATATTTTTAAAGCGGTTTTGTAAATTATTTTATCAACGATGAATTTTTATGATACTCGTAATATTTTGGATATTGAACTTGTGACACGAGTCACACATTGGTATTGTTTTGGTAAAATTTTTGGAGGTTATAACAGACTCTGGGAGCTATCTTGGTCTAGTTGGTTTAAGGTGCGTTTACGACGTTCCTGGGACTTCGTTCCGAAACTGAACTCTTGGCCTGAGTTATATTTGAGTGGGGTAACCGGCCCCCACTTGCTAGGAAGTTAGACTTTCTCCTTTGGCAGCATCATCCTACTGACTGTCCAAATGCGAGAGGTGCGCACTATATATGTCGAACTAAGCACAGGTGGTACCTCTAGACCGTGCAAGGGTAGGACCTTGTCACACAGGTGGTGAAAAATATATTGATTGGCTCGGATTTTACCGACTAATATATGTTGAACTAAGCACAGGTGATTTTACTTTCATACAATTTTGAGGATGGATTGGCTCGGATCTCATCGACTAATATTGATTGTGGACATAGTAAAGTTTCTTTACGAGGACCTAAAAATGTGAGAGTATCTTATCGGACATAGCTTATTTATCTAGGGAAGCTTAGCTGATTTTGTGTCATATATGGGATTTGAGGATTGAATATCTCGACCTGACTGAAGTTCCAATAGTGAGTGAGTTTCTTAATGTGCTTTCTGAGGAAATACCGAGAATGTCTCCAAGTAGAGAAGTTGAGTTCAAGATTATTGACTTATCTGTTGACCAGTTAAAGGGAGGTTCTATTTTCTCTAAAATTGACTTGCGATTTGGGTAATACCATCAGTTAATGATAACGTTTGAGGATATACTACCTAAGACTACAATTTCTACTAGATATGGCCATTTACTGTGATGTCTTTTTGGTTGACTAATGTACCTACAGTGTTTATATATGGATTTGATGAACCAAACTTTGAGGACTTACCTAGATAAATTTGTTGTGATATTCATTGAGGACATAGTGATTTATTCAAAGAATGAGGAAGAACATGAGGAACATTTACGAACTGTCATAGGCATCTTGAGGGAAAATTAGTTATATGTTAAATTTTTGATATGTGATTTTTTGCTGGTTCGAGTAATTTTGGGAAATATTATATCTAAGGATGGAGTATCAGTAGATCCTAGCTGCTAAGATTGTTAAGGAGTGACCTAAATTGGAATCTGTGACTGAAATTTGTAGCTTTTGGGTTTAGCTGGTTGCTATAAGATATTTGTGAAAGATTTTTCCAAAATAGATAGATTAACGACTACACTGATGTAGAAAGCCATAAAATTGCAGATTTTGTGGCTCGATACTTGTTATTTTAGAAGTTTAATAGTGAATATTGGACACCTCAAGGAAGTTACAACCTTTAGAAGTTCCCGAGTGGAAGTGGAGTTTAATCTTTATGGATTTTATAGTTGGATTGTTAATATCACAGAAAGGTAATAATACGATTTGGGGTTATAATTAATAGGTTACCTGAGAGTGCACATTTTACTCCAATGAAAGATACATAGAAAAAGAAGCATTTGCGGATGATTATATACATCATTTGGTAAGAATTTATGGAGTTTCAAAGAATATTGTATCAGATAAGGATGCTAGATTTGTTTCAATATTTTGGGAGATATTTTATATAACATTAGGAACCAAGCCTAAGATGAGCGCATCATTTTATCCAGCTATTGATAGTCAAATTGAAAAGACAAATCAAATACTTGAGGACATAATGCGAGTTTGTGCCTTATAATTTCAAGGAGATTAGGAGGATAAGTTAAGATTTTATGCAGTTCTCATATAATAATAGTTATCGGGTTACAATTCAGATGACACAATTTAAGGCTGGACATAAGTGTAGTATTTCGGTGTGTCGGAGTCATAGTATCGAGTCTGTAGTTTTAGGGCCTAGGGCCTGAGATGATAACTGAAATGGTTGAGTAGATGGAAGCAACTTAGGATGGTTAGAAGAGTTATGTAGATAAAACTCGTAGACATGCGAAATTTGAGGTTTGGTAAGGAAGGCAAATTGAGCCCAAAGTTAATTGGACATATGAAATTTTGGAGCGTATTAACTGATTTAGAATGATTTCCTGAGGTGTTCCATGTATCCCAACTAAGGAAGTGCATTAGTGATCCATTACATGTTTTAATTTAGGTCCTAGAACTCATTGGGCTTGATAAGACTATGACTTATGAAGAGACTTATGTTCATATTTTGGATAGTAATGTGTGTAAAACCCGTAGAGGTGAAACAAAAATGTTCAAAATTTTGTGGAATAATAACAAATGTGGAGGAGACTACTCGGGAAGTTGGGTGAACTATGATATGAATACCCTCATCTGTTTAAGATTATTTTCGTGCTTCGTGGACGAAGCTTTGTTTTAAGGGGGATAGAAATATGCATGACTAAATTGCTTTATATTATTCTTGTGAGGTTTCATGGTATTATTGTTTATCGGTTACAAATATGGATATATTGATTATTGCTGGTGCTTAATTAGCACGACGATGTTGATTATTTGTTGTTACTTGAAATTGATTTGTTCACAAATATTGATGGTTTATTTGTGCTCAACGCACATATTTTGGATATTGGTGGTTTGTCTGTGCCCAACTCACATATTATTGGTTGTTTTGTGCTCAATGCACGTGTTGATTGATTGATTTTTGTGCATTTCGCATTTGTGAAAAAAAAAAACATGAACTTGTGAAATACAAAGTTTTTGAAATATTTATTTATTTTTATTTTTATTTTTTTGTCCGACATGCTCCTAACTTTCTTAGTGATACTTTACCTTAGAGGAATATTAGAATCTTGGTGGTTTCGAACTTCAATAGTACCTTGTGGGATTAGGTGATCTTGTGGATTTAGGTGGTTGTAAAGTTTGTTACTTTGGTAAATATCTCGCGGAAATTGGTGCTCTCGTGGAATTAAGTGGTTGTGAGGTTGTGCTACTTTGAAATTTGAGGAATTTAGAAATATGAGATACCTTAAGGGTTGTATGTTTGTTTGGAAGAATTTTGGATATATTATTAATATATATTCGAGGAATTTAGAAATGTGAGACATTTTAAAGGTTACGTGCTTCTCTTGGTGGATTTTGGATATATGGATTAAGCGGTTTATTTTAGAAATATATGAGAAATTTTGATGGATTTTGGATGTATGGAGTAAATGGTTCATTTTGGATATTTTTGTGAGTAATGTGAGACTTTATTTCGAGGATGAGTTTAAACTTCGAGGACGAAGTTCTGTTTTAAGGAGGGAAGTCTGTAACACCCCGTTATTTTTCGAGTCAATTATAAGCTTGACTATTCTACTTTTTATTTAAATCGAGTTTTTAAGTTGGAAAAATATTTTTAATGTTATTATAAAATTAAAGTATTTTGGGTCATCTTATAATAAATCGGTTTTGATTTTATTAGAGTGTAACGTTATTTTATAAACCGACTTTGTATCGGGTTGGAATTTTGGTAAAAAAAAAAAGGAAATACTTCAATTATATATAAACCTACGTACACCCCCAAACCCCCATCATACCAGTCATTCATTCATCCCTTCCTCTATTTGCCGCACTACTCTTTTCCCAACCTTCTCACCTTTCTTCCTCTGTATCTCGTGGCTTTCATCGGATCCGTTACCGTCCGATTCTTTTTGATTTCTTCTCTCCGTCCCTCATATTACACAAATTGGTAAGTATTCAGGTTATTAAATTCTGTTTTGAGTTATTTATAAATCGATTTTTGTTTTAAATATCATGGGTTGGGGTTAAGAGACATTATGTCAAGTAATTTGTTGATAGAGGATGGTACCGGGTTATTCCGATTGTATTACTGTTTCTCAGGGATTGGTGATTTTGTTGTGGAAGTTTTCAATTAGTATCGAACATTGTCAGGGTAGAAATTGGGATGATTATTATGTCGGTTGATTGGGTGTTATTAGTAATTGGTTTGGGCGTGAATTGGAGTGGCTGATGAACAATCGTGGCAATGGAGTTGTTATACTTATTATATAATATTGATTAGGAACAGGCCATTGTAATACTCGTCGTATGGTAGTCGTATTTATTTCCTTCTTAATCCGAGTGTCTTTATTGAATAGTACTATATATATACTTGTTAAGCCCATTTCTTCCAATTCGTTTCCAATACCCGTATAATATAAACTAGTATTATAACCCATCCCAAGGCGTAGTATCAATGTGATCATTTTAGGCCTGTTCCTAATCAATATTATATAATAAGTATAACATATCATAGTATAATATACATATTATTATAACCTATTAGTAGTATTATTATATGTTTAAAACCTAATCCTAAAGCCCAGCATATATTATTATAACGTGCCTTCAACCGCCTCCGTTTTTGTTTGTCTTCTTCATCCATTCACGCTTATACCGTCATTCACACCCCTTTGGTTCTCTTCCTCTTTTCCGACCACCAGATTGCTCTTGCCCTTGTTGGTCGTTGTTATTCCACGTCTAAGTCGTTTCGACGTTATTTGTTCCGTTGGCACCGCTCCTCCTCTGTTTCAGTGTATTGTCCACGCATAGGGTCCTAGGCGTCATTTATGTCGAGGTATGGTTATCTGCTCACGTTTGTTGTCATTGTCGTATCGATGTTATGGTGTCACTGTTGTCGTCGGAGTGTTTATTGTCGTCTATTGTTTTGTTGTGTCGTTTGTTAGTATTGCGGAGTCGTGTTATTGTTGTGTCAGGGTGTTAGGGCTGCGGTGTAGTATGGAGTCGTAGTGTTGTATTAACGGTGTACTGTGACGTTAAAGTAAGGATGGTGTTGTCGTATTGTTGTTTCTGCTAGTGTGTGAATAGGTGCATGTATCGGCCACTGTTGTGGAATTTCTATGGTTGCCCCATGTAGATGATGTCGTGGTGTGAGGGTAAAGGGTCTATTTCATTTTATAATTTAGTTAAGTCAAGTCGATCTCATCTTATAATTTGATAATTTGGTCCGAGCCCACTTTTATCATTGAGTTAAGTCGGTTCAATCCCACTTTTATAACTTAGATGGGTCGGTCTTGGTTCCATGTTGTAATTGGTTAGAACGTTATAGATGTTATTCTATAATTTTATTACATTAGGCTCGATATTAATTATAATATATAATATTTTATTAGGATCAGACTTCATAGAATCTCCGCGGTGAATTGTACTACCGACGCGGTAGTGACCTGCTAACTAGGTAAGGTTATCCTTACTCAGTTTATGTTGTATGTATGTATTTTGTATGATATGTAATGGTAAAATGGTTATATTGAGATTAAGGCTGTGTGCCTATTGAGATTTCGGCTGTGTGCCTATTGATATTGAGGCTGTGTGCCTATTGAGATTTCGGCTGTGTGCCTATTGATATTGCGGCTGTGTGCCGATTGAGAGAAGCTAGCTAGGACTAGCTAGGCCCGGTTGATCTCGGGACCTTCCCTGATGTTTCCTCCTAGGAGAGCTTAGGAGGGGTGTGCACACTAGGACTGACGGGGCGTGACTGCGGTCGCGATAGATAATAGGAATGATGATGATGATGATGATAATACTGATACTGATACTGATACTGATACTGATGATTGTGATGTTGGTTGTACTAATGTTATTTAATGTTATCGTAATAAACTGACCTTGTGTGTATGTCTGATGTGTCTGTGATGATCCGATTGACGTTTTCGATCAATTGGGGAGCAGTCTATAATGCAGGTTATGTATATTATGATGTGTTTGGATGCTGAGATACATGTACGGGATTGGGGTGAGCGCGACTTATGAGTCCAGACGTAGTACGGGTGAGTGCATAGGCATTCCCGTTTTTATAGAAGGTGTAGCTTCCGCTGTATAACCAGAGATGTAATAGTTAATGAGTTGTAATGTTTAAATCATGTGGCCGGTTTGGCATTCCATATTGTATTGTAATAAGCTACTACCTCGGGGAACCGAGATGGTAACGCTCTTATTTACTTGGGAATGTCTGGTAAGGCTCCTACGTAAATGGGGGTGTTACAGGGCGTCTGACTGCGGACGCCAGGTGTGGCGTCTAATTGTGGACGCCAGTTACCCTTGGATGGCGTCAACAGTCAGACGCCATCTGCTTTAGTTTGGCGTCCGACGGTGGACGCCATCTAGGGGTAACTGGCGTCCACTGTCAGACGCCATATTCCCTGAATATCTTCCATTTTTCTTCGATTTTAGCTTCCTTTGGCGTCTGACATGGCGTCCGTTATTGGACGCCATGTATGTTGTTGCATGGCCATAAACATGCGTTCGATGTCTAGCCAAAACCTGCAAAATAAACCACATCCACAACTCTCAACCAACCACAATTGTCGACCATCCACAGTACCTCAACTTCATTCACTCTCAATTAACCAAAACACTTCATCTCTCGACACATTTATGCTGAAAAAAGTTTCATATAAAAAAGTTTTACCATACGGTTTGAAGGTACATAAATCTAAACTAGTTCGAAGATACATAATCCATAAATCCAGTTACAACAACAACAACAAAAAACAATCAGCTAACTCTGAAGCTAGCTGAAGCACCAGAGTTACCACCATCCCCGTTAAAGGGGTCTCTATCGTCTAGAGGGGATGGGGGACGACCTTGGTTGCATCTCTCAAACATGGCCTGAAACATGGCCATCTGTTCCTGCATTTTCTTGATTTGCTCCTGTTGTGCCTTCATTTGCTTCTGCTGCTGTGTCAGCTGCTCCTTCATTTGCTCCTTCTCCGGGTCGGGCTGCTGAGATCTTGCCGGTGTGTACTCCATCTCTGTAGAGGTGCTGAGATGCGGTGGTGGAGGTGTGAAGTACACCCCATGTGCAATTCCTACACCGTACACACTACCTTTCTTGTACCCCGAGACGACCTTGAAAAAAGTTTGATTCGGGTCGACTTGGGTAGCATCAGGAGCAGTCTCGAGGTTCGCTTGCTCATTTTTCTAGGCATCCTGCGTACGCAACAATGATTTCAGTTCAAGTTATTATTAGATGAATTAATCAAAGATAGTTATCTACCGCCTAAAGTATAGACAAAGTTGATTTATTTGAAATAGTTAGTACTTACCCAGATTGCCTGATCTTTCCTCGTGACAAAACTAGTCGTCCCTTCATCATCGCTCTTCGCGTGCATGTCCAAGAATAGCTCGGGTGCGGTTGGCATCCTCCCTAGTTCAGCTTCTAGCTATTAAATGAGTATGAACGTTAGGCGAATATATATTATGCGAACATAGTTTATGATTATTTAAGTAATAGTACGATATTAATAGAAATCATACCCTCTTGGCATGACGGTACGAAGACTGAGAACCCCGATGATGTGTCGGGCCCGCCTTCCCCTCTTTTTCGCAGTTCTTCATTTTGTTTTTCTGTGCCTTCTCTGACCTGACCTTGAAATCCGCGCTGTCATGGTACGCAACCCACCTCTCCAACGCTTCCCCTGAAATATGAAGATACTAATATATTAGTTAATAGTTAATACAGTAAAAACTGAGTACTATTAAAAACTACACCTTTAAGGTCTTTGAGCGCAGTCCCCGCTTGTGGCGTTTGTTCATGACGCAAGCGAAACGTCGTGTGCAGGTCTCGTTATATCAGTCCCACACCCTTCCTTCTAACTCCTTATCCCAAGTGAACTTCAACTACACAATCAAGGCGGATTATTAATTAGTAGCGAAAATATTTACAAAGTCTACATTGTAAAATAAAAACTCGGTAACAAAAACAATCCACGTACCTGGAAGTTGTTGAACTACCACTGCCGTACGTCCAACCGCACCATACTCCAGCAAGCATACCCCTGCCCTTTGTCGACCATGTAGCTGCTAGTACAGCCTCCAGTAACCTCCTCACACAGAAACCTACACCGAGTCGAGAAGCACATATATGTATGAAATCTTAAAATATATAGTCGAAGAATTCATATGTTACAAAAGAATCGACATGTTAGATTATATTACCAAACGCGACCACGGTCAAGCTTCACCCGGCCGTTCTCGTCTTTTTCCAGCTCCTGCTGCTGCCCCTGCTGATGCTCATTCTGCTCCGGTCCCGTTTTGGGGACCCGTTCCTCCTCCTCTTGCTGCGTGGTGGATGTCTGAACAGACCTACTTCCCCCACCACGTCTCCTGGTGGATCTACCGCCTGCCATCTTAACCTTGCAACAAATTAAACAATGTCAACAACAATTAGCAATTACAATCTAACTTGATTAAAATAATGTACCAAATAATTAACACAGTGATCAATATAACCTACTACAACAACTCTAATAGTCATCTTCGCTGTCGTTATTATCGTCACCCTCATCCTCCTCAGTCTGATCTTCCTCCTCCGTCTCCTCGCCCTCCACTTGATCGTCCTCCAAATTCTCTTCATCGTGTCCGTCATCCTCCTCAAGGATCTCCCGAACATCCGTAACCATGTAATCTCGTAGTCCATCGATATCATCATCATCCTCTAAATCTTCTTCTGCCCCTTCATTTTGATCTTCACTGGAGAATATGGTCTCTTCACTTGGAGATAAGCGTGTACCACTTGAAGCCGCATCTTCCTGGAACAAAGAATTGTCTATTTGCCCCCGTGGTTTAGTCGTAAAGACTGCCCACCATTGACTTTGATTTCTGTCATTTTTCGTGTAAGGATAAGGAGCAAAGTAGACTTGCTTTACCTGATGCGTGAGTATGAACGGATCATACGTAGGATATTTCCTCGTGTTATTAACTTCCACAATCTTGTAACGTTTCATGCACTCGGGTCCCGTTCACTGAGCTGTCTTTCCACTCACATTTGAATATCACAGCTCTATACCCCCGTTCTTTACCAGCATAACACAATTCTAGAATATCCTATAAAATACCATAGTACTTATCACCATCAAGAGATGACACACTCACACCAAAATTGCATCTAGCCTTGTTCTTCCCGTAGTTGAATGTGTGAAAATTGAACCCGTTCACCGAGTACCGGTTCCAGGTTTTAACCACTTGCACTAGACCGTATGCCAAACTTCTAACCAAATCATCATGTATGTCTAAGGCAACTACATGATCCTTGAGTCACTTTGGAAAATGTTCGTCATGCTTACTCCAAACGTCATCAGCGTTCACGTCAGGGTTTGCAGCGACGTATTTAGTTACAAATTGCTTCTCATAAGGCTCTAAGATCTCACAATTAGAAAGTAGGCCAGGTAAAGGTGAGCTCGGTTGTACTCTTTCTCATCTAGCGTCTTAGAACCCTCAACGGATGAAGTTCCTTCATCCTCCTTTTGAAAAAACTTAGGTATAGTAGGATCAATGGACACCGATTGTTCTAGGTTCAGGTTCTTGGTTTTTGTTTGGACATCTTTCTCGAAGTAGAGGGAGCAGAAGTTTGCAATCTCTTCTGTCAAATATGCATTACAAATAGAACCCTCTACCCTAGCCTTGTTACCAATTTTCTTCTTCAAATGATTAAGAAACCTAAATACACAAGTTATGTATTTCAATTAATAAAAATTCGCTATGTTTAAATTAAATTTACAAATGAAGTTATTAAAGTTTATGTACCTTTCAAATGGTTACATCCATCTATATAGGACGGGTCCTCCAACCTTAGCCTCGTAGGGCAAGTGGACAGGTAGATGCTCCATGGAATTAAAGAACGACGGTGGGAAGATCATCTCAAGTTTTCATAGTATCTGTGGAATTTGATCCTCCAGCCGAGTCATGTCCTCATTTGATACTGTAGAAGAACACAAATCTCGGAAAAACTGAGATATCTCAGTTATAGAATTCCACGCCGTCGATGGCAGAAGCTGCTAGAGTGATACCGGAAGTAACCTCTCCATGAAGACGTGGCAGTCATGACTCTTTAACCCTTGCAGCTTTAGATTCTTAAGATCAACACAGCGTTTGAAGTCGGAGGCGTACCCATCAGGGAACTTCAACTTTTCTACCCACTCCAACAACGCCTTTCTCTGTACCTTGTCAAGGGCAAACAAGGCTCTCGGTTTGGATCCATCCCGTTTTAAGTGCAGTTGAGGACGGTCACAAAAATTCTTTACATCTCGCCGGGAGCATGTAGTGTCACAACTCCTCCCCTCCACATCCACCACAGTGTGAATCAACTGCTCAAAGAAGTTTTTCTCTATGTGCATCACATCTAAATTGTGACGAAGTAACAAAGTCCTCCAATATGGTAGGTCATAAAATATGCTACGTCTAAACCAACCATTTTTCAACTTTTTCAGGTCTTTGAACTCCTGCTCGGTTCCGTCAACAGTGGACGGGTAATCGGAAATCAACTCCCATATTTCATCTCCTGGGAGTCGATCAGGTGTGTCGTCAAGCACAACCTCACCCTTCTTGAATGCCTTCTTATTCTTTCTATATGGGTGACCTTCTGGTAGGAACAGCCTATGACAGTCAAACCAACTAATTTTACTAGAATTTGGAAGATAAAAAGCTTTGCTCTCATCCATACAAGACGGACATGCTTTCTGACCCGCAGTAGACCACCCCGAGAGCATACCATACGTGGGAAGTCGTTTATAGTCCACAACAGAGCTGCTTTCAACTGAAAATCGTTTATAGTCCACATCATAAGTTTCCACCCCTACCTCCCACAGTTGTTTCAATTCCTCAATAACAGGTTGCAAGTAAACATCCAAATGATTTTTCGGGTTTTTTGGTCCAGGCACAATAAGAGATAGGAAGATGAAAGGCTGCTTCAAACACAACCAAGGAGGTAGGTTATAAGGTGTGATCATCATAGGCCAGCAAGAGTACGACTTACCAAATTGGCCGAAAGGTGCAAATCCATCAGTACACAACTCAAGCCTTACATTTCGGGGTTCTAACGCAAAGTGGGGATGTAGTCTATCGAAACGCTTCCACTCCTCACCATCACTCGAATGACACTTCTTCCCTAGTACCCTAATGTCCTCCTTGTGCCGCCTCATTTGCTCCGCTATGGTTCTTGTGGCATACAATTTCTGAAGTCTAGGTGCAATAGGGAAGTACGTAAGCTGACTGATTGGGATCGTTTTCTTACCCCTAACACCGCTTTCCCTTTCCTACCCCTCAAAACAATATCCCCCTCAACCGTCTTATACCTACCCTTACCACATCTCCTACATTCATCAAGCATCGCATCGTCCTTCCAAAATAACATGCATCCATCTGGACAAGCATCAATCTTTTCATGCGGGAGTTGAAGGACCTTCACAACTTTTTTGGTTATGTAGAAATTTCGGGTCATTATATTGTCTTTTGGGATGACTCTCTCAAGCAAGGCAGCAATACCATCGACACAAGCAAAGGGTAGGTTGAACTCACATTTAAGGCTAACTACCATAGATGTGACTTCTAACAAAGTCACATCGCACCCTCTGTATAACAGTTTCTCCGAAGCGTTCAACATGTCAAAAAACGCTTTTGCTCGTGGGTTAGGCTCTTGTGGGTTAGGTGAGTCTTGTGGGTTGGGTGAGTCACGTTGGTTAGTGCATTTAGCACACGGACACCTAGCTTCCCCCCTCGATGCATAGTCTAGTGACTTTTTAGCAACCTCGACAAATGATTCGACACCCCTCAAAAATTCGACGGTGGGACGTCTCTTTTTATCAAGTCTTCCCTCATACATCCATTTCCGTTCAATTCTCTTCATTTTCTATGTTCAAAAAATGTATATAACAAATTAAAGTTTAATTTCCATAACTTAATTTAGGACTTACTAAACAAAAATTTAATCATCATTTAACTTAAACTTAATTTCTCTAACTTAATTTTCATAACTGAATTTCCTCAATTTAATCACAAATACATCAAAGTAAACTCAAATGTCTTATTAATTTAGAATTTAGAATTTAAACGTGTTAACTATATATACGCTAAAATTTAGAATTGACCTTAATTTAGAATTGACTACCCTAAGCTTACATCAACAATCTACCTAATCAAAATTAACTATAACTACCAATAATAACTTAAATAAATTGAAATAAATCAGATATTACAAACATCAAACTTAAAAAAATATATATATAACAAATTAATCACCGAATTTAATCACAAATGTAATCACAATTTAATCCCAATTTACGAAAACCCTAATTCATCAATTTAACCCCAATTTAACCGAACAAAACACAAAAATTCATGACTTAGGTCAGACAGAAACAGCTTAAACAAGTCAAATAAGATCAAATTTTCGGATAGAGATATCAAAACTCCGAAAGCACCGCTAACACCTATTTTCGACCCCAATCACGATGGAAGTAATTTCGGGAAAATTCGGCATTGTTACGACACCTTTTGGTATGTCGTAAGTCACACAAAACCTCACAGAAGGCCCTAGAGGTCATTTTAGCTCACAAAAAGCGACAAAGGAGTCTCCCACATCATCACAAACACTAATCGAGCAAGATTACGCAAGACAAGTACGGGAATATCCGGGAGAACGGTCTCTATCCCTAGCATTTCGAACTAATCACACATTACTCAAATCCTAATTAATAAATTTAATCCCAATTCAACCAAATTCATCAAACCCTAATCAAAATTGAGATAATGGGCAAAACTAATCTACCTAATCGAAATTGGGCTAAACTAATCTACCTAATCGAAATTCAAACCTAAACAATATTAACTATCAAACTACCAATAAAAACTGATAAAAATAAAAAATAAGAACTAATTATAATGAATAAGAACTAGTTAAAGTAAGAAAACATACCGAAAATTAGGAAGAAGAAGGGAAAATGGAAGAGAGCGAGGATGGGAGAAGGGGTTCGGCGTGTAGAGTGTAAAGAGATGTTAGAGAGTAAAAAAAATTAGGAATGAATGGGGCGAAGGGGCTCGGCGTGTATTTGAAGCGAGTCTGGCGAACGGGCGTCCGACAGTGGATGCCCGCTAAAAAAATTTTACTCACAGTTGGCATCCGATAGCGGTCGCCATATTCACCTAAATGGCGTCCGACAGTGGACGCCATTAAGGCAAATATGGTGTCTGCTAGTGGATGCCCGTCAACCTGAATTTCTTCCTTCCCTACTTCTGTCGGATGCCAAGTTTGGCGTCCGACGGTGGACGCCCGTTTTTCTTTTCAGACGCCATGTAGGCGTCCATATGCCCAGGACGCCCACTAGGTGGACGCCCGGGGCTGATTTTCTTGTAGTGGAAGACGACATTACCGACCCTATTGTTCGTCAGTTCGTCTAAGCGGACCGAGACCGACAAGATCCATATTGAAAATGTGAGTGATGAGGGGAAGTGGGATTGGCTGGGCTCACTATTGGCTAGGGCGGTGGAAGCTTGCGTTAGAAGGGGTCGATGGTGAAAGACCCGAACAAGCACACCCGTAAGGCAAGAAAAAGGGAAAGTTGGATTGGTAGAGCCTAGTAGTTTTGTACTATATTCTATTAATTGATATTATGTGGCGTATTAGTACTAGTTTTGATAGGGTTTTGTTTGACACGTTGTCATTCTCCGGGGTATCCGGGTTTTGGATGCTCGATGTAAAGGGCCTCGACAAAGGCTTGATTTAACTGATTTTTTTTGTTGTTAATGAGAAGCACGTTCTTTTTATTATTATTATTATTATTATTATTATTATTATTATTATTATTATTATTATTATTATTATTATTTTGTGGTGGCTCTCAACTCGATTCTTCATTTTGCCCGGAGTGTCTTTTCGGGTTTTCACTCCGTTCTCGGCTCACCTTTTGTTTCGTCCTTTTTTTTGCTCTCTCTTTTTTTTTGATGGCTCGTAACTCGATTCTTCATTTTGCCTGGAGTGCCCTTTCGGTTTTTCACTCCGTCCTCGGCTCGTCTTTTTTTTTTACGACGGCTTGCAACTCGTTTCTTCATTTTGCCCGGGGTGCCCTTTCGGGTTTTCACCCCGTCATCGGCTCGTCGTTTGTGCTTCATCATTGAAATCACTCGTTAACCGGAACGCGGGGGAGAGGTTTCGATTTGCATGTGAATCGAGTAATCGATTTTGTCATTTTTGTTGGTTGTACCATTAGAAGGGTTGCCTACGTATCCGCGTTTAGACGAAATCAAACCATGTTCGTAGTTCATTATAGATGTGAGTTATTTTGGTTTAGACTCGTTATGCCAATTATCGATGTGAGATGTTTAGAGTGTATTCACCCTAGTTAAATAATTAAGGCGGAGTGATTGGGTGTGACCCAATGAAAGTGAAAATTACCGAGATGTCGTGTTTGGGTCAGAGCGACTGGTTTGGATGGTTTTGGAATGTGGAGCTAGGTAGTTAGTGGCTTTGATGATTTAAAAATCTGGAGTTGGTTTTTTGTGGAGTTAAGGCTATGGGTTAGGGTTTCGTAATATGGTAGGAAAGGGGAAGCTGTGTAAGAATGACCCAGGCTTCAATCGGGCGGGATCTAAATTATGTGGGATCTGATTCCATGTCTGCCCTTAACGGCTGGGATTATCCTATTGAGCTTGAATCCTCAAAATTCCAGACTGTCCCCTAACAAGTGTCTCGGGAAGGTCTTAAGGGTTGTAATGAGGGGAGGCTAATATTTGGTGCTAGTTGACTGTCTGTTCATTTTTTCTTTTTCTTCATTTTTTTTTGCTTTTTGTTCGGACTTTGCACTTAAAGTCGAGTTGAATGATTTGGGGTTTCATTTTGATCGTTGAGTTCGGTCTTGACCATTGAATAGGGCCGGTTTGATTTGGCCTTGGTTTCACTTTTTCCTTTGGCTCCTTTTGGCCATTTCAGACTCTTTTTTTGTCGGACTAGCACCTATCGTGGGAATTGGTCGGTCTTTATTCGAGAGATGTTTATTGTGGGAAATGGGTTTGCCTTCCATCTTAAATTACAAGTTAAGAGACTATCTAGATTCGTCATAGGATTCAGTAATGCTCGTTCTAAGGAATAGTTATGTGGCTTCCTATACCAGACACAGAATAGGTAAAAGAGAACATGGAATCTCGGTTCTTGTAGTTCCTCGTTGTTTTGAGGTTTGTTCGATTGTTATCGATAAGTGGCATAGTATCGAGTCGTAAGCAAGAAGGTGCTTTATTTTAAAATCAAGCGATTGTCGAGGCGCATTGTAAAGAAGAAAAGTTGATTTCTTTTTATTGATAGTAATAAGCAGGCTATGCGCCCGAGATATTGTTTTCGTGGAGGTGGAGGACAGATCCCCTCGCACCTCCTGAGGCGATGTGAAAAAAAACAAAAGATATTTGTTATACTATTAGGTCTAGGTCCTAAGACGAACTAGACTCTGACTCAAACACAGATTTACCCGTCTTGACGGGTGCCCACGGGTTGTCGGGATCTTCCTCGATATTCAGGACATTCTCCTCTATAGGGTCGAGGTGGGAATAATCGATGGTGTCGTCAAAGATAGCATGAACACTAAAGGAGTTTGTGGTATTGTTTGGTTTCTCGGGTGGAGGGAGAGGAATCGTCCCGCTTTCGATCATGTCTTGTATGACATGTTTGAGCTGAAAGCAAGACTACTCGGTATCATGGTCGTTGCCACGATGGTAATGACAATATTTATTGGCATCCCTGGACTTCCCTTTTCTGCCCGTAGACGATTCTGGGGTAGGCCCTATGGGTTCGAGCTTCCCTTGCTCGGTTAGCCTTTTTAGAGCTTTGGCGTACGTGATGCCTAACTTGGAAAACCTCCTAGGGGTGAAGTTTGTTCTTCCTCTAGTGGTTGATTCAACTAGGTGTACTTCTTCGGTTTTGTTGTTCACGGATGACCCGTAGGAGCGGGTTCCCGGCCCGTGGATGTAGTTGGTTCTTGATAACTTTTCCCCATTATTTTGGAGAATACTCCCTTCTTCATATCGTCTTCTAAGCGTATCCCTAAGGTAGATATCTAGCTCCTTGAAGGTATGGATATTTTGGTACCTAAGGTGAGAGGCGTAAGTGGGCCTGAGGTTTTGACGAATTTTTCTACTAAGGTGGTTTCGTCAGGGCGGTTTACTAATTGGGTGCTGACCATTCTCCACCTAGTCAGAAATTCGGAGAAGCCTTCCTTCTCGTTTTGGGAAAGGATCTCGAGGTTTCGGATGGTGACTTGTGTTCGGAATTATCCGTGTATTGCTTTGCGAATTCTATGGAGATGTCATCCTAGGTGGATATCTTTTTAGGGTCGGGGGAATAAAACCAGGATCGTGGTGTGTCGCCTAAAGAGGATGGGAATATCCTAAGCTAGCGAAAATGCTGGGTTTGATTCCCTTAATGGCCATGTAATCCTTAAAGGCCCGGATGTGGTTGAGGGGGTCCTCAGTTCCTTTGAACTTCGGTATGTCGGCTAAGGAAAAATTTTCTGGTAGCTGGTCGTTCACAATTTCAAACTTTCGGTGGTTTTCGAGATGGACATTGTTGCCTTGGTTTAGGCGCCTTTGGTTTTCAAGGAAGTCTATGTGATTCATGGCAGACTGTAGAATGTCGTCCTGAGGTGGTGTAATGGGGTCATTAGGGGTGACTCCGGCGGGAACACCGCCTAGCGGCGTGGAGGTTAAAAGGACCTCGTTGAGGATCCGGTTATGGTGTTCATCTGAGGCTTTATCTTCCAAGTGGCCTAGGCGGGAATCGATGCTGTTTACGGATGCGTTCATGGTAATGATGGTGACCTGTAGGTCTCAGATCATGTTGGCCAGGGTTCCTACGGTGTTATCCCCGGATTGTTCGGCGTTGTTCCCACTATGGTTACTTGTGTCTACGCTTGAATCTTCTGACATGACTGCGGAAGGGGTGGTATTAATGAGAATGGATCTACCAGACAGCTTAAAGACTCAAGGGAGACTCGTAGCTGAGCGACACGGAAACGAGACCCTTGATTTGCACGTGTTTGCGGTCATCGAATTAGGTACTCGGGTGCTTTAGACTCTTGGTGTACTCGGCGAAATGCCTAACAGACTTGTGTCTCTGGAACGAGACGATTTGACATAAATCTCGGGAGTGAAATTTAAAGAAGAGAACTTCTCGAGATGAGACGACCCAAAATGTAAGACCTCGAATAGAGACGACCTTAGTAACTAACACAAACAGTTAATCACACGGTTGTACGACGTATGGAATTGATCTCGATCCCGGCTCGGGATCAAAGAGCTTTGATGCTTTTGAAAACAGATTGGTTTTGAAAATAAACCTCTTTTTTGAAAGTGAGAGTTCATAAAACTGGTGTTACGATGGTGTAGTGACATCGTTTATGACGCAAAATGTGTTACTACGTGCGCGTCGAGGACTCGACGATAGCAAAAGTGTAAATGGTGGTTTTGCAAAAGAGGCGCGGCTCTAAAGGAGCCGGTTTTGAAAATGATAATATTGTGCTTTTATCAAGACTACTATTAATTAGTCAGTCCGATATTTGTGATGTAGACGGTGTTCGTGAAAGAACGTGGTGCCTGTGATGGTGCTTTGAAGGTGTGACTAAATCCTTATTACGGAATTTAGGTGGTGTAAGTGTTTTTAGAAAACTTTTAAAATGGACGACCCGTACTTGTCGACTCCATTGACTAACATTTTGACGGTGGCGGTGGCGTATTGTGAAAAATATTTTGAGGGTGTAACCGTTTTGGTTTCCTTGACTTCATTAGTTGAAGTTTCGGTTGTGTTAACGGTATGTGCGAAAAATGTTTTGAAAAATAAGATGTAACCGCTTTAGGTGCCTTGGTCCCGTTAGTTGGGAGTTCGGTGATAATAACGGTCCTTGTCATTGTTTGAAAATGACGAGTTTCACTTTGGCCAAGGTGATGGCGCTGAAAAGAAAGGTCTTTTGAAAATGTGGGATGTAAAATTTGTCATGATGACGGTGCTAAAATACTTTAGAAAATAATTTTAGCTTGACCTAGTAGTTATGAAAAGAAGATGTTCTTTTTTCGAAAACGGAGTTGGGTGCGGTTGAATATGTTGTCGTGGTTGAATCCAGATTTTAGTGTTTTATTCGGGTTGTTCAAACACGTTACACATAACTAGGAATGCGTAGACTCATGCAGGATGCAGACACAGGTAGGTTAGGGTAGGCTACCGCCCACGAATAGTCTTTGCTTAGGTGACGATAGGTCACCCGGGGAGGTGAGTGTCATACCATCCTCTTAGAACCACTCGTTTGGTATATCCACGGAGTACGCGGCTACCTTGGACGGCCGGAGCGTCAACCGAGGATCTCTCCGCGTGTCCGTAAGGATCTTACCGCGAAGTGGTCGATTGATCCTAATATTGGTTAGGGTGGGCTTTTTAGGGCCAAAACCTTTAGTGACCACAACAAGGAACTAGGAAACGAGCTTCACCGGCCTCGTTCAAGTTACACCACTGCTGGACACTTGTTTCCAAATCCCAAGCGAAGTCGCCAAATTGTGGACGTCCGTGTTTCCGGTCAAATCGATCGAGTCGTGGTTGTAAATGTTTAAAGGCTGATATGTTTG
Source organism: Agrostemma githago (assembly GCA_958450325.1). Taxonomy (NCBI): domain Eukaryota; kingdom Viridiplantae; phylum Streptophyta; class Magnoliopsida; order Caryophyllales; family Caryophyllaceae; genus Agrostemma; species Agrostemma githago. The sequence goes on from OY288254.1 coordinate 53,157,952, forward strand.
GTAAGGCGACCTTTTTAATGAACCGAATTTGTTGCCGATTTGTGGAGTCGCGACCGAGTCAATTATGGGGACTCGGAAACCGTTCAAGTTAACTTTGATCCTTAGCCGGCTCAAAGTTGAGTGGCACGAGACCTAAAGATAAAGACCTGTACCCTTAAGCACTCCATGTCTAGAATGACTCTCATTGCCAATGGTTTCGGACATCCAGAAACCGTCGATTCTGAGTAAGGGGTTAGGGTACGTATTGGGAAGCCAACGTCCGCTAGACATTGACACCCAATCCCGCCCGCACATAGCGTCCTCTACTAATCAATCGGTGGGCTGATAACTTTGTTCCTTTGTTGTAGCGGAAGTACTGTAACATCCATTGTTTTAACCCTATGTCTTTGCTATGTCGATTGTTTAAGGACAAGTAAGTTTTGTCGTCGAAGTAGGTGCATTTACATTCTTTGCATGCGATTTCACGTGAGAAGCATGCCATGAAAAGATGCACATAGGAGAGTAGAGGGTACTAGATATTATACGTATTAGCAAATCAGTTTTAACGTGATAATACGGATATTAGTCGTTCTCGTGGTATACCTTACCTGGTATTCTGCTTAAGATGCGTCAACTCGGTATTAATAGGGATGCATCCAACCGTGTACGGTGAGCACCGGGACTAATACGAAACCCGACCATCGTTTTGTTCAGATTTAGCTTGTTTACGTTTTGAATTTTGTATTAGGTGATTTAGCATGCGATTATAAGGTCATAAAAGCGGTAAATCATACGAAAACTGTAAATGCGAATGTAAGTAAATCACATAGTTAGGAGTAGACCTGCTCAAATGCGAGCTCGGGCCGGACACGGGTTGGGCTAAAAGATCAAAAGTTGCCCTTTAAGATCAAAGCGGGTGGGTCGGGCCTAACTAACGGGCCCAGATTACTTGCCCTTACCCGCCCGTTTATACAAAACCGGGCGGCCCGCGGGCTATCGGGCCAATTATTGAGTGAATGAAAAAACTATCAAACAAATAAAGATAGGCGGTAATTACATAAATTTTTAAAAAGAGTACAACATAGTTGACTTGTTTCTTACATATCAAAATACAACAAAAAAAAAGGTATGTGATAAATGAACAAAAATTGGTGATAATAATAAGACTATTAGATTATGAGAAATTGAGAATAGTGAGAGTTGCCTAATTTTTCTTGAGAGTTGAAAGGTATTTTCGCTATATTATACTATTATGAAGTGTTTATGTCTTGATTAGAGCATGGAGTAATTACGTTCCTTTGTATAATGAATATACATTTTTAATTTCCTATATAATTAATCAATTTTTAAGTTGTATAATGTATATAATATTTTTAGCGGGCCGGGCGAGTTGGCCTGTTTGAAAATAATAGTGTCCATACCCGGCCCGTTTATTAGATCGGGTCGGGCTTGTCCGGCCCATTTATTAATTCGGGCCGAGCTTTGCTGTCCAAACCCACTAAATTATCGGGCCATACGGTTCGGGCTATTCGGACGGTCCGGCCCATGATCAGCTATAGTGAGGAGTTGCACCCTCAAAGTGTACACTAAACAAGACACGATGCGTAGATGGTTGAGAACGGATCTCGGAACTATTCGGGTTTAGTTAGGGTGTTTTAGTGTTTATGGTTGAAGTTGGGACGTTACGTATGTTTATAACGTGCCATGGACCTAGTCTCCACGTTTGACATTATCGTAGTGCATAATAAAAGTACGAAAATGTAAAGTTTTGTTTAGATGACAACCTAGTGACGGTTCGACTTCGAGGGGAATACTCCTAGCTTATCTCGTAGTGATTTGGCAGAGTTTCGTTACTACTGCTGGTTCTACGACTAATCCGGCAGAGCTCCGCTGCTAGACTCGGGGTTAGCTAGTCGAACGCAGGCTCCTCGGGATCGAGTGGGGTGCTCGAAGGTGAGGGGTAGCGTCGATTCGCTTATCGGGACTACGATTGAGTGAATCGTACTTGGGGTCGGAGTGCGATCCCAAGTTAGAGAAGAAGAGGGGGAGAGCGAGTTTTGTAGAAGTGGGCACGAACTCGTGAATGTGTCAAATGAATGAAACGAGGGGGTATTTATAGTTACTTGCGCAGTTCAAATTGCTCTGAAGGACGCCTGAGTCCAGGCGCACCAGAACTCCGGCACCTGGAGTTGTGCGCGCGAAATGTAGGACACCTGGTGTGAGGCCTGGATTTTGAAAATTCGATTTTGAAACTTTCCAAAACGGAGAAGATGCGTGATATATTGTGACTTGGGGATTAAGCATCCTCCCTAACCCTAGCGCGTCGTTGCGCCGGGTGGGCTTCGGGTGTGCATCCCGAGGTTTGCTTGGCTTGACGCATTGACTCGGGTTTGACTTTGCATATTTCGGGACCGATTCGGGGTCCCGGTGTCGGAATTGACTCTAATTAGTGTCGACGCGACCATAATGACACGACTAAGGCTGCCTTGATGTTAAATTAATTTTTTCGAGTAATTATTTGATCCGTTCTATAGAAAAACTATCTAAAACATCGTAATCTCGTGTCGCGTTGCAGTCCGATCGTCATCGGGTGTTTGTCGGGGACTCTTGCAGCCACCAGGTCCAAATCTGGGTGTCTACACTTTGCAATTTGCCTCTTGAATCTACGATTCGCAATCCCAAGTTCTTAACTCACAATCCTAATTCCTCGATCATTCGGACTCTTAAATCTAATCAATTCGATTAAAACCCGTACAGAACTTTTCTATGCAAATCTCGATTTCCTAATCATTAACCGCCCCGATTAAAGCAACGCAACGCAATTAGAAGTCGAGTTAAACGGTTCTTAACCTAACTAATTCATACGTTCACAACGTACCTCGAGTCATCCTAACCAAGTCGTATCGTCACTAGGTTAATACTTAACCGAGTAATTTCGATTTATTTCAATAACAGTCGAATTAAAATGGTTCATAACCTAATTAATTCAATTATGCATGATGATAAATTGATAATTGTAGACCATCGAATTCATAATCCACCCAATCGACGAGCACACTTATTGTCCCCCTCCAGGCATCGTGTGCAGATCCCCTTGACCAAACCATTTAGTCTAGGTAACGTCTAAACCTTAAACCCTAATCAAAACAATTAAATCTTAATTCGAGTAGTCGTTAGATTCGTTCTTTATCGTCTACGCATCGTATTTATCGCTTTCGTGTACAATCTGAGGGTGTAACAACTCTTTAACATGATTTATTCACGTTTATCGCATTTCTCAAATGTTCTATCGCTTCTACGACGAAATTGCATGTTAAAGAACTAATCAGAAACTGAAAACGTAATTAACAACACTAATCAAAAACTCTTACGAACACAAAAACCCGTACCCGGGCCTAGCCTCATGACCTGAAACGTTTGACACGAGGCGCCTTAGAATAGGGACGCCTTGCAAGTCGCGCCCCTGTCTATGAACGTTTATGTGTCTAAGGAGTTTAATCAAAATGAGTAGTGGTCCAGTTCAGTATTAGTCTGAGCGTTTAGAGTCAAGCGCCCTAAAGTTGGATCCCATGGAATCGTATGCCTTAGCTTAGGATCGCATGACACCAGGCGTCCTTGCTACTGGCTTATAGACGCACTTTAAGCAGAATAACAGATGGGTAATTATCATGTAATCAACTATTACTCATAATATCGAGTTAAACATGTTTTCCAGATTCGCTATTATGATTAATAACTAGTATGGTATCCTCCCTTTTAATCACTACACCGTGTGAGAGGTTTGCCCTCTCATTCGAGCCTTAGCTTGGTGATAAATTAATTACGGATATAAACATTCATTTCACATCCTACCGAAATACTAGTTCTCAACCAATTCAATAGTAATATGGACCCATTTTTTGTGATGAAAAATATGAATTTAGGTTACCATTGGATTGGATTGGAGGTAATACCTACGGAGTAATACGGAGATGAGAGGTGGAAAAGTTGAAGTCATCAAATAAAAGTGTCCACCTCACATACAGCCATGACATGAATGATCATGCCTGGAACGCCACTTAAAATGTCATAATCTTAATTCTTTGTTCCTTGATTGCCGTCCCTATGTTTTACTTGGACGATTTTATTTATTGTCATTTACTCAGTCGTTGACAATTTACAACCAATCATGGGTCCCACCCACGTTTGACAGACTTAATTTTAGTAGTCGCTGAATTAGAGGTGGCGCACCACCCAATTCTCTCTTCTTCAAACCATGAACAGACAGCACATAACAGCAATTCCCCCGTCACCATATATCATCCTGTAACCACTTTTAGCATTGCTTCCCAAGATAATCTAATCTAATCTAATCTCTATAAGACAGTCACAGTCTTGCATTATCCTTTCGTACAGACGGTCCTAAAGCGCATTACAGACTCAACCGCACTTTTAAGCTTAATCAAGAGAGTAAAAGTAAGGCTGTCGAGGAAAATCGAAAATTTAGACAGACATGTTGGACAGTCCATCATATTGCCATTAGCTTCATACATATAACCACAAATCGTAAGGTACATCACAGGAAACAAAAGTACATGCATAAAATATATATAAATAAAATGTATTTTTCACTCTTCAAGGATACAACTATCAGCTACATCAAAGATGGATATTTTGAATGATGAAGAAATATCCGACAAGCAAAATTACCAAATATTAAGTGGAAGAGAAAATAAATAAATATAAAAATATACGATTAGCAGGATGACGGACGAAACCCCAGATTTTCTTACATTTCGGTAATACAAAGAAAGATAAGATTTGCAACCCTCGGCGACTGATTGGACATTAATACCCCTTAACGTCCCTTTGGGTTCATGATCTGTGAAAACACAGCACTTGGTGTCAGGCCATCGGAATCTTCACTTGCCAGACTACGACCGCCAATGCTCATCGTGCTCCTTGAGTCTGTTATTCCATCATACCCGTGTGATGCGTCTATGTCCTTCTTCCCACAATCTACATCGTATTTGCCTTCAACAAAGTCCATTTTACCCTTCCCGCAGTCTTCCGCGCTCTCCTGCAACTGAAGGGCAAACTCGAGATTCCACAGGACGTCTCCCATGGATGGACGGTCGATGCCATTATCAGCCACGCACTTCATAGCAGTCTCAGCAAACTTCTTGAAGCATTCAGGGGCGATCTTTCCTTTTAGATATGGGTCCATGATCTGCTCGAGCATTCCCTTCTTATAGCAATGTACAGCCCACTCAGCCAAGCTAACTTGCTCCTTCGGAAGAGAAGGGTTCAAGGCAGGCCGAGCGCATAAGACCTCGAATAGAACGACCCCGAAGGAATACACATCTGACTTATCGGTTAGTTGTTGTCTCCTGAAATACTCGGGGTCCAAATAACCAAAACTACCCTTCACAACGGTGCTCACATGGGTGTGGTCCAATGAGGGGCCTGTTTTGGATAAACCGAAGTCAGAAACCTTAGCAACCCACTTCTCGTCCAGGAGGATGTTTGTCGTTTTGACATCCCGATGAATGATGGTGTACTTGGCACCTGTGTGGAGGTAGTGCAAACCACGAGCAGACCCGATGCATATTTCAAGCCTTTGTTTCCATGGCAGCGGTGGCTTTTGGGTTTTGTATAGATGTTCACGCAAGGTACCATAAGCCATGTGGTCATACACAAGAATCATCTCTCCATTCTCCTCACAATAGCCAAGCAGAGAGACAAGGTGGCGATGACGAAGTTTTGAAAGCATCTCAATTTCAGTTTGAAACTCATGAATACCCTGTTCAGACAGTGGGTTCCCTCGCTTTACCGCAACCTTCATGGATCCACCATCAATTTCACCCCTATAAACTTTACCAAAACCTCCCACCCCAAGAACCAGAGACTCGTCAAAGTTCTTCGTGGCAGATTTGATCTCAGCAAAAGAGAAATGACGACAAAGATTGGAAGGCAGGGAGGAGGTATAGCTCCCGGTAGTGGCCGTCTTTGTAGAGCCAGAAGTATGCGAATTTCCATATAAAGAAATGGGAAGCCAGCCTGATGGGCCATCACTTGGGTTCGAGATCTTGCCATACTTCCGACGACGAGAGATGAAGCAGGCCAATAAACCAACAAGAAAGAGGAGGCTAACTGCTCCGACAACAGCCCCACCAATGACCACCTTGTTGGAATGGCTAGATGACGGGGTTGAAGAGGGTATGACATAGGCCTGCACCGGAGGTGGAATAGGGTTCAACCCAGCAAGAGTACCATCCGTGTTGTTCAACTTAAATATCTCCAACCCGTTTAAAAAGGAATTGTAATACTGGGGCTTGCCAGAAGGATTTGGATGGAGGGCGATCCATAAATCTACCTGAGGGTCTTTAGTTACTGGAGCAAACACTACAAAATCCAAATACTTGGGAATTCCATTACCGGCTGCCATTTCAACAATGTCAACCCCGCTCATAGCCGTTTGATTGTTGATGAAAATATCAAAAACTATTTGGTTAGGCTTATCGATGATGGCAAAAACCTCACAGAAGTGCATCCTCACCAAAAAAGTAAACCCAGTGTCGACAGAGAACAGCCATGTCAAGTTGGACTGAAGGTTTACATTATTGTCTTGGGTCATCATCCTGACGGTGGAGTAGACATCAAGCGGAGCAGTATAAGAAGGGATGTCTTTCGGATACTTAATGCTGACATTAGAATCCTTCTGATTGGTGGTCCCAGCTCCGGCTCCAAATATATAGGGTGTGTCATCATACCACGACCTGAAAAGACCGGTGTCATTGGTAGGGGGGATGAAGCTGCCGCCGACATTCATCCGGTACACGTTCTCAAGGGCAGTCGTGTTGTCGATGGGAAAATTGGCACCGGATTGGCCCACAATAGGGGGTCCAATGGCGGCACCGTCATAGAGGTAAGGCATGGAGACAATCTCAATCCCATTGACAAAGGCGAAGGAGTGGGAGTAATTGGAAGAGGGGGTAAAGGTGAGGGTCAAGGTAGCGGTTTCGACATTGATGGAGTACTCCTTGATAAGGGTATCAAAGGTCAGGGCTTGGGCAGTTTGGGCAGCGCTGAAGTTGGAGAGAAGGGTGTACTCCCCGGAGACGACAGAGAAGATGGCATTGGTAGCATTCATCCCGGAGTAAGTGGTGGGGTAGAAGTAGAGCCTGACAAACTTGCGGCCGGGGGAGACGGGGATACTGTAAGTGAATTTGGTGGAGAAGATTCTAGCGGACATGTAAGGGACTTCATCCACACTAGACGCTTGAGAAGCAGCTGTGTCTGTTGATGAACCCGTGGTTGACAGTAGAAACTTGGAGCCAACATCGGAGGTCCATTTTCTACCATCAACATCGCTCGACTGTTGTGAAGATGCGCCACAATTTAGCAATATATTATCAGTTGGGACGTAATCAGCTGCTAATACCACTCTGATCAACGCAGCAAAGACTAACCACACCAGAATTGGGTCAAACATAGCCTTTCCTATACTACCCATTTCATCAAACTCTCAGATCTTAACTTTATTGCTCCACCCGATTCTAGCAGTCCAATTAAGCTAAATCAGGAAAAATAATAATACTATCAGATTATAAACTAACCAGCAAGATTGAGCTATTATAAGCTGAAACTGGACCAAAAATTTGATCTAAACAAAGATCCAAACAAAGTTTCTCTGATGTTTTGAGCACAAAAGCAAAAGAATCAGTAAGTAAACTCAGATCCAAAAAAATATGAAGAAATCTGTAGAAAGATTATGTCAGCTCATTTCTGGATAGTAATGGAGTGAAGAAGATCGATTTAAGGAAGAGACCCGATTTGAAGATACAGAAAATTTCAATTTTTTCTTATGGGGGAAGTTTTTTTTTTTTTTTTTTTTTTGGTTTTTGAAGATTGGGGAAGGAAGGGGGTGGGTGGAGTCGAGAATAATGGAGGAAGAAAAATTATGGAAAGAAATGGACCAGAAACAGATATTGAAGGTGGTTCGTTATAAAATGCAAATTTTATTGGAAAATTATTTTGGAAAGTTTTGCCTCATTTTTATTGATATCTTCCAATTTTTTTTTTTTCAATCATTTTTTTTTTATTTTTTCTACTTTCTTTTTTTTCTATCACATTTCTCTCTTATCCAGGTGAGTCACTTACTTTTCTCTCTACTTTTACTTATTTTATTGTTTTTCTTAAGAAATGTGTCACTTTTAAGGTGGAAGAAATCATTGAAACGGAGGAGTAATGTTTTATATTAGGTGATCAACTGTAACAATTCGGATTTTTTGGACTTTATGAATGAGTATATAATTGAGAATAACGGAACATAATATACATGAGTCATTACTATTCTCAACAAATTCAATTAATTATTAATACGAATAATAATTATGAAAGTATTTAAATATAGTATTATATTTATTTCTAACAATTGATCAAATAGAAATACATCTGAGGAATGATTCGTGTTCACTAATCTGATGATTTATAATATTTTGAAAAAATATCACCGGAAAAACAAATCGTCAGGTGGGTAGATTATCGAAATTATAATGAATAAAACTTTTAAATAAATCGCATACCAAATAGCAAGTGAACAATATCACAACCAATAACACATACGGAGTAGTAATTTTTTGATAAATCACACCGTAAGAATTATTTGAAGTTCCATATTTTTAGAAAAAAAAATTATCACGATATACCAGTCAATTATTGTACAAGTTTCAAATAAATTTCATTTGTGCTACTTGTACGATAATAATATACCGCAAATTACACCGATACCAAGGGGCATTATTACCCTTGTTTACCGTGGTGACATAAACACATTTAAAACAAAATTCGTCATCTCATCTTTAGGGTCGAATGCCGGATATTGTGGGTTGTTACCCGCACCATGGACTAAACACCACCAGGTTAGTTGTCCCCAAAACCACGCTCCAATTGTCGACTCTCGGAAGCCCTAGTGCGATCCACCTAACACGTACGGGACTGATCTGGTCCCTACCTAAAGTATATATGGTCACACTCCCGCCTACCCTCGAGTCAATGATAAATCAATCAAACACCCTTCGCATGCACGGGCGGATTTATACGGTTAAGATAAGCGTTATTCTTCCATGCTATCGCGTACACAATCAAAATAACATGTTTTTCTGCTCAATGAGATTTTGAATAAAGTTCTAAAAATGTCCAATAAAATATGAAGTCATTTGAAACTCATTTTAAATTTTTTTATGTGTTATCCAACCCAAATTCCACAAAAAAAACTCATTTTCTTGAAATTAGATATATTAATAACACATAGCACGTAGTCAAATAAATATCTCCTTATTCTTGAGTGTGTCCTTGTAAGTCGAGATTTGGCTAATGAACTTAATTAGTAAGTTAAAATAGTTATTATGACTAACTAGTCGCCACACTACCCATGCACTACCGCACATGACTATATTGTTTTATGCTTTTGTAATTCAAAGTTCCATCTTTCTTGTCTCATTATCCAATATTTATTTAATTCTTTATTCATCTTTGTTTTGATTTCATGTCTTTGTAACTTTATTTATTTTCAAAGTCATTTGTAATATCATAAGTAGTAAATGGAGTAATTGCACTATTTGACGTTAATGCGATAACTCAATAGCGATGGGTTGTTGGCCCGGGTGCTAGATTTTTGATAGAGCTGATCAAATGGCCCAAGCCCGACGGCCCAACCCGACCCGACCCGATTTTTTCAAGGGCTTGGGCCATCGTGTTGGCCCGAAAAAGCCCGAAGCCCGACCCGATCTTAGCCCGATACAAATTTTGGGCCGGGTATGGGCCGACCTTAAAGCCCGAATTTTGGCCCGGCCCGAATTTAAAAAAATATATAACATGATTTATGTTTTTAAACTTTTAAACTTCTTTTATGTGGAAATTCATGTGTTTTTTGTCACAATTTTTTTTAACAAAAAAAAGTCGTGCAATTTTTGTATGGAAGTTTATGTTTTTATTTGTGTTCATAGTTATTATACACGGATACTAATACCGTATATATGTGTGTGCGTGTGCGCGTGTGTGTATTTGTACTGTGATATGTTAGTGTGACACATAATAATAATCCTTTATTTATTAAAAGAACAACCATACATGTGTAGGATGACATCAGCCTTTAGAGTAATTTGACATTGAGTGATGTCATGATGACTTCACCATCAGAAAACTAATTTGCAATACATTTTTCTATTTATTTCCCTCAATTTAGTCATCAACAATTTATCTAAAGTATATTTAATAATAATAATTACATACACCAAATTTGAACATTAATATTTAATATCAACAAACTAATTAAAATATACATATAGGTGGAGAGTTTAAAAAATTTATGTAACGTAATTTCAAATACAAAAAAATTACAAAGGTAAATAAAAATTCAATTATTAAAGAGAACGTAAATGTGATAAATATTGATTCTCTCAGATCTGGAAAGATACCAATCATCACCGAGAAATTCAAAATTGTTAAATTATAACTCGGCAATAGTTACGGCTGTCACGCTTTCGGATATTTTAGGGTGGCAACACGTAAGCAACCAGACGCCATAGATTAACAATTTTTTTCGGTTACGAGTTGCCGTCGTTCCGAATTATTAGGGAGGCATAAAGGTAACTCAACTATTATTTATAGATGATTACACTAAATGCCGCCAAACCAATAACGTCGGGGTGGCAAAACGTAAGTAGAAAGTAATTCTGTGTCAAACTGTATAAATTGATATTCATATTCATCATCATCAATCCAAATCGTCCATATCTGCATTAAAAAAACAACATTTAACAACACAAACATTATTAACACAAACATAATTAAATAATAATAATAAAAAAAAAAAAAAACTAACATTAGTGGTTATCAATAGCTGCCCATCAAAGCTACCCATGACTCATGAACCCCACAAATATCAATAACTTCTCAAAAAACTAACATCAACTACCCATGTCTGATGTCCCCTACCCAAAAAAACTGACTTTTTTAGCTTATATATACGAGATTTTACAGCAGTAAATCTCACTCAAATCACCAAGAAATTAGTAACAAAATGTTTTCGGAAACAAGAAAAATATTAATTAATTAGTAAACTGAAAAGAGAAATCTTTGGCGTCCACGTGAAAGGGAGAGTCGTTCGAAAATGGAAGAGGGAGAACTCAAGCAATAAGGGAGTAAACGACTATATATCTCTCGAGATATTATTAGTTGACGAAGAGGTATTGCATGAATTTATGCAATTGATTTTACTTTACATACTATTCATTTTGTTATATACCACATCATAGATTAATGAAATTGATTACCTTAAAATCTTTCGCAGGGAGACGTTCAAATCACAGCAACAAAAGCATTAGTTAGAGTCTTTGACGGAAAAATCGATGAAGGCAAATGCTACCTACAACATCAGCAGATTTCAAGTCACAATCAACAATGGATACAATATAGCAACACCACACGAATACCGTTTGAGATTAGGATCAACATCAATTATCGAATAGATTAAGGATGATAGCTTGCCACAACAAGGACTCAATTTAGTGAGTTTCGATGACATCGTAACCAATCAACTTAGCGGCAGATTTTTAATAGGTATACCACGAACAAATGCATTAAATTTACAAGTTTTACGCACAATAAAGTTATGTTGTATCCACATTAAATTGTAGATGTCATAGCAGAAGTTGAGAGTAATGACCTAATATATGAAGTTAATGACAACAAAAGAACAAGGCTATTTCTCGAGGATCCCAAGTAAGTTGACATATCCTCTAATTAAAATTCACATACCATCTATTTTCCAACTTCAATACTAATAGAACATCAATTCCAACAGTGGGGAGCACTTACCGCTTTGGCTTTGGGGAAGCCGTGTACAACATGTCATTCACATCGCAAGTGACCCAAGATATAAAATTGAGGTCAGCAAAGATGAGGGTAATTTTGCGACACGTAATCTATATTCCACAGAATTTCTGAATGGTATTAAGTGTTCCGGCCTTCCAAATCACGAGCTTAAGTTGAAGGTTGGTGCTATGGTTATGCTCCTGAGAAACATTGATCAATCGCGTGGATTGTGTAATGGCACAAGATTATTGGTAACTGATTTAGGTACTCGTGTGATTATGGTCACGGTGTTGTCAGGTAGTAACAAGGGTGATAGGATTCATATTGTCCGTTTAACACTTATCCCATCAGACACCACCAAATTTCCCGTTCGTTTCGATAGAAGACAGTTCCCTATAACTGTATGCTTTGCGATGACTATCAATAAGAGCCAAGGGCAGTCCTTAGCTCACGTGAGCTTATATCTTCCACGTCTTGTATTTACGCACGGACAACTTTATGTGGCTTTATCGAGGGTCACTAGCAAAAAGGGGATAAAGATACTCATACATGACAAGGATAAATTGTTATCTAATAGTACAAAAAATGTAGTTTACAAATAATTCTTCGAGCATGTTTAAGTCAAATAAATTGGAGTTGGAGTTGTAATTATCTTTTTTTATTACATAATATATGTTTTACTTATGTTTATTACGGAGTACTCCGTATATTAGTTGCTTTGCAGCATTTCAATTTGTTCCAATGAAAGACGTTATATAAGGTATTGTACCATATATGTTATAATAAATATATTCTATTTCGATGTTAGTAAAATATTATTCTGTCGGTATAAAATCGACTTAAAAACATTCCGTGCAAATGTGCACGAGTCAACACTAGTAATACAAAAAATTGTCCAACACCAAAACGGAGTATTAATATATCATTATGTACTCTAGTCGTCTGATTAATTTCGAGTAAGTTTTAGTAAAAAAAGGGTTTGTTTATTAGTCGGGTCGACTGCGAGCAAAACACTCGATTAAATGTCGGTTAATTTGTGGTAATAAATATTTTTTTTAAGGTGACGTAAAAAAAAAATTAACTTAATCCCGAACAATCGTTGTGACCCGATTGGGCCCGAAAAGTCCGCAAGCCCGAAAAAGCCAGGCTTGGGCCTTACAAATTGGCCCGTTTGGGGGGGGGGGTCCGGCCCGACCCGACCCGCTAGATGGGCTGTAATTTTATGGTGAAGCCCGGCCCAAACCCGGCCCATGATCACCTCTAATTTTTGAGTTTGCAAGAATGTAAGAAAATTATTATTGGTGAAAACGAGATATAACACTATAAGATGTAGTAATGTATAATAACTAATAAATTGTTTTTTTTTTTAAAACTTTTATTAGAGAATGTAATCATCTTGCTTGTCTTCTGGCTTTGTTTTTCCTTTGTTTTTCTCTCGTATCTTTAGTTGAGATTTTTAAATCTTGACCTCTATTTTTTCATACTTTTTATTCTTACGCTGCTTTTTTCACTACTACTTCAGACCTATAAAACATTTTGGGTGTATTATTTTTGTTCTTAAAATATAATTAATGTATTATTTATAGTTGATGTACATAATACATATATAAACAATATAAGCAATTGTTAACCTTTTTAATAGTTATTTATACCAATATAAGCGATTGTTAACTTACCTCTTGTCTACCTTTTTCTTCTCCTTTGATGTGTCTATCGTAAACTTTATAATTGTTCACATATTTACATTTAATGTTTCATAATTAATACCCTCTCCGTCTCGATCATTTTTTGTTCTTTTATATTATTTGTGATGAGTATTTCAATTAAAAGACAATAAATGACCAAGACAGAAAAATTAAATCTATTATTTTTATTTTGTTAAATTTCAACCAATAACATAAATTTGGCATGACATCTCTAAATGTCTTGAAAATGAAATAATAAAATGTGATGGTTTGTTAACAATGGTTTAGTATAGGGACTTGCTTGAAATTATAAAAAAATTGCAAGCTACTAACTCCACCGTTGCACATCTCTTAGTATTTGATTAGCTTAAGCTAGTAGTTCCATTGGGGCTACTAGCTTAACTTTACACTTATCCAATGAATTTTTTTTCAAATAGGACTTACATTAACTAATTTTTTCTAATAATTTAAAAGTTAGTATGTGGGTCCATTTACACTAGAACAAAATCTTGGAAGAGACGATCTTTCAATAATTTATTGAGAGATCATTTTTCAGTATCACTCTATCTACTATCCGTACCCTTAAATGACAACTTTATTTTGTATATGTTTTTATAACAAGCGTATCATCTTTATATTTGTATACTCTTTTATCTTAATCGTACCTAATTTCTATTAGGTTTGGTACTATTGTTACTTCCATTTGTAGTTGGTCTCTCACTAAAGTTAATGAGAGACCGTCTCTCAGAAGACCTTCTCCTAGCAGGTTGTAGCTTGAACCATTGGGTGAAGTCGTAGCTTAGAATGGTTATAACTTGAAAATGTGATGTGACAAAGTAAGCTAGTATGGTGTTAGCTTACCATTGCCCTTGCTCAACATTTAATATTGTATACAGGAGTATAAATTAACAGATTTTAACTAAGTTTTAATCAGTTAAATTAAGGGACAATTTTCAGTCCCTTGTGGATCACCCCTGATCCAATAATTAAGCTTACTCTAACTTGTAATTCGAACCATAATATTTTGACTGAAATAAAGTGAGTGACGATTATTTGTAAAACTTATCCAAAAAAATCATGCTTACAAAATGTTTTTAAGAAAGAGGAGTAATTTTAACTTGAAAATTTTAATTTAAAAGAAGCTAATATTTGAAAGTTTATTCTTAAATAAATGTCTTTGATAAATGTGTCCTTATGTTTAAATATATCCTTCACAGTTAAAATACGATCTGAAAAATATTTCGATAATAACAAGTTTAGAATGACGTCCATTTTATTTTAATCACGTTAAAAACTCGAGTAGTGTCCCAAATTTTCTTTTTAATTAGCCGTGATATAACAAGTTATTAACTTTAGGAATTATTTGGACCAGGCACAAACCGGTCAGGTCTCCGGGTATGTCTATTTTTTCAGGCTGGTCCGATCCAAAACCCGTCCTAAGCGAATCTTGTCTGGTTCGGGTTCCTTTCGGACCGGTCCAGTCTCCGAGTTTGGGTTTTTTGGGAGGCTGGTCCACGGGTCAATCTGATCTGGTCCGGTCCAACAATTTTGGTGATTCCGGTTTCCGGTCCAATCCTATCCGATCCTGACCCGATTTTTTTTCAGTCCGCACCGGTTTGGACGGAAAGACCAGAATCATAGTTTTAGTACTGGGAAAGTGACAAGGGGAACAAGAAAGGGGAGAGCGAATGAACAGTTTATTTTTAACCTGAGATAACAGATAAAAACGAAGTGGATGTAGTTCAGGAAGATTCATTTAAAAGTTCAGTTTATTTTGGTATTAAGTGTAGTTGAGATTATTTCATGGTAGATTGTTTCAAGTAAGTGACCAATAGTTTGGATTATTAACCTGAAATAAGTCAAAAATAAACACAAAAATGAAATTATCATTTAGAGAGATATCTGATAATAAAAGAGATATGAATAACACATAAAAGAGATACAGAAAAAATGGTTTATCAATCATTTAATCAGTGTCCGTGTTTACGTACTCCCTCCGTCCTTTATTTTTCTTTCCGTTTCAATATAATACTCCTCACAAATCTTAAATTGTGGGAAGAAACATAAAGGGCGGAGGGAATAGTTTTTATGTTATTTTTAACATTTATGTCACTTAAGTTTTTTTTTTTTTTTTTTTTGCGAACATTACAAAACCACCCTATTACAATTTCAGAGCATTAACCATAAAGGTATTAGCTCTATTGTCTAGGGATCGATAGACGACATAATAAAACATACATAACGAACTAAAAGAGCTAAAATCATAACGCTCAAGATCAACGGGTTGGTAGAGAGCAGTAGTATGGGCACGGGCTTCAGCACACTTCACGTCTTCTTGCCTGGTCATTCCAGTAGACTGCATACTCCTTTGAACGGGTAAGAAACAATAACAAGCTGCACTTACGCCACAAGGACGTAGAAAGAAAACGGGGAAAAACATGCCAAGAGACAAGTCCCATATGGAGACAAAACTCCTGCATCTTGGTAATCGAACTAGCCGAACAAAAGACCACTTATCCAAAGGGAGAATCCAACCGAGAGGAAATGGAGACCACCCCTCACCCAACCTTGTAGCTATAGACACCAAGGAATAGAGCTCCAAAGTGTGACCAACATAAACCTTAGGGTTCGTTTGATAGAACGAAATAAGGGAAAAAGAGGAGAGGGAAAGGATTATTTGGATACAATTTAAGGAGGAAGGGAAATGGAGAAGGAATGAAATGAAATGGAGGGAATGAGTTTCTTCACTTTAGATCAAAATGAAATATTTTCAAAGTTGACAAGATTTGGAGAGAAAATGATACTCCTTCCGTATCACATTGGTCTCCCCTTTCATTTTGGCACAAATAACTAAGAAAACTCAATTACACTTGTTTTATTTCCTTGTTTTTTTTCTTGCTACGCGTGAGTCAGATTAGGATAAGAGAGCGGATAAGAATAATTACGTTTTTTTGTTACGGATGAGTCGAGTTAAGATAAATCATGTTTTTTTGGACTTATATTCTGCCACTTTTAGTTCAATTCAGACAAAGAAACATCCAGTTCATTTCTTTTATGCCTTTTTTTTCCCGTCACGGGTGAATTAGGTTAGGATAAGAAAACGAATAAAAAAAATTACGTTGCTTTGTTTTTTTTTTTTTTTTTTTTTTTTATTATTATCAATTTTTAAGTCAAAAAATATACTACGTACTTGCTATGTTTAAACGAGTTAAAAAATAATAATCGTAATTACAAAAATTTTAGGTTCCAAAAATTAATAAGTGTAGACACCCGCATTTTGCCTGCTAGTGTCTATAGCAGTTCCCGACAAAACACCCGATGATGATCGGACGCTAACGTGACTTAATACGCTCGAATACGGACTCGGAATCAATAGTATCCGATGTGGGCATTTAGCGGAGTGCAAATCTTTCAAAACCGACCTCAAATCCAGGCCCAGTGGGTCGTTCCCAATAAAATGAGACTAATTTGGGCCAAAACCGACACCGGAAATAAAACCGTCTTTTGGCGACCGGGTCAAAACCCGGTCAAAGATGAATCCGACACAAAAATCAGCCAAATTCAGCTTCTAGAAGCTGGCGCCAAGTCTAAATTCAAATAAAAACAAACAAATCAACAAAGTCAACCTCTTCCTAAAATAGCTCGATTTGCTTGATCCACTCGATCGGGTGGATAGACCCACTCGGTCGAGTGGAGCGCCAAAAACCGGTTTTGGCCCGTTTGCAAGGACACTCAATCGAGTGCACTAGGGCCACTCGATCGAGTGACCCTAGGTCGTGGGGTTCTTCTATAAATACCCCATCAACCCATCACATTATACAACTTTTTACATCATAATTTCAGCCATCTTTTCATCACACTTACACAACATTCAACCCTACATTCCTACTATATTCAACCTATACACTCACATCCTCTCTACACACACATACATATTCAAACTCGAGATCAAAACTCGCCAAAGACCCGAGAGCATCCTCTCCCTAACCAAACACACCCTAACTCACCCTACATATCTCGACACTCCCGCGCACACGCCGCTACTACGAGTTCGTTTCCGAGGCCATTAAGCATGTAGGTTGAGGGTGTCATCAAACCCCATTTCTTTTTCTCCTTTCCCTTTTTTCGATTATTTATGTATTATTATTATTATTATTATTATTATTATTATTATTATTATTATTATTAGTACTATTATTATTAGTCGATATTAACGACACTAATATTTTATTTACTAACACTAACCTTTAATTTTGTGCATACTAACCTTTTATTTATTTTCGTTACTAACATTTTATTTATCGCACTCTAACATTTTATTTATGTATTCTAACACTAACTTTTATTTTTGTATACTAACACTTTAATTCCGTATCCTAACATCTAACATTATTATACCGTGTATATATACATACTAATATCAAAATCTCAGTTTCGAATACGTTTGACTATGACGATCGCCTAAAGTCCATCTAATTCCTTTACGAGTAACGACGGAGGTGGCGCCTTTTCGAGGAGCGCCGCCCCAATGTACTCAAGGACATGATGTGATCGTCATCGGTCCTAGTTGAACGCATTTGGTCCCATTTCTACAATTAGTGCGGAACCCGTTGACACGAAAACCGACATCACATAATCCGAAAGGATTGGTTTCGATGTCGTGACGTAGAGGGATGCAATTCCGTTACTAATTCAAAACTTCGATCTAAACAATAACGTTTTCATAAAATTCCGATAATGGTATTATAATCGTACATACACGATTATAGTACCGGAGGCCAAGTTAAATACAAATCGTGCGATATTTTTATTTGATTTGGCCAACCTTCGATTTTAAATCAAAAAACTAAACGAGTTGTCACTCGTACAGGGGCTACTCGACCGAGTACGTAGGCTACTCGATCAAGTAGCACCCAAAAATCTGGACAGTAGCTACGCTTGAGGACACACTCGACCGAGTCAGACCACGACTCGATCGAGTGGGTCCTGTAGCCCAGAAAACCGAGAGCTCTAATGCAACATTCGAGCCTCGTCATTTTTTTACGACTTTTAGTCGACACGTGCATAATCAATCACGTAATTCTAATTTTCAAAACTCATGCATATCACGACACCTAAAACGATTTTGATCGACGGTCTCGCACTATCAATTTTATGTCGACGACTCTTTAGTCGTATCCGACACATAATTAATTTAGACTCCATTTCTCGAGGTGATAAGTCGGGACAAGGCATCGAGGTTCGAGATCGGGTTAGCACCACACCTAGGTCTCGAACCTCCGTCCTTTGATTAATATGCAATATAATGCGTAATTAATTAAAGTTCGTTCGTCTAACTAATTCACGATCTAGTGTGCATTTATTGTATACGGGTCTTTGTCGAGTCGTGTATTTATTTATCGCTCTTCTTATTTAATTCAATTATTCTATTTTATTGCTCGTTGTATTGTGAATTCCGGGTTGTATTCCGCCCGTGTAATTTGAAATTTATTTACGAGTTTACTATTCTTGATGTTTGCCATTTATTGCCTTAAATGAACATCACATGCTAAATCACTTTGACGTGAATCAAGATGCATTAAATGACGTAGTTAACCAATAATTCACATGCTTAGCCCGAAAACGTTGTTTGCATATCATTTAGTCGTTTTACTAGCGCGCGTACACGAACACGAACGGTGTCTTAGTAGAGGCCGCCATCTGCGGGCGGGGTTGGGTGTCCTTAGTGAGCTTCCCAACACGTACCCTCACCCCTTACTCAGAACCTTTGGTTTCCGGATGTCCGAAACCCTTGGCGCACGAGAGTCATTTTATATACGAAAGTCGGTATAAACGGTATCGGTATAACAATGCAAAGGGACGAGCCCCATAAACTCTGAAATCGAAGTTGGCTTACTTTGTGTGTAGCCCATGACGACATAGAGTGGGCTCGTATGGTTCCGAATAACCACAAAATTCGGTGGCGACTCCATTTTGACTTAAATTTCGAACCCGAGAACAATCTTACCACGAGATTCATTCGCCTACCCAAACCCGCGCGTGGCCGCGTCGTGGTGGACCTACGTCATGTCCACAATTTGGCGACTCTGCTGGGGATACCTGATGTACCACATGTCATCGGGGTTCCTAGGGTGAGACTCGAAGAGAAATCGTTCGTAGATTAGTGTGTGCGCATTAGTTTAATGATTCATGCATAACCCAAATTTGCCCGGGCCGGTTACTTGTGACCGACGTCCCACTATACCACGGTGCATTCCTACATGGGTGCGCTAAAGACATCGATGGTGGAACTCGTCTCGGTTTCGCGGCATGTCCTAAGACCAACTCGGCTTAGGGAGTCCGTCCATCACACGAGAAAGCCATCGTTGTTGGTATAGACCCTATTTTGACCGACCGAGACTTAGTGTAAAGCATACATAAGCGTCGTTATAATGCTTGTTTGACTACATGCTAC
The DNA here is from genome assembly GCA_958450325.1 of Agrostemma githago. Classification (NCBI taxonomy): domain Eukaryota; kingdom Viridiplantae; phylum Streptophyta; class Magnoliopsida; order Caryophyllales; family Caryophyllaceae; genus Agrostemma; species Agrostemma githago. The sequence goes on from OY288254.1 coordinate 53,177,929, forward strand.
TTGGTTTCCGTGTCAATTTTCAAAAAAACCGTCATTTCAAAACTGCATCTTTCCAAAAAATACCAAATTTCGAAAAACCCGAAATACTGTCCGTTTCGGGACCCATCTTTCCAAAATACCAAATTTTGAAAAACCCGAAATACTGTCCGTTTCGGGACCCGTCTTTTCAAAATATCCAATTTCAAAAAAAAAACTCGGAATGCTGCCGAAAATTAGACTTACGATTTGACTCAAAACAAGCCTTTTTTTTTTAGCCGGCATGCTATCCATTTCGATTCGAATTTCCGATCCACCATTCGATTTTCGAATTTTCGAAATTCAATTCCAATTTTCAAATCTTCGTGATGTCACTCGCGATTTTCAAATCCTCGAGATTCCATTCTCGATTTTCAAATCTCCGAGATGTCGTTTTCGATTCTCAAATTTTCGGGATCTCATTTTCAATTTTCAAATTTTCGGAAATTTATTTTCGATATTCAGATTTTCAAAATTCCAAATATTCAACTTTTCAAAAAAAAAAAAACTCGGTCCTGTCGGCATGCTGCCAATTTCAAAAGACGGGACCGTCTCCCAATTTTTCAAAACGCGAAATTACTCGCAACCATTCCAACATTTCAAAATGCCCGGTCCTATTGGCCCACTACCAATTTCAGGACCGTCCTCTCAATTTTCAAAATTCAATCATTTTTCAAAACCTTCCGATTATAGGACCTACCGTAATCCGTGTGTCGGGTCTTTTTATGATTTGTCGAAGGTCGTTAGCGTCGAAACTCCGTCGATCCTACATCACGGGTTTCTTCCCCATCCTAGTCCGCCTTTTTCTAAAGGCACAACCGACCAACACGAGTCATACACTCGTAAATGGAAGGTTCATAAACACTCGAATCCTAACTAGAAAGTCACACGCAATTTTCCCTCCAACAGGACGGTCCCCACGACCTTTCCTAAGGGAATTTTGCCCGTCTTTCAATCCGTTAGTCGAGTCATCCCAATTCAAAAATCCTTTAACTTAAGGGTCTACCCTAATCACAGGGTCATCCTTATTCAAGTCAAGTCAAGGGTCTCTAGCGTCGAAACTCCGCCGATCTTACATCGCAAGTTTCTTCCCTTACCCGTCTGCCTTCATCAAGGCCGAGTCAACCTTTTACAAGGCATAGGCCTATAACAAAAGATTCGTGATCCTTACATCTAAGGGTCACTCGTCCATCACTCGAGTCTTAGCAAAACCTGCAATCTCACTCAGGGGCTACCCTTCAGCAGAGCGGTCAATCACGGTTGCTCTAAGGGTCATGTCTTACATGTGTTGTCTCACGTACCCCACTTTTGAGTCACTTAGATGTCACACCATCTGAATCCTATCAGAGTCCTCGGTCTCACTCGGGGGATACCCTTTAGCAGAGCGATCAATCACGGTTGCTCTAAAGGTCATGTCCTACACGTGTTGTCTCACGCGTGCCATTTTCGAGTCACTTAGATGCCACCCCATCTGAGTCCTATAGAGTCTTTTGCGTCGCTCGGGGGCTATCCTCCAACCGACCAGTCAAACACGGTCACCCTAAGGAGTACCTTACGTTCATCATACACCGGCGTCCTTATAATGCCTTCTTCGAGTCGTACCTATGCTACGAAAACTCGAGTCTCCTAAAGGTTTAGGTCGCCACAGTGGGTCCGAACACGTGACGCGACCAAACACGGTCGCCCCATTTTCGGACTCATCCTCGTGGCTCAGATCCCATGGTCGAGTTCGAGCCAGGGTCGTTACCTCGTCTAGGTCAATGTTCGAGTATCCCGGTCCAAGAGTCTTTGTCATCCCGTCACCCCGGGCCGTGTCTAGTTTGACTCCTCTCTTGCATTCGCGCAAAGTCGAGTTTAGGCGAGTCGTAGCACCTGTCGTTTTCTCCAATCAAAGACTTTACCAAAACAAAGAAACAACCAACCGAGCGTCCGGATTTGATTCGAGTCTAAGTCTGAGTCCGAGTCTAGGATACCCTACATCCTCATTTCCAAATCAGAGTCAGAGTCTTTTGCATTCTGTCCTCTTTTCAAAATTCAACAAAAAATCAGCTTTCAATATTCTATCTCTACTATACACTTTCCTTTATGTGTTTCCAAGAACATGATGAACACCATCATCATACACTGTGAGCACACGCACGTGACTATTATAGGCACATCTATAATGACTGAAGGAACTGAGGCCCGTGTTTTCTCTTACCTGTTCCATGTCTGGCATAGACAGCCACATAACTACCCTTAGCAGGAGCGGTATCGAATCCTATGACAAATATAGGTAGTCTCCTAGTTTGGGTTCAAGACGGGAGACAAGTCCATTTCCCACAATAAACACCCCTCCAATAAAACTGACCAATCCTTATCTTAGGCGTTAGTCTGACTTGATGCCAAAAATACCCAACTCGGGACGATGCTCCCACTAAGCCTACTCGGAATTATGATGACAATACCGAGATCCAAACCACCATGCTTACCATAGAGTACTCCACCGCGAGTTGCACTCACACAAACACCAACTAGGCTCACACCTTACAAGGGTTTAGCTCCACAAGCCAAATCCAACCGATGGGCCCACCCCCATATCCACCCACAACACCATAGGAGGGCAGCCGTAAAAAAAAAAAAAAAAAAAAAAAAAAAAAAAAAAAAGCTGGACAAAAAAAAATCAATCAAAAGTCTAAGAAAAAAGCAAAAGGCCCAAAACAAAAGAGCTGGCCATCAAAAAAGAACTCTCAGCATCCCCCGACCAAATACGGTCAATCCCACGACCGGGGCTAAGAGGTCAACCCAAAAAAAAAACAAAAAATTCAAATACCCATGACCGTGGTCAATGGTCAACGCAAGTGAAAGCTCCTTGACCGGGGTACGGTCAATTCAAAATTCTCGATGCCCATACCATCAAATAAGGGAGAGACAATCAAGCTGGTTAGCTAACACCACATTTAGCCTCCCCCTATTACAACCCTCAAGACCTTCCCGAGACCTAGGCTAAGAGACAGCCCAAAATTTTGAGGATTCAAGCTCCATAGGATACACCCTAACCATTAGGGCTAGACATGGAAATCAGATCCCACATTATCAAACTTATCCTGATCGAAGTTCGAGTCATTTTTACTCGACTTCCCCCTTTCCTACCACATTGCAATACCTTACCCTCGAAGCCTTAGCTCCACATAATCGAGCTCCAGATTTCGAATCATCAAAGCCACTTGCGACCTAGCTCCACATTTCTAAAAACATCCAAACCAGTTACCAACCCCAAACATGGGAACTCAACCTGCGGTCGGCACAGAACATGCCCAAATAGTTCACACCATCTCTGGGGGCTACCCCGGAGAACGCTCACAGTCACAGGATCAACATCCTAACTGTTCTACCCCTTTGATCAAGACATCATCGGGAACACACCTAGCCTACACCATCGCTATGGCTAGTCACACACAAAGCCCTAATAAACTAGGCACCATAATAATATCTTCCAATCCACTGAACTACGGCTTGGTTTGATTTCACTACACGTGAATACGTAGGCAGCCTTTTCAATAAAGGCACAACCACCCACATTGACACAAGTTCAAAAAAAAAGCACCGTCATTCCGGTCACGACACTGTCATGTTCTCAGTAGTTAGCTTTGTCGTCCTGGGGGCTTCTCCTAGGCAGAAGTTCTCCATCCACTCACATAATCCAAAGACTTTCAAAAACTAGCCTCCTTTCTATAGTGCGTCCTAGTACTCGGCTCAGTCGAAGACGAGAATCTGTTAGGGACTCGAAGCGACACCCACTTTGGGAATGTATCCCAAAACACAAAAATTCAAAGAGCACTAGTATACAACCTTGCTACTGCTAAGCCTTGTCCTGCAGGAACAATCTCATTACAGACTACTGCAATTCCCCTATAACACATCCTTCCCTTTTCGATGTTCGACCGTGTTGCCACTCGCCTAGGCTATGGATTAGCGCAGCTTAAGAGTCTTGTCATCTTAGGTGGCCCACCCCCCTACAGAGTCACAGTCCAACCCCTTTGAGAGTCCAGTCATGTCTGTCAACTCGTCCTATCACGTCAAGAGTCGAGTCTGTCGGTATGTCCCTCTTTTCAAATCCTTGCTTTGAAATTTGCAAAACTTGGCCATTTGATAAAATCCTTTTCGACAAGGTCAAATTTCGGTCTATTTAAACTGCAAATTTCTTCCCTACCCCTTTCAATTTTGAAAAACCTATCTCCTAGCACGTGAGTTGCTTTCAGGACTTCGATTTCAAAATGAAGCAAAAACCATTTTCCCCAGCGCAAGCCAGTCTATAGATGCTAACTGCATTTCCTGTATGCTATCTTGCTATATACTATGCCCGCTATTTCTGCCTATGTATCTAACATTTCAGGTACCAGCTAGTGCTTCCCAACGAAACATCAAAGGCGGTGTTTCTCCTGAAATGCTACATCCAAGTTGTCATGTGTCAGCATACGGGTACACCCAAGACTTCAGAAGCAAGTCCCCGCACAGCTACTTTACTCCCCAGCACGAGTCATTATTTTGCCTATGTGTTACATACAAGTTGTTATGTGTCAGCATACAGGTACACTCCAGACTTCAGAAGCAAGTCCCCGCGAAACTATTTAAATTCCCCAACGGAGTCAACTTTTCCCCGGTATGCTACATCCAAGACGTGATGTGTCGGCATACGGGTACACCTACGCCCCGAAAGGCAAGTTTTACTCCCCACGGAGCATCATCATCAGCTCAGGTACGACTCAAGGCTTCAAAAGCAAGCCCGTACAGCTCACATATTTCCCCAGCGGAACGCCCGAGGCGGCATTTTCCCCGAAATGGTACGGGATGGGCCCACATATAGGCACGCCCAGGACTTATGCTACAAGTCTGACTCCCCGCGGAGCTGTCATCATCAGGACAGGTATGACCCTCTGCTTATGGCTGGCGAGCCCTTCACGCAAGTCTACTGGACTATAAACGACCCGACCGGAAGGCTGCCAGGTCGTAATCCTCGATTGGCCTGGTAGCTACTCTGACTTTCGCCTTGTCCAAGCCTCAGTCAGAATAAGCGAGTCAAATATTTTTTTTACGCAACTACTCATTACTCAAACAAATAACATGATGAATTTGTCATTAGTTTATTCAACATACTTGTTCTTGATACGAGTAATAGACACTTAATCCCTCCCCTCCCAATATTTGTTATCCAAATAACCTCCCTCTCATTTTCCCCTCTCCCCCCTCCCCTCCCGTCTCCTCCCTCCCCCGCCTCTCTCTTTCCTTCCTATTTTCTTATCCAAACGGATCCTAACCTTGCTATGTATGGAGTAATATTTTCATAATCTCAATATTTAATACTACTTCCATTTTTTTTTGTTTTCATAATCTCAGTATAATGTGAGAAGTATTTTAATGAAGTGAGAAAAAATTAGGAAAATGGAGAGATTACGTAATTTTTAGCTACGGTAAACTCCTAAAAAAATTCTTATATGAATCCAATTCCTTTTTTGAAAAGAGATACGAGTATCTAACGGAGTAAGTGCGTAGTATTATTTTGTCAAAACAATTTTTCTAACATTTTTTTTTGAAGGAACAATTTTTCTAACATGTACTCATTGGACACATGTTAATAAATTGATTAAGATATGATTATCAACCATATTCTTTAATTATGGTAATTATAAGTGAATATTTTAATTTCTAAGCAATGTTTTGTTTGTGACCAGAATATCCGTCATAAATATATGACGGGTCAAGTATTTGGGAAAAAGACTAAATCAAAAAGTTTAAGTAGGAGTAAAGGTGAGATCTTATTCTATGTAAGTGGGGTTATAATCTTAAGACGGATAAGAGACCTACTCGATAATCAATATGGAGTACATTCGTATCTTTATCAAGTTATTAAGTGACCACTGACCAGTGGGCATGGAAAAACCATTGTCAAAATAACGACAAACTGTTTCTTACATGAACAAAAAATTCCGTTTAATAGTTTTTTTTACAAACTTTTCAAGTTGATTTATTTGTCAAGTTTCCTAAAGTAGTTTGACAAAATGATAAATGAGGGTATCTAAAATACTGTATAGAATTAGGCATTAAAGTTTCCAACAGGTCACAATTGGCAGTACTAGTTTATTCGTTATTGAAAGAAACGATTGATAGTGTGTCGTACTGTCTCGTTCGATAGTTGATACTTTACCAGTTGGGGAGAGCGGCACTCCCGCGTTTTCTGAGCTGTCACATGCATGCTCCGTCTAACTACGCGTTTCATTATCCTCTCATTTTTATTTTTTCATTTCTTATTATATTCCTCTCAAGTAAACTTAGTGTAAACCATCAAAAATAATCCTCAATGAGAAAACAAAAGGCAAATAAATAAATAAAATGGAGCGAGTACCGAGTACGTACTAATACAAAAGGGAAATGAGTAAGTTTCTCTTATAATAAATATCCGTCACAAATAGGTGAAAAGTCAAATAATAGTACATGGTTGAATATATAAGACATATCTAAGGATTAAGAAATTGTTTGTCTTTATTTAACTAATTGTCATTAATTATTTGACTTGCCAAAAGTTTATGATGAATATACCTGTCTGAAAAAGAAATTTGTCAAGCAAAATCAGTGTTTATCCCTCATGTGAAATGTCTCACAATCAGGGGTGTTTGTCGGTCTAGAACAGGACCGGATCAGACCGTTTAGTATGGACCGAAAACCATAATTGTATAAAAAGTTGGACCATGGAGCGGACCATATTTATGTCGGTTCGGTTCGGATTCGACCCTAAAAAAACTTGGACCGGACCACAATGGACTATAATGGACCAAAGAACCCAAATTACATTACTACCCAAAAAGCTTTTAATATATATTCCCTCTGTTTTTTATGTTTCTTCTTAGGTCAATCAAATACTTCTCAAAAATCTTAAAAATAAAATAAAAAATGGAGGTGCATAATCAAACTCTACAAGAATTTTATTATGTTTTTCATAACATTAAAAAAAACAATACGTAGGATTTAAGATTTTTTTTTCCACTTACGCAAATGATCTTGTGCAAATCAGTTACTTATAATACCGTATATTATTTTATAATACCGTCCATTCGATTCTTTATGGGGGCTACTTCATGTCGTCCGCAAATTTACTTAACGTCATCCATAATTTATTAGTAAATTACCGATTTATCCTTTTATAATTTATTAACTTAATTTAACTTCACTATTCTTTAATCTAATTTACCCTACTTAATTATTTACTTATTAACCTAATTTAAATTACAACTCGGACAACAACAACATTCACTCTCAAATTAATAAAACGTTTAGTTTTTTAATTTTCAATTATTCAACGATTGATCGGAACATGTCAAACGCAAAAAATAATATTTCTTTTGATTTGAATTTACCCTATAACGAAAACATTATCGAGGTTAGTTGGTTAGTTTTTGTTTTTATCATTGTCAATGCAATTATGATTCGTCTTAGTTTTCATTTTTGTAGTTTTACTCGCGAAAAGAAAAGGAAACAAACGCTAGACGTGAGAACAGATATTGAAGTTCTACACCTGAGCGAGGGATCAGGCATAGAACTCCCACGTCTCGGCCCAAGAATAGAAGTGAAAGTTCTACACCTGAGCGAGGGATCAAGCATAGAACTCCCACGCCCCGACCCAGGAACAGAAGTAGAAGATCTACACCCGGGCGTGGGTTCAGGCATAGAACTCCCATGCCTCGACCCAGGAACAGAAGTAGAAGATCTACACCCGGGCGTGGGTTCAGGCATAGAACTCCCATGCCCCGACCCAGGAACAGAAATAGAAGATTTAAGCTTGGGCGTGGGTTCAGGCGCAGAACTCCCACGCCCCTGCTCACGTCTGATCTGGAGTTCTTGTAAGATCGAGTAGTGCATACTCACATGAAACACTTCACATGCATTACTACCATTTTTATTCAATATGAGTATAAATTACAACATACGCAATATATTTTTATTTTGATTTCATCTCAATACAGTTTATATTATTAATTCATTCATGTGGTATATCCGCATATGATGCGTAATTTATATCAGTACACATTCATTTATTCGTTAAAATGATTTCATCTCAATGCATTCCTTCATAAACAACAAATTGAATGAGGGAATAATTAAATTGGAGTTGGATTGCTTGAAATCGGTTTTTTATTTTGCTAAGAATTTGATGGAAGTTGAATGTAGTATGGAAGTTGAATGTAGTATGAAAGTTGAGTGTAATTGAATGAGTAAAGGGAGGAGGATAGGTAAAAGGGTTAATTAAAGTGGGGGGTAAAAGAGGTATATCAAGTAAAATACGGACGACGTTAAGTAAAATTATGGACGACGAGAAGTAAAAGTGAAAACGATTTTTGTAGCCCGACTTTGCTCACTCGGTATGTAATTTCCCATGTCACCTCTTCATTCTCCATCTGAAAAACTATGGTTACTTCTTTTTTTCCTATCATCAACTATACACTACAAAAAATAGTTAAAATTGCGGCGGACTATTTGCGTCAGATTAAAAATCCGACGTAATATAATGTCTGCGTCAGATTAAAAATCCGACGTAAATATAATGACTGTGTCAGATAGGTCGACGCAAAGGTACTTGCATCGGATAACGCGACGCATGTCGACGGTGATATAGGTGCGTTGGTAGAGGAATTATTGCCGCCAAAAGTTTGCGTCGGACTTACTGTCGTAAATCCGATGCAGAATGAAAGGTTGCGTCGGACCAGCCGACGCAAAGTCTTTTAAACCCGACGCACAGACATCCTGTATCCAACTTTATTCTACCTTTTAAAAAAAATAGATTGCGACGGACAGTGCGGGCGATAGTCAGACGCAATATTGGGTTTGCGTCGCCCTTTGCGACGGAAAGTCCGTCGAAGACTTATTTTTTTTAAAAAAAAAACACGGACTTATACGCCCAACACACCCGACCCCCAAATCATAATACCCAATCGCAATACCCTAACCAAACCCCAAACCCAAACCCAAACCCAAACCCTAACTCCGGCAACCTCCCCCTCCGGCGACCAATCCCTCCGGCGACGTCCCCTCACTGTCGTCGTTCTAAGCAATCTCCTCCCCTCACTGCCGTCATTCGTACACCCCTTTTGCGCCGTCCCTCCTCTTCGCCGCCGTCCCTCCTCGTCACTGGCATCCCTCTCTCCCCAAATCCCGAAGTATGTGTTCAAAAGTTTTTAATGTTATTGTTATTGAGTTGTTATTATTTTTATTGAACTATTGTTATTATTATTGAGGTGGTGAAAATCCAGAAGAACTCCCTTCACTAAAACTGAAAAAACAAAAAAAGATGATAACTTTGGTAATGTGATTAATTGGAGTGAAAATCCAAGAGAGTTTACTGTAAGGACTTCATTTTTCTTTTGTTTTGAGTAATACCCATTGAATTTAAGAGTAAAATGGGGAAGAATATGGATTCAAGAGTAAAAATACTGAAATATTTGATTAACCTAAGAAGAAACATAAAAAACAGAGGGAATATATATTAAAAGCTTTTTGGGTAGTAATGTAATTTGGGTTCTTTGGTCCATTATAGTCCATCAGACCGTTTAGTATGGACCGAAAACCATAATTGTATAAAAAGTTGGACCATGGAGCGGACCATATTTATGTCGGTTCGGTTCGGATTCGACCCTAAAAAAACTTGGACCGGACCACAACGGACTATAATGGACCAAAGAACCCAAATGACATTACTACCCAAAAAGCTTTTAATATATATTCCCTCTGTTTTTTATGTTTCTTCTTAGGTCAATCAAATACTTCTCAAAAATCTTAAAAATAAAATAAAAAATGGAGGTGCATAATCAAACTCTACAAGAATTTTATTATGTTTTTCATAACATTAAAAAAAACAATACGTAGGATTTAAGATTTTTTTTTCCACTTACGCAAATGATCTTGTGCAAATCAGTTACTTATAATACCGTATATTATTTTATAATACCGTCCATTCGATTCTTTATGGGGGCTACTTCATGTCGTCCGCAAATTTACTTAACGTCATCCATAATTTATTAGTAAATTACCGATTTATCCTTTTATAATTTATTAACTTAATTTAACTTCACTATTCTTTAATCTAATTTACCCTACTTAATTATTTACTTATTAACCTAATTTAAATTACAACTCGGACAACAACAACATTCACTCTCAAATTAATAAAACGTTTAGTTTTTTAATTTTCAATTATTCAACGATTGATCGGAACAAGTCAAACGCAAAAAATAATATTTCTTTTGATTTGAATTTACCCTATAACGAAAACATTATCGAGGTTAGTTGGTTAGTTTTTGTTTTTATCATTGTCAATGCAATTATGATTCGTCTTAGTTTTCATTTTTGTAGTTTTACTCGCGAAAAGAAAAGGAAACAAACGCTAGACGTGAGAACAGATATTGAAGTTCTACACCTGAGCGAGGGATCAGGCATAGAACTCCCACGTCTCGGCCCAAGAATAGAAGTGAAAGTTCTACACCTGAGCGAGGGATCAAGCATAGAACTCCCACGCCCCGACCCAGGAACAGAAGTAGAAGATCTACACCCGGGCGTGGGTTCAGGCATAGAACTCCCATGCCTCGACCCAGGAACAGAAGTAGAAGATCTACACCCGGGCGTGGGTTCAGGCATAGAACTCCCATGCCCCGACCCAGGAACAGAAATAGAAGATTTAAGCTTGGGTGTGGGTTCAGGCGCAGAACTCCCACGCCCCTGCTCACGTCTGATCTGGAGTTCTTGTAAGATCGAGTAGTGCATACTCACATGAAACACTTCACATGCATTACTACCATTTTTATTCAATATGAGTATAAATTACAACATACGCAATATATTTTTATTTTGATTTCATCTCAATACAGTTTATATTATTAATTCATTCATGTGGTATATCCGCATATGATGCGTAATTTATATCAGTACACATTCATTTATTCGTTAAAATGATTTCATCTCAATGCATTCCTTCATAAACAACAAATTGAATGAACGAATAATTAAATTGGAGTTGGATTGCTTGAAATCGGTTTTTTATTTTGCTAAGAATTTGATGGAAGTTGAATGTAGTATGGAAGTTGAATGTAGTATGAAAGTTGAGTGTAATTGAATGAGTAAAGGGAGGAGGATAGGTAAAAGGGTTAATTAAAGTGGGGGGTAAAAGAGGTATATCAAGTAAAATACGGACGACGTTAAGTAAAATTATGGACGACGAGAAGTAAAAGTGAAAACGATTTTTGTAGCCCGACTTTGCTCACTCGGTATGTAATTTCCCATGTCACCTCTTCATTCTCCATCTGAAAAACTATGGTTACTTCTTTTTTTCCTATCATCAACTATACACTACAAAAAATAGTTAAAATTGCGGCGGACTATTTGCGTCAGATTAAAAATCCGACGTAATATAATGTCTGCGTCAGATTAAAAATCCGACGTAAATATAATGACTGTGTCAGATAGGTCGACGCAAAGGTACTTGCATCGGATAACGCGACGCATGTCGACGGTGATATAGGTGCGTTGGTAGAGGAATTATTGCCGCCAAAAGTTTGCGTCGGACTTACTGTCGTAAATCCGATGCAGAATGAAAGGTTGCGTCGGACCAGCCGACGCAAAGTCTTTTAAACCCGACGCACAGACATCCTGTATCCAACTTTATTCTACCTTTTAAAAAAAATAGATTGCGACGGACAGTGCGGGCGATAGTCAGACGCAATATTGGGTTTGCGTCGCCCTTTGCGACGGAAAGTCCGTCGAAGACTTATTTTTTTTAAAAAAAAAACACGGACTTATACGCCCAACACACCCGACCCCCAAATCATAATACCCAATCGCAATACCCTAACCAAACCCCAAACCCAAACCCAAACCCAAACCCTAACTCCGGCAACCTCCCCCTCCGGCGACCAATCCCTCCGGCGACGTCTCCTCACTGTCGTCGTTCTAAGCAATCTCCTCCCCTCACTGCCGTCATTCGTACACCCCTTTTGCGCCGTCCCTCCTCTTCGCCGCCGTCCCTCCTCGTCACTGGCATCCCTCTCTCCCCAAATCCCGAAGTATGTGTTCAAAAGTTTTTAATGTTATTGTTATTGAGTTGTTATTATTTTTATTGAACTATTGTTATTATTATTGAGGTGGTGAAAATCCAGAAGAACTCCCTTCACTAAAACTGAAAAAACAAAAAAAGATGATAACTTTGGTAATGTGATTAATTGGAGTGAAAATCCAAGAGAGTTTACTGTAAGGACTTCATTTTTCTTTTGTTTTGAGTAATACCCATTGAATTTAAGAGTAAAATGGGGAAGAATATGGATTCAAGAGTAAAAATACTGAAATATTTGATTAACCTAAGAAGAAACATAAAAAACAGAGGGAATATATATTAAAAACTTTTTGGGTAGTAATGTAATTTGGGTTCTTTGGTCCATTATAGTCCATCAGACCGTTTAGTATGGACCGAAAACCATAATTGTATAAAAAGTTGGACCATGGAGCGGACCATATTTATGTCGGTTCGGTTCGGATTCGACCCTAAAAAAACTTGGACCGGACCACAACGGACTATAATGGACCAAAGAACCCAAATGACATTACTACCCAAAAAGCTTTTAATATATATTCCCTCTGTTTTTTATGTTTCTTCTTAGGTCAATCAAATACTTCTCAAAAATCTTAAAAATAAAATAAAAAATGGAGGTGCATAATCAAACTCTACAAGAATTTTATTATGTTTTTCATAACATTAAAAAAAACAATACGTAGGATTTAAGATTTTTTTTCCACTTACGCAAATGATCTTGTGCAAATCAGTTACTTATAATACCGTATATTATTTTATAATACCGTCCATTCGATTCTTTATGGGGGCTACTTCATGTCGTCCGCAAATTTACTTAACGTCATCCATAATTTATTAGTAAATTACCGATTTATCCTTTTATAATTTATTAACTTAATTTAACTTCACTATTCTTTAATCTAATTTACCCTACTTAATTATTTACTTATTAACCTAATTTAAATTACAACTCGGACAACAACAACATTCACTCTCAAATTAATAAAACGTTTAGTTTTTTAATTTTCAATTATTCAACGATTGATCGGAACATGTCAAACGCAAAAAATAATATTTCTTTTGATTTGAATTTACCCTATAACGAAAATATTATCGAGGTTAGTTGGTTAGTTTTTGTTTTTATCATTGTCAATGCAATTATGATTCGTCTTAGTTTTCATTTTTGTAGTTTTACTCGCGAAAAGAAAAGGAAACAAACGCTAGACGTGAGAACAGATATTGAAGTTCTACACCTGAGCGAGGGATCAGGCATAGAACTCCCACGTCCCGGCCCAAGAATAGAAGTGAAAGTTCTACACCTGAGCGAGGGATCAAGCATAGAACTCCCACGCCCCGACCCAGGAACAGAAGTAGAAGATCTACACCCGGGCGTGGGTTCAGGCATAGAACTCCCATGCCTCGACCCAGGAACAGAAGTAGAAGATCTACACCCGGGCGTGGGTTCAGGCATAGAACTCCCATGCCCCGACCCATGAACAGAAATAGAAGATTTAAGCTTGGGCGTGGGTTCAGGCGCAGAACTCCCACGCCCCTGCTCACGTCTGATCTGGAGTTCTTGTAAGATCGAGTAGTGCATACTCACATGAAACACTTCACATGCATTACTACCATTTTTATTCAATATGAGTATAAATTACAACATACGCAATATATTTTTATTTTGATTTCATCTCAATACAGTTTATATTATTAATTCATTCATGTGGTATATCCGCATATGATGCGTAATTTATATCAGTACACATTCATTTATTCGTTAAAATGATTTCATCTCAATACATTCCTTCATAAACAACAAATTGAATGAGCGAATAATTAAATTGGAGTTGGATTGCTTGAAATCGGTTTTTTATTTTGCTAAGAATTTGATGGAAGTTGAATGTAGTATGGAAGTTGAATGTAGTATGAAAGTTGAGTGTAATTGAATGAGTAAAGGGAGGAGGATAGGTAAAAGGGTTAATTAAAGTGGGGGGTAAAAGAGGTATATCAAGTAAAATACGGACGACGTTAAGTAAAATTATGGACGACGAGAAGTAAAAGTGAAAACGATTTTTGTAGCCCGACTTTGCTCACTCGGTATGTAATTTCCCATGTCACCTCTTCATTCTCCATCTGAAAAACTATGGTTACTTCTTTTTTTCCTATCATCAACTATAAACTACAAAAAATAGTTAAAATTGCGGCGGACTATTTGCGTCAGATTAAAAATCCGACGTAATATAATGTCTGCGTCAGATTAAAAATCCGACGTAAATATAATGACTGTGTCAGATAGGTCGACGCAAAGGTACTTGCATCGGATAACGCGACGCATGTCGACGGTGATATAGGTGCGTTGGTAGAGGAATTATTGCCGCCAAAAGTTTGCGTCGGACTTACTGTCGTAAATCCGATGCAGAATGAAAGGTTGCGTCGGACCAGCCGACGCAAAGTCTTTTAAACCCGACGCACAGACATCCTGTATCCAACTTTATTCTACCTTTAAAAAAAAATAGATTGCGACGGACAGTGCGGGCGATAGTCAGACGCAATATTGGGTTTGCGTCGCCCTTTGCGACGGAAAGTCCGTCGAAGACTTATTTTTTTAAAAAAAAAAACACGGACTTATACGCCCAACACACCCGACCCCCAAATCATAATACCCAATCGCAATACCCTAACCAAACCCCAAACCCAAACCCAAACCCAAACCCTAACTCCGGCAACCTCCCCCTCCGGCGACCAATCCCTCCGGCGACGTCCCCTCACTGTCGTCGTTCTAAGCAATCTCCTCCCCTCACTGCCGTCATTCGTACACCCCTTTTGCGCCGTCCCTCCTCTTCGCCGCCGTCCCTCCTCGTCACTGGCATCCCTCTCTCCCCAAATCCCGAAGTATGTGTTCAAAAGTTTTTAATGTTATTGTTATTGAGTTGTTATTATTTTTATTGAACTATTGTTATTATTATTGAGGTGGTGAAAATCCAGAAGAACTCCCTTCACTAAAACTGAAAAAACAAAAAAAGATGATAACTTTGGTAATGTGATTAATTGGAGTGAAAATCCAAGAGAGTTTACTGTAAGGACTTCATTTTTCTTTTGTTTTGAGTAATACCCATTGAATTTAAGAGTAAAATGGGGAAGAATATGGATTCAAGAGTAAAAATACTGAAATATAGTGGAGTGATCAGTATGGGGTGTCAACTTTGAATAACCGAGCCGAGCCGTCATAAATTTTAAAACAGGTCAAATATTATCCCATAATGCTAATAATGACAATTTATCACGTGTTTTGATATGTATTTGACCCGTATGAGGTTTACTCCGTCTTCAATCTTAAAACTAGTCAAATACTACCGCATGAGGCTAATAACGGTAAAACATTTAGCATTTGCAACTTGTTACTACTAGAGTCATGAATATGTGTAGTGATAAGAGTGATAATTATTATTAAGTTTGTTGAGGTGGTGTTGGTTGAGGTTGTTGGCAAGAGTGATAAGAATTATTGAGTTTATTATTGAGGTTGTTGGTAAGATTGTTATTATTGTTATTTGGAGTGTGAAGAATTATTAGTAGTGGTGGTGTTTTAGAATTATTAGTAGTAGTATTCTTGAGGTGGTGTTGGTAGTAGTAGTGTTTTTGATGAATGAAGTATTAAGTAGTATTGTTAGTATTAGTAGTAGTGTAGTATGTAATAATATTACTAGTATGGTAGTAGTATTGGTGGTAGTATAGTATTATGGTTTAGCACCACTATTAAGGTTGTTTTTGTTTTTGTTATTATTGTGGGTGTTTTTATTGGTTGCGTACGGCATGAGGCATTAAGTAATATGATGCATTGGTTTTGTTGGCTAGCTATGTTTAATTAGACCTAGTAATTGTTCAAGACTTACTCATTAGGAGTAATTCTTGAATAGACCCCGTTTTGGGACTGTTTTTGTACGTTTCATGTCACTTAGGTGGTAAACACAAAATTTTGTTTTGTTGATAAGAATAGAAGTTTGGTGACAATTCCCTCATTGTTCTCCGTATGCAGATGTGGAGTATTCATATACTCCACATTGTGCATTTGGAGAACCGAGGCGAATTGTTGCTGAATTTTGTTCTTATCAACAAAACACAATTTCGTGTTTATCAGTGACATGGAACGTACAAGGACGGGTTTAGGTTGGAGTGATAAGGTCCCCAAGGTGGCACATATTTTCAGAAATAATTACAATGATGATAGTCCTAAATTTTGATGACATGTAGCTTCTTTCATTGTTTCTGTGTGTGTTTCACGCTGTTGTATCTATTTAAATAACGTTAATACTCTTAGATGTTGTTGAAAATTTCCCCCACGCTGATTACAATATCTCTACGTACTTTGTATATATATACATACATATATATATATATATATGTATACATATTGAATTCATATAGAATGAAGAGAGTAGAAAGGAAGTGGATGTACGAGAGATTAGATGAGCGAAAGAAGGCAAAAAGAGAATATAGAGACGGTGTGGAGGAGTTTATACGGTTCGCGTTAGATAATAATCCCTTCTACACGAGAGAAGAACTTAGGTGTTCATGTAAGAAGTGAACAAATTTTGCCGCAATACATGTCGACGATGTGAAAGATCATCTTAGAATCACGGGTTCATTGTTGACTGCTATGCCTTGACGTATCACGGCGAGGATGAAGATCTTGGTACTGGTGACAAAGGAGGGGTGAGCGAGAACCCATATTGGATTACAACCCAGAGTTGAAGACATAATGGAGGAGGAGCGTAACCCGGACGCCATAAGCGGTGAAGAAGTTCACCATGAACCCAACGCAGAAGTTATGTCGTTTTTCAAAATGTTGAAAAATGCTGAGCTCCAACTTTACGGCGGATGTGATATGAGTTTGCTGCAAGTTGCTTCGAAGATGTTGACGTTGAAGTGTGAGAGTAAAATGCCTCTTAGATGTCTAGATGATTGGATAACTTTGATTGCTGAACTCCTTCCCAAAAAAGACAATGTCATGTCTCGTAACTTCTACGAGGTGAAAGACGTTTTGAAGGGCCTTCAACTCCCTCATAAGAAGATCGATTCATGTCCTAATGGGTGCATATTGTTTTGGAAGGCAAATTCCGACCTCGACAACGGTAAGAAGTGTGGTACCAAGAGATACAAGAGTGAAGCGACGACTAGTACTAGGGGCCGGGAAAGAGAGTAGCAAGTAAGGTGTTGACCTATTTCCCGCTAGGACCCAGACTACAACGACTATATGCGACAAAGAACATAGCAGAGCATATGAGTTTGTACCACAAAAACTCTAGAGTAAGGGCAAGTGGTACCATGGCGCACCCAAGGGACGGTGAGGCTTGGAAATCGTTCGACCTTAAACATCCGAAGTTCTCTAAAGAGCCGTGCAACGTTAGATTTAGTTTGTACACCGACGAGTTTTCCCCTTACGGACAATTTGACAAATCTTACTCATGTTGTCCAGTGATAGTGACCCCTTACAACCTTCCTCCATGGTTGTGTAATAAGAGACCGTTCATGTTGTTGTCTCTGATCGTTCCTGGACCTAGGAATAATCCAAAGTCTAATATGGACGTGTATCTCCAACCATTGATTGAGGAATTAAAAAGTCTATGGAACACAGGTGTTTACACATGCGACGTGTCAAAGAAGAAGAGCTTCAATCTAAGGGCAACACTAATGTGTAACCATCAATGACTTTCCCGCTTACGGGATGATTTCTGGTTGGAGTATAACTGGTTACCATGCATGCCTGTACTGTCATTCAAAGGACACAAGTTCTTTTTGGTTAGCCAATAGTTGTAAGGTGTGTTGGTTTGACTCTCACAGTCAATTTCTACCTTCCGAACATCCATTTAGAAACAATTGTAAAAGTTTTCTAAAGAAGAGACTCAATGTACGTAGGATTGCCTCCAACAGGTTATCAGGCGATGAGATACGAGAAAAAGTAAAAATATTTCCTACAATCATGAATGCTAGCCCCCACGAGTTGAAGAAGTTGAAGGATAAGAAAGAGGGTTGGTGGAAACAAAGTATATTTTGGGAACTTCCATACTGGAAAACATTTCTAATTAGACACAACCTTAATGTCGTGCACATTGAGAAGAATTTTTTTGAGCAGCTTATAAATACTATCATGGATGTACCTAACAAGACATCGTTCGGGACAAAAGGCAAAGCCCACGTCAAACAATTGTGTTTTAGTCGACCTAACTTATTGAAGTTCGTTCTAGAAAAAACAAAGAAGGCTTTATTTGAATGAGTATCTAGTTTGAAGTTTCCGGATGGTTACGCATCTGACTTTTCTAGGTGTGTAGACCACTCAAAAATGATATTACATGGCATGAAAAGTCACGAGTGTCACGTGTTTATGGAGCGGTTGTTGCCGATAGCATTAAAGGAACTTGTCCCTACCAACACATGGAATGCAATTACGGAGATTAGCCAATTCTTCTGTGACTTGTGTTCATATACCATTTCGGTGGACTCTATGAATCGTCTGGAAAACAACATCACTGAAATCATTTGTAAGTTGGAGATAATATTTCCTTTGCCATTCTTCAATTCAATGGAACATTTAGCAGTGCACTTGCCTTATGAAGCAAAGGTTAAGGGCCCCGTTCAATACCGTTGGATGTACCCATTTGAGAGGTACAATCACAACTCTCATGAATTATCAGACTTTAATAATAGACATAATTACCTGGACTCATATTATTTTGCAGGTTCCTTAATCACTTTAATAAAAAAATTGGGAATAAAGCAGGATTGAAGGATCAATATACAATGCATACTTGTTAGAGGAGACATCAAACTTCTGCTCCTTCTACTTTGAGGATCATATCGACACAAAAACCAAGGATCTTGATGTAGGTGCGCCTGAAACTCAAGAAACTAATAAGAAGTTAGTACCTTTTCAGAATGACCTGGGCAGTACCACAGGTAAAAGCAAGGAGAGATGGCTAACTGAGCTTGAGTACAATCAAGAGCACACCTACGTTCATTCTAAGAAACTGTGGTGATATCATCAAGCCGTACGAGGAGTAAGTGATTGACAGTCCCTCAAGTTGTTGAAATTTTATTTGTTAACAATTGTTATATTACTAAAACTCGAAATTAATTAAGTAAATTCGAGGGACACATCATGAAGGAACGCGCAGAAGTGAATACAAGTGATGCCATATGGAGCAAATATGAGCCTTTTTTCTGCAGTTGGCTACGGGATTAAGTATGGTGAATTTTCTTATTTTTATATCAACAGACTAAGAACGTTTTCTTTGATTAATTTTTATTTGTATTAATTTATTCTATTAATAAGGAAGCCTAAAGCATAGATAGATCCCCTAGTCAGAACTCTAGGGACTGCCCCTTCTTCACGAGTGAAGACTTAGAAGCAATATTCAGTTAACGGGTACAAATTTTGAGTTTTCAAGGAGGTCGTGGACGTTCTAAAATCAACAATAAGTAATGGCGTCTGCGTGAGTTCTACCGATGGGTTTGAATATTATGGAACTCTAGACGAGGTCATAGAGCTGAACTACTATGACATCGACACGTGTTGCAAGACCATATTATTCAAATGTGATTGGATTGATAACTCCACACAAGACGTCAATGTTCATAAATTATACAAACTAGTGGATGTGGATCGGTAAAAAAAATTGCGAGGCCACAATCCTTTTGTGCTGGCATATCAAGTGGATCAAGTATGCTACGTCCCTTATCCAAATGGGAAAACGGGTACAAACTAGTCGGCGATGTTTAAGATCAAAGCTAGATTAATAGTTGACACTCCAATGAACGAAGATATTGTGTACCAGGAGGACGTAGTAGCTAATAATCAACCAATCACATCTTGTGTTGTGATTGAAGACACTAATGTCGTTGGTGAGGAGGAATTAGGAGTGAACGTTGGTGTCGACTATGAGGAATTTGATGATTGGATTGCCCCTGAAGAAGATATCGAGGAAGAGGTTATCGCTGAAGAAGTGGGTTGGGAAGAGGTTGATATTGACTCGGATGTCGACGATGATGAGGACGAGGGTTTCAATGAAGAAGATACGGATGGATAAGATGATACTGATGATTATTTACTTAGTACATATTGATTTCTTTGGAGTTTCAAACAATTTATGTAATCGTAGAATTTTTGAATTTAATATTAATGTACGAATTCCAGTTTCAAATAATTTACACTACTTGTCATTTTGTTTCTCGTAGAACACTTGTAATGGTAGGTAACCAGCAACATAAGGAGAAGATTATCAAAGAGATGGAGGTCGAAGCCAACGTAGGTGTAGGCGGGTCCCAGAAGCCGTACTTGTCACGGCTTCTCGAAGGTGTATGGTAAGTGATTTTGGTAAATGAATTATAGTATCCAACTTTAAGATGTGAGTTCTACCGATGGGTTTGAATTATAGTATAAAAAAAAAAAACCTCTGAAAACCCTTGCGATTTCAGGCGAACGAACAGGGGTTTCCGACGGCTTGATTGTGTTACGTTCTCTGGCCTGTCGTCGACGAGGCTGGCAAACGTGTAGTTTCGTATGTTATTCAGATGCGAAAGAAATCCAAGGCGGTCTCAAAAGGGACTAGGGCAATGAAACCAATCACGAAAAAGGCAAGAGAGGAACTTTTACGTAAAGTAGTGAAGAACGCAAATTTGGACGACAGTTCGAAAAGCATGAGGAACGAAAGGATTAATGACATCCCGGGATTGAATTACGTATCCGATTTGGAGGAATATGATATACCTGATATTGTCCCGGAAACCGGTCCTGAGATGTCGACAGATAACGGGGGCTGGCAGCAGAGGGAAGGGAAACGAGTCATCGACATGGAGGACGAAGAGGATCTCTTACGTTTTTTAGAAGATGACGTGGATGATGAGATTGAATTTTGGAGTACTGCTGTGTACTGCTTCATTATGGGTGCTAACCCACCTTGGGAAGTGGTGGAAGGTTTTGTGAGAAGGATATGGAAAGAACACGGAATTGACAAGATTTCTTTTCTTCCAAACGGTATTTTCTTAGTCCGATTCAAGGACAAGGCAACTAAGGTAAAAATTCTCGATCATGGTCTTTATATGTTTGACAATAAGCCCCTGATTGTGAAAGAATGGACTCCTGATGCTAAGTTAGATAAAAATGACGTTCATGAAGTTCCTGTGTGGATTCAGCTGCATGACTTGCCCTTGAAGTTTTGGGGTAGATGTTTGCCCCGGATTGCCTCACTTGTTGGTCCGTATGTCAAGTCTGACTTGGCTACAGAAGAACGATCTAGACTTGGGTATGCTAGGGTCATGGTTATGGCGAAGGTGGGTCAAAAATTTAAGAATGAAATCAAATTCATGGATGAGAAGGAAAATATGATTGAACTTTTTGTCAAGTATGAGTGGAAGCCAATATGGTGTACTAAATGTAAAGGGTATGGCCATGAGACTCGGGATGTAGGAAAGATGAGTTAAAGAAGGCGAGACAAGAACTGAAACAGAGGAAGGTCGTGGGTGGGACTGGTGCGAAACAGCCCCAACCGAGGTTGTTAATTGCCGCCAAACCCTTTGCTGCTCACGAGATAGGTAGCTCGGCAGCTCCTAGTGCGAAACCTAGTACCCAGGGTCAGGGTGGGGCCTTGACTAAGTCGTCGAGACCTGCTAAAGAAGTTGAGAATGGGGTATCCTACGCTGATATGATTGTGGGATCCCCGAGAAAAGAAGCGGTTGTGAGGAATGATGGGGTTGGGTTGGAAGTAGTTATTCATGGGAACACATAATATCGGGTTTTGGAATATGCGCGGTATGTGTAACATAAATAAACAGCGTGCTATTAGTGAGTTTATTAGGAAGCAGCAAGTAGACGTCTTTGGTTTACTTGAGACAAAAATTAAGAATAAGGCTTATGCGAAAGTTCTTCAGAATGTGTTCTCTGACTGGAGTATTACGACCAATACCCATTGTGGTGAGGGTGGTCGGGTTTGGCTGTTATGGAAACATGATAAGGTGAATCTGACGATTTTGGAGTATAGTGCTCAAAGCATTCATGTTAAGGTGACCACTACTTCGGGGATGGATTATTTGCTTACGTTTGTGTATGCGTTTAACTCTGCGACGGGGAGGGTTGACCTTTGGCGATTACTTGAATCCTATGCTCATTCCGGTCCGTGGATGATTTTGGGTGATTTTAATTGCGTTATTGATGCTCGGGAAAGGCTTGGAGGCAATTCGGCGGATGAGGATATGAATCAATTTCGTGATTGCATTGCAAATTGCGATATTGGGGATTACCGGGCGAGTGGATCCTGGTTCACTTGGAATAATAAACATCGAGTTGTAGAAACTAGAGTTTTTAGTCGTATAGATAGGTGTTTGGTGAATGACGATATGGTGAGGTTATGCCCGAATGGTTTTGCTAATTTCCTCCCGGAGGGGACCTTTGATCATTGTCCGTGTATTGTTCAATTAGGGAGCCCGCCGGCTAGGAAAAATCGGTCTTTTAAGTACATGAACATGTGGAGTCGTTCTCCGGAGTTCCTGAATTGTGTTGGAGAAATTTAGGGTGAGACGATCAATGGAACGAAAATGTTTCAGCTTGTTTCGAAGTTGCGAAGACTGAAGGCACCGCTGAAACAGCTAAATTCCAGTTCTTTCGCGGACATAGAAAATCGATGCAGCATGGCGGAAGTCAGTTTAGCTGAGATACAGGTGAGATTGCGCACGGACCGATCTGCTGAGCTGCTGCGTGATGAACTGAAGCTGAACGCGCATGTGCGTGAATTACAGGCCGCGAGAGCAGATTTTTGGGCCCAAAAATCAAAACAAAAATGGATTAAAGATGGGGATGTTAATTCCGCGTATTTTCACGGCCTGCTGAGATCACGTCGTGCCCACAACGCGATTGCTAAAATCGTGGATGAGGACGGGGTGGAATGTTCGAGCAAGGTAGCGATTGAAGATGCGTTTCTTCGGTTCTATCATAAACTTTTGGGGGAGTCTAAATCCGTCGAAGAGGTGAATGTGGGCCTAGTCAGGCAAGGACAATTGTGTTCTGAAGAACACAAAAATTTGCTCGGGGCGTGTGTTACGGAATCGGAAATCAAGAAGGCCATGCTTTCTATTCCTAGGGATAAAGCGCCGGGTCCTGACGGTTTCACTAGTCAGTTTTTTATTGACTCGTGGGATATTGTTGGAGGTGAGGTGGTCAGAGCTATTCAAGACTTCTTTGTTTCGGGTAAGTTGCTGAAACAGCTGAACTGTGCCATTATTACTTTGATTCCTAAAGTGAGCAGGCCTCAGTCTGTGAAAGAATTTAGGCCGATTGCGTGTTGCAATGTTGTTTATAAATGCATTGCGAAAATTATGAGTTCGAGAATGGCCAAAGTTCTTCCCCAGATAATCTCGCCAACTCAGGGTGGTTTTATCGAGGGTAGGAGTATTGTGGACAACGTGCTGATTTGCCAAGACCTAGTCAAGATGTACAGGAGAGGTCGGGTTTCACCTAGATGCTTGTTCAAGGTGGATATTCACAAAGCTTATGATAGTGTGGAATGGAGCTTTGTTGACCAGATGTTGAGAGCATTAGATTTTCCGGACCACTTCCGTGGTCTGATTATGGAGTGTGTCTCGTCGGTCTCGTATTCTCTTTGTGCTAATGGGAATAATTTCGGCTTCTTCCGTGGGAAGAGAGGTTTGAGGCAGGGGGATCCGATGTCGCCATTGCTGTTCACAATCTGTATGGAGTATTTCTCTCGTATTATGACTCATGGGAAGATGGATAGAAGGTTTAGATACCACCCAAAATGTGGCCCGTTGAAGCTCACACATCTGATGTTTGCTGATGATCTGCTTCTTTTATGTAAAGGGGAGCCTGAGTCAATGATTTTTTTGTGGAGAGCCTTTGCGATGTTTAGCAGAGCCTCGGGGCTTAATATAAGCATTGGTAAATCTCATGCTTATTTTGCTAGAGTCGATGATGATAAGAAAGCTGCTATTCTGCAATTTTCAGGATGTGTGGAAGGTACGTTACCTTTTCGTTATCCTGGCCTTCTTATTCAGAGTATTCGGCTTGGTAAAATTGAGTGTGAGAGTTTGCTAGCTCGGATTGTCTCGCGTATTACTAGTATTGGCGCTAGAAAACTCTCCTATGCGGGTAGGCTGACCTTGGTCCAATCTGTGTTGTCCCAGTTACATAATTATTGGGCCATGGTTTTTATTATCCCGAAGTATGTTATGAATAGAATAATTTCGCTTTGCCGCAGTTTTCTTTGGAATGGTGGGGTGGAAGGAAATAATCGGGCTTTAGTGAGTTGGGAGAAAATATGTTATCCAAAGCTGGAAGGGGGTTTGGGAATTAGAGACCTTTGTGCATGGAATCAGGCTGCGGTGGCCAAACTTGCTTCATCGGTGTTTGACCAACCGGATCGACTATGGGTTCGATGGGTTAATAGCATTTATCTGAAGGGGCGAGATTGGAGGGAGTATCAGCCTAACACGGATGTCACCTGGGCTTGGCGAAAGATCTGTCAGGCTAAGGAAAAAATTAAGCACTTGTATGTTAATGGGCTGTGGCCTGGGGCGGATCTAGGTGAGGGCATGGGCGGGCGACTGCCCTCACCCAAATCCCAGAAATAATTAAATATGTTTAACTTCACTAATCATGATGGTGGTTGTGGCTCATTGGTTGTGATGTTTTCCATTCTCTTCTGAGGTGAGGGGTTCGAATCCCCTTATCCACATGTAAAGTTCTTGGAGTTTTTCAATCCGAGTTTTTCAATCCAAACAATGTAAATAGTAAGATTCGAACCCAAAACCTCTCTTATCGAGTTGACTACAGCAGCACAATCGAACCAATGATCTACAAAGAGTATACGATTAAGTCTTCAACTCCTTTAATTTAGATAACTGTGGGGGTTATTTTTTAATCAAATACAAATAAATGAGTTAGACGAAGAGAATATACATTTCCTAGTCACTCTGCTTAATATATACGAAATATTTTTTTTGTAAGTTTTCTTAAACGAAGAAAAAAAAATTCAAAACCAACGTCAATTTATAAAACAAAACTTTGTTTTCTACTAATTACTTTTACTATATAAATTCACTTATAAAAAAAATTCAAAATACAAACCGTAAAATTTTTCAAATGCCCCCCCTATGGATGAATCCTGGATTCGCCCCTGGCTGTGGCATGGTTCGTGTACCTATTACACGATTTCTGGGGGCTACGAGGAAATTCGGTCTCACAAGCCGAAGGCTCCTTGGGCTCGGCTCGTTTGGAGTGGTTGGAGCATTCCTAAACACAACTTTATATCTTGGCTTGTTTTTAGGAGGGATCTAAACACTAGGATAAATTTGGTCAGGTTTGGTGTAGCCGAATCAGACCGGTGCTATTTTTGTGAGGATCAGGAAGAGAGCTTGAAGCACTTATTCTTTGGGTGTGGGTGGAGTGCCAAGATTGTTGAAGAATTAAGCCTGTGGGTGAGGAAACAGATTCTGACGAGTGATACTTTGAGTTGGGCGTGCAAGATGCGGGATTCGAAGTTGCAATGCAACATCATCCGCGCTATGGTCAACGCCATGATTTACCATGTCTGGAGGCAACGGAATTTGTGTAGAATTGAAGGGTCGGTTCAGAGACCTCATATTATCGTCAAAGTGATTAAAATGAATGTACGGGATAGAATTATGGCTAAGATTAAATACCCGCTTCGGGCTAGAGATTCTAGATGGCTACATAATTTGATGTAGCCATATAGCTTGTACATTGATCCATATTTTTTAATACATACTTACCTTTCACCAAAAAAAAAACTTTAAGATATACATTTGCTGAATTGTCAAATAATTACTAATACAGGTGGGAGGATAAGGTCATTTCGGGTGCTTTACGCGATTCAGTTGTTGGCACTTACATGTCTGCCACCGCCACCTACAGGAGTTGGCCTGGACTGAGGCGCCCCAAAGGGACAAGGACGCAATGTACTCCCACTTTGAGGTAAATTGTTAATCCTACTCCCAAATCCTCAGTTTTTACTATTTATTGTGTAATTTCTAAGTAAATGATTTTTCTGTGTGTCAGAATAAAGTAAGGATTGACGCCGGGTTTGATCTACGGGGTTAATACGAGAAGAAGATCAAAAAATGCATGACTGATATCTTTTACAATGCGTTGAAATTACGTGAGAGGCCAAAGTGGATACCGGTCAGTAAGTGGGCGGAGTTACATAGGAGGAAAGGGGAACCGAAATTCAAGAAAAAGTCGGAAGTGAAAAAAACAAACCGCCGATGGGGAAATAAGGACGATATCGCAAAACTGAATAGCTGCCTCGGTAGTAAGAGCACAACGGCCACTTACAGATCGATGGTATGTATATTAAAGATAAATTATTAAGTGGTCATTTGTTTCAAATAAATTAATCCACTCAACTAATGACATTTGTTTTTTTATAAGGGGCCGGACGCTACCCCAATCCAGGTGTTGGAAAAAACAAAGAAGATTAAGATGGGAATCTGGATTGAACCGAGGGCAGAGGAGGTGCATTTGAGTCCTCTTACCATGTAATCATATTAAGTTGTGGTTGTTAGCTAAGTGCATTTTGGAACTTTGTTGTTTTCCTAATAATATATTTTCTTATTTTAGGTGAAATATGGCCAAGCGAAGGAGGCGACGTTGACGTCAAATCAGAAGGAACTTGATGAGAATAAGTTGTACCACGAGGCCACGAGCGTGTAGAACGCTAAGAAATGCGTTTATGGAATAGGAAACCTAGCTAGGGAGCTATTCCGCTCCTGCACTGGCAAGAGCAGCACTGCCATCGAGGACCCTTACATGCCTACTCTCGCCACATAGCAGCATGTGAAGACCGATCGGCTGACCAAAAAACACAGAGACATTAGCAGAACGTCAACAACAGGCGGAGAAGAGATTGGAGGATCAGCAGAAGACGATATCGATAGAGTTGCTGCGGGAGAGGCTGACCATGTCAAATGAAGGCTGCAACATGGAGCCGCATTCACAGCGGCGCTAGGGGTGAGCAAAAACACCGAAACCGAATCGAAATCCGTTTAAAAGACCCGAAAATCTGGGTTTTTTAAGTTGAAAACCGGTTTGGGTACCCGAATCAATTTTTTTTAGTGAAAAATCGGGTCGATTTCGGTTCGCAATTTTAAAAATCGGGTACCCGGTTTTTAACCGGTTTACACTTTTAAACAAAAAAAATAAAAATTTGATATGCAAATTAGTGAAACTGGGTCAAAAACCAGTTTGAAACCGATTAAAAAAACCGGTTTATAACGAAGATAACCATATTTTTTAAAAATCGGGTCGTAAAAACCAGTTCGGTTTCGGTTTACAATATGAACAAAAATCGGGTACCCTAAACCGGGTCGGTTTCGATTCGGGAAAAGTGGTTTTTAAAAACTGGGTACCCGAATCGGTTTTCAAAACCGGTACGGGTACCCGGTTTTGGGACGACAACGCTGATGACGGCCATGGATTCGCCTCTAGAAGTATTGAGCCACTGTTTTAGGTACAACTTTTAGGTACTTTTATGTCGTTATGTACAATCTTAAGTCTCTACCGAACTACTAAAACGAATTCTAAAACAAATTATTCTCTTCTTGTAATATAAGTTCATTTTCTTTGAAAACTGCATTGTTGGTCTTCTACTGGATGCCGAATTGGGATGCGAAGTATGTTGTACGTTGCCTTGCACGGGATGTGCTTTTGTATTGATGATGGTTTCTATTGTGTATGTAATGATTTGGTTTTGTTGTTTTCGTTTAAGTAAAATTGAGGAAGTAGTAAATAGAATGTTGATGGAAAATGCAGACTCACGTGTGTCGTATTATTTGACGCAATCCAAGAAAATTCCGACGCAACAACTTGTATATGCGTCAGACTGTCCGAAGCAATATAGACAAATTCTGACGCATAGTGAGTACGTTGCGACGGAGTATCCCTCGCAAAATCCGTCGCATCGTCTAAATTTGCGTCAAGTGGTGCAAGAGCTAATCCGACGCATAATTTCACGTTTGCGTCAGAGTTGTGATGACGAGTCCGACGCAAAACATGTTTGACTCAGTCTTTGACTTCTCAAGTCTGCGTCAGATTATCCGTCGCATTTCCGATGCAAATTTTTTATGCGTCGGGATATTCAACGCACACTGAACCCCGTGCGATGAAAATTTGCGACGGAACCGCTGCATCGGTTCGTCCGACGCAAACTACCATTTGCGTTGGAATTTCAAGTATTTGCATCGGATTTGTCCGCCGCAAATTGACCTGCTTTTTTGTAGTGATATAAAGCACATGAAAATTCATTAAATTAAATTTCCTTGATAAACTTGTGAGTTGTGACTAATTAATAATGTCACACGATGTATACGTCGTCGAGTGGAAGAGCTCTAGATAGAGATGGCGAAGGGAAGAGGGGAGAAGCATGGTTGATGGTAAGGTGAGGAGACAAAAGAATAAGGAGCAATGAAAGGGTTGAGTGAGACCTATGGAAAGGTGGGTAAAAGTCAATTGCGATGCGGGGGTGAAAGCCGGTTGGGGTTCGAGTCTCGGTGCTGTTTGTCGTGACACAGAGGGGCGTATTCTATGGGCTATGGCAACGTGGGTACGGGAAGAACTGGAGGTTATTGAAGCGGAAAGCAAAGCAATCCGGGTGGGAGTGATGGAAGCATGAAGATGAGAACCGCAACGAGTTATCATGGAGAGCGACTGCAAAATGGTGATGGACATGATTCAGGACAAGTCCACTGGTCTAAGTGAGACCCATGCCTTATGTGCGAAGATCAGAGGCTTGGCGGAGGAGTTTGTGGAGATTAGATGGTCATTTGTGAAACGAGATTGTAATGTCGTTGCGCACATCGTTGTCCATTTTGATTTTACCTCAAATTCTAGTAGATGTAGTTGGGGGACGGATGTACTTCATGACTTTATTGATGTGGCATCGACCGATTTAGTTTATCCAATTAACCCAGCTGTGGGATTTCAAAAAAAATAAAATAAAATAATGTCACACGATGTATCTAATAAAGTATGACGATTCTTCTATAAGACTATCAATTGATGTCTCATAAAACTTACATACCTTGAAATTATTGAACTACTGCTCCTGTTCGACCACTGGCGTTTGCGTAAAGCACGTGTACCCCCCGGTCAAGTTGTTCGTATAACTCTTCGTTGCTCGCACGACATCGCTATGAAGAAATTAAACCTAGACCATTTTAAAAATGAAATTACCTTTTTCTAATAAAAGGTTTACTCAATTCTAACGAATTTTTCAATTGTGCCTCGATTGGAAATTATCTGGGCTTACCTTTGGAGGTGAATTGCAATAGCAAGCAAATCTTCAACTCGGTGTTCGATAAAGCGGCCTCACGAATCTCGTCTTGGAATGGAATGCTTCTTTCACTGGCGGGTCGTCTTACTTTGATTTCTTTTGTCCTTGCCTCTGTTGTGCACTAAATTTAGCTTACTTTTCCATCCATTTAGACTCGTTTTCCTCTCTTTTGTGGGAATAGTGTGCGATTATCGCTTCATTCGAGTCTTTCTCACATTAGCGTCCCTATTTTGCATTTTACGTATTTTTGTGTAGTTTTCCTATTGTTTTGATAGGAATCCATTTCCGAGAGCATGTTCGAGCTTCCACAAGCAGTGTGGACGTCCGCCCGACGCTCCACACGCGCCCGCGCGAGACCTCTCGATTTATCGCGACGGCCACCCACGCGGCCCCCTCCCGGTTGGGCCCCGGTCTGATCTCGCGTTCGGAGCGATGTGTTGGACCTCGATTTGGATGACGATTCGGATAGTAATAGACGGATGCGGACACCCGTGTTTCTGTTAGAATCAATCGAGTCGTGGTTGTAAATGTTTGAAGCCCGATATGTTTGGTAAGACGACCTTTTAGTGAACCGAATTCGTTGCCGATTTGTGGAGTCGCCACCGAGTCAATTATGGGGACGCGAAAACCGTTCTAGTCAACTTTGATCCTTTGCCGGCTCAAAGTTGAGTGGCACGAGACCTAAAGATAAAGCCTTGTACCCTTAAGCGCTCCATGCCTGGAATGACTCTTATTGCCAATGGTTACGGACGTCCGAAAATCGTTGATTCTGAGTAAGCGGTGAGGGTACGTATTGGGAAGCCAACGTCCGCTAGACATCGACACTCAATCCCGCCCGCACATAGCGGCCTCTACTAATCAATCGGTCGACTGATAACTTTGTTCCTTAATTGTGGCGTAAGTACGATAACATCTGTTGTTTTAGCCCTATGTCTTTGCTATGTCGATTGTTTAGGGACAAGTAAGCTTATTATCGTAGAAGTAGTTGTGTTTACATTCTTTGCATGCGATTTCACGTGACAAGCAGGCCATGAAAAGATGAACGTAAGAGAATAGAGAGTACTAAGTATTATACGTATTAGCAAATCCGATTTAATGTGATAATATGGATATTAGTCGTTCTCGTGGTATACCTTACCTGGTATTCTGCTTAAGATGCGTCGGCTCGGTATTAATAGGGATGCATCGAACCACGTATGGGGAGCACCAGAACTAATACCGAACCCGATCATCACTTTGTTCAGTTTTAATTTATTTACGTTTTGAATTTCGTGTTAGGTGATTTAGCATGCGATTGTAAGGTCATAAAAGCGATAATTCATACGAAAGCTGTAAATGCGAATCGTAAGTAAATCACGTAGTGAGGATTTGCATCCTCGGAGTGTACACTAAACGAGACACGATGGGTAGATGGTTGAGAACGGATCTTGGAACTACTCGGGTTTAGTTAAGTGTTTTAGTGCTTATGGTTGAAATTGTGGACGTTACGTGTTTTAGGACGTGTCATGGACCTAGTGTCCATATTTGACATTATCGAAATGCATACTAAAAGTACAGAAATGTAAAGTTTTGTTTAGACGACAAACTAGTGACGGTTCGACTTCAAGGCGGATCCTCCTAGCTTGTCTTGCGGTGAATTCGGTAGAGCTTCGCTACTACAGCTGATTCTGCGGTGAATCCAGCAGAGCTTCGATGCTATATCCGGAGTCGGCTAGTCGAGCGCGGGTGCTCCTCGGGTCGAGTGGAGTGCTAGAGAGTGAGGAGTAGCGTCGATTCACTTATTGGAATAACGATGGAGTGGATCGTACTTAGTGTCGAAGTGCGACCTATGTTAGAGAAGAAGAGGGGGAGAGCGAATTGTGAGAGAAGTAGTTCACGAATTCGTTGAGGTGTGTCAAACTGAATGAAGTGAGGGGGTAATTATAGTTGCTCGCGCAGTTCCAATCGACCTTTAGGACGCCTGAGTTTCGGCGCACCAGAACTCAGTCGCCTGGGGTCTTGCGCATGAAGACTTTGACGCCTGTTGTGAGGCGCCTGGATTTTTGAAGATCCAATTTCGAAACTTTCCAAAAGGTGAAGATGCGTATATTTGTATTACTTGGAGATTAAGCATCCCCGTTAACCCTAGCGCGTTAAGTGTCGGGTGGGCCTTGGGTGTGCGTCTCGAGGTTTGCTCGGCCCAACGCGTTCACTCGGGTTTGACGTTGCATATTTCGGGACCGATTCGGGTCCCGGTGTCAAAATTGACTCTAATTATTGTTAACGCGACTGTAGACTTGATTAAGGCTGCCTTGATGTCGAATTAATTTTTTCGAGTAATTATTTGATCCGTTCTATAGAAAAACTTCTGAAACATTGTAACTTTGCGTCGCGTTGCAGTCCGATCGTCATCAGGTGTTTGTCGGGCACCTCTGCAGCCACCAGGTCAAAATCTGGGTGTCTACAGAATCCCCCACTTTGACTGAGGCTTGGACAAGGCGAAAATCAAAGTATAGCCGCCCAGGTCAATCGAGGATTACGACCTGGTGGCTATCTGGTCGGGTCGGTTTAACTCCGTTGGATTACATATTTGAGGCTCGTCAGCCAAGGTTTAAAAATCATACCTGACCTCCTTGCCTGCGGTTACCTATTGAAGCTCGGGTTCTGGGATGGCTTGTTGTGCTTTAGGTTGCTTAATGTTGATTAGTATTTCGGTATTTGACATGGACATTTTGCTTGAGTATTTTATTGGTGGTTTAGTTTCGGTTTTTATATCCTTGGCGGATGGTTGGGTTAATTTCGGTTTTGCCTTTTGGTTTAGATTTTCCTTTGTGAATTGAATGCTTAGGGACTCGTTTTGGGTTGATTGGGTTTAATTGAGTTAAATTGAATCGTTCTTGAAATGAGTTTCACTTGAACTGAATGGATTAACTTGAACTTGAATTGCCTTCAGAATGCTTTGGGTTCGTTAGGCTCACGGGTTTTAAAAATTTTGCGAATACTTAAGGATTCATTCGTGTTTGTACTTGAACTTGAACTTGAATTGCCTTCAGAATGCTTTAAGGTTCGTTAGGCTCACGGGTTTAAAAATTTGCGAATACTTAAGGATTCATTCACGTTTGTACTTGAACTTGAACTTGAAATGCCTTAAGAATGCTTTGGGGTTCGTTAGGCTCACGGGGTTAATTTTTTTTTGCGAATACTTAAGGATTCATTCGCGTTTGTACTTGAACTTGAACTTGAAATGCCTTCAGAATGCTTTGGGGTTCGTTAGGCTCACGGGGTTAATTTTTTTTACGAATACTTAAGGATTCATTAGCGTTTGTACTTGAACTTGACTTGAAATGCCTTCAGAATGCTTTGGGGTTCGTTAGGCTCACGGGTTTAAAAATTTCCGAATGTGTAAGGATCCATTCGAACTTGAATTGCCTTCAGAATGCTTCACGACTCGTTAGGCTCATGGGTTAAAAATGTTCGAATGTGTAGGGGTCCATTCGAACTTGCTTCGGGCAGATTCGTTTTTTCGAGAGCTTCAGGATTCGCTCGAGTTTGCTTCGATCAGATTTGTTTTTCGAGAGTTTCAGGATGCACTCGAATTTGCATGGAATTGAACTTGAACTTGAATTGACTTGATTGAGTTGAATTTTAATTAAATTGAATAGAATTGAGTTGATTTGAATTAAGTCGAATCGAATTGAATTGAATTGTTTTGCTTGGGCTGTCATGTGCTTTGGTATGAGTGGTCTTGTTAGTTGGAGATTTCCATGTTCGTTGTTTATCATTATTACTTTTTTTTCGGGGCCAATTTCGATTGGAGGTGGTTTTGAGGCTTGTTTTATCATTTGGGGTAGTAAACTGTCTCATTCTTGCTTATCATGTTTAGTATGGGAGGGTGCGCCTTAAGGTCGTTGCTGGGTACCTGTCCCACTTGTTCCCGCTTTTGCTTTGAGTTGATTAGTCATTCGCACATCCTTGTGCGCCTTAATATTCGGACGCCTAGCCCCCAACAATCCAAAACAAGGACGCTTGACTTGGGGCGCCTTGGGTTTTGGGGATCGGGCTTGTTTAAAGTCAGCGAAGGAAAGGAGGTACGGGCCATTCGCCTTAAAACCAAAACGTGCGACACCCTCCGACTCAATCTCGCTTCCTTGACTTATTCAATCGATTTCCGTCTCGATTTTTGCCATACACGATTATGTCGACCTCGGGTAAGTGTTCCTTGCTCGCCTATCGTCGATTTGCGCTTAGTTAGATTGACTATGGGTCGATTTTTCTTAAACCCTAAAAATCAATTTGAGCATTTTGAATTCGCTAGGTTTCGATGTTTATCCTTGGTTCCATTCTTAAATTAGGGGCGAATAGAGCTTGATAGGTTAGTTATAAGCTTGATAGGAAGTTTTGAGGTGCTCTAATGGCTTCCCATGAGGGAAATTAGAAAATTAGGGTCTAGAGATCGCTTTCCCGGTTATTCCCGTACTTGACCTTCGTAATTTTGCTCAATTAGTGTTCGTGATGTTATGGGTGACTTCCATGTCGACCTTTGTGAGTCAGAATGCACTATAGGTCATTCCGTGACAGTTTGTGACTTCTGACAGACCAAATGATACCGTCACGATGTCATATTTTTCGAAACCACTTTTATTGTGACTGGGATTGAAAATGGGTGCTAGTCAGTCTTTCGGAATTTCGATATCTCTGTCCGAAGTTTTGAGCTTATTTTGACCTGTATGTGCCGTTTTGACCTGACCTAAGGTGTATATTTTTTTGCTTTTTTCTCGGTTTTGCAGCTAGAAATGACACTGAGGTTCCGAGGGAGCTTCTTTGACTGGCACAAGTGGTGAGGCCACCGGGACGAGCTCGCTGACTTCCCGGGGGGTTCGTAAGAGGCGACGAAGCGTTCCTTCGCAGCGTCGTAAACCAGGGGACATAAATGAGGCCGACTTTGATAGAGTCACGAGGCATAGGCAGCCCGTGACGGTTGCCTGGAGGGCTCACGTCCCGGATCCTGCCAACGAGGGTGAAGAGGTTGGTTATGACGATCCCCCCCGGGATCGGGATTGGGATGGTCATCAGCTGTTGTTTCGCTCTGATTTGCACGTCTCTAGCCGTATCATGAACGGCCTCTTGAGTTCCTTGACTCGTGCTCAATAGTTTAACTTTGGTTCGGGTTGGTTTTGTTTGTTTATGCTTGTATTATCTT
Organism: Agrostemma githago; assembly: GCA_958450325.1. Classification (NCBI taxonomy): domain Eukaryota; kingdom Viridiplantae; phylum Streptophyta; class Magnoliopsida; order Caryophyllales; family Caryophyllaceae; genus Agrostemma; species Agrostemma githago. Next base: position 53,212,559 of record OY288254.1, read on the forward strand.
GGTTTGCAGCCCCTAGGTCGGATGAGGACCTTCTCGGGTTTTACAACATGCTTAGAGAACTACTCTCAGAAGCTTAGTCCCGCGGCAAAGGAGATTATCGCGAGGACGGCTTTGGGTCCCGTGGTCGGACACTAGGTCCGGCTGGTATGTTGCAAGACCAAGTGCAACCTTATGGTGATTAGGGCGATGATAGATCGCTTTCACGACACTACCTCAACCTTCCACATGCTTTTTAGGGAGGTCGGGATGACTTTGGAGGACTTCGGGGTTATTACGGGTTTACCTTGGGGTCCGGAGATGATTAGATGGGCTGCTGAGGGCCCTAAGTTAGATAGTGATGAGGTCCAGGGCTGGATCGGGGATTTTTGGAGCATGAGGCTTACAGTACGTCCCATGCTCTGGTGAGTTCGCACATCACCGACCACTTCGAGAGGGTGGCGGTATTAGAGGGTCGAATACCTAGCACACCGGTGCATGATGCCCCCCTGTGGTTGTTGTACTTCCTAGGATCGACCCACTTCTCGGATAAGGGCGAGAGGTTTAGTACTAGGATTTTGCCTTTCCTGGCTGATTTAGATCAACTGGGACGTTTTGATTGGGTGACCGCGGCTTTCGCGGAGATGACCCGTTGTTTACAAGTTATGGTGAGGCTGCTGAAGGTGGATTCTGGCTCGGCCTTACCCATCGTGGGTCCAGGTCTTGTGTTGGAGGTTAGTTATTGTCTCCGTATTCGGTTTTAGGATTTTGCTTAGCTTGGTCGGGTTTTGATGTTTTTGGGTTTTTGCAGGCTTGGATCTATTCCTACTTTCCTCGATTGGCACCTAAGATTGTGTGTGCTCGTCTGGTTAGGGTTCCGGCGGGGATTGAGTGGAGGTTGGCTCAGGCTAAGAGCACGACGAGTCACTACTCGTCGGAGAATGTGCTGGTGAACCGGCTGCGCCTCGAGGATGTAAGTTTCCTTCTTACTATTTGTTTTACATAGTAGCCCCCCCAACGTTTAGGATTTCTGAAGTGTCGGTTTTGTTTATGTAGTTTGTGGCCCGTCCTTGGACCTACTACGAAGGTTTGCCCGAGTACGTGGGGGCGGAGTTGAGGCCCAAGAGCTACAGGAGGATGCTCCTTTCTGCGCTGTTTCATCCGGTGTGGTATCTGGGCGAACGGTTGGTGCGTCAGTGCTTATATGACGATTTTAGGTTGCCGGTTGATCCTCCCAGGACCATGTTTAGGTCACTGACCGCCGCAGAGGTTCGCGAGGGTAGGAACGAAGAAGGAGGTGATGCACTACTGGTGCCTAGTGCCTCCTATATGTCTCACGTCTGCTAGCGGCTAGCTTGCCACCGCCTCGTGGTGAGTACTCGGGTTTGAGTTTTATTATCTGTTTGGTTCTATGGTTTAGTATATGCCTGTATTCCGAACGGTTCGCTTTTCCTTCAGCTGGCCGATCCGGCTGATGCTGTTCAGCCCCCAGACTTCCCCATGACGTTGCTCAGCGTTGATGCGGCTGGGGTAGCCCTTATAGAGCCTCTTCCGCCGTGTTCTGCTGAGGAGATGGAGTGGCATGACCGGGTATACCGGGTAAGTTTCGGGTTTTATTTTAAACTCAGTTCTCGAGGGTCAGGTTTTGTTTGCCTAATTTGCTTGGTTTTGTCCTTCAGGTTTCGTCGATCTCCCATAGCGGTTGTGGCAGGCTGCCAACTGCTTCTAGGCCTACGTGTCGAGGGCGGCCACTGCCTTATCCCGTGATACTTCGGGACCTCAATCGATGAGTGTGCGTTTTCTAGGGTCGGTTTTCTAGGTTGGTCGTACTTTTTCCTAAAGTACAAGTATACTTGCAGGATATTTCGAATATGGTGAGGCAGCTGGAGACTCGAGTGACCAAGCTCGAGACGGAAGAGGCCAAGTTGCTGCAACTCTTGCGATCCCGGGATGATGAGATTTCCCGACTTAAGGAGCGGTTGGCTAGGACTCAGGGTGAGACCTCGGAATAGGGTGAGGCTAGGCTAGGAGTTGAGGTGGAGAGGGAGGCTGAGGGTGAGGATGAGGTTGAGCGTAATGCCCTGGTCGCTACCGAGGACGTCAGAGGGATTCCCGAGATAGCTACTCTGGATATGCTGTCGGGGATGGATGGCACCGAATCTCCCCTCTTTGAGCTGGAGGATTTAGGTTTGGATGACGACATTGGTGGGTTTGTATTGGCCACAGGTGCAGCCTCTAGGGGTCTTCCCTAGTTTATGAGCTCGGTTTATGTTTGGATTTGTATAATTTGTATATTTTAGACTTTTAGTATTTTGATTGACTTGTTAGCCTTGCGTTTTGTTTTGCTCTTGAAATGTCGACTTAGGTGACAAGTAATCACTTCAAGTTCGACTTGTTTGCGATTTCGTCATAGTTTAGGACGTTTTAGATGCGTTAGGATTGCACGAGAGAACGAAAATGCTTTTTCAGAATTTTTTTAAATGCATTAGTTTGAGACGAGAGTTGGGTCAAGCAGTACATCAATTAAAATGTTTGACTTGAGACGTGTAAAATGTAAGAAATGCTTTGTAGCTAAAGTGCTTTGACTGAGAACGCGTTCGGTGTTAGGAGAGGAGTGTAATCGTCCCGACATTCATGTTTAAAATACCACTTTTGAAAAAAAGTAGACCACATTTTTATATTTTAATGATAGTACCGTACTGGGCTATAGACGCGAGTTGAAGATGCCACTAAAGGCTACAACACGCCTAGGTGGGGTAGCTTATCCCCCTAAAAAAAACAAACAAACGTCTAAGTTTGGTGGGTCTGACGGGTGAAATGTGTCGTCCATATGGTCTTGTCACTCTTGCGTGGGCATATCGGCTTTTGGAAAGAAGTTTAGTGACTTCATGAGGTCGTTCCTGAAGTCCGGGGTTGTCAGTTGATGGCTGTTGGGGTAAAACGTGGCTGATGGCATAATGTTCAGGTGCTTAGAAGACTGATTGCCCAGGGCTCGAACGCCTGGGCCGGAGCGACCGGATTCAGGGTCGCCTGGGTTCGGGCGGCTTGGTATTTGGGCGCCTGGGCTCGGGCAGCCCGATTCTTGGTTATGAAAATTTTCCGTAATTTCCTAATTGTTGTGGGATTAATGCTATATATGCGGGTTATGGGTACTCGTTTTAGACATACTAGATTACCCATAGTGTCTTTATAGCTTGTACGTATAATTTCGAGTCATGTCGGGTCTTGGGTGTCTTTTAACTGAGTGGATGTGTCGTCTTAAGAAATGTGAACTCGAGGTTTGTCCAAGTGATGGTTTGTCTACGGTTATCGCGTTAAGGCAGGTTAAGGTGCAAGATGACTTCTTGTTGGCGTGCTCTAGTTTTTGGGAAATTAAGAATCATGTTTTTGCTTTCCCTGGAGGTAAGGTTTGCCCCTTTCCCGAGGAGCTAGATGTTATAGGTGGGTGGTGTTCGGTTTGACCTTGTATACCCCTAGGAGATGACGCATTTGTGGCACGATTTCGTCATTTTTTTTAGATATTTCCTTGGAAGAGGCCGAGGCTTTCTTTGGGAAAGGTGGTATTGACCTGAAGTTGCTTATTCGGACATTTTCACAGACGGGTTCCCGTGATATTTCGCCTTTGGCTTGTAAAGGGGCTCTTAATATTGCGGTGGCATGCTACTATGTTTTTGAGGATGCGTCGGTGCATGAAGGTTGGGGTAGTCCTTGGGTTGTGGATGCTATAATGGGGATGGAACACGGGTGATCGCCCTCTTTGCTAATTCTAGTGAGCTTATCACGTGTCTCGACTCTCGTGCACGGATACATCGTGCTTCGTTTCGGGGTTCTAGGATCATTTTGCAGGTATGTTGGGTATCAATTTCTTTTTTTCGAAGCTTGCCTTAGTTTGAAAGTCTGACGTTGTTTTGTGGTTCGTGCATGTTTGACTACAGGAGAGGCTTAGTTCGATCGAGCATCCTCGATCTGTCAAGGGTTATAGCTATAAAGGTTTCACGGGTCCTAAGATGGCGAAACCGATGAACGATGGTCACACTGAAGAAGGATGACGTTCCTAATTACAGGCTAATGGGCGGGCTGGTATTAGGTGGATAATCCCGTGCTGGCATATTAATGGAAAAGTTGGGTTTCCGTTTTCCTCGTCGGACCGTACTATGCAGATATTGTCTTTAAGAGATCAGGTTTATATTTACCCGGGTGAGTTCTCGCGTCAAATGGCTGTGAAGCGAATTGTATCAGAGGTTATTGATGATGCCCCTTAGTCTCTTTCATGGACGGGGAGTTCTCTCAGGGAGTTTGGAATCACTTGGAGACAGAGGTTTTTGCGTCCCATTATTATAGAAGCTGTTTGACCAACTGACCCTGCTTGTTCCCGGCGGGGAGCTTATGGATATCCGCTAGGACATGGCAAGTCGAATGCTAGGAAGACCATGATGCTAAAGGATAAGGAGGCGACTCGAGTTAATGTCACTAAGCGCTCGACCAAAGACAGTGTTACCGATCCTAGCGTCGTTAGTTCATCTAAATGGGCCAAGACTGACAAGACCCATATTGAAAATATGAGTGAGGAGGGGAAGTGGGATTGGCTGGGCTCGCCTTCGGCTAAGACAGAAGTGGAAGCCTGTATTTTGAAGGTCCACGGTGAGAGACCGGAAGAGGCACTTCCGAATGGCAAGGGAAAAGAGAAGTTGGACCGGTAGAGTCCAGCCGCTTAGTATTATGTTATATTAATTTATATTATGTGGCATATTACCCGCAGCGCCCTTTCGGGTTTTTACTCCGTCCTCGGCTCATCTTTTTGTTTTTGTTTTTTTTTTCTCTATCTTTTTTGACGGCTCGCAACTCGATTCTTCATTTTGCCCGGAGCGCCCTTTCGGGTTTTCACTCCGTCCTTGGATCGTCATTTTTTTTAACGACGGCTCGCAACTCGTTTCTTCATTTTGCCCGGGGCGCCCTTTCGGGTTTTCACCCCATCCTCGGCTCATCGTTTGTACTTCGTCATTAGAATCACTCGTTAACCGGAACGCAGGGGAGGGGTTCCGATTTGCATGTGAATCGAGTAATCGATTTTATTATTTATGTTGGTTCTACCCTTGGAAGGATTGCCTACGTATCCGTGTTTAGACGGAATCAAACCATGTTCGTAGTTCATAATAGATGTGAGTGATTTTGCTTTTGACTCGTTATGCCAATTATTGATGCGAACTATTTTTAAGCGTTTTGCATGGGTTTTCATTCTAGTTTAGAGATCGAGATGAGGTTGCCGAGGAGGTTAAGGATAGTATCGTTTGAGTTGGTCCATGTTGATTGGGGTCGAGAATTCTTGACCATCTAGGTCAGTAAGGATCACGGTGCCCCCGTGAGTATCTTTTTGACGAGGTAGGGGCCCGCTCAGTTTGGTTTGAGTTTCCCTCTAAGATCGACGGGAAGGGGTGCTCTAATGGATTTGACTACTAGGTCTCCCTCATGTATGTTTCGGGATTTGACTCGTTTGTTAAATTCTCGTTGTATTCTTTGTTGTTAGGCTTCGACGTTGGTTGGTGCGTGTATTCTACGCTCATCTAGGAATACTAGCTCGTCGTAACATTTTTGGTTTCATTCTTCTTCGGGAATGCCGCTTTCGGCTCATATCCTTAGCTAGGGTATATCTAGTTCTACCGGTTGTACGACTTCAGAATCGTAGGTTATGTAATAGGGTGTGGCTCCAGTGGATGTTCAGTAGATGGTTCGGTATCCCCATAATGTGAAGGATATTTTGTTGGGCCAATCCCGGTAGTTATCTATCATTTTCTTAAGGATTGTGACGATGGTTTTATTTGCTGCTTCCACAGCCCCGTTTGTCTGAGATCTATAGGGTGAGGATTTATGTCGTTGGATTTTGTATTTGTCTAGGAGTTTTTGGGTGTCGGTCCTGAAATGAGCCCCCTAATCACTGATGATTTCGTGTGGTATGCCGTAGCGGCAGATGATGTTATTTTGTAGGAATTTGCCTACTTGTTCGGAGGTTAAGATGGTGTAAGAGACTGTTTCTACCCATTTGGTGAAGTAATCAACAGCCACTAGTATAAAACAGTGTCCGCCGGTTCCAGATGGGTGGTACCTTTCCCTATGATGTCTATTCCCCAGGTAGAGAAGGGCCAGGGTGTTGTTGTGGTATGGAGTGAGTATGGTGGCAGGTGTTGGATGTTGGCGAATATTTGGCAGTTGTGACAGTGACGGATGTGACGCCGGCAGTCTGCCTCTAGGGTAACCCAGTAATAGCCTAGTCTCATTATTTTTCGGGCAGGATTGCGCTCATGTGGGGTCCGCATTCCCCGTCATGCATTTCTTTCATGACTTTTTCGGATTGGATTTTGTTTATGCATCTAAGGAGTACTCCTTGTGGGGTTCGTTTGTACAGTTACCCTTGGTTTAAGACGTAGTGGGCGGCTTGTATTCTTAAGGCTCTTTTGTTTTTGGTGTTTGTGTTGGGTGGGTATGATCCGTTGGTTTTGAAGTCTACGATGGCTTTATACCAGCGTTTTTCGGGGGTGTCATCGGTTTCAATGTTGTGGATATAAGCGGGTTGCTCACTTCTCTCCACGCAGATAGGCATAGAGAAAAGGTTGTCGGACATGTTTATTAATGAGGCTAACTTGGATAAGGCATCGGCGAACTGGTTTTCCTCGCGGGGTATGTGTATGAAGTTGATTTCGGTGAACTCTCGGGATATTGTTTCTTTTTGGTACGCAGCTAGGCTTCCGCTATAGACCTTCCAAATGCCTGTGGCTTGGTTAACTACTAGTGAAGAATCTCCGTGGACTCTAAGGTTTTTATTTCTAGAGCTACGGCGGCTTTTAGCCCTATTAGGCAAGCTTCGTATTCGGCCGCGTTGTTGGTAACTGGGAAGTCTAGTTTGACCGTTATGGACGTGTGGTAGCCTATTGGTTGTTGGTTGTGTGGGTTTCATGTGTTGAGTTAGGAAGTTAGTTATGGGTTGAGCTTAGGATAGTTGTTCCTTATCTCTTTTTTAGGGCGAAGTTAGGTGGGCCGTTAGTTGTAGCCCTTATGCTTTGATTAATTGCTGTCGATAAATGACATAGTATCGAGTTTTAAGTGAGGAAGTGCGTTATTAAAAATAAAACAATTGTCGAGGCACGTTGTAAAAAAGAAGTTGTTTTATTGATAGAATAATAACCGGGCTAGGTGCCCGCGATATTGTTTTTGGGGAGGTGGAGGACAGGTCCCCTCACACCTCCCGACCCGATGCGAAAAAAAAACATTTTATTATTATTATTATTATTATTATTATTATTATTTTATTATAAAATGGAGAATTTTATTGATGAATAAAAAAGCAGTTTACAAAAAATTGGTGGGTAGCCGAGATACAATCTGGGCCCCCACCCCCTTAGCTATAGCAAAGCTAAGTCTGGTAAAAATAAAAGAAGCAGCGCGTGCTCCGGCATCCTGTTCTATCCAAAATTTCTGAATCCTCTTGAGTAAGCCGATAGCATCCGCCTCCAATTCCTCTAGTGAAGAAAAGGAAAAAGGCTAAAACCCATACCTGATGGTAATGGATTTGTCACGTCCCTAGCCGATCAATAAAACACCGACTAACCTAGTGGGTAGCTAGGGCAAGTCGGGATTGTATCCACGAGGACGGTATATCAAGGTTTAGACTAGGTCGGCCTACAACGAGACTAGATTACCAAACAAACACAAAGAAGCGATAAATGAAAAACTATGATGGAGGAGAAGTATAACTAAGCTAATGATGAACTAACAAATAAACTAGAATAAACGATGACTAACTAAGACGATGGATCAAATATGGAAAGGAAGTGGGGTAGGTCGGGTTCATAGGAGTAGAAGGGTAATTGGGGTTATCAAGGGTATAGGTGTCTCCTAATCGCTAGAGTCGGTCCGGGCTCTCGCAACTTAGACCGATGTCAAGGTGGGTCCGGGCTCTCGCAACTTAGACCCTAGTCCGCGCTCTCGCGACTAAACTATTCTAAACATTTCCACAAAATAAGCAATCAATGAGAAGATGAACACAAGTATGGGAAGCATGGCCACTACAACTCACACAAGCATATCAACAAACACATAGAGTGCCCACAATGTGACTAACAACAAAGATGTAACCTTTTCCCCTTAATTAACCTTAATCATCCATAATCTACCCCTAATCCCCCTACTAACCCCACAAGAAGACTACTCACTCATCATTAAGAGAAAACCAACAATAATAAGAGAAATCAATGTCACAAAACAAGCATCCATTATCATTAACAATAACAATAACAATAACAATAAGAAAGAAACTTGAATAAATAACAAAGACTAAGGATGAAAAGATTATACCAACAATAGGATGAAGAAAAGATGAAAACTTGTATTAATGAGAAACCCAAATACAATCCCAAGGTTGTCAATCTTGGAACAATCTTCAAGAATCCCTTAATCCAAGACTAATTACAATGATTACCTAAGGATTAAAGAGAGAAATAAACTAATGAGAGTAGTACTAATCTAGGGTTTTGAATGTTAATGGAGGCTTAAACTAGTCTAGAGTAAGATAAGATGTCTTAACATTACAAGAAGGGAGTATATATATGGGTACAAGAATGAAGGAGAAGAAAAGAAACAATGCGGGTGAGCTGTAGCCCATCCCGACCGGGACGGATCATCCCGATCGGGAAGGGTTCTGTCATCCCGATCGGGAAGGGCTCAACCCGACCGGGAAGGACCCACAGTGGCGTTCCTAATCGTGCACCCCTTCCCGATCGGGAAGGCCACTATCCCGCCCGGGAAGGGTCTTGTATGCCTCCAATAAGAGCTCTAGGGTCCCTCCTTGTATCTCATGGGCTTCCCGTCGATTCTCGGGACTCGGGATCGGGTCTCAGAGGCTCGGGATCGATTCCAAGGCCTCGAGTCATCGTTCCTTTATCTCGTTGGCTCCAAAATGTGTATGTATTGAGTCGGAATCACTCCAACTCTTCCAAATCGGTCTCGGGAACCTGAAACGGACTAAAGGAAGCATAAGAAGCCCATAAATCGCTCTCAAGGAGCGATTTCACAAGGAAAATGGGACCAAAACATAGTAAAATAGGCACTACAAACTACACTTATCAACTCCCCCACACTTAACCCTTACTCGCCCTCGAGTAAGCACAAACTAAATACTAAACTAGCCGAGTGGGTATTAGCGCACCCTACGCCCTTTCAACTCACGCGAGTGCACTTAGAGGAAAAGTGCACCCCGCAAGGCAAGTCGGGTCTTGCGAAAAAACCGCGGATACAACCGGACACAAAACATAAACGAACAGACACACAAACAAACACGTAATCGGTTGCACCCAAAGCAAAAGAAATACCGCTTCCCTCAAACAAGCGGTGAAAGAAGCACCGGTTTAGGACTCGAGGCAAGTGACAACGTTCCCAAGCTAGCAATACAAACCGAGGTGGACTAAACCCTAATAGTATGACGATAAAGCAATAAAAACGTTGGTAACTTACCTAGGTCCTTCTAACTTTCTAAAAACGTACTACGGGACGATCGGCGGAGTGGAAAAGTGAGGTACCACGGTGTTAGTCGACACTGTAGGTAAGTGAGACCCCGCCCCCTTTAGCGTGAGCCAAGAGGGTCGTCCCGTGTCCAAAACCGCCTAACTAGTCCAAGTAAAAAGGTGGAAAAACATGCAAAATGAGGGAAGACCGACTAATGCCGCTATCATCCTTCCTCTGGACTCGGTCCTTTGGTAGGCTCTTCACGGCAAAAGTCGGAAAAAGACTTATTTTTGTGAGGATTTCTTTTTGTGAGACGGGTTTTCTTTTGACATTTTCTTTCTTTTCGACGTTTTGATTTGTTTGTTGCCATGCCATTTCTTTTTCTTCTTTTCTATTTTCTTTTTGGCTTTTGTGCCTTTTCTTTTTCTTCATTTCTTTTCTTTCTTTCATTTTTTTCTTTCTTTTTTTTCTTTTCTTTGCCCTTTTGGCATGATTTGGCATTTTTGGCATTCTTTTGACAATTGAGAAAGAGAGAAATCAACAAATTGCATTTTATTTGTGTGGGTATGTGTAGGAGGTAGGTTAATGGGTGAGTCGGGACGGGCCCTTCCCTTCTAACCCACAAAAAGTGGAGAACTTGGACTAATCAAAACAATCTGAAACACGGTCACCTAGGGGACGAGACTCGGTAACCAAGGCCTTTTCACACCGTGGGTGGTCATAATGGTCAAAATGCAAATCCCGCAGTAAATCCCTAGTGAGCTAGGTGGACTCAAGGTAAAGGACCAACGAAATCATTGATTTAGGGTCATTCTACTAGGCTAAAGTCCAAGACTCAATTTATACAACTAGGAGGGGAAAGTAGACACTCGCACTCTAGCCTCTAAACCGGGTTTTCGAAAATGGTTTACACACATGACACAAATACACACACAAAACAAAGACTCAACGAAAACGAAAGAAAAAGAAGCAAAAGGAACAAAACACAAACAACACAAAACGAACACAAACACAACACAAACACCACCCCGATCACCCAAACAAGTCACCAATCGACCACAAACTTTACAAGCTCCGCCCGAGCACACCACAACACACAACTCCTCCATACTCCACGCGGAACAAAGAGGAAAAAGGGGTGAAGAGATGTTACCGGAAGTCTTGAAAACTCTCCAAAGCTAACGTCGATTTAAGCAACCTATAAGGAAAAAAGGGAGGCAAGCACACACAATACAACAAATACACGACACAAGGACACAAAAGGAAAACACACAAAAGAAAATCTTTTTGATTTTTATGAAATTTTTTCAAAGTTTTAGGGTTTTCAAGATTTTTCAAATAAACTACGAAAATAAAACTAACTATGCTAGAATATCGCTCCCCCACACTTAAACCGAGCCATGTCCTCATGCTCGATCGTAGGGTGCAGAGAGACAAAAGAAAAGAAAAAGAAACTACGAAAAAGAAACTAAAAATCAAAAAATAAAGTGAAGAAAAGGTAGAAGGTGTACGGCCGGGGTGTAATCAAGTCACCATGGGCCGAGACGAGAAAAAGATATGGAAGGGGGAAGAAAATAAAAAGAAGGAAATAAAAGGAAATGGGAGGGGAGGGCTAGGTGTAATCAAGTCACCTAGCCCGGATTCCGCCTAAATCCGACTAAATCCTAAAAAAGAAAGTGAAAATCTTGTAAAGTTTGGATTTTTCGATTGACTCTCGATGCAATCATGTCGTCGAGAGTCGGGAGCAATCATACTAAGGCCTCGAAGGCCACCAAGGCACCATGACTCAAGGGAAGGGGGCAAACAATGAAAAACAAGCGATAAAAAGACGGAAAAGTAAGGATAGTTACCCAAACCGAGCGGCTAGTAACTCACTTGCTCCATCGTCTTAATGATCATTAGAGGCTCGTCGCTTGTCTTCTCGGTTGCCGTGTCGCTTCACACTCAAGAAGGACTCACGGTCGGTGTAGTAATGGTGTGAGGGGATGGTATTTGATGTGAGAGTTGGTGTAAAGTGAATAGGAAATTGAGCGAGGGCATGACAATGAAGTATATGGGGCATATGATAAGGCTAGGGTAGCTAGGGAGGTTGGGAGGGGGCATAAAACGGTTGGGTGGACTCGATTTGCGAAGAAGAATTACAAAGGGGGAGCAGAGGACCATCCCGGTCGGGAAGATTGATCCCGATCGGGTTACCTCACCCGTCCCGGTCGGGACGCCCTCATCCCGGTCGGGACGGACTCACAGCAAGCTCAAAAACAGGTGCACCCTTCCCGATCGGGACGACACCCTTCCCGGTCGGGAAGCCTTACCCTTCCCGGTCGGGACGCCTCATCCCGGTCGGGATGGGCCTTCTTCAACTTCCACAATCCCAAAAGCTCGCTCTAAGCTTCAAAAACCCGATCCTCGTGCTTACAACCCAAGGTATATCATAGCCATTCTTCTCTAGGAGCATTTTCACTTCACCTATCAAGCAATACTCAAACACACATCAAACTCTCTCCCTCACAACGCTCATCAATCAATCCAAATAACAAGAATTCACAAATATCCAACTAACTACAAGAAAGAGATATATACAATGAGACGGTTCTTGTGGAACTCCGTCAAACCAAGGATGGTGCATCTTCATTCTTTTTCAACAACAACGACCAATTCCATCTCCATCAAGGGCACGTAAGAACAAGTCGAAGGCCCTAGAGAAGTCTTCAATCAAGCATGTTATATAACCAACCACATCCCAAGACTCTTCATGGCCTTGCCTAGACGTTCCCGGGGCATCCCGATCTACTAAGTCCAATGGCTTGAACTTGTACTTGTGATCCTTCGGGATATACCCAAACGTCCAACGATCCTCATGTGGCCCCAAAGGAGGCTCGTCTTCTTCCTTGCTTTGCAACTTGTCATCAAGCCCATGATTTGGGCACTCATCCTCCTCCAAATCGGAGTCATCATCCTCAAGTACATAGGAGTACTTCTTCAAGCTTTGTCCCGATTTCTTCCCTAGACTGACGTCTTCTGTGGCTTGGATCATATTGCATGACTCATCGCTAGTAGGCGAAGTGTTACCTTGGAGGTCGAACACTACCTTTTCCTCGCCTAACTCAAATGTGATCCTACCCTTCTTCACGTCGATCATGGCACCGGCGGTGTGTAGAAATGGGCGCCCAAGAATAATGGGAGTGTTTACATCCTCCGACATATCGAGCACAATGAAGTCGACCGGAATGAAGAATTTCCCTATTTGTACCGGCACATCCTCAAGCATTCCCAATGGTCGGTTAAGAGATTTATCGGCCATTTGGAGTGTAATGGACGTACATTTCAACTCCGTTATCCCTAATCGCTCACAAATGGTGTAGGGAATAATGCTCACACTCGCACCCAAATCACACATAGCTCTCTCGATCTTGTAATTGCCGATTGTGCATGGGATAGAGAAACTACCCGGGTCCTTCAACTTCGGAAGCGTGGAACCTTGAATAAGCTCGCTCACTACCCTAGTGAACGCTACCGTCTCTTCCTTGTCGATGGACCTCTTCCTAGCCAAGATTTCTTTCATGAATTTACCATATGCCGGGATTTGGGTAAGTAACTCGGTAAACGGGACACTAACATCCAATTTCTTCACAATACTAAGGAACTTGTCGTATTGAGTGTCCACCCTAGTCTTCATTTGCCTTGATGGGAAAGGCAACTTGATTTGGTACTTGTTTTGCTCAATTGGGGTGGACTCTTCAAAGGACACTTTCCTTTTTCCCTTGTCTTTCTCTTGAAGTGGGGGAGGGTTGTCTTCATGGGGTTTCTCGACCTCCCATAAGACTTGCTCCTCAATTGGATTATCAAAGCTTGACTCTTCTTGATTTGGAGATGCCAATTCCATTGTCGGTTCTTGCGTTGGCTCTTGCTCATTAGGATATGGAGGGGAGTCATAAGAGATACCTCTCCTTGTGGTGATAGCATTTACATGCTCAAATGTCGGTGTTTCACCTTGAGAAGGTAGTTGCCCCTTTTGCCTTGAGGAGCTCCCCGAAGCGAGTTGAGATACTTGAGTCTCAAGTATCTTCTTACGGGTATCTCTCATCGCGTTTTCCTCTTGAATATAAGTGAAGAGCTCATGATGGTTTCTTGACATGTCCACTTGACATTGTTGCATATCTTGATTGCTCCTTTGTATTTCCATCAAAGTCTTTTGAATGTCGAAATCCCGAGGTGGGGATGATGGATTATGTGGAGTGTCGGTGATGGCAAGAGGAATGCCATAATCATGAGTAGGAGACCGGCTCCTAGGCTTGCTTTGTTGTTTTTGATTTTGAGTTGCTTGTTGACGGTTCCCTTTGGAACCCATGAGAATTACCTTGTTGATGGCCTTGATTGTTGCCATGGTTGCGGTTTTGATACCCTTGAAAATTTTGGTTTCCTTGGAAACCACCTTGATTGAAGTTCCCTTGTTGGAACCCTTGCTTGTTGTTGAAGTTGCCTTGGTTATTTTGCTTGAAATTGTTGAAGGGTCTTTGATTACCCACATAACCTTGGTAACCTTCATTGTTGTCCCGTAAGGGAGGTGGAACATAGGGACGATGTTGTTGATGTTGAAGTGCTTGTTGTTGAGGGACTTGATTGGAAGCTTGGTGTTGATTAGAGAAGGAGGCACCTTGCTTGAACGCTTGAAAGGCGTTCACTTGCTCAATAATCCCTCTACAATTCATAGGGTCATGACCAACGATTCCACAAGTGTCGCACATCCCAAAGTAAGGTGTAGGAGGTGCGAACCCCAAAGCATTCACTTCTTGAATTGGTTGATGGTGTGAGGAACTAGTGCCTTGGACTTGGTTGAGGTGGCTTTGGAGCTTCTTGTCGATAGTCTCCATGTGTGTTTTCAATTGAGATCCAAGGTCAATGCTTAATTTGGTGATAGCATCAACCTCATGCATGCCTCCTCGATGTGCCTTCCTAGGCCTAGAGTATTGTGAATTATGCACCGCCATCTCTTCGATTCTCGCCCTAGTTTGGTCGTCATCGACCTCGGTGAACCTAACGTTGGAGCCCATGTTAAGAATAGCTCTCGAGTCCTCGTAAAGACCATTCCAAAATTGTTGCACCAAGAACCATTGTGAGAGTCCATGATGAGGGCACGATCTTACCAAAGACTTAAACCGCTCCCAAGCTTCATATAGGCTCTCTTCATCCCTTTGTTGGAACCCGGTGATGGAGGCCCTAAGCAAATTCGTCTTTTCCGGAGGGTAAAACTTTTGGTAGAACGCCAAGGCAAGCTTTTTCCAAGTATCGATCCCCATGGTTGCCCTATCGAGACTCTTAATCCATTGCTTCGCTTTTCCAATAAGAGAGAACGGGAAAAGTACCCAACGAATTTGATCTTGAGTAACCCCGGTTTGAGATATAGCGTCACAATAATCGGAGAAAGTCTCCATGTGTTGGTGCGGGTCTTCGGTGGACAACCCACTAAATTGGTTCCTCTCCACAAGTTGGATAAAATGAGTCTTCGCCACAAAATTCCCGGTATAAGTATCCGGTAATGCACTCGGTCCCGGCAAGACATCCTCGGTGAATGTGGAGTGAGAGGAAAACTTAGGCATTCTTGGATATAAGGGAGAAGATGGTGGTGTAGACGGTGTTGATGTAGATGAAGAGGGGGAACTAGGAGAAGAAGAATCACCAAAAGGATTTACGAAATTCCCTTCGGCCGTCTCTCGATGTGGATTGTTCAAGTCGGCTCCTTGGGCTTGCCCTTGATGAGTATTGCTTGCAATCGGTTGAGAGATCCTAACCCGATTAATCGTCTGTTGGCGAAAGGCTCGAAAGAGTCTCTCCGGCTCTGGATTAAAGAGATAGAAGTCGCCTCCCCTCCTAGGCATACACTACACACTAGAACAAACGTGAGAACACCTAGTGCTTTGTGGGCACTAGGCAACGACAATAAACAAACACAACTAGAGACAAAGAGAAAAAGAAGAAATAAAACTAAGGAAAGAAGAAAAATCTAGAGAATATTCACAAGAGAAGATGGGAGAACACAAAGAAGGGTAACTAAGTCTAGAAATAAGCAAACTAAGTCTAAACAATGCACCGTCCCCGGCAACGGCGCCAAATTGATGGTAATGGATTTGTCACGTCCCTAGCCGATCAATAAAACACCGACTAACCTAGTGGGTAGCTAGGGCAAGTCGGGATCGTATCCACGAGGACGGTATATCAAGGTTTAGACTAGGTCGGCCTACAACGAGACTAGATTACCAAACAAACACAAAGAAGCGATAAATGAAAAACTATGATGGAGGAGAAGTATAACTAAGCTAATGATGAACTAACAAATAAACTAGAATAAACGATGACAAACTAAGACGATGGATCAAATATGGAAAGGAAGTGGGGTAGGTCGGGTTCATAGGAGTAGAAGGGTAATTGGGGTGATCAAGGGTATAGGTGTCTCCTAATCACTAGAGTCGGTCCGGGCTCTCGCAACTTAGACCGATGTCAAGGTGGGTCCGGGCTCTCGCAACTTAGACCCTAGTCCGCGCTCTCGCGACTAAACTATTCTCAACATTTCCACAAAATAAGCAATCAATGAGAAGATGAACACAAGTATGGAAAGCATGGCCACTACAACTCACACAAGCATATCAACAAACACATAGAGTGCCCACAATGTGACTAACAACAAAGATGTAACCTTTTCCCCTTAATCAACCTTAATCATCCATAATCTACCCCTAATCCCCCTACTAACCCCACAAGAAGACTACTCACTCATCATTAAGAGAAAACCAACAATAATAAGAGAAATCAATGTCACAAAACAAGCATCCATTATCATTAACAAGAACAATAACAATAACAATAACAATAACAATAAGAAAGAAACTTGAATAAATAACAAAGACTAAGGATGAAAAGATTATACCAACAATAGGATGAAGAAAAGATGAAAACTTGTATTAATGAGAAACCCAAATACAATCCCAAGGTTGTCAATCTTGGAACAATCTTCAAGAATCCCTTAATCCAAGACTAATTATAATGATTAACTAAGGATTAAAGAGAGAATTAAACTAATGAGAGTAGTACTAATCTAGGGTTTTGAATGTTAATGGAGGCTTAAACTAGTCTAGGGTAAGATAAGATGTCTTAACATTACAAGAAGGAAGTATATATATGGGTACAAGAATGAAGGAGAAGAAAAGAAACAATGCGGGTGAGCTGTAGCCCATCCCGACCGGGACGGATCATCCCGATCGGGAAGGGTTTTGTCATCCCGATCGGGAAGGGCTCAACCCGACCGGGAAGGACCCACAGTGGCGCTCCTAATCGTGCACCCCTTCCCGATCGGGAAGGCCACTATCCCGCCCGGGAAGGGTCTTGTATGCCTCCATTAAGAGCTCTAGGGTCCCTCCTTGTATCTCATGGGCTTCCCGTCGATTCTCGGGACTCGGGATCGGGTCTCGGAGGCTCGGGATCGATTCCAAGGCCTCGAGTCATCGTTCCTTTATCTCGTTGGCTCCAAAATGTGTATGTATTGAGTCGGAATCACTCCAACTCTTCCAAATCGGTCTCGGGAACCTGAAACGGACTAAAGGAAGCATAAGAAGCCCATAAATCGCTCCCAAGGAGCGATTTCACAAGGAAAATGGGACCAAAACATAGTAAAATAGGCACTACAAACTACACTTATCAATCCCCAAGCCCCGAGCATAGGTCCCTATACTTAGCGCATTTGCGCCGAGCATTGTCACCCACAGCCCAGCCTGGCACGAAATCAGAGAGCCCGGACTGAGTCAAAAGAGAAGACCCGGTAAGATCTATGCAAACATCACGCCCCCTGTCCCACGAATAAAGAAGCAAATCTGCAGGACGCAAGGATCTGTCATGATCATCAATCAAGCCAATATCGACCTCCTTACCAGCCGAGACCCCGGAACGGAAACAGATATCCAAAAGAGTGTCACGAACGAGGTTATGTCGATGTTTAATACCGGCAACCCCCGCGCAAGACACGGCATGGTCCGCATAAATATCGCCGCTAAAAACCCGAGAGCAGGCAGAACACGGTCCAGGCACAGAAAACAAAGGAATGCCCAACCGATAGCTAAGCACACATCGGTACGTCCGACCGTTCATTGTCTGGCCTAGCCCAAAAATAGGGACAACGCGGAGCCAATCAAAAGCATGACGGCCTTGCTGAGACTTCCATAAGGCAACCTGACGGGAGGTCAAGGAGAAATCTGATTCCGTTGTAGCCACAACCCTCGTGAAATATATATCTGCGAAAGACTTCATAAGTTTGGGGGCAGCGATCTCACATGGATTACACTCAACAGAACCCAGAACCTCCTTAAGCCTACACAAGGCCGCATCGAAAGCCGGGCCAGGGGTCAGTATGCCCGCATCACAAAGCAGCGTAGCCTGCAAACCCGCAGATTGCAGTCGGGATGCCACAAAAGCATAATGTAGGACATCTCCAGCGGCATACACCCCAAACCCCCCAAAAGAAAAGGGAAGGGTGGCAAGCCGCCACTACCAATCCCCAAATCCCGGCCCAGACGCAATAACAACACGCTCTAAATGAGAACGAAGAGCCGCGTCATAAGCAAGCTGAGCCGATTCAAAAACAGTCGGTGGGGAAGTACGCAAAGCAAAATAAAGTTTGGAAATACCAGTACAGGCCCGGATCAACAGCAACTCACACTGCGGATCATCAAGCAGAGCGACGGAACCCATAAGTGCGATAGTTCTGGTCACTCTACTCATCACGAGCTCACTGCTGAAATCATGACTCGCACTAACAGGCCCACCAAGGACTTTGACACCACGCATTGGTCTGGCGATAGTAGGGGGAAGACACCGGGGAGCCTGCTCATAGGATCTTCCGAAGGTAAAAAAAACCTCGGTTTTACTGACATTAACATGAAGTCCCGAACGAGGACCATCATCCAAAATCAGCTCCAAAACCTTCCCCAAAACCAAGGTATCCCCAACTATGGTGCCATCATCCAAATACCAAGCCTGCAGCCTCAAATCAAAAGAGTCCGGGATCTTACAAATCAAGGGATGTAAAACCAAAGAAAAAAGTAGAGGACCCAAAGGATCACCCTGCTGGACCTCCAGACAAGACCACAAGCTGTGCTCACCACAATATAATCGGGCAGGACTAGAATAACAAAATTCCACCCACCGAAAGAGAACAGGGCAGTGATAACGAACCTCTCGTAACATGATTTCCCGATCGACCATGTTAAAAGCGTTCTGAAAATCCACCAAGAGCATGGAAAGACCCACCGCATCACCCCGGTCGTCAACAAGCCGGTTCAAGGCATGCAAAATAGCCTGCCCCCCCCCCCCCCCCCCTCCCCCCACAGATACCCCGACTCCAAACTGAAGACCAGAAAAATAGCCACTCAGCGACGGACCGATCAGGAAAGGACCAACCTTAGAGACAAGCCGTCTCCAAATCGTACCAACAGCAATAGGACGAATACCGGCACCTGGATTAACAAGCGGGGTAAGCGGAGCACTAGCAATGTACTCCCCGAGGACCTGCGGGCAGCTGCCCTCGAGAAAGAGATTAACCACCCGAGTGACAGATGCGATCAAATCGTCTGAAACAGCAACTGTGGCACCACTTAAACAATCCAAAAGGTGTTGGGCACGAAAACTGTTCCTCCCACAAGAAGTGCCTCGAGAGAACCCTCTAATCATATCCATAACCACCAATGGGGAAGCGATGAGGGAGTGGTGATTACCAGGCAAGGGTGGCAAAGCGGGAGAAGGGACGGCGGGGTGCTTATCCTTCAAAGCCACTAGAGTATCATCGGAGTAAGGAGCAACACCAGAAGAAGAAAGCACACGAACAACAGCAGTGTAGTGCCCGTCACAAATCTTCCTACGATACTGCCTAACATTGACCTCACTCAAGTCGAGATCCTCATTCACACTAAAAGAAGAAGCAACCTCAGCCAGAGTATCCTATAGGAGCGACAACCGACCACCCGGCTCATCCCAACAACGAATGGCACTAGAAATACTCTCCTCCTGACGCTGCCGTCGAACAACATATCGACACTCAAGATTACTCCGAGGGGAGAAAGTCTTTAGTATGCAAAGAGGAAACGCAAGCAAGGTGACCCAACACGTGAGATCACGAGGAGAGGCAGCCACATCATCAAGAGCCCCCCAAAAAACCCGAGAAAACCCTAAACGACACTTTGGAGGGATGGATAACGTAACCCCTTAGCCAACAAGTGATCAAGAGAGGTCACGTTAAACCCAACAACCAGGGGATCAACAACACCACTAGAAGACGAAACTGTAGGGGCAGATGGTCGGGGAAAACCGTAAAGAACATAGCGGAAAACACCATCACCACAATTAGGGGCCTCAACAAAAGACTTTGCATCGTGCCGACAGCCTTTGTTATGAGTATGTGTCCGAAAGCAAACCGCACAGCCAAATACCCATCCGCCGAAAAGTAGACTCAGCAGCCAAAAAAATAGGTAAAGAAGCAAGAGATTGACGCGTGGTGTCCCGGGCACCTTCCTTACAGTGATGATCACGGAGATGGACAAGCAGTGAATTTTTAACAAAACCTTTACCCCAACCATCCCTACACCTACCGAGGCCCACAAAAGGACAGTGGAACCGCACAAGGTCAGGCATGCCGAGACAGAAGAAAAATCGACACGCAGAAGCAACCCAAAAAAAAGAAACCCAGAAGCCTGAAAACCGAAAATGAAACTAGAAGGCAAGCAAAAACCGAAAACCGAAAACAAAAAAGGAAACAGAAACCTAACAACAAAGAAAGGACCCGCGGTCCGAACTCGAAAAGCCCGGGGCTAACCAGCAAACCGAAGACGGCAGCTCACCGGTGCCGGCAGCAGCAAACCTGCCACACAACACGTACGGCGCAAGCCACCACGTAAGCCAGCCCGGTGAAAACTCCGGCAAGGTCAGGAACCCGGCGTGGTCAGGATTCCGGCGGCCCAACAAGCGGCGGTGCAAACCCAAGTCGACAGCAAACCGTCAAAACCAAAGCAGCAACCCCTCCCCTCCCTCAAAATAATAGCGAACGCCCGCAAAGGGTGGTTGCCGGCGCGCAGTGGTGGCGTGTGGCCTGTGGTGGCATGAGGCCTGCGGTGGGCTAGCGGTGGCGATAGAAAAGGGTTGTATGCCCTAATCAAACCACGAACCACACTTCCCCCCCCCCCCCCCCCGAACTCCTCCCCTCTCCCTCACTGGTGACGACAAGGACGCCGGCAAAGGGCGACGCCGGCAGGCAGTTGACCGACGAAGCCTCACGTAATGCCCTAATCGCCTTAATGCCCTAATCGCCTTTCCCTCATGTTATTATTATTATTATTATTATTATTATTATTATATATATATTTTTTTTTTTTTGCAAGAATGTGTATGACTCTTTATTCATCCATGAAGGGCAAATATAGAGACTAGACTTACAAAAACTATCCTCTATGTGTGTAAAGAATACACAAAAGAATCAGCCTAACAACTCCTTACTAAGATCTATATTTTGTCCTCTAAGTTTGATAAAAACATCAAATTTACAAGCCTAGCCAATGTATATTCCTTTCGACTTCTATTATTAAAAATCTGTGCATTCCTTTCCATCCAGATGTAGCAAGTAGCAGCAGCCAGTGTGGCCCTGTACCATTTCTGTCTCCTATGCTTTTTTGCCCTTCTTGTCATACACCATTTCATTTCAGCAGTAAGAACATTGCTTCTTCCTTGAATCTTCATCCAATCCTGTAGTTCTCTCCATACTTGTGCAGAAAAAGAGCAGGCAAAAAATAGATGTTCATGTGTCTCTAATGCCGCTGCACACAACACACACCTATTTACTATGATTGCCCCTTTCCTCTGCATGTTATCCAGGGTTGGCAATCTGCTTTGCCCAGCCATGGATGCAATAACTCGATGTTTAGGTATCACACTTGGTCCTTGAACTGTAGTAAGCCATTTTCTCCTCGTCCCCTTGTGCCGAAACCAATCATACACCATGCTCATCTGAAAGAACCCTCCTGCAGTCTATTCTTGCATCAGAGTCTTGGCTTTCTCAATGTCACCTTCCTGCGTAATAATCTCATCTCGAATCTTTAGGATGCTCTTGATAGTATTAGCATGATTTTCCTTAGCTTGTATCTCCCATATGTCCCGTGAACCGAAGGTATAATGATGATTCCATCTGCTCAAAAGATCCTCCCCATAATCCGTTAGTTTCCACAGCCTGCAGCTTAACCGAGCCTTATTCCATGCTGAAATATCAACCCCATTGAAGCCTCCTTCCTCCCAAGGCGTGCAAATATCCTCCCAACTCTTGTACACCATGCTCTTCCTGCTCATTGTTCCCATCCAGAAGTAGTTCCGGCATAGAGTTGTTATTTTGTCCTTCACATTGACAGGTAGAGCAGCATTCATGCTCCAGAAATTTATAACACCAAAAATTACAGAATTAATAAGCATCATTGCAAGCATAAGACAGCAGCTTAGAAGACCAGCAAGTAATCCGTTCTTGAAGCTTTGCAAATAAGCCTGAGTAATGCTCCAATCTGTTAGACTCATCATTCAAAGGAAGACCCAAGTACCTACAAGGGAAGGAGCCTTGTTTGAACCCAGTTATCCTAAGGATTGTGTCCTTTACCTCACTACCGACACCACAAAATATATGTCTGTTTTCTCCCTATTTGCTTGTAATCCCGAGTCTCCTACAAAAAGATCAAGGGCGACTAGTGCAACATTTACTGAGGGAACATCACCACGCATGAAGATGGAAAGAAACCTGAGGTTGCAATCCTATAACCCTAAGCCTTCTTGATAACATTTCCATACTAAGAACAAAGAGATAGGGAGATAAGGGATTTTATTATTATTATTATTTTTTTTTGCAGGAAAATTTATCATTTCATTGATATAATGAAATTACATTTTGATGCAAAAGATATATCACAAAATCTCCTTTTAAACAAGGAGCTCAAGTTTTCCTATAATCCTAGTGAACTTAGGACTGGACTAGTACAAATCAAATCTGGAGATGACTAGAAACTGAATTTGTTGTACTAGAGTTAAAGCACTCTTACTAGCATTAGAGAAGACCCTTTTGTTCCTTTCCTTCCATATGCAGTAGACTGTTGCAGCAAAACTTACAGAAATCCAAACATATTTCCAATGCTTCTTGTGCTTGGCAGCCATCATCCACTTTATGACATCACGAACTTCGGATCCAATTTGTTCAACAAATATCCAATCAAGAATAGCATTCCAAACATCTATGGAGTATGTACATGAGAAAAATAAATGTCCATGGTCTTCACCAGCCTCGCTCTAAACACAAGGGGCACCTAGAAGCAAGTTGAAACCCTTTTTGTATGTACAATTCTGCAGTGGGAAGCTTCTTCTGAATAGCCATATAGGAGATTACCTTGTGACTACGAGCAATAACAGCTGAGTTCAGGACGGAACTCCACTTGATAGGTTGTCTGTTTGCAATAGTAACATACAGTTTACTCACCAGGAATTTGGACTCTGATGAGCAATCCTCCAAGATCATCTTTGCTTTACTAATGGAACCAGCAAACTGAATTAACTTGTCACATACTGATAAAACATTCCTAAAACCAATAGGTAAGCATTCTTTACTTTCAATAGCCCAGAAATCAGCAGCTTTAATGATGTAACTTTGGCACCATTTGGTCCAAATAGATGCAGGAGACATAGTAAATTTCTAGATCCATTTGGCCAGGAGAGCAATATTCCAGTTGTAGATGTCTTTGATTCCAAACCCACCAGCATTCCAAGGGACACAAACATCCTTCCATTTCTTAAAAACCAATCTATTATTATTATTATTATTATTATTATTATTATTATTATTATTATTATTATTAAAATTTTTTTCAAGGATGTTATCATTTCATTTCATTTTGAAAGAAATTACAAGCTTAGCAAAAAAACTACCACACTAGGAAATTACATCACCTTAGGCAAAATTACCTCAATAATCCTTCTAAACTTAGGACAATCTTTGTAATAAGAGAACCTAGTAATGACCAAGAATTTAATTTGAGACACTATAGCATCAACACTAGAATTCCTTCCAACAAATATCCTCTTGTTCCGCTCCTTCCATTTGATATAAACCGTAGCTGCTAGACTCACTTTCAGCCAATTCATCTTCCAATGCTTCCTTGTACGAGCTAATGTCATCCACTTTACTATCTTTGCTAGTCGACTGTCTACATTCTTCATATTCAGCCAGCTAAGGATGGAAAATCAGACTTCTTTAGAAAAGGAACACTGGAAAAAAATATGCTGATGACACTCCAAATCAGCCTTACACAGGCTGCATCTGTTAACAATATGGAACCCCCTTCTGCAATACTGATCGGCGGTTGAGAGCTTCTGCTGAATGGCAAGTGAGAGCAGCAGTTTATGACTGGGTGATATAACGCTACCCTTAAGAACACATCCCCAATGCTTCCTCTCAACAAGTAGCAGCCTATTGTATGCTAACTTTACCAAAAACACAAAATTGTAGACACATTCTTGAAGAAATTTATGAACAAGAGCAGCAGACCCAAAAATCTGGCAAAGCTGATCACGAACAGCGATACATTTTTTGAGGCTAGCTGGATGAAATTCCTTAGCATTTATATCCCAAATCGTATCAGAACCAGTGATATATGTCTTGCACCATTTACTCCAGACACTAGTATGGGAATTAGAAAAGATCCACAACCACTTAGCGAGTAAAGCAATGTTCCAAGTTTGCAAATGCTTGAGATTGAAGCCACCTGCATCCCATGGAGATTATTATTATTATTATTATTATTATTATTATTATTATTATTATTATTATTATTATTATTATTATTATTATTATTATTATTATTATTATTATTATTATTATTATTATTATTATTATTATTATTATTGTGGACATGACATAGGTCCACCCCGACGCGGCCACGGGCGGATTCGGGGAGGCGAATGAATCTCCATATGAGAATGGATCGAATTGAAATTTAAATCGAAGTTGGAGTCGCCACCGAACATTGTGGGAGTTCGGGCCCGTTCGAACCCACTCTATGTCGTATTGGGCCGTGTACAAAATACGGCCCATTTCCGATGTCAGAGTTTATTGGGTTCGTCCCTTTGCATTTGATACCGATACCGACATTATTGGATACGGTGTATTGAATGACTCTCGTTGCCAATGGTTTCAGACATCCGGAAACCGAGGTTCTGAGTAAGGGGTGAGGGTACATTTTGGTAAGTTTACAAAGAACACCCAAACCCGCCCGCACATTAGCGGCCTCTACTAGGATATCGTTTGATGTTTTAATACGCGCGTTAGTAATACGATGAATGATATGCAAACATTGTTTTCCCTAAACATGCGAAAAATTGAAAGCGTTGCTAAGTCGATTTTAATGCAACTAAAAATTAACGTCAAAGTTGTATTTTACATGTGAGATTCGTTTTAGTATAATAAAACAAACGATGAAAATAAAATTGCTACAAACACGAACAAACAAGTTAGTAACGGTTTGTAAATCGAATAAGAAACGTAAATATGATAATATGCATGATTTTGAAAAAGATTTATGACACGTGATGGATTAACACGTGTTGACTGAGGTCAAGGAAAAATAAAATATGTCGAGAAAAACCCGCTGTTTTGTTAAAGAAACGATGTTCGAAGAATAATAATAAAAAAATAGATCGAAATTGATTATTTGCGTCGCGTTTTCCAGGAGACCACGCGACTCGCCCGGGAGGGGGGCGACCTGCGCGAACAGGCGGCTCGCCCGGGACGCACGCGACTCGCGTCCCGGGCTATTTTCCAAATTGTTTTTCGGAAAATTTATTGCCTTATTAAATCGCGTACAAATATTGCATGATTTATGCTCGATTTAATTTAGCAATATTCGTTATATTCAATATTCGATTATGAAATCGATATCAAATATTTGGAATAGTTTTTAGAAAAGATAAAAAACTTTTTGTAAATCGTTTTAAAGAAATTAAACTAAAAAAACGATGTTTGATTCTCTCCACGTTAAAAAATCGTCGTGTTTTGTTTTATGAAACCATGTGACGATTTTTTAGCATCAATGAGATTAATTTAGTTCTTTTTTGATATGATATTCGACTAGAGAATCGATATCGTATTTTAAGAACGTTTGTTTTATATGAAAATAGTTTGTAGTATCGATATTAGAAATAAAAAATGCGACGATGACCCATAATAAAAAACGGACGACCGACGACGACAAGACGAGATAAAAAAACGAGAGAAGGGAGGAGAGAAAGGAGAGAGTCGGGATTTGTAACACCCTCAACCTACATGCTTTGTATACTTGGAACGGGGCTCGTTGGGATGTGGCTTAGGCACGGGAGCGTCGAGTTAATGTCGGTGAGTTATGGTGGTTTTGGTCGTGTAAGGTGTCGGGTAAGAGGCGGCCGGTTCTAAGGCTAAAGCGGCGTGATCTCGGGTTGTAATATCGGTTGCTCGATGCTATGTGTGTGTATGCTATTGCTAATGAATGTGTGTCGGGAATTATGTTGTTGTGAATTGTGATTCATGTGTGTGTTTTATGTGTCGTTGATGGATGTAGATGTAGATGTCGATGTCCTCTGAATGATTGACGGGAGGGTCCTATTTATAGGAGAGGTCCTCGATTGCAGCTAGGAGAGGTATTCTTGCTTGGGTGATAAAAAATACCGATTAAGATAGGAAAAAGTAAGAAGTTGTGTGGAATGAGAATTCCGTTTCTTGGTGAAGAAGGCGAGGAAACCGGCTGATATGAGGGTGCTCGGCCGAGTATCCTTATGCTCGGTCGAGTATTTGATCCGGTATTCGGATAGAATTCCTATTTGAGATCGAATTCTATCCTTAAATGGAATTGTTTAATATTTTGTGTAGTTGATTTTTGTAGCGTTTGAGCTTAAATCAGACACGTGGGGTGACACGGCTGACTTGCATGTCTCGAAAATATCTTTGACCGAGTTTTGACTCGGTTGCTAAAAGACGGTTTTACCCCTGGTGTCGGATTCGACCCAAATTAGTCTTATTTGACTCGAAACGACCCATTGGGCCTGAATTTGAGGTTGGTTTTGTGAGATATGTACTCCGTCAAAAGCCCAAGCCAAATGCCAATGATTTTGGGCCCGTTTTCGAGTATATTAAAGCACGTTTTCGTCCGATCATCATCGGGTGTTTGTCGGAAACTGCTATAGACACCTGGCAGTAAAATGTAGGTGTCTACAGAGCCCCCACTCTGACTGAGGCTTGGACAGGGCGAAAGTCAGAGTAACTACCAGGTCAATCAATGATTAAAACCTGGCAGCTTCCGGTCGGGTCGTTTAAAGTCCATTAGACTCGCGTTAAAGGGCTCGCCAGCCATAAGATGGAAATCATACCTGAGCTGATGATGCTAACAATGTGGGGAATCAGACTTGTCGCATAAGTCTTGGGTGCGCCTATATGTGGGCCCATCCCGTTAAATACCGCTGGGGAGTTAGTTGTACGGTCTTGCTTGAGTCGTCCTGTACATGATTTATGCAAAGTTTTGCATGTAACACATTTTTTTAGGAGAAATTACTCGCGCTTGGGAATAAAATTTTGAAGAGAGATTTTTGAATTGAAAGGGTTTTGAAAACTAGAGTATTTTTTGACTCTGAAAAGGAATAGAAATGCTCGGGATAACTTAGCTAGATCCTAGGATAAGGTCTGTATGCTAAATCCTCTGGGATTAGGAATCCCAAAGCAAGGAGGAGTCTGGGTTGTAATACTATAAATACCCTCCTCTTGCTTTTAATTTTTTCATAATTCCCACAATTCTCTTCTTCCTTAAAGAAAAAAAAAGCCCTGAGAAACTTATTCTCTTTTTTTTTAGAAATCCAATATGGGAATCGACCGATTAATCGGAATGCTGCAAGATTGGTCCAGATATTTCAGAGACGCAGATAAAGTTATTCTGAACCGGAATGGTGTCACCCAGTTGTTTACGATCCGCCAGATGCAAGTAGACCGTCACTTTTTGGATGCTTGCTTGTCCTATTGGGACGATACTTATCATGTTTTTGGCTTTCCCCGAGGCGAAATCTGCCCTATTCTCGAAGAAATTGCTGCCGTAGGCGGGTGGAATCCCATACTTCGCCCTGCTATCCCGTTTTCACTTCACGACCCGAGGAGGAAATTACGGGAATTTTTAGGGCTTTCTCATCTGGAGGTATCTCGTATACTGGAAGGAGACACCGTTTCCTTGATCGACTTGGCTGAAAAATTCATGAACCCACACGACGTCCGGGTCAGGCCGGTCCACAGCCGTAGGACCTTTGCTTTTTGTATGCTCCATGTCTATGCCTTTGAAGGCCATATGGATCTTTTGTCTTGTATGGGCCATGTTCGACTCTTCACAGTGGTTGATTTAATGGAAACGGAGCACAGCCCGACTTGGCTGATCACAGGAGAGATTATCCATGGTTTGGATAACCGTAAGAGGGATCCGTCGATCCGGCTGACTGGGAGTACCCGTCTTCTACAGGTGCATTGATTTTTTGATTTTTCCGCAATTTTTGATTATTTTGCAATTTCCGATTTTTCCGATTTTCTCGATTTTTCCCGGTTTTTGTTTTTTTACTTTTCGCGATTTTGACTTTTCGCGATTTTAACTTTTCGCGATTTTGACTTTTCAGCTTTGGCTATTTGAGAGGCTATCGATCGTGGATCCTCCTCTTGACGTAAGCCGATATCGCCCGAATCAAGTGATGACGAGGAGACGGACCGTTGACTTTTCTCGTCTCAATACTCAAAAATACTGGGACGAGCTGCTGTCTTTCCGTGGAGGCCCATTGATTCGCTGGACCGTACCCTGGTGGCCCATTTACGTTTGGACCGGTTTGGAATCGAGAGATAGGGCCCGATATCAATTGATCCTATCTTTTAGGCAGAGGATTAATCTTTACCCCGATCGCATACTTAGGCAATATGGTCGGGCTCAAAGAATCCCAGAAATCGAGGCGGTTGTGAGTGAATCTACTCAGCTGACAGACGTGATGTGTGACACCTGGATTCAAAGGTGGTATACCCGGGCTACTTGACCTGTTTCCAAGACTCTTCACTCGATCTGGGTATCGGATTCTTATGTGAAGTGGACAAAAGCAGACTCTGCTAAAGCCCGTGCTGCCTTGAAGACTGACGACGCCTTTGACCTGCTTTGCCGAGAACAAGTTAAAGATAATTGAGGCTTCTTTGATGATGGCGATACCCCGGCTACCATGGTTCGTCTGATGTCAGGCCAGAAAGGGAAGACTAGGACTCAAACTGAAGGGTCCAGTACTAAAGGTGCACGGGGGAAAGTGAGCCCCCAGACGGATTTGGAAAGGAGACTTGGCCCAATACTGGCGGTGCAGGACCGACTTGGTCCACGAGACAGACTACCCAAGCATGTACGGGCTCGGCTTGGACCATTGCAAGTGGCAGAAAACCCGCAGTCAAAGAAACGGCTTCGAGCTAAAGAGGTTCCACTCGTGATCCGGAAACGTTCGACCGCGCCCTGTCGGCCTCGGGCTCCGCGCGACCCAAAAGATAAAGGGAAGTGGAAAATGTATGAGCAGTAGTCTCCTAGATTTTATTATTTAAGTACTACTATTATTTTTGTGGTGTGATTTTTTTGTTGTTGTTTTTTGCGTGATGCATTTTTTTGAATAATAATAAAAGACATATTAGTGACAAACCGTTCCTGTCTTTTCGTTATTGCAGTGGTTGTACCCTTTTGAGGGGTTGCCTACGTATCCACGATTAGTGGAATCAAACCAACCGTAGTTCAGACTTTTTGCAATTTTTCGAAATACATCAAGACTATTAGTTCGAGATGTGTGACAGTAGGATAAGTAATCCTTACTTATTGACTTGCTTAATTTTTGAAAATCTATAAAAAGACAATTTTTTATAAACTTTTAGCAAATGACATTGAGATAAGGTTTAGGGGTAGTGTGGACATGACATAGGTCCACCCCGACGCGGCCACGCGCGGGTTTGGGGAGGCGAATGAATCTCCATATGAGATGGTCAAATTGAAATTTAAATCGAAGTAGGAGTCGCCACCGAATTTTGTGGTTATTCGGAACCATTCGAGCCCACTCTATGTCGTAGTGGGCCGTATACAAAATACGGCCCATTTCCGATGTCAGAGTTTATTGGGCTCGTCCCTTTGCATATCGATACCGATGCCGACTGGGCGGTTAATCGTATATTGAATGAATCTCGTTGCCAATGGATTCGGACATCCGGAAACCATGGTTCTGAGTAAGGGGTGAGGGTACGTGTTGGGAAGTTCACTAAGAACACCCAACCCCGCCCGCACTTAGCGGCCTTTACTAAGATATCGTTCGTTTTTGGTGTACACGGGTTAGTTCGACGGTTGAATGATATGCAAACATTATTTTCCCTAGACATGTGAGAGAAAAATAAAATGGGTTGCTAAGTCGTTTAATGCATATTAAACTAATAACGTCAAAGTTATTTTAGCATGTGAATTCGTTTTAGTCTAATAAAACGATAAAAACAAATAAAAAGCTACAAACACGAGAAAACGAGTTAGTAACGATGAATAAATTGAATAAAAGACATAAATAAATAAGATGCATGATTTTGGAAAATATTTATGGCACGTGATTGATTAACACGTGTTGATCGAGGTCGAAAAAAGAATTTATTGAAATATGTCGCGAAGGTCGCATTTTAATATAATGTTCGAGAAGAATTAAAAATAGAAAACGAAGAAAACAAAAAAAAAAAAGGGGGAGGCCGTGAACCGGCTGCCGCGCGGGTCGCCTGACCGGCGCGCGACCCGCGTGGTAGCCTGTCGGATTTTTTTATTTGTCGAAAAGTCGTTAATTTTTATAAATCGCGTACAAATATGGATTAATTTATACTCGATTTATATTTTCGATACTCGTCGTATCCGATAATTGATTATGGAATCAATATCAAATAGTTAGAATGATTTTAGAAAAAGTTTTAAAAAAAGTTTGTTTTGAACGAAAACGTAAAAAAAAAGAACTTTGAACGAGAAATATGTTAATTCCCTCCGCGTTTTAAAATCATCGAATTTTGTACATAAAAAAGGTAAAAATTTTGTTAGCATCAACGAGAATAAATTCAATTTAGTTCTTGTAGATACGATATACGATTAGAGAATCGATATCGTATTTTAAGAACGTTATAAAAAAGTTTTTATTAACGAAAATAAATATGATGCGACGAACGACCCGTAATAAATATGAGACGACCGATGACCCGAAATAAATAAAAAAAAAGACGGACGAAAAAGGTAATAAAAAAAACGTGAGATAGGGAGAGAGAAAGGAAAAGAGTCGGGTTTGATTTACACCCTCAACCTACATGCTTTGTGTTCTCGGTATAGGGCTCGTCGGACGGTGGCTTAGGCACGGGAGCGTCGAGATGATGTGGATGAGTTAAGGTGTCGGTTTTTGGAGTGTTTTTTTTTTGTGTGTATGTAGGCGCGGATTCGGCCGGGTAGGATGGGACGGTTTCATCGGCTTTTGGACAATTTTTCGGTATTCCTTCGGATGTGGATTTTGAGACTATTTTTGCTATAATAATTGTGTATGAGTTGCTGAAAAGTTGTAGTGTGTTGATCGATAATGAATGTATTTTTTGTGTTGAATATGAGGTCCTATTTATAGGAATCGAGGTGGTCTTGCTTGTGTGACAAGAAACACCGGTTTGGATAGGAAACACGAGAGTTCGTAAGGAAATAAACTTCTCGTTTCTTGGTGAATAAGCCAAGAATCTCGGCTGGTGGGGAGGTATCTGGGCTGTTTCAGCCGAGTATCTGAGCTCGGGTGATACTTTGTTTCGGTTTCCGGATAGAATTCCTACTTGAGATCGAATTCTATCCTTAAACGGATTTGTTTAATATTTGTGAAAGCTGATTTTTGTAGTGTTTCAGTCCGAATTGGACGTGTAATGACACGGCCAGACCGCGTGACTCGGGAAAAAATATCTTTGACCGGGTTTGACTCGGTCGTTAAAAGACGGTTTTACCCACGGTGTCGGAATCGACCCAAATTAGTCTTATTTGACTCGAAACGACCCACTGGGCCTGAATTTGAGGTCCGTTTTGTGAGATTTGTACTCCGTAATAAGCCTAAACCAAATGTCCATGATTTCGAGCCCATATCCGAGCCCATTAAAGCACGTTTGCGTCCTATCATCATCGGGTGTTTGGCGGGACCTACTATAGACACCTGGCGGTCAAAATGTGGGTGTCTACAGAGCCCCCACTCTGACTGAGGCTTGGACAAGGCGAAAGTCAGAGTAGCTACCAGGCCAATCGAGGATTAAGACCTGGCAGACTTCCGATCGGGTCGTTTAGAGTCCATTAGACTTGCGTGAAGGGCTCGCCAGCCATAGGATAGAAATCATACCTGGATAGATGTTGATAATGGCGCGGGGACTTTCTACTAAAAAAGTCTTGGATTTGTCTGGTTGCAGACAATTTCCATTTTGAAATTGCGCGGGAGCTCCTATTAGAAGCTGCGAATGTACCGCTTACTGATACATCCGATTCCTTAGCGAAAATGTTGCTTGAATTTTCACTGAGAACTTTGATAATTCTCCGGGAGTCTTGGGATACCTGTCTGTTTTGCATGCAACATACAGATAAAACATCGACTCGTGCTGGGGGAGAAAATTGATTTTTTTGACTGATTTTTTTTTGAAAAAAAAACCGATTTTTTTTTAAAATGGCGGAAATTTTGAAAAAATTGGAAGAAAAGGAATGTTTGGGATGACTTGATTTCTGATCAGATTCTAACACGGACTCCTAGAATCCTCTGATTAGGCCTGTATGCCTAGATGAAGTGGGAGATAAACCGATAGACTCGACTCTGGACGTGACCGGACGAGTCGGCAGACACGACTGGACTCCCTAAGGGTTGGACCGTGACTCGGTAGGGGATGGGCCACCTAAGATGACAAGACTCTTAAGTTGCGCTATTCCGTAGCCTAGGCGAGTGGCATCATGGTCGAATCCTCGGAACGGGAAAGATGAGACTGTTTCCGTACGACAGGGCTTTGTGGTAGCAACGCCGTAGACTGGTGTTCTTTTGGATTTTTGATTTTTAGGGCACATTCCCAAAGTAGGTGTTGCTTCGAGCCTCTGACAGATTATTGCCTTCGACTGGGCCGAGTACTAGGACTCACTAAAGAAAGGAGGCTGGATTTTGAAGGTATATTGGATTATGTGAATGGATAGAGAACTTCTGCCTAAGAGAAGCCCCCAGGACGACAAAGCTAGCTGCTGAGAACATGATAGTGTCGTGATCGGAATGATGATCCTTTTTGAATTTGTGTCAATGTGGGTGGTTGTGCCTTTGTTGAAAGGTTGCCTACGTATTCACGTGTAGTGAAATCAAACCAAGCCGTAGTTCAGTGTTGAAAGATGTATTATGGTGCCTAGTTTATTAGGGCTTGGTGTGTAACTAGCCATAGTGATGGTTAGGCTAGGTGTGCTCCCAATGATGCCTTGATCAAAGGGCTAGAATAGTTAGGATGTTGATCCTGTGACTGTGAGCGTTCTCCGAGGTAGCCCCCAGAGGTGGTGTGAACTATTTGGGCATGTTTTATGCCGACTGCAAGTTGAATTCCCGTGTTTGGGGCTGGTAACTGGTTTAGATGTTTTTGGAAATGTGATGCTAGGAAGTAAGTGGCTTCGATGATTCGAAATCTGGAGCTCGATTTTGTGGAGCTAAGGCTTCGAGGGTAAGGTATTGTAATGTGGTAGGAAAGGGGGAAGTCGAGTAATAATGACTCGAACTTCGATCGGGGTAGGTTTGATAATGCGGGATCTGATTTCCATGTCTGGCCCTAATGGTTAGGGTATCCTATGGAGCTTGAATCCTAAAAAATCCGAGCTGTCTCTAGCCTAGGTCTCGAGAAGGTCTTGAGGGTTGTAATGTGGGAAGGCTAAGTGTGGTATTAGCTAACCAGCTTGATTGTCACTCCCCTATTGGATGGTATTGATAATTTTGAATTTGACTGTACCCCGGTCAAAGTTGACCGTTGACCACGGTCATGGGTATTTGATTTTTTTTGATTGACCTCTTAGCCCTGGTCATGGGTTTTTTTTTTGAATGTTGGTTGAACTCTCAGCCCCGGTCATGGGTTTCTTGAATTTTGGTTGACCTCTCAGCCCCGGTCATGGGTTTCTTGAATTTTGGTTGACCTCTCAGCCCCGGTCATGGGTTTTTTGAATGTTGGTTGACCTCTCAGCCCTGGTCATGGGTTTTTTGAATTTTGGTTGGACTGATACCGAAGGTAGGGATCGATTGATCTTATCGGATGGGTGTTTGTTGTGGGAAATGGGCTTGCCTCCCGTCTTGGACCCAAACTAGGAGAATTCCCAGATTTGTCATAGGATTCGATATGCTCCTGCTAAGGGTGGTTATGTGGCTTTCTATGTCAGACATGGAACAGGTAAAAGGAAAACACGGGTCTCAGTTTCCTGCAGTCGTTATAGATGTGCCTATAATAGTCACGTGCATGTGCTCACAGTGTATGATGGTGTTCATCATGTTCTCGGGAACACATAAGGAAATATATGAGAAAATAGAAAAGCTGATTTTATTGAAATGTGAAAAGAGGACAGAATGCAAATGACTCTGACTTTGACTTTGACAGAAAATAGTGATCCTAGACTCGGACTCAGACTAGGACTTGAACCAATTCTAGACTCTCGGATAATGTTGTCATTTGTCGTCGGCTTCTGAGGACTCGAGTTGATGTCCAATATAGCCTTCAGTAGAAGCTTCACCCAAATCTTCATTATGTCGAAGATCATCTTCAATCCTAATGCCCATTTCGGTAAGCACTCCAAAGTTGGAAATGCCAGCATACCTAAGATGGATGCGGTAGGAAGGTAGGAGGTTGTTGATGAACGCCTCCACTAGTGTCTTCTTGTTGGGCTTGTCTACCAACTTCACACTTTCGGCCCTCCACCTTTGAAGGTACTTGGTAAAACCTTCCTTGGGCTCTTGGGCCATGATTTCCAAAGTACGCATCGTGGTCTGGATCTCGGTATTATCGGCATAATTCCGAGTGAATTCCGTCGCCACGTCATCCCAAGTCTTGTACTTTTTGGAGTCAAGTCTGTAGTACCAGGCTTTCGGGTGCTTCTCGAGGGAGGAAGCAAACAGGTGCTTGAACATGGTTGATTTAACCCCTTTGATGGCCATGAATTCTTTGAAAGCCCGGATATGTAATACCGGGTCTTCAGTCCCGTCGAACGTTGGTAGGCCCGTCAGGTTGAGGTTAGCGGGCAGCTCGTCGGTCAAAAGTGAATAGGAACGAGCATTTTCCGTATGGATTGAATTATTGGTCGACAGGTGGACCTGTTCCTCCAGCTTGCGGACTGCGTTGGCCAGTTCAGCTATGGGCCCAGTGACTTCATTCCCGACCTTAGGAGTCTTTTGTTCCAAGGCACTCAAACGGGTGGCAATGGCGGTTTGGTCTCCCCTCATCTG
The DNA here is from genome assembly GCA_958450325.1 of Agrostemma githago. Classification (NCBI taxonomy): domain Eukaryota; kingdom Viridiplantae; phylum Streptophyta; class Magnoliopsida; order Caryophyllales; family Caryophyllaceae; genus Agrostemma; species Agrostemma githago. Next base: position 53,247,611 of record OY288254.1, read on the forward strand.
GTTCAGTTGATCTTGAATCTTGGCCAACGAGGCGGTTAGTTGATCAATGGAGTCCTTAGTCATGGTTCGGGTGAAGGGCGGCCTATCTGTAAGAATACCGCGTAATCAGGAAAGTTGCTTCGGAACTCAAATACACCAAGGCATAGGAAATAGCGCGGGAGGAGAGACGACTCCAGTTTGACTCGGGTTAGACTCTCCTAAGACAAATGTGCGGGGTATGATTCTCGGAGTGACTGTGATTAATCGCTCCGTCGGAGAATAGCCCCCAAGTGAGACTAAGGGCTTAGACATGACTCAGATGGTGTGACACCTAAGTGACTCGAAAGTGGGATACGTGAGACAACACGTGTAAGACCTGACCCTTAGAGTAACCGTGATTGATCGCTACGCTAAAGGATAGCCCCCGAGTGAGGCTGAAGACCGACTCCTAGACGGGTGACTCGTGGATGGTGGGCTTTCTTTAGGATTTCGGCAGAATGGGCCTAGTCCCGTGTGAAGAAAGACCTACGTGTGAGCTAAACCCAGACTTTGGACTCGATTGCGTAAGTGGGCTTCCCTTTGTAGGAGTTTGTCCTACGTAGGTGGGCCGTGCCTTGACTAATAAGGCGGACTTGGGATGGGAGGGAAACCCGTGATGTAAGATCGACGGAGTTTCGACGCTATAGACTCTTGCTACTTATGACAAAACCCGACACTGCTAAATACGGGAAGTCCTAAGAAGAAGAAGGTTTGAAAAGAAGATTTGAATTTGAAAAGCCCGAGCAAAGTCGGATTGGAAGGCCCGATTTTTTTTGAAAATCGAAAAAAAATGGTTTATCGGGCCGAGTTTTGAATTTTTTTGAAAAGTTTGGACAGCATACTGGCTAAAAATAGGCTATTTTGAGTCAAAATCATAAGTCCTAAATTCGGCAGCTTTCCGGGTTTGAAAAATGGATAGTTTTCGAAAAAAAGATGCAAGTTTTTTTTTTTTGAAAACACGGTTTTTTTTTAGAAAAAGGATGAGACACGGACCAAGTAGCATATAGTCACGGAAACAGTATAACGACGCCATGTATGCTCTTAGTCTAAGTCTCGGTCGGTCTAATAGGGTCTATACCAACAACGATGGCTTTCTCGTACTGAGGACGGACTCCCTAAGCCGAGTGGGTCTTAGGACATGCCGCAAAACCTAAACGAGTTCCACCATCGATGTCTTTAGCGCACCCATGTAGGAATGCACCGTGGTATAGTGGGACGTCGGTCACAAGTAACCGGCCCGGGAAAGATTGGGTTATGCATGGCCCATTGAACTAAAACGTGTACATTACTATTCGAACGATTTCTTTTCGAGTCTCACCCTAGGGATGCCGATGGTAAGTGACTCATCAGTTGATCCCCAGCGGAGTCGCCAAATTGTGGACATGACATAGGTCCACCCCGACGCGGCCACGCGCGGGTTTGGGGAGGCGAATGAATCTCCATATGAGATGGTCAAATTGAAATTTAAATCGAAGTAGGAGTCGCCACCGAATTTTGTGGTTATTCGGAACCGTTCGAGCCCACTCTATGTCGTAGTGGGCCGTATACAAAATACGGCCCATTTCCGATGTCAGAGTTTATTGGGCTCGTCCCTTTGCATATCGATACCGATGCCGACTGGGCGGTTAATCGTATATTGAATGACTCTCGTTGCCAATGGATTCGGACATCCGGAAACCATGGTTCTGAGTAAGGGGTGAGGGTACGTGTTGGGAAGTTCACTAAGAACACCCAACCCCGCCCGCACTTAGCGGCCTTTACTAAGATATCGTTCGTTTTTGGTGTACACGGGTTAGTTCGACGGTTGAATGATATGCAAACATTATTTTCCCTAGACATGTGAGAGAAAAATAAAATGGGTTGCTAAGTCGTTTAATGCATATTAAACTAATAACGTCAAAGTTATTTTAGCATGTGAATTCGTTTTAGTCTAATAAAACGATAAAAACAAATAAAAAGCTACAAACACGAGAAAACGAGTTAGTAACGATGAATAAATTGAATAAAAGACATAAATAAATAAGATGCATGATTTTGGAAAATATTTATGGCACGTGATTGATTAACACGTGTTGATCGAGGTCGAAAAAAGAATTTATTGAAATATGTCGCGAAGGTCGCATTTTAATATAATGTTCGAGAAGAATTAAAAATAGAAAACGAAGAAAACAAAAAAAAAAAGGGGGAGGCCGTGAACCGGCTGCCGCGCGGGTCGCCTGACCGGCGCGCGACCCGCGTGGTAGCCTGTCGGATTTTTTTATTTGTCGAAAAGTCGTTAATTTTTATAAATCGCGTACAAATATGGATTAATTTATACTCGATTTATATTTTCGATACTCGTCGTATCCGATAATTGATTATGGAATCAATATCAAATAGTTAGAATGATTTTAGAAAAAGTTTTAAAAAAAGTTTGTTTTGAACGAAAACGTAAAAAAAAAGAACTTTGAACGAGAAATATGTTAATTCCCTCCGCGTTTTAAAATCATCGAATTTTGTACATAAAAAAGGTAAAAATTTTGTTAGCATCAACGAGAATAAATTCAATTTAGTTCTTGTAGATACGATATACGATTAGAGAATCGATATCGTATTTTAAGAACGTTATAAAAAAGTTTTTATTAACGAAAATAAATATGATGCGACGAACGACCCGTAATAAATATGAGACGACCGATGACCCGAAATAAATAAAAAAAAAGACGGACGAAAAAGGTAATAAAAAAAACGTGAGATAGGGAGAGAGAAAGGAAAAGAGTCGGGTTTGATTTACACCCTCAACCTACATGCTTTGTGTTCTCGGTATAGGGCTCGTCGGACGGTGGCTTAGGCACGGGAGCGTCGAGATGATGTGGATGAGTTAAGGTGTCGGTTTTTGGAGTGTTTTTTTTTGTGTGTATGTAGGCGCGGATTTGGCCGGGTAGGATGGGACGGTTTCGTCAGCCTTTGGACAATTTTTCGGTATTCCTTCGGATGTGGATTTTGAGACTATTTTTGCTATAATAATTGTGTATGAGTTGCTGAAAAGTTGTAGTGTGTTGATCGATAATGAATGTATTTTTTGTGTTGAATATGAGGTCCTATTTATAGGAATCGAGGTGGTCTTGCTTGTGTGACAAGAAACACCGGTTTGGATAGGAAACACGAGAGTTCGTAAGGAAATAAACTTCTCGTTTCTTGGTGAATAAGCCAAGAATCTCGGCTGGTGGGGAGGTATCTGGGCTGTTTCAGCCGAGTATCTGAGCTCGGGTGATACTTTGTTTCGGTTTCCGGATAGAATTCCTACTTGAGATCGAATTCTATCCTTAAACGGATTTGTTTAATATTTGTGAAAGCTGATTTTTGTAGTGTTTCAGTCCGAATTGGACGTGTAATGACACGGCCAGACCGCGTGACTCGGGAAAAAATATCTTTGACCGGGTTTGACTCGGTCGTTAAAAGACGGTTTTACCCACGGTGTCGGAATCGACCCAAATTAGTCTTATTTGACTCGAAACGACCCACTGGGCCTGAATTTGAGGTCCGTTTTGTGAGATTTGTACTCCGTAATAAGCCTAAACCAAATGTCCATGATTTCGAGCCCATATCCGAGCCCATTAAAGCACGTTTGCGTCCTATCATCATCGGGTGTTTGGCGGGACCTACTATAGACACCTCGCGGTCAAAATGTGGGTGTCTACAGGTAGTATCGTTTCAGCTGGTCCAAGTTGGTTGGGTTGATGAATTCGTTCCCGTCCAAGTCTGTCAGCATTACCGCTCCTCCTGATAAAACCTTATTTACTAGATACGGTCCGGCCCAATTGGGTTTGAATTTTCCCCTTGGATCGACTGGTAGCAAAGCCCGGACATATTTTAGGACTAGATCCCCATCTTTAATATTTCTGGGCCTAACCCTTTTGTTGAAAGCCCGTTGTATCCTTTTTTGGTATATCTGGATATTGTTAAGGGCCCGGGATCGTCGTTCGTCCAAAAGAATCAATGAATCGTATCGGGCTTGGACCCAATCTGCTTCAGGCACTTGGCTTTCAAGTAAAATTCTGAGAGATGGTACTTCTCGCTCGACTGGTTGGACCGCTTCCATTCCATACGTTAGATAATATGGAGTTGCTCCGGTTGCGGTATGAATTGATGTCCGGTACCCCCATAGGGCAAAAGGAATTTTGTCGGGCCAGTCCCGGTAATTTTCAGCCATCTTTTTATAAGTATGGTGACAATTGTTTTATCAGCTGCCTCTACCGCTCCATTTGTTTGGGGACGGTAAGGCGAAGATGTATGCCTTTGAATCTTATATTTTTCCAGCAAAGTAGCGGTTTCAGCTTGGAAATGGGTCCCGTGATCACTGATGAACTCGTGCGGGATCCCGTATCGGCATATAATCTTGTTTTGGATAAATTTAGCCACATGCTTGGCATTCAAAATTCGATATGACTCGGCTTCGACCCATTTGGTAAAATAGTCAATAGCCACTAGAATGAAACTGTGACCCCCCGTCCCGGAAGGGTTCACCTTCTCGATTATATCAATTCCTCATGTCGAGAATGACCATGGTGATGTCATAGTATATAACAGGGATGACGACATATGCTGGACATTGGCGAAGATCTGACAGTTATGACAGTGTTTGACATATAACTGCCAGTTGGTTTCCATGCTATTCCAATAGTACCTGAGTCTCGCGATTTTTCGGGCTAGCATATGGGCGTTCATATGCGGACCATTCTCGCCGTCGTGTACCTCGGCCATGACCCTTTCGACTCGCGTTTTGACGATGCATAGGAGTAAAGCCCCCTGTGCCGTCTTTTTATATAACTGCCAATCGTCTGTGCGGATGAACTGAGTGGCCCACCTTCGTAGGGCTTTCTTGGCCCGGTTTTCAGATCCCGGAGGGTATTCTCCCAATGTTAAGTAGGTCAGAACAGTCTGGTACCAAGGTTCTGGATCAGTTATTTCAATATCTTGTATAGCGTTGATATATGCCGGCTCGGACCGTCTTTCGACACAAAACGGTCTGCTGGTCAGGTGTTCTGGGATATTCAGTAAAGATGCCAATTTAGAAAGCGCATCCGCAAACTGGTTTTCTTCCCGAGGTAGATAGATGTATTCTACCTTTTAGAATTGCTTTTCGAGAACCCTTACTCGCGCTTGGTAAGCTACGAGATTGGCGTTCTGAGTTTTCCATTTTTGGAGAGCTTGATTGATGACCAAAGACGAGTCACCGTGGACCCGGAGGTTTGTTACTCCTAAATCAGCGGCAGCTTGCAACCCGTGAATGCATGCTTCATATTCGACTGCGTTGTTAGTCACGTCAAAGTCCAATTTAATGGATAACGGGGTGTGCTCTCGTTGTGGCGAGATTAGCAAAATCCTGACCCCAAATCCTCGAAAGTTGGACGCCCCGTCAAAATATAGATCCCATGTTTCGGTGTCATTATGGAATATATCTTCATCTGGGAAGGTCCAAGTGTCGGTATGTCCCTCTTCAGATACCGGACTATCGGCAAGGAACTCGGCTACTACCCGGCCTTTGATGGCTTTTAATGGCACGAACTTGAGGTCAAACTTAGCTAGCATTAAAGTCCATCTAGATATCCTGCCATTGAGGATGGGCTTCTCGAACAGATACTTGATTGGATCCACTCTAGATAACACGTGCACTTTGTGGCTAAGCTTATAGTGTCGGAGCTTTTTAGTGGCCCAAACTAGAGCTAGGCACGTCTTTTCGAGCATTGTATATTTACACTCGTATTCTAAGAACTTTTTACTAATGTAGTAAATAGCCCGTTCTTCCGAATCGACTGTCTGGGCCAGCATAGCCCCCATCGCTGTCTCGGTCGTTGTTAGGTATAACGACAAAGGCAGACCGTGTTGAGGTGGCGTTAATACCGGTGGTGCAGATAGAATCTCCTTGATTTTGTCGAAAGCTGCTTGACATTTGTCGTCCCACAGTACCCGTTCTCCTATCTTCAGCTTCTTGAAAATGGGCTCACATACCATGGTTAGCTTCGAAATAAAACGGCTGATATATTGGACTTTCCCGAGAAACCCCCTAATCTCCTTTTCGGTTTTAGGCGGCCGAATCTCGGTAATGGCCTTGATAACGATATGGCCCAGTAACTTGCCCGATGTTACCCCGAAACTGCATTTTTGAGGGTTTAGCCTCATGTTGTACTTGCGTAGTCGGGTGAAAAATTTTCTTAGGGCTGAGATGTGCCCGCTTCGATCCTTGGACTTGACGATCATGTCATCCACGTAGACCTCCACTTCCTTGTGCATCATGTCATGTAATAAAGTGGTGGCGGTCCGTTGATAAGTGGCACCAGCATTAATAAGCCCAAATGGCATAACGGTGTAACAGTAAGTACCCCAAGGTGTAATGAAGGTGGTCTTACTCATGTCTTCTTCCGCCATTTTGATTTGATTGTACACAACATACCCGTGCATAAAGGATAGAAGGGCATGATCAGCCGTATTATCTACCAGTATGTTGATGTGTTGCAACGGGAAATCGTCTTTTGGGCTGGCCTTATTAAGGTCCCGAAAATCTACACAAACCCGTACCTTGCCGTCTTTCTTGGGTACTGGCACGATGTTTGCAACCCAGTCTAGATATTCAGATACTTGAATAAAGCCCGCTTTGAATTGCTTGTCGACTTCTTCTTTGACTTTGAGAGACAATTCGAACCTCATTCTTCGGAATTTTTGCTTTACCGGCTTACACCCGTCTTTAATGGGTATACGGTGTTCGGCTATCTCCCGGTCTATTCCCGGCATGTCCTTGTAGGACCATGCGAAGACGTCTTTGAATTCATGGAGGAGATCCGTGAATTGTTGTTTCTCCTTGGGATCTAAGGATAAACCTAACTTAAGCATCTGAGGCTTTAAAGGGGTTCATACATTGATGGAGTCAGTTTCCTCAATTACCGGATCTCGGGATTCCCTTTGTTCGAGTTGCTCGACTAGATGCGGAGGTAGTGGTACCTGTTCGTCGGGTTTCTCAATGTCATTGCAAGTAAGATTTTTGAAATTTTTTTTGAAAATAAGACAAGTCGTAAGCAGAACGGTTATCGTTATTATTGATAGAGAATTTTGAAAACAGCTAAAAGAGAGCGGCCATCTGATCGTTGGTCAGAGGCGGAATGGGGAGTGCTCTCGGGACAGACTCCGAGACTCCCATAGGTATGACTAAAGGAAGGGGAATTACAGACTCAATTCTAATTCTGGACCCTCTAGACTTGGACTCGGACTCCGACTCTGACTCTGACTCTGACTCGGACTCGGCGTCCCACATGTCTTCTTCACCGGTAGTGAGCTTGTAGACTCGACCCTCGCTGTCGGTCCACTAGATCGTCTTACTCCAAGCCCTTTTTCCAGTGTTAGTGCCAACGTCAGAGATCAGCTTGGTCGGATCGAACTTGCTGCTACGGAGGATCAGGCTTACCAGCTCTTCCTTAGGGGTCAGAATGATCTTATCTTCCCCGAACAAGAGCCCCAGCATGGGCTCGGCATGGTTTGAATCCTTCTTTGATTCGGACTGGATGAGGGCAAAGATATCATCCGGGATGAAATTGCATTCCCGAGCCAATTTGGTCTCGGAATATGAGATGGTGGGCTGATAGAGGCCCACTTGAATAGCTTCGAACAATGGAGTGACAAACTTGATTGCGTTTGTTCGGTCCATATCTCCCTGGGTCATGGTGTAGCCCAAGCCGAATCGAGACTCTCCGTCGTTTAGGACCTCGACGATCTTGCCAGCCAGGAGATTGGGCCTCGAAGTAGCCCCCGGTAGGTAGCCCAAGTTTTGCAACATCGTGTCGACGCTAGTAGTGAAGTAGGGCTGAAAAAGATATTCTTCATCGATCATTCCCACGAAATTGAAACCTCACGGGTCGGTTGAGCCTGCCGTGTTGCAACTTCACACGGCTATGGGAGTGGCTTCGAGAGTGATGACCCCGTCTTGTAAAGGTAACTTGACCTTCCTGTGGAGAGTGGAGGACACGGCTTTGGATCCAGGGCCTTCCAAGTAGCAGATTGAAAGATAAGGTGACATCGATCACCTGGAATTCTAGCTCTTTCTCGATCGGGCATGTTATGATGGTTAGTTTAACAGCCCCAGCAACTGATTTTGGGCTTCCAGCAAAAGCCTGGATAGTTTGTGCAGTGGGAAGGTAGTCAGCCTCGGTAATGCCGAGAGCCTTAGCGGTCCTTAAGGGAAGGACGTTTACAGCGGACCCGTCATCAATTAGGGTCATGGGTAGATACTTGCCTCGGCATATCACCGTGATATATAGGGCCAAGTTATGGGCGGCCCCAAACGGTGGAAGGTCGTACTCGGAGAAGGTGATAAGTGGGCCTTCTCCCTTGGACTTGCCTTTAAGGTGAGGCAAAATAGTGGCTACCATTTCAGTGGGGGTAACCAACCAGTCAACCTTGATCTCATCGAGAGCCTTAGTAAGTGCTGCCCGATGCTCTTGAGAACTAACCAAAAGCTGCCATATAGTAAGATCGGTTCGGACCCTCTTCAATTGCTTGACTAGGGCCATGTCAGCGCTTGGTTCTTCGAGTGTAGGTTCCGTCCTGGCAGGTTCAGCGACGATTTCCGGGGCCGAAGGTCCGGCTGTGATGACGTGTGTGCCGGCCAGGGCCTTGGTTTTAGCCCTTCGGATTTCTTCGACGGTGATGGTGACAGCTTCCCCCTTAACCAGGCAAACGTCATCTTCATCGTCATTCCATATCCCGTTGATTTGGGGGATGAAAGGGGAAATGAGATGAGTACAGTCGACTACTTGTCCAGTAAAAATGGCGTGAGTACCAAGAGGGTTATTTTTGTTACTCAGCTTATCACTGGGTAGCGGTATCTTCCCACTTTCGATCAGATCTTGAATGAGATGCTTCAACTTCCATCATTTTTCAGTGTCGTGCCCGTTGCCTCGGTGATAGTGGCAATTAGCTTGGATGTTGTAGCTTTTGGACCGTTTTTCGACGGGAACTTCCGGAATCGGGCCTATCGGCTGGATCAGGCCCTTAGAAGATAGCCTTTGTAAGGCGTGAGCATAAGTAGTCCCTATGTCAGTGAATACTCGAGTTGGAGTATTCTTTTTAGTCGAGGTGTCCAGCAGATTAACCTTGTCAAAGATGCTTCGGGCCGCAGTTGTAGTTGCGGGCTTGCCGGAAGACGAACTGGCTCCTTGATATCCCTTAGTAGAGGCCTTAGTAAGGCTTTCTAACTTTAAGTCGTCTTCGATTATCGTACCCATCTCGGTCAAGGTGGCGAAATTGGGTATGATGGCGTACCGGAGATGGATCCGGTAAGAAGGGAGGAGGTTTTTGACAAAGGCCTCCGCCAAGACTTTTTCGCTGGGCTTGTCCACCAGCTTCACCCTTTCTGCCCTCCACCTTTGAAGGTATTTCGTGAAACCCTCCTTAGGCTCTTGGGCCATGACCTCCAGAGTACGCATGGTAGTCTGGATCTCGGTATTGTCCGAATAGTTTCGGGCGAACTCCGTTGCGACATCGTCCCAAGTTTTGTATTTCTTGGAATCAAGCATGTAGTACCATGCTCTTGGGTGCTTGTCTAGGGAAGAAGCGAAGAGATGCTTGAACATGGTCGATTTGACCCCCTTAACTGCCATAAACTCCTTGAAAGGCCGGATATGGAGTACCGGGTCTTCGGTCCCATCGAACATGGGTAGGCCCGTCAAATTGAGATTAGCGGGCAACTCATCAGTCAGGGGCGAATAAGCCCGAGCATTCTCCGTGTGGATGGTGTTGTTGGTCGTCGTGTGGACCTGTTCTTGCAGTTTGTGGACCGCGCTGACCAGTTCAGCTAACGGCCCGTCATCAACTCCACTGTTAGGAGTTCCTTGTTCCACGGCGCTTACCCGGGTGAGGATGGCGATCTGATCCTCCCTCATCTTCGTCAATTGGTCTTGTAGCTTGGCCAACGAAGCGGTCAACTCATCAATGGCTTCTTTCGACATGGTTCGGGTGAAGAGCGGCCTGTCTGTAAGAATACCGCGTAATCAGCAACTAACCCAAATCCTAGAACAAAAGTACATCCCGAGCAAGGGAAGAAAGGAGACTAAGAAGGAAATGACTCGAAAAAGGACACTTAGACGGGTGACCTGTGAAAAGGTGGGCCTCCTTTAGGGTCCAGTTGTGTGGGCCGGGTCCTGTTCGAAAGGAGGTTCACGTGAAACATTCCCCAGACTTTGGACTCGATTGTGTAGACGGGCCAACCTTTGTAGGAGTATGTCCTACGTAGGTGGGCCTTGCCTTAGTCTAATAAGGCGGACTGGGATAGGGAGGAAATCCGTGATATAAGATCGACGGAGTTTCGACGCTAGAGACCTCGATGACTTACGACATGACCCGACACTGCTAAATACGGGAAGTCCTAAGAAGAGGAAGTTTGCGAAATTGATTTTTAGAAAAGCCCGAAAAATTCGGGGAGAACCGGCCCTTTTTCGAAAAAGAAAAGGGAAAGGCGGACCGGTCGACGGTTTTGAAAGTTCGAAAATATTTTCGAGTTTTGAAATGGGCAGAATACCGGCTAGAAATAGGCTATTTTGAGTAAAATCGTAAATCCTAAATTCGGTATATGTCTCGGGTTTTGAAATTGGATATTTTGAAAATGGCGCAATTTTGAAAATGACGGTTTTTGAAAGACGACTTGTAAATAAGGTAGCACGTAGTCATGGAACAGTATAAGGACGCCATGTATGCTCTAATTCTAAGTCTCGGTCAGTCTGTAAGGGTCTATACCAGTGTACATAGCCTATCGAGAATCGGGGCGGACTTCCTAAGTCGAGTTGAGCTTAGAATATGCCGTAAAACCCATACGAATCGGCTATGGACACCTTTGACATATCCAATTTGGACTACATCAATAGTATAGTGGGACGTCGGTCACCAGTACCGGCCCGGGAAAATATGGGGTTATGCATGAACCGTAAAACTAAAACGCGTATTGTACTAGCTAGTCAAACGATTTCTATTCGAGTCTCACCCTGAGGATGTCGATGGTAAGTCACGCATCAGTTAATCCCCAGCGGAGTCGCCAAATTGTGGACATGACATAGGTCCAGCCCGACGCGGCCACGCGCGGGTTTGGGGAGGCGAATGAATCTCCATATGAGAATGGATCGAATTGAAATTTAAATCGAAGTTGGAGTCGCCACCGAACTTTGTGGGAGTTCGGGCCCGTTCGAACCCACTCTATGTCGTATTGAGCCGTGTACAAAATATGGCGCATTTCCGATGTCAGAGTTTATTGGGTACGTCCCTTTGCATTTGATATCGATACCGACATTATCGGATACCGTGTATTGAATGACTCTCGTTGCCAATTGTTTCGGACATCCGGAAACCGAGGTTCTGAGTAAGGGGTGAGGGTACGTGTTGGGAAGTTCACAAAGAACACCCAACCCCGCCCGCACATTAGCGGCCTCTACTAGGATATCGTTTGATGTTTTAATACGCGCGTTAGTAATACGATGAATGATATGCAAACATTGTTTTCCCTAAACATGCGAAAAATTGAATGGGTTGCTAAGTCGATTTTAATGCAACTAAAAATTAACGTCAAAGTTGTATTTTAGCATGTGAGATTCGTTTTAGTATAATAAAACAAATGATGAATATAAAAATGCTACAAACACGAACAAACAAGTTAGTAACGGTTTGTAAATCGAATAAGAAACGCAAATTTGATAATATGCATGATTTTGAAAAAGGTTTATGACACGTGATGGATTAACACGTGTTGACCGAGGTCAAGGAAAAATAAAATATGTCGAGAAAAACCCGCTGTTTTGTTAAAGAAACGATGTTCGAAGAATAATAAAAAAAATAGATCGAAAATGATTATTTGCGTCGCGTTTTCCAGGAGACCACGCGACTCGCCCGGGAGGGGGCGACCTGCGCGAACAGGCGGCTCGCCCGGGATGCACGCGACTCGCGTCCCGGGCTGTTTTCGAAATTGTTTTTAGGAAAATTTATTGCTTTATTAAATCGCGTACAAATATTGCATGATTTATGCTCGATTTAATTTAGCAATATTCGTTATATTCGATATTCGATTATGAAATCGATATCAAATATTTGGAATAGTTTTTAGAAAAGATAAAAAAGTTTTTGTAAATCGTTTTAAAGAAATTAAACTAAAAAAAATGATGTTTGATTCTCTCCACGTTAAAAAATCGTCGTGTTTTGTTTTATGAAACCATGTGACGATTTTTTAGCATCAATGAGATTAATTTAGTTCTTTTTTGATACGATATTCGACTAGAGAATCGATATCGTATTTTAAGAACGTTTGTTTTATATGAAAATAGTTTGTAGTATCGATATTAGAAATAAAAAATGCGACGATGACCCATAATAAAAAACGGACGACCGACGACGACAAGACGAGATAAAAAAAACGAGAGAAGGGAGGAGAGAAAGGAGAGAGTCGGGATTTGTAACGCCTTCAACCTACATGCTTTGTATACTCGGAACGGGGCTCGTCGGGATGTGGCTTAGGCACGGGAGCGTCGAGTTAATGTCGGTGAGTTATGGTGGTTTTGGTCGTGTAGGGTGTCGGGTAAGAGGCGGCCGGTTCTAAGGCTAAAACGGCGTGATCTCGGGTTGTAATATCGGTTGCTCGATGCTATGTGTGTGTATGCTATTGCTAATGAATGTTTGCCGGGAATTATGTTGTTGTGAATTGTGATTGATGTGTGTGTTTTTTGTGTCGATGATGGATGTAGATGTAGATGTCGATGTCCTCTGAATGATTGATGGGAGGGTCCTATTTATAGGAGAGGTCCTCGATTGCAGCTAGGAGAGGTATTCTTGCTTGGGTGATAAAAAAAACCGATTAAGATAGGAAAAATTAAGAAGTTGTGTGGAATGAGATTCCGTTTCTTGGTGAAGAAGGCAAGGAAACCGGCTGATATGAGGGTGCTCGGCCGAGTATCCTTATGCTCGGTCGAGTATTTGATCTGGTATTCGGATAGAATTCCTATTTGAGATCGAATTCTATCCTTAAATGGAATTTTTTAATATCTTTGACTTGCATGTCTTGAAAATATCTTTGACCGGGTTTTGACTCGGTCGCTAAAAGACGCTTTTACCCCTGGTGTCGGATTCGACCCAAATTAGTCTTATTTGACTCGAAACGACCCACTGGGCCTGAATTTGAGGTTGGTTTTGTGAGATATGTACTCCGTAAAAAGCCCAAGCCAAATGCCAATGATTTTGGGCCCGTTTTCGAGTATATTAAAGCACGTTTGCGTCCGATCATCATCGGGTATTTTTCGAAAACTGCTATAGACACCTGGCAGTAAAATGTGGGTGTCTACAATTATTATTATTATTATTATTATTATTGTTATTGTTATTGTTATTGTTATTGTTATTGTTATTGTTATTGTTATTGTTATTGTTATTGTTATTGTTATTGTTATTATTATTATTATTATTATTATTTTATTTTTTTAAACTGAAGCTTGCGTTAATAACGAAACAAATTATAAGAAGTTAGTGGGTAGCCGAGATACTATCTGGGCACCCACTCCCTTAGCGATAGAAAAACTAAGACGAGTAAAAATAAAAGCAGCTGCGCGAGCTCCCGCGTCCTGAGAGATAGAGAATTTCTGAATCCGCTTGAGCAAAGCAGCGGCCTCCGCGTCGAGCTCCCCCAGAGAAGAGAAAGAGAAAGGTAGCAACCCATACCCAGTCTTGGTGCACAAATCTCCATACTTGGCGCACTTGCGCCGAGCAGCATCAGCGACCGCGCGACCAGGCAGAAAATCAGACATCGCGGATTGAGTCAAAGGGGATGACCCTGTCAAATCACCACACACATCACGGCCCCTATCCCAGGAATAAAGAAGCAAATCCGTCGGGCGTAGGGGTCTGTCGTGCCCATCCATCAAACCGACATCCACCTCCTTACCAGCCGAAATGCCAGATCAGAAGCAAATATCCACCTTATTATCATCATCATCATCATCATCATCAACATTATTATTATATTGTTATTATTGTTATTGTTATTATTCTAATTGTTATTATTCTAATTGTTGTTATTATTATTATTATTATTTTATTTTTTTTGCAGAAAATTATCATTTCATATCAAAAGATGTGAAATTACAAAATTTATGCAAAAGACTTACTCACTAGATTACATCAATCAAAATTGAGCTAAAATTCTAGAGTACTTAGGATAATCAAACACATGAAATCTGGCTATAACTGCAAGTTTTATCTGAACAAAAATCTGATCAACTGGAGTAATCTTCCCTGTAAACACCCTCTTATTCCTCTCCTTCCAAATGGCTGCAATAGTGGCTGGTAAGGCGACCCAAATCCAGGGTATTTTCAAGTGTTTTCTATGCGTATGATGCATACACCATCTAATAATACTCCTTAGATAAGAAAGAGGTAAAGCTATACCCATCCATCCTTGTCCTTGATTCCAAATTTGCTGAGAAACAGGGCAATCAAAGAATAAATGCTGATGACTTTCACTTGCCTGCAGACAAAGCACACATCTGTTAACCATACACAAACCCCTCCTAGCAAACTGATCAACTGTAGGCAGTTGATTCCTCATTGCTAGAGAAAGCATAATCCTGTGGTTAGGGATCAACAGTAAGCTAGAGGCATTGGCCTTATGAACAGCCACAACATCCCTTCCAAGTAATTTAAGATAGACCTTTTGATCATTAAAAGAGACATTGGTGCAACAGGACTGCAAAAATCTCCGAGCTTCCTGAATAGAACCAAGCTTAGCCACAATCAGATCTCGAACTGTGATAATGTTCTTCAGACTTGATGGATAATGGTCTTTAAATGTAATGGACCAAATATTATCATTCTGCAAAATATAAGCTTTACACCATTTAGACCAAATGCTATCAATTCCAGAATCCAGTTGCCATATCCATTTACTCATTAAAGCGTGGTTCCAAACCTCCAGATTTATTATTATTATTATTATTATTATTATTATTATTATTATTATTATTATTATTATTATTATTATTATTATTATTAATTTTTATTTTTATTTTTTTTTATTTATTATTATTATTATTATTATTATTAAGTCTAGCCCTAAGACGAACTAGACTCTGACTCGGATGCGGATTTATTTGTCTTGGCGGATGCCCGTGCATTCTCGTACTCTGGATACGCCCCGAATTTTTCCTCTTGGATGAGGTAACGGACTTGTTGCCGGAATTCGCGACATTCACTAATGGCATGGCCTCGACCTTGGTGGTATCAGCACCATTTGCTACCATTCCAATGTTCGACTTCTTATCAGCGGGTGGATCGGGCATTGGAGCCAGGGGGTATAGGAGTCCGTCGGATATTAACATTGTTAGGGCCTGGTCGTGGGATAGCTCGAAGTGTTCGAGGAGTTGGAGACCTCCTTCCTCGGAGATGTCCGTGAGGAAGCGGGTAGGTCTTTTTTGTCAGTAGTGCAGTTTTCACGACCCCCATTTTTATTAACCCTTCGATTTTATCTTTTAGGAGCGCGCAGGATTCCGTGTCGTGGCCGTTACCCCTATGATATTGACAATACTTTTCTTTGGACCAGAGGCAGGATCTATGGTTTAACGGGGGGGTCGGCCATTGGTCCTATGGGACGCAGGAGGCGAAGGGATGTTAATCTTCGGAGCGCGGATGCATAGCTAACTTCGATTTGGGTGTGCTTTTTCTTTGGCTCTGAGGTCTCAGGTGAACCTCGCTACTTCCTCTAATGCACCCATTGCAATCTGAGGTGGGAGGCTCAGGGGATTCCTCGAGCTTTTTCTCGATGCGGGCCATCCTGGCCTCGATTCTTAACATTAGGGGGTGTATTTGTGAGACTAGAGGGGTTAGGCTTTCAATCGTTGTCGCATGTTCTGCGGGGTCAATAAATGCACATTCCGTGTGACTATAGGGATCTTCAAGACATCCTCCCCTATAAGGTCGAGGTGGGAGCAATTGATGGTGTTATCGAAAATGGCATGGACACTAAAGAGGTTTGTGGTGTTGTCGGTTTCTCGGGTGGGGGGAGGGGGATTGTTCCGTTTTCGATCATGTCTTGCATGACATGTTTGAGTCTATAGCAGGATTCGGTATCGTGTCCATTACCACGGTGGAAATGGCAATACTTATTAGCACTTCCCCTTTTTGTCCGCGGGGGGTTCTGGGGTCGGACCTATGGGTTCGAGCTTTCCTTGCTCGGTTAGCCTTTTTAAGGCTTCGGCGTACGTAATGCCTAATTTGGAGAATGTTCTAGGGGTGAAGTTCGTCCTTCCTCTAGTTGTTGGTTCAACTAGATGTACTTCCTCGATTTTGTTGTTCCCAGATGAGCCATAAGAGCGGGTTCCCGCGGATGTGGTTGGTCCTTGATAACGCTTCCCCATTATTTTGGAGAACACTCCTTTCTTCATATCGTCTTCTAGACGTATTCCTAAGATGGATAATTCCTTGAAGGTATGCCTAAGGTGAGAGACGTAAGTGGGCCTGAGGTTATTGACGAATTTTTCTACTTAAGTAGCTTCATCAGGACGGTTTACTAATTGGGTGCTAACCTTTCTCCACCTAGTCAGAAATTCGGAGAAGCCTTCCTTCTCATTTTTGGGAAGGACTTCGAGGCTTCTAATGGTGATGTAACACCCCTGATTTTATAAATTAAATTAATTTAAAGTTATGTTCGTATTTTTGTTTTGTTTACGATTTAACTCGTAATTCTTTTTTTTTGGTGAAATGTGATTTTATATATATCATAAACCAAAACCATATACACAGGGAACGCTTTAGGCAAGATCACCTAAAGTCCCATCAAAACGAAACACTTAAAAAAGGAAATAAAATGCTTAACAAATAAACACTGAGCTAATGAAACCAGGCAGGCTCTTGCCCAGACATCACACTTTCGCACCTTTTCTTCATTTCAGTCCTAATGTTTCGAGATACAACTTCAGGTCGCATTAGGACTCCTTCAACTCTTGATTTGTTCCTTTGATTCCAGACATGATAGTAGCACGTCGTTAGGATCATAGCATTCAACTTCCAATTTGCCTGATGCTTGTGTCCATTTGCCAGATTAGTCATCTCAGGGACAGCTCCAAACCATCCCTCAATCTCCCTTCTCAGCCTCATACTGTAAGTACATGCAAAAAATAACTGTTGTATTGTTTCCGTTTGGTCTCTACATATACAGCATCTATCTTCATCACAACAATCTATCTTCATAAGCTTCTCCTTAACATTCATTCCTTCCATCATAGCAAGCCAAGTCGTAGTAGCATGTTTTGGGATGTTCCAGCTGGACCAAACTACCATATGCCAGCTCTTTTCGGTCAATTTTGATCTCAGCCAGTCGTAACCTTCCTTGATAGAGTACTCTTTATCAGCTCCGTTCCATTTCCTATTAATGTAACCAGATTTGAAGCTTTCCTTGACTTTGCATACATTCTTCCAGGCCCAATTATCATTTTCTTTAGGACTGTAATCATCCCAATCAGCCCCCTTTAAGAATACTTGGTTTACCCACCTAATCCATAACTTATCAGGTTGGGTATACACCCAATAGACAAGTTTGGCAATCGCAGCTTTATTCCATATACTCGAGCATTTGATATTAAGTCCACCCTCACATTTTGGTGCTTTAACCTTCTCCCACGCTACTGGTGGTACTATCATGTACTCAGAGCTTCCAGACCATAGGTAATTCCTGCATATAGCTTCAATACGTTTAATAATGACAACTGGAATGAGGAAAATCGATGCCCAGTAACATTGGAGAGTATTAAGGACTGCATTGATCATAGTAACTCTCCCAGCATATGATAATTCCCGAGCCCCTATACTCCTTATTCTAGCAATCATTTTATCAGCAATCCTCTTACATTCTTCTTTAGATAATCTTCCAGCCTTTATTGGCACTCCTAAATATTTGAATGGCATAACCCCTTATGAAAATCCAGTCACAGAGAGGATATCGCTTTTGAGGTCATCAGGCATTCCATTGAAGAATACTTCTGACTTCCCCGCGTTCTTTTGCAGCCTAGTAGTACTAGAAAAGGTATTGAAAGCTCGCATCAGCAATATAATTAACTGTGTATTCCCTTTACAAAATAGAAGCAAGTCATCCGCAAACATAAGATGGGTCAGTTTGCTTTCCTTACTTAAGGGATGGTATTGAAATTGATAATTCTCAGTAGCATACATCAAAGTTCTTGTTAAGTATTCCATACACAATGTGAACAATAGGAGGGAGATTTGACCTGCTTGCCTCAAGCCTCTCTTGCCCTTGAAATATCCAAATTGGTTCCCATTCATAGACAAAGAGAAGGTCGTAGTAGAGACACACATCATAATTTTCTAGATGAACTCTTGTGGGAAATTTAGTGCCTGTAGCATCTGCTCAATGAATTCCCACTCTATGGAGTCATACGCTTTCTGCAGGTCTATCATAAACATACATCTAGCTGATGTCCCCTTCCTTTCATAGAGCTTAACTAGGTCCTGACATATTAGTATATTTTCTACTACTGACCTCCCATAAATGAAAGCTCCCTGAGTTGCGTCAACCAAGTCAGGCAAGATCACAGCAAGCCTATTGCATAACAACTTTGATATCACCTTATAAATTGTATTAATATTGCAGCAGGCGATGCGTCTGAAATGCGCCAATGAAGATGGTCTATCTATTTTAGGGATCAAAGATAAGGTAGTTGCATTAATTTGATGAAGCATCAAACCTGTCTGAAAGAAATCCTGAACCGTGCTGCAAACTTGTTCCCCTACAGTCTCCCAAGTATCCCTAAAAAAATCCACTTGTATATCCATCTGGCCTAGGAGCTTTATCTTTTGGGATTGAGAACATAACCTTTTTTATCTCATCATTTGATACAGGAGCAAGCAAAACTCCCCAATGTTTAAAATTGCAATTGTTTCCCATATCAATAATTGCCCTTTGTACTGGAATAGTCCTCTTTAAGGTGCCAAGTAACTATTGATAATATTCAAGAAAAGCTCCCTGAATGGCCTAAGCAGTATTACATTGAACACCCTCAATATTATCAATCTGGGCCACTCTATTCCTATTGTATCTCTACCTTAAACAAGCATGGAAATACGCAGTATTCGAATCACCCTCTCTCATCCAATGAGTCTTTGCCTTTTGCTTAAGGTAGCTATTTCTATCTTGTTGCATTTGTCTAACTCTTTGGAGCAAAAGAATTTTCTCATTAATAGCTGCTTCATCATTGGGATTATGGACCAAATGTTCCTAAAATCCTATCAAGCTCTTGTTCAGCCCTTGAAGTCTGAATCTCAATATCTGAATAGCATTCAGAATTTAGACGTTTCAGCACAGGTTTTAATGTCTTGAGTTTCTTCATGAGACAGAACATAGGGACTCCTTGGAATTCTTGGCTCCAATGTTGCTGCACCCTCTCTTTAAAACTTGGAGCACCACTCCACATATTAAAATATTTAAAACTCCTCCTTCGTCCTCAATCCCAAGGACACGAGCTAACCACACAAGGAGTATGGTCTAACATTCCTTCATGGTAGAAATGAGCAGACAAATCAGGATATTCCTCTACCCACGCATTATTGATCAAGAATCTGTCCAAACGGTTGTATTTCCTACTCCCCACTTCTTGTTTGTTAGTCTATGTGAAGTAAGACCCAGTCGAATGAATATCCAATAAAGAGCACCCATCAATACAATCTACAAAATCCTCATGTCTTCCTTTTTTGATTCACCTCACAGCCTTTCATCCCTACTAATCACAGTGTTGAAGTCTCCTGCAACCCCCCAAGGGAGATTAATTTGTGTAGCAAATCCCTTCAGTTTTTCCCACACACATTTCCTATCACTTCCTTCATTGAAGGCATAAATCATAGTCAAGAAAAACTTTCTGCTCGTAGCCTTAACTAATGAGAGTGTGAGAGGCGATTTGCAGGAGATTGAGAGGCAATTTTGAGGCTACCATGGCTAGGAACTCCGCCTTAAAAAGAAGCGAAGCAAACTACACCAACCAAATCAAGTACACCGAAAACAGGCAATGGAAGTAGGGTGCAAGTTATGAAAGCGAAAGGACCTCAGGAGGATGATATTTTACGTACAAAAGCTATGCATGAATTGAATGAGATACCAGGCCTAAATTTTGAGGAAGATGATAATGTTAACGAAATTCCCTGGATTACGCAGCGTAGCAAGCAAGGAAAAAAAAGTAATACCAATGATACCAATGATGGCAACAAAGAAAAGAATAAAAACAGTGAATTGCAAATGGAAACCGATGAAATGTTAATGCAATTTACGGCTGATGATACAAAAGAGGAGGTTTTGTATTGGGAGCAGGCAATTTAGTGCTTTGTTCTTGGTGCAAATCCCCGTTGGGAGGTCCTGGAGGGCTTCAAATATACACACACGACAAAAGGTTTATTGATATTGCTTTACTTTAATTGCTAATTTTCTCAACGTCGCGTACATATTGAAGAAAGTGCTCAAACTTTGAACTTTTCAATTAACATGTCGAAAGTTTGCCAATAATGCCGAACTTCAGTCTGAATGGAGGGAAGCAAAGATGATAAACAAGATAAAGCTTGCAATATATTTAAGAGAAAAAACCGGATATGTTGTCAGCCCAGATGCAATGTTCAATGTGCAGGTTATTTTCATTTGTTGGAAGATTTAATGTGTTGTGCCATTTCTAACATGTATATGCTATTTTTTCCAACTTCATTATTAACAAAATATTTCAAATTCTTCGACTTTGATGATAAATTTTAGTCGGGAATGCCCCAAATAGCATATGCAGGTAAGTTCCTTACTAGGAGTAGAGAGATGCAATGTGTTTAGGTTCATGCCTTAAATCCTTAAACTTGAAGTGAATTGCCCGTTTCAGGTGAAACGTATTCATGAGTACAAGCGCTAATTATTGAATATTCTGAGAATTGTGCACCGTTATAAAAAGATGAAGGAAATGACTCCCGAGGAAAGGGTTGTAGAATATGTGCCTCGTGTGTGTATATTTGGAGGAAAAGCATTTGCCACATATGTCCAAGCTAAGAGAATCGTGAAACATCGCCTTGCGGTGAAAAACTTGTCGAGCACTATCATGAAAACCGTCAGGAAAAACTTCGTCCGATGGTGTCTTACCATGCGAAACTTCACCTGACGGGACTAGGCCGGATCCCTATACTACTCACTACATCATATATCCACTTTCCCTTTTTTCACAAACACCTATCATTTTTTCCTCCAAAACAAAGCCCAACATTCACCCAACACCATTTAACTCTACGTTCCCTCCACAAATCCAATATATATATTTATCACCTTTTACATCAATCATTCATTCACCTCATTACTACCACTCCACTCATATTTTCTCCCTCCTCTTCATAACTTCACTTTCCCCTTTTATTTTTAACATCTCCTATTCCAAACCACACATATTCTAAACCTCTATTCTTCCATCCTCCTCCACAAGGTGATGATAATTGGGTTTTGAAGAGTCGAAGTGGGTTTATTCCGGAATATTCTTGAAAGTTCAACATACTCTCATGGAGAGACGATCAAAGCGAGCTTTTAGGAAGCAAGGTACATCTTCTTCTCCTAAGATTAAGTTACCTTTCCTTGATTCTTCAACTAATAATCGTTATAACTTCGATCAAAACCTCACATTGTCTAAAACATTCTCTGAAAAGATCTTTCAAAGCACTTGGTGGCCGTGTCCCCACACAATTACTGACCTAGGAATTGTTGACGACATAAAAGAGCTCTCATCTTGAATCGGTACTAGTGAACTCCTTAGTCTCGCAACATTCACTTACAAGAACCTCACTTGCGTGTTCCTAGCCACCTTAAAAGAGTTCGATTTCAATTATTTGGCAAATCCCATAAATTGACCGTCTCTGAGTTCGGTCTTGCACTTGGCTTACCCTCTTCGGGTACCAGACTCGGTGCACCATCGGACACCATAGAAGCTTGTGTTATAAGGAGGAACTTCTGGAAATGAATTTCCATTGTAAAGGGGGATACTCGGAGACAATGGCATTTGCCTCTGAAATCCGTAACCCTGCCATCCGCTATTTCTGTGAAATCCTCTCACATTGTTTGGTGCCCTCTACCGATAATATCTATTCTCTTAATGTGTGTATCTTGCAATTGATTCATGATTCCCTAGTCGGTACTACGAGTCCCTAGACGTCCCCGTCATAGTAGGGTTACACTTTCAGCGCATTACCACTGCACAACGCCCCTCCTTAGATTGTGGAGGTCTCGTGACCGTCATTGCAAACAAGTTGGGATACTCGACCGACCACCTCACCCCGCTCAATAACTCAATTTGGCTTGACGAGACCTACTTTTCCACTTGGATATTCCATGTCCAACCTATTCGCCTCGTCTATATTAGCCTAGATCGTGCCCTCATTGTACCCAATACGGACCACACTACCATCCTTGTCAACCATAATTGAGACCTACCTTTGGGCCCCGGAGAGTTTAAATTGACTAGGACAGGGATTGGTGGGATGGGAATTAGGGAGTATGCCTACTACTCGCTTCCCGATAATCGTACGATCTACGACCTCTGTGACCTGAGTCAGACAATGCCCTCTCCTTGAGTGACGGCCCCGAAGGGACTTCATCTCAGGCGTCCTCCGAGGGTATTCCATTCTTCTATGGGTCTCCTAGTTCTTATTATGTGTCTTCGGACTCTTCCCCGAGTCGGTAGTAGTGTGTGGGATTTGGAGGCGCGGTTTGTATAGGTGTGTCTTAGGGGATTTTTATTGCAAGTGTCGTGGTGTGTCTGAGTCTATCCTTATTGTCAGCATTGTGATTATTCTTGATATGTCATATTGTACTCTGCAAGCGCGTTACAAGGAAATTGATGTGGCCCTTTCGGCCTTGGTTTAGCTCCCGGTCTCTAGCGATGTGATTACGCCATTAACCCATTGGAAAATCCAAAATAATTTCATTATTTTCTCTTTTCTTTTTTCGAATTTGTGCGCAATCCGGGCTAGGTGACGTGATTACATCTACGCCCCTTTTTCGCCATTTCACTTTTCTTTATTTATTTTCTTTTTGCACCTCTTGCCTAGGGTCTAGGTGACGTGATTATACCTAGGCCCACCACTTTTTATTTTCCCTTCGTTTTCTTTTCTTAATTTTTTTTTTGGAAAATCTCGAAAACATTCGAAAAATCTTTAAAATCCAAAAAAAATCTTTATATTTCACATTCTGTCTTTTTCGCTCTTTTCCCCTACTTGTCCAATGAGGACAATGTATAGTTTTAGTGTGTGTGAGTGGGGGGGGGGGGATCTACTGCTCAATTTCTTTTTCAAAAACCATAAAAATTTGAAAAATTCAAAAATACGAGAAGATTTTTCTTTCCTTTTTTCTCTCCTTTTCTTGTTTTCGTTTTTACATTCCTTGTATAATCTTGTTCTCCATTTTTTCAGGATCGTCACTAACCTTATAGCTCGGGATGAAAGGTTATGGAAGAAGAAGACCGCTCGATAACCCCCTTCTTTCGTTTTTCTTTCTCCTTATCTTAGGAGTTTGAGTTTGAAGCTATTTGGAGGCTCTTGTTGAGCATATTGGAATTGGTGGTTGTGTTTGATTGTTTGATGGAGATTGGAGTGCTTGACTTTACTTGTCTTTTTCCATTTCTCGTTCTTCTTTTGTGTGTTCCTTTTTTATTTTGTACAGTGTGTTTAGGACTAAATTTTTTTCAAAAACCCGATTACAAACTTGTTACAAGAGTTTACATTTCATTGTGGATAACTCATTAGATTTGGACCTTAATCTAGTAGAATGACCCTAAATTAATGGATATGTTGATCTTCTAGCTCGAGTCCACTTTGACCATCCATGAAGTGAAGAGGCCTTGGTTACCGCTTTTCTTTCTCTAGGTGACCTTGCTTGAAGAACCATTGCACTTTTAGTCCAAATTCTCATCTTTTTGTGGATTATCCGGGATGCATACTCGGGTGCCTATTTATCCTACCACCTATACATCATCATCACAATAAATTTACAAATTTGAAACCCCAATGCTTGGTTGTACTACTTTTATTCGATACACATTAGGCATGGGGACTCTAGTCACGTACTAGGTATACTCCAAGAAGAGGTTGTGCCTTGCGCCACGCAAAGTGGGGGTCGTGACGATTGTAGATCCCGAGTCACATCATTTAGACAAAGGCAAACCGAGACAAGAGGAAAAGGCAAAACGAACAAAAATCAAAAGAGAAAAGAAGAAAAAACAAGAAAAATCCAATCCACCAAAAATATCAAAAATAAGCCTTTGCCCACCTATCATCGTGAAGTGCCTACCAAAGGACCGAGTCCCTAGGAAGGAAGATAGCGGTGATTAGTTAACCATTTTCATTTTGTAAACATTTCTCCACTTTTTGTTTGGACTAATTTGGTTTATTTGAGCTTGGAACGACCCTCTTAGCCTCGACTAAAGAGAGCAGGATTGCACTTACCTCTAGTGTCGAATAAATCCATGGCTCGCTCAATCCATTTCGTTTAACACCTTGTCGTACACCTTTGGAAGATTAAGAGGACCTAGCTAGTTTATCAACACCTTCACTGTTTTAATGTCATGCTATTAGACTTTGGTCCACTTCCATTTGAGTAATTAGGTTTGTGATGTTTATGATTGTTTTGAGTGAGTAATCGATGTCTTCCCGCCATCTCGATGAGGGATTAAGTATTTTATTTTCTCTTTGTATGCGCCTATTCTTTTGTGTCTATGTGTTTTTGTGTGTTTAGTCGCATCCAACATTTTAAGTAATACCCAACTTGCCTTGCATGGGAGTACCTTACCTCATAGGTATTTTGATGTGAGTTGAAGGGACGACGGAGCGGGTCCGTTAATTGTCCCGTATCGGTTTAGCATAGTCTAGCTTAGTAGTAGTAGTTAGTTTCTTTCTAGGTCTTCGCTCGAGTATGAGCAAGACTCTAGTGTAAGGCATTTGTTGTGCGCTAAATTTATCTCACTTTTCCATCCTTTTAGACTCGTTTTTCTTCCGTTTTTGTGGGAATAGTGTGCGATTATCGCTTCATTTGAGTCTTTCTCACATTAGCGTCTCTCTTCTGCATTTTACGTATTTTTGGGTAGTTTTCCTATTATTTTGATAGGAATCTGTTTCCGAGAGCATGTTCGAGCTTCCACGAGCACAAGAGAGTGGAATATCATCCACGGTATGTCACGAAGCCACAGTCCAAACAATAAAGAGTGAAGCTACAAGAAAGAGGACAAAGAATCCATCGGGTGAAATGACCAGACAAAACTTTTACCCACCGGGCGAAGTTTCGCCCGACGGTATTGATGCCCCAGATTTCAGTATTTGGAATAAAAGTTGACCGGGCAAAACCACTGGGCGAAGTTTCGCCCGACGGGAAATTCCAGAAATCCGCAGGGCAAAGGTTCACCCTTTGAAGATCAGTAGGGCAAAAGCTCAACTCAAGTGCAAAAATTAGATTTGAGCTTTGTTTAAGTGATCCATTAAGCAACTTAGTATAGATATTTTAACCTAATTTGAAACTAGAATAAATAATCTTATGCCTTGCCTCATTAGAATAAATCTCATCTTGTAAGCTTGATTAAGGAATTTTAGATCAAAGTATAAGGTTTTGTAAGGATTTTCAAGGATTAGTGACAAGTTCTTGGGTTTCTTCTTCGAGATTATTATTACTTTTATGCAAGCTTCATCTTCCTCTTTGAGTTTTTTTCTCCATTGTTGGTATATTTTGTCTTCCTCTCCCTTATTCTCTAGATAGTTTTAGCTTTAATTTCCTCCATAGTTCATCATTTCCTTTATTTTTTCTTGTGTTCTTGTCTTAGTTAGTAGATTCAATTCTTGGTTTTACTTTCTCCATTATGTGTTAGAATTAATCTCCCTTGTTTTTTGTCATTGTATGATTTTAGCTTAATCTCCATTGTTATTGTTTTTATCATCTTGACCATGATTTGTGAGTAGTCTACCTGTTAGGGGGTTAGGAAGAGATAAATATGGATGTTTGAATTGAGGTGTTGTGGAAATCATTGCCTTTGAACCGATTTGTCTAGTTAGCTCGGAATTGTTGTGATTGCGTTGACTATGTTAGGCCGACCTAGTTGACTCATACTCACCCGAATCAAAATGGGGATACCCGGGGTTTGGGTAATTCCGGTTAGATACTAAACTCTCTCGTTACGAAAGTGGGCTAGATCAGTGAGGCTGAATTGAGAAACCGAAAGGTGTCTCGTTTATTATCGATTGTGCATTGTTTTTATAGACTCCCTGATTCTTGTGTCTGTATTTTGATTCCTCGACTCCCCCTAACGCTTTTCTCCTTTTGATTTGTAACACCCCGAACCAAAATAGGACCGGAAATGTTAGTCGCGGTAGCTCGCCAGGCTCCGTATTGGTCCCACATACCAACACGAGTCCTTTCCAACGCATTTTGACCTCACTCATGCCCATCCTAGAAACCTTTCCTGGAGGTCACCCATCCTTAGACTACTCCCAGCCAAGCACGTTTAACTGCGGAGTTCTTTTGCAAGGATGACCAAAAAAGAAAGTGCACTTTGTTAATATGAGTAGTACTTCAAATCCCTTTATGCAAAGCTCATAAATAGGACATCTTCAATTAACATGAGGTGTTTCAATCACTCCCACTTGAAGAACGCAATGTCCTCGTTGCGCTTGGCAGCATAACCGCTGACACATAATCCACCCCCGCTAGGTGTCAAATACACGGTATGGTTGCAGGGTTGCTCTAATACCATTTGTAACACCCCAATCCAAACTAGGTCCGGAAATGTTAGTTGTGGTAGCTTTCCAGGCTCTGTACTGGTCCCACAGATCAACACGAGTCCTTTCGAGCGTATTTTGACCTCACTCATGCGCATCCTGGAAACCTTTCCCGAAGGTCACCCATATTTAGACTAGTCTCAGCCAAGCACGCTTAACCGCGGAGTTCTTTTGCATGGATGACCAGAAAAGAAAGTGCACTTTGTTGGTATGAGTAGTACTTCAAATCTCTTTATGCAAAGCTCATAAAATGGACATCTTCAATTAACTTGGGATGTTTCAGATTAATCCTTGTCATCTTAGATCATTTAGCATAATTTCAATCAATCCCCCCTTAAAAGAACCCACTCATTAGTAATTTGCAATTCGATTAACTTCCTATTATCCGTCCTCGTGGATCGATCTCGACTAGCCACTATCGCATTATTTGTATTATGCTTGTTGAGTTTTATAAATGATTGTTTGATCGTACAGGTTAATAACAACTTGACTTTCGCGCGCGTCAGCCTCCCTCTTTATTCATTTTCTATCGGTATACAAATTACCGGTAAGTGTGGCAGATATAATTAATAAACTATTTGCTTATTTCTAGTGGGTTGGATGTAAGAAACAGAAGATTATTCACTGGCGGAGCAATCTTTTTCTTTCTCTCCCTCAAGATGAAGCTCAACTGAACATTAGAAGAAACATTTAATGTATGAATTAGGCGCTCTTAGATAAGACATGTTGGAAGATTTTAAAGGCACTCATGTGAGAGACTTTACCTCCTTGAATGGACAGTGGAATGAACGCCTTCTCTATGATCTCTTTGAAAGCAATTTGGTTCGGAAAGTTATGTATTGTCACCTGCCATTGGCCGAGGAGAAGGATATGCTTTATTGGACTAAAACGCAATCTGAGAGTTACACTTCTAAAAGTGGCTATTGGTGTGCCTTCGACGAGAATTGCATCCAAAAAATTACAAGGGCACCCCCATCTTTCAAGGTAAGTAGTTTCTTTAAAAAGCATCTTTGGAAATTGAGAGGCGGCCCGAAAAAATGGAGAACTTTCCTTTCGAAACTTTTGAATGATGCTCTCCCTGTGGAGGAAGAATTTATGAAGCGTGGAATCAATGGCCTGGTAAGGAGGCCCTAGTGCTTTTTATGTAACAAGGACGACGCGGTTGAAACTCTTGCCTACCTTTTTAGAGACTGTACTTTTGCTTCTAGAGTTTGGAGTGCTTGTGACTTGGGGTTACGCAATCCCAATATTGATATCAAAGACTGGATTGTGGATTGTGTCAACTATCTCTATGATACTGACCCACTCACGGATAGGATTCCCTTCTTCATCAATGTCTTATGGGGGCTTTGGTTGGCCCGAAATGCGAGTGCGTTCCAAGGGACTTCTCCTCACGGAATCTCAATTATGAATCTTCTCAGATGTCAACTCTCTATGGTTTTGCAAACAATGGAAAAACAATGCAATGATTTTGACCTGCCTCTTTCCCAATCTGGTAGAAGTGAGGATACTAGTCTCTGCTCATCTCTCCGGAATGGGGACCCCTTTCTGCTTGTCGAGTCTTGTTCCGACTGCATGTCTTGTGAACTTCTTGTTGTTTGCTTAGGTGGTTCATGGGTGGAGGTTAGTTTTATATGTGTAGGAGGGCATAAGTTCGAGTCCTACTAGTAACCCTTTTACAAATTATTTTTGTTTCCTTTTTAAAATTAAACTAAAATACGTTTACATCTAAATATAAAATTTTACTCCGTAGATTCAACACTTTTGTAATTTCAATTTTGAAAATCAATTAAAATACTGTAAATAATAATATCGAGAAAGTAAAAGTAAACACTGATGAAATATTTTCGACCCTACCCAACATCTAATCCGTGCTTTGTTCCTGATCGTGGATTAAAATGTGTTCTTATTTTGACCAACTATGTTTTGATTTGAAGAACTAGATTTGTCCTCAAAGCAAAAAATCTATGGTCAATCAAATGTTATTCTTTTTCTAATTCATTCATGGTTAGTACTCATCTAAGAACTTTTTCTAAAGTTCGTCCATTGTAGGTAAAATTTCTTGGATGTGGTGGTTGTCAAAAAATGACATGACATGAATCTTTTTCTGAAATACTTTTTCATACTTCAGTGTTACTCAATCATACCTAAAATTTTCTAATTTTTCCGATATTACCCTTTTCTATTCAAAGCAAACTTTGTTGTTTTATCACTTTTTCTAAATCATTTTTTCATCAAAATTCTATTCTTAGACCTCCTCAATCGTAAAATCGATAAATTATTATTGTGAATTCACTCTGAATCATAATTCTGTAATTGTTATAGTATAATAATTTTAGTTAGAAATTAAAATTTAATTGAAAATTAGGGTTAACAATCTTTCTTTCTTTTATGAACTTAGGGTTTAAGGGTGGTTGGAGGAGGGAGGAGTGAGGCGGTGACGGACGACCGAAGGAGGGAGGCCAAAGGCGGTGACGGTCAGCCATAGGAGGGAGGAGAGAGGCGGTATGGGTTGGGGAGGTAAAGGAAGTTGCAGGGGTGGGTGGTGGGGCGTCGACGAGCGGGCGGAGGAAGGAGGAAGTAAAGGGCGGCGTCAGAATCTAGAGGAGGGAGAAGAGAGGCAGTGTATGAGGGTGGTTGCAGGGGTGGTATGGGTGGTGACTGGTGAGGGTGGGTGGTAGGGGTTGTTTTTTTTTTTCTTAATGGTAATTTGAATTGTATTGGAATATTATTATTTTGTAATTATATTTGTATTATAATTACTAGGTTGAAAGCCCGTGCGATGCACAGGCTAATTTTTAGTGGCAATGATAACGACACCAATTAAGTTAGAGGATTGCTTAAATTAGTGAGACTACGCAACAGTAAAAAATAAGTCAAAGATAAGAGTATGTCTAATGTAAAAAAAAATTATCCACATACGTGAATGTGTTTTTAAGGAGGTAATATATGCGGTAAACGTCAAATTAAAATATAGGCGTGCATTATAGTTAGAAATATTTTTTTTACTTGAACTCTTTTTATGACTCAAAAGATTTATGATTGACAGATGCATGATTACTTTTATTTATATAATAAAATTTCATCCTTATTATAATTTCTCGATGTGAGATAACTTCAATTAGTGGCCTTAAGAGTTGTTATAAAATTCAAAAGATTTTTTGTTAATATCTAAAACAAATGATTTTTTTCTTATTTATGCAGTATAAAATTTCATCAGCTCGTCATAATTTTTCGATGCGGGATAATTCTACTTAAGTTTATAGTTTTAAGAACTTTTTTTAGGGCTCAAAAGATTTCTGGTTGATATCATAAGACGATGATTATTTTATTTATATAATAGAATTTCATCATCTTATTGTAATTTTTTGATGTGGGATAACTTTTACTTTAATTTATAGTCTCAAGAGCTACGCCGTATTATAAGACTTAAAAGACTTTGGATTAACATCTAAAATCGAATAATTTCTCTTATTGATGATGTAGAATTTCATTGTCTCATCATAATTTTCCGATGTGATAATTCTACTTAGTTTGTAGTCTTAAAAGTTCTTTTAGGACTCAAAAGATTTCAGATTGAGATATAAAGACGAATGATTACTGTAATTCAATCAACTTATAATTTTTTTATTCGTTCAAAAAAACTTACTTCTATGTGGGATATTTCTACTCGATGTGGGATAATTCTACTCAATGTGGGGTAATTTTACTTGAATAGCTATGATAAGACTCAAAATACTCGATAAGGGATAATTTTACTTCAACTCTTTTTATAACTCAAAAGATTTCTGGTTGGCGGTGACTACTTTTATTTATATAATAGAATTTCATCAACTTATTATAATTTCTCGATGTAGGATAATTTTGCTTCAATTTATAGCCTTAAGAGTTGTTATAAGACTTAAAAGATTTTTCGTTAATATCTAAAATACATGATTTCTCTTTATGATGTAGTATACAATTTCATCAGCTCATCATAATTTTTCGATATTGTAATTTTTATATCACAAATAAAACTTGATGTAGGATATATATGATTTATTAAGAGCTTTTAATAAGACTTACTGTAATTTTTTTGATGTAGATAATTTTTACTTCAATTTGTAGCCTTAAGAGCTATTATATGACCAAGGGATTTCTGTTGATATCTAAGAACGAATGATTAATTTTATTTATATAATAGAAATTGCTCACCATATTGTAATTTTTCGATGTGGGATAAGTTTTAGTACTTTAATTTATAGCCATAAAAGTTATTATATGACTCAAAAGATTTTTGACATCCAAAAACGAAAAATTTCTCTTATTGATGATGTACAATTTTATCACTTCATCATAATTTTGCGACGTGAGATAATTCTACTGAAGTTTAAAGTCTTACAAGCTCTTTTAGGACTCAAAAGAAAGATTTCATATTGAGATATTGTAGACACCCACATTTTGCTGCTAGGTGTCAATAGCAGTTTCCGACAAACACCCGATGATGATCGGACGCAAACATGCTTTAACGTACTCGAATATGGGCTCAAAATTATTGGCATTTGTCTTGGGCTTTTTACGGAGTACAAATATCACAAAACCAACCTCAAATTCAGGCCCAGTGGGTCGTTTCGAGTCAAATAAGACTAATTTGGGTCGAATCCGACACCAGGGACAAAACCGTCTTTTAGCGACCGAGTCAAAACCCGGTCAAAGATATTTTCGAAACACGCGAGTCAGCCGTGTCACCCCACGTGACTGATTCGAGCTCAAACGCTACAAAAAATCAGCTACACAAAATATTAAACAATTCCATTTAAGGATAGAATTCGATCTCAAGTAGGAATTCTATCCGAATACCGAATCAAACACTCGACCGAGCATGGGATACTCGGCCGAGCAGCCTGATTTCAGCCAAACTCCACGACTTCTTCACCAAGGAACGGAGTTTACGTTCTTCTCGACTTCTTACTTTTCCTATCCAAAGCGGTAATTCTCACCCAAGCACTTCTCCTAGCCAAGGTCGGGAATTCTCCTATAAATAGGCCCCTTGCACACACAATTATACATCAACTACCTACAAAAAAAAAGCATCGAGATCCCTACACAACTCATACGCACGTATACTCATAAGCATCGAATAACCGATAATACAAAACCCGAGACCATGCCGTTCTAGCCCGACGAAACCGGCCACCTCGCCCACTACCTTACACGTCCAAACAAACACCACCATAACTCACCGACATTAACTCGACGCTCCCGTGCCCTAGCCACATTCCGACGAGCCCCGTTCCGAGTAAACAAAGCATGTAGGTTGAGGGTGTAAAATCAAACCCGACTTCTCTTTCCTCTCTTCCCTTCTCTCGTCTTTTCCTCGTCGTTTCCTTTTTTTCTTCATCGTCGGTCGTCTGTTTTTATGGGTCATCGTCGCATTTTTTTTATTTTCTAATATCGATACTACAAACTATTTTCATATAAAAACAAATGTTCTTAAAATACGATATCGATTCTCTAGTCGAATATCGTATCAAAAAAGAACTAAATTAATCTCATTGATACTAAAAAAAATCGTCACATGGTTTCATAAAACAAAACACGACGATTTTTAATGTAGAGAGAATCAAACATCGTTTTTTTAGTTTAATTTATTTTAAACGATTTACAAAAACCTTTTTTATCTTTTCTAAAAAAACTATTCCGAATATTTGAAACCGATTTCATAATCGAATATCAAATATAACGAATATCGCTAAATTAAATCGAGTATAAATCATGCAATATTTGTACGCGATTTATTAAACCTATAAATTTTCCGAAAAACAATTTCGAAAACAGCCCGGGACGCGAGCCGCGTGCATCCCGGGCGAGCCGCCTCCTCGCGCTAGTCGCGCTCTCCCCTAGCGACTCGCGTGACCGCCTGGAAAACGCGACACAAAAATCAATTTCGCTCTATTTTTATTATTTTTCGAACATCGTTTTTTAGACAAAACAACAGTTATTTCAGATCTCGATATATTTTTTCCTTGACCTCGGTCAACACGTGTTAATCCATCACGTGTCATAAACTTTTTCAAAATCATGCATGTTGTCGTATTCATATCTTTTATTCGATTTACAACCCGTTACTAACTTGTTTGTTCATGTTTGTAGCGATTTCTTCTTATCTTTTGTTTTATTATACTAAAACGAATCTCACATGCTAAAATACAACTTTGACGTTAATTCTAGTTGCATTAAAATCGACTTAGCAACCCATTTAATTTCTCGCATGTTAGGAAAAATAATGTTTGCATATCATTTTCACCGTTCTACTAATGCGCGTATTTTAAAATCAAACGATATCCTAGTAGAGGCCGCTAATGTGCGGGCGGGGTTGGGTGTTCTTTGTGAACTTCCCAACACGTACCCTCACCCCTTACTCAGAACCTCGGTTTCCGGATGTCCGAAACCATTGGCAACGAGAGTCATTCAATACACGGTATCCGATAATGTCGGTATCGCCGTATCGGTATCAAATGCAAAGGGACGAACCCAATAAACTCTGACATCAGAAATGGGCCGTATTATGTACACGGCCCACTACGACATAGAGTGGGTTCGAATGGGCCCGAACTCCCACAAAGTTCGGTGGTGACTTCACCTCGATCTAAATTTCAATTCGATCCATTCTCATATGGAGATTCATTCGCCTCCCCAAACCCGCGCGTGGCCGCATCGGGGTGGACCTATGTCATGTCCACAATTTGGCGACTCCGCTGGGGATTAACTGATGTGTGACTTACCATCGGCATCCTCAGGGTGAGACTCGAATAGAAATCGTTTGACTAGTACAATACGCGTTTTAGTTTTACGGTTCATGCATAACCTCATATTTTCCTGGACCGGTACTGGTGACCGACGTCCCACTATACTATTGATGTAGTCCAAATTGGATATGTCAAAGGTGTCTATAGTCTATTCGTATGGGTTTTACGGCATGTTCTAAGCTCAACTCGACTTAGGAAGTCCGCCCCGATTCTCGGATAGGCTATGTACACTGGTATAGACCCTTTATAGACCGACCGAGACTTAGTATAGAGCATACATGGTGTCGTTATAATGCTTGCGTGACTATATGCTACTTGGTTTCTAAGGTCGTTTTTCAAAAACCGTCATTTTCAAAAATTGCATCCTTTTCAAAATATCCAATTTCAAAACCCGGGGCATATACCGAATTTAGGATTTACGATTTTACTCAAAATAGCCTTTTTCTAGCCGGTATTCTGCCCAATTCAAAACTCGAAAATATTTTCGAACTCTTAAAAACCGTCGCCCGGTTCGATTTCCGTTTCTTTTTTCGAAAAAAAAAAACCGGGCTCTCCCCCGAATCTTTCGGGCTTTCAAAAAAAAATCCTTTTTCAAAAATTCCTCTTCTTAGGACTTCCTGTATTTAGCAGTGTCAGGTCGGGTCATAATTCACCGAGGCCTTTAGCGTCGAAACTCCGTCGATCTTATATCACGGGTTTCCTCCCTATCCCAATCCGCCTTATTAAACTAAGGCAAGGCCCACCTACGTAGGACATACTCCTACAAAGGATGACCCGTTTATACAACTGAGTCCAAAGTCCTGGGAATGTCTCACGTGAACCTCCCTTCAAACAGGACCCGGCCCACATAGCTGGATCCAAAAGGAGGCCCACCTTTCACAAGTCACCCATCTAGGTGTCTTTTCCGAGTCAACCTTTTACAAGGCATAGCTCTACAACAAAAGGTTCGTGGTCCTCACGTCTAAGGGTCACTCGTCCGACACTCAAGTCTTAACCAAATTTTCGATCCCACTTGGGGGCTACCCTTCATCAGAGCGGTCAATCACGGTTGCTCTAAGGGTCATGTCTTACACGTGTCTCACGTACCCCACTTTCGAGCCACTTAGATGCCACACCATCTGAGTCCTATCTGAGTCCTTAGTCTCACTTGGAGGCTATTCTCCGACGGAGCGATTAATCACGGTCACTCCGAGGATCATACCCTACACATTTATCTTAGGAGAGTCTAACCCGAGTCAAACTGGAGTCGTCTCTCCTCCCGCGCTATTTCCTATGCCTTGGTGTACTTGAGTTCCAAAGCAACTCTTCTGATTACACGGTATTCTTACAGACGGGCCACCGGTAACCAGACGCCGGAAAATGCAAGAAACCTTGGACCAACTGACCGCCTCACTGGCTAAGATGGAGGCCCAACTGACAGCCATAGGACCGACCAAACCGCCATTGCCACCCGTTTTAGTGCCGTGGAGCAAAGGACTTCTAAGGTCGGGAATGAAACCACTGGGCCCATAGCCGAACTGGTCAGCGCCATTCGCAAACTTGAAGAACAGGTCCACTTGTCAACGAATAACTCGATCCACACGGAAAACGCTCGTTCCTATTCGCCTGTAAATGACGAGCTACCCGCCAACCTCAACCTTACGGGCATACCAATGTTTGAGGGTAGTGAAGACCCGATTCATCACGTTCGGGCTTTCAAGAAGTTCATGGCTGTCAAGGGGGTGAAATCCACCATGTTCAAGCACTTGTTTGCTTCTTCCCTCGAGAAGCACCCGAAATCCTGGTACTACAGGCTCGATTCCAAGAAGTACAAGACTTGGGATGATGTGGCAACAGAGTTCGCTCGGAATTATGCTGATAATACCGAGATCCAGACCACAATGCGCACCCTGGAGGTCATGGCCCAAGAGCCCAAAGAAGGTTTCACCAAGTACCTTCAAAGGTGGAGGGCCGAAAGTGTGAAGTTGGTAGACAAGCCCAACGAGAAGACACTAGTGGAGGCGCTCATCAACAACCTCCTACCTTCCTACCGCGTCCATCTTAGGTACGCCGGTATTTCCAACTTTGTGGTGCTTACCGAAATGGGCATTAGGATTGAAGACGATATTTGACATAACGAAGATCTGGGTGAAGTTTCTACTGAAGGCTATACTGGACATCAGCTTGAGTCCTTAGAAGCTGAATTGACAACACCATCCGAGAGTCTAGACTTGGTTTAAGCCCGAGTCTGAGTCCGAGTCTAGGATGTACTATTTCTTTCAAAGTCAAAGTTAAAGTCAGAGTCAGAGTCAATTGTATTTTGTCTTCTTTTCAAAATTCAATAAAATCAGCTTTCAATATTCTTTCTCATATATACTTTCCTTATGTGTCTCCGAGAACATGATGAACACCATCGTACACTGTGAGCACATGCACGTGACTATAGGCACATCTATAATGACTGCAGGAAATCGAGACCCGTGTTTTCCTTTACCTGTTCCATGTCTGACATAGAAAGCCACAAAACTACCCTTAGCAGGAGCGGTATGGAATCATATGACGAATCTTGGTAGTCTCCTAGTTTGGGCCCAAGACGGGAGGCAAGCCCATTTCCCACAATAAACACCCATCCAATAAGATCAACCATCTCTACCTTAGGTGTTAGTCTGACCAACAAAAAAAAGGTCCAACAAAAAAAAGTCCAGGAAAAAAAAAAAGCAAAAGGCCAAAACAAAAAGCAGGCCATCATAAAAAAAAAGGGCATCCATGACCAAGGTTAAATGGTCAATCCAAGTGAAGAATCCCAAGACCGGGGCTAAGAGGTCAACCAAAAAATATTCAAGAACCCATGACCGTAGTGAAAACAGTCAATTCAAAATTATCAATACTCATACCATCCAATAAGGGAGAAACAATCAAGCTGGTCAACTAACACCACATTTAGCCTTCCGACATAACAACCCTCAAGACCTTCCCGAGACCCAGGCTAGAGACAACCCGGAATTTTGAGGATTCAAGCTCCATAGGATACCCCTAATCATTAGGGCCAGACATGGAAACCAGATCCCGCATTATCAAAACCTATCCCGATCAAAGTTCGAGCCATTTTACTCGACTTCCCCTTTACATAACAGAATTCACAATCACCATACGCAAACCCGATAGCAAAACTCGTCAAATCCTCGAGAGCAAAACTCGTCAAATCCCCGAGAGCAAAACTCGTCAAATTCCCGAGAGCAAAACTCGTCAAATCCTCGAGAGCAGAACTCGTCAAATCCCATCCCAATTCTTCTCATCCAAACCAGTTACCAACCTCAAACACGGGAACTCAACTTGCGGTCGGCATAGAACATGCCCAAATAGCTCACACCACCTCGGGGGGCTACCCTGGAGAACGCTCACAGTCACAGGAACAATATCCTAACCATTCTTGGCCTTTGATCAAGACATCATTGGGAATGCACCTAGCCTACACCATCGCTATGGCTAATTAAACACAAAGTCGTATTAGACTAGGCACCATAATATATCTTCCAATACACTGAACTACGGCATGGTTTGATTTCACTACACGTGAATACGTAGCCAGCCTTTCAACAGAGGCACAACCACCCACTTTGACAGACATTCAAAAATCGACATCATTCCGATCACGACACCATCATGTTCTCAACAGCTAGCTTTGTCGTCCTGGAGGCTTCTCTTTGGCAGAAAACCTCCATCCACTCACAAAATCCAGATAAATTCAAAAAAATCTAGCCTCCTTTCTGTAGTGTGTCCTAGTACTCGGCTCAGTCGCAGACAAGAATCTATCAGGACTCGGAGCAATACCCACTTTGAAAATGTACCCTAAAATCAAAAATCCAGAAGAGCACTAGACTACAACAGTCTCATTACAGACTATCGCAATTCCCCCATAGCACATCTTTCCCATTCCGAGGATTCGACCATGTTGTCACTCGCCTAGGATACGGAATAGCGCAACTTAAGAGTCTTGTTAGGTGGCCCACCCCCTACCGAGTCACGGTCCAACCCCTCGAGAGTCCAGTCGTGTCTGTCAACTCGTCCGGTCACGTCCAGAGTCGAGTCTGTCGGTATACCTCTCTCTTCAAATTCTCACTTTAAAATCTGCAAAACTTAGCCATTTGAGAAAATCCTTTTCGACAAGGTCAAATTTCGGTCTATTTAAATTGCAAATTTCTTTTCTACCCATTTCAGTTTTGAAAACCTATTTCCTAGCACATGAGTTGCTTTCAGGACTTCGATTTCAAAACTAAGCAAAAATCATTTTTATTCCCCAGCGCGAGTCATATTTGTTTCACCTACATGTTGCATGCAAAATTTTATGTAACTTATACAGGTACAATTCAAGACCGCGCAATTCACATAACTCCCCAGCGGCATTTAACGGGATGGGCCCACATATAGGCGCACCCAAGACTTATACGACAAGTCCGATTCCCCACGGAGTTAGCATCATCAGCTCAGGTATGATTTCCAACTTATGGCTGGCGAGCCCTTTTACGCAAGTCTACTGGACTATAAACGAACCGACCGGAAGTCTGTCAGGTCTTAATCTTTGATTGACCTGGTAGCTACTCTGACTTTCGCCCTGTCCAAGCCTCAGTCAGAGTGGGGGCTCTG
Source organism: Agrostemma githago (assembly GCA_958450325.1). Lineage (NCBI taxonomy): Eukaryota > Viridiplantae > Streptophyta > Magnoliopsida > Caryophyllales > Caryophyllaceae > Agrostemma > Agrostemma githago. The sequence continues at coordinate 53,285,860 of OY288254.1, forward strand.
TAGACACCCACATTTTGCTGCTAGGTGTCTATAGCAGTTTCCGACAAACACCCGATGATGATCGGACGAAAACATGCTTTAACGTACTCGAATATGGGCTCAAAATTATTGGCATTTGGCTTGGGCTTTTTACGGAGTACAAATCTCACAAAACCAACCTCAAATTCAGGCCCAGTGGGTCGTTTCGAGTCAAATAAGACTAATTTGGGTCGAATCCGACACCAGGGGCAAAACCGTATTTTAGCGACCGAGTCAAAACCCGGTCAAAGATATTTTCGAAACACGCGAGTCAGCCGTGTCACCCCACGTGACTGATTCGAGCTCAAACGCTACAAAAAATCAGCTACACAAAATATTAAACAATTCCATTTAAGGATAGAATTCAATCTCAAGTAGGAATTCTATCCGAATACCGAATCAAACCCTCGACCGAGCATGGGATACTCGGCCGAGCAGCATGATTTCAGCCAAACTCCACGACTTCTTCACCAAGGAACGGAGTTTACGTTCCTCTCGACTTCTTACTTTTCCTATCCAAAGCGGTAATTCTCACCCAAACACTTCTCCTAGCCAAAGTCGGGAATTCTCCTATAAATAGGCCCCTTGCACACACAATTATACATCAACTACATACAACAAAAAAAACATCGAGATCCCTACACAACTCATACGCACGTATACTCATAAGCATCGAATAACCGATAATACAAAACTCGAGACCACGCCGTTCTAGCCCGACGAAACCGGCCACCTCGCCCACTACCTTACACGTCCAAACAAACACCACCATAACTCACCGACATTAACTCGACGCTCCCGTGCCCTAGCCACATTTCGACGAGCCCCGTTCCGAGTAAACAAAGCATGTAGGTTGAGGGTGTAAAATCAAACCCGACTTCTCTTTCCTCTCTTCCCTTCTCTCGTCTTTTCCTCGTCGTTTCCTTTTTTTCTTCGTCGTCGGTCGTCCGTTTTTATGGGTCATCGTCGCATTTTTTTTATTTTCTAATATCGATACTACAAACTATTTTCATATAAAAACAAATGTTCTTAAAATACGATATCGATTCTCTAGTCGAATATCATATCAGAAAAGAACTAAATTAATCTCATTGATACTAAAAAAAATCGTCACATGGTTTCATAAAACAAAACACGACGATTTTTAACGTAGAGAGAATCAAACATCGTTTTTTAGTTTAATTTATTTTAAACGATTTACAAAAACCTTTTTTATCTTTTCTAAAAAAACTATTCCGAATATTTGATACCGATTTCATAATCGAATATCAAATATAACGAATATCGCTAAATTAAATCGAGTATAAATCATGCAATATTTGTACGCGATTTAATAAAGCTATAAGTTTTCCGAAAAACAATTTCGAAAACAGCCCGAGACGCGAGCCGCGTGCATCCCGGGCGAGCCGCCTCCTCGCGCGAGTCGCGCTCTCCCCGAGCGACTCGCGTGGCCGCCTGGAAAACGCGACACAAAAATCGATTTCGCTCTATTTTTATTAATTTTCGAACATCGTTTTTTAGACAAAACAACGGTTATTTCAGATCTCGATATATTTTTTCCTTGACCTCGTTCAACACGTGTTAATCCATCACGTATCATAAACTTTTTCAAAATCATGCATGTTATCGTATTCATATCTTTTATTCGATTTACAACCCGTTACTAACTTGTTTGTTCATGTTTGTAGTGATTTCTTCTTATCTTTTGTTTTATTATACTAAAACGAATCTCACATGCTAAAATACAACTTTGACGTTAATTCTAGTTGCATTAAAATCGACTTAGCAACCCATTTAATTTCTCGCATGTTTAGGGAAAATAATGTTTGCATATCATTTTCACCGTTCTACTAATGCGCGTATTTTAAAATCAAACGATATCCTAGTAGAGGCCGCTAATGTGCGGGCGGAGTTGGGTGTTCTTTGTGAACTTCCCAACACGTACCCTCACCCCTTACTCAGAACCTCGGTTTCCGGATGTCCGAAACCATTGGCAACGAGAGTCATTCAATACACGGTATCCGATAATGTCGGTATCGCCGTATCGGTATCAAATGCAAAGGGACGAACCCAATAAACTCTGACATCGAAAATGGGCCGTATTTTGTACACGGCCCACTACGACATAGAGTGGGTTCGAACGAGCCCGAACTCCCACAAAGTTCGGTGGCAACTCCACTTCGATCTAAATTTCAATTCGATCCATTCTTATATGAAGATTCTTTCGCCTCCCCAAACCCGCGCGTGGCCGCGTCGGGGTGGACCTATGTCATGTCCACAGATATACAAATGATTACTCTATAGTATATATGAGTAATAGGGAGTAAAATTCAATCAACTTATAATTGTTCGATGTGAGAGAATTCTACTTGATTTCATAGTCTTAAGAATGCTTTTTAGGACTCAAAAGATTTCTCGATAATATCTAAAGACGAATGATTAATTTTATTTATATAGTAGAATTTTCATCATCGTATTATAATTTCTCGATGTGGGATAATTTTACTTAAATTTATAAGTAGCTTTTAAAGCTTTTATAAGATTATATTTTTTTTATATATTTAAAAACGAATGATGTCTCTTATTTGTGATATATAATTTAATCACCTCATCATAATTTTTCGATATGCGATACTTTTACTTAGTTTTAACAAATTTCTATAAATTCTTAATTTAAATTAAAAAATATATTAATAATAATTATTAAAAAATTCAAAATTTTAATTTTATATTTTTTGAGGCTGAATAAATATTAAAACAATTATCAAATAGAATACTAAGCGTTTCACGATGTCGCTGTCCAAATTTTGTTGCCTTATGAGGTGATAATCGCTGATTTATATAGTGATAATTTTTTTAATCTTAAATGGAGTAGGATTGTTTTTTTTTCTATACAAATTCTTATATTCTTTATTTAAATTTAAAAAAAACCTGAGTCTCAGGATTGTTTTTTTTTTCCTATACAAATTCTTATATTCTTTATTTAAATTTAAAAAAAAAACTGAGTCTCAGTGGAGTAGGATTTTTTTTCATATACAAATTTTTATATTATTTATTTAACTTAAAAAATATATTAAAAAATTTGGACCAATCATATCGCTCGAAAAGTTCCTGTTTTATTAATATATATTGATTGAATTAAAAACTTATGGTATACATACATTAACTAAAACCTAAATAAATATGTTTACCAAAAAAATTCTTGATAATATAATGACATCAATGATTTAAAAAAAAAACATCGGAGAGGACGTCGGATTTGATAAAATACTATAGAGTAACATTAATAATCTAAAAATAATTGTCGGAGTGGTTGCTGGCATAGGATGGTGGTAGCGGAGGGAGTAAGCTTGGAAGGTTGAGATTTTTTCTCTCTCAAACTTCTCTCTAGAACATTAGTTGAGTATGGGAAAATGAGAGAGATAGAGCGGTAATTTTTTAGGTATGATTGAGTAACATTCAAGTATGAAAAAGTAATACAAATACTTTTTTTTGGAGTTGTTTCATTATTATTACTCTTTAGGGTCATATAAAAGGTGATCAAATTCAAGAGGTTGTTTTTAGCTCATTTTACAATCACTTTTGTTAGTTAAAAAAGGCGGAAAAAAGGTTGAATATATCCTAGCCAACAAATTAAGTTTATAATAAAAAAACATATTTTACTAAATCCTTGCCACAAGGTTAGAATTTTTTTGAAGAAATAGCTTGTGAATAAGTTCATTTTAATAAGGAAAATTCTTTTACACAAGGCAGTCAAAGAACACCTTATTGGATATTCATCGTATAAGATCTTGAAGTGACCTTACTAAAATGAAAGGTCAGAAATGAGTGTAACTTTATTTACTCTAACTCAGATATACTGATGGAAGATATCACGGGCCATTTCCGATGCCCCTTTTGGCTTTCTACAAAACATAGTTGCAATTAGACATCACAATACTGTCTCGACCCGAATAACCATCCTAATACCCACGCTTGGCCCATAACCCAAATTGACCCTCCAACCCCAAATGTTTATTGTTGCATAGGAATCGATAACCTTACAAATTTCATAATAACACACTTGAAAATGACCCGAACGCGAATTTCCCTGGCCCAAACACGACCCATTTACCAATTGTAGTACAGTTACAATTATCAGCAGGAATATGCATATCACACACTGTGATGCCAGTCACAGTACTGGTCATTGACATGATTTCTGAGTTCGGTTTACCGACAAGGGATGAGGGATCCCTATAGGGCGGGCAGAAGCCATTTCTTGAGGGGCTATTGTGTAACGATCTTGTAGATTCAGCAAAGAAAGAAAGCCGGACACAATAGGAAAAAGGTTGAAGGATATATACGCAATAGTATTTGATTTCATAGAAGCGGTTTTGAGGAACTACACAATACACAGACCACCTGGCTCAAAATTTCCCGCTTGAATTGTGTGGTATCTTCATGAATTCTATCGAGGGAACGCACTGTTTTCAAGTCTTAAACCATGTTCTTGAAGAAGACTTCTTGTAAGTATTTGTACAACCAATTGGCGTGCAACAGTCAGCAAGCCAGCTGCATCCAGAGCTCCTGCATCAAATCATCTGAGAACCAGAATAGACAGACATACGTAGACGTAGACGTAGTTCGAGTATTTTTTAGGGAAAAGAGAGTCCACTGGGGCAATTTCAATGCTGATGGTTTTTAAACCTAGGCCATGCCCATGAGTACCATCGTTAGTGCCTTCATTAGTAGTTATATTTAGCAGATATACTTACAGATGTTGTTCAATTATCGGCTTAAACTGAGTTTAGAGAGAACAGCAGCTGCCTGATCACCGCCCAGCAAAAAGTAAGGATGTCTTAGAGAAGCAGAAGCTGATAAACGTCCACGTCGAAGGGAACCCCTCTCGGAGATGAGCTTAGTAGCGAGATCCCACCCCCTGCCCTTGTCGAGGTCCAGAATGCGCAAATCAGGCCTTGTCCTGGTTCGCTCCCTCCAACTCTTCAAATCATATCCCACTCCCTTTATTTCAGCGTTGAAGTTTTTCAAGCCTGCAGTTGACCTTAGACTTGGCACAGCCATTTGCAGTAGCACTATCCCAGCCGAATACATGTCAAATAAATCCGGACTATTGAGCTACAATTAAGAGCGCCATGAACACATTGTTAGGGCCAGCAATAGCATTCAAATCCAAAAAACCCAGTTTTCCCAGTGCAAATCCAAAAATGTAAACACTTGTATGAGACGGTCTAATCAAAAAGTTCCAGTCATCCTGTGAGGGAATCAAATCAAAGGGCGCAAGCAAAACAGCAAAAAAATATTAGCCTAGTGTCTCAGCCCTCAAGGTATCCCGCAAATGATGTGGTAAGGGGGTTCGATTCTACACATGGTAGCAGTGTGTTGACTAAACAAAGAGGTAATGTTATTTCTAGATGCCTCACAACGAAAACACCTCAAAAATTGCATCGAATGACCAGTAGTTCATGATACCAAGAAAGGCAACCATTTAGCCACATATTTAGTTTTATTCCATCATATTCATGAACCAATGAATAATGGGTCTTTAATGGCATCGTAAACCGACACATCTACCATCAAAGAACATGGTTTAAATTAATGGACAAGATTTTAAGATGAAATTTTTTTATGTTAAAAAAACAGTACTCTCACATTTCCATCTTGGAACATTATTGTTATATCTTCATACGGAGTATTTATTATGTTGGACAATCAACTTATGGAAAGACGGGCTCATTAATAGAATATAAATATAATAGTTGGGCCTCAACTATCGACTTAAGGTTTTGGTTGAGATGCTTCAACTAACACTCATAGAGTCATAGTCTCGTATAAGTGTTTGTCATTCACAAAAGAGACATTAATTCCTCCCCCAGGATGTGTTATGGACTTCCCAATCTTCATTCAATGTGAATATATCTAACCTGCCAGAGAATAGGAGAAAGCAATGCAGCAATAGGTGCTGGAGGAGGACTTGGGGTTTCTTCAGGGAGAACATAGAGCTCAGGAGGACAGTAATCGGGGTCAAGCAAGCCGCGATCTGGGACATAGTTCTTGCCTATCCGAAGATCAGCTGCTGCCCCAAAATCTATGAGTTTGATCTGGCCCTTCTTTGTCACTACCAAGTTTGCAGGCTTCACATCCCGGTGAACAATGCCAGTGTCGTGTATTTTCTTCAGCGATGTAATTATTTGTCTCATAACTTGCTTAATGATCAATGCATTGCGCTCAAGTGAATTGAGTCCTTCCAGCACACGACCAAACATGATGGACTCCAAATTAAGTGGGAAATTACGGTCCTTCATGTAATCGGCCAGGTCTTGATCTCCCTGCATGGTCACAGATTCATTGCTTAACAATCTTCTAGATAGATATCACTTACAGTAAAGTGGTCGAACTTTCATAATCCCCATTTAACTTTCAGTATATGTAAAGATATATTGCAAAAATTGGGATCACGTATTGGTCGAAGTTCACGTCATGTAATCTTCAAACGTTGTGGGGGACAATAAAACTGGGACGGGCGTAGTAATGGAGTAAAGAAAAAACATGGGTCTGCGTACCTCAAATTTCCATACGAGACATTTACCACCTTTAGTATACTGTGAGTTTGTTTTGTCAGCCACAAAGCTTCCAAGAAATTCAGCACATGTATCAGGTGCAGCTCTAGACAGTCTGTAATTAAACCACTCCTCAAATTCACCACTTTCTTTGGCTCCCTCAACCCCAACTTTAACCTAATAAACAAAACATATTCACACAGAAAACAGACATTAGTTTGTCCCATCAACATCTGTTTAACGAATCATCATAAACACGATACTTAATTATTCAAAATGACTCTTTCCTAAGATGGTCTCGCAAATGAGACTAACCCCAGCTCTTAAAAGAGAGTGTACCCTTGACTCCTTGAGAGACGGGCAATTATCTTTCAATATGACGATGAAAGATTACAGTTCAAAGCATTTGGGGTTAGCTAAGATGAATTGTTCTACATTACATGGGGTAGAAACTCTACCCCCAACAACAATGACAACAACATCATCATCATCATCATCAGAACCTTAGTCACAAAACGATATGGGGTCGGCTAACATGAATAGATATCCAAAGTTGTTGTTCTACATGGGGGGAGAAAGTGTAGACAGTAATGTAGAGTTAATGACTGACCTGTTTCAATATAACCTTTTCCTTGAACCTCTTATCAGAATCAAGAGCTCTAGCTCTACCTCTCTTGGGCAAACTATCTTCTACATTCTTCAGGTTCTTAGGAACAACAACACCAGCATAAACAACACCAAAAGAGCCCTCCCCCAACTTGTCAGTGATGAGGAAATCAGACCTCCTGAATCTTCTTTTACCGGTCAGACTATCGAGACCCACTTGCAAGGGAGCTAGAATGTATGCATCAATGAACCCAATCAGCACTCCAGGCCTTGCAGTCAGGTACACCCAAGTCAAGCCCGCAAAGACGGCGATACCCCACTTCTCTGCTTCCGGCAATGTATCGGAAATTCTCTCGACTTCTGCAAGAGTAGAACCAATGACAGGTAGAGCCAACTCCTCCACTATATTGTCAGCTAATGCTTTGCACCTTGTCGCGTGGCTGGGGTTGATCAAGGAAATGAAGTGGTTCTGAGTGACGGGTTTTGCGGGGACAGTAGTGTAAAGGGACTTGTGGCGTGCAGTTACGGCTGGAGACAGTAGAGAAGCAGCCATGGATTGGATGGCAAATTAAAGGGGAAGAGCGTTGATGCTGTTGTTGTATGTATGGGGTGCTCCAGATTGCCCCCATACAACTATCAGGCTCGGCAGTGGATAATTTATTGCCACTTGTCAGCCTTGTAATCAGATGGAATACTTGTGGACAAAAATCTAACAATGTCCCAACTTTTAGGACACATAAAACACGCACAAAAAGAGAGAAAAATAACAATTTAAAGTAGCTTAAATGGCATACTCGTGGAAAGTGGTATCGATGGTCTGGGTTCAAATCTTATTAGCCTCATAAGTGCCCTAGTGGCTTACTCGACATAAAAAATAAAATTTCAGAGGCGGGAATCGGACCCACGACCTCCAGCATCTGTCCCACGTGAACAAACCATTGATCCAAGACATCAGTCTGTATCCAATGTGTAGAAAATAGATGGAGTAGGTTACTTACAGAAAATTTACCCTTCCCCACCATTAATCTTCTTCAACTGTTTACCATTTCACGAAGCAAGTTGTTGTAAATGTTACCTGGCCCTTCTCGAGAACGCATCACCGATTAATTCAACCTTTTTAATTGCTAATTTTCCCTCTTCATCAAAATCCTATGTCATTATTCATTATTCATCTCGAAAATACATCATAAGCAATCAATATCTTCCTCTTCGTTTCCCCAGTTTGAATGATTCAAACGTCTGATTGATAAGCAGTGCTTTATAATTATCTACCCATCTAATCAAAACTTTCGATCTACTCGATTTGTTGAGATTTGGGTTTTTTCCCCTCATAATTTTCATATGTCAGTTTTCTTTATAATTTATGTATTTATTTGTGATGATTTTGTTTGTAATTGTTAGAAAGTGAAACTTCTCCAAAATAAAGTCTCGAAGATTGAAATATATACCAATTAATCAATTCATGCCTTAGGCGTAGGATTGAAAGCTAGAAACTTATACTCTATCATTTATTATATTATAAATATGTGCATGCGTTTAAGGTGTATAATCACCTATATAAATCTAGAGCCGGCAAAAATTGACACGAAAACACGACACGAACCCGACACGAAATAAACGGGTTTGGGTTGAGGGTTGATGACCCATTTATGTAAGTGGGTCGACACGAACACGACACGAGACTTAATTGGGTCGGGTTTGGGTTAAGGTCCCAAAATACGAAACTGACACGAATAACCTGTTTATTAAATTAGTGTAAATATTTTTAATCATTTTTAACATAAATATGTTAATACTTTCCAAATATGGACATGACACGAAAACACGACACGAACCCGACACGAAATAAATGGGTTTGAGTTGAGGGTTGATGACCCATTTATGTAAGTGGGTCAACACGAACACGACACGAAACTTAAATGGGTCGGGTTTGGGTTGAGGGGTTCGTGACCCGTTTATCAATGACACGAACACGAACACGACACAGCCCGATCTGTTTGTCAGGTCTATATAAATCACACATATGTATTACAAATGATATCTCAAATCAAATAATAACAATCACAATCAATTAATATTAAGCATCTCTACTTATCACATTCTAAATTACTCTTACATTTCTAACAAGTGGTATCAGAGCATTAAAGATCTTAAGGGTCATAGAAAAATATGGCTTCCGCAACAAATACTTTTTCAAGGCCCGCACCTCCTATTTTCGGAGGAGAAAATTATGATTAGTGGTGCATACAAATGAAGCTTTTTTTAAGAGCAAATGCACTATGGGAAATTGTGGACAACGGTCCTCAACAACGAAAAGAAGGTGTTGAGTACACCGAAACCCAATTAAAAAAATATAATGATGATGAGCTAAAAGATGCCAGAGCTCTCTCATATATTTTAAATGCAGTCAATGAGGTAATATTTCCAAGGATCATGCGTGAAAAAACCGCAAAGAAGCTTGGGATTTACTTCAACAAGAATTTCAAGGAGACATTAAAATAAGAACCATTCCACTAAATTCTTTACGAGAGGATTTTGAGAATATGAAGATGCAAGACAATGGTTAAAAATGGGTACTCACTTATTTTGAAAATGACCATTGCAATATTTATGGACCTGACAAGAGAGAAATTGCTAGTGTTATTTTGGAGAATAAAAGTTTCTCATTAAAATGGGACTACCCACAAGAAAATGTGAATAGAGCAACACAAACGATTCTTCACGGGTCAAATGATATATTAAATCTAAATTCTCTAAAAAAAAATTAGTAAGACATGTGCTTAATTAATCCCGCGATTCTTCACGGGTCAAATGATATATTAAACTAATTTACTATTTTAATTTTGCTTATGGGCAGATATATACCTCCGACACTATCAAAACTTATAAAAAAAATCATTATTTTAAAAAAAATAAAACTCTTAAATGAATTTGCTGTCCCCAAATGCATTATTTCCATTAATTAGGTATGCATAAGCATGACATTCCCAAATGCAATTAAAACGACTCTTCGTTACTCCGTATCTATTTCTCTAATTATTTGTACTTCTTGAAACCGATAAAAATTTACATAAATATATTACTACTTAACTTAAGATGAAATATTTTAACATATTATACGGAATTAACACGTAAAAAAAAATTCAGTATTTTATTTCGTACAAAATATACGGAATATCATACGGAATAGAAATATACTTAGAAAATATACGTTCGAAATTTAAAAAGAATATCATACGGAATATCATATGGAAACATATAAGTGTAAAATAAATTTGAGTCTATATACGGAATAATGAGAATATCATACGGAAACAAATGTCTATACTACGAAATAGTTAAAAAAAACGAGTATTTTTTTTAATAAAATGAAAATAATACTCCGTAGTTCTCATGTTATAATTAATCTTTCAACATAAACGATTCTCATAATTTAGGTTGTCCTTTAGAAAATTTACTGAATATATAATGAATTAATGACCTTTTTTTTTTACAATAAAAGACGGTGTCATATGAGAATAGTTGTAATGAACGTGATACATTTTCCACAATTTCTTGGTATCTCGATAATGTTGATTGTATGATGCAATTACTATTTATTGATACTCCGTATAAAATAACCATCACTTAAATAACACGGTTCACATAATCAAAATAAATATGCAGAGATTAATAGCATAATACATTTTACATAACCAACATGTAATTAATTTTTCAATCTTCCCAGTAAATTTTCTTATTTCTCATCACTTGCTTTTTTATTCCCAAAATTTTTAAAATTTTAAATACATTGCAATTGTTTAAAAAAAATAGATAGAGCATAGTGTGGGTAAAAGAGTTCTTATATTGATGTACGTAGTACTCTACCTAACATTTTTTTTGTTTTTTTTGTAGTGCACAATCAGATTTTATTTTTGTCGATGCTGACTCATCATATTTCAATTGTTTGACTATAGGGCTATGGAGACTTATAAATTGCAAGACTTTAATTTCTCTATATTTCACAAATATACTTAAACTTCAATTTATACGATCACATGATGAACAACATAAATTTTTGAAATATTTGCCTAATATATCTGCCCAACCGAATGTGATGTTTATAAATTTATTTTTGATATTCACCGAAGATTATAAACCGCTTACAAGTTTCGCCTTTAGTTTGTAATATGAAGTATAAGACTACAGTGTAATACACTGATAAATTACGAGAGTCTATTGATCTTACTTTTTAAATTTGAAGTATCGTAAGGTTTATTATCAATATTGAATGCGTACATTGAAGCAATAAAAATGATTTCTATACATTACCCATTCCGAAGAAGTCTATAGGGTTGTGTACGTTCAGTAATATGACAAATAGTTTGACTGTTTGACGGACATTATTTTTCACTATTCTTACATGACGAAGATACCAACTAACTAAAACTGATGATAATCGATCAAGATCAAATAGTTGGTGGGGAAGGTCTTCGTTCCTCAACTAATAGATTTTTCTTTTTTGGATTTAAAGAATAATTTGGGGATTAGGGTTGGGTGTATACGGGTCGGGTTTATACGGGCCGTGTTTATACGAATTTATACATTTATCATAAGGGTCAGGTTTATACGGGTTTCTGCGTTAAGGGTCAGGTTTATACGGGTTTTCTATTTAATTATAAGTTACAACAAACAAACCTCCCGGACGAACATGAAATTATAAGAATGTCAAACGATATCATTATTTACCTTTGCGATGATTACTTGGTACATCTAACCAGATGTCGTGTTCTCTGCTAACGATTGGGTAGATGCTTGATTATATAATCTCCGTAGTAGTAATGATGTAGGACGTGTTGACATCTCCCCCTTCGTTCATATACTCACCTCTTATCTAATGAATCGGTTAAAACACTTACAGCAGGGAGTAGAAAGTGCATGATCAAAGAATGTCGAAGAGATTGCGCCCTACTTACTCTATGTTGTTCATGTTTTCGCTTATAACACCTAAAGTAACTAAAAGTCTATTAACGAATAACCTAATTTTAGTTGGTAATCCAATAAATTCTCTACATAAAATAAAAGCAAACAACCCGTAAAGGTTCTTCACGAGTAACACACTAGTGGAAATAATAAAATAAGATCAAAGGACACAATGGCTACAATGACGAATTGTTAGTCCTAGAGTACTCCTTAAAATATGGGATCTTCTTGCTATTATGGGAGTACTATATATATATATATGGGATCTTCTTGCATGAATTAAACCTTAAAAATCCACCATAGTTACCCCAGTGTCCTCAGACCTACTCTATGTTCTAAAGGTAGGGCTCTTCGATGAATTGACTAACAGTCTAACAGTACTGTTGAAAATATCAAAGAGGAACGGCACCTCAAGTTCCACACAATCTTTAAGTTTCACAATAGATATCAAAATGGGAAACAATAATCTTATCACTGATTCACTTCTTACAGAAATACGACAGAGATTTGGCGTAGGATCAAGGCAACAACATTGTGGAAATTAAGAGCAACCCTAACACCTAAGGGCTTAAATATGTCCCAAAAAAATCTACAGATTCTTATAACTTGGATGGCTGAAGTCTTAGCAAGCTCATTTAAGGAAGCTCGGCGCTGGCCGTACGTACGAAAAGTTCTTGAAAACGAGATTCCCGGTATCATTAGGGCTGGCTGCGGGAGAAATCACAAGGGGCATGTCAGTCCACCGCTTTTCAAAGTTTGCTGTGCATAGTTTGCCGTCAACTTCTGGGCGAAAGCTTGGCTGAATTTCCCTAGCTTCCAATTTTCTCCAGTTGATGGGTTTGAACCACTTGTGGTTCTTGATCTCTTTGCTTCCACTAACTCCACAGCCTAGACGCTTGCTAGGGTCTTTTTGCATCAGCTATCACCAAAAAAAGTGACAAATTGGGATCATAAGCACCAACTCCTCACAAGACAAGCGCGTGCAAACTATGTTTAGGGAGTGCTGGAAATGTTGGACGCCTGAGAAGGTTTTCTATTCCATTCTCAAATATGCCCCTTCGATTTTTTTTTAGGGCCGAATTATCTATGATTTTTACTATAGATTTCATTGCGCCATAGTTAGGGTTGTCATACATTTGAGTTAGGAGAGACACGTGACCAAGTCCTTTATAAACCTTTTTTTGGGTTTACTAGATTAGGTGCGGTTCTTATGCCATGGTCATGAACATTGCAATTTTTGGTAGAGTTTCAGTATAGGTCAGTCACAAAAAATAATTAAAAATGAAGAGCATTAAGACGACCGTGGTGTTAGTCATTCATGAATACTAATTAAAATTAAAGGTTTCTTTGTGGGTTTTACACGTAAGATTGCGTACATTTGACCCCATTGCCTTGTCGTGGTGTTAGGCCATGTTCTTTCCAACTTATTTTCATCTTAGTTGAACTGAGTTCATCTTTATTCAATTTAGTTTAGTTAAGTTTAGCATCATTAATTTTAGCTTGTCTTAGTCAATACAGCTCACTAAGCCCCATTAAGATAAATTATGTTAAGACTTTCATTTAACTTCACTTAGTCTTAGTCGTTCGCAAATTCTGAAAGTACAGGTCTGTCAGTGGTTTGTACAGGTAAGATTTTGCACACATTTGACCCCCTTGTCTTGCCATCATGTAATGTTGTTGCACTAAATAAGAGTAAAAAAACAACATATAGAGGGCCTACATTCTTAAGTTGTGCTCATGACTCCTAAAATTAATGAGATAGCCATGGTGTTAGTCACACACTCACAGCTATCTTGAACATATTTTCATGTTTAGGTTTAAAAGTAAGTGTGAGAGTGTTGTTTTCGAAGGAATGTGATATGCAACATGCAGCCTAAGTGGTAAAGAAATCTTAATATGCAACCTGCAGTTTTCAAATGCGAAAAGCTCAATTTTTGCTACCCCAAAATAGAAAAGACCCTTCAGTCCTTCACTTGTTACATAAGACCATGAATAAACAAAGATGTCTAAAGCCTCAGTTGTCAGAAAATGGAAGAATATATTACGCATTTAGATCCTTACCCCTTTCAGCACAGAATGAGCTTCACTCGACAAGAAAGCTGGTAGTTTGAATTTGTCTTTTGTTATCTTCTTCTGTATTTTTTCCCTGTTGCCACCCAAAAAGGGAGGCTGCACAAGTAAATGCAGAACTGTAAGATTCAGTGATTCTCCTCAGTTATGCTAACAGTATATAAAACCAGACCATACATGAGAACTAAAAAGAAAGCACTCTCTTTTTAACAGGTATTTCCACCCTTCACATTCAATATATGCCTCCAGAAAGTTCCAAAACATTTAAGTACACTGACGCATTTGTGATGGAGCATTAATAGACATGGGTGACTTTTACCTGCCCGGTAAGCATCTCAAAGATTAAGACGCCTACACTCCACCAGTCAGCAGCCTTATCATGGCCCTTCCCTAATATGATTTCAGGTGCCATATAATCCACTGTCCCACATAAAGAGTTTGACCGCTCATTCTCTGCCAATTCCTTTGCTAGACCAAAATCAGTCAACACAACCTGTTACACAGATGAAACTATGTCATCCCAAGAGCCAAACATTAAAATGATTGTGAATTGGCTTGCAGAAACAATATCTGGCTTGGGCGGTGACATACATGGCCATCAGCATCCATTAGGATATTTTCCGGCTTGAGATCCCTGTGCATAACACCATTCGCATGCAGGTGAGACACTGCAGAAACAATCTCTGCAGCATACACACGAGCTAGATCTTCCCTGAAAGCATATTAATCAATGTCAACTCATTTTTCTGCACCACGAATACATATGAAGAGTGAAAATTAGGTAAACCTGAAAAGACCCTGATTGTAAAGCTGGAAGAAAAGGTGGCCCCCATTAATAAAGTCCAGCACAAGGTAGAGTCTATATTTAGTCTGCAAGCCGGAGAGAACAATGTCAACGTAATAGAAAAAATAGTGGAACCTGACTGCTATATTCAAATATTGGAATGAAACATGCTTCCCAAAACACTAGCTCTTTTGACACTTCAATACAACAATAATATCCTAGTGCCTCAAGGGCTCCTATAATTAACTGGTGGGCAAAAGGCAATGGAATAGATGCGGCATTTCCAATGTATTAACAAGAACTGTTTTTTGATGACCCATTACACATGAATATAAAATGACTTTATTTCCATCGCAGTGAGTCATTTTACTTTACTCCATAAAATAGGGTTGATAAATAGTGAGTCTTTATTTCCATTGGAAAAAGAAACATCCTCTCACGACAATGAAATGAAGAGTATAAGATATACTTTAAGGCATGGTGATGCATAGACAAAAAAAAATACTTGAAATGAATATAAAAAAAATTACTTGAAATGAATATCTGAGCTGAATGATGAAAGGGTGACCAATTTTTGTTAAAATGTCCCTCTCCGCTTTCATGTACTCAGAATGGTTCTTCGCCATTATCTTATCCTTCCTCATGACCTTCATTGCGTAAATTTCAAATGTACCTTTCTTGCGAACTTGGTATACCTTACCAAATGCACCTTCCCCAACTAGTTTCAGCATCTCAAAATCTTCAAGGCATATTTTCTGATCCAATGGTTGGGCATCATCATCCGTTGAAATGTCGGAGAGCTGTGTAACTAACGCTCCACTCAAGGAGTCCAGAAAGACGCTGGTTTCCTCAGTCTCTTTGATACTGATACTGAGCTTGCTTAGCTTCAATGACTGAGTAATGTAAGCAGAAGGGCCCACAAGAGAATGTGACCGTTTATATAGTACAACAGGGTCATCATATACAAGCTCACTCACATCATCCCCTTGAGTTTCTTGGTGCCCTTCATGAGCTTTAACCGTAAACTGGGATGGGTCTGGCCCAAATACATCAGAAAAGTCAAATTCCACATCCTCCGTTGGAAGAGCATTTGGAGGATTGTTGGAAAGGAGCGTATGGGTATGAAAAGGTATGCAACTTTTGGTCAAGCTAGCCAACTGGGAGGAAACCATGTTGTCCTATTCCGCAACAAGGACAAGTTATGCAGATGGCTGTTGTGGCGTTGGCCCCCTAATGGCTATGGGTCAATAGACAATAAAGGTAACGCCGAAGGACTCCTGTCTATGGCTGTTAGCAAAAGAAAGTTTACGAATACAATAGGATTTCCTAAAAATGTTACAAGTAAGCAAACCAAAATCCAAATGAAGAATTCGTTCTTGTTTCCTGAATTGCAGGAAACTACAGATGTCGTAGATGATGTTGAATTCATGAAGAAAAGGTAACAAAATCTGCAATAGAAGAATTAATACAACGAAATCATTAGAAAATTAAGAAGAAATTCAATGAGTCAATGCTCGTGGAGCGATCAATACATCTGTTGATAGAATCGTAGTAATAAGTGCCATACTCTACAGAAGCAGAAAAGGGAAGCTAGCGATCAAAGCAGGACAAATAACTGAGAGAGATGAATGAAATACGAAGATGTAAGAGCAAGTCTCCAAGGCAAAGCATCAAAATTGAGCAATCCACTACATTACTACTCCTACAATGGAGTCCATTTTGCTCTGAATAATACTTCATCAAATTAAGAATCTAGTCTACATTGGCCTTTCTTTGTAGTGTCCTAAGATACAAAGTAGATCTAAAGATCACACATATCATGATTCTTCCAAATCCAACCAAAGTTGAATTCACAACGTTTTCTAAATTCAAATGAATCATCTTCAGTTATTCAATAATAACAAACATCAATCAATAAACACGACGGAACCATAACAAACGAATTAATAAAAAAAATTGGGTCCAAAGAAACAAAAATCGAGAGGATGACCGACCTCAGGAGGAATGGTGAGGGCGGAAGGAGTAACAGAAGGTAATACTTGTAGTAGTAGTAATAGAGAGCAAAGAGTATCGATGGAGTTGCTCGCTCAACTGCGACGAATCTTCTCCCAACTATGCCTCGTCTTGTCCCCACTGTTCATTCCACGCAGTCGCACACAATAAACTCTAAAGTTTTTTTTTTTTTTTTTTTGTTTTCTTTTTTTTGCCAGCAAATGAAAATCCTCCCTGCCACCTGTACAACACCTCTGCAGCGAGGTTGTGTGCACTAAGGTTTCTAGGTATAAACCTATACAATTAAGGTTTCTACTTTCTAGGTATAAATCTAACCCAAATTATAGTATACAATCGTTGTACCGTACAACGGACCTAATTTATTGTAAAAAGTTACCACTTTATTTTATTTAGTGACCACTCTAAGTTAAATAGTGACCACATTTTAATATGAAAAAGTGGTAACTATTTATCTGAAAGTGGTAACTAACTAACCTAAAATGATCACTTTTTATCATAAGTTGCAAACTTTTACTACCGTCGCATGTAGACCTGTCAAACGGGTCGGGCGGTCGGGTTTCGGGTTCGGTCATTTCGGGTTCGGGTAAAATACGGGTCGGGTGTATTTCGGGTTTGAAAAATATGGGTTTTATATGGGTCGGGTTTATACGGGTTTCGGGTCGGGTTCGGGTCAAATACGGGTTATTAACGCACTTTAAAAACATTAATTTTCTTTCCTTTTTTTTAATCATAAATACAATTTTATTCTTAATTTTCTTACTCATCTCATTTAATATATGATATTAGTGGGAATAAACATGTTTTATTTAATATATCTTTTAATTTACATTGATATTTTATTTCTATAGGAAGTACGAAATATATGACGAACTTTGACTCGATTTATTGATTTTCTCATTATAATAATCATGTGATAAAAATATGATTTTAAAGATGTATATATAAATATTATATCTTAAAATTTTGAGGAAAAAAAAATATTTCTTAGTGTTTTTGAGAAACTTTATTGTATAATAGTAATATTTTTTTAATTTATCTATTTTCAGGCGGGTAACGGGTTCGGGCGGGTTTTGACCCAATATATTCGGGTTATTATCGAGTCGGGTCACTTCGGGTTTCGGTCATTTTCGGGCGGATTTTTTCGGGTTTTTTTTCGGGCGGTTTCGGGTCGGGTTTTCGGGTTGGGTCAGTTTTTGACAGGTCTAGTCGCATGGTACAACGGTTGTACACAATAATTACTGTAAACCTAATACTTAAGCGGTCGTTTGGTTCAAACAATTGGAAGGGAATGGAATGGATTCTAAAATTAGGGAGTTACGGAGTTAGAACCCAATGGTTATCAATACTTGTTTGGTTGAATCCGGGAATGGATTGTAAAATGGCTTTAGGGAATGGAGTTGGAATCATGGAGAAAGGGGTAGGATTGAGTTTCCAAGGTGTTAAGGTGGAATTAGAAACCCACCCTTGGGTTTCTAATTCCAATCCAAAAATCGTGAACCAAACACTAGAATGTATTGAATCTATTTCATTCCAATCCAAAATACCCAACCAAACACCCCCTAAGTAATGAAAAAAGATGATTGCTCCGAGCATGGGCGAATGAATCTAGGTGGTAGCAGTCTAGCAAGGGGGTGGCCAAGGGGCCAAATAATCAAATGGATAAAAAAAAAGTGATTCAAAGGTGATGGATTGGTAAAAAAGTACCGTCGGCGTCAAATAGGTAAAAAAAGTGGCAACGAAGTGATGAATAGGTAAAAGAAAGTGGTACCGAAGTGATGAATTGGTAAAAAAAAATATAATCGTGTTACGGATTATAAAAAATTAACCGATACAAGAAATTTGTAAAAAAACGTAACCGATACAAGAAAAAACGGTCTAAATTTAGCACACATCAAATCCCCCACACTAAACCGTTGCTCGTCCTCGAGCAAAGACCCAAAAAGAAATTACATACTAATACTACTAGCTAGACTATGCTAAGCCGACACGGGGCAATTAACGGGCCCGCTCCGTCCCTTCAACTCACATTGGAATACCTATGAGGTAAGATGCTTCAATGCAAGTCAAGTTGGGGCTTGCTCAAACGGTGGATGCGACTAAACATACAAAAACAAATAACACAAAAGAATAGATGCATCCAAAGCAAAAATAAAACACTGAATCCCTCATCGAGACGGCGGGGAAGACACTGAATACTTACCTAAAACAATCATACACTTTCCAAGATAAATCACCCACGTAGACAAGACCAAAGCCTAATACTATGACAATAAAGCAATAAAGATGTTGATGACTTAGCTAGGTCCTCCTAATCTTCTAAAGGGGTACGACGGGGTGTTAAATGGAGTGGAATAAGCGAACCATGGAGTTGTTCGACACTATAGGTAGGTGCAATCCCCCTCTCTTTGGCTAGGCCAAGAGGGACATTCCAAACTCGAATTTTCTAAATTAGCCCAAACAAAAAGTGGAGTGGTGTTTACAATTTTTGTGGTGGATCGACTAATCACCGCTATCTTCCTCACTCGGGACTCAGTCCTCTAGTAGGCACTTCACGGCAACGAATCGATCAAAGGACTTTTTTTTTAAGGAGATGTTTTTGATGATATGATTTTGATGCTCATTTTCTCTCCTTTGGTTTTCATATGTTTGTGCCCTTTTTTTCTTGCTTTGGTTTGCCCCCTTTTGGCTTTTTGATGCGGTTTGAAACCAAGCTTGAAGGTTATTTTTGTGTCAACTTATTGTGGTGATGTATAGGTGGAGGAAAAATAGGTAACCGAGAACGCGCGCCATCCCCGGATAACCCACAAAAAGGCGGAAAAAAATTGGACTAAAGGTGCAATGGTCATTCGAGCAAGGTCACCTAGAAAACGGAATGCGGAAACCAAGGCCTAACATCTTCATGGGTGGTCAAGGTGGTCAACTGCAAACTTCGAAGTAAACCTCTAGTAGAAAAGGTGGACTCAAGCTAAAGGATCAACAAGTTCATTGATTTAGAGTCATTCTACTAGATTAAGGTTCAAAATCTACAATGGGTTACCTACAATGGAATGTAAACTCTTGTAGTAAGTTTGTAATCGGGTTTTCGAAAACTTTTAATCCTAGACACACTATACAAAAGCAAAAAGAACACAAGAAATTAAAAGAAAAGACAAATAAAAGAAAACACAAGTAAAGTCATGCACTCTATACTCCATCGTCATTTAAGCACAAAATCAACCACAACACCCAAAATGCTAATCTCTTCGAGAGCCTCCCAATAGCAACAACTTAGCTCCTCTACAAGAGTAAAGAAGAAAGCGAAGAGGAAAGAAGTTACCTAGTGGGTTGCTTCCATAATCTCCTTGACTTGTGTTGTCAAGGTGGTGGTTATCTTGTAAGAGAACAAAACTATACAAGGGACACTAAAACATAACAAAAATGAGAAAAGAAAAGAAAAGGAAAATATTTTTGGTTTTTGGAATTTTTCAAATTTTTATGGTTTTTTTTAAAGATTTTTGAAAAACAAAAAATAGTAGATCTCTCCCCCACACTAAAACTGTACATTGTTCTCAATGGACAGGTAGGGGAATGAAGATCGAAAAAGACGAAAAAAAAGAAAAATAAGAAAAATCTTTTTGGATTTTTATAATTTTTCAAATATTTTTAGGATTTTTCGAAATTTTTGGAGAAAGAAAAGGAATGAAAAGGAAAGGATAAAAGGGTGGCGGGCCTAGGTGTAATCACGTCACCTAGACCCTAGCCAAGTGGCTAAGTAAAATGAAAATGAAACAAAATAAGAGAGATTAAAAGAAAGGATGAAAAATAGGTATAGGTGTAATCACGTCACCTAGCCCGGATTGAGAAAATTTTGAGAAGAATGACATGAATTTGGATTTTCAAATTGGTCAATGGCGTAATCACATCGCCTAAACACCGGAAGCAATACCAAGGCAAGGCCGCTTCGGCCGCAACAATCGATTGGACACCTTGCAAAATCTTGTTAGAGAAAAAACAATCACAATGGTAACGATAATGATAACGGAACAAGAACCGGAAATAACCCAAGGACATGCAATTATAGACTCAACAAGACTCACCTACCCAACCCGCACACAAACAACCAACACACACACTACCGACTCGGGGAGAGGGTCTACTCTGAAGGATCATTGCCGTAGGACGGACTAGGAGACCCATAGTAGTAGGGCATACCCTCGGAGGATGGCTCATCAGAGAACTTCTCAGGATCGTCGCTAAGCAAGAGGGCATAGTCAGACTCAATCTCAAAAAGGTCGTAGATCGTACGACCTTCGGGCAATGTGTAATGCGCATAATCCCATACTCCCCTTCCTCCCGACTCAATCTTAGTCAGTCAAAATTCACCGGGCTCCAAGGGTAGGTCCCAATTATGGTGAACGAGGATGGTGGTTCGGTGCGTGTTGGGGACGATCAAAGCACATCCACGGCTAATATAGACAAGGCGCTGATGGGGTACATGAAAAATCCAAGTAGGGAAATAAGCCTCGTCAAGCCAAATGGAAGCGTCTAGCGGGGTGAGGTGGTCGGTCGGATATCCCAATTTGTTAGCTATTACCGTTGCAAGACCTCCACAATCTAAGGAGGGGTGTTGAGTATCAATGATACGTTGGAAGTACAATGCCACAACAATGGGTAGGTCTAAGGGATTCGAGTTACCGGTCAAAGAGTCTAAAAGCAATTGCAAGACACACACATTAAGAGAATAAATATTATCGGCTGAAGGTACCAAGCGATGGGAGAGAATTTCGCAAAAGTAGCGAATTGCGGGGTTACGGATTTCGGAGGCAAAAGATGAATTTGCCGAGTAACCCGCTTTACAACGTGATATGTGCTTCCAAAAGTCTCCCCTTGACACACAAGCTTGGATGTTGCTTGAGGGTTCACTAAGTCCGTTACCCGATGAGGGTAGGCCTAGCACAAGGCTGAACTCACAAGTTAAGTCTTTGTAGGTGAAGGTCGCAAGGCTAAGGTGTTCACTAGTTCCGGTTCGTGACGATAACTCTATAACATCGTCTACGATACCCAAATTGATCATTGTGTAGGGACAAGGCCACCTAGTACTCTGAAAGATCTTTTCAAAGAAGGTACGAGACAAAGATGTATTAAGACAAGGCAAATTTGTAGACTTAGAAGATTTAGAAGATTTGGAAGTTGAAGTCATACCTTGCTTATGAACGGCTCGTCTTGCTCTTGTCTCCATGATGGTAGATTGCAAGATGGTTCCAAAACCTTTAGCCTTACTTCTTCAAAAACCCAAAAATAATCACCCAAGATGAGATGGAATGGAGGTATGAATGTGGTTGGGGTATGGAAGGTGGTGTTTTAATGATACGAGGAGTGATAAGGTGGAATGAAAGTGAGGTAAAGGTGATATAAATAAAGGTAGTTGAGGAGGGAAAGAAAAGTTTAAAAGTAGATTGTGAATTTTTGGTGTTTGTGTTTTGGAGGGAAAATTATATGGGATATTTTGAAGGAGGGAATTGATATTTTAGTGAGTAAATAGTGAGTAGGTGATCCGGCTAAAGTCGCCCGGTGAAGTTTCACCCGGTCGTGCGCCATCGGGTGAAGTTTCACCCGACAAGTTTTCTTCGCGAAAATTCATTCTGCAAAAATTTTCCGCCAAGTGAAGTTTCACCCGGTGAAATTCTCATCGGGCGAAGTTTCGCCCGACGGTAACTGGACAATTCTGGCAGTTTTGGCAAATTCTGGGATTTTTTCGTAGGGCGAAGTTTCGCCCTGTCATACTCTCATCGGGTGAAATTTCACCCAACGGAAAACCTTCAACAATTTTCACCGGGCGAAGTTTCGCTCGGCAGTCTTGTATGCTTCATTTTTCCGCCTTGCCATTTCATGGCTCTTCAATAATCACCTAAAGTTTGCAATTAACAACACTACTCACATTACATAATCAATTTCTTCCACAAACATGTTTGTGATCTTCAAATTAAGCTCCATAGCTTCTCCAAAAAGCTTGATCTTCATCCAAATAATTGCTTCAAGATGAAATCCAAGTTTATCATCCACTCAAAGCTAACAAACTAACAAACACTAAGACTATAGTACATATTTACAAGGTGCTTGTTGAGGATACCACCAAACCTACTTCAATTGAGAAGGTGGTCAAAAAACGCTCCCCAACGGGAGCTCACCAACTTTCACGGTAGCAAAGGTCTCATGAACGTGACCGGCATGATAAATCTTCAAACGTTGCCCATTAACCATAAATTTTCCGGTTTTCGGGCTAGAGATCTCAATTGATCCATATGGTTGCACCTTAGTCACTTCAAATGGACCCGACCATTTTGATTTCAACTTACCAGGGAAAAGCTTAAAACGAGAGTTGAAGAGTAATACCTTATCACCAACGGATAAATATTTACGAAGTATTCTAGAATTGTGCCATTTGCGAGTTCGCTCCTTGTAGATCTTCGAATTTTCGTAAGCTTCAAGTCTTAACTCTTCTAATTCTTGTAGTTGGAGAAGGCGATTGTCTCTGACAACATTCTCGTCAAAGTTTAGCTCTTTAATAGCACATTTTGCTTTGTGTTCCATACACAAGTTGATAAGGAGTGGTTCCGATCGGCGCTTTGTAAGTCGTTCTCAATGCCCAAAGGGCGTCATTCAACTTCAATGACCAATCCTTTCGGTGTGTTTTTACAACTTTTTCTAAAATTCCCTTGATTTGATGGTTGGAGATCTCGGCTTGCCTATTTGATTGAGGTGGTAGGCTAAGGACATCTTGTGGGTAATACCATACTTCCGAAGAAGGTGTTCAAATGTATCTTTTCTAAAATGAGAGCCTTCATCGCTAATTATGGTTTTCGGCATACCGAATCTCGGGAAAATTACATTCTTGAAAAGTTTAATTACTACCTTGGAATCATTGGTAAGAGAAGCTACGACTTCGATCCACTTTGAGACATAGTCAACTGCGACTAGGATGTATTTGTTGCCAAAAGAGGATGTGAACGGACCCATGAAGTCAATGCCCCAAACATCGAACAATTCTTGGATGCTCTTCAAAGACCTAATAACAGTGATGCTCTTGTTGTTACATCCTTGGTGATGCTCTTCAAAGGCCTAATAACGGTCTAAAAGTTCTAAGAAATAAATATTATCTTGTGGATTTAGGTTTTACAAATGGACCATGCTTCTTAGCTTCTTATAGAAAAACTCGATATCATTTGAATTTAATTTATGAAAAGGAAATACTCCAACAAAATCTAAAGAATTCTTTAATTTGCGTCACTCTACGGCTCAAAATACCATAGAAAGAGCATTTGGATTATTGAAGAAGCGATGGGCTATACTTAGGACAGCTAGCTTTTATGATAAGAAAACACAAGTTAGGATTATAAATGCTTGTTTCATATAGTACATAATTTTGTGAGGGGTGAAAATATGAATGAGGACGACTTATTGGCGGAGGTGGATGAAGATTTAGTCAATACACCTGAGGTTTATATTGAGGGTGAGGAAGAAATATGACTTGTTTCGAGTGCACGTCAAACGGATGATTGGGATGATAAAAAGAATAAGGTCATTTTGAGTATGTTGGCCAAATACCAACCCCGAAGATCATAAGGTAAAACTTCTAATGTTCATGTTTCTCTAACAAGTGGAGTAAATTAGAGGTATACACCATTTATAAACTAACTTCATTCTCTTTCTTACTTTACTATATGTCTTCAACTAAACAATAGAAAAACACTTCAAATATATAATCTACTTTTGATCTGTATTTACTATATGTACTGTAGTCCTTGTAAACGTTACGAATTACATTTACAAGGGTTTATAATCTGATATGTACTCATTGTGTAACATTGATAGTACAAGCTAGTAGAGTTTGACATTGATAGTACAAGCTAGTATGAGTACAAACAGCACCCTACGGACAAATAGAGTGCAGTTTACATTGCGCTAGGAACGGACCAACCCTTAGAGCCACCTACTATAAATGTAGCTGCTTCACCTCTTTGCATGAACAATACTACACCAAATAGCCCTGCAATCACATTACTAATACACTTATAACCCATGTTTTTTAGTAGTTGATTCTTGTTTAGTAGTTGATTCTTGTTCAATTTCTGCTAGTTTAGTGATTTTTGTGATGAAGATGTGAGTTGGGTATAATAGCCTTATAGCTCGATGTATGATTTCGGAATTAATTGTTTTTGCTTATTTGTGAAGAGTAGTAGTGTTTTTGATTTGATGATAAGTGAGCTTGCTTATCAGTTGATTGTTTGTAAGTTCAGTTTGGGTCATGTGAGTTTGACTGGTGTCTTTTTCTGGTATATAGTTTGTATGGTTGACCTGAATTTAGATAATTTTGATCTCATACAAGGTTTTTGTGACAAATAAACAAAGATTGGCCTAGTGTTTTTCTTGGTTGCTTTTTTTTAGCTTTACCTTTTAGTGGTCAGTAGTACCGACTAGTCAATTTATTGTGATTTGTACTTTACTAAGTCATGAAAGTTGGTTGGGGTTTTTGAGTTCTGCTAATGTTAAGCTGACTCTTTCTTGCTGCAGATATAATCCCCTAGAAATTCTAACGCAATACGTGGCAGAAATACTGTAGAGTTGAGATTAAAACACACTGACAATCTATATCTTATTAAAAGAAATGGTAAGTCAATACAAATGTCTCTTTTTACAAAAGGGCTAAAAAAAATTCTCCAAACATGTTTATACAAATCCATAAATCATGAATGAAGAAATACTAGGATCCACGCTACTCGCTAGCTCACACCCAAAACCCAGCAAAAAATTTCTGTCATGTTATAAACATAACAGCCACGTCAGTGGGGAGTAACTCGAACGTTCTCCCAGCCATATTATATCATATGGAAAATAATAGTATTATTATATCAAAATATTTAAAAGAGAACATTAAAACGATATAATAAAAATAAGATTTCAGAGAAACTTAAACCACTTGCCAACCTGCAAGTCAAAATCAATCAATAACAATAATATTCAAAACTGACGTTATGGATAGGGTTAGTGTAAAATCAAGACTTTCAGTAGGATAATACTGGAAACTAGCTTCGAGAACTGTAGACTTAACTCATAACAGAATCCGGTCTCTAACTAGGCAACTCTCCTGGACACAAACCATGTCCAGTTCAACCCGACGCGACTTACACATGCGATATCTAAGTTTAAGTTCAATATACACTCTCCTGAACACAAACCATGCTCAGTTCAACAACCAATGTGCCCCCATAAAGACACACC
Source organism: Agrostemma githago (assembly GCA_958450325.1). NCBI lineage: Eukaryota > Viridiplantae > Streptophyta > Magnoliopsida > Caryophyllales > Caryophyllaceae > Agrostemma > Agrostemma githago. The sequence goes on from OY288254.1 coordinate 53,312,131, forward strand.
AGCCTTACAATTGATGGCAAAAACGTACATCCCAACCTATATTACTCTAAACTCACACTTGTCCTTATTCCATAACTCCAAAACAAGCCATTATCGACATTCAAAAAAATAAATATAATCATTATAAATGATATGGAGATAAAAAGGAATAAACATTTTATATTAAAAGAGAAACTTTCTATCAATAGAAACTTACTAATTTTAGAAACTTACTTAAAATAGAAATAGTCTTATAGAAAATATGTAAGTTATTAAAATAAGTGAAATGTATAAAAATAGCATTTCTAATGAAATTAACATTTTATTATTATCGTCGTTATCGTAACTTTAATATATTTCTAAATTCGTTACTCAAAATATAAATAAAATATAATAAGTCAATATATAGTATTTTATAAATAATTAGAAAATCGAGTTAAAACTATAAATTTTAGAAAGAGATGTTTTAAGAAAATGATATCAAAATTAATTGAGTCAACGAGTTTTTTTTAAATGAAATGAGATTTACAAAGTTTCAAATTATTTTTAACAAATAGCTCTTATTAATAAATAATACGGATTTTACTAAAAATAGTCAATCGGAAACAAATAAGAAATTATTAGTGAAAATAGTCTCGACTAAAAATATACTCCCTCCGAGTTCCTATTATTGTCCCAAAAGGTGTTGGGGTGAAAAATAAGAAAGAGCAAATGAGTGGTTGAAAAAAAGAGGAAGAGAGAGAAATGAGAGAGTAATTGTGAACCACACATCGATGACCTAAAGGGGGAAAGTGGAACAAAAATCAAACTCATCCTAAAAAGAAAAGTGGGACAATAATAGGAACTCAGAGGGAGTATTTTAAAAAAATCGATTATTTTCTAGCATATTAGTATAAATCATAAAACGAAAGTTAATTTATTAAATGAGTATATAAATCTCGATTATTATATTTAAAGTACAATTTGAGTTAAAATTATAAATTAACGAAATATGACGAAAATATGTGTGGACATGACATAGGTCCACCCCGACGCGGCCACGCGCGGGTTTGGGGAGGCGAATGAATCTCCATATGAGATGGTCAAATTGAAATTTAAATCGAAGTAGGAGTCGCCACCGAATTTTGTGGTTATTCGGAACCGTTCGAGCCCACTCTATGTCGTAGTGGGCCGTATACAAAATACGGCCCATTTCCGATGTCAGAGTTTATTGGGCTCGTCCCTTTGCATATCGATACCGATGCCGACTGGGCGGTTAATCGTATATTGAATGACTCTCGTAGCCAATGGATTCGGACATCCGGAAACCACGGTTCTGAGTAAGGGGTGAGGGTACGTGTTGGGAAGTTCACTAAGAACACCCAACCCCGCCCGCACTTAGCGGCCTTTACTAGGATATCGTTCGTTTTTGGTGTACACGGGTTAGTTCGACAGTTGAATGATATGCAAACATTATTTTCCTAAGCATGTGAGAAAAATAAAGTAGGTTGCTAAGTCGTTTAATGCATGTTAAACTAATAACGTCAAAGTTATTTTAGCATGTGAGTTCGTTTTAGTCTAATAAAACGATAAAAACAAATAAAAGCTACAAACACGAGAAAACGAGTTAGTAACGGTGAATAAATCGAATAAAAAACATAAATAAATAAGATGCATGATTTTTAGAAAATATTTATGACACGTGATTGATTAGCACGTGTTGACCGAGGTCGAAAAAAGAATTTATTGAAATATGTCGCGAAAGTCGCATTTTAATATGATGTTCGAGAAGGAATTAAAAATAGAAAACGAAGAAAATAAAAAAAGGAGGGGAGCCGTGAACCGGCTGCCGCGCGGGTCGCGCGACCCGCGTGGTAGCCCGTCGAATTTTTATTTGTCGAAAAGTCGTTAATTTTTATAAATCGCGTACGAATATGGATTAATTTATACTCGATTTATATTTTCGATATTCGTCGTATTCGATATTTGATTATGAAATCAATATCAAATAGTTAGAATGTTTTTAGAAAAAGTTTAAAAAGGTTTGTTTTGAACGAAAACGTAAAAAAAGAATTTTGAACGAAAAATCATGTTAATTCTCTCCGCGTTAAAAATCGTCGAATTTTGTTTAAAAAGATGTAACGATTTTATTTAGCATCGACGAGAATAAATTAATTTAGTTCTTGTAGATACGATATTCGATTAGAGAATCGGTATCGTATTTTAAGAACGTTATTTGAAAATAGTTTTACTATCGAAAATAAATAAAAATATGATGCGATGAACGACCCATATTAATAATTAGACGACCGACGAAAAAATAAATAAAACGACGGACGAAAGAAGAAAAAACGTGAGATTAGGGAGAGAGGAAGGAGAAAAGACGGGTTTGATTTGCACCCTCAACCTACATGCTTTGTTTACTCGGAATAGGGCTCGTCGGACGGTGGCTTGGGCACGTGAGCGTCGAGATGATGTGGGTGAGCTAAGGTGTCGGTTTTTGGGACGTTTTTGTGTGTGTATGTGGGGCGTGGATCGGCCGGATTGGACGGAATGGATTCGTCGGTTTTTTGGTTGCTATTTCGGTATTCCTTCGGACGTGGATTTCGAGACTTATTTTCTAGATACGAGTTCTGAAAAATTATTGTGTGTCGGGATTATTGTGTTGATATTTCATGTGTCCTTGAATGGTCGGACGTAAGGTCCTATTTATAGGAATTGCGGTGGTCTTGCTTGTGTGACAAGAAACACCGGTTTGGATAGGAAAACGAGAGTTCGTGAGGAAATAAAACTTCTCGTTTCTTGGTGAGTAAGGCAAGGATACTCGGCTGGTGGGAGTATTTCGGCTGTTTCAGCCGAGTTCTGGGAGCTTGATCGATCTCTGATTCGGTTTCCGGATAGAATTCCTACTTAAGATCGGATCCTATCCCTAAACGGATTTGTTTGATATTATTTGAAGCTGATTTTTTTGGTGTTTGAGTCCAAATCAGCCGTGTAGTGTCACGGCCAGCTCGTGTGACTCGGGAAAAAATATCTTTGACCGGGTTTGACTCGGTCGCTAAAAGACGGTTTTACCCCTGGTGCCGGAATCGACCCAAATTAGTCTTATTTGACTCGAAACGACCTACTGGGCATGGATTTGAGGTCCGTTTTGTGAGATTTGTACTCCTTAACAAGCCTAAACCAAATGTCCATGATTTCGAGCCCATATCCGAGTCCATCAAAGCATGTTCGCGTCCTATCATCATTGGGTGTTTGGTGGGACCTACTATAGACATCTGGCGGTCAAAATGTGGGTGTCTACAATATGAAATCGATAAAATTTAGTTACTAGTGTCACGATAACCAACAAAATATTATGACGATCATAAATAGTAAAATTACTAACGATTAATAAAACAATATCAAACAGTTGAAAAATATTTATAAGGTATACAATTTAAAATAATATTTTTAGCAAATAATAAATAGCTAAAATTAGAAAATCGAAGTTAAAATATTTACTACTTACTACTACTCAATCATATAATATAATACCGAGTAACGTCCTAAAGTTACCTTGAGACGATACCAACCCGATCACGTACTAGCCTCTTTTAAAAGTCCTAGCTCAAATCTTTGAATCAGAAGGTCGCCAAACATTTGTTCTTCAATAAGGCTTCAAGGTTGAATCGGATCGACAATACGAAGAGACGAGAACTCTCTGGGAGTCTCGGGATACCTGTCTGTTTTGCATGCAACATACAGATAAAACACTGACTCGTGCTGGGGAAGTAAAAATGATTTTTGACTGAATTTTGGAAAGAGATTTTGTTATTATTTTTTTTGGCGGAAAAACTAAAAAAACCGAATTTTTTTTTTTTTTTGAGGCGGAAAAAATAAAAAAACCGAATTTTTTTTTGAGGCGGAAAAATTAAAAAAACCGAATTTTTTTTTTAGGCGGAAAAAATAAAAAAAACCGAATTTTTTTTTTTTTTGAGGCGGAAAAAATAAAAAAACCGAAAAATTTTTTTTGAGGCGGAAAAATTAAAAAAACCGCATTTTTTTTTAGGCGGAAAAATTAAAAAAAAAAACCGATTTTTTTTTTTTTGAGGCGGAAAAAATTAAAAAAAACCGATTTTTTTTTTGAGGCGGAAAAATTAAAAAAAAACCGATTTTTTTTTTGAAAATGGCGGAATTATGAAGGAAAAGGAATGCTTGGGATAACTTGATTCCTGATCAGATTCTGACACGGATTCCTAAATTCCTCTGGTTAGGCCTGTATGCCGACAGACTCGACTCTGGACGCGAGAGGACGAGTTGACAGATGCGACTTGGGCTCTCTAAGGGTTAGACCGTGACTCGGTAGGGGATGGGCCACCTAAGATGACAAGACTCTTAAGTTGCGCTATTCCGTAGCCTAGGCGAGTGGCAACATGGTCGAATCCTCAGAGTGAGATTGTTTCCGTACGACAGGGCTTTGTGGTAGCAATGCCATAGACTGGTGTTCTTTTGCATTTTTTTGGTTTCGGGGCATGTTCCCAAAGTGGGTATTGCTTCGAGTCCTGACAGGTTCTTGTCTTCGACTGAGCCGAGTACTAGGACACACTATAGAAAGGAGGCTAGTTTTTTGAAAGTATTTGGATTTTGTGAATGGATAGAGAACTTCTGCCTAAGAGAAGCCCCCGGGACAACAAAGCTAGCTGTTGAGAACATGACAGTGTCGTGACCGGAATGATGGTGCTTTTGAATGAGTGTCAATGTGGGTGGTTGTGCCTCTTTTGAAAGGCTGCCTACGTATTCATGTGTTGTGAAATCAAACCAAGCCGTAGTTCAGTGTTGAAAAATGTATTATGGTGCCTAGTTTATTAGGGCTTTGTGTGTAACTAGCCATAGCAATGGTGTAGGCTAGGTGCATTCCCAATGATGTCTTGACCAAAGGGCTAGAATAGTTAGGATGTTGATCCTGTGACTGTGAGCATTTTCCGGGGTAGCCCCCAGAGGTGGTGTGAACTATTTAGGCATGTTCTATGCCGACCGCAAGTTGAATTCCCGTGTTTGGGGTTGGTAACTGGTTTAGATGTTTTTGGAAATGTGGTGCTAGGAAGTAAGTGGCTTTGATGGTTCGAAATCTGGAGCTCGATTTTGTGGAGCTAAGGTTTCGAGGGTAAGGTATTGTAATGTGGTAGGAAAGGGGGAAGTCGAGTAATAATGACTCGAACTTCGATCGGGGTAGGTTTGATAATGCAGGATCTGATTTCCATGTCTGGCCCTAATGGTTAGGGTATCCTATGGAGCTTGAATCCTCAAAACTCTGGGCTGTCTCTAGCCTTGGTCTCGAGAAGGTCTTGAGGGTTGCAATGTGGGAAGGCTAGATGTGGTGCTAGCTGACCAGCTTGATTGTTTCCCCCCTATTTGATGGTATGAGTTTGATCTTGAGTTGACCGTTGACCACGGTCAGGGGTATTTGAATATTTTTTTTTGCTGACCTCTTAGCCCCGGTCATGGGTTTTTTTATTTGAGTTGACCGTTCTGGTCGTGGATGCTCTTTTTTATGATGGCCTGCTTTTTTGTTTTGGCCTTTTGCTTTTTTCCCTTGGACTTTTGATTTTTTTTGTCCAGCTTTTTTTTTGTCGGTCAGACTAACACCTAAGGTAGGGATTGGTTAGTCTTATTGGATGAGTGTTTATTTTGGGAAATGGGCTTGCCTCCCGTCTTGAACCCAAACTAGGAGACTACCTAGATTCGTCATAGGATTCGATACCGCTCCTGCTACGGGTAATTTTGTGGCTTTCTATGTCAGACATGGAACAGGTAAAGGAAAGCACGGGTCTCGATTTCCTGCAGTCATTATAGATGTGCCTGTAATAGTCACGTGCATGTGCTCACAGTGTATGACGGTGTTCATCATGTTCTCGGAAACACATAGGAAAGTATATATGAGAAATAGAAAAGCTGGTTTTTATTGAATTTTGAAAAAGAAGACAGAATACAATTGACTCTGACTCTGACCTTGGAATAAATAATATATCCTAGACTCGGACTCAGACTCGGACTTAAATCAAATCCGGACTCTTGGATGCATGGGAGGTAGATTGGATGCTTTGCTCACCGGGCCCTGTGCGGTCCATGAGGGGCTTTGCAAGTGATAATGTTTCCAAAACGGGAGTCCTCCCGGCATCGAGGAAATCTTGGATGAGGTGTTTCAGTTTCCAGCACTGCTCTGTATCGTGTCCCCTCCCTCTATGGAATTTGCAATAATGATCGGCATTCCATGCCTTGGAACGTTTTTCTAAAGGTGGGTCGACTGTTGGGCCTATAGGTGATATTAGGCCCTTCGAAACCAATCTTTGGAAAGCGACGGTGTAGGACATATCCAAGTGGGTAAATGTCCTTACCTCTGACTGGTTATTGATTTTTGGAGAGGTGACTTGAGGGTTACCTCTCTCGATCTTGCCATCTTGAGGGCATCGGACAGTTTCGTAAGAATGTTCACCCTTCAAATGGCTCCGTTGGGTGATCGGCTGCCTTACCCGCTCTAGCTGTGTTAGACGGGATCGAGTTCTTACAAGGTCTTCTTCGATGGTTGTCACCCTGGCATTTAGGTTATCTAGGGCGGTATTGATTTTTGAGAAGATATTGTTAATGAAGCAAGATAGCATAAGCATGCTTCCTTGGATATCCCCTTTCTCGATAGCGCGGACTTTGTCGTGGTTAGGTAGTATCTCGTTTATAGGGTCACTGATCGGAAGAAATGACGGGTGTTAGAACTTGCCTAAGCTCGGTTTTGCATACATGCAAGAGAGGGAGTCAAACTAGACATGGCCCGGGGTGACGGGTCGACAAAGACTCTTGGATTGGGAAACCCGAACGTTGACCTAGACAAGGTAACGACCGCGAGTTAGACTCGAGCTGCATAAGGGTGAGTCCGAAAATGGGGCGACCGTGTTTGACAGCATCACGTGCTCGGACCAACCGTGGTGACCTAACCCTAGGTGACTCGAGTATTCGTAGTATAGGTACGACTCGAAAAAGGCATCATAAGGACGTCGGTGTAGGATGAACGTGGGGTACTCCCTAGGGTGACCATGGTTGACTGCTCGGGTGGAGGACAGCCCCCGAGTGAGACTAAAGGCTTTGATAGGACTCAAATGGTGCGACATCTAAGTGACTCGAAAGTGAGGTACGTGAGACAACACGTGTAAGACAAGACCCTTAGAGCAACCGTGACTGAAGGGTAGCCCCTGAGTGGGGGTGAAGACCGACTCCTAGACGGGTGACTCGTAGATGGCGGGCTTTCTTTAGGATTTCGGCATAGTGGGCCTAGTCCCGTTCGAAGAAAGGCCTACGTGTGAGCTAATCCCCAGACTTTTGGACTCGATTGTGTAAGTGAGCTTCCTTTTGTAGGAGTTTGTCCTACGTAGGTGGGCCGTGCCTTGACTAATAAGGCGGACTTGGGAGGGGGTGGAAACCCGTGATGTAAGATCGACGGAGTTTCGACGCTATGGACTTTAACGACTTACGACAAGGCCCGACACTGCTAAATACGGGAAGTCCTAAGAAGATAGCTTTGAAAAGAGGGTTCGAATTTGGAAACCGAACGAGGTCGGATAGGATGGCCCAAAATTTTTTTAAAAAAATCGAAAAAAAGGTAATGGGCCGAGATTTTCGAAATTTTGAAAAGGTTCGGACAGCATACCGGCTAGAAAATAGGCTATCTTGAGTCAAAATCATAAGTCCTAAATTCGGTAGCTTTCCGGGTTTGAAAAAATGGATGATTTGAAAAAAGACTCGAGTTTTTTTTTGAAAAGGACGGTTTTTGAAAAGATGAGACACGGACCAAGTAGCATGTAGTCACGAAACAGTATAACGACGCCATGTATGCTCCTAGTCTAAGTCTCGGTCGGTCTAATAGGGTCTATACCAACAACGATGACTTTCTCGTACTGAGGACGGACTCCCTAAGCCGAGTGGGTCTTAGGACATGCCGCAAAACCTAAACGAGTTCCACCATCGATGTCTTTAGTGGGTCCAAGTAGGAACGCACCGTGGTATAGTGGGACGTCGGTCACAGGTAACCGGCCCGGGAAAGATTGGGTTATGCATGGCCCATTGAACTAAAACGTGTACATTACTAATCGAACGATTTCTTTTCGAGTCTCACCCTAGGGATGCCGATGGTAAGTGACTCATCAGTTGATCCCCAGCGGAGTCGCCAAATTGTGGACATGACATAGGTCCACCCCGACGCGGCCACGCGCGGGTTTGGGGAGGCGAATGAATCTCCATATGAGATGGTCAAATTGAAATTTAAATCGAAGTAGGAGTCGCCACCGAATTTTGTGGTTATTCGGAACCGTTCGAGCCCACTCTATGTCGTAGTGGGCCGTATACAAAATACGGCCCATTTCCGATGTCAGAGTTTATTGGGCTCGTCCCTTTGCATATCGATACCGATGCCGACTGGGCGGTTAATCGTATATTGAATGACTCTCGTAGCCAATGGATTCGGACATCCGGAAACCACGGTTCTGAGTAAGGGGTGAGGGTACGTGTTGGGAAGTTCACTAAGAACACCCAACCCCGCCCGCACTTAGCGGCCTTTACTAGGATATCGTTCGTTTTTGGTGTACACGGGTTAGTTCGACAGTTGAATGATATGCAAACATTATTTTCCTAAGCATGTGAGAAAAATAAAGTAGGTTGCTAAGTCGTTTAATGCATGTTAAACTAATAACGTCAAAGTTATTTTAGCATGTGAGTTCGTTTTAGTCTAATAAAACGATAAAAACAAATAAAAGCTACAAACACGAGAAAACGAGTTAGTAACGGTGAATAAATCGAATAAAAAACATAAATAAATAAGATGCATGATTTTTAGAAAATATTTATGACACGTGATTGATTAACACGTGTTGACCGAGGTCGAAAAAAGAATTTATTGAAATATGTCGCGAAAGTCGCATTTTAATATGATGTTCGAGAAGGAATTAAAAATAGAAAACGAAGAAAATAAAAAAAGGAGGGGAGCCGTGAACCGGCTGCCGCGCGGGTCGCGCGACCCGCGTGGTAGCCCGTCGAATTTTTATTTGTCGAAAAGTCGTTAATTTTTATAAATCGCGTACGAATATGGATTAATTTATACTCGATTTATATTTTCGATATTCGTCGTATTCGATATTTGATTATGAAATCAATATCAAATAGTTAGAATGTTTTTAGAAAAAGTTTAAAAAGGTTTGTTTTGAACGAAAACGTAAAAAAAGAATTTTGAACGAAAAATCATGTTAATTCTCTCCGCGTTAAAAATCGTCGAATTTTGTTTAAAAAGATGTAACGATTTTATTTAGCATCGACGAGAATAAATTAATTTAGTTCTTGTAGATACGATATTCGATTAGAGAATCGGTATCGTATTTTAAGAACGTTATTTGAAAATAGTTTTACTATCGAAAATAAATAAAAATATGATGCGATGAACGACCCATATTAATAATTAGACGACCGACGAAAAAATAAATAAAACGACGGACGAAAGAAGAAAAAACGTGAGATTAGGGAGAGAGGAAGGAGAAAAGACGGGTTTGATTTGCACCCTCAACCTACATGCTTTGTTTACTCGGAATAGGGCTCGTCGGACGGTGGCTTGGGCACGTGAGCGTCGAGATGATGTGGGTGAGCTAAGGTGTCGGTTTTTGGGACGTTTTTGTGTGTGTATGTGGGGCGTGGATCGGCCGGATTGGACGGAATGGATTCGTCGGTTTTTTGGTTGCTATTTCGGTATTCCTTCGGACGTGGATTTCGAGACTTATTTTCTAGATACGAGTTCTGAAAAATTATTGTGTGTCGGGATTATTGTGTTGATATTTCATGTGTCCTTGAATGGTCGGACGTAAGGTCCTATTTATAGGAATTGCGGTGGTCTTGCTTGTGTGACAAGAAACACCGGTTTGGATAGGAAAACGAGAGTTCGTGAGGAAATAAAACTTCTCGTTTCTTGGTGAGTAAGGCAAGGATACTCGGCTGGTGGGAGTATTTCGGCTGTTTCAGCCGAGTTCTGGGAGCTTGATCGATCTCTGATTCGGTTTCCGGATAGAATTCCTACTTAAGATCGGATCCTATCCCTAAACGGATTTGTTTGATATTATTTGAAGCTGATTTTTTTGGTGTTTGAGTCCAAATCAGCCGTGTAGTGTCACGGCCAGCTCGTGTGACTCGGGAAAAAATATCTTTGACCGGGTTTGACTCGGTCGCTAAAAGACGGTTTTACCCCTGGTGCCGGAATCGACCCAAATTAGTCTTATTTGACTCGAAACGACCTACTGGGCATGGATTTGAGGTCCGTTTTGTGAGATTTGTACTCCTTAACAAGCCTAAACCAAATGTCCATGATTTCGAGCCCATATCCGAGTCCATCAAAGCATGTTCGCGTCCTATCATCATTGGGTGTTTGGTGGGACCTACTATAGACATCTGGCGGTCAAAATGTGGGTGTCTACAATATGAAATCGATAAAATTTAGTTACTAGTGTCACGATAACCAACAAAATATTATGACGATCATAAATAGTAAAATTACTAACGATTAATAAAACAATATCAAACAGTTGAAAAATATTTATAAGGTATACAATTTAAAATAATATTTTTAGCAAATAATAAATAGCTAAAATTAGAAAATCGAAGTTAAAATATTTACTACTTACTACTACTCAATCATATAATATAATACCGAGTAACGTCCTAAAGTTACCTTGAGACGATACCAACCCGATCACGTACTAGCCTCTTTTAAAAGTCCTAGCTCAAATCTTTGAATCAGAAGGTCGCCAAACATTTGTTCTTCAATAAGGCTTCAAGGTTGAATCGGATCGACAATACGAAGAGACGAGAACGTACGAATCAAAATCGAACAGAGGAAAGAAGAATAAGGAAAGCATGATGTTCCAAAAATAGGGAAGAAGAAATCGAGGGACAGAAGGAACGAAATAGGAGGAATAAAATGTGCAGCGGCCAAATGATATAAACAACACATAGCAACAGCAACAACGAAACATTAACGAGACATAGAAGAGGGCAAATCAGAGTTGAAATAGCCAGAACAATAATGAATATCTCCGCAAGACGACCTCAACGCAGGAGGAAAACGGACAAGAACAAAAACAACAGCAAGGACAGCAGTAACAACGGAAAGAACACGAAAAAAGTAGCAAGATTAAGACGACAACAGGAACAATGAGCAATATCGTAACATGGCACCAGTACGACAATAATTAAGGCAACATGACATTATTAAACACGTACAACAAGAATAGCATTAACATACTATAGCAACACCAGCCCTCGGACAAAACGAAACAACAGTAGAAGCCCGCAGCAGCATCGAAACAAGCGCAAAGAAATAGGGAAAAGAAGAAGAACAGGAACAAGGGAAAGACGACAACATAACAACGACCACGTAGCAGCGTACAACAACAAAAGGCATCAGCAAACGAATGAAATCAGGACGAGATGAAGGGGAAGCAACAGGACGAAAAGAAGAAGAAACAGCAGCAAAACCACGAAAATGAAAGATAGAGGACGAAACGGACTCGAACCAGAGTTCAATTAACGACACGAAGGACAACAACTGCAGAACAGAACAGTGACAACAATCGACAAGAGCAAACAACAGCAACGAAGATAGCAACAGAAGGATCTCAAAGGAAGAAGAACGAAGAATAAAAGAGGGCACGAAAGAGATAGGAATTACGGAGTACCTTACAAAATCAGGCGTCAGAGAACGACACCAGTAGCAGCAGCGGCTAGAAACAGCGATGACACAACAAAGAAACAAAATAGGGGAGGAGAAAAGGGAACCCGAAAGTAGCAGCCGTAGTAAACAGGAGCAGCAGAAGAACGATGATTGCTGGAGAAGTGCATGAAGAGGAGACTTTAAGATAGAGATTGCAAGGAAAAATGAAGAAGAAGAATACCGAAGAGGGGGGGACGAAGAGTTGACAGGGGTGGAAACAAAAGAAGGGGGAATGAACGTTAATAAGGGGGTTACGTTGAAAGCAATGGGAAACAAGTTGATTAGGGGGAATGCAAGCGGTGGAACACAAAAAGAAAAAGGGAGATGAATGTTAATAGTGGGATGAATTCCACCACAAAAAAAAGTGTACGGATTCCGAGACATTAATTATACGTTGTATACAGATTAATTAAATGAATCGGATAAGAGACGATTTCCGTAACGATAAGTTGACTGACCCACGTATCGAATTAAAAATGAGTCAATAAAATTAAAAAAATAATCGGGTCGTCAAATAAAATGAGTAAACAAATTATTCGAGACGAAAATGAAGTTTATAGAAATAAATAATTAGACGATGAAATAGAATTTCCCGGTAAATAATAAATCTTCGATAAAGTGAATTAAATTGATTTCTGGATGAAAGGTGATAGATGTTTTGACGAAACTTAAAATAAATGAGTTTCGAGCCAAAAATAGAAATTCGAGCTTAAATATAAATAATTAAAAAGATTTTAGAATTTAAACCGCCGAAATAGACTTTCGATAAGAATTAAATTAAATGTATAAAATAAATCGAAACATAAATAATTTTTTTTTTAAATATAAGAAGAGTTTCTGAGACAAATAGAATTTTAGGAGTTTGAAACGATTAAACGATAATTTCGTTTTATAATAATTTTAAAAATTACGAGTTAAATTGTAAACAAAATAAAAATACGAACATAACTTTAATTTAATTTATTTATAAAATCAGGGGTGTTACAGCAAATTGTGCAAAACCTACACTTAGCTGTAGGTTTACAATGATCTCTAGACTATTTACAACTGTTTAAAGGCTTTCAATGCTGCTATTGCTCTGGCAGTAGATGTAACACTTTGTTTTTGTGTTGTGTTCGTGGAAGTTTGTTTACGTCATCATGTGCGCCACTTAGTTGGGATCTGTTTTGGTGAAATTGCAGCGAGCTGATAAAGCCCTTGTTTTGGGCGTAAGGCCTCGTGCTTTCTTTTTCCTTGTCAATTTAGTTGAGTTATGTTTAGATCCTTTAGTTTTAGCATAGCTTGTCTTGCTTCATTAAGTTGGGTTTGCTTATATTTAAGCTTCTTTCATTTATATTCAAGAGCCCCTTTTGGCCAGCAGAAAGAGCGCTAAAGCGGGGAGCTTAAAGGTGAACTTTACCAGCTGTGGCAGTGAAGCTTTTGTTTCTTTTACATATTCTCATGCTTTAATTTTTATAAATTTCGTAGAATTTAGAACAAAGTATAAGTACTTGTGGTAGTTAGATGTTGTTTTTATTTGTAAATACGTTGAATCATGAGCAACAGAGGTAATGCACCTATGGTACCAACCCAATCAAAGAAGAGGGCTTACCTAAGTTGGACCAAACAAATGGATGAGACAATGATCAGAGTATTTTATAAACAATTGCAAGAAGGTAACAAGGCGGATGGTGAATGGAAACCACAAGCTTAGCAGATCGTAGCCGATGATCTTAGGACAACCTTGGGAATCGTTGTCACCACGGATAATGTGAAGAATCGGATGAAAATTTGGAAGAAGCATTATGTCGTTATCACGGACATGCGAACTTTGTCAAAATTCAAATGGGACGAAGAAAGGAAAATGATTGTGATTGCAATCAAAGATTTGGAGTAATGGAATGAGTTTATCGAGGTAAAAATTATTTACTAATGTAATACCTTCAACATGAATGAATGAATGAATAAGTAGACTTTGTCTGAGCATGAACATAATTTGTTAGTAGCTTTTCGCTACTCCTATTAATATGTGTGGTCTACTCTACTCTACCGTGGCAAATCCGACAAAAGTGTTATCTATTCTGAGTATGCTATGTTTATGTGAAAGCGAGATCAGGCTGCAACAACATACAAGTGATTATGATGTTATTGAGGAAGAATGCAATTGCAAACCCATTCTCTCTTTCTTATGATGGATGTATTAGGAGTATTATGGTTACATAGTGTCTTATTAACTTTAGCTGTAATTTATTAATAGTGTATATATATGAAACGGTAGGCAGAAAATGAATGAGAAAACACTTGAGATTGGAAGGTTGGCCATGGGTTATGGGGTGTTGCAGCTTCCTTGATTGTCAGAACTTAAGAATCATTTATTATGATATAAAGGGTTCGCTCCACTTGTGAATCAAAGTTTGGAGGCAATTAAGAAACTACTTAAGCATCATTTAAGGTCGGGGTCAGATTGGTTAGGACCAATTTGGGTTTCAGATTTTTAAGAATAGAGCGACCTAGTTTTCCTGCAGTAGTTCTGTTTCTGTGTCCGTATTCTTCCGATATGGCTAGCCAAGACGGTTTATGTACAACGATAATTGAGTCAGGAATGACAATTTCATAAAATGGATATCTTGTGGTATTGCTTATCTCTTGTTTTGATTTCCATTGCTAGGTACACCAAAATGCAATCCCGTACCGAAACAAGTCTATAGACTATTGGGACGATATATGTGCTTTGTGTGGCCCAGATCGAGCTTTAGGGGATGAGGTGGAGATGCATGATGAAGCGGCTATGGCTATGGAGGAAGAAAGTGAAAGTGGAGGGAGTTCTAACAAAGGAGTATCTTCCTCGGCATCTAAGAAACAAAAAAAAATCGATTGGCGGATGCAATGAGTAAGTTTACCAAGATTTTTAGTGATTATGTTCAAAGCAAACGAAAAGAGGTCGTGAAACCTACTCCCCTTGAAGTTCATGAAGTTATGAAGAACGTGATCGGTTTCGGGAGACACCAAATCATGGAGGCGGCTAGATTGTTTCTTAATGGTCCGGTTAGTGATTTTGAGATGCTTAAATCACTTCCGGATGAAGATAAACTTGATTGGATTTAACTTTGTCTAAGGGAAGTTTAGTTATTTAAGTAAGTTCTGGTCCACGTGAAGAAGTGTATTTATGTAGTCAAACTATGTAGTTCCTGTGTTATGTAGATGTTTAAAAATATGGATTGAATTGAAATGGTGAAATGATTTTTTTTTAAATCCTTGTGTCTCCCAAACAACTTGTGGAATTGAATTGTAGAATTAAAATCCAAGGGTATTCCAAACACCATTTTGGATTTGGATTTTGATTTGAATTTCTACAAGAATTGAAATCATGATTCAAATCAATTCCGAGTAGCCAAACGCAACCTTATGTGATAGTTTTATCAAAATAACCATATATAAAAAATTGTAGTGAGCAACCAAATTCTGACCTGGTTTGCTACATGCTTTAGAAGCACATTTGTCTTGGACATATTTTTGAATCATTGGGAAAGATAACTATTTGAGATTTTGAGGCACTCCTATTTTCAACATTTTCAATGGGTGCTGCAATGTTACGAAACTCGGTGGTATATAAGTATCTTTGGCAAATACCTTGACATAAGACTTCAGATTCTACAGAAGGCAAGTATTTATTTATAGACAACCTTTGAACGTTCACTTTTAGATAAATTTGCACACACGAGCTAGGGAAGCATTTGAAGGCACTGAAGAAACAATAATGATTAATGAACAAATCATCACTAAGAACATAGACATGTATATTTTTCTGCTAAATAACAGTAATGATTAATGAATTACTCAGTAACACTCTAGTAACAACAAAACAAGAGGAACAAGTAACAACATGTACTCTGAGGTGAAAGATCATCAGATCTAGAATGCACAAAACGTATGGTAGGATATACCTTCGATGTCAGAGAACCAGTAATAACCCCAATTACGACAAAGAGTTTATTTTATTTTATTTGATACTCTCTCATCAATCTGCTACCTGTATAAAAATCAATATGAAAAAGCTTTTAGAAATATCTCTATTTTATTGTTTCAATAACACTTATAATATCAATGAAAATTCCCCCTGCCTCATAGCCAGAATGCCTTCATATCTTCAAGAGTGTCGACATCATCAAACTGAACACATATTTCACCAAGAGTTACAATGTCAAGTTTAACTATAACTTCAATGAATTCGTAACACACTATCATAAATTAATGTTGCCTAATTAATATTCTATGGTTACTATGCAAATAGAAGCTAGGTGAAAACTTCCATTTGGAACAAGACGGCTATTTGTGTGGTGGATCACTCAAAATGAGGACATATTGTGGGTGAAGTGGATACATCATAAATATTTAAGGGGCATTGATTGTCAAGATTACAGTCCCAAGCAAGATGGACTTGGAAGAAGATCTGTAAAACGCGAGATGCACTAGCTGATGGGTATGGTATGATCATAAGGAATATGGTCTGCAAGGGAACAAGTGTGCGGTTGCCAAAGGGTATGAATGGATAGAGAGTATGAAACAAGCGATCACTTGTTTTTTTCAATGCCTGCAAAATCATTGAAGGCATTAGTGAATGGATCAAAACTAGGATGCCCACTAAGGATTTGCTTGCAAAATTAAGGGTTCTAAGTTGTACAAAGCTACCGGACACTAATAGCATTCTAAATGCAACTATCTACTACATAGTGTGGAGACAACTCAATCAAAATAGAATGGAACACACTATCACGAGACCAGAGATCATTATATTGTCAAACAAATCAAGGATACTGTCAAAACTATAGTGAAACTCCCTATCAATGGATTAACGTTTTGAATGATACACACCTTAACTAAAGAGTAACACATTTCACCCAATTAAAATTCGAATGAAATACAATGTACCTAATCAATGGCGATGAAGCGTTCGAGAATACAAGAGAGGAATGGTGAATATTCAAGGCATCCATCGAGTTTTATAGAAATTTGAATGAGCAAGAGATCGAGGATGGCGAATATTAGGGTTTTAGAAAGGATAGAAAAAGGTATGGCAGAGGGTAGTTGTGTCGGTGAAAAGAGGAAGATTAAGGTTGTTTCCGAGACATGAATTTTGGGGTAGGTTGGTTGAATGGGAGAAACAGGACGAGGGTTGCAGAGGTGGACTGGTAATTAATACTCTACTCAATGGTTAAGTAAGTCCCACGTGAGATCGAACCTGTTTGGGATCCAAAGTATCTTCCTTCCCAGCTGGAGTTGGCCGCCTGGGTGCTTCCTGACCTGTGTAGCTGTGTAGCCTGTCGTCTGGACTCTGTACAGGCAACACACAAGGGCTTCGGAGGTTGTCCGAGGTTGCCTCTCCGACGCTCAAATCAGTAATTGGATTTTGGATGATATTTAGTCTAAGGCCAGGTATTTACCTCAATTCTAGTGAGATAAGTTAAACCCAGAAAAATCGATTTAGAGGAAATGAAACGAAAACTCACCGTTGATATTGCCGAACCCCAAGATTGAGGAATGAACTTGACTATACCCCTGAAAATTGATGTTCGACAAAATTAATGATAATCAATTATAAACACGGACGTAGAAAAGTCGGAGAAAGATAAACAAACTAAAGTTTCGTAAAAAATTACCTTCGACGAAGTGAATGATGAAGTGATGAAGTAACGAATTGACGATGAAGTGATGAAGATGAAGTGATTAGTTTGAAGTTTGAAATTTGGGAATTAATGAAGTTAAAAGTGAATGAGTTACTTTACTGTCAAGTGTCAGTAAATCTTGTATCAGTGGTAATATTGACGCGGGTAGGAGGTAGCAGGTAAGCGTATTTCATTCTCGTATAATATGTCTCATACTTGGTTTTATTCCCATATTAATTGAAGTTGGTTTTATTTATGGAATACCACCCAAAGTTGATATTATTCATGTTAAATAACCCTAAAAATTAAAACATGAGAATATGTAAAAGAAACAAAAGCTTCACTGCCACAGCTGGTAAAGTTCACCTTTAAGCTCCCCGCTTTAGCGTTCTTTCAGCTGGTCAAAAGGGGCTTGTTGAATTTAAATGAAAGAAGCTTAAATATAAGCAAGCCCAACTTAATGAAGCAAGACAAGCTATGCTAAAACTAAAGGAGCTAAACATAACTCAACTAAATTGACAAGAAAAAACAAAGCACGAGGCCTTACGCCCAAAACAAGGGCTTTATCAGCTCGCTGCAATTTCACCAAAACAGATCCCAACTAAGTGGCGCACATGATGACGTAAACAAACTTCCACAGACACAACGCAAAAAATAGAGTGTTACATCTAGTGCCAGAGCAACAACAGCATTGAAAGCCTTTAAACAGTTGTAAATAGTCTAGAGATCATTGTAAACCTACAGCTAAGTGTAGGTTTTGCACAATCTGTTGTAACACCCCTGATTTTATAAATAAATTAAAATGAAGTTATGTTCGTATTTTTATTTTGTTTACGATTTAACTCGTAATTTTTAAAATTATTATAAAACGAAATTATCGTTTAATCGTTTCAAACTCCTAAAATTCTATTTGTCTCGGAAACTCTTCTTATATTTAAAACATTTTTATTTCTGTTTTGATTTATTTTATACATTTAATTTAATTCTTATCGAAAGTCTATTTCGGCGGTTTAAATTCTAAATTCTTTTTAATTATTTATATTTAAGCTCGAATTTCTATTTTTGGCTCGAAACTCATTTATTTTAAGTTTCGTCAAAACATCTACACCTTTCATCCAGAAATCAATTTAATTCACTTTATCGAAGATTTATTATTTACCGGGAAATACTATTTCATCGTCTAATTATTTATTTCTATAAACTTCATTTTCGTCTCGAATACTTTGTTTATTCATTTTATTTCACGACCCGATTATTTATTAATTTTATTGACTCATTTTTAATTTGATACGTGGGTCACTCAACTTATCGTTACGGAAATCGTCTCCTACCCGATTCATTTAATTAATCCGTATACAACGTATACTTAATGTCTCGGAATCCGTACACTTTTTTTTTTGGTGAGTGGAATTCATCCCACTATTAACATTCATCTCCCTTTTTCTTTTTGTGTTCCACCGCTTGCATTCCTCCTAATCAGCTTATTTCCCATTGCTTTCAACGTAACCCCCTTATTGGCGTTCATTCCCCCTTCTTTTGTTTCCACCCCTGTCAACTCTTCGTCCCCCCCTCTTCGGTATTCTTCTTCATTTCTCCTTGCAATCTCCATCTTAAAGTCTCCTCTTCACGCACTCCTCCTGCAATCATCGTTCTCCTTCTGCTCCTGTTTACTACGGCTGCTACTTTCGGGTTCCCCTTTATCCTCCCCTATTTTGTTTCTTTGTTGCGTCATCGCTGTTTCTAGCCGCTGCTACTACTTGTGTCGTTCTCTGTCACCTGATTTTGTAAGGTAATTCCTATCTCCTTCGTGCCCTCTTTCGTTCTTCGTTCTTCTTCCTCTGAGATCCTTCTGTTGATATCTTCGTTGCTGTTGTTTGCTTTTGTCGATTGATGTTACTGTTCCATTCTGCAGTTGTCGTCCTTCGTGTTGTTGATTAAACTCTGGTTCGAGTCCGTTTTGTCCTCTATCTTTTATTTTCGTGGTTTTGCTGCTGTTTCTTCTTCTTTTCGTCCTTTTGCTTCCTCTTCATCTCGTCCTGATTTCATTCGTTTGATGATGCGTTTTGTTGTTGTACGCTGCTGTGTGGTCGTTGTTATGATGTCGTCTTGCCCTTGTTCCTGTTCTTCTTCTTCTTTTCCCTATTTCTGTGTGCTTGTTTCGATGCTGCTGTGGGCTTCTACTGTTGTTTCGTTTTGTCTGAGGGCTGTTGTTGCTATAGTATGTTAATGCTATTGTTGTTGTACGTGTTTACTACTGACCTGTTGCCTTAATTATTGTCGTACTGGTGCCGTGTTACGATTGTGGACATGAGATAGGTCCACCCCAACGCAGCCACGCGCGGGTTTGGGCAGCGAAATGTGTCCAATGTGAGATAGTTATTGGGTTGAAATTTAAACCGTAGTTGGAGTCGCCACCGAACTTTGTGGGAGTTCGGGCCCATTCGAACCCACTCTATATTTCGGTGGACTACGCACAAAGTACGGCCCACTTCGATACTAGAGCTTGTGGGGTTCGTCCCTTTGCATTACGATATCGATGTTGATGTTATCGGGTACCGTATATCGAATGACTCTCGTGCGCCAACGGTTTCGGATATCCGGAAACCGAGGTTCTTAGTAAGGGGTGAGGTACGTGTTGGGAAGCCCACAAAGGACACCCAACCCCGCCCACACATAACGGCCTCTACTAAGATATCGTTCGATTTTTAATACGCGCGCTAGTGATTCGGTGAAATGTTATGCAAACAATAACATTTTACGAGATGCGTAGAAAAATCGAATAGGTTGCTATGTCAATTTAATGCATTTAATTCATGTCAAAGTGGTTTAGCATGCAAAGTTCATTTGTAAAACGGTAAAACGCAAACAAATAAAAGCAAAATGAAACGATAATAGGTTACAAATTACACGGGCGGAAATACAACTCGGACAAAACAAAATAACGAGCAAAGTCGAAATAATGATATAGTAACGGTAACGTAAACAGATTTAAACGATTCGAAGGCGAAAATATGATGCATTATTTTCAAGAATAAACACGTGATTGCCTTTACAGGTGGCGACCAAAGTCGTAAACATATTTGACGACGCTAAAATGACGTTAAAAGCTCACGTTGTAGTATAAAAGGGACCACTCGTTCGAGTCATGGTATGGACTCGATCGAGTGACCCTGTTACAGACCCCCTGCCTCATTTTTGGGGTGCTACTCGATCGAGTGGGCTATATATGTCACTCGATCGATTGCCTCTGTACGAACTACTGTTCGTGTCGAAAAGGTGGATATCTCGACTTTTATTTTGTTTAAAATCGATAACTAACCGAGCTAAATAAAAATATGGGGTAACTTATATTCAACTCGGTTTTCGGTACATCGCAACATGTATTTTATGATTACGAGACCGGTATCGGGAAAAAAGCGTTGTGAAATCGTTTTGAATTTGATTAGGACGAAATTAATTCCCTCTGCGTCACGACATCGTTACTAATCCTTACGGATTACGTGATGTTCGATTTCGCGTCAACGAGTTTTGCACTAACCTTAAAGAAAAATGGAATCGAATACATTTAATGACGAATGTCCGCGATCGCATTATGCCCTTAAGTGTGTAGGGCGGCGCTCCTCGAAAGGGCGCCACCTTTGTTACGACTTGTAAAGAGATTTACTCCATTCCAATGTTTGGTTGGACCTTTTTGGTATAGAGTTGGAACCCCAAGGGATTATGATTCCAACTTCATACATATATTCACACATTACAACCCAATTACAATTAATTAAAGGATCGAACCAAACAACCATTAATAAATATGGGGTTCTAATTTCATCCCTCCCATCTATTAGAATCCAATCCATTCCATTCCATTTGTTTGAACCAAACGACCCCTAAAAGGATCTTAAACGGGATTCGTTTTTAAGCATATTCGACTCGAAATCGTTTTATATATTTATATATACACGGTATTTTAATAGTGACATGACAAAAATGCTAGATTAGATTAATACGCGATGCTAGGACGAAATAAAAAAACGTACTTTTAAGGTGGATTCGCTTTAACAACCAAATACTCGGGGTAATAGAATAAGCGACCGACAACATCGAGTGCAGTACTCTCGTATTCGTGTTTCCTTATCCCATCATCCCTCGTATTCGATATGTATAGGCGAATATTTTATAGTGATACGATAATAATAATAATAATAATAGTAATATTAATAACGACGGAAAAGATATAAAAATCGAAAATACATAAAAAAAATGGAAGGGAGAAGAAAGAAGAGAGAAACGTCGGGATTTTGAATTAACACCCTCAACCTACATGCTTTGTCTTCTCGGCAATCGGCTTGTCTAGTATGTGGCTTTGACACGGGAGCGTCAAGATATATAGAAGAGTTATGGCGTGTATAATTCGTAGAGATGGATTTTACAAGTTTTGATCTCGGGATTAGGGATGTATGTATGTGTGTATGTCGGTGTCGAGGTGATGATAGGAGAAGAGTTGCAAAAGTTATGAAGAGTTATCAAAATTGTAAAGTTGTGAAAATGAATGGAGATGACGGGGTATTTAGGGCCACTCGATCGAGTGGTGTAAGTGCACTCGATCGAGTGCCTAGTCCAAGGCCGGTTTGGCCAGTTCGTGAGCTTACTCGATCGAGTGGGCCTGAACCACTCGATCGAGTAGGTCAAAACGGACGGTTAGAATTTAGGAAAGAATTCTAATCTTATTTTGAAGAGATTTGGTTGTTTGGGTTTTCTTCTAGAAAGCGCATGTGGCTGATTTTTGTACCGAATTCGTCTTTTACCGGATTTTGACTCGGTCACTAAAAAACGCTTTTATTTTCAGTGTCGGTTTTGACCCAAATTAGTCTTATTTGAATGGAAACGATCCACTGGGCCTGAATTTGAGGTTGGTTTGTGAGATTTGTACTCCGTTAAAAAGCCCATATTCGAGCACGTTAATTTTGAGCCCATATTCGAGCACGTTAAAGCACGTTTACGTCCGATCATCATCGGGTGTTTTGTCGGACACCGCTATAGACACTAGCAGCCAAATGCGGGTGTCTACAGAGCCCCCGCTCAGACTGAGGCTTGGACAAGGCGAAAGTCGGAGTAGCTATCAAGCCAATAGAAGATTACGACCTGGCAGTCTTCCGGTCGGGTCATTCATAGTCCATTAGACTCGCGTGAAGGGCTCGCCAGCCTTAAGCAAAGAGTCATACCTGCCTAGATGTTGATAGCTCCGTGAGGAATCGGACTTGCTTTTGAAGTCCTGGGTGTACCTGTATGCAGTTACATAGTAATTCGCATGTAACATTTAGGTGAAACACCGACTCGCGCTGGGGAGTAAAAATTTTGAATTTTTTGAAGAGTTTTGAAAATTTTAAAAATTGAATTTTTTGAAAATTAGGAATGCTCGGGATGACTCAATTCCTGCGCTGGTATGGAAAGGCTAGCAACGGGCCTGTATGCTTAGGTCCGCTTGGGCCAAAGAAGCATAGTAGTAGTAGGATAACTGCCAAGGTTTTGGTGTTATATAAACACAACCCCTATTTCAACTTTTCTGCATCTCACAGAAACTCTTTTTCTAAAAGGAAACTTGTCTTTTAAGAATTCCAGCTATGGGCATTGAGCGTTTAGCTGCAAGGCTGCAAGCTTGGTCCCAAAATTTTAGGGACACGGAGAAGGTAGTTTGAACCAGACGGGTATCTCTCGGCTACTCACAGTCCGTCAGATGCAAGTAGACCTTCACTTTCTTGATGCCTGTCTGTCCTATTGGGACGACATATATCATGTTTTTGCCTTTCCCCTGGGCGAGATCTGTCCTTTACCCGAGAAGATTACTGCTGTAGGAGGATAGAATCCTTTGCTCCGTCTAGCTGTCCCGTTTTCAATTCATCATCCCAGGAGGAAACTGCGGGAATTCTTAGGTCTTTCCCACATGGAGGTGTCCCGTATGCTAGATGGGGATAACGTTTCATTGTTTGTTTTCGTCGACAAACTTATGAACCCGCATGACGCCCGGGTCATGCCAGTCCATAGCTGTAGGGCTTTTGCTTTTTGTATGCTCCATGTCTGCGCTTTCGAAGGTCATATGGACTTGTTATCGTGTATGGGCGACGTTCGTCTTTTCACCATTATTGACCTGATGGAGACGGATTATAGTCCAGCGTGGCTGATCACGGGGGGAAATTATCCAGGGTTTGGATAATCGCAAAAGGGACCCGTCAATTCGTTTGACCGGGAGTACTCGTCTGTTGCAGGTATACCGCTTCGATTTTATTACTATTATTATTATTATTATTTTTTATTTTTTTTTATTATAAATGGAGAATTTTATTGATGTTTACAAAAAATTGGTGGGTAACCGAGATATTATTATTATTGTTATTATATTTTTATAAACCAGAACTTGTATTAAGATCGAAACAAATTACAAGAAGTTAGTGGGTAGCCGAGATACTATCTGGGCACCCACTCCCTTATTATTATTATTAATTTTTTTGCAAGAAATGTTATGACCCTTTCATTAATAAAAAAGAGACGATCTTACAAAAAGAATATCCACTATCATGTTTAGCACATGAAAATTAACTTCTATTCTCCTCTATACAGTTAATCTCTCAAGTACTCCCTATGTACTGTATTCTAGCAAAAACCTCCAATTTAATCTGCCGAACAAGATTTATTTGCTGCCTATACTTGTTAGAAAACAATCTTATATTACTTTCAGTCCATATCTGATATACCGTTGCTGCTATCATACTGCTGTACCATATATGTGCCTGATGCTTCCTACTTCGCCTACTAACACACCACTTGAGTTCTGTGACTAAATCATCGCTTCTACCAGTCACCCTCAACCATTCTAGTAGTTCATGCCAAATAGATG
This sequence comes from Agrostemma githago, assembly GCA_958450325.1. Lineage (NCBI taxonomy): Eukaryota > Viridiplantae > Streptophyta > Magnoliopsida > Caryophyllales > Caryophyllaceae > Agrostemma > Agrostemma githago. The sequence continues at coordinate 53,336,390 of OY288254.1, forward strand.
CAGAAAAAGGGCATGAAAAAAACAAGTGGGATCTGCTCTCCATGTTTTGTTTGCATAAAACACATCTATTCACCATTTGAATGCCTCGTCTTTGCATATTTCCCACTGTGGCCAATCTGTCCTGACATGCCAAGGAAGTAATAATACCTGCTTTTGGGATAATATGCTTCTTTTTCAATTCCTGAAGCCATTTCTCTCTGATTCCTTTTGGATGAAACCAATTGTATGCTCCTGCAACACTAAACCGTCCTGTTCTTCTCCAAAGATGCAATAATGCAATTGCCTCATCTTTGGATCCCACAGCCTCTACAATCTCATTCCTAATGTGTAGAATACTTTTAAAAGAAGTTGTATGTATCTCCTTTTTTTGGATTCCCCAAATTCCAGAGTGACCAAGGACATAATGCTTATGTCATTTACTCCAAACATCAGTCCCATCCTCAAGAAGTCGCCAAAGTCTTTGACATATTAGGGCCTTATTCCAGGAAGGAAGATGCTTTACATTGAAGCCACCCTCTTCCCAAGGAGAGCAAATTCCATCCCACCCTTTAAACACTAGCCTCCTGTTTTTATTAGACCCTCCCCAGAAGAAGTTCTTACAGTCCCTTGTAATGCTTGCCAACACATTTGCAAGGAGAAGGACAATATCACTCCAATAATTCATTATACCAAACACAACTGAATTCAGAAGTTGCACCCTTCCAGCATAAGTCAGAAACTGAGTGGACCATCCCATTATTGCAGATCTAATTTTCCCAAATAAAGCACCGTAATCCTCTCTTTTATTGCCTATTGCATTCAAAGGCAACCCAAGATATCGACATGGAAACGAACCTTGATTAAAGCCAGATTCCTGCAATATTTCTTCCTGTACCCTGTTGTGCACTCCTCCAAACTAAATATTGGACTTCTCCCTATTTGCTTGTAATCCCGACTGACAGGAGAATTGATCTAGTGCTGAAATCGCTGCTCTAACCGAAGGCACATCTCCTCTCGTGAAGATCATAAGATCATCTGTGAATATCATGTGATTCAAAGTAATCCCCCTACACTTAGGGTGATAAGAGACCTGAGCCTGTTGACGAATGGATCTGAGATACCTCGACAGTACTTCCATGCTTAGAACAAAGAGGTAGGGGGAGAGGGAGATCCCCCTGCCGTACTCCACTCTTGCCCTTGAAGAATCCATGAACTTCTCCATTAATTTTCAAGGAGAACCAAGACCCCTTTATGCACCCTAAGATCCAAGAGATAAACTTCCGCGGAAAATTGAGACCTACTAACATGTCCTCTATAAACTGCCATTGTAAAGAATCAAACGCTTTCCTCAAATCTATCTTCATTAGACACCTTGGAGTAATAAGTTTTCTGTTATAGTTCTTAATCAATGCTTGTGATAATGCAATATTATCATGAATGCTCCTACTTCTAAGAAAGCAGCTTGTTCAGGGCCAATTAGCTTCTGAATCACTCTTTTCAACCTTGTAGTGAGTAATTTGCTTATTGTCTTATACAAAATAGAGCAGCATGAAATGGGTCTGTAGTCCAAAACCGATTGACAGACCTCCTTCTTTGGGATTAGGGAAAGAAGATTTGTATTAACCCGCTTTAGCATTTTGCCCTTGAGGAAGTACTCTGTTACAGCCGCACAGAAGTCCGTCTTGATGATAGTCCAAGATGCTTTGAAGAATCCTGCAGAAAAACCATTAGGTCCGGGAATTTTATCTGAATGAAGGCCAAAGACAGTCCTCCTTAGCTCTTCTTCTTCAGGCATAGTTAATAGTTGTCTCTAATCCTCCTGATTCACCAATTCACCTTTCCTTATAACATCAATATTTAATTTCTGAACTTGTCTTGTGTTGCCAAGTAATTCCTGGTAGTACTCAATGAAACCTTTGGCCACCTCTTCTTGACCAATTCTATCCTTGCCTGCTACATCCTTTATGGATCCAATAACTTGCTGATGTCTTCTTTCCTTAATTCTGGAATGAAAATATTTTGTGGATTGATCATCCTGAACTATATGTTCCATTTTAGCCCTTTGCTTTAGTATATCTAATTCTGCTTTCTTGAGTTCTAAACTCTTTGTAGCTAGAGCCCTCTCTTCCCTTATTAAGTCATCCGAGAAAGGGAAAAGCTGAAGTTGTTGCTGACAACTGGTCCAAATCCTATCCACCTCCTGAATTCTGAGGTTAATAGCTGTATAACTATTTTTATGTAACTCTTGTAATGCAAACTTGACATTTTTAAGCTTAGCCACCAATATATATGCTGCAGTTCCCACTTCCTTTTTAGACCAAGCCCTTTCAACAATGTGTTGAAAAGACGGATGTGTTACCCAACAATTTAGAAAGCTAAAACGCTTTTTAGTTTTCTGTTCGTTCAAGATATTCACCAAGAGTGGTGAATGATCAGAAATCCCCGCAGGAAGGACTTGCACATGAGCATCAGGATACTCCTCAATCCAAGTATAGTTTACCAATACTCTATCCAATCTTGACCACACCCTTGTTCGAGCATCCTCAAGATTAGTCCAGGTATATTCGCATCCCTGACTAGTTACTTCCTGTAGCCCACAGTCTCCAATACAATCATTAAAGGCTTCTTCGTCATACTGATCAGGAGGGTCGCCACCAATCTTCTCCCTCCCATATCTGACAACATTAAAGTCCCCTAAAACAATCCACTTGTGAACATTCAGATTTATATCTCGCAATTTCCCCCACAGCTCCTCCCTTACCCCACCATTGTTACTTCCATACACCATAGTAATGTAGATACTTCTACCTGATGCAAAGTGATGAACCAAATTGTGCATAAACTGAGCATTGACAGCAAGAGTAGTGACCTTAATCGTGCTAGGATTCCATATTAGCCATATCCTCCCATTATGATGACAGGAGTAATTGTAGTCTACTGAATATTTTGAAAATTTGTTCTTAATTATCTTTTTTTGCCTTTCTCTCCTTTATTCTGGTTTCAAGAAGCCCCAGTAGGTCAATTCCATTCTCTCTAATAAGCTGTAGGACAGCATTCAGCTTCAGTATTTCATTCCCCCCCTTATGTTCCATGAGGCAATTTTCATACAGTTAAGTCAGGCGGTACGGATTGCACTACTGGAATAATCAACCCCTCAAATGATTCAATCAACTCAGTCTGAAGGATGCTATATTTCTTTGGTGTATGCATCTTCTTCAGGCTTAGCAGATCATCCTTACCAAATACGACCTTCCCTAATCCACCTGATCTTTTTCACTGGCATGAACCCATCACCAATGTTGATCAGATTGGGGTCCAGGTCTCCCCTCCCTAATCCACTCATACCCCCATGGGACGAGTTGGGGTCCGGGGCAGCACACAAAGCCTTCCCTAATCCACCTAGTACAGCAGCAGGAGTGTCAGTTCCACGTCCAGCCTCAGCATCTCCAATGTCATCTTGCTGCCAGCATTCTGTCCAATCTGCTTCTGAACTATATTGGGGACCGAGATTTCCCTAGCTTCCTTCAATATCCCTTCCTTCCTTTGCAAAATACTAACAGGCTTTTGCTTGCTTTTTTCTTCTCCCACTTGCAGTTATGCAACAAATGTCTTAATTTACCACACCCAGTGCAATAATAGGGCAGCCATTCGTAATTCACCCTCTGTACTGATCTACCAGAGAAAGGAGTGAGGATCGTTACTGTATCAGGTAGCTCCTGAGAGACATCCACCTCAATCATCACCCTGGCAAACGAGAGACGATCCTTGTATGTTGTAGTCGCATCTGCAAACATAGGACGTCCAATTTTACTCGCCATTTTGCTAAGAACAGCTTCAGTCCACATGTAAGGATCTAGATCAGGAAAGATTATCCAAGCAGGAACAATCGAAATCCTGTCCATTTCCTGAGAGAATTGCGGAGTCCACTGCTTCAAAATCAGAGTATTTTGGCCCACTTGCCATGGCCCCCCCTTCAAGATTGTTTCCATGGCTTCCTTGCTTCCAAAGTTGAAGGAGAACCATCCCTTCTTAAAATACTTGACACTTATCACCTTCACATGGTTCCAGTGTTTCTGCACAAATTCTTCAATCCTCTTGAGTATCGGTTTTGCTCCAAGCACATTACCCATCAGCGTAAATCTCCATAGCTGCAATTCCGACTCGAAATCCTCCTGATCAATTTCGATCTCCTCCATTGCTGCGCTGTATTCATCAAAGTACAACCCCATTCCTTTCTTTGAATCCTTTACCTTGCCCGCTCAGGATGAACCTGACTTCTGTACCGGAAGCTCATGATTCTCCTGAACATTTCCTCCAGGTATCTCATGACAGATCCTCCACTCTGATCAGACTTGATAAGTGTAGTTTGTAGTACCTATTTCGTAGTGTTTTGGTCCTATTTTCCTTGTGGAATCGCTCCTTGGGAGCGATTTATGGGTTACTTATGCTTCCTTTAGCTCGTTTCAGGTTCCCGAGACCATTCATGAAGAATTGGAACGATTCCGACTCGTTTCATACACTTTTGGAGCCAACGAAGAGAAGGAACGATCACTCGATGCCTTGGATTCGACCCGAGACCTTGGGACCCAATCCCGAGCCTCTTAGACTCGATCCCGAGATCCGAGAGTCGGTGAGAAGCCCATGAGAACCAAGGAGGGACCAAAATGATCATAATGGAGGCCTACAAGGTCCTTCCCGGGCGGGATAGTGGCCTTCCCGACTGGGAAGGAGTGGACAAAACCAACAGCTCCTGTCTTGAGCCCGTCCCGGCCGAGAAGGAATCGTCTCGGGTGGGACCATCTCGTCCCGGGCGAGACCATCTCGTCCCGGGCGGGATGAGTGAGCTGTAGCACGCAACTCATTCTTTTCTTCTCCTTACTCATTGTAACCCTATATATACTCTTCCCTTGTTTTGTTAAGCTTAGGTTCTTCATGTCCTTCACTTCCCCTTAAACCCTAGATTATTTTAGCATAGATTAGCATAGATTAGTGTAGATTAGTCTTTAGGTTATCTTTAATCTTAGATTAGTGCTTGTAATTTGAGAATTCTTCAAGATCTCCACTAAGATTGACAACCTCGGGTGTTTGTTTTGGGTTTTTCTCATTTATGCAACTTTCCTTCTTCCATTCATCTTGTTAGTAGGTATAATCCTCTTTTCTCTTCTCTTAATCTTGTTTTATCATTAAAGTTTGAATCTTTGTTGTTTGTATTGTTCATTGTTCATTGTTTCTCTAGTTTCATTATGCAAGTTTTGTTATTTGAGTTAGTTGTTCTTGTTCTTGTTAGTTTTAGTATAGATATGTTCGAGTAGATCCTTTCTAGGGTTATTAGGGTGATTGGATGTGATTGTGGGTGATTAAGGGTTTGTTGGAGATGTTGGTGGAAGTTTTGGGTCTCCTCTTGGTTAGATGCATGGTACATGTTTGATGAAATGCTTGAATGACATGTATATGTGTATGCTTGTTTTTCTTGCCTTTTATCTTGTGGGTGATATTTTCTCTTGTGGGTTTGGTTCCCTCACTACGTAGCGAGAGCCCGGTGAGGACGACCCTTAGGTCGGTCTACATAGCGAGAGCCCGGATGCGACCTAGGCCCGATAGCATGCTAGTAACCCGATTGTTTTGTGTGTCGCTAAGGTGGGTTTTATCAAGAACCTCTAGGTCGGTCTACGTAGCGAGAGCCCGGACTACACCTAGATTACCCGACTACCCCTTCACCTTAGCTCTTCCTCGACCATCCCATCACTCCATGAACCCGACCTAACCCTAGTCTTCCTTCTTTTGTTATCTTTTTGTCTTCCTTCCCCGCGTTTTAGACCTAGTTTAGTCCTTAGCCTCCCCCTTAGAATAGCTCGTCTTGAACATAGTCCTTAACCGTAGCATACCTTAGTCCAACCTCCCGTCCCTGTGGATTCGACCCGACTTACCCTAGCTACCCACTAGGAATAGTCGGTTTATTTATTGATCGGTTGGGACGTGACAAATCCCTGCCATCAAATTGGCGCCGTTGCCGGGGACGGCGTAGTTTAGACTTTTGTTTGCTTAGTTGTGGACTTTATTCTTGACTTTTGTGTTCTCTTCTCCTTGTGTATCTATGTTTTTCTTCTTGTGTGCTATTCCACCCTCCTAGTGCCTCAAAAGCACTAGGCTACTAACGTTTGCTCAAGTGCTTCTAGCTCATCCTAGGTACCAAAGCGACGTTATGGACATGGCTCGTCCGAGCTACCATCAATCATCACGGGACAACTTTGGGGCAAATGGCCAAGTCCCGAAATTTCACCAACCATATCAACCTCATCAACAATCTTATGAACGCCCTCCTTATGGTTACCAAGAAAGTTGTCAAGGATCATCCCAACATCCTAACAACTACCAAACACCCTCACATAACCCACAACCAAATATCCCTAATAACTTTGAGACTTGTCAAATGTTGGTTCAAATGCAAAAGAGTCAACAAGAGGCGATAATCCTATTGCATAAGGGTCAACAAGACTTGAGGATTCTATTGGATAAGACTCAACATGCGATGATGGCTCAACTACAAGGGGTTAAAGAGGAGCTCAAGGCCCAAATAGAGGTGCAAGATGCTCGCATCAATGCACTCATGGCTCATATCACGATGTCGGCCACTCGAGCTCCACAACATGTTGAGGAAGGTTCATTTGGGCAAGAAGGTCGGGTGTCTCCACAAGAAAGTCAACCCAACCTTGAAGCTATAAATAAAGAAGAGAGGGTCGATCAAGAGACCATTGTTGAGTGTTGCTTGGGTGGTGAAGATAGGGGAAGAATAGAGGGAGTTGAAGCTTCAAGGGCCAACAATGAGGAGGGGAGTGAACATGATTCTCAAGATAACTCTTGGGGAGCCGATGTATTGGCTATCAAATTGGATTTGTTCGATTTTCTTCGTGATGATCCGGATCTAGACAATCCAAAGCCAAGTGAAGACATACCTCCTCTAGGCCAACTAGACAAGGTGAGTGAAAAGGAGCGCAATATTTGGGAAAAAGAAGTAGATGCCTTGGAACTTGCCTTGTATGGGAAATTGGAGGATCCTAAAGCCTCCAATGAAGATAACTTGATGCCTTCTCCTCCTCTACCACACTCGATGTCTAGTCCCTTGTCTTGTGAGACGGTTGGTGAAGAGGATCCTTGTCGGGCGGTGGAAAAGAGTTCCACTCTCGACCCCGTAGAAGAAGCGACACCCTTAGGGTGTGATCTCCCGCATCATAATGCCGAGCATGACTCTAGACCACTATACCTACCGGATGGTCATAAGAGTCGTTGCTATCATGGTTCCGAAGACCCGAAAGATCACGAGAACCCCGAGCATAATGAAAATGATCGCTTCTTCCCTCTGACTTGGAAGCTCTTGGAAGTGGCTAGGCTCGGCCATGTGAGCTTAATTGAAGATGTTGCTAGAGCATTTGACTTACTCCTTCGAGCTCTTGATGGCTATGGAGGCGTAGTTGGTGAGAGTAGCTAGTGTAAATATCTTTTCCCTTTTCTTTTGTGCTTGTATTTGTGTTTATGTTTGTTTGGATAGTTTGGTTTCTAGGATTTGTTAGCTTTGGTGGAATTCTTGTAATTCGGTATTTTGATGAGCGATGTGAGGGAGGGAATTTGATGTTGTATTTGAGCTTGTTTGCTAGATATGAAGTTAAGATGAAGTCTCGAGGAGAATGGTTGTTGATAGAAGCTTGGAATTGGGCATGGGAGTCGGTTTTTGAAGCTTTTGACAAGCTTTTGGGGACGAGATTCTATGTCTCGATGTATTGGTGGACATGTGGGTGAAGCTAGCAAGGAAATGAAGGGCTAAAAGACTCATCCCGACCGGGAAGGATGTCATCCCGATCGGGATGAGTGGGCTGAAAACTGGACATTCTGGAGTGTCATCCCGACCGGGACCAACCATTCCGACCGGGATGGTCCCCTTCTCCTCTTTTGGCCTCTTCTTCATCATGTGAGCCCACCCTACCACTTTATACCCCCTCCCAACCTCCCTAACCTTCCTTGCTCATATCATATGACCCTCGGACATCATTTCCATACCTTCACCTCATTTCCTCCTCACTTTAGACCGAGATTCACATCAAATCCCACCCCCCTCACACCATTACTACCTCTACCATGCGGGCTTATCGAGATTGAAGAGGAATAGCAATGATGAAGACTAGCTATGTGCTTACATTGATCATTGAGACGACGGAGTGAGTGAGTTGCCAACCAATCGGTATGTCCACTATCCTTTCTTTTCCGTCTTTTATAGCTTGTCTCCCTTTTCATGTTCCCCTTCCCCTTATATTTGTGTCATGGTGGCCCTCGGGGCCTTGGTATATGTTGCTCCCGACTCTCGATGACGTGACTACATCGAGAGTCATTTTCAAAATCCAAATTTACAAGATTTTTCACCCTTTTTTGTAGGATTTAGTCGGATTTAGGCGGAATCCGGGCTAGGTGACTTAATTACACCTAGCCCTCCCCTCCCATTTCCTTTTATTTCCTTCTTTTTATTTCTTCCCCCATCCATATCTTTTCTTGTCTCGGCCCATGGTGACTTGACTACACCCCGGCCGGACGCCTTCTACCCTTTTCTTCACTGTATCTTTGATTTTTAGCTTTATTTTCGTAGTTTCTTTTCTTTATCTTTTGTCTCTCCGCACACTACGATCGAGCATGAGGACATTGCTCGGTTTAAGTGTGGGGGAGCGATATTCTATCGTAGTTAGTTTTATTTTCTTAGTTTTTCGAAAAAATCTTTAAAAAAACCCAAAAAAAAAAAAATTTGAAAAATTTCACAAAAAATTAAAAAGATTTTCTTTTGTGTGTTTTCCTTTTATGTCCTTGTGTCGTATATTTGTTTTGTTGTTTGTGTTTGCCTCCCTTTTTCCTCTTAGATCGCCTAATCACTGTTAGCTTTGGAGAGCTTTCAAGACTTCCGGTAACATCTCTTCACCCCTTTTTCCTCTTTGTTCCTTGTGGAGTTTGGAGGAGTTGTGTGTTGTGGTGTGCTCGGGTGGAGCTTTGTAAAGTTTGAGGTTGATTTGGAGACTTGTTTGGAAGATCGGGGTGGTGTTTGTTTTGTCTATATGTTTTGTTTTATCTTGTTTTGTTTTGTTGTTTCTTGTCTCTTTTTCTTATTGTTTTCGTCATATCTTTGTTTTGTGTGTGGTTGAGTCTTGTGTGTAAAATGGTATTCGAAAACCCGGTTTAGAGGCTAGTGTGCGAGTGTTTACTTTCCCTTCCTAGTTGTATAAATCGAGTCTTGGACTTTAGTCTAGTAGAATGACCCTAAATCAATGATTTCGTTGGTCCTTTACCTTGAGTCCACCTAGCTTACTAGGGATTTACTACGGGATTTGCACTTTTGACCATTATGACCACCCACGGTGTGAAAAGGCCTTGGTTGCCGAGTCCCGTCCCTTAGGTGACCGTGTTTGGGATCGTTTGATTAGTCCAAGTTCTCCTTTTTTTTGTGAGTATGAAGGGAAGACGTCATCCCGACATACCCATTTCCTTACCTCCTACACACATCCACACAATAAATTGCAATTTGTTGAAATCTCTCTTTCTTGTTACACAAAGAAATGCGAAAAAGCCAAATCAAGCCAAAAAGGGTAAAGAAAAGAAAATGAAAGAAATGAAAGAAAGAAAAGATTGAAGAAAAAGAAAAGGCACACAAAAAAAAAGCCAAAAAGAAAATAGAAAAGAAGAAAAAGAAATGGCATGGCAACAAACAAAGCAAAAATGCAAACAAAAGAGAAAATGCCAAAAGAAAACCCGTCTCACAAAAAGAATCCCTACATCTCAAAATAAGCCTTTTACCGACTATTACCGTGAAGAGCCTACCAAAGGACCGAGTCCCTAGGAAGGATGATAGCGGTTATGGTCGGTCTTCCCTCATTTTGCAATATTTCCACCTTTTTACTTGGACTAGTTAGGCGGTTTTGGGCATGGGACGACCCTCTTGGCTCATCGCTAAAGGGGGCGGGGTCTCACTTACCTACAGTGTCGACTAACACCGTGGTTCATCCCTTTTCCACTCCGCCGATCGTCCCGTAGTACGTTCTTAGAAAGTTAGGAGGACCTAGGTAAGTTACCAACGTTTTTGTTGCTTTATCGTCACACTATTAGGGTTTAGTTCACCTTGGTTTGTATTACTAGCTTGGGAACGTTGTCACTTGCCTCGAGTCCTAAAACCGGTGCTTCTTTCACCGCTTGTTTGAGGGAAGCGGTATTTGTTTTCTTTTGGGTGCAACCGATTATGTGTTTGTTTGTGTGCTTGTTTGTCTTTGTGTTTTGTGTCCGGTTGCATCCACGGTTTTGTCGCAAGACCCCACTTGCCTTGCGGAGTGCACTTTTCCTCTAAGTGTACTCGCGTGAGTTGAAAGGGCATAGGGTGCGCTAATACCCACTCGGCTAGTTTAGTGGATAGTATGTGCTTACTCGAGGGCGAGTAAGGGTTAAGTGTGGGGGAGTTGATAAGTGTAGTTTGTAGTGCCTATTTCGTAGTGTTTTGGTCTTATTTTCCTTGTGGAATCGCTCCTTGGGAGCGATTTATGGGTTACTTATGCTTCCTTTAGCTCGTTTCAGGTTCCCGAGACCACTCATGAAGAATTGGAACGATTCCGACTCGTTTCATACACTTTTGGAGCCAACGAAGAGAAGGAACGATCACTCGATGCCTTGGATTCGACCCCGAGACCTTGGGACCCAATCCCGAGCCTCTTAGACTCGATCCTGAGACCCAAGAGTCGGTGAGAAGCCCATGAGAACCAAGGAGGGACCAAAAAGATCATAATGGAGGCCTACAAGGTCCTTCCCGGGCGGGATAGTGGCCTTCCCGACCGGGAAGGAGTGGACATAACCAACAGCTCCTGTCTTGAGCCCGTCCCGGCCGAGAAGGACTCGTCTCGGGCGGGACAATCTCGTCCCGGGCGAGACCATCTCGTCCCGGGCGGGATGAGTGAGCTGTAGCACGCAACTCATTCTTTTCTTCTCCTTACTCATTGTAACCCTATATATACTCTTCCCTTGTTTTGTTAAGCTTAGGTTCTTCATGTCCTTCACTTCCCCTTAAACCCTAGATTATTTTAGCATAGATTAACATAGATTAGTGTAGATTAGTCTTTAGATTATCTTTAATCTTAGATTAGTGCTTGTAATTTGAGAATTCTTCAAGATCTCCACTAAGATTGACAACCTCGGGTGTTTGTTTTGGGTTTTTCTCATTTATGCAAGTTTCCTTCTTCCATTCATCTTGTTAGTAGGTATAATCCTCTTTTCTCTTCTCTTAATCTTGTTTTATCATTAAAGTTTGAATCTTTGTTGTTTGTATTGTTCATTGTTCATTGTTTCTCTAGTTTCATTATGCAAGTTTTGTTATTTGAGTTAGTTGTTCTTGTTCTTGTTAGTTTTAGTATAGATATGTTCGAGTAGATCCTTTCTAGGGTTATTAGGGTGATTGGATGTGATTGTGGGTGATTAAGGGTTTGTTGGAGATGTTGGTGGAAGTTTTGGGTCTCCTCTTGGTTAGATGCATGGTACATGTTTGATGAAATGCTTGAATGACATGTATATGTGTATGCTTGTTTTTCTTGCCTTTTATCTTGTGGGTGATATTTTCTCTTGTGGGTTTGGTTCCCTCACTACGTAGCGAGAGCCCGGTGAGGACGACCCTTAGGTCGGTCTACATAGCGAGAGCCCGGATGCGACCTAGGCCCGATAGCATGCTAGTAACCCCGATTGTTTTGTGTGTCGCTAAGGTGGGTTTTATCAAGAACCTCTAGGTCGGTCTACGTAGCGAGAGCCGGGACTACACCTAGATTACCCGACTACCCCTTCACCTTAGCTCTTCCTCGACCATCCCATCACTCCATGAACCCGACCTAACCCTAGTCTTCCTTCTTTTATTATTATCTTTTTGTCTTCCTTCCCCGCGTTTTAGACGTAGTTTAGTCCTTAGCCTCCCCCCTTAGAATAGATCGTCTTGAACATAGTCCTTGACCGTAGCATACCTTACTCCGACCTCCCGTCCCTGTGGATTCAACCCGACTTACCCTAGCTACCCACTAGGTATAGTTGGTTTTATTTGACGGTTAGGATCCACGGCAAATCCCTCACCATCAAGACTTCTCCTCACCAGTATTCAGAGAGCCTTCATCAAGCTTTTTACGACTTCCAGAACCTCCAGCATTCAGGTTCATAGCAGAATTCAATGCTAGATCAATCAATTCATTAAGAATGTGCTTACCCGGAATTTTTTGAGCTTGGTTTTCATCTTGATTTTCCGTTTATGGCGGTTCTGTGTTGGAATTAGTACCTATAGCATCCTCCTTTGAATTCGCGTTATTCTAAACTATCTTTCGAGGCCTTCCTCTACCTCTTCCGGTGCCCGCAGTGGCCATTGGCAGTAGCGTAACCGTTTTCGGCGGGAGAGAAAACTTCTCTAGAGAGAGGTTATTATTATTATTATTATTATTATTATTATTAATATTATTATTATTATTATTATTATTATTGTTATTGTTATTATTGTTATTATTATTATTGTTATTATTGTTATTGTTATTGTTATTATTGTTATTGTTATTGTTATTTTATTTTTTATTTTTTTTTTGCAAAAATTATCATTTCATATCATTGAATGAAATTACATTTTAAAGCAAAAAAATATCATACTACGTACATCAATTGTTAAATTGAGACTAAACGAGGCAAAATCCTAACAAACTTAGGATTAGTACAATGAGATTGAAACCTAGCTGAAACAGTAAACTTCACTTGATTGATGATCAAAGCAACAGATGACTCCAAGATAGCATTCACAGTTGCAGCAAGGCTAACATGGAACCATACAGCTTTCCAATGTTTACTATGTCTAGTGTTCCTAATCCATGTACCCGCAGCACGCATACTACGGCCTGAATAGCAAATCCCCATCCAATCCAACATGGCTGACCATAACTGAGCAGAAAAATCACACTGAAAGAAGAGATGAGTGTGGGTTTCAGCATCATATTTACACAAACAACATCTATTGACCATATGGATTCCACGTTTTGCATAGAGATCAATGACAGGCAGTTTGGATTGGTAAGCCAGTGAAAGAATGACGCGGTGGCTAGGCTTGATAACAGCATAAGTGGTCAGCCCCTTTGGGAGCTTTGCATAACTAGGTCTATTAAAGATTGAATAAGCAACAACAAGAGAGAAGTTTCCGCTGCTGCTACAAGACTCTAAGAAACTCTTTACCTGAGGAACTGAGCCGAATTGTTGAATGCTCTGATCTCGAACATGGATAACACTTTTCAGAATTGCAGGAAAACTTATTATTGTTATTGTTATTGTTGTTGTTGTTGTTATTATTATTATTATTTTTTTAAAACGGAACTTGCATTAACACCAGAACAAATTACAAGAAGTTAGAGGGGAGCCGAGATACTATCTGGGCCCCCATTTCCTTGTTATTGTTATTGTTATTATTATTATTATTATTTTTTTTTTGCAAAAATATCATCATTTCATTAATATTAATGAAATTACAAGTTTGCAAAGTATACCACATTAAACGTCACACTAAGTATCACACTAAGCATCGCTATACAAAATTACCACTCCAACATTCTATCCAATATCATCTTATACCTATAGTTTTCCCTATAAATCATAAATCTCTTAATAATCACAAATTTAGTATGTGTAACTATACTATCAATGGTGTTAGCCGCTTCACTAAACAATCGCATGTTTCTTTCCTTCCAAATCAAATAGATTGCCACAGCTAAGCAAGACACAAACCACTTAGCTTTCCAATATTTACGCTTCCTATTCTGCCAAATCCATTTATGGGCCTGAGAAAGACAAAGAGGAGGGGAAGACAGTCTAAGCCAAGCCATAAGATTAAACCAATACCCTTTGGAGAAGGATCACTCGAAGAACAAATGCTGGACAGATTCTTCCTGTTGCACACAAATTGGACACCTATTTGCCAACTGGAAACCACGCTTTTGGAAATTATCTGCAGTAGCTAGCTTATTCTGGAGAGCCAAGGAGACAATGATCTTGAGCCTTGGCATAACAACTGAAGGAGCTAGACTTCTCGCTAATAAACGATGCTCATTCACCTGCTGAAAATAGGCATAAGCCTTAGCAACATTATACTTACCCCCCTTACCACAGGAATCTATAAAAGTCATTGCATCCTCTAAAGATCCACTCAATCTTAAACACTCATCTCGAACCTGTAACACACCTTTCAAACTTGCAGAGAAAAATTCTTTATTTTTGACAAGCCAGATTGATTCGTTTTGTAAGACATAAGTCATACACCAACTAATCCAAATGCTGCCCTTTCCTTTTGAGAGCTGCCACAACAATTTAAAAATTAGAGCTTTGTTCCAGACACATAAACTCTTTATGTTAAAGCCACCAGACGTCCAAGGAGTACATATATCTGCCCATTTTTTGAACACTAATCGCCTCTTCCCTTGATCAATTCCCCAAAAGAAATCTTTACATATCTTATTAACCTTATTAACCACTGTTTTAGGAAGTAGAATGCTCGAACACCAAAATTTTTGCAAACCAAATATGACTGAATTGATCAATTGAAGTTTACCCACATAGGATAGGAGCTTGGTAGTCCAATGAGCCACTGAGTTCTGAATCTTAAGAATGAAGGCATCAAACATCTCAACTTTAATTGTTGCATCATGAAGAGGAACACCCAAATATCTAAAAGGAAAAGCCCCTACTGCAAACCCAGTAGACTGAAGAATTTGCTTCCTGACTCCAGAATCTATGCCCCCAAAATAAATGCATGTTTTATCCAAATTGGCTTTTAAACCAAAAACACAACCAAAATCATCCAATACCTGCTTGACAGCCATAACAGAGGGAACATCTCCTCTAGTAAAAATCATAAGGTCATCGGCAAAGATTAAGTGATTTAACTTAATCCTACAACACTTGGGATGGTAAGACACTTGACTTTTATCACCAATTTTCCTCAAGGCGCGAGATAGGACTTCCATGCTAAGGACAAAAATGTAAGAGGAGAGGGGATCACCTTGGCGAATCCCACTTTCACCTTGAAAGTAACCATGAACTCCCCCATTAAGCTTAAAAGAATACCAAGGATGCACAATATACCCCATGATCCACTTCACATAGACTTCAGGAAACCCCAGAAAGATCAACATTTCTCGAATGAAAGACCACTTAACCGAGTCAAAAGCCTTCCTAATGTCCACTTTCATCATACTTCTTGGTGTAATGAACTTCCTAGTGTACCCCTTTACAAGGTTTGTGAAAGTAATGTATTCTCAAAAATACTCCTACCCTTAATGAAGGCAGCTTGCTCCTCCCCAATAACGCTAGGCAACAAAGGCTTCATCCTATTCGCCAAAATCTTACTAATTGTCTTGTAAAACACAGTACGGCAGGAAATAGGTCGAAAATCAGTCATAGAAAGAGCATCCACTCTCTTAGGAATAAGGGTAATCAAAGTAGAATTAGCTTGCTTTGACATTTTCCCTGTCTTAAAATAGCTTAGGAGTGCGTTACAAAAATCGTCCTCAATGATCCCCCAAGCATCCTTAAAAAAACCTGCAGAAAACCCATCACTACCCGTGCTACTGTTTATATCCATACTTAAAACAACATCCATGATTTCCTTCTTAGTAATTGGAGCAGACAAAATTCCCCTACAATCAGAAGAAATGCAAGGCCCTTCCTCCATAAAAGTATGCAACCCCAAAACTGGATTAGACTTACCCAAAAGCTCCTTATAGTACTCCTGGAATGCTGTAACAACTGCAGATGTACCTTCCTGAACTAACCCATTCATATCCTTAACTGCACCTATCATTTGATGGTTTCTCCTCTCTGCTATTTTTGCATAAAAAGACTTAGTAGAACAGTCTGCAAGCTGCAGATCAGTAATTTTGGCCCTTTGCCTTAGCATCTCAAGTTCTGCTCTCTTGATTTCAGCAAAATCAAAAGACAACTCTTTTTCTCTATCAAGTAAATTGGAGGAAATAGGGCTAGCCTGCAATTCTTTTTGACAAGAAAACAGGCGAGCTTTCGCCTCCTTAACTCTAGCAGACATGTTGGTAAAATGAGCTTTATGGAACAACTTTAGAGCATGCTTAACCCTTTTAAGCTTACCAAAAAACCTATAAACTGGAGACCCATCAACCCTACTTCGCCAGGCCATATTAACCGTCTGAAGAAAATCAGGATGTGAGGTCCAGCTGTTAAGGAAACTAAAACTCTTCCCAGGTTTGAAATCATTACTCATGATAGTGACCACAGCCGGGGAATGATCTGATATTCCAGCCTCTAAGAAGATTGCAGCAGATGAAGGAAAAGAAGAGTACCAATTAGGATTAACTAGAACTCTATCCAACTTCGACCAAACTCTATCAGATTGTTCTTGCTTGTTCGTCCAAGTCATAGAACAACCAGAACTAGTAATATCATTTAAGCAACAACTAGCCAGACAAGAATTAAAAGCCAGCATATCAGTCAACAAAGGAGGATTAGGACTCAGTTTCTCCTCAGGACTACGCACAATGTTGTAGTCTCCCATAGCTATCCAAGGAACATTAGTGTTGGTAGCAACCATGAACTCCCAAAGCCTCTCCCGCTCACTCGCATCATAACTACCATAAATCACACTGAGTTGGAATCTAGAGCAAGATTCAAAGTGGTAGATCAAACAAGAGATAGCTTGATCCAAGACTCGAACATCCTCAATCTTCACAGTATTAGGGTTGGAGACTAACCAAATTCTGCCATTATAGTGACAAGAATAATTGTGCCTTATTTCCAAATTCTTAAAAACATTATTGATGATCCTATTAGCATTGCCAAATTTCACCCTGGTCTCCAAACGCCCGAAGACATCCAGCTTATTAGAATAAAAAAACTCCTTAACTTCACTATGTTTAATGGGATCATTAAAACCCCTAATGTTCCAAGTTGCCAATTTCATTTATCCGGTGGAAGAGGCTTCCTTAAACTATCATGAGTAACCTCAGTAACTCCCAATGTATCAGAAAACACCTGATATGAATTGACCAAAGCCATAGGCTCAATGTCAGGATCCCGGACAACCTTACTAGCTAAGGAGTTTCTTTTCAAAACAGTGATAAATCCATCCATGGATGAACTCCTCAGCGTAGTAGCATCAGCTATAGCAACATGAGAGGAAGGTCCGGCAGATAACCCAACACTGTCTACTCCAGACCCAGCGGGCATTACCTCCACGTACTGTTCACTCTCAGGAGGCCTTATGGTGGGGTTTCCGGCAGGAGACCCAACATTGTCTACTCCAGACCCAGCTGGCATCTCCCCTACGTACTTCTCCTTGGGTGACGTTCCTACAGACACAGAACTGTCTACTCCAGACCCAGTCTGTTCTGCGTACTTGCCTTCCCCCATGGTAGGTTGCTCAACCTCAGCCATTATACCGAGCATTGCAGCACCTGAGCTGGATTTCTGCTGTTGCACAGCAGCTTTCTTCTTCTCCCATTTACAGGATGTTATAGTATGACCAAGTTTTCCACATCCCTTGCAAAAATATGGAACCCACTCATATTGAACTTTCTGAACAGAGTAATCAGAAAAAGGGGTAGTCATCACTATGTGCTCTGGTAGAGGTTTTGAAACATCAACCTCCACTAGAACTCGAGCAAAAGACAGCTTCGCCTTTGTTGTTGTAGCCAAATCTGCGCAAAGGGGTCGTCCAATTTTACTTGCCAATTTACTAAGAACCAAATCCGACCATAAAAAAGGATCCAAATCAGGGAATAAAACCCAGATTGGAACCACAACAAGCGATTCCATGTTACTTGAGAAAGAAGGTGACCACTCCTTAAGAACCAAAGTATAGATCCCCATGTTCCATGGCCCTCCACTAAGTACATTCTCCATGTCATCCTTTGAATCAAACCGGAACGAAAACCAACCCTTCTTAAAGTATTGTACCTTAGGCTTAGCAATATTAATCCATTTCTCTGCAACAAACTTTTGCATCTGCTGCAGAGAAGGACGAGATCCTATAACATGACCCATAAGAGTGAATTGCCAAAGCTTCAGTTCATCAGCAAATTCATCTAACTCAATATGGATTTCCGCACAATCCACCATTTCCTCAACATACTGCAGTGTCATACCTAATTGCTTTGGCTTAGAAGCCATTTTAGACCAACTAGGCTTAACACCAGCCTGATCCAATACCTTCTCCGGAGCAACTAAGCCAGTGGCAGGAGGTTCCCCCCTCCCAGTACCATCATCGTTAGCCTTAGAAGAATTAACAGTTTCAGACTCTATAAAATTCGTACCCGAAATGCCCATAGCAGTAAGAATGGCGTCCTTAATAGTAAAATCGCGCGAAGAACTCTGGTTTTGATTCGCCTTTGACGATCCAATTCCGGCCACCACCGCACCATACCCCGATGCAGAGCTTGGGGGAGGGAGAAAGGTCTTCTTTGGCGGCCGACCTGGCCCACGTTTAACGATCGGCGTCGACGCCATAGAAGACGTAACAGAATCGCCTGTAGGGAGAACAATCCTAGAGAGAGAAATCGTTTCTCACTCTTCGCTATTATTATTATTATTATTATTATTATTATTATTATTATTATTATTATTATTATTATTATTATTATTATTATTATTATTATTATTATTAGTATTACTACTACTATTACTTCTACTGCTACTGCTGCTGCTGCTACTGCTACTGCTACTGCTACTACTACTACTACTACTACTCCTGCTGCTGCTGCTGCTACTACTACTACTCATGCTGCTGCTGCTGCTACTACTACTACTACTACTATTACTATTATTATTTTCGCGATAACCTGCTACAGGGGCACTCCATCGAGTGCCTTTGTAAAAACCTGCTACCCAGTTTTAGGGGTGTCACTCGATCGAGTGACCCCTAAGCACTCGATCAAGTGCCCCTAGGTGGACGTCAATGTTGCCTCGAGAGGTTATAAATTTCTGTTTTTTGCTAGGTTTGGCTATTTGAGAGGCTATCAATCATAGAGCCTCCCCACGACCTGAGTCGGTATCGGCCCAACCAAGTGATGACAAGGAGACGAGCTATCGATTCATCTTGCCTTATTAACCGAAAGTACTAGGATGAAGAGTTGTCATTCCATCGTGGTCCATTGATCCGATGGGTTGTGCGGTGGTAGTTTATTTATGTTTGGACAGGTTTGGCACCGAGAGATAAAATTCGTTATCAGGTGATTCTGTCCCTTAGTCAAACAGTTCACCTCTACCCTGACCGCATACTTAGGCAGTATGGTTGATCTCAGAGAATCCCGGAAAACGAAGCAGTTATGAGTGATCCTACCCAGCTGATTGACGTGATGTTGGACACCTAGATACAGCGGTGGTACACCCGAGTGACCTAGTCCGTTCCTGAGTCTCTTCACTCAATTTGGGTAGCAGATTCTCATGAGAAATGGACGAAAGCAGATTCTGCTGAGGCTCGAGCTGCTTTGAAGGTTAATGAAGCTTTTGACGTGCTTCGACGAGAGCAGGCTAAAGACAATAGAGGCTTCTTTGACGAAGGTGACCATTGTGTTTCAAATTTGGACCATTTTTCCTCCCATTTAGACCCGTTTTTCCACCGTTTTGCGAGATTAGAGTGCGATTATCGCCGTATTTTGAGTACTTCTCGCATTAGCGTCTCTCTTTTGCATTTTACGTGTTTTTGGTAGTTTTCTGTCTATTTTGATAGAATTTTCGACCAAAAACGCGTCCGAGCTTTATGAGCATGAAAGAGAGGGATACAGTCCAAAGAGCAAAGCACACGACTGAAAGTTCAAGTAATCTAATCAATCGGCAAAGAAAAAGACCGGAAAAGAGGTTGAAAAACCATCGGGTGAAGTTTCACCCGATGAGTCACCACCGGGCGAAATTTTGCCCGATGACATTTTCCGCCTTCCCGAAGATTTTCGTGAACACTCATCACCGGGAGAAATGACCGGGCGAAACTTTCGTCCACCGGGTGAAGTTTCGCCCGGCGGTAAAGGAGCACCAAAATTGCAAACTGGGAAGAGTTTCACCGGGTGAAGTTTCACCCGGCGGTGTTAGCCCGTGAATGCCAATTAATCGCAGGGTGAAGCTTTGCCATATGAAGACGCATAGGGTGAAGGTCTAATTAGGAAGGAAGATTGGATTTATTTGGGCCTTAAGTTGTGTGACCCATTAAGGGTTTAATATATATATATATATATATATATATATATATATATATATATATATATATATATATATATATATATATATATATATATATATATATATATATATATATATAGTAACCCTAGGTTTTCATTTCAATTTGTGTCTTAAGTGTGCTTCCTTAGATTAGAGTAGTTTGTAGTAGATCTCCATTAGTTTAGTGGATCTCCATTGTAGTAGTTTCCTTAGATAAACTCCATAGATTTAGAAAGTTTCCTTAGTTTTAGATTAATTTCATCTTCCCTTTGCAATCAAGTTATCATCTTTGTTGAAGATTAGAGTTTTACTTTGAAGATTTAAGGGTTTTGCAAGGATTTGGTGACAAGATCTTTGTATTATTTCTTGAAACTTCATATTTATATTAATCTTCATCTTCTTCTTTAGGGTATTTCTTCCATAGTTGGTACTTTCTTTTCCTCTCTCTCTCTCTCTCTCCTTCTTAATTAGTTTCCTCTTTAATTTCTTGTTATTTTGTTGTTTGCCTTTGTTTTAGTCATGTTTGTGTTTATTTAAATCCCATTGTTAGTAATTCCTTATTTTTCTATCTCCTTTGTTTGTTTCCATCATTTTCCTTCTAGTATTTGTTTCTTTTGTTTTGCCTTGTTTACTTTCCCTCTTTATTATTGTTGTTTTGTTTGTGTAGCCTTTATTATTGTATTAGATTGATTTTCTTTCCTCTTGTTCTAGCATGTTTAGTTTTTCTTTTAGCCTCCTTATTATTAGTTTTGTTGTGTTTTAGTATGGGTAGTGAGTAGATCTTTGTTAGGGGGCTAGGGGAGGAAGAATTATAGATTCGGGTTTCATTTTGTGAGAACTATTGCATTTGAGGGTGATATGTCTTGCATGAGATTGTTGTGTCCGGTCGACTTAGCTTGATCACCTAGGTTAGCCTGACTCACTTAAACCAATATGGGGAAACTCGGGGTTCGGGTAATCTCGGCTTGAGACTTTAGTACATCCGTCGCGAAAGCGGGTTTAGCCTAGGTTGGTAGGAAATCCGAAAGTTGGTACCTCCCTTATTCATCTTGTGATAATTCTTGTGATGCTTGTACCCTTGTCTTAAATTCCGATTCCCCGACTCTCTCTAACGCCTTTATCATCATTGTTTCTCGTTTTAGTTGTTTACTTCGTTTAATTAGTTTAATTCATCTCGTCCCAAAATCCCCCTTCTCGACCCTAATCACAATTGATACTAGACTTGACCGACAACATTACTCCGCCTCCCTGTGGTTCGACCCCGACTTACCATTACTACAGAGTAGTTAGTTGAGACTAAAAATATCATTTCACTGTGCGGGCCGCGACGCTCTCGCATCAAAATGACGCCATTGTCGGGGAGTCGGCGATTAGTTAATTGATTAAGTCTCTATTTTGATTGTGTTTGGTTAATTGTTTTAGCGTCATTTTTCCTTCCTCCTACCCTAGTGCCATTAGGTGATAGGAGTCTCATTGTTTGTTAAACTTTTTGCTAGGAATACTTGTGATTTGCGAAAGACTGCCCTAAACCAGCGCGGGGAGAAAAACAAAAGAACAAAGAGCCAAAAACAAAACCTGACAAAGTGCACGAAGAGAACCTGATGATGATTGCTTATGATTGATAATAAAAATGACCAAGCTCCTGACAAAATCAGGGGCAGATCCCTAGAAATGTCTAGGGGCTCACCCTCCCAAAGAAAATCTTAGAGGGAACTTTTTATTCAAACTGGTCTTATATTTCTTTACCACTCTCAATACTCAATATTCATTATTATGATTCCAGCCATTTCAATTCATTGGCAAATTATTTCATCTATGTGGTGACAAATATTGGAATTAAAGAATAGAGTAATTAAAGATTTTTAGGCTAATGGTTTGCAACTTTTATACTTTTAAGGGTTTTCATTAATACCCAAATAAAGTTGAAACCATAATTTCTATATATATATATATAGTCCATAAGTCCCACTTCTAACCCTTAGATCAAAAAGCAATGGATGGTTGAGATTAAGTGAATTTATTTTTTTTATAAAAAAAAAACAGATGTGCTTATTAAAATTGACCTATTTTGCTCCACCCTCTATATTCCCACCATATTTATTCAACACTCTTCCCACCCTCTATTTTAATTACTACAAATATTCATCCTTTATTTCATTTCTTTCTCTTCCATTTCTACTCTCACCCGTCATTTGCCCTCTTACATTGAAGAACAAAAGTATATAAATATTTCAGTTGCTACAAAAACTTCATCTTCAATCTCAGTCACGTTCGTCGCGTAGGTATAGGGTTTTGGTTGATCGGTTATCGATTCCTCCCTTTTCCTTCAATTCTCACTTTTAATCTTGTTTTTTCATCGTTTTAATGATCTGGGTATTTTGTAGAGTAGTAGCTAGATTGTGTCTTTGTTGTGTTGTTTTTAATTGGATTGTGTTCTTCAATTTTAGGTTTACCCAATTTGAATTTTGTCATCGGGATCTATTGTTTTTATTGTTTTGAATTGTTTAGGATTGATTTTTTTTAATTGTTTTGGGTGTTTTGAGATAGATTTGATTTCTGAGTTTTGTTTGTTTGTTTGAATTAGGGATATGGTTTGGGTTGATTGTAGTGATTATTGATTAATGAAGGGTTTACATTTATTTTTGTGATGATGAAGTTTGAAAATAGATAATTGTTTTAAGTTGATCTTAAGAATATGGTTGAAAATAGTTTATATTAATTAATATAAACTATATATTTTGCGTTGATAGTGGTTTGTTGATAGTGGACTTCGAATGACATTGAAAATGCCGTAATTGTGTTGTGGATTAACTTGCCTTATAGTTTAAAATGTACTGAAGATGAAACATATATGGGACACGTATTATGAAGTTTCAGAAGATGAGGGTAGAAGTTCTACAGTCTTGGAATTGAAGTTTCAAGAATACAGTTGAATATATGAGCAGAAGAAAAATGAACATTCCACCATTTAATAATGAAGTTGTAGACGTTGTGCACTGAAGTTGTAAAGAGAAGGACTTAAAGTTTCAAAGTTATGTTCTACAAATCAAAGGGGCATGATGTTGAAGTTTTAGAAACTGAGAGTTGAAGTTGTAAAGTTTTTGAACTGAAGTTACAAGCGTGCGGTAGATTGTTTTGACTGACGTAATGTACACCAGTTAATTATGAAGTTGTAAATGTAATGTACTGATGTTGCATTGCAGCTGAATTAAAGTTCCAAACAAACTGTTATTTAAATATTGAAAGTCATGCACTGAAGATGCAAGTATACGTGTTTTGAAGTCTCAGAAGCTTGGAGTTGAAGTTTCATAAATTGAGAGTTGGAGTTGTAAAGAATTTGAATTAAAGTTTCATCCGTGTCGTTGTATGTTTTTACAGAGACATAATGTTCAACTTTCCGGCATTTATATATAAAGTTGTAATTGTTGTGCTTTGAAATTCTAAAATGAATGAGTTGAAATTATAAAGTGAGTTTCTTGAAATTATAAATACTGTAATATCGACGTTATGAACTGAAGATGAAAGTATATGAGAGACGAGTTCTAAAGTTTCAGAAAGTGAGAGTTGAAGTTGTGTAGTAATTGAATTAAAGTTTCAAGTGTACAGATGAATATTTTGTCAGAAAAAACTTCGTTCGGAAACCAACGTTGCCTTGACGACGGAAACAGAAAATCCGACTTACCGCCCTCCACAAATTGCCCTGATGACGAAAACGGAAAGTCAATGCCTACCAAGAACCCAATACTACTTATAAATAATTTCAACTCCAATGACCAATGGAGAATACGAGAAAACATCTTAAATTTTTGTCTCATTGGAATGATGCGCGTAGTACTGAATGAAATATCCTCGTGAAAGATGAAATTCTAAGGGCAGTGATTAGGTGGGTCACTAATTTTAATTGGAATAATTTTAATTGGAATCAATTAATCCCAAAGCTAATCTCATCTCTCCATCTTCATTAATACAACAAAACGCAACTAAATACCGAACAATGGATGCACCTACCAGGGGGCTGTAGACACCCGCATTTTGACTGCCAGGTGTCTATGGTAGTTTCCAAAAAACACCCGATGATGATCGGACGCTAATGTGCTCTAACGCGCTCGGATACGGGCTCGAAATCAATAATGTCAAGCATGGGCTTTTAACGGGATACAAATCACCCAAAACAACCCTCAAATTCAGGCCCAGTGGATCGTTCCGAGCAAAATGGGACTAATTTGGGCCAAAACCGACACCAAAAATAAAACCCGTTGTTTAGCGACCGGGTCAAAACCCGGTCAAAGATGAATCCGTCACAAAATGTCAACCTGATACATTTCTAGAGAATTGCGCCCAAGTGCAAAATTCAAAAAATAATCAAGAGTCAATCATTCCTAAAATATCTCGTCCAAATTGATCCACTCGGTCGAGTGGAGCCTCAAAATCCGGACCAGATTCATTCTCAAAGGCACTCGACCGAGTGCACTAGGGCCACTCGATCGAGTGACCCTTGGTCGTGGGGTTCTCCTATAAATACCCCATCAATCCATCACATTCAACAACTTTTACCATCATCATTTCAGCCAACTTTACACTTCAAAAACCCTACATTTCCAATCCTAAATACCCCATCACAACACACTACAACCCTAAGCAAATCCATACATAAAAACCGAGTCTTTATCCCTCGAAAAACCGACAAAAAACATCTCCATACAAACACACACCATCAACTCTTCCTACGTATCTCGACGTTCCCGCGCCATTGCCGCCATTTGACGAACCATATACCGAGACGCAAGAGCATGTAGGTTGAGGGTGTGACATTCAACACCAACATCTCCTTCCTCTTTTCACGTTTTCGTTCTTTTCATTTTCGTTTATGTATCTATATTATATTTAGTCGATAGTAACGACATGGTCGCTAACACTAACATTTTACTTTTCGCATTTAATTATCGTTATTTACATTTTATCATAATATCAATACCGCGTATATATATATATATATATATATATATATATATATATATATATATATATATATATATATATATATATATATATATATATATATATATATATAGAGAGAGAGAGAGAGAGAGAGAGAGAGAGAGAGAGAGAGAGAGAGAGAGAGAGAGAGAGAGAGAGAGAGAGAGGTTCACATAAGGCCAACAACTCTTATAAGTCCATAAGTTCCAGTGTTAAAGTTACACAAAAGGTGCTTAAAGTTACACGAGATGAGTGTTAAAGTTGCACTTTATCATTTGAAGTGATAAAAGAGCTGAATGTTATAGTTACATATCAATTCTGAAAAAAATGCAACTTTAACGTATGTCATCTGTAACTTTAATATAGACTTAATTACATATGGTGAACTTATTTGATCCCTTCTCTCTCTCTCTCTCTCTCTCTCTCTATATATATATATATATATATATATATATATATATAGAGGTAGGTTCAAATAAGGTCCACAATTTTTTTAAGTCTATATTGAAGTTACAGATGACATACGCTAAAGTTGTATTTGTATATATATCAATTTTGAACAAATGCAACTTTAGCGTATGTCATCTGTAACTTCAATATAGACTTAAAAAAATTATGGACCTTATTTGAACCTACCTCTCTCTCTCTCTCTCTCTCTCTCTCTATATATATATATATGTATATATATATCTACATAATATCAAAATTCGGATTTTAACTCGTTTAACTACGACTATTGCACAAAGTCCGTTTAATCCCTTTACGAGCCGCAATAGTGGTGGCGCCCTTTCGAGGAGCACCGCCCTACGCACTCAAGGGCATAACGCGATCGTGATAGTACGTAGTTGAACGAGCTTAATTCCATTTTCAAGGATCGGTACAAAACCCGTTGACGCTAAACCGAGCATCGCATAATCCGTAAGGATTATTAAAGATGACGTAACGCGGAGGGAACCAATTTTCTCCCGGTCCGATTCAAAACAATTCTTGTATCACCTTTCCAAAATCTCCGATAACGGTCTCGTAATCATAATATACGCATTATGAGTACCGAAGATCGAGTTGCATATAAATCGTGCCATATTTATATGTGATTCGGTTAATTATCGATTTTAAAACACATAAAACGAAATGAGTCATAACTCGTACAGGTGCCACTCGACCGAGTACATAAGCTACTCGATCGAGTAGCACCCCAAATCTTGGGCAGAAGCCTCCTCGAGGTTACACTCGACCGAGTCAGACCATGACTCGATCGAGTGGGTCCTGTAGCCCAGAAAACCGAGAGCTCTTTTTATCATCCGAGCCTCGTCTTTTAAAAAAGCGACTTAGTCGTCACGTGTAAAGTCAATCACGTGATCTCCTTTTCAAAATACATGCATATCATTGCATATAAACAACTTTGATCGACGGTCTCACTATTAATCTTGCGTTGACGACTCCTTAGTCGTATCCGACGCATAATTAATTTAGACTCCAATTTCTCGATATGATAAGTTGGGGCAAGGCATCGGGATTTGGGATCGGGCTAGCATCACGCCTAGGTCCTATATCTCCGTCCTTTGGTTAGTACACAAAATAATGCGTATTTCAATCAAAGTTCGTCCATTTACACGACTCACGGTCTAGTTCATATTTACTATATACGGGTCCGTTTCTATTTATTGGCTATCATTTTAGTTATATATTCCGATTATTCTATATTATTGCTCGTTGTATTGTGAATTCCGGGTTGTATTCCGCCCGTGTAATTGTAATTTAATTACGAGTTTTCTATTTTCGATGTTTGCCAATTATTTATTTAAATGAACATCGCATGCTAAATCACTTTGACGTGAATCAAGATGCATTAAAATGACGTAGCTCACATTTAATTCGCATGCTTAGCTAAAAACGCTGTTTGCATATCATTTCACCGGATTACTAACGCGCATATTAGAAAGTCAAACGATGTCTTAGTAGAGGCCGCTAAGTGCGGGCGGGGTTGGGTGTCCTTAGTGGGCTTCCCAACACCTACCCTCACCCCTTACTCAGAACCTCGGTTTTCGGATGCCCGAAACCGTTGGCGCACGAGAGTCATTCTTTACACGATTACCGATGTAGATGGTATCGGTATCGTAATGCAAAGGGACGAGCCCAATAAACTCTAAAACCGAAATGGGCCATACTTTGTGTATGGTCCATAGTGACATAGAGTGGGCTCGAACGGTTCCGAATAACCACAAAATTCGGTGGCGACTCCATTTCGACTTAAATTTCAATTCGATCCATTCTCATATGGAGGTGCATTCGCCTACCCAAACCCGCGCGTGACCGCGTCGGGGTGGACCTATGTCATGTCCACAATTTGGCGACTCCGCTGGGGATTAACTGATGAGTGACTAACCATCGGCATCCTCAGGGTGAGACTCGAATAGAAATCGTTTGACTAGTACAATACGCGTTTTAGTTTTAAGGTTCATGCATAACCCTTATTTTTCCCGGGCCGGTACTGGTGACCGACGTCCCACTATACCACGATGTATTCCGCCTTGGATACGTTAAAGGTGTTCATAGTCGATTCGTATGGACTTTGCGGCATGTTCTAAGCTCAACTCGACTTAGGAAGTCCGTCCCGATTCTCGTCTAGACTATGAGCACTGGTATAGACCCCATTTAGACCGACCGAGACTTAGTATAAAGCATACATGGCGTCGTCATAATGCTTACGTGACTATGTGCTACTTGGTTTCCGTGTCGTTTTCAAAAACCGTCATTTCAAAAAAATGCATCTTTTCAAAAATATTCAATTTTCAAAAACTCGGAAAGCTGCCGAAATTTTGACTTACGATTTGACTCAAAACAAGCCTATTTTTTTTAGCCGGCATGCTATCCATTTCAAAATTCGAATTTCCGATCCATCATTCGATTTTTGAATTTTCAAAATTCAATTCCGATCTTCAAATCTTTGTGATGTCATTCGCGATTTTCAAATTCTCGAGATGCCATTTTTCAATTTTCAAAATTTCCGAGATGCCATTTTCAATTTCCAAATCTTCAAGATGCCGTTTTCGATTTTCAAATCTTCGGGATCTCATCTTCAACTTTCAAATCGTCGGAAATTCTTTTTTTGATTTTCAAATTTTCCAAATTTCAAATATTCAATTTCAAAACCCGGAAAGCATACCGAACTTAGGACTTATGATTTTACTCAAAATAGCCTATTTCTAGCCGGTACGCTACCCGTTTCAAAATTCAAAATTATTTTCAACCCTTCAAATCGCGGCCTGATGACACTTTTTCGATTTTCGAAAAATTGGGTCATCCACTAGTTTCTCGGATTTTTTCAAATTCCTTTTCAAAACTTTCCTCTTCTTAGGACTTCCCGTATTTAGCAATGTCGGGTCATGTCATAAGTCGTCGAAGGTCTTTAGCGTCGAAACTCCGTTGATCTTACATCACGGGTTTCCTCCCTATCCCAGTCCGCCTTATTTGACTAAGGCATGGCCCACCTACGTAGGGCATACCCCTACCAAGGAAGGCCTGCTTACACACTCGAGTCTTAGCTAGAAAGTCTCACGCGACCTTTCCCTCTAACAGGACGGTCCCCACGACCTTTCCTAAGGGAGTTTTGCCCGTCTTTCAATCCGTTAGTTGAGTCGTCCCAATTAAAAACTCCTTTAACTTAAGGGTCTACCCTAATCACAGGGTCTATCCTTATTCAAGTCAAGTCAAGGGTCTCTAGCGTCGAAACTCTGCCGATCTTACATCGCGAGTTTCTTCCCTTACCCTGTCTGCCTTTCCTCGAGGCCAAGTCAACCTTTTACAAGGCATAGCCCTATAACAAAAGGTTCGTGATCCTTACGTCTAAGGGTCACTCGTCCGACACTCGAGTCTTAACAAAATTATCAATCCCACTTGGGGGCTACCCTCCAACAGAGCGATCAATCACGGTTGCTCTAAGGGTCATGTCCTACACGTGTTGTCTCACGTACCCTACTTTCGAGTCACTTAGATGTCACACCATCTGAGTCCTATCAGAATCCTTAGTCTCACTTGGGGGGCTATTCTTCGACGGGGAGATTAATCACAGTCACTCCGAGAATCGCACCCTACGTATTTGTCTTAGGAGAGTCTAACCCGAGTCAAACAGGAGTTGTCTCTCCTCCCGCGCTATTTCCTATGCCTTGGTGTATTCAAGTTCTGAAGCAACATTTCTGATTACATGGGTATTCTCGTAGAGTATGGCATCCACACCGGGAATAGGGACATGGAAAACATCATTAAGGAACTGAAGGCTTTGCTAGAAACAATGGCTAGTAAGAAGGCCATGTTTGAAACTCAACTAGGGTTCATAAGAGCCGACCAAGAGGCCTTGAATGCTCGTTTAACTGTCGTTGAAGAACAAGACTTCAATTATGGGTTGGTAAATACTGGGCCAATTGCCAAACTGATCATCACGGTGCGCGAACTCGAACAACAGTTCCATGCCTCCCAAGAGAACAACATTCGTGCTGAAAAATCCCGAGACTATGCACCCATCAGTGAGAAATTACCAACAGATCTCAATCTAGAAGGGTTGCCCATTTTTGAAGGGACGGAGGATCCATTACTACACCTCCGAGCTTTCAAGGCATTCATGGCAATCAAGGGGGTCAAAGCCGACATGTTCATCAATCTGTTCGGCACATCTCTCGGTAAATATCCAAAAGCCTGGTTCTATAGGCTTAATACAAAAAGATTTCCCACTTGGGAAGATGTGGCTACCGAGTTCGCTAAAAACTATTTTGATAACACTGAACTTCAGACTACCATGCGGACTTTAGAAGTCATGGCCCAAGATCCAACAGAAGGTTTCACCAAATACCTTCAAAGTTGGCGGGCCGAGAGTGTTAAGCTGGTAGACAAGCCCAGCGAGAAGACACTAGTGGAGGCGTTCATCAACAACCTCCTACCCTCCTACCGCGTCCATCTTAGGTATGCCGGCATTTCAAACTTTGCAGTGCTTACCGAAATGGGCATTAGGATTGAAGACGATCTTCGACATAATGAAGATCTGGGTGAAGCTTCTACCGAAGGCTATACTGGACATCCACTTGAGTCCTTAGAAGCCGAATATTACTGACAACCTTATCCCAGAGTCCAGATTTGATTTAAGTCCGAGTCTGAGTCCGAGTCTAGGATGTTCTATCTCTTTCAAAATCAGAGTCAGAGTCATTTGCATTCTGTCCTCTTTTCAAAATTCAAAAAAATCAGCTTTCAATATTCTATCTCTATTATATGCTTTCCTTATGTGTTTCCGAGAACATGATGAACACCATCATACACTGTGAGCACATGCACGTGACTATTATAGGCACATCTATAATGACTGTAGGGAACTGAGACCCGTGTTTTCCTTTACCTGTTCCATGTCTGGTATAGCAAGCCACAAAACTACCCTTAGCTGGAGCGGTCTCGAATCCTATGACAAATCTAGGTAGTCCCCACAATAAACACCCTCCAATAAGATCGACAAATCCCTACCTTAGGCGTTAGTCTGACCAAAAGAGAAAAAAGAAGCATCGTGACTCTATAGACTTGATGCCAGAAATACCCAACAAAGGTTTAGCTCCACAAGCCTAATCCAACCGATGGACCCACCCCCATATCCACCCACAACACCATAGGAGGGGATTACCGAAAAAAAAAGAAAAAAGAGTTGGACAAAAAAAATCAAAGGTCAAAGGAAAAAGCAAAAGGCCCAAAACAAAAGAGCTGGCCATGATAAAAAAAAGAACTCCCAAACATCCCTCGACCAGATACGGTCAATCCCATGATCGAGGGCAAACAGTCAACTCAAAGAATCCCATGACCGGGGCTAAGAGGTCAACCCAAAAAAAAATTCCCATGATCATGGTCAATGGTCAACTCAAGCGAAAGTCCCATGACCGGGGTACGGTCAACTCAAAAATTATCGATGCCCATACCATCAAATAGGGGAGAAACAACCAAGCTGGTCAGCTAACACCACACTTAGCCTTCCCACCTTACAACCCTCAAGACCTTCCCGAGACCTAAGCTAAGAGATAGCCCGGAATTTTGAGGATTCAAGCTCCATAGGTTACACCCTAACCATTAGGGCCAGACATGGAAATCAGATCCCGCATTATCAACCTACCGCGATCGAAGTTCGAGTCATTTTTACTCGACTTCCCCCTTTCCTACCACATTATAATACCTTACCATCGAAGCCTTAGCTCCACAAAATCGAGCTCCAGATTTCGAAGCATCAAAGCCACTTTCAACCTAGCTCCACATTTTCAAAAACATCCAAACCAGTTACCAGCCCCAAACACGGGACTCAACCTACGGTCGGCATAGAACATGCCCAAATAGTTCACACCACCTCTGGGGGCTACCCCGGAGAACGCTCACAGTCACAGGATCAATATCCTAACCATTCTAACCCTTTGATCAAGACATCATTGGGAATGCACCTAGCCTACACCATCGCTATGGCTAGTTACACACAAAGTCCTATTAGACTAGGCATCATAATATATCTTCCGACACTGAACTACGGCTTGGTTTGATTTCGCTACACGTGAATACGTAGGCAGCCTTTCAATAAAGGCACAACCACCCACATTGACACACATTCAAAAAGCGCCATCATTCCGGTCACGACACCATCATGTTCTCAACAGCTAGCTTTGTCGTCCTGGAGGCTTCTCCTAGGCAGAAGTTCTCCATCCACTCACATAATCCAAATACTTTCAAAATCTAGCCTTCTTTCTATAGTGTGTCCTAGTACTCGGCTCAGTCGAAGACGAGAATCTGTCAGGACTCAAAGCAATACCCACTTTGGGAATGTACCCTAAAAATCAAAAATCCAGAAGAGCACAAGACTACAACAGTCTCATTACAAGACTACTGTAAGTCCCCTATAACAGATCGTTCCCATTTCGACTTCGACCATGTTGCCACTCGCCTAGGCTGCAGAATAGCGCAACTTGAGAGTCTTGTTAGGTGGCCCACCCCTCTACCGAGTCACGGTCCAACCCCTCGAGAGTTCAGTCGTGTCTGTCAACTCGTCCGGTCACGTCCAGAGTCGAGTCCGTCAGTATACCTCTCTCTTCAAATTCTCATTTTAAAATTTGCAAAACTTAGCCACTTGAGAAAATCCTTTTCGACAAGGTCAAATTTCGGTCTATTAAAATTGCAAATCTCATTTCTACCTATTTCAGTTTTGAAAACCTATTCCCTAGCATGTGAGTTGCTTTAAGGACTTCGATTTCAAAACTAAACAAAAATCATTTTTATTCCCCACCGCGAGTCGTGTTCTGCCTAAATGTTGCATGCAAAGCTTTATGTGACTGACACAGGTATAACTCGAGGCTTCAGAAGCAAGCCCGCACAGTTTATATATCTCCCCAGCGGAAGGTCTAAAGACGACATTCCCTCAATTTAGCACGGGATGGGCCCATATGCAGGCCCACCCAGGACTTACGCGACAAGTCCAATTCCCCATAGATGTATTATCATCAGCTCAGGTATGATTTCTATCTTATGGCAGGCGAGCCCTTCACGCGAGTCTAATGGACTATAAACGACCCGACCGGAAGTCTGCCGGGTTTCAATCCTCGATTGGCCTGGTAGCTAATCTAACTCTCGCCTTGTCCAAGCCTCAGTCAGAGTGGGGGCTCTGTAGACACCCGCATTTTGACTGCCAGGTGTCTATGGTAGTTTCCAAAAAACACCTGATGATGATCGGACGCTAACGTGCTCTAACGCGCTCGGATACGGGCTCGAAATCAATAATGTCAGGCATGGGCTTTTAACGGGATACAAATCACCCAAAACCAACCTCAAATTCAGGCCCAGTGGATCGTTCCGAGCAAAATGGGACTAATTTGGGCCAAAACCGACACCAAAAATAAAACCCATTTTTTAGCGACCGGGTCAAAACCCGGTCAAAGACGAATCCGTCACAAAATGTCAACCTGATACATTTCTAGAGAATTGCGCCCAAGTGCAAAATTCAAACAATAATCAAGAGTCAATCATTCCTAAAATATCTCGTCCAAATTGATCCACTCGGTCGAGTGGATTGACCCACAAGGTCGAGTGGATTAACCCACTCGGTCGAGTGGAGCCTCAAAATCCGGACCAGATTCATTCTCAAAGGCACTCGTTCGAGTGCACTAGGGCCACTCGATCGAGTGACCCTAGGTCGTGGGGTTCTCCTATAAATACCCCATCAACCCATCACATTCAACAACTTTTTCCATCATCATTTCAGCCAACTTTACACTTCAAAAACCCTACATTTCCAATCCTAAATACCCCATCACAACACACTACAACCCTAAGCAAATCCATACATAAAAACCAAGTCTTTATCCCTCGTAAAACCGATAAAAAACATCTCCATACAAACACACACCATCAACTCTTCCTACGTATCTCGACGTTCCCGCGCCATTGCCGCCATTTGACGAACCATATATCGAGAAGCAAGAGCATGTAGGTTGAGGGTGTGACATTCAACACCGACATCTCCTTCCTCTTTTCATGTTTTCGTTCTTTTCATTTTCGTTTATGTATCTATATTATATTTAGTCGATAGTAACGACATGGTCGCTAACACTAACATTTTACTTTTCGCATTTAATTATCGTTATTTACATTTTATCATAATATCAATACCGCGTATATATATATATATATATATATATATATATATATATATATATATATATATAGAGAGAGAGAGAGAGAGAGAGAGAGAGAGAGAGAGAGAGAGAGAGAGAGAGAGAGAGAGATAGGTTCACATAAGGCCAACAACTCTTATAAGTCCATAAGTTCCAGTGTTAAAGTTACACAAAAGGTGCTTAAAGTTACACGAGATGAGTGTTAAAGTTGCACTTTATCATTTGAAGTGATAAAAGAGCTGAATGTTATAGTTACATATCAATTCTGAAAAATATGCAACTTTAACGTGTGTCATCTGTAACTTTAATATAGACTTAATTACATATGGTGAACTTATTTGATCCCTTCTCTCTCTCTCTCTCTCTCTCTCTCTCTCTCTTAATTACATATGGTAACGTATGTCATCTTTGTGAATTTTGATATTATGTATATATATATCTACATAATATCAAAATTTGGATTTTTACTCGTTTAACTACGACTATTGCACAAAGTCCGTTTAATCCCTTTACGAGCCGCAATAGTGGTGGCACCCTTTCGAGCAGCACCACCCTACGCACTGAAGGGTATAACGCGATCGTGATAGTACGTAGTTGAACGGGCTTAATTCCATTTTCAAGGATCGGTACAAAACCCGTTGACGCTAAACCGAGCATCGCATAATCCGTAAGGATTATTAAAGATGACGTAACGCGGAGGGAGCCAATTTTCTCCCGGTCCGATTCAAAACAATTCTTGTATCACCTTTCCAAAATCTCCGATAACGGTCTCGTAATCATAATATACGCATTATGAGTACCGAAGATCGAGTTGCATATAAATCGTGCCATATTTATATGTGATTCGGTTAATTATCGATTTTAAAACACATAAAACGAAACGAGTCATAACTCGTACAGGTGCCACTCGACCGAGTACATAAGCTACTCGATCGAGTAGCACCCCAAATCTTGGGCAGAAGCCTCCTCGAGGATACACTCGACCGAGTCAGACCATGACTCGATCGAGTGGGTCCTGTAGCCCAGAAAACCGAGAGCTCTTTTTATCATCCGTGCCTCGTCTTTCAAAAAAGCGACTTAGTCATCACGTGTAAAGTCAATCACGTGATATCCTTTTCAAAATACATGCATATCATTGCATATAAACAACTTTGATCGACGGTCTCTGATGGTAAGGATTCGTCACGTCCCCAACCGTCAATAAATAACCGGCTAATCCTAGTTGGTAGCTAGGGTAAGTCGGGTCGTGTCTAGACTAAGTCGACCTAAGAACGAGACTAGGATACCATAACAACACAAAGAAGACAATAAATGGTAAACTATGGTGGTGGAAGAGGTATAACTAGGCTAACAATGACTATCTAAACAATGCTAAAATGAAATAACTAATGATCAAACTAACAAACAAACTAGAGTAAATGATGGCTAACTAAGAGGATGAAATAAAATATGAAAGGAAGTGGGGTAGGTCGGGTTCTTAAGTGTAGTAGAGTAACTGGGGTGGTCAAGGGTGTAGGTGTCTCCTAGTTGCTAGAGTCGGTCCGGGCTCTCGCTACGTAGACCGATGTCGAGGTAGGTTCGCGCTCTCGCGTCTAACCCCTAGTCCGCACTCTCGTGTCTAAGACTAACCTCAACACAACCACAAAATAGACAAACAATGAGAAGATGAGCACAAGTATGGGGAGCATTGGCCACTACTACTCACACAAGCAAATCAACAAACACATAGAGTGCCCATAATGTGACTAACAACAAAAGAGTAACCTTTACCCCTTATCAAACCCTAATCACCCATAATCTACCCTTAATCCCCCTACTAACCCCACAAGGAGACTACTCACTCATTATCAAGAATAAACCAACAATAATAAGAGAAAACAACATCACAAACCAAACATCCATTATGAAGAACAAGAACAATAACAATAAACAAAGTATAAAGATTCAAACTTGATTAAATAAACAAGAACAAGAGTAAAGAAAGTTATACCAACAACAAGAGGAAGAAAAAGATGCAATCTTGTATAGATAAGAACCCAAATCAACTCCAAGGATGTCAAGCTTGGAGAAATCTTCAAGAACCCACTTAATACAAGACTAGTTACAAACTAGATTAAAAAGAAATTAACTAAAGATTAAGAGAAGATTAATCTAAATCGATGAACAATAAATCTAGGGTTTATATGTTATAGAGAGGCTTAAGGGAGTCTAATGTAAGGTATGTTAAGTAAACAATACAAGAGGGAAGTATTTATATGGGTACAAGAATGAAGGAGGATGAAACAATGAGTTGCGTGCTACAGCTCCACGGTCCCGACCGGGACGGATTGGTCCTAACCGGGACGGGCAATAACATAGCCTGGTGTTATTGATAACACAGCGCTGTGTTATGCTTGATCCCGACCGGGACGGGCTGGTCCCGACCGAGACGGACCCAGGTCAGTAGCTTCGCTAAATGCACACCTCATCCCGGACGGGTTGAGGCCATCCCGACCGGGATGGGCCTTGTAGGGCTCAAATAAGCTCTTTTTGGTCCCTCCTTGCTTCTCATGGGTTTCTCATCGATTCTCGGGACTCGGGATCGGGTCTAAGAGGCTTGGGATTGGGTCTCAAGGTCTCGGGGTCGAATCCAAGGCATCGAGTGATCGTTCCTTCACTTCGTTGGCTCCGAAAAGTGTATGTATTGAGTCGAATTTGCTCCAACTCTTCACGAATGGTCTCGGGAACCTGAAACGAACTAAAGGAAGCATAAGTAGCCCATAAACCGCTCCCAAGGAGTGATTCCACAAGGAAAATGAGACCAAAACACAGTAAAATAGGCACTACAAACTACACTTATCAGTCTCACTATTAATCTTGCGTTGACGACTCCTTAGTCGTATCCGACGCATAATTAATTTAGACTCCAATTTCTCGATATGATAAGTTGGGGCAAGACATCGGGATTTGGGATCGGGCTAGCATCACGCCTAGGTCCTATATCTCCGTCCTTTGGTTAGTACACAAAATAATGCGTATTTCAATCAAAGTTCGTCCATTTACACGACTCACGGTCTAGTTCATATTTACTATATACGGGTCCGTTTCTATTTATTGGCTATCATTTTAGTTATATATTCCGATTATTCTATATTATTGCTCGTTGTATTGTGAATTCTGGGTTGTATTCCGCCCGTGTAATTTGTAATTTATTTACGAGTTTTCTATTTTCGATGTTTACCATTTATTTATTTAAATGAACATCGCATGCTAAATCACTTTGACGTGAATCAAGATGCATTAAAATGACGTAGCTCACATTTAATTTGCATGCTTAGCTAAAAACGCTGTTTGCATATCATTTCACCGGATTACTAACGCGCATATTAGAAAGTCAAACGATGTCTTAGTAGAGGCCGCTAAGTGCGGGCGGGGTTGGGTGTCCTTAGTGGGCTTCCCAACACCTACCCTCACCCCTTACTCAGAACCTCGGTTTCCGGATGCCCGAAACCGTTGGCGCACGAGAGATCGTAATGCAAAGGGACGAGCCCAATAAACTCTAAAACCGAAATGGGCCATACTTTGTGTGTGGTCCATAGCGACATAGAGTGGGCTCGAACGGTTCCGAATAACCACAAAATTCGGTGGCGACTCCATTTCGATTTAAATTTCAATTCGATCCATTCTCATATGGAGGTGCATTCGCCTACCCAAACCCGCGCGTGGCCGCGTCGGGGTGGACCTATGTCATGTCCATAGGGGCATTTCAACAATCTGCAAACTCTATATTCCAAACTAATACTTCGATCGAAAACCAATGTCGGCTTGACGACGAAAACTAAAAATCTGACTTACCGTCCTCCACAAAATGACATGCCGACAAAAACAGAAACCAACCGCCAACAAAGAACCCAACGCTAAATATAAACAATTTCATCTCCAAGAACCGATGGAAAATACGAGAAAAAAACTGAGATTCCCTCATCATTGGAATGTCGCGCGGAGTAAATGGCTGAATTATGGAGGAGTGATTAACTTCCTCGTGAAGAAGCAACTCTAACTCTAGGCTTAATTAACATCTGCCTAATTAATGCCTTGTGGAATACCTGCCTAATTAATATGTTAGTGGCACATTTAATCCTAGATGTAATCTCAGCCATCCGTGCAAAATTAACATCTGCCTAATTGATTTAATCCTAGACGTAATCTCCCTCCCTCTCTCTCTCTCTCTCTCTCTCTCTCTCTATATATATATATATATATATATATATATATATATATATATATATATATAGGTTGAAATAAGGGCAACAACTATTTTAAGGTCATAAGTTCCAGCGTTAAATTTACACAAAAAGTGCTTAAAGTTACACGAGATGATTGATAAAGTTGCACTTTATCACTTGAAGTGATAAAAGAGTTGAATGTTATAGTTACATATCAATTTTAAACAAATGCAACTTTATCGTATGTCATCTGTAACTTTAATATAGACTTACTGACACATGGTGACCTTAGTTGAACCTACCTCTCTCTCTCTCTCTCTCTCTCTCTATATATATATATATATATATATATATATATATATATATATATAAGTCCATAAGGCTTATTACACATGGTGACCTTAGTTGAGAGAGAGGGAGAGAGAGAGAGAGAGAGAGAGAGAGAGAGAGAAAAGGGATCATATAAGGCCCTTCACTTCCTATAAGTCCATAAGGCTTATTATCAGCCTTTGGATAAAAACAAAATAGATGGCTGAGATCTTGGTTTACATTTAATTTTAAAATAAAAGTAAATTACAATTACGTATCCCCAAGCTCCTCTTTTTCTTCCCCTCAATATTCCCACCTTCATTCATTACACTGTTCCCAACGTCCTCTATTCCCGCTCACTGCCATTCCCACTCCATTACTAATTCACTCTATTCCCACTCCATTACTCCTTTACCTAGAACAACCATCAGCATACCTACTTCTCGGTCGATTTCTCCTACTTTCGCAGGTTAATGTATCGTTTCCTCTTTTCGAGTTTCTGCGTTAATTTCGATGGTTTTTGATGGTTAATTTGATGGATTTTTCGTTAGTTTCGAGTTTCTTGTTAAATTGGGGGTTTTCTATTTGGGGTTTTCTAGGGTTTACTGGTGTTTTTGGGGGTTATATGGCATCAGAAGATGAATTTGTCGATTTCCTGGGGATTACTAATTTTTTAGCTTATCAATTTCATGGGATAATTTCGATTTCCTGGGTTTAAAAAATTAGGGTTTTCTAGGGTAATTAGGGTTTTCTGGGTTTACGAAATTAGGGTTTACGAAATTAGCTTATCGATTTCCTGGGTTTACGAAATTATGGTTTTACAGGGTAATTTCTGGGATTTTTGATGTTTACTGTTTTCGGGTTTTATCAATTTGTATGCATGTTTATAATCTGTCTCTCATTAAGACTCGATATCAGTTTGTTCATAGTTTATAATTTTTTTGATAGCTTATCAATTTCCTCACCATGCTTATCAATTTGTATGCATGTTTGTTCATAGCTTATATGGCATCAGAAGATGAAATTGTCGAGGTTGTGGAGGTCGACGCAGAAGAGGAGGAAGAAGTTGGTAACATTCCTGTGAAGTGTAGGGGGCGTAGGCTTGCGAAGCTGGTATCGAGTCTTAATGAGAGACAGAAACAGGCGGTTCATAGAATTGGTTTTGGCGGGTTGTTGGATTTTAAACTCTACAAGTACCCAATTTCATACGTTCCGGCCTTTATTGGAGCCTTTAATGATGGATCCCACGTTTTTAGGGCATCACAGTTCAAGGAGTTCAGTGTCACCAAACACGATGTTCACGACTGTTTTCTATTACCGCGTGGCCCGTACGAGGTAAATTTGGTTCCCACAGGTCGACACAAAGACTCCGATTGTGACGAAATAAAAGTGTTGAAGGATTTCTGGAGGAACCGATATCACATCAAAAGTACCTCTAGTCAACTGAGATTGGGAGGCCTTGTGAAGGACATGATGGCGGACAAACTAGGCAGTGATCTGTTCTGCAAGATGTTCGTCCTATTTGCGATGTCGTCTTTACTATGCCCAACGTCCAACAATGGAATTGACTTGAAGCTTGTGAAGGCTGTAGATAACGTTGACGATATCAACAAGTACGATTGGTGTACGTACGTTCTGAATGGTATCGTTCAGGCGGGGGTCCAGTCAAGGGATGATCCGAAGTTTATTACAGGTTGTATTCCGTTTTTGATGATTACATACCTTCACAGGTTTGTTTCTCATACATTCCGTTTGGTGTACGTACTTTTGGCCTTCACATACCTTCCGTTTTTTATCTCCTCCTTTTAATATCTACGTTTGTTTCTATGTATACCAGGTTTAATTTTCGTGGTGAACCGTGCCTTCACGAGCTCCCCTTAATTAAGCATTGGGACGACGTCAAACTCGCGAAAAGGCTTGACGCTGAAATGCTCGGAGGGTCGTTGCATAGGCAAGTTCGGTCCAATATTTCTTATCCGCGCTCGTTTCAGAACGGTGCTGGAGTGATAACTGTGCCCAGAATTACCGACAATGACAATGCTGAGCGTACGGTGACCAACCCCCCTGACCCGAATCTTGTGAAAAAATATGTCCAACTGGAGTTGCCTCCTAGTCTAGAGGACGACAGCGTACCGGCGGGTCGGGCAGAGGACGTAAGTACATTTCCTTGTCAGTCCTACTTTAATATTTACGTACATTTCCCCATCTGTCCTCCTTTAATACACACACAGTTGAAGTGACATACCGTTAAAGTCAAAGTGACATTTACATGGCGTTGAAGTTTCAGTATTAAAATAATTACTTGTTAATTGCACTCTTATACGCGTAGGAACTACATGACCTATGTCTCATGATGGAGAGGAACGCGGTTGCTTTTAATGGTACGGTCCGTGAAATAGCGAAAAGAATCAAAATATTGTCAACGACCCGTTTTAGCGAGCCACAGCCAGGTCCATCGCAGTCATCGCAGTCGTTCTGGGCGAACGAGGAACTCCATCGTTACGTGGACAAAGTATGTGACCTAGCGAGGCGTTTCCAGAAGTCAACTGGCAATGCACCGTTCATCGGTGAAGCATCTACAAAAACAACAACTGAAACTCCGGATCCCGAAGGGAATTATGAGGGGTCAGACGCGGTGTTGAGGGAGGTACTGCGTGACATTGCGGACGATACAAATCTGGACAGAACTCTTGGTCCTGAGACTGCAGGTGGTACGTCCCAAAACGACAACACTGGTATGTAAAATAAATGACGACAATTAATTCATTTTTCCTTTTACGTGATGCAGGCGACATTGTCGACAACACAAACGACGGCCTATTACGGGAAGGACGCTCTGCTAACGCGGAGGGATATACTGACAATACTCCCTGACACCGACATGCATTCCTCCGTGGTGGAATGCTAGTCAATACTACTAAGTCGCTTATCCGCATCTGATGAAGTCGACGAAACTCTCCCAAAGAGGACATACTTGGGGATACGACACTCGGTAAGCCTATTCTGCAGACCTTACATTTAGCTCACTATTATATGAATGCGAACAACACAACTCCGCACTTACGGAGTGCCAGAACGTAACTTCAGTTTTCTTAACGAAATTAAATACTTCAGTTTTCTTAACTTTCAAAGTTGTCTACTGTTAGAGCAATACTTCAACTCTTAACCATGAAAGTTATAACTTCAAACCTTTCTGAACATAACTTCAACTGTCATATTTAGACCTTGTAACATAATCAGCTTTATAAATTTAACACTTCAGTAGTGAACTTCAGTAGACAACATTTTCAACTTCAATTCCATTAAATCAATACTTTCTAAGTTCAGTACTATTAGAGCAATACTTCAACTCTTAACCATGAATGTTATAACTTCAAACCTCCTTGAACATAACTTCAACTGTCATCTATAACTCGTAACATAATCAGCTGTATAAATTTAACACTTCGTAAATGAACTTCAGTAGCCAACATTTTCAACTTCAATAGCCAACATTTTCAACTTCAACCCCATTAAATATTCGTCTGTGAAATATATAACTTCAAAACTGCAACAATGCAACTTCAAATCCACGAAACCAGCACATCAAAAATATGTAACGTCACCTAGTTGGAAATACCAAATTCATAACTTCAAGTATATAACGACGTAACTTCAGCACTAAAACTATAAAACTTCTAACAATATTGTTCCAGCGTTCTGTCAATAATCTTCGTCTATGAAATAAAAAACTTCAGAGTTGTAAGAGCGTAACTTCATCCCACTAAAACAACATTTCAACTCTTAACCACAACATTCACAACTTCAGATATTCTTGAACGTAATTTCAATAAGGAGAACCAAATTCATAACTTCAAGTATATAACGACGTAACTTCAGCACTAAAAATATAAAACTTCTAACAATGTTATGAAATAAAAAACTTCAGAGTTGTAAGAGCGTAACTTCATCCCACTAAAACAACATTTCAACTCTTAACCACAACATTCACAACTTCAGATATTCTTGAACGTAACTTCAACACTCATTTCCATAACTTCAACTTCTGCGACATTACCACTACAGAAGGAAACTTCAGTACACAACATTCTCAACTTCAACATCAATACATCGCTACTCCAGTTTCTAGTCCTGCACACACGACACTTCAACTACATAGGTTGTAAACTTCAGTTACATGAAAAACCTCAAGTTTGAAATATAAAACTTTGAAGTTGTGAGAACGTAACTTCAACACAATTAAACCAACATTTCAACTCTGAACCACAGCATTCACAACTCCAGAACTTACATAACATAACTTCAACTGTCATGTCCACAACTTCAACTTGTGCCACATTACCACTACAGAAGGACACTTCAGTACACAATATTTTCAACTTCAACTTCAACACATCACTACTTCAGTTTTCAGTACTACACACACGACACTTCAACTACATAGGTTGTAAACTTCAGTTAAATGAAAACCTCAAGTGTGAAATATAAAACTTCGAAGTTGTAAGAACGTAACTTCAAGAGAAGTAAACCAACATTTCAACTCTGAACCACAACATTCAAAACTCCAGAACTTACATAACATAACTTCAACTGTCATGTCTACAACTTCAACTTGTGCCACATTACCACTACAGAAGGAAATTTCAGTACACAATATTTCCAACTTCAACTTCGACCAGGCCACATCAGTTTTAGGTCTATTGTTATGAACTTTTGTTCTACACACACACACCACTACAACTACAGAGGTTTATAAACTTCAGTTAAATGTGCACCTCATTTTGAATCGGATAATTGAAATCCTGCTTTCTACCACAGGATGTCATCACCAACCTCATTGAGACTTTCGACCAGGCCACACCACTAGAAGGCCTACGAGACAAGCTCATCAAGTTCTGGGACATATACATTAATGACTGTGGCAGAGTTGTGAACTTGGAAGCTGACTTAATATTCGTTCCGGTCAACCTCTATGGGTACTTTGCCTGCATTTGTGTCAACTTACAAGCCAATACGATCGATGTGCTCAACCATCACCTACACTCCGACTTTGAAAATTCAGACATATACAAGGCTGCTTATGTAATTGTAAGTATAATATTTCTACAGTACTCTCTATAGTGCATGTCTCTCAATCATTACATATTCCGCATACCTAATATCTCTTTTCCAGGCTTCCGGGATGAGCGACTACTTAGATGAGAAGAAGGTTGATGGGGGAGAGTTCGTTTCGACTTCTGAAATCAAAGAAGTTAAAATGGAATGGAAGAAAAACGTGGTGAACATAGAGGAGTCTGGTCTCTTCACATTGATGCACATGCTTCTGTACGACGGTGAAATGCCGTCACACGAGGATATGACGTCCAAGGTCGCCAGGAGATTCCTTGTCGCGAAGGTCATTGCCACTCTTCTTTTGTCAGACTTCAACAAACAACGTAGACGACTCATGAGGCTGATTGATGACTTCAACGCAAACAAGGACAGTATTCTGACCGATGTTAAGGTGAAACGTGCTATGGTGAAGATCTGTGCTGGCCCTAAGACAAAAAACCGCACAAAAAAGTAAATTGTTATTAGCCTTTCCATTGCAAACAGTATGACGTTCTGATAAAAAACTACTACTTTTCTACCCAGACCTACTTCTAGTTCCGCGTATATGTTGGTATATGCGGAGTTGGATAAATTTTGCGGAAACTTGTAATATTTTGCTGCCATATGTCAAGAACTAGTTCTTCTGTTGACGGTCAATATTTGGTTCGGTAGTGTGTTCGCTTACGTATCATTTTCATTTAACGTGCTTACTCGTACATTTTCGGCGACATTAATTCCATTGAACTGCCAACTATACATATGGTACAACTGCAGAACGAAACTTTAGTTCACAACATTTTCAACTTCAACATAATCAGTTCAACATTTCAGTTTTGGGTCTAAGTTTACGGACTTCCGTATTACACACACGTCACTTCAACTACACAATTTATTATTTCTTCATTATTTCAGTAAGAAACCTTCGTCTGTGAAGTACACAACTTCAAAGATTTAATAACGTAACTTCAACTGCACCAATCCAACACTTCACCAACAGGTAGCTTCACCTAAATGTCACTCTCAAATTCAGAACTTCAAGGATAAAAAAAACGTCAACTCATCACTTCAAGTTTAAAACTTCTAACAAATTTTGTTACGCCTACTTCCAACAATCCCTGCGACAATGTTTATCACACTGGCAACTCAGTCTCAGGTCCGTACTACACATAGTTCAACTTCTACACTGCAAAAATGTTACTTCAAATTACAACGTGTTCAACTT
This sequence comes from Agrostemma githago, assembly GCA_958450325.1. NCBI lineage: Eukaryota > Viridiplantae > Streptophyta > Magnoliopsida > Caryophyllales > Caryophyllaceae > Agrostemma > Agrostemma githago. The sequence continues at coordinate 53,381,095 of OY288254.1, forward strand.
CAGCTCCTCAAAATCATCGTAAATTACGTTACCAAAACAAACTACGCAGTTAACATCAACAAAATTTAGAGATTACACGGTTTCAAAATGTCAAAGTTACACGGTTCCAAAATTTCAAATACGAACAACACCACCTACGTACTGACGTGAAGAACTGTCACAGTTGAAATGACAATATCATGGCATTAAATATTAAACCATACAACGAACATTGATGAACCAAAAAAACAGTAAAAAAAGGTGAATCGGAGACGCAGTACATAACGGGAGAGGTCTACTCCACCTTACTACGTCATGATTGAAAATAAAATGAGAGAGTACCCAGCACATAAAAGAATTACGCTAAAAGCGAACACAATGCGTCAGCCGAGAAATCACAAAATGTCTTCCGATCCATCATCCTCGCTGTCACCAACGGAATCATCCTCCGACGGTGGATTCTTGGAGAAGGGGTTGGGGCAGTTTCTCTTGTCGTGGTGGGCCATTCTTTTGCAATGTTTACACATTCGTTTCGGCCTCTTCGCCAGCTCCGCCGCCTTGGTCTTCGTTGACAACATCCTCTTCCCACTACCTTTGTTCTTCGACATTTTCGGAGCCAATATCGTCACTTCCGACGTGGACGCACAACCAAGGTATTTCTCCAACTCCTGTCGTTTTGTCAGAGGCTCCGAAGTTCCACCCACGCTCTCTCTACAAGCGCGGATCGTTTCCCGTAATTTTTCAACTTCGTCTTTACCCTTACCGCGAACAAAGCCCACTGCTTCGTGAATCTCCGACCACAACTTCGTCATCTCCAACTGCTTCTCATCAACCAAGTCTGCAGTACCCTGAAGAAGAAAACCATCATCCAAAGACATTCCTCCCACAGGCTCAACCAACCACCGCCTGCATACGTACGCTGATGACCACCATCCCGACCGGGAAGAGCATAACACAGCCCGGTGTTATGCATAACACCGCCCGGTGTTATTCATGATCGCGGTCGAGACCACATCATCTCGGCCGAGATGCCCTCTTCTCGCCCGAGATTGAGCGCCTAATGCCCCGCGTCACTTCTTTTCTTCTCCTTATTCATTGTAACCCTATATATACCCCCCTCTTGTAATCTTATGGATGTTATTCATCACCCACTAAACCCTAGACTACTTTAGGCTAGATTAGCTTAGATTAGTATAGATTAGTCTTAATTACTCCTTAATCCTAGTTTCATCTTTGTAATATTGAAGACTTTTTGGGTTGATCTACTCTATTGACAACATTGGAGATCGTCCTTTGGGTTTATTTATGCAAAGATTCAATCTTTTTCCTTTCTTCTAGTGTTGGTATAATTCCTCTTCTCTCTAATCTCTTCTATTTAGTTTTCATTTGTGTTTATGTTTAGTAATTTTCAATAATCCATTATGAATGTTCATGTTTATGTTTGATTCATTATGGGTGTTGGGTTTACTATCTTGAACATGAGTGAGTAGTCTCTAGCTAGGATTAGTAGGGGAATTTGGTGTCTTAGTGGGTGATTAAGGGTTTGTTTAAGATATTGGTGGAAGTTTTGGTTGCTTCTTGGTTATATGCATAGAACATGTTTGATGAAATGTTTGAATGACTTGTAGTTGCAAATGCTTGTTTTTCTTGCCATATTCTTGCGGTCTTGTATGTCACTAAGATGGGTTCTTGCGCGAGAGCGAGGAACCTCTAGGTCGGTTTAAGTAGCGAGAGCCCGGACTATACCTAGATAACCCAACTACCCCTTCACCTTTGCTCTTCCATGATCATTCTATCACCCTTGAACCCGACCTAATCCTAGTTCTTTTCTTATTTGTTTTCTTCTTCTTCTTAGGCCTTAGTACTCTAGTTAGTTGGTCGAATTTAGCTCCAGTTGTCACATTCAGCCTAGTTCTAGTCATAGTCTCCTCCCCTTGTAATTGTTTTAGTTAGTTTAGCCTTGTTGACCTAGTCTTGTTTTTGGGCGACCTTAGTCTAGACACCTCATAACCGTCCCCGTGGACTCGACCCGACTTGCCCTATCTACCCAGTTAGGATTAGTTGGTTTAACTTGTTGGTTGGGATCCACGGCAAATCCCTCCCATCAATTTGGCGCCGTTGTCGGGGACGGTTGCTATATTAGGCTTTGTTTGACTATTTACTTGACTCTGTCTTTGTTTTTTTTTTTGTTTTTCTTTGTTTTCTTTTTTGCTTCTTGTGTGTGTATGAAGTTTATTTCTCTCTTGTCTAGTGCCCAAAAAGCACTAGACTTCTCACGTTTGCTCCTAGTCTACAGTTTGTGCCTAGAGGTGGTGACCATCTTCTTCTTTACAACTTAGAGCCGCTTCAACGGACGGTTGATAGATTGAGAGGTCCTCAACCAGGTACGAGCCATGATTTTCGAGCATTGAGGTTTGATCTAAACTCCCCACCCATAGAAGCCACCATGAGCTACTCCTCTTCCTCTATGGATCAAAGCTATGACATGATGACTCCTAATTATTATCAAGCTTCATGGGGTAATCAAGAAACCCATGGGTGTGAGCTTCAAGGACAAGGAAACGGCTACCAACAAGTGAATGCTTATCAATCCTATGATCATGGTGACTATTACTCAAGCTATCATTGTGAACCCACCATGTTTCATCATGATCCACCATATGGAAGCCAATATCCCCAAAACCCACCATATTACCCTTCACCTCAACCACAATATGAGCCCCAATACCCACAATACTACCAATCTTCTCAAACTCACTACCAACAATATGATGCCCCACTCCTTGGGCATCATCAAGATTTTCAAGGAGCTTTACAAGACCCCAATGACCACCAATTGCCCAACTTGGAGTTATATCAATCGATTCTTCAATTGCAAAAGAGCCAAAAAGAAATGGCCATCCAAATGCAAAAGGTACAAGATGAATTCATGACCCAATATCAAAGGGAAAACGAGGCGATGGATGCTCAATTAAATGCGTTAGCGGTTGAAACCGTAATGTTTTTAACCCGAACGTCACAACTAGATGAAGGGTGCTCACTTGAGCAATAGGAGCAACCTAATCATGAAGCCGCCGATGAATTTCCTTTTGGAAGCGAAACTTGCTTTGAAGAACCTCAATCGTCTACCCAAGAAGAGACGAATGAGGGAATGACCCTTGGTGAAGGCATTATTGGTGAAGAATTGGAAGAGGTTAGTGAGTTGAATGAGTTGGTAGAATTTGTGAAGTCATTGGGTGAAAATGACGAACTCAAGTCGCCCTTTTGCGAAAATGTGGAAGAACATCAAGAGCCCCTTGCACGTAAGCGAAGCAATGGTTTGGAAGAGATTGAAACCGCCGGTAGAAGTTTCAATTCTCTCCATCAAGACGATGTGGGGACAAGTGTTGTTCCGGGACTTGAAGATGGGGAACCACAACTTGAGGAAGGTATGAGGGTGTGCAACAAGGAAATGAGGCCAAAACCGCTTTTTGTGCGTCGTGTCAAGGATTTGAAGCTTGCTAGTGATTGGAGGCGATGCTTAGGGGGGAAGAGGTCGGTAAAGCTTGTAGGATGGATAGACCCCGGAGACAATATGAAAGATGACGTTGGGCCTTTTGGTGACTACTTCTTGCTTCCGACTTGGAGGCTTTGGAGGATAGCTTAGCTCGGGCACTCTTTGAGCCTTCATTATGATGTGGCTCGTACGTTTGACTTGCTCCTCCAAGCCCTTGAGGGCTATGGTTTAAGAATGAGAGTCCACCATCCTCGGTTTGGCGGAGTTCCTAAAGAACCGTCATGTTGTATATTCTTCTTTCCTCTTCTTTAGAGTTCTTGTGTTTGTATTTGTGTGGTTTTTTTTCTAGGTTTTGTGTCTTTTGTGGAACTCTTGTCGTTTGGTATTTTGATGAGCGATGTGAGGGAGGGAGTTTGATGGTGTTTATTGAGCATATTTGATAGGTTGATAGTGAAGATGGAGAGTTATGAAGAGTAGTTTATGATAGAAGCTTGGATCTTGGGCAAGGAAGTCGGTTTTTGAAGCTTTTGACAAGCTTTTGGGGACGGGATTCGAGATCCTGAGGTATTAGTTGACTTCTGGGTGGAGCTATCAAGAGGATTGAATGCCTAGAAGAGTCATCCCGGCCGGGAAGGGTTTCATCTCGACCGAGATGAAGTGTGCATGGAATCTGGAGCTACTGACTACCCATCCCGACCGGGAAGAGGACCATCTCGGCCGGGAAGGGACCATCCCGACCGAGATGGGGCCATCTCAACCAGGATGGGTTTCAGCCTCCCCTTTTTGCCTTCTCTTCGTCATTTGAGCCCACCCAACCACTTTATACCTCCTCCCAACCTCCCTACCTACCCTTGCAACTATCATATGATCCCTACACTTCATTTATACGCCTTCATCTCATCTTCTCTTCACTACACACCGAGTTTCACCTCAAATCCCACCTCATTTACACTAATGCAAGCCTAATACTTCAACCATGCGACCTTATCGAGAAAGAAGAGGAATAATGATGAAGACAAGCAATGTGCCAATTTCGATCATTGAGACGATGGAGTTAATTGAGTTGCTAACCGTTTGGTAAGACGACGCTACTTTCTTTTCCGTCTTTTATTGCTAGTCTTTCTTTGTTTATCCCCTTCCATCTATTCATTTTTGTGTCATGGTGGCCCTCGGGGCCTTGGTAGTTATTGCCCCGACTCTCGATGACGTCACTACATCGAGAGTCATTTCAAAAATCAAAATTTGCAGGTATTTTCACTTTCTCTTTATTTTTTTCACTTTTTGGTAAGATTTAGTCGGATTTAGGCGGAATCCGGGCTAGGTGACTTGATAACACCTAGCCCTCCCCTCCCATTTCCTTCTATTTTCTTCTTTTTATTTCTTCCCCCATCCATATCTTTTCTTGTCTCGGCCCTTGGTGACTTGATTACACCCCGGCCGGACACATTCTATCCTTTCTTCACCTTTATTTTTGATTTTTAGCTTTATTTTCGTAGTTTCCTTTCTTTTTAGTGTCTCCACACGCTACTGATCGAGCATGAGGACATTGCTCGGTTTAAGTGTGGAGGAGCGATATCCTAGTATAGTTTAGTTTTACTTTCGTAGTTTTTTCCGAAAAATCTTAAAAAAACCCTAAAAATTTGAAAAAATTTCATAAAAATCGAAAAGATTTTTCCTTTGTGTCTTCTCCTTTTGTGTCGTTGTGTCGTATTTTTTGTTGTATTGTGTGTTTTGCCTCCCCATTTCCTTGTAGGTTCCTTGATCGCCGTAATTTTCGGAAAGCTCAAGGCATTCGGTAACGTCATTCTATCCCTTTTCCTCTTTGTCGCTTGTGGAGTTTGGAGAAGATTTTGTGATGATGTGTGCTCGGGTGGAGCTTGTTGAAGGTTGTGGTTGTTTTGGTTGCTTATGTGGATGATTTGGGGCGGTGTTTGTTTTTCTTGTTTGTTTGTTTTATTTTCTCTTGTTTTATTTGGTTTTGTTGTGTTTGTCTCATTTTCTTTCGTCCTTGTTGTGTCTTGTATAGTTTGTGAGTCTAGTGTAGAAAAAGGTTTTTCGAAAACCCGGTTTTGAGGCTAGTGCGCAAGTGTTTACTTTCCCTTTCTAGTAGTATGAATCGAGTCCTGGACTTTAGTCTAGTAGAATGACTTTAAATCAATAGTTTCATTGGTTCTTTACTTTGTGTCCACCTAGTCTACTAGGGATTTACTACGGGATTTGCATTTTGACCATTTTGACCACCCGCGGAGTGAAAAGGCCTTGGTTGCCGAGTCTCGTCCCTTAGGTGACCGTGTTCGAAACTGATTTGATTAGTCCAAGTTTTTTCCACCTTTTTGTGGGTTTGAAGGGAAATCGCGACCCCCGACTTACCCATTTCCCTACCTCCTACACATCTCCACAAATAAGTTGCAAATTGTTGAAATTCTCACGTGGTTGCAAGAAATGCCTACAAAACAAAATCATCCAAAAGGCAAGCCAAGTCAAAAGAAAGAAAAAGAGAAAAAGAAAGAATGAAAATAATGAAGAAAAAGAAAAGGCACAACAAGTCAAAAACAAAATACAAAAGAAGAAAAAGAAGTGGCATAGCAACTCAAAAGCCAAATGAAAGGAAAAAAAATGCCAAAAGAAAACCATATCACAAAAAGATTCTCACCCTCTCAAAAATAAGCCTTTTTCCGATCGTTATCGTGAAGAGCCTACCAAAGGACCGAGTCCCTAGGAAGGATGATAGCGGTAATGATCGGTCTTCCCTCATTTTGCAACCATACTCCCCTTTTTACTTGACCTAGTTACGCCATTTTTGAGCTTGGGACGATCCTCTTGGCTCATCACTAAAGGGGGCGGGGTCTCACTTACCTACAATGTTGACTAACACCGTGGTTCATCCTTTTTCCATCCCGCCGATCTTCCCGTAGTACGTTCTTAGAAGGTTAGGAGGACCTAGGTAAGTTACCAACGTTTTTATTGCTTTGTTGTCATACTATTAGGGTTTCGTCCATATCGGTTTGTATTATTAGCTTGGGAACGTTGTCACTTGCCTTGAGTCCTAAACCGGTGCTTCTTTCACCGCTTTGTGAAGGGAGGCGGTATTTGTTTCTTCTTGGATGCAACCGTTTGTTTGTTCGTTTGTATGCTTGTTTGTATGTTTGCTTGTTGTGTGTTTTCTTGTCCGGTTGTACCGATAGTTTTGTCGCAAGACCTCACTTGCCTTGCGGAGAGAACTTTTCCTCTAAGTGTTCTCGCGTGAGTTGCAAGGGCGTAGGGTGCGCTAATATCCGCTCGGTTAGTAGTTTAGTTTCTTAGTTTTTAGTTAGTTTGTGCTTACTCGAGGGCGAGTAAGGGTTAAGTGTGGGGGAGTTGATAAGTGTGTTTTGTAGTGCTTATTTGTTGTGTTTGCTCCCGGTTTCTCTTGTGAAATCGCTCTTTGGGAGCGGTTTCTAGGCTACTTATGCTTCTTTTAGTTTTTTTTTTTAGGTTCCTAAGACTAATCTTGGAGAGGTGGAACGATTCCGACTCGTTTCTGACACATTTGGAGCCAACAAAGAGAAGCGACGATTACTCGGTGGCTTACATTCGATCCCGAGACCTTGGGACCCATTCCCGAGCCCCTTAGACTCGATCCCGAGCACCGAGAATCGATGAGAAGCCCATGAGAAGCAAGTAGGGACCCTTGAGATCATATTTGACGCCTACAAGATCCATCCCGGTCGAGATGATGGCCATCTCGGTCGGGATGATGAAGCAAAGCGAAGACAGGCCACTGACCAGCAAAGCGAAGACAGGCCACAGGCCCCGCGTCACTTCTTTACTTCTCCTTTTTCATTGAAACCCTATATATACTCCCCCTCTTGTAATCTTATGGATGTTCTTCATTACCCACTAAACCCTAGACTATTTTAGGCTAGATTAGCTTAGATTAGTATAGATTAGTCTTAATTACTCCTTAATCCTAGTTTCATCTTTGTAATATTGAAGACTTTTTGGGTTGATCTACTCTATTGACAACATTAGAGATCTTCCTTTGGGTTTATTTATGCAAAGATTCAATCTTTTTCCTTTCTTCTAGTGTTGGTATAATTCCTCTTCTCTCTAATCTCTTCTATTTAGTTTTCATTTGTGTTTATGTTTAGTAATCTTCAATAATACATTATGAATGTTCATGTTTATGTTTGTTTCATTATGGGTGATGGGTTTACTATCTTGAACATGAGTGAGTAGTCTCTAGCTAGGATTAGTAAGGGAATTTGGTGTCTTAGTGGGTGATTAAGGGTTTGTTTAAGATGTTGGTGGAAGTTTTGGTTGCTTCTTGGTTATATGCATAAAACATGTTTGATGAAATGATTGAATGACTTGTAGTTGCAAATGCTTGTTTTTCTTGCCTTATTCTTGCGGTCTTGTATGTCGCTAAGATGGGTTCTTGCGCGAGAGCGAGGAACCTCTAGGTCGGTTTAAGTAGCGAGAGCCCAGACTATACCTAGATAACCCGACTACCCCTTCACCTTTGCTCTTCCATGATCATTCTATCACCCTTGAACCCGACCTAATCCTAGTTCTTTTCTTATTTGTTTTCTTCTTCTTCTTAGGCATTAGTACTCTAGTTAGTTGGTCGAATTTAGCTCTAGTTGTCACATTTAGCCTAGTTCTAGTCATACTCTCCTCCCCTTGTAATTGTTTTAGTTAGTTTAGCCTTGTTGACCTAGTCTTGTTTTTGGGCGACCTTAGTCTAGACACCTCATAACCGTCCCCGTGGACTCGACCCGACTTGCCCTATCTACCCAGTTAGGATTAGTTGGTTTTACTTGTTGGTTGGGATCCACGGCAAATCCCTCCCATCAATTTGGCCGGTATAGTTTTATGTCCGCAGGACGTTAAAATCCAGATTAAATGTCTATACAAAAGCCCTCGCTTTTCGAACAGCTTACAGCTGCACCTTGCGTCCTCCAGATCTGAGGAGGAAAATTCAACTTCAGTCAACAATTAACGTTACTCTAAATATCGAAATAATAACTTCAAAATAAAGTTAACAATAACTTAAGTCAAACGCACCTGGATTTACGCGCACTTCGTAGACTCTATCTCTACTTTGATCCTTCACCTTCGTTATCTCAACCCCGTCAACCACCTCAAAGCCACGGACTGTGCAAGTGTCGATTGAGAACTTCACCTCATCTTGGAATTCACTGAATATTTCATGTGTATACAACTTAGCACCATCGGCCTCCATTGGTACATGCGTCTCCGTCTTAGGCCTTGAGTGCTTGTTTTCACTGTCAAGTCTCTTTTGGGTATGCCTTTGGTGGTCCATGGCGCTTTCAAAGCGCATCCAAAACTCCACCAACGTACCCAATTTTTGTTCAAACCTCTTGAAAAACCTATTCTCACTCTCCGATCTTTGAGTGGTCCTTATAACGGTTCCCATTGGAATGTCTCGGCAGTGAGCCATTACCCACTGACTTCATATGGCAAATGTGCTCTTAAACCACTCAACGTCTTCCAATCCATGTTCTTCCATGATTTCCATCCATCTCTCATCAAACTCCGATGCTTCAATATCATCGTCCCACACAATTTCATTCAGCTTCCGTATGAATTCAAGGTAATCACTTCTTGCCGACCCATATTTAACAGGGACTTTGTTCATTATGTGCCACATACAAAACCGATGTTTCGCCTTTTTGAAAACAGATTGAACAGATGCAATAATACCTCGGTCTTGATCCGTTATTATGTACTCCGGTTCCTTTCCACCCATAGCTTCTAAAAATCGTCTAAAAACCCAGTTGAAAGACTTCCCATTCTCATGCGCAATAAGTGCACCACCAAATGTCACCGACTTCTTATGATTGTCAACACCAGTGAACGGAGTAAAAATCATCGAGTACATGTTTGTCCCATATGTAGGGTCAAAGGACATAGCATCCCCGAATTTTGCGTAGTTTCTCTTGGCGGCAGCATCTACCCATATCGCTTTGTCTAAGCTCCCGTCTTCTACCAACTCGTAGTCAAAAAAAATCCTTCCCTGTTCTCCACCATTTCCTTAAAATTATCTACGAACAGCTGCCCATCTCGTTCATGAAGAAAACACTTCACATCCCTCCCATAATTCTTGAAATCAGTCAAGCTCGCCCCAAGATTCTCAAATCCATTCACATGCTCCTTACACATATTGTAAGTTCGTGTCGCTCCAATTTTCAACTGCAATAAGAGCAAATAGAAGCTTCAACAGCAGACAAAATAATACGCGCAACACATAATAATTAACAAAATTTAACACAAGCTTCAACAACGAAACAGACAAAGAACTGACTTACTCTTGAGTTAGCAATTATCATCTGCTTGTGGTAGTCCGACAACTGCCGTGATCGTTTCTGGAACTCCCTCTCCGCTACTGAAAATAGCTCGTGGTTGTGGCCACAAGTAAACTCCTTAACAACCACAACACCATTAACTATGACCAACAAGACTCTTGCGCCGCAACCAACTCTTGTCACTTTGGTCCGACGTCTCGTCTTATTTTCACCACAGCGGTTACCCGAATCACTCTTCTTCAACTTCTTAGCGGTCCTACCAGTAAAACCGACTTCCGTAGAATTAGATTTACTACTCTTACTACCTACCTTACGTCCATGACCTCCACCTCCTGCTGCACCGTTACCTGCCATCGGGACATACGTCAAACCCTCTCTGCTGCAAACTACCAGCTGTGATTTCAGCGTACCATCACGGAACCTCTTCGTTGACCACCTACGGACATCAAAACCGCAAGCAAGGCCATACGCTTCATAGAATTCAACAGCATTATTGACGTCGGAAAATTCCTGCCCCACATAAGGCGTCTTGTCCTTATCAACTTCCCTACAGTAAAGGACATGAGGCACAACCTCTGCAACTTCTTCACCCTCCAAAGCATCTGCAACTGCACAGCCAAAGTCATGAAATCAATTTCAACTTCATCTACACCTCTCCTCAACTTCAACGACTAACATTTAACACTTTAGCAAACTAAAAAAGACACTTCATATGCATATGAACTAAACGACTACGACCTCCAGATAAATGTCGTCTTCAAAAAATAATCCCCTCCCCAACCGGTATTTTAATCTCCGCAGCTTCAACGACAATTAGAAACCCCGACTCCGACGGCAATTAACAGCTAACGCAAAACCCCAACTCCCACATTACAATTACTCATTGAACATCAAAAATGCATAAACCACAGCAACTACTAATCCACTACAAAATTAAATAAATTACAACAAACATACCAGGCGGAAAAACAACAATCTGCATATCCTCCATCCAAATGACAAATTCAGAAATAACAAATTCAATTACAGTATAATTCACCCCCACTAGAACAGCTACTGCCAACATCATGCTACCACCTTTAAATAATTTCAACTCCAAGCAGCAACGAAGAAGCCGAAGAATCACACACATGGGATTTGGTCCGTGTGATTTATTTGGTGGAGAAATCAACAAACAGGCTGCATTCAATTGTGTAGAAGAGATAGACAACATTAAAAAATTTGTTGCCCTGCTTTCAATTGTGTTGCCTTGGTAACATCGTGATTAGGTAAGTTAATGAGTGTACTAATCTCCTTAATTACACTTGCTTCAATCTCAACCCTTCATTCTTACCTCATCCTATGGCCCAAAATAAGACTTATGTACTTATAGGGAGGGGTGTACTTATGTGAACCCCTATATATATATATATATATATATATATATATATATATATATATATATATATATATATATATATATATATATATATATATATATATATATATATATATAGAGAGAGAGAGAGAGAGAGAGAGAGAGGTAGGTTCAAATAAGGGCACCATGTTTCAGTAAGTGTATATTAAAGTTACAGATGACATACGATAAATTTGCATTTGTTTAAAATTGATATGTAACTATAACATTCAGCTCTTTTATCACTTCAAGTGATAAAGTGCAACTTTATCATTCATCTCGTGTAACTTGAAGCACTTTTTGTGTAACTTTAACACTTGACCTTATGCCGTTAAAATAGTTGTTGCCCTTATTTGAACGTACCTACCTATATACTTCCTCTAACTCTCTATTATCTTCCCATTGGAAATGGGCACATTGTTTTTTGGTAAAGATAAAATAATGAAATATAATGAAGGATTATGCAAGTGGGAGTGTTTAACATGGGTAAGTATTGAGGGTAGTGTATAAATAAGTGGGTAAGTTTGGTAAATATAAGAAAATAGTAAGGGTAGTTTAGTAAAAAAGATGGACAAAAAAGGAAATAAATCAAATGGGAAGAAAATAGAGAGTTTGACAAATATGGTAAGTGGGAAGATAATAGAGAGTTAGAGGAAGTATATATATATATTCGTTTTTCTTGCACAAACCTTGATAATAAATACTAACTGTTCCGGTACGGAAACAATTAACCCGACTTCGGATTCGGGTTCTAAGTTCGGAATGTTGTTCGGTAATTGCTCGTCCGATTTCCTTCAGCCTCTCCTTTCTCCCACTCCGGCGGTCAGACTTTCTCGGCGGATTGAGCCTGCTCCCTGCACAGTGAACGCACAGGGCCTCGGAGGTTGTCCGAGGGAACCCTCTCCGATGCCTAAGTCAGTCTTTGAATGCCTTGATGAACCTAGTTCGTGAGGAGCTAGGTGGAGTTTTTAGAGTGAGAGTCTAGAGAGAGAAAATCCAACCTTCTTTAAGTGGAAAATGGGTGAGTATTTATACCTTCCCACAAGAGAGAGAAAGAGGGGTGGAGAAAGGAAGAATGGGTGGATGCGAGGAGAACACGTGGCCTCGCCTCGTCCACCCATTTTCCCTTACCTGAGGCGGAATGACGGATGGGCCCTCGGCTTTCTCTGCTCATACTGGGGGGTCGGGACACCCTGAGAATCGGGAAGCAGGGGGCTGGATTGCCCTGCTCGGCTGACAGCAAGGCCCTGCCGAGCAGGCTCAAGCCTTGGGGTATTTTCAGCGATCTTTTTCAGGGTGGGCCTGCTGGGCAACCCCTCTCTCGCCCTGGGGGTGAATTATTCCAGAGTGACATGGGCAGGCGACCCGTGGCACTTTGTCAACTCCCATCAATTGGCCCACGTCGGCCAGGGGGAAGCAGGGTTTCCCTCTTGGCAGGCGTCTTACAGAATGGGATGTAGTTGACCTTTGAACTCCCTTGCATTTAATGCGTTGCTTGTACCTGAGGTAGGAGGCCCAAGCACATTGGTCATGACAAGGAAGGTTGGAATGTTCCTCTAGTAATGATTGTTTCCTCTTACAAAGTGGATTCTTGGGCAATGTGTGGATTTTATGGTTGGCTACCCCTCTTACAAGGGTGGTTGGAGCGCCATTAATGGCGAGTTTCCTGTTCTTATATAAGCTCCGGTTTTCCTCACCAGTCTCGCACCTTCACTTCCACAATCCTCTTGTGATTTTCTTCCAAAATATTTGAGAATCGATGTCTTGGATTAGGAAAAGAGTTTTCCGATGCGGAATTTATGTAGAAATCCGCTGCTTCAGAAGACGTCGTCGCTTGAGATACGCTAGGAGGGCTCACCAGGTCCTTCGCAGGAGTGAAAGGAGGCGTTCCCGCTCCCAACGGGTGGCTAAGAGGGAGACCCTTTCCAGGCCTGGCAGGCATCCTGGGTCTTCTTCTGCTGGCCCACGCCTTGGGCGATGCACCCGAACTGGAGGGTGCTATGACAGGGGCTGCCATGATTGCTTCCCATGGCTACACCCAGAGCACTTCGTCCCAAACTGCCCTGAGCTTACCTCTTCCCCAGAGTCAGGTCCTTCCTCTCCAAAGAAGAGGGGTCGTGACCTTTCTGATGATGCTAGAACCGTCCCCTTTGGTCATGACTGAGACTCAAGCAGCCGAGACTCCGAGCACAGCGAGGGTCAGGGCTATTCTTCAGGCGGTGTTGAGGACGACCTCCCTACTGATCCTTTCAAGAGCTCTGATGACTGGGATTGGGGGTCTCCTCTGGATGACTACAGCCCCGGGAATTACTCCCCAGACCCTGATGATGATTAAGCATGCTCTGGACTGGCAGGCTAGTTAACCAGGGCAGAAATCAGGCCCTTGTATTTTTATTTGCATGCCTTAGAATGTAACTTGCCCATTTTTGGACCCCTTCTTTATTAATGAAAAGTCAAGCGATTTATTATTACTGTTGTGTGTGTGTATTTTTTTTTTTTTTGGAAAGGGGATGACATCACTAGGGGAGTTAATCCTCTGACGCCTTTTGTCTTCTCGAGGCTTTTCTTGGGAAGAGGGGGTCAGTTGGTTGTTAAAAGTGTGACACGTGGAGGCAATTTACGGGGAGGGCTTTGCAAGAGGGGCAACCCTTCAACTGCCTAGGCCTATATAAGCCTTTTCTCCTCCCCCCATTTCCCTCTCACATTTTTGAAACTTAAACCCTTCATATTTCTTCGCTCTCTTTGCTGCTGAGAATTCTTTCAAGACTTGGGGAGCGCTTACTTTCGGATTTTTTCAGCGACGATCACCGTTTTAGGTTAGAATCTTGCTTCCAACTCTTCGTTTTTCTTTCTTTTCCCATACTTTTTTCTTCACAAAATAGTATGTCTCGTGCTCGTGCTCTTTCATTCAGTCCGTCGTCTGGGAGGACGGAGGGTAGGGAAAGGGGTAGATCTGACCTAGCCTCTTCTTTCGGGATTAGGCCTGGTGGGGGGGACCGCCTTGAGGGAGATGGGGGTGCCAACTCTCCCGACCCTGCTCCCTTCGACATCGTCGATTCTGACGATGATGCATTGGAGATAGACCCCTCTACAATTGCTGGTCCCCTTATTCCCAGGGAGAAAGGGAAAACATATTTCTTGGACAAAAACAAATACTTGATCCCTTTGAAAACCTACCCCAAAATCAAGAACCGAGACCTAATTTTGGAGACCTAATCAAGAACCGAGACCTAAATTGAGAAGTTTTATCACTTCGGGGAGGGATACACAGTTATAGTTCCCGGGGAGAAAGACACGGTGTGCTGCCCTCCTGACGGCTGCGTGGCCGTTTATCATAAAAGCCTGGAATTTGGCCTGCGATTCCCTCTACACCCCTTCTTGGAGGAGGCCTTTAGGAGGATGAATGTGGCCATAGCTCAGTTGACTGCCTCGGCGATTAGATCGCTGGTGGCCTACACCTGGACTTGCATTTTTCATGGGGAAGGACCTTCTATTGACGCCTTGCGCGCCATGGCCTGGCTGCAAATGGTGTCTTCATCAGGGGGAGATGGCTCCCCTGGGTATTGGTCTCTTCAAAGGCTGAAGAAGTACGCTCTAGTTTGGCCAGCTTTAAGCAGCCTGAAAGACTGGAAGAACAATTTTTTGTATGTACATAGTGCTTCAGGATGGCGGATCCCTAGGCACTTTAGGAACCATGTGCATACCCGTATGGAAACTCGTGAAGAATACCACCCGGGTGTCGGGGGGAAAGATCTGAAGGTAAAATTGAGCAAGGCGGATGAAAGTTTAGTCCAGAAGTTCGAGGTTGTTGTCGATGGGTCCGGCGTTTGTGGCCCTGCCTTCTGGCTCCCTCATGCAGAGCTTATTGCCACAGATGAATATCTGCTCCCATTGGGCTTGATTCCTGACCTTGAAGGTAGTTTAGGGGCTTTAACCGGCCTGATTTTCTTTGAGGTTTCTGTCCCTCTATGTTTTTTTAACTGGCTGTTTACTCGCCCTGCAGGTTCTGCTTCTCGCTTTTGGACAAGAAAGCAGGTAAGGAGGCTTGGTCTATCCGAGGAGTTCGTCATTATTTCAAAGCGCCCCTCTCTTCCTCCCAATTTCAAGAAAGGGGAGAAGAACATGATGAGGTTTGTGAAGGATCTCTCTTCTGGTCGGCGACTCCCTCTTCCTCCACGGCTAAAGCCGGCGAATCTTCCTTCTAGTACCCAGAGTGGGGAGGCCGAGGTTACCTCAGAGGCCACCCCTTCTGCTTGCAGGCAGGGCGATTCTCTTGCCGGGACTCATATTTCCCAGGGGTCACGCCCTGCGGACTCTGAAGGGACTGGAGAGAGTGTTCCCTTAGTGCGCAAGAGGAAAAGGAATAGGGAACCTTCCGAGGCTGTGCCTATGGTTGACTTGGAGGCTGATGTGGAGACCCCTGAGGCCAAGTGCCCTGCTCGTGACGTTCCCAGCACTCTTTTCTCGGAGGAGAATACTGAGTTTCACTATACTGCAGGTGATAGTGTTGATGTGTCGGGCCTGCTCTCAGACTCCGGCGCCGTTCTGGCAGATCGTCTCACTAAGTCTATAACCTCTACCTCCAGTCAGGTGATCCAATATATCCAACGCACCTCCAAGGTTTTGCAGGCCTCTGCCGAGCTAGCGGCTCTCAGTCGCCTAAGTGACGAGGAGTTGGCTGCCGCCCCTAGGCCCCCCCCCCCCCCCCCCTCCGGACCGTCTGGCTATGGTCGAAAGGGACGTTGTCCTGATCAACAACTTGAGGGATAAGCTGGCGAAGCAGGAGAATGAACTGGAGGAGGCGAAGGGCCAGGCCAACTAGTGGAAACTCCAAGGGGAGAAGGCTGTAATGGAAGCGTCCAAATTTGAGGCGGAGCTGAAGGAGAGCCGCCTGGCGATGGAACGTGCTACAATATCCCTGGCCGAGATGGAGCATTTCAAGAAGAAAGCAGCTGACTTGGAGGAGAGTTTGTCCAAAGCCAACTCAGATTTCAAGCAGGCCCAGGGTGAATGGCAAAATGAGAAAGATGCCATTCTGAAGGAGGCTGAAGCTGCAGTGGACATGAGCTTTGAGAATGGAGCGAATTCCTCCCTGGAGCTTGTTATGGAGGTAATCAAGGAAATGTTCCCTGCCTTTCACGAGGATGCTTTTCGGAACCTCTATTCTGCCAAGAATGAAGCTCGGGCAGCTAGACCCCCTAAGGAGACTGCTGGTCCCAGCCAGAATGCTCCTAATGCTTAGGTTTTTCTGATGATAATTCTAACTTTTGTGCTGAGTCTTGATATGGCCAGCTTGCCTGTAATATTTGGCTTCTTCGTATTTTCGTTCTGGTGCTGTTAAACAATGTTACTTTTTCGTGAATCTGTTTATGAATATTCTCTTTGTTTCTGCTTGTTTTTGCTTCCTAAGGGTATGGCCTGCCCCCTGTCTGTCCAGGGGTAGGCAGGGAGGCTTTTGCATTCTTGATACGAGGTTGGGGACCCTGCCCCCAGTCCCTGTTCATTTGGCACGTGGGGCCTGGCCTGACCCTGACTTTTGATCAAAGTCCAGGGGGCCTGCCCCCTACCTGCCCAGAGGTAGGCAGAAAGGCTTTTGCGTTTTTTATACAAGGTTGGGGACCCTGCCTCCAGTCCTTGTTCATTCGGCACGTGGGGCCTGGCCTGACCCTGGCTTTTGATCAAAGTCCAGGGGGCCTGCCCCCTGCCTGCCCAGAGGTAGGCAGGGAGGTTTTTGCATTTTTTATACAAGGTTGGGGACCCTGCCCCCAGTCCTTGTTCATTCGGCACGTGGGGCCTGGCCTGACCCTGGCTTTTGATCAAAGTCCAAGGGGCCTGCCCCCTGCCTGCCCAGAGGTAGGCTGGGAGGTTTTTGCGTTTTTTATACAAGGTTGGGGAGCCTGCCCCCAGTCCTTGTTCATTCGGCACGTGGGGCCTGGCCTGATCCTGGCTTTTGATCAAAGTCCAGAGGGCCTGCCTCTGCCTGCCTAGAGGTAGGCAGGGAGGTTTTTGCGTTTTTTATACAAGGTTGGGGAGCCGTCCCCCAGTCCTTGTTCATTCGGCACGTGGGGCCTGGCCTGAGCCTGGCTTTTGATCAAAGTCCAGAGGGCCCGCCCCCTGCCTGCCCAAAGGCAAGTAGGGAGGTTTTTGCGTTTTTTATACAAGGTTGGGGAGCCTGCCCCCAGTCCTTGTTCATTCGGCACGTGGGGCCTGGCCTGATCCTGGCTTTTGATCAAAGTCCAGGGGGCCTGCCCCTGCCTGCCTAGAGGTAGGCAGGGAGGTTTTTGCGTTTTTTATACAAGGTTGGGGAGCCGTCCCCCAGTCCTTGTTCATTCGGCACGTGGGGCCTGGCCTGAGCCTGGCTTTTGATCAAAGTCCAGAGGGCCCGCCCCCTGCCTGCCCAAAGGCAAGTAGGGAGGTTTTTGCGTTTTTTATACAAGGTTGGGGACCCTGCCCCCAGTCCTTGTTCATTCGGCACGTGGGGCCTGGCCTGAGCCTGGCTTTTGATCAAAGTCCAGGGGGACTTAGAATTTTGTTGGGGGTCTATTTTCCTTGGTTCTGGCAACAGGGGGCCTCCCCCAATTGCCCCCTGCTCGTTTGTGTGTGAAAGTGCGAATTTGAACAGACAACGAGTATGAATTCGAAGTTCTTTTCATTCCTTTGTAAAAAAGCTTAACATAAGTGTGGTCGGAGCCGTCGACATTCTTGACCGTTCTCCTCCAGTCCTTCTGAAAATGAAATTTACTTAAAAATTTGCTAGACATAGTACTTTTTCAAGGTGTCGACATTCCAGTGCGCACTCAACTCTTGGCCCTCAAGATTGGCGATTCTGTATGTGCCTGGCCCTAAAATTCGAGTTACTTGGTATGGACCTTCCCAATTGGCACTTAGTTTGCCGTGCTCTTTTGATTTTCCCACAGCCTGCGTTTTTCTAAGAACCAGGTCGCCTAACTGAAAATTTCTCACATGTACTTTCTTGTTGTACGCCTTCCTCATCCGTTGCTGGTAGGCGGCGATGTTGGCACTGGCCTCTTCCCTTACTTCACTGACCAGGTCTAGGGCCTCAGTCATTGCCACTTCATTTTCTACTTGGTCACATTGCAGGGATCGTAGAGTGGTAATTCTGGCTTCGATGGGCAGCAGGGCCTCTGCTCCGTATACCAGGCCGAATGGGGTCTGACCTGTGGACTCTTTTCGGGTGGTCCTGATTGACCAGAGTATGTTGGGTAGCTCGTCGGCCCATCTGCCCTTGAGGTCATCTACCATCTTTTTGAGACCGTTCAAGATCTGTTTGTTGGCTGCCTCTACATGTCCGTTGGTTTGAGGGTGGCAGACGGCAGAGTAGGCAACTGCAACGCCGTGACCTTCCAACCAGATCCTCAGAGGGTCGTTATCAAATTGCCTTCCATGATCAAATACTAACACCTTTGGTAGGCTGAATTTGGTGATGATATTCCTCCATATCACCTTCCTAGGCTCAGTGATGTTGGGCACTGCCTCAGCCTCTACCCATTTGGTGAAGTAGTCTATCGCCACAATCAAGAATTTTCTGCCCCCGGTCGCCACTTCAAAAGGACCTAGTATGTCCATCCCCCATTGAGCGAAGGGGATGGGGGATAGGATTGGTCTGAGTTCTTGGGCCGGGGCGTGGATTGATGGGGCAAAGAGTTGGCATTTCCTGCATTTTTGGGTCAGGTCTTTCGCGTCGGCCAGCAGGGTCGGCCAGTAGTATCCTGCCCTTAAGGCCTTGTGCGCTAATGACTTCCCTTCTATGTGGTGGCCACATATTCTTGAATGGATGTCATCTAATACCTTTGCCGCCTGTTCTGCCCCCAGACATTTGAGCAGGGGAGACGAGAATGATTTTTTGTATAAATCTTCCCCGATTAGTATGAACCATACAGCTCTTGTCGGCATCTTTCTTTTTTGCGCAGGGTCCGACGGTAAAATTCCGTGTTTCTTGAATAGGATGATGGGGGTCATCCAATCCTCAGGCCCTGTTTCTTCTACAGCGCCGACTGTTTGGCAGGGGTGGTGGATTTTTCTTGGATGACGTCTACCCAAACTGACCTCCGTATATCCTGCAGGCTGGAACTAGCCAGTTTTGACAGGGCATCCGCCCGATTGTTCTGGGATCGAGGGATCTGCCTGACTTCATACGACTTCAGGCCTGACAGCTCTCTCTTCACCTTTTCCAGGTATGCGGCCATCGTCTGATCCCTGGCTTCATATTCTCCATTAATTTGGTTGGCGATGAGTCAGGAGTCTGTCGCCAGGACAATCTGCTCTGCGCCTGCGGCTTTTGCTAAGCTTACCCCTGCGAGCACTGCCTCGTACTCAGCTTCGTTGTTCGATGCTGGGAAAACGAATCTAAGTGCGTGCTCAAAATCAGTCCCTTCTGGGCTAGTTAACACGACACCGGCCCCTGCACCGTTAACCGTGGAAGATCCGTCGGTGTATACCACCCACTCGCCGGCAGGCGGGCTATCCTCCTCAGAATGGGAGCATTCTGCTAAGAAGTCGGCCAGAGCCTGCGCTTTGATAGTTGTTCTAGACTGGTATGTTATTCCTAGTCCACTCAGCTCGATGGCCCATTTTAGTAGCCTGCCTGATTTCTCGAATTTCTCCAGCACTTTTTCTAAGGGTTGATCTGTCAACACCACGACAGGGTGTGCATCGAAGTATGGCCTCAACTTCCTGGCTGCTACGACAACTGCGTAGGCTGCCTTTTCGACCATTGGATAATTATTTTCCGCTGCCCCCAGGGCATGACTCACAAAGTATATAGGCTGCTGGGCGCCTGCTTCTTCTCTCAAGATGACTGCACTTACCGTCACATTAGTTACCGCGATGTAGAGGAAGAGTTTTTCCCCTGCTACTGGCCTTGCCAGGGTAGGGAGCTTCTTCAAATGTTCCTTTAACTGTTCAAAGGCTTCTCTTTGCTCATCCTCCCACTTAAACTGCTTGTTGCCCTTCAATACTTTGAAGAATGGAGTCGACTTGTCTACTGACCTGGTAATGAAGCGTGCCAGGGCGGCCATGCGGCCTGTCAGACGTTGGATGTCCCTTATGGTCCTGGGTTCGGGAAGGTCCAGCACGGCCTGAACTTTCTCAGGGTTAGCATCTATCCCTCGAGAACTGACCAGAAAACCCAAGAACTTGCCAGAGCGAACCCCGAACGTACATTTCTTTGGATTGAGTTTCATCTTGTAGGCGCGCAGGGAGGAGAAGGTCTCCTGCAGGTCTGCCAAGTGTTCATTGTCTCCTTTGCTTTTCACAATAGTGTCGTCGACATAAGCTTCTATGTTTCTACCTTTTTGACTCTCGAAAACCTTGTCGACCAGGCGCTGGTAGGTGGCCCCTGCGTTTTTAAGCCCAAATGGCATCATTTTGTACATGTAGGTGCCCAAGCTGGTGATGAAGGCACATTTCACCCTGTCCGGCTGCCATAAGTACACTTGATGATATCCTGAGAAGGCGTCCAGGAAGCTCAGCATAGAATATCCACTGGTAGCGTCTACCAGTTGGTCAATCCTGGGGAGTGGGTAGCAGTCTTTTGGGCAGGCCTTGTTAAGGTTTGTAAAGTCTACACACATTCTCCATGCGCCCGACGATTTCTTAACCATAACCACATTTGCTAACCATTCTGGGTAGTCGCAAACCTCAATAAAGTCTGCCTTCAGAAGTTTTTCAATTTCTTCTCTAATCGCCATGTCCTTCTCTGCGGACATATTTTGCTTTTTCTGCTTTACAGGGCGGGCATCCGCGTTTACGTTCAGCCTGTGAACGATACATGCTGGATCAACCCCTGGCATTTCGTCTGCCGAGTAAGCGAATACATCCTTGTTATCCTTTAGTAACTTGATTAGTTCAGCCTGGTAGGACTCTTCCAGGTCAGCCCCTATGAGGACCTGTCTCCCTCCCTGGTTCTAGGTCCACCAGCATGCTTTCTCCCCCGGGTTCCAGGTGGTTGTATGCCTGATCACCGACTGGGATCTCGCCTTCCCTGCTGGGGGAACTGTCAGCTTTTCTCTTTCCTTTTCTTTCACTTTCGTGGGTTTGCAGGGCCACGGAGTAGCACTGCCTAGCCGACTCCTGGTCCCCATGCACTTTACCTTCAAGGCCAAAATCTGTAACATAGGCTATCGTGAGAGCCCTAATTGAAATGGCTGCTTCAATCTCATCCAGGGTGGCCCTGCCAATCAGGGCATTGTACGCGGACCTTGCATCAACTACAACGAACGACGCCCTGATGTTTCTGGCAGAGGCCCCCTCCCCGAATGTTACAGGCAGGTCTATGATTCCCATGGGCAGTATACCTGCCCCGCTGAACCCATACAGTGATCCAGGGGCAGGTCGTAGGTGCCTCTTCTCCAGGCCCATTTTATCGAAGGCGTCTTTGTATAACAGGTTCGTGTATGCGCCGGTATCCACCATGCATCTCTGCACAATATGGTTGCTGATTTCTAGGGATAGCACCAAGGGATCGCTATGGGGATACACCACCCGCCCTGCATCCTCAGGGGTGATGCTCAGCGTCATTCCCTTCGGGCTTCCTGCCCTTTCAGCATAACAGATTTGGTTCCTCAGTTCCCGAATCTGCCTCTTCTGACTTCTTCTGCTGGTTTGGCCCTTTGCATCCCCTGACACCACATGGATTATCAGGCGGTTCTGCGCTGAGCCTTCAGGCTTCTCCGGTGTTTCTTTTTTAGTCTTATTCCTTGCTGCGTAGTTCGCTAGCCAGCCGTTCCTGATAAGTTTTTCGATTTCGTCCTTCAAGTGGCGACACTCCTCAGTAGTGTGGCCTACGCAATCATGCAAGGTACAGAACTTCTTAGGGTCTCCCTTTGGGCTGCGTGGTTTGCTCGGGCGATTCCACTTGGCAGTCTCCTTCTCTAGTTCGAAAATATCTGCTCTGGATTTGTTGAGGGCGGTATAACTGTCGAACCTAGGCTGGTAGACTGTGCGTTCCTTCTTAGGGGTATCCCCTTCTTCGGCTCTCTGCTTCCCGGAATCATTCCTGCCGCGTCCACCCTGCGGTCCCCCCTGCTGCCTGGTAGGGCCTGCGGGGGTATCCGGCAGGCTGTGGAACTCCTCTTGCAGCATAAACCCCTCTGCGATTTTCCTGGCCTTGGCCAGAGTTTCTGGCTGGGCCCTGATCAGTTGGTTCTTCATCTCTCCTGGGAGCAGGGAGTTAGTCAGTGCGTACGTCCCCGTCGCATCGTCAATTTCCTTGACTTGTTGGAAGGACAAGTCGAACCTCTTCAGGTACTCCCTGACAGACTCCCCCTTCTTCTGCCTGAGGGTCATTAGGTCGAACCGAGTAAGACGTCGTCTCTTGTTTCCCGCATACTGGTCAAGGAAAGCCTCAACCAACTCGATGAAGAAATAGATTGATTCTTGCGGTAAATCTCTAAACCAACCCTGGGCTAGACCTACTAAGGTAGTTGGAAAAATTTTGCACCAAACTGCGTCGTCGGCGTCGTACATGCCCATATGACTCTCGTACGCCGCCAAGTGATCCTCTGGGTCAGTCGTGCCGTCAAACTTAATAGAGGGCATTTTAATTTTCGGGATAGGATATCCCTGTACCTCAGGGTGGAGCGGCGTCTTGGTTGGCCTGCCCACCATTCTCGACCTGCTCGTGCCCGAGTAGTGACCGTGGTCGTCCCTTCTGTCAGGGGTCGGTCTCCTACTTTCAGGGGAGCGGTACCTTGGTGGGCGCCTACTTATCGCTTCGTCGTCCCTGGGAGGGGAATGATACCGTGGGTGCTTCTTTTGAGCGGGCTCGATATTATCATCCTGACGGTGCCTTGACTTCAGAGGCTGTCCATTGTTAAGCCTGGACTGCAGGCTCTGGGACAGTCCCGGTGCAGGCTGTGGTTCTTCAACCGGTGTCAGCCTAGAGAACACGTCTCCCGGTTTCTCCCCCAGTCGTTTGGACACTGGCTCCTTATGCTTCATACGATTCCTCAGGTCTTGAGATAAGTCCCTCCTTTCCCGAGCAGCCGTGGACTCTGTGGTGTGAATGGAGAATGCCTCTTCAGGACCAGCAGCTTCTTGCTGCGCAGGCGGCTTCTGACGGACTCCCGTGACCCGCCTTTGCATCTGTGCATACGCCTGAGCTGTCTTCCTGGCCTTTTTCTGAATGTTTCTGACGGCGGTCCGCTTTGAGCCCCCGGTTCCTTCTCCACTTTCAAAGTGAAGCAACCTGGGGGTCGTGGCGACCCTGTCTACCAGATCATCCGGAGTAAACTCCTGATTCAACATTGCTGAGAAGAATGCCGCAGTCTGCGCCATCTGGGCAGGGGTGAGGTTTAGAGTTTGCCTCGGATGTGCCCCCTGCCCTGCCATGGCAGATACTCCTTGACCCGGTGCTCACTGGAGACTGGCTCGCCCCATGCCTGGAATCGTGGCGGCGGGCGTTACCTCCAGCGGCATGCCATATCGGGGAGCATTGGGTGGATTTGCCACAGAGCTGGTGTCAAAAATTTCAGGCATGTTTAATTGTAATTGGCTAATTTTGTGTTTGAGAATGGTTGATTTTGTGTGTAATTTCGTGGGTACAACCGTACTCGTCCCCACAGACGGCGCCATATTGTTCCGGTACGGAAACAATTAACCCGACTTCGGATTCGGGTTCTAAGTTCGGAATGTTGTTCGGTAATTGCTCGTCCGATTTCCTTCAGTCTCTCCTTTCTCCCACTCCGGTGGTCAGACTTTCCCGGCGGATTGAGCCTGCTCCCTGCACAGTGAACGCACAGGGCCTCGGAGGTTGTCCGAGGGAACCCTCTCCGATGCCTAAGTCAGTCTGTGAATGCCTTGATGAACCTAGTTCGTGAGGAGCTAGGTAGCGTTTTTAGAGTGAGAGTCTAGAGAGAGAAAATCCAACCCTCTTTAAGTGGAAAATGGGTGAGTATTTATAACTTCCCACAAGAGAGAGAAAGAGGGGTGGAGAGAGAAAGAATGGGTGTATGCGAGGAGGACACGTGGCCTCGCCTCGTCCACCCATTTTCCCTTACCTGAGGCAGAATGACGGATGGGCCCTCGGCTTCCCCTGCTCATACTGGGGGGTCGGGACACCCTGAGAATCGGGAAGCAGGGGGCTGGATTGCCCTGCTCGGCTGACAACAAGGCCCTGCCGAGCAGGCTCAAGCCTTGGGGTATTTTCAGCGATCTTTTTCAGGGTGGGCCTGCTGGGCAACCCCTCTCTCGCCCTGGGGGCGAATTATTTCAGGGTGACATGGGCAGGCGACCCGTGGCACTTTGTCAACTCCCATCACTAACTATTACCGTATATTAATAAACCGGGTATCTCTTATATATTAATCATGATTTATTGCTATTAAATAATTGTGTAATTATTACGTACCGTGTTTATTATTATTTTATTTTTCATCTTAGTTTTTCTTGATTCCTTTACTGACATCCAAATTTTATTAGATGTCGAATCTTTCAAATCTTGAATTTACAGCTCTAGACATATCAGGACACAATTATTTAAGGTGGACCTTAGATGCTGAAATGCACCTAAACGCTTCATCTTTGGGGGAAACCATTAAAAAAGACAACAAGGAATCCCTTGAGAATCAGTCCAAGGCATTGATTTTTCTCCGTCGTCACCTTGACGAATCTTTGAAGGCACAGTATCTTACAGTGAAAGATCCTTACAATCTGTGGACGGAATTAATAGGTCGTTTTGACCATCAAAAAACCATCATTCTCCCATGTGCAAGGTTCAAATGGATGTACCTCCGACTACAAGATTTTAAAAGTGTCCCTGACTATAATTCGACACTTTTTCAAATTGTTTCTTGTTTGAAATTATGTGGAGAAACTATCACTGATTCTGATCTTTTGGAGAAAACCTTTTCTACTTTCCATGCCTCAAATATTGTTTTACAACAACAATACCACGAGCGTCGATTTCAGAAATATTCAGAGCTCATATCTTGTCTTTTGATTGCTGAACAAAACAATGAGTTATTAATGCAAAATCATCAGACTCACCCCACTGGTTCATCACCTATCCCTATTCCCGAAGCAAATGCTAGTGTTTCTGCAAGAGGTGGAAAAAGGAATGGACATAACTTTAGTCCTAAAAAATCCATTCAGAAAAGGACAAATGATTCTAACTCCAATAAGGGGAAGAAAAATGAATCTATATGTCATCGATGTGGCTCATCTGGACATTGGTCAAATGTTTGTCGTACACCAAGACATCTTGTTCATCTCTATAAAACTTCCATTCAGGCCAAGGAAGCCGAAACAAATTTTGCCCAATATGAAGTGCCATTAAATGATGGTGTCCATCTTGATCTTCCTGATTTCAAGAATCATACAAATGGAAATGATGAATTTGAGGATGTCAGATCTTTCCTCAATGATGTCTAAGTTTAATTATTAGAATTACGTAGTAATTTACTTAGAATAAGTGACATTGATTGTCCTGTTTTAAATTTATGTTCTATCAATTTAATTTCTTATCAGTTTTAGTCATGCGTCCGTTTGTTACTTTTTTTCTAGTAATGATATTTGATTTCGTTTCCAATTATTATTTATTATATTTTCGCTATGCTTATGTTTATTTTTATTCTTTTTCAAAGGAATATGGATACTGCTTATGGAATATTGAAAACAAATAGTGACGATGTATGTCTTGTAGACAGTGCAACAACACATACAATCATTCGCAACAAGCGATTTTTCTCCCATTTAACATTAGCTGCGGCCAATAATGTTAGCACAATATCAGGGACATCAAATATTATTGAAGGTCACGGAAAGCACTGTTGATATTACCTAATGGTACGACAATCAACATTCGTGATGCTTTATATTCAACAAGATCGGAACGAAACTTGTTGAGTTTTAAAGATATCCGCCTCAATGGATATCACCTTGAGACAACAATTGAGGCTGGCATAGAATACTTGTGCATCACTGATATTATTTTTGGAAAAAAGCACATATTAGAAAAACTTCCTGCATTGCCTTCCGGATTATATCATATTATCCTCATTGAATCTTAGTTTGTGAAACATGTGAAAAGTTCTGATCCAAATGTTTTTAAACTTTGGCATGATCGTCTAGGTCATCCAGAATCAACAATGATGCTCGAGTTATTGAAAACTCACATGGACATCCTTTAAAGCATCCAAAAGTCCTATCAATCAAAATTGTCCTTGCGAGGCTTGTTATAAGGGCAAATTAATCATTAGACCATCCTTAATGAAGGTTGATATTGAATCACCAAATTTCTTACGACGAAGCCAAGGTGATATTTGTGGGCCAATTCACCCTTCCTCTGGACCATTTCGTTATTTTATGGTCCTAATTGACGCCTCAACACGATGGTCTCATGTTTGCCTCCTTTCAACTCGCACTGTTGCGTTTGCAAGACTCCTTTCACAAATTATTAGATTACGAGCTCAATTCCCAGATTCCCCAATCAGAACTATTCGTATGGATAATGCTGGAGAATTTACATCTAAAATATTTGATGAATATTGGATGTCAATTGGCATTGATGTTGAACATCCTGTTGCCCATGTGTATACTCAAAATGGTCTAGCTGAGTCTTTTATTAAACGTTTACAATTAATTGCTCGACCATTAATCTTAAGGTCCAAATTGTCATCTTCAGCATGGGCTCATGCAATATTACATGCCGCAACACTAGTACGGATTAGACCAACGAGTTATCAGCAGTACTCACTCGTACAACTTGTGTTTGGGCATCAACCAAATATCTCTCATCTTAGAACTTTTGGTTGTGCAGTTTATGTCCCTATAGCTCCACCTCAAAGAGCAAAAATGGGACCCCAACGTAAACTCGGTATATATGTCGGCTATGAATCCCCATCTATCATTAAATATTTAGAGCCTCTCACAGGATATGTCTTTAAAGTAAGATTTGCTGACTGGCAGTTTGATGAGTCAAATTTCCCATCATAAGGGGAGAAAAGCTTAATCTTGAGGAAAGCCGAGAAATTTCTTGGAATACACCAACACTAGCCCATTTTGATCCCCGTACAAAACAGTGCGAACTAGAGGTTCAAAGGATCATACATTTGCAAAATATTGCAAATAGGATTCTCGATGCATTTACGGATACAGGAAGGGTAACCAAGTCACATATTCATGCTGCGAATGTCCCAGCAAAATTGTGTATCCCAGTAGGAAATCATGATAATACAAATGAGCCCAAGTCACGCTTAAAGCGTGGGAGGCCTCTTGGTGTAAAAGATTTAGTTCCCCATAAAAAGAGGTTAACAACTACCTTTCTAGAAAAGGAACCTTTATCTGACAACTTGGTTGAACAATCAAATACGGAGGACGTAGTTGCACATGATGAGGATAATGGAGCTCAAAACAACGAGATTTCCATAAACTATGTTGGTATAAAAGAAAGTTGGGATAGAAATGCAATCATTCCTGATGATATATTTGCTTTCACAGTTGCTCTAAACGTCATGGAAAATAATGACGATCATGAACCACAATCGATAGAAGAATGTCAAAATCGAAAAGATTGGCAAATGTGGAAGGATGCAATCCAAGCAGAGTTTAACTCATTATCAAAACGGGACGTTTTTGGTTCAATTGCTGAAACTCCAAAAGGTGTAAAAGCCTTCGGATATAAATGTGTATTCGTCAGAAAACGCAATGAGAAAAATGAAATTGTGAGATATAAAGCTCGACTCGTTGCACAAGGTTTTTCACAAAGACCTGGTATCGATTACCAAGAAACTTATCTCCAGTAATGGATGGCATTACATTTCAGTTTCTTATTAGCTTGGCGGCTTCAGAAAAGCTTGACATGCATCTTATGGATGTAGTCATGGCCTATCTTTATGGGTCACTTGATAGTGACATCTACATGAAAATTCCCGAGGGACTTCCTATACCTGAAAAGATATCCAAACAGCGTAGTATATACTCAATAAAGCTTCAAAGAGCTCTATATGGACTAAAGCAATCTGGAAGATTGTGGTATAATAGACTTAGTGAACACTTGGTAAACCAGGATACACTAATAATGCCATTTGTCCATGCGTGTCCATTAAGAAATCTTGTTCAGGTTTTGCTATTATTGCAGTATATGTTGATAATTTAAATCTCGTTGTTACTCAACTAGAGATCACTGAAACCGCTGATTATTTACAAAAGGAATTTGAGATGAAAAATCTTGGTAAAACTAAGTTCTGTCTTGGTTTACAAATTGAACATGTCACAAACGGGATATTTGTTCACCAATCCACTTATACTGAAAAGGTCTTAAAACGCTTCTATATGGATAAAGCACATCCATTAAGTTCTCCTATGGTTGTAAGATCACTCGATGTGCATAAAGATCAATTTCGTCCTAAAGAGGATGGGGAAGAACTCCTTGGACCAGAAGTACCTTATTTAAGTGTCGTTGGCGCTCTCATGTCACTACAACAAATCATCACTTGGACCACGGAAATTTTGTTGCCACGACTACTTGCGCCACGGAAAATTTACCGTGGCAAATAGTCTAGCCACGGGAATTTGACACTTGCGCCACGAAAATAAACCCGTGCAAATTGCACGGGGATGCATATTCAACAAATAAATTTATTTTAGATAGACTATTATGTGGTAGTTGAAAAGATAAAATAAATAAATGATATAAATTTTATGGATACATTGTCTACATATTACAAATACTGGAAAACCTCTTTATAAACTACATTGGTTGTCGTATTAGAAACACGTTTATCATTGTCAAATATAAGGATCTTCATGCCTTTCTTATTCGTAACCCTTGATACAGCAACATAAAGTTGTCCGTGACTAAATACTGGACATGGAAGATATAGGCCTACATGCGATAAAGACTGCCCTTGACTCTTGTTTATTGTCATTGCAAAACAAACCGATATAGGGAACTGCCTCCTATTGAAACGCACTGGGAATTTACTTGAGTCCGAAGAAGAGAGCGTTACTCGGGCAATGTGCACCTTATCACCTTTATGACTTCTCGTTAACACAGTACACCTAATCACGCGAGATCCTAAGTCTGTCAACCTTAATCTAGTGCCATTACACAAACAACGTGATTGATTAGTGTTTCTAATCAACATAACCACGTCACCGACCTTCAGTGTTAGTCGATGATTTGGGATACATGATGTCTTTATAGTGTTGAGAAACTCTGTAGAGTAAAGCTGAGGATGACCGACAGGAGTGTCATCTAGACAAACCTCATCTGAGCTTAAATATACCTTTTCTTGTCCGGGAATAAGAGATAAGACATAATTATTAATGATCTCAACTATATCATGAGTCGGAGCGAGTATTGCCCTTTCATTAAGATAATTGGAGTTTGACAATTGACTCTCAAGTGTTGGGTAGGTGGCTGCAACAATAGAGGCGATAGGATATGTAGTATCCTGAATAAGAATGTCATATGGGAGCACTAAATCCACTTCTCCATCATTGGGACCTCCTGTAGTACCATCTCCAATACCCAAGATGCACTGTGAGAAGTCTCTGATCTCTGCTATATCAGTACTCGAACTTCCAAATTCCAGGCGCATGTTTCTTGTCAATTTCAACACCTTGTAATATTAATGATTAGTAGCAATATGTTATTAAAAGAAGACGTTGAAATCAAATTGGAACTTAAAAAATTAATAGGAAAAGTAAATAATGATATTCAATTCATTTAGTGTCGTAGTTGTCGTCCAAGACTTTTCCTTTCTTATCTTTTCACCTAATCTTCCCCCAAATTCGATTCATCACAAAAATTTCAAGGTTTAATCGTTTCTCGGCTCTCGATTTTGATTTTATTTTAAGAAAAGGCAAAAAAAAAAGATTTAGAACGGAAGGAAAACTTTAGGGTTTCGTATTGATTTCTTGATTCCTATATCGTTTTGATTCAATTGTGTGTTATTCGGAGATGTAATTGTTTCAGAGAAGTAAATATAAATAATACCTTGCATGAAGCCCAAATGTTCGATGAAAAAAGAGATGCGTGTACAATGTCTGCCCTGCTGCCCTTAGGAATGACCGGCAAAATTTGTCGGAAGTCTCCACCAAAAACAACTACTTTTCCACCAAACGGTCTCGTGGCATTTCGTGGATCTACAATCCGCATAACATCTTTCAAGCTTCTGTCGAGAGCCTCAAAACTATATTTATGTGTCATGGGAGCTTCATCCCAAATTATGAGCCTTGCTTTAATTATAAGTTCCGTTAGATCAGAACCTGGTTTAATACCAGCGCAAGTGGAGTTCTCGAAAACATTTATTGGAATGCCAAACCTTGAGTGGGCTGTCCTACCACCAGGTATTAAGGTTGTTGCAATTTCGCTAGCTATATGCGACTGGCAAAACAATATCACCATTACTCTGTATCGCTCCACATAAAGCTCGCCATATTAAAGTCTTCCCGGTCCCTCCATAGCCATATACGAAAGAGACCCCTCCTTTGTTTCTCACAACTGCTTCCATTATCTCTGTGTAGATCATCCTTTGCTCATCTGTCATCGAAGAAAGTTGGCTTGCATGTTCTGTGTACAACGAATCTCTATTATACGACAACTCGCCTCTTACCAATGTATTTACATTATCTGTCATTAACGAATCATCTGGCAAGGGCATGCCTTCAAACCTATTTAGACTACTACCGTTTCTTTGAAGAGATGCTTCAATATCAAGAAGAGCATAATTCTTCAACTCTCCATCGGTTAATTGTAAGTCTACAACATACAATTAAAAAGTCAAGAATGAATAAAAAGTATACTATCATATTATAAAAGGAAACAAAAGGTCTAATAATGGTATACCTTGGTTCTGAAGGACATTACGTTGTCTATGAAGAATATCATCAGATAAAAGATGCCAAGTTTTCTCCCAAACATTGGTCGGCATGGACAATGTGCCGGCTAACAACAAATTGGCAAAAAGGTTTCTAAGATAAAATCCAGAACCCCAAATACTGGCTTCTTCAATTGCATCAATATACTCTTTGTCATCACAAATTAACCCCATTGCAAAACATGCCTCTCTAAAGGTCGTGTAGACAATACCGTTCACAGTTCTAATGTCTTCATAACAGGTGGGGCCCTTAGCATGGTTTAACATTGTTCTCATGAAATATAACTCCCCAGAATTTGGTGAAACATTTTTTACTCTACCAAGCGTGAAGCCACGTTCTCTAAGGCGCCAAGCTCGATCACGTTGCTTCCAAACGAATTTTGTTGGAAATTCACAGTACAACAATTTCTGAGCTTCCTCTTTCAATTCATCATCACTATTACGTTTCATCCACGCTAAGAACTTTGACATGCCAATCGTTGGACTTTCCAACACTTCGTCAATAGGATCTTCATCATCAAACACCACAGACTGCTCGCCTGGAAGGTGATACTGAAGCCTTTCAACAGGAGGACTCCTATAGTGAATATCAAGTGCAAATATTCTCCAAACAGCCTCACACGCTGGGATGTAGCGTCAATTGAAAAACTTTTGTATCTCATCAACTTGATTAGGAGCATAATCATTACGACTTCTATACGATGACTGCATAATCACTCTATCAGGTCCCTTATTTATATACTTACAGAGATATTTGATTGCCCGAGATTGATTACACCATTCCACATTGATATGGGCACGATATTTTATCAACAAATAAGGATTATATGGGACAACATAACCATTGTCAATAATGTGAACATCATTCTTGTAAATTGTGATTCCATCGTTCCTTCTCCTATATAAAGGATACCCATCGTCGTCGACGATTGTTCGATTGTTAAACTTCTTCGAAATGTGTCTTGAGCATTTAGAGTTAAACATGCACGGCGATTTTGGATTTGCCGTCCCACATGGCCCATGTATCATAAATTCAGAAACAGTGTTATGTAAAATTGTATTTTCTTTGGCATCAGGTATCTCGGCAGAAATGATTTTGTCAACATTTGAAGCTTCTGGGAACTTATCGTCGCGATGTAAGAATAAAAGTATATGAGCATGGGGAAGACCATGTTTTTGAAATTCAATAGTATAGACAACTGCAATGATAATATATAGAAGAGAAAATTGTAAGTAAAATTACTAACCTTAAAAAGTGAAGTGAACCAAATAAAATTAGAAATCTTTACCTGCTCTTGTTCTTCCAAAAATTTGACGGTCTTTCAAATCCCTCATTAGCTCATCAAGTTTAATATTGAATACCCAACACAATATATCAGGACGATCCTCGGGTCTGAGACCTCTTTTAGTGACAAATCGAGTGATTTCTGGCCACTTAGGGTTACATGTGAATGTAATAAATAGATCAAGATATCCGAACCACCTGCAAATGGTCATTGTATCTAGATAGTTACCTCTCATATATGCATCACCTTGTGTGAACGAAGAAGGAATAATATATCGACTACCGGCTAAAGATGGCGCAATGTCTCCTCGTTCAACAGCGCTTGTTAGATCTTTAACTTTTTCAGCACAAAGCAATTCCTGATTATTACGAATAAATGACAACCACTGCGATTCAACCATGGTATAACCATCGACGCAGAATTGTTGAAACAATCTACCCGCTAACAATAGTATATTGAATTCGCGAGACAATGCTCTATCTTGAATAAGAAACGCGAGCCACTCTCTCAATGTTAGCTGCTCTCAAGGCTTTACACTCTTGCTAACTCCCAGAGAAGCTTCACTATGGGGGATATTAAGACGGTAACCATCTTCCCCGTGCGGAAACAACAAAGGATATTGGAGCGCCATATATGAAGGATGTAGCTCTGATATACGTTGTAATGCGCCACACAATTTTTGGACAATAATATCACGCTTTTCCATGTCAGGACCAATATCACCCTCAATTAAAGCAACAACCTCAGAAGCCGTTGGACGATTATACGTTCGACCATCAGAACATCTCCAAGCAATGAGTCTTATACTGACTTCTCTATCTATATCTTCAGATAGTCGGTCCCACGCCATCCTAAATGTCTTCGCAAGAGGGTTATACAGATCTACCATCTCTTATAACGCACATATGAGTTCATCTCTAAATCGATCAGGATCGTTGGAGCTACATTCACATAATAAAGGAAATGATTTTGTTTGGACAAAATAACATCATATGAGTAATTAAAAAACATCATAAATGCAAGGAAAAATTATTTACCTAATGGCCTTTTTTCGGTTTTGGACTTCATCTTCGGTATCGTAGATATATAGCTAACAAAATTTAGGATTTGTCTCTGTTGACGGCAACAGACTTCCAATACGGTGAACGTTTTCACCTCTCATTCCAAAAGTGTAAGGTCCTCGACCTCGATTGATAGAGTGATCGATTATGCCGCCCATTGAAGTGAATGAAAACATTGAATTGTACGCCCGTATATTTACAAAAAAAGTGCTTACTGAATTGATGACTCGCAGTTAGAAGTGCCTTGAGCAATGCTGGTGGTTCTTCTAAAAATGGTAATGTAACCTTCCCGTCTGAACAACATAATGAGAATTTAGGATGCCTAGTTCCTTTATTCTTCCCTATACGTTCTTCAAACCACATCTGTGCCCCAGATTTCTCGCATTAATAATCAGGGTCACCAAAATCAAAATATCCTTCTAAATCTGATACAATACATTTAAGACAAAAAATCATGAAGCAAAAAAAAAGCGACATTCTTTATATTACACCTTATTCTATATCAATAAGAATCATTAAGGAAAATAACATGTAAAATATTGAAAGAAAATAAAAAACCTTGCTCAAATTCGGGAGATTCAGGGGATAATAAAAGGTTTTCCACATAGGAATTTTCATCGAGAATGGGAAATGAAGATGCTCCTTGACTCGTAGATCCTTCTTCAAATGTGGAAAATAAGAAGCTGGATTGAGTATTGAGTTCTCCATAAGCAGGGAATGAATTTTTGTCAAAGTTCGTAGTCACACTCGATGTACTAAGATTTCCTAATTACAGTATACATGAGCAGAAATGTTAAAAAGATCAATTCAGAGAAAAATGTAGCATGTGAATAAGGGATCATCACGTACCTGTGGTACGACAATAGGACAATATATGTTGTGAATTCAACTGAGTATGAGTATCTGAAGATCTTAAAATTCTTTTTTTTTACGATTGTTCTCCTCTTAGCTCTAGCAGCTTTTGCCCGCAATTGATTTGGTGATAGAATGGGAATAATAATATTCATATGAGTTGAGGAGCTTGATATATCGTCAACACAATTACGTGAAACTCGATTCGACAAAATATTTGGTGCTAATGCTTGTGTCTGTTGTCTTGATAATCTAGTATCTGATCAAATAAATAAGCTACATAAGTGAGCGATAACAATTATATGGGAAACTATATAAAGTCATTTTGTACACAAAAATGAGGCGATAAATGAATAAAATCCACCATACTCGATAAACTTGAGTTAATTTGTGCACTACTCGTCGAAGGACGTGTTCACGTACCTGTGATACGACAATTGGACGATATATTTTGGGAATCCAGTTGAGTATGGTTATAAGCATGTGAAGATCTTAAAATTCTTTTTTTTTTGGATTTTTCTTCTGGTAGCCCTTGCAGCTTTTGCCCGCACTTGATTTGGCGATAGAACGGGAATAATGGGAATATTCATATGAGTCAAGGAGGATATATTGTTAACACAATTAGGTGAAGCTCGATTCGACAAAATACTTGGTGCCAATGCTTGTGTCGGTTGTCTTGATAACATAGTATCTGATCAAATAAATAAGCTACATAAGTGAGCAATAACAATAATATGGTCATACTAAGTCATTTTGTACATGAAAATGAGGCGATAAATGAGTAAAATCCATCATAGTCGATAAATTTGAATTATTTTGTGCACTACTCATCGAAGAACGTTTCAAGTCTTTATTAAATAGAGCAGTCCATATTGTGTCTATTGAATGATAATCCAAATTGAAAACAAAAAACAGGCTGACTGTCCAACACTGTCTCGAAAAGTTCCCCAGCCCAATCAAAATTTGGGCCGCTGATATGGTTTATTTCAAAGTGTGAACCAAATGAAAAACCCTAAGACCATCTCCATCCCCATTCATTCTTAAAAAATGGGGGAGAATGAATAGAAATTATGTGCTCCATCTATTTAGAATGGAAATGGACGAAAATTGAAGAATGAATGATACTTCCCCAAGAATGAGATGAAGAATGAAAAATTGAGGGCTCCACCACTATTAGCACAATAAAATAGAGAAGGTAAAAATGGTTGAGTTGGGTGGTGTAATGAGGTGGAAAGTGTTCGGGGCCCACTGGAGAATAGAAAAATTATTCTTGGATGGAGTAGTTTTTCTAGGGTAGAGAAATTGGATGGGGATCTCTAACCCACCCACCCTATATAAACCTCGTTCTAGCCTAATCTCCATCCATACCCTAATTTACATCCATGCCCAAATAAGCTTTCCCTAAACTCTCTGTTAACTTCTAGTCTTCCATTTCTTCCAGCTCCATGCCACTACCTCCCAATGTCCCAAAATCAATACATTTACATCCATTTACACATTTCCATGCCCTCCGCGGTCCA
Organism: Agrostemma githago; assembly: GCA_958450325.1. Lineage (NCBI taxonomy): Eukaryota > Viridiplantae > Streptophyta > Magnoliopsida > Caryophyllales > Caryophyllaceae > Agrostemma > Agrostemma githago. The sequence continues at coordinate 53,416,837 of OY288254.1, forward strand.
AATCCTATCTTCATCGGTGCAATTATTTTTTGCATGTAAGAAAAACCCAGTCTAGACGCGGTCCATTTCCGGTCCTTGTGAGTTCTTTTTAAAGAAAAATCAGGTTTGCAGAAAAAACAGGTCTTGATTAGTTTAGTTAGTTGAATTTTTTGCTTTCTTTTAAAAAATTGATTTTTATCCGTTTTTTATAGTTTAATTAGTTTGATTTATTAAGTTTTTTTTTAAAAGAAGAAAAATCTGGCCCGTAGCCTGTCTTGACGCGGTCCAAACCCGATCTTCATTAGTGCAAATATTTTTGCATGTAAGAAAAACCCGGTCTAGGCGCGCTCCATATCCGGTCTTTATGAGTTTTTTTTAAGAAAAATCAGGTCTTGATTTGTTTAATTAGTTGAATTTTTTTGCTTTGTTTTAAAAAATTGATTTTTATCCGATTTTTTTTTGTAGCTTAATTTTTTTTTAAAAAAATCAGGCCCGTAGTCGGTCTTGACACGGTCCAAATCCGATCTTCATTAGTTTAATTTGTTTGCATGTTAGAAAAACCCGGTCTAAACGCAGTCTATATCCGGTCTTTATGTTTTTTTTAAAGAAAAATCAGGTCTTGATTTTTATAATTAGTTGAATTTTTTTGCTTTATTTAAAAAAAATCCGTTCCGTATTTGGTCTTGATTTGTTTTTATTGTTCATATTATTTACTCTTCCGTAGTTTTTACGATTTTCTATCAATTTCAATTACAAAATTTAGTTTGTCCTACATTTCTACCCTATAAACTACTCAAATTTTTTTTCTCCCCAAATTTCATGTAAGTTGCCTTGAATAAAATTTGGCTGATAAGTTTGTATGTACGAAGTTGTGTTTATTTTCTGGATAGTTTTTAGTAATAAATAAAGAAGTGAAAATCTAAACTAAAAAATAATACTCCGTAAATGTTAAAAGACTTACTATTTTGATTGCGGCTTGTATGTTTAGTGATCTTCTTTGTTGAATCTGACTCCTTTCCTTTCACCATTGTTAGTCGTCTTGATTTTTTCTAAACTTTTATTGTCATTTCTTAATACTTGTTTTCTTTTCTTGTGATGTTTTTATGAGTTGAAGTTAAATCATCTATCATTGTGTTAAACTTCCAACTACCTCATAAACTGCTCTCCATGATAACTATAACACTGATTTAAACTTTTGGCTCAATTAGTTTGGAATTTTGTTGAGATGATTGGACGAAATAACATGATAATATGTTATTGAGATGATTGGATGCCCACAATTGAAAATAATTTACTTGTTTGTGGATTATTATGGTAAGAAATTTTAAATGTGAAATATTATACGGTATAATTATTATTTACACCTTCATTATTCTTAATTGCATAGCAAATATGTCATATTTTATACAGTATAAATCTATTTTTGCAGTACTTCCTGAATTGAAAGTCAAATTTGTTGTGTTTGAAATTATCTATTAACAATATAATCAGGTATTCGGAATTGTGATTCTCGGAAAAATGTTATTTTATAATTGTTTATTTATTAACAATCAATTTTAATTTTTCCTTTTCTATGATGTTATCTTATTAATTTTAAGCAGCAAATTCGTACGATAACATATTACTGAAATTGCTTCCCCTAAAATAAGAGTGACTATTGTCACCGCAAATATTAAAATACAAAAGTGAAATACAGAAGTAGTAAATTCGTAAGAGTTTGATACCACCACAACCTAAAGAAATTACAAAACATGAAAAGAGTCTAATCTCAACACAACATTAAAAAAAATATTTAGACGGTCAATCACTGAAATGGCTTTAACAAAGCTAGACAATCACATCTGGTCAATCTTTTCTTTTTTAATCTTCAACACTTTCATTGTTGATGCTTCAATGTTGTTGGTGGTTGATCGCTTACTTGGAGTCATATTGCATAATGTGTGGGATGGTCCTTCTTCAACAGCTTCAGTCTTTTCAACGTATAATAATATGTTTTATACGTAGCATTTTTCAATCGAAAATTAGTTTTCAACAGACATTGACTCAAAATAGTTTTCCTGGTTTTTTGTTAAACATTATAAGAATCAAGTATTAGAAAATCATAAGAATTGATAGGCTATTAATTTTGTTGAAAGCTAACCTCCTTATTGGCCATTTGTTTCCACTTTGAGATAATTTTCTCATCACTTGACAATCCTATCACACCACAACTTTGCGAGTTCTTTGCAATGTTATATTTTTGTGTGACCCTTACTTTGACGACATATTCCTTTTCGATAAAGGATGCTAGGTCCTTTGGCGGTAAAGTGTCTCCGTCCTACCATGTGCAGATGTCATGTTATGATTAAGGTGATGCATAAGCATATTTTCATTTTATAACAAATATTAATTTCATTCTATAACAAATAATGTAGTTTAATATTAATTTCATTCTATAACAAATAATGTAGTTTATTATTATTTCATGTTACCTCTTGTTCTGCTAAAACTGTTGCAGCTGATTTCCCTAGCAAGTCACTCATCACTTTGTCCCACAGCACAAATTCGCACATACTTCCCTTCTCGTAGGAAACGTAAAATTTGACTTGAAATCTGATGGTTGTTAATTAGATTAGAAATATACGTAGCTTTTTTTTGCAAATATTATGATAATAATAATTGTTAAATGTTATTAAGTACCTTGGAATAGGGGCTGACATTCCAACACCCTTTAGGATGCAATTACTGGCTTCTTTTTCGCAGTACCATAATCTGTCTTCCTTTTGATATATTTTTTATCGACATTCCGCGCAAGAATTATAGTACCATGAGTGTGTTGTATCTAACTCTTCAAAAAGTGCGACCGTTACAAACGTTCCAGCAGTCTGTGTAGCCTTAATTTCCGATAATGTTTTGATTTTTGCTCCATCTAAGATGTCGTTATCGTTTGAAATTGTGCCTTCCACTCCAATGTGATTACCATGTTGTTGTGGCATTCTTAAAGAGAATTTAAGATATTTGTTATACTAAACAAAGATAAATACACTTTGAATCTAAAAGAATGATCCATTGTCAAACTAATTAATCATTATAAAATATTTATGTTGTGGTAAACATAACACTTACTTTTTGTTGAATTCATGAACAGCATCAATGTCAGGATTCACCAAAATTTTGGTGGCTCCTCTCGTGGTAGTAATGCTAAGCTCATCTGTTTGTAAATGTTAGTAAATAATTTTCCCTACCACAATACACTCTTTATTTAGATCTAAATGTTATTTTCTTAATATTCTAAAGGACATACCTTTCCATTCATTTGTTAAAACGTGCATCATGACAATCGTTGGTTTGTTGATGTCTTTGTAATTTGTTGCAATTTGACTCACTTCATCCACATATTGACCGAAAATGGAACATTGCAAGTTTTCTCCCCTAAAAGAAATGTGAGTGTATTAATATATTATTAACTAATGCATATAGTAAATTTGATTTTATACTTTATGGGAAAAATATGTTAATCTTACTCAGTGTTCTTCATAGTCAATGTTGTCCAATAAATTCTCTTTTTGGAAATTTGAGTAGGTTTAACCCCTTCTAGCTTCCCTATGACATCTGCATTTATAGGAGTCATTAAGTTGCTATAATTTAAAGAGTTAAATTAGTGGACGTAAAAAATATTTGTACGAAAACATATTTACCTATATATAATCCCTTTGGAACAATTCCTTGCACAATGGTGTTGAAAGCGGTAAACTGAAACACCCTAGTTGGTATGTTTGGGTTGTTGGTTGCAAATATCCTTGAACTGTACTCTAGCCAAATTCGGCATTCGTGGTTTGTTGGCATTTCGTTACCAACATTTGGAGATGTACTAAACTTTCTGATTTTGTATACTTCCCCTTCTTCAAGATGCTCATAAAATAACTTGATGAGATTTTTGTTAATGGTTGCTTGAATTTTATCTCCCTACAAAAAATTTGTAATATTTATTCAGCTATATTTTATTAATTTAATATCTATGACATAACAAATACAGTAATTAAACTTGGTGAAAGAAGCTTTTAACTTACATTTTCATCCACCAATATCATTTCGATGCCGAAAACCTCCGTTGGATCTTTATGTGATTTCCGCAACCACATTCTCATTACTCTTACATTAATTTGAGTGTCCCTCATTCCTTTTGTTATTTCTGAAATTGGAATATTTTCTATGGTACCCTTTTTTTTTTAATTTCTGAATAGTGTGGTGTTAATTTTTGGTGATGATAATATTTGTTTTATATAGTTCATTTTGGGCAGTTTTTGTTAGGGGTGAGCAAAACCGGATATCGATCCGGTTTTGTAAACCGTATCGGATATCCGGTTTTAAAAATCAAAAAAATTCCGATCCGGATCCGATCCGGTTTTTTCCGGATATCCGGTTTTCGGATATCCGGTTTTTTCGGATATCCGGTATCCGGTTTTATATTCTTTTTCTATTTTTCTTCTTTTTTTTAAATAATTTTTTCATTTTTAATTAAAGTAATTAATTAATTAATTGATTTTTAAGCAACGTTACGTTTTATATAAATTGATATAATAAAATACATAAAAAAAATCTCAAAAAATGGTATATATGTCTTGCAGTACAATTATTTTAACAAAATATTACATTTCAATACATAATATCATAAATTTACTAATAGTTTTGTTTTTTACCTTTGAAAATAATGGGTGAGTTTTGAATTCTTTATTGTATAATTCATATTAGGATTATATTTTTCATATTTTTTATTGTTTTTAAAAAAACCGGATCGGAAACCGGATATCCTGTTTCTATTTTTTCCGATACGTATCCGCTACGATTTTAAGGAAAACCGTATCGTATATCCGGTTATTCGTATCGGATATCCGGAAATTCGTATAATTGAAAGCGTATACCGTATCGTATACGTATAATAAAACCGTATCGTATATTTTTGCTCACCCCTAGTTTTTGTAGTGTTTGAGGTAACTGTTATGTGGTAGTGGAAGTATGTAGCAGTTTAATTGATGTTAGGGGACCTATATCATTGCAACCACTTCAGGAAGTGAGCAGTTAGAACTGTTTGTTTTTTAATTTAAAAAAAATACAGTGAGGGAACTGCTTGTTGCATGTTGCGTCTCATTCTCTAATTTTTTTTTTAAAAAAAAAATTTTAAACCCTTGTAAACTAAAATTCATTTGCTTCTAATTAATCTCATATGGCTGTACGATCCTGATTCAAGTGCATTTTCATTGGAATGGTCTGAAGTTGATCTTACTTTGGAATGGTAGAAAATATTTGTTAGTAAGGTTAGCATTCCCTCAATCTATCACATTTAAGGTCCAACTTACACCTAAAGAATGGCATACTGATTTTCCTAAAAATATTGAGAACACTGTTTTATTTTGTTGACCTGTGATTGTTCATATTAAATTACAATTTTGTTTACTGTAACCATGAAGTTACGAACTATAGCCAAAGTATTTTAATCATATCGCATGGTACTTTATATAAAATTGTTCGTCAACGTGAACGGTAGAGAACAAACATTTTGAACGACGGTCTTTTAAAACAAACTCCATAAAGAAATCCTAATTGAGAAAAGCCTTAAATCAACTTGAGACATAGTAGTAGTGCATAATAAACATCCTTGCATTTGATTTATTTGCTGGTCTTCCATTCAGTTCTTTGTCATTTTATCTTTTGAAGATGACCCTATATCTGAAAAACTTGTTTGATTTGTAGGCGAGTCCTCTAATATAACAATTCCTCTTTTGTGTATTGTCTTGCTAGTTGGTGTTACATCATCTTTTTGTGGCAGTTGCATCTCATTTTTCTTGTCCTCTTCAAAAGAAATTGATGAAGATGAATATCCAACTGGTAAAGCAACCTGTTGTCAAATATTTGGTAAACTTATTATATTTAGTTTAATAGTTTATCCACTAAAAATAATGGAGCATCTTTAAAAAATCGTGTTGTAAAATGGCTAACTTACCGGTTCTATGCTATTCTTCAAATGACTTGTTGTAATTGTGTTTTTTTCCTGCAATTCAGTTTTAAGCAATTCTCCATACTTATTAATCAAATGACTTAATTAAGAGATCATATATTAGATACTTACATGTTGCATGATTTTCTCCTTCCATTGTATTTTGTGGTTCTCAGCTTCCGAAAAGTCGATAACCTTGTAGGTTGTAGATCTTTGATCCACATTAAACCATTGTGACACATGAAGCTTGAGTACATACTCTTTCATTAGAAAATTTTGTAGCTCCTGTGGCAATTGAGTATTGTTTGGACCCTAGATTTATTAGGGATTTTCTACGCGGTACCCCTATGTTTTTCACTTTTCTACATGGTACCCCTACCTTTTTTATGTCTATACATGGTACCCTTGAATTTTATTATTAATTTAACTAGCGCCCCGAATTTTTTTTTTCCATCAAGTTTTGTCGTTAGATTATGTTTTTAGCTTAGAATTAAGACTTCAATATCATTTAACTTAGATAATTAACAAGTAACTGAGCTTAATTGAAGTGTTATCATTTGATTTGACAATATAACGTCAAAAATATAATTCGTTTAGATCTGGAGTATAAACTGCAAACACGTACAAATTTGTTAGTTTAAGTTCAATTATCGGTTAATTAGGTATGTTAGATGCGTTTAACTTTTAATCTTGAGCATAAAAAGGTAATTTGTTGCCAAAACATGACGGAAAAAAAAGTTTAGGTGTACCAATAAAGATAATAATAAAGTTTAGGGGTACCAAAGAAAGTTTTAGTAAAGTACAAGGGTACCATGTGTACATGTAAAAAGGGCAGGGGTATAAGGTAGAAAAGTAAAAAGTTCAGGGGTACCACGTAGAAAATCCCAATTTATTATTAATTGTATGTATTATATGTTAATACTCCATACAATTAGCAAGCCATTGTTGCATTCTATATTTTATATAAATGTTAGTCATGCATTATTTAAAAAAAAATAGTACCTTGCTTGGATTTTCCATGCATTCAACAACATTTTTCTTAACCTTCAGCTAGATCAAAATATCCGATATTTTGATCTTAAACTTTTCTCCATTTTCATTTTCGGCAAAATTTTTTACCTTGAATCTAGTAAAAACATTATATAATTCGGTCAACATATTATTTGAGAATTAATTATCTATATTCTGTGAATTGATGATAATTATTTAATTAATGACATACATCCAGCAAGTCCTAAGTGTTAGTAAGATATTTTGTTGATTGTTAGGTCATACGTATTTAAAAAAATATTGTAATTAGTGTCTCAAGAAATGAGCACGGCAAGATTTTTTGCACGCTAAGTTTTTTTTTTCTTATTTAAATTGAATCAATATGTTTGTTTGTCTTAAATTAGGTAGTTGAATGTTCACATACAAAATGTATGCCCCAAAAATAAAAATAATAATAAATTTAGTTTGACTTAAGGAAAAATGTGCATATATTATTTGTCTTAAAAAATTTTTGACTTGCTAAATTAAATTATTTTTATTAACAATTAAATTATTTGTTTAACTTAATTTATTATGTGCACATAATTTATGTTATAACACTTATTTGGACCAATTGTTATATAAATCTGTTTATATAAATTAAACGAAACAAATAATGCGATATTTAAACATAATGTACTCCGTAACATTTTGTTATTTTGTAACGTATTAGTAAATGATATGGGATATTATTTTATTATCTTTATATTGTAACGGGTTTATTTGAGATCATATAAATGTTCATATTTATAAATAAAATGTTAGAATACATAGATTCAAATATATTAATAAAACTTGCACTTACTTGGTGAAGCATTCTTCCATTCCTTGTTCATATCTTGGACAATATTCTCTTCCACAATACCATAGTTGATCATTTTTCTTACCAACTTTTGTTTTACATGTCATGCAAATTTCACGGTACCTTTTTTTTAAGAGTCATTAATTTTCTGTGGCGCAAGTAGCCGTGGCAATAAAATTTCCGTGGCGCAAGTGATGATTTGTTGTAGTGTGTATCTCGCTAACTCTACAAGACCTGACATTGTTTTTTCAGTGAATTTATTAGCTAGATATAGCTGATCTGCCCCAACTAAAAGACATTGGAATTGAGACAAACACTTACTCCGATATCTTAGTGGTACCATTTATTTAGGTTTATTTTACTCTTATGAATGTAAATCAAAACTAGTTGGGTATGGAGATGCAGGTTACCGTTCTGATCCACACAAAGGGAAATCTCAAACAGGCTATTTGTTCACATATGGAGATACAGCACAGCTATATCATGGCGGTCAGTGAAACAAACAATTCCCGCTACTTCTACAAATCATTCTAAGTTACTAGCAATACATGAGGCAAGTCGTGAATGCTTATGGCTAAGGTCGGTAATACACCATATTCAAGACTCGTGTGGACTCCCTTCGATTAAGGATGCGCCAACAATATTGTGCAAAGACAATGCTGCTTGTATTGCACAACTAAAAGAGGGCTTTATCAAAGGTGATCGAACGAAACATATCAGTCCAAAGTTTTTCTTTACACACGATCTACAAAAGCATGGTTACATTGACATCTAGCAAGTGCGTTCAAGTGACAACTTGGCAGACCTACTCACCAAAGCTTTACAGACTGAAACATTCAAGAAACTAGTCCACAAGATCGGAATGCGTCGCCTCAATGATTTAGTTCCTTAAATGTTTTGATAGTAACATGTTTGATGTTTAGACCTATTATGGTGTACTCTTTTTCCTTCGGCAAGGTTTTTTCCCACTGGGTTTCCTAATAAAAATATAGGAAATGTTTAAAATTTTGTAGAAATATTTAAAACGAGATGAATTAATTAATATTTAAAATTTAAAGAAATATACTATAAAATATTTTTATTATAAATACCGTGCATAATTGCACGGGATTTATACTAGTTTATCTACTAATTTAGCAACTGCCTAAAATTCAGTCGCTAAATATATATTAGCTATTACTTTTGAGACATAAATATATTTAGTCTCAATTTTAGAGATCAAAATATAGTGGTAGCTAATTACGTCGCTATTATAGAGACTAAATAAAGTCAACAGCAAATTTGGTATCTAATTTAAGTTTTTAGATACGGAAAAACGTCAGTAGCTAAAGTCGTCTCTATATATATCGACATAAAATTGCGTATAATGTATGTAGTTTTTATATAGGAGACCAAAGTAAATTCGTAAATAAGTCTAGTAGTTATTATAGAAACGAAACCAAGTGAGTAGCAATTTTAGTACTTAATTTAAATTCTTAGCTACGGAAATAAATTGGTAGCTAAATTTAGTTGTCGGTTGTTGCTATCACGTATTTTTTATATTTCTTATGATATATGTATATTATTATTGGAATATTACAAAAATATCTTACAATCCACATTTTAATGATTAATTTTACCTTTAAGTATACATTCATTTCCCAAATAAACATCAATCTTCAAGTGGCTCAATGGTTTGAATGTTGGTTAAGTGTTCGAAGGTTATGGGTTCGATTCCACTTGCTAACATAAATCATCAATTTCTATACAGGAGGCGGTGGTGTGGTACATGGATGTACATGCGTGGTTTAGTAGTGTGGTATGTGGGCTAGCAAGGGTGATGTGGCGGGGTAGGGGTATGACAACTGAATCGGTCTCTAAGTTCATCCCTAGGTGATTGTTACCAAAACTTCTGATTCTAGAGTGACTTTAGCTTGTAGTGTGCGCAATTTGCGCGGAGGTTACTTTAAAAAATTGTGTTATTCTCTTAAGTGAAAAAACGTTCTTCTCACGTATTTTGGGTATATGTGAAATGGAAAAAATCCTCTATATATAGCAACAACCTTTATTGAATTGTCATTACGCCATGTGGCGGTCTCAAGATCATTTTTTAACAAAAAATACATTATTTGTATATAAAGATAAAATAAGGTCACTAACAAGTATCGATCACTATACCTTTAAAATAAAATGCAAACTTCTCAACCAAGTATCGATCACTATACTATATTACTCTTAGTAGGTAAAAGTTTTATAAGTTATACAGTAGAACTTAATTAGTTTATTCAATACAATTGAATTTATTTAAGGGTTATTTCATGACAATAATACCAACTATAAGGGGGCTTCTTAGAATAATCTCAACTATACGTAATCTCGCTTTAATATGAACTATGCCTTCATTAATCTCGTTTCATTATGGACAAAATTATGACCTGCTATTACCGGTAATAGTGACCGGTTGTGACTCTCTAGGGTCCTTGAGTGTTCCGTCGTCGTTCATGAAATCCAAAACAACAAGAAAATTAAAGCATTTTTTTCATGGCTTCTATAATACTAATCGGAAAAAAAAATGGAAGATGAATTTGGGTTATTTAACAACAATAATACCAACTATAGGGCGTCTTCCTAAAATAATATCAATTTTAATAAATCTGGGAATAATACGTATTATTGAAGTAGTTAAACGAGAGTAGTATGGGTGACCGGTTACCTGTAGAACCCTTCCACCTTCCTTTTTCACCTTTAATTTTATTTAACGACAATAATATCAACTATAGAGCGTCTTCTGAAAATAATTCCAATTTTAAATAAATATGAGAATAATACATATTTTTGGAGTAGTTAAATCAGAGTAGTATAGATGACCAGTTAACGATAGAACTCGTTCACCTTGCTTTTTCGCCTTTAATTTGTTTAATATTCACTCTTTTTCACTTACTCAGTATACGAGGCATTAAACGTCATTAACGTCTTCGAACTTCCTCTTCCTTCAACCTCACCAAATCTTACTAATAACACAATCCTACACCAAAATCAACACGTTAATCTAAACGAAACTTATAGAAAAAAACGGAAGAAGGATGAAGGGTAATGGAGAGAGAGGATGAAGGAGAAGAGTAAGGAGGAGTAGACTTGAGAAAACTGACCCGACCCGAATAAGCCAAACCGAAACCGACCCGACACCCGAACCGTAGCATGATTTTGACCCGAGCTAACCCGAAACTAACCCGACTATTATTATAGAAAATTAGTCGATATCCCTAAAAAGGTTGAAAACAGCAAACCCGAGAATGACCCGAACCCGAAATTATCCGACCCGACCCAAAGTCAACCCGATTATTATAACCCAAAAGTGACCTGACCCAAAGCTGACCCGACACAGTTCACCCGTTATGCGGGTCTAAGGAGGAGGATGAAGGATAAGTAGCAGGTTAAATATTAATTAGGTGACCTGATATAACAGGTTATAAATTCACTTATACTACTCTTGTTTAACTACTCCAATAATACGTATTATTCTCGGATTTATTGAAATTGGTATTATTTTGGGAAGACGCCCTATAGTTGGTATTATTGTTGTTAAATAACCCGATGAATTTTGGAAAGATTCAAAAAAAAATTAACCAATAGCCGAAACTGAAGAGGAAGGTTGAACCGGTTTTCTAGGTAACCGGTCACCTATATCAATGAGAGATTAATGAAGGCATAGTTCATATTAAAACGAGATTACATATAGTTGGGATTATTCTAAGTAGCCCCCCTATAATTGGTATTATTGTCATGAAATAACCCTTTATTTAAAATGCAATAGATTTTAGAAAAAAAAATTAGTGATATGTTTATTTGATTTTTTTTAATTATTCATGTTTTAAAGAAATAATAAAAGTTATTGTTAAAAAAATTGCATCCTCGAATAGTAAAATCATAGGTCTGTCATTGTCCACGAGGGGCAACTATATAAGTAAACAGCTCATTGTCAATTAAATTTAGTATAACATGGTAAAAAAACGTCTATCAAACAAATTTCTTTTTTGCATATAATGTCACCAGGGTCGGGCGAATTGCTTATGTTTGAACATAAAACATAAAATTTATTTTAATATCCTTATATAAAAACTTTATAAAACAATTATAACTGTTAATACGAAGTAGTTCATATTTCAAATGATTTCTAAAGTTTTTTTTTACGAGAAGAATAATTCATTAATAGAACGCCAAACGGCACTTACAACGAATACCTATAATCGCAATCAAATCTAATAAAAACCAAAGAAAACAATTTCTCTTATAAACCAAGGATCTCAAGACATGATCTGACAATTCGGCATGACCTCGTATCGCTATCTTTTTGCGGCTTTTGTTGAGGGGATCCTTCGTTTGATTCAGAACTAGAGAAAACTTATCTTTTATTGGTCTCAAAGATCATTGACAAATTACTTGTAGACATTGAATAAACGTGCGACGAACCATCAACAAACTACCCTTGTCAATAAGAATAAAACTAAGCCCTATAACAACGTAAGAGACCGAAACCTTGAACAAAAGGACCAAAACCTTGAAATAAAGGATGAAACTCCCATAAAAAGAGAGACTTTTATTGAATAAGATACTGAATACCATACTAAGAAGTACAATACTAAGAAATACCATACTAAGAGCTGTGGTGATGAGCGAACATAAAGGTTATTTGTATTTTTCGTCCTGAAAACAGACTCCGTACTCTGTAGTTCGTAGCAGAAGTTATGTGTAATTTAAAAAAATCAAAAGAGTAGTTTTAGAAAAATGTATTTTAAAATGGAGTAATTGCTAATTTAAGCTAAAGATAATATTATAGTGTAATATCGAATACCATTTAATATTAAAAAAATATTTTCCTCACTTATAAAGTAACAAAATGGAGTGCCAAAATCTATTTTGATCCGTATTTTGACCTTAACCTGAACCGTATAAATGTATAACATGACTCGTAATTGACTTGACCTCTATTTTAACCCGTCTAATATAACTGATCAATCCATGAAGCAACTCACCCGACCCTGGTGACATGATATGCAAAAAAGAAATTTGTTTGATAGACGTTTTTTTTTACCATGTTATACTTGTTATGAGAAGGAATGTAATTGTTATTAGAAGTGTGTCTGATTACATGGGGGAGAGCCTTTATATATAGGGCTAAGGTACACAAGGCATCTAAGTATTATGGTAAGGGGATATTGACCCAATATTCTTACAATATTTGTTCTATAACACTCCCCCTGATGACAGTGTGTCTTAGAATTACTAAATTTTGATAGAGCTAAAACATAAAACTCAACATATGTTGGACGTGCTTGTGATGCTTCGTTAAAACCTTGACAAGGAAAACCCAGTAGGAAAAAACCTTGACGAAGGAAAAAGAGTACATCGTGAAAAGTCCAACATCATGGATGTTACAAAATTTATTAGGTTCTCAGGTCCTTAAGTTGACGTATTCCAATCTTGTAGACTAATTTGTTGAATGTTGAAGTCGGCAATGCTTTGGTAAATAGATCTGCCAAGTTGTCACTTGAACGTACTTGTTGAATGTCTATTTCACCCTGCTTTTGTAGATCATGTGTGAAGAAGAATTTTGGACTAATATGCTTCGTTCGATCACCTTTGATAAAACCCTCCTTTAGTTGTGCAATACAAGCAGCATTGTCTTCATACTATATTATTGGCAGATTTTTATTCGAATGGAGTCCACATGAATCTTGAATATGATGAATTACAGACCTTAACCACACGCATTCACGACTTGCCTCATGTATTGCTAGTAACTCGGAGTGATTTGTAGAAGTAGCCGCAATCGTTTGTTTCACTGACCGCCATGATATAGCTGTATCCCCATAGGTGAAGAAATATCCAGTTTGAGATTTTCCTTTGTGTGGATCAGATCGGTAACCTACGTCTCCATATCCAACTAATTTTGATTTGGATTTATAGGAGTAGAATAGACCTAAATCAGTGGTGCCACTAAGATACCGAAGTAAATGTTTGACTCCGTTCCAGTGTCTCTTAGTTGGGGCAGCACTGTATCTAGCTAATAAGTTTACTGAAAAAGCAATGTCTGGTCTTTTGAGAGATACATGAGGGCACCAATTGCACTAAGATAAGGTACTTCTGGTCCTAGGAGCTCTTCCTCGTCTTCTTTAGGACGAAATGGATCTTTATGCACATTGAGTGATCTCACAACCATTGGAGAACATAATGGATGTGATTTGTCCATATAGAAGCGTTTTAAGACCTTTTGTGTATAATTAGATTGGTGCACAAATATCCCTTTTGAGACATGTTCAATTTGCAAACCCAGACAAAACTTAGTTTTACCAAGATCTTTCATCTCAAATTCCTTTTGTAAATAAGTAGCGTTTTCAGAAACTTCTTCAAACGTCCCAATAAGGTTTAAATCATCAACGTATACTGCAATAATGGCAAATCCGGGAGAAGATTTCTTAATGAACACACGTGGACAAATGGCATTATTAGTGTATCCTTCTTTTAACAGGTATTCACTAAGCCGATTATACCACATTCTTCCCGATTGCTTTAGCCCATATAAAGCTCTTTGGAGTTTAATTGAGTATATACTACGTTGTTTAGATACGTTTTTAGGTATATGAAGTCCCTCTGGGATTTTCATGTAAATGTCACTATCAAGTGATCCATACAAATAAGCTGTGACTACATCCATAAGATGCATATCTAGCTTTTCTGAAGCCGCCAGGCTAATAAGAAATTGAAATGTGATGGCATCCATCACTGGAGAGTAAGTCTCTTGATAATCAATTCCAGGTCTTTGTGAAAAACCTTGTGCAACGAGTCGAGCCTTATATCTCACAATTTCATTTTTCTCGTTGCGTTTTCTTACGAATACCCACTTGTATCCCACGACTTTAACATTACGGGGAGTTTCAACAATTGGACCAAAAACATTACGTTTTATTAATGAGTTAAACTCTGTTTGGATAGCATCCTTCCATAGTTGCCAATCTTTTCTATTTTGACATTCTTCGACAGATTGTGGTTCAGGATCGTCGATATTTTCAATGGTATTTTGGGCAACTGCGAATGCAAATATATTATCAGGAATTTTTGTGTTCCTGTCCCAACTTTCTTTTGTACCAACATAGTTTATAGAGATCTCGTTGTATTGTGGTCCATTTTCCTCATTATGTGCAACTAATTCCTCCGATCCGTACTTGATTGTTCAATCAAGTTTTCAAGTAATGTGTCTTTTTCTGGAATGACACTTGCTAACCTTTTTTTCGGGGAATTAAATCCTTTGCACCTAGAGGTCTCCCACACTTTAAGCGTGTTTTGGAATCATTTTTGTTATCATAATTTCCTTCGGGTATACACACTTTAGTTGGGGCATTTACAGCAGGAATATGTGATTTCGTTACCCTTCCCATATCGGTAAATGCATCAGGTAATCTATTTGCAATATTCTGCAATTGTATGATTCTTTGAACCTCAAGTTCGCATTGCTTTGTACGGGGGTCAAAATGGGCTAATGTTGGTGTATTCCAGGAAATTTCACGACGTCCCTCAAGTTTAAACTTCTCTCCCCCTAATGTCGGGAATTTTGACACGTCAAACTGACAATCATCAAATCGTGCTTTAAAAACATCTCCCGTTAAAGGCTCTAAGTATTTTATGATAGATGGGGACTCATAGCCGACATATATTCCAAGTTTACGTTGGGGACCCATTTTTGCTCTTTGAGGTGGAACTATAGGAACATAGACCGCACAACCAAAAGTTCTAAGATGAGAGATATTTGGTTGATGTCCAAAAACCAGTTGAACCGGTGAGTATTGTTGATAACTCGTTGGCCGGATACGTACTAGTGATGCGGCATGTAATATTGCATGACCCCATGTTGAAAATTGTAATTTGGACCTTAAGATCAATGGTCGAGCGATTAATTGTAACCGTTTAATAAATGATTCTGCTAACCATTTTGGGTATGCACGTGGGCAACCGGATGCTAGACGTCAATGCCAATTGACATGCAATATTCATCAAATATTTTAGATGTAAATTCACCAGCATTATCCATACTGATAGTTTTGATAGGAAAATCTGGAAATTGAGCCCGTAATCTAATTATTTGTGAGAGAAGTCTTGCAAACGCAACAGTACGAGTCGAAAGTAGACAAACATGGGACCATCGTGTTGAAGCGTCAATTAGGACCATAAAATAACGAAATGGTCCAGATGAAGGATGGATTGGCCCCCAAATATCGCCTCGAATTCGTTGCAAAAAATTTGGTGATTCGATACCAACTTTCATCAAAGATGGTCGGATTATCAATTTTTCTTGATAACAAGCCTCACAAGGACAATCATTAATAGATAATACTTCTATATTCTTTAGAGGATGTCCATGCGAGTTTTCTATAACTCGACGCAGCATTGTTGATCCTGGATGGCCTAGCCGGTCATGCCAAAGTTTGAAAATATTAGGATCAAATTTTTTCGTATGTCTCACAAAATGTGATTCAATAAGGATAGTATGATATAATCCAGAAGGTAAAGCATAAAGTTTTTCTAACACTTGTTTCTTCCCTAAAATGATGGAAGTAATGCATAGATATTCTGTGTTATCCTCAATTTTTTTCTCGAGATGATATCCATTAAGACGGATATCTTTAAAACTCAACAAGTTTCGTTCAGATTTTGTTAAATATAGGGCATCTTGAATATTAATTTTCGTACCATTAGGTAATATTAATAATGCTTTTCCATGACCCTCGATAAGGTTAGATGTCCCTGATATTGTACTAACGTTGGCCGTAGCTAACGTTAAATGTGAGGAAAAATCGCTTGTTGCGAATAATTGTATGTGTTGTTGCGCTGTCTACAAGACATATATCTTCACTGTTTGTTTGCAACATCCCGTTAGCAAAATCCATATGACCTTAAAGAAAATAATAATAAATAATCGTGACAGTGTTATTGAGCTACGTGCTGATAACGTGTTATGAGAAGGAATGTAATTGCTATTAAAAGTGTGTCTAATTACATGGGGGAGAGCCTCTATATATAGGGCTAAGTTACACAAGGCATCTAAGTATTATGGTAAGGGGATATTGACCCAATATTCTTACCATATTTGCTCTATAAGAATACTAAATTTAATTGACAATGAGTCATTTACTTATATAGTCGCCCCTCGTGGACAATGACAAACCTATAATTTTACTATTCGAGGCTGCAATTTTTCTAACAATAGCTTTTATTATTTCTTTAAAACATGAATAATTAAAAAAACCAAATAAACATATTGTGGACATGACATAGGTCCACCCCGACGCGGCCACGCGCGGGTTTGGGGAGGCGAATGGATCACATGTGAGATGGATCGAATTGAAATTTAAATCGAAGTGGAGTCGCCACCGAACTTTGTGGGAGTTCGGGCCCATTCGAACCACTTTATATCTTAGTGGGTCATGCACAAAATATAGCCCATTCGGATGTCAGAGTTTATGGGGTTCGTCCCTTTGCATTTGATACCGATACCGACATTATCGGATACTGTGTATTGAATGACTCTCGTGTGCCAATGGATTTGGATATCCAGAAACCATGGTTCTGAGTAAGGGGTGAGGGTACGTGTTGGGAAGTTCACAAAGAACACCCAACCCCGCCCGCACTTAGCGGCCTCTACTAAGATATTGCTTGACTTTTGAATACGCGCGTTAGTAATACGATGAGATGTTATGCAAATAGTATTTTGACTAAACATGTGAATATTTGAATAAGTTGCTATGTCGATTTAATGCACCTAAAATTAACGTCAAATTTGTATTTAGCATGCGAGATTCGTTTTAGTACAATAAAACAAATAACGAAAATAAGTCGAGAAGTCATAAACAAACAAGTTAGTAACGGTGATAACGATAATAACATTTTGCAAATAAAATAGAATGATGTAACGACGTGATGCATGGTTTTGGAAAAGTGATAAATCACGTGATAGACTCTACACGTGTTGACCGAAGGCATAAAAGATGTTATCGAGACTCGAAAGACGTTGTGGGACTCACGGATTTGACGTGCTAAAGGCCACTCGATCAAGTCATTGAGGGACTCGACCGAGTGAGCAGCCACTCGATCGAGTCATTTCGAGACTCGACCTAGTGGTTCTCAAAGAACCTTCTGCTTCGGTTTTTGGGGTGCCACTCGATCGAGTGTGCTAGGCACTCGATCGAGTGTCCCCTGTACGAACTAGGATTCGTTTCGCAATTTGTTATGGATTTCGAAATTGCTTTTGATTTTGAGAAATCGTTAATTTTTTCAAATCGGGTAGAAATATAGTATGATTTGTGCTCGATTCGGATTTTGATACTCGTCGTATCCGATATTTGATTATGGAATCAATATCGAATACTTAGAGTGAAATCTAAAAAAAGATGTTGTAAGTCGTTTAAATCAAACTAAAACGAACTAAATTATCTCCGCGTTTATAGTGTCGTGATTTGTTCTTTCGAACTATATGACAACTATTTTAGCATCAACGAATTCGAGTTAGTTAAATTTGTTGACTAATTCGTTTAGATAAGATATCCGACTATTGAGTTGGTATCGAATCTAAAGAACGATGATTTATATTTGCTTGAAAAAAAAAATTGACTCCCTCCGCATTTCGACATCGTAACGAATCCTTGCGGATTATGTGATGTCGGATCCGCATCAACGGGTTTCCACTTAACTTAAATAATAGCGCGTGATTTGAAATAGTTTTAGAAATCGATGTCTGCGATGTTAATAATGATGACGATGATGCGAATAATAAAACGTTACTAATGACGCGACAAAATAAAAGCGCTATTGTTGATGTTGACTCGCTTCAACAATCAAATACTCGGGGTGTTGGGATAAGCGATCGGCCACGTCGGGTGAAACACCCATGTATTCGGATTTTTTTATTCCGTCATCCTTTGTATTCGACACGAATCGGCGAGTATTTTAGTGTTTTAATACTAGTAATATTAATGATATTAGAGACGAAAAAGAAACAAAAAAAGACGAAAAAAAACGTGAGAAGACGAAGAAGATGGACGGGAGAAGAGAAGAGGAAAAAAAAAAGGAGGAAATCGGGTTTGTATGCACCCTCAACCTACATGCTTCGTATTCTCGGTATGAAACTCGTCTAGTCGTGGCTTGAACACGGGAGTATCGAGACTATGTATATGGAGTTATGGTGGTTTATTAGGGTTTGAGGTTTCCTAGATGCATGCTAGGGTTTAGGTTGAAGAAGTATGTATTGTGTATGAACAGTTAAGGTTTCGAAAGTTGTTGTAAAGGGGTTGCAAAGGGGTGTATATATAGGAATGCTCCCCCACCCCCACCTAGGGTTACTCGATCGAGTGCCCTGATGGACTCGATCGAGTGGCCCAGCTAAAAGGCGACAATGGGCTTTTTGGAGGCCCACTCGATCGAGTGGGCTGACACTCGATCGAGAGGGTCAGCTGGACGGGAATATTTTGAAGATTTTGTGTTTGGGTTGGATTCTTGATATTTGCATGGCTGTTTTGTGTCTCGGAAACGGCTTTGACCGGGGTTTGACCCGGTCGCTAAAAGTCGGTTTTATTTTCGGTGTCGGTTTTGACCCAAATTAGTCTTATTTGATTGGAAACGACCCACTGGGCCTGAATTTGAGGTCGGTTTTGTGAGATTTGTACTCCGTATAAAGCCCAAGCCAGAAACTAACGATTTTGAGCCCATATCCGAGCGCGTAGAAGCACGTTTGCGTCCGATCATCATCGGGTTTTTTTTGGAAACTGCTATAGACACCTAGCAGCGAAATGTGGGTGTCTACAGAGCCCCCACTCTGACTGAGTAAGTCAAAGTAGCTACCAGGCCAATCGAGGATTAAGACCTGGTAGACTTCCGGTCGGGTCGTTTATAGTCCATTAGACTCGCGTGAAGAGCTTGCCAGCCATAAGATAGAAATCATACCTGAGTTGATGATGATAACTCCGCGGGTAATCGGACTTGTCGTATAAGTCCCGGGTGTGCCTGTATATGGGCCCATCCCGTGCTGATTCGAGAGAAAATGCCGCCTTGGGCTTTCTGCTGGGGAGATATGTGAGCTATGCAGGAGCTTGCCTAAGAAGTCCTGGGTGTGTCCATTTGCACACACATCCCACCTCGAAACTATGCGGGAGCTTGCCTAAGAAGCCCTGGGTATGTCCGTTTTCAGACACATCCCGATCCGAAATTACGCGGGAGCCTGCCTAAGAAGCCCTGGGTGTGTCCGTTTGCAGACACATCTCAAATTGCATGCGTCACTTAGGTGAACTCACGCTGGGGAGATAAAAACTTGACGTTCCTTTGGGAAGCACAAGCTAGTACCTGAAATGTTAGTTATGTAGGCAGAAATAGCAAACATAGCAGATAGCAAGATATATAGCACATAAGAAATGCAGTTAGCATCTGTAGACTGACTTGCGCTGGAGAAAATGATTTTTGCTTCATTTTAAAATCGAAGTCCTGAAAGCAACTCACGTGCTAGGAGGTAGGTTTTCAAAATTGATAGGGGTAGAAAAGAAATTTGCAGTTTAAATAGACCGAAATTTGACCTTGTCGAAAAGGATTTTCTCAAATGGCTAAGTTTTGCAAATTTTAAAATGAGAATTTGAAGAGAGACATACTGATAGACTCGACTCTGGACGCGACAGGACGAGTTGACAGACATGAACTGGACTCTCTAAGGGTTGGACCGTGACTCGGTAGGGGGTGGGCCACCTAACAAGACTCTTAAGTTGCGCTATTCCGTAGCCTAGGCGAGTGGCAACACAGACGAACATTGAAAGGTGAAGGATGTGTTATAGGGGAATTGCAGTAGTCTGTAAAGAGACTGTTATAGTCTGGTACTCTTCTGGATTTTTAATTTTAGGGTACATTTCCAAAGTGGGTACTGCTTCGAGTCCTGATAGATTCTCATCTTCGACTGAGCCGAATACTAGGACACACCATAGAAAGGAGGCTAGATTTTGAAAATATTTGGATTATGTGAATGGATGGAGAACTTCTGCCTAGGAAAAGCCCTCAGGACGACAAAGCTAGCTGTTGAGAACATGACAGTGTCGTGATCGGAATGATGGTGCTTTTTGAATGTGTATCAATGTGGGTGGTCGTGCCTCTGCTGAAAGGCTGCCTACGTATTCACGTGTAGTGAAATCAAACCAAGCCGTAGTTCAGTGTTGAAAGATATATTATGATGCCTAATCTATTAGGGCTTTGTGTGTAACTAACCATAACGATAGTGTAGGCTAGGTGCATTCCCAATGATGTCTTGATCAAAGGGCTAGAATAGTTAGGATGTTGATCCTGTGACTGTGAGCATTCTCCGGGGTAGCCCCCAGAGGTGGTGTGAACTATTTGGTCATGTTCTATGTCGACCGCAAGTTGAGTTCCCGTGTTTGGGGTTGGTAGCTGGTTTGGATGTGTATGGATATGTGGTGCTAGGTCGTAAGTGGCTTTGATGATTCGAAATCTGGAGCTCGATTTTGTGGAGCTAAGGCTTCGAGGGTAAGGTATTGCAATGCGGTAGGAAAAGGGGAAAGTCGAGTAAAAATGACTCGGACTTTGATCGGGGTAGGTTTGATAATAATGCGGGATCTGATTTCCATGTCTAACCCTAATGGTTAGGGTGTCTCCTATGGAGCTTGAATCCTCAAAATTCCGGGCTGTCTCTTAGCCTAGGTCTTGAGAAGGTCTTGAGGGTTGTAATGTAGGAAGGCTAGATGTGGTGTTAGTTGACCAGCTTTGTTGATTCTCCCCTATTTGACGGTATGGGTTTTGATAATTCTTGAAGTGACCGTACCCCGGTCAAGGGACTTTCATTTGAGTTGACCGTTGACCACGGTCATGGGTTTTTGAATTCTTTTGGTTGACCTCTTAACCCTGGTCTAGTTGACCGTTTAACCTTGGCCCGCTTTTTTGTTTCAGCTTTTTGCTTTTTTTTCTTGGACCTTTGATTTTTTTTTTGTCCAGCTTTTTTTTATTTTTTTATTTGTTGTTCAGACTAACACCTAAGGTAGGGATTGGTCGATCTTATTGGAGGGGTGTTTATTGTGGGAAATGGGCTTGCCTCCCATCTTGAACCCAAACTAGGAGACTACCTAGATTTGTCATAGGATTCGATACCGCTCCTGCTAAGGGTAGTTATGTTGCTTTCTGTGTCAAACATGGAACAGGTAAAGGAAAACACGGGTCTCAATTTCCTGCAGTCATTATAGATGTGCCTATAATAGTCACGTGCATGTGCTCACAATGTATGACGGTGTTCATCATGTTCTTGGAAACACATAAGGAAAGTATATAATGGAGATAGAATATTGAAAGCTGATTTTATTGAATTTTGAAAAAGAGGACAGAATATAAATGACTCTGACTCTGATTTGGAAATTAGGATGTAGGGTATCCTAGACTCGGACTTCGACTTAGACTCGAATCAAATCCG
This sequence comes from Agrostemma githago, assembly GCA_958450325.1. Classification (NCBI taxonomy): domain Eukaryota; kingdom Viridiplantae; phylum Streptophyta; class Magnoliopsida; order Caryophyllales; family Caryophyllaceae; genus Agrostemma; species Agrostemma githago. The sequence goes on from OY288254.1 coordinate 53,439,100, forward strand.
GACTTTTGGATGCTCGGTTGGTTGTTTCTTTTTTTTGGTAAGGTCCTTGATTGGAGAGAAGGACAGGTGCCACGACTCGCCTAAAATCAGCTTTGCGCAAGTGCAAGAGAGGAAGTCAAACTAGACACGGCCCGGGGTGGCGGGAATGACTATAATTCTTGGATCGGGATACCCGAATATTGACCTAGACAAAGTAACGACCGCGAATTAGACTCGAGCTGCAGAAGGGCGAGTCCGAAAAATGGGGCGACCGTGTTTGACCGCGTCGCGTGCTCGGACCAACCGTGATGACCTAACCCTAGGTGACTCGAGTATTCGTAGCATAGGTACGACTCGAAGAAGGCATTATAAGGACGCCAGTGTAGGATGGACGTAAGGTACCCCTTAAGGTGACCGCGGTCGATTGCTCGGTTGGGGGACAGCCCCCAAGTGAAACTAAAGACTCCGGTAGGACTCAGATAGTGTGACATCTAAGTGACTCAAAAGTGGGGTACATGAGACACGTGTAAGACATGACCCTTAGAGCAATCGTGATTGATCGCTTTGCTAAAGGGTGGCCCCCGAGTGGGATCAAAGATTTTGTTAAGACTCAAGTGTCGAACGAGTGACCCTTAGACGTGAGGATCGCGAACCTTTTTTTATAGGGCTATGCCTTGTAAAAGGTTGACTCGGCCTTGAGGAAAGGCAGACGGGGTAAGGGAGGAAACTTGCGATGTAAGATCGGCAGAGTTTCAACGCTAGAGATCCTCGACTTAACTCGAATAAGGATGACCCTGGGATTAGGGTAGACCCTTAAGTTAAAGGATTCTCGAATTAGGATGACTCGACTAACGGATTGAAAGACGGGCGAAATTCCCTTAGGAAAGGTCGTGGGGACCGTCCTGTTAGAGGGAAAGGTCGCGTGAGACTTTCTAGTTTGGACTTGAGTGTATGAACGGACTTTCCTTGGTATTGATATGTCCTACGTAGGTGGGCCATGCCTTAGTCAAATAAGGCGGACTGGGATAGGGAAACCCGTGACGTAAGATCGACGGAGTTTCGACGCTAAAGACCTTCGATGACTTATGACAAGACCCGGCACTGCTAAATACGGGAAGTCCTAAGAAGAGGAAAGTTTTGAAAAGGAATTTTTAGGAAAATTCGAAAAAATCGGTGGATGGCCCGATTTTTCGAAACCGGAAAAGTGCCATCGGGCCGCAATTTGAAGTTTTGAAAATATATTTTGAGTTTTGAAACGGGTAGCATACCGGCTAGAAATAGGCTATTTTGAGTAAAAATCATAAGTCCTAAATTCGGTAGCTTTCCGGGTATTTGGAGTTTCGAAATTTGAATATCGAAAAATTTGAAGATTGAAAACGGGATCCCGAAGATTTGAAAATCGAAAACGGCATCTCGAAGATTTGAAAATTGAAAATGGCATCTCGAAGATTTGAAAATCGAAAATTAGATTTTGAAAATTCGAAAATCGAATGGTGGATCGGAAATTCGAATTTTGAAAAGGGCAGCATGCCGGCTAGAAAATAGGCTTGTTTTGAGTCAAATCTTAAGTCTAAATTTCGGCAGCTTTCCGAGTTTTTGAAAATTGGACATTTTTTGAAAAAATGCATTTTTTGAAATGACGGTTTTTGAAAGCGACACGGAAACCAAGTAGCAGGTAGTCATGCAAGCATTATGATGACACCATGTATGTTTTACACTAAGTCTCGGTCGGTCTAAATAGGGTCTATACCAGTGTACATGGCCTTTCCGAGAATCGAGACGGACTTCCTAAGTCGAGTTGAGCTTAGAACATGCCGCGAAACCCATACGACTTAGCCATGGACACCTTGACATATCCATTTTGGAGTATATCACGGTATAGTGGGACGTCGGTCGCTAGTACCGGCCCGGGTAAAAATGGGGTTATGCATGAACCGTAAAACTAAAACGCGTATTGTACTAGTCAAACGATTTCTACTCGAGTCTCACCTTGAGGATGCCGATGGTAAGTCACGCATCAATTATCCCTAGGGATGGCAATGGGTCAGGTCTGGGTCAGGTCCACCCGGACCCGAAGTTTCAACCCTGGACCCAGACCCGAACCGGACCCGAACCGGACCCGAACGGGTCCAAAATTATCAGACCCATACCCGAACCGGCCGGGTCTAGACCGGGTCCGGGTCTACCCGCGGGTCTGCCTTAAACTAATTCATTAAAGTAATTTCATATCACAAATTCATTCACAATACCACATCACTAATTTCTTAAAATGACCAGGGACACAAATGAATTCAGTAAACACAACATTAATACATGAAGATAGATATTACTTTTAGTTTCAACATTGAAATGGGAATTAGTAGAGGAACACAAGTCACACAACAGCCTGAAGTCAAACGTTTACTACATAATGACCCAATTTTCTACATTTTCCTTAACCAAATACTCCTGAAACCAAATACACAGAACAAATAAAGTAGATATGGAAAGTTGAGCATGTTGCAATACGATGCTCCTATGAATCTGGGATGCCTATCTGTTTGGTTTTGATAATCTCGAGGCATTCTGACCTTGTTAGCTACGCTGTCCGAAAAGACCGGAGACCAAGTGTAGATAGCAATGGAGAATACAGATTAGGGAGAAGTTTTTCTAGGGTTTTATTTTCTAACTAGGAAGTAGGAAGTCAGTAAGATAGTAACTCAGTATGTTTAAATGATTTGTTTTTTTAACGGGTCTACGGGTCGGGTCCGGGTCCCAAATTTCAGACCCGTACCCGTACCCGAATTTTTGAGGAGGGCCCAGACCCGACCCATGTCCATCGGGTCTGAAAAATTTAGACCCAGACCCAACCCATTTGGATCCGATCCGCCGGGTCTGGGTCGGGTCTTGGACCCAGTGCCATCCCTAGTTATCCCCAGCGGAGTCGCCAAATTGTGGACATGACATAGGTCCACCCCGACGCTGCCACGCGCGAATTTGGGGAGGCGAATGGATCTCATGTGAGATGAATCGAATTGAAATTTAAATCGAAGTGGAGTCGCCACCGAACATTGTGGGAGTTCGAGCCCATTCGAACTCACTCTATATCTTAGTGGGTCATGCACAAAGTATAGCCCATTCGAATGTCAGAGTTTATGGGGTTCGTCCCTTGCATTTGATATCGATACCGACATTATCGGATACCGTGTATTGAATGACTCTCGTGTGCCAATGGATTCGGATATCCGGAAACCATGGTTTTGAGTAAGGGGTGAGGGTACGTGTTGGGAAGTTCACAAAGAACACCCAACCCCGCCCGCACTTAGCGGCCTCTACTAAGATATCGCTTGACTTTTGAATACGCGTGTTAGTAATACGATGAGAAGTTATGCAAACAGTATTTTGACTAAACATGCGAATATTTGAATAAGTTGCTATGTCGATTTAATGCATCTAAAATTAACGTCAAAGTTGTATTTAGCATGCGAGATTCGTTTTAGTACAATAAAACAAATAACGGAAATAAATCGAGAAGTCATAAACAAACAAGTTAGTAACGGTGATAACGATAATAACGTTTTGCAAATAAAATAGAACTAGTGTAGACCCCGTGCAATGCACGGTATTTATAATATAAATATCTTATAGAATATTTCATTTAAGATTTAAAATAAAAAAAAATCATTATTTTATTTTTACTATTTATCGACTGTGTGTGCTTTAGATATAGGAAAATATTTTTTAAATCGCAAAACTAATCAAAATACTTAAGTAATGTCTTGAAAATGTATTAAATAATGTGTAATTAATGAAAATATTTTTTATATTTTTTATATATCCTGTTTATGTCATCTCACGTTTCGAGATACCCAGTTCTATCTTTAACATAGCTTAAAACACATAAATATTTATCAAAAATTGTATAATAATGAACTTATATTATGTAATTTCTGAAACTTTTTTTATACGGATTTTAATAGTGTATTCCATATTTTGTATTCCTTGTACCAAAATGATCTTTCTATATGATAGTTATAATCCTCATATTTGAATAGTAAATGATAAGATCTTAGTGGTATTCGAGTGAGTATATATTTTTGTAAAAGTAAAAATATATAGCTCATTTCACAAATAAAATTTTCATAGAACCATGTTTTTTTTCTATGGTTAATGACATCATATCTTAAAATTTCTCTAATTATTTTCATAATTTTTTTTGTCAATTTCTTAACATTAATGAAAATGAATAGTTTGTGAATTCATTAGTGAAATGTTCTTTTACTTCCCGATTTAAATTAGTGTATTTTTTTAGGAAAATGTTAGTAACTGTTATTGTCTTAGAGTATATAGATATTTCGGTGAGTTTTTGCTTTAATTAGCATTTTAACGTGTGCCTAGTGGGCACACATTAGAAAAACCGTTTTACTATATATTAGGCTTTGTATGAACAATCGGTATATATTCCGTTTTTATATAGTTACTAAATTTATATCGATGTTAAGAATATGATCTTCGAATATGATAAGAAAGATATACAATAACAATCATAATTATTTTATATTTCACGTAAAATTTTGTATGGATAGTGCAATCTCCTATTAACAAAAAATAGTGCAACTATTTGGTTAAAAACGGAATATACATTATGTTTATACTTTTAAAAAAAAATTGATCATACATTCCTTATTAAATATTGCATGTCATATGTAAAACATGTGATTTTCCTAATCAATGTAATCAATCAAATTTTCTTAATTACATATTTTTTGTGGTGTATAGTTTTACGTGTGATTTAGTGATATTTTAATCAGTAAGATGTTTGTAGTTGGAAATAAGAAGGGTGAATGGGTGACACACATAATGTTAAGAGTTCGATTTGCACATTGCGCATTTGATCTATTTTTTAATTTTTGTTAGTGGATATCTTTAGGCGGAAAAAATGTTAGTAAGAGTTAATCTCTTAGTGGCAAGAGGATTTATGGCACGGTACATATATTTCGGAGAATAAATATTTGCATATTCTAATCAATCAACCAATCATAGAAATCTACTAATCAACGGTATAATTGTATAAAAATTTGCATATTCTAATCAATCAACCAATCAATTATATTCTAATCAATCAATCAATCAATTATATTTTCTACAAATATTCCTTCTCGAATATGATCAGAAAGATATACAATAATAATCATAACTATTTTATATTCTATGTAAAATATTATACGGGATAGTGCAATCTCCTATTAACAAAAATAATGCAACTATTTTGTTAAAACGGAATACAATATGTTTATACTTTTTTAAAAAAAATTGATCATACATTCCATATTAAATATTGTATGTGATATATTCCATTTAAAACATGTAATTTTCGTAATCAATGTAATCAATCAGATTTCCTTAATTACATAATTTTTGTGGTGTATAGCTTTATATGTGATGTAGTGATAATTAAATTAGTAAGATGTTAGAGTGTAGTTGGAGAGGAGAATGGTCACACACCCTGAGGTCAAGTGTTCGATTCTTTATTTTTGTTGTAGATAACTTTGCTATATTTTCTTTATTTTTGTTGTAGATAGCTTTCTTTATTTTTGTTGTAGATAGCTTTAGGCGGGAAAATATATGCTTTATTTTTGTTGTAGATAGCTTTGGTCTATTTTCTTTATTTTGAAAATATATGCTTTATTTTTGTTGTAGGTAGCTTTAGGCGGGAAAATATATGAGTTGTGTTATTTGGTTAATGGAAAGGGGGATGATGTAACGACGCGATGCATGGTTTTGGAAAAGTGATAAATCACGTGATAGACTCGACACATGTTGACCGAAGTCATAAAAGATGTTATCGAGACTCGAAAGACGCTGTGGGACTCACGGATTTGACGTGCTAAAGGCCACTCGATCGAGTCATTGAGGGACTCGACCGAGTGGACCTCGGAAAAAGTTTCTGTCCCGGATTTTGAGGTGCCACTCGATCGAGTTATTGAGGGACTCGACCTAGTGGTTCTCAAAGAACCTTCTACTTTGGTTTTTGGGGTGCCACTCGATCGAGTGTGCTAGGCACTCGATCGAGTGCCCCCTGTATGAACTAGGGTTCGTTTCGCAATTTGTTATGGATTTCGAAATTGCTTTTGATTTTGAGAAATTGTTAATTTTGTCAAATCGGGCAGAAATATTGTATGATTTGTGCTCTATTCGGATTTTGATACTCGTCGTATCCGATATTTGATTATGGAATCAATATCGAATACTTAGAGTGAAATCTAGAAAAAGATGTTGTGAGTCGTTTAAATCGAACTAAAACAAAATAAATTATCTCCGTGTTTATAGTGTCGTGATTTGTTCTTTCGAACTATTTCTATGGAATACCCCTCAACTATTGGCTTTTCCAAGTGGTACCACCGTCTTTTTCGAATTACAAGGTGTACCCCTAAACTTTACTTATCACTCCATATCATAACCAAAGTGATAAGTATATTACAATTTTTTTTTGTAAATGAATAATTAACATATTAATCAATCCAAATTAATACTTCAAACCACTTCTCTTTCTTACCATTCACCAAGCCACTAACCACCACAATGCACCTCTGTTGTCAGTCGACGTCGACCTCTCTACCTCACTCTTTTAAATCCTTCAACCTCAATTCCTTCATCATCCCTATTTCTTAGTGTGGTGGAATGCAGTTTTTCGAGTATAGGATGCAAATTGAAGAAATATATCATGGTTGATGAAAGTCAATTAGGGAATAATCACTATTTACATCATCAATTGAGAAATTTTCGTTGGAAAATCATAACTTTGGTTACTATATAGAGTAATTTACAAAGTTTAGGGGTACACCATGTAAGTCGAAAAAGGCGGGGGTACCACTTGGAAAAGCCGATAGTTGAAGGGTACCCCATAGAAAAACCCAAAAAAAAAAAATTGATTCCCTCCGCATCTCGACATCGTAACGAATCCTTGCGGATTATGTGATGTCGGATCCGCATCAATGGGTTTCGACTTAACTTAAATAAAAGCGCGTGATTTGAAATAGTTTTAGAAATCGATGTATGCGATGTTAATAATGATGACGATGATGCGAATAATAAAACGTGACTAATGACGCGACAAAATAAAAGCGCTATTGTTGATGTTGACTCGCTTCAACAATCAAATACTCGGGGGGTCGGGATAATCGACTGGCCACGTCGGGTGAAACACCCTTGTATTCGAATTTTTTTATTCCGTCATCCTTTGTATTCGACACGAATCGGCGAGTATTTTAGTGCTTTAATACTAGTAATATTAATGATATTAGAGACGAAAAAGAAACAAAAAAAGACGAAAAAAAAACGTGAGAGGACGAAGAAGATGGACGGGAGAAGAGAAGAGGAAAAAAAAGGAGGAAATCGGGTTTGTATGCACCCTCAACCTACATGCTTCGTATTCTCGGTATGAAACTCGTCTAGTCGTGGCTTGAACACGGGAGTATCGAGACTATGTATATGGAGTTATGGTGGTTTATTAGGGTTTGAGGTTTCCTAGATGCATGCTAGGGTTTAGGTTGAAGAAGTATGTATTGTGTATGAACAGTTAAGGTTTCGAAAGTTGTTGTAAAGGGGTTGCAAAGGGGTGTATATATAGGAATGCTCCCCCACCCCCGTCTAGGGTTACTCGATCGAGTGCCCTGATGGACTCGATCGAGTGACCCAGCTAAAAGGCGACAGTGGGCCTTTTGGAGGCCCACTCAATCGAGTGGACTGACACTCGACCGAGTGGGTCAGCTGGACGGGAATATTTTGGAGATTTTGTGTTTGAGTTGGATTCTTGATATTTGCATGGCTGTTTTGTGTCTCGGAAATGGCTTTGACCGGGTTTGACCCGGTCACTAAAAGTCGGTTTTATTTCCGGTGTCGGTTTTGACCCAAATTAGTCTTATTTGATTGGAAACGACCAACTGAGCCTGAATTTGAGGTCGGTTTTGTGAGATTTGTACTCCGTAAAAAGCCCAAGCCAGAAACTAACGATTTTGAGCCCATATCCGAGCGCGTAGATGCACGTTTGCATCTGATCATCATCGGGTGTTTTTTGGAAACTGCTATAGACACCTAGCAGCCAAATGTGGGTGTCTACACATACACTAAATTTTTTTCTAAAATCTGTTGCATTTTAAATAAATTCAATTGTATTGAATAAACTAATTAGGTTCTACTGTATAAATTATAAAACTTTTACCTACTTAGAGTAATATAGTATAGTGATCGATACTTGGTTGAAAAGTTTGCATTTTATTTTAAAGGTATGATGATCGATACTTGTTAGTGACCTTATTTTATCTTTATATACAAATAATGTATTTTTGTTACAAAATGATCTTGAGACCGCCACGTGGCGTAATGACAATTCAATAAAGGTTGTTGCTATTATATATAGAGGATGGTGTAGTAAATTAGTTATGTGTAATTAATTTGGAAACATAAATAATTATGCTGATTTGGTGGTTTTTTTTTTTGAAGAAAAGAATAATTCATTAATAGAACGTCAAACGACACTTACATTGAATACCTATAATCGCAAACAAATCTATTAAAAGCCAAAAAATACAATTTCTCTTATAAACTAGGGATCTCAGGACATGATTTGACAATTCGGTATGACCTCGTATCGCTATTTTCTTGCAGCTTTTAATGAGGGGATCCTTCGTTTGATTCATAAGGGGAGAAAACTTACATTCTATTGGATTCCAAGATCGTTGACAAATTACTTGTATCCATTGAAGAGATAAGCGACGAACCATCAACAAACTAATCTTGTCAATAAACATGAAACTAAGTCTTTTACTAATGTAAAGGACCGAAACCTTGAAAATAAGGACGAAATCCTTGAAATGAAGGACGAAACTCTCATTAAAAGAGAGAAATTTATTGAATAATAGATTGAATTTCATATTAGGGATTGAAAATTGAACAATTTTTGGGGTTATTTTACGATAATTTTAAATATGTATATTGAATTTTTTTTTTCTGCCGTGTCCGTGTCCTATAAATTTTCGAACGCCGTGTCCCGTGTCCGATACGTCTCCGTGTCCGTGTCAGTGTCTGTGCAACCTAGCTCTTTATTCATTTTATTTTTGAGGAACTTCATAGTATTTTAATTCATCCCAATCATCGGTTTCAATCCCATTTCAACAATTACTACTCCAATTTCTCAACTTACTTACTTACCCTATCCCTATCCCTATACTAGAATATACAAAGTTTACAAAACCCATCACTTTGCAACACATTATCTCCATCTCCATGTATTATGAAACTTCCAGCACAAATAAAGAGGGCTAGAGATGACACTGATTTCTCTTTCACTTCTAACACCATTATTAAAAAGAACAAATTTTCCAAGGCTGTTTGGGTCGATCTACTTCTGTTTGGCACTCAAAATAATAATAGTGGTGTGGGACCCATATCGGCATCCCTCCAACCGGGTCGGCCTTACACCGTCGGCCGGAGTAACCGCCACGCCGACTTCATATTCAATGATCCCCGTGTTAGTAAGCACCATTCCCAGCTTCTATTTGATGCCTTTCTTAACAAATTGTACCTTCTTAATGGTGCCCTTTTCATTCACTCTTCTCATACTTGCGCTCATTCCCGCCTTTCTGGTTACAATAATTGCGTTGTCAATGAATTTAGGAGTAGATTAGTCGAAGAAAAGAGTGAGGACGTTTCTTGTTCTAGCTGTAGATATGTTTACAAGAGTGCTTTGAATGATGTGTTTGTGAATGGGGCTAGTGTTGGTAAGGGTCTGACTGTTGAGTTGGGTGTTGGAGATGAGGTATTGCTTGTTTGTCGAAATAATAACACCCGTGTTTGTAGCAATTTTAACTCCAGGATTGGGTTTGTTGTTCGGAGGATTGCGTTTCATGAGGAGCTTGTTGAACCCAGTTTTGATGGGTTTCCGTTGGTGAGGCCGTTGTTGGGCTGTAAGGTGAACAAGAGAGTAGTTGCTCTTAGAGTAAATGATTCAGAGACTCTGAATTCTCAACACGATGAGGTTGTTCGTAGAGCTAAGTCTCTATTGGCTCACTGCAATCACATTGCTGCCAGCTATGATCCTGTGTCTTGTATTAGACAGTGTATAGGCACTATATGTGGGACATATGTTTGCCAGAGTAGAGAGAAGAAGGTTTTGAGTTCCGAGTTAAATGGGGATGTCAAATCTCATAGGAAGAGTGAGCCGCAGGGATGTGTGGCATTATTGGAAAAACAGTCGAATGAAACTTTGGCTGTCAAAGACGCTCAAGGTTCGAGGGATGCCATGCTACACTCAACTAATGTCAGAGTTCCTTGTGAGGCTGTTGTGCCACCAGAGCCCGTATGTGACAATTTGATTGGGGAAAATGAACCTACTCTTGAAACATTTGATAAAACAGAAGGCTTGAAAACGATCACTCCACCTGGGAAGAATTTCTACTTGAACCGCCTTGATAGCATGCATCCGTGTTCATCCGGACAAGAAAGTGTAGTTTCGTTGCCTGAATTGCTGCATCCTGTTGATACCATCTCAAGAATGTTCATTGCAACTTTTACTAGCGATATTAGATGGTAAAGTTACTAAATAACTTCAATTACTCTTTACTTCTTTTAACTACGTAGTATTGTACATTGTCAATTAATTTTATCTAGGTTTCATGGACAGGTTTTTGTCCTACTGTGATATTCCTTCCCATCTACCCATTACAATTGCATGCCATAACACTGAACGGTGTTGGAGTGCTGACCCTGGAAAGAGGACTTCTATGCCTGATTCAGACTTCCCCAATTTAATTTTTGTGTGAGTTTTGGGAGCTGCAAATGTTTTGTTTTGTTATTTTACCTAGATTGCTTAACAATACACCTCTGTGTAGCATGTGCTGAAGTAGATCCTTGAATCTCATGGATCAAATCTGAAAATCAGGCGATTGATCTTGACAGATATCCTCCTTTTCCAGAAGTAATAGCCTTTGGAAAGGATCGGAAGAATAAAGGTGTTGGCTGTCATCATCCAAAGTTGCTTGTTTTGCAAAGAGAAGACAGTCTACGTGTTATCATAACATCTGCTAATCTGGTGGCAAAACAGGTAAAAACTTGTTTCATTTAGTTTTGCAGTCCTATTGCTGGTGAAGGATGTGTACTTGTTACGATGGATTTTATGGATGCTGCAAGACTTCGTTTCTTTTCCCTTCCCCACATGGAGCTATAGTGTTTCATGACTTTCATCAAAAGTGCACTTAGTTTTGAATGTGCAACTATTTGATTTTTGTCCATCATATGATTTTTGAAATTATCCAAGTATCTGGCCACGTTGACCCAATCTTTCAGACACCAGGACATAGTCTTTAACCCAATCTTTCAGATACATGGATAGATCTTATACAAGATTTTTAACTAAAAGTTTCAGAAATGGTGGATTTTTTGAGAGTGGAACAAAGAGGTATATGCGACACAAGGCTTAAATCTCTACAGCCATGCTGAATGCTTCATAGACAACTCTCTTTCTCTTCTTTACTCATGCAAGACTTCCTTTATATCAATACTAATAGAAGTGTGATGGACTGATGGGGAAAGGGTCGAGTAAATATCCCATACCTCAGACACAGGTATGACTCTGAAAGTGAAGAGTCAAAGTAACACAGCTAAGGTTTTGTCAACTATATTTTCAGTTCTGCTACCTATTTGTAACCATATAGCTGTCTAGGCACTTGAGTTACATTACAACAGTGTCATTTCTGTACTTCCCCTTGGTCACGTACATAATTGATAATAGTTAGCTTTTGCTTTACATTTAGATGAAACCCAACACTTATGCTGTCTGGATCTGCAGTGGAGGAGTGTAACAAATACGGTATGGTGGCAAGACTTTCCCAGAAGGATTTGGCCTGATTACACTTCCCTTTTTAACAAATGTGATAATGATGTGAAGAATAAGTCAACATCTGATTTCGCTGCACAGTTGGCTGGATTCATGGCCAATCTTATCACCGACGTTCCTAGTGAGGCATATTGGATAGTTGAGTTGGCCAAGTATGACTTTACAGAAGCTAATGCTCATCTAATTGCTTCAGTTCCGGGGATACATTCATATAGATCTATGTCTACAGCTTCAACTGTGAGCTCTTTTCTGCTCATTTCTTTTTTCATTTTCTCGCTTCACTTCCTTAACAAAGCCCATCTATAATTTCTATTTCCTGGTGATAAGATTTTGTGAAACATTATTCACTCGTCAATCAATGAAGAAAACCTTGAACAGTTGAACGTCCATCATGTAATTATCGCTGGAGTGATCTAGTTGGAATATGGTACTCATTCTGTGTAGTTTCCTTTAGTGCAAACTGCCAGTATAATTCCTAAGGCAGCTCTTTGCTGGGATAAAGTTATGAGATGTATCAGCCTTTATCGATCAATCTCATTTTTTATTAGTTTCAGTCGCAATTGTCATCTTTGCAAAAAATTCTGCCTTCACTTTCTGATGGGTGGTATTAAACTGCAGACCTTTCAAAGTAGATGTGGTGAAAAGCTCCTTGGTTCTGTTTTAGCATCTGCTGTTGGTTTAAGTCATCGCTTCCAGGGTGCAGCAGATTCAAATGGTGTACAACTGAAGAAATTGGCGGCATATCTTGGCCAGTTTTCTGGAAAAGGATATGGAATGTCAGAGATTATTTTAAGAAGAGAAAACAATGTGCCTCAAGATGTCAATGCTGTGAGTGTACTTGTTTTAAACCCCGAACAGTCTTGCAGTGGAGGTAAAACATAATTCCTTGATGCATGTTACTTAGTCTATTACGTGTATTATATTACATGTATTCAGATATGAAAGTTAGGTAATAGGTATTGCTGTATGGGTACATATTGAAGTGTCGGACTTGCCATGGCTCAGTTTATAAATGAGGATACCGATATTGGGGATAAGTTCTTAAACTTTAAAAAAAAAATCTGTAAGTCTGCATTTTTTTTATTATTGTAAATTGGAATTAGAAACCTTTTCACAAATAAGACACTACCATTAAAAATCATATTATATGCTTCAAATACCATTTCGTTCTCTACATTCTTTATCATGCGAACCTCCCAATTTTGTCCTCTAGAAGTGCTAAACTGTTGACTGTCGGAGAGGGGATATGGTCTTATATGTGAAGGGTTCAGGTAACATTGGTCATAGTATTTTGTACTCCCTCCATCTTCTTGAATTAGCCCAATATTTTTTTGTGAGGGGAAAAGTGGGCCCATGGGGCTAATTCAATATGGATGGAGTAATTATATGTCTGTTCGTATTGCGTATCATGGTCTATTGTCTCTTTAGATTTTTATTCGCTCTGCATCCTTGAGGATTGAGCTGACTCTTTACTTGACATGTACAAGATCTCAATTTAGAGGAACTTTTAAACCAATGGTTGAAGGGCTAAGTAGCTTGCTGAATGTTTAACCTTGTTTTTTTTCTAGTTTGTGTTCAACTTGGATTCCTTCCTCGAACAGTTGCAAAGTGGGTATCTCCGTTATGGGACCTGGGACTTTTCACATTCCATGGGTATATCTGTCCTCAGGAAGCCCTTGCGGCTGCTTCTGGTGAAAGCAACACAAGAGTGCCATTAGTTCTTCATGTATCTCAGGCATGGTATTTTGCTTTGTATAAGATATTCTTTTTTTGGTTTTTCAACTGTTAATAGCATGTATACACTCTGTCTTTGTTGTATTAAATAGAACATTTAATATTTGTGCAGGGGCCTAATATTTGGGAAGTAACAAAGACTATGAAACCTGAACATATTGTTGCTTTTTCTTCTCTTATCGCTTCACTTCAGAGGTGTACAGGACTCTGGCGGTTAGAAGAGGTAATGTCGGTGATTTTGGAGAGCCATCTTTTTGGCTTTTCACTGTGGTTTCCCCGTTTTAGCTTTTGCCTTTTGTGCTAAATAGTGTGCTGCTTATGAAGATTTTACATCGATATACGTGGCCTGAATCTTTGGAGTCAGATTTTGTCTATGGTATGCTCCATGTGTGCTGCTGCTTGCTATGATGTGGACTGATTCTTTGATGCCATTTGTTGTAATGTAATGTAATGTGTATTTCTCAGGTGCTTCATCTATCGGGACGTCAGTCGGTGCACAATTTATGGCAGCATTTTCTGCAGCTGCTGGGAAGAAATCTCAACAATTATATGATTCTGAAGAGTCGGATCCGGAGGTGAAAATAGGGTCTCAGTGTTGCTATATTATGTTGGGTTGAGACTGTTTGCTCTCAGTTGGCCTATTGATTTTTTGGCCATCCCTATTCTTCCTTTACTTTGATGAAGATTTTCAATCACCTACTAAACATGTTGCACTTCTTTTTATTTGTGAAGGATACCCTCCATTCCAATTGGTTTACATTTTTTACCGCATATTATTGTGCAAGGCAGTCATATGCAGGCGTATTACAAGACAGAATATTTGATACCTTCTGAATGGATACTTTTAACAGAATATTAGTGTGATTAGCCTTGCAGAAAACTAACTGATTTTTCAAAACATAATAAAATACGAGTTACATATTTTGAATATGCAAACAATTTATTGGATTGGAGGTAGTATGTCATTTAAGGTCATACAATGTTTTTTTACCCTAAACATAGATGCAAAGCTGCTTGCATCCGATCCTCTCCATCCTCCTATTTGAGAGCCCTTGCGGCGTGGGGACGATGAATTTGTTGCTGATGTCTGTCATTTTCCACATCTTTAACCTTTTCTGATGTTTTTTTTGCAGTGGGGTTGCTGGAATGTTAGCCATGAAATGAAAAGCCCCTCATTTAGTATTGTTTTCCCTACAATCGAGAGAGTGAAGAGTTCTCATTGTGGAATCCTTCCCTCAAAACACACTCTATCCTTTTCAGAGGCATGTAACTTTGGCTCTCTCTTTTTAAATTTGTGCATGTTGTTCATGTATTTTTTTTGTTAACTCTGAAACGTAAGAGATTGTTGTTTTATACCGCTCTTTATGTCTTATTAGTGCGTCTTTATCATCATCCAGAAAACATGGCAAAAGTTGAAGACGGTAGACATTCTCCATGATGCCATCCCACATCCTAGTGATAGAGTTGGACATCCCATGCATGTCAAGGTAATATGTCTGCTATGGTGAACCAAAGTTATTCACATATTTCTGTGCCGCAAAATCTAGCAAGGGTTTCTGATGGATGATTCATGCGTGTCAACCCCAAAATATTTACGGTCATTGGTGCTGTTTGTTGGGCTGGATTCACCTTATCTCTGTTGCCTTAACTATTCATTTCATTGAGGATTTGTTTCCTTTCCGGGAAATGTTGACTATAGTGGACGTTAGACTTGTTCATCACATATAAAGAGTGTCTACAGAAACCCTTGTACTCCTTCCGGTTGCCTATTATTTTCCTCTTTCTTTTTGGGCGGAAAATAAGGGAGTATTATATTATTAAAAGGGGAAAGGTGGGATGAAAAGGTAAGAGAGAGAAATATTATACTTCTATTAATTAAAGAGTAAATTAAAAATTACTCTCTTTTAAGATACCAATTTTAAAATTTACTCCCTTTTGAAAGTTTTGTCAAAAATAACTCCCAAAATCTATCAAAAGTTCAAAAATTGCTTCCAAATTTATTTTTAGGACGGAAATGCCTCTGGTTAGAGGGTGAGGTGTAGTTATATGACATAAAAAAGTTAGGGGCATTTTCGTACAAAATTTATATTTTGGAGCAATTTTTGAACTTTTGATAGATTTTGGGAGTTATTTTTAACAAAATTTTTAAAAGGGAGTAAATTTTAAAACTGGTATCTTAAAAGGGAGTAATTTTTAATTTTCTCTTAATTAAATGAGAAAAAGTTGATTGAAAAAGTACGAAAAAGAAATATTATATTAATAAAAGAGGGTACTGGGTGAAAAAGTTTTTCCTTGAATGAAAACAGAGAAGATCAAACAGGCAATCGGAGGGAGTATAATTTTTGTTCAATGTACCGCTGTTGAAGTGGCTGGATTTTCTTCACTGTCTGACATTTGGAACCTCTTCGACACATCATTTAGGCCAATCATGAAAAATAGATGTGTTTGGCAATCTGATTTGTTTCTAATTCGCCACTTTACAGCCAATTCATAAATACACGATTAATGTTTTAAGCTAGTGTGCTTTTACTTTGAAATTTGAATAACCAACGACAGAATTTAACAACAGGTAGCACGGAGGCGCTTCAGATCTAGGAGTGGAGCATCATTTGGGTGGGTTTATAGCGGGTCACACAACATAAGTGCGGCAGCCTGGGGACGGCCTGTTTCGAGCCGATCAAACGGGAACCCTTCGAGTTTGAAGCTTCACGTGTGCAACTATGAACTTGGCTGCATACTTGTGTTTCCTCCACCAGGCCTAAAAGATATCCCTCCAAACATGGACGAAATCAGTCTACCCTTTGCTGTGCCTGCCCCAAAATATGGGCCAAGGGACAGGCCTGCAACAATGCGTGCAATGAGCGAAGCCTTGGCTGAGCATGTGGTTCAAGGGGGACGGGTGTTTGCTGATCTGTTGCCTACAGAGGTGATAGCGGAAGAGGAGTTTGACGAAGATGATGAAGTTGAAATTGGTGATTATGTGGGGCCGGAGGCGGAAGAGGAGACTGCTTATGCTGATGTGTTGTGGCACCATGTCGACTCATCTCAGAGTTGTTGACTTGTGTTGAGTTTTACTTTGAAGATCCCCAACAGTAATTGTTGTGGAATCTATCTCAGTTCCTTTTTTTAAGGTTGATCAGTTCTGCCAGCAATGAAGTCTTATTGATTTCTAATTCTGGATATTGAGGGATTGATTATTTACTTGTAACTGCAATCTATATAAATATACCGATTACCTGTGTTCTTCCCCTTTCTTTTTTGGGAAGAAAATAAAGAGGGGTATTATATTAGTTAAATATGAAAGGTGGAATGAAAAAGTAAAAGAGAGAAATGTTATATTAATTAAATGAGAAAAAATGGATGAAAAAGTAGAAGAGACGAATATTAAATGAGAAGAAGTGGAAAAAGCAGGAGAGATGAATATTATATTAATTAGTGAGGGATGAAAAACTTTCCTGGAAAGAGGGAAGAAAATCAAACTCAGCCCAATAAAGAAATAGGGAAGAACATACGTAATCGGAGGGAGTATAAAAAGGCAAGATGAGTAGTTTGTTGAGTAGTTATTTGAACGACACGTGGCATCATCTCAGCATAACTAGACTTGAATGCAAATTTTTTATGTTGTACGATTAATTGTCAATTTCTATTCTTCCGTTTCCCATGCCCAAACTTCTCTATTTTACTACTCTTACCTCCCTAACTACTACTACTCCCTCCGCTTCACAATGATTTACCCACTCTTATTCAAAGGTGAGTGATTAAAATAATAAGCGGGTAAATTATTGTGTGTTGGAGGAGTACTACTTGGTGTATATACTGTCATTTAAGTTTCAACTTTTCCACTACATCGGGAAAAAAATTAGCACTATAAATTTATTTCAATCATAAAAAAACTAGATAATTGAGCATTTTTTAAGTGAATACTCCGTATATTATTGTCTCTCTATATCGTGTGTTCTACTTTTTATATTTTTTGTCAGAAATATTTTATTCAAATATAAATAAATAATAGAGACCAAAGGAATACAATTTTTTTCAGCCAAAAAAATTTAACAAGTACTCCAATGTTGCTCCTTTTTTAATAGAGTATGCTCTTCAATAATTTTCTTCCCTTTTTCCCCATTTTTTTATGATTTACGGAGTAGATGCTTAGGCAAGAATGAACAACTAAGCGATCCAAGTTATACTAAGAACGTAGTATATAATTTGCTTCATTTAACCGTACGAATACTAAGGAAGAATACGACTTTGGAAATGATATTATTATATCTCAATTCTCAATTGTGATAGGGGAGTTGAGGATCTATAAAACGAAGTAGTCTTTGCTTATTGACATGTACTCCTATGACATATGAGTACTAAGTAAAAAAAAATTCTTTGGGTTTATATTAGCTAAAATTTGAATTGTTTTAAAATTAAATTCTTAGCAGCATTTCTTCGTCATCAATAAGTTTTAATTTTTATGTATTAAATACATACTTGTAAAAAATTGTTGCACGCTAAGTATTAATGAATTTTTTTTCTAAATAATAATTGCTGTTGAGAAATTTACAAATAGATGACTTCGATTTCTTTCTATTGATTAAGTGGTTTTTGCGGACTGGTATAGAGTATTGAGGATCAACATAAAATATTATGATAATAAATTTTCGTCACCATTGATAGTAATTTTGTTTTGTATCTTTTACATATGTGATGTATTTCAACTTACATGTAATGAATATCAATTTAATACTTTATTCTATTTTTTTAAGCAAAAAATCATCAATATCAAACAAGATACTGTAATTATAATAACGAGATAAAATTAAACAATGATCTAGACATCCCGTGAATTTCACGGGACACAAAACTAGTTGAGATTGAAAATGAAAGACACTGCAAAAGGCAAACTAGCGACTGTTTCGGTTGTTACTGGTTTGAAGCACACCTCCCATCCAATCCAACAGGAGATGACTGAAATTAATAACTCATTTGAAACAAAACACTCAGCTTCTAACGGTAGAGTAGTACCCCAGTCGGCTCGAGTCCCCTCCGAGAGTGTAACATGTGCTAGTTCATGGCTTCACTATTACAACCTCTATTTATGAAAGTCCAACTAACAGAATTAAGAAGAGAGCTAAGTTCGTGATTCTCAGCAATAATCGAAAAGAGGACACTCCGTCCTTGCTTCCCTGAGTTGAGAGCATCGATAACTTGTTTAGCATCGCTTTCCACCACAATAGTTAGATGGTCTCTCCGTCTTGCCTCCAGCATCCCTTTAAGTATGGCCACAACTTCCGCGATCAGTGGGTCCCAGCACTCCCTCCGTTCGTACTGTGAACCCCCACAAAACTCGTCCCCTATCATCCCTACAGACTTCGCCCAAGCCAACCCCATTACCTGCTTTGGTCCCAGCGCCCACATTCACCTTTACAGTGTCCATAACAGGTGCCATCCACTTCGCGCCCCGACCCGTGTTTCCTTCCTGCACTTGCCCTGGAATTTCTGCCTCTATCCTCTGCTACATTCTGTTATATTTCTGGGTACGTTTTAGTCTCGTCCAAGTCTTTTTAATCGAGTGGTCGATTTTAAAGGCTGCAGTGTTAACCTTGGGGAACTTCCGGCAAGTAGACAATAACCACCGAGGTCGTGCCGATATAGTTTTCAAGTCAGTGGTCTTCTTACCACGACACTATTTTTCCGCTTATCTCGATAACTTTTTCCTGTCCAAGTTTTCTGTCTTCTTCCATCTGTTTCTATTCTCCTTTTTCTGTCACTTTCGTCTGTGTCTTGCATTTGGTTTCTAGCAACTTGCATTTGCTTTAATTTGTTTCTCTGCCAAATATATTAGCTAAGCTCCACGTGGTCTTTGAGCATTTAATTTGCTCTTGCTTACTCCATCTTTTGGTCTGTTGTTTGGGTTTTTGTTTCGTCTCGGTTTTTTGGTTCGTCTCCCCCCAGCAATTTGAAAACTATATTTTTACTGTCGTATTAATAGCTGTAATTTCAAACAAAGCTATCCCGGATTTATCTAAACTTGATCCGTTAGATGGTCAAAATTATCGGAGGTGGTCACAAAAATTACTTATGTTTTTTGAGCAGTTAGATATTGATTATGTACTGTTTAGTGACCCTCCTAAACCTACTGTCACCAGTTCTGCGGAGACCACTCCTCCGACCACTGCATCTACTAAGTCAAATGAGAAAAAAATAAGAAACGTGATAAGGATAATAAGACTGCTAGGTGTCATCTCCTTAATCAGCTCCTCATTTGGGTCGTCGGCGTTTCAGCTGGATCGTCGGCGCTTTAATACGTGAATTTACCTTATTGCCTTTGTATAATAATTCTTAATATAATTAATTGGTTTGGTTTATAAATCTAATCTTACGTTTCGGAGTATTAATTTGACACGTAAATTGAACGGTTTATGTGACACGTTTCCCCATGGACCTCGGAAATATTTTTGTAATAAAGAATAATATAATTGATTGGTTATTTATTTTAGTCTAATTTCCTGTTTTAGAGTTTAAATTTGTCCCATAAATCGAGGGAATCTTTTTTAAAATTTTCTATTTAAACCCTTCTCGTACTTCATAATTCATTTTCACTTCTTTCTCATCTCCTCCTAAACCACCTTAAAAAAAACTATTTTGTTTCTAAAATCGCTTCTCAAAACCGCTTTTCAAGGAATCGGCTGAACTAGTCTAATCAAGTAAGGTTTTTGTTTTTATATCTAGTAATTGATTAATTGATTAAGTCGATTTATAATTTTGTAATTAGTTTGTTTATGTCGTACTCGTGTAATTAGTTTGTTTATAATTGATTAAGTCGATTAATTGATGCAATTAGTTTGTAATTGTTTAAGTCGATTTATATCTCGTAATTAATTAAAAAATCCAAAAATCTCGGAAATAATATGCGTGAACCGTCGGCAAAACGTGGCATTTTCACGTTTTACCGATCGGTAAAACGTGAAAAACTCACGTTTTACCGATCGGCAAAACGTGAAAATGCCACGTTTTACCGATCGGTAAAACGTGAGTTTTTCACGTTTTACCGATCGGTAAAACGTGGCATTTTCACGTTTTACCGATCGGTAAAACGTGCCATTTTCACGTTTTGGCATTTTTTTAATGTGTTCGTAATATTTCCTATTTTTGAGAATACGTTTGATTTAAGTATAAAACACGTTATTAATTTTTATAATGTCACGTTAATAATTTTTATAATGTCACGTTAATAATTATTATATTAAAGAAAACACGTAATTAATTTTTATAATGCCAATGAAGTAAGGTTTTTGTGATTAATTGATTAGGTGGATTTATAATTTTGTAATTAGTTTGTAGGTCGATTAATTTCATTAATTGATTTGGATGCTCGCTATGTTAATTCGATTTGTTGTTTGCGGCATGATTAGAGATTAGTTTACGGATTGTAGGTAGAATATGTCGGAGTAATCCAAAAAATTCGGAATAGAATTACTTACTTATTTACGTTTTTTCTTATTTACTCGTAATATTCCATATTTTATGGAATACGTTTGATTTAAGTATAAAACACGTTATTAATTTTTATAATGTCACGTTATTTTAGTATTGGACTAGATATAAATAGATTAAGTTTATAGGACAATTTAAACTTAGTTTGATGTGAAGGTGACGTATGAAATTTTCTGTATATAATTTCTGTTAGGGTAATAAGTGTGTAATAATTTCTGTATATATATAATTTTATTTTAAACAGATGGCGGATAAAGGTAAGAGTAAGGTTGAGGGTGACCGGGTTACTGGTAGGGTGGTGACGGCTTCTAAGCGTAGGGAGAGGGGTCAATCTGCCATGGGACCGTCGGAGGCGTCGGTTGGGGAACCAGTCGTTCCTGTAGCAGAGAGTAGGAGTACATCGGACGTACGCTCTCGGATCCGAATTATCCATCGTCATGCTCCGTCTTCACAGGGGACGACCGTGTCGGGGGGCGTTCCCGAAGAATCTCGGTCCACCCAGTCTCACGACCTTAACTTGTACTTCGACGACCACGCCCGAGAGTACGACATTCCGGAAGACACTCCCGTTGAGGACGACCAGCCCTTAGAGGAGGACAGTCCAGTTCAGAAGGGCGTTATGTATAAGAGGGGGCCTGCTGGTCGGTTTGTGGAAACCGTCGGTTCGTCCAGCTCTACTGCTGACCGTAGATCGGAGAAGGACACGACTTGGCGCCTTGTGGGGCCTAGCCCCGGTGGGCCTATTGATCCATCGGTCATTCCGAGCTTCAGGGGTCACATTGCACGCCGCTTGTGGTCTGAGCCGAAGGTGCCATCGGTCATGATTAAGAAGTATGATCGTCCTCGGCATTTGAGAGCGTTGGCTGAATTTGATAATCACACAGAGACGTTCGCCGCCCTTCAGGAGAGTGGGTTGATGCAGCTACGGTCCTGTGTTCTCGAACGTTTAGACGTTCCGCTTATTACAGCGTTTGTGGAGAGGTGGCAGCCTGACACGAACACATTTCAC
The DNA here is from genome assembly GCA_958450325.1 of Agrostemma githago. NCBI lineage: Eukaryota > Viridiplantae > Streptophyta > Magnoliopsida > Caryophyllales > Caryophyllaceae > Agrostemma > Agrostemma githago. The sequence goes on from OY288254.1 coordinate 53,461,179, forward strand.
ATGCCGTTTGGAGAGATGACTATTATGTTGCACGATGTCGCTCGGATTTTGGGGTTGCCTATCCAGGGTCAGGCGTGTGTGGTCCGTAATGACGTAGGTGATCTTGTTGATTCGTGGGCCGCTGTGATGAACTTCTTCGGGCGGACTGACGAGCAGATGAGGAGTTGTATGCCTGGATCGACAACACCTATTTACAGGAATGGTGTTGTACTCTCGACAGCTGTGCACTCATTGATGCGGACTGGGACCATTGCGCAGAAGGTGCAGGGGTATTTTATATCGTTGCTTGGGGACTTTTTGTTTGTCGATAAGTCCATTGATCGGATTCGTCCAGCTGTGTTTCCGTTAACGAACGAGATTCCGGCCATTCGTGGTTATGCATGGGGAGCGGGTACGTTAGCCTACTTATATAGGCAGTTGGGGATGTCCTCGCGGGCGGACTGCTCCGGTATTGCTGGTTGTCTGACTCTGCTACAGGTTTGGATTTGGGAGTACTTTCCAGATTTTCGACCGGGCAGTCCACGAGTTGTTTCACCGACGGCTCCACGCGCGATGGCCTGGACTGGTATTGGTCGTCCTCTGCAGCAGGACCGCAAAGTGAAGGAATATCGTGCGATTCTAGATCATATGACAGCTGATCGTGTGATGTGGGAGCCATTTGGTCATCGACCGCAGCAGTTTCATGCTACCACCACCTTCATGGGAACGTTGCGCTTCATGGACATAGTTGAGCCATACCAGGCTGATCGGGTGCTTCGACAGTTAGGATGCGTGCAGATCATTCCTTCTGCTATGCCTGCACTTGATGAGGAGTATCGGCCAGCGCACGGAGGAAGGGGGTACAAGGTTAGGTACGGTGGCCGGTATGAGAATCAGCCTTGGACTAACATTCGGGCGCATCGCATAATTCCTAGAGCAATATCCAATGAATGTGAATACCCGGGGAAGATGGTTTCGGATTACATGGAATGGTACCTGAGAGTTTCTCATCCCCGGATTATACCTCCAGACGAAAACGAGGAGGAGGAGCAGGTGATGATGACCGGGGGATCACAAGCGGTAAGAATTAGTAAAGTATTTACTCATTCATTTACGTATGTTTAATTGTATATGATGTTGTCCAACATTTATATATGGTTGTTATGTACTGTGTTTCAGGCGGCGGCCTCGTTGATGCGACGATTTGCAGAACTCGATCACTTCGCTGACGATCCGGAGGCCCGACTGGCATTCGTGGACCAGCTGTACCAGTCATACAGACCGTTGCTTCCGCCTCCCCCCCCCCCCACCACGTACTTCGAAACGTGAGGGGAAGCGCGGCCGTCGTTGATTTGATTGTCACCGTGGATTATTTAGTATTTCGTTGCGTCATGGATTATTTAGTATTTGGTTTGTAACTTCTATGTTTGACTTGCTCCGGTATTTTCATTTTCGTATTTCGTTCTCTTTTTATGTTGGTTTTTTTTTGCAAGAAACTTTGAACTTGAATTTTCTTTAGTATGTTGTTTGTTTTTTTAATGTTGGATTCGTAATCAGCTGCATCATACTTTTTTGGTGTCTCATAACAACTAGCAGTACGAAAGTTTACACATAAGAACAAGTAGCAAGCAAACTTTAGTACAGTACTGTGCTTAGCTAAATCACAAATGGGTTGTCTTTGGCTCCAGGGTAACCCATACTCGGGGGAGTTGGGAAGTAATCTGCCCACATGGCCTTCCACAATTTGTGACGCGCACGGAACAGGCTACGATAATGTGCTGTCGATCGATCACGATTACATTTCCAAAGAGGATGTTTTCTCGGCATTGGGCAATCTTCTGTCATGCGTAGCCTCAACCAATGTGCACCTGTGTTCATTATCCACAACACTCCAAAAGGTGCATGGTTACCCGGCATGGCCCTCAAAGGGTAGTATGTAGCGCACTCCATTGTCGACGACAAGCGACAAATGACCCAATTGTGGTGTGTTGCGAAACCAAACAGGTCAACGTCGTGGAGCCAGTGCGTTGACGGTACCGGATCTGGGCTCATTGTGCCTATACGCCACATTGACGCCTCTACACCTCCATCCAATGACACCGCGTACACGTTCAAGTATAAAGGATCCTTGATCTCACCGAATAATACCATCCTCTGTTTTATGAAACTTGACTCATCACCCGTAACAGCATGAGAGAAAACACGAAATCCGCAGTGTCCGTCCCCAATAACATTATACCAGGCAATCAAAAAAGGGTACATGAAACCGACTAGGGACTCATAGACCGGAAACGTGCCTGTAGTGTAGTTCAGCTCCAGGGGACCGTTTGGGGCAGAGGCCCACGATCCATCACTGGACTCAGTGTTAGCTTGCACGGACGGACCTGTTGTGTTTGTCGACTGCGACCTCAACAGAGTGGAAGACTTATCAGTCCTAGCAGTCTTCTTTCTAGCATGCTCTACTCCGCTCAGTAACCTACCCGTACCTGATGACTTTCTCGGCTTAGGATTTGGTGAAGGGTCGACTAACCCTGACTCCTCAGGATGTAACGCCGAATTCAAAACGTCGATGTAATGATCCCCCATGCATGGATCGCTTTTTCGAATCTCGTCAATAAGCCCGTCTAAGGTGAGAACATCACTGGATGGCAAAGCTTCATCCCAAGTGTACACAAGAGTTCTCCAATACACGTGAACATCATCCAACTTCACACGACGTCCCTGAGCCAGTATTCTGTGCATCGTACACGCACACGGCAACCCACAAGTTGTCCTAAGAACACAAACACAATCGTCGTACACACGGTCACCCAACTTGTACATTCGAACCAATTCTGCCTCGAGCATCTTCAACGCCTTACGACTAACACGAAGATTCAATTTTTCGAGAACCGGTGGCAGGTGTACGACTCTTTTAGAGCGTGACTTCTCCAACTTCACTCGTATCGCTGAATGCTGACGACCGATCTGTTTGTCTATTCTTTCAAACAAGCGATCCAATGTGGCGGTTGACGTACCAAGAGCTTTCTTAAGTGCTGCATGTGCGGACTCGACAATGGAGGTTGTCGTGTTCCCAAAATGGAGAACTTGATTGGTGTATGCATGAAGAAAGTTTCGATCATATTTCTTCAACCAAGTATCAGTTATGTAAACCGGGATTCCAGTTAGCTCGTACCTTTGTCTGAAGTCATCCCAAGCTGCGACCATATCTGGGACGGTATTGGCATACAGTACTCGTCCCCAACCATATTTCATGAAGTTCTCGACAGCAGATTTGCGCTTCCACACTTTATGGGCACGGATTTCAACACAGTTTGAAATATGCCAAGTACATAGAAAATTCTGGGTATATGGAGTTGGAAATACAAGAGGAATGGCCTCCACCGACCCCATTTCTCGATCGGTCAGAATGACATTCGGCACCTTATCACCAGTGAGCATCCGTAACTTACGCAACAACCATATATACGAAGGCTTGTCTTCATATCGGAGGAGGGCATAGGCGATGACGAAAGATTTTCGAACAGGTGTAATCCCAACCATCTCCACGAGCTTCATATCGTAGGTGTTTGTTTTGTACGTTGCATCCATGAGCACGACTTGATGGTAAGTCCGGTACATTTTAACAGACTCGGGATGCGCCATGAATATACGCTCCACCTCCAACGTAATCTCATTCTCAAAGAAAAAGTGGACGTACTGCTCCCTACGCGCCAGAACAAGCATCTGCTCAACTGCGTTCCTCCCTTCTCTTGACGTAGCCCTCAATTTAGCCCCAATATTGTATATCGTGTTTATCGAAGGTCGAGGTTTACCTGGGTTCATGTTATGAAGGCCCTCCAGAACTTTAGCCGGTTGAACATGCGCCTTCAGAGACGTAATAACGAAAGTCTTCTCAACATCAGTCAAAGCTGCTCGACGACAATGACCGTCAGCGTACTCAAGTAACTTGTGATTATGTACGCCAGTTGGACCCACGGTAAGAATCCATCTTTTCCGATCAAGGGTTGGACAAGCTTTCACCCAAAATCTGCAACCAATCTTCTTAGATTCCCTTGTACCTGTCTTCGGATTACCATATCGATCACACTTAAAGTAATTAGCGCCAAGATCTGAAAGCTCATCTCTTCGACTTTTACGCTGGTTGCTGGCTTTGACCAGGTTAATTCCGATGGCTGACGCTATTTCGTTAGCGTAATTAAAAGCTTCGTCCGAGCTACCGAAGGGGGGCGCAAATATGAAGCAGCAACGGTAGTCAATGCCGTCCCCACCGAAATCCTCCGGGTACACCTACACAAACAATATTTTAGTAAACATTAGCTACAAAAATTCCTAAATCAAAAACATAAACGACCCTTTTACACCGTAACTTATAATGAAACTTAAAATAAAAAAATGTGACAAAAACATTTCCACAAAACATAAATAAATAAATAAATAAAACCAAAAAATAGGACAAAAAGTTAAAAAGGCACGTTTTACCGAACGTCAAAACGTAGGTATAGGACGTTTTACCGATCGGTAAAACGTGACAAATTCACGTTTCACGGATCGGTAAAACGTGACAAGTTCACGTTTTACCGATCGGTAAAACGTAAGTTTGTCACGTTTTACCGATCCGTGAAACGTGAATTTGTCACGTTTTACCGATCGGTAAAACGTGAATTTGTCACGTTTTACCGATCCGTGAAACGTGAATTTGTCAAGTTTTAATATTTATTTCGTCTTTTTCTACGTCAAATTAAAAAGTTGTACTAGATGATCGAACCTAATGCGATAGTTATAATTCTTTAAGTAAACACAATTTTAGATCGAAAAAAATGGCGAGAAAACTATACTAGATGATCGAAAATAAGTAAATATTAAACAATATTTTTTAAGAAATTGCAAGAAAACTAACCCCGAAATGCAAATACGGTTGCCCGGTCCCCATTACTTTTAGATCGAAAAATACGTAAACACTTGGGCTCCACCCATTATGTTATTTTTTTAAGTTTGTAGAGAGAGATTATTAAAGAATAGAGTAATGAAGTGTGGGGTGGTGGAGGGACCATAACTTACTAATTATAATAGGACAAAAAGTTGCGGAGAGGACGGTTTTAGAAAAAACAAAAAACCGTCACATTATCGAGTAATTAGTAATGTTAGTATAATTAGTAAAATAATTCTAAATGTAATTATTAATGTTAATGAGTTAAGTTAAAGAAGGGGCAAATGCGTCAATTCACGTTATAAAGCGCCGACGATCCAGCTGAAACGCCGACGACAAGGAATAGCTCTTCCTTAATCATATGATCAATACCCCCTTTGATTTATTTATGGTCCATAAATCGTCTAAGACTATTTGGGAGAACTTAGAGAAAAAATATGGGGCTTATGATGCGGGCAAAAAGAAATATGTGGTGGGTCAGTGACTTGGGTTTCATATGGTAACTGATAAACCCATTATGGAGCAAGTTCATATTTATGAAAACCTATGTGCAGATGTTGTCAATGAGGGTATGAAACTTGATGAGGTCTTTTTGGCTAACGTGTTATTAGAAAAGTTTCTATCTCGTGGAGTGAATATAGGAACCACTTAAAACACAAGAAAAAAGATTTATCACTTCAAGAGCTCATAGGTCATATGAGAACTCAGGAGGCTAATTGCCTTAAGGATAGGTCTGTCTTAATGTCGTCTGGCTCCACTAAGGCTAACCTTGTTGAAACTGGGGGTCCGTCTCATGGTAATAATAAGGGTAAAGATAAAGTGGACCAGAGTCGGGGTCCTTCTAAGGGAAAGGTTAAAGTGCTAAGGGAAACAATAAAGGGAACTCCACTAAGCAAGTTCCAAAAATCCAGAAACCGAATTCAAATCCGGCGTGCTATGTGTGCGGACAACCGGGTCACAAAGCCTACCAATGCCCAGAAAAGAAAGGTGGTCGAGTCGCTCAAGCCAACATTGCTGAATCAGATGATATCATTGCTGCGGTGGTGGTTGAGGTTAATCTTGTGGCAAACGCTAGTGATTGGATTCTGGACACTGGAGTTCAACTACAACAGTTTAAGTATTTGGCGACTGAGTTTAGCTACCGTCATCTATAGCTAGAAATAGACGCGCGACTGTTAACAGTCGCTAAGCGATTGTCGCTACAGTTAGTCGCATCTAGCGACTGATTTCAGTCGCTAGAAAAACGCGCGACTGATTTCAGTCGCTAATTTCTCACTTTAGCGACTGAAATCAGTCGCTAAAAGCGTTAATTAGTGACTGATATCAGTCGCTAATGGCGTCAATTAGCGACCGATTTCAGTCGCTAAAGTGAGAAATTAGCGACTGATTTCAGTCGCTAAATGGTGTAATGTGGCGACATACAGATTTATACAGCGACTGATATCGGTCGCTAAATAGAAAAATTAGCTACTGAAATCAGTCGCTGTTGTACCTGAAATAGGCCGGTTATTATTATTATTTTTCTAGCCAAAATCTACAAAATAAAAAACACCAACAACCACAATACATCCCAAACATCATTCCAAACGTCGTTCCAAACGTTACGCAAGCTTCACACTCTAAATTTGGCAAGCAAGTACGCAAACATCATGAATACACTAAATTAAAAATGTTGTTACAAACTGTTTTTTCAACAAGCATTCAGAAACTACAAACTGTTTTCAATTACTCACCTAACAGGGAAACTAGCTGACGCACCACTACCACCCCCATTGAAGGGGTCTCTAGGATCCCGGTGTCGGGGAATGGGGCCGGAGTTACAGTTCTGCTGGTGCATGCTCCTAAGGCGCTGTAGCTCTTCCAGAATTTGCAGGTTAACGGACTCCTGCATCTTCAGCCTCTCATCCTGCTCCTTCAGCTTCTCGGCCAAGGCATCCCCTCGCGCCCTTTCCCCCTGCAGTTCCGACCTCATCTCAGCCATTTCGGATGGCACACACTCCGTCGAGGTCGCATGGCCCCCCCGAACATTAGGTGGTGTCCAATACAGGGAATGAGCGGTCCCCGTACCGTACACCGCTCCCTTGCGGTACCCATCCACGACTCTGAACCAAATCGTGCTCGGGTCCAACCCTTCATTCTCGGGTGCTCTAGTGGCCTGCTTATACGACATCTGAAAGAAAATGAAGTCGTGATTAGGTGGGTTGTGTGAAGAAAAAAAAAGTAACGAAGTCTTATGTTTTAAACTTACCCAAATGTCCAGATCCTTCTTCGTGGCGAATGTTCAACCGTCAGTATCATCCCCCTTGCTCTTCGTGTCGAGAAATAGCTGTACCGGCGGAGGGAATTCTCCGGTTTTCTTCTTCAGCTGTTGAGAGTACATGTAAGGAAAACATAAAATAAAAATCCAAAATAAAAATCAAAGGTAAGGAAATACTAACATTCATGGCCCGCTGGTGCATCGACTGCGACCCACCATAGTGGGTGCGCTCAGCAAAGGTCTCGGGGTCCCCTCCCCGCCTCTTGTTCTTTTTCGCCTGGACGGATCTTGAAAGGAACTTCGGGTCGGTCCGGGCTGTTCTGAACTGTTGGATGGCGTCACCTACAATTTATACACTTTGAGATCAATAAGTGTTTTGAAGACATATACAACTTTCTATTCAAGTACGGACACTAATTGAGTAATTGAACCTTTAAGGTGTTTCATTAACTTCTCGTCGCTCGCCATCTTGTACATCATGTCTTTGTATCTGGGCTTCGCGACATCCATGTACCGGTCTCTCACAGCCACCTCGAGACCCTCGTTGTAGAAGTGTTTCAACTGCAAGATCGTTTGTTGTCATTGTATTAATAATCTGTAAACAGTAACAGATAATTAATAAAAAACAGAAATTTAGTTGTACCTTAAAGTTGGCAAACCACTTCTCCCGTTGCCATAGAGGCAACTTTGTCCAACTCGTGCAGTAGGTATTCAAATCATTCATAAAACTGTCCTTCACACCCGTCACCACCACACGGGTACGAAACCTACACCAAAGAGTGAAATAAGATGATGTCTCACAAAAGAAAAGGGAAATATAACGTCTCACCATGTGTTCTCCGGGCTAATAATAAGGCGTCCGTCGTCTGTATACTGAAGCCCTTGATCCTGTTGTGGTCGTTCTGGTTGCTCCTCGTCGTTCACCTCTTGGTTCTCCTCCTGGTCCTCTCGCTGGTTCTCCTCCTCTCGCCGGTTCTCCTCCTGGTCCTCCTGCTGCTGGGACTCCCTGTTGCTGTTGCTGCTCGAACTACCGTACCGCAGTCTGCTGCCCAACGTCATATCTGCAGACATATAGTAGTAGAAAGTTAGAAACTGACATCATAATATTGAAATAATTTGACTACAATATGTAATGCAGATTACTATGTACAAATAATATAACTTATTAAAACTATACCCCACTAAAAATCAGAGTGTAAATGCCCTCATCATTAAACAAATTGCACTCAACCACATCAACAATCATTCCTCTCACCCCGCCCTCATTCTGATCAACCTCAGATTTCTTAACAGCAGATGTCTCACCATGACAAATCCAATAATAATAATTTGGGCTAAACCCATTTGAGATAATATGTTCCTTAATCAGAATATCATCCAAGAATTTGAGGTTCTTACATTTCACACAAGGACACCTAAATCTACCCTCTGACGCGTATTCAAGATGGGTTTTAGCGAACTCAAGGAAACTATTAACACTCTCTAAAAATTCAGTTCTGGGACGTCGTCTCTTATCTAATCTTTCCTCATACATCCATTTTCGTTCCTGTCGCTTCATTTTTTTATCTAAAAAAATTGAGACAATACCCAAATACAAATTATTTTCTCTTAAGTAATTTACTAATAAATACACACTACTCACATATTTTGTAAAATTCTCAATTCACCTAAACATAGTACTATTTGCACCTAATCATCCATAATTACGTTACTAAATCGACATAATTGTATTTCAATTCCAATTTCCTAACACATCAAAACAACCAAATTCATTCAACTACGTAACCGCAAACCCTAATTTTATACTAACAATCTACCTATTTCAAATTGGGGAACCTATTGGGCGATTAGCATTCTAACTACACTAAATATTCCGACAACTACAAAATTATCCAACCCAATAAATAATTTATTTAAATCTATAACAACAGAAATTAACAAATAATTGAAATTAAATATAGATAGATAAACATACCTTAAGGAAAATGAGAGAATTGAAGAAGGAATGAAGAGGAATGGAGGAGGGGCGCGTTTTAGAGAGATGGGGGAGAGATTTTAGAGAGAGAGAGAGTGAAATGGATGAATGAGCCGGGGGAGGGGGGGTGTTCGTTAATTTTAAAAAAAATTCACACCTTTAGCGACCGAAATCGGTCGCGCGTATTCTTTTTTAGCGACCGATTTCAGTCGCTAAATTCATTAATTAGCGACTGATTTCAGTCGCTAATTAATGAATTTAGCGACCGAAATCAGTCGCACGTCCATTTATTTAGCGACCGATTTCGGTCGCTGAGGATAATTTTTTTTTTAAAAATCCGTCTCCTCGTCCAGCGACTAATATCAGTCGCGCGTTGTACTTTCAGTCGCAAAATTAGCTACTGAATTTATCGGTCGCGCGTGATTGGTAGCTATATGAAGTATTTCTTGTAGTTATTCTACGCTAGGGCATCTCTATGCTAACAAGGAGTTATTCTCTGAGTTTGAAGATGTAGCTGATGGTGAAAAGGTCTACATGGTTATCTCTTCTTCTGCTCTAATCACAGGAAAAGGCAAGGTTTTTCTTAAACTAACCTCTGGGAAAACTCTTGCTCTTAATAATGTATTGTATGTCCCTACCCTTTGTAGAAACCTAGTGTCTGGTGCCTTACTGAACAAGGTTGGTGTAAAACTTGTTTTTGAGGCTGACAAGGTCGTAATGTCTCGCAATGGGGACTTTGTGGGCAAAGGTTATCTCAGTAGTGGTTTATTTGTTTTGAATATTGACTCTTCTGCTATTATTAATAAAATTTCTGCTTCTGCTTATATCGCTGAGTCTATTGATGTTTGGCATGCTAGATTGGGTCATGTGAATTTTGAATCGGTTAAAAAATTGAATGTAATGTCACTTATTCCTTCTTTAACCTCGGAGTCCTTTCTAAATGTTCTAGTTGTGTAGAAGCTAAGTTTACTAAAAAGCCTAGTAAACCTGTTAAAACTAGACACACAAGTCTTCTTGAGTTAATTCACACCGACCTAGCAGACTTCAAAAGTATTATGAGTAGACGAGGTAAATTTTATTATGTCACTTTTATTGACAATTACTCTAGATACACTAAGGTATATTTGCTTAAGAATAAAAGTGAAATTGAAGAGGTATTTATCAAATACAAAGCTGAGGTTGAAAGATTAAAAGAGTCAGGTCTGATAGAGGTAGTAAATACGGCTCTAATTATTTAATAGATACCTGTGATAAAAATGGATTAATACATGAGTCTAGTCCATCTTAATTACCAACCTCAGTCAAATGGAGTAGTTGAACGTAAAAATAGAACTCTAAAAGAAATGATGAATGCTATGCTTTTAAGTTATGGCCTTTCTGATAATATGTGGGGGGGGGGGGAAGCGGTGCTTTCAGCTTGTCACATTCTTAACAGGGTACCCCATAACAAATTAGACAAGACACCCTACGACTTTTTGGAAGGGTTATGCCCCAAACTTAATTTTTCTTAAAGTGTGGGGGTGTTTGGCTAAGGTAGGCTTACCCAGTTTTAAGAGACCTACTGTAGGTCCTAAGACTTATGATTGCATTTTCATTGGCTATGCTCAAAACAATGCTGCTTATATATTCATGTCTTTGAATGACAGTTCCATTTCTGAGGCTAGAGACGCCGAGTTTTTTGAGCATGTTTTTTCTGCTAAAGAAGGATGTTTTATCATTGCCTAATTTGTCTAATTTTCCTGTTAATCATGTTGATAGTTCTGTGCATGCTAGTAGTAGTACTCCTATTGATCATGCTATTGAACCTAGAAGGAGTAAGAGGCCTAGAATTGAAAATAATTTTGGGAATGTTTTTGTCACAAATTTCTTAACTAACAATGCATATGATGTTTGTGCTTGTGATGAACTTGTTTGTGCTTGTGATGAACTTGTTTCTGCTTATTTAATAGAAGACGATCCAAAAACTTATAATGAAGCTATGAGATCCATAGATGCTAATTTTTGGAATGAAGCTACTCCCTCCGAGTCTAATTTATGGTCCCCTTTGGGTTTCTAGGGAAAAATAAGGGTGACGGGAATGTGTGACTAAAAAATGAAGGAGGAAGAGAGAGAAATGAATGGATGAATATGAGCCACATATCCATGGCTTAAAAAGGAAAGAGGAAAGAAAGAATGACTCAGCCTAAAAGGGAAAGAGGGAATATAAGTCAGACTCGGAAGGAGTATTAAAAATGAGCTAGATTCTATTGTTTTTAATCAGACGTGGGAGCTGACTGATTTGCCTAAAGGTTGTAAACCTATTAGTAGTAAATGGATATTTAAGAAGAAAATGAGACCTGACGGTACAATAGAAAAGTTAAAAGCTAGACTTGTGGTTCGAAGGTTTACACAAAAGAAAGATGTTGATTATTTCAAAACTTACTCACCTGTGACAAAGATTTCCACTATTAGAACTCTGATTGCTTTGGCTGCTATTCATGATGTTGTTGTATATCAGATGGATGTCAAAACTGCTTTTTTGAATGGTGACGTAAAGGAATAGATCTACATGTCGCAACCTGAGGGGTTTGTGGTAAAAGGTCAAGAGAGTAAAGTGTGTAAACTGAGAAAATCACTATACGGTCTTAAACAAGCACCTAAACATTGGTATGATCAGAAATTTCACAACACTTTAGTTAAAGATGGCTATATAACTAACAACTCTGTACTTTGGATCATATTGTGTAATTATTTGCTTATAAGTTGATGACGTGTTAATACTTGGTAATAATTTATTTGTTGTAAATAAAACCAAACAATTTTTGTTATCACGATTTGAGATGAAAGATTTAGAAGCTGATGTTATTCTTGGAGTTAAAGTAATTAAAAACTTAACTGGAATATCCCTAAGTCAATCTCATTATGTAGAAAAGGTGTTGAAGAAATTTGATAGTTTTGATGTTATACCTGCTAAAACTTCTTATGATGTCAGTATACCGTTGTGTAAGAACTTGGGTGAAAGTGTCTCCCAAGAGAAGTATGCTAAAATTATAGGGAGTGTGATGTTTCTTATGAATTATACTCGACTAGACATTGCTTATGCTATTAGTAGACTGAGTTGATACACACATAACCCTAATGACGAACATTGGAATGCAGTTCGTCGTTTACTCAAATACTTGAAAGGAACAATTGATTTGTGTTTGCATTATAGTAAATTTCTTATTGTGTTAGAAGGATTTAGTGATGCAAATTGGATTTTAGGTAACGATGAACCAAATTTCACTAGTGGTTATGTGTTTACTCAAGGTGGAGGACCTATATCGTGGAAGTCTTCAAAACAGACTTGTATAGCGAGTTCCACCATGGAGTCCGAGTTCATTGCTCTTGAGTTGGCGAGTCATGAAGCAGAGTGGTTGAGAAACTTACTAGCAGACGTGCCTAAGTGGGGGGGGGGGGGGTTACCGGTTTCACAAATCTCCCTACACTGTGATAATCAAGCTGCCATTTGTATTGCTAAGAATGTTGTCTACAATGGTAAGAAACGATACATTCGAATTAGGCACAGTGTGGTGAGACAACTCTTGAAAAATGGAGTGATTGTTGTGGACTATGTGAAGTCTGGACGTAATCTAGCCCATCCCTTTACAAAGGGGTTAGCAAGGAGACTAGTTCTCGACACGTCGAGGGGAATGGGGCTTAAGTCCATAATGGACTCCAAAGTTTTCATTCCTATGGCGGTTAACGATCTATAGCCTTTACGGTGGTGCTTTGAGACGCACTTGATGGATTGTATTACAGGGTGGACTTTTGTTCTTAATGGCTCGTGTGAGAAGTGCTATTGAGAAGCACTTGAGTCACCTACGTGTGTGTGATGGTTTAGCCGCCGTCTATGTGAGAATAACAATTCTCACTAGAGCACTCACTAGATACAAGGTAACGCATAACTTTAAAGAGGCGTTGTACTTTGAATTTGCGGACCGGACAACATTTGAAGGTATAATATGTGTTGTGGGGGTCTCAAAGGAAGATCAACAAGGAATTCACTTATTGAAAGTAAGTTGTTGCCTCATTTCACTAATGCATCAATTCAAGTCAATGGACATTGAACGTTTAAGTATCCAAACCTTCCCTACCCAAAAATTTTCTTTGTAGCTTCTCTTTGCCATCAGTGGGGGATTGTTGGAATGATGGCTATTATTTTGGTTTGTTAGGGGTTGATTGAGTCAGTCAAAATGACTAAGTTTGCTGCTAGTATTGAGGATTTGCATTCTTCTACTTGCTTGGTTGGTTGCGACCTTTTTAGCCCCCACGCCACGTTAATAGTGGTTTTGGCAGCCATCAATCATCATCAAATTATGATCAAATATATATATATATATATATATATATATATATATATATATATATATATATATACTCCGTATATCATAATATATATCAGTATCTTCTCTCCCTTAATTCATTCTCCACAAATAAGTTTCTGTTACATTCTTTTATATTTCTGGGTACGGTTTTAGTCTGGTCCAAGTCATTTTAATCGAGTGATCGATTTTAAAGGCTGCAGTGTTAACTTTGAGGAACTTCCGACAAGTAGACGATAACCGTTATGCTGATATAGTTTTCAAGTCAATGGTCTTCTTACCACGACACTATTTTTCCGCTTATCTCGATAAGTTTTTCCTGTCCAAGTTCTCCGTCTTCTTTCGTCTGTTTCTATTCTCCTTTTTCCGTCACTTTCGTCTTTGTTCTTGGTTTTGAAACTTTAAGTGACAATTTGCAAAGAGATATATTTAGCCGAAAAGTCTTGGAGAATAAGTGTGGTAAACATCTCCTTTTATAGAGGAGCAAATGAACAAGATTGAAGCCCTTTTAGAAGTCAACACTTTTAGGGATAAGCAAAAAAGTTGTTCTTAACAAGGAGACATAAAGAGGGCAATCTTGAAGAAGTGAAATAAGGAAAACAAGTTAAAGGTTTTCCAAATAAAAGAGAAGGATGAAGCTCGAGGTTGAAGCCAAGTAAAATAGGACAAACACCACTTTTGAGGCAACCAATTTAGGAGAGAGAGAGAGCTCTCTTTTAGTGTTTAGTAAAAAGCTTCACAACCATTTTGGAGATTATTTGGGAAAATGTTTTTGATTAAACAAAAACACTTGCTTGCTCACCACTACACTTAAAAGTCAGTTTGAAAAGATTCAAATGATAAAAGCTTTGAGGTTTGAAATTTTTTTCTTTTGAAGAGGGTCGAATAAAAGTAACCGTCAATCGAACTGTTGCAAACAGTTGGTTGGGTAGTTACTAGAACTAACTACAATGTATCAAAAGACTCTTATCTTTACATCGTCACTCTTTGACGTTCTTGATTCTTTGGGCTTCTCGTCTTGATCTTCAAACGATCAATCTCAACATTCATCAACTAATTTTCAATTAAGCATAACCTGAAAAGTTGAACTAAGAAAACACAAATTAAATAAGCTAGTCATAATCAACAAACCCAACAGTCTTTGTCCTGCATTTGGTTTTTAGCTACTCGCATTTGCTTTGTTTCTCTGCCAAATATATTAGCTAAGCTCCACGTGGTCTTTGAGCATTTAATTTGCTCTTGCTTTACTCCATCTTTTGGTATGCTGTTCGGGTTTTTGTTTCGTCTCGGTTTTTTGGTTCGTCTCCTACTCTCCTCCAACCAGCATGATCCTTTATGTTAGTACTTAAGAGGCCGTTTTATTGATGCAGTAGTTTTGGATTTTTGTAATCATACTTAGTTTCCAAATTTGGATTTCATCCTTCAAATAATCTATTAAATTTTGTTGTGTTTCAATATTGTTTTATAATGAGACTAGCCCAACACTCCCATTTATCCGGGAAGGCCTACTAGTTGAGGCTATTGGATTATACTCTCCCTTTCAAGTTCCTAGGAATCCCAACCCAAACTACTCAATTGAAACTCAAGGATTGCATGCAAGATACTTGTTGACACGGTGACAAAACGAATACAAGGAATGGGGAGCAGAAAGCTTTCATATGCTGGACGACTGGTTGTCATTAAAGCAACACTCACCACACTCCATAGTTGTTGGGGAAGTGTCTTTCTTATCCCTAAGGGAGTCATTGATCAAACTGAAGCAATATGTAGAAATTATGAATGTGATGGGAGTGTTGATTACAAGAGGCATCCACTTGTTGCGTGGGATACACTTTGCAGATACAAGCATGAAGAGGGCCTGAGACTGAAGAATGCGAGGATATGGACTGAGGCTATGATTGGCAAACTGGTTTACTGGGTGTTCTGTCAAAGGAGTAGCTTGCAGGTAACATGGGTGAATGATGTCCATCTCAAAGGACAAAGCTAGGTGTACTATGTCCCTAGAAAGAATGTGAGGGCATGGAATTAGATGCTGTCTATCTCTGTGTTTGATTTAATTTATACTTCGTATTTATTTCACTTTAATCTGGTATGAAATGTGGTATATACTTCCTCAGTTATAGTAAACTGGAAACACTTTTCAAAATCACTTGTTTTCAAGTTTTATAATTCACTCTTTAAAATAATCGCATTAATTACAAATTAGCTCTATTGATTATCAATTGTATACTCTGTACGTTGTATCGACAAAAAATATAACTTCATAAGTAGTAGGAGTGACAATTAAAATTTTATGTTTCGTTCAAAGATTAAAAAAACATATAATAAAATTTAAATATATTCCGTAATATCCATTTAAACTTGTTTAAATATCAACTTACTAAACCTTCTATTGTACTAAGTACTTCGAACTTCAAACTTTAAGATGAAATTTACTCCCAATCAATTTGTATGGAATTACAATCTAGTTCTAACTAGATTGAAATCAAGGTTTCCCCTTGGATTAGACACATATCAAATGTGAAAATAAAGTTTCGATACATGCACTAACAATGTTAGAAGACACTCATCTTAAACTAAAAAAATCGATTTTGGAGAAAATCTTGGAAAGTGTAGCCCGAGCATAGTTGGGCCCAAAAAAACAAGTAAAGGTAAAGATCATCTCTTATTGAGCACGGGAATCCCAAACCATGCATTACATTTTCTTATTTGGAGGCGGAATGAAACAAACTACCAACAACAAATATATCCGTGATCCATATTAGGCGTACAAGAGTGGGTCCCAAAGCTTTCGCATTTCCTTATTACCAGTATTGCTTCATTACTTGGACATATACTGGGCTTTATCAGCATAATCAAGGCCATATAAAACCCACAGCATAGCCACAGAAGAAAGCATGACAGGCACAGGCCCAAACAACCACAACAACAAAGTCAGACTAATACACAACATTCTGCTCCCTACAACTCCCATCAAGAACCCTCTTTCCACCACAATCCTAGTATAGGCCCGGCTCAATAACTCGCCCGTAGCGTTGATCAGGAAATTAGAGTCCACCAAGTATCCAATTGCAATTGAGCTGCACAAGAAGCTGGTTAACAGGAAAACCAAGATCGACCCAAATTTAAGGATGATGATCCGACCCGACTGTGACCCAAAAATCGGGGTCTCTGACATGAGGTTGCTCCCCTTGTATGCATTGTTCGCTAAGGCTGCTAATGCCATGGTTATCAGCATTGTTATTGTTGCTGTCAATATGGTCTCCATTAGGGCGTTTCTTAGGCTTTGTACTGCCAGTATCTCCTTTTTGTCATCGCCCTGTTATAAATAAAGTAAGAAAAAAGTTTGAAAATTTCCGCCTAAATCCACTTCACTCCTCAAATTTGCCTATTATACTATATTCCGTATTTTACATTGTGCTTAAAATGTCATCCTTCCATGTGCGTGGGCCTCATGAATCATGATGATACTAGTGCAAAACCGTGCCTGCGCACGATTTTTAATTAATTTTGTTTATAAAATAGTTTAGTGATGTGATAAAATTATATTCCCTCCGTCTAAGTCAATGACTTACACCTTTATTTTCTAGGGCTTCCGTCAACACTCAACAGTTTACCTCTGTTTAGTAGAGTACTAGTTTTGATGCCCGTGCGATGCACGGGTGTAACAACGACGTTACTAAATCAACCTTAATACTTCATTTTATAATTATTGAATGCGATGGAATAATTACGATTATTTCAAATAATTGTCATTTTAGAGGATTAGCACTTCACGTTTACATGCTACTTTATACGAAAAGTAGCAGATACGAGTTATGATGCTACACTTAGACGGTTAGACCTGTCAAATTCGACTCGACCCATAAACCCGACCCTAATTTAGTACATATTATTTTTTTACTTTAAAAGTCATAACAAAATTAGGTGTTCGAAATTATTTCTGAGCATGACAAGTATACCCCGACCGGTGACAGGTCTAGTGTGTACGTTAACTACATGGCTAAAACAAACGATGCTCATCATAATACTTGGTCACTGTTAGCAATTTTAATGTCTGTGATAACTCATTTTGAACACTGGGCCTATCTGTGTCTTTCATTCTCTAAGCATTTGACTTTCGCATTAAATATATTGATATGTATGTTATCATCTCATTCTAAATTTGACCTGACACACCTAACACGTTTTTTTACTCGCAGCCCGTTTAACCCGAGTCCTAAATGACCCGATTTTGGGTTATGATCTAGCCCGACCTGTTCAATTCGTTGGAAAGAAGAGACCACAAAACTTTAGTTAAAAAGCCAGTTTCTAGCATCTATTTCTATGTTTGTATTTTGTTAAAACTCAAATTTTAACATACAAAATAGTACTCCTCATGTTTGTAGAATAGTCATTCTTTTTTTTGGTTGTCTCTCTAAAAGTCACTTTTTGCTTTATTCTTATTTTTGTCTAATTTTTGTAGTTAACATTGATTCTAACATTACTTATTTTTCATCTTTCCTTTTCTACTACACATTTATATACACCTTAATTCTCACTAAGAAGGTGGGGTGACCCTTTTAGTGAGACGGAGGGTATATTAGTTATACGACGAAGTGATTATGATTATTTCAAACCATTGTCATTTTGAAGATTTGACAGCGTTTATCAATGTTTATCTTAAGGGGACGACACCGAAAGAAATCAAGAAGTGAGATAGGCTAAGAAAATTTTGATTTTTGTAAAATATAAAAAATTATAATTTAAAGAAAATAATACTAATAGTTTTAAAATAAATAAAAATTTAATATCAAAACTATTTTTTTTTGCTTAAAAATGCGGTAAAAAATTCGGCGAAACTAATTATGTCCCGCACTCTGACCATAACCCGATATGGGACCAGTATTTGACCCGACCCACTCGACAGTTCTAATGTCTAAATTAGTACAGTTACCTGGGTGAAACAAATCACACTCATCAAAATACCAGATTTTGCGTTTGTGAGCAATATTAATATGTCCGTGAGACCATGACAACTCATCTGCGAACATTGAGTTTATCTATGTCTTTTACTCACTAACCATTTGACTCTACTACATCTAATATATTTGCATGCATGCAACCATCTCACTTTAAATTCGACCTGACTCGCAAACCCGTCCCGCCCAATCTGTTGTTTTTTGGGTCATGAACCTAGTTTTTTTTACCCAAATCCTAAATTACCTGTCAATTTAGGGACATGACATGGCCCGACCCGTTCAACCCGTTGGAAAGAAGAGACTACAAAGCCTAAAGCACAATTCTAGCCAATCTATTTTCATGCCTAGATTTTGTTAAAATTATAATTTTAACCCATTAGAAATTCAATATATATACTCCCTCCATTTTTTTGATTTAGTCCCATTTTCTTTTAGAAATGTTTTTTAGTTAGTCTCATTTCTTCATATAGAAATTATTAATTAGTATTTTTCTCTCGACACATGCACTATATCACCAATTTCCTCTTACTTTTTTCATTGTTTCTTAAAATTTGTACCAAACTCATACGGGGTTAATAAAAAAATTGGAGGGAGAAATTAATTATTACCCCACAAGTATTATCTTTTTATTTGAATATAATTTTATGTATAATCTAACTTAAATCATCTATCATTTTTAGTAACTTACTATCCTGTACAGTTGCACATATAAGACAAAAGTTGTGTTCTCGTGTTAAATAGTACTCAAGTACTCAACATTACTATAAAACAAAACTTGACCTACATGCCCAACTTTTTGTAGGTCAAGAGTCTATGACTCGATATATATTTTAATTAAAAATATAGACTAATATTCAATTTATTTATTTTTATCTTTTAATTATAAAAGAATTTTAAAAATTTATTGAAATATAAAGTCCGTGCGATGAATATTAGTTTAAATAATTGCAATATAACATCATAATTAAGGAGTATAAAAATAACACGAAGTACTAAATATAAACCATTTCGGACCCATATAACACGACCTATAATTAAACTGACCCGTATTCAGTATTTTGACCCGACATGTTTAAAGTTATTTAAAAAAATTATGTACATTAAAAAAAAATCCGTCTTATAAGATTAGAAGTATGAATTCTACTTTCAATCAAAATTTATTATTTTTTACTATTACTAATAATAATCAATATATACTCAATAACAATAATGATAGTCAATGCATTATTGTTATTGTTATACTATATAATATGGAGTATGACATATATATTACCTGTGTTGCGTATAGTAATTAACTAATTATCGTAATGTAATTAGCAATTACTCCGTAGTAGACTTGTGTTGTTTATAAAAAGAATTCTACTTTTACTCAAAATCTGTCTTAGGTTAGAATTAAGAAGTCTACTTCTAATAATATATTAATATGATTGTAAAATAAAAAAAGCTTCCTTTAATTATATATATTGATTTTCGAAAATTAATTTATTTCTAAATTAGGGTATTATGATGATTAGATAGAAGATTTTTGGAATAGAAAATAGTCATGTCAAAATTTTGACTTGACTCGTAAACCTATCGCATCTTTTTAGGGTCAGGACCCTAAAACTTTGACTCACGATCCATTTCGCTTAAACCTGAAATGATCCGTTAATTTAGGATCAAAACCCGGGTTGACCCATTGGTGTGATGATGTGTCATTAAAAAATAATTAAAATAATTACTAAAAATTTATATTGTTAATATTGTAAATTACAAATATAATTAAAAAAAACTGTAATTAAATATAATTTTTATACCATTTAATGATAAGATATTTACAAAATAATTATATAGTTTTTACAATTTTTTAATTGTAAATATGGTAAGTATTTTAATTTAATTACATTAGCGACGTAAAATATAATTACTACAGAGTATTAAACAAATAACAGAATTTTTAATTGGTAAAAAGTAAGGCTTCGAAAATTATGTATCTGCCCAATATTATGAAATCATGCCCAGTACGCTGTATAACTTTTGATATGTTATTTGGTTATTATTATGTACTCATTTGTCTATTTTGTATCCTAATAGTTTTTTAAGAATTATAATTCAAAAAATTAGGAAACACAGTTGTTAGAGATAAAATTGTTGAAAATTGGACTCATATTTTAAATAAAATTGTCTTATGATTCATTTAATTGGGCCTTAAAGTTGAAATGAAATGGTTTGATTAGAAAGCTCATTTTCCATAATTATGATGAGCATTTAGGCGGGAAAGTTGAAATTACTCTCTTGCTCCTTGGTTTTTGTTTTAGTGAATAGGGGATTCTCTTAAATATGAAACTTTCGTGACAAGGGGCTCTAAAAAACATGGTTGAACTATCATACATACAAAAATTCATTCATATGAAAGTACTCCACGTTCAAATCAAAGGGTAAACTTTCCTTTTGAACACTATTCACAATTCAAGAGAATCGTTAATATTCCCGATAATCTATAAGAGAAAAATATAGTCATGTGAGATTTTGTCTGATTTGCCTTTATGAGTAGATTAAGAATATCGAATTTTTATAATTTTTGTTAATGCTAAAGAAAGATTAACGGTGTAAAACATGTCTCGACAAGTGTGAAAAAGCAAACGTACTCTTTGGATTCGAACGGAGGGCCTATAAAACTAGGGGCATACCAACTGGCTTCTTCCCAAAATAATATCAATTTTAAACACATTATTGGAAATATCAATTTTAAACACATTATTGGAAAATGGAAATGGAAATTTGAACGTCCAAAAAATGAATATAGTAGCTTAGACTAGAACAGAGGGAGTATATAAATAAGAGTAATCATTCATTCTTAGATATTAATCAAAAATCTTTTGAGTCTTAGAAAATCTCTTAAAACTATAAAGTTAAGAAAAATTATCTCACATCGAAAAATTATAATAAGATCATAGATTTCTATGTTATTATATAAATAAGAGTAATAATTCGTTATTAGATATTAACCAAAAGTCTTTTGAGTCATAAAACGAATTTAAAAATAATTTTTAAGACTATAAACCAAAAATCTTTCAATGCTTAAGAAATTCTAAAAATATAACATTAATTTTAAAATTTAAAATAATTAATAATAAAAATAAAATTAGTATTATTATTATCCTAATACAAGGATATATATTTTATTTTCCTTTATTTTATTATGATAAATAAGAGTAATCATTCGTCTATAAATATCAAAAAAAAATTCCCACATCGAAAAAATTATAAAAAGATATGGAATATTATATTATGAATAAGAGTAATCGTTCATCCTTAGATATCGACAAAAAATTTAAGAAACTAAGATTATCAACCACATCGCAGGGTCTAAGACTCTAACGTGGTGAGTATCTACAATTATAAATATGAAGTCGTAATTTTCAACTTTACTATCATTTCAAATGCGTTCATAATTGTTCTCCTATATAAATAAGTAAGGGTATGCATTGTTACTTTAACCGACAATATTTGTTATTATAACTTGTGCGCTGATGATGACAAATTTGTTTTTTTATCATATGTTTCATCGTTTTTAATTGTAATATGTTCCCATTTCCCCAGTGAATATTTATATCTACGTATATTTATGTGCGAGGTACTTTAATTACTCTTTCATTATAACTACAAATGCACCATATATAATGCCTATAATTTAATTTGATGTTTACCGCATATATAATCTCTGATCCCTTGAAACACAATTCATGTACGTGGATAAATATTTATTTACTATTAGGCATACCCTTACCTTCGACTGACTCTCTACTGTTGTACAGTCTCACCAACTTATGCAATCATCCAAATTCGTATCCTTATCAACGTCAATAACAAGCGGCCCGTGTATTGCACGGGATAAATAAAAAGCAGTCCGTCACTAAGATTTTTTAATACATTTTTTTAAGTTAAATAAAGAATATGAAAATTTGTATATGAAAAAAAATCCTACTCTTCCTAAGACTATTTTTTAAAAATTTAAATAAAGAATATAAAAAAAAAATTTAAATAAAGAATATAAAAAATTTAAAATTTAAATAAAGAATATAAAAATTTGTATAGGAAAAAAATAATCCTACTCCATTTAAGACTCGAAAAATTATTTAAATAAAAAATAAGGACATGCTAAATCATACCCACCTTTTTACTATTTCATACCCACATTTCCAAAATTACCGTTCTCATTTTTTTCATTCATTCAATTCATCAACTTTGTATCTTCCCTCTTTCTCTCTTTTTTTTCCAATCAATTCACCATGACTTTTTCTTTATATATTCATCATCCCATCAATTATCAAAAATAATAAATTCAAAAATGTAATTACTAATAAAAGATGAAAACACCAAATTGATTTTTTTTTTTTTTAAAATTAATTAATAATTCTTAATTAAAAAACCATTCTACATCACTAAAACATGAGTGTCGAATTAGGGTTTGATTGGGAAAAACAATTAATCAAAAATATAACCAATAATTATATTAAAAAGTAAAATCATTAATAAAATTAACAAACCTAATTGTTTCATATGTTAATTATATTCGTGATTCAAAAGTTATAGAAGAATCTAATTAGGGTTTAATTAGAAATTAAACAAAAAAACAATCAATAACGTAACCTATATTTCGTGTATTAAAAATGAAAACATTAATAAAAATCAAAATTACTTGTCTCACGTGCAAATAATGATCCATAATTGTAAAGTTCTTGAATAATTTGGCAAAGTTTTGAGGGTTAGAAAAAAGAGAATTTGTTAGGGTCAAGAGGAATGAAAAAGAGGGATCTTTTCAGAAGAGGGGTAGGTAGGGAAAAAAACGTAAAAATTGGGTATGAAGTAGTAAAAATCGGGTATGATTTAGCAATTACGAAAACATATATAGATATTTGTGTAGGGAAAAAATAATCCTACACAAGCATTATGATGAGGTGATGAAATTCTATTTAAATAAGAGCAATAATTCGTTTTTAGATATCAACCATCTTTTGAATCTTACAAAGTTTCTAAGATTACGTATCTCACATCGAAAAATTATAATGATGTGAAGAAATTCTATACAAATAAAAGCAATCATTCGTTCTTAGATATCAACGAACAATCTTTTGATCAATCTTAAGAAAAGATTAATATCAATCATTCGTTCTTAGTTATCAACCAAATATCTTTTAAGTCTTAAAAAAAGCTCTGAAGATTATAAACTTATCGAAAAACTATTATGAAGTGATGACATTTTATATTATAAATAAGATCAATCATTCATTATTAGATATCGATCAACAATCTTTTGAGTCTTAACAACCTAAGATTATAAACTAATTAAGTAATATTATTCCACATCGATAAATTATGATAAAATGATGAAATTCTATATTAATAAGAACAATCATTCGTTCTTAGTTATCAACCAACACTTCAAAATTATCCCACATTGAAAAGTTATAAGTATATTGATGAAATTTTATATTATAAATTAAGATCAATCATTTGTTCATAGTTATCAACCAACAGTTTTTTGAGTCTTAAAAAAGATTCTAAGATTATAAATTTAAGTAAAATAATCCTACAGATACTTCGTATATATATTTGATGTTTTTTCGAGCAATATGATTGGTCTGTGAAATTCTATATCACAAATAAGAAAAAAAAACATTTGTTTTTAGATATTAACCAAAAATATTTTGAATCTTATAACAACTCTTAAGACTATAAATTTAAGTAAAAATATCTCGCATCAAAAAAGTATACTATAATAAGTTGATGAAATTCTATTATATGAAGTTCATCGCTATATTTTTCAGACTCTAAGACTCTATCATCTCAACTTTCAACTATTTTTTAATTACTTTGTATTTATTTATTGTTATGACTCACCTCAAAATCATCTCAGATTTTATACATTATCAGTCAATCTCTATTCAAGCTCATTCACTTTATCTTTTTTTGGTAAAAAATACTCGTAATCAATTTGGATTAATTCCTAATTAAAGATTGTGGAGTACAATTTAGTTTACAATTTACTTGTTTGGTACAAATTATTACTCCCTTCGTTCCGATGAATTGTTTGCCTTTACATTTGACACAAAGGGGAAGAAATCCAATGATGAGGTGACATGTGGAGCTAAACTCATGAGAAGGGTCAAATTACATATAAAAAGAATTCCTAAAATAGAAAGCCAAACAATTCATTGAGACGTCCCAATTTGGAATAGACAAAGAATTCATTGGGACAGAGGGAGTATTACTTTACAATTTAGTTTTATTAAAAAAATTAAACTTGTTTTATTGTTCCTGATTTTCTTGCGATATACAAATAGATAGGTAGACGATCTTTTGAGCTTCGCTCATAATATAGGTCCAGATAATTTACGATATTATAATCATGCCTTACTTATCTTTATGATATTTTTTTTCTTGCATGGTCTTAGATATATCGATTTAGGTTGACTCACGATTCCCGTAGAACAAAAATGCACTCGTAACTGTTATTCTGCAAAAAGAAACGGACGTTGGTGGCCGGTCGAACGTCGGTGACAACCGTCTTTTTTCTCTTTTCAAAATAACGATTACGTTAAAATAATCAGTTTGGTTTAATTCCTAATTAAACATTACAGTCAATTTACTTGTTTGGTTGAGTACAAATTATTGTTACTTTATCATTTAGTTTTATATAAAAAAATCGTTTCAAAATACTCCCTCTCATCCATTCAATCCTTGACATGAGGGGTTTCACAACTTTTAAGAAAATGGGTAAAAGTAAGGGTATTATTGGTAAATCAAATGGTTTTATGGGTCTACCAAACTTAAAGTAAGAAGAAAGTAGTGACATTTTGTGTAAATAGAGTAAGGATATAAGGATTATAAAGTAAAGTGTTTGCCAAAAAGGGAATGTAAAGAATTGATTGGATTGTCCATTTATAGTAAGTGTAAAGAATTGAATGGATGGAAGGGAGTAACGATTACATTAAAATAGTTAATCTCATGTTTAATTAGATATTTATGTACAATTAGTTAGTTACGTCTTTTGTTTGTTATATAAGTGATTAATTACGTTAAGGGGACGTTTGGTTAAAACACGGAAAATGAAAAGGGAATAACATGGGAAACAAGGGTAAAGGAAAGAAAATCAAAGAGATTACCTTAGATTTTCCTTGTTGTTTGTTTAGAAATTATAAGGAATAGAAATGATGAGGTGGTGACGGTCTCGGGGTGGCAGTAGTGACGAGATTGGTGGTGGTGGTGGTGATATTAATAGTGGTGCCGGAGTAGTGGTGGTTTTAGGGTGGTGGGTGATGAGTTGGGGCGGTGGGTGAGAGAAACAAAATTCAAACCCTTGGGGGATAGGGGAATGAAATAAGAGTATGAGGGCTTGGGAGAGAATGCAAAGGTGGAAGGGAATGCAAAAAAATTAAAACAAACAACCACAAAGGCAATGAAGGATGTTGATTCCTTTTCCCTTTCCTATAATCCTTCAACCAAACGCCCCCTAAATTAGTTATATAAGCGAAATTAGTTGATGAAGTGTTTAATTTGTTAATTAAGTTCATTTAGATCGTAATTATGTGTTTTATTAATTAAAATATGTACACGAGTATTTAATAAGTATATTAGGTGTTGAACAACAAAAAGGAGGAAAGTTTATTTTACACTCCCTCCGTCTCGTTCATTTGTTTACTTTTGATTAAAACATTTTTCTCAAATAATGTAAAGGTAAATGAATGATCGCAATGGAAAAAGTGTAGGTAGGAATGGATGACAAGTAACGAAACAAGTGAGGTTTTAAAAGTAATACTCCGTAGTAGATAATAAAGAATTGTAAAAATGCGAGTAGTTTATTGAAGGATTATTTAACAGGAATAATCCCAATTTTGGGTGGTCTTCTATAAATAAACCGAACTTTATTTATTATGGGAATAAACCAAGTATTGCACATATCTTACATATGGAACTGAGTAACTGGCTACCTGCTAAACCCTTCCACTTTTTAATTATATTAATCATTTCCATTTTCAAAACTTTTTTGTATCTAACCGTATCGATAATCTGGAAATAAACCACGGCTCTTTGAAATGTTAACCTAAACTTTACCAAATAATTTTCATCACGTCCTCCTCGTCTTTAACTAATTAATTTTTGGGATTTTCTACGTGGTACCCCTGAACTTTTTACTTTTCTACCTTATACCCCTGCCCTTTTTACATGTACACATGGTACCCTTGTACTTTACTAAAACTTTCTTTGGTACCCCTAAACTTTATTATTATCTTTATTGGTACACCTAAACTTTTTTTTCCGTCATGTTTTGGCAACAAATTACTTTTTTATGCTCAAGATTAAAAGTTAAACGCATCTAACATACCTAATTAACCGATAATTGAACTTAAACTAACAATTTTGTACGTGTTTGCAGTTTATACTCCAGATCTAAACGAATTATATTTTTGACGTTATATTGTCAAATCAAATGATAACACTTCAATTAAGCTCAGTTACTTGTTAATTATCTAAGTTAAATAATATTGAAGTCTTAATTCTAAGCTAAAAACATAATCTAACGACAAAACTTGATGGAAAAAAAAAAATTCGGGGCGCTAGTTAAATTAATAATAAAATTCAAGGGTACCATGTATAGACATAAAAAAGGTAGGGGTACCATGTAGAAAAGTGAAAAACATAGGGGTACCGCGTAGAAAATCCCTTAATTTTTCTTTTTTCGATAAATTGATTTTCCGGGATTTGCTTACTCCGGGATTTGTTTAAAATACACTCGCACATATTTTTTTTTGCAGAAAATATCATTCGACATTTTAGATCTCAAAAAATTTGCAGAAAAAAATTGTTTGGTTTTAACTCAGAAAACCTTTATCGAGTCCAACGAAAGAAAGAAAAAACCGTTTCCTTAGAAAAGAAAATGGAACCCACAGTAACCTGATGTATCAGGTCATTTTAGACATAATTTCCATTAATATAAGATATGTCCAATACTTGAGTTTATTCCCAAATTAAATAAAGTTTGGTTTATTATAAGAATATCACCCAAAGTTGAGATTATTCTTGTTAAATAATCATTTATTGAATGATATGTCGAGAAATATGTGGCATGTCATGACCCCATAAGAGTCCTAAGTTGAATCTTGAATTTTAATGACTCTTTCATATTATTGGTAGTTTGTCGCAACACTCACCACAAGATTATAAATAACGTTAAATATTAAAAACTCAACTTAAACTAGTTCAAAGCAGACTATTTCAGAAAGTGGAGCGACCGGAGAATGTTAATGCTATTGTCAAACATGAAATATTGATGGGCCGTATTTAGTCGTATTTATTACGACGGTTTTGGGTATTTTGTGAGCTAAATCGGTTGTCTTGTATTGCATTTGTGTCAGTTTGGTATGAATGTAATACAGGCTAATTTGAAGATGTTAACCACTGGACCGTTGATTTGGGCTAAGAACGAAGGAAAAGAAAGCCCGCTTGAAGACCCGGAACGATAAGAATCGAAGAATGGAACGGAACAGTAACAGCTGGCCACGCGAGTCGCGCAGTAGCCACGCGAGTCGCGCGACCAGGCGAGTCGCGCGAGAGAGGGGCGAGTCGCACGGCGGCCTGTGATGGACTACGTATTCCGGCTTATTTTGCTCTAATTTATTACGTTTTAAGACTTGGATTTTAATTAGGAAACTTTATTATTACCTTAGGATATTTTTATTATTATTTTATTATTAGTAAACTCTTATTAGGTTTAGTTTAAGCCTTAGTTTGAGAGGGGATAATGATTCACATCTAGTTTTTAGAATCCATCAAGGAAGAAAAGGGAGAACTTCGAAGAACCCTAATTTTCCACCGCAAGTATGTGTAACTAATTTCTCTACTTAGATTCAAGCCTTTGAAATACTCGAGAAACGTTTGTGAGTTTGAATGTTTTGATTATTAACCTTGATTATTATGAATTGCTTTGTTATTAATTCTATGAATGTGTTGTTGATTGCTAGGTGTACAACTAGTATTTGATTGCATCGTTCTATCGTTAGTATCGTTAATTGAGTAGGATTTACTGATTAACTTTACATTAGTAACAACTAGGAATTAATATTGAACGGGATACGTTGATATTAGTACTTAGAAGCGATTCATATAAATATCTAAGGCACGACTGGATTGTACGTGCTATTTATTCTCTATCGAATTCTCAGATCTATATTGCTTCCGTCTAATTGAACCTAGAACTGGATTGTTTAGGTTGTTTTACGGTTAGGGTTAATTAAGAACGGGATTCGTTTTAGTTAACTATTCTTAAGAGAATTGGAATTTCATGTTCACGATAGAGTAGTCAAGGTTATTAATTGAAACCGTCTTACGATGATCAATCGCTATTGAGTGTGGATTTGTGCTTGTGTCTAAGTTATTTCTCATCCTTTGATTTACTTAAAGTTTTAATCTTTATTAATTTTAGTTGTTAGAAAATCATCCAAAACCCCCCCTTTAGTTACTACGGTCTTTAATTACGTTAGAGATCGATTTCATCTACACTTTAGTTAGCATAATTAGGTTAATCTGATTCCCTTGGGTTCGACCCTTATTTCCATTATACTACTGTTTTAGTTAGTTGGTTATAAGTGATTATAAATTGTAATTTGAGGCATACGACTTTAGCCCGTCAAATTTTGGCGCCGTTGCCGGGGAATCGGTGTTAATTATTTTTGTGTTTTCTAGTGTAGTTTTTATTTTTATTTTATTTATTATAGCTAATTTTAATTATATTTTATTTTATTTTGTGTAGTTTATGTATAATACTCGTTCTTCTAACCTGAACCTCGAGCCTTTCGACTCAGAGATTGAACGCACTCTTCACAGGTCACGGAGAATCGGAGAGGGAGCAATAGTCATTGGAACACAGGAATTCGAGGATCTAGAGTTTAATAACGATATTCTTGTTATTCCAGAGGTGAACGAAGTTTCTTCCGAATCCGAAGACGAGTCGAATAACATGGCCAACACAATCAAGCAGCTGACGGCACCCGATCTCGCACAACAACCTTTGTGCATTACGTACCCACCGTTGGGTGCGAATGCCACTTTCGAATTGAAGTCGGGTTTGATCCATCAACTACCCACATTCCATGGTTTAAGCGATGAGGACCCTAACAAGCACTTGTCGGATTTTCATATTGTATGCTTGAGTATGAAACCGGCATCTGTCACTGATGAGCAGCTGAAGCTAAGGGCCTTTCCCTTCTCATTGAAGGATTCTGCTAGGGATTGGTTGTATTACTTGCCACCGGCAAGTATTGATACATGGGTGAAGATGAAGAAGGCGTTCCTTGAGAAGTACTTTCCGGCGTCTCGAGCCTCCCAATTGAAGAAGCAGATTAGTAATGCGGAGCAACGAGACGGTGAGACGATGTATGAGTATTGGGAACGTTTTAAGAAGCTGTGTGCTACATGCCCATATCATGGCTACAATCCTCAAGACCTTGTGATGTATTTTTGTGGAGGTCTTTGTGTGGAGGATGCCCGTACTGTGAATGCGGCATGTGGGGGATCGATCGTGAACAAGAGTCCAGATGCCGCTATAGAGGTGATTCAGGAGCTAGCTGAAAGCTCTCGAGATTTTTCCCGAAAATTCAAACGGGGAGTGCATGCCTTAGGTAATTCATCATCCTCAAGCCTTGAACATAAAGTCGATAGCTTAACGGCTCTTGTACAAAATATGATGTCGGGAAAAACAAATCAAGTTATGATGTGCGGTATTTGTTCTACCGAAGGACATCCGAGTGAGCATTGTCCTCACATGTATGAAGAGAATCAAGAGGAGGTGAATGGAGTATGGGAAACCGGAGAGAAGAAGAAATGGGACCCTTTTTCCAATACCTTTAATCCCGGATGGAGAGATCATCCCAACATGAGGTGGAGAACTCGTCAAGGGGACCAACAATTTAATCAAGGAAATCAAGTCGGTCAAGCGAAGCAACAATTCTTTGCTAAACAACAAGTTCCTAACACGGTTCCTACTCCACCCCCACCTAATGGACAAATGTCCACCGAGGACATGATCCGGGCCTTGGTTGCTAGTCAAGCTACGGTAACCACCCAAATGTCCAATCTTCAAGCTACGGTTCTTCAACATCAAACGGAGAACAAAGCTAGCATTCAGAATTTGGAAGTTCAAATGGGCCAAATGGCGACCGCCATTGGTAGGTTGGAGGCTCGAGATTCGGGGAAACTACCTAGTCAAACCATTCTTACAAAGGAAAACGTGAGTGCCGTATCTTTAAGGAATGGGAGACAATTGGTGGAGGCCGACAAACCGAAGAGGAAGGCCAAAGAAGCTATGGTTCAAGAAGAGGAGCTAGTGATCGAGGAAGGTGAGGAAACTCCGAGTGAACAAGAGAAGGAGTTAATTACTCCTACAACACCGGTGGCAGAACCGGATGTTCCTTTTCCCGAGGCACTCAAGCGAACCCGTCGTTATGAGCACGACAAGGATATCTACGAGGTATTTGAAAAGTGTGAGGTAAACATTCCCCTTCTTAATCTTTTAAAGAGTATTCCTAAATATGCTAAATTCTTGAAAGAATTATGTACTATTAAAAGGAATAACAAGTTGAAGGGAGCTAAGAAAGGGAAGGGTAGTGAGTATGTGTCCGCTATTTTTCAAAAGAAATTACCCCCTAAGTGTGGCGACCCGGGCATGTTTACTATACCTTGCACCATAGGAGATACCTTGTTTGACAAGTCTATGTTAGATTTAGGAGCCTCGATTAATGTGATCCCTCTTTCTATCTACGAATCTCTTAGACTTGGTCCTATGAGGGAAACCGAGAAAGTAGTGCAACTAGCGGATCGATCGAGTGTCTATCCTAAGGGAGTTGTAGAGAATGTCCTAGTTAAAGTGGATAAGTTGGTCTTTCCGGCCGATTTTTATGTGTTAGACATGGAACATGACTATAGTGCAACTCCTATCATTCTAGGACGACCGTTCCTAAAGACCGCGGGAACAAAAATCGATGTCCCTAATGGCTCACTTAGCATGCAATTTGAGGGTAGAGTTGTTAAATTCGATATAAATAAGCCTAGTTCCCACTCCCCGAAAGACAATACCTTGTGTCGTGTTGATATTTTTGATCATTTATCTCCTAACTCACAAGAAGAAGTGGTGAAATCGGTTCCTAAACCGATTTCGTCTACCCCTTCTAGCAAGGAATTTTTGTTTTGTGAGCATGTGCAGGAACCTCCTTCTAAGGGACCCAAGTGTGTCATTCTTTGGGAGTCGCGTAAGGACGCGGAGGTAAACAAAGGTAAAACGAGATCATGGTTCGATCAATGGATGGTTCGGAAGAGCTCAAGCAAGCGTCCGACGGTCTTGAAATTTCAAAAGGGAAAAGTGAAAGATTTAGTCGGCATAAGGCTTAAGCCGACTAGTGAAAGGAGTGACGGATCGGGTGTCGGGAGAAGCAAGCTCTTGGACATGACGATTTCTACCTAACCTCCGTCTCAGTCGAGCGAACGACTTTAAACAAAAGCGCTTCCGGGAGGCAACCCGTTTTTGTAGACTTTTACTGTAAATTTTTATTTTACGGGTCGTAGGTCGTTTTATTACTTTCGTTTTTTTTTTCTTAATCGTTGTTTTTCTTAAACTTAGTTTTTATTACTAACTTTTGATGTTTTATTAGGAGAAAAGCGTCGATTT
The DNA here is from genome assembly GCA_958450325.1 of Agrostemma githago. Lineage (NCBI taxonomy): Eukaryota > Viridiplantae > Streptophyta > Magnoliopsida > Caryophyllales > Caryophyllaceae > Agrostemma > Agrostemma githago. The sequence goes on from OY288254.1 coordinate 53,493,326, forward strand.
TCCAGGAGGTTGGGCGACTAGCATGGGTCCTGGGCGACTAGCATGGAGATCTCTCGAAATCTGAGCGAAAATTGAAGAAAAAAAGAGGACGGATTTCCAGGCAGCCGCGCGAGTCGCGCGGACCCTATGCGACTCGCGGGACTCCCCTCTCACAGGTATTATTTTATTGATTAAAAAAAAAAAAATCGAAAAAATCAAAAATTTGAAACAGACTGACCCGACTCCTTCTATTCCCTTTCCCCTTCTATTCCTTTCATCCTCATCAATTCAAAACCCTAACCTCCTTTCTCCCCAAATCAATTTCAATCTCCCCAAATCAATTTCTTAATCCTCATCAATCCTTCCTCCTCACTTCAAATTTCAATTCAAGCTGTCGGTTTGTGGTGCGTGAGTCGTGCGTCGTCGTCGGTTCTGTCATTGTCGTCGGTCGCCATAGTCGTCGTCACTGTTCGTGGTCCGGTGGGTGGTCGCGCGACTCGCGTGGGTGTCAGGCGAGTCGCGCGTGGGTCCGTAGTCAGCTGTCGCTTGTGCTGCTGCGTGTCTGTCGTCGGCCTTGGTTCCGGTTTGTGGTGCGTGAGTCGGACGTGTCTGTGGTTCCGGTTTCCGTTCCGAGGCTGTCGAGGTTGTAAGTCATTAACTCCATCCTCTCATCCTCTCTGTTTCATTTCTATAAATCCATAATTATGTACTGTCTATGAGTTGCTAGGTCTAGGTTGGGGAAAGTTTGATTTATGTCTATTCCGTGTGAATTAAGCAAGCCTAGTTGTAGTCAACGCCCCGTTTCGTTTCACGATTCATCTACGTGTTTGGGTTTGAGTCGGGTGTCGTCCGAGTTCATAGTTTACATATTTTAGGTAGTTTTCACTAGTTAGTGTCAGCTGTCCTAGAAACTCTTGAGTCATGGCCCCGAAAAAGCAAAAAACGACCGCGGTGGATTATATGGGATGTAAGAATTTGAGTGCGAAACAGAAAGCAGTATGGCGCCAACTAGTCGATCGAGTTGTTATGGCGACTAAGTTTGTCGATAATTCGGCATTGGAGAGGCTCGGGATTGGTGATGAGGTGTACACGCTATTGACTCGTATTGGGCTAGCGAACTTTTATGATAAGCATGCGGACACGTATAAGCGCTATACACTTGAATTCTTGTCCACCTTAGAAGTACATCGTGATGACGACCCCCCTCACATTACTTTTCATCTCGGAGATGCGGAACGAAATGTAGATTTCACAGAATTGAGGGAGGCGTTGGGTATAGCACCGAAAGGGGGAGCGGAGTTTTTGACCCCTACGTCTCGAATGATGGATGCATTTTGGTTGAAAATTGCCGGTCATGCATATGGTAACGTAGGAGCTAAGAATGCTGATATTCGTCACCCCGCCCTTCGTTATGTTCACCGACTTTTGAACTCCACATTTCTTTGTAAAGGTGAACCGACACATCTACCTAGGGCGGATTTGATGTATTTGTGGGCCATGATGCCCGAATGTTTAGAAACCCCAGATTGGGTCGATATATTCTTGACTCGCTGTGAGAAGCAACAAAAGGCGGTATCGGGGAACATTCCGATGGGAGGTATGATTACTCTTTTAGCTCGGTGTCTTGGATTACCCCAGATGGCGGATTCTCCTGTCGTAGGTGATACTACTATCAGCATTAAGTTTATGGAGAGTTGTTCTATGATTTCGCGACCGATTGCTAAACACCACCTAATCTGGACGCTCGGCACGTCCCACCAGCATTTCTTGATTTTGCCTCGTCCGGATGGGAAATCGTTACCATTGGGGCCTACTGCGGCTGATTTTTACATTGAACATGATAAGCAATTTCCTACGCCGACTACCGAGTCTAGTGCCCCGGTTGTGGAGGAGCCCGAGGGTACGCCTGATTTCGATCGTTGGAGAGATTGGCGCGAATCAATAGAAGATCGAGTCGAAGAATCGGTTGATAACAGTAGGTTGGCCGCTGAGTTCGGTCGGTGTATGAATCGGTTGCAGTTGAAGTTGTACCCTAATGACTACTCGGAACCATCTCCGAGTTTTATGAAGAGCTTGCAGCCCGTGAGCAAGCAAGATCATCTAGGAGGGCGGCACGTGAGGCTAAGTCACGTGACGTCGGATCCTCTTCTCACTCTTGAGCCCGAGGTATTTCTCTCCCCGTTTCTTTTATTTGTCCTTAGTTCACACATTCGAGGACGATGTGTTATTCAAGCGAGGGGAGGGGAATTATCTCGTTGTATATAGTAGTTAGCTTGTTTTACGTCTTTTTAATTTTTTTTTGAAAAAAAAAAAAAAAAAAAGAGAAAAAATATAAATAAATAAATAAACCCGGCTAGGTGAAAACCCGGAAAGGGCGCCTAGGCAAGAATGGGGAATGTGGCCGAGGACGGAGTGAAAACCCGAAAGGGCGCCCCGGGTAAAAAGAAAAATCGAGTTGCGTGCCACGAGAGTAGTGTGAGGAAAAAAATGAAAGCTAGAGTGAAAATCCGCAAGGGCGGACGCTCTAGGCAAAATGAGGGAATTAGGAAAAAATCACTACTACTTTCTCCGTTTTTGGTGTTGGCGTCATAAGAAGGGTGACACAGAAGGTCGGAAGGGTAGGATTAGTTGGCTAAGGTGAGAAGAATCGCGGTGCGGTGTAGTCGTAGCACTAAATTCTATGCGATTGATGATATTTTGTTTGGTATATTGAACTATTAGAGGCGTTTAGGATTGATTGCATGTGTGGGTTGTGGAATATTGTGGTATATGTTTTGTACCACCGGTGACATTTGTAGCACATGCGATCCGTTCTAGGATTGGAGAAATAAGGGGCGTTAGATATCGACATTAGCTTATCCTTATTTGCTAATGTTCCTTGTTTTGATAATTTGAGTCGATGATAGTAGTTTGATATCGGGTGTGTTGATTCACTTGAACATTGGAGTTGAGTTTCATTCAAATGGTGGATTAACTTGTGCATTATCTAATAATGAGGGAGTTTGGTGGAAGACGAGTGAGGGCCGGTGTGTAATATTATTCTCACGCATTTTGGACCGGTGACGGTTGTGTTTATTGTGTTCTTTGAGTTTTACTCGAGGACGAGTAAAGGTTCAAGCGTGGGGATATTTGATGGGCCGTATTTAGTCGTATTTATTACGACGGTTTTGAGTATTTTGTGAGCTAAATCGGTTGTCTTGTATTGCATTTGTGTCAGTTTGGTATGAATGTAATACAGGCTAATTTGAAGATGTTAACCACTGGACCGTTGATTTGGGCTAAGAACGAAGGAAAAGAAAGCCCGCTTGAAGACCCGGAACGATAAGAATCGAAGAATGGAACGGAACAGTAACAGCTGGCCACGCGAGTCGCGCAGTAGCCACGCGAGTCGCGCGACCAGGCGAGTCGCGCGAGAGAGGCGCGAGTCGCACGGCGGCCTGTGATGGACTACGTATTCCGGCTTATTTTGCTCTAATTTATTACGTTTTAAGACTTGGATTTTAATTAGGAAACTTTATTATTACCTTAGGATATTTTTATTATTATTTTATTATTAGTAAACTCTTATTAGGTTTAGTTTAAGCCTTAGTTTGAGAGGGGATAATGATTCACATCTAGTTTTTAGAATCCATCAAGGAAGAAAAGGGAGAACTTCGAAGAACCCTAATTTTCCACCGCAAGTATGTGTAACTAATTTCTCTACTTAGATTCAAGCCTTTGAAATACTCGAGAAACGTTTGTGAGTTTGAATGTTTTGATTATTAACCTTGATTATTATGAATTGCTTTGTTATTAATTCTATGAATGTGTTGTTGATTGCTAGGTGTACAACTAGTATTTGATTGCATCGTTCTATCGTTAGTATCGTTAATTGAGTAGGATTTACTGATTAACTTTACATTAGTAACAACTAGGAATTAATATTGAACGGGATACGTTGATATTAGTACTTAGAAGCGATTCATATAAATATCTAAGGCACGACTGGATTGTACGTGCTATTTATTCTCTATCGAATTCTCAGATCTATATTGCTTCCGTCTAATTGAACGTAGAACTGGATTGTTTAGGTTGTTTTACGGTTAGGGTTAATTAAGAACGGGATTCGTTTTAGTTAACTATTCTTAAGAGAATTGGAATTTCATGTTCACGATAGAGTAGTCAAGGTTATTAATTGAAACCGTCTTACGATGATCAATCGCTATTGAGTGTGGATTTGTGCTTGTGTCTAAGTTATTTCTCATCCTTTGATTTACTTAAAGTTTTAATCTTTATTAATTTTAGTTGTTAGAAAATCATCCAAAACCCCCCCTTTAGTTACTACGGTCTTTAATTACGTTAGAGATCGATTTCATCTACACTTTAGTTAGCATAATTAGGTTAATCTGATTCCCTTGGGTTCGACCCTTATTTCCATTATACTACTGTTTTAGTTAGTTGGTTATAAGTGATTATAAATTGTAATTTGAGTCATACGACTTTAGCCCGTCAAATATCCAATAGAATTAAATGCATGAGAAGAATTGTAATTAGCAAATACCAACATCATATTGATAGATTAATGTAGATTACCACACATAGGAGGGAGAAGACGGATTTTGTATTGGTGTCGAGAAAATTTTACTCAAATAATATACATACTTACATTTGGACCAAAAAAAAAAAAATTAAACTTGTTCAAGACTTCGGTACATCATTTTATAATGTCTAAATCTTGAGACAAAACTTATATCAGGAATACGAATAATCTTAACCTAAGATAATAATTCTGAGATCGTTTCATTTGAGAATTTGTGATCATAATCACGGGGTGGGGTGGGGGTGGGGTGGGGGTGTGTTTGAACTTTGAAGTAACTGATAGAAGGAAGGAAGGAAGAGGGAAATTGATGTGATAGGGATTAGTACATACGTACCTGTTTGATGCCATGAAGCCATTGTCTCCTCTTAAGAGTGTTGATCCCAACGACGATAATGGAGGGGTTGTTCTTCAAGTTGTGCCATAGGAATACATGGTATCCTACTGTCAGAAATAGACTCAAAGGTACCAATATTGTATCCAAATAATTCACTGCTCCCATTCTTCTTCTTCTTCTTCTTCTTCTTCTTCTGATATATAGGAATTGATTCTAGCTTATTAGCTTGTTAGGCAATCATTTCTTATACTCCATCTTGTCACAAATAAATTAATTAATTAAGTTAAGTGGAGTCCTAGTCAGGATAACAAGTTCTTGCACCTTTATTTCAATGGAAACCAGCAGACCTAATGCACAAAACATTAATTAATTAATTAAATAATTATAGTAATACAGTAATATGACCACCAAGTAAGTGGCCTCGCTTATTATAATTAGCACTGTTACTTCGACTACCCGATACATACACACTACTTCATTTCAAATAATACTACTAATATCCCACTATTTTATATGCTTAACCAAGTGTCTTCATCAACTTTAAAGACATCCATGCCACACGACATTAATTTTGAAAATAACAGAAATTGAACATAATGTGAACAATCGTAAAACCTATCTATATACTGTACTTACTATACACGGAGTACTGTATAATAAAGCAGAAAATTAAAGAATATACTTTAGAGATATTGATTCTATTACAAGTAGTTGCACAAATTAGTAGTCATGTATTGTACTTTTACATCAATGAGAAATACAGAGAGTTTATTTTCTCCCAAATATCAGTATTTACCATGGTATAAGAACTCTTTTGAATGATCCAAAATAATCATCAATTTCACAAAAAAAAAAAAAAACGAAATTTACATCATGATCGAAGGTGAAGACAAATTAAACCAAAAGGAGGAATAGGTCCAAAGACCATTTCGACGACATCACCACTTTATTTACACCCTTCTGACAACCTTATAGCCCGAGTGTCACCCAAATCATCTTTAATGTAAGTAATTATGATTTGTGGGGCCGATGCCGTGAAGAACGGATTGGACGCCAAGAACAAATTGGCATTCATCGAAGGTAGGGTAACAAAGCCGGAAGGAGATGACGAAGAAAAAAGTCCCGAACTCGTGGCATGGCGGCAATGCAACGCCATGCTACGGGCATGCTTGAGGAACGTAATTGATCCTAAATTACATCCGAGTATTAGCTTTTCGCAGCCCATCAAAGACGTTTGGGATGAACTACGCGAGAGATATTGATACGGATGAGTTGCGTCACCGATATCAAAATAATCTTAGTTTACTACTAACAGATAACTAGCGGTAAGTAGAGTCGATTCCACAGGGAGGCAGGTTGAAAATTATAAGTTAGTCAATTAATCTAACGGGTCGCGATTACAGAATGATTTTGAGAGCTGACGGTCTAAGAAAATTTAAGAAAATAAAAATATGAAATTAATCAAATAAGAGAAAAGCACCAGAGTCGTCGGATCATTACAAATCAAAACAGGCATAGATACGATTTTCCTAATAATCAGTTAAAATGAGTTAAGGAATATCGACACGGTCCTGCCGGATCACTAGTCATCCTAGAAGTCACCTAACGGGCTCTTGCTACGTATTAAGGATTTCTATCCATTATAACGAGTCTAATCTGTTACCGGGCTTTCGCTACGTAGGTCTGGAATTACGAGTTACAAATAATCAATTACAGCCTACAATCAATTACTCGTCGTTATAATGTTGCAAGAGCGGTCATTTAACTCTTAAAGGTCGATTATTTAGTCATCATAAACAAATCTGTTTCAATTCATAATTCACCTAAAATTCTAATGACGGAGAATTAGCTAAGCATATTTACGGAAATAATAACTATATAAGACATGATTGAATTAACAAACAAGACAGGATAAAAGAAAGGGTTATTTCATGGGAATAATATCAACTATGCGTGTGCTTCTTAAATTAATCCAACCTATACGTAATCTCATTTTAATACGAACTACGCCTTCATTAACCTCATTTTGCTACGAGTGACCGGCTACCTGTTGAACCTCCATTATTCAACTCTTTCTCTAACTCTTCCTCATCTGATTCACATTTCGTGTTCATTTTTGGTCATTGATAAAAAAAATTAAATTTTCCGAAAATACATCTTCCATTTCATTTTCAATTAGTCTTATAGAAGCTCTGAAAAAAAAAAATTTTATTGTAATTTTGACTTTCACGATGGCTGCAACGGACCTAATTAAACCCTAAACAGTTACAACAAGTCACTGTGACCGATAATATCAAGTCATAATTTCATATATAGCAAAGCGTGATTAATGAATGCATAGTTCATATTAAACTGAGATTACGTATAGTTTGGATTATTTTAAAAAACACATGAATAGTTGGTATTATTATTATGAAATAAGCCCAAAAGAAATAGCTAAAAAGAAAAGAAGCAGAGAAGTTACATGAGGCAGAAATTATAGTTACAAGAAACAAAAAAAGATAAAGAAGAGGAAAAAAAGAGAGTATGAAAATAACAGTAACTGGAGAGGATGTTAGGGAAGAAGAAGAAAGTACAGAAGTCAGATTAGCTAATTAGAAGGGAGACGGAGAAGAAAGACGAGAATAATAAAACCGAGTCTTGACTGAAATAATAAATACAGGAATTTGATAACTTAAATAAAATTAATTAAAGAGAAACAAAGTATTTACAGGATTGTGTGAATGAAAACCTGACTGAATCAATGAAAGATACAAGATGAGATGTTGCATGATAGCTAATGATCTATTTATACTACTTGAATTCTAGTAAAACTACCCACTAACTGATATCATCCCTTAAGCTCCACTAACTAATTAAGCGTAACTGGGTAAAGAAAGCTTGGAGTCCAAGGACCGAGAACATGGGGTATTCGTCGAGAAAAATAGGATCGACTTGTTGCTAAACGATCGACGTATGGTTTTGGCTTGATTGACTGAATGATTTAGCATGGGGCGACTTGGCTTTCAGTCGATCGACTGGTGCCACGACTGATCATTCACCTTGCTTGGCCAGTCGATCGACTGGAGGGAAGCTGGTCAATCGACTGGGTCCTCAGCTTTGCGTGCTCAACTTCAAACGATTGTAATTTCTTCGTTACTAATCAAAATTGGATGTGTGACCAATCGTTGGAAAGCTAAGAGAAAGAGCTTTCCAATGAAATGTTAATCACTTCCATCGGAGTTGTAGAAATAAAAATATTAGCATTTAAATTTGACCATGTCGAGCTCGATCTTCGAATGATGTTGGTTCATGTATATTTGGCCAATTGGCTCTCGTCTCAAGTCTTCCTCTAACTTTTTCCCTTTATCCATCGGCCTAACTTCGTGTAGATTGGTTTAGAGTTTGACTTTGACTTTTTAAAGCTCTTTTGGCTCATCAGTTTAAATATCTACAAAATACAAAATGCATACCCGAGTAGCACAAATGGGAGAAAATAACGTAAACCGACTCCTAAAAGTAGTAAAATGACACAGAAATGCATGCCGAAGGAGGTGAAAAACCGTATAGGAAAGGCATGCATCAAATCTCTCCAAACCGAACTATTGCTTGTTCTCAAGCAATCAAACACACAAATAAATACAGGAGCGGAAACAACTCAGAGCTAAATATACCAACTAACTCGTTACAAAAACTAACTCAAACAAGAGACACTTAGAATACGTGAATGGACTCGAGCTATGGCATAATCAAGAGGATAACAATGAACCTTTAACCTTGGTAGGCTTATCATTGTCGGACTCTTATATGGTTACACTTTAACCTCATAAGAAAAATACGACAAGTATATGTAAGATAGAGAAAAAGAGAAACACTCGCCTAATCTGCGACCTATAAACACATGCATGCAATCTAATGTGATGATAATCTCTACCAATCTTTTGCACATTCAAACTAATCGAGACCAAAACACATATCTAGGCATAATGTAACACCCCGAATTTTCTAAATTAGTTTTGTGTTCGTAATTTTATTTTGTTCATTACTTAATCTCTACATTTATTTCTATACTGTACTCGAAATTCTAATTTCAACTCAAGTTCATTATTAATTAAGCCTCGTCATACATTTATTATCATTTTTTTCATCGAGAAACCAATTTAAATTATTCTTGTCAAAAGTTATTATTATTATTATTATTATTATTATTATTATTATTATTATTATTATTATTATTATTATTATTATTATTATTATTATTATTATTATTATTATTATTATTATTATTATTATTATTATTATTATTATTATTATTATTATTATTATTATTATTATTATTATTATTATTATTATTATTATTATTATTATTATTATTATTATTATTATTATTATTATTATTATTATTATTATTATTATTATTATTATTATTATTATTATTATTATTATTATTATTATTATTATTATTATTATTATTATTATTATTATTATTATTATTATTATTATTATTATTATTATTATTATTATTATTATTATTATTATTATTATTATTATTATTATTATTATTATTATTATTATTATTATTATTATTATTATTATTATTATTATTATTATTATTATTATTATTATTATTATTATTATTATTATTATTATTATTATTATTATTATTATTATTATTATTATTATTATTATTATTATTATTATTATTATTATTATTATTATTATTATTATTATTATTATTATTATTATTATTATTATTATTATTATTATTATTATTATTATTATTATTATTATTATTATTATTATTATTATTATTATTATTATTATTATTATTATTATTATTATTATTATTATTATTATTATTATTATTATTATTATTATTATTATTATTATTATTATTATTATTATTATTATTATTATTATTATTATTATTATTATTATTATTATTATTATTATTATTATTATTATTATTATTATTATTATTATTATTATTATTATTATTATTATTATTATTATTATTATTATTATTATTATTATTATTATTATTATTATTATTATTATTATTATTATTATTATTATTATTATTATTATTATTATTATTATTATTATTATTATTATTATTATTATTATTATTATTATTATTATTATTATTATTATTATTATTATTATTATTATTATTATTATTATTATTATTATTATTATTATTATTATTATTATTATTATTATTATTATTATTATTATTATTATTATTATTATTATTATTATTATTATTATTATTATTATTATTATTATTATTATTATTATTATTATTATTATTATTATTATTATTATTATTATTATTATTATTATTATTATTATTATTATTATTATTATTATTATTATTATTATTATTATTATTATTATTATTATTATTATTATTATTATTATTATTATTATTATTATTATTATTATTATTATTATTATTATTATTATTATTATTATTATTATTATTATTATTATTATTATTATTATTATTATTATTATTATTATTATTATTATTATTATTATTATTATTATTATTATTATTATTATTATTATTATTATTATTATTATTATTATTATTATTATTATTATTATTATTATTATTATTATTATTATTATTATTATTATTATTATTATTATTATTATTATTATTATTATTATTATTATTATTATTATTATTATTATTATTATTATTATTATTATTATTATTATTATTATTATTATTATTATTATTATTATTATTATTATTATTATTATTATTATTATTATTATTATTATTATTATTATTATTATTATTATTATTATTATTATTATTATTATTATTATTATTATTATTATTATTATTATTATTATTATTATTATTATTATTATTATTATTATTATTATTATTATTATTATTATTATTATTATTATTATTATTATTATTATTATTATTATTATTATTATTATTATTATTATTATTATTATTATTATTATTATTATTATTATTATTATTATTATTATTATTATTATTATTATTATTATTATTATTATTATTATTATTATTATTATTATTATTATTATTATTATTATTATTATTATTATTATTATTATTATTATTATTATTATTATTATTATTATTATTATTATTATTATTATTATTATTATTATTATTATTATTATTATTATTATTATTATTATTATTATTATTATTATTATTTCTCCGAGAAACATTATTTCTTTGCAACTACTTATTTTATTAAATCTCGAGATACATTTTCTATATTCTCTAATATTTTTTTTCCGAACTTAGTTGTTTATTTTAGACTCAAGAAATATTTATAAATACGTTATTTTAATTGGCCCAATTATTTATTAATTTTATTAACTCATTTTTAATTCGATTTTGTGGGTCAGTCGACTTGTCTTCTCCGAGCCCGTGTCCTAGTAACACCTATACGATTACTGCGATTCACCTAGACTTCTTCTATGCTTGATTCATCCCCTTTTGTTCGTAGTTTTGTGTCCAGTTTGATGCTCTTCTTTTCTTCTTCCTCTTCTGATTTTCGTTCATTTGGTTGATGCTGCTGGTCGATTATGCTGTTAGTCGTTTAGTGCTCTTCTTATCTTCCTTCGTCTTCCCTGTTTTCCATTCTCCTTTGTCGACCTTGTTGCTGATGTACTATTGTGCTTGATAAGTGTGTTTTGTAGTGCTTATTTCGTGTGTTTGATCCCGGTTTCTCTTGTGGAATCGCTCTTTGGAGCGGTTTCGAGGCTTCTTACGCTTCTTCTAGTTTGTTTTAGGTTTCTAAGATCAATCTTGGACAAATGGAACGATTCCGACTCGTTTCCGACACATTTGGAGCCAACGAAGAGAAGCGACGATCACTCGGTAGCTTAGACTCGATCCCGAGCCCTTGGGACCGAATCCCAAGCACCGAGAATCGATAAGAAGCCTATGAAGAGCAAGTAGGGACCTATGAGATCATATTTGAAGCCTACATGACCCATTCCGGTCGGGAAGACATCCATCACGATCGGGATGAGAAGCAAAGGAAAGACGACCCACTGGAGGTCCATCCCGGCCGGGACCTGGTCCATCCCGACCGGGACCTGGTCCATCCCGACCGGGATTACCTCATCCCGACCGGGATCACCTCCTTCCTGGTCGGGATGGGCCCAGTTCGCAGCTGTTTTCATTTGTTCGCCTCCCTTACTCTTTAAACCCTATATATACCCCCCTCTTGTATTGTTTAAGCACCAACCCTTAGATTAGAGAAACCCTAGACTACTTTAGGTTAGATTAGTGTAGATTAGCTTAATCCCTCTTTAATTACTCCTTAATCTTAATTTAATCTAGTTAGATTACTCTTGTAATATTGGATTTCTTGAAGAATCTACCAATCTTGACAACATTGGTGGATGTTTTGGGTCTTCTTTTATGCAAGTGTTCATCTTTTCATTCCTTTAGTTTGGTATAATATTTCTCATCCCTTTACTCTTAATCTTTATTGTTATTCAAGTTTTCATCTTTATATCTAGTTTGTTGTTCATCCTTGTTTTTCATTATGAATGATTTTTTTCTAGTGTTGATTTCTCTTGTTTGTGTTAATCTTAATTTAGATATGTGTGAGTATTTACCCCCTAGGGTTAGTAGGGGGATTGGGTGTAATTAGGGATGATTAGGGTGAGATGGGTGGTACTAGTTGTTGTTTTTGTTGTTTCCTTTTTACCTTGTACTCTACATGTTTGATGAAATGCTTGTGAGACTTGAAATGATCAATCCTTGTTTTTCTTGCCTCTTCTCTTGTGTGTTTGTTTGGTTGGTTGGTTTTGGTTCCCTCATTAGTAGCGAGAGCGTGGTGAGGATGACCCCTAGGCCTTTTAAGTAGTGAGAGGTCGATCGTAACCTAGGCTACGAAAGCGTGCTAGTAACCCCCGTTTCCTTCTTTTGATCTCCTTGGCATCCATGATCCCGACTTAGCCCTTGTTTCCTTCTTGTTGATTTATTTGCTTCCATTTGTCATTAGTTTCTTGTTTAGCTTAGTCATTAGTCAACCTTAGTCATCGTCTTAGTTTAGTTAGCCTTGAACCTAGTCTAGGACCGTAGCACACCTTAGTCCGACACCCCGTCCCTGAGGATATCGACCCGACTTACCATTTGCTACCAAGCTTAGGTTAGTTGGTTTATTTTGACCGGTAGAATCCACGACAAATCCTTCCGTCAAATTGGCGCCGTTGCCGGGGACAGCGTAGTTTAGACTTTTGTGTGCTTAGTTTTAGACTTTGTTCTTGAGTTTCGTGTTTTATTCTCCTTGTGTATCTCCGTTCTTTCATTGTGTGCTTATTTCTCTCATCCTAGTGCCTCAAAAGCACTAGGCTTCTAACGTTTGCTCAAGTGCTTCTAGTTCATTAAATGTATTAAGGCAACGTTATGCATCCAAGCTTCCATCAATCGTCATGGGACAATCATGGGGCAAGTTACCAAGACCCACAATTTTACCAACCATATAAATCTCATCAACAATTTTATGAACCCCCTTCATATGGTTACCATGAAAGTTTTCAAGGATCATTCCAACATTCTAACAACTACCAAATACCCTCACATAACCCACAACCAAAAATCCCCAACTTTGAGCTTTGTCAAATGATGATTCAAATGCAAAAGAGTCAACAAGAGACGATGATTCAAATGCAAAAGAGTCAACAAGAGATGATGATTCAAATGCAAAGGGACAAAGAGGAGTTCAAGGCCGAAAAAGAGGTGAAAGATGCTCGAACCAATGCACTCATAGCTCGTTACACGATGTTGGCCACTCGAGCTCCACAACTTGTTGAGGAAGGTTCATTTGGGCAAGAAGATCGGTTGTCTCCACAAGGAAATCAACCCGATTATGAAGCCACTAATGAAGAAGGGAAGGCCAACCATGAGATCATTGTTGAGAGTTGCTTGGATGGTGAAGCTATGGGAATAATGGAAGAAGTTGAAGCTTCAAGGGTCGACAATGAGGAGGAAATTGAACATGATTCTCAAAGTAACTCTTGGGTAGCCAATGTATTAGCTATTAAATTGGATTTGTATGACTTTCTTCATGATGAACCGGATGTTGACAATCCAAACCCAAGTGAAGAGAAGGCTTCTCTAGACCAACTTGACAAGGTGAGTGAAAAGGAAGGTAATACTTGGGAGAAAGAGATAGATGCCTTAGAACTTGCCTTGAATGGTAAATTTGAGGAGCCGATTAGGGGATTTGGAGATGCTATGCTAGACCAAACCGTCGAAAAAATTGAGGCCGCCATCAAAGGCCTTGAGTTTCTTCATGGTGAGAATTCTAGTAAGAATGACGATGAGGTCTCCCTTAGAGCTTCCAATGAAGAAAACTTGATGCCTTCACCTCCTTTATCGCACTCGATTTCGAGTCCCTTGTCTTGTGAGACGGTTGATGAAGTGGATCCTTGTCGGGCGGCGGAATAGAGTTCCACTCTTGACCCTGTAGAAGAAGCAACACCCTTAGGGTGTGATCTCCCAAATCATAACGCCAAGCATGACTTTAGACCATTATACCTACCGGATGGTCATAAGAGTCGTTGCTATGTTGGTTCGGAAGACCCGGAAGATCACAAGAAACCCGAGCGTAATGGATTAGATGATTGCTGTGACTCCGACTTGGAAACTCTTGTTGATAGCTAGGCTCGGCCATGTGTGCCTTAACGACGATGTTGCTAGAGCATTTAACTTACTCCTCTGAGCTCTTGATGGCTATGGAGGCGTAGATGGTGAGAGTACCAAGTTGTAAATACCTTTTTCCTTTTCTTTTGTATTTGTATTTGTATGATTGGATAGTTTGATCTCTAGGATTTTTAGGTTTGTGTAGAGTTCTTATACTTTGGAATTTTTCTTGAGTGATGTGAGGGAGAGATTCTTGATTGTGGTTATTGAGCTTACTTGATAGGTTTGAAGTGAAGATGAAGAATTAGAAAGGGTTATGGATGATAGAAACTTCAAGGCTTGGTGGAGGAAGTTGGTTTTTGAGCTTTATACAAGCTTTTGGGGACGGGATTTTGGATCCCGAGGTATTATTTGTCTTTTGGGTGGAACTAGTATTGAATGAAGGCTTCAAAGCTCGGAAAAGGTGCTATCCCGACCGGGATCATAACCGTCACGACCGGGATGAGTTGAGCATGAAAACAGGAGCTTCTGATGTGCCATCCTGACCGGGAAGGACTCCTCCCGACCGTGATGAAGTCTGTCACGGCCGGGAAGGGTGCCAGCTTCCTCTTTCACCTTCTTTTCTTCATTTAAGCCCCACCCAACCACTTTATACCCCCACCCAACCTCCCTACTCACCTTAGCCTCTATCATTTGACCCTTACACTTCATATATACACCTTCATCTCATCTTCTCATCACTATACACCGAGTTTAACCCTAAATCCCAACCTCATTACACCTATGCAAGCCCGATACTTGAGACTACATTGAGGAAGAGGAGGAATATCGATGAAGACAAGCAAATGTGCCGATAATGATCATTGAGACGATGGAGTTGGTTGATTTGCTAACCGTTTGGTAAGGCGACTCTCCTTTCTTTTCCGTCTTTTATTGCTAGTCTTTCTTTGTAGGCCCCCCCTTCCCTTTTATGTATTTGGTGTCATGGTGGCCCTTGGGGCCTTTGTGGTTATCGCTCCCGATTCTCGATGACGTGATTACATCGAGAGTCATTTGAAAAATCCAAATTGACAAGTTCTTTTCACTTTCTTTATTTTTATTTTCTTTTGGTAGAATTTAGTTGGATTTAGGCGGAATCCGGGCTAGGTGACTTGATTACACCTAGCCCTCCTCTCCCATTTCCTTTTATTTTCTTCTTTTTATTTCTTCTCCCATCCATATCTTTTCTCGTCTCGGCCCTGGGTGACTTGATTACACCCCGGCCGGACACACTCTACCCTTTCTTCACTTTCATTTTTGATTTTTACTTTTATTTTCCCTTTTTCTCTTCTTTTTAGCCTCTTCCACACACTACCGATCGAGCATGAAAACATTGCTCGGTTTAAGTGTGGGGGAGCGATATCCTAGTCTTGTTTAGTTTTATTTTCGTAGCTTTTTCAAAAAAATCTTTAAAATTCCTAAAAATTTGAAAAATTTCATAAAAACCAAAAAGATTTTCTTTTGTGTCTTTTTCTTTCGTGTCTTGTGTCGTATATTTGTTGTGTTGTGTGTGTTTTGCCTCCCCATTTCCTTGTAGGTTGCGCGATCATCGATAAGTTTCAAAAAGCTCAAGACATCCAGTAATATCCCCTCATTTCTTTCTCCTTTTTCCTTTTTGTGGAGTTTGAAGGGTGTGTGTTGTGATGGTGTGTGCTCTGGTGGAGCTTTTTGAAGTTGTAGTGGATCTGGTGACTTGTTTGGAAGTTCGGGGTGGTGATTGTTTATTTTGCATGTTTGTGTTTCTTTTCTTTTGTTTTCTTTTGTTTTGTTGTGTTTGTCTCATTTTCTTTCGTTTTTGTTGCGTCTTTGTTTTGTGATGTGCAGTTTGTGTCTAGTGTAGAAAAAAGGTTTTGAGGCTAGTGCGCAAGTGTTTACTTTCTCTTTCTAGTGATATGAATTGAGTCTTGAACTTTAGTCTAGTAGAATGACTTTAAATCAATAGTTTCATTGGTTCTTTACCTTGTGTCCACCTAGTCTACTAGGGATTTACTATGGGATTTGCATTTTGACCACCCACAGAGTGAAAAGGCCTTGGTTGCCGAGTCCCGTCCCTTAGGTGACCGTGTTCAAAATTGCTTTGATTAGTCCAAGTTTCCCCCTTTTTGTGGGTTTGAAGGGAAGACGTCGTCCCGACTTACCCATTTCCCTACCTTCTACAAATCAAAAAACAAAATACAAAAGAAGAAAAAGAAATGGCATAGCAACTCAAAAGCAAAATTAGTTTCTTATAATTTTATAATTTTTAACTTGATTAATTAATTAAAACTTTAGTTTCTTATCATGAAACAAAACCTCTCGAATAATTTTTTTAAAAATATTTAGATTAGTTAGAACTATATACTAAAGTACCGAGTAATGTCTTAAAGTTACCTTGAGTCGACATCCGAATGCTATATACTTGCCCTTCTTGACGATTCCAAGCTCCAACCTATATGATACTTGTCTTACAAAAAGGAGTTCGAGGTTCCAACGGAAATCGAGACAAATAGAAACAGAAACAAAGAAATTGGGATAAGAAATACTGGAAAGGAATAGATGTGACACGGAAACGTACAACAACGACCATAGTTGCAGCAACGGTCATGAGTAGCATCAAAAGTACATCAACACCGAGACAAGAAAGCAGCAACAAGTGAAAGCGGAAGAAGCGGACAGTAGCACCATCATAAGGGCAACAACAATCAGCAGCAAACCTCATGGTAGTAGCAGATAATAATGATGATGATGATAATGATGATGATGATCCATCATCATCATCATATAAGAAGAAGAAGAACGAAGAACGAAGAAGAACAAAATAGGAGTAGATCGAGCACCAGCAATAGCAACAATGGCACGTCAATAGCAGTACACCAACATCTATCATTATCATCAAGCAGGAACAGCCGAGAACAACAACAAACAGCAGCGACAATAAGAAAGACCAAAACAGCAGTAGACACAGTAGTAACGACACATACAGCAGCTACAAATACATCAGATTCTAACGAAATCGCAATAGCAGCATATATAGTAAGAGCGACAAGAATAGGCACGAACAATAAAAGGTAGCATCAACGAGTCCCAACAACATAGAAACAAATGACGGGAACGAGAGAGAGCAGCGAAGACACAGAACAGCAAGCGATAAAAAAATGAGACGAAACAGTAACCGTAGTACATCAGTACACCCGCAGTAATTAGGCAGTAGCAGCACTGACGGAAGGATTTGCCGTGGATCCTACCGGTCAAAATAAACCAACTAACCTAAGCTTGGTAGCAAATTGTAAGTCGGGTCGATATCCTCAGGGACGGGGTGTCGGACTAAGGTGTGCTACGGTCCTAGACTAGGTTCAAGGCTAACTAAACTAAGGCGATGACTAAGGTTGACTAATGACTAAGCTAAACAAGTAACTAATGACAAATGGAAGCAAATAAATCAATAAGAAGGAAACTAGGGCTAAGTCGGGTTCATGGTTGCCAAGGAGATCAAAAGAAGGAAACGGGGGTTACTAGCATGCTTTCATAGCCTAGGTTACGATCGGACTCTCGCTACTTAAACGGCCTAGGGGTCATCCTCACCACGCTCTCACTACTAATGAGGGAACCAAACCAACCAACCAAACAAACACATACAAGAGAAGAGGCGAGAAAAACAAGGATTGATCATCTCAAGTCTCACAAGCATTTCATCAAAGATGTAGAGTGCAAGGTAAAAAGGAAACAACAAAAACAACAACTAGTACCACCCATCTCACCCTAATCATTCCTAATTACACCCAATCCTGCTACTAACCCTTGGGGATAACTACTCACACATATCTAAACTAAGATTAACACAAACAAGAGAAATCAACACTAGAACAAAATAATTCATAATGAAAAACAAGGATAAACAACAAACTAGATATAAAGATGAAAACTTTAATAACAATAAAGATTAAGAGTAAAAGGATGAGAAAGATTATACCAAACTAAAGGAATGAAAAGATGAACACTTGCATAAAAGAAGACCAAAAACATCAACTAATGTTGTCATGATTGGTAAATTCTTCAAGAAATCCAATATTACAAGAGTAATCTAACTAGATTAAACTAAGATTAAGGAGTAATTAAAGAGGGATTAAGATAATCTACACTAATCTAACCTAAAGTAGTCTAGGGTTTCTCTAATCTAAGGGTTGGTGCTTAAACAATACAAGAGGGGGGGTATATATAGGGTTTAAAGAGTAAGGGAGGCGAACAAATGAAAACAGCTGCAAACTGGGCCCATCCCGGCCGGGAAGGAGGTGATCCCAGTCCGGATGAGGTGGTCCCGGTCGGGATGGACCTGGTCCCGGCCGGGATGGACCTCCAGTGGGTCGTCTTTCCTTTGCTTCTCATCCCGGTCGTGATGGATGTCTTCCCGACCGGGATGGGTCATGTAGGCTTCAAATATGATCTCATAGGTCCCTACTTGCTCTTCATAGGCTTCTTATCGATTCTCGGTGCTCGGGATTGGGTCCCAAGGGCTTGGGATCGAGTCTAAGCTACCGAGTGATCGTCCCTTCTCTTCGTTGGCTCCAAATATGTCGGAAACGAGTCGGAATCGTTCCATTTCTCCAAGATTGGTCTTAGGAACCTAAAACAAACTAGAAGAAGCGTAAGAAGCCTCGAAACCGCTCCAAAGAAAGATTCCACAAGAGAAACCGGGATCAAACACACGAAATAAGCACTACAAAACACACTTATCAACTCCCACACACTTAACCCTTACTCGCCCTCGAGTAAGCACGAACTAACTACTAAACTAATAAAAACTAAAATACTAGCCGAGCGGGTATTAGCACACCCTACGCCCTTTCAACTCACGCGAGAACACTTAGAGGAAAAGTGCTCTCCACAAGGCAAGTGAGGTCTTGCGACAAAACTGTGGATACAACCGAACACAAAAACACACAAACAAACACATACAAACAAACAAACAATCGGTTGCATCCAAGAAGAAACAAATACCGCTTCCCTCAACAAAGCGGTGAAAGAAACACCGGTTAGGGACTCAAGGCAAGTGACAACGTTCCCAAGCTAATAATACAAACCGAAATGGACAAAATCCTAATAGTATGACAACAAAGCAATAAAAACGTTGGTAACTTAACTAGGTCCTCCTAACATTCTAAGAACATACTACGGGACGATAGGCGGGATGGAAAAAGGATGAACCACGGAGTTAGTCGACACTTTAGGTAAGTGAAACCCCCGCCCCCTTTAGCGATGAGCCAAGAGGGTCGTCCCATGCTCAAAAATAGCCTAACTAGTCCAACTAAAAAGGTGGATAATGGTTGCAAAATGAGGTAAGATCGACTATTACCGCTATCATTCTTCCTAGGGACTCGGTCCTTTGGTAGGCTCTTCACGATAACAGTCGGTAAAAGGCTTATTTTTGAGTGGTGAGAATTTTTTTTTGTGAGATGATTTTCTTTGGCATTTTTCTTTTGTATTTTGCTTTTGAGTTGCTATGCCATTTCTTTTTCTGTTGTGAACAATCTTAATCGAAAGTTGTGCCAACTTAAACTCTTTTGAAGGACAAATATCCAACAAGACTAGCATGCTTCATGAGGAGTGTCACACATGTGTTTTCGAATTGTCGGCTTAGGAAGCTGTGAAATGACCTACAATAACATAAATGCAATACACAAAGACCCATATTCAAAGGATAAAAAATAGGAGATTAGATTATTAACAACCTACTTTGCTTGAAAAGATTTATGAAAGGATGAAAACTTAGATATTCAATCTGATCGAAAGAGATTTAGATTCGTAAATGATCTAGAAATCGCCGCAGGTTTGTGGAAGATTGTTTCGCACTTTTTTATTATCTTCCTCCTTTATAATGCATCGGAAAATGAAGTATCTATAGGCACCTCATGCATGCTAGGCGAGGCGATTCATCTACGCCTAGCCTGGTGCTCCACCTGGTATACAACAATTAAGATCATGACTTACAGATTTTTCTAAAACTTTCAAAAGCGATTTGATACGTAACCAAAGCAATTAGAGTTATAATCTCCGGATGATCGCGCGTATTATCCATGCCTTACTCCCCAAGTTAACCTAGTTCGCGAATGATCCTAGATATTTTATGACTTGGTTTCTCGGTTGACTGGGGTTGACAATGCATTTTGGAAATGATTTGAAATCTGGGATCAGAAATTACTCTACTGAATGGCACTGCGATCGTGACGACTCAACTAAGACAGTGTAAATGCTGAATTAATATTTCTGAGTAGCATTTAGAATTGCATCTATTGCATGTAAAATCACACGATGTTTTAGTTCAATCATCATCGGATCCAGCTCAAATAGATACTTGCTACAAAACGGGGTGCCTACGATTAGTCGGAAGGAAATATCATACCTATTATGCAATCAAAGTTCCAATTCGATTCAATAGATCTTTTGTATCACGAAAATCGAATAAAGGAAGATATTTTTTTTGTGAGAAATCAATTTAAGATTAACATGATTCGGGGGATCATCAATTTTAGGGTTTGGATTTAGGGGGAAAAATGTACTCGTATTAGGTTGCTACAGATTATGTAAAATAGGTTTCTTTGATTAATCTCATTTTGGTGTTTTTTTTGAGAAAATATCATTGTGGATTTAAACAAGGATAAATAGGTCATTTGTTGTCATTGTTTTAGTTTTTTTTTAGAGAAATAAGATTAAGGTATAGAGGACGGATAATTAGGATTATTAGTTATCAATTTTAGAATAAAATTGTTTGAGCCGTAAAGTTTGAAAAAAAACAAGTTATTTAAAATATTCCATTCGTCTCAGTCATTTATTTACCTTTCATTATAACAATTCTCACAAATAATACTCTATAAAAGTTAACCAAATAATCCAAACAGAAAAAAAATATCAATTCGACCAAATAAAAAGGAAAATAAGGGATTAACTGTTGAAGTTCCTCACGAATTTGATTTACATAGCTCAGATGAGCATCGAGGTCAGTCTATTGATCCTAAACTTGGACGACTATGATGTATATAAGTGAAGCTGCCTTTTCCCATCATGTTACTAAGAATGAAAATTTGTTCAACTAGACTATCTTGTGTAAAAGAAAATGGTTTGGTGCCATTTTTCCAATGCCGAGTTTTAGTTTTCATCACATAACTTGCTAAGAATTGTGGGAAACGATCTCGACTTGATCATCCAGAGGCATATACTGAGCCATGATTGCGCGTATCTCCGAATCCATGTAGCTCTTGATCCTATACTTATAGAAGGCATATCCGCCTAATCCAGCTGTTGCAAATCCCATTATAATCATCCACGCAAAGCCCCACCCTATCCCTTGACTCCCATATTTACCTGCATTTGTTGGGCCATGAAGAAAAAGGAAGTATCATTCACGTACATGTGATGGTCATCAGAAAATAACCTCTCAAACATTTTACTAATACTCTCAAAACTTCGGTCTATGGGTGTTTGGTACTTCTAGGTATAAACGATAAATATGGGTTTATAATGAAAAAAGTTGTGTTATTACAAAATTAATATCTTGAAACTCATACATCAAACAGTCAAACCGATGAGATTAGACATGAGTTTCATTTGGTGAACGGAGAAGGTGGTTACGAGGTTCACAACTCTTTGACTCAAATTTTGCTTCAATTTTAGAACATTTTATTATTGCTCTTGACATAAATTTAATGATTTTTCGAAATTTTTATTTTAGTTTAAAAAAAAAAACATAAAAGAATTATTTTATGGAGAACACTAGTTATATATGTATACCTAAAAAATGATATTATAATATAGGTTTTATATGATCACTAAAAAGATTTTCAGGGGAACATTTTTTTAACGAAATTTTGTTACTAAAATTTAATTTTTTATTGGACTCATGATCATCTAAAAAACAAATCAAACACCAGGTATCCAAATCAATTTTGAAGTCCATGCGACTTATTCCAGTCTATTCAAGTTTCTAAAGTCAACCTACATGCGCCATGCCCCCGACGACTTCTTCACCATCACAACATTGGCTAGCCACTCGGGGTAATCACATGGTTCGACAAATCCTGCCTTTAGCAGTCTACTCACTTCTTCTCTAATTGCATCGTCTTTTTCTATTCACATTGTGTAGACACCCACATTTTGACCGCAAGGTATCTATAGTAGTTCCCGCCAAACACCCGATGATGATCGGACGCAAACATGCTTTAATGGACTCGAGTATGGGCTCGAAATCATGGACATTTGGCTTGGGCTTATTACGGAGTACAAATCTTACAAAACCAACCTCAAATCCAGGCCCAGTGGGTCGTTTCGAGTCAAATAAGACTAATTTGGGTCGAATCCGGCACCAGGGGCAAAACCATCTTTTAGCGACCGGGTCAAACCCGGTCAAAGATATTTTTTTTCCGAGTCACCCGAACCAGCCGTGACACCACACGTCCGGTTTGGACTCAACTACTACAAAAAATCAGCCCCGAAAACATTAAACAATTCCATTTAAGGATAATTCGATCTCAAGTAGGAACTCTATCCGAAAACCGAATCAGATACTCGACCAAGCATAAGCTCGGCCGAAATACTCCACCAACCAGCCGAGATTTGTTGCTTCTTCACCAAGAAACGGAATTTACGTTCCTCTCGACTTCCTACATTTCCTATCCTAAGCGGTAGTTCCAATCCAACTACTTCTCCTAGCCAAGGTCGGGAATACTCCTATAAATAGCCCCTTGCACAACACAAAATAAAGACATGAAATACACATCTATCGTTCATACATCATCGACATCTAGCAAAAATAATTCAAAGCAAATCCCGACATACATCCAAAGAAGCACCGAAATACTGTTAAAATACCGACGAATCTGACCCTGAGAAGCCGGCCGAAACCCGCCACCTCACACGACCAAACCAACACCTTAACTCATCCCACATCATCTCGACGCTCCCAAGTTTAAACCACTTTCCGACGAGCTCTTATCAGAGAAAACAAAGCATGTAGGTTGAGGGTGTAAATCAAACCCGGTTCTTCTCTTTTTTCTCTTCCTTTCTCACGTTTTTTTATGGGTCGTGTCGTCGTCAGTCGTATTTTTAATATGGGTCGTTCGTCACATATTTTTCATTATTTCTAATAATCGATACTACAAAAAACTATTTTTTTATAGCGTTCTTAAAATACGATATTGATTTTCTAATCAAATATCGTATCTAATAAGAACTAAATTAAATCCAGTTGATGCTAAAGAATCGTTACATCTTTTTAAAACAAATTCGACGATTTTTTACGCGGAGAGAATTAACATTTTTTTCGTTCAAATTCTTTTTTTTTCTTTTTCGTTCAAAACCTTTTCTAAAATCATTCCGACTATTCGATATCGATTTCATAATCGAATATCGAATACGACGAATGTCGAAAATATGAATCGGGTATAAATTAATCCATATTTGTACGCAATTTATAAAAATTGACGATTTTCGACAAATAAAAAAAAACCGGGCAGGCCCCCACGCGAGTCGCGCGCCTGTCAGGCGACTCGCGCGGAGGCCTGGATGGCCGACCCCTCTTTTTTTTTCGTTTTCTCGCTTTTCCATCCTTTTCGTTTCTTACATAAAAAGCGACCTTCGCGACATATTTTCAGATTTCGATAAATACTTTTTTTCGACCTCGGTCAGCACGAGTTAATCCATCACGCGTCATAAAAAACCTTTTTCAAAATCATGCATATTATCGTATTTGCATCTTTATTCGATTTATTCAATAGTTACTAACTCGTTTTCTCATGTTTGTAGCAATTTTTTTATTGTTTTATTAGACTAAAACAAACTTCGCATGCTAAAATAATTTTGACGTTATTAGTTTAATATGCATTAAACGACTTAGCAACCCATTTAATTTTTCTCACATGCTTAGGAAAATAATGTTTGCATATCATTCAACCGTCGAACTAACGCGTGTACATAAAAAACGAACGATATCTTAGTAAAGGCCGCTAAGTGCGGGCGGGGTTGGGTGTTCTTAGTGAACTTCCCAACACGTACCCTCACCCCTTACTCAGAACCATGGTTTCCGGATGTCCGAATCCATTGGCAACGAGAGTCATTCAATACACGATATCCGATAATGTCGGTATCGGTATCGTAATGCAAAGGGACGAACCCAATAAGCTCTGACATCGGAAATGGGCCGTATTTTGTACACGGCCCACTACGACATAGAGTGGGTTCGAACGGGCCTGAACTCCCACAAAGTTCGGTGGCGACTCCTACTTCGATTTAAATTTCAATTTGACCATCTCATATGGAGATTCATTCGCCTCCCCAAACCCGCGTGTGGCCGCGTTGGGGTGGACCTATGTCATGTCCACAATTTGGCGACTCCACTGGGGATCAACTGATGAGTCACTTACCATCGGCATCCTCAGGGTGAGACTCGAAAAAAAATCGTTCGAATAGTAATGTACACGTTTTAGTTCAATGGTTCATGCATAACCCAATTCTTTCCCGGGCCGGTTACTTGTGACCGACGTCCCACTATACCACGGTGCATTCCTAAATGGGTGCACTAAAGACTTCGATGGCGGAACTCACATGGGTTTTATGGCAGGTTCTAAGACCAACTCGGCTTAGGAAGACCATCCTGATTTGCGAGAAAGCTATCGTCGTTGGTATAGACCCTCTTTCGACCGACCGAGACTTAGACTAAGAGCATACATGGCGTCATTATACTGTTTCCGTGACTACATGCTACTTGATCCATGTCTCGTCTTTTAAAAAATCGTCATTTTCAAAAACTTGCATCCTTTTCAAACCTATCCATTTTTTCAAAACCCGGAAAGCTACCGAATTTAGGACTTATGATTTTGACTCAAAATAGCCTATTTTTAGCCGGTATGCTTTCCAAACCTTTTCAAAATTCGAAATCTCGGCCCGATGACACCTCTTTTTCGATTTTCAAAAAAATCGGGTCTTCCTATCCGACCTTGCTCGGTTTCAAATCCAAATCCGCTTTTCAAAGCTTTCTGCTTCTTAGGACTTCCGGTATTTAGCAGTGTCGGGTCTTGTCATAAGTTGTTAGAGTCTATAGCGTCGAGACTCCGTCGATCTTACATCACGGGTTTCCACCCCATCCCAAGTCCGCCTTATTTGTCAAGGCACGGCCCACCTACGTAGGACAAACTCCTACAAAGGGAAGCCCACTTACACAATCGAGTCCAAGGTCTAGGGAGTATCTCACGTGGACCTTCCTTCGAGCAGGACTCGGCCCACATAGCCGAATCCTAAGGGAGGTCCACCTTTCACAAGTCACCCGTCTAGGAGTCGGTCTTCAGCCCCACTCGGGGGCTACCTTTCAGCAGAGCGATCAACCACGATTGCTCTAAGGGTCATGTCTTACACGTGTTGTCTCACGTATCCCACTTTCGAGTCACCTAGGTGTCACACCATCTAAGTCCTATCAAATTCTTTAGCCTCACTCGAGGGCTATCCCCCAACCGAGCAATCAACCACGGTCATCCTATGGGCACCCCACGTTCATCATACACTGGTGTCCTTATGATGCCTTCTTCGAGTCGTTCCTATGCTACGAATACTCGAGTCACCTAGGGTTAGGTCACCACGATTGGTCCGAGCACGCGGCGCGGTCAAACACGGTCGCCCCATGTTCGGACTCACCCTTATGTAGCTCGGGTCTAATTCGCGGTCGTTACCTTGTCTAGGTCGACGTTCGGGTATCCCGATCCAAGAGTCTTTGTCATCCCGTCACCCCGGGCCGTGTCTAGTTTGACTCCCTCTCTTGCATTTGCGCAAAGCCGAGCTTAGGCGAGTTCTAACACCAGTCGCTTCTTCCGATCAGGGACCTTATGAACGAGACCCCACCAAACCACAACAGATCCCGCGCCGTCGAGAAGGGGCATATCCAAGGGAGTATGGTTATGCTGTCTTGCTCCATTAACAATATCTTCTCAAAAATCAATGTCGCCCTAGATAACTTAAATGCCAGGGTGACCACCATCGAAGAAGACCTTGTAAGAACCCGATCCCGTCTAACACAGCTAGAGCGGGTAAGGCACCCAATCACCCAACTGAGCCATTTGAAGGGTGAACATTCTTACGAAACTGTCCGATGCCCTCAAGATGGCAAGACCGAGAGAGGTAACCCTCAAGTCACCTCTCCGAAAATCAATAACCAGTCAGAAGTAAAGACATTTACCCACTTCGATATTTCCTACACTGTCGCTTTCCAGAAGTTGGTTTCGAAGGGCCTAATATCACTTATAGGCCCAACAGTCGACCCACCTTCAGAAAGGCGCTCCAAAGCATGGAACGCCGAGCATTACTGTAAATTCCATAGAGGGAGGGGACGCGATACAGAGCTGTGCTAAAACTGAAACACCTCATCCAAGATTCCCTCGATGCCGGGAGGACTCCCGTTTTGGAAACATTATCACTTGCAAAGCCCCTCATGGACTACACAGGGCCCGGTGACCAAAGCATCCAATCTACCTCCCATGCATCCAAGAGTCCGGATTTGATTTAAGTCTGAGTCTGAGTCCGGGTCTAGGATATATTATTTATTCCAAAGTCAGAGTCAGAGTCAATTGTATTCTGTCATCTTTCCAAAATTCAATAAAATCAGCTTTTCTATTTGTCATATATACTTTCCTTATGTGTTTCCGAGAACATGATGATACCGTCATACACTGTGAGCACATGCACGTGACTATAGGCACATCTATAACAACTGCAGGAAACCGAGCCCGTGTTTTCCTTTTACCTGTTCCATGTCTGACATAGAAAGCCACATAACCACCCTTAGCAGGAGCGGTATCGAATCCTAGGACAAATCTAGGTAGTCTCCTAGTTTGGGTTCAAGACGCGAGGCAAACCCATTTCCCACCATAAACACCCATCCAATAAGACTAGCCAGTTCCTACCTTAGGTGTTAGTCTGACCGACAAAAAAAAACTGGCCGAAAAAATCAAAAGTCCAAAAAAAAATACTGGACGAAAAGAAATCAAAAGTCCAGGAAAGAAGCAAAAGGCCAAAACAAAAAACAGGCCGTTATAAAAAAAAAACGAGGCACCCATGACCGAGGTTAAGCGGTCAATCCAAATCAAAAACCCATGACCGGGGCTAAGAGGTCAATCAACATTCAAAAAATCCCGTGACCGAGGCTAAATGGTCAACCAAAAAAAATATTCAAGAACCCATGACCGTAGTGAAGACGGTCAAATTCAAAATTATCAATACCCGTACCATCCAATAGGGAAGTGACAATCAAGCTGGTCAGCTAACATCACACTCAGCCTTCCCACATTACAACCCTCAAGACCTTCCCGAGACCCAGGCCAGAGACAACCCGGAATTTTGAGGATTCAAGCTCTATAGGATATCCCTAACCATTAGGGTCAGACATGGAAACCAGATCCCGCATTATCAAAACCTATCCCAATCAAAGTTCGAGCCATTTTACTCGACTTCCCCTCGACATAACAAAATTCACAATCACCATACACAATCCCGAGAGCAAAACTCGTTAAAATCCCTGAGAGCAAAACTCGTTAAAATCCCCGAGAGCAAAACTCGTTAAAATCCCCGAGAGCAAAACTCGTTAAAATCCCGTCCCAATTCCTCTCATCCAAACCAGTTACCAACCCCAAACACGGGAATTCAACTTGCAGTCGGCATAGAACATGCCCAAATAGTTCACACCACCTCTGGGGGCTACCCCAGAGAATCCTCACAGTCACAGGATCAACATCCTAACTATTCTAGCCCTTTGATCAAGACATCATTGGGAATGCACCTAGCCTACACCATCGCTATGGCTAGTTACACACAAAGCCCTAATAGACTAGGCACCATAACATATATTCCAATTCACTGAACTACGGCATGGTTTGATTTCACTACACGTGAATACGTAGGCAGCCTTTCAACAGAGGCACAACCACCCACATTGACACATATTCAAAAAACACCATCATTCCGGTCACGACACTGTCATGTTCTCAAAAGTTAGCTTTGTCATTCTGGGGGCTTCTCCTAGTCAGAAGTTCTCCATCCACTCACATAATCCAAAAACTTTCAAAAACTAGCCTTCTTTCTATAGTGTGTCCTAGTACTCGGCTCAGTCGAAGACGAGAATCTGTCAGAGACTCGAGAAAACACCTACTTTGGGAATATACCCCGAAACCAAAAAATTCAAAAGACCACCAGTCTACAACATTGCTACTACAAAGCCCTGTCGTACGGAAATAGTCTCATAACGAGGATTCGACATGTTGCCACTCGCCTAGGCTACGGAATAAGTGCAACTTGAGAGACTTGTCATCTTAGGTGGCCCACCCCCTACCGAGTCACGGTCTAACCCCTCGAGAGTCCAGGCGTGTCTGTCAACTCGTCCGGTCACGTTCAGAGTCGAGTCTGTCGGTATACCTCTGTCTTCAAATTCTCATTTTTAAAATTTGCAAAACTTAGCCATTTGAGAAAATTCTTTTCGATAAGGTCAAACTTCAGTCTATTTAAACTGCAAATTTCTTTTCTACCCCTTTCAATTTTGAAAAACCTATCTCCTAGCACGTAAGTTGCTTTCAGGACTTCGATTTCAAAATCAAACAAAAATCATTTCTTCCCCAGCGTGAGTCGGTGTTTCGCCTAAATGTTACATGCAAATTGTTATCAACAGACAGGTACACCCAAGACTCCCGAACAAATCTCAAAAATTCCCTAGTGGAAAAACTCAAGCGACATTTTTCGGGATGTATCTGTAAACAAATACACCCATAGCTTCCAATGCAGGCTCCCGCGTAATTCCAAGATGGGATGTAAATAGAGACACCCATAGCTTCCAAGGCAGGCTCCCGTGCAACTCCAAGATGGGATGTGTCTAACACACCCATAGCTTCCAAGGCAAGCTCCCACACAACTTCAAGACGAGATATGTCTGTAAACAGACACACCCAGGACTTTTCAGGCAAAGTCCCCGCGATATTATTGACATCTACCCAGGTATGATTTCTATCTTATGGCTGGCGAGCCCTTCACGCAAGTCTAATGGACTATAAACGACCCGATCGGAAGTCTGCCAGGTCTTAATCTTTGATTGGCCTGGTAGCTACTCCGACTTTCGCCTTATCCAAGCCTCAGTCAGAGTGGGGGCTCTGTAGACACCCACATTTTGACCGCCAGGTGTCTATAGTAGTTCCCGCCAAACACCCGATGATGATCGGACGCAAACATGCTTTAATGGACTCACATATGGGCTCGAAATCATGGACATTTGGCTTGGGCTTATTACGGAGTAAAAATCTTACAAAACCAACCTCAAATCCAGGCCCATTGGGTCGTTTCGAGTCAAATAAGACTAATTTGGGTCGAATACGGCACCAGGGGCAAAACCGTCTTTTAGCGACCGGGTCAAACCCGGTCAAAGATATTTTTTTTCCGAGTCACCCGAACCAGCCGTGACACCACACGTCCGTTTTGGACTCAACTACTACAAAAAATCAGCCCCGAAAACATTAAACAATTCCATTTAAGGATAGAATTCGATCTCAAGTAGGAACTCTATCCGAAAACCGAATCAGATACTCGACCAAGCATAAGCTCGGCCGAAATACTCCACCAACCAGCCGAGATTTGTTGCTTTTTCACCAAGCAACGGAATTTACGTTCCTCTCGACTTTCTACATTTCCTATCCTAAGCGGTAGTTCCAATCCAACTACTTCTCCTAGCCAAGGTCGGGAATACTTCTATAAATAGCCTCTTGCACAACACAAAATAAAGGCATGAAATACACATCTATCGTTCATACATCATCGATATCTAGCAAAAATAATTCAAAGCATATCCCGACATACATCGAAAGAAGCACCGAAATACTGTCAAAATACCGACGAATCTGACCCTGAGAAGCCGGCCGAAACCCGCCTCCTCACACGACCAAACCGACACCTTAACTCATCCCACATCATCTCGACGCTCCCAAGTTTAAACCACTTTCCGCCGAGCTCTTATCCGAGAAAACAAAGCATGTAGGTTGAGGGTGTAAATCAAACCCGGTTCTTCTCTTTCTTCTCTTCCTTTCTCACGTTTTTTTATGGGTCGTGTCGTCGTCAGTCGTATTTTTAATATGGGTCGTTCGTCACATATTTTTCATTATTTCTAATAATCGATACTACAAAAAACTATTTTTTATAACGTTCTTAAAATACGATATTGATTTTCTAATCAAATATCGTATCTAATAAGAACTAAATTAAATCCCGTTGATGCTAAAGAATCGTTACATCTTTTTAAAACAAATTCGACGATTTTTTACGCGGAGAAAATTAACATTTTTTTCGTTCAAATTCTTTTTTTTCTTTTTTCGTTCAAAACCAACTTTTTTCAAAACCTTTTCTAAAATCATTCTGACTATTCGATATCGATTTCATAATCGAATATCGAATACGACGAATGTCGAAATTATGAATCGGGTACAAATTAATCCATATTTGTACGCGATTTATAAAAATTGACGATTTTCAACCAATTAAAAAAAACCGGGCAGGCCCCCACGCGAGTCGCGCGCCTGTCAGGCGACTCGCGCGGAGGCCTGGATGGCCGACCCCTCTTTTTTTTTCGTTTTCTCGCTTTTCCATCCTTTTCGTTTCTTACATAAAAAGCGACCTTCGCGACATATTTTCAGATTTCGATAAATACTTTTTTTCGACCTCGGTCAGCACGGGTTAATCCATCACGTGTCATAAAAAACCTTTTTCAAAATCATGCATATTATCGTATTTGCATCTTTATTCGATTTATTCAATCGTTACTAACTCGTTTTCTCATGTTTGTAGCAATTTTTTTTATTGTTTTATTAGACTAAAACAAACTTCATATGCTAAAATAATTTTGACGTTATTAGTTTAATATGCATTAAACGACTTAGCAACTCATTAAATTTTTCTCACATGCTTAGGAAAATAATGTTTGCATATCATTCAACCGTCGAACTAACGCGTGTACATAAAAAACGAACGATATCTTAGTAAAGGCCGCTAAGTGCGGGCGGGGTTGGGTGTTCTTAGTGAACTTCCCAACACGTACCCTCACCCCTTACTCAGAACCATGGTTTCCGGATGTCCGAATCCATTGGCAACGAGAGTCATTCAATACACGATATCCGATAATGTCGGTATCGGTATCGTAATGCAAAGGGACGAACCCAATAAGCTCTGACATCGGAAGTGGGCCGTATTTTGTACACGGCCCACTACGACATCGAGTGGGTTCGAACGGGCCTGAACTCCCACAAAGTTCGGTGGCGACTCCTACTTCGATTTAAATTTCAATTTGACCATCTCATATGGAGATTCATTCGCCTCCCCAAACCCGCGCGTGGCCGCGTCGGGGTGGACCTATGTCATGTCCACACATAGTTATCTTCTTCACTAGCCGACACGACGGGTCAACATTTAGCTTGTGGACTGTGCCCTCTAGGTCGACCTCTAGCATCTCATACCCGAGTAGGTGAAGACGTCGGCGTTCTCCCTCAGTAGGTCTACCAGCCGTTGCTGGTCTCTTGACTCTAAGTCTGACCAAACCAATAATGGTCCGCCCTCTTCCAGCTCTACCATCGAGCTCTCCCCTGGGCTCTAATCGTCCAGGGGGCTGCTGCTTGTTGTCCGCCTCTCTGGGCGCTTTAGAAGGCGAGACCGTGGTGTTGTTGGAGCTGAAAACTGTTGTTTTTCTTTTTCCTTTCATTTCATCTTGGGATATTTATAGGGCGACAAAGTTGCATTCTGGGCCGATGCCTATCGTCATATAACTTTCCCTATTTGTTGTTGTTTGTGACATAGGCCATTATTAGAGCTGTAATGGATATCACCGTATGCACCTCGTCTAGTGTAATTCGGTCTATTAGGGCGTTGTAGGGTGACTTCGTGTCTAGTACAATGAACTACACTGTGACGTTTTTCGCCGATGCCTCCTCTCCGAATGTGATGGGAGATCGATTGTTCGCATTGGCATGACTCCTATTTCGGAGAATCCATATAAGGCACCAGGTGTTGGTTTCAGACACTGGAATAGGCATTATTTTTTCACTTGGTCGCTGATTGCAATGGTGAGGACCAGAGGGTCACTATGTGGGTATACCACCCAACCATAGTGGTCGACCACGATACTGAGGGTGGGAATTGTTGAGGTTGACTCGGTGGCGGCGTAGCATATCTGCTGGGACAGTCCCCGCAGGTATCGCTTCTAGTCTCGCCGGCTTCTCCTTCTTTCTGGCGCGTTTTCAATCATGTGAATAACGTTGACGTCCTTTTGCCGGTGAACTTCTTTTCTCTATGCTTTTATTGTTCCCATTTCCTCTCGCCTCATACGCGACCAAAGAGCCTTTACGTATGAGTTCTTCAATCTCGTCTTTCAGATTCCGACACTCCTCTGTGATGTGCCCTTTGGTGTCATGGAATGCACAGTACTTGTTCTGGCCAGCCTTGGGGTTGACTCTGATTAGTTTTGGCAATCCCCACTTTTCGCCGTCTTTCCCAATGTCGAATTTTTTTTGCCTTGGGCCGGTTGAGCACCGTGTAGTGATCAAAGCGAGGGGAGTATGTCGCTCTCTCTTTCCTTTTCCCCTGACCGGCTTCGGTTGTTCTTTTCTTCGTTAGCCTCAACGGGGCTACTGGCTTTTTCCTTTCTCTGGGTTGTCACGACTTGGGGCCCTCGTAACTTCTCCGGTATTCTTACTCTATCATATATCCTTCAACAATTCTTTGGGCTTCGACAAGGGATGTCAACCTCTCTCTCAGTAGTTGACTCTTCAACGGCCCGTCCAGCAAGGTGTGGGTCAGGGCGGATGCTGCTGTCGAGGTGTCGATGGCCTTCATCTGCTGGCACTCCAGGTCGAATTACCTTCTGACGTATTCTCAAATTAATTCTTTTTGGCCCTTGACGCACTCCCAGATATTAACTCTCATGGGATAACTCACTTCACATTCCTTTCCTACACCCACGAGCATAATGGTCTTGTCGAGCATTGTTTGCATATTGTTGAAACCAATCTTTCTTTGCTCTTTAACGCCTCTCTCCCCATCAACCTTTGGTTTTTCGTTTTCGTCGCTATGATGTACTTAATTAATCATATACCCACTCTCGTTCTTCAGCATGTTGCTCCGTTTTTTTTTTGTTTTTTTGTTTTTGGTACCCTCCTCAATATCTTGAGTTAGTAGCTTAGGGGTGAGGAAAAAAAAAT
This sequence comes from Agrostemma githago, assembly GCA_958450325.1. NCBI lineage: Eukaryota > Viridiplantae > Streptophyta > Magnoliopsida > Caryophyllales > Caryophyllaceae > Agrostemma > Agrostemma githago. The sequence goes on from OY288254.1 coordinate 53,527,132, forward strand.
ATAACTGTTTTTAAAAACTGAAACCGAATCAAAACCTAGTTTAAAAAACCCAAAAATCCAGGTTTTAGAAGTTGAAAAACCAGTTCGGATTCAGTTCATAAATTTTCAAAACCGAGTACCCGGTTTTGAACCGGTTTATACTTTTAAAGAAAAAAAGAGCTTCGATAGCAATTTTGTCCCACTTTTTTTTGAGTTTTTATTGAATATTGGTGAAACCGAGTCAAAAAACAGTTTATAGCAAAGATAACTATATTATTTAAGAATTGGATCATAAAAACAGGTTTGGGTTAAAACCTGTTCGGTTTCAGTTTACAAAATGAAAAAAAAACTGAGTTCCGGTTTAAACTGGGTCGGTTTAGGGTCGGAAAAGTGCAGTTTTTAAAAACTGGGTACCCGAACCGGTAACCGGTTCCCCGGTTTTTAAAAACCCCTATCCGTGGCTACATCTCTACAGCTTTCACAAGCTCGACCCTAAGTTACTCCTTAACTCAAAGTGTCTATTATTGAGTTAACCGTATCACAACTAAAGTCTTTATGTCATACTAGGTTCAATTTATTAAGACAGTGTTCCCCTATCCCTCCTTTTTCCCTCTACACCTTTCTTCTGGTGTTACATCCCCATAACCATCCTCCCCGTCCCGTTTTTCCACTCCTCTATTCCGTTAGACCCTCCTCTCCAAGTGTAAACTCGACGCCCTCGCCTTGAACCAACCCTGACCAACCGATCACCTCAGTCTCTTCTCCCTCTACCTCTTTTGCTCCCATGGTCTCTGCGAAACCCGCTTTTCCTCATTTGGTCCATGTTCAATCCATTCTCCTCTTCCCTTACCCCAATAAACTTGCCTCCGAGTCTGTCATTTCCCACGTCACGGCCTGGTTTATGAATAATATCCAGGTGCTCAATCTAAATATGCTCAAATGGTCCACTTGTCCATCGCTTCCGCTCAATGTGGCACTCTTAAATCTGCATTAGCTGACCCCAATTGGCACTCTGATATGTCTACCAAGTACGGGGCACTCATTCACAATAACACTTAGACTCTTTTACCGTTGACCCATCATACAATGTAGTTGGTTGCAAATGGGTTTTTGAGAACTAAATACAATCCTAACAATACGATTGAACAACACAAATATCCTCTCCTTGTCAAAGACTTTCACCAACGTCTAGCGGTCGACTACTCCGGGACTGGCCTTTTGCCCGGTTGTCTAACTGATCACCGTCCATGTCCATGTCATTCTATCGCTTGCACTCACTCATGAATGGTCCCTCAAACAGTTTGATATCAAATATGTTTTTCTTTTCATCAAAGTACTTTAACTTACATGTCTCATCCAACCGACTATTAATTCTGCTTCTTGAACTCTGTTTGTAAACTTTCAAGGGCCATTTATGGCCTCAAACAATCTCCACGATCCTGTCCCACTTGAGTTAAATCTTGTCTGCTTTCCTTTGGCTTCACGCAATCCCTCTGGAATCCCTCTCTATTTTTATATATAAAAAAAGTATTCATATTTATCTTCTCTTCTATGTCGATGATACTATCGGCACGATCCCGGAGTATCCTTCCCTGATCATCTTCTCCAAGGCCATCGTCAATTAGTTCTCCCAAACTAAATACAATCATGACCTACTCACTCACACAAACATGCTTGGTGGTAAGCCTCCTCAACCTACATCACTCTTTGCCCACCCTTCACGGTAACTAGTGGACACTATATTTCAAACCCTTATGCTTATCGCACCATTGTTGGTACCCTCCAATAACTCTCCTGCAGCCAATTTCTTTTGGCGTCAACATGCTTGTGCAAAATTTACGCAAGTCCCTCCAGAGGCCCGTTGGCTCGCCCTAAAACGTCTACTTCATTACCTCAAAGGTATGTTTACTACCGTTACAGCGCAATATATATATATATATATATATATATATATATATATATATATATATATATATATATATATATATATATATATATATATATATATATATATATATATATATATATATATATATCATTCCATTCTTTTTGTGATGCAGATTGAGCCAATGATAAACGTGATTACTTCACTACCAATGTCTACATTGTTTATCTTGATCGTTATCTTTTCTCATACTCTCGCACTCTCCACTGTGATGCTGAATTTTGGGTTGTCACCACTGTCATGGCTGAGATTATTTCTTATCCTCTTGTCGTCTACTCTGATTATTTGTATTGTTTGAAGATGCATACTACTTTGCAAATCCCGTGATTCATTCAAGAATGAAGCACGTCGGTGCCTCTTTCTTTTTTATTTCGTGAACAGGTTCATCAGGGACTACTTCATATACAACAAAACACTTTCTACTGATGACCAACTTGCAGACGTCACGTCCATGCCTATATCCTCTTCTGCTTAAGATTGGTCATTCCTTTGGAAGTCCGTCTTGCAAGAGCGTATTTAAGATACTTATAAAGATATCACATAATATTTGTTTATCTTATTGTATATTCTGATAGAAATATTTTTATTATAGTATACGTAATATTTTAACTCTTGTAACTTTCCTATCAGAACTTGATAGTAGGTTACGACTCTTAAAATATACATACCTTGTATAATTATTTGTTCATAATTAATAAGAAATCAAGCATTCACCATATGATTTCTAACAGATATTCATTAATTTCTACTCCTATGTTCATACCCCATGAAAAGTGATAGGGGTTACGAATTTGATAATTATTCTTTTCATGATTTCACCATTAAAGGAAGTAAAAGGGTTTGTCTTTCGATTTTCACGTCCTAAAATTCTACCATTAATAGGGAAAGTCGTATGCATAATCTGCCATATAAATAAAATTTTTGTCTATCTCACTTTCCACGCCTCTCCTACCTGAATTTTAGTTGAGACCCTTCCCCTACCGTTTATCTCCTTAATACTCTACCCACCAAACTTCTACAAACTTCAAATTAGCCGTCTTCCTCACCCCCCCCCAACACCCCTCTATGTTTACACATGTCGTCCCCAATGCTCCACCCCCACACCTCAATACATGCTAAGGTACTATGTCAATCTCATCCACCAACTTACACGAGTGCCACCTTTTCCCCAAAACATATTTCCACTCCAATTCAAACCCCTCAATCCAAAAAAGGCGCTAATGTTGGCATGATAAAACAAAAGCATTATCATGTTGCCTCAAAAATCTCTTATCTATGGTGGATCACAACCAAACCTCGAATTGTGGATATTATGGTGACATACGTCAATAAGCAATGAAAACTTTTGCAACTGCGTTGATCTTTTTCAATAGCCTAGAAACTAGAAATAAAGGGGAACAAATATTATAAAAATAAAAATAATAATTGCATGGATAAGAATAAACTCACTGATGCAAATGTCATGTTCATGCATATACAGCAAACCACCGCTGCAGGTGCACTCATAACTTCCCCAAGTGTTTCTACAATTGCATTGTGGGCATTGACAAGCTATTCTATCCTCGCACTCATCAATATCTACATATAATTATTAAACATAATTAGTTGGACAACTTATAAAATTCCTATGGCCAAAAACACAATTTTTTTTTTGTTCCAATGAAGAACGCATTTAAGTGTATTACAATAGAGGAAGAGGATCAAACCTAAGACTTATTGTTCACAATATCTCCGGCTTGATCACTAGAGTAAGATATCTCCAGTATGAACAAGAGTACAATGACCATTGTATTCATATAACGTGAATAATTGGGAATTATCAACTCTTTTTTATGCATATACATACCCCTCTATTCAAATACAAAGTGCACATTTTTTCTTTTATATTTGCATATACATGTTTTACACCATTAATATCTTTCATTTTGCATCAGTAAAAATTATAAAGTTTATATTCTTAAATTACCCATAAACACAATTTAACAAGATTTCACGTGAATATATTTTCTCTTATTGATTGTTGAGAATATTGAATATTCTTTCAAGCTGTGAATAATATATCTAAAAGATAAATGCCCACTTTGAATTCGAAAAGAGCGAGTACCAGAGAAAAGTTGCCCGATAAAAATTTAAGAAAGGTTTTCTTCAACTTGTGTAAACTGTAAAGTACTCCACAATACTTAGATATGTCTTTCAAAGATCTAGAAGTTATCAGTTACGAATTTAAAATCCATATAGAGGAATATTCAAAATCAATGTTAGTTTGAAGTAATCTTGGAGCTAAAAAATTGAAAACTCCAGTTGGATTAAGAGAGAAATAAAACAACAAATGGATTAATGTATTCATAACCTTTTTGTTTTGTTTCTTATTACATTTTCTATGTTACATTTTTTTTTGGAAGATATCAACAAAATCGGGTGAGTGTTTGACTTAGTCCGTAGTAACAAAGGTTATATCCATACCTTCACAATGATGTCCATCTCCTCTGAATCCAGGTGGACATTTACAGCCATTTCCGTGTTCGTCCTGAAGAGAGAAGAAAAGTTTGTCATTTTTCATAACTGTATAATGTAGAAACAAATTTGATCGCATGAACATTGCAAATTGTTCAATCTTGATCTTGTGTTTACATGATCCGATCTGGTCACTTACCAAGCAAGCAGTGTATGTCCTACCACCGCGAGTATCCTTCCAACATCCTCCATTGTTAATCAGACAGCGCAAGTGACCAAATGCTACCAAAATATTAAATTAAAATGTAAAGGAATAACAAGTTAGTTCGAAATCTCTTAAATCACAAACCTCACCAACACAGAGTAATACGGAGCCAAATACTAACTAATACGGAGTAGATAAATTATATTCAAATATAAACCCAGCACAAAGTAGTTTCATAAAACAACATACGAGGCGAGTATGACAGATCGAGCTGTCTATTCCACATCTAATTAGGACTTATTAGGAGCACATGCCTTGAGTTACCTCACAACTAACATTCTAAGAGATTATCACACATGTTATGTATCTGTTTATTTATTATACTTCTGGTTTTAATATTCTATACAATAAGCATTCCTTCTTTACTCTATATATCTATTTGTTGAAGGTATAAATCAAGATCTAGAGGCATATCTATTTTTCCTTACATGGATGGGATATGGAGAATAGTTTTGTAACAACACTTAATTTTATTAAAAAGATTATTGTTCACGACGATCTTTTCATACAAATGGATCATTTCACTTGTGCATAATAACTACAAGTCTCGTACGTGTAAGAAGGGATGTTGCTTAAAATCATTTAATACCATAAATAAAGATCCTGCTTTCGGGTCTTTTATCATTTGATGATTACATACCTTTACAATGAAGGTAACCATCGCCAACAAACTGGACTCCTTGCACTACAGGGCATTCACAAACTCTGCCTCGGAATGTATCCTAGAAAATCAAATGCAACTTTATATAAATACCCCTAAAGAACAAGAAGCTTCTTTTGTAAGACACAACCAACCGATCGACACACACAAAAATTGTTCTTGTACTTACCCTGCATGCTGTTAGATTAGAAGACTTATCCTCCCAGCATCCACCATTGTTCTCCAAACATTGATTGCTCTCCATATCTGTAAGCGGAAGCTATTAACATCATGGCTTTCACGTTACCCATCTTCAGACCCGACATTGTCTAAAATACCAAATACTCCCTCCATCCCAAAGAGATGTACTGTTCCCATTTGAATATGAATATTATAAAAGTGAATTCTGACCTGGTCGTAAACACAAGGATGGCTCAGTTGTCTCTTCAAAACCTGAGCAAATCGCCTTGAGAACTGCATTCTTCACCAACTTACCTGAATATACATACTTAATTAAATGAATTCAGACAAGTAATCTGGGAATGAAACTTGGCAAGGTATTGGATATAATCAATAAGATGAAGTCTAATGTTCAAACCTCTATATTGTCGGTCGTTCACTATAAGAGTTGGCAATATAGTTACATCACCACGAGAACCATGACCAATCTGCAACAAGTAACCAAGTAGTCATGCAAACTTCAGTCATAAGACATTGACCATTTTTTGTCACAGTACCTACTTGTGCTTCCTGTTCGGCCTTGAGGACTGGGTTTTCATGGTCCGCTTCAATGTCTCCAATGCATTCATTTATTTTCCCGAGATCACCACCTTCGAATCACCACGAAAAGAAAAGGGAAAGCTCAAAATTTCAATTAAGACAATAACACAAATACATATAACATGCGCCGTGACACAAATTTTACGCAGATATATATTATTGTTAACCGCTTATTATTTACCCAAATACCTTAGTAAAAGATAGTTAGTTACCGGAAAGATGTTGCATAAAATTATTTGGGTAAACTAACATGTGTTTCAAACAAACTTGTAATTAAGAGACATTGCGACAGAAAACTGATCCAGCTTTACGTACCAAGAGATTTAATCACTCCCTCAGCACACTCCTTGGTGTACTTTTTCTGTTTCATAGGACAACGAATCTCAAAATCAGAGACATAATCCCACCAAATCCATGGTTTTCCACTTTGATTAGCCACCTTAAAAAAACAAGCTTGGCGTAGATTCTGAAGTACGACATCCTTCCCTTGATAACCGGCACTAAAATCATGCTCCGGGTCTGGAGCACAATACCTTCCATGATTGATGCACTGTGATTTACACTGTTTACTTGAGGTAAAAACTTCAGGGCAATACCATGTAATATAGTGAGGGGTGAAACGAGTGTAGCCATTCTTTTCAAGTATCTGAGCAGCTCCTTTAAAACTCTTGATAAACTCAATTTGAGCATCACACTTTGGTCCGCATTCATCATTGCTATTGGTCCATAGCTCATAATCAACTCGATCGTCTGGATGTGGGACCGTTTCCCTCCAGTCTAGGTTGATATTCACAACTTCGCCTTCTGATATCGATCTTTTTAGCTTATCTCCTAAATGCATGCTAATAAGTGCTGAGGGAATGGTAATATTCTGGACGTAGTGGTCCTCAACACCCGCTTCTTCAGGAGTATCCATGGTAATCAAGGGTTCTATTCTATTATCTGCGACTAGAACGGCACCCACTCCCACATTTTGGGCATTCCACGCCTTCAAGGTGAAATAACATCCTGGAAATTAAGACATAGACTTAGATGTTTGAATCAAAATTATAGCAAAACTACTTTTTGTCCTGCTTAATTATGGCGTAAAGAAAACATGACATTTGAGCTACAAGTATTCCATTTTCCATCTCTCCCACTCCAAATAGATCAGATAATGAACAAAGTTATGCGTCTTTTAGAAGAAACTAAAGCATTAACAAAGCCATAATACTAGGGCGCGAGCTCATTTTCATTTTCGTGATCGTTTGGTTGTCTTATTATGTTCAAACAATGTTTAATATTAGTTTTCCTAATATTTGTGGTGTCTCAAGACTTTAAATACTAGTATGTGGTGACATCATAACTTAAATCCCATAACTGTTGTCATGTCATTAAGTCGTCTCATATTGCATTATGTTGTTATAAATGAAACCTTAATATCATATTACTCATACTAGGAATGAAATTCAGCACTACAACATAAAAAGCCGAGTTAAACGTACATGCATGCAAATCAAACCCATAAATGCAAAATTAATTAAATGAAACAGTGATAATGGCGTAGAACAACTAAGTTTATTAGCAGTCCAAGTGCATAAAAAATGACAGTTCATAAAAAATAAAATTGGAATCAAATTACAAAACATGCATACAAAATTATATCAAACCCATGAGACAAATCTATGATAAAGGATAAATTGTGATAACAAATATTGTTGAAATATGATGATGATGATGATGATGATTAATTGAAAGCGTAAGTAAGAAGAAATAAAAACCTCCACGGTCAACAATGAGAAAAATGGGTAATCCTCCAGGCTTAGATTTAAAAGTAAGGTCATCAGTTGAAAATTGAGTGCATGCATCCTGATTTGATTTAGGATAAGCCACCATACCAGGCAATGTTCCACCATATTGTGGAACTCCAAAATTGGCAAGTGCACATTCATAGACGCCTCTTAATGACCTTGGAGATGTCACTCTTAAGCTATTCTTCTCCACGACAAACCTCCCTAAACATGGATTATTTATTAATTTCATGCTATAATAAAACACACACATCATATGAAACATCAATCTTTTCCCATGCATCTTTGGAATTTGGATAATCTGGATTAAGAATAACCTCAGTTAGTGCTTGATGGGTTACTATTGTAATTAATCTTATGATGTAACCGTGAGTAAAAACATCAAAAGTTCTAGATGTCACAAAAAAAAAAGGATAACTTAATTATACGTAAGTAAATCAATATTGTATTGGACAAAAATAGAAGTGTGATTAACATAGTACCCATTTTTGTAGTGTGGTTGTTACTTGTACCAAGTCATTTTGAAACTCAAGTCAGCTCAGGCCTGTTGAATTGCACAAACCGCAACAACAAAGTTCCTTATTCTTTCTTTCCTTCACTCATTCTCTCCATCCCTTCTTATTCTTGGAATGATTTTACAAAAATTAAAAAAGGATTATAATTCTAGTTAACTAATTAGGTTCAAACCCACAAGAAATTGAACTAATTGTAACTGTGGTATAACAACAACAACAACAACAATAATAATAATAATAGTTCTCCCTTTTTGAGAAGTATACTTCTCTATTAAGTAACTCTTAAAACTATCGATTAAACAATATCAAATATATACACCTATGAAAGCAATTTTTATGCAAATCTAATGGTATAACTTTTACAATTTTTTTCAAAGTCATTTTTTATACAATTGAAAGTCAAAGGCTTATCTCGTTAAAAAACGGAGTATAGGTCGCGCGCTTATATAAAAAACGGAGGGAGTAATAATAATAATTCTTGGAATTTTTTTTTGATCCATCCATCAATAAAAATCCATTTATAATAATAATAATAATAATAATAATAATAATAATAATAATAATAATAATTTTAACGAGACCACCGGTTCTGACCTTTCCGGTAATCCTAGTGAGATCGCTGTCCCCAAACTCATGAAGAAATTGGCAGATATAAATTTCACGAAGGTTGCTGCTTTGGTAGAATCAGTTTTCTCCTTGACTCGGCGACATGTGGCATTGTGGAAGTCTTTGCAGGATGCTCACACGTCTGACTGGTTGCGCGCAGTACCTATCTTTGGGCTGGGGCAGACCTTGAATGGAAGGACTTACCGCTCTGTCCTTAGCTATCGGTTGGGTGTCCCTTTGTTCCCGGTACCTAAGCCTTGTTCGGCCTATTCCTGTGTTTTTGTTTGGGACATTTTTGGGGATCATGCTGTGTCGTGTGCTGGAACCGTTGGTATTAAGCATAGACATAACCTGGTTCGTGACACCCTTTTGGATATTTGCTTCCGATCCGGTATTTCGGTCGGTAAGGAGGTGGATGTCGGTTTGGTTGATGGGCACGACAAGCCCCTACGCCCGACGGATTTGCTTCTTTATTCCTGGGATAGGGGGCGCGATAGGTGTGTCAATCTGACGGGGTCGTCCCCTTTGACTCAGTCTGCGATGTCTGATTTTCTGCCTGGTTGCACGGTTGTTGATGCTGCTCAGCGTAAGTGCGCCAAGTATGGAGATTTGTGCACCAAGATTGGGTATGGATTCCTACCTTTCTCTTTCTCTTCTCTGGGGGAGCTCAACGCGGAGGCCGCTGGTTTGCTCAAGTGGATTCAGAAATTCTCTATCTCTCAGGATGCGGGGCTCGCGCAGCTGCTTTTTTTCACTAGACTTAGCTTTGCTATTGCTAAGGGAGTGGGTGCCCAGATAGTATCTCGGCTACCCACTAACTTCTTGTAATTTGTTTCGTTATTAATGCAACTTCCGATTCATAAAAAATAAAAATAAATAATAATAATAATAATAATAATAAGCTATACCAGTTCCGACTTCTTGAGCAACCCCTCTGAGATCGCTGCCCCAAAACTTATGAAGAAATTGGCAGATATATATTTCACGAGGGTTGCTTCAGCGGCGGAATCTGTTTTCTCCTTAACTCCTCGACAGGTTGCCATGTGGAAGTCTCAGCAGGGAGACCATTCTTCTGACTGGTTGAGGGCTGTCCCTATTACTGGGCTTGGGCAAACCATGAACGGTCGGACTTATTGTAGTGTGCTTAGTTACCGCTTGGGGGTCCCTTTGTTTTCGCTTTCCGGGACTTGTTCTTCTTGCTCCAGGGTCCTTAGAGAGGATATTTTTGGTGATCACGCAGTTTCGTGTGCTGGTACTGTGGGGATTAAACATCGCCATAACCTTGTCCGTGACACATTGTTGGATATTTGCTTCCGGACGGGGATCTCTGCAGGCAAGGAGGTGGACATTGGCCTCTGCGACGATAACGACAAGCCCTTGCGACCTGCCGACCTTCTGCTCTACTCGTGGGACAGGGGGCGAGATGTTTGTGTTGATCTGACTGGGTCCTCTCCTTTGACCCAAACCGGCTTGACCTCTTTTGAGCCCGGACGGGTCGTTGCTGATGCTGCTCGCCGTAAGTGTGTCAACTATCAGGCATGCTGCACGGCTATTGGGTATGGTTTCCTTCCTTTCTCCTTCTCCTCTCTCGGTGAGCTCGACACAGAGGCTATTTCTCTGCTCCAGCGGATTCGTAAATTCGCTATGTCACAGGATGCTGGAGCACGTGCCGCAGTTCATATTTTTACTAGAATTAGTTTTGCAATTGCTAAGGGAGTGGGAGCCCAGATAGTATCTAGGCTCCCCTCTAACTTCTTGTAATTTGTTTCGTTTTTAATGCAAGCTCCGGTTTTAAAAAAAAATAAAATAAAATAAAAATAATAATAATAATAATAATAATAATAATAAACTACTACTACTACTACTACCACCTCCACCACCATTACCACTACCACCACCACCACCACATACCGAGCCGACGCATCTTAATCAGAATACCAGGTAAGGTATACCACGAGAATGACTAATATCCGTATTATCACGTTAAAAATGATTTGCTAATACGTATAATGCTTAGTACCCTCTACTCTCCTATTTGCATCTTTTCATGGCTTGCTTGTCACGTGAAATCGCATACAAAGAATATAATGTAAACACAACTACTTCGACTACAAAACCTACTTGTCCTTAAACAACCGACATAGCAAAGACATAGGGCTAAAACAATGGATGTTACCATACTTCCGCCATAATAAAGGAACAAAGTTATCGGACCCACCGATTGATTAGTAGAGGCTGCTATGTGCGGGCGGGATTGGGTGTCGATGTCTGGCGGATGTTGGCTTCCCAATATGTACCCTCATCCCTTACTCAGAATCGACGGTTTCCGGATGTCCGAAACCATTGGTAATGAGAGTCATTCCAGGCATGGAGTGCTTAAGGGTACAAGTCTTTATCTTTAGGTCCCGTACCACTCAACTTTAAGCCGGCTATGGATCAAAGTTGACTTGAACGGTTTCCGAGTCCCCATAATTGACTCGGTGGCGAATTCACAAATCGGCAACGAATTCGGTTCACCAAAAAGGTCGTCTTACGAAACATATCAGGCTTCAAACATTTACAACCACGACTCGATCGATTCTAATGGAAACACAGGTGCCCGCATCCGTCGAGTACTATTCTGAATCGTCATCCAAATCGAGGTACGCACATCGCCCTGAACGCGAGGTCGGATCGGCCCCCGACCGGGAGGGGGCCGCGTGGTTGGTTGCCGCGACAAACCAGGTCGGTCTCGTGCGTGCGCGCGTGCGGCGCCAGGCGGTGCGGACGGCCGTCCACAGTTTGGCGACTCCACTGGGATTTGGAAACAAGTTTCTAGCGGTGGTGTAACTCGAACGAGGTCGGTGATGCTTATTTCCTAGTTCCTTGTTGTGGTCACTACAGGTTTTGGCCTGATAAATCGATATTTTTACATATTTTTACCTCTTTAATATTATTATTATAATGTCGTCTTCATATTATTTGAGCTAATAACGTATTTTTAGGAATTTTGGGTTAAGATATACGTTAATATTATTTATGTGCTAAACTAAGTTTTATTATCTATTTTAAAATTATTTAGAATAACCCATTTAATCTGAAGGTCAAGTAATACATATATTCCTGTTTATATGATGTAGGTCTATCTTAAGACAACAATATCTCACTCATACGATATCGGAATCAAGTGATTTGAGATGCGTTGGAAAGCTAAGTTTGAGACCTACAAGTTTGTAGAAGAGAGAAACATTAAATTCCGTCATCTACTGGATCAAAATCGAGCTATAAGACAGCAGGCCAGCAGATATCGAAACCAAACTATTGGTTTGAAGCCCATTACTACCAAAGATGGATTAGGAAATAAAAAAAAAAAGGAAAAAAAGGGTTTAGGAAAAAGAATGAAGCCATGTGCTTCTTATAAATAAATAAAGACCAAAAAAAAAAAAAAAGGAGGAAGAACAACAAGGACACGCATAAGACAATAAGGAAGAAAAAAAAGAAAGAAGGAGAGAGAATACAGAGGAAGACACGAGCAGCACGACAAACCACGGAACGACGGACTCAACTCCGTCGAATCAAATTTCGTCCCGATTTTTATGAGCTTTTATATTCTTTATCTTATTTTTATTGTTATTATGTTTAGTCTAGAGTAATTTTTAATTGGAGTATGTAATTGACTATTGATGTTAGGGTTTATGAGATTATGATATTGTTTTGATTGATTAATTAATTTGTTGGATATTTATATAAGATTCGTTATTTAATTATCTGATTTGTGTTTATTAATTTCGTTTGGCCAACTTAATTGTATTCATTGAATCGGTCGTTGAATTAATAGTAATTTTGGTTAGGTTGCAGCGTTCTGGTCTAATCTTAATGGCTAGAATCTTGGGTAATAGTTGAGTCAGATATAATTGCAGCGTTCTGGTTATATTTTATTCAACTGATTAGTGATCTTAAAGCGACTTAATTTATTAATTTGATTCATGCGTTCATGGTTAATTTGATAAATTAGTTAGGATTAAACTTGCGTGCGTTCACGGGGTTTAACGAGTCAGAAAGATAAAATTGGTGATTTACTTGCGTTCAAGGATTAACCGATTAACTAATCTACCCAATATAATTAATTAAGTGAATCAATGATTTTACCCGACATCTATAGAAAATTACATATCTCCTATCTATTCATTATAAGAACTTTCATCTTTTATTGCGATTAGTAGTATTATTAGTTTTATCTATTTAATTTTAGTTAGTTAGTTAGCGTAAAAACAACCCAAACAAACCCCCCATTATTATATTTATACTTATATAGCTATATAACTACTACTAAACTAATCCGAGATAGTATCATTAGTCCCCGTGGGTTCGACCCTTACTTGCCCTACTACTAGTTAGTTAGAGTCTTGTAAGTGAACTATAAATTTAATTTGACTGCGGTTACGACACGCATCATGGCCCTAAAAGCCCACCCTAACCGATATTAGGACCAATCGACCTCTTCGCGGTAAGATCCTTACGAACACGCGGAGAGACCCTCGATTGACGCTCCTGCCGTCTAAGGTAGCCGCGTATCCCGCGGATATACCAAACGAGTGGTTCTAAGCAAACAGTATGACACTCACCTCCCCAGGTGACCTGTCGTCACCTAAGCAAAGACTATTTGTGGGCGGTAGCCTACCCTAACCTACCCGTGTCTGCATCCTGCATGAGTGTATGCATTCCTAGTTATGTGTATCGTGTTGAACAACCCAAATAAAACACTAAAATCAAGATTCAACCACAACAACATATTCAACCGCACCTAACTCTGTTTTCGAAAAAGAACATCTTCTTTCCAAAACCACCTTTTAAGCGCCAATGCTCTAGCCAAATTAAAATGATTTCTTATAAAAAACATTTTGGCACCGTCACCACGACATATTTTATTCTCATCACTTGCAAAAGACACCTTTTGAGCGCCATTGCTTTGGTCAAAATAAAAATCGTCATTTTCAAACAATAACAATGACTGTTATTATCGCCGAACTCTCAAATAATGAGATCAAGGTACCCTATACGTTTACATTTTGTTTTTAAAACATTCACGCACACAAACCCACGGTTAACACCACTAAATTCCCAATCAAGGGGATTGAGGCATCTAAATGGTCACATTTTATTTTTTGAAACACCTTTTCGCACATACCGTTAACTTTACCGAAATTTCAATTAATGAAGTCAAGGAATGTGAACACGGTTAAACTCAAAAAACGTTACACACACACATTATCCCCATTCTCGATTCCAATTAATGGAATCGACAAATACGGTCGCACATTCTCAAGTTTTCAAAAAAAAAACGCCACAGACACCTTGGTTTTTCAAAAACACCGTCCACACCGTACAACGTCAAACTAACTAATTAATAGTAGACTCGATAAAAAGCACGACATCATTATTTTCAAAACCGGTTCCTTTACAACCGCGCTTCTTTCGCAAAATCACCATTTACACTTTTGCTACCGTCGAGTCCTCGACGCTCACATAGCGACACTCTTTCACATCACAAACGATGTCATTAAACCATCGTAACACCAATTTTACAAGCTCTCGCTTTCGAAAAAAGTTTATTTTCAAAATCCATCCATTTTCGAAAGTATCCAAACTCTTTGGTTCCGAGTCGGGATCGAGATCAATTCCTTACGTCGTACAACCGTGTGATTAACTGTCTGTGTTAGTTACTAGGGTCGCCTCTGACCGAGGTCTTACATTTCGGGTTGTATTATCTCAAGAAGTCCTTTTTTCTTAAATCTCACTCCCGAGATTTGTGTCAAATCGTCTCGTTCTAGAGGCACAAGTCTATTAGGCGCTTCACTGAATACACCAAGAGTCTAAAGCACCCGAGTCCCTAATTCGATAACCGCACACACGCGCAAATTAAGGGTCTCATCTCTGTGTCGCTTAGTTAAGAACATTCCTCGAGTCTCTAAGTTGTCTGGTGGACCCACCCTCATCAATACCACCTTTTCCGCAGTCATGTCGGGTGATTCAAGCGTAGACGCAAGTAACCATAGTGGGAACAACGCCGGACACCGTAGGAACACTAACCAACATGATCCTAGACTTACCGGCCACCATCATTACCATGAATGCATCCGTAAACAGCATCGAATCCCGTCTAGGCCACCTGGAGGATAAAGCCTCTGATGAACACCATACCCGGATCCTCAACAAGTTCCTTTTAAATTCCACACCGCTAGGTGGTGTTCCTGCCGGGGTCATCCCTAATGACCCCACTACTCCACCTCAAGACGACATCCTACAGTCCGCCGTGAGTCGTATAGACTTCCTCGAAAACCAAATGCGCCTAAACCAAGGCAACAACGTCCACCTCGAAAACCATAGGAAGTTTGAGATGGTAAATGATCAACTACCAGAAAAAATTTCCCTAGCCGACATACCTAAGTTTAAGGGAACTGAGGATCCTCTCAACCACATCTGGGCCTTTAAGGATTACATTATCATTAAAGGGGTCAAACCCAGTCTTTTCACTAGGATATTCCCGTCCTCTCTAGCTAGGTGACACACCGCGATACTGGTTTTATTCACTCGACCATAAAAAGATATCCACCTGGGATGACATCTACGTAGAATTCGCAAAACAATATGTGGATAATTCTGAAACACAAGTCAGTATTAGAAGTCTTGAAGTCCTTTCCCAAAATGAGAAGGAAGTCTTCTCCGAATTTCTAACTAGGTGGAGAAAGGCCAGCACCCAATTAGTAAACCGATCGGACGAAGCCACTTTAGTTGAAAAATTCGTCAATAACCTCAGACCCACTTATGCCTCTCACCTTAGGTACCAAAATATCCACACCTTAAAGGAGCTATCTACCTTAGGAATACGCCTAGAAGACGATATGAAAAAGGGAGTATTCTCCAAAGTAATGGGGAAATGTTACTAGGGCCCAACTACATCCACGAGAACCCGATCTTATGGTTCATCTGGGAATAACAAAACCGAGAAAGTACACCTAGTTCAACCAGCCACTAGAGGAAGGACAAACTTCACCTCTAGAACGTTCTCCAGGTTAGGCATCACGTACGCCAAAGCCTTAAAAAGGCTGACCGAGCAAGGAAAGCTCGAGCCCATAGGTCCTACTCCTGAACCCCCCCCCCCCCCCCCCACAGACAAAAGGGGGAGGGAAGGGGATGCTAATAAGTATTGTCATTACCATCATGGCAATGGCCATGACACCGAGTCTTGTTTTCGGCACAAACATGTCATACAAGATATGATTGAAAATGGGACGATCCCTCTCCTTTCACCCGAGAAACCAAACAATACCACAAACCCCTTTAGTGTCCATGCCCTCTTTGACGACACCATCGATTGTTCCCACCTTGACCCCTTAGAGGAGAATGTCCTGAATATCGAGAAAGAACCAGACAGCCACACGGAGCATGCACCGATTGACCCCACAGAGCAAGCAACAATCATTGAAAGCCTAACCTGTGTAGTTTCACAAATACACCCCCTACTGTTAAGAATCGAGGCCAGGGTAGCTCGCATCGAGGAAAAGCTCGGGGAGTCCCTCGAGCCTCCCACCTTCGATTGCAATGGGTTAATTAGAGGGAGTAGCATAGGTTCGCCTGAGACCTCAGAGCCAAATAAAAACACACCCAAATCGGAGTTAGCTACGCATCTGCGCTCCGAATATTAACATCCCTTCGCCTCCTGCGGCCCATAGGACCAATGGCCGACCCCCTTGTTAAATCATAGATCCCGCCACTGGTCCAAAGGAAAGTACTGTCATTATCATAGGGGTAATGGCCACGACACGGAATCCTGCATGCTTCTAAAAGATAAAATTGAAGGGTTAATAAAGACGGGGGTCGTAAAAACTGCGCTACTAACAAGAAGACCTACCCGATTCCTCACAGACACCTCCGAGGAAGGAGGTCTCCAACTCCTCGAACACTGGGCTATCCCACGACCAGGCCCAAACAATGTTAATATCCGACGGACTCCTATAAACCCTGAGTCCGACGCCCGATCCACCCGCCGATAAAAGGACGATAAATTAGAACGATAGCAAATGGTGTCGATACCACCAAGGTCGAAGTCATAACATTAGTGAATGTCACGAATTCCGACAGCAAGTCCGCTACCTCTTCCAAGAGGAAAGGTTTGGGGCGTATCCAGAATACGAGAATACGCGGGCGCCTGCCAAGACGAGTAAATTAGTGCCCGAGTCAGAGTCTAGTTCGTCTTAGGGCCTAGACTTAATAATAATAATAATAATAATAATAATAATAATAATAATAATAATAATAATAATAATAATTGTAGGAATATTTAATAGGAACAACTATTAAATAATTAACGATAATGTTAAATACAATTAATATATACGGAGTAATTTTATTTAAGAAATTAATCCTTGCTTTCAACGACAATAATCCTATAAATTTATAAATCGAAGACTAAATTACACAAATATCGATGCAATTAACGTCTGTGTGAAGACCTTTATTCCTCATTTTAATCTTTTAAATACAGTCTCAAGTATTATTTCTCGATAATTAAATAATACTCCCTATTATTAAATAATACTTATGCAGGAAGGGCGCGTCTATTGAATTCAGTGGTCTTTGGAGTTCTGAGTTATTGGAGTGCCAATGCACTGCTGCTGGATAACGTAATGAAACGAATTGAAATGATGAGTAGAAACTTTTTCTGGACAGGTGATGCAGACAGTGGCCGGTTGGTTCATAAGAGCTGGATGAGCATGTGCGCGCCTTGGGAAGAAGGGGGAGTGGGAATTAGAGACATGGTCTCTTGGAATAAGGCAATGATTTGCGTTTGGTTATGGAAGATTGTGGTGGATGAAGGAGGAGTTTGGGGTCGATGGATAAACCATTATATTCGTAATAGACAGACAATTTGGACGATTAAGATTGAAGAGCGATACACGGCCACGCTGAAGAGCATTATAAAGGTTAGAGATGAAATTATACAGAGAGAAGGAGGCTGGCAGGCTGCTAAAGACATGATTCAGAGCTGGTATTTTGATGGCTCTTTTAGAATCAGTTTAGCATACGAATGGTTTCGAGTGAAGTTTGTTAGGAGAGATTTGTTGAAGGTGGCTAAAGGGTGTATACCTAAGCATGGCCTGATTGCTGCCTTGGCGGCTCAGTGAAAGCTCGCCACCTTAGATAATCTGATGAAGAAGTCAATTAGCATCGTCAATCGGTGTATACTATGTAAGAGGGCAAGTGAAAGTCATCCTCATTTGTTCTTTAAATGCATGTTTGCTAAGGAAGTGTGGAATGGGATAAAAGATTGGATAGGAGTAGTGGGGCGAAGCGATGATTTACTTATCGAGCTGAGATGGAGTGTGGACAGGAAGCATAGAAAGCATAGGCGAAGCAAGGAATATTGTACAGCAATTGGAGCTACAGCATATCACATATATGGGAGGAAAGGAATAGAAGGATTTTTAAAGATTGTTCACGTTCTTGTGTACAGCTGATTACGCATATTAGATTTGAAGTGGTAACAAAAACTCGAGCTGAAGTAGGACGAAGCAAATAGGGGCTGTAGAGAAGGGCGTAGTGGTCTCCTTTAGATATCGATTCTTGTAGTAGTTCTTTCTTTTTGTGAGATACAGTTTCTTGTATTTGATTATGAAATATAAGAGGCATACTTTTTTCTTGCAAAAAAAAAAATTTAAAACAAAAAAAAACAACAACAACAACAAAAATAATAATAATTGGGCCTGAGCAGTGGTTGCTGATATTATTGGGCCTGAGCAGGCTGCATTCGTGACGGGTAGGAATATTCATGATAATATCGCTTTGTCGCAGACATTGATTAAGGGATATAAGAGGGCATTTTTGACTCCAAGATGTCTCATAAAAATCGATATGAGGAAGGCGTTCGATTCCCTCCAATGGTCATTTTTAAAAGACATGCTAGAAATGTTTAACTTCCCGCCTCAGTTTATCAACTGGATCATGAGATGCATTACTGGATCTTGGTTCTCAATTAAAGTAAACGGTGGGTTTGCTGGTATTTTCAAGGGGAAAAGCGGGATTAGGCAAGGGGACCCTATTTCCCCTTACCTTTTTGTACTTAGCATGGAAGTTTTGTCTAGATACTTGAGAAGAATTGGCCATCTTCCTAATGTCTCTTTTCATCCTAAGTGTGTCAAGCCCAAGCTTAGGCATTTAGTCTTTGTCGACGACTTGATGGTCTTTGCACGAGGTGATGTGCCCACTGTTGTTGCTGTAAAAGAGGCTCTCACGATGTTTGCTACTCTCTCTGGCCTTAGCATCAATGAGGACAAATCTGAGGTTTTCTTCGGAGGTGTGCAGTCGGTGGTTAAGGAAAGCATTCTTGAGGCTACTGGTTTTGTGGAGAGGTCCCTTCCTTGCAAATATTTGGGCGTGCCTCTTAACTCTGTCCATAACAGTCTGGCTAATTATGGCAGTCTAATAACTCGGATTCAAAACACAATTATGCATTGGTCATCTACCTTACTCTCCTATGCTGGCAGAATTGAGCTTCTTAACTCGGTTATCTTTGGGTTAGCCAATTATTGGTGTGCAGTTGCTCTTCTACCTAAAAATGTTCTAAAACTTATCAACCGTATGTGCAAGGATTTTTTCTGGACAGGGACTTATACTCATAAACAATTTTGCATCAAAGGTTGGAAGGCAATTTGTGCTCCTTGGAGAGAGGGAGGGTTTAATGTGAAGGAACTGCTATCATGGAATAAAACGTTGATTGCTCGGTGGTTGTGGCAATTAGAATATGGACATTCCAGTTTTTGGACCAATTGGGTTAGGATGTATGTGCTTAATGGGAGCTCTATTTGGGATCTCACCACGAAAGATAGATATTCGGATGCCGTAGGAAGTATAGTACAGGTTAAAGACGAGAAATTGCAGGTAACAGGAGCTTCTGAGGAAGGTCGAAAGTTGATCTTGAGTTGGACTGCAGCTAATAAGTTCAGCTCTTCAAAGAGTTATGAATGGTTTCGATCCAAACATAGGCGAATACAACAGTTGAAGGCGTTGGGAGTCAGCACGATCATTCCACGACATAGGGTGATCTGCTCGCTCGCCGTTCAAATGAAGCTTGCCACAGTAGAAAATTTTCAGGACAGGGGAATGATTCTTATCAATAGATGTTGCCTGTGTAAAGCCGATTTGGAATCTCACAAACATCTTTTTTTTCAGTGCTCTTACTCAAGGAGACTATGGAGTTCTATTATGGGTTGGTTGCAGGTTACGGTGGATGGTAGAACACTTAATCACATTCTTCGCAGACTCAGCTTTTCGCGTAAAGCGGTATGGAAGATTGAATGGTGTAAGGTAGCTGTTTGTGCTTTAGTCTACCATATATGGAATGAAAGAAATAGTCGATTCTTCAAGGGAATGGAAAGGAATCTGGAACAAAGGGGGGCGTTGGTAAAAATTGACATCAACACTTGTTTGTTAGCTAAGTATCCTGTTATTGCTAGTTTGTAATGGAGTAGCGTGATGGTTATTGTTTAGGAGTATCGGTCCTTTTTGTTGTATTAGGATCAAAGGATATATCTTTGTAAGATCATTCTCTTACCTTACCCTTGATGGATGAATAAGAGAAGTAAATTTCTTGCAAAAAAATAAAAAAATAATAAAGAATAATAATAAAAAATAATAAAAAATAATAATAATAATAATAATAATAATAATAATAATAATAATAATAATAATAATAATAGATTTCGCTTTCCATATCAAGTCAAGGAGGTGCGAGGGGACCTGTCCTCCACCTCCCCACTGAACAATATCTCGGGCACCCAGCCCGCTTATTAATCATATCAATAAAGTAACTCCTTTTTAGAAACATGCCTCGACAGCTACTCGATTTATAACAATGCACTTCTCGCTTGAAACTCGATACTATGTCATTTATCGATAACAATTAATCAAAGCACAAGGGCTACAACAGACGACCCACTTAATTTCACCCTAAAAAGAGATCAGGAACAATTACCCTAAGTTTAATCCATAACTGACTTCCCCAACCAAAAAGCACAACATAAGAAACCCATACAACCGACAACCAATAGGCTACCACACACCCATATCAGTCAAACTAGACTTCCCAGTAACCAACAACGCAGCCGAATACGAAGCCTGTCTAATAGGGCTAACACCCGCCGTAACTCTAGGAGTTAAAAACCTTAGAGTCCACGGAGATTCATCTTTAGTAGTCAACTAAGCCACGGGCACTTGGAAGATCTATAGCGAAAGCCTAGCTTCATACCAAACCGAAATAGAAACAATATCCCAAGAATTCACTGAAATCAACTTCATACACATACCCCCGCGAAGAAAACCAATTCGCCGATGCCCTATCCAAGTTAGCCTCACTAATAAACATGCCCGACAACCTTCTCTCCATGCCTATCTACGTAGAGAGACCCGAGCAACCCGCCTACATCCACAACATCAAAATGATGACACCCCAGAAGAACCCTGGTACAAAGCGATCCTAGACTTCAAAACCAACGGATCATATCCACCTAACACAAACACCAAAAACAAAAGATCCTTAAGAATACAAGCCGCCCACTACGTCCTAAACCAAGGATTACTATACAAATGAACCCCACAAGGAGTACTCCTTACATGCATAAATACAACCCAATCCAAAAAAGTCATGGAAGAAATACATGATGAGGAATGCGGATCGGAACCCACATGAGCGCACACCTGCTAGCCCAAAAAATAATGAGACTAGGCTACTATTGGGTTACCCTAGAGGCAGAATGTCGGTATCACGTTCGTCATTGTCACAACTTCCAAATATTCGCCAACATCCAACACCTATCACCATACCCACTCCACACCACAACAACACCCTGACGCTTCTCTACCTGGGGAATTGACATCATAGGAAAGGTACACCCATCCGGAATCGGCGGACACTACTTCATACTAGTAGCCGTTGATTACTTTGGGTAGAAGCAGCCTCTTACACCATACTAACAAGTAGTCAAGTTCCTACAAAACAACATTATCTATCGCTATGACATACCACACAAAATCATCAGTGATCAGGGGGTTCATTTCAGGTTTGACACACAGAAACTCTTAGACATATACAAAATCCAAAGACACAAATCCTCACCCTCAGACAAACGGGGCTGTAGAGGCAGCAAACAAAACCATCGTCATAATTCTGAAGAAAATGATAGACAACTACCATGACTGGCCAAACAAAATACCCTTCGCATTATGGGGATACCGAACCTCCACTACTACAAACTCCCTATTTTCTAGACACTTTGATCCCGACGCTTTTATAAAGGGTCGACCCTATTTTGTACCTAATTTCCACTCTTGACACTTTAGTATGTCAAGGTTATAAAATAATTATGTAATAATTTAATAAATAAAAGAACTGTTCACCACGTCTATCTCCCAAATATACATACGCACTTGAGTTTTCCCACATCTTCTAGTTTCCTTATTCTTGCGCCCTAATCAATATATTCAAGCTATTGACAACTGCCGCACTTGTATATTCATCTAAACCTAATTAATATATAATTAACATAATTAAACACTCATAAGTCATAGTACTGTTCTATTGCCGCGTATTGATCATCTCAAAAGTGCTCACCGCACTGTTCTATTGCGCTGCTGCTACTGTTCACTAATCATCACTGTTCACTCATCTTCTCGTCAATCATCAATTCATCAACAACTGTACTGCAGGTTTCATCAGTATTTATTATCCTCAATTTATCCGTGATTGATTAGTTCATATGTTTCATCTGCCCAAATCAATATATTAATTAGTTTGATTGATTGTTTGATGATTTTTTCATATGATTTCCAGATTTTTAGCATGTTAGTTTAATTGATTGTTGGTGATAGTTCATATGTGTATCTAAGAATTATTGTTGGTAGTAGTTCATATTTGACATCTTATCAACCTTATGTGTATTTTAGAGTTGCTGAAGAATCGCGTCAAGATGCTGTTGTCATTTAGTGAAGTCATCTTAACTTCTGACAACCTGGAGAAGTTGGATAGCTTGATAGTTCTTACTTTCCAGCACTTGAAATCTTGTAAATACAGTGGTCGGTTGGTTGAGGTACCTTTTATTATTTTATTTTATTTTGCATTGGTTAACTTCTCAATTTCTTCTGACTGCTGTGGTTGATAACTAAATATTTTGGACCTTTGCCTGTGATGGGATTAGGTATTTGAATGCTTCAATGTTGTAGCTCATGTTATCTTTGTCGTTAAAAACTTAAAACTCTCTGTTTGATTTCTCTGTTGAGTTATGATCAAGTGTTTGTAATTTTCTGGTACATTGCTTATTGATGTTTGAATCGCTGATAAATTGTGATCGAGGTTTGTGATCGAAGATCGAACCCTTGGATATGCACTTGTATTACATTCCAAAGGTGGCGCGAACGTTGCTCTTAGTGTGTAACATATATACTTGATCTTTGATTTTAAAAAATGAAAAGTATATTATTAACATAATATTTCTCCCCATTAAGGTAAAGGAATTCATGAAATCACCTCCGGTGAACTCGAGCTACACCATGATGAACAAATATTAAGAGGAATAATAACTCCTGCTAGAGGTTCATCCACGGATAATTCGAACCTCCTCACTATTGTATTCATATGTGTTATGGTCGGAGAAGTAAGAAGAATAAGAAAACGAAGTTGTTGATCTTAGCCATATCATCTGATTTGTAATCCTCCTGTAAATTCTGTCTTGCTTCTCTGGTTTAGGTATGTACTCGTATTTCTTAATCGATTTCTAATTAGGTTCTTATTTCTGTACCTTTCGATTAAATGTTTGCTTCAATTGGAATTTTTGTTCTCTAGGAATCAGTACATGAACAACAACATATCTAATTGAATCAATCAACTTAGCATCTTTATCTTTCAAGGGTCCTTGTAATAGCACCATTCTAGACTTAATATAACTATTATTGAGCTGACAGACGATTCTGGGGACTCTCAGCCAGTCTTCCAGTAATTTCAGTACTGGTGTACTATAATTGGACCAAAACAAATATGCTCGATGCTCTCAACCTGTTGTTCACAGATACAGGTATCAGAGGTCAGCACACCCAGATTGCACATCTTCAGTCGCGTGTTCAGCCCTCCCCTGTAGAGCACCAATGCCACAAACCGGTGTTTAGGTACAGACCAGCGTGCCCAAATCTGTCTCAACGCATCTTTAGGTGGAACACATCAACCGGTGTTTAACATTTATTCACATCTTTAGGTGGAGCACTTGACGTAGTGTTTGCAAGTATCGAAACTGTTATCTCCGTTACAATGAGTTTCCATGTCA
Organism: Agrostemma githago; assembly: GCA_958450325.1. NCBI lineage: Eukaryota > Viridiplantae > Streptophyta > Magnoliopsida > Caryophyllales > Caryophyllaceae > Agrostemma > Agrostemma githago. The sequence continues at coordinate 53,551,453 of OY288254.1, forward strand.
CTCAAGAAGCTTTCTCTAGGCTGCTCAGATTCTCTTATAAGCTCCAAAGTTTCTAGCTTTGTCGGGTTAAATAATGGTAATCTTAGATTTTGACCCAGAAATGTGGATGCTTGTAAGGTTCATATGAGTGTCTCTATTGGATCTTAGACTTCTGTTGATGATGCTTTATTCTCTGCGTACCAACCCACTTTCGCTTCCGCTTTCCTCTTTCCTGGTCAGGTTGGTGGCTCTCAGTTCTAGTCTTATATTTAGTAATTACTCTATGTATTAATTTGTAACTCTCAATCAAAACGTCCACCTTTTGTAACTTTTGGTAATGAAAAGACCCTTCATAATTGATATTGGCTAAAAAAAGTGTTTTATTTTGGCAAAACTTGGCTTTTGTTGGAAGATTTAGAGGAAAACAAGTGGTTTTGAAAGAATATATATGTCGAAGTTTTAAAAATGAGGTATAGAAAAGGTGGGAGTTGGGATAATTTACTCCTTTTTTTTGGTTCTTTCTTTCTTTCTTAGGTTTTTTCCCGTTTAGCTTCATTTCTCAATTTTTGTGAGGGGGATTTTGAAAATTGGGGCTAAATGGGAAAAATGGAGGAAGTAGCTATTGTTGGATGGGAATGTTTCGTATGTGAAGACTTTAGGGGTTGGTGTTTAGTTTCCGTTCAAAATGAGAAGCAAGCGTATGCAATCAGTGGGAAGAAGATGCCAAAAATGGGAGCTTTATTATGTGGTTTATTGTAAAGGGTGATTGTAAATGTTGCATGGAGCCCAAACAGTGGGTATGGGAGCAGAAGTCCAGAATGTGCCTGCTGCTGCTACATTGTTCAGCAAGCTAATGACATTCTTGGGTATGCCTTGATTTATAGTATTATTTCGATAATTTTGTGTTCAGACTCATCTATTATATACTACCTCTCATTCATTGGATTCCTACCATTTAGTGAATATATGTGAGGATATTTTAATAAAATGGTAGGACTCCAATGAATGGGAGGGAGTATTTTGTATGGAGTATTAAGTTTTGACCTTTGATTGAGGATGACATTATTCACATTCTTTCATGAAGGGAATGTTTGACTTAGTTATCGGTTTTAAATTCTGTAGGTTTGATCTTCTTGATATTTGCATCAATGGACCAAAAGGAGAAGCTTGATTCTACTGTCTTAAGTCAGGTAAACACTTCCTGTCCTGTTAGATTGCATGTTAGTTACTGGAATTCGCTGCTCATTGAAGCCCGTACACCCAAAATGACTAATACTTGAAGTATTGGTGACCTTGTTTATGTAATTTTAAAGTGTGGTCGTGGCAAGTGTGATTCTTCTATTTGCCTGCATATACTTTCCTTCTTTGATGGAGCTCCATTCAAATCCTTTACCAAGAGATTCATTAATGATGCGGAGTAGTTCATAAGGGAACTGCTAATTAAAAAACATTCCCTCCATCCCAAGTTTATTGTCCTCTTGTCTTACTTGTTTTATCCCTAATTGACTATCCCTTTTCTACTTTGGGTAAAAATATATTTTTTCATTATGATTTTTTCCCATTATTTTTCTTGAATCTTCCCAAAATAGAAAGGGGACAATAAAAATAGGGTAGACGGAGTATCCTTCTTACCAGATCAACATCTCGATCATTGCATAAAGAAATCATATCTGATGCTAATCATATATCACAATCATAAATGGCTTGACATTGTGACCTTTTTATTAAAAGTATATGTTCTAGAAACTATTGAGTACTTTACTATGGAAAGATGCTTCAGCAATGGTAACGACAATGTAACATACCTGCAGCCAGCTATATATGTGACGAGCTTAGCTGTTGTCGAGATTTTGCGTGCGCGTGAGGGAGGGCGGCAAATAATTGACTCAGTGGATGTGACTTGTGGTTTAAATTTGGGAGAATACACTACTTTAGCATTTGCTGGAGCTTTCAGGTGTGTTAAGAAACTTGTTGAGGTTTCTTTCGTTAATTCACATTTTAACGCCATCCTCTTATAGTTTTTATGTTTTGAGACTAGCACATTTTTGGGTATTGTGGACGTCCGTCCACACCGCCCGGCATCCCGCTCGGGACCGACCCGGTTTTTCAACGTGTGGCGGCGGCCATCCACGCGGCCCCCTCCCTGTCGGGGGCCGGTCCAATCTTGCGTACGGGGCGATGTTTCGGACCTCGATTCGGATGACGATCCGGACTTGTACTAGACGGGTGCGGGCACCCGTGTTTCCGTTTGGGAATCGATTGAGTCGTGGTTGTAAATGTTTAAAGGCCGATTTATTTGGTAAGGCGACCTTTTTAGTGAACTGAATTCGTTGCCGATTTGTGGAGTCGCCACCGAGTCAATTATGGGGACTCGGAAACCGTTCAAGTCAACTTTGATCCCTTGCCGGCTCAAAGTTGAGTGGCACGGGATCTAAAGATAAAGACTTGTACCCTTAAGCACTCCATGCCTGGAATGACTCTCATTGCCAATGGTTTCGGACATCCGGAAACCGTCGATTCTGAGTAAGGGGTGAGGGTACGTATTGGGAAGCCAACATCCGACAGATGTCAACACCCAATCCCGCCCGCACTATAGCGGCCTCTACTAATCAATCGGTGGGCTGATAACCTAGTTCTTTTGTTGTGGTGGAAATACTGTAACATCCGTTGTTTTAACCCTATACCTTTTTCTACGTTGGTTGTTTAAGGACAAGTAAATTTTGTAGTCAAAGTGGTTGTGTTTAGATTCTTTGCATGCGATTTCACGTGACAAGCAGGCCATGAAAAGATGCACTTAGGAGAGTAGAGAGTACTAGTATTTTACGTATTAGCAAATCAGTTTTAACGTGATAATACGGATATTAGTCGTTCTCGTGGTATACCTTACCTCGTATTCTGCTTAAGATGCGTCGGTTCGGTATTAATAGAGATGCGTCGAACCTAGTAAGAGGAGTGATAAGCTAGTCGTGTACCTATCAAAAATAACCAACTACGGTCCAACTAAAAATATAGCTAGGGAAGTCGGGATCAATTTCTCAGGGAGACAAATAAATCCTACTCGTAATTAAAGTCTATCTTATTAACCGAATCGGGGGTTTTGTTTGTGTTTGGCTAAACTAGAGTAGTAAAGGAAGAGAAAATTAAAGGAGAAGAATAACTAAATTAAATAAGATGAATTAAGACAAATAGATATATGGAGAGAAAACTAGGATTGTCGATTCACTACGAATCTCATATGGTCACGGTCTATGTCGAAGATATTGGTCTAAGGGGTATTGAAAAGGTCCTTCCGGTCCGCTATTCACCCTAGCATGCGTCTAAAGGCTTCCGATCTTATTAGGGCAAACTAATGTGTTGTAGCATGTCTAACTTTTACCAGGCTTCCGATCTTAGGTTCAAGTTTACCGAATTCAATTAGTCAATCATGCGCATTAACTGACTAATCGCGATTATATGCTACAATTAACAACTCAGACACAATATCATTGACAGATCTATAAATTATTTAGCGACCACATTCAATTCGCAGATCCCCTAAATCCTAGCGAGGGAAATTAGCTACTCATAATTAATTCAATAACAACAAGATTAATGAAAGATTTCACTAGATTAAACATAAAATTACGACAAGCATAAGACAAAGATCAAGAATAATTAAGTACGAATAAGAAGAACAATCAAGAATAAGAAGAAAGAAGGAAGATTAGATTTAATTACCGAGAGGAATAAAGGTGATTTGAATCCGAAAGTCTTACAATAACTGAGTTTACGGAAGGAATTAAATTAAAAGTAATCTAAGGAGGATAAGGAGAAAAGATAAAAGTCTAAGGAGAAATAAAAGTGGAGAAATCTAAAAGAGAAGAAGTGTTAATAAAAGTGGCTGAAAAGCCCTATTTATACAGCTTAGAATGAGTTAAAACTGTTTAGGAAACTTTTGCTGAATACGAAACTTGTCTGCGGCCCAAGAAATATTCGGCCGACTATTGTATTTGTCGGTCGACTATCGCCATGGTCGGCCGACTATTCCGATAGTCGGTCGACTATTCTCCCACTTCAGCGACCATCTCTTGCAGCTTCGTTTTGCCTCGGTTTTGGTTCGTATTAGCTCCTTTTTCTTCCGTTCCTGCAAAAGTACAATACACACCACAAAGTAGCCAATTCGGGGCAAAATAATAGATTTCACTATTCAATAAACACGGGAATGCGCGTAATAAGAGCATAAAAAGTGTATATAAAATACGCGCATCAAATCTCCCCAAACCAAACCCTTGCTTGTCCACAAGCAAGCACAAAACGATAACTCAATCCTAATGGAATGTATATAACTCATAGCGGAGTATGCTCCAAAGTCACCCAAACCAATGCGCAACGATTAAAATTAATGTAAACAACCACATACAACAAGCTTGACCAATGACACCAATACTAAACCTTCAACCTTGCAAGACTCGTCTATGTCGGACTCTCACGGATCGCTCATCACACAAATCGGGTGATATTGTGAGTTTATGTAAAAATGGAAATACAAAGCACTCACCTAAACTGCGACCTACAAGAACATGCATGCAACCTAACATGAAATCAATCTCTAATAACCGTACATACGCATTCTATCGGGTAAAGACACGTGCCAAGGACTTACATATGGTATAAAGTGAGGTTAATCGGGTAAGAAGGGGCAAAACGATATGGATATGTGGAGGTAAAAGCCAAGCTAGTATTCCTTACCCCCAACATAAAATTCATTCCGTTCTCACCAAACTCTAGTCGAAGAAATTAGGCATAATAACAAGCGCCTTATAAAAATCGCTTCTGACCAATAACTATGAAATTAGAGAGATCAATTCTTTTCTCATAGCAAAAACACATTCTTCTTCTAGTTTCACTTCATATTTTTTTTCTTTTCTTCTTCTTTCCTTCTTTTTTTTCTTTCCATTCAATTTTTTTCATTGATTTTTTTCTTTTAAGTTTTTTTTTTTTCAATTCTCCTTTTTTCCAATCATCATGGTACCAAAATCAACCCGGAAAAAACAATTCCGCCCAACTAATCTACTAGCTTGACTAGGGTAGGCAATAAATGGCATGTAGTTGAAAAACGGGTCAAACAGGTCAATTTGGCTATGTGAGGCTCATGGGAATTAAATAAAAGTAAGGATTTGCCTTTCTCGCACATGTCAAAACCACGAGTCAAAAACGTACAGGTACTTAAGAGACGAATGGCATGCTTATGCAGTTTGATGTTACATATCTCATAAGAAGTACTACTCTCAGCCTAAATGAAACTGATCATGAATGTCATCAGTTTAAGGCTCTAATTCCAAACAATTCTGAGTAGTTTGCCAACAATGAGTCAAGTTTATTCGTTCAATATAGTTAACCAAAGATGCAAGAATATCGCAAGTAATTATATACAAAAACTCTAACGGCGCACTAGCATAAGCAACTAATGAAGACATAAAAGCAATATCATCATCACTACATAGCATTCCGACTCAACTAAATCCAAAAACATATTTTTGTGATTTTTTTTAAAAAAAAAATGCATGCGGAAATGCAAGAAATATGCAGATGGATGAAAACAGACAGAAGCATGCCCTCCCCAAACCAAATCGCACAATGCCCTCATTGTGTACAGCAAACAATAAGAGGCAACAATAAATACGGGGAAGGAATGCAAAACGATGGAAGTGCAAAAAGAAAAAGAACTACTTACAAGATATATACAAACGGAGACCTCCCCAAACCGTCCTAATCGGAGCTCTCGTCACTGCTCTCCTCCTGACCACCACTATCGTCATCTCCCTCCTCGTCATCTCTCTCCTCATTCCTGGCATTGTTACCATAGCCTCCCTCAGGATAGGTGTAGTAAGTCGGTTGCCAAGCTGTAGGAGAGATCAGGCCGACCTGCACTCCATTGTTGTAACATGGAAAGTCGGAAAGTGCCTGATTTAGCTGTACCGTTGCTATCCGGTGGCACAACTCATTAAGCATTCCAGGGACTGCCGCTTGGTTGAGGACCGCAGGTGTAACATATGGCGGAGGAGGCACGAACTGGGCAGGATATGCAGGCACATTAGAATAATCAGTATATGGAAATGCATAAGGAGGATGTGGTGGGTCCGAAGGTCCAGCCGCAAAAGATGGTGTACGTGACGCACGGCTAGTCGATCGGCCACCCCCTCGAGATTGTCGAGGAGGTCGAGATGGCCCACCCGTCTCGGGTACGAAGTGTGTAGGGGTCTGAAGATCCCTCCTAAGTGGTAGCAAATAGGAGGGATACGGTGGAGGGTCCCTTTCAGGACCAAAGGGGAGATGGGGGAAGGGGGTAAGAGGTGGTAGATTGTAAGGGAGGATAACCGAGTCATCCTTTGCTATGCGCCAACGCAAATCTGGACATAGCCAATGAAGACTCCTAAGGACAAAAAAGTTCAAAAGACGACTCTCAAGTTGCGTGGCCTGTGGAAGATGGTGTCCTATATGTTCCTTCCCGTACGGGAAGTCTGGAAATAGCCTACGACAGATCTGGGAAACGAGACCCCCACAATGAATGACAGCTATAAGCCCATTTCCGATATGTTGGAAATGGTGGGCAACAAGGGCGGCCACATTCATGACATATGGCCACTCGCTATTGATGTTAAGATAGCCTGCTAGACTCTCTAACTCATCAGCATTAATGTTATTCGGCTCTGTACGTCCGTAAATGGTGCACCCTATCAGACGAAGCCAATATCGGATGGCCGGGTGATGAACTTCGTTGCCCCGCTTACGACTGTGGACATGACATAGGTCCACCCCGACGCGGTCACGCGCGGGTTTGGGTAGGCGAATGAATCTCCATATGAGAATGGATCGAATTGAAATTTAGGTCTATGTGGAGTCGCCACCGAATTTTGTGGTTATTCGGAACCATTCGAGCCAACTCTATGTCGTAGTGGGCCGTATACAAAATACGGCCCATTTCCGATGTCAGAGTTTATTGGGCTCGTCCCTTTGCATTTGATACCGATACCGACATTATCGGATATCGTGTATTGAATGACTCTCGTTCGCCAACGGTTTCGGGTATCCGGAAACCGAGGTTCTGAGTAAGGGGTGAGGGTACGTGTTGGGAAGCCCACAAAGGACACCCAACCCCGCCCGCACATTAGCGGCCTCTACTAAGAACTCGAGTGACTTTCTAATACGCGTGCTAGTAAAACGGGAAAATGATATGCAAAGATTTATTTTCCCTAATCATGTGAATGGAATTGAAACGGGTTTCGAAGTCAATTTAATGCAATTAATTCTACGTCAAAGTGGAATTTTAGCATATGGGTTCATTTATTATAATAAACGAACAATAATTAAATTGACAAAAGAAATAACAAACGCGTTAGTAAACGATGTAATGAATAATAACGGTTTGTGCAAACAATGAATCGAATTGAATGATGTAAACGAGGTGTAAACATGAGATGAATGGTTTGAAAAGATAGTATACACGTGATTAATTAAGCACGTGTTGACCCAAATCGCAAAATACTATCGAGTTTGAAAAAATAAGAGAATGTACGACTCGCGTTTTAGTCGTTATGTGGTCACTCGATCGAGTGGTCAATAGACTCGATCGAGTAGACCTTTTAAAAAAGATTTCTGTTTTGCGTTTATGACCGTACTCGGCCGAGTTATTGACCAACTCGGTCGAGTACATGGCCACTCGACCGAGTCACTGTGAGACTCGATCGAGTGGGGGTCGTAATTAACATTCTGACTCGATTTTAGGGTGTCACTCGATCGAGTGACTAAGGCACTCGGTCGAGTGGCACCTGTACGAACTTGGTTCGTTTGCAATTTAATTATTGATTTTGAAATTGCTTTTGATTTTTGATAATTCGACGGTTTTACCGAATCGGACATAAATATTGCACAATTTATGTCCGACCTGGTTTTTTTTATAAATCGCGAATTTGTTGAACCGAATATAAATATTGTTGAATTTATACTCGATTCTAATTTTGAATACTCGTTATATCCCATATTCGATTATTTGAATCGATATAGAATATTAGAGTGAAATAAAAAAAAGAAAAATTGATTTTAGTCGTTTTAAATTAATTATCGTGATATGAACAAATCACGCTAATTAATTCATATGACTTGATTGTTAGATTCGATATCCAATTATGGAATTGGTATCGAATCTAAAATCGACGCTTTACTTGAATAAGAACTTGATTCCCTCGACTTCTCCGACATCGAAATAAATCCCTAGGGATTGTGATGTCGGATCCGTGTCAACAGGTTTCGACCCTTATTAAAATTGATTTTAGAAAAAGATGAATGTAAAAATCGAGGATGATCATGACGAGAAATAATAACGAATTGTTGTTTAAGTTGATTTATCTCAATAATCAAATAATCGGGGTACCGGGATAAGCGACCGACGACGCGTGTGCAGTACACTTTTATATGCGGTTTTCCTTATCCCGGTATCCTTCTTACTCGACACAAATCGATAAATATTTTAGTATTTTAATATTAGCAGTATTATCGATATTAAGTTGCAATAAATAAAATAATAAAAAAAACGAAAAAAAAGATGGAGAAGAGGAGGACGGACGACGAGGAGAGAGGGAGAAGAAAAGAGGGTTTTGACACCCTCAAACTACATGTTCTTGTCTCGGTGCGGACTCGTAATCGTGGCTTCAACACAAGAGTCTTCGAGGTTTTATGTAGATCAAGTTATGGTGGCTCGGGATTGATTTCCTAAAACTAGGTTTAGGGTTTTTTGCTAGTGTAGGATTACTAGGTTTTGATTAGGGTTTGTAAGGATGTAGTGTGTGTGTAGGGTTGTCCTAGAGTGTACTAGGGTTGTAAAAAAGTTAGGGTTTTGTGAAGAGATTGTAAAGATGTGTAATGTGTTGCATGGGGTTGTTTATATAGGAAGAGCTAGGGCACCCGGTTTAGGGTTACTCGACCGAGTAGGTGGCTAACTCGGTCGAGTGGCCCGTTATGCCAGCCCTCGGGCTCGAAATAGGCCCACTCGAACGAGTGGGTGGGTCACTCGATCGAGTGGCCCAGCTGGGTCGCGCAGGTCCGTCGACTTTGGACCATGATTTGTGTTTGATGGGTTTTGTGTTTGACTTTGACTTTTTGAGGGTTGTATGGCTGTTTTTGTGTGTCTCGGAAACGACTTTGACCGGGGTTGACCCAATCGCAAAAAGTCGGTTTTATTTCCGGTGTCGGTTTTGGCCCAAATTAGTCTTGTTTGACTCGGAATGATCCACTGGGCCTGTATTTGAGGTCCATTTGGTGAGATTTGTACTCCGTAAGTGTGTTAGCCAACGATTAATGGATTTGAGCCCGTATCCGAGCGCATAGAGACACGTTAGCGTCCGATCATCATCGGTTGTTTTTTTGGAAACTGCCATAGACACCTGGCGGTCAAAATGCGGGTGTCTACAGAGCCCCCACTCTGACTGAGGCTTGGACAAGGCGAAAGTCAGAGTAGCTACCAAGCCCGTTAAGACCTGGTAGACTTCCGGTCGGGTCGTTTATAGTCCGTTAGACTTGCGTGAAGGGCTCGCCAGCCGCAAGACAGAAATCATACCTGCGCTGGATGATCATACTCCGTGGGGAATTTGGCCTTGTCGCGTAAGCCCTGGGTGTGCATGTGTGTTGGCCCATCCCGTGATATCCCGGAAAATGCCGCTGGGGAGATTTGATGACTTGCATGTCCCTGTTTGAGTCGTACCTGTATAAGTCACATAGAATGCATGCAACACGTAGGTAGTAAAATGACTCGTGCTGGGGAAAATGACTTTTTGAAGGCCTGAAAGTTTGAATTTTTGAAATCCTGAAAGCAATGACGAGCTAGGTTTTCAAAATGGAAAGAGGTAGAAAAGAAATTCTCAGTTTAAATAGACTGAAATATGACCTTGTCGAAAAAGATCTTTTTTCAAATGGCTCAATTTTGCAAATTTCAAAGTGGAATTTGAAGAGAGGGACCTACCGACAGACTCGACTCTGGACACGACAGGACGAGTTGACTGACACGGACTGGACTCTCTAAGGGTTGGACCGTGACTCGATAGGGGTGTGGGCCGCCTAACAAGACTCTTAAGTTGCGCTATCCCGTAGTCTAGGCGAGTGGCAACACGAACGTACATCGAAATGGGATAGATATGCTATGGGGGGATTGCAGTAGCCTGTAATGAGACTGTTTTAGTCTGGTGCCCTTTTGGATTTCCTATTTTAGGATACATTTCCAAAGTGGGTATTGCCTCGAGTCCTGACAGATTCTTGTCTTCGACTGAGCCGAGTACTAGGACACACTACAGAAAGGAGGCTAGATTTTTTGTTGGATTCATCTGGATTTTGTGAGTGGAAGGAGGTCTTCTGTCTAAGAGAATCCCCCGGGACAACAAAGCTAGCTACTGAGAACATGACAGTGTCGTGACCGGAATGACGGTGCTTTTTGATCATGTGTCAATGTGGGTGGTTGTGCCCTTGTTGAAAGGCTGCCTACGTATTCACGTGTAGTGAAATCAAACCAAGCCGTAGTTCAGTTGATTGAAAGATGTATTATGGTGCCTAGTCTAATAGGACTTTGTGTGTAACTAGCCATAACGATGGTGTAGGCTAGGTGCATTCCCAGTGATGTCTTGATCAAAGGGCTTGAATGGTTAGGATATTAATCCTGTGACTGTGAGCGTTCTCCGGGGTAGCCCCCAGAGGTGGTGTGAACTATTTGGGCATGTTCTATGCCGACCGCAAGTTGAGTTCCCGTGTTCGAGGTTGGTAACTGGATTGGATAATTTTGAAAATATGGTGCTAGGAAGTAAGTGGCTTTGATGATTCGAAATCTGGAGCTCGATTTTGTGGAGCTGAGGCTTCGAGGGTAAGGTATTGTAATGTGGTAGGAATGGGGGAAGTCGAGTAATGATGACTCGAACTTCGATTGGGCTGGTTTGATAATGCGGGATCTGGTTTCCATGTCTGGCTCTAATGGTTAGGGGTATCCTATGGAGCTTGAATCCTCAAAATTTTGGGCTGTCTCTAGCCTAGGTCTCGAGGAGGTGTTGAGGGTTGTAATGTGGGAAGGCTGAGTGTGGTGTTAGCTAACCAGCTTGATTGTTACTCCCCTATTGGATGATATTGATAATTTTGAATTTGACCGTACCCCGGTCAAAGGATTTTCACTTGAGTTGACCGTTGACCACGGTCGTGGGTATTTGATTTTTTTTATTGACCTCTTGGCCCCGGTCATGGGTTTTTTGAATTTTGGTTGACCTCTCAGCCCCGGTCATGGGTTTTTTTTGAATTTGGTTGACCTCTCAGCCCCGGTCATGGGTTTTTTGAATTTGGTTAACCTCTCTGCCCCGGTCATGGGTTTTTTGAATTTTGGTTGACCTCTCAGCCCCGGTCATGGGTTTTTTGAATTTTGGTTGACCTCTCAGCCCCGGTCATGCGTTTTTTGAATTTTGGTTGACCTCTCAGCCCCGGTCATTGGTTTTTTGAATTTGGTTGACCTCTCTGCCCCAGTCATGGGTTTTTTGAATTTTGGTTGACCTCTCAGCCCCGGTCATGGGTTTTTTGAATTTTGGTTGACCTCTCAGCCCCGATCATGCGTTTTTTGAATTTTGGTTCACCTCTCAGCCCCGGTCATGGGTTTTTTGAATTTTGTTGATGATGGCCTGCTTTTTCGTTTTGGCCTTTTGCTTCTTCTTTTTTTTTTTTGTCGGTCAGACTAACACCTAAGGTAGGGATTGGTCAGTCTTATTGGAGGGGTGTTTTATTGTGGGAAATGGGCTTGCCTCCCGTCTTGAACCCAAACTAGGAGATTACCTAGATTTGCCATAGGATTCGATACCGCTCCTGCTACGGGTAGTTATGTGGTTTTTCTCTACCAGACATGGAATAGATAAAAAGAAAACACGGGCTTTGTTCCCTGCAGTCATTATAGATGTGCCTATAATAGTCACGTGCGTGTGGTCACAGTGTATGATGGTGCTCATCTTGTTCTCGAAAACACATAAAGAAAGTATATATGAGAAAGACTATTGAAAGCTGATTTTATTGAATTTGAAAAGAGGACAGAATACAACTGACTCTGACTCTGACTTTGACTTTGACTTTGACTTCGAAAGAAATAGTACATCCTAGACTTGGACTCAGACTCGGACTCAAATCAAATCCGGGCTCTCGGATGATGTCATCATTAGTCGTCGGCTTCTAAGGAATCGAGTTGATGTCCAGTATAGCCTTTAGTAGAAACTTCACCCAGATCTTCATTGTGTCGAAGATCGTCTTCAATTCTAATGCCCATTTCGGTAAGCACGACAAAGTTTGAAATGCCGGCATACCTAAGATGGACGCGGTAAGAAGGTAGGAGGTTGTTGATGAACGCCTCCACTAGTGTCTTCTCGTTGGGCTTGTTTACCAACTTTACACTCTCGGCCCTCCATCTTTGAAGATATTTAGTGAACCCTTCTTTGGGCTATTGGGCCATGACTTCCAGAGTACGCATTGTAGTCTGGATCTCGATATTATCGGCGTAGTTCCGAGCGAACTCCGTTGCCACGTCATCCCAAGTCGGGTATTTCTTGGAATCGAGCCTGTAGTACCAGGCTTTGGGGTGCTTCTCGAGGGAGGAAGGGAATAAGTGCTTAAACATGGTGGACTTTACCCCTTTGACCGCCATGAAATCTTTGAAAGCCCGAATGTGATGGACCGGGTCTTCAGTACCCTCAAACATTGGAATTCCCGTAAGGTTGAGGTCAGCAGGTAGCTCGTCATTCAAAGGTGAATAAGTACGAGCATTTTCGGCGTGGATCGAGTTGTTCGTCGATAAGTGGACTTGCTCTTCGAGCCTTCGAACAACACTGATCAATTCGGCTATGGGCCCAGTGGGCTCAGCTCCTTCAACTGGGGCCGTTTTCTCCACGGTGCTTAGGCGGGTGGATAAAGTCGCTTGGTTAGCCAGGATGGCAGCCAGTTGAGTCTCGATCTTGGTCAGAACGTTTTTCAATTCGTCCATCTTGAGTTGGTATCTAGTTACGGGTGGCCTGTCTGTAAGAATACCGCGTAATCAGAAAAGTTGCTTCGGAACTCAAACCCACCAAGGCATAGGAAATAGCGCAAGAGGAGTAGAGACGACCCCAGTTTGACTCGGGTTAGACTCCCCTAAGACAAATGTGTAGGGTACGATTCTCGGAGTGACTGTGATTAATCACTTCGTCGGAGAATAGCCCCTAATGTGAGACTAAGGACTTAGATGGTGTGACATCTTAAGTGACTCGAAAGTGGGGTACGTGAGACACGTGTAAGACATGACCCTTAGAGCAACCGTGATTGATCGCTCTGCTAAGGGGTAGCCCCCAAGTGGGATCGATAATTTTGTTAAGACTCGATTGTTTGACGAGAGACCCTTAGACGTAAGGACCCCGAACCTTTTGTTGTAGGGCTATGCCTTGTAAAAGGTTGACTCGGAAAAGACGCCTAAACGGGTGACTTGTGAAAGGTGGGCCTTCCTTAGGATTCGGCGGGTGGGCCTAGTCCTGTTCGAAAGAAGGTTGACTCGATTGTGTAAACGGGCCCTCCTTTGTAGGAGTTTGTTCTACGTAGGTGGGCCTTGCCTTAGTCTAATAAGGCGGACCGGGATAGGGAAGAAACTCGTGATGTAAGATCGACGGAGTTTCGACGCTAAAGACCTTGACAACTTAAGACGCGACCCGACACTGCTAAATACGGGAAGTCCTAAGGAGAGGAAGGTTTTGAAAATTGATTGTTTTTGAAAAGGGTCCGAGAAAACTCGGTTTAGGGCCCAATTTTCGAAAAAACGAAAAGGGTATTGGGCCACGGGTTTTGAAAGTTTGAAATGCTTTTCGAGTTTTGAATTGGGCAGCATACCGTCTAGAAAATAGGCTATTTTGAGTAAAATCATAAGTCCTAAATTCGGTATGTGTCCCGGGTTTTGAAATTGAATGGTTTGAAAAAGATGCAATTTTGAAAAATTGACGGTTTTTGAAAACGACTCGGAAACCAAGTAGCATGTAGTCACACAAGCATTATAACGACGCCATGTATGCTCTATACTAAGTCTCGGTCGGTCTATAGAGGGTATATACCAGTGTACATAGTCTAGACGTTGATCGGGACGGACTTCCTAGGTCGAGTTGATCTTAGAACATGCCGCGAAACCCACTCGAATCGACTATGGACACCTTTTGACATATCCATATTGGAGTACATCAACGGTATAGTGGGACGTCGGTCGCGAGTACCGGCCCGGGAAAATATGGGTTATGCATGAACCGTAGAACTAAAACGCGTATTGTATTTGTCAAACGATTTCCATTCGAGTCTCACCCTGAGGATGCCGATGGTAAGTCACGCATCAGTTAATCCCCAGCAGAGTCGCCAAATTGTGGACATGACATAGGTCCACCCCGACGCGGCCACGCGCGGGTTTGGGTAGGCGAATGAATCTCCATATGAGAATGGATCGAATTGAAATTTAGGTCTATGTGGAGTCGCCACCGAATTTTGTGGTTATTCGGAACCATTCGAGCCCACTCTATGTCGTAGTGAGCCGTATACAAAATACGGCCCATTTCCGATGTCAGAGTTTATTGGGCTCGTCCCTTTGCATTTGATACCGATACCGACATTATCGGATATCGTGTATTGAATGACTCTCGTTCACCAACGGTTTTGGGCATCCGGAAACCGAGGTTCTGAGTAAGGGGTGAGGGTACGTGTTGGGAAGCCCACAAAGGACACCCAACCCCGCCCGCACATTAGCGGCCTCTACTAAGAACTCGAGTGACTTTCTAATACGCGTGCTAGTAAAACGGGAAAATGATATGCAAAGATTTATTTTCCCTAAACATGTGAATGGAATTGAAACGGGTTTCTAAGTCAATTTAATGCAATTAATTCTACGTCAAAGTGGAATTTTAGCATGTGGGTTCATTTAGTATAATAAACGAACAATAATTAAATTGACAAAAGAAATAACAAACGCGTTAGTAAACGATGTAATGAATAATAACGGTTTGTGCAAACGATGAATCGAATTGAATGATGTAAACGAGGTGTAAACATGAGATGCATGGTTTGAAAAGATAGTATACACGTGATTAATTAAGCACGTGTTGACCCAAATCGCAAAATACTATCGAGTTTGAAAAAATAAGAGAATGTACGACTCGCGTTTTAGTCGTTATGTGGTCACTCGATCGAGTGGTCAATAGACTCGATCGAGTAGACCTTTTAAAAAAGATTTCTGTTTTGCGTTTATGACCGTACTCGGCCGAGTTATTGACCAACTCGGTCGAGTACATGGCCACTCGACCGAGTCACTGTGAGACTCGATCGAGTGGGGGTCGTAATTAACATTCTGACTCGATTTTAGGGTGTCACTCGATCGAATGACTAAGGCACTCGGTCGAGTGGCACCTGTACGAACTTGGTTCGTTTGCAATTTAATTATTGATTTTGAAATTGCTTTTGATTTTTGATAATTCGACGGTTTTACCGAATCGGACATAAATATTGCACAATTTATGTTCGACCTGGTTTTTTTATAAATCGCGAATTTGTTGAACCGAATATAAATATTGTTGAATTTATACTCGGTTCTAATTTTGAATACTCGTTATATCCCATATTCGATTATTTGAATCGATATAGAATATTAGAGTGAAATAAAAAAAGAAAAATTGATTTTAGTCGTTTTAAATTAATTATCGTAATATGAACAAATCACGCTAATTAATTCATATGACTTGATTGTTAGATTCGATATCCAATTATGGAATTGGTATCGAATCTAAAATCGACGCTTTACTTGAATAAGAACTTGATTCCCTCGACTTCTCCGACATCGAAATAAATCCCTAGGGATTGTGATGTCGGATCCGTGTCAATGGGTTTCGACCCTTATTAAAATTGATTTTAGAAAAAGATGAATGTAAAAATCCATGATGATGATGAAGAGAAATAATAACGAATTGTTGTTTAAGTTGATTTATCTCAATAATCAAATAATCGGGGTACCGGGATAAGCCACCGACGACGCGTGTGCAGTACACTTGTATATGCGGTTTTCCTTATCCCGGTATCCTTACTCGACACAAATCGATAAATATTTTAGTATTTTAATATTAGCAGTATTATCGATATTAAGGTGCAATAAATAAAATAATAAAAAAAAACGAAAAAGAAGATGGAGAAGAGGAGGACGGACGACGAGGAGAGAGGGAGAAGAAAAGAGGGTTTTGACACCCTCAACCTACATGTTCTTGTCTCGGTGCGGACTCGTAATCGTGGCTTCAACACAAGAGTCTTCGAGGTTTTATGTAGATCAAGTTATGGTGGCTCGGAATTGATTTCCTAAAACTAGGTTTAGGGTTTTTTGCTAGTGTAGGATTACTAGGTTTTGATTAGGGTTTGTAAGGATGTAGTGTGTGTGTAGGGTTGTCCTAGAGTGTACTAGGGTTGTAAAAAAGTTAGGGTTTTGTGAAGAGATTGTAAAGATGTGTAATGTGTTGCATGGGGTTGTTTATATAGGAAGAGCTAGGGCACCCGGTTTAGGGTTACTCGACCGAGTAGGTGGCTAACTCGGTTGAGTGGCCCGTTATGCCAGCCGTCGGGCTCGAAATAGGCCCACTCGATCGAGTGGGTGGGTCACTCGATCGAGTGGCCCAGCTGGGTCGCGCAGGTCCGTCAACTTTGGACCGTGATTTGTGTTTGATGGGTTTTGTGTTTGACTTGGTCTTTTTGAGGGTTGTATGGCTGTTTTTGTGTGTCTCGGAAACGACTTTGACCGTGGTTAACCCAATCGCAAAAAGTCGGTTTTATTTCCGGTGTCGGTTTTGGCCCAAATTAGTCTTGTTTGACTCGGAATGATCCACTGGGCCTGGATTTGAGGTCCGTTTGGTGAGATTTGTACTCCGTGAGTGTGTTAGCCAACGATTAATGGATTTGAGCCCGTATCCGAGCGCATAGAGACACGTTAGCGTCCGATCATCATCGGGTGTTTTTTTGGAAACTGCCATAGACACCTGGCGGTCAAAATGCGGGTGTCTAAAAAGCCCCCACTCTGACTGAGGCTTGGACAAGGCGAAAGTCAGAGTAGCTACCAAGCCCGTTAAGACCTGAAAGACTTCCGATCGGGTCGTTTATAGTCCGTTAGACTCGCGTGAAGGGCTCGCCAGCCGCAAGACAGAAATCATACCTGCGCTGGATGATCATACTCCGTGGAGAATTTGGGCTTGTCGCGTAAGCCCTGGGTGTGCCTGTGTGTTGGCCCATCCCGTGATATCCCGGAAAATGCCGCTGGGGAGATTTGATGACTTGCATGTCCCTGTTTGAGTCGTACCTGTATAAGTCACATAGAATGCATGCAACACGTAGGTAGTAAAATGACTCGTGCTGGGGAAAATGACTCATGCTGGGGAAAATGACTTTTTGAAGGCCTGAAAGTTTGAATTTTCGAAATCCTGAAAGCAATGACGAGCTAGGTTTTCAAAATGGAAAGGGGTAGAAAAGAAATTCGCAGTTTAAATAGACTGAAATATGACCTTGTCGAAAAAGATCTTTTTTCAAATGGCTAAATTTTGCAAATTTCAAAGTGGAATTTGAAGAGAGGGACCTACCGACAGACTCGACTCTGGACACGCAGGACGAGTTGACTGACACGGACTGGACTCTCTAAGG
The DNA here is from genome assembly GCA_958450325.1 of Agrostemma githago. NCBI lineage: Eukaryota > Viridiplantae > Streptophyta > Magnoliopsida > Caryophyllales > Caryophyllaceae > Agrostemma > Agrostemma githago. Next base: position 53,569,138 of record OY288254.1, read on the forward strand.
GTTGGACCGTGACTCGATAGGGGTGTGGGCCGCCTAACAAGACTCTTAAGTTGCGCTATCCTGTAGTCTAGGCGAGTGGCAACACGGTCGTACATCGAAATGGGATAGATATGCTATGGGGGGATTGCAGTAGCCTGTAATGAGACTGTTTTAGTCTGGTGCCCTTTTGGATTTCCTATTGTAGGATACATTTCCAAAGTGGGTATTGCCTCGAGTCCTGACAGATTCTTGTCTTCGACTGAGCCGAGTACTAGGACACACTACAGAAAGGAGGCTAGATTTTTTGTTGGATTCATCTGGATTTTGTGAGTGGAAGGAGGTCTTCTGTCTAAGAGAATCCCCCGGGACAACAAAGCTAGCTACTGAAAACATGACAATGTCGTGACCGGAATGACGGTGCTTTTTGATCATGTGTCAATGTGGGTGGTTGTGCCCTTGTTGAAAGGCTGCCTACGTATTCACGTGTAGTGAAATCAAACCAAGCCGTAGTTCAGTGGATTGAAAGATGTATTATGGTGCCTAGTCTAATAGGACTTTGTGTGTAACTAGCCATAACGATGGTGTAGGCTAGGTGCATTCCCAGTGATGTCTCGATCAAAGGGCTTGAATGGTTAGGATATTAATCCTGTGACTGTGAGCGTTCTCCGGGGTAGCCCCCAGAGGTGGTGTGAACTATTTGGGCATGTTCTATGCCGACCGCAAGTTGAGTTCCCGTGTTCGAGGTTGGTAACTGGATTGGATAATTTTGAAAATGTAGTGCTAGGACCTGCCCAGGACCTCACGGTTTAGAAACCGTGTCGGGGTTACCTTAAGAGCTGCCAACCGGACAAAGCGCTCCCTCTGATCCTCCGAGGTAAACCGAATGTCAGGGTATTCCGGTATGCTCTGCTCGGTAAATGGAATGAGATCTTGAGTCGGCGCTGACTCCCGGTTAATGTCGACCCGACGCCTTGTGCTTCCCTGACGTTGTCTTTTTGCATCCATTTCGACCTGAAATAGCAAAAATCAGACTAGTGTACTACTCACACAAAAACCCCTAAATCAATTGAAATCAAAACCCTAATTCCATAACTGAAATTTTGGTAAAAACATGATAATGTGAAAGAAATCAATTAATTTAAGTAGGGAAATTGAGTAATTGCATAAATCTGAGACAACTAAACCAAGATCTGAAATTAGATGCTGAAAACGACCCTTGAGAAATCGCGACAAAACCCAGGAAGCAGTGAAAAATCGCCCGACAGAGACGATAGTCGTCCGACTATCGGAATAGTCGTCCGACTATCGGAAAAGTCGTCCGACTATCAGATTAGTCGCCCTACTATTCTGATAGTCGGCGACTTCCGGCGAACGGCAGACAGCATGCAGCGAAGCAGTCAGACCAAAAAAAATGAAAATCAACACAAGAAAACTTACTTGAATGGCTGGAAAGTAGTTGCAATTTCAATAAAGACAAGAAACTAGCATAGGATGAAAAGATTAGAGAAGAAAAGGGATGGATAAAAGAAAATGGGTAGGGTTTGAGGATGAAGATGGAGATTTGAATGAAGAGGATGAAGGTTAAGGATGGAGGTAGGTGGGAGAAGTGAGAGAGAGGGATTAGGGTTTAGGAGTTACTTTTTTCTCAAAATAAATGAACTGAAGTAAAAAAGTAAAGAGAAAATATGAATTATGCAACGGAAATACTCAGCCAAAGTGCGCAATATTTGTCTGAATTGTCGACCGACAATAGGAATAGTCGTTCGACAATAAAAATAGTCGGTCGACTATTGTTGTCCAATTCCAGTTTTTCGTCAGCAGCCTGTTCTCTGCAAAACTCAATTTCAACCTTTAGACCCTCGTTTCACCTCACAAAATCTATAATGCAGAAAATTAAATATGCTCTAACTAACTAAATGCAGGTACAAATGTTTTACAACCCGGGTTGCCTCCCGGTCAGCGCTGGTTTAAGGTCCCGCACGACCGTAGTCACCTTGCTCAGTTGGTGATTGTTTCGAGGTACAAAACCTCGACTCCTCCTCCTTTCTCATCCTTAACATGGTGATGTTTGTCATTCACCGACCTTGAAATGATTCCTCGCGGTGGACTTCTTCTTGTCCATCTTATTACTTATGATGACGAGACAAGACTTAGAATCGTCTCGAAATACATGGTTCGGTATATAGTGTGTAGATCCTAGCATATCCCACACATCATCATCATTAAGCTCATCACCTGCACAAGTATCTAAAAACATCAAAGCCTCGAGTGGGTCCCTACTTAGGGAATCCATACAAATATCAAAAACAACATCATCAATGATATCGAGAGCATAGCATGTGTCCTCTATCATAGGCTTAGCTAAAGTGTTTGCCAAGTTAAAGGTCACCTTATTATCCCCCACCTCTAGAGTCAAGCATCCGTGCTTGACATCTACAAGGGCCCCCGCAATATGTAGAAACGGCCTACCTAAAGTTATAGGAATTTGAGTATCCTCAGCCATATCTAGGACAATAAAATCGAGAGGTATAAAGAATTTACCTATCCTAACTGGGACATCCTCTAAGATTCCTAGGGGACGTTTGACTAACCAATCAGCCATCTGAAGAGTCACACTTGTGACTTTAAGCTGACCCATATTCAGTTTCTCGCAAACTGAATACGGCATTACACTGACACTTGCACCCAAATCACATAAAGCTTCATCGATTACATGGGTGCCTATGGTGCATGGTATGGAAAAACTACCTGGGTCTTTTAGTTTGGGTGGAGACTTACTTTGGATTAGAGCGCTACACTCAGCAGTAAAAGCAATGGTATCATGTTCATTAAAGTTTCTCTTACGGGTCAGAATATCTTTCATAAATTTTGCATAAGACGGTACCTGGGTAATTAATTGCGTGAAGGGAACGGTTACCTGGATATTTTTGACGACCTCCATAAACTTACTAAACTGGTTCTCGACCTTCTTATTCTTCAACCGGCTAGGAAAAGGAACTTGAATTTTGACCTGTTCAGCAGCTTTATCTTGTAGAACACCTGTTTCCACTTCAGCATCATACGTCTTATCAGCAGCGACCGTCTCGGATCTGGATCCTGCCTCTAGAATAGTCGGCCGACTATCAGGGATAGTCGGTCGACTATTTTCCTCCTCACCTGCAGTTTCTGTTAATCTGTCAATGATAGTCGGTCGACTATTATTAATAGTCGGTCGACTATTATTGACCAGTTCGTCATTCACAACAGTTTCAGCAGTTTTTAACAATACATCATCATCTATTACATCCTCCACAACAACAGAATTATCATAACTAGGCATCTTGGGCTCGTCATAAGGCCGCTACGAAGCTGAATCGCGTTGACCGTATCGTGCGGTTTTTCCGAATATGACGGTAGTGTGCCCGGTTGCCTAGCAGACTGATTTGTGGCAAGCAGCGCCACCTGCGTCATCAACATCTTGATCTGTGCATCTTTAGATTGGTCACTTTTCTGCATCTGGATCATGAGAGATTGCATCATACTCTTCAATTCCTGATATTCGCTAAGAACTGGAGCCGGATTCACAGGCGGTGGAGGAAGAATAACAAGAGGTTGAGTCGGCGGTGGAAGAGCTAGGGGCTTTTGGAAGCCTTGTTGTTGTCCGCGATGAGGCGGAACATAAGCTTGTTGCTTCGGCTGAGGAACTGGGTTCAACACATTTTGACTCGTCCAACTGAAGTTCGGATGCTCCCTAGTCCTCTCATTATAGTAATTAGAATAGGGATTACCTTGCTTGAAGTGTTGAAAAGCTAGAACTTGTTCCATCCCGGTCATACATTCCCCCGCGCTATGGCCTTCGGTACCATATCGCTCACACATGGCCTCCTGTTTGATCATGGCATGGACAGTTTGCTAATTCCACTTGTTTCTATGAGGCGGATTCTGAATTTTATCGAGACGAGCATGAAGATGATCAAATTGAGCCATAATCTCACTGGTTTCCGCTGCGGCTACCCGAACACTACCCCTCGGATTTCCATATTCGGCTCGATGCGTGGCCATTTCCTCAATCAATTTCCAACCGTTGTCATCATCAACATTGTTTTGGAAACGTCCGTTAGCTGCACCATCAAGAATAGCACGATTATCATCAAATAAACCATTATAAAATTGATTACATAAGAACCATGGCTCGAATCCGTGGTGAGGAATAGAACGGACTAAATCCTTAAATCTAGTCCATGTTTCGTTTAGATCTTCCAATGGTCCTTGCTTAAAACTGGTTATCTGACTCCGTATCTGATTAGTGCGCTGAGGAGGGTAGTAATGCTTATAAAAAGCAAGCGCCAATGAGTTCCAGTCATTAATATTGGCGGCTTGTTTATCCAAGTCTCGATACCATCTATGGGCTAGACCTGCAAGAGAAAATGGAAATAAGCTAAGGCATCCATTACTTGTTCCTGTGTTACCCCGGGAGCAACTGGAATCGAACAACAATAATCAGTGAATATTTCCATATGCTGTCCGGGGTCTTCGTCTTTCCTACCCGAGAAGGTATTTCGTTCCACTAAATTGATATAAGCGGGACGAATCTCGAAGGAGCCAATGGTAGGAGTAGGTAGCTTCCATCCTTTTGGGATGTTATCCTGAGTTGGCTCGGAGTGAATGGAAAGCTTCGGCGGCATGATCGTAATTGAGATATCTGACTCCGTGTCTGATTTGGTACTTGAGTCGTCCTCTTCGTGGGACGAATATTCCACTTCCAGGTTAGTGGAAACTGGGTCAAGCGAATTAGATTTTTCCGCTTGACGTATTTCCCTCCAAAAACTTCGTCTAGCTCGTAAAGTCTTCTCGGGTTCGGGATCAAAAGGATGAATCTCGGACATGTTTGACAAAAGATAAACTAAAAAAGACAAGTAAAATCAACCGTCTCCCCGGCAACGGCGCCAAAATTTGATAAGCTAGTTGTGTACCTATCAAAAATAACCAACTACGGTCCAACTAAAAATATAGCTAGGGAAGTCGGGATCGATTTCTTAGGGAGACATATAAATCCTACTCGTAATTAAAGTCTATCTTATTAACCGAATCGGGGGTTTTGTTTGTGTTTGGCTAAACTAGAGTAGTAAAGGAAGAGAAAATTACAGGAGAAGAATAACTAAATTAAATAAGATGAATTAAGACAAATAGATATATGGAGAGAAAACTAGGATTGTCGGTTCACTACGAATCTCATATGGTCACGGTCTATGTCGCAGATATTGGTCTAAGGGGTATTGAAAAGGTCCTTCCGGTCCGCTATTCACCCTAGCATGCGTCTAAAGGCTTCCGATCTTGTTAGGGCAAACTAATGTGTTGTAGCAGGTCTAACTTTTACCAGGCTTCCGATCTTAGGTTCAAGTTTACCGAATTCAATTAATCAATCATGCGCATTAACTGACTAATCGCGATTATATGCTACAATTGACAACTCAAACACAATATCATTGACAGATCTATAAATTATTTAGCGACCACATTCAATTCGCAGATCCCCTAAATCCTAGCGAGGGAAATTAGCTACTCATAATTAATTCAATAACAACAAGATTATTGAAAGATTTTACTAGATTAAACATAAAATTACGACAAGCATAAGACAAATCAGGAATAATTAAGTACGAATAAGAAGAACAATCAAGAATAAGAAGAAAGAAGGAAGATTAGATTTAATTACCGAGAGGAATAAAGGTGATTTGAATCCGAAAGTCTTACAATAACCGAGTTTTAAGGAAGGAATTTAACTAAAAGTAATCTAAGGAGGATAAGGAGAAAAGATAAAAGTCTAACGAGGAATAAAAGTAGAGAAATCTAAAAGAGAAGAAGTGTTAATAAAAGTGGCTGAAAAGCCCTATTTATACAGCTTAGAATGAGTTAAAACTGTTTAGGAAACTTTTGCTGAATACGAAACTTGTCTGCGGCCCAAGGAATAGTCGGCCGACTATTGTATTTGTCGGTCGACTATCGCCATGGTCGGCCGACTATTCGATAGTCGGTCGACTATTCTCCCACTTCAGCGACCAGCTCTTCCAGCTTCGTTTTGCCTCAGTTTTGGTTCGTATTAGCTTATTTTTCTTCCGTTCCTGCAAAAGGACAATACACACCACAAAGTAGCCAATTCGGGGCAAAATAATAGTTTTCACTATTCAATAAACACGGGAATGCGCGTAATAAGAGCATAAAAAGTGTATAAAAAATACGCACATCAACGAGCACCTGCACTAATATGGAACCCGACCATCACTTTGTTCAATTTTAGTTGTTTTACGTTTTGAATTCCGTGTTAGGTGATTTAGCATGCGATTATAAGGTCTTAAAAGCAATAAATCATACGAAAAACTGTAAATGCGAATGTAGGTAAATCACATTGTGAGGAGTTGCACAGATAGTTTGAGAACGGATATCGCAATTACTCGGATCTATTTAGTGCGTTTTAGTGTTTGCGGTTGAAGTTGGGACGTTACGTATTTTAGTAGGTGTTTGTGGACCTAGCGTCCACATCTAGTGTTGTCGTAGTGCATAGAAAGTACGAATATGGAAAGTTTTGTTTAGATAGCAACCTAGTGACGACTCGACTTCAATAGGCGGATCCTCCTAGCTTGACCAGTGAATCCGGCAGAGCTCCGTTATCGTTGACCCTTCCCGCGGCTACTCCGGCAGAGCTTCGTTACTACGGGCTGATTCTGCGGCTAATCCGGCAGAACTTTGCTACTAGATTTGAGCTACTCGAACACAGGCACCTCGGTATCGAATGGGGTGCTCGAAAGTGAGGAGTAGCGTCGATGTCGCTTTTTTATCGGAACTACGATCGAGTGGATCGTTTGCCTTGGGTGTCGGAGTGCGAGCCCTTAGCGAGAGATTAGAGGGAGAAGAGAAGATGAGATGTGTCGAATGAATGAGGTGAGGGGGGTATTTATAGGTGTTTTCGGCCCTCGTCGCTCATATGGCGCCTGACCTGAGGTGCACCAAGACTCAGGCGCCTGGGCTTAGGCGCGCGGAAACCAAGACGCGTGAGGTTGGGCGGTTGGGATTTTGAGGATACGATTTTGATACATTCTAAAACGGAGAGGGAGAGTATAATACAAAGCTTGGGAGATAAGGCTTCCGTGCATGCTACCCTAGCGCCGTGAACATTAGTGGGCCTCAGGTGTGCATCTCGAGGTTCGTTTGGCGCGGTGTTGACTCGGTTCGAGTTTCGGGACCGACTCGGGGTCCCGGTGTCAGAATTGACTCTAATTAGTGTCTATGTGACCGTAACGACACGACTAAGGCTGCCATCATGTTAGTTTAATTTTCCCGAGTAATTTATTTGATCCGGTCTATAGAAAAACTACCTAAAACACCACGAACCCGTGTCGCGTTGCAGTCCTATCGTCATCGGGTGTTTGTTGGGCACTTCTGCAGCAACCAGGTCCAAATCTAGGTGTCTACAGGTATTTATCTTCTTTCGGTGTCTGTTATCACACTGACCTTGCAATACTAATGTATTCTGGCATGTGCTCATTTGTCTCATGACGGTTCTGCTCACTTGTTAGTACTATAATGCTTACTTCCCTGTTTTTTTGTTTTTATATTTCAAGCTTTGAGGATGGGCTTAAGTTGGTGAAGCTAAGGGGTGAAGCTATGCAGATGAAATACCTTACTTTAGCTGGTATATATGTCCACTTTGAATCGTGAGTTGATGAATTTTGTTCATTATAGCCAGCGTTTGATGTTGCAAAGAGTGGCATGGTTAGTGTCATAGGGCTTGATGCAGAGAAAGTTCAATTGTTATGTGATGCTGCAAATGAAGAAGTCCCGGAAGAGGAGAGGGTTCAAATAGCAAATTTCTTATGCCCGGTTAGTAACACCTGAAATCTGAAACCGATGTTTTGAGTTGAACAATTGATGCTCTGTAAAATGAGAAGTGTGAAATACTGAAATGAAATCGTCATGCCCTAATGCAGGGAAATTATGTTGTGTCCTATGAATTCAAAGGAATTGAGATTGTAGAAGCCAAGGCAAAGTCCTTTAAGGCCTGTATGATGGTAATTTCTGTCTACTCTTTTGTACCTCTCAGGGTCTGAGTAGATCTAGCAAACGGGTTGGGTCATTTCGGGTCTATAAGAATTGGGTTTGGTCAGGTCATTTAGGATTTGGGTCATTTTAGGTAAGCATTCAGGTCGGTTGGGTTTGGTTTTCCTGGTATACTTCTCACTCTTGTACCTACGTGGACGATCCACTAAGTTATCCTCCCTCATGCTTAAATCAGGTCCGACTAGCTGTTGCTGGTGCGTTTCACACCAGATTCATGAAACCGCCAGTTTCCAATTTTGTAGGTTTCAAGTTCTGCAAAAGATGATTGACCGTCGGAATAATTGCAAGAATTTGCTTTCAGACACGACTATTAATTAAGACGGTTGTTGTTGCATGCACGCGAGCTTTGTTATTTAATAATACTCGTGATGAGACATTTCGTTTCATACATTTTTCTTTTCGATCGATATTAGATTGGATTATTAATTTAGTACGTACTCAATTATGTTTGAGAGCACATATTTTCACGTAATTTTTTTAGCATTCCATTTTGTAAGAGATATTATTGAATCAATCATGATTCATGATACTATATTTGCATGATTGACAATCGTACACTACTGTTCGTATATTGGTTATTATTTAATATTATTTTATTTGATTAACTTTGTTAGATACATGGTTTTTGTTTTTTATTTATTCCTTATTATATTTAATTTACGGTAGAAATGTTGAAGGTTTATTATATATCATTTTGTGAATATGTAAAAAAAAGAATTATGAACTATTTTCTTTAAAGTAAATCTTGACGCTTTTTTGCATCAAGGCTAGTTACCACCATTTTTTTCTTTACTCACATTAGTGTCAATCTCTGAGTTCTTGACACATAAAAGCGTCAGAAATCTTGACGCCATAATGTGTCGGCTTGAATTGTTGACACAAGAAACTGTCGAGAATAGTGACACTTAAAAGCGTCAGAAATTCTTGACGGCCCAAAAACCGACGCTTTCCTGAAGCGTCAAGAATATAATTCTCGACGCTTTAAAGCGTCGAAAATCAAAGGAAAAAGCGTCGAGATTCATAGGGATTTGTAGTAGCGAACTCCCACCGGAGCCACACCCTATTACCTGACCTACGGTTCTGATGTCATGCAACTGATAGAACTAGAAATACCCTCGCTAAGGATACTAGCCGAAAGTGGCATTCCCGAACAAGAATGGAACCAAAAACGTTACGATGAGCTAGTACTCCTAGATGAGCGTAGAATACATGCACTGTCCAACGTGCAAGCCTACCAACAACGAATACAGCGAGCCTTTAACAAGCGGGTCAAATCCCGAAACATACATGAGGGAGACTTAGTGGTCAAATCCATTAGATCACTCCTTCCCGTCGACCCTAGAGAGAAATTCAAACCAAACTGGGCAGACCCCTACCTCGTCAAGAAGATACTTACGGGGGGCGCCGTGATCCTTACTGACCTAGACGGTCATGAATTCTCGACCCCAACCAACATGGACCAACTCAAACGATACCATACCTAAACTCCCCGGCAACCCCATCCTGATCTCCGAATTAGAGTGAAAACCCATGCAAAACGCTTGAAAAATAATTCGCATCGATAATTGGCATAACAAGTTTAAAGCAAAATCACTCACATCTAATATGAACTACAAACATGGTTTGATTCCGTCTAAACACGTATACGTAGGCAACCCTTCCAAGGGTAAAACCAACAAAAACGACAAAATCGATTACTCGATTCACATGCAAATTCAAACCTCTTTCCCGCGTTCCGGTTAACGAGTGATTTCAATGACGAAGCACAAACGACAAGCCGAGGACGGGGTGAAAACCCGAAAGTGCTCATTTTATATGCGGGTTATGGGTGCTTGTTTTAGACATACTAAATTACCCATAGTCTGTCTATAGCTTCCTTTTATTATTTTGAGTCATGTCGGGTTTTGGGAATCTCTTATCCATGTGGATGGGTCGTTTTAGGAAATGTGACCTCGAGGTTTGTCCACGGTTATCGCATTAAGGCAGGTTAAGGTACAAGATGACTTCTTGTTAGCATGGTCTAGTTTTTGGGATGTTAAGAATCATGTTTTTGCTTTCCCTGGAGGTAAGGTCTACGCCCTTCCCGAGGAGCTAGACGATCGATGTTATAGGTGGGTGGTGTTCAGTTCGACCTTTTGTGCCCCTAGGAGATGCTGCTATTGTGGAACAGTTTCACCATTTTGGACCTTTCTTCGCCAGAGGAGGCTAAAGTTTTCGTTGGAGAAGGTGGTATTGACCTAGAGTTGCTATTTAGGACGTTCTCACAGAAGGTTTCTCGTGATATTTCACCTCTGGCTTGTAGACGGGCTTTTAATATTGCGGTGACATGTTATTATCTCTTCGAGGACGCGTCAGTGCATGAGGGTTGGGGTAATCCTTGGGTTTTGGATGTTGTAATAGGGATGGAGCATGAGTGATCACCCTCTCTACTCATTCTGGGTGAGCTTATCCTAGGTCTTGACGCTCTTGCCCGGATGCATCGTGCTCCTTTTCGGGATTCTAGGATCGTTTTGCAGGTATATCGAGGTACTACTTTTCCTTTTCGAAACTTGCCTTAGTTTGAAAGTGTGACATTGTGTTGTGGTTCGTGCAGGTTTGGCTATAGGAGAGGCTTGGTTTGGTCGACCTTCCTCGGTCCGTTAAGGGCTATAGCTATAAAGGCTTCACGGGTCGTAAGATGGTGCAAGCATGGAACGATGGTTATACTGAGGAAGGGTGGCATTTCTACTTGCAGGCTAATGGGCGAGTTGATATCAAGTGGACAATCCCGTGGTGGCATATCAGTGGACAGGCCGATTTTTCGTTCTCATCCTCGACTCATGGTATGCAGGTATTATCCTTAAGGGATCCGGTTTACATTTACCCGAGCAAGTTGTCGTGCCAAATGGGGTGAGGCCAACTGTATCAGAGGTTACTAGGGCGGGTGCTCCTAAGTCTGATCCGTGGACGGAAAGTTCTCTTGGGGAATATAGGATGTCTTGGAGACAGAGGTTCTCATGTCCCCTTGTTATAGAAAGTGCTTGACCGACCGACCTTACTTCTTTCCGGCGGGGAGTTTCTGAATGCCCGTCATGACAGAGCAAGTCGAAGGTTAGGAAGACTGCGGTGAGGCGACTCAAGGCAACGTCACTAAGCGCCTGACCAAAGACAGTTTTACCGATCCTAGTGTCGTCAGTTCATCTATACGGGCCAAGACCGACGAGACCCATATTGAAAATGTGAGTGATGAGGGGAAATGTGATTGTCTAGGCTCGCCTTTGGCTAGGGCGGTGGAAGCTTGTGTTAGGAGGGGTCGATGGTGAGAGACCCGAGCAAGCACACCCGAACGGCAAGAAAATGGGAAAGTTGGACCGGTAGAGTCCATCCGTTTAGTACTATGTTCTATTAATTGATATTATGTGGCGTATTAGTACTAGTTTTTTTTTTATGGTTTTGACACGTCATTTTCCGGGGTAGCCGGATTTCGGATGCTTGATGTAAAGGGCCTCGACAAAGGCTTGATTTAACATATTTTTATTAATGAGAAGCACGTTTTTTTTGTTAATTATTTTTTGTGGTGGCTCACAACTCGATTCTTCGTTTTGCCCGGAGCGCCCTTTCGGGTTTTCACCCTGTCCTCGGCTCACCTTTTGTTTTGTCTTTTTTTTCTGCTCTCTTTTTTTTGCTCTTTTTTTTCTTTCTTTTTTTAACGGCTCGCAACTCGATTCTTCATTTTGCTCGAAGCACCCATTCGGGTTTTCACTCTGTCCTCGGCTCGTCTTTTTTTTTACGACGGCTTGCAACTCGTTTCTTCATTTTGCCCGGGGCACCTTTTCGGGTTTTCACCCCGTCCTCGGCTCGTCATTTGTGCTTCATCATTGAAATCACTCGTTAACCGGAACACGGAGAAGAGTTCCGATTTGCATGTGAATCGAGGATCGATTTTGTCGTTTTTGTTGGTTGTACCCTTGGAAGGGTTGCCTACGTATCCGTGTTTAGACGGAATCAAACCATGTTCGTAGTTTATATTAGATGTGAGTGATTTTGCTTTAGACTCGTTATGTCAATTATCGATGCGTATTATTTTTTAAGCGTTTTGCATGGGTTTTCACCCTAGTTCGGAGATCAGGATGGGGTTGCTTGGGAGTTTAGGGATAATATCGTTTGAGTTGGTCCATGTTGGTTGGGGTCGAGAATTCATGACTGCCTAGGTCAGTAAGGATCACGGCACCCCCCGTAAGTATCTTCTTGACGAGGTAGGGGCCCGCCCAGTTTTGTTTGAATTTCTCTCTAGGGTCGACTGGAAGGGGTGCTCTAATGGATTTGACCACTAAGTTTCCCTCATGTATGTTTCGGGATTTGACCCGCTTGTTAAAGGCTCGCTGTATTCGTTGTTGGTAGGCTTGCACTTTGGACAGTGCGTGTATTCTACGCTCATCTAGGAGTACTAGCTCATTGTAACGTTTTTGGTTCCATTCTTCTTCGGGAATGCCACTTTCGGCTAGTATCCTTAGCGAGGGTATTTCTAGTTCTATCGGTTGCACGACTTCAGAACCGTAGGTTAGGTAATAGGGTGTGGCTCCGGTCGGAATTCTCTAGGAGGTTTGGTATCCCCATAATGCGAAGGATATTTTGTTTGGCCAGTCACGGTAATTGTTTATCATTTTCTTCAGGATTGTGACGATGGTTTTGTTTGTGGCCTCTATAGCCCCGTTTGTCTAAGGGTGAGGATTTGTGTCTTTGGATTTTGTATTTGTCTAAGAGTTTCTGTGTGTCGGACCTAAAATGAACCCCCTGATCACTGATGATTTCGTGTGGTATGTCGTAGCGACAGATAATGTTGTTTTGTAGAAATTTGACTACTTGTTAGTATGGTGTAAGAGGCTGCTTCTACCCATTTGGTAAAGTAATCAACGGCTAATAGTATGAAGCAGTGTCCGCTGATTCCGGATGGGTGTATCTTTCCTATGATGTCAATTCACCTGGTAGAGAAGCATCAGGGTGTTGTTGTGGTGTGGAGTGGGTATGGTGATAGGTGTTGGATGTTGGCGAATATTTGGCAGTTGTGACAATAGTAGCCTAGTTTCATTATTTTTCGGGCTAGCAGGTGTGCACTCATGTGGGGTTCGCATTCCCCATCATGTATTTCTTCCATGACTTTTTTGGATTGGGTTGTGTTTATGCATCTAAGGAGTACTCCTTGTGGGGTACATTTGTATAGTAATCCTTGGTTTAGGACTTAGTGGGCGGTTTCTATTCTTAAGGCTCTTTTGTTTTTGGTGTTTGTGTTAGGTGGGTATGATCCGTTGGTTTTGAAGTCTAGGATCGCTTTGTACCAGGGTTCTTCGGGGGAGTCATCGGTTTCGAGGTTGTGGATGTAGGCGGGTTGCTCGCGTCTCTTTACTCAGATAGGCATGGAGAGAAGGTTGTCGGGCATGTTTATTAGTGAGGCTAACTTGGATATGGCGTCGGCGAATTGGTTTTCTTCACGGGGTGTGTGTATGAAGTTGATTTCAGTGAATTCTTGGGATATTGTTTCTATTTCGGTTTGGTATGAAGCTAGGCTTTCGCTATAGACCTTCAAAGTGCCCGTGGCTTAGTTGACTACTAAGGATGAATCTCCGTGGACTCTAAGGTTTTTAACTCCTAGAGTTACGGCGGGTTTTAGCCCTATTAGGCAGGCTTCGTATTCGGCTGCGTTGTTGGTTACTGGGAAGTCTAGTTTGACTGATATGGGTGTGTGGTAGCCTATTGGTTGTCGGTAGTGTGGGTTTCTTATGTTGTGCTTTTTGGTTGGGGAAGTCAGTTATGGATTAAACTTAGGGTAATTGTTCCTGATCTCTTTTTAGGGTGAAATTAAGTGAGCCGTCTGTTGTAGCCCTTGTGCTTTGATTAATTGTTATCGATAAATGACATATTATCGAGTTTCAAGCGAGAAGTGCATTGTTATAAATCGAGCAGTTGTCGAGGCATGTTTCTAAAAAGGAGTTATTTTATTGATATGATTAATAAGCGGGCTGGGTGCCCGAGATATTGTTCAGTGGGGAGATGGAGGACAGGTCCCCTCGCACCTCCTTGACTTGATATGGAAAACGAAATCTATTATTATAATTTTTTTTTTTATTTTTTTTTATTTTTTTTTGCTAGAAATTTACTTCTATTATTCATCCATCAAGGGTAAGGTAAGAGAATGATCTTACAAAGATATATCATTTGATCCTAATACAACAAAAAGGACCGATACTCCTAAACAATAACCATCACGCTACTCAATTACAAACTAGCAATAACAGGATACTTAGCTAACAAACAAGTGTTGATGTCAATTTTTACCAACGCCCCCCTTTGTTCCAGATTCCTTTCCATTCCCTTGAAGAATCGACTATTTCTTTCATTCCATATATGGTAGACTAAAGCACAAACAGCTACCTTACACCATTCAATCTTCCATACCGCTTTACGCGAAAAGCTGAGTCTGAGAAGAATGTGATTAAGTGTTCTACCATCCATCGTAACCTGCAACCAACCCATAATAGAACTCCATAGTCTCCTTGAGTAAGAGCACTGAAAAAAAAGATGTTTGTAAGATTCCAAATCGGCTTTACACAGGCGACATCTATTGATAAGAATCATTCCCATGTCCTGAAAATTTTCTACTGTGGCAAGCTTCATTTGAACGGCGAGCGAGCAGATCACCCTATGTCGTGGAATGATCGTGCTGACTCCCAACGCCTTCAACTGTTGTATTCGCCTATGTTTGGATCGAAACCATTCATAACTCTTTGAAGAGCTGAACTTATTAGCTGCAGTCCAACTCAAGATCAACTTTCGACCTTCCTCAGAAGCTCCTGTTACCTGCAATATCTCGTCTTTAACCTGTACTATACATCCTACGGCATCCGAATATCTATCTTTCGTGGTGAGATCCCAAATAGAGCTCCCATTAAGCACATACATCCTAACCCAGGCCAATTGGTCCAAAAACTGGAATGTCTAGATTCTAATTGCCACAACCACCGAGCAATCAACGTTTTATTCCATGATAGCAGTTCCTTCACATTAAACCCTCCCTCTCTCCAAGGAGCACAAATTGCCTTCCAACCTTTGATGCAAAGTTGTTTATGAGTATAAGTCCCTGTCTTGAAAAAAATCCTTGCACATACGGTTGATAAGTTTTAGAACATTTTTAGGTAGAAGAGCAACTGCACACCAATAATTGGCTAACCCAAAGATAACCGAGTTAAGAAGCTCAATTCTGCCAGCATAGGAGAGTAAGGTAGATGACCAATGCATAATTGTGTTTTGAATCCGAGTTATTAGACTGCCATAATTAGCCAGACTGTTATGGACAGAGTTAAGAGGCACGCCCAAATATTTGCAAGGAAGGGACCCCTCCACAAAACCAGTAGCCTCAAGAATGTTTTCCTTAACCACCGACTGCACACCTCCGAAGAAAACCTCAGATTTGTCCTCATTGATGCTAAGGCCAGAGAGAGTAGCAAACATCGTGAGAGCCTCTTTTACAGCAACAACAGTGGGCACATCACCTCGTGCAAAGACCATCAAGTCGTCGACAAAGACTAAATGCCTAAGCTTGGGCTTGACACACTTAGGATGAAAAGAGACATTAGGAAGATGGCCAATTCTTCTCAAGTATCTAGACAAAACTTCCATGCTAAGTACAAAAAGGTAAGGGGAAATAGGGTCCCCTTGCCTAATCCCGCTTTTCCCCTTGAAAATACCAGCAACCCCACCGTTTACTTTAATTGAGAACCAAGATCCAGTAATGAATCTCATGATCCAGTTGATAAACCGAGGCGGGAAGTTAAACATTTCTAGCATGTCTTTTAAAAATGACCATTGGAGGGAATCGAACGCCTTCCTCATATCGATTTTTATGAGACATCTTGGAGTCAAAAATGCCCTCTTATATCCCTTAATCAATGCCTGCGACAAAGCGATATTATCATGAATATTCCTACCCGTCACGAATGCAGCCTGCTCAGGCGAAATAATATCAGCGACCACTGCTCAGGCCCAATTATTATTATTGTTGTTGTTGTTGTTTTTTTTTTTGCAAGAAAAAAGTATGCCTCTTATATTTCATAATCAAATACAAGAAACTGTATCTCACAAAAAGAAAGAACTACTACAAGAATCGATATCTAAAAGAGACCACTACGCCCTTCTCTACAGCCCCTATTTGCTTCGTCCTACTTCAGCTCGAGTTTTTGTTACCACTTCAAATCTAATATGTGTAATCAGCTGTACACAAGAACGTGAACAATCTTTAAAAATCCTTCTATTCCTTTCCTCCCATATATGTGATATGCTGTAGCTCCAATTGCTGTACAATATTCCTTGCTTCGCCTATGCTTTCTATGCTTCCAGTCCACACTCCATCTCAGCTCGGTAAGTAAATCATCGCTTCGCCCCACTACTCCTATCCAATCTTTTATCCCATTCCACACTTCCTTAGCAAACATGCATTTAAAGAACAAATGAGGATGACTTTCACTTGCCCTCTTACATAGTATACACCGATTGACGATGCTAATTGACTTCTTCATCAGATTATCTAAGGTGGCGAGCTTTCTCTGAGCCGCCAAGGCAGCAATCAGGCCATGCTTAGGTATACACCCTTTAGCCACCTTCAACAAATCTCTCCTAACAAACTTCACTCGAAACCATTCGTATGCTAAACTGATTCTAAAAGAGCCATCAAAATACCAGCTCTGAATCATGTCTTTAGCAGCCTGCCAGCCTCCTTCTCTCTGTATAATTTCATCTCTAACCTTTATAATGCTCTTCAGCGTGGCCGTGTATCGTTCTTCATTCTTAATCGTCCAAATTGTCTGTGTATTACGAATTCATTCTTAATCGTCCAAACTTAGTGGTCAAATCCATTAGAGCACCTCTTCCAGTCGACCCTAGAGAGAAATTCAAACAAAACTGGGCGGGCCCCTACCTCGTCAAGAAGATACTTACGGGGGGTGCCGTGATCCTTACTGACCTAGACAGTCATGAATTCTCGACCCCAACCAACATGGACCAACTCAAACGATATTATCCCTAAACTCCCCGGCAACCCCATCCTGATCTCCGAACTAGGGTGAAAACCCATGCAAAACGCTTAAAAAATAATACGCATCGATAATTGACATAACGAGTCTAAAGCAAAATCACTCACATCTAATATGAACTACAAACATGGTTTGATTCCGTCTAAACACGGATACGTAGGCAACCCTTCCAAGGGTACAACCAACAAAAACGACAAAATCGATCCTCGATTCACATGCAAATCGGAACTCTTCCCCGTGTTCCGGTTAACGAGTGATTTCAATGATGAAGCACAAATGACGAGCCGAGGACGGGGTGAAAACCCGAAAGGGTGCCCCGGGCAAAATGAAGAAACGAGTTGCAAGCCGTCGTAAAAAAAAAAAAGACGAGCCGAGGACGGAGTGAAAACCCGAAAGGGTGGTTCGAGCAAAATGAAGAATCGAGTTGCGAGCCGTTAAAAAAAGAAAGAAAAAAAAGAGCAAAAAAAAGAGAGCAGAAAAAAAAAAGACAAAACAAAAGGTGAGCCGAGGACAGGGTGAAAACCCGAAAGGGCGCTCCGGGCAAAATGAAGAATCGAGTTGTGAGCCACCACAAAAAATAAATAACAAAAAAAACGTGCTTCTCATTAATAAAAATATGTTAAATCAAGCCTTTGTCGAGGCCCTTTACATCAAGCATCCGAAATCCGGCTACCCCGGAAAATGACAACGTGTCAAAACCCTAAAAAAAAAACTAGTACTAATACGCCACATAATATCAATTAATAGAACATAGTACTAAACGGATGGACTCTACCGGTCCAACTTTCCCCTTTTCTTGCCGTTCGGGTGTGCTTGCTCGGGTCTCTCACCATCGACCCCTCCTAACACAAGCTTCCACCGCCCTAGCCAAAGGCGAGCCTAGACAATCACATTTCCCCTCATCACTCACATTTTCAATATGGGTCTCGTCGGTCTTGGCCCGTATAGATGAACTGACGACACTAGGATCGGTAAAACTGTCTTTGGTCAGGCGCTTAGTGACGTTGCCTTGAGTCGCCTCACCGCGGTCTTCCTAACCTTCGACTTGCTCTGTTATGACGGGCATTCAGAAACTCCACGCCGGAAAGAAGTAAGGTCGGTCGGTCAACCACTTTCTATAACAAGGGGACATGAGAACCTTTGTCTCCAAGACATCCTATATTCCCCAAGAGAACTTTCCGTCCACGGATCAGACTTAGGAGCACCCGCCCCTAGTAACCTTTGATACAGTTGGCCTCACCCCATTTGGCACGACAACTTGCTCGGGTAAATGTAAACCGGATCCCTTAAGGATAATACCTGCATACCATGAGTCGAGGATGAGAACGGAAAATCGGTCTGTCCACTGATATGCCACTACGGGATTGTCCACTTGATATCAACTCATCCATTAGCCTACAAGTAGAAATGCCACCCTTCCTCAGTATAACCATCGTTCCATGCTTGCACCATCTTACGACCCGTGAAGCCTTTATAGCTATAGCCCTTAACGGACCGAGGAAGGTCGACCAAACCAAGCCTCTCCTATAGCCAAACCTGGACGAACCACAACACAATGTCACACTTTCAAACTAAGGCAAGTTTCGAAAAGGAAAAGTAGTACCCCGATATACCTGCAAAACGATCCTAGAATCCCGAAAAGGAGCACGATGCATCCGGGCAAGAGCGTCAAGACCTAGGATAAGCTCACCCAGAATGAGTAGAGAGGGTGATCACTCATGCTCCATCCCTATTACAACATCCAAAACCCAAGGATTACCCCAACCCTCATGCACTGACGCGTCCTCGAAGAGATAATAACATGTCACCGCAATATTAAAAGCCCGTCTACAAGCCAGAGGTGAAATATCACGAGAACCCTTCTGTGAGAACGTCCTAAATAGCAACTCTAGGTCAATACCACCTTCCCCAAAGAAAACTTTAGCCTCCTCTAGCGAAGAAAGGTCCAAAATGGTGAAACTGTTCCACAAGAGCAGCATCTCCTAGGGGCATAAAAGGTCGAACTGAACACCACCCACCTATAACATCGATCGTCTAGCTCCTCGGGAAGGGCGCAGACCTTACCTCCAGGGAAAGCAAAAACATGATTCTTAACATCCCAAAAACTAGAGCATGCTAACAAGAAGTCATCTTGTACCTTAACCTGCCTTAATGCGATAACCGTGGACAAACCATCGCTTGGACAAACCTCGAGGTCACATTTCCTAAAACGACCCATCCACATGGATAAGAGATTCCCAAAACCCGACATGACTCAAAATAATAAAAGGAAGCTATAGACAGACTATGGGTAATTTAGTATGTCTAAAACAAGCACCCATAACCCGCATATAAAATGAGCACTTTCGGGTTTTCACCCCGTCCTCGGCTCGTCGTTTGTGCTTCGTCATTGAAATCACTCGTTAACCGGAACGTGGGAAAGCGGTTTGAATTTGCATGTGAATCGAGTAATCGATTTTGTCGTTTTTGTTGGTTGTACCCTTGGAAGGGTTGCCTACGTATACGTGTTTAGACGGAATCAAACCATGTTTGTAGTTCATATTAGATGTGAGTGATTTTGCTTTAAACTCGTTATGCCAATTATCGATGCGAATTATTTTTCAAGCGTTTTGCATGGGTTTTCACCCTAGTTCGGAGATCAGGATGGGGTTGCCGGGGAGTTTAGGTATGGTATCGTTTGAGTTGGTCCATGTTGGTTGGGGTCGAGAATTCATGACTGTCTAGGTCAGTAAGGATCACGGCGCCCCCCGTAAGTATCTTCTTGACGAGGTAGGGGTCTGCCCTGTTTGGTTTGAATTTCTCTCTAGGGTCGACGGGAAAGGGTGCTCTAATGAATTTGACCACTAAGTCTCCCTCATGTATGTTTCGGGATTTGACCCGCTTGTTAAAGGCTCGCTGTATTCGTTGTTGGTAAGCTTGCACGTTGGACAGTGCATGTATTCTACGCTCATCTAGGAGTACTAGCTCATCGTAATGTTTTTGGTTCCATTCTTGTTCGGGAATGCCACTTTCGGCTAGTATCCTTAGCGAGGGTATTTCTAGTTCTATCAGTTGCATGACATCAGAACCGTAGGTCAGGTAATAGGGTGTGGCTCCGGTGGGAGTTCGCTACTACAAATCCCTATGAATCTGGACGCTTTTTCCTTTGATTTTCGACGCTTTAAAGCGTCGAGAATTATATTCTTGACGCTTTAGGAAAGCGTCGGTTTTTGGGCCATCAAGAATTTCTGACTCTTTTAAGTGTCACTATTCTCGACAGTTTCTTGTGTCAACAATTCAAGCCGACACATTATGGTGTCAAGATTTCTGACGCTTTTATGTGTCAAGAACTCAGAGGTTGACACTAATGTGAGTAAAGAAAAAAATGGTGGTAACTAGCCTTGATGCAAAAAAGCGTCAAGATTTACTTTAAAGAAAATAGTTCATAATTCTTTTTTTTTTTACATATTCACAAAATGATATATAATAAACCTTCAACATTTCTACCATAAATTAAATATAATAAGGAATAAATAAAAAACAAAAAACAAGTATCTAACAAAGTTAATCAAATAAAATAATATTAAATAATAACCAATATACGAACAGTAGTGTACGATTGTCAATCATGCAAATATAGTATCATGAATCATGATTGATTCAATAATATCTCTTACAAAATGGAATGCTAAAAAAATTACGTGAAAATATGTGCTCTCAAACATAATTGAATACGTACTAAATTAATAATCCAATCTAATATCGATCGAAAAGAAAAATGTATGAAACGAAATGTCTCATCACGAGTATTATTAAATAACAAAGCTCGCGTGCATGCAACAACAACCGTCTTAATTAATAGTCGTGTCTGAAAGCAAATTCTTGCAATTATTCCGACGGTCAATCATCTTTTGCAGAACTTGAAACCTACAAAATTGGAAACTGGCGGTTTCATGAATCTGGTGTGAAACGCACCAGCAACAGCTAGTCGGACCTGATTTAAGCATGAGGGAGGATAACTTAGTGGTTCCTCCACGTAGGTACAAGAGTGAGAAGTATACCAGGAAAAACCAACCCAACCGACCTGAATGCTTACCTAAAATGACCCAAATCCTAAATGACCTGACCAAACCCAATTCTTATAGACCCGAAATGACTTAACCCGTTTGCTAGATCTACCCAGACCCTGAGAGGTACCAAAGAGTAGACAGAAATTACCATCATACAGACCTTAAAGGACTTTGCCTTGGCTTCTACAACCTCAATTCCTTTGAATTCATAGGACACAACATAATTTCCCTGCATTAGGGCATGACGATTTCATTTCAGTATTTCACACTTCTCATTTTACAGAGCATCAATTGTTCAACTCAAAACATCGGTTTCAGATTTCAGGTGCTACTAACCGGGCATAAGAAATTTGCTATTTGAACCCTCTCCTCTTCCAGGACTTCTTCATTTGCAGCATCACATAACAATTGAACTTTCTCTGCATCAAGCCCTATGACACTAACCATGCCACTCTTTGCAGCATCAAACGCTGGCTATAATGAACAAAATTCATCAACTCACGATTCAAACACTACTACAAATCCCTTACTTTTATGACACTTCAACTCGACGCTTTTATAAGCGTCGACCTCATAATCTCAATTTATCCTACTTTACTATCTTTTTAATGTAACCGCTCAATTGCATTAGTTAAAGCGCCTATGCGAAATATTAAACCCTATGAAACTCCCCTCTTTTCTGAAATCCCTCTTCATCTTCTTTGCAGTCTAGGAAAACAAAAAAACCCTAAATAACTTCTCAACAAATCGTTCTCCAATCTAGCTAAAAACCATGGAGGCATCAATCACAACTCAAAGGCTGTGTCACATCAGTTCGTCACCTTTCACCGGCAATCAATCGATGTCCTTCCTACGAAGGTCTGTCTTTTTTCATCTATTCCTTCCTCTGTGCCGGAACATATACCTGATCGACCCATCGGCTACAACCCTCCGTTTGTCTGTTGACATGACTCTATATCGACCATACTTCCCATGGGTCGAGTCAACTCGCCGGTTAATATCATTGATAGTTAAAAGTCTTCCTATTTTTTTCCTAACCTATATTTTCTGGGTTGTTGTTTAGTTATTTAATGGATGGATTAATATATTCTCACAGTCAATTAAGTATTTTGTAGACCTTGTGTGAAATGATTGTGCTTTGGTCGATGTAGTGTTGATTATTTCTATTTGTTTATCCGATTTATGATATTCATTTCGTATGACTGTTTGATTTGAACCAGTTGTTACATGTTGGATGAGTTGTCAGAATATATAACAACAGTACGTGTTCGTTATGGTTCATGTTGCATTTGAATCATCGATTTCATGTTGAATCGAGTGAGGTAGACTTCAAGTTATTCTTATACGGTTTTAGTCGGTTTAGATGACCTATTTGGGATCTTGTCTAGTTGGCTATTTTCACTAATCTGTAACTTGACATGAATATCATAGTTGCACAATGTTCAGGAAATGCGTAGAGGTACCTGCAGGGGAAAGGATAGTGGATTCGGGCTATACCAAAAGATAGGAGATTAGATGACATTCCGGAGATGACCTAGGTATACCGATGTGTTCATATATCGCTACCTTTTGTGATTGATGCGAAGGAACTTTGCTTGCTTATTGTCTAATTTTTTAAGATTAGAAAATCGTTTGACGATTTCATCGCTTTATTTGGCAAAATTGTGGTTGTTTGAGATGAATGGTTCAAAGAGTGATCATTCTTTTAGTTTTTCACGTACTTTCTCCATTTCATGTTACAAAAATCATGTAGAAGTTTAAATACCACCTCTTTATTGAACATTTTTAACTTGCTACTTTACAGTACCACAATGTTTAAATACTACCACTTTAATTCATTTTAAATAATAGCACTTTAATTCATATTTTTATGTCAATCTTTCTAAAGTTGCTGATGTCGCTTTAAATCTATAATAGAATTTTGATTCATCCACATGTTATCCTGTAAAACATATATATAAATATATATATATATGAAATTAGTTCACAATTTAGAACATCATTAAGAAGCATTAGTCAATAGCTAGCATGCTTCTCATGTCCATTATTTTTGTGTTGAGGGAATTCATTGGTTGTTCGGTACCCTAACATTTGTCACTTCTATCATTAATTTTTAAGTCAAGCAAAGTGCATTTTATTGATTTTTGTTGATTAATGGTAAAGACATTGTTAGTGGAAAGGTTCTTTTAAATCCTTTAGTTGTTTCACAAGGTAGGTCATGAAGCAGCATGGCGGGGATCTTACGTTGATTATCTGTAACTTCACATAAATGCATAGGAAATGCGTTGGACCACACTCGTAGATCTACTAAATATTATGGTCGCGGAGGTTAGCCCGTCGAAGAATAAAAGTATGGGTTTCTCCAACCTTCATCCACTTCCATCTGTTATCATACTGTAACAATGAGCGACAATAGAGCACGCTAATATGTACATCAAAATAAATAATTTTCTTTGTTTATCAACTTTCTATTCAATCAATTTTTTGTCAACTTATCAAAATGCCCAAAAAATAGTCTTCACAATCCTTTCGAATCTTCGGAGAGGTTAGTGCTTCTTTCCTAAATATTTACAGTTTATTTTTTATCATTGATCATTGCGCAGAATATTGCTCTCTACTTAATCATTTGTCTAAGGCTCTAAGCTATTATTCTCTCCGTTCAACTCCACTTGTCACCTTTATTTTTTTGACACTATTCACATCTAAGGAGAATCTTCAATATTGTCGACAATCTATAAGAGAAAATATAGTCATGTGAGATCTTGTTTGATTCATCTTTACGAGTACATTAAGAATATATCAAATTTTTAGAATTCTATCTAATGTAAAATGAACGATATCGCTAGTAAAACGCGCTTCGGCAAATTTGCAAAAATGAATAGTGACAAGTGGAGCTGAATGGAAGGAGTATATGAGAACTGAGCATATATGTTTCATTTATAGCCTGAAGAACTGTTCCTCGGATATATATATATATATATATATATATATATATATATATATGAACAAAGGTTGCTCACATACTTTAGTATGTCCTGGAAAAGTGATTTGGTAAACACAACTTTATATATTTGTGAAATCATTTTCTTTTATCATCTGTTATAGTTTAGTTGGTGGCTGTATTGGATTCAAACACAATAAGCATTGTGTTTTCTACGAAGAAGACAATTATTGTCCCTTTTGTGAGTAAACAAATTATGATGATCTAGCTTTACGTTAATGAGTACTTGAGTTTTATTCCGACCTATTTCTCTATGTTTTGCTTCTAATTAATTTGTTTGATGTATTTGTTTCTAAGTCCTTTTTTTGTCATATTGTGGAGGCAGAGGACCTTAATAATGAATTAATAGCACAAGTTTCTTCTCCACTTAATTTTTTATTCACATACATTTAGATTACATAAAGCAAACGTTAAATGGTAATGGGAAATCGCTAAGTTATTTTTTGAGTTGTTACTTTTTGATCTTTTGTTTCATAAAGATGATGTGAACTCCTGGGCTTCACGTCTCGATTGTCAAATTAAATTTCTGCTTCTGTGTTAGTGTTAGTATTAATTAGAGACCAAGTATAAATGGTTAAAATTTGAAATATGAATATCATGTTGAGTAAAAGCTGGATGATCTTAAGGTTATACTCCATTGAAATACCATGTTTTGGTTTGTTTGATAATGAATTCATAGGTACACTTACTTGTAAATGCCTACCATTGGCATTTCATCAACAGACATGTGGTGATATTTCTTTGAGATCATTGTGATGTCTTCTACTTGAATTACTTGAGTTTAGTATTTGGACAGTAATTATGGCCTTAATCTTTGGAAGTTATTGGACATGCAGACCAAGTTAAGTGTTTGAACAGAGTTAACAAGCATAAATATATACCTGCTGCCGCTGAATCCTTGTGATCGTCATTTTCCGCTTATGCTAGTTGGTCTACTCAGAACTGGGATTGTAGATGTTGCTTAGCAAATACCAATGAGGAGGTTTGTGATTGTTGCAAATTCAATCTCCCTGTTAATGTCAACATGAATTATAAGACGGGGATTTTAGCGTATCTCTCCTTTTACCCTCAATGTGTCTGTCAAATATTGCTGCTCCATGATGAATTATGAGAATAATTTTGGAATTAAGATGTCACAAATCTGCCTCTGTGATATGTTTCATGTGTATTGTTTGATGTGGGTATTAGACTCGAGTTTATTTGTTTCTGGACTTTCTCCAGGTATTTACCAAGTCCTCATTGCCACCGTTTTCTCCATGTTATAAAGACCTAAAAGAAACAGCAAAAAAAGAGCGACATAGCTAAGAAGTCTTTCTTAAAATACTGACAGCGGTTCGCTATTGGAAAATCAGTATTGGGACAGGTAAATATCGAGTTGTTGAATTTCATTCCACTGATTTCTTTTGGGTGTGTGGGGTCCAACGTTATTTCAGTCCTTTAGCCAAACTTACGAATTCAACTCGATATTATAACTATTTGATGCTTAATAATGTCGGAGAGTATTTAAGTCGTACAAGGGTGATTGTCGTCGTTCCTTACTAAAACCATGTATAATTGCAGCAGTTGCTTAGCAGATTGTGCTTAGCTTTCTAGGTTCGACCTGCCCAGATACAAACTTCAGGGAATAAGGATAGTAAGGAAGCAACCAAATCAAATGATGTTCAGCTCTGTGTTCTCATGTTTCGCTTGTTGATATCACATCAACAAAGGATCTCGGCGATGCATCTAGATGAAAGGAGTAATTCTTACATTCACTTTGGAGACTACGGAGTAATTAGTAGTGCCATAAGCGATGACTGAAATGTGTTGTGATGTTTTATTTTTACGTGAACGTTAGTAGCAATATTTCTCCGATTCTTGTTCGGGTAAAATATCGAGGCAGTTCCTTTTGACTTTGTATTGTATTAATTTTGACAATGCAATTTTATGCTATAGAAAATTATTTGGGATATACATACACGTTGAATTATTGTTTTCTACATGGCTTTATGATGTCATTGAGGAATTTATATCATTTAGTCAATGAAAGTGTATATTTGTACTACTATTATAAAAGTTCTAGTATTAAATGAGGGGATAAAAAGTCCGAGTGAAAAAAAAAGACAAGAAGCATGATAATTCCCAATAAAGTGAAGCGTCGCATTTTGATAGGATAGCTGACGCAGTAAAGCGTCGATAATGCTGAGACGCTAAAGCGTCGATAAATCCTGACGCCCCAAAACTCCGCGTCGAGAATAAAAATACCGACGCTTTCAAATGTCGAAAATAGACCATATAAGTGTCGCAAAATGCAGGGATTTGTAGTAGTGAAAGTGGACATATATACCAGCTAAAGTAAGGTATTTCACCTGCATAGCTTCACCCCTTAGCTTCACCAACTTAAGCCCATCCTCAAAGCTTGAAATATAAAAACAAAAAAACAGGGAAGTAAGCATTATAGTACTAACAAGTGAGCAGAACCGTCATGAGACAAATGAGCACATGCCAGAATACATTAGTATTGCAAGGTCAGTGTGATAACAGACACCGAAAGAAGATAAATACCTGTAGACACCTAGATTTGGACCTGGTTGCTGCAGAAGTGCCCAACAAACACCCGATGACGATATGACTGCAACGCGACACGAGTTCGCGATGTTTTAGGTAGTTTTTCTATAGAACGGATCAAATAAATTACTCGGGCAAATTAAACTAACATGATGGCAGCCTTAGTCGTATCGTTACGGTCACATAGACACTATTTAGAGTCAATTCTGACACCGGGACCCCGAGTCGGTCCCGAAACTCGAACCGAGTCAACACCGCGCCAATCGAACCTCGAGATGCACACCCGAGGCCCACTAATGTTCACGGCGCTAGGGTAGCATGCACGGAAGCCTTATCTCCCAAGCTTTGTATTATACTCTCCCTCTCCGTTTTAGAATGTATCAAAATCGTATCCTCAAAATCCCAACCGCCCAACCTCACACGTCTTGGTTTCCGCGCGCCTAAGCCCAGGCGCCTGAGTCTTGGTGCACCTCAGGTCAGGCGCCCATATGAGCGACGAGGGCCGAAAACACCTATAAATACCCCCCTCACCTCATTCATTCGACACATCTCATCTTCTCTTCTCCCTCTAATCTCTCGCTAAGGGCTCGCACTCCGACACCCAAGGCAAACGATCCACTCGATCGTAGTTCCGATAAAAAAGCGACATCGACGCTACTCCTCACTTTCGAGCACCCCACTCGATACCGAGGTGCCTGTGTTCGACTAGCTCAAATCTAGTAGCAAAGTTCTGCCGGATTAGCCGCAGAATCAGCCCGTAGTAACGAAGCTCTGCCGGAGTAGCCGCGGGAAGGGTCAACGATAACGGAGCTCTGCCGGATTCACTGGTCAAGCTAGGAGGATCCGCCTATTGAAGTTGAGTCGTCACTAGGTTGCCATCTAAACAAAACTTTCCATATTCGTACTTTCTATGCACTACGACAACACTAGATGTGGACGCTAGGTCCACAAACACCTACTAAAATACGTAACGTCCCAACTTCAACCGCAAACACTAAAACACACTAAATAGATCCGAGTAATTCCGATATCCGTTCTCAAACTATCTGTGCAACTCCTCACAATGTGATTTACCTACATTCGCATTTACAGTTTTTCGTATGATTTATTGCTTTTAAGACCTTATAATCGCATGCTAAATCACCTAACATGGAATTCAAAACGTAAAACAACTAAAATTGAACAAAGTGATGGTCGGGTTCCATATTAGTCCAGGTGCTCGTTGATGTGCGTATTTTATATACACTTTTTATGCTCTTATTACGCGCATTACCGTGTTTATTGAATAGTGAAAACTATTATTTTGCCCCGAATTGGCTACTTTGTGGTGTGTATTGTCCTTTTGCAGGAACGGAAGAAAAAGGAGCTAATACGAACAAAAACCGAGGCAAAACGAAGCTGGAAGAGCTGGTCGCTGAAGTGGGAGAATAGTCGACCGACTATCGGAATAGTCGGCCGACCATGGCGATAGTCGACCGACAAATACAATAGTCGGCCGACTATTCCTTGGGCCGCAGACAAGTTTCGTATTCAGCAAAAGTTTCCTAAACAGTTTTAACTCATTCTAAGCTGTATAAATAGGGCTTTTCAGCCACTTTTATTAACACTTCTTCTCTTTTAGATTTCTCTACTTTTATTCCTCCTTAGACTTTTATCTTTTCTCCTTATCCTCCTTAGATTACTTTTAGTTGAATTCCTTCCTTAAAACTCGGTTATTGTAAGACTTTCGGATTCAAATCAACTTTATTCCTCTCGGTAATTAAATCTAATCTTCCTTCTTTCTTCTTATTCTTGATTGTTCTTCTTATTCGTACTTAATTATTCCTGATCTTTGTCTTATGCTTGTCGTAATTTTATGTTTAATCTAGTAAAATCTTTCATTAATCTTGTTGTTATTGAATTAATTATGAGTAGCTAATTTCCCTCGCTAGGATTTAGGGGATCTGCGAATTGAATGTGGTCGCTAAATAATTTATAGATCTGTCAATGATATTGTGTCTGAGTTGTCAATTGTAGCATATAATCGCGATTAGTCAGTTAATGCGCATGATTGACTAATTGAATTCGGTAAACTTGAACCTAAGATCGGAAGCCTGGTAAAAGTTAGACCTGCTACAACACATTAGTTTGCCCTAATAAGATCGGAAGCCTTTAGACGCATGCTAGGGTGAATAGCGGACCGGAAGGACCTTTTCAATACCCCTTAGACCAATATCTTCGACATAGACCGTGACCATATGAGATTCGTAGTGAATCGACAATCCTAGTTTTCTCTCCATATATCTATTTGTCTTAATTCATCTTATTTAATTTAGTTATTCTTCTCCTTTAATTTTCTCTTCCTTTACTACTCTAGTTTAGCCAAACACAAACAAAACCCCCGATTCGGTTAATAAGATAGACTTTAATTACGAGTAGGATTTATTTGTCTCCCTGAGAAATCGTTCCCGACTTCCCTAGCTATATTTTTAGTTGGACCGTAGTTGGTTATTTTTGATAGGTACACGACTAGCTTATCACTCGTCTTACTAGGTTCGACGCATCTCTATTAATACCGAACCGACGCATCTTAAGCAGAATACCAGGTAAGGTATACCACGAGAACGACTAATATCCGTATTATCACGTTAAAACTGATTTGCTAATACGTAAAATACTAGTACTCTCTACTCTCCTACGTGCATCTTTTCATGGCCTGCTTGTCACGTGAAATCGCATGCAAAGAATCTAATCACAACCACTTTGACTACAAAATTTACTTGTCCTTAAACAACCGACGTAGCAAAAGGTATAGGGTTAAAACAACGGATGTTACAGTATTTCCACCACAACAAAAGAACTAGGTTATCAGCCCACTGATTGATTAGTAGAGGCCGCTATAGTGCGGGCGGGATTGGGTGTTGACATCTGTCGGATGTTGGCTTCCCAATACGTACCCTCACCCCTTACTCAGAATCGACGGTTTCCGGATGTCCGAAACCATTGGCAATGAGAGTCATTCCAGGCATGGAGTGCTTAAGGGTACAAGTCTTTATCTTTAGATCCCGTGCCACTCAACTTTGAGCCGGCAAGGGATCAAAGTTGACTTGAACGGTTTCCGAGTCCCCATAATTGACTCGGTGGCGACTCCACAAATCGGCAACGAATTCAGTTCACTAAAAAGGTCGCCTTACCATATAAATCAGCCTTTAAACATTTACAACCACGACTCAATCGATTCCCAAACGGAAACACGGGTGCCCGCACCCGTCTAGTACAAGTCCGGATCGTCATCCGAATCAAAGTCCGAAACATCGCCCTGTACGCAAGATTGGACCGGCCCCCGACAGGGAGGGGGCCGCGTGGATGGCCGCCGCCACACGTTGAAAAACTGGGTCGGTCCCGAGCGGGGTGCCGGGCGGTGCGGACGGACGTCCACAATACCTAGAAATGTGCTAGTCTCAAAACATAAAAACTATAAGAGGATGGCGTTAAAATGTGAATTAACGAAAGAAATCTCAACAAGTTTCTTAACACACTTGAAAGCTCCAGCAAATGCTAATGTAGTGTATTCTCCCAAACTTAAACCACAAGTCACATCCACTGAGTCAATTATTTGCCGCCCTCCCTCACGCGCACGCAAAATCTCGACAACAGCTAAGCCCGTCACATATATAGCTGGCTGCAGGTATGTTACATTGTCGTTACCATTGCTGAAGCATCTTTCCATAGTAAAGTACTCAATAGGTTCTAGAACAGATACTTTTAATAAAAAGGTCACAATGTCAAGCCATTTATGATTGTGATATATGATTAGCATCAGATATGATTTCTTTATGCAATGATTGAGATGTTGATCTGGTAAGAAGGATGCTCCGTCCACCCTATTTTTATTGTCCCCTATCTATTTTGGGAAGATTCAAGAAAAATAATGGGAAAAAATATAATGAAAAAATATATTTTTACCCAAAGTAGAAAGGGGATAGTCAATTAGGGATAAAACAAGACAAGAGGACAATAAACTTGGGATGGAGGGAATGTTTTTTAATTAGCAGTTCCCTTATGAACTACTCCGCATCATTAATGAATCTCTTAGTAAAGGATTTGAATGGAGCTCCATCAAAGAAGGAAAGTATATGCAGGCAAATAGAAGAATCACACTTGCCACGACCACACTTTAAAATTACATAAATAAGGTCACCAATACTTCAAGTATTAGTCATTTTGGGTGTACGGGCTTCAATGAGCAGCGAATTCCAGTAACTAACATGCAATCTAACAGGACAGGAAGTGTTTACCTGACTTAAGACAGTAGAATCAAGCTTCTCCTTTGGTCCATTGATGCAAATATCAAGAAGATCAAACCTACAGAATTTAAAACCGATAACTAAGTCAAACATTCCCTTCATGAAAGAATGTGAATAATGTCATCCTCAATCAAAGGTCAAAACTTAATACTCCATACAAAATACTCCCTCCCATTCATTGGAGTCCTACCATTTTATTAAAATATCCTCACATATATTCACTAAATGGTAGGAATCCAATGAATGAGAGGTAGTATATAATAGCTAAATGAGTCTGAACACAAAATTATCGAAATAATTCTATAAATCAAGGCATACCCAAGAATGTCATTAGCTTGCTGAACAATGTAGCAGCAGCAGGCACATTCTGGACTTCTGCTCCCATACCCACTGT
The DNA here is from genome assembly GCA_958450325.1 of Agrostemma githago. Classification (NCBI taxonomy): domain Eukaryota; kingdom Viridiplantae; phylum Streptophyta; class Magnoliopsida; order Caryophyllales; family Caryophyllaceae; genus Agrostemma; species Agrostemma githago. The sequence continues at coordinate 53,600,550 of OY288254.1, forward strand.
TTGGGCTCCATGCAACATTTACAATCACCCTTTGCAATAAACCACATAATAAAGCTCCCATTTTTGGCATCTTCTTCCCACTGATTGCATACGCTTGCTTCTCATTTTGAACGGAAACTAAACACCAACCCCTAAAGTCTTCACATACGAAACATTCCCATCCAACAATAGCTACTTCCTCCATTTTTCCCATTTAGCCCCAATTTTCAAAATCCCCCTCACAAAAATTGAGAAATGAAGCTAAACGGGAAAAAAACTAAGAAAGAAAGAAAGAACCAAAAAAAAGGAGTAAATTATCCCAACTCCCACCTTTTCTATACCTCATTTTTAAAACTCCGACATATATATTCTTTCAAAACCACTTGTTTTCCTCTAAATCTTCCAACAAAAGCCAAGTTTTGCCAAAATAAAACACTTTTTTTAGCCAATATCAATTATGAAGGGCTTTTTCATTACCAAAAGTTACAAAAGGTGGACGTTTTAATTGAGAGTTACAAATTAACACATAGAGTAATTACTAAATATAAGACTGGAACTGAGAGCCACCAACCTGACCAGGAAAGAGGAAAGAGGAAGCGAAAGTGGGTTGGTACGCAGAGAATAAAGCATCATCAACAGAAGTCTAAGATCCAATAGAGACACTCATATGAACCTTACAAGCATCCACATTTCTGGGTCAAAATCTAAGATTACCATTATTTAACCCGACAAAGCTAGAAACTTTGGAGCTTATAAGAGAATCTGAGCAGCCTAGAGAAAGCTTCTTGAGTGACATGGAAACTCATTGTAACGGAGATAACAGTTTCGATACTTGCAAACACTACGTCAAGTGCTCCACCTAAAGATGTGAATAAATGTTAAACACCGGTTGATGTGTTCCACCTAAAGATGCGTAGAGACAGATTTGGGCACGCTGGTCTGTACCTAAACACCGGTTTGTGGCATCGGTGCTCTACAGGGGAGGGCTGAACACGCGACTGAAGATGTGCAATCTGGGTGTGCTGACCTCTGATATCTATATCTGTGAACAACAGGTTGAGAGCATCGAGCATATTTGTTTTGGTCCAATTATAGTACACCAGTACTGAAATTACTGGAAGACTGGCTGAGAGTCCCCAGAATCGTCTGTCAGCTCAATAAGAGTTATATTAAGTCTAGAATGGTGCTATTACAAGGACCCTTGAAAGATAAAGATGCTAAGTTGATTGATTCAATTAGATATGTTTTTGTTCATGTACTGATTCCTAGAGAACAAAAATTCCAATTGAAGCAAACATTTAATCGAAAGGTACAGAAATAAGAACCTAATTAGAAATCGATTAAGAAATACGAGTACATACCTAAACCAGAGAAGCAAGACAGAATTTACAGGAGGATTACAAATCAGATGATATGGCTAAGATCAGATCAACAACTTCGTTTTCTTATTCTTCTTACTTCTCCGACCATAACACATATGAATACAATAGTGAGGAGGTTCGAATTATCCTTTGGATGAACCTCTAGCAGGAGTTATTATTCCTCTTAATATTTGTTCATCATGGTGTAGCTCGAGTTCACCGGAGGTGATTTCATGAATTCCTTTACCTTAATGGGGAGAAATATTATGTTAATAATATACTTTTCATTTTTTAAAATCAAAGATCAAGTATATATGTTACACACTAAGAGCAACGTTCGCGCCACCTTTGGAATGTAATACAAGTGCATATCCAAGGGTTCGATCTTCGATCACAAACCTCGATCACAATTTATCAGCGATTCAAACATCAATAAGCAATGTACCAGAAAATTACAAACACTTGATCATAACTCAACAGAGAAATCAAACAAAGAGTTTTAAGTTTTTAACGACAAAGATAACATGAAGCATTCAAATACCTAATCCCATCACAGGCAAAGGTCCAAAATATTTAGTTATCAACCACAGCAGTCAGAAGAAATTGAGAAGTTAACCAATGCAAAATAAAATAAAAAAATAAAAGGTACCTCAACCAACCGACCACTGTATTTACAAGATTTCAAGTGCTGGAAAGTAAGAACTATCAAGCTATCCAACTTCTCCAGGTTGTTAGAAGTTAAGATGACTTCACTAAATGACAACAGCATCTTGACGCGATTCTTCAGCAACTCTAAAATACACATAAGGTTGATAAGATGTCAAATATGAACTACTACCAACAATAATTCTTAGATACACATATGAACTATCACCAACAATCAATTAAACTAACATGCTAAAAATCTGGAAAACATATGAAAAAATCATCAAATAATCAATCAAACTAATTAATATACTGATTTGGGCAGATGAAACATATGAACTAATCAATCACGGATAAATTGAGGATAATAAATACTGATGAAACCTGCAGTACAGTTGTTGATAAATTGATGATTGACGAGAAGATGAGTGAACAGTGATGATTAGTGAACGGTAGCAGCAGCGCAATAGAACAGTGCGGTGAGCACTTTTGAGATGATCAATACACGGCAATGAACAGTATTATGACCTATGAGTGTTTAATTATGTTAATTATATATTAATTAGGTTTAGATGAATATACAAGTGCGGCAGTTGTCAATAGCTTGAATATATTGATTAGGGCGCAAGAATAAGGAAACTAGAAGATGTGGGAAAACTCAAGTGCATATGTATATTTGGGAGATAGACGTGGTGAACAGTTCTTTTATTTATTAAATTATTACATAATTATTTTATAACCTTGACATACTAAAGTGTCAAGAGTGGAAATTAGGTACAAAATAGGGTCGACCCTTTATAAAAGCGTCGGGGTCAAAGTGTCTAGAAAATAGGGAGTTTGTAGTAGTGGAGGTTCGGTATCCCCATAATGCGAAGGGTATTTTGTTTGGCCAGTCACGGTAGTTGTCTATCATTTTCTTCAGAATTATGACGATGGCTTTGTTTGCTGCCTCTACAGCCCCGTTTGTCTGAGGGTGAGGATTTGTGTCTTTGGATTTTGTATTTGTCTAAGAGTTTCTGTGTGTCAAACCTGAAATGAACCCCCTGATCACTGATGATTTCGTGTGGTATGTCATAGCGATAGATAATGTTGTTTTGTAGGAACTTGACTACTTGTTAGTATGGTGTAAAAGGCTGCTTCTACCCAAAGTAATCAACGGCTACTAGTATGAAGTAGTGTCCGCCGATTCCGGATGGGTGTACCTTTCCTATGATGTCAATTCCCCAGGTATAGAAGCGTCAGGGTGTTGTTGTGGTGTGGAGTGGGTATGGTGATAGGTGTTGGATGTTGGCGAATATTTGGAAGTTGTGACAATGACAAACATGATACCGGCAGTCTGCCTCTAGGGTAACCCAATAGTAGCCTAGTCTCATTATTTTTCGGGCTAGCAGGTGTGCGGTCATGTGGGTTCCGATCCGCATTCCTCATCATGTATTTCTTCCATGACTTTTTTGGATTGGGTTGTATTTATGCATGTAAGGAGTACTCCTTGTGGGGTTCATTTGTATAGTAATCCTTTGTTTAGGACGTAGTGGGCGGCTTATATTCTTAAGGATCTTTTGTTTTTGGTGTTTGTGTTAGGTGGATATGATCCGTTGGTTTTGAAGTCTAGGATCACTTTGTACCAGGGTTCTTCTGGGGTGTCATCATTTTTGATGTTGTGGATGTAGGCGGGTTGCTCGGGTCTCTCTACGTAGATAGGCATGGAGAGAAGGTTATCGGGCATGTTTATTAGTGAAGCTAACTTGGATAGGGCATCGGCGAATTGGTTTTCTTCGCGGAGGTATGTGTATGAAGTTGATTTCAGTGAATTCTTGGGATATTGTTTCTATTTCGGTTTGGTATGGAGCTAGGCTTTCGCTATAGATCTTCCAAGTGCCCGTGGCTTAGTTGACTACTAAAGATGAATCTCCGTGGACTCTAAGGTTTTTAACTCCTAGAGTTACGGTGGGTGTTAGCCCTATTAGACAGGCTTCGTATTCGGCTGCGTTGTTGGTTACTGGGAAGTCTAGTTTGACTGATATGGGTGTGTGGTAGCCTATTGGTTGTCGGTTGTATGGGTTTCTTATGTTGTGCTTTTTGGTTGGGGAAGTCAGTTATGGATTAAACTTAGGGTAATTGTTCCTGATCTCTTTTTAGGGTGAAATTAAGTGGGTCGTCTGTTGCAGCCCTTGTGCTTTGATTAATTGTTATCGATAAATGACATAGTATCAAGTTTCAAGCGAGAAGTGCATTGTTATAAATCGAGCAGCTGTCGAGGCATGTTTCTAAAAAGGAGTTACTTTATTGATATGATTAATAAGCGGGCTGGGTGCCCGAGATATTGTTCAGTGGGGAGGTGGAGAACAGGTCCCCTCGCACCTCCTTGACTCGATATGGAAAGCGAAATCTATTATTATTATTATTATTATTATTATTATTATTATTATTAAGTCTAGGCCATAAGACGAACTAGACTCTTACTCGGGCACGAATTTACTCGTCTTGGCAGGCGCCGGCGTATTCTCGTATTCTGGATACGCCCCAAACCTTTCCTCTTGGATGAGGTAGCGGACTTGCTGTCAGAATTCGTGACATTACCAATGTCATGACCTCGACCTTGGTGGTATCAACACCATTTGCTACCGCTCTAATTTATCGACCTTTTATCGGCGGGTGGATCGGGCGTTGGAGTCAGGGGTTATAGGAGTCCGTCGGATATTAACATTGTTAGAGCCTGGTCGTGGGATAGCCCAGTGTTCGAGGAGTTGGAGACCTCCTTCCTCGGAGGTGTCTGTGAGGAATTGGGTAGGTCTTTTTGTTAGTAGCGCGGTTTTCACGACCCCCGTCTTTATTAACCCTTCGATTTTATCTTTTAGGAGCATGCAAGATTCCGTGTCGTGGCCATTACCCCTATGATAATGACAGTATTTTCCTTTGGACCAGTGGCGGGATCTATGATTTAATGGGAGGGTCGGCCATTGGTCCTTTTTCCTTGTAACCTTTCCCCATTACTTTGGAGAGTACTCACTTTTTCATATCGTCTTCTAGGCGTATTCCTAAGGTAGATAGCTCCTTGAAGGTGTGGATATTTTGGTACCTAAGGTGAGAGGCATAAGTGGGTCTGAGGTTATTGACGAATTTTTCTACTAAAGTGGCTTCGTCCGATCGGTTTACTAATTGGGTGCTGACCTTTCTCCACCTAGTCAGAAATTCGGAGAAGCCTTCCTTCTCATTTTGAGAAAGGACTTCGAGACTTCTAATGGTGACTTGTGTTTCAGAATTATCCGCATATTGTTTTGCGAATTCTACGGAGATGTCGTCCCAAGTGGATATCTTTTTAGGGTCGAGTGAATAAAACCAGTATTGCGACGTGTTACCTAGCTAGAGAGGACGGGAATATCCTAGTGAAAAGACTGGGTTTGACCCCTTTAATGGCCATGTAATCCTTAAAGGCCCGGATGTGGTTGAGAGGATCCTCAGTTCCCTTAAACTTAGGTATGTTGGCTAGGGAAAAGTTTTCTGGTAGTTGATCATTTACCATCTCAAACTTCCTATGGTTTTCGAGGTGGATGTTGTTGCCTTGGTTTAGGCGCATTTGGTTTTCGAGGAAGTCTATACGACTCACGGCGGTCTGTAGGGTGTCGTCTTGAGGTGGAGTAGTGGGGTCATTAGGGATGACCCGGTCAGGAGCGCCACCTAGCGGCGTGGAATTTAAAAGGAACTCGTTGAGGATCCGGTTATGGTGTTCATCAGAGGCCTTATCCTCTAGGTGGCCTAAACGGGATTCGATGCTGTTTACGGATGCATTCATGGTAATGATGGTGGCCTGTAAGTCTAGGATCATGTTGGTTAGGGTTCCTACGGTGTTATCTCCGGATTGTCCGGCGTCGTTCCCACTATGGTTACTTGCGTCTACGCTTGAATCACCCGACATGACTACGGAAAAGGTGGTATTGATGAGGGTGGGTCCACCAGACAACTTAGAGAATCGAGGAATGTTCTTAACTGAGCGACACATAGATGAGACCCTTGATTTGCGCGTGTGTGCGGTTATCCAATTAGGGACTCGGGTGCTTTAGACTCTTGGTGTATTCGGCGAAGCGCCTAATAGACTTGTGCCTCTAGAACGAGATGATTTGACACAAATCTCGGGAGTGAGATTTAAGAAAAAGGGCTTCTCGAGATAATACAACCCAAAATGTAAGACCTCGGTCAGAGGCGACCCTAGTAACTAACACAGACAGTTAATCACACGGTTGTACGACGTAAGGAATTGATTTCGATCCCGGCTCGGAACCAAAGAGTTTGGATACTTTCGAAAACGGATGGGTTTTGAAAATAAACTTTTTTCGAAAGCAAGAGCTTGTAAAATTGGTGTTACGATGGTTTAATGACATCGTTTCTGATGTGAAAGAGTGTTGCTATGTGAGCGTCGAGGACTCGACGTAGCAAAAGTGTAAATGGTGATTTTGCGAAAGAAGCACGGTTGTAAAGGAACCGGATTTGAAAATAATTATGTGGTGCTTTTTATCGAGTCTACTATTAATTAGTTAGTTCGACGTTTTGCGGTGTGGACGGTGTTTGTGAGAAAACTAGGTGTTTGTGGCATTTTTTTTAAAAAAAAACTTGAGAATGTGCGACCGTATTTGTCGATTCCATTAATTGGAATCGAGAATGGGGATTGTGTGTGTGTGTAACGTTTTGTGAGTATAGTCGTGTTCACGTTCCTTGACTTCATTAATTGAAATTTCGGTAAAGTTAACGGTATGTGCGAAAAGGTGTTTCGAATAATAAAATGTGACCATTTAGATGCCTTAATCCCCTTGATTGGGAATTTAGTGGTGTTAACCGTGTGTTTGTGTGCGTGAATGTTTTGAAAACAAAATGTAATCGTATAGGGTACCTTGATCCCATTATTTGGGAGTTCGGTGATAATAACGGTCATTGTTGTTGTTTGAAAATGACGAGTTTTATTTTGACCAAAGCAATGGCGCTCAAAAGGTGTCTTTTGAAAGTGATGAGTATAAAATCTGTCATGATGGCGGTGCCAAAATGTTTTTTAGAAGAAATCGTTTTAATTTGGCCGGAGCATTGGCGCTTAAAAGGTGGTTTTGGAAAGAAGATGTTCTTTTTCGAAAACGGAGTTAGGTGCGGTTGAATATGTTGTCGTGGTTGAATCCAGATTTTAGTGTTTTATTTGGGTTGTTCAACACGATACACATAACTAAGAATGCATACATTCATGCATGATGGAGACACGGGTAGGTTAGGGGTAGGCTACCGCCCACGAATAGTCTTTGCTTAGGTGACAACAGGTCACCTAGGGAGGTGAGTGTCATACCGTTTGCTTACAACAACTCGTTTGGTATATCCGCGGGATGCGCGGCTACCTTAGGCGGCAGGAGCGTCAATCGAGAGTCTCTCCGCGTGTTCGTAAGGATCTTACCGCGAAGAGGTCGATTGGTCCTGATATCGGTTAGGGTGGGCTTTTTAGGGCCAAAACCTGTTGTGACCACAACAAGGAACTAGGAAATGAGCTTCACCAACCTCGTTCGAGTTACACCACCGCTGGAAACTTGTTTTCAAATCCCAGTGGAGTCGCCAAACTCTGGACGTCCGTCCGCACCGCCCGGCGCCCCGCGCGCGCCCGCGCAGGACCGACCTCTTTTGTCGCGGCGGCCACCCACGCGACCCCCTCCCGGTCGGAGGCCGGTCCGATCTCGCTTTCAGGGCGATGTGCGGACCTCGATTTGGATGACGATTCGGAATATTACTCGACGGATGTGGGCACTCGTGTTTCCCATTAGAATTGATCGAGTCATGGTTTAAATGTTTGAAGGCCGATATGTTTCGTAAGACGACCTTTTTAGTGAACCGAATTCGTTGCCGATTTGTGGAGTCGCCACTGAGTCAATTATGGGGACTCTGAAACCGTTCAAATCAACTTTGATCCATAGTCGGCTTAAAGTTGAGTGACACGGGACCTAAAGATAAAGACTTGTACCCTTAAGCACTCCATGTCTGGAATGACTCTCATTGTCAATGGTTTCGGACATCCGGAAACCGTCGATTCTGAGTAAGGGGTGAGGGTACGTATTGGGAAGCCAACATCCGCCAGACATCGACACCCAATCTCGCCCGCACATAGCGGCCTCTACGAATCAATTGGTGGGCTGATAACTTTGTTCCTTTATTGTGGCGGAAGTACGTTTACATCCATTGTTTTAACCCTATGTCTTTGCTATGTCGGTTGTTGAAGGACAAGTAGATTTTCTAGTCGAAGTAGTTGTGTTTACATTCTTTGCATGCAATTTCACGTGACAAGCAAGCCATGAAAAGATGCAAATAGGAGAGTAGAGGGTATTAAGTATTATACGTATTAGCAAATCAGTTTTAACGTGATAATATGGATATTAGTCATTCTCGTGGTATATACCTTACCTGGTATTCTGATTAAGATGCGTCGGCTCAGTATTAATAGGGATGCGTCGAACCACAGGTGGTGAGCATCAGAACTAATACGGAACCCGACCATCACTTTGTTCAGTTTTAGTTTTTTTACATTTTGAATTCCGTGTTAGGTGATTAGCATGCGATTATAAGGTCATAAAAGCGGTAAATCATACGTAAGCGGTAAATGCGAAATGTAAGTAAATCACATAGTGAGGAGTTGCACCCTCGGAGTGTAGACTAAACAAGACACGATGTATAGAAAGTTGAGAACGGATCTCGGAACTACTCCGGTTTAGTTAGGGTGTTTTAGTACTTATGGTTGAAGTTGAGGACGTTACATGTTTTAGGACGAGTCACGGACCTAGTTTCCATGTTTGACATTATCGAAGTGCATAATAAAAGTACAGGAATGTAAACTTTTGTTTAGACGACAACCTAGTGACGGTTCGACTTCGAGGCGGATCCTCCTAGCTCGTCCTGCAGTGATTTCGGCAAAGCTTCGCTACTACGGCTATTTCTGTGGTTAATCCGGCATAGCTTCGCTACTTGACCCGGGGTTGGCTAGTCGAACGCGGGTGCTCCTCGGGTCGAGTGGACTGCTCAAGAGTGAGGAGTAGCATCGATTCGCTAAACGATCGAGTGGATCGTACTTAGTGTCGGAGTGCGACCTAAGTTAGAGAAAAAGAGGGGGAGACCGAGTTGTGGGAGAAGTAAGGCCCTGTTCTTTTCGGCTGAAACAGGGCTGAGCTGAGCTGAGCTGGTCTGATAAGAGCTGAGCTGGTCTGATAGAAGCTGAGCTGGACTGATAGAAGCTGAGCTGAATTAAAAGGAGCTGAAACTGATAACTACTTATATAAATTATCTAATAATATTTTAAAAAATGAAAAAATATATATATATATATATATAAAATTACAACAATAAATAATAATAATAATAATAATAATAATAATAATAATAATAGTAAGTGTGTCAAGTATCAGGCACGCTGCACGACGATTGGGTATGGTTTCTTACCTTTCTCCTTCTCCTCTCTCGGCGAGCTCGACACGGATGCTGTTTCTCTGCTTCACCGGATTCGGAAATTCGCCTTATCACAAGATGCTGGAGCGCGTGCCGCAGTTCATATTTTCACTAGAATTAGCTTTGTAATTGCTAAGGGAGTGGGGGCCCAGATAGTATCTCGGCTTCCCTCTAACTTCTTGTAATTTGTTCTGGTGTTTAATGCGAGTTCCGATAATAATAATAATAAAAATAATAATAATAATAATTATAATAATAATAATAATAATAATAATAATAATAATAATAATAATAATAATAATAATAATAATAAAAAATTAAAATAGTAGTAATAATAATAATAATAATAATAATAATAATAATAAATTAATAATAATAGTAATGATAATAACAACAACATAGTACTCACCCCAATTCATTTGATTTCTACTTTTGTTTTTTAGTACTTGGCAATAGAAAATGGTATGTATTTATCTTTGATTACGTAATATACAAAATTTTAAATTTTGATATTCTTAAATCTTAATATATTTTATTCACTCAAAAATAAATTAATCGTAATGACATTGAGACAGAGTTGTAAATATTTGACTATAACATCTATTTCAAGACCTCAAAATATTATGGAGTGCATAATAATGACGACAACGATAATGACGAAGATAATAATTTATTATTAACATTAAGAGATACAATTCACTACAACAAAAAAGCCTTTCCACGGCGATTATTTCGTGACAATTGTAAAATCGACATAATTAATATAGTTATATTCTTTATGAATACCACTTATTGTAACAAATATCAATCGATACTAATTAACCCTTTAAATTGACGGGTTATCTTCTTATAACCCTAATTATCGTACTTGAAACCTGGTTCCTTATTACCAAATCACATTCACTATAGCTATATCTCCCTCCTTGTTAACCTCCATCGTTCACCTCTGTCCCCAACGGTCTGCTCGCCTACACCTATCGCATTTCTTTGCCTCCAACAGAAATTATTATTATTATTATCATTATTATTATTATTTTTATGAAAAGAAACATGCATTAATATCAAAATGCAATAATAATAATAATATAATAATAATAATAACAACAACAACAATAATAATAATAACTTATTGTAATTTGTTTCGATCTTAATGCAACTTCCGTTTCATCTAAATAAATAAATAAATATTAATATTAATATTAATATTAATATTAATATTAATATTATTATATATTATTATATATCAATAATAATATTAATATCAATAATAATATATAATAATATTAATATTAATATTATTATATATTATTATATATCAATAATAATATTAATATCAATAATAATATATAATAATAATAATAATAATAATAATAATAATAATATATAATATTAATATTAATATTAATATTAATATTATTATATATTATTATTGTATATTATTATTATATATTATTATTATTATTATTATTATTATTATTATTATTATTATTATTATTAAAGTATTATTTTAGGAGATGAAAATATTGGAGTTGAGCTGAAAATATTAAAGCTGAGCTGAGTTGAGCTTATAGGAGCTGGGCTGAGCTGATACGAGCTGGGCTGAGCTGATAGAAGCTGAGCTGGTCTGAAACGGACTGAAAATAAGCTGAAAAGGGCCTAAGTCACGAACTCGTTATGATGTGTGTCGAAATGAATGAAGTGAGGGAGTATTTATAGTTGCTCACGCAGTTCAAATCGCCCTCTAGGACGCTTGAGCTCTGGCGCACCACAACTCAATCGCTTGGTGGCATGCGCATCAGTCTTGGGACACTTGGTGTGAGGCGCCTGGATTTTTGAAGATTCGATTTCGACACTTTCCAAAATGGAGAAGATGCGTATATTGCGTTGTCTTGGGGATTAAGCATTCCCATAACTCTAGCGCGTCGAGCACCGGGTGGGCCTCGGGCGCGTGCCTCGAGGTTTGCTCGGCCTGACGCGTTGACTCGGGTTTGACTTTGCATATTTCGGGACCAATTCGGGGTCCCGGTGTCGGAATTGACTCTAATTAGTGTCGACACGACCGTAATAACACGACTAAGGCTGTCTTGATGTTAAATTAATTTTTCCGAGTAATTATTTGACCCTTTCTATAAAAAAAAACTATCTAAAACTTCGCGATCTCGCGTCGTGTTTCAGTCTAATCGTCATCGGGTGTTCGTCGGGCACTCCTGCAGCCACCAGGTCCAAATCTGGGTGTCTACAGATCCTTAGTAAGTTCAAAGCCGAATGACATGGAACCTAGAGATAAAGACTTGTACCTTTAAGATTTCCATGTCTAGAATGACTCTCGTTTCAAGGATTAGGCCATCTATTATCCAGAGATCGAGTAAGGGATAAAAGTACATATTAGGAAGTCAACGTTATGAATATCGACACCCAATCCTGCCCATACATAGCGGCCTCTACTAATCAATCGATGTCAGATAAATCTCGTTCTTAAATGGTGAAAAAAAATTAATACTCAGTGTTATAATGTTAGATATACATTTGTTATGTCGGTTTATTATTTAGGAGCAAATAAACTAACGTGGAAGTCGAAAGTTAATGTTAATAATTGGATTGTTTGATTCTCCTGTAGATAATCAGTTGAGAAATAATGTTAGCTACACTTTTTTCCCTTTGACTGGGCTTTTGTCCCAATGGGTTTTTCTTAGCAAGGTTTTAACGAGGTAATGCTATAGACATGTTAATACGCCATAGTTATGATCATCATAATTTTGAGATGATGAGATACTGTAGACACCCATATTTGGCCGCTAGGTGTCTATAGCAGTTTCCAAAAAACACCCGATGATGATCGGATGTGAACGTGCTTTAGCATATTCGAATATGGTCTTAAAATCATTAGCTTCTGGCTTGGGCTTTTTACGGAGTACAAATCCCAAAAAAACTGACCTCAAATTCAGGCCTTGTGGGTCGTTTCCAATCAAATAAGACTAATTTGGGTCAAAACTAACACCATCGGTATCATAATGCAAAGCGACGAACCCCTAAACTTTAGCATTGAAAGTGGGCCGTGCTTTGTGCACGATATGCCTAAATGTAGAGTAGGTTCGAATGGATCCGAATTCCCACAAAATTCGGTGGCGACTCCTAAAAAGATTTAAATTTCAATCTGAGATCTATCTCACACGAGATTAATTCGCCTCCCCAGACCCGCGCGTGGCCGCGTCGGGGTGGACCTATGTCATGTCCACAGATACATATTTTGTTATTATGCATTGAACAAATCAAAATTATTTTCCATTACAATTATTGAAGTATTATTTGAAATGAAGATCCAAGAGACGTGAATGTCTATATCCGGACCGTTGTTTTGAAGAAATGTGATATTGAAATTATCAACTATTTCTATTAATTGGAGATGCCAGGTTTACCATTTATGACAATCTTATTTCAACGATCATGAACTTACATGAAAACACTGTTCATTTCAAGACATATCAAGATGTGTAATCATCAGGGGAGTAACCACGCGATGTGCCATTTTTCCTAAGACATGGTTTTGTCCCACTGAGTTTTCCATGGAAATGTTTTAATGAGGCAGCCGGTTATGCGTGTTTGAAGATCTATGTACTCTTTTTTCCTTCACTAATGTTTTCCCCACCGAGTTTTTCTAGTTAAGGTTTTAACGAGACATGTTTTTCACTAATATATGTACATCAAAGGGGGAGTGTTATGGAATATAATATGTGGATGTCCATTGAGCATTGTAGCTCACTATTATGTAACCCTAGATGTACTCCCCATAAATTTTGTAGTAGCCATTACAATCAATCAAAAGTGATTAGAAAATCAATTATATTATTCATTGAATAATACCAATAGGAGTTTAACTCATAGCAAGAATTGACCTTCAAATATTGTATACTTGTACCTGTATACTATATTATTCTATGCTTGAATAGAACTCCGTATTTTGGATCTACAGCAGTCTGCAAACATGAACGGTATTTTTGTAAAGTGTTGAATTAAAAATATTACCTTATTAGATATTTTTCTATAAGAGACGGCAGTAAGTACGACACTTCAAAAAATGACAATACGTGATCGTAGTTCATGTAAACAAATAAAGTTTAAGAGGATTACAATGCCCTCTCGCTTGGAAAATATTGGGTTTAAAGAAAATGACACATTTACTGGCATTGTTCAAACAATATAAGTTAAGTATTTTGATGTGACTGAAAACCTCCTTGTACACAACGTTTGTTGTGCTACATCCAATGTCATCAACGACTATCTCCGATAATGGAATTAGTATTTTCAAGCCACACCTACTGATAACTCTTGATATAGCAACATATAACAGACCGTGTGTGAAAACAGGTCGAGGTAGATATACTCCGACGTGCTTAAGAGACTGGCCCTGACTTTTATTAATTGTCATTGCATAGCACACGACAATTGGGAATTGTCTTCTCTCAAACTTTATTGGGAATTTTGTCTCATCGGAAGGTGTAACACTGAGTCGGGGAATTAAAACCTACATGCCTTCTATCGTGTCAGAAATGACAGTGGCAACAATGACACGATCACCCAATTCTGTAACGACTAATCTAGTGCCATTACAAAGTCCGTTAGCTTTGTCTATGTTCCTCAAAAGCATCACAATGCATCCAACCTTAAGAGTTAACTTATGATTTGGTAGTCCGGAGCATCTGATTGTATTAAGGAATTGTATAGAGTATAGCTGCTAAACAACAAGACTTGTCTCATCCTTACTAATTTCATCTGAACTTATGTAAACCCTCTCGTCGTCAGGTATTGAAGACATAATGTGGTCATTAATCTCCTCAACAACATCATGGGTGGATGCTAAAATTGCTCTCTCCTGGAAAAAATCAGTATCTCTGGGATTACTCATAAGATTTGGGAATATGGTATGTACAATAACGGAAAATGGGTCGCCCTCGCCTTCAATGAGAATGTCTTCTGGCAAATTAATCTCAGAAATCCTGTCATTTGGTCCACCAGCAACTCCATCACCTACTTTCAGAATCCATTTTGAGAATTCGTTTAATTCTGCTATTTCTTGTTCATCTCGGCTTGCCTCAAGTCGCATGTTCCTAGTTAACTGAAGAACCTACATTTATTTTGATACGTACGAAAAATTAACTAAGGATGGCTAATTTATATATCTATAAGAATCATCTAATGCAGGATTGGTAAATGTAATATGAATATGCAAATAGCAATTGACAAAAATGATAAGCTATCATTAGTGAAGAGTCGACGTGCCTTGCAATATCGCCAAAGTGGAGATGATGAGCATATAGATGCACGTACTATATCCCAACGGCTACCCTTTGGGACAACGGGGAGTATTTCTCCAAAATCTCCTCTAAGAACAACGACCTTACTCTCAAATGGTTGGTCCATATCACCGTCTAGTGCAAACCTTGCTATATCACGGAGGCTATGATCCAATGGTTCGAAACAGTGACGGTGCACCATAGGTGCTTCATCCCATATAATAAGTTTTGTGTGCAATATAAGTTTTGCAAGGTCGTTGCCTAGTTTAATGCCAGAGCACATGGAACTCTCGTCAATGTTGATGGGTATGCTGAATCTTGAATGGGATGTACGACCACCAGGCAAAAGTATCGCAGCAATCCCACTTGATGCCACAGGTAAAACAATGTTGTAGACACCCAGATTTGGACCTGGTGGCTGCAGAAGTGCCCAACAAACACCCAATGACGATAGGACTGCAACGCGACACGGGTTCGCGGTGTTTTAGATAGTTTTTCTATAGAACAGATCAAATAAACTACTCGGGCAAATTAAACTAACATGATGGCAGCCTTAGTCGTGTCGTTACGGTCGCATAGACACTAATTATAGTCAATTATGACACCGGGACCCCGAGTCGATCCCGAAACTCGAACCGAGTCAATACCACGCCAAGCGAACCTCGGGATGAACACCCGAGGCCCACTAAACCCGCGGCGCTAGGTTAAGCTAGGGGAATCCTTCAGCCCTAAGCTAAGCGTTATACACCCGTCTCACGGTTTTGGAAAGTATCAAAACTGTATCTTCAAAACTCCAACCGCACCAGCTGACGCGCCTGGGTCTCCCCAGGCCCAGACTCAGGCGCCTGAGTCTTAGTCCGCCCCAGCTCAGGCACCTATGTAGGCCACGAGGGCCGAAAACACCTATAAATACCACCCTTCACGCCCTCATTTCGACACACAATTCAATTCTCTCTTCTCCCTCTAAACTCTCGCTAATGGCTCGCACTTCGACACCCGAGGCAAACGATCCACTCGATCGTAGTTCCGATAATAAAAATTGACATCGACGCTACTCCTCACCTTCGAGCACTCCACTCGATACCGAGGTGCCTGTGATCGACTAGCTCAAAACTAGTACCCAGGTTCTGCCGGATTAGCCGCAGAACTAGTCCTTAGCAACGAAACTCTGCTGGAGTAGCCGCGGGAAGATCAAACGGTAACGGAGCTCTGCCGGAGTCACTGGTCAGGCTAGGAGGATCCACCTGTTGATCAACTCGTCACTAGGTTGCCATCTAAACAAAACTTTCCAAACTTGCACTTTCTATTATTATGCACTACGACTACACTAGATGTGGGCGCTAGGCCCACAAACATCTACTAAAATACGTAACCTCCCAACTTCAACCGCAAACACTAAAATACACTAAATAGACCCGAGTAATTCCGAGATCCGTTCTCAAACCTATCTATGCATCTAGTCCCGTTTAGTATATACTCTGAGGGTGCAACTCTTCACTATGTGATTTACTTACATTCGCATTTACAGTTTTTTGTATGTTTTATTGCTTTTATGACCTTATAATCGCATGCTAAATCACCTAACAAGGAATTCAAAACGTAAAACAACTAAAACTGAACAAAGTGATGGTCGGGTTGCGTATTAGTCCTGGGGCTCGCCTTATTAGGTTCGATGCAACTCTATTAATATCGAGCTGACGCATCTTAAGCAGAACACCAGGTAAGGTATACCACGAGAATGACTAATATCCGTATTATCGCGTTAAAACTGATTTGCTAATACGTATAATACTAGTACTCTCTACTCTCCTACGTGCATCTTTTCATGGCCTGCTTGTCACGTGAAATCGCATGCAAAGAATGTAAACACAACTACTTCGACGATAAAACTTACTTGTCTTTAAACAACCGACATAGCAAAAGGTTTAGGGTTAAAACAACGGTTGTTACAGTACTTCCACCACAACAAAAGAACTAGGATATCAGCCCACCGATTGATTAGTAGAGGCCGCTATAGTGCGGTCGGGATTGGGTGTTGACATCTATTGGATGATGGCTTCCCAATACGTACCCTCACCCCTTACTCAGAATCGACGGTTTCCGGATGTCCGAAACCATTGGCAATGAGAGTCATTCCAGGCATGGAGTGCTTAAGGGTACAAGTCTTTATCTTTAGGTCCCGTGCCACTCAACTTTGAGCTGGCAAGGGATCAAAGTTGACTTGAACGGTTTCCGAGTCCCCATAATTGGCTCGGTGGCGACTCCACAAATCGGCAACAACTTCAGTTCACTAAAAAGGTCGCCTTACCAAACAAAACGACCTTTAAACATTTACAACCACGACTCGATCGATTCCCAAACGGAGACATGGGTGCCCCACACCCGTCTAGTACAAGTCCGGATCATCATCCAAATCGAGGTCCGATACTTCATCCCGTATGCGAGATCGGACCGACCCCCGTCAGGGAGTCGGCCGCGTGGGTGGCCGCCGCCACACGCTGAAAACCAGGTCGGTCCCGCGCGGGCAGGCGTGGTGCGTCGGGCGGTGCGGACGGACGTCCACAGTTTGGCGACTCCGCTGGGGACTTGGAAACAAGTTTCCAGCGGTGGTGTAACTTGAACAAGGTCGGTGAAGCTCATTTCTTAGTTCCTAGTTGTGGTCACTACAGGTTTTGGCCCTAAAAAGCCTACCCTAACCGATATCAGGACAAATCGACCTCTTCGCGGTAAGATCTTTAGGGACACACGGAGAGATCCTCGATTGACGCTCCGGCCGCCTAACGCGTACCCTGCGAGATTAATAAGCGGATAGTTCCGAACGGACGGTATGACACTCATCTCCCCCGATCATTGTCAATGCCTAAGTAAGGACTATTCGTGGGTGGTAGCCTACCCTAACCTACCCGAGTCTGCATCCTGCATGAGTGTATGCATTCCTAGTTACGTGTAGCGTGTTTGAACAATCCAACCCAAATAAAGCACTAAAATCCGGATTCAACCACGCCAACATATTCAACTGCACCCAATTCCGTTTTCGAAAAATACCTCATCTTTTCAAAACAACCTTGTAAACACCGTTACTCCGGTCAAGTCACGATTTCTAAAAAGAAAAAAAAACATTTTTAGACGCCGTTGTCATGTCAAATTTTACACTCGATGTTTTCAAGGATAAAAAAACAATTTTGCAAACGTCGTCACATGACCAAAATAAAACGCGTCAAAACAACGAACACCGTTAATACCACCGAGACTCCCAATTAATGGGATCAAGGCACACCAAACGGGACTGGCGGACACTGCTTTATACTAGTGGTCGTCGATTATTTCACCAAATGGGTAAAAGCCGCCTCTTACACCGTACTAACCTCAAAACAAGTAGTCAAATTCTTACAAAACAACATCATCTGCCGCTACGGCATACCTCACGAGATCATCAGTGACCAGGGGGCTCACTTTAGGGCCGATACCGAGAAACTCCTCGACAAATACAAAATTCAAAGACACAAGTCATCACCTTATAGACCACAAACAAACGGGGCCGTAGAGGCAGCAAACAAAACCATAACCACAATCCTTAAGAAAATGATAGACAATTACCGGGATTGGCCAAACAAGATCCCCTTCGCCTTATGGGGATACCGAACATCCTATAGAACACCCACCGGAGCCACACCATATTACCTAATAACCTACGGTTCCGAAGCAGTCCAACCTTTAGAGCTTGAAATACCGTCACTATGGATATTAGCCGAGAGCGGCATTCCTGAAGAGGAATGGAACCAAAAACGGTACGACGAGTTAGTACTCCTAGACGAACGTAGGATACATGCCTTATCCAACGTACAAGCCTACCAACAACGCATCCAACGAGCCTTTAATAAGCGAGTGAAATCCCCAAACATACACGAGGGAGATTTAGTAATCAAATCCACTTGAGCACCCCTTCCGGTCGACCCTAGAGGGAAGTTCAAGCCAAACTGGGCGGGCCCGTACCTCGCCAAGAAAATACTTTCCGGTGGCGCAGTGATCCTCACCGACTTAGACGATCAAGAATTCTCAACACCCAACCAACATGAATCAACTCAAACGATATTACCCATAGACACCCTGCCAACCACATCCCAACCTGCGACTTAGGGGGGAGGCAAAAAAAACACAAAACGAACAAAATAATAATCAATGAAGTTCGCATCCATAATTGGCATAAACGAGTCTAAAGCAAAATCACTCACATCTTATTAAGAACTACGAACATGATTTGATTCCGTTTACGGGCGGATACGTAGGCAACTCTTCCCGGGTACAACCAAACAATTAAACAAAACAAAATTGATTCATCGATTCATGAGTAGACCGAGATTCCTCCCACGACCCGATCAATGAGTGAGTTAAAATGACAAAGCACAAACGACGAGCCGAGGAGGGGGTGCAAACCCGAAAGGGCGCCCCGGTCAAAATGAAGAAACGAGTTGCGAGCCGTCGTTAAAAATAAAATGGCGAGCCAAGGACGGGGTGAAAACCCGAAAGGGCGCCCCGGGCAAAATAAAGAAACGAGTTGCGAGCCGTAAAAAAAAGCAAGAAAAAAAAACAAAACAGAAAGGTGAGCCGAGGAGGAATGAAAACCCGAATGGGCGCTCCGGGTAAAATGAAGAATCGAGTTGCGAGCCACCAAAAAAAAGAGAGAAAAAAATAATAATAAATGTGCTTCTCATTAAAAAAAACAAAACTGGTTAAATCGAGCCTTTGTCAAGGCCTCTACAACAAACATCCAAAATCAGGACATCCCGGAATTTAACAACGTGTCTAAACTCCACAAAAACTAGTACTAATACGCCACATAATATCAATTAATACGACATAGTACTAAACGGCTGGGCTACCAATCCAACTTTTCCTTACCCTTACTATTCGGGTGTGACTGCTTGCGTTTGTCCTCCTCGATTTTCCGAAAGCCAGCTTCTAACGCCCTGTCCAAACGCGAGTCCAGCAAATCCCACTTTATTTGATCTTTCACAGCTTTAATATGGGTCTTGTTAGTCTTGGCCCGTTCAGATGAACTGACGAAACTAGGATCGGTCCCACAGTCTTTGGATAGGCGCCTAATAACGGTCTCTCGGGTCTCCCCCTCGCCTCTTAGTGGGGCTGCATTTCTAACTTTTGAGTCGGTCTGCCCTGATGGATGTTTGCAATTCCTCTTCTGCATAAAAGTATTGTCGGTCAGTCGAGCATCGGGATGCAAGAACTTCTGCTCCCAAGACTGAAATCCCTAAGAAAATCCCCAGTCCATAGATCGAAACTAGAAATGACTTCAGCATCATCTAGAATAGAAGGTTGGACACCCATCTGATTAGACAACATGCTTGGGTAAATATAGACTTGATCCCTCACGGATAGTAGTAGCAAAGCCCGGGTCGAAGACGAAAAAGGGAACCTGACATGCCCACTAATATTCCACCACGGGATAAACCACCTGACGACAACACCTCCCCCAACCAAATAGGAAAGCCAATCATCCTCTTCGGGATTTTTGCTCCACACCAACGCCATCTTACGGCCCGTGAAACCCCTGTAGTTATAATCTTTGAAACACCGGGGGGGTCAATCAAACGGAGCCGCTCTTGTAACCAAACCTGTACAAAAACACGACGAAGCATCACATCTCTAAAGTCCGAGCAACCACAAAATAAATAAAACCAAGCCACAAAAACATAGCAAAAGAAAAAAAGGAGCAAAAACAAACATGTAAGATGATTCTAGAACCCCGAGAAAGTGTCCCCCATGACCGGACACTAGCATCAAGACCAAGAACAAGCTCACCCAAAATAAGCAAAGAGGGTGATCGTCCATGTTCCATAACCGCTACCACATCCACGACACAAGGATTACCCCAACCTTCACGCGACCGCGTGTCCTCAAAAAGATATAAGCAAGCAATAGCGATATTAAAAGCGCGCCTACATGCCAAGGCTGAAACATAACGAGAGCCAACCCGAGAGAATGTCCTAGAAAGTAACTCTAGGTTAAGACCACCCACACCAAAATAACCCTTAGCTTCCTTCAATGAAGAGAGGTCCAAAAAGTGGTAAAACCGCTCCACATAAGCATCATCCCCATAGGGCACAAAAGGTCGAACCGAACTCCACCCTCCTATAGCATATATCCCTTCGGGCAAAGGACAAATTTTACCCCCGGGGAAAGCAAAAACATGGTATTTCGGGTCCCAGAACTTAGAACATGCACTCAAGAAGCTATCATGTACCTTGACTCGACTCAGCGCGACAACCATCAATAAACCATCGTTTGAACTAAACTCGGGGTAGCATTTCTTAAATAAACCCGCCCACTCAGCAAGGACATTCCCGAAACCCGACATGACCCTAGATACGGTTCTATACCTTACGGATATCCTACTATGTCTAGAACATGCACCCGCAGCCCGTATATATAGTCCTAATTCCACGAGAATTAGGAAACAACGAAAATCCATAACCCGAAACCCGAACCGCACCGGCCCACGCGCCCGAGTCTCCGGCCGCCTAAGCCCAAGCGGCCCGGAACTCAATTGCCTCAGGCCGAGCGCGTGATGCCAGGCATGACTCAACCCGATCAACCCAAGGATAGAAACATGAACCCCCGTGATCACCATAGCTATCATTTTGCGTCGGGAACAACCTCCCAAAATCACTAGATCCCACCCCGAAAACCAAAACACCAGCGCAGGAGCTAGGGGAACGTGAGTTCACTCGTCGGACGCACAAGGCTTAGACATTTTTTTTCCTTTTTTTAGGGGGATAAGCCACCCCCACCTAGGCGTGTCGTAGCCTTTTAGCGGTCATCGTCAAGTCGCGTCTGTAACCCGACAAGGCAATTTTACGAATGAATAAAAGTGGCTCAACTTTTTTTAAAAAAATTGCTTGAATTTTAAACTTCGGTCCCATTCTGAATGCCAAAACAATCGCGCTCATCTCTTAACGCATCCGGTCAAAGCACGTTAATGTTTTACATCTCGAGTCAAAACGTTTTAATCGACGTACTACCTGATCCGATTCCCGGCTCAAACTAACGCATTTCAGAAAACTTCCGAAATAAACGGCTTTCATACTCTCATCAACACTAACGTACCCTAAACTAGGTCGAATCGCAAATAAATGAACGCAAAAGTGATTACTTGTCAATCTAACTGCACGATTAGTCAAAACAAAAAAAGCACGAAACTAATCCAACTAATTCAAATGCTAAGAATTTAAAGCAAATACACAAAATATATAAATTTATACACAAATCGAGACTAGGGAGGACCCCTAGAAGCCGCACCGATGGCTATCACAAGCTCACCTAAGTTGTCATCCAAACCTAGGTCTTCTAAGTCGAAGGTAGGAGACTCACTACCGTCCATCCCCGACAGCATATCTAGGGTAGCCGTCTTAGGGACTCCTCCAACCTCCTCCGTAGGGCCCGTGTCCTCAGCCTCAGCCTCAGCCTCAGCCTCTACCTCAGTCTCCCTTTCGATCTGATGCCTGGCCTCACCTTGTGTGGAGGTCTCACCTCTAGACTGAGCCAACTGCTCCTTTAGGAAGGCGATCTTGTCAGCCCGAGATTGCAGGAGCCGTTGCGACTCGACATCTTTCGCCTCGAGCTCGGTCACCCGAGTCTCCAGCTGTCCCACCATATCCGAGACATCCCGCGAGTACACTCAAACATTAGGAAAACACACAAGCAGCCTAGGAAACCACCTTAGTCTCACAAACTCACCGATCGAGGCCCCGAAGTCTCACGGGAGACCCTCGAGGCATAGGCCCGGAAGCAATTGGCAGTCTGCCACAACCGCTGATGGCAAGCCGACGAAACCTGAGAGCAAAACCACAAAGTTAAGCAAATTGACCCTAATTCTTAGAACCCTAATCGAAAATAAAAGTCAAAACTTACTCGGTATACCCGGTCACGCCACTCTATCCCGACATCCATCTCCTCAGCAGAATACGGGGGGAGGGGCTCAGTAAAGGGTATCCTAGCTGCATCCATCCTGAGCAGAGTCGGAGGAGAATTTGGGGGCTGGATTTCGTCGGCCGGGTCGGCCAGCTGAAAAGACAATAGATTGGTTAGTCAAAAGGCAAAGAAATAACAAACCATAACACAAATCTTAGAGCCAAAGATTAAAACATTACCACAAGGCCGTACCAAGCCAGACGCCGGGTGACGTGGGACAAGTAGAAGGCACCAGGCACCAAGAGTGTATCGCCCCCTTCTTCGTCCCTATCCTCGAGGATCTCTGCGGCAGTCGGCGGTCTGAACATGGTCCGGGGAGGATCAACCGGCACCATGAAGTCGTCATATAGGCACTGACGCACCAACCGCTCGCCCAGATACCAAACTGGACGAATCAACGCAGGAAGAAGCATCCTCCTATAACTCCGCGGCCTCAACTCCGCAGCCACATACTCCGGCACGCCCTCGTAATTAGCCTAAGGGCGGGCCACAAACTACACAAGTAAAACCGACATCCTAATGAATCCCAAAACTTGGGGGCTATTGAGCAAATAAACTATAAGAGAAAACTTACATCGTCAATGCCAAGTTTGTTAACCAGCGCATTCTCCACCTGGTAATGGCTAATTGTGCTCTTAGGTTGAGTCATCCTCCACTCGATTCCCGCCGGAAATCTCTTCGGGTGCACCTGCACCGTCTTAGGTGCCAAGCACGAGAAATAAGAATAAATCCAAGCCTGTAGGATTCCAAAGCAAACTTTAGCAATTCAAGCCAAAAACTAAGTAGAATTCAAAACACAAGAGCGAAAAGAAAACTAACCTCCAGTATGAGGCCCGGACCCACAATGGGCACAGCTGAACCCGACCCTATCACCAGTGTCCTCACCATGACTTGCAAGCAGCGAGTCATCTCCGCGAAAGCCGCGGTCACCCAATCAAAACGCCCTAGCTGAGTCAGGTCGGCTAGGAAGGGCAAAATCCTGGTACTAAACCTCTCGCTCTTGTCCGAGAAGTGAGTCGACCCTAGGAAATACCACAAACAGGCATCCTGCTCCGGCGTGTTAGCCTCCCGACCCTCTAACACCGCCACCCGCTCAAAGTGGTCGGTGATGTACGAACACACTATAGCGTGAGGCGTATTATATGCCTCATGCGGCAGACAATCCCCGATGAGGCCCCGCACCTCATCGCTATCTAGACTAGGGCCCTCGGCGGCCCATCTAATCCTATCCGGACCCTAGGGAAGACCACTAATCATCCCAAAGTCCTCTAGGATCATCCCGATCTCCCCAAAAGACATGTGGAAGGTCGAGGTAGTATCATGAAAGCGATCTATCATCGCCCTGATCACCATAAGGTTGCATTTAGTCTGGCAACCCACTAATCTAACCCACTACCCGACCACGGGACCTAGGGCGATCCTCTCGATAATCCCCTTTACCGTGGGGGTCAACTTCTGATGGTAGACGTCATGTAGTAAAACCCGTGAAAGTCCTCATCGGACCTGGGGGCTGCAAACCGAAACAATGCTAGGATGAACAAAACAAATCTAGCCTAACCCGAGCAAAAATAATAACAATAGCAAAATCCGAGTCATAACCAAACAAGCACAAATAGGACACTCACCAGACCCCGCACAATGCGGCTAGAAATGTGACGGTCAAGATGAAACATCAGCTGGTGACCATCACAGTCCCGAGCCCACTCAGGATCCTCGTAAACAATCTCCTCATTCTCCGGAACCGGAACCGGAGCAAGAGCCCTCCTAGCCACTGTCACCAGCAGCTTGCGTTTCTTCACTCAATCGAACTCAGCTTCATTAATAGTCTCAGGGTCGCGCCGCTGAGACCAGATACTTCTATATCTCCTACGAATCCCTCGGGGAGTCTGCGAACTCGCCCTGGCCACCTCCACACTAGCACTAGCACTAGCGTCAACCGAGGAAGTTCCCTCGGGACGCTCGGTATTACCTCTAGCTGTGAAACCCAAAGTAAACCACGACAAAACATAACCCTAGTCAGGCTAAATAAGCTTAAACAAGTCAAAATAAGGTCAAAATTTCGGATAAGGATATCAAAATTCCGAAAAGGCCGCTAGCACGCATTTTTGATCCCGGTCACAATGGAAGTGGTTTCGGGGAAATCCGGCATCGTTTCGACACCTTTTGGTCCGTCTTAAGACACACGAAACCTCACGGAGGGTCCTATAGGTCATCCTAGCCCTAGCAATTGACAATAGAGCTACCCATATCCCCATAAACGCTATTTGAGCAAAGTTATGCAAGATAATCACGGGAATAACCGAAAAATGGTCCTTAACCCTAGCTTTCCTAACACGTTTCCCTACGGAACCATTCGTCACACCTCGAACATCCCTATCAAGCTTACAACTACTTCAACAAGCTCTAATCGACCTCAATTTAACAATAAAATCAAGCACAAGCATCGAAACTTAACAAATAAAAAACACCCAAATCGATTTTCTAGGGTTTTCAACAAAACCAACTCATAATCAATCAAATCAAGCAAAACTGACAAAAAGCAAGTAAAGAACACTAACCCGGAGTCGACATTGTCATAAAAAGTGGAATTGAAACGAAATTCGCAAGAAAAATTGAAGAAGTCGAGTTTGGGGCGAAGACGATGACGCGTTCGAATTCTTTGTGGAATGAACGAGCGCCCCAATTTTCGCATTACTTAAGCAGACCCGGGTCACGAGAATCCGACCGCCCCAGCTCACGTGCTCGGGTCCTGGTGCGCTGGGGGCTAAGCGCCTGAGTCTTGGAGCGCTGAGGGACGCGCGCCTAAGCAGCCTAGTCCAGACTAAAACAAAGCAAAACAAACGCAACCCAAAGACAATACACATACACCTACTAAGACAAGTCAGACAACAATAACCAGGCAACTACTAATTAACATCGATAATGCACTCTCGACTAATGAAACAAGCACTTAACGCTGCATCTGGACGCGTAACAAAAACAAACAAGATTAACATAAGCAAACTCTGAGCAAACTCAAAATCAAAACAAAAGCAAGAACAAACCCGAACAAAATAAGACAAGCCTGCGAAACAAAACTAACTAAGACAAACTCAAAACACCAGAATTTTACTAAAACAAATAAATGAACAGCAATTTGCCCGAGGGGTCTGAGTTATCCCGGAGGCACAGCAATTTGCTCTAGAGGTCTGAGTTATCCCGGAGGCACAACAATTTGCCCGAGGGGTCTGAGTTATCCCGGAGGCACATCAATTTGCCAAAGGGGTCTAAGTTATCCCGGAGGCACATCAATTTGTCCGAGGGGTCCGAGTTATCCCGGAGGCACAGCAATTTGCCCGAGGGGTCTGAGTTATCCCGGAGGCACAGAAATTTGCCCGAGGGGTCTGAGTTATCCCCAAGGCACAGCAATTTGCCCGAGGGGTCTGAGTTATCCCGGAGGCACAACAATTTGCCCAAGGGATCTTAGTGATCCCGGAGGCACAGCAACAACAATTTTGTCCTAGAGGTCAGAGGCATCCCGAAAGACAGCTACTCGAGTGGAGACTGACCCCCTCGAGGAGTTTTTCCCCAGGAATCTTAGTGATCCTGGAGGCACAGCAACAACAATTTGCCCGAGGGTCAGAGTTATCCCTGAGGCACAGCAGCTTTTTGTCCAAGGGGTCAGAAGCATCCCAAAAGACAACTATTCGAGCGAAGACTGACGCCCTCGAATAGTTTTATATCACTTTATTTTGTCCTAGGGATCAGAGGCATCCCAAAAGACAGCTACTCGAGTGGAGACTGATGCCCTCGAGGAGTTTTGCCCAAGGGATCTTAGTGATCCCGGAGGCACAACAACATCATCTTTTGTCCTAGGGGTCAGAGGTATCCCAAAAGACAGCTATCCGAGTGGAGACCAACGCCCTCAGGTAGTTTATATCATTTTATCTTGTCCTAGGGGTCATAAGCATCCCGAAAATGATCACTCAAGTGGAGACTAACGCCCTCGAACGCCCTATGTAATCAAGGGTTCATAAGCATCCCAAGTAAAAGCAAATACATTTACACCTAACACATAAAAGCGCTTAAACTTAAAACCTTAAATAAAGTCGAAGAAGACAAAGCGCGCGCGCAAAGAGTCAAGAACAAGACAACAAGCAACGGCCCGGGCCCCAGCAAGCAACCACAAGCGAAGACATCAGGTGTGACTCCTAAACCTTGGCTGGCGAGACCCAACGCACAGTCTAACGGACTTAAAATGACCCGACCGGACAGCCACCAGGTCGTAATCTTCGATAGGCCTGGGCGGCTATACTTTGACTTTCGCCTTGTCCAAGGCTCAGTCAAAGTGGGGGCTTCTGTAGACACCCATATTTGGACCTCAAGGCTGCAGAAGTGCCCAACAAACACCCGATGACGATAGGACTGCAACGCGACACGGGTTCGCGGTGTTCTAGATAGTTTTTCTATAGAACGGATCAAATAAACTACACGGGCAAATTAAACTAACATGATGGAAGTCTTAGTCGTGTCGTTACGGTCGCATAGACACTAATTAGAGTCAATTCAGACATCGGGACCCCGAGTCGGTCCCGAAACTCGAACCGAGTCAATACTGCACCAAGCGAACCTCGGGATGAACACCCGAGGCCCTCTAAACCCACGGTGCTAGGTTAAGCAACGGGGATCCTTAAGCCCTAAGCTAAGCGTTATACACCCGTCTCACGGTTTTGGAAAGTATCAAAATCGTATCTTCAAAACTCCAACCGCACCAGCTGACGCGCCTGGGTCTCCCCACGCCCAGACCCAGGCGCCTGAGTCTTAGTCCTCCCTAGCTCAGGTGCCTAGGTAGGCGACGAGGGCCGAAAACACCTATAAATACCCCCCCCCCCCCCCCTTCACGCCCTCATTTCGACACACAATTTAATTCTCTCTTCTCCCTCTAAACTCTCGCTAAGGGCTCGCACTCCGACACCCGAGGCAAACAATCCACTTGACCGTAGTTCCGATAATAAAAAGCGACTTCGACGCTACTCCTCACCTTCGAGCACTCCACTCGATAGCGAGGTGCCTGTGATCGACTAGCTCAAAACTAGTACCCAGGTTCTGCCGGATTAGCCGCAGAACTAGTCCTTAGCAACGAAACTCTGTCGGAGTAGCCGCGGGATGGTCAAACGGTAACGGAGCTCTGCCGGAGTTACTGGTCAGGCTAGAAGGATCCGCCTGTTGATCGAGTCGTCACTAGGTTGACATCTAAACAAAACTTTCCATACTAGCACTTTCTATTATTATGCACTACGACTACACTAGATGTGGGCGCTAGGCCCACAAACATCTACTAAAATACGTAACCTCCCAACTTCAACCGCAAACACTAAAATAAACTAAATAGACCCGAGTAATTCCGAGATCCGTTATAAAAACTATCTATGCATCGAGTCCCGTTTAGTGTATACTCTGAGGGTGCAACTCCTCACTATGTGATTTACTTACATTCGCATTTACAGTTTTTTGTATGATTTATTGCTTTTATGACCTTATAATCGCATGCTAAATCACCTAACACAGAATTCAAAACGTAAAACAACTAAAACTGAACAAAGTATTAGTCCTGGTGCTCGCCTTATTAGGTTCGACGCAACTCTATTAATACCGAGCCGACGCATCTTAAGCAGAATACCAGGTAAGATATACCACGAGAATGACTAATATCTGTATTATCGCGTTAAAACTGATTTGCTAATACGTATAATACTAGTACTCTCTACTCTCCTACGTGCATCTTTTCATGGCCTGCTTGTCACGTGAAATCGCATGCAAAGAATGTAAACACAACTACATCGACGACAAAACTTACTTGTCTTTAAACAACCGACATAGCAAAAGGTTTAGGGTTAAAACAACGGATGTTACAGTATTTCCACCACAACAAAAGAACTAGGATATCAGCCCACCGATTGATTAGTAGAGGCCGCTATAGTGCGGGCGGGATTGGGCGTTGACATCTATCGGATGTTGGCTTCCCAATACGTACCCTCACCCCTTACTCAGAATCGACGGTTTCCGGATGTCGAAACCATTGGCAATGAGAGTCATTCCAGGCATGGAGTGCTTAAGGGTACAAGTCTTTATCTTTAGGTCCCGTGCCACTCAACTTTGAGCCGGCAAGGAATCAAAGTTGACTTGAACGGTTTCTGAGTCCCCATAATTGACTCGGTGGCGACTCCACAAATCGGCAACAACTTCATTTCACTAAAAAGGTCGCCTTACCAAACAAAACGGCCTTTAAACATTTACAACCACGACTCGATCGATTCCCAAACGGAAACATGGGTGCCCCACACCCGTCTAGTACAAGGCCGGATCGTCATCCAAATCGAGGTCCGACACTTCGCCCTGTATGAGAGATCGGACCGGCCCCCGGCAGGAAGGGGGCCGCGTGGGTGGCCGCCGCCACACGTTGAAAACCACGTCGGTCCCGCGCGGGCACGCGTGGGGCGCCGGGCGGTACGGACGGACGTCCACAAATGTCACCATTCTTTCTGATGGCATCATACAACGTCTTCCATACGTAAGTTTTCTCAATATCGCCATAACCGAAGAGGATGAATAATCCGCCATTCCCTAGCTTGACAGCGGACATTATTTCATCATATACAACCTTCTGCTCATCGGTTAGAGATGCTAAACATGTGTCGTGAATTTAGTTTGTTCTTCTCGATTACAGGACTGTTCATCTGAACCTATTCCTATGCAATGATGCTATTTTGAAATATGGGAATGGCATGCTATCAAATTTTTTAAGGTTGCTACCATTACGTTGCAACGATCGTTCGATTTCAGATAGAGTGTACTTCTGCAATTCTGCATCTGTCATCAACAAATCTGCATTTGAATCATTTTACAATTAGTGAACTGTATCGACAATAACATAAATTACAAATACAACAACTTAGTAAAAATGAATTTGGATTATAACCATAGTTTCGTAGCTGTCTGCGCCTGATGTGTAGTATATCTTCAGTGAGGAAGTGCCACGTCTTTTCTCAGACATATTCAGGCTTAATTAGATTTCCAAAAAATAAGAGTTGCAAATTGATTACGCAAATAGTTTCCAGATCCCCAGTAGCTAGCCTCTTCAATTGCCTCAATGTATTCTTTGTCATCGCCAAGTAGACTGATAAGTGTAGTTTGTAGTGCCTATTTGTTGTGTTTTGGTCCCATTTTCCTTGTGGAATCGCTCCTTGGGGGGCGGTTCATGGGCTTCTTATGCTTCCTTTAGTTCGTTTCAGGTTCCCGAGACCGATTTGGAAGAGTTGGAGCAATTCTGACTCAATACATACACATTTTGGAGCCAACGAAGGAACGATGACTCGATGCCTTGGAGTCGACCCCGAGACCTTGGGACCCAATCCCGAGCCTCCGAGACCCGATCCCGAGTCCCGAGAATCGACGAGAAACCTATGAGAGGCAAGGAGGGACCAAAGAGCTCTTAAGGGAGGCCTACAAGACCCATCCCGTTCGGGATGGCCTCATCCCGTTCGGGATGAAGTGAACATGAAGCGCGGCTACTGTGAGCCCATCCCGATCGGGAAGGTCCTTCCCGACCGGGAAGGATGGCCCATCCCGATCGGGACCAAGCCTTCCCGACCGGGAAGGGTCAGTTACAGCTCCGCCTTGTTTCTTTCATCTCCTTTCCACTTGTAACCCTATATATACCCCCCTCTTGTATTAAGACACCATGTTATGTTATATTCTTCACTTCTCCTTAAACCCTAGACTACTTTAGGTTAGATTAGATTAGATTAGTGTAGATTAGTTGATAATTAGTTGTTAATCATAGATTAATGCTTGTATTATTGGATCTCTTGAAGAATCTATCAAGCTTGACAACCTTGGTAGAATTATTTGGGTTTTCTTCTATACAAGTGTTCTCCTTTTCATCCTTTGTAGTTGGTATAATCTTTCCTTTCTCTTTTCTTTTAATCTTTCATGTTTAATCTTCCAAGTTTTAATCTTTGATTGTAGTTCATTGTTTTCACTAGTTTCTTTATATATGTTTTGTTGTTTGTGTTGGTTTATCTTGTTTTTGTTAGTATTTCCTTTAGATATGTTAGAGTAGTGTTCTTTCTAGGGTTAGTAGGGTGATTAGGGTGTCAATTGGGTGATTAAGGGATTGTTGGAGATGTTGGTGGAAGATTTGGGTTTCCTCTTGGGTTGGTGCACATCACATGTTTGTTGAAATGCTTGAATGACTAGTAGTTGCAAATACTTGTTTTTCTTGCCTTTCTCTTGTGGGTGATAGTTTGTTTGTGGGTTCGGTTCCCTCACTAAGTTGCGAGAGCCCTGTGAGGACGACCCCTAGGTCGGTCTACGTAGCGAGAGCCCGGATTCGACCTAGGCCACCATAGCGCGCTAGTAACCCCGTTTGTCATGTGTGTCGCCGAGATGGGTTCTAGGTGGAACCTCTAGGTAGGTCTAAGTTGCGAGAGCCCGGATCAACCTAGATCACCCTACTACCTCCTTCGCTCTAGTTCTTCCTCGACCATTCCGTTACCCCTTTGACCCCGACCTAATCCTAGCCCGTTTCTTTGTTTGTTCTCCTTAGTCTTAGTCTAGCCTTCTCCCCTTCTATCATTCTCTAGTTTAGCTCGTTGACTTAGTCTAGTATTTAGGCGACCTTAGTCTAGGCTATACATTACCGTCCCCGTGGATTCGACCCGACTTACCCTATCTACCGTAGGAATAGCCGGTTATATTATTTGACGGTTGGGATTCACGACAAATCCCTACCATCATAGACCAAGAGCGTAGCAACCATCTTTAAAAGTTGGGGGAACAACGCCATTAACTGTTCTAATATCCTCGTATGATGTAGGACCTTTAACGAAATTGAGTAATGTCCTCATATAATACCCCTCGCCACCTATTGGAGACATATAGAACATTCTCCCTAGTATAAATCCCAGTTTCCTCGAAGCCCATTCCTTTTCTTGGTTGTGCCAAAAATATTTGTTTGGTAACTGAGAATTTGTTAAATCCTGACCATCTGGGTCTCTCTTATTGTAGTCTAGCAAGCTATGAACTTAGTCCATGCACCACATGATCGAGCTACAACCTCGTCTAGCGGGTCATCATCATTGAAGACAACGTTCTATTCGTTCGGTAGGTAATAGTCCAACCGTTGTACATGAGGAGTTCTGTAATAAATTTCAAACCCAAAAATTCTCCAGACCGCGTCACACAGAGAAATGCATCGACGGTCATATTATTCTTGAATCTGGTCAACTTCACTTATATTTGCCATGTTAGATGCATCGACCGTTACCCTATCGATCATAGCCCTTGTTGATGTATTTGAACATATATTTAATGGATCTTGCTTGGTTACACCACTCAACGTTGATGTGCGCACGATAACGTTGTATTAAATCTGGATTGTAAGAAACAACGTAAGTGGATTTGTAAATGGTAAGTGGAAGATGATTTGTAAGGTCAAAAGTGCTTTGCAGCAGTATTTTATGAATGGTCAGTGGAAGGGGGGCCATGGGTCCTATACAATCCAGGATGCCTATGATATCCTGCCTAATACGAGTCCTAAGGTGAGTTGGCATGGGCAAGTGTGGTGCACATGGGTTGTGCCTAAACATGGAGTGGTGGCATGGTTAGCATACAGAGGGGCGCAGAGTAAAAGAGATAGACTGATCAGGTTTGGCTTGAGTATTAGGGCTGATTGCTGTATCTATGAGCAGCATCATGAGACTATCCCTCACTTATTTTTTAAGTGTGGGTATAGTGGCCGGTTATGTCACCTTATTTGTGATTGGCTGGGTATTCATGCTACAGGGCATTTGCTGAGGATCATTAGAGTTCGACGCACGAGATGTCAGAGGAATAATTTACGAGCAGTGTGGAACGCGGTTACATATCATATTTGGTGTAAGCGTAATAAAAGTAGAACTGAAGCTGTCCTAGTCTCTCCTGTGGTTGTTTTTCGAACTATCCAACAGGAGATTAGGAGTAGAATTGATTATTTAAGTCATGTTATGTTATCCTGTGCAGATCAGACATGGATTGATGGCTTAGTGCTATAGCTGTAGTACTAGCCTAGTTTTTGTAACAGTTTTTTGGAATTAATATACTTACATTTTTACCAAAAAAAACAACGTAACCATTGTGAATTGGTACCTCGCCCTTTTCAAAAGTAACACATGTATCTCTTCTTTTGTAGACGGGATAACCGTCACTGTCTACGGTTGTTCGGTCACTAAAATGCTCGGGAAATCTCTTTGTGCAGACACCTTGGTCCATACAGGGTCCATGAATCATCAACTCGGTAACTGCTTTGAACAGTACATGATTTTTGTTGCGGTCTGGTAGCTCTGCCCTAATAATACCGTCAACATCCTCTGTAACAGGGAACTTGTCTTCACGGTGAAGAAAAAAAAGTATATGGCCATAAGAAAGACCTCGTTTCTGAAATTCCACTGTGTATACAACTATTACATGGTTTAGGTATATGAAAGAAACAAACGTGAGATGGGTATTGTAAATACAGAGCGGAAATATTCACTTGGTTCAACAAATCTAATTTATTCTAGTAATTAAGAGGGGTAATCATATTAACTGATTACGGTAAAAGTAAATAAATAAATGTACGACTAAACGTTCATATACCTGCCCTTGTTCTCCCAAAAATTAGTTCGTCCTTGCAGTCTCTAATAAGTTGTTCGAGTTTCATTTTAAATACCCTTGTCAAGATATCAAGTCTGTGCTCAATTTTAACGCCCTTGGCCTTCATAAACCTGGTTATTTCATGCCATTTGGGATTGTGAAAGTGATAAACAAACCCGGGTAACCGCACCACCAACAGATGGCCATTGAGTCTTGATATGTCTCCTTGATATACCCTTTACCTCCAAGGAAACTTGACGGAAAAATGTAACATGCACCTGATGATACGGTTTCAGTTACGCCGTTTTCAACGGATGCTGCTAGTTGTTTGTAATTTTCCGACCTCAGCTTAGGTTGGTTTAGCCTAAAATATAAGTCTTTGTGCCTCTATCATGGTGTACCATCAACAATGAACTGTTGCAAAGGATTTGCGCCATTTAGAATGGTAGATGGTTCAATTTGTGAGGGATTGTCCATGATCCGAAAAGCAAACCACTCGCGAAGTGTAAATTTGTTCCTTCCAGTTTCGGGATTTTTGGAGGACAGAATTGATTGCTGGCTGTGAGAAATGAAACACCCCAGATTAATTGAAGATGTCATATTTATGAACTTAAATGACTAGTGCTTAAAGGGATTGAAAGTACCATTCATATCAACAAAGTGCACTTTCTTTTCTGGTCATTCATGCAAAAGAACTCCACAGTTAAGCGTGCTTGAGTGGAGTAATCTTAGGATGGGTGACCTCCTGGGAAGGTTTCCAGGATGCGCATGAGTGATGTCAAAATGTGCTGGAAAAGACTCGTGTTGGTCTGTGGGACCAGTACAGAGCCTGACAAGCTACCGCAACTAATATTTCTGGTCCTAGAATTGGGCCGGGGTGTTACAAATGGTAGCAGAGCAATCCTGCAACCGTGCATTTGGCACCTAGCGGGGGTGGATTCTGGGTTAGCGGTTATGCTGTCAGGCGCAACGAGGACGTTGTGTTCTTCAAGTGAAAGTGATTGAAACACCCCACATTGATTGAAGATGTTCTATTTATGAACTTAAACGACTAGTGCCTAAAGGCATTGAAAGTACTACTCAAATCAACAAAGTGCACTTTCTGTTTTGGTCATCCATCCATAGTTAAGCGTGGAGGTTTCAAGGATGCGCATGAGTGAGGTCAAAATGTGCTGGAAAGGACTCGTGTTGGTCTTTGAGGCCAGTACAAAGCCTGGCGAGTTACCGCTACTAATATTTTCGGTCCTAGGATTGGGCCGGGGTGTTACAGAAATACCAAGGTGTAGTCCATCTTTAACACGAGGAAAAATAAATGGGTATTAGAGGGCAAGGTATGAAACATGAAGTTCTTATATGTGTTGGAGTTTTCCGGATCTCTCCTCAACGATAATGTCACGATTGTCCATTGTATCCTCAATGTCCCCAATAATTAGAGCAGCAAATCTTGTCGTTAACATGTCTGCCATTAATAATAGGAAGTCTAATTTCATCCCGATTATCAGCATTCGTTAGACGATCTCTAGCCATCCTAAAGCTTTTAACCAAGGGATTGTTTTCGCCAAGCGTCTTCTTAAGATCAGCCATGAGATTTGCGTCTAACTTATTTGTCTTGTACTTATGCGCATGTAAAGTAATTAAAATGTGTAATTTTATTAATTGATTACGGTAAAATTAAATAAATAAGCGTACGATTAATTGTTAACATACCTAAGTGCATTTGTCCTGTTTGATATCTCATCCTCTGTATCGTATATATATAGTTGGCAAAATTTTGGAGCGTTGTCAGTAGAAGGCAGCAGACTGTCAATACGGTGGCTGTTTTAGCTGCTCAATCTGAATGTGTAAGGACCTCTGCCCTGGTTAAGGGAATGGTCCATTTTACCCCCAATTAATGTCATGGAGAACCCATTGTTGTAGCTACGGATGTTGTTTTTAAAATGAGCACTTTTGGGATGTACACCGGTCAACAAATCATTAGTGGCTGGGGCGGATCTTGGAGGTATGGCACCTCTACAATTCCATCTCTACAGCACATTGAGAACGTAGGAACCAACAGTCTACGGTCCATACGGTCCCTTTCATCATATGTAATCCCCTAGAAATAATAACGCAATACAGTGGCGGAATCACTGTAGATGTGGGATTCTAAAATATAAAATGGTGAGTCAATACAAATGCCACTTTTATTGAAAAGGGCGAAAATAAAAATCCATAAAAAGGTTTGTAATAATCCTCAAACAAATAACTGTAATGCAGCACATAACCAAAATGTCACTCGCTAGCCCACCAAAAATTAGGATAACACATGATACATGCCAAGTTAAAATCATAACGACCACAATCAGTGAGGAGCAACGACGACGTTCTCCCAAGGTTAGACTTTCACAAGGA
Organism: Agrostemma githago; assembly: GCA_958450325.1. Lineage (NCBI taxonomy): Eukaryota > Viridiplantae > Streptophyta > Magnoliopsida > Caryophyllales > Caryophyllaceae > Agrostemma > Agrostemma githago. The sequence continues at coordinate 53,636,314 of OY288254.1, forward strand.
TAATACTAAAAACTAGCTTCGAGAACTTTAGTCTTAACACATATCGGACTTCAGTCTCTAACTAGGCAACTCAACCATAACAGGACTGCGTACAGCGAGGTCCTGGTTTAAGTACTGCACACCCCTCCTAGACAACAACTATGTCTAGTTCAGCTGATGACGACTAACACGATGCGATATCTAGCTTAAGGTCAAAACATACACTCTCTTGGGCGAAACTCTACCCAGTTCAACAACTAATGTACCGATTCCTGATACACTAGTCCTATAGTTGATGGCAAAACCATACATCCAAGACCGTATTACTCTACCCCACACTTTTCTTTATTCCATAACTCCGAAAAAAGCTTTATCGATAATTAAATGAGATAATGATTTATTTCTAAAAGATGAAACTTTCTATTTTAGGAAACTTTTACTAAAATAGCATTATATCAAAAATATTAGTTCATTCTAATATAAATTTTTTAGTAAACATTATTGATTTACAAAATTAATACTTTCGGCCTTAACAATATTAAGTTCCAAACCGAGAGTAAATTAGTTTAATAAGTTATTGTAATATCGTACGAGTATTTTATTAAATCATCGAAATATTTCAAAAATAATTTACTACTAAAAATTAGGGGTTTCGAAAGCTTATAAACCAAAATCTCTAATTATTACTTATTCGGTTATTCCAACGAAGTAGGTATAAATAGGATTTTATGGTAATTATTGATAAATTGAATTACTAAACTTCTTTTATTATAATAACCATTTAAAACATTTTAGAACATCACAAGGGGTGATTCAAGTTATAAAATTTTATATTTCAAAAATTATAAAAAACTCCTATAAAATGATTTATTTAGAGCTGAGACGGAATATTTTATCGGTAGATCACAACATCGCTTAGAAATAAAACTATCATTTAAAGGCTTCAATAAATAATACAAAAATTATGTAAAATAGATAAAATATATATTTGGACATTCTGTCCACAACAATAAATTTTCCAGAATCTTTAAACTTGATTTTTGAAGGGTTTTCACGTTACTCGTATAATCTCGTCGGTAACAATTAATAAAAATAGTAAATACAAAACGATTTAAGCATCAATATCCAAAAATATTATTCAAACTAAAGATTAATATTTTCCAGAAACATATAGTTTTCTTAAAATGTCAAAATTTCAGATTTCATAAAAATAGTCAAACCATCTTTTAAAGCCCGTTTCACAATTAACGATTCTCTTAATAAAATTTGTCGTTCCTAATATTTTTAGCACACTAATATCATGGACATACATTTTTGTCAAGGAAATACCATGAACATTTTTTTTCCAGATTTAAAACAGGAACCAAAAATCAGAAATTAAAACAGTGAACACCGTTTTAACGATAAACGATGATTTAAAGTGATTAATTACTTCACCCACTTATCACTTCCTAAAAATTATGAAAAAAAAATTAGAAACTTCTTTCTCATCAGATTAGTCACGCACAAATATTTTCAGATTAAAATAAAATTTTTAAGTATAAGAACTAAAAATCGGCTTTTAATCATCAGTTACACTCGCCTTTTGGTGCTCTCTACTGATGGGATGTATAAGAGTTTAGGTTGGAGTGTGCTGTCAGGGACCATAACCCTGACTATATGTAGGGAGGGGTGTAAAACCCTAATCACCCATATTAGTCGCTTTAGTTGATACGCCCATCATGCATCACTTAAAGCCCTAACGGGTCTCTACACTATTATTGTATCCAGCCCATACTTTAAGAGACGTAAATAAACCCGTGTTATTATTATGACGGATCACATATTTGGGCTCAACTTAAATGACATCTAATAAATACAATAGGTCCAAATAATATTGTCAGCATATATTGTATCAGACCCATAATTCTTACAATCTCCCACTTGGGTCATATACAAATATACATGTGACAACAGAAATGTATTTATTGTAACCTTATGAGCTCAATAATGCTATCAAACATTCTAACCGTCTTATGCAATTCGGTCCATTAATCATATGTACATAGAACCAAAGCGGCCTTTGCCACAGTTTGTCGTAACAGGACCCATCAATGATCACATATGCAAACATGACTAACGACATGAATCTAGTATAGGAGTGTAGCATGGAAACAGCAACCAAATGTGATCCAAATATGCATATTTCCAACTGGTCCTCTTAATTGAGGTCAATAACATAAGCAAGAAGCAGAGAAAAAACTGAATAACTGAAAACTTTATTGCATGCATATCCTTAACCAAATAAAATTGTCACACAAGCATTGTAACGAATTCAAACTCCCACTGAAACTGTACATTCTAAAATGGTATGACACCCATACGAGCAGTATGCCCCAGAAATACTTTGGACGGTAGGCCCTTAGTAAGCGGATCCGCAATCATGGAGTTTGTTCGGATATGTTGTACAGACAATTGACCACTCTGCACTCTTTCCTTCAAAGCTCGAAACTTGATATCAATGTGTTTTCACTGTGTCGAGCTTTTATTGTTGTTTATATACAACACTGCAGATTTGTTGTCACACAACATCTGAAGTGGCCTATCCATGCCATTCACTATGCGCAAACCCGTGACAAAATTCTTCAACCATAGTGCCTGATTAGATGCCTCAAAACAAGCTATATATTCTGCTTCCGTGGTGGAAGTAGATACGAGCGATTGCTTGACACTTTTCCAAGACACAGCTCCTCCGGCCATTATGAAGAGGTATCACGATGTGGATCTCAAGCTATCTAGGCGTCCTCCCAAATCAGAGTCAGAATACCCAATGACCTCAAGCTGATCTGACCTCCTGTAAGTAAGCATGTAATCTTTTGTTCCTTTGAGGTATCGCAAAACCCTCTTGACTGCTCTCCAGTGATCCATTCCTGGATTGTTGAGATATCTGCCTAACATCCCAACTATGAACGCAATGTCAGGTCGCGTACAAACCTGTGCATACATCAAACTTCCAACTGCCGAAGCATATGGAATTGTATGCATTTCCTTAATCTCAAAATCATTCTTTGGGCATTGATCGAGACTGAACTTGTCTCCTTTAGTCACAGGGGTATCCATTGGTTTGCAGTCAAACATGCCAAATCTTTTCAGTACTGTCTCGATATAGCTCTTTTGTGATAAACCAAGAGTGCCTTGGGCACGATCTCGGTGTATCTGAATTCCTAACACAAAATAGGCATCCCCAAGATCTTTCATTTCGAAACTCTGTGAAAAAAATCTCTTGGTTTCGTGCAAAAAACCTATATTGTTACTGGCAAGCAATATGTCGTCGACATACAAAACCAAAAATATGTGCTTACTCCCACTGAACTTGTGGTATACACAATCATCAACCAAATTTGTCTCAAATCCATAAGACATGATTATTTGATGAAATTTGAGGTACCACTGACGAGAAGCTTGCTTAAGCCCATAAATGGATTTCTTTAATTTGCAGACCATGTCCTTTGAATCGTTTGAAACAAAGTGTTCTGGTTGCTGCATATAAATAGTTTCTTCAATGTCACCATTGAGAAACGCTGTCTTAACATCCATTTGATGTAGCTCAAGATCAAAATATGCCACAATTGCCATTATAATCCTGAAGGAGTCTTTCGATGAAACTGGCGAAAAGGTCTCCTTATAATCAATGCCTTCCTTTTGAGTGTAGCCCTTGGCAACGAGACGTGCCTTATACCTTGTTACATTACCATTCGAATCCCTTTTGGTCTTAAATAACCATTTGCAACCAATGGGTTTCTTTCCTTCCGGTAATGGAACGAGGTCCCAAACGTCATTGCCTGTCATGGACTTTATTTCCTCATTCATGGCATCAATCCATTTTTGAGAATTAGGGCCTTCAGTGCCATGACGAACGGTGATTGGATCACCATCCACCACTCCATTATCTAACTCTTTATCAGAGAGAAGTGCCATAAGATTTTCTGTTACTCCATCATTATCCTCAAAGGAAGTTAGTGATGTAGTCATCTGGAATTGCACTTCTCCTTTCTGTAATGGATCTCCTTAAGGGCAATTCTTCTTGAGGTGGTCGAGGTTGCTCCTCAGGATTCTGAATTTCAGGATTAACTTGAATTTCTGGAGTTGTTTCCTGAACTATATCAGAATTAAAAAACTGGTCCTAAGTAATCGGGGTGGGAATAATGATACTTTCTTCTTCAAAGTTGAAATCTTTGACCTTATCTCCCCTCCCCCCCCCCCCCCCCCCAAAACTCAACATCCTCAAGAAATCGGGCATTTCCCGTCTCAAAAATTACTTTAGTAGTGGGATCATAAAACTTGTACCCTCTAGATCTTTCAGGGTATCCTACAAAATAACAACTAACAGTTCTAGAGTCCAGTTTTCCTTCATATGGCCTATAAGGCCTTGCCTCAGCTGGACAACCCCAAATGTGAAGATGCCTTATACTGGGTTTCTTACTAGTTCACAGTTCATAAGGGGTTTTAGAAGCTGCTTTAGTTGGTACTCTGTTTAGGATATATGTTGCAGTCTTAATTGCCTCTCCCCAGAGTGATTCTGGTAAAGATGCATGTATGACTAATCATACTTCTCACCATGTCCTTTAAGGTCCTGTTTCGTCTCTCAGCGACACCATTCATTTGTGGAGTACCTGGCATGGTGTACTGAGGGACGATACCACATTCATCTAGGAATCTAGCAAATGGTCATGGACGTTGTTCACCGGATCCGTCATTCCTACCGTAATATTCACCACCACGGTCAGATCTGACTTTCTTTATTGTTTTGCCTAGTTGATTTTCAACTTCGGCCTTAAATGATTTGAACACGTCCAATGATTGAGATTTCTCATGAATCAGATATAGGTAGCCATATCGAGAGTAATCGTCTATGAACGTTATAGAGTATTGTCGACTATTCCAAGATGCCGTAGGGAATGGACCACAAATATCTGTATGAATAAGTTCTAAGACATCTGAAGTTCTCTCAGCACCTAATCTCCTTTTGTCTGTTTGTTTCCCTTTGATACAATTAATGCATACATTAAAGTCCGAAAAATCAAGGGAATCGAGAATTCCATCAGTCACGAGTCTTTCAATTCTTTGTTTAGAGATATGCCCTAAACGTTTACGCCATAGTGACGATGAATTTTCATTTAACAATTTTCTTTTAGTACCACTGTAGCTCACATGCAAAGTTTCATTCATAGAGACTTGCGTTTCTAGCAAGTATAGGTTATCATATCCATATAAAGAACCAGAACCAACCAAATTTGAATTATGAAAAAGACTAAATGTATTGTTTCCAAAAGAACAAAGATAACCAAACTTGTCCAAAGCAGAAACTGAAACCAAATTCCGTCTAAATGACGGTACAACAAAAGTCTCTTTCAAATCCAAATAATTTCCAGTCTTTAACAATAACCTAAATGTCCCTATAGCCTTAACTTCAACTGCCTTGCCATCGCCTACATAAATGTATCTTTCAGCATCAACCGGATTTCGGCAATTCAGGCAACCCTGCATGGACACACTTATGTGAGTAGTAGCACCAGAGTCTATCCACCAAGTGTCTTTAGGTACCGAAGTTAAATTGACCTCGGAACAGACAAAAGAAAGAAACATACCCTTTTTCACACGCCAACCGTGATACCCTATGCATTGTTTCTTCTTATGACCTGGCATTCCACAAAAGAAGCATCCTGAGTCCTTATTTTCTGAATTTTTCTTAGGTTCCTTAGTTTCCGTATTCTGCTTCTTTGGTGGTCGCGCAACTGCAACGTCCTTACCCTTCTTCCTTTTCCTACCATCCTTAGAGGATGAAGCCAAATGAGCACTTTCTATCTTTTCTTTCTTAATTCTCTCCTCCTCTTGAACACAATGAGAAATGAGCTCATTCAGAGTCCACTTCTCCTTTTGGCAGTTATAACTGACGTTAAACTGACTGAAACTTTTAGGAAGAGAGATCAAAACTAGATGCACTAATAAGTCCTCAGACAAACCCAGCTTGAGTGCCTTTAGTTTTGAAGAAATATGAGACATTTCCATAATGTACTCCCTTACGTTCCCTGAACTCTTATACTTCATAGAAACAAGACTCGTCAACAGAGTACTTGTCTCAGCCTTTTCGTTTTTCGCAAAACGCTTTTCAAGTTCAGTGAGGAACTTCTTGGCATTATCCTCTTCGGACATAGTGCCCCTGAATGATTCTGGAATTGCACGGTTCATGATCATTAGACTCATGCGATTTGAGCACTCCCACTTCTCCATGTCCCTCTTATCATCAGAGGAACTGGAGTCCGTAATCTCAGTGGGGCGCTCTTCCCGAAGAGCAAGGTTTAGATCCATGCAACCCAGAACGATCATAACGTTCTCCTTCCAATACTTAAAATTCGTTCCGTCAAGCATTGGAATTGCATTGATGTTAGCAGATACCGTATTAGCAGAAGCATTCACTGAAAAGAACACAAAAAATACAAACATGCCCACAATAAATTCCAAATTCAACTTTAAATAATCAGATTCAAGCATTGGCAAATAAATCCCATCATAACAAGACACCTAGTACAACATTAATTTTCATCTTTGGACTTAAAATTAACTTGTAAGTGGTCATCTTGGTGTAGTAATCAAATATTAACAATAAATTCCTGTCAAATACTAAGACTTCCTTTGGGCCGACTTAATATTCACATGGAAACCGTACAATCGTTACATACTTATTACCACAAGCATGATTAAATTTCGGCCAAATAATAGCCTTCCTTTGGGCCGACCATTACCCGCATGAAAATTAATCACACACAAGTCTTGATATTTTAAAACGTTCAATTTACACAAAAGATGTTACTTTGGCAACTTATTGTTTCAATTAAACGGTCTAAAATACTAGACGCCTTAGTTATAAACTGAATAGCCAATTGTATGAATCTAAAAATTTAATATCCTAATTATAATTCTTTAATCCATGCATAAATAATTGAACGTAATATAATTTATAAAATTATACATGTGAACATCGCAAACTCGCGGTAATAAATTTTGGCAGGGATAAAGAATATATATATATATATATATATATATATATATATATATATATATATATAGAGAGAGAGAGAGAGAGAGAGAGAGAGAGAAGGGATCAAATAAGTTCACCATATGTAATTAAGTCTATATTAAAGTTACAGATGACATACGTTAAAGTTGCATTTTTTCAGAATTGATAAGTAACTATAACATTCAGCTCTTTTATCACTTCAAGTGATAAAGTGCAACTTTAACACTCATTTCGTGTAACTTTAAGCACCTTTTGTGTAACTTTAACACTGGAACTTATGTGAACCTATCTCTCTCTCTCTCTCTCTCTCTCTCTCTCTCTCTCTATATATATATATATATATATATATATATATATATATATATATATATATTAGAATAATCAAATTACTACTCACTATGTGATATAGCAAAATAATATTCAAAATTCTATATACTCCAAAAAAAAACGTACCGTACAAAGCATCATAATCATAATATCTTAATACGTACAAAAAATATGCACAGAATATGACAATATACCAAAAACAAAATTATACGTACTACACATTATGTCAAGATCTGGTATACCAAATATACGCAAGAAATTCCAGAATCATTCATCAAGAAAATGTGCCCAGAAACATTCAATCTCATGCAATCATGATGAATGAAAAAAAGGAAAAAAAAAAAAAAAAAAACCAACGGTGATGCAGCTGATGACATAAGCGCAATAAAAGAGAATTCATCTCAGAGAGAACAAAACAAGTGCGGCAAAAAAAAAACACATCATGTCTGATTGTAATCATAATGGTTTGGCAGACACTTTATTATTGACTCCATTAACAATAAGTCAATCCTAATCACAAATATATTGTTCCATACGCATAAACAGAATGAATCGGGTTCAACATAGCGGTTACGCAAAACGAAACTTACAAAAAAAAAAAACGAACAATTTTTATGACCCAAAAAATTCAATATGAAGACGGCTCTGATATCACTTGTTAGATTTAATCCAACTAAATACTGAATACTTCATACTAAATTAATTGGTATACTGAATTGCGGAAGCGTACCTGACTCCATCGGTAAAGAGATGTGGAACGAGAGTATCCTGATTATGGCCTTCTAACAGTTACACTCGCCTTTTGGTGCTCTCTACTGATGGGATGTATAAGAGTTTAGGTTGGAGTGTGCTGTCAGGGACCATAACCCTGACTATATATAGGAAGGGGTGTAAAATCCTAATCACCCATATTAGTCGCTTTAGTTGATACGCCCATCATGCATCACTTAAAGCCCTAACGGGTCTCTACACTATTATTGTATCTGGCCCATACTTTATAAGACGTAAATAAGCCCGTGTTATTATTATGACGGATCACATATTTGGGCTCAACTTAAATGACAGCTAATAAATACAGTAGATCCAAATAATATTGTCAGCATATATTGTATCAGACCCATAATTCTTACAGAGCTCACATAACCGGCCAAGAGAGTGTGTGAAGAGTTTTTGGTCTTAAATTCCTCTTAATGCACAAGTTTAAATGATAAGAGCATCTCTAGGTTTTGAAATAGTATTAAAAAAGCAAAGTTGTAAGAAAAATGAATGTATTATGGCTACATGTGTATCACGACACACAAGGCTCAAAATGGGTCCAAAGTAGCTTATAAGTTGATAAAAGAAGATCGTAAATTAATTAAAGTTGCGTTTGAATACTCGGAATTGATTTGAATATCAAGAATTCAATTCCTGTATTTGAATTTCTAGAATTCAAATCCAAATCCAAATCCAAAATGGTGTTTGGGTACCCTTGGATTTGGATTTGGATTTCGGGCGGGTAAAGTCGGGTCAAGGTCAACAATTTTTATTTTTTAAAATTTTTCATTGGAAAAATATAAATGTTCAAATACGAGAAAAAAAATAAAGAAAAACAAATACTACGATAAGATTATGCGAAAAAATAAGCAAACGACAAGTGACAAATTTGAAATGACTACCATATACTAGGGATTTGAGAAAACCAAATTTGAACTAGGTTGGATTTGATCAAAATTTCAAATCCAAATACAAAGGTTTCCAAACGCACAAAATATTTCAAATCCGGAATTCAAATCTAAATCCAAGTTCTCAAACATGCCATAGGTATTTCGAAGAAATTGGGTCAACATCGCGTTAGAAACTAATTATTTGCGAAACTTCGAAATAAAATCATTAAGTGATTATTTTTCGTAATAAAAATATTTTCCGAGTTAGAAATAAAATATACTCCCTCTGATTCACAAAGATCTTCCCCTTTGATTAAAATATACCTCACATCCCCCTTTCCACTAACCAAATAACACAACTCATATATTTTCCCGCCTAAAGCTATCTACAACAAAAATAAAAAAATATACAAATGAACTAGGTGCGAATCGAACCCTTGACCTCATATGTGTGACCCTTCTCCTCTCCAACTACACTCTAACATCTTACTAATTTAAATATCACTACATCACATATAAAGCTATACATCACAGAAATTATGTAATTAAGGAAATCTGATTGATTACATTGATTACGAAAATCACATGTTCTAAATGGAATATATCACATACAATATTTAATATGGAATGTACGATCCAATTTTTTAAAAAAAAGTATAAACATATTGTATTCCATTTTAACAAAATAGTTGCATTATTTTTGTTAATAGGAGATTGCTTTATCCCGTACAATATTTCACATAGAATATAAAATAGTTATGATTATTATTGTATATCTTTCTGATCATATTCCAGAAGGAATATTTGTAGAAAATATAATTGATTGATTGATTAGAATATAATTGATTGGTTGATTGATTAGAATATGCAAATTTTTATACAATTATACCGTTGATTAGTAGATTTCTATGATTGGTTGATTGATTAGAATATGCAAATATTTATTCTCCGAAATATATGTACCGTGCCATAAATTCTCTTACCACTAAGAGATTAACTCTTACTAACATTTTTTCCGCCTAAAGATATCCACTAACAAAAATTAAAAAATAGATCAAATGCGCAATGTGCAAATCGAACTCTTAACCTTATGTGTGTCACCCACTCACCATTCTTCTTTCCAACTACAAACATTTTACTAATTAAAATATCACTAAATCACACATAAAACTATACACCATAAAAATTATGTAAGTAAGAAAATTTGATTGATTATATTGATTAGGAAAATCACGTGTTTTACATATGACATGCAATATTTAATAAGGAATGTATGGTCAATTTTTTTTAAAAAGTATAAACATAATGTATATTTCGTTTTTAACCAAATAGTTGCACTATTTTTTGTTAATAGGAGATTGCACTATCTCATACAAAATTTTACGTGGAATATAAAATAGTTATGATTGTTATTGTATATCTTTCTTATCATATTCTTAACATCGATATAAATTTAGTAACTATATAAAAACAGAATATATACCGATGGTTCATACAAAGCCTAATATATACTAAAACGGTTTTTGTAACGTGTGCCCACCGGGCACACGTTAAGATGCTAATTAAAGCAAAAACTCACCGAAATACTCTATATACTACTCTAAGACAATAACAGTTACTAACATTTTCCTAAAAAAATACACTAATTTAAATCGGGAAGTAAAAGAACATTTCACTAATGAATTCACAAACTATTCATTTTCATTAATGTTAAAGAAATTGACAAAAAAATTATTAAAATAATTAGAGAAATTTTAAGATATGATGTCATTAACCATAGAAAAAAAAACATGGTTCTATGAAAATTTTATTTTTGAAATGAGCTATTTACTTTTACTTTTACAAAAGTATATACTCACTCGAATACCACTAAGATCTTATCATTTACTATTCAAATATGAGGATTATAACTATCATATAAAAAGATCATTTTGGTACAGGGAGTACAAAATATGGAATATACTATTAAAATCCGTATAAAAAAAGTTTCAGAAATTACATAATATAAGTCTTATGTCTGAGACAGGCCATTTAAAAAAAACTAATGAAAAATTGAAAAAAAAAACATTATACAAAGAGAATGTATCGCGGTGTTGTAACCATTAAAAAAGTTCATTATTATACAATTTTTGATAAATATTTATTTGTTTTAAGCTATGTTAAAGAGAGAAGTGGGTATCTCGAAACGTGAGATGACATAAACAGGATATATAAAAAATATTTTCATCAATTACACATTATTTAATATTTTTCAAGACATTACTCAAATATTTTGATTAGTTTTGCGATTTAAAAAATATTTTCCTATATCTAAAGTACGATGTCGATAAATAGTAAAAATAAAATAATGAATTTTTTATTTTAAATCTTAAATGAAATATTCTATAAGATATTTATATTATAAATACCGTGCACTGTACGGGGTCTACACTAGTATATTAAACAAAAGGGAACATCTTTGTGAATCGAAGGGAGTAAACGTTTTTGAATGTTCTTAGAAAAATTAAATACTCAAGTTCTAGCTTAAAACAATTGTTCGTAGAAAAATGAAATTCCTCGTGAATAAATAAATAGTTTGTGATGAAATTAATATAAACAACTTTGTGATGAAAAAAAATTAAATAATTAAACCTTTTAACAAAAATAATAAATGTTTGGCTCAAAAATAATAGGGAACTCAAAATTGGAGGAGAAAAGATGCTAAAATTAATAGCAGAACTACGACGAAATCGTAACAGAATAAATAGCATAGCTAGGAAATTCACGAGTGTTAGATCATACCACAATTGTACTGCACACTTACCATATGAGTGTTCTGGGTCACCGTTGTCCAAGTAACCTAACCATTCTACGAATGCCAAATTGAATAAAAGTAAATCAGTATGTGTTTATGTATATTGGATTGGAGCAACGTAATGATTTAAAGACAACACGAACTAACCTTCGACTAATAATTCATCTGATTCAATAGCAGTTGAGGACACTCCCGAACCAAAAATGTCGCGAGCGAGGCTATGGATAACACTTTCCCTATCAAATTGTTTTCGTACGGAAGGGTGAGACAAAAGGGATGCTGCCATTACGTAACTTTGGAAAGTATTGGGAGGTGTCAGGGACTGGGTACGGTTCAAGGTGCTTGCAAAATAAGTAAGTAAACCGACTTTACATATTTGATTCTTACTTCAATAAGTTTAATGCATTTTAGGAAAGAGGTCTGTAAAGGGAGGGCGCAAACGTTATGCTGGTGCAGATAAGGGTGTTAACTCTGGAAGTTCTCGTTGTGGATGTTTGGATTGGTTTTGAATCTTCTCAGAGCGAATAATGCGTCTCCTGTGCATTGCGAGTTTTGCCCTCCATCTGGGGTCAATTTGGGGACCGAAAATCAGGTGGGGTGTAATGCGTGGTAAATGACCATTCCTTAGCGCCCTCCGCTCATTAAGAATATGTCTACGATCGTGCCTTGCAATCTGTGAGGTGTAGTAACTATTGACATATTTTTGTATGTGGAGGTTCAATCCTGTTGGTATACGAAAATATTACGAATCACTTCAAGCTCTCAGAATGCGAACATCCGTAAAAGAAATTGGCCGGGTAATAAGCAAGAATCTTACCTGCCTGACCGAGGATCGGTGAACTAAAATGATGGGAAAGTTGTTTGTGATTCACGCTGAACGGTTGAGTGTCGGGATAACCGTTGTATTGGGTATAAGAAACTACACTATCTACGAATCATTAGGAACAATAATGTCTTTGTAATGAAAAAAGGAAGCATTCTCATGTGAGAACAACTCTATTTATCAAATTGACATTCAAATAACATAACAAAAATGAAATCATGTCCGAACAGAATAAACATATTTACACTGCACCTGCGCAAGAATATGGTATCAAGGAATTGTTTCCATTCAACTGAGTCGATTCTGTGTGACCATTCTCCTGCTCGTGGTGTGATTTTCCTATAACAAAATGCTGTCAGTTTAAACATTATGATGAAATACATGAGAATATTTTATTGTATAGATTTTGTGACAGAACATACTTGCTTCAGCAGACCAGGATATAGCGTTTCCAGGCCACTACGAGAGTTTAGTCCACGCTGCTGATTTGAGTTAGTTAGTTATGTCCCCAAGCGGAAGACGGCGATTTACGAAAGAATCAATGTCTACAAAATCTATATGGATTTCACAGACCATTTGATTTGAATGATAAACTACTCGCAGTAGTTTTTGGGAGTACGCCAATATGATTTGCTTTCAAATATGTTACAACCCACATTGTATATTAACTCTGAAAAAATACTAACGTGTATCAGATTATGGAGGTAAGTATTGTCGGTATCTTGCACTTAGTTGTACTAATTCATTGTAGTTTGATATGTCCGCAAGCGTAGTACGACAATTAACTGAGCAAGAATACGTTTAATTGGATCAAGTTAATGGAAGGAATATACAATAAGATCTAATAAAATGTAATACTTACATGAATTCTGTTTTACTAACGATTTGACAATTCCTTCTGTGTCGACTAACTTTATTTTTCCCTTGTGCTTGGTCTGAATTGCATCTCCACTGTGGTCGTAATGAAGAGGCCTCGAATGGATAAAAGGTACATTGTTTTCTATTGAATGAGAAGAAAAGAAAAAGTTGGACTCGTGTACTATCGACAATTAGGGTGGTAAATAAAAGAGTAAGGCATGCACGTAACAACGTGAAAAGGTCATGGAAGTCATACCAATGTCTTCATCGACGTGTTGATCTGAAACATGTTACTTGGAGGGATTGTCCTTTGTATAACGAACCATCACTGCAGAGACGTAACAACGTGAAAAGGTTATGGAAGTCTTACCAATGTCTTCATCGACGTGTTGATCTGAAACATGTTACTTGGAGGGATTGTCCTTTGTATAACGAACCATCACTGCAGAGAAAAATATCGATGATCATGTAACCTGAAAAGAATATAGCATGTGAATACGTACAATGTAAGTATGTATATATGTATATATATGTATTAAATTGTTGTTGAATGTGGAATTCTAATGGGCATGTCTATTCAATAGACATGGGGAGCATGAGAAACATGGATAGTTGGTATATGTTTTTTTGAAAACATTAAAGTGTTTCCATCATAACCGAGCACAGTTAATAACCGTTAACAGTTGAATTATCTGTCAAAAATTTGTGGAATAAATTATTTACATATAGTATCTATGTTAATTATAGCAACTAAATTTGTCGAATAAATTACAACGGGTTTTTCTCAACGGAAACGGTTGAATACTGCCTTATGATGCTTTTAAAGATTACGTAGATGAAATAAATGTTGAATAAGCATTGAACATATTGACGACATATATTAAGCAATGAAAATCATCGACTTCTAATTTATAACCTTGTCAAAAATGTAGAGTATATCCGCTAAGAATGATGTTGTAACGGACGGTGTCCCGTTACCAACGGTTTCTTGACTACACGAGAAGAACAAAACAACAAACAAATAATATTTGAATGACACACGGAATTACGTGGTTCACCAACAAAATCACTGGCTACGTTTACACCGATAAGGAGAACAATATTTACTACTGTTGAGATAATAGTACAACTCCGAGGAACTCTCTCAAGACGATGCTTAAGAGACTTCAATTTATGGGTTGATTACTAAGGTGGAAGGGTGACTTCTATTTATACGAAAAAAAGAATCACCTCTACTTAAATAATCTTTCCATGTGGGACAACTTTTTTATTTATACATAGAAAAACTACCACATTCCACTGCTCTTTCGATGTGGGACAAACCACATTCTAACAAAATACATCATCTTATTTCCGCACCTAGTTTGACATTCAACTCAAGTCTCGAATACGACAATTGCTAGTCTTTAATCCTAAAAAATTATATAACAAATATAATTTATAATATATATGTGTATAATGTATATATGCATCTAAGTTTATATAACACAGTATATGTGAAAGATATTATGTATGTAGGTCCTATGCAATATTTGTTAAATGTAGGGGGTATATAAATCCAAAATTTCATGACGAAAGAGGAAGACACTAAATTGGGTAGTAGAGTTATTTATTCATTGACCTAGTTAATATCACTGAGTAAGTAATTTACCGATGTTAATACCTTAATCGTAAACAAGTTTCGCTAAATGGTAGAGTTATCTATTAATGATAGCCAGAAAGGGTACACAATCAACTAAAAAACAGATGCTCGAAATAACATAGGAAAGGCTTGTTTAAAGTGAGGAATAAGAAAAAAATTGAAAATCGAGAACGCTAAAACAATTAATATTTCGATTGTAACATGCTGGTATGCAGAAGTCACGCAATTAGTTAAGCTTCTCCTTCTTGCTGCTTTGCATGGGCTTTGTTGACGACTCTGCATCCACGGTCAAAGTATCTTCTAGATTGAACTCAATCGCAGGAATAGTCCTCTTCTTAGGGGTGAGTTTGGACGTCGAAGAGGGAGAAATTGTATCAGCAAGCTACGAAAGTCACGGGAAACGCCTCACACAATGTGGAAGAATAAGTGACTCCATGTAAATTTTGGATAACGTAAGAAAATGTTTTGAACCTTATTTATAGGTGCCAAAATGTTTGAAAGAACCCCTTCTTCAATATCTTTGCCAACGGAAGCCCTCAATTTTTTCAGTTGTTTCTGCAATTACATTGTTTTCTAATCATCATCCATTGATAACTATGTAATAAACAACGTGTTTATCTTTCAGAAGACACAAAATTATAAAAATAACTCAACCTGCACGGACGCCGCATTAGTTGCAATTTGTTTGGTACTGCTCTTCAGGGCGACCATATCACACTGTTTGGAGGACGAAAATTTAAGAAACATGGTGTATGTGAGAAAACAAATTCAATTAAATTAATTTGTTGTGAAAATGAACCTTAACCCTCTCAAAATTTGATGGGTGGAGGTTGCAAACTACTTACCATGCAACTAAGTTCCACTTCGGGCTGGATATACCTGAGGTCGCCGCTTTTTTGACCAGGTCCGCATCATCTCTTTTTAGATATTCTACCAACATATTTTTAGTGTACCCTTCATTGAAATACGATTGCGATTTAATGTTCATAATTTCATCGCAGCATCTCAACCCCGGCACCTAGAAATTCTCTTCAGATAATAGATAAGGCAGGGGAAGAGGAAGAGATTGCCATCCTGACAATTTATAATATCAAAACGATTAAAGAAATTAAGGAGAATGAGAAGGTATTCAAAACAATTTGAGTTTAATTTACATTTTGAATTTTATTACACTTTCATTTTCTATAACCATATGTTTCATTACTACAGCCTGGACACTTTTATACATATGATCGAATAATCGACCTAGAATGCTCAAGCGGGTGGTACTATAATAGTTGCAGTAGGTGCCGCTCCAAGGCAATCAAGAAGAACCAGGGTCATTGGATGTATACTAGGATCGGCTATGACGGAAACATCAATGGCTACAATTCAAGTGTGCCAAGGTCAGCTTCGCCATAGCTTATTCCGTTTCGTGGTTGCTTAGTCTACAAAGTGTGCACTCAATTTTCCATGGCCAATAATACAGGTTCCAAGTCAAGTTTCGGGTGTCCGATGTTGGTGACGAGAAGATTCATTTCGTGGGTTTTGATAATCAAATTGGTTAGTTCATCGACCCATCTGCCATAAAATTGAAATCAAGGCTTGAAACGATAACAACTAATACTTAATTACTTTGTTATAAAAGAGGTGTGTTATGTTGTATGTACTCTTATGTGGAGTGATAAAAACAAATTATAATGATTTGTTATGTTTCCTATCTTTTTTTTTTGGTAAAAAGGAAAAGGAGCAAGATTCCATACCAGACGAATTTGAGGTTTTTGTCAACAAAAATTTCGTCTTCAAAATTCATATCAGCGAATGGTTCAATGTTCAACAGGGCTCGCATTCATACACTATTATTAGCATGACTGATGATCCTAATATGATGGATAGCTGGATAATCAAATACACATAATACTCTTCCAACTTCAACTAACCATAGTCCTTCTCAATGACAAAAAACCATTGACCCCTATACTGATCAACTTCATCTTCTTCGTCTTTTCCAGACAACCATCATCTTTCGTATTCCAAAACATGTTCTATTTGAACAAAGAATACGAAGAGTCGGAACAAGGAGAAAACGAGATCATAGATGGGGGTGACCGCGCGAATGACTTTGTACAGCATGCAGCTGAGGTTCTAGCAGGGGACGGTGATGATCGACCTGCGGTGGAGCCTAGCATAGGCATGGAGTTCGATTATGGGGAGACGTTCACTGCTTTTTGTTTCACGTACGCTTACAAGACATGTATCGAATTGTATGTCCGCAGTAGCACCATTATGCCATCTTTCAAGGCACATGGCGTACGAAGGAATGGCGTTGGAGTCGAAGAGCCAAGGTTCCACATGATGACAAAGATTAGACTCATGTGTTTGGAGGCTAATCCAACCAGGAAAAAGAAACCCGCGGAGCTGTGTAAAACGTTTGTCTTCGGTCAATTGAACGCGGATACTGAAAAATTTGTAATACGAACTTAATTTAGTGCATAACCACGAAGTAAATCCTGAAATGAGCCGCCATGTCGTCCACAACAGGCACACAAGCGAATATTTCAAAGTAAGGTTGATGATGAATGACAGGGTAGGCATCCCCATTACCCGCAGCTTCAATGCTTTGGTTAGGGAGGTTGGAGGCGTTGAGAACCTTTCTTTCACCGGGCAGGACGCCAGAAATTTGGTCAACGTTGAACGTCACAAAACTAGATTTCATGGTGACGCTCAGGCGGTCATAGATTACTTCGAAAAGTTGAAAGGTCAGAATGCGGATTTCTACTGCGATGTTGAGAGGGAGGACGACAATAACATGTTGATCATATTTTGGGCCGACACACGGTGTCGTGCCATGTACAAGGCATTTGGTGACCGAGTATCATTCGACAACACCTTCCTAAGCAACAGGTACGAGATGTCATTCTGTTCAGTTGTAGGTGTGAACCACCATGGCAGTACAATACTATATGCAACAACCTTACTCTCACACAAAGAGACCGATTCGTATGACTGGGTGTTCAAGAACTGGATGAAATGCATGGGCAGAGCTCCAACCATACTACTAACTAATCAGTGCGGGAAAATGTTGGAGCCATAGAGTTGGTGTTCCCGAACACCAACCATAGGTTGTGCCTGTGACATATCCTCCAGAACTTTGATAATCATTTGAGACACCACCCTCAATTTGATGACATTGACAAAGATATACGAACGATTGTGCACGAAAGTATGACGGTGGATGAATTGTATGTGTTGTGGGGCAAATATTTGGACAAGTACAACTTACGCCAGAATACGTGGTTAGGGGAGGCGTGGAAGATCATAAAGAAATGGATGCTTGTTTACTGGAAGGATGGACACCTTCTCTACGGGTACGTTTTCCACTTAGAGGAGTGAACAGACTAACAGACTTATCAAAGGACATGTGAGCATTGAAACTGGACTGATGTCGTTCATGAAGCAGTACGATGATGTCATTCAGAAGAAAGTGGAGGACGAGAAAGTGAACAACGGAAAGGACGTCAAGCGCCCACTCAAATGGGATCCCCAGTTATTGTTCGAGGATGTGTATAGTAAGGTGTACATGAACAACAAATTCGAAGAGGTTAAGAACGAGGTGTACAGATGTATTAACACCAACTTCGAAACACTTCCAAGCCCTAGTGAAGGTGTCATGATGTTTCGGGCCACCTCAAAGGTGACTGAAGCAATTTGAAGGAGAGGACGAAGGACATTCGAAGTCGGAATTGACAACAGGAACGATGACTATATCTGCGGCTGTAAGATGCTTGAATTTCGGGGGATCTTGTGTCGCCATATCATGAAATGCCTCGAGGTGTTAAACGTGAAGGGTATCCCAGATAAATACATCCTGGATCGCTGGCGTAAGGATTTGGTAAGAGGATACAAAAACATCCGTGTTGGTTATTACGATCTGGATGAGAATGAACGCAACAAGAAGTCTGTCGAGATTAGTGTGAGAAATGACTACATGAAGAGGTTGGCAATGTCGACTGATGAGGCCTCTGCCATATACAAGAGTCAAACAGACGTACTAATCAAGGAATTAGAGGCTCTTGTTGGGACAGAGGTTGTGGACTCATTTGCGGAGGGTGGCGTGTCGTTAAGAGTATGGGGTCGTAATAGAATACGATGCAGGAAGCCTAAGCTGAACGCAGCTCGATGGGCAGGTGACATTGGCGACCCTCCTAACATGCGCGGAAGTGAAGAAGACGTAACGACAAGCAAAAAAACTGGAGAAGGACCACCAAAGCTGTCGATGCGGCGGGCAATTTGCTCCCCAGGAATACGATCCCCTCAAACCAAGTCCCGAACGGTGATGCTTTGTCGCTCATGAGCGGCTTTATTGGCACGAGAAATACTCTGACGGATGTCACTCTGATTTTTGCAGCGTCCCAGATAACTCCGACGATCACCCAGTCACACCAATATTGGAATCTGATCCCCCAGTACTTAACTTCACAACACTCGGACTCTCAACAACATAGGTCGCAGTACTCCAATTCTATATACACCCATTACAGCTTAGTATAGTAGAAGTGTAATTTGGAGATTATGTACTTTGTATTTCGACAATTGATTTCAATACATACAAAGAATAAAGTATGATCATTGTGTCAATAAGAGAAGAGTGAATCGACGTGTACAAACGGTGTTAGTGTTTTATTTTTCATCACAAAAAGAATACAATTCTTAGGAAACTTAAAGAAAAATAGTAAAATAATAATATTACCAAATGTTGGCTCGAACACGTGACCTATGGATCAAGATTCACACTAACTACCAAGGGCAACCAACCTAGCAACAGCGAACAACTACTTACTTACCTTCCCTTAATTTAGTATGTGAGAACTTAACAAACATTGAACAGCCAACCAAGATAGTGCAGACAACAGCTCAACTTTGTTAACTGATATGGAATATTGTATTATTTCCGTAATTAAAGTATGCCAATTAATCTATATATATATATATATATATATATATATATATATATATATATATATATAAGTGGGATCAGGTGAGTCCACTTATATGTTGAGTCCGTGAGTCCTCATCTTAACCTTTGATTTAATCACAGATTAATGGTTAAGATTTGTTTTCGTAATTAAGGAAATATTTAAAATATCTTAATAAATATATTTCCTTTCTTTGTCCTCCCTAAATTATCTACTGCCTCTCTCTCTCCTATTGACCAATTCATTTTCACCTCTATCCTCACCCCACGTTTTCTTCTTACCTAAGTATTTTCAATTCTCAAACCTCCCGCCCACATCATTACTTTTCACCGTCTCATATTTTCACCGTTTTCTCGTATTCACTCATCTTCTTCTTCTTCTCATATCCTTCGCATATCCTTGTTCTTCTCAGCTTAATCCATTAACTCATCTTCTTCTTCTCATATCCTTCGCATTTTCGTTCAAGCTTCGTTCGGTCGTAATCGTCATCGACGCAACTGTATTCAAGCTTCATTGTATTCACAATTTCTTCATCTGCGAACTTAAGGTAAATTAGGTTTTTTTTTTGAGGTTTTAATTACTGTACTATTCTTTTCAATATATTTCAATGAGTTTGTGTTTATTATATCTGTGCTCGTATTCTTTTCAATATATTTCACTGAGTTTGGGGTTTAATCAGTGTATATTTCGTTGTAATTCTTCCCAATTGTATTGCTTGTTATGCTAATATAATTGTTTTCATGTTCGTAATTGATTGTACACACTCTGCTTTCAATCGTTCCCCTGCATTTACGGTATAAACATTTTTTGTGTTACTTCAATGTACATTACTCGTTATTTTTACTCGTATCATTCGTTATTTTAATGTGTAACATGCACAACTAAGCTAAGTCTTCTTTTATACCTACTCAGGTCGAACCTGCACAACTGGATCTAATGGCGTTACTTTAATTCACATGACTTGTTACTGTGGTGCTTATTATCTGTTACTTTAATTGTTTTCGTTGCATCGTTTGCAATGCATGTGTTACTTGTTACTTTAATGCAGATATTACGTTACTTTAATGCACAATATCTGTTACTGTAATGCATAAATCCATGAACAAAGATCCTTTTTCTCTAGTCAGTTTGTATCATTGACATTATTCTCATAATAATATATCTTCAGATGGCAGAAGAAGGTAAGATTGTCGTTGCTGGTGAGAAGGAGGGGCAGGTTAAGAAGCGTGTTCAACGGTCAAAGAAAACGGCTGTTAAGCCATCGAAGTTGAAGAAACTAGCTACCGATTTTTCTGGTGCAACGAACGTCGACCGTTCGTCGTCTGTAAGGTGCAGCCCGCAGCTCCTTATTGATCTAATATCTAATTTAAACCAGAGGCAGCGGGAGGCGCTTTCAGCGATCGGATTTGGCGGTGTACTTGAAATGCACCTTAGGAGCTTCCCTGTAAAGTTTGCTACTGATTTCATGTCTTTATTCAGCGATGACACGCTGATTTTTAGATGCGGGAGCAATCAGTTCCTCGTAACCAAGCATGATGTACATGATTGCTTCCTCCTTCCACTTGGACCGGACCCTGTTGAGCTGCTGCCGATGGGTCGATCGAAGGCGGCCGAAGAGGAGTCCGTCGTGGCGCTGAAGAAAAAGTGGAGGGGTGACTTTCATGTCGGCAATGAAAGCGATGCAATCCCTCTGTCAAAGGTCCTTAAGAAACTGTAGGAGGATGTAGAGGGTGGAGAGATGTTCTATAGGATGTTCGTTCTCTACAGCATGTCGATATTCTTCTGCCCGACGTCCAACCATGGGATTGATCTGAGACTACTGAAGGCTGTGCAAGATGTACAGCAGATTAAAAACCTTGACTGGTGCACGTTCATCCTGGATGGACTGGCGCAGGCGTGCGAGGATTTTGTGTTCCGTAGCCGATCATATTTACTTGGCTGTGTGCCGTTTTTAATGATTACATACTTCCAGCGGTTTGACTACCGCAATATCCCGTGCCCGTATGATCTCCCTTTGATCAAGCACTGGGATCATAAACGCATTCTTGAACGGTTGGCCGGTGAGTTCATTTGTGGTGGGCTGGGCCGGCTTACCCGATCTGATGTGGAGTACCCCCGGTGTTTACATGCGGTGAGGGGGGCAGACCCGCCACCGCCGTTGAAGATTACACAGAACCGTCACACTGATGATGGTACATTGCCTAGACAAGAGGACGATAAGTTCACCACCATCAAACTTTCTCGTGGTCTTGAAGATGATAGTGAACTGAGGGCCAAGGCGGCCGACATAAGTAATCATGTCAATAATTCATTAATGAATCTATATGTGTCTGAGTTGGAAACCATGGAATCAGTAAGGATGTAAATTTGTGATGTCTGTAAATCTGCATGTTACTCTAACATATCTTCTGTTACTTTAGCAGATAAATGATGTTACTTTAGTGTTCAACATGTGTTACTTTAATTCTTACAATCCGTTACTTTAAACTGGATCGTCCACATTATTGCTCCAACACATATGATGTTACTTTAATCCATACCATTTGTTACTTTAGTTGATACTGTCTGTTACTTTAGTGTCCACTCTCTTTCAGTACACATTCTGTCAGTTGATTATACATTTCATGCACCGTTACTTTACTACATATTTCCAACACAATTATTCTTTCCTGCAGGAGGTCCACCACATTCACCTGATGATGGGAAGGAATGCAATCGCATTCCATGATTGGTGGGTCTCACATGCTGCGAAGATCAGGAGGATAACTTCGGGCAATCCATTACCCGAAGACCTGGTGCCATCACAAGCAACCCAGGCATTCTGGGGAGGAGCAAAGCTGCACCGGGTGATGGATGAAGTTTGTGAGGCGCTGCGTCGCGCTAGGGAGTTGTCGGAGCAGGGGCCGGTACTTGAGGCCAAAAATACAGATCAAGCTGAGGAGGATGATCTTAACATTCAGCCGTACTCGACGGCTGAGGTTAATGATATTCAGGGGGGACTGAATTTAAGCAGTGACCGCCAGATAGTGCTTTCTCTGTGGGATATTGACAGAATTGGAGACGAGGATGTCGGTGAGTGTTTGTCAGTGGTGGTAGACGGAAGGAAGGTCTTCCACCCTTTCTTTTTTCATTCTGAAAAGCAGTTGGGATGCATGCAAGTCGTCGATGAGAGGCTTGGGTGCTCTTGGGACTGTGACGTCCCAGATCCTGACCAGCTCACGCTGTCGGACTTCCTGGGTGGGGACGGCAGGCTTTTCAGGTCTTTTTTGTCTGTGAGGAAAGACGTAATTGACTACGTCTTCTAAAAAAATGAAAAATACAGTACATCGTAAGTGGTCTACATCACCTATTTTTTTTTTAGTGCGCATTATTGTCGATTTTTGTTAAATGTTTCATAATCCTTTCGATTATTTGCAGGGAAATGATTGTGAGATTCAGTGACTTTTTCAACATACCCTGTGGTGAGTTGGCCACGCTTGCGCCCGGAGAGCAGCTCTCGAATGCTGTGATTGACTGCTGGTGCATACTCATGAATCACTTGACAGCTGCCCAGTCTGCACCGCGTCGGACATCACGATGCTTTTTTGGTGTCAGCCACAGCGTAAGCTAATTTATTTACTTGCTTATCCCAAACGATAAGTGTAACATCATCAACAAACTCTAGTAATATTAATATAATGTCATCATATCAGTCGATATAAAATATTTATGCAAAAAAAGTGTGTTACTGTAATTCTATGGCTGTGTTACTGTAATGTACTCTCTGCATTACTCTAATGATAGCGACCTGTTACTCCATGCAGGATACAGCTCTCCAGATTTGGAGAAATAGAAAGCGTGGTGTGTTTGTGGACATGAGCGAAGCATTGTTCAACTTCTGGAACATATGGGTCGACGAAAATGAAGGGAATCTCGAGCTAGATTCTGACCTGGTATTTTTGATTTTAGATCTCATATTTTGTAAGACTGGAATGTCTGTAAATCTGCATGTTACTCCAACATATCTTCTGTTACTTTAGCAGATAATCGACGTTACTTTAGTGAACAATATGTGTTACTTTAATCACTGAGACCCGTTACTTTAACCTGCGCCGTATTTAGTCGGTACCTTATTCATTATATGCCACATACAAAATCGTTGCCTAGCCGATTTAAACATCTTCTCAAAAGATGCAATGATACCGGGGTCCTGATCGGTGATGATGTACTCTGGCTCCTTGCCGTCCATAGCCGTCAGGAACCAATCGAACACCCAGTTGAACGATTTCTCATCCTCGTGCGCGATGAGAGCGCCAGCGAAAGTCACCGATCGTTTGTGGTGATCGACACCGGTGAATGGGGTGAATATCATCTTATATTTATTCGTCCCGTATGTTGGGTCGAACGAAACTGCGTCACCAAATAACCTGTAGTTCCTCCTAGCAACACCGTCAGCCCAAAAGACCCTGCTCAAACTACCATCCTCATCCAGTTCGTAATCAAAGAAAAATCCCTTGTGATTGTCCGCCATACTCCTGAAACGATCGATGAATAACTGACCGTCCCTCTCATGGATGAAGCACTTTATATCTCTTCCAAAGTTTTTGAAGTCGACCAGGCTGGCACCTACGTTTGCGAACCCTTCAACCTGCTCCTTACACATCTTGTAAGTCTGCGTTGCACCGATCTTCAGCTGCAACAATTCGTTGATTAAAGTAACGTATGACAAATGTTGAAGTAATAGTTAGACGTCATTAAAGTAACATGTTGATTGAGTAACCAGAAATTGGTAATTAACAGACGGCTTTTCATTAAAGTAACGGAGTACATAAACCACAGTAACACAGAATCTGCATTAGAGTAACGAAATATTAACACAGAATGTGCATTAGAGTAACAAAATATTACGTATGGCGCAGTGAACTAAACACGCTGTGGACATGACGTAGGTCCACCCCGACGCGACCACGCGCGGGTTTGGGTAGGCGAATGAATCTCGTGGTAAGATTGTTCTCGGGTTCGAAATTTAAGTCAAAGTTGGAGTCGCCACCGAATTTATGGTAATTCGGAACCATTCGAGCCCACTCTATGTCGTCGTGGGCTGTACACAAAGTACGGCCCACTTTGAGTTTAGAGTTTATGGGGCTCGTCCCTTTGCATTGCGATACCGATACCATCTACACTGGTATCGTGTAAAGAATGACTCTCGTGTGCCAACGGTTTCGGACATCCGGAAACCGAGGTTCTGAGTAAGGGGTGAGGGTACGTGTTGGGAAGCCCACTAAGGACACCCAACCCCGCCAACACAATGGCGGCCTCTACTAAGACATCGTTCGTGTTCGTGTTCGTGTACGCGCGCTAGTAAAACAACTAAATGATATGCAAACAGCGTTTTCGGGCTAAGCATGTGAATTATTGGTTAACTACGTCGTTTAATGCATCTAACTATGGTCGAGGTTGTTTAGCATTCGAGGTTCATTTATAGAGCGATAAGCAAGTAAATAAATAAAGCTCGTAAATAAATTGTACAAGTTACATGAGCGGAAATACAACCCGGAATTCACAATACAACGATCAATAAAAAGGTAGAATAAAATAAGAAGAGCGATAAATAAATACACAACTCGACATAGACCCGTACATAACAAACGTACACTAGATCGTGAATTAGTTAGACGGACGAACCTTAATCAATTACGCATTATATTGCGTATTAATCAAAGGACGGAGGTTCGAGACCTAGGCGTGGTGCTAACCCGATCTCGAACCTCGATGCCTTGTCCCGACTTATCACCTCGAGAAATGGAGTCTAAATTAATTATGTGTCGGATACGACTAAAGAGTCGTCGACACAAAATTAATAGTGCGAGACCGTCGATCAAAGTCGTTTTAAGTGATATGATATGCATGAGTTTTGAAAAATAGGATCACGTGATTGACTTTACACGTGTCGACTAAAAGTCGTAAAAAAAATGACGAGACTCAAATGTTGCATTGAAGCTCTCAGATTTCTGGGCTACAGGACCCACTCGATCGAGTCATGGCATGGACTCGATCGAGTGCACACTCGAAGCAACTACTGCCTAGTTTTTGGGGTCCAACTCGATTGAGTGGCCCATGGCACTCGATCGAGTGCCCCCTGTACGAGGCATGGCTCGTTTCATTTTTATTTGTTTGAATTCGATAATTGACCAATTTAAATAAAAATATTGCATTATTTAAATTCAACTCGGTTCTCGATGTCATAAACGTGTATTATACGATTATGAGACCGTTATCGGGATTTTATGAAATATGCTATTATGTGATTGAAAAGTTTGATTAGTGACACAATTATAGTCCTCCGCATCACGGCATCGATACTAATCCTAAAGGATTATGTGATGTCTGTTTTCGCCTCATCGGATCCCGTACTAATCTTAGAAATGGAGTCTTACGCGTTCAACTATGAGCAACCACAATCGCGTTACGCCCTTGAGTACATTGGGGCGGCGCTCCTCGAAAGGGTGTCACCTCCGTCGTGACTCGTAAAGGGATTAAACGGACTTTGGATGATCGTCGTAGTCAAACGTGTTAAGATCCGAATTTTAATATTATATAAATATATATATACATGGTATTAATATGTTAATGACGATAATTAAATGTTAGAGGTTATATATAATAAATAAATAAATGTTAAATTGCGATAAATGAAATGCTAGTAGCAAAATTAAAATAATGTTAGTCACTGAATTAAAATGTTAGTGTTAGTATGTTAATAATAATAATAGTACATAATATATATATATATATAAGAAACGGGGTTTGATGACACCCTCAACCTACATGCTTAAACGATCTCGGAAACGGACTCGTAGTGGCGACGTCAGCGCGGGAGTGTCGAGATATGTAAGTAGAGTTATGGTGTATGTCTTTGACGAGTTTTGATCTTGGGAATTTGAATGTATGTGTGTGTGTATAAGTGCCTAGGACTCAAGGGTGATGAAGGTTGTGTAAGTATTATGTAAAGTTGCAAATGGGATGATTAGGGGTTTGAAAGCCTTGTCAAATGGCTTAGGGTGACGGGGTATTTATAGAACAAATACCCCGGTTTAGGGTCACTCGATCGAGTGGAGCGCGTGTATTCGATCGAGTGCCCGGTTCGAGTCCGGTTCGGCCGGTTCGTGGCCTTACTCGACCGAGTGGATGTGAACCACGCGACCGAGTGGGTCAAAACGAAGAGAGTATATTTAGGGAATGATTTGTTGACTTTTTGAATGATATTTGTTTGTTGGACAAGCTTCTAGAAGCAAACTTGGCTGTTTTTTGTGTCGGATTCATCTTTGACCAGGTTTTGACCCGGTCGCCAAAAGACGGTTTTATTTCCGGTGTCAGTTTTGACCCAAATTAGTCTCATTTTATTGGAAACGGCCCACTGGGCCTGAATTTGAGGTCGGTTTTGAGAGATTTGCACTCTGCTAATTGCCCACGTCGGATACTATTGATTCCGAGTCCGTATTCGAGCGTATTAAGTCACGTTTACGTCCGATCATCATCGGGTGTTTTGTCGGGAACTGCTATAGACACTAGCAGGCAAAATGCGGGTGTCTACAGAGCCCCCACTCTGACTGAGGCTTGGACAAGGCGAAAGTCAGAGTAGCTACCAGGCCAATCGCAGATTACGACCTGGCAGCCTACCGGTCGGGTCGTTTATAGTCCATTAGACTCGCGTGAAGGGCTCGCCAGCCATAAGAGAAAAGGGTCATACCTGTCTTGATGATGATAGCTCCGTGGAGAGTCGGACTTGCCTTTGAAGTCCTAGGTGTACCCGTATGCCGACACATCACATCTTGGATGTAGCATTTCAGGAGAAACACCGACTCATGCTGGGGAGTAAAGTAGCTGCGCAGGGACTTGCTTCTGAAGTCTTGGGTGTACCCGTATGCTGACACATGACAACTTACATGTAGCATTCCAGGAGAAACACCGCCTTTGATGTTCCGTTGGGAAGCACTAGCTGGTACATGAAATGTTAGATACATAGGCAGAAATAGCATGCATAGTATATAGCAAGATAGCATACTGGAAATGCAGTTAGCATCTATAGACTGGCTTGCGCAGGGGAAATTGGTTTTTGCTTCATTTTGAAATCAAAGTCCTGAAAGCAAATCACGTGCTAGGAGATAGGTTTTCAAAATTGAAAGGGGTAGAAAAGAATTTTGCAGTTTAAATAGACCGAAATTTGACCTTGTCGAAAAGGATTTTCTCAAATGGCTAAGTTTTGCAAATTTCAAAGCAAGGATTTGAAAAGAGAGACATACCGACAGACTCGACTCTGGACGTGACAGGACGAGTTGACAGACACGACTTAGAATCTTGAAGGGATTGGACTGTGACTCGGTAGGGGGTGGGCCACCTAAGATGACAAGACTCTTATGTAGCGCTATTCCATAGCCTAGGCGGGTGGCAACACGGTCGAACATCGAAATGGAAAAGATATGTAGTAGGGGAATTGCATTAGTCTGTAATGAGACTTTTTTTGCACGACAGGACTTAGCAGTAGCAATGCTGTAGTCTAGTGATCTTTGAATTTGGGGTATATTCCCAAGGTGGGTGTCACTTCAAGTCCCTAACAGATTCTCGTCTTCGATTGAGCCAAGAACTAGGACACTCTATAGAAAGGAGGCTTGTTTTTTGAAAGTCACTTGGATTATGTGAGTGGATGGAGAACTTCTGCTTAGGAGAATCCCCCAGGACGACAAAGCAAACTGTTTGAGAACATGACAGTGTCGTGACCGGAATGATGATGCTTTTAGAACATGTGTCAATGTGGGTGGTTGTCTCCTTGTTGAAAGGCTGCCTACGTATTCACGTATAGTGAAATCAAACCAAGCCGTAGTTCAGTGGTCTGGAAGATATGTTATGGTGCCTAGTTTATTAGGGCTTTGTGTGTAGCTAGCCATAGCGATGGTGTAGGCTAGGTGTGTTCCCAATGATGTCTTGATCAAAGGGCTAGAACAGTTAGGATGTTGATCCCGTGACTGTGAGCGTTCTCCGGGGTAGCCCCTAGAGGTGGTGTGAACTATTTGGGCATGTTCTATGCCGACAGCAGGTTCAGTTCCCATGTTTGGGGCTGGTAATTGGTTTGGATGTTTTTGGAAATGTGGAGCTAGGTCGCAAGTGGCTTTGATGACTCGAAATCTGGAGCTCGATTTTGTGGAGCTAAAGCTTCGAGGGTAAGGTATTGTAATGTGGTAGGAAAGAGGGAAGTCGAGTAAAAATGACTCGAACTTCGATCAGGGTAGTTTTGATAATGCGGGATCTGATTTCCATGTCTGGCCCTAATGGTTAGGGGTGTCCTATGGAGCTTGAATCCTAAAAAATTACGGGCTGTGTCTTAGCCTAGGTCTCGAGAAGGTCTTGAGGGTTGTAATGTGGGAAGGCTAAGTGTGGTGTTAACTGACCAGCCTGATTATCTCTCCCCTATTTGATGGTATGGGCATCGGTAATTTTTGAATTGATCGGACCCCAGTCAAGGGACTTTGAATTGACCGTTGACTACGGTCATGGGTATTTGAATTTTTTGTTTTTTTTTTGGGGTTGACCTCTTAGCCCCGGTCATGGGATTCTTCATTTGAGTTGATCGTGCTCCGGTCAAGGGATTGACCGTATCTGGTCGGGGGATGCTGAGGGTTCTTTTTTTTTATGGCCAGCTCTTTTGTTTTGGGCATTTTGCTTTTTCCTTTGGCTTTTGATTTTTTTTGTCCAGCTTTTTTTTTTTCACGACTATCCCCCTATGGTGTTGCGGGTGGATATGGGGGTGGGCCCATCGGTTGGATTAGGCTTGTGGAGCTAAACCCTTGTAAGGTGTAAGCCTAGTTGGTGTTTGTGTGAGTGCAACTCGCGGTGGAGTACTCTACGGTAAGCATGGTGATTTGGATCTCGGTATTGTCATCATAATTCCGAGCAGGCTTAGTGGGAGCATCGTCCCGAGTTGGGTATTTTTGGCATCAAGTCAGACTAACGCCTAAGATAGGGATTGGTTAGTCTTATTGGAGGGGTGTTTATTGTGGGAAATGGGCTTGCCTTCCGTCTTGAACCCAAACTAGGAGACTACCTAGATTTGTCATAGGATTCGATATCGCTCCTGCTAAGGGTCGTTATGTGGCTGTCTATGCCAGACATGGAACAGGTAAGAGAAAACACGGGTCTCAGTTCCTACAGTCATTATAGATGTGCCTATAATAGTCACGTGCATGTGCTCACAGTGTATGATGGCGTTCATCATGTTCTCGGAAACACATAAGGAAAGCATATGGTAGAGATAGAATATTGAAAGCTGATTTTTGTTGAATTTTGAAAAGAGGACAGAATGCAAGAGACTCTGACTCTGATTTGGAAATGAAGATGTAGGGTATCCTAGACTCAGACTCAGACTTAGACTCGAATCAAATCCGGACTTACGGATGCTCGGTTGGTTGTTTCTTTTTTGGTAAGGTCTTTGATTGGTGAAAACGACTAGTGCCACGACTCGCCTAAACTCGGCTTTGTGCAAATGCAAGA
Source organism: Agrostemma githago (assembly GCA_958450325.1). Taxonomy (NCBI): domain Eukaryota; kingdom Viridiplantae; phylum Streptophyta; class Magnoliopsida; order Caryophyllales; family Caryophyllaceae; genus Agrostemma; species Agrostemma githago. Next base: position 53,666,919 of record OY288254.1, read on the forward strand.
GAGGGAGCCAAACTAGACATGGCCTGGGGTGATGGGATGACAAAGACTCTTGGATCGAGATACTCGAACATTGACCTATACGAGGTAACGACCCCGGCTTGGACTCGACCATGAGATTCAAGCTGCACGAGGGTAAGTCTGAAAATGGGGCGACCGTGTTTGACCGCGTCACGTGTTCGGACCAATCGTGGCGACCTAAACCTTTAGGAGACTCGGGTGTTCGTAGCATAGGTACGACTCGAAGAAGGCATTATAAGGACGCCGGTGTATGATGAACGTAAGGTACTCCTTAGGGTGACCGTGTCTGACTGGTCGGTTGGAGGATAGCCCCCAAGCGACGCAAAAGACTCTATAGGACTCAAATGGGGTGGCATCTAAGTGACTCGAAAATGGCACGCGTGAGACAACACGTGTAGGACACGACCCTTAGAGCAACCGTGATTCATCGCTCTGATGAAGGGTAGCCCCCGAGTGAGACCGAGGACTCTAATAGGACTCAGATGGTATGACATCTAAGTGATTCAAAAGTGGGGTACGTGAGACAACACGTGTAAGACATGACCCTTAGAGCAACCGTGATTGACCGCTCTGCTGAAGGGTACCCCCCGAGCGAGATTGTAGGTTTGTTAAGACTCGAGTGTTGGACGAGTGGCCCTTAGATGTAAGGATCACGAACCTTTTGTTACAGGGATATTCCTTGTAAAAGGTTGACTCGGCCTTGATGAAGGCAGACGGGTAAGGGAAGAAACTTGCGATTTAAGATCGGCAGAGTTTCGATGCTAGAGACCCTTGACTTGACTTGAATAAGGATGACCCTGTGATTAGGGTAGACCCTTAAGTTAAAGAATTCTTGAATTGGGGTGACTCGACTAACGGATTGAAAGATGGGCGAAATTCCCATAGGAGAGGTCGTGAGGACCGTCCTGCTAGAGGGAAAGATCGCGTGGGACTTTCTAGTTAGGACTCGAGTGTTTAGACGAACCTTCCATTTACGAGTGTATGACTCGTGTTGGTCGGTTGTGCCTTTAGAAAAAGGCGGACTGGGATGGGGAAGAAACCCGTGATGTAGGATCGACGGAGTTTCGACGCCATAAACCTTCGACAAATTACGAAAAGACCCGAAACACGGATTACGGTAGGTCCTATAATAAGGAAGGTTTTGTAAAGATGATCGAATTTTGAAAATTGAGAGAACGGTCCTGAAATTGGTAGTGGGCCAATAGGACCGAGCATTTTGAAATGTTAGAATGGTTGCGAGTAATTTCGTGTTTTGAAAAATGGGAGACGGTCCCGTCTTTTGAAATTGGCAGCATGCCGACAGGACCGAATTTTTTGAAAAGTTGAATATTTGGAATTTTGAAAATTTGAATATCGAAAATAAATTTCCGAAAATTTGAAAATTGAAAATGAGATCCCGAAGATTTGAGAATCGAGAACGACATCTCGGAGATTTGAAAATCGAGAATGGAATCTCGAGGATTTGAAAATTGGATTTTGAAAATTCAAAAATCGAAAGGGAATCAAAAATTAGAAATTTAAAATGGGAAGCATGCCGGCTAAAAATAGGCTATTTTGAGTCAAATCGTAGATCTATATTTCGGCAGCATTCCGAGTTTTTGAAATTGGATATTTTTGAAAAGACGGGTCCCGAAACGGACAGTATTTCGGGTTTTTCAAAATTTGGTACTTTTGGAAAGATGCATTTTTTGAAATGACGATTTTTGAAAAATGACACGGAAACCAAGTAGCATATAGTCAAACAATCATTATAACGACGCTCATGTATGCTTTACGCTAAGTCTCGGTCGGTCAAAATAGGGTCTATACCAACAACGATGGCTTTCTCGTAAATCAGGACGGACTCCCTAAGCCGAGTTGGTCTTAGGACATGCCGCAAAACCCATACGAGTTCCACCATCGAAGTCTTTAGCGCACCCATGTAGGAATGCACCGCGGTATAGTGGGACGTCGGTCACAAGTAACCGGCCCGGGCAAAAATGGGTTATGCATGAATCATTAAACTAATGCGCGTACACTAATATGCGAACGATTTCTCTTCGAGTCTCACCCTAGGAACCCCGATGATATGTGGTACATCAGGTATCCCCAGCGGAGTCGCCAAATTGTGGACATGACGTAGGTCCACCCCAACGCGACCACGCGCGGGTTTGGGTAGGCGAATGAATCTCGTGGTAAGATTGTTCTCGGGTTCGAAATTTAAGTCAAAGTTGGAGTCACCACCGAATTTATGGTAATTCGGAACCATTCGAGCCCACTCTATGTCGTCGTGGGCTGTGCACAAAGTACGGCCCACTTCGATTTCAGAGTTTATGGGGCTCGTCCCTTTGCATTGCGATACCGATACCATCTACACTGGTATCGTGTAAAGAATGACTCTCGTACGCCAATGGTTTCGGACATCCGGAAACCGAGGTTCTGAGTAAGGGGTGAGGGTACGTGTTGGGAAACCCACTAAGGACACCCAACCCCGCCCGCACAATGGCGGCCTCTACTAAGACATCGTTCGTGTTCGTGTACGCGCGCTAGTAAAACGACTAAATGATATGCAAACATCGTTTCCGGGCTAAGCATGTGAATTATTGGTTAACTACGTCATTTAATGCATCTAACTATGGTCGAGGTTGTTTAGCATACGAGGTTCATTTATAGAGCGATAAGCAAGTAAATAAATAAAGCTCGTAAATAAATTGTACAAGTTACACGGGCGGAAATACAACCCGGAATTCACAATACAACGATCAATAAAAAGGTAGAATAAAATAAGAAGAGCGATAAATAAATACACGACTCGACATAGACCCGTACATAACAAACGTACACTAGATCGTGAATTAGTTAGACGGACGAACCTTAATCAATTACGCATTATATTGCGTATTAATCAAAGGACGGAGGTTCGAGACCTAGGCGTGGTGCTAACCCGAGCTCGAACCTCGATGCCTTGTCCCGACTTATCACCTCGAGAAATGGATTCTAAATTAATTATGTGTCGGATACGACTAAAGAGTCGTCGACACAAAATTAATAGTGCGAGACCGTCGATCAAAGTCGTTTTAAGTGATATGATATGCATGAGTTTTGAAAAATAGGATCACGTGATTGACTTTACACGTGTCGACTAAAAGTCGTAAAAAAAAATGACGAGGCTCAAATGTTGCATCGAAGCTCTCGGATTTCTGGGCTACAGGACCCACTCGATCGAGTCATGGCATGGACTCGATCGAGTGCACACTCGAAGCAACTACTGCCCAGTTTTTGGGGTCCAACTCGATCGAGTGGCCCATGGCACTCGATCGAGTGCCCCCTGTACGAGGCATGGCTCATTTCATTTTTATTTGTTTGAATTCGATAATTGACCAATTTAAATAAAAATATTGCATTATTTAAATTCAACTCGGTTCTCGATGTCATAAACGTGTATTATACGATTATGAGACCGTTATCGGGATTTTATGAAATATGCTATTATGTGATTGAAAAGTTTGATTAGTGACGAAATTATAGTCCTCCGCATCACGGCATCGATACTAATCCTAAAGGATTATGTGATGTCGGTTTTCGCCTCAACGGATCTCGTACTAATCTTAGAAATGGAGTATTACGCGTTCAACTATGAGCAACCACGATCGCGTTACGCCCTTGAGTACATTGGGGCGGCGCTCCTCGAAAGGGTGCCACCTTCGTCGTGACTCGTAAAGGGATTAAACGGACTTTGGATGATCGTCGTAGTCAAACGTGTTAAGATCCGAATTTTAATATTATATAAATATATATATACACGGTATTAATTGTTAATGACGATAATTAAATGTTAGAGGTTAGATATAATAAATAAATAAATGTTAAATTGCGATAAATGAAATGTTAGTAGCAAAATTAAAATAATGTTAGTAACTGAATTAAAATGTTAGTGTTAGTATGTTAATAATAATAATAGTACATAATATATATATATATATATATATATATATATATATATATATATATATAAACGGTAAAAAGATAAGGGAGAAAAAGAAACGGGGTTTGATGACACCCTCAACCTACATGCTTAAACGATCTCGGAAACGGACTCGTAGTGGCGACGTGAGCGCGGGAGTGTTGAGATATGTAAGTAGAGTTATGGTGTATGTCTTTGACGAGTTTTGGTCTCGGGAATTTGAATGTATGTGTGTGTATGTGTATGAGTGCTTAGGACTCAAGGGTGATGAAGGTTGTGTAAGTATTGTGTAAAGTTGCAAATGGGATGATTAGGGGTTTGAAAGCCTTGTCAAATGGCTTAGAGTGACGGGGTATTTATAGAACAAATACCCCGGTTTAGGGTCACTCGATCAAGTGGAGCGCGTGTACTCGATCGAGTGCCCGGTTCGAGTCCGGTTCGGCCGGTTCGTGGCCTTACTCGACCGAGTGGATGTGAACCACTCGACCGAGTGGGTCAAAACGAAGGGAGTATATTTAGGGAATGATTTGTTGACTTTTTGAATGAGATTTGTTTGTTGGACAAGCTTCTAGAAGCAAACTTGGCTGTTTTTTGTGTCGGATTCATCTTTGACCGGGTTTTGACCCGGTCGCCAAAAGACGGTTTTATTTCCGGTGTCAGTTTTGACCCAAATTAGTCTCATTTTATTGGAAACGGCCCACTGGGCCTGAATTTGAGGTCGGTTTTGATAGATTTGCACTCCGCTAATTGCCCACGTCGGATACTATTGATTCCGAGTCCGTATTCGAGCGTATTAAGTCACGTTTACGTCCGATCATCATCGGGTGTTTTGTCGGGAACTGCTATAGACACTAGCAGGCAAAATGCGGGTGTCTACACACGCAGTGATCTCAATTTAAATAATTGAACCTGCAAGAAGTTACTCAACACATACCCGTGAATTATTCAGTATCAGTTGCTTGTGGTACTTCGTGAGGTTTCCCGATAACTTATGGAACTCTCTGTCTTTTGGTGAAATTAGCTCGTGGTTGTGCCCGCTGTGAAACTTAACAATTCTAAGAGGCCCGCCTTCGCTGAACAACTTAATTCTTGCCATACAGCCAACACGACGTACCTTTGTTTTCCTTTTTGGTTCCTCCACGGCGACTTCCTCTGTCTTCCCCTCCACTGCTTCCCCCTTCGACGTGCCCTCCTTGGATGCCGCATCTTCGTTGACTTTTTTTTGTAAAAACCCTGCCTGTTGCATACTAGCAGCTTTGATTTAATCTCACCACCCCACCATCTTTTCGTTGTGTACCTCCTCACATCGAACCCGCAGGCCAATGCGTAGATTTTATAAAAGTTTACCGCTTCTTCTTGGTCTTTGAATATCTGCCCTACGTATGGCGTAAAAGTCTCACCTACATCCCTGCACCATTCTTGTGCGTCTGCGTCAACTGAAAAACAAACCAGAAGATGCGTATAAAATAGACATACAGTAACAGTAACAGTGCATTGAGGTAATTAAATAAACAGAAGATGCGTATAAAATAGACATACAGTAACAGATGTATGACTTCACAGTAACGATTAATGTTCATTAAAGTAACGAATATTGTGCACAAAAATAACTCCAATTATATTTCATTCACGTATTTAAAAAGTATGTTATAACATGCAGTTTACATACAATGAGCGTAAAATCTAATAATATGCAGCATTTTAATTGCTTCCATGGGTCTACAGTATAAATCACTAACAAAAAACTTACAGTTTGTTTCTTTGACAGGTTGAATATCAGCCATAGAAGGAGATGTTGAAGCGGCAGAAGGTTGAAGATGAATGGCCTAACGTCTATTATGATTCGTTGACTGCACTCGTGTACTTTGATTTGTAGGTTATTTTGATTTGAAGTCGTTGACGATAGTGAGGCAGTATATTTCTTTGAATGGGCAGTTACTCTTTTTATTTTGTTTCCTAATTTGTTGGCAATCACGTCCCACTATTATAGGGAACAATATCTTTTTTAATCATTATTTTAATACGGCAGTTTCATATATTCCAATGACTATCTAATGCGTTACAATAACAGACGTTAAGAACTAAAGTAACATCTTCGACTAATTAAAGTAACGTATCATAAAAGTAACAAAAGTTTGTCATTAAAATAACGGACATTCTACACTAAAGTAACACATTACCTGAACTAAAATAACCAAATACCTTTTCTGTGCGCAGACATCATGTGATTAATATGCAGCATTACTATAGTTGAACGTAGAAAAGTAGAAACTATAATATATACTCACAGTTTGTAACTACCACGATTTGCATATCAGCCATTGATTGTGTCACTGAATGTGTTATTGAATGAATAAAAGTAGAAGCCGGATTGAATGAAAAGCAGCGCGATGAAGACGATTATTCACTGAATGTGTTATTGATTGTGTCGTATTGAAATCAATGGCAGCGGCGCGTTGAAGATGATAAATGACTGAATGTATTTTTGAAGAATGAATGATTGAATGAGCGAGAGAACGATGAAGAAGAAGGTGGCGGAAACGTAATTGATGAAAGAGAGAATGAATGATTGAATGAATGAGATTGTTACGTTACTGAAATATTCACCTTTCTATTTTGTTGGATGCAGTATCTTCTTATTTTTTTATTTTTTTATTAAATCAGTGATTTTATCTCGTCACTTGATCCATCTCCCATCCAACGGATGGGATGAGGACTCAAGGACTCAACACATATATAGGACTCATTAGAACTCATCTCTCTCTCTCTCTCTCTCTCTCTCTCTCTCTCTCTCTCTCTCTCTCTATATATATATATATATATATATATATATATATATATATATATATATATATATATATATATATATAGAAAAGGGATCAAGGGAGTTTGGTGAAAAGTGGGAAGTTGGGAAGTTGTGTTGTTGACCCTTGATCTTAGGTTGAATGAATGGCTTAGATGGATGATGTATAAAAAAAAAAAAAAAAAAAAAAAAGGGACAACAAACTGACAAGCAACAGTGGAGAGAGGGAAGCAACCCTCCCCCTCAATCACACTTCGCATCAGTGGAGAGAGGGAAGCATTCCTTCCTCAATCAAACTCTCTCTTCCTCATTACTTCCCTCATTTTCAATTCATTTCCCTAATTCAATTCATCTCTCTGACAAAACTCCATCAAATAAGCTCCATTAATAACTCCGACCATACTCCGTCAACAACTCCGATCATACTCCGTTTTTAACACAACATGACGGATAATTATACCAAGGTATGTTTATGCATAAACTTTGATATCTTCATTTTTTTTAGCTTCTTTTTCATCTTCATCTTCATCTTCAATCATCTTCATCTTCTTCAAACTTCTTTTTATTTTTCATATCTTTTTTTTGGTATTTATAAAATTATTCATCTTCATTATCTAAAAAAAAGAACAACTTCATCTTTAAGATGGAGTTTGAAGATGAAGTTGTTATTTTTTTTTTTTGTGGGATGAATGGAGCTTGAAGACGAAGATGAACAAGTCATTTAGTGCGTAATGTTTTTGCAGAATTGCAAAGTCACACTCATTATGCTGAACAGTCACACTCATTATGTTGTAGAATCACGCAGATGTACACTCATTGTAGTCACATATTCAGTTGTATAGTTATACTCATTATGCTGTATAGTCACACTCGCTATGTTGTAGAATCACGCAGCTGTAGAATACCTTGGGATTAAGGTATCATTCGTTGAATCATCTTTATCTTCATGCTTGTTTTATTTTTCATACTTTTTTTTTGTATTTATAAAATTATTCATCTTCATTATCCAAAAAAAAAATGAAGGTTGAATATGGATGAATGAATGTTGAATATTTAATGAATGTTTAGATATTTCATTTTTTTAAAGTCATAGTCGTTCATTCATCCATATATATTCAACTTTCATTTTTTTTTGTGGATAGTGAAGATGAATAATTTTATAAATACAAAAAAAAGTATGAAAAATAAAACAAGCATGAAAATGAAGATGGTTAAACGCATGATACCTTAATCCCAAGGTATTCTACAGCTACGTGATTCTACAACATAATGAGTGTGACTATGCAACATACTGAGTGTGACTGTACAACTTAAAGTTTGTGACTATACAACTTAAAGTGTGTGACTTTTTTCAGGTATTTTTTTATCTACGTTCAAGTTTCCACGTTCGTCAAATTCCTACTTTCGAACCTCGATGATTTTCAGATATTGTTTTTATCTTTTTAGAGCATCTTTAAAATAATTAATCATCTTCATCCTCATACTTGTTTTATTTTTCATTCCTTCTTTTTTTTTGGTATTTATAATATTATTTATCTTCATTATTCACAAAAAAAAATGAAGGTTGAATATGGATGAAAGAAAGTTGAGTATTTAATGAATGTTTAAATAATTTGCTCTGATTCATATGTATAATAATCTTTCTAATTATGAATGTGACTTTGATAATGATGATTGAAGAATAATTGACTGTATGGCTTTTATTTTCCATTATACGGTTTCAGTTTTGTAGTCACACACTCACACTCACACACTTTAGGTTGTACAGTCAGACTCATTATATTGTATAGTCATACTCATTATATTGTAGAATCACACAAATTCTTACAGTGATTAGTGTATGTAATCATCTTTGCTAATGATGATTGAAGTATAAATAAGTACGAGTATAATTTAGTTGTATAGTCACAGAGATTATGTTGTAGAGTCACACAGTTAAAGTTGTACAGTCACACTCATTATGTTGTACAATCATGCAGTTGTAGAGTCATTGTAGTCATATATTCAGTTGTGTTGTGTGATTTAGATTGATTGTGTGTTTTGTTTCAGCGAAATAGTTGGTGGAAAGAGGAATGTTGGTAAAAGGAGCGGTGGGAAGAAGAAGGTCGTGGAAGATACAACGACCGACCACGTAATTGGACAATGTATTATTGCGCACGTACCGGAGACCATCGTTAAGCTCTTGTGTGTTTATGTGAGATAAAATATTTGCTTTAGGATGAACGTACTATGTGTAAATGATAATTGGTGGGTTAGAATGTTTTTATGTTTGACGTACTATATGTAAAGGATGGACTTTGTCCAATGTAAATATATTTTCATCGCTATTTTCTGGTTTCATAATTAATCACGCGAGGTCTATAGCAAAATCACTTATCCTTCCACCTGTGTGACTATACAACATAATCTCTGTGACTATACGACTAAATTATACTCGTACTTATTTATACTTCAATCATCATTAGCAAAGATGATTACATACACTAATCACTGCAAGAATTTGTGTGATTCTACAATACAATGACTCTACAACTACATGATTGTACAGCATAATGAGTGTGATTGTACAACTTTAACTGTGTGACTATACAACATAAACTGTGTGATCCTAAAACATAATGACTATGATCTTACAACATAACGAGTATGACTATACAACTTCAACTGTGTGACTATACAACATAATCTATGTGACTATACAACTAAATTATACTCGTACTTATTTATACTTCAATCATCATTAGCAAAGATGATTACATACACTAATCACTGCAAGAATTTGTGTGATTCTACAATATAATGAGTGTGACTATACAATATAATGAGTGTGACTGTACAACCTAAAGTGTGTGACTACAAAACTGAAACCGTAAAATGGAAAATAAAAGCCATATAGTCAATTATTCTTCAATCATCATTTGCAAAGTCACATTCATAATTAGAAAGATGATTATACATACGATTCAGAACAAATTATCTAAACATTCATTAAATATTCAACCTTCATTTTAATCTTCGCAACAATACATTGTCCAATTACGTGATCGATCGCTGTATCTTCCACGACCTTCTTCTTCCCACCGCCCATTTTACCAACATTTCTCTTTCCACCAATCATTTCGCTGCAACAAAACACACAATCAATCTAAATCACACATACAACTGAATATGTGACTACAATGAGTGTACATCTGCGTGATTGTACAACATAATGAGTGTGACTATACAACTTTAACTGTGTGACTGTACAACATAAACGGTGTGATCCTACAACATAATGACTGTGATCCTACAACATAACGAGTATGACTATACAACTTCAACTGTGTGACTATACAACATAATCTCTGTGACTATACAACTAAATTATAACATTAATTAAATATTCAATCTTCATTCATTCATATTCAACCTTCATTTTAATCCATATTTAATCTTCATTTTTTTTGGATAATGAAGATGAATAATTTAATAAATACAAAAAAAGGTATGAAAAGTAAAACAAGCATGATGATAAAGATGATTCAACGAATGATACCTTAATCCCAAGCTATTCTACAGCTACGTGATTCTACAACATAGCGAGTGTGACTATACAGCATAATGAGTATGACTATACAACTGAATATGTGACTACAATGAGTGTACATCTGCGTGATTCTACAACATAATGAGTGTGACTGTACAGCATAATGAGTCTGACTGTACAGCATAATGAGCGTGACTTTGCAATTCTGCAAAAATATTACGCACTAAATGACTTGTTCATCTTCAAGCTCCATTCATCCCACAAAAAAATAACAACTTCATCTTCAAACTCCATCTTAAAGATGAAGTTGTTCTCTTTTTTTAGATAATAAAGATGAATAATTTTATAAATACCAAAAAAAAAAGACATGAAAAATAAAAGAAGCATGAAGATGAAGATGAAGCACGAAAATGAAGATGAAGATGAAGATGATGAAGATGAACATACCTTCGTATGATGATCGAAGTTACTGACGGAGTATGTTGGGTTAAAAACGCAGTATGGTCGGAGTAGTTGACGGAGTATGGTCGGAGTTATTAATGGTGATTATTTGTTGGGGTTTTGTTAGAAAGAGATAAATTGAGTTGAGAAATGAATTGAAATGAGGGGTTTGGGAAGTGTATGAGGGAAGTAATGTAGGGATTGATTTGGGTGAGAGGATGTTTCCCTCTCTCCACTGCTGCTATGTCAGTTGATTGTCTCCTTTTTTTTTATACAATCTAAACTCATCCATCCACCGTCCATATTAATCTTAATGGATGGGTGGGATTAACACTAAGGGAGAGTTAGGGAGTTATTAACTTCTCTGATCCTCCCTCTATATATATATATATATATATATATATATATATATATATATATATATATATATATATATATATACACCCTTCCTGGGTAGAAGTGTAAATCTCCCACGCCTCTACCCAGGAAGAGAAGTGGGAGTTCTATGCCCCTTGTTGGGTAGAAGTGTAGATCTCCCACGCGTCTACCCAGGAAGAGAAGTGGAAGTTTTATGCCCCTTCCTGGGTAGAGGTGTAGATCTCCCACGCCTCTGCCCAGGAAAAGAATGTAAAAATTTAAGGCTCCGTCGTGGATTGTAACTCATATTTTCCACGTTTTATTAAAGTGATTAGTGTGGAGTTGGCCATGAAACGTAGCCCATTTTATTTGACTTATTTGTATTTAGTAAATTAATTTTATATTTCTCCAATAAACAAAAAATTAATTTTATTCGTATTTTGATTCTCAGAAGAAAAATCGATTTCTAGCTACGAATCAAGTATGCAATTAAAAAAAGGTACAACAAACAGAAATAAATTTGCCCTAAAGTACATAAATTAAAAAATTATTTACCTTGGACTCGGAATTGAGATGTCACGACAGAATTAATTGGAATGAGATTACGTGAAACCGTTTTTCAAATTTTAATTTTTTTTTACTGAAGTAGAGGAGGAAGGTAAAAGGAAGAAGGTGAATAAAGAGAAAGGTGAAGAGTTAATAAAGTGAGGGGTAAAATTGGTAATACGGTTAAAATACGGACGACGCTAAGTAAATTTATGGACGACAAAAAGTAAAAGTGATATATAAAGGAGGAACTTTTCGAGCGATATAATTGGTCCGTTACATCAAAACTCAATTTAGGAAAGTATCATTAATTATAAAAAATCAAGTGGAGAATCTTTTAATTATTATAATAATATATTTAAGGGTTATTTCATGACAATAATACCAACTATGGGGGTGCTTCTTATATTAATACCAACTATACGTAATCTCGTTTTAATATGAACTATCCCTTCATTAATCTCTGTTTAGAACAAGTTACCGGCTACCTGATGAGCCGGTTCCCTTTTCCTTTTAATTTCTTTTTGAATTAAAGTCCCCCTCCCACCATACTCTGTACACTTCCTCTCTCGTTACTACTTACTCTTCTCTCGCCATTGTTGAACTCGACATCTCCTCTCGCCATTGCTTTTCTTAAATTTTTTGAAATTGTGGTAAATATATTGGAGCATCTGACGTTTGCAAAAAAAAATCTGACATTTGAAGTATACGAATTAGAGGAGGATCCAGATGAATAACCACATCTCATTGTATCAATGAGGGTTTTGAATGTTGATAATGGATGATGACTTTTAATTTGATAAATATAAAGGGGAAGAAGAAGAAGAGGCGCACCAAAACCTAGCAGGTCACAATTACCGGTTTTACAGGTAAAAAAAGGCAATGGTTATAAAGAGAGATTAATCAGAGGATAGTTCATATTAAAATGGGATTACGTATAGTTTGTATTAATATAAGAAGCGCCCCCATAGTTGGTATTATTGTTATGAAATAACCCTATATTTAATCTATCATTTTGCATCTTAAAAACTTTACATTTCGTTTAACAAAAAATTATCGTAAATAAAATTATAAAAATGAAATAATTAGATTACATATAAATTTATTACAAACTTGAGTAAAATTTCTCACATTGAAAAATTATTACAAAGTCATAAATTTCATAGATATAAACCAAACATCTTGTGAGTTTTAGAAAAACTCTCAGGACTATGATAAACTCAAGTAAAAATTTCTCTTTTGAGTCTTAAAAAAGCTCTTAAGACTATAAACTTGTGTGAAATTTTTTCACATCGAAAAATTATTATAAAGTTACGATTTCATATTATTTGCTCGAAAAAATAATGAATCCATTACATTTAAAAATACTAAAATCATCTCACATCGAAAAATTATATTGAGGTGATAAATTTCTACATTATAAATAAGAATAATCCTTCGTTCTTAGATATCAACAAAAAAAAATCTTTTGATCCTTAATCTCTTAAAACTATAAAATTAAGTAAAATTACCCCACATTGAAAAATTATGATGAGCTGATTAAATTCTAGGGTTATTTCATAGGAATAATACCAACTATGCGTGTGCTTCTTAAAATAATCTGAACTATACGTAATCTCATTTTAATATGAACTACGCATTCATTAATCTCGCTTTGCTATGTATGAAATTATGACTTGCTATTGCCAGTCACGGTGACTTGTTGTAACTTTCTAGGGTTTTATTAGGTCCGTTGTAGTTAGCGTGAAAGCCAAAATTACAATAAAAATATTTTTTTTCATAATTTCTATAAGAATAATTGAAAATGAAATGGAAGATGAATTTTCGAAAAATTTAATTTTTCTTATCAATGACAGAAAATGAACACGAAATGTGAATCAGATGAAGAAGAGTTAGAGAAAGAGTTGAGTAAGGGAGGTTCAACAGGTAGCCGGTCACCCATAGCAAAATGAGGTTAATGAAGGCGTAGTTCGTATTAAAATGAGATTACGTGTAGTTTGGATTAATTTAAAAAACACACCCATAGTTGATATTATTCCCATGAAATAACCCTAAATTCTATATTATAAATAAGAGTAATCATTCATCCATAGACATTAACCAAACATCTTTTGAGTCTTAAAAAAACTCTATCTCACATCGAAATATTATATAATAGGGCGATAAATTTTCATTATATAATTCGTCCTTAAATATCGACATTGAAATTAAATTATCTCATATTGAAAGAATAATGTCATTGAAAGAATAACGTCATATGTATAATATTTCTCCATTCTATAATTGTACTTATAAGTAAAAAATGGGGTTAATATAGTAAAAAGGTTGGACCAAATAAAAATATTTGCGATGGGAAGAAGATAGAAAGACGGATGAAAATAGAATATGGAAGAAGATAGAAGGAAGGAATAACTACTCCGTAGTATAATTGTACCACATTAAAGATTATCATAAGGGGATGATTCTATGATTATAAATTGCAGTCATTATTGTTTCTTAGATATCAACTATAAACCCAGGTATTTACCAAGTATTGTCTTAAAGAGAGATAGTACGAGTTTTAAATAAAATGCACCCGTATAATTTATTTGACGTTTACCGCATATATGACCTATCAAAAAACACATTCATGTACGTGGATATTATTCTTTTACTATTACACATACTCTTACCTTCGACTTACTTTCTATTGTAGCGTAGTCTCACAAATTTATGCAATCCTCTGACTTGGTGTCATTATCATTGTCATTAAAAATCAGCTCGTGCAATCGCACGGGCTTTCCAACTAGTTTTATAATAAGATAAGATACTTGTATGTTTTTTTTAAAAAAAACATTCTAAAATATAATCTACAATAGATATAAAAGAAAACACAAAGTAAACGTAAATACAAAAATACGTGTACTGAAAATAAATACGTGAACGAAAAAAATAATTTGTTATTTTCAAATTTAAAATACAAATAAAAAATACACTGAAATATGCATGAAAAAAAATGTCGAAATGCATAATAAAAAAACGTATGCCGTATAAATAAGTATACCGTATAAATAATTAAAAAAAATTAAAAAAACATGAAAATATTAAAAAAAAAATTGTATACCATATAAATACGAGTTGTATACATATATAGTATGAATACGAAATATATATGTATACCGTATAAGAGGAGTGGGGTACACAAAAATACAAAATTCACCCTTTCATGTTTCCACAAAAGCCAAAGCCGACCTCCCTCATGACAATGATTATTTGTCGTTATGCTCCATTCATAGAATATATTCTGATGAACTTTGGCATACGATTTATTCTTTATTTTTGTTTCAAGTAAACCAAAAATGTCTACCTGCTGCTTCCTAATGAAATCACAAATTGCACGCTGCTTATTTATATTATACATGCCACGTACATTCCAACACCCTATATTATGTACCTCCATGTATAACCAATTCTAAACCGACCCCTTCCTTTCCTTCAACCCTCTCCTTTCTTGGCGAAACTCCCTTCACCACTTCAACAAATGAATTTTCCTGTTTGTCAAATGGCATTTCCCTCGACTGTTTCGTGGCTAAGTTAGTAACCGGCTGCTTCGTGACTACAGTCCTTAGCTTTTGGTTTTGCGGCTGCACCACAATAGTCTTAGGGCCAATATTTTTCTTCTGCTTCGCCTCAAGTCTCGCCTTTTTTAATTCCTCCTTCTTACAATCACTAACTTCATGCCCATATCCACTGCACTTACTACACCAAATGGGTTTCCATTCATATTTGATGTGAATTTCTACAACACACCCATGTTCATCCAAAAACTTGACAGAGTTTTTGAATTTTTGTCCCACCTTGGCCAACACCATCACCCTAGCATACCCCAACCTAGTTCGTTCTTCCGTTGCAATGAGGCTATCCTGGGTAGACATCTACCCCAAAATTTCAATGGTAATTCATGAAGTTGTATCCAAATAGGCACTTCGTGAACATCCCCTTTGTCTAGTTTAGCGTCGGGAGTCCATTCTTTCACAACTAATGGCTTATTGTCAAACATAAACAAGCCATGGTTAAGAATTTTTACCTTAGCTTCCTTTTCCTTGAATCGAACTATGAAAATTTCATTCGGGAGGAATGAAATCTTGTCTATCCCATGTTCCTTCCAGATTCTTTTCACGTAGCCCTCTACTACTTCCCATGGAGGGTTAGCACCCATAATGAAGCAGTAGACTTCATTACTCCAATATTCCACTTCATCCTCCATGTCATCTTCCGAGAATCTCAACAATTCTTCCTCTTCCTCAACATCAACGACCTTTTTCCCTTCTCTTTGTTTCCACCCACTGTTGTCATTAGGTTTTGTCACAGGGCTTAGCGCGGTTTCAGGGACGTACTCTGAAACTTCCTCCGAAACTTCCTCACTTTCAGATTCCGAGTCAAAGTTAAGACCCGGGATTTCATTGATTTTGTTGTTGCTCGACGAACGATCGTCCCCATCATCAAAATTAGAATTCATCGCGGCCTTCAAACTCGATGCAACCTTACGAATCAGTTCTTCCTTCGCAGCACGGGTCAAAGGCTTAGGACCCTTCGCTACGGCCTTAGCTTTCTTCCTCATAGTGTCACGCAGACCAGTTTGTCAACGTCAAATCTGCCTGCGCCGGAGATCTCTTGATTGTCGCCAGAGAGAATTTCGAAAAGACTTTTTTACTTATTTTTTACTTAATATAGTATGGTCGAATTTTAAAAAAAAAATGTGTTGTGTCAACAAAATTGAAAATATGCCTTCAATCAAAGTTTTAAAAAATATGTATCGTGTCAAAGTTGGAAAAAAAATTGTACTGCGTGGTAAAAGAAACGAACAAAGTTAAAACAAATATACTGCGTCAAAGTTAAAAAAAAGGTACTGTGTAAAAGAAAAAAATAATGTACTGCTGTAGACACCCACATTTGGCTGCTAGATGTCTATGGCAGTTTCCAGAAAACACCCGATGATGATTAGACATGAACGTGCTTTAGCATACTTGAATATGGGCTCAAAATCGTTAGTTTCTGGCTTGGACTTTTTACAGAGTACAAATTCCACAAAACTGACCTCAAATTCAGACCCAGTGGATCGTTTCCAATCAAATAAGACTAATTTGGGTCAAAACTGACACCGAGGGTAAAGCTGTCTTTTGGCGACCGGGTCAAAACCCGGTCAGAGACAAAACCGACACAAAAATATATGTTCCATTCAAACAATTAAACCTCTTCATTAGAGATAAAAATTTATCTCTAAAAAACCCCTCTATCCTAAACCGGGATATTGTCTTATAAATACCCCACCCCCCTCAACATAATTCATAACTTTTCAATCCCTCAACTTTTTCCATACAACTTTTCAGCCGTCATATAACTCTCCACACATACAATTCATCCTTCTCCTACCTTAAACCACCATAACTCATCTACATAATCTCGAAGCTCTCGTGCCTAAGCCACAACAAGACGAGCCCCGTTCCGAGAATATAAAGCATGTAGGTTGAGGGTGCAAATTCAATCACGACTTCTCCCTTTTCTCTCTTTCCTTCTCTCGTCCGTTCGTCCGTCTTTTTTCATCGTTCGCGTCGTTTTTTATTCTTTTCTTCTTTCGTTTCTAATATCAATATTATTATTACTATTATCTAACGTCAAAACATCGCGCATATATTGATTTTTAAAACTATCTTGATTCGAATACGTTTAAGGATGAACTTCGTATAAGACCCTTCTAATCCATTTATGAGTTGTAACAGTGGTGGAGCCCTCTCGAGGAGCCCCGCCCTAAACACTCAAGGGCATGATGGGATCGCGAATATTCCTCTTTAAACATATTCGATTCCTTTTTTTCAAGGTTAGAACAAAACATGTTGATGCAAATCGAACATCACATAATCCGAAAGGATTAATACGATGTCGTGACGCAGAGGGAATCGATTTTCGCTCTAATCAAACAAATAATAAAAAAAATATTATTCTAAAGATGCGATACCGACTCCGTAGTCGGATATCATGTCTAACGGAATCAATCAAAAAGCCGACACAGCCCTCCAGGTGAGTCGCGCGAGGGTTATGCGAGTCGCGCGCCTAGGCGAGTCGCACGAGGGTCATGCGAGTCGCGCGATTGCCTGAAGTTACGACGCGGAAGGAATTATTTTTGTCTTAATTCAATTAAAAACAATTTACAACGTCTTTTCTAAATCCCGGATAATCAATCTCGTAATAATAGCGTATACGTTACGAGCATCAAAAGCTAAGTCGAGTATAAGTCATATTATATTTCTACGCGATTTAGTAAAATTGTCGATTTAAAAAGAACTAAAGCAAATTCGAGAGCGCACTCTTCGAAGCGAACCACTGTTCGTACAGGGGCTTCGTAACTCGATCACCCGATCGAGTCCTACCCATGACTCGATCGAGTGGTCCCTTTTACGCATAAAATGCGGGTTTTGTCTTTTGTGTCAGCATCATCGATTTTCTTTTTACGACTTTAGTCGTCACGTGTCAAAGGCTATCACGTGTCTAATTTTTCAAAAAGCATGCATTGCATTATCCGTTATTATCATTGTTACTATTCAATTATTTCAATTTTCGCGCTTGTGGTATTGTATTTTCGGGTTGTATTCCGCCCGTGTATTTGTAATCTACTTTCGCGCTCTTATTTTTTGTTGGTTGTTTTATTATACTAAAACGAACCTCACATGCTAAATACAACCTCGACATAATTCAAAGATGCATTAAACGGCGTAGATCAAACATATTTCAAATGTTTAGCTAAAACGCTGTTTGCATTTCATTTCAACCGAATTACTAGCACACGTATTCAAAAAAACGAACGATATCTTAGTAGAGGCCGCTAAAAGTGCGAGCGGGGTTGGGTGTCCTTTGTGTGCTTCCCAACATGTACCCTCACCCCTTACTCAGAACCTCGGTTTCCGAATGTCCGAACCGTTGGCGCACGAGAGTCATTCAATACACGGTAACCGATAATGTCGGTATCGGTATCGCAATGCAAAGAGACGAACCCCATAAACTCTGAAATCGAAATGGGTTGTACTCTGTGCACGGCCCACAAGGATATAAAGTAGGTTCGAATGGGCCGGAACTCCCACAAAGTTTGGTGGCGACTCCATTTCGATTTAAATTTCAATCCGAGATCCATCTCACATGAGATTCATTCGCATCCCCAAACCCGCGCGTGACCGCGTCGGGGTGGACCTATGTCATGTCCACAACTGCATAGAAGGAGAAAGGAAAAAGAAACGAAGGAATTGAGGGTAAGGGACAAAATTGAAAATATTGTACTGCGTCGAGTAAAACGCGTACTGCGAAGAGCTAACACCCATTTTTAATTAGTGTATCTTTGAGGGAATAATTTTTAATTTACTCAACATAAAAATATACTCGTATAATTTTAAAATATACAAAATATATGTCAATCGGTAACTTACATAATTACTATCCTCATACCTACGTACTATTCAAATTTAGTTAATATTTTTTAGTATCCGGAAATTATATAAAAACATTTAGATAATGTCTTTAAAAATTTCATTCCTTAAGAAAAAAAATATACGAGTAAATCTAAACATACAAATCAAGGTATGCAAAAGCCAAGTGATTTTGAGATATACCGTAAGTTACACTTTTACTTCTTGTCGTCCATAAATTTACTTAGCGTCGTCCGTATTTTAACCGTATTACCATTTTTACCCTTCACATAACTAAGTCTTCACCTTCCTCTTTATTCACATTTTTCCTTATCCCATCCACCTTTTTCCTTTTACCTTCTTCCTCTACTTCAGTAAAAAAATTAAAATTTGAAAAATGATTTCAAGCAATCTCACTCCAATTAATTCTGTTGTGTCATCTCAATTCCGAATCTAAGGTAAATGATTTCTTAATTTCTGTACTTTAGGGCAAATCGATTTCTGTTTGTGGTCTTGCTTTACCTAAAATTTATGAGTTTAATTTATGAGTTTCATGCCCAACTCCACACTAATCACTTTGATAAAGCGTGGAAAATATGGGTTACAACTCACGACGGAACATTAAATTTTTACTTCTTTTCCTGGGTAGAGGCGTGCGAGATCTACACCTCTATCCAGGAAGGGGCATAGAACTCCCACTTCTCTTCCTGAGTAGAGGCGTGGGAGATCTACACCTCTACCCAGAAAGGGGCATAGAACTCTCACTTCTCTTCCTGGATAGAGGCGTGAGAGATCTACATCTCTACCCAGGAAGGGGCATAGAACTCTCACTTCTCTTCCTGGGCAGAGGCGTGGGAGATCTACACCTCCACCCAGGAAGGAGTGTGGTTCTCCCACACCTGTTCTTGGGGAGAGGCGTGGATACAGCGTAGTTGAGTTAACGTAATTTTTTCGCATATCCAATAAAGCAAGTCGAATAATAACTGCATTGACAACAACGAAAACTAACCTCGACAATGTCATCATCGTCCAAATTGTTCTCGGTATAGGGCTAATTCAAATCAAAAGGAATATTATTTTCCGCGTTCGACATGTTCGGTTAACCATTGTAGATCAATTAAATTTCAAAAAATAACCGTTTTGTTAATTCGAGAATTAATGTTTTTGTGGTCCGAGTTTTAATTTCAATTAGCTTAATAATTAAATAAAGTAAATTAGTTTATGGGATTTTCTACGCGGTACTCCTGAACTTTTTACTTTTCTACCTTGTACCCCTACCTTTTCTATGTCTATACAAGGTACCCTTGAAGTTTACTATTAATTTAACTAGCGCCCCAAATATTTTCTTCCATCAAGTTTTGTCGTTAGATTATGTTTTTAGCTTAGAATTAAGACTTCAATATCATTTAACTTAGATAATTAACAAGTAATTGAGCTTAGTTTAAGTGTTATCAGTTGATTTGACAATATAATGTCAAAAATATAATTTGTTCAGATTCGGAGTATAACTGCAAACACGTACAAAATTGTTAGTTTGAGTTCAATTATCGGTTAATTAGGTATGTTAAATGACGTTTAACATTTAATTTTGAACATAAAAAGGTAATTTGTTGCCAAAACTTGATGGGAAAAAAAATTTAGGGGTACCAATAAAGATAATAATAAAGTTTAGGGGTATCAAAGAAACTTTTAGTAAAGTACAAGGGTACCATGTATACATGCAAAAATTGTAGGAGTACAAGGTAGAAAAGTAAAAAGTTCAGGGGTACCACGTAGAAAATCCCTTAGTTTATTGTATTATGTCAAATTTGGTTACTAAATTTGAAATTGGCAAATTAGTAATTTACTCATAAATTATGGACGACGCTAAGTAAATTTATGGACGACAAGAAGTGGTCCCCGTAAGTTATATCATTCTCCGATCTAGTAAGAGAATAACAATTTGTCAAAATTTTCTCTCCAAAATGCATATATTACTAAATAAGTAAATACGGAAGAAAATAATTAAAAATCACATTTCCTCCATTTTTTTTATATCTTCTCACTCCTTTAGTATATGGTTGTAGTACTTCCTCCATTTTCTTTTTATCTTCCCAATTTCCTTTTTTTGGCCATTTTTTTTTATCTTCCCATTTCATTTCTTTCCATTTTAGTCCATAATTTTTACCATACTACCCTTACTATTTACAACACTTTATACCTTTATTCTTTCCTATTTACACACATTTTACCCTTCTACTCTCAATATTTACTAAATTTATCATTTTATATTCATTACAAAAAAAAATTATGCCAAAAGTGAATGGGAAGATAAAAAGAAAATGGAGGAAGTATTATAATAAGATGAGAAGATATAAAAAAATAAAGAAAGTAATAAACATATTAAATACTCCCTCCGAGTTCCTATTATTGTCCCAAAGGGATTTAAGGTGGAAAATAAGGAAGGGGAAATGAGTGGTCCAAAAAAAAAGAAGGAAGAGAGAGAAATGGGAGACTAATTGTGGACCACACATTGATGGTCTAAAAAGGAAAGTGGGACAAAAATCAAACTCAGCCCAAAAAGAAAAGTGGGACAATAATAGGAACTCGGAGGGAGTATCAAATATGAAACAAAAATTATGTGTGACCACAACATTCATAAATCATCTTCTAAGAAACTAATACGGAGTATTAATGTTAATATACGTATTTTTTTTATAAAAATTCTAAAAACATTATTATTTATATTATTATCAAAAAGAATTATACTCCTCTCATTTATTGGAAAGTTACTATTTTCTTTTTTCAGCTCATTCATTCAATTCCTACCATTTCTAAAGGTGACAAAAATAAATTCAAAAACAGTCTTTTTTTACCTTCATCATAATACCATGTACCAATACATAGGTGAGAGAAGAGGATATTTTGGTAAAATTCTATTTTTTTTTACCACTATTCTTAATATTGGATCCATTTCTAAATGGTAGATAGGTTACAATAGAATGAGAGGGAGTACAGAGTTGATGATAATTTATAAGCCGCAAATTTGTGCGGGTCTGCACTAGTTATTTTAGTGTTATGTTTCACACTAGCTTATAAGTGTGAAACGGTATCTTACAAGACGGTCTCACATGTTACGGGGAGTAACATTTTGTTTTTCAGTAAAAAAAAAATTAAAAAAAAGGTGAGGAAATGGTCGAGTGCGGATCTTTTGTACCACTAGAAAAGTACTCCCTCCCCACCATTAAGATTTTCCCACTTTCCTTAAAAGAAAACTCCACTAAGATTTCTCACTTCAAAACTTTTCTTATTCATCCATTATACTCTCTTTCTATTGGTTACTTTTTGTGATTTGACATCTTCAACCCCACCCAACAATTTACCACCTTTCATTACCCATATCTTAATTCATGTGCCATTTATAAATGGGAACATCATTGTGGTGGGGAGGGAGTAGTATCTATTGCATAAATAAAATATGAAACAAATATCATAGATGTATAAGTATGGAGTGGCACACAGATGAGATAGAAAGGGAGAATAGATGATACTCCCTCCGTTTCAACCAATTGTATACATTTGTTTTTTTTTACACTATTTATAAGTAGGATGAATTTTTGATATATAACTTCTAATATATAAGATAAAATATATTCATGTGAGAATGTGAGATCTTGTTTAAATGATCTAATCGAATACATTATGAATATCAAATTTTTATAACTTTTAGTAATACGTAACTAAAGATATAGACAAAAAAAACGAGTATCAATATACGTGCATAAACCAAATGTATACAAATGGTTGGAACGGAGGGAGGGAGTATGTTAACCATGGTATTGTCAGTAGTGTGACCTGTGTAGTTGGAACATCAACACTTACTGCTCCCCATGGGCCATGATTGTGTTGATTAACCGCAGTTTGATAGTAATTGATATGATTTGAAGACTAAGTTTATAAGGTACGCCTCCATTAAATGTTCTTTATTGGTTCTGTTTCATGAAGATCATGATTCGTGAGTGTTCCTCTGTTTGTTTGTTTGATTTAATGCTCGTAATAATTGAAAGATGCAAAAAAGGGGAAGCTTTTAGCATGGGACTTGAATGTAATAATTGGCTGGGTCGACCGGTCTAGGGGCTATCAGAAATTAAGTGCTCTTTTTGAAGCATTTTACCAAACATAGTGGTGTACATCATGAGTGTGGTCTTGGAGCGAGCATGAGGAGAATTGTTGAGAGCGAGAAGTGCACAAATCAGTCCTAGCTTGCTTTTCCTTTCAAGTATAATACAAACTCAAATCTGTATCGATTACATGTGCATGTAATGTAAATTCATGAAACATTAGGTCCAGGCCAGCATTATAATCATCATTATATTTTCAAATTTGTTGAGGATGTGGAGGACTTGGTATGCACACTCCATCACGAGAATTGAATCAAGAGAATGAGTGAATCATACTAGTACGCCCTTCCTCCGTCTCAATCATTTTCTTATATTTTTCTTACTTTTGATTAAAATATTTATCACAAAAAATATACCATCGAGTACTTCATAAAGGTAAATAAAAAACTAAGAAGAAAAGATTACTTACTCTATCTTGTTTGTTTGTTTTTTATTAAAATACACTTCAAAATGAAAATAAAAATAAAAAATAAACAAACGAACGAAACTGAGGGAGTACTAAAAATAAGTGTAAAAGGTAATTAGAATGAATTAAGTTGCTGTTTTATTTTTAAAAAAAAAATACATAGATGAGAGAATGAATATAACAATTTATTGATTTGTTTCAACTTTTTTCTTTACCCACCTTCACAATACTATATACGGAGTATAAGTTAATGCAATCTAAATATTTACGGAAGGCAATAATCGTAACCGCTATAAGGGGTCGTTTGGTTGCCCTCTTAAATCATGAGAAGTTCTACTTCCCATGAATTGATAAATTGGGATGTTGTTTGGTTGCCCACTTCCCGGGAATTTTCACTTCCCGGGAATTCCCACTTCCTCCTTAATGGGGGAAGTTACTCACCAAGCCCCTTGGTGTGTAGAACTTCCCGCATGAAGTTATTTCCCACATGGCAACCAAACAATATTTTTGTAATTTTCATGAAATACAAATTCACGTGAATTTAAGTTCCTGTTAACTCCATCTTTCCATGGTGAACCAAACGAGCCATAATAATTAAATAAGGAGGCAATCAAATATTGCCTAATTTGAAGGAGATTGGAGCCAACTGCTCTTTGACTAATTAAGGCTAGAAGTTGTAATACTACAATGAAATATTTGTCAGATATATATCACATATTTACGTTGGACAAGTTCTAAATTATGATTTAAAATTAGGTCCAATTTAAGTTTGTTTTAAATACTCCGTATATAATTATCAAGTCCATTTGTTGCTAGTCATTTCATTCACGAGTCGCCTTGAGCTAAGGTGTTGATTTGGTAAATTGGATCACAGGAAGCTCATTATTGATTGTGAGTTTGTCCCTAGCTATATGATTTTTGTTATTTGTAGTATGGAGATTATTTCAAATAATTAAATCGCCAATGGCCTTTTTTTTTGGTGCTACGGAGAGGGGGAAAACCCAAAAAAAAAAAAAAAAAAAGAAACGACTACAAACTGCTAATCAAAAGGCACGAAAAGGAACATAGCGTGGCCAGGTAACTCCCTCCATGTCCGCTTGCAGTAGGTTGAACAGAGCCCCCGAAATGTCCATAAAATCGTGCACAATCAGGCATTCATCTTGTGTGGTACCATAATTGGCGAGCCAATCTGCACATGAGTTAGCTTCCCGATATATGTGATGTATCGCAATGCTCCAGTCATAATCGAACATTAGAGATTGACAGAGTTGAACCATGTGGGAGTGAGTCGTCGGGAATGATGTCGTCTTCTTGATGAGGTTCACAATAACCAAAGAGTCTGTTTGGATAACGAGTTTCTTATAGCTGTTTCTCTAACAAGAATAATTAGCCCTCGCTTAAGAGCCATAAGTTCTGCTCTAGTTACGGTGACTATGCCCAAGTGTTCTTAGAATGCGCTGAGGAATTGCCTCGTCGAGTCTCGAAAAATACCTCTTGCAGCTGAGATTCTCGGGTTCTCTTTGGAAGCTCTATCGATATTTAGGGCAATGTACTCCATCGGGGGTGAGATCCACCGAACTAGTATTTCCATGGACCTTGTTCTCGTAGACGAGTCTAGAATATCCCCTGTACATGTCTCTCTCGCTTTAAGTACTTCTTTTACTCTAGCTTGGAGAAATATCACTTTATTCTCTGGTATCTCCTCCGTACGACCAAAAATACGATTATTTCTCCACTTCCATAACCACCATATAGACATAGCAAAGATGGTTGGCCAATGTTCGAACCCCGGTGTATCTCGTTCATTTAGATTACTCACCACCCACTCTCGAACTGTAATGGTGCTACTGTAAAAGACAGCCGGAGTTGTCATTTTTGCCCATAGAAGACGAGCAGACGGACAGTCCTGGAGAAGATGCAATACAGACTCCTCCTCAAACAAACATGTGCTACATAATGGATCATCTGTGAGCCCTCTCTTTCCACATTTTATTTCGTTAGTAAGGATGCGGTTGTGCATCACAAGCCACAAGAAGAGTCGGACACGTTGGGGTACCCATGTTGTCCAAGGTAAACGCCAAGCACGGTCGGTCTCCGGCTCCGAGTCGTTCCTAAGAATGTGAACTGCAGATTTGATCGAGAACTTACCCGAAGGCGTGGCATTCTAGTAGAATGAGTCAGGCTTTTCATCCTCCGGGACAACTTCATAAGACGCGATTGTCTCAAAGACATCACTTTCAAAATAATCTGCGAGCTCCTGTAATTTCCATCCCGTAGGATTATCCCATATCTCATCCACAGTTGTGTCTTGTAGATGGGGTGGGATGGTCCGGGTCGCAAGTTCTTTAAGCGGAGTTGAAGTTGCCCAAAAATGTGACCAGAACATGGTCCGTCGACCATTTTCTATAGAAGAACTAATGCCCTTTTTTAGGGTCGGGAAAGCCTCTGTTATCCCTTTCCATATTTTCGAGCAATTAGGGCGGCTCCTAAACATGTCCATATCACATCGGCCCTTACAGTATTTGTGACGGAGTACTCACGCCCAAAGAGAGTTAGGTTTAGACAAGAGTCGCCACCCAAGTTTAGCAGCCATAAAGGCGGAATTTACCTGGCTCATGGAGTGTAAGTCAAGTCCACCATGTTCTTTCTCTTAGTAACTGTGTCCCAGGAAATGAGGTGAATTGCATTTCTCTCCTCATATCCGCCCCATAGGAATCGTCTAGCCTTCTTATCAAGGTTATCGCACACCGCCCAAGGTAATCTGGCAGTTTGCATAGCATATGCCGGTATAGTCGCAAGAGTAGATTGGACTAGGGTGGTACGACCTGCTAGAGAAAGTTGTTTGGCCTTCCAGCCTGTAAGTCGTTTATCAACTTTATCAATAATAAAGTCAAAGTCAGCCTTGGTAACATGGCCATTGAATGTCGGCATGCCCAGATATTTTCCCAAGTCTTTTGTGCTGTCAATTGCGAGGGTCGACGTTACGAGGTCTCTCGTAGTTTGGTCAGTGTTACCTGAGAAAAAAACTTTGGATTTTGCGAGACCAACCTCGAGCTCAGAAGCTGAGCAAAATGTATCAAGGCATCGGGTAGATAAATTTTGGAGTACTTGTGATGAGCATACCATCACAAGCTTGAAATGAGCTAAATATCACTTATATGGGTAGATAAAGACGGATTATTTGCTACTCCCTTGACATTTTGATTTTACCTTATCTACCTATATGCGCTATATTTAATCCGTCATAAGGAAAATTTACTGTTTTAGATTAGGTTATTTTGGGCTACTAAAAGTATAGTAAGAAATAGTAGAGTAATATATATTTTTTGAAACCCAAGTAGATAAATATATCAATTAACCGGGATGAAGCAAGTTTCTAACTCAGCTGAATAAGGAGGGGGTAATTAACAACCACGGCAACGCAGACACGCAGTTGCTCAAAGTCACCTATGTAATTAAAAAAAGCAAAAATAAATGGGGTTATAGTACTACGTAGTGGGGAGAGGAGTGAGGAGTAGAAGTAAGTTGCAGTTGGTGGTAGAGTGGCATTGGCATTGGCATGTGAGGAAGAGCAAAGTAGGATTCTTGTTTGACCAGACAGAAGTAATTAGAGTACCATACTAGTTTAGCAATACTAAATTAAATGTACACTGACACACACAACCTCACTCCTCAGAAACCCCCCTCTTCCCCTCCCTCCTTCCTTATTAAATAAATGCCCTCACTTGTTTCTTGGAACCTAATTAACCACCCCCACCCAGTCCCCCACCCTTCTTGCGTTCTTTACGCCGTATGCTGCTCTTCTATGCGCTTTCAGACTGCCTGTTATCATTTCCCCTTCCTACTAAACTAATCTACAAAATAATCGACATCAAAATGATCCAAACCTAAACCCGTATCATAACAAATACTCGTAATCACTACTCCGTATCAGTTATCGTCAAATGTAAATGTGGTTAGAGTCTTGTTTTACATGGTCTGTCTAGTGTCTACCCCTCAACGTCTGACTTCCAACACACACAAAAAAAATTCCCACTACACTACACTACACTACACTACACTAGTAGACTTAAAAAGTGCACACCACACTAAAGTACTCCTGAAACTAAAGTAGCAGGCCCAGGGGACACACACCATCTTTACTCACCCACAACCATCATTATCATTATAATACTACTCCTTAAGCTAAAGTAACCCTCCCTCAGTCCCTCCCATTTATTCCACTGCTCCCTCCTACATTCCATTTCCCATCTTTCCTCTTCCAAATCTTCCATTTTGGCTCTTCTCCCTCACCTACATTTACCCTTTTTATTCTCTACAAAATCTTCTCCTTTGTTTGCTTCTGCATAAGTCTCCAGTCTCTATCCCTCAGAATCAAAATGTTCTCTTCTAAGTATTATTATTATTATTATTAGCCTACTACAGTACTAATCTTGACATTCTACAGTAGTAGTAGTATTTCACATCAAAATGGTACTTCATTTTCTGCTGCCGTTTCTTCTCTCATTGCTCTCAACTGCTCGATGCTCAGAAGATGTCCTCAATGATGAGGTTCTTGGGCTGATTGTTTTCAAGGCAGCCCTCCACGACCCTTTTTCTAAATTAGTCTCATGGAATGACAGTGATGACAATCCTTGTAAATGGGGTGGTGTCAAATGTGATCCCAATACGAACCGGGTTACTGAGCTCACCCTTGACGGCTTCTCACTTTCGGGTCAAATTAGCCGCGGCCTTCTTAGGCTGCAGAATCTTCAGAAACTCTCCCTTTCTCAAAACAATCTTACTGGTTCAGTAAACCCTGATTTCAGAACCCTCTGGAGCTTACAGTCCATTGATCTCAGTGGTAACAGCTTGTCGGGCTTCATCCCTGCTCAACTTTTCCAGCAATGCGGGACTTTGAAGTCCGTTTCATTCGCCAATAATATTTTAACGGGTCAACTTCCTGATTCTTTCAGCTCATGTATGACGTTGCAGTCTGCTAACTTTTCAGGAAATCAGATTTCTGGTGAGCTACCACCAAAGATTTGGTCTTTGAGTGGTTTACAGGTTCTTGATTTGTCAAATAACAGGTTAGAAGGTCAAATCCCTCAAGGGTTTGGGAGTATGTTTGGTTTGAGGGAAATTAATCTAGGGAAAAATGGATTTTCAGGGCAGTTACCAGAAGATATTGGGAACTGTTTGCAGTTACAGTCTGTGGATTTTAGTGAAAACTCATTTTCTGGGGTGATTCCAGAGTCATTACAGAAGCTAAACATGTGCACTTCAGTCGTTTTGAACGGTAATTTGTTTTCTGGGGAGGTTCCGGATTGGATTGGCCGTATGCAGAGCCTTGAAAGATTGGATCTTTCGATGAATCGATTCTTTGGTAGAATACCCTTTACAATAGGGAATGCAAGAGCATTGAAGGATCTAAATTTGTCCTTAAATGGGTTAATAGGTGGTTTACCTGAGTCCTTGATGAACTGTGATAACCTCGTGTCGATTGATGTTAGTATGAACATGTTGAAAGGCAAAATGCCCAATTGGGTATTTGGATTGGGGTTACAAAGTTTCTCGATTTCCGGGAATAAATTCAAGGGGACACTTGAGTTCCCTCCTCTTAGAACAAATGCACCAGCCTATCAGACTCTTCAGCTTCTTGATTTATCATCAAATGAGTTATCTGGTGTCATTGCACCCGAGATCGGGACTTTCAGAAGCTTGCAGTCCTTGAATTTATCTAACAATTGGTTCACTGGAAGTATTCCATCTCATATTGACAACTGCACATATCTTACTACACTGTAAGTCTTCTTCTAGTTCTTGTGCTTAGAGGTATGCTAACTTAAAGCTTAAGGTTTGTTAAGCTATGTGTCTTGCTTGCTTATTACGAGTACTTGGTTATGAATTTTTTTTACTTGGTATCATAAGCTTAGATGTTAAGGAAGAAGAATTAATTAAATAATAATCAAGTTTCTAACAATGCTTTCATCATTTGTATTGCTCTACTTTTACAGGATTTTGTCCAAGAACAATCTCACAGGTCCCATGCCATCCACAATAGTACATCTGACCAACCTACAGGTAGTTGATCTGTCTCATAACAATCTATCTGGTGACCTACCAAAAGAACTAACAAATCTCTCCCACCTCACCACCTTCAACATCTCCAACAACAACTTCGAAGGCGAGCTGCCAGCTGGCGGCTTTTTTGACAGCATCCCCCTCTCATCCGTCAATAGTAACCCGTCCTTATGTGGATCCGTATTTAACCAGTCGTGTCCGTCTGTCCACCCTAAGCCCATTGTTCTCAACCCAAACTCCTCCACTGACCCCTCTGACGACTCGTTGGCTCCAAATTCCCGTCACAAAAAACTTATGCTTAGCATTTCTGCCCTAATTGCCATAGGGGCGGCCTCTTTTATCTTTGTTGGGGTCATTATAATCACTATCCTCAATGCCCATGCTCGGAATTCTCGTCACCTGTCTGCCCTGCCTTTGACCTTTACTGGCCGGGGAGATGATTTCAGTTGTTCTCCCACAAGTGATTCCCAGTATGGTAAACTTGTCATGTTCTCGGGTGATGCTGATTTTGGGTCTGGGGCCCACCACGCGTTGCTCAATAAGGACTCTGAGCTAGGGCGGGGAGGATTTGGGATAGTCTACCACAGCGTCGTTGGTGGTGGGAGATCAGTTGCTATCAAGAAGCTGAATATCTCAAGCTTAATCAAGTCTCAGGAAGAGTTTGAGAGAGAGGTTAAGAATCTTGGCAAGGTTAGGCACGATAATATTGTGGCATTGGAGGGATATTATTGGACTCCTTCACTTCAGCTCCTAATCAATGAGTATGCCCCTAACGGAAGCTTGTTCAAGCAACTCCATGTCCATGACGACTCTTCCAAGACACCCCTTTCTTGGAACCAGAGGTTCCTTATCATTGTTGGAATGGCCAAGGGTTTAGCCCATTTGCATGGGAATAACATCATTCACTATAACCTCAAGTCCTCAAATGTTTTACTCGACGCCAGAGGTAAAGCTAAAGTTGGGGATTTTGGCCTAGCCAGGTTGTTACCAATGCTAGATCGGTATCTTCTAAGCAGCAAGATTCAGAGCGCACTTGGGTATATGGCACCTGAATTTGCATGCCGAACTGTCAAAATAACTGAAAAGTGTGATGTCTATGGTTTTGGGATCTTAGTACTGGAGGTTGTGACCGGAAGGAAGCCTGTCGAATACATGGAGGATGACGTGGTTGTGCTTTGTGATATGGTTAGAGGGGCATTAGAGGAAGGCAAGGCTGAAGATTGCATCGACCAGCGACTCCTTGGTAATTTTGTCCTTGAGGAGGTTATTCCAGTAATTAAGCTTGGTTTAATATGCGCGTCTCAAGTCCCTTCAAACCGACCCGACATGGCAGAGGTGGTTAACATTTTGGAGCTCATTGAATGCCCTTCGGAAGGGCGAGAAGAGGAGGAGCTTGAATAAGGTTAGTGTAGTTCGAAAACTGCCCAGAAATCAAAGCTTGTATGTAAATGAAGGCCTTTTCTATCAACAAGAGTACAAGAAAGAGGGTACATTGGAAAACCACAACTTATCAAATACTTCCTCCGTCTCCGTCTCGTTCATTTATTTGTCTTTGATTAAAATAACTCTCACAATGAATATAAAAGTCAAATAAATGAATAAAACGAGTAGTACTATAGATTATTTTATTAGGTTTTTTTGGGTGGGAAATTAGGTTCGCATTAGATGCAGTGTTGGGTGTAACATTGCGGTTCCTCATCATAGGCAAGTCGATCTCTAAATGTTCAATTATTTCTCATTTTCTCAAATATTACAATTATAATGTTCAAACTACAGTACTATATTCATAATTCATTGCTTATTACTCCAACTATAGAAGCCACTCACTTGACTCTTTTCGTAATTATTAATAATTGATACGATTCTCATAGGCTGTAAATCAATTGCGACCAGCTCATCTACATTCATGATTTTGGTTTAGTTTAGAAGGTCAATGACTCTGAGTTAATACGCAAGGGACTTGGAAGAGAGGCTTTTGGTTTAGACTTTAGAGGGAGCAAAATGAAGGCCACATACATGCGCAATTGCAAACAACATAATCACACTACTGAAGTACTGTTTCCTCACGCCCTAGCCACACTGCTGCTCCTACCTACATATTACACATATTCTCGTATATATTTTAAAATATTACTGATACTAAGTTAGTAAATGTATCTCTGATAATCTTTAGTTTACCCAATTTATATCCATTACAATCTTCTATTTATATTATACTTGTACCCTAACACAAATTGTGTGTAACCATATGCAATAGGACCCTTGTATATCAATATTAATTATGCAATTATAACAAAAAAAACCCTAAAAAAAACTCTCCCCCTCCTGCCTCTCCCACTGTGGACATGACATAGGTCCACCCCGACGCGGCCACACGCTGGTTTGGGGAGGCGAATGAATCTCATGTGAGATGGATCTCGAATTGAAATTTAAATCGAAATGGAGTCGCCACCGAACTTTGTGGGAGTTCGGGCTCATTCGAACCCACTCTATATCTTGGTGGGCCGTGCACAGAGTACGGCCCATTTGGATTTCAAAGTTTATGGGGTTCGTTCCTTTGCATTGCGATACAGATACCGACATTATCGGTTACCGTGTATTGAATGACTCTCGTGCGCCAATGGTTTCGGACATCCGAAAACCACGGTACGTATTGGGAAGTTCACAAAGAACACCCAACCGCCCGCAAATAGCGGCCTCTACTAAGATATCGTTCGATGTTTTAATACGCGCGTTAGTAATTCGGTTGAAATGTTATGCAAAGAGTATTTTGACTAAACATGCGAAGATTTGAATAGGTTGCTACGTCGATTTAATGCAATAATTAATTCACGTCAAAGTGGTTTAGCATGCGAGGTTCGTTTTAGTACAATAAAACAAACAACGAAAATAAAATACAAAAGAAGAAACAAACGAGTTAGTAACGATAATAACGGTTTGTAAATGAATTAGAATGATATGATGCATGGTTTTGAAAAGAGTAGGACACGTGATGGACTTGACACGTGTTGACCGATGTCATAAAAAAGGTTTATCGAGGTTAAAGGTATGTGGAAGGCTCACGGCTTGGCGTGACAAAGGCCACTCGATCGAGTCATTGAAGGACTCGACTGAGTGGACCTCGGAAAAACCTTCTGCCCATGTCTTGAGATGCCACTCGATCGAGTCATGGAGAGACTCGGGCGAGTCGTCCTCAAAAAAACTTTCTGCCCGATTTTGGGATGCCACTCGATCGAGTGGGCAAGGCACTCGATCGAGTGCCCCCTGTACGAACAATGGTTCGTTTTAAAATTGATTTTAAAATTGCTTTTAATTTTGAATGATCGATAATTTTGCTAAATCGCGTGAAAATATAATATGATTTACACTCGATTCAGTTTTCGATACTCGTCATATTCGATACTTGATTATGAAATCAATATCTAATACTCCCTCCGTCCTTTATGTTTCTTCCCACAATTTAAGATTTGGGAGGAGTATTATATTGAAACGGGAAGAAACATAAAGGACGGAGGGAGTATTTAGAGTGAGTTTTAGAAAAGATGTTATAAGTCGTTTGAAATGGAACTAAGACGAAATAATTCTCTTCGCGTTGTAATGTCGTAATTAGTCTTTTCGGACTACGAGTTCGTGCTAGTTGAATTTATTGACTAATTCTTTCAGACATGATATTTGACTATAGAGTCGATATCGCATCTTAAGAACGATCCTTTTTATGTAAATTAGATAGTAATAGCGATAATATTGATATTAGGAACGAGGAAAAAGACGCGACAACGACCCGAAAAGAAGGACGGACGAAGCGGGAAAAAACGAGAGAAAGAGAAGAGAAGAAAAGGGAGAAAATGGGTTTGAATTTGACACCCTCAACCTACATGTTTAAATTTCTCGGAATATGGCTCGTCTAGTTGTGCCTTAGGCACGGGAGCTTCGAGATGATATAGGAAGAGTTATGGTGGTTTATAATTGGGAAGAGATTTGACGAGTTTTGCTCTTCGATCTTTGACGAGTTTTGATCTCGGGTCTTTGACGAGTTTTGATCTCGGGTCTTTGACGAGTTTTGATCTCGGGTTTGCTAAAGGTTGCTGAAATTTCGGGAATGAATTGTGTGTGTAAATTGAAGGTTGCAAAGGGGTGTATTTATAGGAGAGTACCCCGACTTTGGATAGGAAAGGTACTCGGCTTTGGATAGGAAAGGTACCCGGCTTGGAATAGGTAAGGTACCAGTTTCAGATAGAAAAGGATGCCGATTTTGGATAGAAAAGGAATCCGGTCTCGGCTGGAAAAGCTAGGAGCCACTCGATCGAGTGGTGCATAGCACTTGATCGAGTGCCCGGTCTGACGCCTGTAATCCCCTAGAAAATCTAACGCGATACAGTGGCGGAAACACTGTAGAGTCGGGATTAAAATACACTGTAACTATGTCTTGATTAAATAAAAATGGTAAGTCAATACATAAGCCATAAAATGAAAATGACTACAAAATAACTAAAACAAAATCCATAAAAAGGGTTTTAACAATCCATAATACAATGATCTTATTAAAACAAGCAGGATCCATAACTGCTCGCTAGCCCACCCGAAGGGAAACACATATACCTGCCATGTTAAAACATAACAACCACAATCAGTGGGGAGCAACGTTAACGTCCTCCCAGCCGTATAACAGGATTTTAAAACTGCAATTACAACTATAGAAAAATAGTAAAAACGGAAAACAGTAAAACATCATAATAAAAATAAATTTTCGTATCGAAATAATATAATAAAAATGAGTTTTCCGGAGAAACATAAAACATTTGTCAACCTGCAAACCAAATTATATCGATAATAATAAAAATATTCAAAAATGGCGTTATGGATAAGAGTAATGCAGACGACTAGACTTTCACTAGGAGAATACTAAAACTAGCTTCGAGAACTTAGTTCAAACAAATCAAACCTCGATCTCTAACTAGGCTACTCAACCATAATAGGACGGCGACTTATAAATGCGTGGCCCTAGTTTAAGATAATGCACACTCCTCCTGGGATTACCTGTCACCCAGTTCAACTTATGACGACGACTTACTGCGAGACTGTAATACCCGTCTTGTATTACGAGTATTTCTTATTTAATCCGGGTCTCTTTAATGGATAGTAGTATATGTTATTGTTAAACCCGTTTCTCTTAACCCATTATTAATACCAGTGTTATGTACTCGTGTTAATATAACCTAATACGTAAAGAGTAATACATAGTAAACTAGTATATGCCTATACCTAATTTACTATAACATCTAATCTAATATAACCTAATACTACTATAGTATATTCCTAGCTACTACAAAGTACTCTATCTAATAACTCACGCTGCACACACCATTCCCTTTCTTTCAATATGTTCGTTTCTTCATTATGCCTCACACTCCATTTCGTGTTGGCTTCAACCCTCAATCCCACGTCAACCCTCGCCAACACTCACCCACACTTAATCGGCAAACAAGAGGAAGGAGCGGGAGAGTCGAGTCAGACCATTAATCTTGCCGTGTATACATTGTTAGGTACATCTACTTTGTAGTTCGGTTTAACATCGTTAATTTTAAATAGATGCCATATTAGAGGGGTCCGGCCAGATTAGGGCCAAGGTCAGACTAATGTGCTATTGTCGGATTGGTCGTTGTTATGTTACAGTCTTTGTCGTATAATGGCCATTGTCGTGAGTACTTCTATGTCGGAGTCGGAGTCGGAATCGAGATTGTTGTTGTCATGATTAATTTTGTCGTATTCGTGCGTTATTGTCGTGTCGGGGGTTATCGTGTTGATGTTGTAGGGTAACGATATTGTCGTAAAGTTGCTATTAACAGGTTGTTGTTGCACTTCTATTGGAGGGAGTGGTAAGAGAGTCGGTGTACTGTTGTTGTCCGTATATTGCCATTATTGTCGGGGGCTGCTGGTGCGTGCTGCTGTTGAAGAGAATATTTGGGAGTAGTAGTGTCGTCATGTCTGGCTAGGGTTAATGTCATGTATTTCTTATTATGTTGTTAGGATGGTCTAGTTTAATTAGGGAAGTATCCGTTATATAATACGAGTAATAAGTTATGACTAAGTCGGTGTCTGGTTTCATTTAATTACGTTAGGATCAATATTAATCTAAAAATATAATATTTTACTAGGATTGAACTGCGTATGATTTCCATGGTGACTTGTACTACCGATGCGGTGGTGACATGCTGACTAGGTAAGGTTTTCCTTACTTAGAATATGTTCATATTATGATGCATGTATGAGTTAAGAGTACGATGTGATATCGTGCTAATGAGAATAATGTTGAATAATGATGGGAGAATGACTGATGAATATTTATATATTGGAGTTGGTGAGGCTAGCTTTAGACCTAGCCGGGGCCCTTGATCACGGTCCTCTCCCTGATTTCTCCTCGCGGGTTGTTGAACCTGCGGGGGGTGTGCACACTCGGAATGAAAGGGCCTGCCAGAAGAGTTGAGTTGAGATGAGATTATTGATTGGTACCGTGATGGTACTGAATGTTGAGATGAGATTATTGATTGGTACCGTGATGGTACCGAGAATGTCGAGATGATATTGAGAATTGGTACCGATGATGGTACTAAGGTGGTTGAGACTTAATGTCTTATATTACGTACTTGTGTTGTGATGTTAGCATGTTCTAACTGTATTCTCTGTTTAAATTGTCGTCCTACATTATTGGGGACCTGCGACGATCCAATTGACATTTTCGATCTTTTGGGGAGCAGTGCTAGTGTGCAGGTTGATGATGTGTGATGATTGTATTCTGGTTCACTGTACGGGATGGGTCTGCGCTGCCACTGACCACGTTTATAGGTTGTAGTCATATTAGTTGTGTTTCCGCTGCAGTAATTGTGTAACTGTGTTCTCTAGATACGAGATTGTAATAATCCATTATTTAGTTTTAAATGGTTGGTTTCGGAATTGTATTGTAATGGACTACTACCTCGGGTAATACCGAGATGGTAACATCTTTATTTACTTGGAAATGTCTTGATAAGGCTTCTAGGTAAATGAGGGTGTTACAAAGTGGTATCAGAGCGAACGATCCTGGAGCCTAAAATAAATGAACCTAGGAAAAATAAAATGAACCCCGGTGATGGACCACCAGGAGCCCCTCTAATACTCGGTTGAGGAGACGTCCTTATACCAACTCTGGCCCTCTTGGTCTTGACCCGGTAACCACGTGTGAGAATGAGGTGGGTATAAATTAGGAAGGGATACGTTGTGATGCAATGAATGTCTTGTGATGCCTGTCTGTGGTAGCTGATTGCGTTGTTTGATGTGTATAACTTAGTGAACTTTATAAGCCGAGATGTGATTAGGGTATCGTTAATGTGTTAGCATGGTATAATAGTTAGTACGATGTCATATGAGTTATATGTTAAGATACGTAAGGTCGAATTAGGAGTCGATCATCCTTGAGTGGGAGAACGATCATAGTGAGGGTTGTTAACAATGTAGGATACATCACCTGGGTGATTGTACGTATTAGTGTCATAACGATAAATGAGTTTAATTAGTCGAGCTAGTGGTAATCTACGCCTATTTAATAGAAATAGTATATTGCAGTCGTCTAACGTTACTATAAAGAAGGTTGATACCTGGTGATAGTATGTGTATTGTAATATGTCAAGAGGGTCCGTGACTTATGTGGTTTAAGAGTGTCATAACGTGAATGTTATTCAAAAGTACCTAATACCTGCATTCTAGTTCGAGTATCATATGTTTCCTTGCAAATGTTATGTGCAGGTTGCCTTCATGTTAACTAGAATCGGTACCTAAAAATTTAATTGTGTCGTGTTGTGACGTGTTAATGGAGCTTTGTCGCATGCGAATCAAGTACGAGTTAATGAGACTAAGAGTCGAACAATGTAAGAATACTTGAGATCCGTTTTGAGTTAATGTGAGTTACTTGCTTTTTATCGATCCGAGAAGTCCTTTTTATCCTCATCCTTCTCTGATAATGGCGTAAATGAACTTGTCTACTGATCGGTTCTCGAAAGTATATATGGTATCTAAAATTATGTCGATTTGTTTATATTATAGGAGCAACAATGTATATATAAATGTATCGCTTCTATTTCACCCTGATTAATACGATGTGTGATTGACAAGATAAAATGTGAAATCGAAATCTGTTTATTACTTGAATTTGAGCACAACGTGTTATTAAAATGATATATTTGTGGTGTTGTATTCATTAAGGTGAATTTTTGTCAAAGATTCTTGGATATTTGTGTTTTGTTTTGCGTTTATATGCTTCCCTGTCAATGTGTGTGATGGAGTCGTACATTGTTGTCGATTTTTATTCTTGATGGTTTAAATGCGTATTTATTAAAATCCGTGTTAAGTTATTGACATACACATTTACGACACTTCATCTAACCTGAATAATGTGTTTACTGAGTTCTGCTTTGATAGCCTAAACAAACATGCTTGCTAACCGTGTCGAGATAATGTCAAAACAATGTACCGCATATCTTCGTTAACCTAAACAATGTGTCTATTTAATTGTTTCACCGATGGACAGTGCCAGTTTTACAAAAGTTTGAAAATATACTCATATTTATTTTAGGTGTTTCACTGTAAAATTTCATGATTTAATTCAATGTCCTTCAGTCTGAATATGTTAGCTGTGAACAAGGGTCAACCTGTCTGCAACCTTACTCGTAGTCAAGTTTTCATTATAAACCTTACTTACAGATTAAATCATCATTTGTAACTTTTACTAATATCACTTTGAAGATCGAGTTTGTATGGTGTTGGAACCTTGCTTTTCTCAAAAAGGTGTTCTAAAACTCGTTTAATCAATCGAAAGTTTTTCAAAATTGAAATCTGCCAGTTCATGAAAATGATTTTTGCAAATCACCGTTACGCTTGGAATTTAAAAATATTTTTAACTAAAAAGTTGTGAAGATCTGTCTTCCAAATATAACTCCACTGGTTTTACATTGTTTGAGTACGATGATTTAATTATGAATTTTCTATCATGTCTGCAATGCTCTGAAAACGTGTCTAAATCTACTGAATGATCTTTGTCTCGCCTTGTTCAAGTGAATGCTCTAATGTGAAAATAATGTCTACCTTATCGTATGATGCAATAGAGTTAGACTTATATGTTGATGATGAATTCTGAGTAAATTCGGGTCACGAGAAGTCATACTGATTCGTGTTGCATAATTGTCTTGACGTGGATCTTACGGATCAGCTGTGTCGTTGTTGATAAATTTATCATGGTCATAAGTCACTTATGTGATAAAGAACATCGATACGTGTATCCGTTAGGTGGGATCGTTTCATCGAGGATTTAAGAAACATCGAGTCTTTAAACTACAGACATAGTATAATATCTACATCTAAGTGAAGAAGACGTCTGTTTTAAATTTTGTCGTAATATATGCAAAGAATTTCGATATGTTTGCCATTGCCAAACCAGCCAAATGTTGGTCATAACTGTCCTCGTTCAACCGTGATGAGCTTTCGTCCTTAAGTGACCTGTCATTGAGTACATATTCTCATATAAATGAATGTTTTATGATGTCGGTGGAGTGATTATTGGTTTTAGGTCACGTGCTAGTGTCTAAATCGAAACTTATGCAAGCATAAGAGATGATGAACTACTTGATCAATTGTTGAAACCCTGATAAATATATGTCACTCGTCACTTGTCTCAATGTATGAAGTTATTCTTGTGGTCATCTAAAAGTGTTCAGTTGTCTACTGTTTTGCCGTGATGGCTATATTACTGCCTAAATATTTTCCCCGCATGTATATATACATTTAAGTCAGAACTTGGGTTTCGGAGTTATCATCAGATAGATTGAGTGTGCGTGTCTTAATGATTAAACCGAGTCATGCGACATAGTAAAGAGGTGTCATGAAGATTGGGTGTCAGTCTAATTACTTGCAAGAATGTCGTAAAAATGGTGGTTAACGAGTCTAATCTTATAAATAAGAGTTGAATAATAAAAGGTCTAAGGTTACCCGTGAATTCATTGTGTCATCATTTATATTTTGATGTCAACAGGTCGGGTTATAATACAAGGTAGCAACACCATGATCACGAGTTCATGCAGTAAAGTGTCATGTCATTGGGTATCAGGTCCTAAGCGAGGGTAAACCGTCCTTGCGTGAACTAATTGTTTTACTTGTGTGTCCATATACGTAAGAATGTCTTGGAGTGAGAATCCCACAATTATGTATAGTTACAAGTGTATTAGAGTTAGATGCGACATGACAACATGTGAATTAATCGAGTCATGGCAGGTATACCGAGGTTAAATATTGGGGGTACTAATAAGCGGTCTGTCTATCTTAAGTCATGTGAAATGTGAGAAATCAAAATGAGTATGCAATTAATCTGTTGGTACTTATGTTGAACAATGAGAACAATATGAGAGATGATACCTGCTGTTAGTAGTATAAAAAAAAGGATTATGTTGAGAAATGTGGATGAATGCGGGGATAGCAACCCTTCGCGACCAGTGGATGGATGAGTAAGTTGGGAAATCTAGTTGAAACATGAACGATTTGTTGTGTTAGTAATGGCACCAAAAGATTTGGAGGTCGTGAAATGACCAAGGGATGTGATGTATATCAAAAGATGAGTTGAGGAACATTGTTGATAACGCATGAATTGATTATGCATATTACCGAATTATTAATTACTTAACCCTGGCCACGGCTTACAAGTATATTCGGAAAATCTTACAATGGTTTCTTATGATAATTGAATAATGTGTTATATACTAGGTTCGAGAAAATAGTGACCTTGTCGGTGTAAAGATAGTGTTGTAATATACTTGATGTGTTGGGTAGAGTAAGACTAAGATCAGTGAACTTCGGGCCGAAGTTCTTGTAAGGGAGGTAGGATGTCATACCCCGCAATTTCCTATATGTACTTAGTAATCGTGTGAGTTGACGTGTAATAAGATGGAATGCTTGTCGTTAATTGTAAGTGCATGAATAGTTAGTCAATAGTAAGTGATGCAAATACAATAGTTAGTTATATGATGAGTCATGTGATGTATTCGATAAAGTGTGAATGGTGGGAGGCGTCGTTAGCCGAGATGGGGTCGTTATTGGTTGGATCCTGAACTTCGGGACGAAGTTCTTATAAGGTGGGTAGAATGTAATACCCCGTCCTGCTTACCCACGTTACGTTATGTATGCCAGTGGTAATTAGTGGGTCGGTCAAGTTGGCATAGTTAGTCGCTTTGTAGTGGAGGTAAACTTCGGGACGAAGTTCCTTATAAGGAGGGTAGATTGTAATACCCGTCTTGTATTACGAGTATTTCTTATTTAATCCAGGTCTCTTTAATGGATAGTAGTATATGTTATTGTTAAACCCGTTTCTCTTAACCCATTATTAATACCCGTGTTATGTACTCGTGTTAATATAACCTAATACGTAAAGAGTAATACATAGTAAACTAGTATATGCCTATACCTAATTTACTATAACATAATCTAATATAACCTAATACTACTATAGTATATTCCTAGCTACTACAAAGTACTCTATCTAATAACTCACGCCGCACACACCATTCCCTTTCTTTCAATATGTTCGTTTCTTCATTATGCCTCACACTCCATTTCGTGTTGGCTTCAACCCTCAATCCCACGTCAACTCTCGCCAACACTCACCCACACTTAATCGGCAAACAAGAGGAAGGAGCGGGAGAGTCGAGTCAGACCATTAATCTTGCCGTGTATACATTGTTAGGTACATCTAATTTGTAGTTCGGTTTAACATCGTTAATTTTAAATAGATGCCATATTAGAGGGGTCCGGCCAGATTAGGGCTAAGGTCAGACTAATGTGCTTGTCGGATTGGTCGTTGTTATGTTACAGTCTTTGTCGTATAATGGCCATTGTCGTGAGTACTTCTATGTCGGAGTCGGAGTCGGAATCGAGATTGTTGTTGTCATGATTAATTTTGTCGTATTCGTGCATTATTGTCGTGTCGGGGGTTATCGTGTCGATGTTGTAGGGGCTAGATGTTGTCGTAAAGTTGCTATTAACAGGTTGTTGTTGCACTTCTATTGGAGGGAGTGGTAAGAGAGTCGGTGTACTGTTGTTGTCCGTATATTGCCATTATTGTCGGGGGCTGCTGGTGCGTGCTGCTGTTGAAGAGAATATTAGGGAGTAGTAGTGTCGTCATGTCTGGCTAGGGTTAATGTCATGTATTTCTTATTATGTTGTTAGGATGGTCTAGTTTAATTAGGGAAGTATACGTTATATAATACGAGTAATAAGTTATGACTAAGTCGGTGTCTGGTTTCATTTAATTACGTTA
This sequence comes from Agrostemma githago, assembly GCA_958450325.1. Taxonomy (NCBI): domain Eukaryota; kingdom Viridiplantae; phylum Streptophyta; class Magnoliopsida; order Caryophyllales; family Caryophyllaceae; genus Agrostemma; species Agrostemma githago. The sequence goes on from OY288254.1 coordinate 53,708,949, forward strand.
GGATCAATATTAATCTAAAAATATAATATTTTACTAGGATTGAACTGCGTATGATTTCCATGGTGACTTGTACTACCGATGCGGTGGTGACATGCTGACTAGGTAAGGTTTTCCTTACTTAGAATATGTTCATATTATGATGCATGTATGAGTTAAGAGTACGATGTGATATCGTGCTAATGAGAATAATGTTGAATAATGATGGGAGAATGACTGATGAATATTTATATATTGGAGTTGGTGAGGCTAGCTTTAGACCTAGCCGGGGCCCTTGATCACGGTCCTCTCCCTGATTTCTCCTCGCGGGTTGTTGAACCTGCGGGGGGTGTGCACACTCGGAATGAAAGGGCCTGCCAGAAGAGTTGAGTTGAGATGAGATTATTGATTGGTACCGTGATGGTACTGAATGTTGAGATGAGATTATTGATTGGTACCATGATGGTACCGAGAATGTCGAGATGATATTGAGAATTGGTACCGATGATGGTACTAAGGTGGTTGAGACTTAATGTCTTATATTACGTACTTGTGTTGTGATGTTAGCATGTTCTAACTGTATTCTCTGTTTAAATTGTCGTCCTACATTATTGGGGACCTGCGACGATCCAATTGACATTTTCGATCTTTTGGGGAGCAGTGCTAGTGTGCAGGTTGATGATGTGTGATGATTGTATTCTGGTTCACTGTACGGGATGGGTCAGCGCTGCCACTGACCACGTTTATAGATTGTAATCATATTAGTTGTGTTTCCGCTGCAGTAATTGTGTAACTGTGTTCTCTAGATACGAGATTGTAATAATCCATTATTTAGTTTTAAATGGTTGGTTTCGAAATTGTATTGTATTGGACTACTACCTCGGGTAATACCGAGATGGTAACATCTTTATTTACTTGGAAATGTCTTGATAAGGCTTCTAGGTAAATGAGGGTGTTACAGAGACCTAAGCTTAAGGTCAAAATGTACATAACTCCCGGGATACCTGTCACCCGGTTCAACAACCAATGTACCGATTCCTGATACACTAGCCATATAGTTGATGGCAAAAACGTAGACCTTAGATTATATTACTCTAACCTCACACTTGCCCTTATTCCAAAACTCCAAAACAAAGCCTTTATCGATATTCAAAAGATATAATCATTATAAACAATAAGAGAATAAAAGGAAAAATGATCACTTTCCAAAAGAGGAAACTTTATATTTTTGGAAATTTCTATTTTTAGAAACTTTTCTAAAAATAGCATCATATCAAAATATTGAAAATATTAGTTCATACTAACACAACATTTTTAGCAAACGATATAAAACTAATACTTTCGGCCTTAACGATATTAATTGTTAAAGTAAGAACATTTGAGTTTGTAAAATTATTGAAAAACCATACAAGTGTTTATAAAATAATTAAAAATGTCTTAAACACTTTAGTACTACTAATTATGGTGTTTCCAAAATTTATAAAACTAAAATATTATTACTCCTAATTATTATTAGTTTCGACAATACGAACATAAATAGGATTTTACGGCAAATGTAAAAATAAATCTTTTAACGTCTTTTATTTAGTTTAAACCAATGAATATATTTAGAGTATGTTAAGGGATGATTTAACTCTTAAAGTTTCAGATTTAAATATTTTCAAAATTGCTGGAAAAATAATTCTTTTAGGTAAGACGAAACATTTTAACGATAAATCGTAATTTGTCAAAAAATCAATACTTATCAATTAAAGACTTTAATAAATAGTACAAAAATTACGTAAAATAGATTAAATATATTTATGGACATTTTGTCCAGAAAATAAAATTTTCCAGAATACTTAGACTCGGTTTTTAAAGGGTTTTCTCTTTAATCGTCTAATCGCGACAATAACGATTAATAAAAATAGTAATTACAAAACAATTTACGTATTAATATCCAGAAATTATTATTAAACTTAAAAATTATGATTTTCCAGAAACTTAAAATTTTCCCAAAATGTGAAAATTTCAGATTTCACAAAATTAGGTAAAACCGTCTTTTAAGCCCGTTTTCACAAGTAACGATTCCATTAATAAAACTTATCGTTCCTAACATTTTATTAAAGTACTAAAAATCATAAAATTACATTTTATTATGAAATAATCAGAATCATATTTTTTCCAGATTTACACAAAAGATCAGAAATCGAGAATTTAAACGACAAACACGGTTTTAACGATAAACGATGATTTAAAGTGATTAATTAATTCATCCACTTAACAATACCAAATATTTATGAAAAAATTCAGAAAATTTTATTCCATCAGAAAGTTTCACCACGTCCAAAATCAGATTAAAATAAAATGTTTAGATACTAGAACTAAAAATCGGCTTTTAATCATTTTTGTCCGTAAACGGTAATAATTCAATAATCGATAACTAAAATATCAGAAAAATAGAAAATTATTAAAAATTATCAAAAACCTCATTTTTACAGAAATAATCATATATTACAAGTTTAGGCCGAATATTACGATTTTACAAATTAATATGACGATTTAATCGTTAATCTCGTAAAAGCGATAGAAATACCGAAACATGTAAATTTTCAAGTTTTAAAAATTTTTCAGATTATATGACATACATATATTGTCAAAAATAAAATTATAAAAATATACATGCAATTACACAAATAAAATCATGCAATACCGAGTAACATCGACGTTACCTTTAATCTAAGTCCGAGTCGACAATGTATTCGTCCGCTTCCGGATCCTCCAAAAATACTACAAAAACATAACATCCATGGTATAAAAATACCATAAGATTGCTGGAAAAACAAGGTGAAAATAATTGGAAAAGAAATCGATTAATACCTTAACGAAGGAGACGAAAAGAGGATCGAAATAAGAGAAAAATAGGAGACGGAAGGCGATGGTTGAAGACGGCTTTCTGGCCAGAAATGGCTGCTGAAAAAATCAGATTTCATGAAGCAAAAGAGCGAAATAGAGGAGGTATTTGCCTTGATTAAAATTGATGTAAATTGAATGAGAAAAAAAAAGTAAAAGGATTAAGCATAAATGAAGCTTTTAAAATTGATGAAAACAAGGTAGATGCATACTACATAACTTGACCAAAATGATGTATGTGGAGTTTGAAAAGTTTTTGCATGAATCATCACATTAAAACATGGTAAAAATATCTTGTGAAATAATTGTTCTCTTAAAAACATAAAAATAATAAGTTGTAAAAATATGTAGTAGTAGTAGTGTGACATGGGGGTCACGGTCCAAAATGGTGGGAAGGGGTCCAAAAATAATTGTAGGTTGATTAAAAGATGATCGTAAAATTTTTAAAAGCATTTCAAAGCAATTCGAGTAAACCTCGCGTTGAAAAATAATTATTTACGAAACTTCGTAATAAAATCGTTAAAGGCTAAATTTTCGTAAATAAAAATAAATCTTAGTTAAAATATTATATAAATGTGTTTAGACATTTTTAGGAAAAGAAATAGCTTAAATCCGAGCTTAAAATGTTAATCATAGAGAAATAGAATTTCTCGCGAATAAATAAAAGGTTTACGATAAAAATCAAATAAATATGTTTAAAATAAGTAAAATCTTTTAAAATAAAATAAATATTATTTGACTCAAAAATAAAAAATAAAGCTTGGAAAAATGATGAAACAGAATGCCGAAACGTGATAGAGTTATAATGAAGTCATAGCGGAAATGATAAAAGCGCTAGGAAAATAGCGGGTGTTACACGCCGGTTTTTGCAGGTTTTACGAGCCTACTCGACCGAGTGGGCCGGTCCACTCGATCGAGTGGGTCTGGTCAGGTGGGAGACTTTGTTAGAGATAGAATTTTATCTCTAACGAGGTTGTTTGGTTACCTAATTCTTCTTTGTAGCTGATATTTTTGTGGTATTTGACTTCGAATCAGACTTCCTAAAGCTGTGTGACTGATTTTTATGTCTCGGAAATGTCCTTGACCGGGGTTTGACCCAGGCGTTAAAAGACGGTTTTTCCCTTGGTGTCGGTTTTGACCCAAATTAGTCTTATTTGATTGGAAATGACCCACTGGGCCTGGATTTGAAGTCGGTTTTGTGAGATTTGTACTCCGTAAAAAGCCCAAGCCAAATACTAACGATTTTGAGCCCATATTCGAGTATATTAAAGCATGTTTGCGTCCGATCATCATCGGGTGTTTTTTGGAAAATGCTATAGACACCTAGCAGCCAAATGTGGGTGTCTATAGAGCCCCCACTCTGACTGAGGCTTGGACAAGGCAAAAGTCAGAGTAGCTACCAGGCCAATCGAGGATTAAGACCTGGCAGACTTCCGGTCGGGTCGTTTATAGTCCATTAGACTCGCGTGAAAGGGCCCGCCAGGCATAAGATAGAAATCATACCTGAGTTCTGTTATCAGGGATAACTCCGTGGGGACTTGCTCTTGAAGTCCTGGGTGTATCTGTATGCGGATACATCCCATCTTGGAGCTGCGCGGGAGCTTGCCTAAGAAGCCCTGGGTGTATCTGTTTACAGATACATTCCATCTCAGAACTACGCGGGAGCTTGCCTAAGAAGCCTTGGGTGTGCCCGTTTGAAGACACATCTCGATTACGCGGGAGCTTGCCTAAGAAGCCCTGGGTGTGCCCATTTGCAGACACATCCCGATTACGCGGGAGCTTGCCTAAGAAGCCTTGGGTGTGTCCGTTCACAGACACATCCCAATTCAGAATTATGAGGGAGCTTGCCTAAGAAGCCCTGGGTGTGTCCGTTTGCAGACACATCCCAAATTGCATGCGTCACTTAGGTGAACTCATGCTTGGGAGATAAAAACTTGACGTTCCCTTGGGAAACACAAGCTGGTACCTGAAATGTTAGTTATATAGGTAGAAATAGCAAATATAGCAGATAGGAAATGCAATTAGTATCTATAAACTGCCTTGCGCTGAGGAAAATGGTTTTTGCTTCATTTTGAAATCGAAGTCCTAAAAGCAACTCACGTGCTAGGAGATAGGTTTTCAAAATTGAAGGGGTAGAAAAGAAATTTGAAGTTTAAATAGACTGAAACTTGACCTTGTCGAAAAGGATTTTCTCAAATGGCTAAGTTTTGCAGATTTCAAAATGAGAATTTGAAGAGAGACATACCGACAGACTCGACTCTGGACGCGACAGGACGAGTTAACAGACACGAACTGGACTCTTTAAGGGTTGGATCGTGACTCAATAGGGGGCGGGCCACCTAAGACAACAAGACTCTTAAGTCGCACAATTCCATAGCCTAGGCAAGTGGCAACACGGTCGAACTTCAGAATGGGAAAGATGTTATGAGACTATGACAGGGCTTTGTAGTAGCAATGCCGTAGATTGGTGTTCTTTTGGATCTTTTTTGGTTTTGGGGTATATTTCCAAAGTGGGTGTCGTTTCGAGTCCCTGATAGATTCTTGTCTTCGACTAAGCCGAGTACTAGGACATACTATAGAAAGAAGGCTAGATTTTGAAAGTATTTGGATTATGTGAGTGGATGGAGATCTTCTGTCCAAGAGAAGCCCCCAGGACGACAAAGCTAACTGTTGAGAACATGACAGTATCGTGATAGGAATGACGGTGCTTTTTTGAATGTGTGTGATAACTCGTGATTTTACCGATTTTTGTCCCGCATTTATACTCTTATTTAGTCGGTTTTATTATTCGTTTTGTCATTATTTAGTCGTTTTGAGTTCAATTAGTTTACTAGTCGAGTTTAGCACATTTTAGTTATATTTATCGTATTTCTCGAGATTTCGGTACTGCGCGTCCATGTTTCTATTCGTAGGTACCGGGAAGGGTCGAGTTGGCTAGAACCGAGACAAGTCAAGACGGGTCAAGACTAAAAGAAGAGGCCACTATATTCAAGAAGACAATTACTTTCCAGTCCTTACTTCTAGTCTTTCTATTTCATTTAAATGGAGGGTGTTTTGGTCATTGTCCGTTTTATGACATGAAAGGGGTAAACCCTCAATTGCAATAGAGGAGACCAGAGAATAAAAAGGAGCAGCAGAGGAGCTGTGGAGGCAGAGGATAGGAAGGGCGTAGAAGTAGCAGTAGCCGAAGCCCACCTTTCTTATTTTTCTTCTTAATCTTTTTAATTTAGTTTTAATTAAGTTTTATAATTTAATCTTTTCTTCTTCTTCATTCAAGTTCCTTAAATTCATCTCCTTTGGTACAATTCTCATCTTTTCTCTCATTATTGTTTATCTTTAAGTTTCATGTTTATGATATTATAATTATTATGGAGTAATTAGTGTAAAGTTCATTTCTTTTTCGTTAATTGTGTTTGGTAATATGATTCTAGGTTTGTGTTTTATATTTATCTTGAGTAATTAGTATGTGTTATGTTAGATTAATTTAATTTATTTCATTAGTTAAAGTTTTAGTCTTTATTGTTTCATTATGCTTATTTCTATGTTTAGAATAATTATTGGTTTTTGTATTAGTGTAATAATTATGTGTAGTGAGTAGTTTTCCCACTAGGGGTCGATGAATCCCCGATTTGTTTGAATTGCGCGTTGAATGTCTTGTATCGGTTTAGTTGGGTGATTGGATGAGGACGTGTTGGGGATTTATGGATAACCTTGGTCTATGGGGTTTGGGTCGAATCTAATCCCTTGGTCATCGACGGGAGTCGATTAGGATTAATTGTCGATTCTTCCCCTTTATCTCACCTTACTCTACTTAGTTGAACACGGGAGTGGGAATTGAGCGGGGTATCCCTAACACTAGTTTAGATTAGCGTGCTTTTCATTGACTTGGGTTAGTTTGGGGAACATCACGGGAGTGAGTCTCCGGTCTAGACCTTAGGATTCCGTCTTACGAGCCCGGGAGGGAGGTAAACGGGGTAATTAGTCGTTTCACGAACCCGGGAGGGAGGTGACCGACCTAGAATGCGCATTGTCCTTGTCCGAGAACCCGACTTCCTCGATACTTGGCATTTTTTAGCGTGATTTGAATAAGTCGCGGGTGACATCGTCCCTTAGTACTTTTTCTTATTTGATTACATCATTTCATCTCTTTGTTTCTTTAGTTTTCTACTTATTTATCTTGTTTAGATTTTTAGTTTCTTTATGTATTTATTAGTTAGTCTTATTAGTTTAATCTCACCTATCAATCGATTCGCGTAGCTAATTCATAATTTGAGATCGACCTAGTACTCGATCCCGATCTCCTTGAGGATTTGACCCGACTTACCCTTGCTATTCTAGTTTAGGTTAGTTGGTTTATTTGATGGTTAGAATGACGACAAATCCGGTTATCAAAATGGCGATGGGAGTGGTTGTGCCCTTTTTGAAAGGCTGCCTACGTATTCACGTGTAGTGAAATCAAACCAAGCCGTAGTTCAGTGTTGAAAGATATATTATGGTGCCTAATTTATTAGGGTTTTGTGTGTAACTAGCCATAACGATGGTGTAGGCTAGGTGCATTCCCAATGATGTCTTGATCAAAGGGCTAGAATAGTTAGGATGTTGATCCTATGACTGTGAGCATTCTCTGGGATAGCCTCCAGAGGTGGTGTGAACTATTTGGGCATGTTCCATGCCGACCGCAGGTTGAGTTCCCGTGTTTGGGGCTGGTAACTGGTTTGGATAATTTTGGAAATGTGGTGCTTGGTTCTAAGTGGCTTTGATGATTCGAAATCTGGAGCTCGATTTTGTGGAGCTAAGGCTTCGAGGGTAAGGTATTGTAAGGTGGTAGGAAAGGAAGAAGTCGAGTGAAAATGACTCGAACTTCGATCGGGATAGGTTTGATAATAATGCGGGATCTGATTTCCATGTTTGACCCTAATGGTTAGGGTGTATCCTATGGAGCTTGTACCCTCAAAATTCCGGTCTGTCTCTTAGCCTAGGTCTCGAGAAGGTCTTGAGGGTTGTAATGTGGGAAGGCTAGATGTGGTGTTAGCTGACTAGCTTGATTGTTACTCCCCTATTCAATGGTATGGGTACTGATAATTTTTGAACTGACCATACCCCGGTCAAGGTACTTTCACTGGAGTTGACCGCTAACTACGGTCATGGGTTTTTGAATTTTTTTTTGGCTGACCTCTTAGCCCCGGTCATGGGATTGACCGTACTTGATCGGGGGATGCTGAGAATTCTTTTTGATCATGGCCAGCTCTTTTATTATGGCCTTTTGCTCTTTCCTTGGTCTCTTGATTTTTTTGTCCAACTTTTTTCTTTTTTTTTTTGTCGGTCAGACTAACAGCTAAGGTAAGGATTGGTCAGTCTTATTGGAGGGGTGTTTATTGTGGGAAGTACGCTTGCCTCCCGTCTTGAACCCAAACTAGGAGACTACCTATATTTGTAGTAGGATTCAATACTGCTCCTGCTAAGGGTAGTTATGTGGCCTTCTATAACAGACATGGAACAGGTAAAGGAAAACACGGGTCCCGGTTTCCTGCAGTCATTATAGATGTGCCTATAATAGTCAGGTGCATGTGCTCACAGTGTATGATGGTGTTGATCATGTTCTCGGAAACACATAAGGAAAATATATATGAGAAATAGAAAAGCTGGTTTTATTGAATTTTGAAAAGAGGACAGAATACAGCTGACTCTGACTCTGATTTGGAAATGAGGATGTAGGGTATCCTAGACTCGGACTCAGAGTTAGACTCGAATCAAATCCGGACTTTCGAACGCTCGGTTGGTTGTTCCTTTTTTGATAAGGTTTTTGACTGGAGAGAACGACAGGTGCCATGACTCGCCTAAACTCGGCTTTGCGCAAATGCAAGAGAGGGAGTCAAACTAGACACGGCCCGGGGTGATGGGAATGACTAATATTCTTGGATCGGGATACCCGAACGTTGACCTATACAAGGTAACGACTCTGGCTTGGACTCGACCATGAGGCTCGAGCTGCATAAGGGCGAGTCCGAAAATGGGGCGACCGTGTTTGACCGCGTCGCGTGCTTGGACCAACCGTGGTGACCTAACCCTAGGTGACTTGAGTATTCGTAGCATAGGTACGACTTGAAGAAGGCATCATAAGGACGCCGGTGTAGGATGGACGTGGGGTACCCCCTAAGGTGACTGTGGTTGACTGCTCGGGTGGAGGACAGCCCCCGAGTGAGACTAAAGACTCTGGTAGGACTCAGATGGTGTGACATCTAAGTGACTCAAAAGTGGGGTACGTGAGATACGTGTAAGACATGACCCTTAGAGCAATCGTGAAGGGTAGCCCCCGAGTGAGATCGAAGACTTTGTTAAGACTTGAGTGTCGGACGAGCGACCCTTAGACGTAAGGATCACGAACCTTTTGTTATAGGGCTATGCCTTGTAAAAGGTTGACTCGGCCTCGAGGAAAGGCATACGGGGTAAGGGAGGAAACTTGCGATGTAATATCGGTATAGTTTCGACGCTAGAGACCCTTGACTTGACTTGAATAAGGATGGACCCTATGATTAGGGTAAACCCTTAAGTTAAAGGGTTCTCGAATTGGGATGACTCGACTAACGGATTGAAAGGTGGGCGAAATTCCCTTAGCAAAGGTCGTGGGGACCGTCCTGTTAGAGGGAAAGGTCGCGTGGGACTTCGTAGTTAGGACTCGAGTGTTTAGCCGAACCTTCTTTTTACGAGTGTATGACTCGTGTTAGTCGGTTGGCCTTTTAGGATAAGGCATACTAGGATGGGGAAGAAACCCGTGATGTAGGATCGACAGAGTTTTGACACTACGGACCTTCGACGTATTATGAAAAGACCCGACACACGGATAACGACAGGTCCTAAGATAAGGAAGGTTTTGAAAAATGATTGAATTTTGAAAATTGAGAAGATGGTCCTGAAATTGGCAGTGGGCCAATAGGACCGGGTTTTTGAAAAGTTGAATATTTGGAAAAATGAAATTTCCGAAAAATTTGAAAATCGAAAATAAGATCCCGAAGATTTGAAAATCGAAAACGGCATCTCGGAGATTTAAAAATCGAGAATGGCATCTCGGAGATTTGGAAATCGAAATTGAATTTTGAAAATTTGGAAAAATTGAATAGGGATCGGAAATTTGAATATTGAAATGGACAACATACCTGCTAGAAAATAGGCTTGTTTTGAGTCAAATCTTTAAGTCTAAATTTTGGCAGCATTTCCGAGTTTTTGAAAATTGGATTTTTTGAAAAGATGCATTTTTTTTAAATAACGGATTTTGAAATATGACACGGAAACCAAGTAGCACGTAGTCAAGAAAGTAATATAACGACATCATGTATGCTTTAAACTAAGTCTCGGTCGGTCGAAATCGGGTTTATACCAACAACGACAACTTTCTCGTAAATCAGGACGGACTTCCTAAGCCGAATTGGTCTTAGAACATGCCGCGAAAGCCAAACGAGTTCGGCCATAGAAGTTTTTAGCGCACCCATTTAAGAATGCACCGTGGTATAGTGGGACGTCGGTCACAAGTAACCGACCCGGGAAAGATTTGGGTTATGCATGACCATCGAACTAAAACGCGTACATTAATATTCGGACGATTTCTTTTCGAGTCTCACCCTAGGAACCCCGATGACAAGTGGTACATCGGGTATCTCCTGCGGAGTCGCCAAATTGTGGACATGACATAGATCCACCCCGACGCGGCCACGCGCGGATTTGGGGAGGCGAATGAATCTCATGTGAAATGGATCTCGAATTGAAATTTAAATCGAAATGGAGTCGCCACCGAACTTTGTGGGAGTTCGGACCCATTCGAACCCACTCTATATCTTAGTGGGCGGTGCACAGAGTACGGCCCATTTGGATTTCAGAGTTTATGGGGTTCGTCCCTTTGCATTGCGATACCGATACCGACATTATCGGTTGCCGTGTATTGAATGACTCTCGTGCGCCAATGGTTTCGGACATCCGGAAACCACGGTTCTGAGTAAGGGGTGAGGGTACGTATTGGGAAGTTCTCAAAGAACACCCAACCGCCCGCACATAGCGGCCTCTACTAAGATATCGTTCGATGTTTTAATACGCGCGTTAGTAATTCGGTTGAAATGTTATGCAAACAGTATTTTGACTAAACATGCGAAGATTTGAATAGGTTGCTACGTCGATTTAATGCAATTAATTCACGTCAAAGTGGTTTAGCATGCGAGGTTCGTTTTAGTACAATAAAACAAACAACGAAAATAAAATACAAAAGAAGAAACAAACGAGTTAGTAACGATAATAATGGTTTGTAAATGAATTAGAATGATATGATGCATGGTTTTGAAAAGAATAGGACACGTGATGGACTTGACACGTGTTGACCGATGTCATAAAAAAGGTTTATCGAGGTTTAAAGTATGTGGAAGGCTCACGGCTTGGCGTGACAAAGGCCACTCGATCGAGTCATTGAAGGACTCAACTGAGGGGACCTCAGAAAAACCTTCTGCCCAGGTCTTGAGGTGCCACTCGATCGAGTCATGGTGGGACTCGGCCGAGTGGTGCTCAAAAACACTTTCTGCCCGATTTTGGGATGCCACTCGATTGAGTGGGCTAGGCACTCGATCAAGTGCCCCCTGTATGAACAGTGGTTCGTTTTAAAATTGATTTTGAAATTGCTTTTAATTTTGAATGATCGATAATTTTGCTAAATCGCTTGAAAAAATAATATGATTTACACCCCATTCAGTTTTCGATACTCGCCATATTCGATACTTGATTATGGAATCAATATCTAATATTTAGAGTGAGTTTTAGAAAAGATGTTATAAGTCGTTTGAAATCGAACTAAGACGAAATAATTCTCTCCGCGTTGTAATGTCGTAATTAGTCTTTTCGGACTATGTGACAATTATTTTAGCATCAACGAGTTCGTGCTAGTTTAATTTATTGACTAATTCTTTCGGACATGATATTTGACTATAGAGTCGATATCGCATCTTAAGAATGATCCTTTTTATGTAAATTAGATAGTAATAGCGATAATATTGATATTAGGAACGAGGAAAAAGACGCGACAACGACCCGAAAAGAAGGACGGACGAAGCGGGAAAAAACAAGAGAAAGAGAAGAGAAGAAAAGGGAGAAAACGGGTTTGAATTTGACACCCTCAACCTACATGCTTAAATTTCTCGGAATATGGCTCGTCTAGTTGTGGCTTAGGCACGGGAGCTTCGAGATGATATAGGAAGAGTTATGGTTGTTTATAATTGGGAAGGGATTTGACGAGTTTTGCTCTCGGATCTTTCACAAGTTTTGATCTCGGGTCTTTGACGAGTTTTGATCTCGGATTTGCTAAAGGTTGCTGAAATTTCGGGAATGAATTGTTGTGAATTGTGTGTGTAAATTGAAGGTTGCAAAGGGGTATATTTATAGGAGAGTACCCCGACTTTGGATAGGGAAGGTACCCGGCTTTGGATAGGAAAGGTACCAGTTTCAGATAGAAAAGGATTCCGATTTTGGATAGAAAAGGAATCTGGTCTCGGCTGGAAAAGCTAAGAGCCACTCGATCGAGTGGTGCATAGCACTCGATCGAGTGCCCGATCTTAACGCCGGTTTTTGCAGGTTTTACGAGCCTACTCGACCGAGTGGACCGGTCCACTCGATCGAGTGGGTCTGGTCGGGTGGAAGACTTTGTTAGAGATAGAATTTTATCTCTAACGAGGTTGTTTGGTTGCCTAATTCTTCTTTGTAGCTGATATTTTTGTGGTATTTGACTTCGAATCAGACTTGCCAAAGCTGCGTGACTGATTTTTATGTCTCGGAAATGTCCTTGACCGGGGTTTGCCCCGGTCGCTAAAAGACGGTTTTGCCGTTGGTGTCGGTTCTGACCCAAATTAGTCTTATTTGATTAGAAATGACCCACTGGGCCTGGATTTGAGGTCGGTTTTGTGAGATTTGTACTCCGTAAAAAGCCCAAGCCAAATACTAACGATTTCGAGCCCATATTCGAGTATATTGAAGCATGTTTGCGTCCGATCATCATCGGGTGTTTTTTGGAAATTGCTATAGACACCTAGCAGCCAAATGTGGGTGCTACACCCCCAAACCCCAAAAAAATCTTCTAATTCTAGGGGCTGCCATCTACCAATTTTGGTAGTTGTAAGCCCCAATCGTTAGTATTAATATTAATTTTAATTTACTAGATTATAAAATAACTTGTCTCTAATTGGGAGTTTTGTTCCCATCAATTGATGGGTTTGTTCCTATGTTTTTGGTGGGTTTGTTCTCTCCATTGGAGAGGTGCAAGAGCTAAGTGCAAGATCATGAGAGCCGTGAAATTTCTACCTATGGTGCCACAATTGAGGTCAGATTTCGGTCTACTATTTGTCAAAATAGAGAAAGTTCAATCTTTTGAAAACTATATCATCAGATCAATAGTTACTTTCGCGAAAGACTGTGTCAATAAACAACGATATATTGAAGGCTATGCAGAAACGTGTTATCCTAATAACGATCTTTGTCTCAGGAAGAATGATCTTTATTTATTTATAACAAATTTGTCTTTTTGGTTCAATTTGATATCATTTGTAGATGCCGTATGGCCTATTATTAATGAAATTGATATTCACTTCAAAAAAAAATCATTAATTATGCAATTCTTAACAATATTTAACCCTCTCATAATTTTAACGTGGTACCAGAGCAGAGATCCATCGTATCGACCTGAACCTACCCGTCTTCCGCTGCCCCTCGAATTGTATCAAATTTTCATTCTTCCCAAAATTCAATTTTCATCCTTCAATTCCATCCCATCCAAATTTCAATTTATTGCAAAAAAAGGTTCATTTTCTATTCTTTCCCTTAGACAATGTTTATTCCCCTCCTACATTAGCTCGTCGGCATTTCAGTCAGGTCGTCGGTGCTTTATACGTGAATTTACTCTTTTACCCTTATGTAATTATGATTAATGATATTAATTAAGTTTCTTAGTTAATTTAATTATTATTTCCCGACTAATTTAAGATAACGGTTTTCGTAGATTTTTTACGGTTTTTGAGACACGTGTCTCAATGTAACCCGAGAATCTTTTTAGGAAATTTCTAACAGTTTGTTAACATTTTCGTATCACAATAATTCGAAACATTCAAAATAAAAACACCCGAGTCACGATATAAACATTTATCGAAGAACGAAAACAAATTAAACGGATATCGTAACGTATAAAGTCGTACGAAATTTTTTTAAAAAAAAAGGAAATACTGGGTTGGGCACCAGTTTTTGGCTTCCAGGGGACCCCCAGGCCCCAGTTTTTGGCTTCCAGGGGATCCCCAGGCAACAGAAACCGACGCCCGACTTCTTCTCCACGTCCCCTCTTTATTTTTTATATAGCACGAAAATCAAGCACAATATCGAATACGACAAACCGTAAACATAAATGATAAATTAGACAAGAAAAAATGACAAACCGTAAACTTAATTAATATCATTAATTATAATTACATAAGGGTAAAAGAGTAAATTCACGTATAAAGCGCCGACGACCTGACTGAAATGCCGACGACCTAAGGTAGGAGGGACATAAATGCTACTGAGTACGTGTCTTCTGACAGAAACTCCATATAAATTGTTATTGTTTTTTTGGCTAGTAAAAAGGAGTTTGATGTTATGGGCGATGGGTCCAAATCTCATGGCATGAGTTTTATCCCTCGTTGATTCTACCAACTAGGCTATCTTATTAGGTTTAGAAATATGAACTGTTGGATATACTCTCTATTTTTATTTGGAACTTATTTTGTTTTGTTTTGCTCCAGCAGATGTGGTCGAATTCTGTCAATGGATAGACAATTGGCAATTTTCTTACCTCCAATTCATCGTTCCTACAAAAATATAATTACTTTGAAGACTGCATCAAGGTCTCCTAGAGATCAAAGTTCAAGCACAATACAAGGGTATCATGTTGGCTGCTTTCCTTCAGATGCGTAGCTTTCCAGTTTCGGCAAGTTGTGGAGGTATGATTGACATATGAAACAACAGAAATGATCAGTTGTGGACAAATGAACCAGGCTATGGCTATAATGTTATATCGATCACTGAAGCTATGTTAAGAAATTGTGTAATAGATGGCATCAGGGATCAAGTTGATAGTATCGAGTGGTTTCTCACCATTTTATTGAACTACTTTGAGCATCTTCTAGAAAATATAATTTGTGTGCATATTTTGGTAGGCGTTGTCATTGAATTTTCTGGATTTCATGTATCCAATGCTTTAGTTACTCTCATATTTTCGAAGTTAATTAGTCTGTCTGACACAGATCAGAAGTCGGTCTGCTTAGGTTTGCGATGCTGCAAGTTTCAACATATGAGATACCTGTATGGAAATATGATGTAGCTCTGTCTTAGATGGTGATGTTTAGGGTTAGGCCTCCGTAGTCATTATGATTTGGAGTAACACTTTTTCTTCCTATATACTACTATCCTCGTGTAAAACATTTCGATCTCAACTGTGACTTGTATTTCAGTGTATATTCCCTGGGTTTCGTCCGATTGTTTATCTTTGCCTTCGTACAAATTTTTCATGCCTATGAGTCCTTGGAAGTATAAAGCTTGGTTTTTTATAATCACAACTTGCTTGGAAGTAACATGATTTTAATCATGTTGGCTTTCCAAGTTGTCGGCTCAATCAAATCATGGTTTACCAATAATCTACCAAGTACTACTATGGAACACTCATGCAATCATGTTGAGGACGGAAATTATCAAAGACACTTCAGTTATATACTCACTCTGTTCCAATGAGTTGTACTCCCTCCTCTCAATGATCTTCCCACTTCAAAATGGCACATGGATTAAGAAATCGATAATGAAAGGTGGTAAATTGTCGGATGGGGTTCAAGAAGTCAAATCACAAAAAGCAATCAATAGAAAGAGAATATATTGGATGAATAAGAAAATTTTCGAAGTGAGAAAATCATAGTGTGATTTTCTTTTAAGGAAAGTGGGGAAAATCTTAGTGGGGTGAGGGGGATATGTTTGCCTTATGCACATAGATTTAGACGATATTGAGAATGAGAATTTTAGGTTTAAAGTTACTCATTTGCGCTTTAAATGATTGAGCAAATTTTGGTAGGTCTATTAAAGAGTGTAGTCGAGTATTTTACCAAACAAGTGTGTGGATAAATAATACTATGAACTAGTTTTGCGTCCTGTGCAATGCACGTGATTTCTATAATTCTTATTATAGGAAACAATTGTATGTCTACATTTTTGCCTGTAACTCGTGAAAATCAAGGGTGTATTGTAAATTAATTGTATAAGCTCACACTTAAACATGATATAATTTTCTTAAGAAATTTTTGGTATAGGAATGTCATTTGCACTGACATGCAACAACATATTACGCGAATTCTTATTTATAAGTTTCAGTATATAAACAGACAACATGCCGGTATCAAATTTTGCATAAACCAAGAAATCTATGTAATATAGGTTTAATAATTAAGTGTAAAAAACATGAATTAGTTAGTTGAACAACTTGGACATGATACAACAGGAGTCTATCAGGTTTCAGGTAGAAAATGATCCTGTCTACGTGCGTTGGGTTGATGAAGCTAGAGATTTCAATCAAACTTTCGTTCACCCGGAGGATGTCCCTCAAATTGATCACGCCCCTCCTCCTACCCATAATTTCGTTGCTGATTATGATGTTAACACCATCATCAACGCACATCATAATACACAAACACATGGCCATCACAATTTCTTCCCGCCTGGTACCCATATCAATACGGATCACCCCACTTTCCATACTGATCAAAGCAATACTGCTACTTGGAATCTGTATACCTCACCTCCGTTTGGAAACATCTCTAACCCATCCTTTACTGACATTCCAATGTCTGAACCTGCTCTTAATCAAAATGTAAAGTACTCCAATGCAACGGCTTGTGCAGGTGGATGGATCATAGACATCAGTTCGGACTCCGAGCCGGTTCTAGAATCGCCATTTGATGATGATGTCGAGGCCGAGGCAGAGTACGATTCCCAGGATTTTGATGATGCACAGGAAGATCTTGCATCCCAGGAGAATGATTATGTGGATGAAAATTCTGGGGACTCAACGTTTGGTGTTGATAATGCTAATAACAGTATCTCCTTTGATCTGCAGGTTGATAATGATTGCAAAGCAAACTCTGGGGTTCTGATGCCTGCTGCGTCATTTTCTGGTGTTGCTGGGCCAACATCCCCCCTTGGCCCAAACTCGAAGATTAATACCAACCTGGGTCTTTGTCTCCCATCTACTGAGATTGATGTTTCTCCCCCAATTAATAATGAACCCCAGGATCAATCCCTCCCTGCACCAGTGTTGGTTTTTGTGGATCTCCAGAATGTTGATCTGGCAGAGGCTCACAGGTCTATGGTTCGAAAACAAAGGGAGTTCACATCCAAATCTTGTTTAGTCCCTGTCTCTAGTTGCACTAACGACGCACAGAGATCCTCTGGTGAACACGTGAAGGTTGCTTCTCTGGCCCAACCTGCTTCATCCCTTTCGTTGATTAACGTGGGGAAGCATGACGTGCGCATAAGGTTGAATTCTTCTCTATACTTAAGGGAGACCTCCATACCTCTCAAAAAGCGCAAAGCTTTATCTGATCCATCATTGGGAGTTGTCCCGGATCATGCTTTATTATCGAAAGAACATGCTGCTGTTTATCTTTCTTGTTTAAGTCAGGACTCAAGGAAAAAAGTGAAGTCGGGAAACCTATCCCCATGATGCTTTCATGTCAGGATTGATGACTCTGATGTTGAAATTGAAGACAACTCTTCTACTGATGAGGTTAAGGAGGTTGACCCTGAAAAACCTCCAAGGGCGCCATGATAGGCCTTGTTTGGAATTGTAGGGGAATTAATGATTTGCTCGCCCCTACAATTGGAAAACTAAGAGCGGTAGTAGGATGTAATCGAAATAAATATGTCTTCCTTTTTCTTATGGAAACAAAATGTAAGGTTGATGTTGCATCTAGGTTGGGTAGATCGTTAGGATTTGGGGATGGAATCGGGGTTGACTCGGTTGGTTCCAGTGGTGGCCTTTGGCTTGGTTGGAATTCCGAGTCTAATTTTGAATTGATGTACTCCTGTTCCAACTTTATTATAATGAAAGTCATCTCCGGTGGCTCGGCTTGGTACTTGTGTTGTGTTTATGGTCATCCGAAAGTTCAGAAACGAACTGAAATATGGGACCGATTGATACGAAAATGACAAGTTCAAGTGACAGTGTGGTGATCGATATCGAGGAGGTCAATGAGACGAGCCAAAAGACTATAGCAAGCTACATGGGCTCAACTTTCAAACGAGCAAAAAGAGTCCTAGTCGTAAAAGAGTTCTAGTCGTATTATTTTATTTGAATAAGTTTCCAAAGAGGAAGCACGTAGTTAGTCTTCTACTTCTAATAAGTTTCCGAAAAGGAAGCACGTAGTTAGTCTTCTACTTCTAATATTATTTAGGAGGATAAGTTAAGTCATACTAGTATGCCTAAGTTAAGTAATACTAGTATTCTTTCATAATTAGGAGTGACTTGTTTAGTAGTATAAGTAGGCTTGTCGTTCTTATATTCCAGGCATCAAAGAACAATAATAAGAATTTCGTTTGTTTTCAATTATTGATCGACGCATTTCGTTCTTAATTGTGGTTGGTGTTTGACGCGTTTCAGACATTAACTCGAGACACAATTAATGGGTCTTAATTGTTCTCACCGTTATTCAGTCTATAGGCCTAGACTGAGTAATTATTTTCTTTTATTATTATCAAATAAAACATACCAAAACACTTCCGCTTCGTCACATATACGAAAGTCATAATTTTCGTATCATAAGTTGTGTCAGAGCTGCAAGTTCTTGATTCTTAGTTTCGATGGCAGAATTCGACGATGAAACCGTACTCAATCAAGTACGCGATGCGCTACGCAATAGACCGACAGGTAGCCGATCCGGTACTAGACAATGAGCTCTTGACGTGTTCAAAATCACAGAGCTTCTGGAATTCATAGGAGGCACAGATCCAGAGGATTACTTGGAGTGGTAAAGAAAAATCGAACGCATGTTCGAGTTCAAAGACCTCTCCGATGAGAAGAGCTGTAAATATGCTATCCTTAAGCTAAGCAAAAACGCGTCCTTATGGTTCGAGAATCTAAAGGCACGACGAACACGTGAAGGCAAAGAAAAGATTACGTCATGGGAAATCTTGAAGCGTAAGTTACGCAAGAGGTTCGTACCAAGGACTCACAAACTCGACTTATACAGGAGAGTTGCTGAGCTGGTACAAGGAAAGCTAACCATAAGCGATTACATAAGCAAGTTCGAACGTTTATCCTTGATGAGCGATTAAGATCGAAGAACTGGAAGTACAAAAGATGGCTCGATTTTTAAGGGGGCTGAATCAAAACATAGCTAATATCGTAGATTTGCATCCATATGCCTCTTTTGACATGCTATGTGGATTATGCTTAAAGGTGGAAGGGCAAAACAAATCATCCAAACCTGCAACTTGGGCGAAACCAACAACAGAATCAACCACGGGTACGAACACTAGCTCGACATCCAAGTCCGTGACCACACCAGGAGGTTCTTCTCAAAACGCTCCCAAAACTAATGCCCCATCGAAAGAGCAGAGTTTGGCGAGAGTACGATGTTTTAAGTGTCAAGGTTTTGGACACTATCAGAATGCATGTCCTAACAAACGAATTGTCACTTTACGAGAGGTCATCTCCATCCGAGATGAACTATATGAGGAGGATGTCAAAGAAGAGGATATATTCACCTACAAGGAGTGTGAGGAAGAAAATGAGGACGTAGAAGCATATGATGCACCCATCTATGACACAGCACTAGTTCTCCGACGTACTTTACAAGCTAAATCGGAACCGGTAATAAATGAGCAACGAGACCAGATTTTTCACACCAAATGTCAAGTTAACGACAAGTGGTGTAGTGTGATTATTGTGGACATGACATAGGTCCACCCCGACGCGGCCACGCGTGGGTTTGGGGAGGCGAATGAATCTCCATATGAGATGGGTCGAATTGAAATTTAAATCGAAGTGGAGTCGCCACCGAACTTTGCGTGAGTTCGGGCCCGTTCGAACCCACTCTATATCTTACTGGGCCATGCACAAAGTATGGCCCATTCGGATGTCAGAGTTTATTGGGCTCGTCCCTTTGCATTTGATACTAATACCGACGTTATCGGATACCGTGTATTGAATGACTCTCGTGTGCCAATGGATTTGGATATCCGGAAACCATGGTTCTGAGTAAGGGGTGAGAGTACGTGTTGGGAAGTTCACAAAGAACATCCAACCCCGCCCGCACATTAGCGGCCTCTACTAAGATATCGAATGACGTTTTAATACACGCGTTAGTAAAACGATGAAATGATATGCAAACATTGTTTTCCCTAAACATGCGAAAAAAATTGAATGGGTTGCTATGTCGATTTAATGCACCTAATACTAACGTCAAAGTTATATTTAGCATACGAGGTTTATTTTAGTACAATAAAATAAACAACGAAAATAAATCGACAAAAAAGGAACAAACTTGTTAGTAACGGTATAACGATAATAACGGTTTGCGAATAATATAGAATAATATGGAATGATGTAAATAAGATGATGCATGGTTTTGAAAAGTAATATTTCACGTGATAGATTTGACACGTGTTGACCGAAGTCATAAAAAAAGTATTAACGAGACTAAAACAACGTTGTAGGACTCACGGTTTGACGTGATAAAGGGGCCACTCGACCAAGTCATTGAGGGACTTGACTGAGTGGGCCTCTGAAAAGCTTCTGTCCCGGATTTCGTGACGTCACTCGACCGAGTTATGAGGGAACTCGACCGAGTGCATGGCTACTCGATCGAGTCATTGCGAGACTCGACCGAGTGGTTGTCAAAATAACCTTCTGTCTCGTTTTTGGGGTGCCACTCGACCGAGTGGACTAGGCACTCGATCGAGTGCCCCCTGTACGAACTAGGGTTCGCCTCGTAATTTATTATTGATTGCGAGATTGCTTTTGGATTTTGGTAAATCGTTGATTTTGTTGAATCGGGCATAAATATTACATAATTTATGCTCGATTCGGATATTGATACTCGCCATATCCGATATTCGATTATTGAATCGATATCGAATTTTAGAGCGAAACTTGAAAAAGATGCTATAAGTCGTTTAAATTAAACATAAAACGATATTGACTTTCTCCGCGTTTATAGTGTCATAATTAATTCTAATCGAATTAGGTGACAACTATTTTAGCATCAACGAAAATCGTATTAGTTTAATTTATTGACTAAATCGTTTAGTTTCGACATCCAATTATTGAATTGATATCGGATCTAATAGATTGACACTTTACTTGAATTGAAAAAAACTTGACTTGATTCCCTCGGCATCCCGACATCGTAATAAATCCTTGCGGATTGTGTGATGTCGGATCCGCGTCAACGGGTTTCGACCTTAATTAGAAAAAAAGATGTTTGATTCGAAAATAGTTTCGACATCGATGAAATATGCGATTAACGACGATGCGAACAAAAAATAAAAAATTATTGTTTATGTTGACTTACTTCAACAATCAAGCGCTAGGGGTGTCGGGATAAGCGACCGGAAACGTCGAGTGAAACACCCTTGTATATTCGGATTTCCTTATCCCGTCATCATTCGCACTCGACACGAATCCGTAAGTATTTTAGTGTTTTATACTAGTAATTATTATCGATATTATAGACGCGATAACAAAATAAAAAAAACGAAAAAAAGAGGACGACGACGACGCATGGCGAAGAGAGTAGGAGAAGAGAGAAGAACGGGATTTTGCACCCTCAACCTACATGTTTCTTAATCTCGGATAGATCTCGTTAGTTGTGGCTTTAGCACGGGAGAATCGAGGTTAATGTAGGTTGAGTTATGGTGGTTTAGGGTTTTGCTAGATGCTAGGGTTGAAGGTAGAAATTAGGATGAAGAGTTGATTAGGGTCAAGATGTGTCTAGAGATTAGGGTTTTAATTGCATGTAAGAGGGTGTATATGTAGGCAATTGCTCCCCCTCCTTGTTTAGGGTTACTCGATCAAGTGCCCTGATAGACTTGATCAGGTGGCCCACCTAAAAGGGGACCGCGGGTTTGCTCTCGGAAACGGCTTTGACCGGGTTTTGACCCGGTCGCTAAAAGATGATTTTATTTCCGGTGTCGGTTTTGACCCAAATTGGTCTTATTTGATTGGAAACGACCCGCTGGGCCTGAATTTGAGGTCAGTTTTGTGAGATTTGTACTTCGTAAAAAGCCCAAGCCGAAAACTAATGGTTTCGAGCCCATATCCGAGCGCATAGAAACACGTTTGCGTCCGATCATCATCGGGTGGTTTTTGGAAACTGCTATAGACACCTAGCAGCCAAATGTGGGTGTCTACAATTATTGACGGTGGAAATTGTACTAATGTCGCTTCTAGCGATATGGTCTCAAAACTAGCCCTAGCTACCACGGTTCACCCAAAGCCATATACTTTACATTGGCTCGACAACGGGAACAAAGTAAAAGTTACGAGGCAAACTCGAGTAGGCTTAGCTATGGGGTCCTACCGCGATGAGGTCTTGTGTGCCATAATACCAACGGACGCTTGCCATATCTTGCTAGGCCGTCCATGGCAATTTGATCGCGATGTAATACATAGAGGAAGAAGCAATGAGTATGAGCTACGAGATAAGGGGAAGAAAGTCATATTGAGACCTATGGCACCCGAAGCTATCCGCTCCATGAATACCCATCGAGGTAAGAAGACTAGCCTATCGTTATTTGCGAGTGAGCGTGACATTGAGCAAGCATTGGACAGTGGGGAATTGGTGTATGCTTTGATTACTAATTTAGACAATCAGGCTGAGACTAAGGTTAGAGAGCAAAGAATCATGGAAGAGTTACTCAGAGACTTCAACGATGTATTCCCTAATGACCTACCACCAGGCTTATCACCAATCCGTGGAATAGAACATCAAATCGATTTGATACCCGGAGCATCCCTTCCAAACAGTGCCGCATATAGGAGTAATCCCGAGGAAACAAAGGAGTTACAAAGACAAACTGAGGAACTAATGGAAAGAGGGTATGTTCGAGAAAGTTTAAGTCCATGTGTTGTTCCGATTTTACTAGTGGCAAAAAAAGATGGGACATGGAGGATGTGTATCGATAGTAGAGCCGTAAATAACATTACTATCAAGTATCATTTTCCTATTCCTAGGCTAGATGATATGTTAGACGAGATGCACGGTTCTGAGGTATTTTCAAAAATTGATTTACGGAGTGGGTATCACCAGATTCGTATGAAGGAAGGTGATGAGTGGAAGACGACGTTTAAAACAAAGCATGGACTATATGAATGGACCGTCATGCCATTTGGACTCACAAATGCACCTAGCACATTCATGAGACTAATGAACGAGATACTTAAACCATTCTTAGGTAAGTTCGTTGTAGTCTATTTAGATGATATTCTTATTTACAGTAAGAATGTGGAAGATCACCTCGTCCATCTTAGACGAGTGTTTGAAACCCTTAGAGCACAACAACTCTACGGGAAGATGGAGAAGTGCGCATTCATGGTGGACAATGTTGTGTTTCTGGGTTATGTTGTTTCCAAAGATGGAGTTTCGGTGGACCAAGAGAAAATCGAGGCTATTCGCTCGTGGGCAACACCTAAAACGGTGACTGAAGTTCGTTCTTTCCACGGCCTTGCTTCCTTCTACAGAAGGTTTATCCGAGATTTTAGTACGGTAACGAGTCCTATTACCGAGTGTATGAAAAAGGGAGTATTTACTTGGACCAAGATAGCCCAACAAGCATTTGAGTTGATTAAGACCAAACTATGCGAGGCACCAATACTAGCTTTACCAGATTTCTCGCAACCGTTCGAGGTAGAATATGACGCCAGCGGGGTTGGAATTGGAGACGTCCTTATTTAAGGAAGAAGACCAATCGCTTATTTCTCCGAGAAATTAGGAGGTGCAAGACTTAATTATTCAACTTACGATAAGGAATTCTATGCAATCGTAAGGGCACTCGCATTGGAGTCACTATCTTCGTTCAAGTCATTTTATCTTACACTCCGACCATGAATCCTTAAAGTATATTAATGGTCAGCAAAAATTAAGTCCTCGTCATGCTAAATGGGTGGAATTTCTACAATCTTTTCACTTCTCGTCGAAATACAAGGACGGTGATGCGTGTATTTTATTATATACACTTTTTATGCCTTTTATACGCGCATTCCCGTGCTTATCGAGTAGTGAAAGCTACTATTTTTCCCCGAATTTGATACTTTGTGGTCATGTTGCATCTTATGCAGGTTTGAACCTATGGACGCGTAAACAAGGCAAAAATCGTGCTTAAAGATGAAATCTTATGCGAAATAAGAAAAGAGAATGATCGTTTCCAAATGGGTCTACTTAAAACGTGAATATCTTGAGTTCTGCAACTCCAATTGAACTGATTCCAGTTGCGTTGGAAAGCTCTTTCTCTTAGCTTTCCAACGGTATATTACACACCCGATTTTAAGAAGTAACGAATAAATGGAAAGCGTTTGAAGTTGAGCGCGCAGTGCTGAGAACGGGTCAAGATAGTCGAACGACTACCCATAATAGTCGACCGACTATTCTCTAGACTGGACGAAGACCAAGACTTTCCTAATTTGATTTTAGGGTTAATAAGACTTTTGGGCTTTTGTTTTAACTTAGTATTTAAGAAACAATTAGACTAGATTTTAGAGACTACTTCTTCTCTTTAGACTTTTCCTTAGACTTCTCCATACTTTTACTCCTTCTCCTTAAACTTTTATTTAGATCTCTTCTCCTTATTTTCTTAGAATTATTTCTACTCTAATTTCTTCCTTTAAAACTTGACTATTGTAAGACTTCAAGATTCGAATCGCCTTCATTTCTTTTGGTAATTTTATCTAATCTTCCTTCCTTCTTCTTCGTTCCTGATTGTTCTTCTTCTTCATACTTAATTATTGTTTTATGTTTATCGTAAATTTATTATTATTCTTCATGTTTAATCTAGTTAAATCTTTCATTAATCTTGTTGTTATTGAATTGATTATGAGTAGCTAATTTCTCTCGCTAGGATTTAGGCGATCTGCGAATTGAATGTGGTCGCTAAATAATTTATAGATCTGTCAATGATATTGTGTCTGAGTTGTCAATTGTAGCATATAATCGCGATTAGTCAATTAATGCGCATGATTGATTAATTGAATTCGGTAAACTTGAACCTAAGATCGGAAGCCTGGTAAAAGTTAGACCTGTTACAACACATTAGTATGCCCTAATAAGATCGAAAGCCGTTAGAAGCATGCTAGGGTGAATAGCGGACCGGAAGGACCTTTTCACTACCCCTTAGACCAATATCTGCGACAGACATGTGATTTAGACCGTGACCATATGAGATTCATAGTGAACCGACAATCCTAATTTTCTCTCCATATATTTATTCATCTTAAATTCATCTTATTTTATTTTAGTTATTTCTTCCCTTTTAATTCTCTTTCCTTCACTACTTTAGTTTAGATAAACACAATTAAAAACCCCCGATTTGTTACGTAGATAGACTTTAATTACGAGTAGAATTTATTTGTCTCCCTGTGAATTCGATCCCGACTTCCCTAGCTATATTTTTAGTTAGACCGTAGTTGGTTATTTTTGATAGGTATACGACTAGCTTATCAGACGGCAAGAACAATGTTGTAGCAGACGCATTATCACGTCGTTATGCGCTAATCTCCACTTTAGAGGTTCGGTTACTTGCATTTGAGTCATTAAAAGGCTATTACAAAGATGACGCTGATTTTGGAGATATATTTCAAGCATGTGAATCTGGAATTAATGGGGATTACTTACGACAAGATGGATTTCTTTTCAAGGGCAACCGATTGTGTGTACCCAAGCACTCTGTTCGAGAATTGTTGGTTCGTGAGGCTCACGGGGGTGGCCTAGCAGGTCACTTTGGTGTCCAGAAGACATTGGAGGTATTACGTGAACAGTTTCACTGGCCGAAAATGCAAGGTGATGTTCACAACATTGTGAGCAAATGCGTAACGTGTCATGTGGCTAAAAGCACGTTCAAATCAGGAGAGTATATGCCATTACCCGTACCGAATCAACCTTGGGAAGATGTGTCGATGGATTTTATTGTAGCCTTACCTCGTACTCAACGAGGGAGAGATGCTATCATGATGGTAGTAGACCGATTCTCAAAAATGGCACATTTTGTGGCATGTAATAAGACGGATGATGCAAGTCATGTAGCGGACTTATATTACACGGAGATAGTAAGACTTCACGGCATCCCACGTACCATCATATCCGATAGAGATTCAAAATTTCTTAGTTATTTCTGGAATACGTTATGGCGGAAGGTTGGAACTAAATTACTATTCAACACGTCCTATCACCCGCAAATAGATGGTCAAACCGAGGTGACTAATCGCATATTGGGAACAATGAGGATTGGTGAGTAAGACCCAAAAAGATTGGGATATCAAGTTGTCTCATGCAGAGTTTGCTTACAACCGCTCACCGACGTTTGCCACTAAGCATTCTCCATTCGAGATCGTTTATGGGGTTAATCCGTATATACCTTTAGATTTGCTGCCCATGCCCAAGGATGAATTAGTTCACAAGGATGCCGAGTAAAAGTTAAAATCGATGCTTAGGCTACACAAGTGAAGGAGAGGATTGAGTCTGTGAATGCAAATTACAAACGACTTTCGAACAAGTATAAGTCATCAAACGTGTTCAAACCGGGCGACCTTGTGTGGTTATATCTGAGGAAGGAGAGATTCCCTAGCAAGTGAAAAAACAAGTTGATGACAAGAGCGGAGGGTCCATACAAGGTCATACGCAGGATTAACGAAAATGCTTATCAAATTGAATTACCCGGCGATTATGGCGTACACGCAACATTTAATGTTGGTGACCTATCATCATATCTCGATGATGACGGGCTGAGCGAATTGAGGACAATTCCTTTCAAAGAAGGAGAGGATGATACGAAAATGACAAGTTCAAATGACAGTGTGGTGATCGATATCGAGGAGGTCAATGAGACGAGCCAAAAGACTATAGCAACCTACATGGACTCAACTTTCACAGGAGCAAAAGGAGTCCTAGTCGTAAAAGAGTTCTAGTCGTATTATTTTATTTGAATAAGTTTCCGACGAGGAAGCACGTAGTTAGTCTTATACTTCTAATAAGTTTCCGAAAAGGAAGCACGTAGTTAGTCTTCTACTTCTAATATTATTTAGGAGGATAAGTTAAGCCATACTAGTATGCCTAAGTTAAGTCATACTAGTATTCTCTCATAATTAGGAGTGACTTGTTTAGTAGTATAAATAGGCTTGTCGTTCTTATATTCCAGGCATCAAAGAACAATAATAAGAATTTCGTTTGTTTTCAATTATTGATCGACGCGTTTCGTTCTTAATTGTGGTTGGTGTTTGACGCGTTTCAGACATTAAC
The DNA here is from genome assembly GCA_958450325.1 of Agrostemma githago. Taxonomy (NCBI): domain Eukaryota; kingdom Viridiplantae; phylum Streptophyta; class Magnoliopsida; order Caryophyllales; family Caryophyllaceae; genus Agrostemma; species Agrostemma githago. Next base: position 53,736,353 of record OY288254.1, read on the forward strand.
TCGAGACACAATTAATAGGTCTTAATTGTTCTCACCGTTATTTAGTCTATAGGCCTAGACCGAGTAATTATTTTATTTTATTATTATCAAATAAAACATACCAAAACACTTCCGCTTCGTCACATATACGAAAGTCATAATTTTCGTATCACCGATTAAGTATTTGGTTAAACTCTTTTGACTCTCCTTACATCCTTATTGGGGATTTCAATCAGGTAGATTGTATTGAGCACAAACATAGTGTGAATAAAGGCAGAATTGAAGGGCTAGATGATTTCATTAAATGGAAAATTCAGCATCATCTTCTTGATGTCCCTTACAAGGGTCAGAGATTCACTTGGTGTAACAATCGAAAAGGTAAAAAGCGGGTTTATGAAAGGCTGGATAAGGCTTATGCATCAGCAAATTGGCTCAGTCTTTATCCAAATACAAGTATTTTTCACTATCTAATTCAATTCTCGGACCATGCCATGATTGAGCTCAATTTAAATTTAGTTCGAGAGAAGGGTAGCAGACCCTATAAAATTGATGTTTGGACCCTTAATTTCAAGGAGTGCAATGATTTGATCATGAATAAATGGACTAGAAATCTCTCTCTTTCTGGCTCCCCTACTTTTTATTTTACGAAAACTTAGCAGAGTCCGTGCTATTGTGAAAAAATGGGCCCTCGATAAAAGGGAAGAGTGGAATCGGAAATGGACAGATTTTGACATACTGGAAACAAAGAGCTAAGATAAAATGGGCTGTTGACGGCGATACATGTTCCCGTTTCTTCTTTAACTCCCTCAAGGGTCGTACTGCACGAAATCATATGACGGGCCTCTTTGACAAGGAAGGTATCTGGCGCTCAGATACGAGTGATTTAAATCAATTAATAAAAGAGCACTTCTCGTTAGTGTATTGCAACAAAAAAGACGACCCACACGTTTCAATGTCATATAAGGATTATTCAGAGACTTATCGCTCTTTCTTTGGTAATGTTGCTCGTCTGTCTGATTTAGATAGGGAGCACCTCGGCAAGCCTTTTAATGATTAGAAGATCCGTGTGGCTGTCTTTCAACTTGGGGGATTAAAATCTCCTGGACCGGATGGTTTCCCGGCTTTGTTCTTTCAGAAACATTGGCCGGTTATCAAACAGGATCTTACGGATGCTGTCAGGTCAACTCTCAACTCGGGACACGTGCTCAAGGAAATGAACCGAAGATTCATTTCTCTTATCCCAAAGGTAACTAACCCTACTTCGGCGGATCAATTCAGACCTATTAGCTTGTGCAATGTTATAAAGAGAATCACTACCAAGTGCATTGCCAATAGGCTCAAGCGGGTGCTCGCTACCTTAGTAGGGGATTACCAAAATGCTTTTAAACCTGGAAGGTCTATGAATGACGATATTATCATGGCACATGAACTAATGAGCAACATTAACAGAAGCAGAAGTAGCCCTGGACAAAAAAGTAAGCTTGCCTTAAAAATTGATTTCAGTAAGGCTTTTGATCGAGTTAATTGGCTCTTTATCGGGGCTCTCCTAGAATCCATGAATTTTTCGGATAGATTCATCAATCTTATTATGAATTGTATTATGATGGTCACTTATGATATTCTTATCAATGTGTCACCAAGGATTCGAATTTATCCGGAGCGTGGTTTAAGACAGGGAGATCCGTTGTCTCCCTTACTCTTTGTCCTATGCACTGAAGATCTGTCATCTACTTTACGCAAGATGCAGGATATGAATGCATTCCAGGGAATTCAAACTGCTCGCATGCTCCTCAAATTTCGCACCTTTTCTTTGCTGACGATGCAATGTTCTTCCTGGAATGTAACAAGACTGGCATAGAGAATCTTAAATATGCGATTGAGGAATATTGCGATGCCTCTGGCCAAATTACTAACAAAGGTAAGTCTTCTATATGCTTCAACCACAATACCACTCTTGATGTGGCCATATTTTGCTATAGTATATTTGGTATTTCTTCCTCGGCCCCTATGGGAAAATACTTGGGTGTTCCACTTGATATAAATAGGAATAGCAAGCAGTTCTATAATGATATATATGATTGTGTTGCTCGAAGGGTTTCATCTTGGAATGGATCCTTGCTTTCGCCAGCTGGGCGACTAACCCTCATCACCTCAATTCTAGCCTCACTTTCTGTTCACCTCCTATCGGTATTCAAAATACCGGTAAGTGTGGCAAATAGAATTAACAAACTATTTGCCCATTTCTGGTGGGCTGGAACGAGAAATGGTAAAATCATGCACTGGTGAAGTGCTCATCATTTATCCCTTCCAAAATCTGAAGGGGGACTGGAATTTGGAATATTAACTACTTTAATCAGGCCCTGTTGGCCAAATGTGGGTGGAGGATTCTTAAACATCTGAATGCTTTGATCAGCAAATTCCTCACCTCCAAGTATCATTGCGCTGCCCCCTCTCTTGAACGAACTCTCGAGACACCATCGTATAATTGCTCCTGGGGATGGAAAAGTATATTATGGGGCCTCAAAATCACTGCATTCGGTATGGCATGGATCCCAGTTAGATCTTGCCATCTTGATTTAAATCAATCGCGCTGGGTTTTAGGAGAATGCCCAACTATTAAGCAGGGATGTAATCCCCCCCCCCCCCCAACATTTGCGATCTTCTAGATGACACAGGTCAATGGAACATGAGGACCCTAAGCTCCTATTATGATGAGACTTGGGTTAATAAAATCATGTCAACCCAACCCCCTCCGCCTAATAGTGAGGATATTCTTTACTGGAGTCCATCTCCTAATGGTGAGTTTACAGTTAAGAGCGCCTATAACCTTGCTCTGGCAAATCTCTTGAAGGACATACCTCCTGGACACCCGATTGACCAGAAATTGAAGTCATTTTGTGGGAAATACTTGTGGAAAATAAAGGGACCTGCGAAATTGAAAACTTTCTTGTGGAAAATTATCAACGATGCTCTCCTGATAGGAGAGGAGTTTAAAAAGAGGGGTCTCAATGTTCCTTATGATTGCTCCCTGTGCAATCAGGATAATGTTATTGAATCTCTAGATCATCTTTTCAGGGATTGCCCCTTTTCAGAACGGTTATGGAGTGGGTCTAATCTTGGAATCAGAACTAAGATGTTGGCTTCTGTGGACATTAGACACTGGATTGTAAATTGGATCACTTATCTTTGGGCTCTTGATTGTGACAGATCCCGAGCTACTGAATTTCCGACTATTCTCTGGACCATATGGATTGCCAGGAATAAGGCCAAATTCGAGGGCTCACAACCATCGGGTCCGGGGATCATGGCTATTCTTAGAGCTCAGTAAAACGATCTTATCTGGAAGGTCTCTAATATGGATCTAGCTACCTCACCTGCTCGAGCAGGGGATTATTGCGCAAACAATAGGAATCCTATCATTATCATTAGATCCAATGGAGATTGCAATGTGATCTACATAAAAATTGATGGGGCCTAGAAGAATCTTAGCAAGGCTGGTGGAGGTTGGATTGCTGTTTTGGATGATAAGATCTATGTGACCAAAGGGTTTTCAAGCTTCCGTGCTGCCCCGCCCCCCCCCCCCCCCCCCCCCTCATGCCGAAGCCCTTGTCATGTTTCATGTTACGCTATGGGCACTTTCCAATGGTTATCTCCATATTCATCTCTCTACGGACTGTCTATGCCTTGTTCAGCAACTAGGTGGACTGGCGAACATTTCACCCGAAATTTGCAGGATAGCAGCTCAAATTCACAATGCTTTCGCTCTTTTCCATTGTGTTTCTGTATCGTACATTCCTAGATGTTTTAACAAGGATGCCCATGGACTAGCAACCATGGGTATCAAGAACTAGTGTACTTTTTCTTTCTTGGCTGGCAAAAAAAAAAAAAAGTTAGTTGAACATTGAGTATATTTTATTATCCAAAATTAACTATGTCAATAGTACATTCAATACTTCTATTAAACTATTCCATCCTTAACAATTTTTTACTTAAATACTATTGTTAGAAATTATTACAATCTTATGTTTACTTTAACGATAACAAAATTTAGATCTCCAAAATTTAATTTAACGATAACAATTTATAATGTATTACGAGTACTATTTAGTATGCACTTATTTGCTTTTAATTTAAAAATATACTCATTTTCTCATTGAATATTGAATGATGATGTGGGTTTCTCATATTAACTTAAGAATGAAAATTGTAAGGAGATGTGAAAGGGTTTGCCTTTTTATTATATATACAGAATAGATGTATCAAAATGAATGAAACCGATCAAAATGAAATACTGTATGTTATACTCCGTACAACTCATTGTAACAGAGGGAGTATTGTTAACCTTGTCATTCAAATTGAATGGGGAGAAATTGATAATGTTTTTTTTTCTCCTACTTATGGACTTATGGCCCAGCCTAAGACCAACCCAACAAGGTCAGGAGGGGTGAGTTACCTTAGTTTAACAAAAAAAATTAACATGACCCAATATGAGAAAGAGTCATGAGATGATGACCTAGTTAAAATAAGGTAAGATTAAGAGAAATATATGGATTGTGACCTAGTTAAGACGGCCTTGCTTGAAATAGTTCAAGTCTCTTCTTATAATTTTTAAAATACAAAAATCAATGCTGAGTACCACTTCCCTAATTTGTCCCAAATTCTTGTTTACTAGTTGGAAAGCCCGTGCGATGCATGGACCGATTTTCAGTGACAATGACAATGACACCAAGTTAGAGGATTGCATAAATTTGTGAGACTACGCAACAGTAGAAAGTAAGTCGAAAATAAGAGTATGTTTAATAGTAAAAGGAATACTATCCATATACGTGAATGTGTTTTTTGGGAGGTCATACATGCGGTAAACGTCAAATTAAATTATACGCGTGCATTGTATTTAAAACTCGTAATATCTCTCTTTAAGACAATACTCGGTAACTATTTGGGTTTATAGTTGACATCTAAGATACAATAATGGCTCAATTTATAATCATATGATCATCCCCTTATGATAATTTTCAATGTGGTACAATTATGCTACGGACTACGAAGTACTTCCTCATTTTTTTATCTTTTTCCATATTCTATTTTCTTTTGTCTTTATATCTTCTTCTCATCATAAATACTAGTTGGAAAGCCCGTGCGATGCACGGGCCGATTTTCAGTTACATATTCGTACCATATTCATTTCTTACATTTGTAGAAATTTTCAATGTTCTTAAGAACTATTTTTATAACTCAAAAGATTTTTGTTTTTATATTTATAGACGAACGATTAATTTTATTTACATAATAGAATTTCATCAACTTCTCGATGTGAGATCTTCTTACCTCAATTTATAACCTTAAGCTAACAGTTGTTATAAGACTCAAAAGTTTTTTTATTATTATTATCTAAAAACGAACGATTTCTCTTATTTATGATATAAAATTTCTCACCACATCATAATTTTTCAATTTTGGATAATTCAACTTAGATTTATACTCCGTAGTACTCTTCAAAACTCTTTTTAGAACTCAATCAAAAGATTTCATGTTGAAATCTAAAGATGAATGAAAACTCTTAATTATATACAGAGGAATAGAATTCCATCAACTTATTACTTCGTATTATTTTTTGATACGAGATATTTCTATTTAAATTTATAGTCTTAAGAGTTGTTATGGGCTCAGAAGATTTTTCGGTTAATATCTAAAAATGAATGATTTCTCATATGTATGAAATAGAATCTCATCACCTCATCATAATTTTTTGATGTGTGAGATAATTTTACTTAAGTTTATAGTCTTAAAATCTTAAAAACTATTTTTAAGATCCAAAAGATTTTAGGTTCATAACTAAAGACGAATGATTACTCTTAATTATATAATAAAACTCCATCAACTTATTATAATTTTTCGATGTGTGATATTTCTACTTAAATTTATTGTGTTAAGAACTTTTTTAGGACTCAAAGAATTTTTGGTTGATTTATAAGAATGAATGATTACCTTTTTTTTTTTTTGGAAAATTCATTGATTCTCATTCAATAAAATTCCAAAAGGATACAAAGTTACCATAACCAAACATCACATCTCAACAACTAGTAAGATAGTAAATCTATAGTAACCGATTTTTCAAATGAATGATTACTTTTATTAAATACAACCCTTAATATTACATCTAAGAGTGTAAAAGAGGAAACAAATTCTTAATAGTTGTATTAATTGCATCGATGTATGTGTTGTTTATTCTTTGATTTTTAACTTTATATAGTAGAATTTCTATCCCCTCATTAAAATTTCTCGATGTGGGATAATCTTGTTTAAACTTAAATTGATAGCCTTAAGAACTGTTATAAGACTCAATTTTTTTTGGTTAATATCCAAAAACAAATATTGTCTCTTATTTATGATATAGAATTTCATCACCTCATCATAATTTTTCGATGTAAATAATTTTACTTAAGTTTATAATAATCTTTAGAACTGAAAAGATTTCATATTAATATCTAAAGACGAATTATTACTATACTCAGTAATAGAATTCCATCAACTATTATTATTTTTCGATGCGAAATATTTCTATTTAAATTTATAGCCTTAAAAGTTGTTATAAGACTCAACAGAATTTTGGTTAATATCCAAAAACGAATGATTTCTCTTATTTAATTATGATATACTACTTTGAATTTATCACCTCATCATAATTTTTCAAAGTGAGATAATTCTACTTAAGTTTATAATTTCAAAAACTTTTTTTCGGACTCAAAGATTTTTGGTTAATATCTCAACTCGAATGATTTCTCTTATTTATGATGTAGAATTTCATCACCTCATCATAATTTTTCGACGCAGGATAAATCTACTTAAGTTTATAACCTACAGAACACTTTTTAGAACTAAATTTTTTTCAGTTTGATATCTAAATACAAATGATTACTTTTATTTTATATAATAGAATTTCATTAATTTATTACGGAGTATTATAATTTTTCGGTATGGGATAATTTTACTTATTTGTAGTCTTAATAACTCTTTTTAGGACTCAAATTTTTTTTGTTTAATATCTAAAGATGAATGATTACTTTTATTTATATAATAAATTTTCATGACCTCATTATAGTTTATCGATGTGAGATAATTTTAGTCTCACCTCTGTTTTTGACATTATTCACAAATAAAGAAAATCTTCAATATTCTTGACAATCTATAAAAGGGAATATAGTCATGTGAGATCTTGTGTGTTTAGTCGTTATGAGTATATATTATAAATATCAAACTTTTATATTTTTTGCTAATGTATATTTGATATTGATGGTGCAAAACGCGTCTCGACAAATGTGAAAAAGCCGATGGGAGGATTGGATATGAATAGAGGGAATATGTAATAGTTTCACCGTTTATATTTCTTGGATGTGGGAGAAAAACACATCAAAACTTACTCTGACATTTTTTCGAGCAAAAATACTTATGAGACTCAATTTTTTTAAAAAAATTTACCTAATGACCAATGATGCCTCTTATTTATTATAATCACGTCTCGTTATTACAATTTTTCAATGTGAGATAATTTTTATCGTTATACTACACGTTCCACGCGATTTCTGTTAAATGTTTTTAGTATTTTGAGGTGATAATTGACGGTTTATATAGTGGTATTTTTTTTAATCTTAGGTGTGGTAGGATTGTTTATTCCCATACGAATCTAATATCGCTTAAATCTGAGGTGGAGTAGGATTAATTTATCTTGTACAAATTTCTATATTCTTATTTGAATTAAAAAATATATTAAAACTTTTTATTAAATAATTTAAAAAACTCCGACCAATCATATCGCTCGAAAAGTTCCTACTTTATTAATATATATTGATTGATTGATATATTGATTCCATCACCCCATCATAATTTTTCGATGTGGGATAATTTAAAAGTTTTTCTTGGTCAATATTTAAAATCGAATGATTACCCTTATTTATAATTTCATCATCTCGATGTAGGATAATTACTCAAGTTTATAGTCTTAGAAACTTTTTTTGAGATTCAAAAGACTTTTGATAGATATCGAAGAACGAATTATTACTCTTTATTTATAATATAGAATTTCATCATCATATTATAATTTGTCGATGTGGGATAAATTTAAAACTGTTATATGTTATAAATTCATCACATAACGTGAAATAAATGATATGAAATTTATACTCTAATGAAAGCATTTTTTACCACGAATCTAATTATTTCATTTTTATAATTTATTTACGATGATGTTTTAAAAAAATGAATTCTAAAGGTTTTCACGTCAGAATTGTAAAACATCACATTAATATAATAGATTAAATATATATTGTAATAATCAAAAGATTCTCTAATTGATTTTTTTTATTATTTATGATACTTTCCTAATCCGAGGTTTGATTAAACGTACCAATGAGATCGCTCGAAAAAAGCCTAAAATATATTGATATATTGATTTTTTATTTGGTTCAACCTTTTTACTATATTAACCTCACTTTTTACTTATAACTACAATTATAGAAGGGAGAAATATTTAATTTATACATATGACGTTTGTCTTTCAATGTGAGATAATCTTACTTAATTTTATAGTCTTAAAAGCTCTTTAATTTTTGTTGATATTTAATGACGGATTATATAATGAAAATTCATCGCCATATTATATAATTTTTTGGTGTGAGATAGAGTTTTTCTAAAACAAAAAAAAAAGTTTGGTTAATATCTATGGACGAATGATTACTCTTATTTATTATATAGAATTTAATCAGTTCATCATAATTTTTCGATGTGGGATAATTTTACTTAATTTACAGTTCTAAAAGATTAAGGATCAAATGATTTTTTTGTTGATATCTAAGAATGAATGATTGTTCGTATTTATAATATAGAAATTTATCACATTAATATAATTTTTCGATGTGAGATGTGTAGGGTTACAACGCTTAAACCCAAGGACCTGTTACGAGTATTAAACGAAAAGACAAAAGTAGAGGGATAACAATTATACCTTATTTGCAGCGGAACAACGTATTAATAAGAAGTATAAGAAACCGAGAAATATATATATATATATATATATATATATATATATATATATATATATATATATATATATATATATATATATAATCTCCACGGACGGAATAAATAATCTTCACGGACGGAATAAATAATCTCCACGGACAGAATAAATAATTCCCACGGACAGAATAAAGCACCCTAAACGTGATGCATCCTTTTATATCCACACGGGTACAGAACTGCGACGTATATGCTAGTATAAAGGTACGTGAGACCGTCTCACAACTTCTCTCTATATCTCTCTTATAACTATTTATAAGAAGAATAGTCCGTATATATATTATGAGTCAATACTCTTAATTCCATATCTTGGTTCATCATATGAACCTCCTTATATAGGAGATGAGAAGGTAGAATTAGGTTATTACTATAACTCTAATTACCATAATTAGATTAGTAGTATAACTCTAATTACCATAACCCGACAGCGCAGCTGGGTCTGTATTACTACTAACCCGATATATTTAATATACCGATATATATTAATAATATCCCGTACATATTGTGTGTGACCCAATGGGCCCACTTAAGACTACCAGACACGTAACCTATTTACATGTCAATCCGACATCGACCTCTACCAAGGCATATCGGATACATAGACTTAAGCGGGTTAATCCGTAGCACAGTGGACATAACTCCTTCAGTCTCCCACTTGTACATGTCCTCTCAAGAACAGCATTAAGTCTCTTTGCTACTATTGTCTCCAATTGAGAATGAGGTAAGAAGAAGTGTCATCCTCACATGTCTCAATCTTTTACTCGAATCTTTGAGTTGACTTGTTAAAAGAGCAGATAGATGACAATCATCCTATCTGAGCGCGGCCACGCATTTGCACAAGTCACACTCTTCGAGTGGCCAAGAAACAATAAATTCCCTTCAATAAAGGAAGAGCAAATCCCCTCTTGTCTAACCACATCCTATCACATGATCCATGCATGCCCAATAACCATCCATAGCCCCCTTTCACAGCTGACGAGGAATAGTATCAAAGCATACACATCACATGTACAGAATAGTCAAAGACTCAGGTCTAAAGACCGTACAAGTTCATAACTTGCAAAGAACTTTACTGACACTAAGCAAAATCTTAGTAAAATCCTTTTCAGTGGGTCAGTCTAATGCATGTTCTTAACATACACTCGTGTGTCTGGTTTAGTATCTCAATACCTATGACTCAAGGAACTTAGTCATCAACCAACTCAGACACTAGTCATTTAAGGATATTCAAATGTCCCAACACAATACCCTGACTAGAGACAAAATAACTACATCATCCAAATAGAGTTCCAAGACTAAGTCACATACTTAGTGATCTATTTCATCAATGTAAATTATTTAGGGACAAAACTCGGTTACATTAACCAAATGACAATATGTCATACATATATCAATTATCAAAATAACTCCCACTAAACCAAACACCTCTAAAAGTACTAAGACCACTCGCCCATGTGTCTTATACCAATCATAACAATATGATCTTTATGTAGAGGAGGTTTTGGGACATACAATATTTGTATCGGTTATTTACAAGCATATGACCAATCTACCTTCTCTCAATTGAGGCAAACTGTTAGTTTCATAAGCAACAAATTGCTTCATAAACTTTAAAGTTGAGTGCGTGTTTGATTCGTAACCAAACGTCTATTTGCTTCAAAAGCAATAGAACACCAACTTTAGTTATAATACTAGTCACCAAGTTGTCATTTGGAACCGTTCCAATACACAACTTCTCATCCAAAACAAAATTTACTGAGATTACAATCTCATGTCATCTTTGTCTATTTGGAAATATGAATCGTTGTAACTTGTTTACAATAATTCGCTTATCACATCATGCGCATCTCTTAAATAATTTCCCTTTTTGCTTCTTAAGCGCAAAGGAACAATTCTTAGATAGCATTCTAGTGACACTCACTAGATTAGTATCTAATTGTCACACGAGCACATAATAAACACATTTCTTGCAAAGCAATCAAATGTCGTTTAGTTAGAGAAGTATGTCACTTACATACCAAATCATAACAATAAATGCACTCCCACTAGCCTCTTGTACACACTGTCTTTCTTCGTCTCAAAGGAAAACAAACATCTTTGAATTACCACATTGAGAACGAAGATACTACTCCATAATACTTGCTCCAATCGAATTGGATCATTCACATTTGTCTAGCAATTTTAATAATATGAAATTCATACGATGTGTCGCACACACATCATATTGCATCCCTTTGAAGAAATGTATTTCACATATATATGTCCAAAACTCATCATAATGAGTGATGACATTCAAAATGCTAAATCAATCTTAATAGATTTAAGCATAATGTTGTAAAAAGGATTTTTCTATAGTCATTACTATGAGATCAATCCTTAATTACCAACTATGCTTCATAGATACTCTTATATCAATCTACATCGTCTTTATATTGAAGACTATTCTTCACTATAAGACCCATTTAACCAAAGTCTATACTTGGTAGTTATGGTATATAGAATCTATTAGATTTTATGTGATTATTGAAGTCTTTGCCCATTATTGTTTTACCATAGGTCAAACCTATGTAGGGTAATATTTTACAGTTAAGATGATCATGACTTTTCATGAATGCATCAATATCCTCTTCAACAGTTGTAGAGAATTCCTGTTAATCTTGAACAATTCAAGGTTTATTCTACTCCCACTATTTCTATTAGAAATCACATATTTTTAAAAGAAATATACCACTCCGTGCAACAAAACAGTTTTGTTCTTTGGATGGTTTGTAGAATTAACATAATACCACTAATAAAACACACGTCATAATTGAGTCTAAATTCTAGAAAACAATTTTCTGTAAACTTTGAGACTTGATAATTAAGAAAAGACTTTTTAAAACATTTTCAATCCATATCTCATATGGTGTTTATTCTCCGACTTACATGGACAATGTCATCAACATTGTACAAAGACTTTTATAGTGCATAACTTTCTAAAGCGTAAATGAAATCTGCATAACTCATCATAGACCAAATCATATCAAATATGGTTCGATGTAGTTTGAAACACTTTTCTCTACTTCTAAGATGATTACAATCTTTTAGTTCAATTCCTCCCTGTTTCAATCATATCGAATGACTCGTACCAACTTATCAAGTTGATCTTGTACTTTCATCTGAATTTCCTTGAACAATTCAAAGCATTCAGTTTCAAATTTTATCAAATGAACAAAACCATACATGTTACCCATTTTTGCAACATCACTAGTTAAACTCACACGTATCTGTATGGGTGTGATCCAACAAGTCTAAGTACCCTCCTATTACAAATAATAGGAGTTACTTCTAATGTCATTTATCCATCTTAACAAGATCCATTTACCTCAATTGATCCTTATCAATAAGGTTTATAATTTCATCATTATGAAACTTATTCTTATGTTTCTTGTCTCATGGATTAAGGACAATGTCATAATAGGTAAAACTTGAGTCGAGGGACTTGAACCTTTTGGTTGTTATGCTACAAATAAAAGCATTTCCTACTAGGAATTATAGCTCAACAATCATGTTAGCTTTATTGTACCTCATATTCTTGCAAGATATATAAAGCAACAATTGTTCTACTTTTATCAAAACTTTTCATGCCCATACATGAAACAAATTCAATGTCCTTGCTTATGACTAGTACAAGAATAACAATTATTCAATCCCAGTATTAAGCTTTAAAATAAAATCAAGTGATTTCCTTTTATGAACCGAAACAACAACGTTTGTCCATTTCAATCGTAAAATGCTCACTTAATTCATTATTCCATTCTCTTTGAGCCATCACATCTACAATGTAATAATCGCATTTGGTATCTTTATACCAAATCAGTAGAATGAAAGTAACAATTACTCTAGTAACTACACACCTGAAGTCATACTTTGTGGACATGACATAGGTCCACCCCGACGCGGCCACGCGCGGGTTTGGGTAGGCGAATGAATCTCCATATGAGAATGGTTCGAATTGAAATTTAGGTCTATGTGGAGTCGCCACCGAATTTTATGGTTATTCGGAACCATTCGAGCCTACTCTATGTCGTAGTGGTCCGTATACAAAATACGGCCCATTTCCGATGTCAGAGTTTATTGGCTCGTCCCTTTGCATTGCGATACCGATACCGACATTATCGGATATCGTGTATTGAATGACTCTCGTGCGCCAACGGTTTCGGGCATCCGGAAACCGAGGTTCTGAGTAAGGGGTGAGAGTACGTGTTGGGAAGCCCACAAAGGACACCCAACCCCGCCCGCACATTAGCGGCCTCTACTAAGAATTCGAATGACGTACGATACGCGCGTTAGTAAAACGGGAAAAATGATATGCAAAGATTTATTTTCCCTAAACATGCGAATGGAATTGAAATGGGTTTCTAAGTCAATTTAATGCAATTAATTCTACGTCAAAGTGAAATTTTAGCATGTGGGTTCATTTAGTACAATAAACGAACAATAATTAAATTGACAAAAGAAATAACAAACGCGTTAGTAACGATGTAATAATATAACGAATAATAACGGTTTGTGCAAACAATAAATGAGATGAAAAGATGCAAATATGATGATGTATGTTTTGAAAAGGTAGTAATACACATGATTGATTAAACATGTGTTGACCTAAATCGCAAAATTACTACCGAGTTTTGAAAATAGAATAATGTACGATTTATTATGTTAATCATTATGAGGTCATTCGGTCGAGTTGTCGATGGACTCGATCGAGTGGACCTATAAAGGACGATTCTGTTTGCGCTACAAACCGTATTCGGCCGAGTTATTGACCAACTCGGTCGAGTACATGGCCACTCGATCGAGTCACTGTGAGACTCGACCGAGTGGTGGTCGTGACATGCATTCTGACTCGATTTTGTGATGAAACTCGATCGAGTGACTAAGGCACTCGGTCGAGTGACATCTGTACGAATTGTAATTCGCTTGCAATTTTATATTGATTTTCGAAATTGCTTTAAAATTTTGATGAATCGAAGGTTTTACCGAATTGGGCATAAGTATTGCATGACCTATGCTCGATTCGGGTTTTTTTATAAATCGTTGATTTTGCTAAACCGAATATAAATATTGTTGAATTTATACCCGATTCTAAATTTGAATACCCATCGTATCCCATATTCGATTATCGAATCGATATGGGATATTAGAGTGAAATAAAAAAAGATAAATTAATTTTAGTCGCTTTAAATTAATTATTGTGATATGAACAAATCACGTTAATTAATTCATATGACTTGATTGTTAGATTCGATATCCAATTATGGAATTGGTATCGAATCCAAAATCGACGCTTTAATTGAATAAAAAAAAAACTTGATTCCCTCGACTTCTCCGTCATCGAAATAAATCCCTAGGGATTGTGATGTCGGATCCGTGTCAACGGGTTTCGACCCTTATTAAAATTGATTTTAAAAGATGATGAATGCAAGACTAAGGCCCTGTTCTTTTCAGCTTATTTTCAGCCCGTTTCAGACCAGCTCAGCTTTTATCAGTTCAGCCCAGCTCGTATCAGCTCAGCCCAGCTCCTATAAGCTCAGCTCAGCTCAGCTCTAATATTTTCAGCCCAGCTTCAATATTTTCAGTTCTTAAAATAAATAAATAAATAATAATAATAATATATTATTATTATTATTATTATTATTATTATTATTATTTTATTATTATTATTATTATTATTATTATTATTATTTATTTATTTATTTATATGAAACGGAAGTTGCATTAAGATCGAAACAAATTACAATAAGTTATTATTATTATAGTTGTGGTTGTTATTGCATTCGATATTAATGCAAGTTTCTTTTCATAAAAAATAATAATAATGATCATAATATTGTTGTTGTTGCTGTTATTTTTATTACTTGTATCTCTCAATGTTAATAATAATAACAAATTATTATCATCGTCATTGTCGTTATCCTCATCGTCATTGTTATTATTATCGTTATTGTATTATTTTCAATTTTTTTATCATCATTGGTATTATAAAAATTATTAATATTATTATGCACTCCATAATATTTTGTAGTCTTGAAATGAATGTTACATTCAAATATTTATAACTTACCCACACAATATAGCATATGAATATTATTTGTATTGTATTAAGATTTAAGAATATGAAAATTTAAAATTTTGTATATTACATAATCAAAGATATATGCATAATATTTTCTATTGTCAAGTACTAAAAAAAACAAAAGTAGAAATCAAATGAATTGGAGTGAGTACTATGTTGTTGTTATTATCATTTCTATTATTATTAATTAATTAATTATTATTATTATTATAATTAATTTATTAATTATTATTATTATTATTATTATTATAATTATTATTATTTAGTGTTATAATTTTTTATATTTTTTTCTCATTTTTTAAAATATTATTAGATAATTTATATAAGTAGTTATTAGTTTCAGCTTCTTTTAATTCAGCTCAGCTCACCTCAGCTTCTATCAGTCCAGCTCAGCTCCTATCAGACCAGCTCAGCTCCTATCAGACCAGCTCAGCTCAACCCAGCCCTGTTTCAGCCGAAAAGAACAGGGCCTAAATATGATGATAACGAGAAATAATAACGAATTGTTGTTTAAGTTGATTTATCTCAATAATCAAATAGTCGGGGTATCGGGATAAGCGACCGTCAACGCTGTGTGCAGTACACTTGTATGTTCGTGTTTTCTTATCCCGGTATCCTTCTTATTCGACACAAATCGATAAATATTTTAATGCTTTGATATTAGTAGTAATTATCAATATTACGGTGCAATAAATAAAATAATAAAAAAAATGAAAAAAAGACGGAGAAGAGGAGGACGGACGACGAGAAGAGAGGGAGAAGAAAAGAGGGTTTTGACACCCTCAACCTACATGTTCTTGTCTCGGTGCGGACTCGTAACCGTGGCTTCAACACAAGAGTCTTCGAGGTTTTATGTAGGTTAAGTTGCGGTGGCTCGGGATTGATTCCTAACACTAGGTTTAGGGTTTTTTCTAGTGTAGAATTGCTAGGGTTTGATTAGGGTTTGTAAAGACGTAGTGTGTGTATGATTGCTCTAGGGTTTTTTGAGGTTGCCAAAGATGTGTAAAAGTGTTGCATGGGGGTTGCTTATATAGGCATGGCTAGGGCACCGGTTTAGGGTTACTCGACCGAGTATGGGGCTAACTCGGTCGAGTGGCCCGTGAAGCCTGCCGTCGGGCTCAAAACAAGCCCACTCGATCGAGTGGGTGGGTCACTCGATCGAGTGGCCCAGTCGGGTTGCACGGGTCCATTGTTTTGGACCTTGACTTTGGGTGTTTGATGGGTTTTGTGTTTGACTTGGACTTTTGATGGTTGTATGGCTGTTTTTGTGTGTCTCGAAAATGACTTTGACCGGGATTGACCCAATCGTTAAAAAGTCGGTTTTAATTCCGGTGTCGGTTTTGGTCCAAATTAGTCTTGTTTGACTCGGAATGATCCACTGGGCCTGGATTTGAGGTCTGTTTGGTGAGATTTGTAGTCCTTAAGTGTGTTAGCCAACGATTAATGGATTTGAGCCCGTATCCGAGCGCATAGAGACATGTTAGCGTCCGATCATCATCGGGTGTTTTTTGGAAACTGCCATAGACACCTGGCAGTCAAAATGCGGGTGTTTACAGAGCCCCCACTCTGACTGAGGCTTGGACAGGGCGAAAGTCAGAGTAGCTACCAAGCCCTGTTAAGACCTGGTAGACTTCCGGTCGGGTCGTTTATAGTCCGTTAGACTCGCGTGAAGGGCTCGCCGGCCACAAGATATAAATCATACCTGAGCTCCGTGGGGATTTTGGGCTTGTCGCGTAAGCCCTGGGTGTGCCTGTGTGTTGGCCCATCCCGTGCTATCCCGGAAAATGTTGTTGAGGAGATTTGATGACTTGCATGTCTTTGCTTGAGTCGTACCTGTATAAGTTACATAAAATGCATGCAACGCGTAGGTAGTAAATGACTCGTGCTGGGGAAAATGACTCTTTGAATTTTTGAAAATTTGAAAATTTGAAAATTTTGAAATTTTGACTCCTAAAGAAATTAGGAAAGTTCGGAATGAATATTTCCGTGCTAGTATCGGGACTAGGCTCATGGTTTAATTCCGTTTTGAAATTAGGAAATTTTTCCTAGAAGTGATATGGAAAGAGATTTGCAAGGCTAATGCTATATATAGCCCCCTATGCTCTTGATTTTCTTCATAATTCCCATCACAAAAAAGTCTTTTACTTCCCTTAAGGCAAAAAGAAAGTCTCTTTATCCTTTTAAGAAATTTATCATGGGAATCGACAGGTTGAGCACTATGTTGCAGGCGTGGTCCCGTCAATTTAGGGATGCTGATAGGGTGGTTTTGAACCAGACGGGTATAACTCAGCTGTACCCGTTCCGTCAGATGGTGGTTGATCGTTACTTCTTGGATGCATGCTTGGCTTACTGGGATGACATATATCATGTCTTTGCTTTCCCTCGGGGCGAAATCTGCCCTCTACCTGAGGAGATCGCAGCTATAGGAGGATGGAACCCCATGCTTCGGCCCGCCGTCCCGTATTCGGTCCATGACCGGAGGAGGAAGCTTCGAGAATTTTTAGGACTTTCCCACAATGAGGTGTCTCGAATGACCCAAGACGACAACACAGTCTCCTTGATCGATCTGGCCGAAAAGTTTATGAACCCACACGATGTCCGGGTGAGATCAGTCCATAGCCGTAGGGCTTTTTCTTTTTGCATGCTCCATGTATATGCCTTTGAGGGTCACATGGATTTATTGTCTTGTATGGGTCATATCCGTCTATTAACCGTGGTTGATTTAATGGAGGCTTGGACAATCGCAAGAGGGATTCGTCCGTTCGTCTCACCGGAAGCACCCGTTTGTTGCAAGTAAGTCGGATTTTTTATTTTTCTCGATTTCTCGATTTTTTGAATTTTTTGAGAATTCGGCTACTGCAGTGGGCACTCGATCGAGTCACCCTGGCACTCGATCGAGTGCCTTCGTAAAAAGGCTTCTGTTTGCTCTCAGTGACGCCACTCGATCGAGTCGCCCTGGCACTCGATCGAGTGTCGTTTGTTTCGTCTTGGAGTCTAATGTTTTTGTTTCCTTTTTCAGATTTGGCTTTACGAGAGGCTATCAGTGATAGATCCCCCACTTGATGCTAGTAATTACCGCCATAACCAATTAATGACGAGGAGGCGGGCCATCGATTTCTCTCGCCTGATTAGCCAGAAATATTGGGACGAGGTACTATCAATCCACGGTGGACGGTTGATTCGATGGGTCGTGCCATGGTGGCCCATCTATGTCTGGACTGGCTTGGACCCGAGGGACAAAGCCCGCTACCAAGTGATCTTGTCTTTTAGGCAGACGATTCATATCTACCCGGATCGCATACTAAGGCAGTATGGACGGGCTCAATGGATACCAAAAGTGGAAGCAGTTGTGAGTGACCCTACTCAACTGACTGATGTAATGTGCGATACTTGGGCGCAAAGATGGTATACCCGGCACACTTGGCCCGTTTTCAAATCTCGTCACTCGATCTGGGTCTCGGACTCATATGTGAAGTGGACCAAAGCGGGTGATGCCAAGGCCCGAGCTGCTTTGAAGGTTGATGAAGCCTTTGACCTGCTGAGAAGGGAGCAAGCTAAAGACAACAGGGGGTTCTTTGATGAGGGAGACACTCCGGCTACCCTAGTTCGTCTAATGTCAGGACATAAGAAGAAGGTTAAGACTCAAGCTGAAGGGTCCGGTGCTAAAGGTGCTCGGGGGAAATTGAGCCCCCAGACAGACTTGGAGAGGAGACTGGGCCCTAGACTAGCCGTGCAGGATCGACTTGGCCCGCGGGATAGGCTACCCGAGCATGTGCGAGCCCGACTTGGACCGAAGACTGTGATTGAAGACCCGTCGACGAAGAAGCGGGCTCGTGCTAAGGAGGTTCCCCTGGTAATTAGGGAACACTCATCCCCACCTCGACGACCTCAGGCTCCACGCGACCCGAAGGACAAGGGAAAGGGGAAGATGCCCGGATATTAGTCTCCTATTTTATTATTTGAATATTACTATTATTTTTTTGGTGTGATTTTTGTTGTTGTTTTGCCGTGTTTGGCGTTTTTTTTTTTTGTAATCCCGAGTTTATCGAGATATTAATAAAAGGCGTATTATTGGATACCATTCCCGTCTTTTCGATATTGCAGTGGTTGTACCCTTTTGAGGGGTTGCCTACGTATCCACAATTAGCGGAATCAAACCAAACATAGTTCCAAACTTTGATTTGATTTGATTGATTTTTTTTTGCAATTTTCGAAATACATCAAGATTATTAATTCGAGATGTGCGACGGTAGAATAATTAATTCTAACTTATTGACTTGTCTAAAATTTTGAAAATTTATAAATAGACAAAGTTTTATAAATTTTTGCAAATGACATTGAGATTGGGGTTTATGGATAGTAGCGCTTCAGCTGGTCCAAGTTGGTCGGGTTGACGAACTCGTTACCGTCCAGGTCCGTTAGCATCACCGCTCCTCCCGATAGGATTTTCTTGACTAAGTATGGCCCAACCCAATTGGGTTTGAATTTTCCCCTTGGGTCAACCGGCAGTAAGGCACGAACCGATTTTAGGACCAAATCTCCTTCTTTGATGTTTCTGGGCCTAACCCTTTTGTTGAAGGCCCGTTGGATCCTTTTCTGATATACTTGAATATTTTTGAGGGCCCGGGACCGTCGTTCATCCAAAAGGACTAGCGAATCGTATCGGGCTTGGACCCAATCCGCTTCGGGTACCTGGCTTTCAAGCAATATTCTTAGGGATGGTACTTCCAGCTCGACTGGTTGGACTGCTTCCATTCCATATGTCAGGTAATATGGAGTTGCTCCAGTTGCGGTGCGAATTGAAGTTCGGTATCCCCATAGGGCGAAGGGTATTTTGTCGGGCCAGTCCCGATAATTCTCAGCCATCTTTTTTAGTATGGTGACAATTGTTTTTTTGGCCGCTTCTACCGCTCCATTTGTTTGGGGTCGGTAAGGTGAAGATGTATGCCTCTGAATTTTGTATTTCGCCAGTAATGCGGTAGTTTCAACTTGAAAGTGGGTCCCGTGATCACTGATGAATTCGTGAGGGATCCCATATCGGCACACTACTATAAACTTCCTATTTTCTAGACACTTTGAGGTTGACACTTTTATAAAGGGTCGACCCTATTTTGTACCTAATTGTCAATCTTGACTCTTTCATGGATCAAGAACAGTAAAATAATTATTAATAATTTTAATAAATTAAGAAACTGCTCCCACCTACTGATCTTCTCCCAAAAAAAGAATTATTCTTGCGCGGATGGATAGCAAATAATATTCCCATCACAAACCACCGCCGCGCATCAAGCTAGTATTCATCTAAACCTAGGTAATTATAATAATAACTACTCCGTAACATCTTCGTCAATCATCTTCATCCGCTACCAACATCTTTGTAATCATCTTCAATTCATCCGCCCATCACTCATCTTCGTCAATCATCATCTCAATCATCCGCATGACTATATTCAGATCATCTTCTCAAATTGGTTATCCGTTGCGCTACCATTCATCGATCAGTCATCATCTTCATCAATCATCAACTGACAGGTTTCATACGTGTATATTATCGTAAATTCCTATACCGTTGAGATTGTAAGTCGTAACTCGCTCTAAGTGGAAACATCAGTAATAAAAATATCCGTTTTTAACCTTTTACAAATATTGTGATTTTGGTAAAAATAAGGCTTGTTTAATTGAAGACCCGGTAATTTGGCACTGTTTTTTTCTTCTATACTTTATTGTTAGGTGAATAGATTTGTATTTTCTAATTAGAAAGATTCCGGAGTTTATATTGATTAGGTGCATGATTTTGGGATTGGGGTCTTAAATAAGCAATCAATTAAGAAATTGTAAATAATTGAGACTTTTTGTATTTATTGAGTTTGTTTGTAGTGGATGACGCTTGATCTTGATCTGTGATCTTTTGATGATTGTTTTTTATTTATTATTTTGCATTGTTGGTGAATCTTCAGTTGGTGAGCCCTGGAGCGTGGTTGACAGATATGTGCCAAGAGAGATATGAAGTTAGAGAGAAGAAGACTCCCAAGAAGGTAAATTCCAATTCCTCCCACAAAGTATGCATCTCTTGCTTGATTTTTTTTATCATCCTTACAGATTTTATCGATACTCTTTCCCAATTTTTCCCCTTTCATTTTAATGTACAGTTTATCCATTATGTACGACTCCCTTACCTTCCCTGAAACGGAGTCTTTGAGGCTTCAATTGCTATAGCATTTCATGACACATACGAAGGAATTATGAGTTATGCTGTGTATGTGATTCATTTTCATTTATGATAGTGTATTGTGGAGCATTTACCTATTAGGACGTTTCACAATATGCACCAAAGGGTAAGGGCAGCATGAGCTAATGTTACGTGGTTCATTGTCATCCATGCATGAATTATAATAGCTTGGAGATTTGTAATGATTTGAGCTAAAGTGTGGCATCTTCTTTGTTTAAACTATGTTGATGTACTCCATAGGTAGATGTGTTTGGTGTGAGGTCGCGTGGTAAATATTCTCATCTTCTTTAAAAGTGAGGAACGGTCCATCCATTAGTTTTTCTCAAGGAGATTGCTCATTTACTCTTGCCTTCAATGTTGTTAAGGGATACGTACTTGTCGTCATGTTTAAGGATGCTTTGGATATTTGATGTTGTAAAGAGATACTCCCTCCGGTTTTATATGTTTGCCCCATTGAGGTATTATATGTGAGGAGTATTATAATGGAAGGGGGCAAACATATAAAACCGGAGGTAGTACGTACTTGTCATCCCCATGCTTAAAATCGGCTTGGTATTGGTAGATACATTGTCTTATAGTAGTTTGAAAGATCTAAAGATGTAACTGCTGGGGAAATTGCCCTGTTTTGTTCTGATGAAATGCTGGTTTTGTATGTTTGTGGTGATACAGAGGCCCAGAGGATTGAAAGCAATGGGTAGTATTGTCGACTCTGATACAGAATGACACGAGAAGATAGCCAAGGATGCATAAGCATAACTTCTTACCACAACTTATGTGGGTATTCATCATCTTATCTAAGCTTGCCATCTTAATCTTAACCATTCATCACGTTTGTGCTCATATAAATTGGTCATTATTTTGTAGGTTTAAGGTTCTGCAAAAGATGATTGTCCGTCGGAGTAATTGCAAGAACTTGTTTTCAGACTATTCTATTAATTAAGACGGTTGTTGCATGAACGCGATTTTTGTTATTTAATACTCGTGATAAGACATTTCGTTACATATATTTTTCTTTTCGATCGATATTAGATTGGGTTATTAATTTAGTACGTACTCAATTATGTTTGAGAGCAGATATTTTCACATAATTTTTTTAGCCTTCCATTTTGTACGAGACATTATTGAATCAATCATGATACTATATTTGCATGATTGACAATCTTACACTACTACGTATATCGTTTATTATTTAATATTTTCTTTGATTTAACTTTGTTAGATACATGGTTTTTTGTTTTTTATTTATTCTGTATTATATTTAATTTACGGTAAAAATATTTATTATACATCCTTTTGTCAATATGTAAAAAAAAGAATTATGAACTGTTTTCTTTAAAGTAAATCTTGACGTTTTTTTGCGTCAAGGCTAGTTACCACCAATTTTTTCTTTACGCACATTAGTGTCAACCTTTGAATTCTTGACACATAAAAGCGTGAGAAATCTTGACGTCATAAAGTGTCGGCTTGAATTGTTGACACGAGAAAGTGTCGAGAATAGTGACACTTAAAAGCGTCATAAATTCCTGACGGCCCAAAATCCGACACTTTTCTGAAGCGTCAGGAATATAATTCTCGACACTTTAAAGCGTCGAAAATCAAAGGAAAAAGCGTCGAGATTCATAGGGATTTGTAGTAGTGGCATATGATTTTATTTTGGATAAATTTGACCACGTGCTTGGCGTTCAAGACACGGTATGACTCGGCTTCGACCCATTTGGTGAAGTAGTCGATGACCACTAAAATAAAGCAATGACCTCCCGTCCCGGAAGGATGCACCTTTCTAATTATGTCTATACCCCATGTCGAAAATGACCATGGTGATGTCATGGTATATAATAGGGAAGATGGCATATGTTGTACATTACCGAAGATCTGACAGTTATGGCAGTGCTTGACATATAACTGGCAGTCTGTCTCCATGGTGTTCCAGTAATACCCGAGCCTCATGATTTTGTGGGATAGCATATGGGCGTTCATATGCGGATCGTTTTCACCGTCGTGGACCTTGGCCATGACCTTTTCGGCCTGTATTTTGTCGATGCATAGGAGGAGAGCCCCATGTGCAGTCTTTTTGTACAATTGCCCGTCATCAGTACGAACAAATTGGGTTGCTAATCTTCGTAGGGCCTTTTTGGCCCGATTTTCAGCTTCCGGGGGATATTCTCCCGTTGTCAGGTAAGTTAAGACAGCTTGATACCAAGGTTCTGGGTCAGTTATCTCGATATCTTGAATGGCATGAATGTAGGCTGGCTCTGACCGCCTTTCGACACAGATTGGCATGCTGGTCAGGTGGTCCGGGATGTTCAGTAAAGATGCTAATTTGGAAAGTGCATCTGCGAACTGATTTTCTTCCCGAGACAGGTAAATATACTCCACTTTCTGGAATTGTTTTTCTAGAACCCTTACCCGTGCTTGGTAAGCCACGAGATTGGCGTTCCGAGTTTTCCATTTTTGGAGTGCTTGATTGATGACCAAAGATGAATCACCGTGGACCCGGAGGTTTGTTACCCCAAAATCAGCGGCGGCTTGCAACCCGTGAATGCATGCTTCGTATTCGGCTGCGTTGTTGGTCACGTCGAAGTCCAACTTGATGGATAAGGGAGTATGTTCCCCTCGGGGTGAGATTAACAGAATTCCGACCCCAAATCCTTGATAGTTGGATGCTCCATCAAAATACAAATCCCATGTCTCGGTATCGGTATGGAATATGTCTTCATCAGGAAAGGCCCATGTATCAGTGTGGCCTTCTTCGGATATCGGGCTGTCAGTGAGGAATTCGGCAACTACCCGGCCTTTGATGGCTTTTAATGGTACAAACTTGAGGTCGAACTCGAACAACATTAAAGTCCATCTTGACATCTTGCCGTTGAGGATGGGCTTCTCGAATAAGTACTTGATAGGATCCATTTTGGATAACACATGTACCTCGTGACTGAGCATGTAATGTCGGAGCTTTTTAGTGGCCCAGACTAATGCTAGGCATGTTTTCACGAGCATTGTGTATTTGCATTCATATTCGAGGAACTTTTTACTAATGTAGTAAATAGCCCGTTCTTCTGTTTCGACTGTCTGGGCCAGCATAGCCCCCATGCCTGTCTCGGTCGTCGTTAGGTATAACGACAAAGGCAAACCGTGTTGAGGTGGCATTAGTACCGGCGGAGCAGACAGAATCTCCTTGATTTTGTCGAAAGCCGCTTGACATTTATCGTCCCATAGCACCCGTTCTCCGATTTTTAGCTTTTTGAAGATGGGTTCACATACCATGGTTAGTTTCGAAATGAACCGGCTGATGTATTGGACTTTCCCGAGAAACCCCCTTATTTCCTTTTCGGTCTTGGGTGGCTGCATCTCGGTGATGGCTTTGATTTTAGCTGGGTCGACCTCGATGCCGCGTTGGCTAACGATATGGCCTAGTAATTTGCCTGACGTTACCCCAAAACTGCATTTTTGTGGGTTCAGTCTCATGTTGTACTTACGTAACCGAGTGAAGAACTTTCTTAGGGCCGAGATGTGCCCGCTTCGGTCCTTGGATTTGACGATCATATCGTCCACGTAGACTTCCACCTCCTTATGCATCATGTCGTGTAATAAGGTGGTGGCGGTCCGTTGATAAGTGGCCCCGGCGTTGATAAGTTCAAATGGCATGACGCTGTAACAGTAAGTACCCCATGGTGTAATGAAGGTGGTCTTACCCATATCCTCCTCTGCCATTTTAATCTGATTGTATCCGGCATACCCGTCCATGAACGATAGAAGGGCATGATCGGCCGTATTATCCACCAATATGTCGATGTGTGGTAACGGAAAATCGTCTTTTTGGGCTGGCCTTGTTTAGGTCCCGGAAGTCCACGCATACTCGCACCTTGCCGTCCTTCTTGGGTACCGGCACGATGTTTGCAACCCAGTCTGGATATTCAGACACTTGTATAAAACCCGCTTTGAATTGTTTATCGACCTCTTCCTTGACTTTAAGAGACCATTCGGGTTTCATTCTTCTAAACTTTTGTTTTACCGGTTTGCACCCATCTTTGCTGGGTATTCGGTGTTCTGCTATTTCTCGATCTATTCCCGGCATGTCCTTATAGGACCATGCAAATACGTCTTTAAATTCTAGGAGGAGGTCTGTGAATTGTTTTCTCTCCTCTGGATCTAAAGATTGGCCCAACTTAAGCATCTGGGGCTCTAAAGTGGTTCCCACGTTGATGGACTCGGTTTCTTCGATTACCGGATCTCGGGATTCCCTTTGCTCGAGCTGCTCGACCAGATGTTGAGGTAAAGGTACCTGTTCATCGGGCTTCTCAATGTCATTGCATATAAAATTTTTGAAATTGAGAAAATTTTGGAAATAAGACAAGTCGTAAGCAGAACGGTGTTCGTTATTATTATTGATAGTAAATTTGGAAAATAGCTCGAATAGAGCTGCCATCTGATCATTGGTCAGTGGCGGGATAGGGAGAGGTCTTGGGATAGGCCCCGAAACCTCAGTGGATGTGGCTAAGGGAAAGGGAGTTACAGACTCGATACTAGCACATGACCCCCGAGACTCGGACTCAGACTCCGACTCTGACTCTGACTCGGACTCAGACTCGGTATCCGGCATGTCTCCCTCGCCGGTGGTCAGCTTGTAGACCCGTCCTTGACCGTCGGTCCATTTTATGGTCTTCCTCCAAGCCCTTGTCTCGGTGTTGGCGCCGACCTCAGTGATTAGCTTGGTTGGGTCGAACCGAGCGCTGCGAAGGATCAAGTTGACCAAGTCATCTTTTGGAGCAGGGACGGTCTTGTCTTCTCCAAATAAGAGTCCCAGCACTGGCTCGAAGTCGTCTTCACCCTTCTCGGACTCTACTTGGATGATGGTGAATATATCATCGGGGATATAGTTGCATTCCCGAGCCGTTTTGGTCTCGGGATATGTGATGGTGGGTTGGTAGAGGCCCACCTGAATGGCTCCGAAGACTGGAGTGACAAAGTAGTCAGTTAACTTCGGGCTATAAGGGCCTATGTAAGTACCCTTGAGGATGTAAGTGGCCTTGTGAATACCGGCCCGGACCACATTTTCTGGAGTTATAGCATACCCCAACCCGAATTGGGACTCGCCGTCGTTTAAGACTTCGATGATCTTCCCAGCTGGAAGATATGGTCTTGAGGTAGCCCCCGGTAAATAGCCCAAATTTTGTAGCATCGCGTCGATGCTAGTTGTAAAGTAGGGTCTAAAGAGAAACTCTTCTTTGATCATGCCCACGAAATCAAATCCTCGTGGGTCGGCCCGGCCCGTAGCATTGCAGCTTGCTACGGTAATAGGAGTAGCCTCTAGTGTGATGATGCCGTCTTTAAGGGGCATCTTGACTTTTCGATGAAGTGTAGAGGACACTGCTTTGACTGCATGGATCCAAGGCCTTCCTAGGAGTAGATTAAATGATGAGGTGACATCTATCACCTGAAATTCCAACTCCTTTTCGATTGGGCCCGTTATGATCTTTAGTTTAACGGCCCCGGCTACCGGCTTTGGGCTTCCGTCGAAAGCCTGGATTGTTTGTGCTGTTGGGAGATAGTCGGCATCGGTGATGCCGAGGGCCCTGGCAGTCCTTAGAGGTAGGACGTTGACGGCCGATCCATCGTCGATGAGGGTCATCGGGAGATACTTACCCTTGCAGATGACCGTGATATATAGGGCCAGATTGTGATTGGGCCCAAATGATGGTAGATCAGCTTCGGAGAAGGTTATGAGCGGGCCTTCTTCTTTGGATTTACCCTTAAGGTAGGGCATAATGGTGGCTACCATTTCAGCGGGGGTAGCTTCTGAGTCGACCTTGATTTCATCGAGAGCCTTAGTCAGTGCTTCCCGATGAGACTGTGAGCTAACCAGTAGTTGCCATATAGTCAAGTCAGCTCGAACCCTCTTCATTTGTTGGACCAAGGCCGTGTCATTGCTTGGTTCCTCGGGGGTCAGTATCGTCCTGGTAGGTTCAGTGACGGATGTTGGAGTGGCGCGCCCAGCAGTGGCAAGGTGGTTGGTGGCCAAGGCCTTGGACTTGGCTTTTCGGACTTCTTCTCTGGTGACGGGGACAACTTCTCCTTTAGCCAGGTACACATCATCCTCATCATCAAACCATATCCCGTTGATTTGTGGGATAAACGGGGAAATGAGGTGAGAACAGTCAATTACCTCCCCCGTAAATATGGCATGGGCGCTGAACGGGTTTTCTTTGTTGCTCGGCTTGTCTCCGGGCAACGGGATTTTCCCGCTCTCGATAAGATCTTGGATTAGATGCTTTAGTTTCCAACATTTTTCAGTATCATGTCCGTTACCCCGGTGATACTAACAGTAGGCTTGAGCATTATAGTATTTGGGCCTCTTTTCTACTGGAGGCTCTGGAGTTCGGCCTATTGGTTGGATCAGACCCTTCGAAGATAGCCTTTGTAAGGCATAAGAATAGGTAGTCCCTATATATGTGAATACCCGATTTGGTGTATTCTTTTTGGTTGAGGTGTCGAGCAGATTTACGTCGTCAAAGATGCTGCGGGTTGCAGCTGCAGGTGTGGGCTTGTTTGTAGATGAAATAGCCCCTTGATAGCCCTTGGTAGAGACCTTAGTCAGGTTCTCTAACCTTAGGTCATCCTCGATCCTGGTGCCCATTTCAGTAAGGACGGCAAAATTGGGGATGATAGCATACCGGAGACGGACCCGGTAGGATGGGAGGAGGTTCTTGACAAAGGCCTCCACCAGCACTTTTTCGCTGGGCTTTTCGACCATCTTCACACTCTCGGCCCGCCATCTTTGCGGATACTTGGTGAACCCTTCTTTGGGCTCTTGGGCCATTACTTCCAGGGTATGCATCGTAGTCTGGATTTCAGTATTGTCGGCGTAATTCCGAGCAAACTCGGTAGCCACATCGTCCCAAGTTTCGTATTTCTTGGAATCGAGATTGTAGAACCAAGCCTTGGGATGTTTCTCCAAGGAAGAAGGGAATAGGTGCTTGAACATAGTTGACTTCACCCCCTTGACCGCCATGAAGTCTTTGAAAGCCCGGATGTGGTGGACCGGGTCTTCGGTACCCTCAAACATAGGAATTCCCGTTAAGTTGAGATTGGCAGGTAGCTCGTCATTCAGAGGTGATTAAGTACGAGCATTTTCGGTATGGATCGAGTTGTTCGTCGATAAATGGACTTGCTCTTCGAGCCTACGAACAATACTAACCAGCTCGGCCATGGGCCCGACGGGCTCACCTCCTTCGGTAGGGACCGTCTTCTCTACGGTGCTCAGGCGGGTGGATAAAGTCGCTTGATTGGCTTGGATGGCGGCCAGTTGAGTTTCGATCTTGGTCAAAGCATTTTTCAACTCGTCCATTTTGCGTTGATGTCTGGTTTCGGGTGGCCTGTCTGTAAGAACACCACATAATCAGAAACTAGCCCAAAATCCCGAAATAGAAAGTACATCCCGAACAAGACTAAAAGGGAAATGACTTGGAAAAGACACCTAGATGGGTGACTTGTAAAGTGTGGGCCTTCCTTAGGATTCGGCGGGTGGGCCTAGTCCTGTTCGAAGGAAGGTTCACGTGAGACATCCCAAGACTTTTGACTCGATTGTGTTGACGGGCCTTCCTTTGTAGGGGTTTGTCCTACGTAGGTGGGCCTTGCCTTAGTCTAATAAGGCAGACTGGGATAGGGAAGAAACTCGTGATGTAAGATCGACGGAGTTTCGACACTACGGACCTTGACAACTTAAGACACGACCCGACACTGCTAAATACGGGAAGTCCTAGAAGAGGAAGGTTTTGAAAATTGATGGTTTTTTTTGAAAAGGGACCGAGCGGACTCGGTGAATGGCCCAAATTTCCGAAAAAAGGATGAAAAGTCATTGGACCACGAGTTTTGAAAGTTCGAGTTTTGATTTGGGCAGCATACCGGCTAGAAAATAGGCTATTTTGAGTAAAATCATAAGTCCTAAATTCGGTATGTGTCCCGGGTTTTGAAATTGAATAGTTTGAAAAAGATGCAATTTTGAAAAAATGACGGGTTTTTGAAAATGACTCGGAAACCAAGTAGCACGTAGTCACACAAGCATTATAACAACGCCATGTATGCTCTATACTAAGTCTCGGTCAGTCTATAGAGGGTCTATACCAGTGTACATAGTTTAGACGTTGATCGGGACGGACTTCCTAAGTCGAGTTGATCTTAGAACATGCCGCGAAACCCACTCGAATCGACTATGGACACCTTTTGACATATCCATATTGGAGTACGTCAACGGTATAGTGGGACGTCGGTCGCGAGTACCGGCCCGAGAAAATATGGGTTATGCATGAACCGTAAAACTAAACGCGTATTGTATTCGTCAAACGATTTCTATTCGAGTCTCACCCTGAGGATGCCGATGGTAAGTCACGCATCAGTATATCCCCAGCGGAGTCGCCAAATTGTGGACATGACATAGGTCCACCCCGACGCGGCCACAAGCGGGTTTGGGTAGGCGAATGAATCTCCATATGAGAATGGATAGAATTGAAATTTAGGTCTATGTGGAGTCGCCACCGAATTTTATGGTTATTCGGAACCATTCGAGCCCACTCTATGTCGTAGTGGTCCGTATACAAAATACGGCCCATTTCCGATGTCAGAGTTTATTGGGCTCGTCCCTTTGCATTGCGATACCGATACCGACATTATCGGATATCGTGTATTGAATGACTCTCGTGCGCCAACGGTTTCGGGCATCCGGAAACCGAGGTTCTGAGTAAGGGGTGAGGGTACGTGTTGGGAATCCCACAAAGGACACCCAACCCCGCCCGCACATTAGCGGCCTCTACTAAGAATTCGAATGACTTACGATACGCGCGTTAGTAAAACGGGAAAAATGATATGCAAAGATTTATTTTCCCTAAACATGCGAATGGAATTGAAACGGGTTTCTAAGTCAATTTAATGCAATTAATTCTACGTCAAAGTGAAATTTTAGCATATGGGTTCATTTAGTACAATAAACGAACAATAATTAAATTGACAAAAGAAATAACAAACGCGTTAGTAACGATGTAATAATATAACGAATAATAACGGTTTGTGCAAATAATAAATGAGATGAAAAAATGCAAATATGATGATGTATGTTTTGAAAAGGTAGTAATACACATGATTGATTAAACATGTGTTGACCTAAATCGCAAATTACTACCGAGTTTTGAAAATAGAATAATGTACGATTTATTATGTTAATCGTTATGAGGTCACTCGGTCGAGTGGTCGATGGACTCGATCGAGTGGACCTATAAAGGACGATTCTGTTTGCGCTACAAACCGTACTCGGCCGAGTTATTGACCAACTCGGTCGAGTACATGGCCACTCGATCGAGTCACTGTGAGACTCGACCGAGTGGTGGTCGTGACATGCATTCTGACTCGATTTTGTGATGAAACTCGATCGAGTGACTAAGGCACTCGGTCGAGTGGCATCTGTACGAATTGTAATTCGCTTGCAATTTTATATTGATTTTCGAAATTGCTTTAGATTTTTGATGAATCGACGGTTTTACCGAATTGGGCATAAGTATTGCATGACCTATGCTCGATTCGGGTTTTTTTTATAAATCGTTGATTTTGCTAAACCGAATATAAATATTGTTGAATTTATACCCGATTCTAAATTTGAATACCCATCGTATCCCATATTCGATTATCGAATCGATATGGGATATTAGAGTGAAATAAAAAAAGATAAATTAATTTTAGTCGCTTTAAATTAATTATTGTGATATGAACAAATCACATTAATTAATTCATATGACTTGATTGTTAGATTCGATATCCAATTATGGAATTGGTATCGAATCCAAAATCGACGTTTTAATTGAATAAAAAAAAACTTGATTCCCTCGACTTCTCCGACATCGAAATAAATCCCTAGGGATTGCGATGTCGGATCCGTGTCAACGGGTTTCGACCCTTATTAAAACTGATTTTAAAAGAGGATGAATGCAAGACTAACTATGATGATAACGAGAAATAATAACGAATTGTTGTTTAAGTTGATTTATCTCAATAATCAAATAGTCGGGGTATCGAGATAAGCGACCGTCAACGCTGTGTGCAGTACACTTGTATGTTCGTGTTTTCTTATCCCGGTATCCTTCTTATTCGACACAAATCGATAAATATTTTAATACTTTGATATTAGTAGTAATTATCGATATTACGGTGCAATAAATAAAATAATAAAAAAAACGAAAAAAAGACGGAGAAGAGGAGGACGGACGACGAGAAGAGAGGGAGAAGAAAAGAGGGTTTTGACACCCTCAACCTACATGTTCTTGTCTCGGTGCAGACTCGTAACCGTGGCTTCAACACAAGAGTATTCGAGGTTTTATGTAGGTTAAGTTGCGGTGGCTCGGGATTGATTCCTAAAACTAGGTTTAGGGTTTTTGCTAGTGTAGAATTGCTAGGGTTTGATTAGGGTTTGTAAAGACGTAGTGTGTGTATGATTGCTCTAGGGTTTTTTGAGGTTGCCAAAGATGTGTAAAAGTGTTGCATGGGGGTTGCTTATATAGGCATGGCTAGGGCACCGGTTTAGGGTTACTCGACCGAGTATGGGGCTAACTCGGTCGAGTGGCCCGTGAAGCCTGCCGTCGGGCTCAAAACAAGCCCACTCGATCGAGTGGGTGGGTCACTCGATCTAGTGGCTCAGTCGGGTTGCACGGGTCCATTGTTTTGGACCTTGACTTTGGGTGTTTGATGGGTTTTGTGTTTGACTTGGACTTTTGATGGTTTTATGGCTGTTTTTGTGTGTCTCGGAAATGACTTTGACCGGGATTGACCCAATCGTTAAAAAGTCGGATTTAATTCCGGTGTCGGTTTTGGCCCAAATTAGTCTTGTTTGACTCGGAATGATCCACTGGGCCTGGATTTGAGGTCTGATGGTGAGATTTGTACTCCGTAAGTGTGTTAGCCAACGATTAATGGATTTAAGCCCGTATCTGAGCGCATAGAGACATGTTTGCGTCCGATCATCATCGGGTATTTTTTGGAAACTGCCATAGACACCTGGCAGTCAAAATGCGGGTGTCTACATACTTCAATTGATTTGCATATTTTCTAGACACTTCAAGAAACTTATCTACCAATGCCATATATTTGTCATTACATTAATGATAAATAATTTCGTGCCTAATCTAAACTTGGGAACAAGTTTGGGTATGACAACAATTATCCTTCCCTTACTTTAACCAATGTGTTAGATTTATTAATCATTATCTCAAGCAATTTTCTTAATGAACTCATAGAACATTAGTATTATTTGCCTTCTTGATACAATGTTCAATCGTCTTTTAACATCTCATGCTAAAAGGTAAGAAATCTTATTAAGTCACCTGTTTATTCATAATAAAGTGACCTAAACTTAGGACTAATTGAAACGATTTCAATTCCTAATTCTTTAAAAGAAGCATCCAAAATTTCCTGATTATCAATATAATCACTCATCATATGACATATGGATTAATCGGATCATCTTTAACATTTTTCTCACTTAATGGGAACGATTCCTTTTATTGAAACAATTGATTTTTGTACTTATAGTGGTCATCTCCATGACTCTAATTATACAGTCCATACTGTACATTAGCACTGGTTATAATTTGTCGAAATTATCCTTCACAAGGACAAAATCCATATCACTAATTTTGAAAACAATTTTCAAGATACCAATCGACGAGGTTGAACAATTCAAACTCATCTTTAATAAATGTGATAACGGTGACTAACTTACAACTATAACTATATGCAAAGTAAAATGATAATTAATATTAACAATCTTTAACAATTTTAAGATAAAATCATGCAAACTGCCCTCAAGTTCGCATAATATTCCAAGATCCTAAACCTTTTGTCGCTCAAGTGAACTTGGCTCATTGCTCAAGCTTCAAAAGTAAAGGTAGGCAACAAATTTGTCAATCACATCTCTATGTAATTCCTGGTTCGTTGGAATTAGTCATCATATGACACCAACTATTTGCCTTAAAGCCCAAGTCCGACTTGATAGCGATGTTAAGCAAACCAGACTGAACCTGTGGGTAACCGTTACCCACCTACTCAGTCCACACACATCGGCAAAGCACCGCTTAGGCAGTCACTTCAACCAATGGTATGAAATTGTTGTAGTGGTCAATTCTGGAAAGGCAATACTTAATATTTGTGCGAGGGATTTAATGCATTATGGGTCCTAAACATGTTGCTAGGTCAACTTACAAGGCAACCTAAGCACACAAGTCACAAGTCTAAACATTAAAATTTATGCATCATATGACATAATTATTTAATTGTTATTAGTAATTTGCGCATAAAACAAGTTAAAAGATCCCATATTTTGATTCATAATCATATAACAATTCATAATTGCTATTTGATTTGAACAATTTCACCAATATCTTTCATTTTTCCAACTACGAGGAACAATTTCCCACCCGGAAAAATTGAACGGATATACAAAACTCGATTCACAATCGATCTGCAACTTATAATTGTCATATAGATGAACGTGTTTCATCAAAATCAAATAGGACCCGAGAAACTCTTTTCCCGACCCATTTATGATAACATGATAATTAAAATGCATAATATTATTTAACCGATTTAGAAAACTTATTTTCATTGATTCGGACAAATAAAGTATAATCCATTTTGATTCATAATCAACACACAAACGCGAGAAAACGACTTTTCTTAAAAGCGTCGCTCGACCCGACACCATGTCGTCCGAGTAAATATTGTGTCGTCTTTGTCAAACTATTGCCGCTCGGGTCATCCCGTTCCGACCGGGACACACCCGTGACTATCGAGTCATACTCGTGCCAACCGAGTCACACCCATTCTGACCGAGTCACACTCGTGTCGACCGGGTTGACCTTGTTTCGTTCCGTCTCCACCATAATTAAAACGGGTCTTGTCCTAATCTTATTAGGACTCATCGTCAACATTAAATTCTAGTAATTTTATGTTCTCAATTTCAATCGAGTCTTGACTAATCTTATTAATCTTATCGTCAACAAGGAAATTTGAGATTATAGTGGGTCAATTATTTAGAGCAAAATTAAATTAAAAATAATCGACATTAGATCTCAATTTAACTTTAATAATCAATTTTAGAATTTAACAATTTAAATCCATAAATTACAACAAACCCTAGACAAACAGAAACGATAACTAGTCGCGTCAATACAATCTTACACATGACAGTAACAACTCTCGCATGAAAAACAATCAATTCACCCATACGAATGCCACTTGTTCATGATAATAAGCATACATACATAGTCAAAATATGTGTACGTGACAAGTTAACAAGAATCCACATATGCCAAAAGTCAAGCAAAACAAGCTTCCGGTAAATAAAGTACGAAATAATCAAATTAATACGCGGGTGGAATCTCTCATAACCAATTATGAGACAAAGATTCACGTCAATCTGATTAATACTGCGTAACGGAAGCTCTGATACCACTGTAGGGTTACAACCCTTAAACCCAAGGAACTGTTACGAGTATTAAACGAAAAGACAAAAGTAGAGGGATAACAATTATACCTTATTTGCAGCGGAACAACGTATTAATAAGAAGTATAAGAAATCCAGAAATATATATATATATATATATATATATATATATATATATATATAATCTCCACGGACGGAATAAATAATCTTCATGGACGGAATAAATAATCTCCACGGACAGAATAAATAATTCCCACGGACAGAATAAAGCACCCCAAACGTGATGCCTCCTTTGGTATCCACACGGGTACAGAACTGCGACGTATATGCTAGTATAAAGGTACGTGAGACCGTCTCACAACTTCTCTCTATATCTCTCTTATAACTATTTATAAGAAGAATACTCCGTATATATATTATGAGTCAATATTCTTAATTCCATATCTTGGTTCATCATATGAACCTCCTTATATAGGAGATGAGAAGGTAGAATTAGGTTATTACTATAACTCTAATTACCATAATTAGATTAGTAGTATAACCCTAATTACCATAACCCGACAGCGCAGCTGGGTCCGTATTACTACTAACCCGATATATTTAATATATCAATATATATTAATAATATCCCGTACATATTGTGTGTGACCCAATGGGCCCACTTAAGACTACCAGACACGTAACCTATTTACATGTCAATCCGACATCGACCTCTAGCAAGGCATATCGGATACATAGACTTAAGCGGGTTAATCCGTAGGACAGTGGACATAACTCCTTCAAGATGATTTTCCTATTTCTATATGTAATATATTCATTACTTTTTCGAGCAAATAATATGAAGTTCATAACTTTATAATAATTTTTCGATGTCGGAAAATTTCACACACGTTTATGGTCTTAACAGCTTTTTTAAGACCCAAAGAGAAATTTTTACTTAAGTTTATTATAGTCCTAAGAGCTTTCTAAAACTCAAAAGATGTTTGATTTATATCTATGAAATTCATGACTTTGTAATAAATTTTCGATGTGAGAAATTTTACTCAAGTTTATAGTCTTAAGAGTTTTTTTAAGACTCAAAAGTGTGGGATAATTTTACCTTATGGTCTTAAGAATTTTTTTTTAAGACCCAGAAGAGTTTGTTTTTCCATCTAAGTTGTTAAGGACGAACGACTACTCTTATTTATATATTAGAATTCGATCTATTACAGAGTATACTTTTGGACAAATGATTATCTAAAATGAATTATTTCTCTTATTTATGATATCTCATCATAATTTTTCGATGTGTGATAATTCTATTTAAATTTATAGTTTTAAGAACTCTTTTTAGAACTCAAAAGATTTTTGATTGATATTAAAAGACGACGATTACTTTTATTTATATAATAGAATTTCATCACTTTTTTATAATTTTTTGATGTGGGATAATTTTAATTTCAATTTATAGCCTAAGAGGAGTATTATAAGATTCAAAAGATTTTTGATTAATATCTAAAATGAGTAATTTCTATTATTGATGAGGTAGAATTTCATCACATCATCATGATTTTTCGTTGTGGGATAATTTTTATTAAGTTTATAGTCTTAAAAAGTTCTGTAAGGATTCAAAAGATTTCTCATTGATATCTAAAAACAAATTATTACTTTTACTCCGTATTTATATAGTAGAATTTCTATCACCTTATTATAATTTCTCGATGTTGGATAATTTTAATTAAATTTATAGCTTTAAGATGTTTTATAAGACATTTTTTTGTTAATATCTAAACACCAATGATGTCTCTTATTTGTGATATAGAATTTTATCATCTCATCATAATTTTTCGATATGCGATAATTCTACTTAGGTTGGGCTTGCTTGGGATGGGGTAATACATTAAGGGGTTATGGAGGTTGAGATGTGAAGAAAATGGAGAAAGGTGGTGAATAGTGATGGTGTTTTATAGTATAAAGGGAAGGTGAAGGAGTAATAATTACCTCCATATAGGGGTAATGCATTACTTAGGGGGAGTGGGGAGTAATGTATTACGTCCATATGAGGGTAATTGTTCCTTATTCACCTCCTCTTTACACCATAAATCACCACCACTAACCACCATTCGCCTCCATTTTCTTCACATTTCAACCTCCATCCTCTACCCTTTAGAAAGAGAGAGGTTGGAGTACTGTAGCTTAGCTACAGTACTACAACAGTAAACCCTATATATATATTGTGATCTGCTTTCTCCGTCCTCTCCTTCCGCCACTCTCTTCCTCCATTTCTTCGGTCTCTCTCCCTGTATTCCTCCTCTTCTCTCTCTATTCTTCATCTTGCTTTTGATTCCTTTTTTTGCTCTTGATTTCGGTTTGCGTTTAGTTTAGGGTTCCTGAATGCGTTTTTGTTGCCATTGATTTTCATTTTGGGTTCCTTATTTGTGTTTTTTTTGCCATTGATTCTCGCTTAGGGTTCCTGATTTCCTTTTTTTTGCGTTTATTTCCGATTTAGTGGTAAGATTCTG
Source organism: Agrostemma githago (assembly GCA_958450325.1). Taxonomy (NCBI): domain Eukaryota; kingdom Viridiplantae; phylum Streptophyta; class Magnoliopsida; order Caryophyllales; family Caryophyllaceae; genus Agrostemma; species Agrostemma githago. The sequence continues at coordinate 53,773,735 of OY288254.1, forward strand.
ATGGAGTTTTTCTTACTTTTTCCCCCATTTTCATCATGTTTCAGCTTCATCGGAGGTCATAGTTGCAGATATACTCGCAGGTCCTCGATCGACATTATTTTTGAGTAGTTTCTCCAGGCATTAGAGAGAGGGAGGATACAAGGCTCCTGTTAATGTGAGTTTCATGTTGTTTAACCTTTGTTGGATTAATTTGTGTGTTTGATTTTCTGGGTATTTGCTTGCTAATCTTCACCTAATTTGAGTTGCGTAACAGTTTCCTGAGTTGAATCAGTTTTGGATTTGTTCTATTTGCTTTTTTAGGTGTTTGGTTTGCGTTGATGATGTTTTGTTGTTGCTTTGTTTCGTTTTGTTGGTCCAAAGTACCAAATTATTGATCTCCTCTTTCATTGCAACTTTGATGGTGCTTCTTCCTTGACAATATTTTAAAAAGGGTACCGAATTTATTATCCTTGTACATTGTTCTTTATTTTGCCATTGATTTTCATTTAGTTGCCTCGGGTTTTCTTCGTTTTACTTCTGCTGGCCCTTCTCTCTATGAAGGTTTTATTATAATCAGCTTGTTTCCCTGTTTCAGGTGCTTTTGAGAAAAGAAAATTTGGTTCGTTCGAGGCTTCGTTGATCTCCTTCTCTCATGTGCTTTCCGTTGCGGTCAAATTTCGTTCGGATTTGATGATGGGGTAAAGTTTCGGCCTTCGATTGGATTTTGTTTGTTTGCTTCGTTGATTTTGTTTTGGCTAGCCCCTGGAGGCATATTTTTTGTTTGTTTGCTTCGTTGGTTTCTTTTTTGGGGGGTTCGTGCTGATTTCCTCTTAGACTTTCATTTCAGGTGGAGTGATCTATTCAGGTCAGTTCTGCTGTAAGTTTATTATCGCTTTAGGTTACTTTGCACCGCCCCTTGTCTTATCGATTTAGTTCGCTTTTGTTCTCTACTTTTGTTGATGATCTTTTGTATTTTGTTATGTGATCTTCTTCGTTCTCGTCTCCCTTTGGTTTGAGCGGGTTTAATTATCTGAGTCTTTTGAGCTTTCGGTTCTCCATTTTTTGGCACTCTGTCCTCCGCCCGCAGCTTTCCGGACCTTTGTGTTCTCCTTTTCCTTAGTTGTCGCTTTCCTTAGATTTTTTTTTTCCGGGTTTAGTTATCTCGCCCGTACTTATTTTTTTGGTTTTTCTGAAGTTTCAATGCTTTCTCCCTTTCGTTTCAGGCTACCTGATCGATTCAAGTAGCTTCGTCGATTCGGGTTTGCTTTAGTGTGAGTTTCTAGCCAGAATGAAGACGACAATGATCCTTGTTAACTGTCCTTCGAGGCCACCCTTGTGTAATTTACTTCACTATTATAACCCTACCCAATCATGACCCGTACCTGAAATGCCTCGCCTAACCCTGACGTGGTTGACCCATTTATATATTGATGCACTTAGTAGCATTGACGATGTTGTCACCGTTTGTGTATTGAAGACAACAAAGACAAAGAAAAGGGGAAGGGAAATCAGTCGTGTATGACGACTCCGGTAAAAAGCAAGCAACATTCACCAAGTCAGAAGGTGCAGATAGTGAGACCGCCATTGAAGAGACCACCGATTGAGAAGAGAACACCAGAAAAGCGGTCCGACACCCACATGTCGCAGGTTGGCATTCGGATTAAAGTAAAATTCAGTATTTTAGTTACCATAAAAAACTTATGTAAGACGGTCTTAGTGTCTTAACATGCGAGACTGTCTCACGCAAGACTTGTTGCGTTGTTGGTAGTTTTGAGTGTGACTCTGGATCGAGATAATCAGGTCTTGTATTTTCTGAATTTTTAGCTCGATTGCAGGGTGAACAGCCAGGACAACGCAGAACCCAGGTTACCTGTTCTTCCAGACGAGAGGAAGTCAGGAAACAAGACTGCAAACAAATTGTCTGAAAACATCTTAAAATGTTTACTGAGTATTTTCTCGAGGATGAGCAAGTCTCGAAAAACTTTGAGCTTGGACAGTTTCACTTCAGTACCTATATTATCATCTCAGAACGCTGGATAGTCCGAGGTTCTCGACCCGTATAAAATTTCCTCAAGATTTTGTGATAGATATGTCGGTCCTTACAGGAACCTGTATTCAATCGATGCACGGTCAGTAAACCCGAAAAGAACATCCAACTGTTTGTTTCTAATTCGTCGTCTCAAGTAAGCTTTTCGCCTTTTGCTACTAATTTCCTTCACGGGTATTTTTATTTACGATGAGCTCATAAAGATTTATTGTTTTATTTCGCGATTTCAGAATTCTTATTGCAAAACTCAGGTTCCTCAAATTGCAAAGACTCACCCATCAGGGAAAACTGGCTTTTTGGATAAATATCTACAATTCATGTATGATGAATGTATGTATGAATTTCTTTTCATGCTATTTCGATAACATTTTCCACATTTAAATATACAATAAGCAGTAAGCCCTGATCATAGTACTTTGGTGCAGCCGTTTCTTGAACATGGAATACCAGAAACTCAGGAAACTGTCGTTGCATTGATGCAAAGGGTACTACTACTGTTTGAATAATACTTCGTATTAATGTACTCCTCTCGAATGAAATGGACGTAGTTCATATCTTCTTTAAGCATTTAATCAGAGATAAACATCATCGTCATATTCTATTTTCAAAAATTTATACATTCGACTGTTCGTATGAGTTTTCGTAATGTAAATTAACTTGACTTATTTCTCAGGCAACAATAAATGTGGGGGGACGCCAGCTTAGTGCTTTAACAATCAAACATTTCATACTGTAGATACCTTACCACTCAAAATTTGTAAGTGAAGTCGTTTTCGCTGAATTTCATTGATTTTATTCTATCTACACTTGTTACTTCTTACTGCATTTGTGAAGACGATGAGATGCTTGCAAGAAGCACGTTTGCATATGAAAACATAGAGCCTGATAGGGGCCTTGGATTTTTTTTTGGTAATGCTAATAAAAGTGCACGTATCGACTTGTTTAGGTGATAAAATCTCTGACCGGTAATATTCAGAATATATATGCATTCGTGTTACAAATCAAGGGTACAATACTAGCACCGGCTAAAATCAAAGCGTGGGATCCGAACTTGATACGTGTAAGTAGGTTTACACCGTATTGAGTCGTTGTAGAAGTGTTTTCCTGATGTTTCCAGAACTCAATTCGGAATAAAGTGCGAGAACTATCCGACTATGACTCTGTTGTTAATCGATGGAAGACCGGTGTCCTTGTTTTGATTGATTTATTAGTCAATATTTCTTGAAAAGTAGAACATATTTTGCATAGATGGTACCTCATCCCGTCTCTAATGTCTTGATTTGGTTACAAACTTACGAGTTACAAGTCATCCCATCTCTAATGTCTTGATTTCGTGTAACTCTTCCCCTCTTGATTTTAAACTGGTAATAGTGTGTTACCGTGCGGCTGCATCCCATTATTATTCCACTAAATTTAGAAAACAAAAAATGCCATTTATTATGGGATGACTAAATGGAAATATAAGGTAGTATAAATGAAATTAGTAGTAAATAACTAACTACGAGTATTTCATTTGAGTTTCGGCTAATATTTATTTCAGTGTGTATTCGTCTGTTATTATTTGAATGAATACGATTGTTCGAAAAGTGAAAGTGCGGTTAACCAGAAGCACTGAAATGTTGGATTTCTCGTGACAATAGAGACATCTATCATATTATCAATGATAAAATTAATCGGTTGTTATAATGCAGGTAAAAAAAAAACTTGGAAACATTACGAATGCCAACACCATGTATGCAATTATTTATCATTCTCATCCGATTTCCCATATATTTTTTCAGCAACAATGTTTTAATAATTCTATAAAAAACTGCAGAAAAAACCAGACTGGGAACAAAAGCATTGCAACATTTTCCTCAAAAACAATGCTTGCCTCCCGCCAGCCTGGTTAGGAACATGTGCGAGTCATCTCCCGAGTCCATGAAGCAAGGTTCGTCATCGCAGCAGCAACATGAATCCACGAAAAATGTGTAAAAGTGCTTTACCCTCGTATTTTCTCAGGGTCTTATAGGTTGAATTGTTGATTTCTGTTGATTTATTCTTAATTTAAGATGACATGATTTAATTGTTAATGTCCATTGTTAATTCACTGATTTTTCGAGTGACAAATTCATCTGAAACAAGAGTTTGCGTATATTCATCTTTAATTCGCTGATCATTTTTAATGTGTATGGACCAGAAAGTGAAATTACAAACTCATAAAATGAGTGGATGACATGTAAAGAAGAGGGAAAAGTAAAATCGACAACAACCCTCATCGTTCAATTACTGCAAGCTGTAACATTCTCGAATCTGAATGCTTCTGTTACAGCCTGTATGCTTCGTTTAATTCAACCTGTAAGTCTGTAACATTTTCGAATCTGAATGCTTATATTATTACAGGTCTTTGCTTTTATTGCAGCCGAGTATGAAACCCCTCAAAATTCCATAAATCAGGTACCTGAACGAACACCCGATCACCCCTCAAAATTCCGTAAATCAGGTACCCATTTCGTCTGAATTATGATCGTCTTTTGTTTTTGGTTTGGAACAGATTTCGGTATGGGATAATATAATAGAATCGCAAAAGAATGGAGTGACCCGATCCACTTTCCGAAACAAATACCCCATATTCGATCAGGTAATAATGACCGTGTTTTAACACGTAATTGTCTCTATAATCACAGGTTTGGAACGAACTTGATTATGCTAAGTCGTTAGGGTCGGATTGATTATTCCAGGGTAGTAATTTACGAGGCAGGGAATTCAACTTGATGTTGCACTGGCACGTCATGCCGAAGACTGGAATGATGTTTACGGGGTTAAGTGTGCTCACCGGGTACCGGTTCCCGGATAATATGGCTCGGATAATATGGCGCAGATATTAGGATTCATGGTCGGGATTAGGTTCGGGTTCAGGTTCAGGTTCGAGTTGGAGGATGTTGAAGTATAGTTTAGACACAAGGAAAACCCTCTAATGTAAATTAGCCTATGTTTGATTAACAAAACACGGAAACCCTTAAGACGGGTTTTTACACCTCGGTATATGAGTAAGGTTTTTCTAGCGTGTATCTGCCTTGAAATTATTATACTCCACTGTGTAATTACGTGAGACGTCTTTCAAGTTTCAATGACGTTATTGAAAGACCGTCTATTCGTAGTTTTCGTGTAAAAAAACGAAAAACGCAACAAAATTAATCCCACACTCCAGCGATTCTGGAGTATCTAGATATTGCTTACTGCCTCTTTGCTGCTGTCAGTCTGTGAGTATCTATATTGCTGACCGTCCCTTTGCTGCTGTCAAGGGCTGTCAGAGCCCACTGACCCACTTCCGATAACCTTCTTATGGATCGCAATCCAGTACTCGTTTATCGGGTCTGCTGATTTGTTTAGCTTGGCGGGTTTATTGGAGTTTTTCTTTACTGAAGCACCTGCAAGTATGCGGTCATTGGCTACATCGTTTTCACAGGCTTCATTGGCAGTCGGGTACTACATGAATTCGGTTTTAGTTTCTGTTGTGAATCGGATTACTGGATTGTCCGGACACACTCCATGGCTCGTTGATGCTAACTTGAATCATTATAGGTTGGATCGGTTTTACTGGGTCATGTGTGTCTTAAGTGGGCTGAACTTCGTGAACTATCTATTCTAGGCTAAACGTTACAAGTACTGGTCTATTATTCGGTCGGGTATTCTGGTTTCTTCTTGTTTTTGGAGAAGTGATCCTTTTATGTTTTGATATTTTCAATTGATCGTGTTATTGGAACGATTTGATTAGTTTACTGTTGATCTAAGTGTGGACATGACATAGGTCCACCCCGACGCGGCCACGCGCGGGTTTGGGGAGGCGAATGAATCTCCATATGAGATGGTCAAATTGAAATTTAAATCGAAGTTGGAGTCGCCACAGAATTTTATGGTTATTCGGAACCGTTCGAGCCCACTCTATGTCGTAGTGGGCCGTATACAAAATACGGCCCATTTCCGATGTCAGAGTTTATTGGGCTCGTCCCTTCGCAGTTCGATACCGATGCCGACTTGATCGGTTAATCGTATATTGAATGACTCTCGTTGCCAATGGATTCGGACATCCGGAAACCACGGTTCTGAGTAAGGGGCGAGGGTACGTGTTGGGAAGTTCACTAAGAACACCCAACCCCGCCCGCACATTAGCGGCCTCTACTAAGATATCGAATAATTTTTTAATACGCGCGTTAGTAATACGATGAATGATATGCAAACATTGTTTTTCCTAAACATGCGAGGAATTGAATGGGTTGCTAAGTCGGTTTAATGCAACTAAAATTAACGTCAAAGTTGTTTTAGCATGTGAGATCCGTTTTAGTATAATAAAACAAATAAAAAAAGATGAATTTGCTACAAGATAAACAAACGAGTTAGTATCGATTTGTAAAAATAATATAGCAAACGAAATAAATATACGAGATCGAGAAAATAAATATTAATCGAAATCTGAAAAATATTGCTAAAAACGCTGTTTTGTATAAAAAACGAAGTTCGAAAAATAATAAAAAAAAGAAAAAGAAGAAGGTGCGTCGTGGCAGCCGGCCGCACGGCTCGCCTGGGATGCCGGGGAGTCGCGCGTCGGTCTGTTTTTGAAGACGATTTTTCGAAGATTCGATGCTTTTATTAAATCACGTACAAATATTGCATAATTTGTACTCGATCTAATATTTTCGATATTCGTTATATTCGATAATTGACTACGAAATCAATATCAAATACTCGGAATAGTTTTAGAAAAGATATAAATTTTAGAAATCGTTTCGTAGAATAATAAAATAAAACGAACGAAAAAGCTAAAAAAAGACTCGGGTTTTCGGCCCGTGCGCGAGTCGCCTGGGAGTGGCGCGACTCGCGTGCGGGTCTGTCCGATTTTATTTTTTTGTTCGAAATTGCTAATTTTGATAAATCGCGTACAAAATATGAATTAATTTATACTCGATTTTATGTTTTCGATATTCGTCGTACCCGATATTCGATTATGAAATCGATATCGAGTATTCGGAATGAATAAAAAAAGTTTTGTAAAAAGAAGTTTGAGCGAAAAAAAAAAGATGTAACGATTTTTAACATCGTTGAGATTTTAATATAATTCTTTTTGATACAATATTCGATTATAGAGAATCGATATCATATTTTTAAGAATGTTTGATATATGAAAGTAGTTTTTAATAATATCGATATTAGAAAATAAAAAGCGACGAACGACCCGTAATGAAAAGGACCGACACGAGACTCGTAATAAAAAAGCGAACGACGAGGAGGAGAAGAGAAGAAAAAGAGAAATCGGGTTTTGTTACACCCTCAACCTACATTCTTCTGTTTACTCAGATCGGGGCTCGTCGGGACGTGGCTTGGGCACAAGAGCGTCGAGTGGATGTCGGTGAGTTGTGGTGGCTCGGTTCGGTGTGGTCTCGGCAAAGGGGGGTCGGGTATAAGGGGCCGGTTTTCCTTCGGGAATAATATCGGTTTTCTCGATACTAAGTGTGTAATTGATGTATGATAATGAATGTAGATGTGTGTAATTGATTCGTATTGTGTTCTATCGATGATCATGAATTTTGAGTTGTGCAAGGGCTATTTATAGGGAGTTCCCAACCTTGGCTAAGAGAGTTTGAATTACCGTTTAAGATAGGAAATATAAGAAGCTGAAAGGCATGAGAATTCCGCTTACTTGTCGAGGAAGCAAGGGAAACACGGCAGGTTTGTGCTACTCGGCCGAGTGTTTGCACTCGGTCGGGTGTTTGAATCGGTTTTCGGATAGGATTCCTACTTGAGATCGAATTCCATCCTTAAACGGATTTGTTTAATATTTTATGTAGCTGATTTTTCGTAGGATTAGAGTTCGAATCAGCCGTGTGAGGTGTCACGGCTGACTTACGTACCTCGGGAATATTTTTTACGGGTTTTGACTCGGTCGTTAAAAGACGGTTTTACCCCTGGTGTCGGAACCGACCCAAATTAGTCTTATTTGACTCGAAACGACCCGCTGGCCCTGATTTTGAGGTTGGTTTTGTGAGATATGTACTCCATAATGAGCCCAAGCCAAATGCCAATGATTTTGAGCCCGTTTCTGAGTATTTAAAGCACGTTTGCGTCCGATCATCATCGGGTGTTTGTCGGAAACTGCTATAGACACCTGGCGGTCAAAACGTGGGTGTCTACAGAGCCCCCACTCTGACTGAGACTTGGGCAAGGCGAAAGTCAGAGTAGCTACCAGGCAAATCAAAGATTAGACCTGGCAGACTTCCGGTCGGGTCGTTTAAGGTCCATTAGACCTGCGTGGAGGGCCCGCCGGCCGGAGACTAGAAATGTACCTGAATTGATGATGATACTCCGTGGGGAAGCAGACTTGTCGTATAAGTCTATGCCGTTGGGGAGTTGATTGCACGGTTTTGCTTGAGTCGTCCTATATAATGATTTATGCAAATTTTGCATGTAACACATTTTTAGGAGAAATGACTCGTGCTGGGGAATAAAAAAATTGAAGAGGATTTTTTGAAATTTTGAATTTGGAAGAATTTTTGAAAATAAGGTATTTTGACTCTGAGAAGGAATAGGAATGCTCAGGATGACTTAGCTAGATCCTAGGAAAAAGGCATGTATGCTAAATCCCTTGGGATTAGGAATCCCAAAGTGAGGAGGAGAATTTGGTTTCATGCTATAAATACCCTTCTCCCTGCTCACAATTATTCATAATTCACACAATCCTCTTCTCCCTTCAAAGAAAAAAAAACAAGCCTTGAGAAACTTATTTCTTCTTTTCAGAAATTCATCATGGGTATTGATCGATTAGTTGGAATGCTGCAAGATTGGTCCCGAATTTTCAGAGATGCTGACAAAGTTATTTTGAATCAGAATGGCGTCACCCAGCTATCCACAATCCGTCAGATGCAAGTGGATCGTCACTTTTTGGATGCTTGCCTGTCCTATTGGGATGATACTTATCATGTTTTTAGGTTTCCTCGGGGCGAAATCTGTCCCCTTCCTGAGGAAATAGCTGCTGTAGGAGGGTGGAACCCCATTCTTCGTCCTGCTATCCCCTTTTCAGTTCATGATCCCAGGAGGAAATTAAGAGAATTTTTAGGGCTTTCTCATATGGAGGTGTCCCGCATGCTGGAAGGAAATACAGTCTCCTTGATCGACTTGGCTGAAAAATTTATGAATCCAAATGACGTTCGGGCCAGGCCGGCATATAGCCGTAGGGCCTTTACTTTTTGCATGCTTCATGTCTACGGTTTTGAAGGCCATATGGATTTGTTATCTTGTATGGGCCATGTTAGACTTCTCGCCGTAGCGGATCAAATGGAGATAGAGCATAGCCCAGCTTGGCTGATTACTGGGGAGATTATCCAAGGCTTAGATATTCGTAAGAGGGATCCATCGATCAGGCTGACCGATAGCACCCGTCTTCTACAGGTAGGCTGATTTTTTTTATTTTCGCAATTTTTTTATTTTTTCAACTTCCGTTTTTTTTTTTCGGTCTTCGATCTTCTCGCGATTTTCGCGGTTTTTGTCGATTTTCCGTTTTTCTCGGTTTTTTCGATTTTTGCGATTTTTTTTTTCTTTTTTTTGCGACTTTGACTTTTCACGATTTTGACTTCAGCTATGGCTTTTTGAGAGGCTGTCGATCTTGGATCCTCCTCTAGACGTAAGTCGATATCGTCCGAACCAAGTGATGACGAGAAGACGGACTGTTGACTTTTCTCGCCTTACTACCCAAAAATTCTGGGACAAGCTGTTGTCTTTCCATGGAGGCCCATTGATCCGTTGGACCGTACCTTGGTGGCCCATTTATGTTTGGACCGGGTTAGAATTGCGAGATAGGGCCCGTTATCAACTGATCCTATCTTTTAGGCAGACGATTCATCTTTATCCCGATCGCATATTTAGGCAATATGGTCGGGCCCAGAGAATTCCGGAAATTGAGGCGGTCGTGAGTGAATCTACTCAGCTAACGGATGTGATGTGTGACACTTGGGCGCAAAGATGGTATACCCGGCACACTTGGCCCGTTTCTAAAGCTTCTCCCTCGATCTGGGTATCAGATTTTTATACGAAGTGGACCCAGGCAGATTCTGCTAAAGCCTGTGCTGCTTTAAAGACTGATGAAGCTTTTGACTTGCTGCGCCGAGAACAGGCTAAAGATAATCGAGGTTTCTTTGATGACGGCGACACCCCAGCTACAATGGTCCGACTGATGTCAGGCCAGAAAGGGAAGGCTAAGACTTTGACTAAAGGGTCCAGCACTAAAGGTACATGGGGAAAGGTAAGCCCCCAGACAGACTTAGAAAGGAGACTCGGTCCAAGACTGGCAGCTAAGGACCGACTTGGTCCCCGGGATAGACTTCCCGAGCACGTACGAGCTCGGATCGAACCGGTGCAGGAGAAACCGAAGTCGAAGAAGCGGGTTCGAGTAAAGGAAGTTCCACTTGTGATTAGGGAACGTTCGCCCCCACCTCGTCGGCCTCGGGATCCGCGTGACCCGAAAGATAAGGGGAAGGGGAAAATGTGCGAGTAGTCTCCTAAATTTTATTATTTAAGTATTACTACTATTTTTGTGTGACTTTTGTTGTTTATTTTTGCGTGAGGCATTTTTTTTTGGAATAATAAAAGACATTAGTGAAAAACCGTTCCTGTCTTTTCGTTATTGCAGTGGTTGTACCCTTTTTGAGGAGTTGCCTACGTATCCACGATTAGTGGAATCAAACCAATCGTAGTTCAGACATAGAATTTTGCAATTTTCGAAATACATCAAGACTATTAGTTCGAGATGTGCGACAGTAAGATCAGTAATCCTAACTTATTGACTTGCTCAATTTTTAACAATTTTGTAAAAAAGATAAACTTTTAGCAAATGACATTGAGATAAGGTTAGGGGTAGTAGCGCTTCAACTGGTCCAAGTTGGTTGGGTTGACGAACTCGTTCCCGTCCAAGTCTGTCAGCATTACTGCTCCTCCCGATAAAACCTTCTTTACTAGATATGGGCCGGCCCAATTAGGTTTGAATTTTCCCCTTGGGTCGACTGGTAGCAAGGCCCGGACAGATTTTAGGACTAGGTCGCCCTCTTTGATATTTCTGGGCCTAACTCTTTTGTTGAAAGCCCGTTTTATCCTTTTTTGATATATCTGGATATTGTGTTAAGGGCTCGAGATCGTCGTTCGTCCAGGAGAATCAACGAGTCGTATCGGGCTTGGACCCAATCTGCTTCAGGTACTTGACTTTCGAGTAGAATCCTTAGAGATGGTACCTCAAGCTCGACCGGCTGGACCGCCTCCATCCCATACGTCAGATAGTATGGAGTTGCCCCGGTTGCAGTGCGGATTGAGGTCCGGTATCCCCATAAGGCGAAAGGGATTTTATCCGGCCAATCCCGGTAATTATCAGCCATCTTTTTAAGTATGGTGACAATTGTTTTATTTGCTGCCTCTACCGCTCCATTGGTTTGGGGACGGTAAGGTGAAGATGTATGCCTTTGAATCTTATATTTTGCTAGCAAAGTAGCGGTTTCGGCTTGGAAATGGGTCCCGTGATCACTAATGAATTCGTGCGGGATCCCGTATCGGCATATAATTTTATCTTGGATAAATTTTGCAACGTGCTTGGCGTTCAAGACACGATATGACTCGGCTTCGACCCATTTAGTAAAATAGTCAATAGCCACTAGAATAAAGCAGTGACCTCCCACCCCGGAAGGGTTTACTTTCCCGATTATATCAATTCCCCATGTTGAGAATGGCCATGGTGATGTCATAGTATATAACAGGGATGACGGCATATGCTACGTTGCCGAAAATCTGACAGTTGTGACAGTGCTTGACATATAACTGACAGTCGGTTTCATGCTATTCTAATAGTACCCGAGTCTGGCGATTTCTCGAGCTAGCATATGGACATTCATATGCGGGCCGTTCTCACCATCGTGCACCTCGGCCATGACCTTTACGGCCTGTGTTTTATCGATGCATAGGAGTAAATCCCCCTGTGCCGTCTTTTTGTACAATTGTCCATCGTCCGTGCGGATGAACTGAGTGGCCCATCTTCGTAGGGCTTTCTTGGCCCGGTTTTCAGATCCCGGAGGATATTCTCCCGACGTCAAGTAGGTAAGAACAGCCTGGTACCAAGGTTCTGGGTCGGTTATTTCGATGTCTTGTATAGCGTTGATATATGCCGGCTCAGACCGTCTTTCGACGCAAATCGGCATGCTGGTCAGGTGTTCCGGGATATTTAGTAAAGATGCTAATTTGGATAGCGCATCTGCAAACTGGTTTTCTTCTCGAGGTAGATAAATGTACTCCACCTTTTGAAACTGCTTTTCGAGAACCCTTACTCGTGCTTGGTAAGCTACGAGATTTGCGTTCCGAGTTTTCCATTTCTGGAGTGCTTGATTAATGACTAATGAGGAGTCACCGTGGACCCGGAGGTTTGTTACTCCTAAATCAGCGGCGGCTTGCAACCCATGAATGCATGCTTCGTATTCGGCTGCGTTATTAGTCACATCGAAATCTAACTTGATGGATAACGGGGTGTGCTCCCCTTGTGGTGAGATTAGTAAAATCCCGACACCAAATCCTCGAAAGTTGGATGCCCCATCAAAATATAGATCCCATGTCTCCGTGTCGGTATGGAATATATCTTCGTCAGGGAAGGCTTAAGTATCGGTATGCCCCTCTTCAGATACCGGACTATCGGCGAGGAAGTCGGCTACTACCCGGCCCTTGATGGCTTTTAATGGTACGAACTTGAGGTCGAACTCAGCTAGCATTAAAGTCCATCTAGATATTCTACCATTGAGGATGGGCTTCTCGAACAGATACTTGATTGGATCCATTCTTGATAGTATGTGCGCTTCGTGGCTAAGCATGTAATGTCGGAGCTTTTTAGTGGCCCAAACTAGAGCTAGACACGTCTTTTCGAGCATCGTGTATTTGCATTCGTACTCTAGGAACTTTTTACTGATGTAGTAAATGGCTCGTTCTTCTGAGTCGACTGTCTGGGCTAGCATAGCCCCCATGGCTGTCTCGGTCGTTGTCAAGTATAATGACAGAGGCAGACCGTGCTGAGGAGGCATTAATGCCGGCGGAGATGACAGAATATCTTTGATCTTATCGAAAGCTGCTTGACATTTGTCGTCCCATAGTACCCGTTCTCCTATCTTCAGTTATTTGAAAATGGGTTCACATACCATGGTTAGCTTCGAAATGAACCTGCTGATATATTGGACTTTCCCGAGAAACCTCCTAATCTCCTTTTCGGTTTTAGGCGGCCGCATCTCGGTAATGGCCTTGATTTTGGCTGGGTCAACCTCGATGCCGCGCTGGCTGACGATATGGCCCAGTAATTTGCCCGATGTTACCCCGAAACTGCATTTTTGAGGGTTTAACCTCATGTTGTACTTGCGCAGTCGGGTGAAGAACTTCCTAAGGGCTGGAATATGCCCGTTTCGTTCTTTGGACTTAACGATCATATCGTCCACGTAGACTTCTAATTCCTTATGCATCATGTCATGCAGTAAGGTAGTGGCGGTCCGTTGATAAGTGGCACCGGCGTTGATAAGCCCAAATGGCATAACAGTGTAACAGTAAGTCCCCCAAGGTGTAGTGAAGGTGGTCTTACTCATGTCTTCTTTTGCCATTTTGATCTGATTGTATCCGGCATACCCGTCCATAAAGGATAGAAGGGCATGGTCGGCCGTGTTGTCCACCAGTATGTCGATGTGTGGCAACGGAAAATTGTCTTTCGGGCTGGCCTTATTAAGGTCCCGGAAATCTACACAAACTCGTACCTTTCCGTCTTTCTTGGGTACCGGTACGATATTTGCGACCCAGTCTGGATATTCAGACACTTGGATAAAGCCCGCTTTGAATTGTTTGTCAACTTCTTCTTTGACTTTGAGAGACCATTCGGGCCTCATTCTTCGGAGTTTTTGCTTTACCGGCTTACACCCGTCTTTGATGGGTATACGGTGTTCGGCTATCTCCCGGTCTATTCCCGGCATGTCCTTGTAGGACCATGCGAAGACGTCTTTGAATTCATGGAGGAGATCTGTGAATTGTTGTTTCTCCTCGGGGTCTATGGATAAACCTAACTTAAGCATCTGAGGCTCTAAAGGGGTTCCTACATTGATGGAATCGGTTTCTTCGATCACCGGATCTCGGGACTCCCTTTGTTCGAGTTGCTCGACTAGATGCTGAGGTAGTGGTACCTGTTCGTCGGGTTTCTCAATGTCATTGCAAATAAAGTTTTTGAAAATGTTTTGAAAATAAGACAAGTCGTAAGCAGAACAGTTATCGTTATTATTGATAGAGAGCTTTGAAAATAGCTCAAAGAGAGCTGCTATCTGATCGCTGGTCAGAGGCGGTATGGGGAGTGCTCTCGGGACAGATTCCGAGACTCCCTGAGGTACAGCTAAAGGAAAAGGGGTTACAGACTCGACCCTAGTACCGGACCTTCTAGACCTAGACTCAGACTCCGACTCTGACTCTGACTCTGACTCGGATTCAGACTCGTCGTCTTGCATGTCCCCCTCGCCGGTAGTGAGCTTGTAGACTTGACCCTCGCTGTCGGTCCAATTGATCGTCTTCCTCCAAGCCTTCTTTCCAGTGTCAGCACCCACTTCAGAGATCAGCTTGGTTGGATCGAACTTGCTGCTATGGAGGATCAGGTTGACTAATTCCTCCTTAGGGGTCGGGATTATCTTGCTGTCCCCGAACAAGAGCCCCAGCATGGGCTCGGCTTGGTTCGAATCCTTCTTTAATTCGGCCTGGATGAGAGCGAAGATATCATCTGGGATGAAGTTGACCTCAGGATAGGTTATAGTGGGTTGATAGAGACCCGTCTGGACAGCTCCGAATACCGGAGTGACAAAGTGATCGCTCAGTCTTGGGCTGTAAGGGTCCAAGTAGGTACCCTTGAGAATATTGCAAGCCTTTTGGATGCCGGCCCGGACCACATTTTCCGGGGTTAAGGCGTACCCCAAACCGAATTTCGAATCTTCATCGCTTAAAACATCGATGATCTTGCGAGCAGGGAGACCAGGCCTTGAAGTAGCCCCCGGTAAGTAACCCAAGTTTTGCAGCATTTTGTCGATGCTGGTTGTGAAGTAGGGCCTAAAGAGATACTCTTCATCGATCATTCCCACGAAATTGAATCCTCGCGGGTCGATCGAACCAGCCGTGTTGCAGCTTGACACGGCTATTGGGGTAGCTTCGAGGGTGATGACCCCGTCTTGTAAAGGTAGCTTGACCTTTCTGTGAAGAGTGGAGGATACGGCTTTAACCGCATGGATCCAAGGCCTTCCAAGCAGCAGATTGAAAGATGAAGTGACATCGATCAGTTGGAATTCGAGCTCTTTTTCAATTGGGCCAGTTATGATGGTTAGCTTAACGGCCCCGGCAACTGATTTTGGGCTCCCATCAAAAGCCTGGATAGTTTGCGCGGAGGAAGGTAGTCAGTCTCGGTAATGCCGAGAGCCTTTGCAATCCTTAAGGGAAGGACGTTCACAGCTGACCCGTCATCAATTAGGGTCATGGGTAGATACTTGCCTCGACAAATCACCGTGATATATAGGGCCAGGTTGTGGGTGGCCCCAAATGGTGGCAGATCAGATTCAGAGAAGGTGATAAGTGGGCCTTCTCCTTTGGGCTTGCCCTTGAGGTGAGGCATGATGGTGGCTACCATTTCAGTGGGGGTAACCGAAGAGTCTACCTTGATTTCATTGAGAGCTTTAGTAAGTGCTGCCCGATGTTCTTGAGAACTAACCAGAAGCTGCCATATGGTAAGGTCAGTTCGGACCCTCTTTAGTTGCTTGACTAGGGCCGTGTCGGTGTTTGGTTCTTCAGGTGCGGATTCCGTCTTGGATGGTTCAGTGACGGATCCTGGGGTCGAAGGTCCGGCCGTGATGACATGCGTACCGGCCAGGGCCTTAGTTTTGGCCTTTCTGATTTCTTCGGCAGTGATGGGGACATCGTCCTCATCGTCATTCCATATCCCGTTGATTTGGGGAATGAAAGGGGAAATGAGATGAGTACAGTCGACTATTTCTCCCGTAAAAATGGCGTGAGTAGCAAGAGGGTTGTTTTTGTTACTAGGCTTATCGCTGGGTAATGGTATCTTCCCACTCTCGATCAGATCTTGAATGAGATGCTTTAACTTCCAGCATTTTTCGGTGTCATGCCCGTTGCCCTGGTGATAGCGGCAATAGGCCTGAGCGTTGTAGCTTTTGGACCGCTTCTCGACAGGGACCTCTGGCATTGGGCCTATAGGTTAGATCAGGCCTTTAGAAGATAGCCTTTGTAAGGCGTCGGCATAAGTAGTCCCTATGTCCGTGAATACTCGGGCCGGAGTACTCTTTTTGGTCGAGGTATCTAGCAGATTGACCTCGTCGAAGATGCTTCTGGCCGCATTTGTAGTTGCGGGCTTGCCAGAAGATGAACTGGCTCCTTGATAACCCTTAGTAGAGGCCTTAGTAAGGCTCTCTAACATTAAATCGTCTTCGATTCTTGTACCCATCTCGGTTAAGGTGGCGAAATTGGGTATGATAGCGTACCGGAGGGGGATCCGGTAAGATGGGAGGAGATTTTTCACAAAGGCCTCCACTAGTACCTTTTCGCTGGGCTTGTCGACCAGCTTGACACTTTCGGCCCTCCACCTTTGGAGGTATTTGGTAAAACCCTCCTTTGGCTCTTGGGCCATGACCTCGAGAGTACGCATGGTTGTCTGGATTTCCGCATTGTCGGCGTAGTTCCGAGCGAATTCCGTTGCTACGTCGTCCCAAGACTTGTATTTTTTGGAGTCGAGCTTATAAAACCAAGCTTTCGGGTGCTTCTCTAGCGAGGAAGCAAACAGATGCTTGAACATGTCTGACTTGACTCCTTTTAGGGCCATAAACTCTTTGAAAGCCCGGATATATAATACCGGGTCTTCAGTTCCGTCGAACATTGGGAGGCCCGTCAAGTTGAGATTGGCAGGCAGTTTGTCAGTCAGGGGAGAATAGGTTCGAGCATTCTCCGTATGGATCGAGTTGTGGGTCGACAAGTGGACCTGCTCTTGTAGCTTGAGGACCGCGCTGGTCAATTCGGCTAATGGGCCCTTAGTTTCGTCTTCATCACTCGGCCTATCCTACTCTATGGCGCTAACCCGGGTGACAATGGCGATCTGGTCACCCTTGATCTGGTCGAGTTGTTCTTGGATCTTGGCCAACGAGGCGTTCAGTTGATCAATTGAGTCCTTAGTCATGGTTCGGGCGTGAGGTGGCCTGTCTGTAAGAACACCACGTAATCAGCGACAATCATAGAACTAAAGTAATCCCGAGCAAGGAAAAGGGAAACTAGAGAGGAAACGACTCGGAAAAGACATCTAGACTGATAAGTGTAGTTTGTAGTGCCTATTTCGTAGTGTTTTGGTCCCATTTTCCTTGTGGAATCGCTCCTTGGGAGCGGTTTATGGGCTACTTATGCTTCCTTTAGCTCGTTTCAGGTTCTCGAGACCATTCACGAAGAGTTGAAGCGATTCCGACTCGATACATACACTTTCTGGAGCCAACGAAGCTAAGGAACGATGACTCGATGCCTTGGAATCGACCCCGAGACCTTGGGACCCAATCCCGAGCCTCCGAGACCCAATCCCGAGTCCCGAGAATCGACGAGAGACCCGTGAGAGGCAAGGAGGGACCAAAGAGCTCTTAAGGGAGGCCTACAAAGACCCATCCCGTTCGGGATGGCCTCATCCCGTTCGGGATGGCCTCATCCCGTTCGGGATGAAGTGAGCATGAAGCGCGGCTACTGTGAGCCCATCCCGATCGGGAAGGTGGCGTCCCGACCGGTACCGACCTCGTCCCGACCGGGACCACCCCGTCTCGGCCGGGACGGGCCTGCTGCTGCACGCCTTGCTTTCTTTTCTTCTCCTTTCATTCTTAAACCCTATATATACCCCCCCCCCCCTCTTGTATTAAGACACCATCTTATGTTATGCCTTTCATTAGAGACTAAACCCTAGATAGTTTAGCATAGATTAGTGTAGATTAGTCTTTAGATTATCGTTAATCTTAGATTAATGCTTGTAATTTGGGAATTCTTCAAGATCTTCACCAAGCTTGACAAACTTGGATGTTTGTTTTGGGTTCTTCCCTTTATGCAAGTTTCTTTCTTCCTTTCATCTCTAGTTTGGTATAATCTTCTTTTCCTTTCTCTTAATCTTGTTCTTTCATTAAAGTTTGAATCTTTGTTGTTTGGATGGTTCATAGTTCATAGTTCTTGTTAGTTTCATTATGCTAGTTTGGTTGTTTGAATTGATTTCCCTTCTTAGTGTTAGTTTTAGTATAGATATGTTAGAGTAGTAGCTTGCTAGGGTTAGTAGGGTGATTTGGGTGTTAATTGGATGATTAAGGGATTGTTGGAGTTGTTGGTGGAAGATTTGGGTTTCCCCTTGGTTTGTTGCACATCACATGTTTGTTGAAATGCTTGATTGACTAAGTATGTGCGAATGCTTGTTTTTCTTGCCTTTCTCTTGTGGGTGTTAGTTTGTTTGTGGGTTCGGTTCCCTCATTAAGTTGCGAGAGCCCGGTGAGGACGACCCCTAGGTCGGTCTAAGTTGCGAGAGCCCGGATGCGACCTAGGCCTATAGCATGCTAGTACTCCGTTTGTCGTTTGTGTCGCCAAGGTGGGTTTTAGGATGAACCTCTAGGTGAGTCTAAGTTGCGAGAGCCCGGGCATTACCTAGATTACCCTACTACCTCCTTTACTCTAGTTCTCCTTCGACCATTCCATTACCCCTTTGACCCCGACCTAACCCTAGTCCTCCTTCTTAGTGTTATCCTAGTTTCCCTTAGTCCTAGTTTTAGACCTTAGACTAGCCTTAGTCTCCTCCCCTTAGATTAGCTCGTCTCGAGCCTAGTCCTAGACCCGAGCATACCTTAGTCCGACCTCCCGTCCCTGTGGATTCAACCCGACTTACCCTAGCTACCCTAGTTAGGTTAATTAGTCTTATTTGACTCGAAACGACCCGCTGGGCCTGATTTTGAGGTTGGTTTTGTGAGATATGTACTCCATAATGAGCCCAAGCCAAATGCCAATGATTTTGAGCCCGTTTCTGAGTATTTAAAGCACGTTTGCGTCCGATCATCATCGGGTGTTTGTCAGAAACTGCTATAGACACCTGGCGGTCAAAACGTGGGTGTCTACACTAAGACATGGGTTTGGTCTATTTTACAGGAATTTCATTTGGTTTTTGCCGTTTGTTTAGTCTGCTCCTAGTAGACTGCTCATCCATCTGGGTAAATTTGATCCCTTTCTTTTTCACTTAGTTGCTATTTATGGCTCTAATTTCATTTAGTTTTTCTTGTTTTCCCTATTTTTGTTTTGGGGTCTTGATTTTCGGCTTTTTTGTCTTCTGTTCCTGCTTCTCGTTCTGTTGCTGTTCTGTTCGTAGATTCGTTATTTTGCCATTTGCTTTGCCCTTTCCCGTCAGTTTGTTTTGTCTGCCGCTTTTGTTGATGATTTTGTGTGATTTTATGATGTGGGTCTTCGTCGTTTTGCTTTTCCTTAGTTGTCTTTTTCCTTTGATTTGCATTTTTTCCGGTTTAGTTATCTGGCCTGTGCTTATTTTGGGGGGTTTCTCGAGTTTCGCTTTTTTTTTTGCCTTTCATTCCAGGCTACCTGATCGATTCAAGTAGATTCGTCGATTCGGGTTAGAGAGAAACCCAACTTGAATCCATTTTAATATCAAAGCCGTTTCATGACCATGGTTATGTGTATCCTTAATTTCATAATCTCACTCATTTTGCTATCACTCGTTGAATTTTCCGGCGATTTACTTGGGGAAGAAGCTATTTGGAGCAGAAATGGGAAATGGTTACAAAAAGATCAGCCTATTTTCAAAGAAATTCAATTTCCACCTTTCTATTGGTTACTAAATATATATTTCACTTGAGGCTTGTAGGTTCATGGTTTTGTAGGAGAAAACAGAATTGGTGAAAAAGTAAGGGGTACGATCCGCTGACAGAAGCGGTTTTGTTATGGGATAGAGCGAAATCTGCTACCAAGACTCGATACAACCTCACCCCTTTTACAATATCTTTGAACAAACTGACCCCAAGATTGAAGGAGAAGCTTCCACCAACAGACTCGAGGCTGAGGCCGGATCAAAGACACTTGGAAAATGGAGAATATGAGCTTGCGAATGCGGAGAAACTTCGGCTTGAGCAGCGACAAAGACAGGTATTTCTTCTTCACGCTGTTATGAATACCATATTGAAACGCCAAATATTTCTAGCGAATTTAAGAAAGTCGAGAGTAGAATCCTAGGGATGCTGTTAAGAATGTGATGCACCTTGAGTTAGTGATTGTCAATTATGTGAAACAGGCGTGGAAGTGATATGTCGTTGATGATAGGGCCTCGCCTATACTCGAATAATAAATCCAATATTTTTTGGGTCCAACGAAAATGGCCTATGCCTACAGCATTTACGCTATTTACTGGTTAGTTTTTTCTTCTTCTCGACGACTTGACTACCTGGCTTGAGATTAAGTTCATGTTCAGAAGCATGTAGCATTGAAATTGAATGTTGGATGTTGTTTTGTAGCCTTTTTGTTTGATATTGAAAACATGATAGCAGAGATTTTCGATTTCAGGTGCGCTGATTTGCTGTTCGTGCTTGCTTTATTTATTTATTGATGATTATTAATGACCAGGACTGTATTCATGTGTTCATATTATTAATCAAATCAGTAACCAAAAAAAATGTCAAAATGACGATGATATGTGATACACTTGATAGTGGTTGTTTGCAGGCTTTAGAATTCGCCAGCATGCAAAATGACGATGATATCTGGGAAGAATTGATCAAACAATCTACGCAGAGGCCTGAAATGGTAAATGATGTATTTATTCTGTCAAGAGCACCGATTTTTCACATTTTTTTATATCCGACACGAACGTCTTTTGCTATTGGCAGATTGGCAGGCTGTTGGAGCATACTGCCGACAATCTTGGTCCTCTTCATATCGTAAATGTTGTTCCTGCCGGAGCAGAGATACCCCGGTTAGTGTTTTTGTTTCTGTTGTCATCGTTGTTTTGTGATTTACCCAGATTATATGATATGACATCATGCTTTTGAGCTTTTTATTGTGGATTTCAGAACTTATTAAAGTGAATTGAGGATTTTGTGTGATTTTTTAGGTCACATTTGCTAGAATTCGTATAAAGATTATAACTTTGTGATGCAATTGCTTGGATTCAATTAATTTCTAGATTATAACATGTTTTTCTTGAGCTATTTCTATGCTGTTTTTGGTTAATTTGAGGGTTTATAGTCTTGGACTTGGTCAGGCCGTTCCTTTCATTTCTTCCTGACGAGTGCAGACCGGAAAGTACTCATTAGAGAATAGGTCATCTAATCCGTCATCTCTTAGTTCGTGTTTCTGGTATGCAGTTAGCTTCCACTTTATGGTATCCACTCCACTACAAAATACGGATACTGGCCCACTCTACTGCCCGTGTGTAATCCTTGCTTCCAACCGTGAAACAGTCACGGTGCTTGGTATCACCCAATTGCCACGTACTTCTGGTCTGGTGATGTGACTCACCCGGGTCCAAGATTATGGAAGTTGACAACAATGTTAGAGAGGATCGTGCCCTTTTGTAAGTGCTGGTTTGCTCCACATAATCTTGCTTACATTGAGGATTTGTTGTGATAGTCTTATTGATAGGCAGCAACAAATTTTCCATCTTTTTTTTTCATTATTCTAATACACTTTTGCTCTTTGAGTGTGTTGGCAAACGACCCTTATTCCGTTGGAATTGTTCAGTAACGGTGCACAAAAGTTTGTGGTAATTCATATTGCTGTTGGTGATTCATTGAGATCACCTCTATATCTACTGTTTCCACAAAATGTACAACGCTTATTTGATGATGGGGGTCACACAAGCAAGCGTAATGAGCCCTTGTTTCATGGGACATGCATATATGGGACACGCAAATATATGTTGCCTCAGGTCTGGTTTATAGAGGCCAAAATCGAATGGCGCCTCTCAATAATATGTTCACGAATCTGGCATGTTTTTTTAGTCCCTTCTTTAATGCAACAGTTTTCCTTTCTTCGGTAAAAAATCACGCGCAATGCAATCGTAATACTTGTGCAAAACCAAACGCGATATGCTTTGTTTCCCAAAAAAATGGCTTTACATGCTTTCGCGTTTCAAGAGAAAAGGGATGGTTTTGATGTTGTCGTGTCCGACATGGTGTTGGTGTGCCTATTTTGCTTCAATTTAGAACTCACATTTTACAGTACAGCAAGATATTTCCATTTCCAATAATGCCAAAGTTTCACTGTTTTTGGGTTTTGGAATAAATTAAATTGGATAGTTAGACTTTTTTTGCTTCCTACAGTCGGCCAATGTAATTTCTGATGCAGTTTTCATCTTCT
Organism: Agrostemma githago; assembly: GCA_958450325.1. NCBI lineage: Eukaryota > Viridiplantae > Streptophyta > Magnoliopsida > Caryophyllales > Caryophyllaceae > Agrostemma > Agrostemma githago. Next base: position 53,796,188 of record OY288254.1, read on the forward strand.
GTTCTCCTATCCATGTCTTCAAAAAAAGCACATTGGTAAGCCTTTGTACATTCAAGTAGACCTGACACACGGATAATATGGGTTGTGTTTCGGTCAGATCATTACATTTTCAGTTTGAGTGGGCTAATATTTGGTCTTTTGGGTCAGATGAATTGCTCGAGGCATATATCCAATCACCAGCTCATTCATAGACCGTAGTTGCTGTGAGAATAATGGGGTATTGTCTATGTGTCTTTGTGCATGCTACAAGCTGTGTTTTACCCGTACGTGTCTCTGATGCATCATTATGTTTTTAGGGGATAGATCTCGCGGTTACGGGATACAGAATTTCCACGCCAGGCTTTTGCAGGAGTCAATCCTATGAATATTGAACTTCTTAAGGTAGCTTGAATGAGAACACATCTCCCAGTATATTCTCGTGGGGATTTAGCCAAGGTCCCTTGCTCCCTTCAAACCAGATTTTGTCACAGGAATTCCCAGTAAGAAGTAGATTGGATTCAGCTGTTTATGGTCCAGCAGAATCCGTAATCACTAGGGAAGTACTTGAGGAAGAAATGAATGGAATGACCGTTGAGGCACTGCTAGATACTACAGATAATGAAACAAGGCAAGAGGTTCAATGTATGTTTAGGCTACATTATAGTGTCACTTCTACGTAGTACTCCTCTGTATTACTTTTGAGGTGTTTACTTATTTCTTATCTATGGAGAGAAGGTTTATGAAAATCTTGTTGCATTAATTATGACATCTTGCTTATTGTGTGTTGTAATTAGTTTGTGGATGTTGGTGTAATATGACTAACAATTAATTTGGGTTTATGGGGTTCATTAATCACCGCTAAATGCCTTAGCAAGTTATCTAGAACATCAAGAGAGGGCCCGAAAATCAAATTCCTAATATAATAAAGGTTTGATCCTTATTTAAGCATTTTGCTCAGTTATGAAATCAAATCTTTTAACTCTTGATTGGACCATTTAGACCACTTATCTTTGGTAATACGTGAAATTAAACCCGTTTTTTTTTCCCGATTAATAGCTCAAATTCTCGTCGATTTCTTGTAATAACAGAAGTTTAGGGGTAGGTATGAATAGGAATCAAGGGGGTGAGAGTGCGAGCAGCACAAGGAGAAGATTGTGGTTGAGATAGGCGGACAAATGTGAGAGGAGGACGACAGACTCACCCGCGATGGAAAAAAAAATCAAGGCATAAAAGAGCTAGACTGAATGTGCCTGAACTAAATTAAAATGAAGTGGACTGAAAATGTGAATATAAGTCCAAAATAACGGGATCTTATCCTAAATCAACTCATCCGTAATGGGAAGAAGAAAAAGGCATCATTTTTTATCTATTTTCTTATCCTAGCCGGACTCACCCGTAACGGGAACTTTTTTCTCATATTTTTCTTATCCGTTTTTTTATCCTAACTCGACTCACCCATAACGGACAAAAAGAAGTGTCCTAAAATTTGTTATTCGAACCCGACTCACCCGTAACGGGAAAAAAATTTAAGGCGTCATAATCTTTTTGTATCCGTTTTCTTATCATAACCTGACAAACCTGTAACGGGAAAAACAAGGTGTCATAATTTTTTCCCTGTCTCGTAGATATCAAGCATGAACATTACTATATAATTCGGTATGAATACTCTCTTACTGATTTTAAAATTTGTTTTTAAAAAACATGTGTTACATGTATTCTCAATAAGTTACATGCTAGAATTCGTGCTTGATGACTTGGGACTCTTAGGGTTATGGATACCCGAGGAAATTTGGAAACGTTGGTTAAAATCGTTGGAGTGTCCTACCTCTCAATTAGGAGAGGATTTTGTCTATAATCATCTTCTACATCTATGAATCACTCAAGGAGAAACATGAAGAGAATGAGCATTAGAGGGGAAGAAGAAGGGAAGTGCTTGAGGACGCCGATTAGTAAAAGGAGATAAAGGGACAACACGCTCAGTGAACTAGACGAGAAAAAGAAAGCCATATTTAAGAATAAATCCATGATGAGGAGGCCGAGAGGGAGAAAAGAATGAGGAGGGAATGTGGACGAGGTGGGGTGTATTGAAGTAACGACACTAAAGTTCGGTAAAATAGATCAAACAAATGAGAGTCATATATATAATGAGAGGCGACAAGGAAGAATGGTGAGGGGAAGAGAAATGAGAATGGGATATAGAGGAGGTGGAGGAACATGAGAATTGTTCTTAGTAGATTAGAATAAAAGGGAGGAATATCGAAGAGGATGACCAATATCGGAGAGGAGGAGGAAGAATAAAGGGGACTACGTGATATAGTTGCATCTTGTTTAGGTCATTGTGTTTTTGGTGATTAAAGTAGAGTAAGTGTGCTAAATTTGAAACGTCGCTTGTCATTGATGATGAGGAGGTCAGGGGAAGATCATGTGTGGGAGGAGGAAGAGAAGGAAAATGACCTTAGGAAATAAAAAGAGAAGTAAAAAGAGAAGGGAGACATTAAGGGAAGGAAGGAAGGAAAGAGGGAGAACTGGAGAAGTAGGTGTAGAGGAGCATAACTTATCTAAGTAGATGAGGAAAAGAGGAATATGAAGAGAAGAAGATTAAGGGGGAGAAAGGGAGAAGAAGGAAAAGGGTGAAGAGATGATAAAAGTAAGTTATATTTAAGAATTGATTTAGATGAGTATAATCGAGGAGATTAAAAAGAAGGGGAAGGGGGCATATGGAGGAGGAAGAGAAGGAAAATTGATTTTGGTATATAAGAAAGAGACATAAGAGCTGTTTTTCTTGGGTCATGATTTTTCCTAATGATATTTTAACAAACCCCATATGAGCTGTCAATGTGGAAAAGCTTTCAAAAAAGAGAGGGGATTCTATCAAAAAATTGCCGTAGGAGTGCCGTAGGGGTTTTCAAAAAATTTGTCGCCTCAGATTCTGTTAGGTTCAGTACAATCTTGATGTAGATTTATGCTTCCTGAGAAGGAAATTCGCCAGTAATTATTCTGTTGTCTTCTTGAGTTCGCCTGCTTCGTGTTAGATTAAGTTCTTCCTGTTTGTGGGAACTACGATTATTGTTGTGGTCATGTATGCCTTGTGGATTTTGGGAGTACACACAAAGTCCCCCATAGACTGATGGGACATGAATCTGAGCTAATTATCTGATCTTGGCTCACTGTATAAATATGCAGTACTTGCAAATCGATCAACAACGCAGGTTCTAAAATCCGATGATGGTGAAACTTTTGTGCAAGGGATGGGTTGCTGACAACGAGCAAGTCGATAGAGCTGAAGAAATACAAAGGAGAAGGCGGAGGAAGCAGCGCCACTTAAAGTCTATATTTAGGCAGAGTCACAGCGTTCAGATACGCGGCAGGCAGACTACGTCAGCATCAAGTGTTCTGTCGAATGAAGATATCATGGATAAGTTTGGTATTCTTAGGCTACAAACGGGCGGTTCGGCTGTCTCTGCTTTTGCTTGGGAGCATTTTGTGATGAATACTATGTACTATACCCTGTTTCCCTGTCACCTCGGTGTCTTAATGTACTATCGTAGATTAGTATGTTCTCGGCGTAGGGTACGTTTATGACTCTGTCCCGTCTTAGTTGCACAGTGATGATTATTTATATATGTACCTAATTTGTAAGGGTCACTCATCTTTTACCATACAAGCAAACCTCGCGCTACACCTCCAGGAAACCAGCGCAGCGTCCCCGCGTAGTTCCCATAGCGGTCCCTGCAAGTCCGGTAACGAATTCTCACCTACCGACTAACGCCCTAGAAAGCGCGCGCATCGCGCGCGGCCTCGCTACTAGTTACCCCTTAATGTATAGTCTATGATTTCTCCTTTCCATTAGCTTACAGTCCTAAGAGCATTTTCAAGACTCAATTTTTTTTAGTTGATATCCAAGGACAAATGATTATTATTTGTAATATAGAATTTATCACGTCATCACAATTTTTCGATGTGAGACAACGTTACGATAATTATAATAATAAAAGAGTTTGTTTTTATATATAACTTAAGAATGAACGATTACTCTTATTTTTATAATAAAATTCGATCATTTTATTATAATTTCTCGATGTGGAATAATCTAACGTTAAGTTTATAGTCTCATGTACTTTTTTAAGACTCAAATTTTTTTTTTTGATATCTAAGAAGAATGATTTATCTTATTTATAATATCAAATTCCATCACCTCATAATTTATCGATATAGAATAATTTTGACCTAAGTTTAGATATAATCTTAAAAATTCTTGTAATAATTTTACTTGAGTTTATAGTCTTAACGGGTTTTAAAACTCAATTGAATTTTGGAAGATATCTAATAACGAAGGATTAGTAATAATTTGGATGAATGATTACTTTGATTTGTATAATAGAATTTAATCGTCTTATTGTAAAATTAATTACTCTTATTTCTTATTTCTTATTCATAATATATTTCATCACCTTGTTATAGTTTTTCGATGTGAGCTTACGTCACCTAAGTTTGTAGTCTTAGTAAGATATTTTCTAAGACTCGAAATTTTTTTTAATTGATTTTAAGAGTGAATGATTAGTCTTATTTATAATATAGAATTTCATTGTCATAATTTTTTTGATGTGGGATAATTAACTGTCGTATCATCGTATGAACTCTTTTTAAGATCTAAAAGAACACGTGATTACTCTTATTTATAATATAGAATCATCATCTTATTTTAATTGTTTCGATGTGGGACAATTTTAAGTTTGTAGTCTAATTAAGAGTTTTTTTAAGGCTCAAAAGTTTTTTAGTTGATATTCAAAAACAATGATTACCCTTATTTATATTATAGAATTCTATAACCTTATCATAATTTTTCGATGTGAGATAATTACTTAAGGTTATAATCTTAAGAGTTCTTTATGATTCAAAAGATTTTCGGTGGATATCTAAGGACGGATGATTACTATTATTTATAATATAGAATTCATCATCTTATTATAATTTGTCGATGTGGGATAACTTTAATATCTTTATACTTTCGGTAGAAAATGTTTTCATTAGACTATAAATTCATAACTTTTTCGAGCAAATAATATGAAATTTATAGTCTAATGAAAACATTTTCTACCACGAATCTAATTAATTCATTTTTATAATTTTATTTACGATAAATTTTTGTTAAACAAAATTTAAAAAATTTTAGATGAAAATTATAAAACTCCACATTAATATAATAGATTAAATTTATTATTATAATAATTAAAAGATTCTCTATTTGATTTTTTATTATTATTAATGATACTTTCCTGAATTGAGTTTTGATTTAACAGACCAATCATATCGCTCGAAAATTTCCTCCTTTATATATATATATTGATTGATTACGAATATCATCCTTTTTTTTGAGGAAACGAATATCATACATTTAAATATAAGCCATTTGTTACTCCTTAGACATTTTATTTTTATCTCTTATCTACCTATAGTGGTGAATGAGTCGTCACATATATTTAAAGTTCAAACTCAGCCCCATAGACATGGACATGGACTCTAATAAAAACACTTGTAAAGCATAAGAGTAGATGAAAAGACAATGAGACTGACATGGACTCTAATAAAAACACTTGTAAAGCATAAGAGTAGATGAAAAGACAATGAGACTACGTCAGCGTATCAACGTGACAATAATCCTAGTCTTCTGAACCATCTTTTTATGGGAATCCTGGATGCCAATTCACGCATCAGGCTCAGGAGTCAGGTCAGGGGTGCCTTCTATTGTTAACCAAAGAATCCCAAAGAAAGAGAGGAAAAGAGTGCAACATTCATGTCCTACATACTCTACTCCACTACATAGTACATACAATACACTCTCTTATGTCTGTCTGTCTATACTCTAAACTACTCTATAAGAATGTCAGCCCATTAAAAATAGTATAAAATTACAAGAATGGAGGTAATAGAAATGGGGGAGCCTAGAAAGAGCACATTGCTAGACGAGTTTGAGCGTCTTTCCGTGGAGATTCAACTCAACCAAGCCAGGCTTAGGAGGAGCTTGTCCGAACCCGGCACCTCCCTCTTCTACCAACCTCGCCCCATGATCAGTGCTGCCGCTGCACCTCCGTTGGTTCGACACCCCGTTCAACAAGGCAAAAGGGGTTCATGGGGTTTGTATAAGGTGTTTAAGAAGTTGGTTCGACCCATTTTCACTAGGAGGCAGAGATCCAGGAGAAATGACGAATGCACTCCTCACCAGGATGCTCAACTTCACAAGGATAATGCTGCTCACTGGAAGAGGTTCAGCAAATCTCTCAGGCTTTGATCCATCCATCACAATCATTTCTTTACCTTTGATTAAATATAAAAGGTAAACAAACGACTGAGACGGAACGGGTACTTGTAGTCATTTGAGACTACTCATTAACTTACTTATTTTTATCTATGTAGTATTAAGGATGTATGTATACTCCATAGTCCCCAAGGCTTTCTATGTCTAGTGTTTGTTTCGGAGTATTATTGTTTATTATGGGTTGAACTTCCTGAATCATTTACATTAAAGAAGCCCAGGATTTTCTCTGTCTTTTTTCAACGGGAGTCACGAGAATGATTATGATGCTCATCTGTACGAAACTAAAACGAGTGTCATATCTCATCACTTGATCAATTATACTAGTTGACATCCTACGGAACCTTGTGTTTCTAACCTTAATTAGTGGTTTGCTTGAGTAGGGATGGAGTGAGAATGTGACTTCACTAATATCGCCAAATTTCAAAATATAATTCTTAGGTCAAAATGATGGAAATATGGTACGATTGAGTAAACCTAGTTTATATGAACAACAACAATGAAAGGGTGGCGGAGGACGTTGTCGGCTGGTGTGGTCGTGGTGGTGCGGGTGGAGGTTGTGGTGGGGGGGATCAACGAGGGCGGAGTGGAGGGTGGTGGCCTGGTGGGGATGGTTGGTGTTGAGGGTGGGACAAAGTTTTTTTGGTTTGTTGGGGGTGCATAAAGGCCCCAAGATTAGTAACCTATGTTGAGGAACAAACAAAAAGTTGAAACAAAATTCGTAAATATGCGACATAATCCTAGGATTGGAATAAAGTTTAAAGTTGGTTTCTTGTCTTCAAAGTTCAAACAAAAGATAGGCCAAGCAAGCCCATACAATCGTCAATCTTCTTCAACCCCACGAGCTGAAATGTTTTCACTTCAACCAGCTCGCTCAGCTTTGTGAAATGAAGAGAATAGGCCTAAAAAGAATTTTGAATAAGAGTTCTCGTGACAATCTCAATCTCGATAATACAAGGTGTCTACAAAGTTCATCGACGACTACCAATGTGTCAGAAGGCACACATCCTCAATACTCAGATCACTCTAGTAATTCTCGAAAGAGTAGATATTTCCCCATAAATTGATACAAGCTGTCTACAAAGTTCATCGACGACTACCAATGTGTCAGAAGGCACACATCCTCAATATTCGGATCACTCTATTAATTCTCGAAAGGGTAGGTATTTCCCCATAAATCGATACAAGGTGTCTACAAAGTTTATCCTCTAAAGTTTCTGACATTATACAAAAAACTACTACGCAGCCTCTGATTTACGGAGTACTTAACAAGCAGCCGGGGTAAAATGGATGTCAGAAAGTACCTTAAGCTCGGAGAGAGAGAAATTAGGCACGGTTGGTATACTGCCCAGTTCTGGTATCAATCATGATCTCGTCGCCAACATTTATGAACAAGGGTACATTCACGACTGCTCCCGTGTCAACTGTCGCTGGTTTTTGCGCACCTACATCACGTGATAGTGACACCATTGTAAGCAAAGAATGTTATAAGTAGCAAAGGCCAAATTAGAAAAACTTGGGATTACGATACAAGAAAATTACAAGTCCTTAATGTATAGAGATACCAAGTCATACAAACTACTACGTATTTATGTCGCAAAAGAATCATTTGAACGCACAACTGATATACGATGATGACAGGATGAATGAACAGTTCATAGTTTCGTAGACTTAAGTCAAACATACTAAGAAAGATATCAACATGTATATAGCTCAGGTTGTGATTGGTCATGGCACTAAGAGTGGATGCAGGCTTTTAGAACTTTGTAAAGATAATAAGAGTATGATTAATCCTGGTCAAACAATTACATTACAGGGTAGTTGGTAGAAGCTGATCATGATTACAAGGTACTGGATCTTATATCAACAGGAAGGTAATGATTGAGGGAAGAAAAGGGAGTGGAAAAGATTACTGTACATCTCTTGACGTAAGATGTAACCAGTCATTTATGAGTAAGTTGTGTAAACACCGTTACATGACAAGATATTCCCTCAATATCATTTGAATGGTCTGAGCACTTACCTTGAGCGGTGTCACCTTTGAGCCCAGGATCAGTATCTACAACCTTGAGTTTCACAATCATAGGCAACTCCAGATCAATAGGCTGCAAAGCAGTTCAACAAAAAATTAGTTCAAAAGATAGTTGAAGTTAGATGATTTTCACCTTCAAAGAGAGATAGCGACAACTGACAATGAACACAGAAAGATTTGTTTACGGTGTCTGATTGAATATTAATTATGACATTATTATGCAAAACTCAGATTCTGACGCTAAAATTGTGAAATTACAAAACATATTGTTTTATGATATCTGGGACGGTGGGACCTAATAATCTACATGGATCAGACTATGGGGGTTGGGAAAGGTGGGAAGAAATGTGTTTCCGTAAGAAGAAAACTCTGCTTCCAGCTTCATTTTGAACACATAATCGTTTAAGAAAGCAGGCATAGATTACAGAATTCAAACACATCACAATAACTGACTGCAAAAGTCATAATTAATGCGGAATAAGGCTTAATAGTAATTACTTTTCCATTCCAGAATAGCATAATGCAGTCCATGCCTTCTTTCAGCCACTTTGTCCTATCACCAACATCTTTCTCATTGAGCCTATATTCCTCATATGTAGTCTGCGAAAGGACAAGGAGTCGGTTCAAATCCTAAATTTTCAACAGCCACAAAAATGTTAGAAGGGATTACGGTATACTCCCTCCCATCAAAACGAATCTACTTCCAGCCTATCGAAACTCATGTTTTTATTAACCAAAAAGACATGCACTCTACCCACTAGCTTTTGGGTGGTCTTCGAGACACAACTTTGACCGATTTTTCTCCACTTATGTCTGACTTTTTTTTACGAAATTTATTAATCTTGCGAAAGATTTTCATAACAAATCCAAATATATAACTTTCATCCATCAAAGTTTCTTCATACGGAGTACTTTTTTAGTTTTTTACATAATTGTGGTCAAAGTTTAGCATATTTAACCTCTAAAAAGTAAGGGACTGAATTGTTTGGATGAGATGGAGTATTACGATATACAATGATCAAAATAATACCGATATTATAGCAAAATTTATACTATTATGTTACCATTATTAGAAATACTATCATTAAGTTAGGATCATTGGAGTACTATAAATATGGTACATTTGTAATTGTCGGGGAGACAAGTGAACAAGTAATACAATTGAGTTTTGCCTTCCATATTTTACACAATCTTTGGGATGACTCCAACTCACAGCTCATCCATCCTAAAAAATCATATACTTAAAAGTTTACAAAAGTACATTGTGGCTCCTAAAAATGTGTATCTCCCAATCTCTTACAATCGGATTTTCTCATATCAGAGACTTATCTTGTGATGACAATTACACAAATTAACAAGTTTCTAAATAAACTTGGGTACTGCCAGAGATTTATTTTGCCACCAATAACATCACAACTAATAAAGCTTATTGACAGAAATGTTTCCGAAAAATTCAGAAAAAAATGGGATAATAGAATGGCACGCATTCACACCCACACATCATTGTGAGCCAGCATGTAGTATCTATTCATGAAGATCAACGCCTACTTGAAAACCCAATCAAGCGCAAACGAGAAGACCACCATATAATTGCTACAAATTCACAACAGTCACTCGTTAGGAAGGAGAAGGAATGTACCAAATCCATGAATACGAACAGGGAGCCATCTTTATATGTAAATTGCTTCGTTTCCTTGGATATATTTGCTTCAAGTATCTGTAAATCTCAAATCCATAAGCAGCTAAGAGACTTTGAGAATTAATAAGGGAATTCGGGCATACAATTGGGAAAGCCACCACATGGCAGTGCATAAACGAGGGGTGGGGGGTCCTTGTTTACAATGACATTCGTGCACATTAAGCCACACCTTGACCAGCAAGTACTGGAATGACCATTTGGCGTGCTACGCCATTGTTAACGCTGCATGTGGTCGGAACTCTGAATGAGTATTTTAAATTTACTCACACACCACCTATCTATAATAGGTTGACAGCGTTTCAACTAAAAAAAAAAACACTCTGTACACCGTATGAAAGAACACACCGAACTTCCAGCGCGAAATGTCTTTTCAACAGTGTTCCCAGTCACATAATTGCGCATCTTAGTCCTCACGAAAGCAGCCCCTTTTCCTGGTTTCACATGGAGAAATTCTGCAAATACCCAATAGGGGGAAAAGCTAAGTTTGTTACGTTACGATTTAAGAACAAATTTGCAATAAGATTTTGGAGCAAATGAAAGAACCAGGCTAACAATAAGATTGCACTAGGCTACATGATACAGGCTAGAAATCCTACTACATTATCATCTCATCCATAGATTATGTCTGTTACTTTGCCTTTGCACTTCTCTTGTGACCTTTCATGGGCCAATTGTAGAGTTTCTTAATGTTTAATGGACTCCGAAATTCATCAACTAACAAGTCGAACATCTAATTAGAAACCCAACATTATACAATTTTGAAACGAGATGAAACAACAGGACAGCAATAACCCAATTCCAATAAGCAACTAAAATTCCCAATTGGCAGCAGATTACTGAAGCGAAATAAAAAAAGAGAGGAGGAAATACCCAAAATCCTCCAAGGAGCTCCATCCACTTCAAGACTAATGCCTACCTTTATGTCATTACTGGTCAAAGCATATATCTCTGCAACAAAAAAAAAATCAAAGATTAGAAGGATGGGAAGTTGTAATGAGTTGAAGGAAATGTAGGAAGAAAGGAGGAATACTAGAGAATCTAGTGCGGCGGCGTAAGACAACAGGAAGACGGAGGATGGAAATGGAGGGCTTCGATGAAAAGGAAAGAGAAGAAGAATGGATGGAGGAGAGAGATAGCTTGGTAGAGGTGATTCCCGCCATTGTTTTGCTGGAGTAACTGGCAACTGCTAACAGCGAGACACAGACAAAGAGAAAGAGATAAGGAAAGATGGTTTGGTATTTTTTATCAGGGTTAATTAACACAAATAAAGCATGAATGATTCAAGTTACCTGTTATCTACAGGCGGTACGCTATACTTGAACTAGTGTTATACCCGTGAAAAATTTCACGGGTTGTGATTCTTTTATTGATATTCTCCAATAAAGTAAAGCAAGATTGATACTTAACAGGTATAACCCGTGAAATTAAACGGAGTTGCGTGGGTTTTTAAGTGTGAACTTTGATTATACTATACCCATGCGTTTTAATCAAAAAGGTTACACATACAATGAGTGTATAAGGGGGGTTTGTACACCACCCGTTACAAGTTGCCACGTGTCTAATTTAGAATCTCTTTTTTCCATTTAAATTTTGTAAATTCCCTCATTAAATACACCTTATTAAATGCATTGATTTATTGTATAAATTATGTTTAGTAATTATTAACTTTTTTTTTCTTTTCAGTTTTTTTAGTATTTCGTATTTTTTTTACTTTTACCGTATATGTACGTATACTCTGCTCGTATATTTCTAATCTCTGTATTTGTATTCTCTGTACATGTACGCTTTATACTTGTACCTTATGTTTACGTATTTTATATTTGTATGTTGCGGAATATTTCTTTTGTGTAATTTTTTATATGAATTTGTTTCTACGTTTTAGTTTGTATGTCACGGTAGAGAATATTTTTGTTCATTTACTGTGAACGGGTCAATCGTGTGAGGCAATTTTTTTTATGGAGAAAATAATAAAATATGTAGTCATGTTATATAACTATGTAAATAAATATTACGTACGTAGTAAAAATTGTGTAGTAGTGTAAATTTACTGACGATATACGATCTCCCCGAAATTCATTTAAAAGCAATTTAAATGTCATTAGTAAAAAAAAATTTAAAAAATTTCTCGTGAGACCGTCCCAATAATTTGAAACGTAATCAGGGGCTTCGAACCAACAAAACAGAAATAAAACGTAGAAACAAAAGCAATTTAAATGTTTACGTATTTTATATTTAATGTTTTAAAATGTTGTGTTGCGGAATATTTCTTTTGTGCAATTTTTTTATATGAATTTGTTTCTACGTTTTAGTTTGTATGTTACGGTAGACTATATTTTTGTTGATTTACTGTGAACGGCTCAATCGTGCGAGACAATTTCTTTTTACGGAGAAAATAATAAAATATGTGGTCATGTTATATAACTATGTGAATAAATATTACGTACGTAGTAAAAATTGTGTAGTCGTGTAAATTTACTGACGATATACAATCTCCCCGGAATTCATTAAAAAGCAATTTAAATGTCATTAGTAAAAAAAATTTAAAAAATTTATGCCTTGTACGCCTTGTATATTTTTAGGCCAATATTTGTACGTCTTGTATATTTTTCATATGTATTTTTGTATATTTTTTGTATTTTGTACGCCTTGATGTTATATGTTTGGTGTAATTTTTTTTGCGATTAGTTTTTATACGTAGAACATTTTTAAATATGGAGTATAATTTAAATTTAAGCACATTGTTATTAAGATACATTATTACGTATACGTCATTCGGTTACTTTTCTTAAATTTGATTATCGGTACTACGCTCTAAAGTCTTAACGATGTAGTATTGATAGTGTTGTACTACCTCCGTATCTATGTGTTCGTCCACTTTAATATAATACTCCACCCATATATTAAACAAAGTGGACAAACATATAGATACGGAGGGAGTATGATTTACTAAGATTATTCGTTGTATCCTACGTCTCACAGACTTAAATAACCGTTGTACTTAGATTTAGTTTCCGAAACAATACTTTGTTAGTGTGTTATACGCAATATATTCTAGAGACGTACGCGCTTATGCGTCTTTTACCACATTTGTTATACGATATTATTAACATATTATAATTTTGTGTTAATATATTATTATGTTAAAAAATAGTTTTAGTATTTGTGTTTATGTATATACATATGTTATATCTTAATTTTGATATAATTTGTAATTCTTATTATCATATTCCAACAAAACATTTAAGTAGTAAAGAATTTAATTATAGTGCACATTTTGCCTTTTAATCGATTTTTTGTTCGACGATATTGAAGACGAAACACCGTAATTTCTGATGCCCAACAGGCCCATAGGCGTCAAAAATTACGAAAATATGTCACACTCAAGGCTCGAACCCACAATCACTTGAGCACAAATGAGCCTCTTTGCCACTAAACAAATTAAACATTGTTGATAATTCATACTAAAATATTATCTATATCTGTTTCTAAAACCTACTAAAATCGTCTATTAGTACAATTCTAATATTGTTAATAATATTAATGTTGTGGTGGGTGCAATTAATGTTGTTGGCTAGATCAATTAATGTTGTTGGGTAGATGCAATTTACTAAAAAGATGATAAACTTTTACAATTCTCCATAAAGAGCAATTAAGAAAGATATTTTAATCTGCTTTCAACAATTCGGCTAACGTTAATTGACGGATAACTTAATCATTCGATTGTCATTTGTAGTAACCAAAACTCGTTCGACTAAGGTAATAATTTGTTAGGTCGATTGATGTACATATCTAGTCGCATATTGTATCGTCGTTCGTTGTTACAATTTTATTCCATCTTATGTTATTTTTAATAATGAAAAAAATATTGTACATATCTAGTCGCATATTGTATCGTTCGTTGTAAATTATTAAAAATAGGTTCATCTCAATCGATTTTAAACGTAATGGGTGCCATGTCGACCAAACTTATTCTGAAAACGTAATTCTAGACTGGAATCAGGGAGACGGGGACGAAGCTAAATTAAGGTTGGACTGGGCCATGGCCCCAGGTGGTTTTCAGGTTCATGTAGTATTTAGTGAGACACATATGCATTAAACTGTGTTGGCCCAATTGGCTTCAACTGGTCACATAAGTTGCCCTTGCTTTGATGGACTTGTGTTCGATTACCCTTTGGCCCGTTTTTTTTTTTATTTTTCTTCTTCTTCCATTTCTAACTACTTCTCTAGTTCTCTTATTCTCTTCACCCGGAGTACTTCTTAACCTTTCCAAGATATCTTTATTTACCTATACCAAGTTATATTTTTTTTATCCAAAGTACTTCAATCTAAAGTTTTCATTCAAATTTTCTTAGTTTTTTAGTTGTTAAATTAATTCTCCCTCATATTACATTTTAAGTGATACGTAATATTTTTGTGCATAGTTTCAGGTACCAATACGGATTGTTAATTTGAATTTCGTGTTTTAGACATAATTACCTAATGACGCTCATAATTTTAAATTCGTGTTAATTTTCTATACACATAATTACCTGTAGACGCTCATGTACTCTACGTTATCGACTACTTATAGGATATTGAATTACGACATTCTATCGAGTAATTTCTCCGTCTATGCAATTATCTTCTCTCACTCGTAAGTATATTTACAAAAAAAAAGACTTCACCCAATTACTAATGTTAATGAAATTCATCGAGATTTATAGGAGGCAATATAAGCGACTCGACTATTCGTATAATTTTTAATTGTTATACAAATTCGTATATGTATGCTTATATGATACTGTAGACACCCACATTTTGACCGCCAGGTGTCTATAGTAGTTCCCGTCAAACACCCGATGATGATTGGATGCAAACGTGCTTTAGTATACTCGAAAACGGGCTCAAAATCATTAGCATTTGGTTTAGGCTTATTACGGAGTAGAAATCTTACAAAACCAACCTCAAATCCAGGCCCAGTAGGTCGTTTCGAGTTAAATAAGACTAATTTGGGTCGAATCCGGCACCAGGGGCAAAACCGTCTTTTAGCGACCGGGTCAAACCCGGTCAAAGATATTTTTTCCCGAGACACACGGACCAGCCGTGACACCTCATCACTTCGGCTAGGCTCAGATACTACAAAATATCAGCCCCGAAAATAGTAAATAAATCCATTCAAGGATAAAATTCGATCTCAAGTAGGAATTCTATCCGAAAACCAAAACAACTTACCGACCGAGCTCAAACACTCGGCCAAAACAGCCCATTTCAGCCGAGACATGGCTTTTTCACCAAGAAACGGGACTCTCGTTCCCTTCAAACTCCTACGTTTCCTATCTAAACCGGTATTTCTTGTCACCTAAGCAAGAGTACTTCTCCTAGCTCCTATCAAGGACTTCACCTATAAATAGGACCCTCCGGTCACACAAATAAATCATCTACATCTATCATCTATCAATTATCAATCAACTATTCTCGTCAAATTCATCGATTATTCCCATACATTACTCATCTACAACATACATCCAAAAATAGCATCAAAATACCGACAAAACAAACCGACGAATCCGTCCCCGAGAAACCGGCCGAACCCGCTAGCCTACACGACCCCAAACACACCATCCTAAACTCACCCACATCATCTCGACGTTCCCGTGCCTAAGCCACTTTCCGACGAGCCTTATTCCGAGAAAACAAAGCATGTAGGTTGAGGGTGTAAATTCAAACCCGATTCTGCCTTTTTCTCTCCCTTTTTTTTTCGTCTTTTTTTTCTTTTTTTTCGCGTCGTGTCGGTCGGTCCGTTTTTGTATATGGGTCGTTGTCGCACTTTTTTATTTGCTAATAACGATATTACAAAATATTTTCATAAAACAAACGTTCTTAAAATACGATATTGATTTTTCTAATCAAATATCGTATCTAACAAGAACTACATTAAATCTCGTTGATGCAAAAAAAATCGTTAAATCTTTTTTTAAACAAAATACGACGATTTTTAAACGCGGAGAGAATTAACATTTTTTTTCTTTTCGTTCAAATTCTTTTTTTTTCAAAACAAGTTTTTTTTTTCAAAACTTTTTTTATTCTAACTATTCGATATCGATTTCATAATCGAATATCGGATACGACGAATATCGAAAACATAAATCGAGTATATATTAATCCATATTTATACGCGATTTATCAAAATTAACGATTTTCGAAAAAAAGCGAACCCGAGACAGCCACCCGGGCGAGTCGCGCCCCTCCCGGGCGAGTCGCGCGGGCTGCTGTAAACCGCGGCCTGTTTTCTCGTTTTTTCCGATTTTTCCAGCATCGTTTTCTAACACAAAACAGCGGTTCTCGGTATATTTTTTCAGATTTTCGACTAATACCTTTTCGACCTCGGTCAACACGTGTTAATCCATCACGTGTCATAAAATCCTTCTTCAAAATCATGCATATTATCGTATTTACATCTTTATTCGATTTATGAACCGTTACTAACTTGTTTGCTCATGTTTGCAGCGATTTATTTTCATCTTTTGTTTTATTAGACTAAAACGAACTTCACATGCTAAAATAACTTTGACGTTATTAGTTTAAGGTGCATTAAACGACTTAGCAACCCATTTATTTTTTTCTCTCACATGCTTAGGGAAAATAATCTTTGCATATCATTCAATCGTCGAACTAACGCGTGTACACCAAAAACGAACGATATCTTAGTAAAGGCCGCTAAGTGCGGGCGGGGTTGAGTGTTCTTAGTGAACTTCCCAACGCGTACTCTCACCCCTTACTCAGAACCATGGTTTCCGGATGTCCGAATCCATTGGCAACGAGAGTCATTCAATACACGATATCCGATAATGTCGGTATCGATATCTTAATGCAAAGGGACGATCCCAATAAGCTCTGACATCGGAAATGGGCCGTATTTTGTATACGGCCCACTACGACATAGTGTGGGTTCGAACGGGCCCGAACTCCCACAAAGTTCGGTGGCGACTCCTACTTCGATTTAAATTTCAATTTGACCATCTCATATGGAGATTCATTCGCCTCTCCAAACCCGCGCGTGGCCGCGTCGGGGTGGACCTATGTCATGTCCACAATTTGGCGACTCCGCTGGGGATCAACTGATGAGTCACTTACCATCGGCATCCTCAGGGTGAGACTCGAAAAGAAGTCGTTCGAATAGTAATGTACACGTTTTAGTTCAATGGTTCATGCATAACCCAATCTTTCCCGGGCCGGTTACTTGTGACCGACGTCCCACTATACCACGGTGCGTTCCTAAATGGGCGCACTAAAGACTTCGACGGCGGAACTCGCATGGGTTTTACGGCAGGTTCTAAGACCAACTCGGCTCAGGAAGACCGTCCTGATTTGCGAGAAAGCTATCGTCGTTGGTATAGACCCTATTCGACCGACCGAGACTTAGACTAAGAGTATACATGGTGTCATTATACTGTTTCCATGACTACGTGCTACTTGATTTTCTTTGGTCGTCTTTTCAAAAACCGTCATTTTTAAAAATTTGCATCCTTTTCAAACCTATTCATTTTTCAAAACCCGGAAAGCTACCGAATTTAGGACTTATGATTTTGACTCAAAATAGCCTATTTTTAGCCGGTATGCTGCCCGAACCGTTTCAAAAATCCGAAATCTCGGCCCGGTAACGTACTTTTTTTCGATTTTCAAAAAACAGGCCATCCTATCCGACTTTGTTCGGTTTTCAAATCCAAATCCTCTTTCCAAAACTTTCTTCTTCTTAGGACTTCCCGTATTTAGCAGTGTCGGGTCTTGTCATAAAGAATCTCTTGCGTCGAAACTCCGTTGATCTTACATCACGAGTTTCTACCCTATCCCAGTCCGCCTTATTTGTCGAGGCACGGCCCACCTGCGTAGGACGAACTCCTACAAAGGGAAGCCCTTTTACACTTTCAAGTCCAAAGCCTAGGGATACTCACATGGATCTTCCTTCGAACGGGACTAGGCCCACTTTGCCAAATCCTAAGGAAAACCCACCGTCCACGAGTCACCCGTCTAGGTGTCTTTTCCGAGTCATTTCCTTTTCAGGCTTTTCCGCACTCGGGGGCTATTCTTCAGTAGAGCGATCAGTCACGGTTGCTCTAAGGGTCATGTCTTGCACGTGTTATCTCACTACCCCACTTTTAAATCACTTAGATGTCATACTATCCGAGTCCTACCAGAGTCTTTAGTCTCACTTGGGGGCTGTCCTTCACCCGAGCAGTCGACCACGGTCACCTTAAGGGGTACTTTATGTCCATCCTACACCGGCATCCTTATGATGCCTTCTCCGAGTTGAACCTATGCTACAAACACTCGAGTCATCTAGGGTTAGGTCACCACGGTTGGTCCAAGCACGCGACACGGTCAAACACGGTCGCCCCCATTTTCGGACTCACCCTTATGCAGCTCGAATCTAATTCGCGGTCATTACTTTGTCTAGGTCAACGTTCGAGTATCCCGATTCAAGAGTCTTAGTCATTCCCGTCCCCCCGAGCTATGTTTAGTTCGACTCCTTCTCTTGCACCTGCCCAAAACCGAGCTTAGGCGAGTTCTAACACCTGTCGCTTCTTCCTACCAGGGACCCGATGAACGAGACACTACCTAACCACGACAAAGCCCGCGCTATCGAGAAAGGGGATATCCAAGGAAGCATGCTTATGCTATCTTGCTCCATTAACAATATCTTCTCAAAAATCAATACCGCCCTAGATAACCTGGGTTCCAGGGTAGCCACCATCGAAGAGGATCTTTCAAGAGCCCAATCCTGTCTAACACAACTAGAACGGGTAAGGCAGCCAATCATCCAACCGGGCCATTTAAAGGGTAAGGACTCTTATGAAACCATCCGATACCCCCAGGATGGCAAGACCGAGAGAGGTAATCCACAAGTCACCTCTCCGAAAATCAAGAACCACTCAAAGGTAAGGACATTTACCCACTTGGATATGTCCTACACCGTCGCTTTCCAAAGGTTGGTTTCGAAGGGCCTAATATTTCTCCTAGGCCGAACAACCGACGTACCTTTGGAAAGACGCTCCAAAGCATGGAACGCCGAGCATTACTGCGAATTCCACAGAGGGAGGGGACACGATACAGAGTAGTGCTGGAAACTGAAACACCTTATCCAAGATTCCCTCAATGCCGGGAAGACACCCGTCATGGAAACTTTGTCACTTGCAAGGCCTCTCATGGACTATACAAGGCCCAACGACCAAAGCATCCAACCTACCTCCCATATATCCAAGAGTCCGGATTTGATTTGAGTTCTAGTCTGAGTCCGAGTCCGAGTCTAGGATGTACTATTTCTTTCAATTTCAAAGTCAGAATCAGAGTCAGAGTCAGCTGTATTCCGTCCTCTTTTCACATTTCAATAAAATCAGCATTTCTATTTTCTCATATATTTCCTTATGTGTTTCCGAGAACATGATAAATATCATCATATACTGTGAGCACATGCACGTGACTATTATAGGCACATCTATAATGACTGCAGAAAACCGAGCCCGTGTTTTCCTTTACCTGTTCCATGTCTGACATAGAAAGCCACATAACTACCCTTAGGAAGCGGTATCGAATCCTATGACAAATCTAGGTAGTCTCCTAGTTTGGGTTCATGACGGGAGGCAAGCCCACTTCCCACAATAAACACCCATCCAATAAGATCAACCAATCCCTACCTTAGGTGCTAGTCTGACCGACAGAAAAAAAAAGAAAAAAAAAACTGGACAAAAAAAAAAATCAAAAGTCCAAGAGAAAAAAAAATCAAAAGGCCATAAAAGCAAGCCGTCATCAAAAAAAAAAGAGTCACCCATGACCGGGGCACGGTCAACTCAAATCAACATCCCAAGACCGGGGCTAAGAGGTCAACCAAAAAAATTCAAAAACCCATGACCATGGTCAACGGTCAACTCAAGTGAAACGGTCAATTCAAAAATTATCATTACCCGTACAATCAAATAAGGGAGAGACAGTCAAGCTGGTCAGCTAACACCACATCTAGCCTTCCCACATTACAACCCTCAAGACCTTCTCGAGACCTAGGCTAGAGACAGCCCAGAATTTTGAGGATTCAAGCTCCATAGGATACACCTTAACCTTTAGGGCCAGACATGGAAACCAGATCCCGCATTATCAACCTGCCCAATCGAAGTCCGAGTCATTTTTACTCGACTTCCCCCTTTCCTACCACGTCGCAATACCTTACCCTCTAAGCCTTAGCTCCACAAAATCGAGCTCCAGATTTCGAATCATCAAAGCCACTTACGACCTAGCACCACATTTCCAAAAACATCTAAACCAGTTACTAGCCCAAACACGGGAACTCAACTTGCGGTCGGCATAGAACATGCCCAAATAGTGCACACCACCTCTGGGGGCTACCCCGGGGAATGTTCACAGTCACAGGATCAACATCCTAACTATTCTAGCCCTTTGGTCAAGACATTATTGGGAATGCACCTAGCCTACACTATTGCTATGGCTAGTTACACACAAAGCCCTAATAAGCTAGGCATCATAATACATCTTTCAATACTGAACTACGGCTTGGTTTGATTTCACTACACGTGAATACGTAGGCAGCCTTTCAACAGAGGCACAACCACCCACATTGACACAAATTCAAAAAGCATCATCATTCCGATCACGACACTGTCATGTTCTCAGCAGCTAGCTTTGTCGTCCTGGGGGCTTCTCCTGGGCAGAAGTTCTCCATCCACTCACATAATCCAACATACCTTCAAAATCTAGCCTCCTTTCTTTAGTGTGTCCTAGTACTCGGCCCAGTCGAAGACAAGAATCTGTCAGAGGCTCGAAGCAATACCCACTTTGGGAATGTACCCTAAAAGAAAATCCAAAAAGAACCCAAGTCTACGACATTGTTACTACAAAGCCTTGTCGTACGGAGACAGTCTCATAACATATCTTTCCCATTCCGAGGATTCGACCATGTTGCCACTCGCCTAGGCTACGGAATAACGCAACTTAAGGGTCTTGTCATCTTAGGTGGCCCACCCCCTACCGAGTCACGGTCTAACCCTTAGAGAGTCAAAGTCGTGTCTGTCAACTCGTCCTCTCGTGTCCAGAGTCTAGTCTGTCGGTATATCTCTCTCTTCAAATTCTCATTTTAAAATTTGCAAAACTTAGCCATTTGATAAAATCCCTTTCTTAGTCACCACGGGAATAGGAATTTTTATCATATTTCATCTAGGCATCAGGCCTAACCAGAGGATTTTAGGAGTCTGTGTCAGAATCTGATCAGGAATCAAGTCATCCCAAGCATTCTGTGGACATGACATAGGTCCACCCCGACGCGGCCACGCGCGGGTTTGGGTAGGCGAATGAATCTCTATATGAGAATGGATCGAATTGAAATTTAGGTCTATGTGGATTCGCCACCGAATTTTGTGGTTATTCGGAACCGTTCGAGCCCACTCTATGTCGTAGTGGTCCGTATACAAAATACGGCCCATTTCCGATGTCAGAGTTTATTGGGCTCGTCCCTTTGCATTGCGATACCGATACCGACATTATCGGATATCGTGTATGAATGACTCTCGTGCGCCAACGGTTTCGGGCATCCGGAAACTGAGGTTTTGAGTAAGGCGTGAGGGTACGTGTTGGGAAGCCCACAAAGGACACCCAACCCCGCCCGCACATTAGCGGCCTCTACTAAGAATTTGAATGACTTAGAATACGCGCGTTAGTAAAACGGGAAAATGATATGCAAAGATTTATTTTCCCTAAACATGTGAATGGAATTGAAACGGGTTTCCAAGTCAATTTAATGCAATTAATTCTACGTCAAAGTGGAATTTTAGCATGTGGGTTCATTTAGTACAATAAACGAACAATAATTAAATTGGCAAAAGAAATAACAAACGCGTTAGTAACGATGTAATGATATAACGAATAATAACAGTTTGTGCAAATATGAGATGAGATGAAAAGGTGCAAATAAGAGATGCATGGTTTGAAAAGATAGTAATACACATGATTGATTAAACACGTGTTGACATAAATCACAAATTACTACCGAGTTTTGAAAATAGAATAATGTACAATCTATTGTGTTAATCGTTATGGGTCACTCGATCGAGTGGTCGATGGACTCGATCGAGTGGACATGTAAAAGACGATTCTGTTTCGTGCTACAAACCGTACTCGGCCGAGTTATTGACCAACTCGGTCGAGTACATGGCCACTCGACCGAGTCACTGTGAGACTCGATCAAGTGGGGGACGTAATGAGCATTCTGATCCGGTTTTGAGGTGCCACTCGACCGAGTGGGCTAGGCACTCGGTCGAGTGCCCTCTGTACGAATTACAATTCGTTTGTGAAAATTGCATTGATTTTAAAATCGTTTTAAAATTGCTTTGAATTGATTGTTGTGATATGATTAAATTTTCTCCGCGTTTAATAATGCCATAATTCTAACGAATTGTTTTGACAATTATTTTAGCATCAACGAAAATTGTGCCTCAAATTGATTTAATGCGATTTAGAAAAATTGTCTCTTTGATTAAATAAATAATAAAAAAGACTTGATTCCCTCGACTTCTCCGACATCGATAAATCCCTGGAGATTGTGATGTCGGATCCGTGTCAACGGGTTTCGGCCCTTATTAAAATTGATTTGAAAATTGATGGATGCAAGATGGATGATGATGATGACGAGAAATAATAACGGATTGTTGTTTAAGTTAATTTATCTCAATAATCAAATAGTCGGGGTATCGGGATAAGCGACCGACGACGCGTGTGCAGTACACTTGTATATGCGATTTTCCTTATCCCGGTATCCTTCTTATTCGACACAAATCGATAAATATTTTAATGCTTTGATATTAATAGTATTATCGGTATTATGACGCAACGAACGAAATAAATAAAAAAACGAAAAAAAGACGGAGAAAAAGGAGACAAACGACGAAGAGAGAAAGGGAAGAAAAGAGAGGGTTTTGACACCCTCAACCTACATGTTCTTGTCTCGGCGCGGACTCGTAACCCTGGCTTTAACACAAGAGTCTTCGAGGTTTATGGAGGTTGAGTTGTGGTGGCTCGGGAATGATTCCTAAAACTAGGTTTAGGGTTTTTGCTAGTGTAGGATTGCTAGGGTTTGATTAGGGTTTGTAAAAGACGTAGTATGTGTGTGTATGGTTGCTCTAGGGTTTCTTGAGGTTGCAAAAAGATGTGTAATTGTGTTGCATGGGGTTGCTTATATAGGCATGGCTAGGGCACCGGTTTAGGGTTACTCGATCGAGTATGGGGCTAACTCGGTCGAGTGGCCCGTGAAGCGTGCCGTCGGGCTTGAAACATGCCCACTCGATCGAGTGGCCCAGTCGGGTTGCACGGGTCTATTGTTTTGGACCTTGACTTTGAGTTTGATGGGTTTTGTGTTTGACTTGGACTTTTGAGGATTGTATGGCTGTTTTGTGTGTCTCGGAAACGACTTTGACCGGGGTTGACCCAATCGCAAAAAGTCGGTTTTAATTCCGGTGTCGGTTTCGGCCCAAATTAGTCTTGTTTGACTCGGAATGATCCACTGGGCCTGGATTTGAGGTCCGTTTGGTGAGATTTGTACTCCGTAAGTGTGTTAGCCAACGATTAATGGATTTGAGCCCGTATCCGAGCGCATAGAAACACGTTAGCGTCCGATCATCATCGGGTATTTTTTTGAAACTGCCATAGACACCTGGCGGTCAAAATGCGGGTGTCTACACATTCTTATTTCCAAAAATTTTCAATTTGTTTTTCCAGCATTTTCTTTCCAAAAATCAATTAAAAATCATTTCTTCCCCAGCGTGAGTCGGCGTTTCGCCTAAATATTACATGCAAATTGTTATGTATAAGCATACAAGTACACCCAAGACTCCCGAAGAATTCTCAAAAACTCCCCAGTGGAAGGCTCAGGCAACATTTTTTACTAAGGAATCGGGATGTATCTGTAAGCAGATACACCCAGAGCCTCCAAGGCAAGCTCCCACGCAATTCCAAGATGGGATGTATCTGTAAGCAGATACACCCAGAGCTTCCAAGGCAAGCTCCCACGCAATTCCAAAATGGGATGTATCTGTAAGCAGATACACCCAAAGCTTCCAAGGCAAGCTCCCACGCAATTCCAAGATGGGATGTGTCCGTAAACAGACACACCCAGAGCTTCCAAGGCAAGCTCCCACGCAACTCCAAGATGGGATGTGTCTGTTAACAGACACACCCATAGCTTCCAAGGCAAGCTCCCACACAAATCCGAGATAGGATGTGTCTGTAAACAGACACACCCAATACTTTTCAGGCAAAGTCCCCGCTACATTATTGGCATCTATCCAGGTATGATTTCTATCTTATGGTTGGCGAGCCCTTCACGCAAGTCTAATGGACTATAAACGACCCGATGAGAAGTCTGCCAGGTCTTAATCCTCGATTGGCCTGGTAGCTACTCTGACTTTCGCCTTGTCCGAGCCTCAGTCAGAGTGGGGGCTCTGTAGACACCCACATTTTGACCGCCAGGTGTCTATAGTAGTTCCCGCCAAACACCCGATGATGATTGGACGCAAACGTGCTTTAGTATACTCGAAAACGGGCTCAAAATCATTAGCATTTGGTTTAGGCTTATTGCGGAGTAGAAATCTTACAAAACCAACCTCAAATCCAGCCCAGTAGGTCGTTTCGAGTTAAATAAGACTAATTTGGGTCGAATCCGGCACCAGGGGCAAAACCGTCTTTTAGTGACCGTGCCAAACCCGGTCAAAGATATTTTTTCCCGAGACACACGGACCAGCCGTGACACCTCATCAGTTCGGCTAGGCTCAGATACTACAAAATATCAGCCCCGAAAATAGTAAATAAATCCATTCAAGGATAAAATTCGATCTCAAGTAGGAATTCTATCCGAAAACCAAAACAACTTACCGATCGAGCTCAAACACTCGGCCAAAACAACCCATTTCAGCCGAGACATGGCTTTTTCACCAAGAAACGGGACTCTCGTTCCCTTCAAACTCCTACGTTTCCTATCCAAACCGGTATTTCTTGTCACCTAAGCAAGAGTACTTCTCCTAGCTCCTATCAAGGACTTCACCTATAAATAGGACCCTCCGGTCACACAAATAAATCATCTACATCTATCATCTATCAATTATCAATCAACTATTCTCGTCAAATTCATCGATTATTCCCATACATTACTCATCTACGACATACATCCAAAAATAGCATCAAAATACCGACAAAACAAACCGACGAATCCGTCCCCGAGAAACCGGCCGAACCCGCTAGCCTACACGACCCCAAACACACCATCCTAAACTCACCCACATCATCTCGACGCTCCCGTGCCTAAGCCACTTTCCGACGAGCCTTATTCCGAGAAAACAAAGCATGTAGGTTGAGGGTGTAAATTCAAACCCGATTCTGCCTTTTTCTCTCCCTTTTTTTTTCGTCCTTTTTTTCTTTTTTTTTCGCGTCGTGTCGGTCGGTCCATTTTTTTATATGGGTCGTTGTGGCACTTTTTTATTTGCTAATAACGATATTACAAAATATTTTCATAAAACAAACGTTCTTAAAATACGATATTGATTTTTCTAATCAAATATCGTATCTAACAAGAACTACATTAAATCTCGTTGATGCAAAAAAAATCGTTAAATCTTTTTTTTAACAAAATACGACGATTTTTAAACGCGGAGAGAATTAACAATTTTTTCTTTTCGTTCAAATTCTTTTTTTTTCAAAACAAGTTTTTTTTTTCAAAACTTTTTTTATTCTAACTATTCGATATCGATTTCATAATCGAATATTTGATACGACGAATATCGAAAACATAAATCGAGTATATATTAATCCATATTTATACGCGATTTATCAAAATTAACGATTTTCGAAAAAAAGCGAACCCGAGACAGCCACCCGGGCGAGTCGCGCCCCTCCCGGGCGAGTCGCGCGGGCTGCTGTAAACCGCGGCCTGTTTTCTCGTTTTTTCCGTTTTTTCCAGCATCGTTTTCTAACACAAAACAGCGGTTCTTGGTATATTTTTTCAGATTTTCGACGAATACCTTTTCGACCTCGGTCAACACGTGTTAATCCATCACGTGTCATAAAATCCTTCTTCAAAATCATGCATATTATCGTATTTACATCTTTATTCGATTTATGAACCGTTACTAACTTGTTTGCTCATGTTTGCAGCGATTTATTTTCATCTTTTGTTTTATTAGACTAAAACGAACTTCACATGCTAAAATAACTTTGACGTTATTAGTGTAAGGTGGATTAAACGACTTAGCAACCCATTTATTTTTTTCTCTCACATGCTTAGGGAAAATAATCTTTGCATATCATTCAATCGTCGAACTAACGCGTGTACACCAAAAACGAACGATATCTTAGTAAAGGCCGCTAAGTGCGGGCGGGGTTGGGTGTTCTTAGTGAACTTCCCAACGCGTACTCTCACCCCTTACTCAGAACCATGGTTTCCGGATGTCCGAATCCATTGGCAACGAGAGTCATTCAATACACGATATCCGATAATGTCGGTATCGGTATCGTAATGCAAAGGGACGAACCCAATAAGCTCTGACATCGGAAATGGGCCGTATTTTGTATACGGCCCACTACGACATAGAGTGGGTTCGAACGGGCCCGAACTCCCACAAAGTTCGGTGGCGAATCCTACTTCGATTTAAATTTCAATTTGACCATCTCATATGGAGATTCATTCGTCTCCCCAAACCCACGCGTGGCCGTGTCGTGGTAGACCTATGTCATGTCCACAGATACTTTTATTACTTTTATCGACAATTATGGAAAATCTTATATGTGAATGGTTTATATTCGTACTCAAGCTATTACTATAACTTGTAATTGTTATATTCGTACTCGAGCTTATATGATACTTTTATTACTACCCTACCATTTTATCGACATGAAGAGTTGAGTATTGTACCTCATTCGTATATGTATGCTTAAGCTTAGTCGATATGGCATACTGACATGCCGCATGATATATAATTTTCATATTAATTTGTAGTTGTATACGATTATTTACTTTTATTATTTGTTCTATGGTATTAATAATCTTGTTTGTCGGTATAATCATGTTTAGTCAATCGACATTTATTAGATAGTCGATAGTTCAATGTGATTAGTCGATCGATGAAATGATTTCTCATTCCATCGAACAACGCTTTTAGTCGATCTACAGTAATTGTGCATATGTTAGTTTATTATGCATTTTATTCGTCGTGCAGGTGTAGATTTGTTGCAAACTGTCGACGTAACTGATGTTTTAGTTGGTTGTTCGTTAACACTACTATATGTATCGGCTTTTGCTTGATAATGTTGAAGATGTATTTTTGTCATTAATAATTCCATCTTATTTTAGTTTTGCGTACGTCCCAAATTAATTTTAATAAAAAAATATTTGTATGAGATAAAGCAATAATTTGAAACGTGATTAGAGGGTCCGAACCAAAAAAGCAAAAATAAAACCCAATGTTACACTTAACAAGATTCGAACCCACACCCTTCTCATCATCTAGCTACTTAGATAGAGCTTGCTACCACCTATTTCATATATTTGTATTGCTTATTTAATTACATGATTTAATTTTACCTTTTATGAATGGTTACTACATAATCAAGGTGAATAAATGTGAGTGGTTGGAAGTTTAGTTGTACGTATGTTTTTTTATGCTTTTGGAGGCAAAAAACTTGCATGGTAGCACTTGCGGAGGGAAAAAAAAGTAGTATAAAATGGCACACTCCCTCCAAAATGTATATCATTCATACTACCTTCTCTCTTGTCTAACTAAATCTCTCTAGTATAAGCCATTCTTTTCCCTTGTCAAGCACGCGAAATATGTCAGAAGAGTGCAAAACTCACGCTAGGTCCGTTGTATGCACAAGGTTGTTCATGAGAGAGCTACTTAAGGAGGTGGGTCCCCTCCACGGTACAAACCGTATTGGAGCATGCCTCTCCCGGTTACTATGGTAATCGTTTCCTTGTAGATATTTTTGAGGAGGAATACAACGTTTTAAATTTTGGGAATTGTGAACTAGATAAATTATTTTGGAAAAAAATTGATGACGATATAGAGATGATCGCGACCCCTAAAGTTGATTCCTCCATTGTTAGGGTTGAGGAGGATGTCAATGAAGATGTAGTTGTGGTTGTAAACCCGGCCCTTGAATCGACCGGTGGTCGCATTGATGATGGCGGCAAAGGCAAATCGCCATGTAATCCCGACATCCGCCCGCCTAGGTACTCGAAGAAAAGGTTTGGGAGAACGCACCCAACTAGGTCAAAGTCGAGGAAGCTATAATTCGATTCATGCGGTGGTTGTAGTCGGTCCTAAAATCGTAGTCAATTTACGATTATGTTGTTGTGCTCAATTACGGGTCTTTTGTCTTTTCTTTAAGTTGTGTTGTTTGTCCATTTACTGTTTTATTTGGAGAAAAAATATGATATTATTTGCCAATTACGGACACGGTAATCACATTCCGAAGTAGTAACAAATGTCCGTTATTCACTATTTAAAATTATGTACGTATTTCAATTAATATTAATTTGCAGCGCTTGAATCGATTTCAAATTAATAGTAGTTCGTTATTAATGTACTTATAATAAGTCTTCAATTAGTAGTGCAATTGCCGTAATATTTCCTTAATAAATAAGTCTTTAAAATAAGTCTTCAATTAGAATTACAATTGCCGTTATTAACACTGTAAAATTAATAGTACAATTGAAATTAGGGCAGTAATTGGTTGCAGTAATTGGAATTAGGGCAGTTTGGAAGAGAAAAAGGTAGGGGCAGTTTACGGTTCCTCATAACAACAATTAATTGTTACACAATTCTCTAATATTATAATTACTATGTCATTTAATTGTATTATTATAATTAATTGTACTCTATAACAAATAATCGTAATTTATATAGTTGAAGTACTCCGTACATTTTACGTTATACAATCTATCCCGTAATAATTTTACTGTTTCGTTCAATATAATTTAAGTAATAATAATATTCCGTAAATGTTAAGTAGTAATACTATAGTAATAATATTACCGGTTTGTCGAAGTAATAATATTATTGTAATAATACTCCGTAAATATTAAGTAATTATATATTATAATGTTGAACATATTGTGATTATATATGATATAGAAGTTGTGATATTAGCAAGTTTAACGTATATTAACGTTAAGTAATCTAAAAACAAACAAATTGTGAATTTAAAAAAGAAAGAATAAAAAAAAAAAAAACAAACTGTAACGTAATTTTGTAGTTCCAGTTCCACAAGGAGACCTTCCAACTTCCATATGTTTTTTTTTTGGTGCGAATGAGGTGACAAGCCCCAAAAGAAAATTAACTTGTCGCTATTACACGGGGGAAAGCAACCCCAAATATGTCCTCCCGAAGGATGGGACGCAGATCATTAAAAGGAGTCTCTAAATGCGTCGGTACAGTGCTTGAAGTAATTCCTCGATTAGCTAACAAATCAGCCGCTCTGTTCGCTTCTCGGTAGACATGTTCTAATTTGATTGTCCATTGGTTGCCTCGGATCAAGTCTTGACAGCGTTTGACTATAAACTTCAGGCTATTGTTCACTAGTTGGTCTTCATTTATAAGTTTCACACATGGAGAATTATCCATATTAACTATTAGCTTCGTGAAACGAAGTGAATTAGCTCTTTCTAACCCAGCTAGCAACGCAAGGAGCTCGGCCTTCATAGACGAGCAAATACCACATGAAAAATAGTATGCTGTAATGAAATTACCAGTTTCGTCACAGAAAATGCCACCTCCTCCAGCCGGGCCTGGATTTTCTTTTGAGGCTCCGTTGGTGTTTAATTGTATCCAACCATGCGGTGGAGGAGCCCAACGGACAAATATCTCCACATTCGAATGCTTCATCTGTGGAATAAAGATATCAAAATTGTCGAAGGCCTTTTTCGTCGTTTCAAATTGTTGATAGAGAAATTCTCGTGGGTGTGTCGGATTCTCATTGTCTCGCCCAAAAACAATATTATTTCGCCATTTCCAAATCCACCAACACGTTACAGCGTAGTAAATAGGCCAGTCCGCTATAGAAGATTCCACTTCATTACTAGCATTTTTAGCTAGCCACTCGGAATACGGGGAGTTATAAAATGGGTTATTAGAAGGATCAATACCTATAAGCTCCCAAATTTGCTGTGAGGAGGGGCAAGAACGAAGTAGATGTTCGGTGGTCTCGTCTTTGTCGTTACAGCGTGGACAAAGAGGGTTGTCTCCCATATTCCTCCTAACCCGATTTACATTCACCATCAAGCGATCATGAGCAGAGAGCCATAGAAACATACGGATTCGTTGTTGTCCCGGGATACGCCAAATAGTTCGCCAAATAGGAGCTCCGGGAACTAATGAGTTATCGGTTTCTTTCAAATATCCTAACGCTGATTTAAGAGTAAATTTACCAGATGTTGTACCTCGCCAATAAAGCATGTCCTCTAACTCTGGGTCACGAAATAGGGAGATAGATGCAATTTTTAGAAGAATAGACTGTGGCAGAAAATCAGCAAAAAGGTCCCATTTCCAGCCGTTCGTCTCACACCACATATCGCTTACCGTAGCGCCAAGAGAAGCTTCTGGAACAGGAAGCAAATTATGGTCGGATAGACAAATTCCATCCACCCACGCATGATCCCAGAATAATGTCCGTCTACCATTACCCACGGCTGTCGCGGTGCCCCTCACGATCGTTTTAACTTGAGATGAAATCCCAGCCCAAACATTAGACATATTTCGCTTAGGCTGAAAAATATCTATATCACATCTATTGTTGCAATACTTTGCTCGGAGAACGCGTGACCATAGACTAGTAGGTTCTGCTAGTACTCTCCATCCTAGCTTCGTGAGAAATGCCGCATTAGCTTGTCTAGCCGAAACTATACCCAAGCCACCACTCGCTTTTGGTTTTTGGACCGTTTCCCAATTGATGAGATGGACTGATTTTTTGTCTTCATCGCCTCCCCATAAAAAACGTCTAGACTTCCTATCAATTGTATCGCATACAGTACGAGGAATTTTGGCTGTTTGCATGCTATAATTGGCCAGAGTCGATAAAGTAGATTTAACCAAAGTCTCTTTACCTGCTAAGGAAAGTCGCTTTGTAGACCAACCCGCCAATCTTTTATGTATTTTCTCTTCCAAATGAGCAAATGTATGGTGAGTAACTCTCCCGTTAATAGTTGGCATGCCGAGATAGGTTCCTAAATCATCCGTTTCCAAGAAGCCGAGGGCCTGGCTAACTGCTGTACGGGTGTTGCTCTCGGTATTACTAGAGAAAAAAACTCTCGATTTTGAGTCACTTATTTTTTCGCCAGATGCTCGACAAAAATTATCAAGTACGTGTCGCATGACAAGGGCCTGCTCTTCGGTGGCTTCACCAAAAATAACCATATCATCGGCGAAAAATAAATTAGTGATAGTCGGTCCATCACGGCCTAGAACAATCGGTCTCCAATTATTATTACGGACCTCCAAGTCAATTGCATGTTGTAGCTTCTCCAAACACATTACAAATAG
Source organism: Agrostemma githago (assembly GCA_958450325.1). Lineage (NCBI taxonomy): Eukaryota > Viridiplantae > Streptophyta > Magnoliopsida > Caryophyllales > Caryophyllaceae > Agrostemma > Agrostemma githago. The sequence continues at coordinate 53,827,771 of OY288254.1, forward strand.
ATAAGACGATAGAGGGTCTCCTTGTCTAACCCCTCTAGTTGGGCTAAATTGTTCCGTCGGTTCTCCATTCCATAATATTTGCATACGGGGTGAAGTAATACATTCCATTACGACATCAATTAATAGTCTTGGAAAACCCATGTCGTATAAAGTTCTTTGAATAAAGCTCCATCTCAAACGATCGTATGCTTTTTCTAAATCGATCTTTATCGCCATAAATCCCATCCTACCCTTTTTCTTTCTCAGAGAATGAATCGCCTCCTGGAATACGACGATATTATCCATTATTTGCCTTCCCGGAACGAACCCACTTTGGGTTTCAGAGATAACATGAAGCAAAACTTTCTTTATACGGTTAGCTAGAGTCTTACTGATTATTTTATATGCGACATTACATAAGCTGATAGGACGGAATTGAGAAATAGTTTCAGAAGTATCCACCTTTGGAATAAGGACTAAGTGTGTATCATTAAGTCCTTCCGGTAAACCCTTACCTTCGAGGGCTTTGACAACCATTTCACTTAGGGACGTCGAGACAAGTTCCCAATTCTTCTGATAAAATAAGGCTTGAAAGCCATCCGGACCTGGAGCTTTTAGAGACCCCATGTGGTTAATAACGCGCTCAATTTCTGCGATACTAAACGGTCTAGTTAGTCCCTCCCAATCTGTACGATTGAACTCTTGGAATAAATTCCAAGGAAGGGCACCTTCAGGATCAAACTCCTCATCCTCCTCTTATGTATAGAGTGCTCTAAAATAGTCAAATACTATTTTTTTTACTTCCCGCGGCTCCTCGATCCAGTCACCAGTACCATTCTTAAGAGTAGTGATGCGGTTTCTCCATCGTCTCACCAAAGTACTCACATGAAAGTAAGACGTATTACGGTCACCATCCTTAATGAATTCCAATCTTGACTTTTGGTACCATAGAAGTTCCTCTTGGGTAAGGACTTCATCTAGTTCTGTTCGAAGCATGGCTTCCAATTTAATAAGATAATTCACTCGAGCAAGAGAAAGCTTTCGTTGACATCCCTCTATCCTAGCCATTAGTTTTCTTTTCCGTCTAAAAATATTACCAAAAACATTTTGATTCCAATCTTGTAATTTACCTGAGAGAGTCTCAAGTCGAGTCGGGAACGCACCGGTAGAAGGCCAATTAGTATCAATAAATTCCTGGAAGTTTTCATGCTTTAGCCAGCAAGCTTGAAAGCGAAATGGGCGGTTTATAGCATTTAAAGGTGCGAAACCGTTTGACGAAATAAACAAAGGGCAATGATCAGACTGTATAGCAGGAAGGTGACGGACCATAGCTTCTTCAAATAGAGTACGCCATTCAGAGTTGCACAATGCTCTATCAAGCCTTGCACTTTGTCTCGTCTCAGCTAAGTTACCCCGGGCCCATGTATGTGAAGGGCCAGTAAACGCTAATTCGATTAACTCACAATTTTCGATCCAATTATTGAACCTTTCACACCCTCTCGCCATATTGCTATCACCTCCATGTCTTTCATTTAGAGACCTAGTTTCGTTAAAGTCTCCCGCGAGAACCCATGGCCGATTGTTTACTCGAGCAAAGTTTTCAGTTTCGACCCAAAGTTCCCTTCTATTGGATGGATCAGGGCTTGCGTAAACTGCCGAAAAGAACCAAGGTAACTCCCCTGTTTTAGCTATCTCAACTGTAAGAAATTATTGGTGCTCAGTGACCGGAGTTATAGTAACTACATCAATATTCCAGTATAGCCATATTCCGCCTCTAAATCCCACTGCATTAACTCGAGAATGTTCGCTATATCCAAGAATATTACCCAGTTTAATGGCATGATCGCCCCCATATGGGTTTCCACAAGAGCAAGAACGGTGGGTTTGTAGGTTCTCACAACTTCCTTAATAGCACTAATCTTATTCTTATTTCCGGTTCCTTGTACGTTCCATACCATAAAGGTGATATGGGGTAGGTTAGGGGACAAGTTCGGTATTTGTGTACTCATAAAATCAGGGATATAATTTATAGACGATAGATAAGCACGACTTACTAATTTGAGAATATTATCAATACTCCATGGTATTGATAGCTCCATCATTAGATTTGAGGGATTCTCTCTCGCTAGTTCGAACTTGACATCCATGATCGGGCTTTCCGAAATCATCACCCACATATAAGGAGCGGGCATCTCCGGCCAAGTTGTCACCTTCAGATGTTGGGTCGGAGGTATCACTTCTATTTGGGGATGTTGTGACAAGCACCGAGGTTGAGGGAGGGGGCGGTCGAGATAAGAGAAGTACGGGTGCAGATTCATTATTAGATTGCAGGGGCAAGGGAAGAACAGGGGGTGCAATGTCAGGAGTAGGCGATATTACGTTGCTTCTTCAAAGTTTGAGCTTTTTGTGATTACAGGTATATTGGTAATATCTCGTAGAACCGGAGTCGGGTTTTTGGGAGTATCTTTCGAGATAATGATGTTAGTGTTTTTATTTTTATGGATATATTTAGTGGATCTTTTTAGCAGGGGGAGTTTGGGAAATAAGTTTATTGGCTTTGTTATTCAAGGTAATGATTTTTTGATTGATTGTGTTTGTTTGAGGAATATTGTGGTGACTTTTACGAGTATTTCCTAAAGTAGTGTTAGGAATATTTTCCGATACATTAGGAATCTCTACGATTTCGGAATTATTAGCTAGAATATCGAACCTCGAACCCGCTCCATTTGAATTCTGCCCAAAATTGAAAATCGTATTTTCAGCGTTGAGATTCGGACTTTGGTTACCTGAGGTACTGGTGGACTTCCGTCTCGGAGGCTTTTTTACCATCATCCAATCGCCAAAGTTCTCTTTTTCTTTAGGACGGAGAGTAAATCCTAGTGGGACCTCGTTATGAATTGGATTAGAAATTTCCTGATTCGTCGGGTTGGTTTCGAGTTCCGTGAGAGGCCCACTCAGAGCCTCCTTTGGACAGGTATCTGTGGAATGGCCTAATTTGCCACATTTGAAGCATATCATTTTTAGCCCCTCGTACTGGATACAATAGACCTTCCCATATAGATGAAATTTTGAGAGTAGAGGTTTCGAGATATCCACTTCTACGCTCAATCGAGTAAATTGGCCTCGTTCAGCTGATGCTGTATTCTTATCTATACGAATGACTTTCCCAACCTTCGAACCTATTTTTTTCAAGAACATTTCATTGAAATATTCGACAGGGAGACTCGGAATACGCACCCAAGCTGTTAGGAATTTGATACTATCCTCGGACGGTACAAAGTTCGGAATCCATTTTCTAATAGTCAAGTAGTGATTGTCTATCATCCAAGGACCTTGTGTCAGAACGAACTCGTAATCTTGTTTAGAAGAAAATCTTGCGACATAGTAGGAGTTGGTAAGATCAGTAAGAGTTAGTTTGCCCTTGATTGACCACTTCGCTTGTAATTTTCTCATAAGAGCGAGATATCCAATCTTTTTATCGAACATTTTTATGATTAGCGAATGTCTCCATGGCTTGCGTATTATTGACTTCTCCTGTTTTGTTAGGCTAATTCGAGGGCAGAGTTTGTCTTCCTCGTTATCAATGTCCTCTTCATCATCATCCGAGACAAATTCAGAATTGTCCAGAAACAAATCATCAAATGAATCCGGGTTTGACTCGAACCCTTGCACCTTGTCTTTATAAGACAAAAATGTGAGGGACGGGTTAGCAGGGGGAATGTCCCTTCTTGGATGGCCGGATGGAGTATCGTTCAAATGATCGATACCCGATGAAGTAGCGCGAAATTCATCAATGTGCATAGTTTTCTTCTTAGCATTTTTTTGGTTCGATTGGATCGGAATTGTATGATTGTCTCCAGGATGACCGTCGATGGTGGAAGGGTGATTAGTCTCCGACGGGAGACCGTTATTGGGATCCAGCATCCGATTAAGAATATTTCTTTGCTTTTTCTCTCACTAGTATATTTCTCTCACTACTCCGTACTATTGTAACATCATTATTCCAACTTCCATATGTGAGTTATAATTCCCAATCACTCATCCTTGAAAAAAGATTAACCCTTTTAATAATTCTTTTTCACTTTAAATGCAATTGTATTCCCTAAACCATTAACTTCTTTCAATTATTATCCTAAAACTATCACAATTCTTCCAATCTATGTTTAAATATTATAAAAAGGTAGTGCATATCGTCGCATATATTTGGTTCAATTACGCTTCTTTTAAATAAAATATCGTCACATATATTGAGTACATAAGATGAATATTATAAAAATGAAGTGTATATTACTGATTGTCTTAAACATAATAATTGAATTTCTCCTCTTAAATATAACTACCTTTGATATAATCCAAAACGCTATATTAGACAGATCGTAATTGATGTATGACTATATTTGTTTTGCTGAAGTAGTAAATTAATCGCCTAGATTACGATATAATACGGTACTACATGTTTTGGATAACTATTGGGTTTATCTTTCGGATTATATCTTCTAAGTTATATTAAGATATTAATTAAAAACAAACTTATCTTTGTGAATTTGTTTTAAAATAAAACTTAAAACAAAATATTCGTGATCAAAAAATTGTTTTTAAACAAAAACTTAAGTTTGTGAACCCCTTTTTAATCTGGGGGTAGTACACGTCCCGCTCTTTAATCCGGGGATGGAAGACTACTGCGAGACTGTCTCGTTTGAGTTTCAGAATAACTTACGATCCATGATATTACGGAGAAATTTAACAAATACGTATATGTGAAAAAATTACGATCCATGATAGTACGTACAAATTCTAGTATATACTCCGTAGTAAATACAATTCGTGATAGTGTGAAAAAATAACCCCTATTTAAACACACCCTCTCCACTTCCTGTCAAAATATTACGTAGTATCCTACCCACCATTTCCCTTAATTATTTTCTTATCAAACCACCCACTACAAAAAACCAATAACCCTAACGAGATGGATAGTCTTAAGCTTGATATTACGAAATTGATCTCGAAGTTCGAGGAAGCGATAACGGAAACCCGTCAACAGAAGCTAGAGACCATGGAGATGGTTGTCAACCTCACCCGTTATAGGAACCTCTTATGTTCCTTAGGAGTATCGTGTTTGGAGGAAGATCTCAATGAGGATATTGACTTGTTGATGATGGGGGTCTGCATGCTTTGTGCCGGTGTCCAGCGTTACAAGGAAAATGTGAAGGAGTTGAAGGAACTCCTTTGAAGTGGGTTTCTTTATATTTCATTATCCATGGTTGGTATTAGTAAATTATTATTAGTAAGTGTGGTTGTAAGTGTCAGAAGTTTTTGGTGGACATCGGTTTCAATTACAGGTTTATTAGTTACGACGTCGAATATTAATTACGGTAGTATGGGGTTTAACTGAATGTCGATTACCGGATTTCATTTCACCGGATTTAATTTTATTGGATTTCATTTAATATTAGTGGATTAGTTTGCATGGATTAGTGGATTTCATTTAATGTATATTTCATATTCTTAAAAAAATTGAATGTTGCATTTCATACTACCCTAATTGAAAAAAATACGTCAAAGTCAATTGAAAAAAATGAATAAAATAGTAACAATTTCATACTAATTGAAAAACACACGTCGAAGTGGATCCTATAAGTATTCTAATCTAATAACATAATAACAGTAGAAACGTCGATTAAAAACGTAATGTAATTGCAATTATATGGAAACGTAATAAAAACGTATGAAGAAAATATAAAGAAAATAAAAATAGAAACGTAATATATTAAAACCGCTAAATTAACCGACGCCGTAACACTCGTGAAACGGAGTACGAAGAATAAAAGAAAATAAAACCGACGACATGACAGTAATCAAATGGACTACGAAGCGATTATAATATAATTAGACTTAGAATAAAAGGGGATATAACCGATAATTTACTAACAATGCTAAATTAATAACTAAACCGACAACGTAACACTAATCAAACGGAGTACGAAGCGATAATAATATAATTGGACATATAATAGTATAGAAGGAAAAAAAATAGAAACGTAATATGGATTTACAACCGACATTTTACTAACAACGCTAAATTAGTAACTAAACCGACAACTTTATTTTATTGTCCTTCGAATCACTAGCTACTTAGAAAGTTATATTATTATAATTTAAAATTAACGTTGCACGTGGTCAGATATGGAATTGTAATTTAAAATTAAATGTAATTGTAATTTAGAATATCATTATTTAGTCTTTGACTTCAATTAGAAATTTGAAGAAAATCTCCCTAGTGAACTTCCAACTTCCTGTTCTTATATTTAAAAAAAAGGTACTTGGAAGCAGTAACGTACTACACTAAGAAAAAAATCATCTCCTATATTCTATCTTAATTCCGTACACATCATAAGATGACAACAAATATTGATCTTAATGTACCGTATGAAGGGGATGACGCGGAAGAGAATGAAATAAATGAACAAAACGACAGTACCACCGACTTATTACGGCAGGCATCCCGCGTCCTTGGAGGCAATGACGACAACGAACCTCCTACCGCGCCCACTGTTGGAATGGAGTTCGAATCCGGTGAGCAGTTTGCGGCTTTGTGTTACACGTATGGTTACAAAATCGGCTTCCAACTATACGTTAGGAGTAGTGACATTTTAGAGCCTTTCAAGGAGCAAGGAGTAGTCCGGAGTGGCTCCGGCGAAAAAGAACCTCGATTCCACATGATGAGGAGGATTAGATTCAATTGCTTAGAAGGTAATCCGGCGAAGCATACTCCTTTTTCGGGTCCGTGTAAAATGTTTGTGTTTGGAACGTTGGACGAGGTCAGCGGCAAATTTGTAATACGGACATGCAATTTGGAACATAACCACGATGTGAACCCAGAACTTAGTCGACATGCCGTCCAATATAGACATATTAGTGACTACTTCAAAGCGAGGTTGATGTTGAATGATAGAGTCGGCGTTCCCATTACTAGGAACTTCAACACTTTAGTTGCGGAGGTCGGGGGTATTCAAAATCTTTCCTTCACCGGACGCGATGCAAGGAATCTCGTCGTCAAAGAACGCCGTAAAACAAGTTTGCGTGGTGACGCTCAAGAGGTTTTGGACTATTTTGACCGGTTGAAAGAACAAAATACCGAGTTCTACTACGACGTAGAGAGGGATGTCGACGACAAGCTACTAAATATTTTTTGGTCCGATGCAAGGTGTCGGGCCATGTACAAGGCGTTCGGTGACCCCGTCTCATTTGACAGTACATTCCTAAGCAACAAGTACCAAATGCCGTTTTGTCCTTTTGTAGGTGTCAACCACCACGGCAGTACCGTTTTATATGCGGCCGCTTTAATTTCACACGAAGACACGGAGACATATGTTTGGGTGTTCAAAAACTGGATCAAGTGTATGGGTGGAGCTCCCAATGTTCTCTTAACGGATCAGTGTAAAAAAATGGAAGGCGCGATCAAGGAGGTGTTCCCGGGCACTAGCCATAGATTGTGTCTTTGGCACATTCTTCAAAACGCGGATAGTCATTTGCGAGGCCTACCACAATTTGTGTACATTGATAGAAGCCTCCGTACGCTTGTCCACGAGAGTCACACGGAGATTGAACTGCAGGAAATGTGGGATGATTTTTTGGGTAAGTACGACCTTCGAGAAAACACATGGTTGACAGATGCGAGGAATATACGAAGAAGGTGGATGCCCGTGTTCTGGAAAGATACGTTCTGTGCAGGTATATCTTGTTCTGTAAAAAGTTACAGTTAAACGTACGTTCATTTTTTTTAAAAATTATGTCATGGAAAATCTTTATCCATAATTACAAGTTTAAAAGTAATTATAGTATATGGATATAATTATAGTTTGTAATTATAGTATATGGAAAATCTTTATCCATAATAAAAGTAATAAAAGTATCATATAGCTTAAATTAAAAGTATCATATAAGCATGAGTACGAATATAATTATAGTATATGGAAAATCTTTATCCATAATTGTTAATTACTAATGCTACTGATTTATATTTTAAAACTATGTCATGCATTTTCCTTGAATCTCTCCTAAATTAGTTGATATTCTACCTGATACAAATATTCTGCGAATATGGTTAAAAGGGAAGTATATTTGGGTATATATTGTATGTTGGGTGAGATTGTGAATTAGGTGTAAATGAAGTGTTTACAAGTTTTTTAAAAGGTATGGCTGAAAAATTGATTTCAAAAAATTGTAGGCGTATAATTTTCGTGAATTATAACATAAAATAAAAACATCGTAAATTAAAAAAAAATGGAAGTTAGATGTATATTTTCGTATGTACCAAACACTAAGGATAGTTAATAAATATTATGTGAATATTTTGTCAATCAATTGTAATCAATAGTAAATAATTAATTGTTTCCCTTTATATTAAGATAGTTATTTGTCAAATATGTTAAGTTTCGATTACTACCATATGTAATTGACACTAGAATCCTTTTGACACTAGAATCCTTAGGTAGCTAGAATTGTTGTACAACAAATCAAAAAAAAAATTAACGTAAAACTTTGATTCCACTTGTTACTGCTCTTAGAATAATTCCTGTAAAAAAAAATCTGATTACTGCACTTTGGTTGCACAAGTGCCCACAATAATTGCTCTTAGAATAGTTAACGTGTATGGTAAAAATTCTGATTTAAAAAAATTCTGATTATAATTTCGCAAACAGTCTTTACGAAAATAAAATAAAATAAAGTAGTATCCAACTCAGTTATTTGATGTAAAGTTGAACAGTCCCATTACGTAGAAGTGGTCAAATGTCATGCAAATATATCAATAATGATAGTAGCACAATGGCAACATGGTCTAGTATAAGGTCCTTTTTGCTGTAAAGTCAGGGGTTCGAACCCTTCCTGGAACATAATACCACTTAGTATATTATTATCCCCTATTTCTTACCTACTCCGATGGGATCCCCAAATATTGTTCGAAGAAGTCTACAGTAAGGTTTACACAAATGCTAAATTCGCTTCGGTGAAAACCGAGGTTTACGGGTGCATAAACACAAACGTAGAACTCCTCCCGAATAGTCTGGGTTTCAATAAGACGTTTCGGGCGACGTCAAAGGTGACAAAAGCTTTTTGGAAGAGGGAAAAGAGGTCTTTCCTTGTTACAATTAACACAATGACTGGTGAGTATAAATGTGGTTGTAAGATGTTCGAATTTAGAGGAATCTTGTGTCGGCATATCATGAAGTGCGTTGGAGTGCTCGACATGAAAGCTATCCCGGATAGGTATATCTTGGACCGTTTGCGGAAGGACTTAGTTAGAGGTTAAGAGAACATTAGGGTAGGGTACTATAACCCGGAAGAACACGAACGTGTTAAACGGTCACTTGAAATAACTGTTAGAAATGATTACATAAAGCGGTTGGCCATGCAAAGTGAAGGGGGTTTGGAAATCTACAATGCAAGGTCCGAACTACTCATCAAAGAATTGGAGGTCCATGCAGGGATAGAACACATTGACTCATATGCGGCGGGTGGAGTTTCCACCAGAGTGTGGGGTCGAAGGAGACTACAAAAACGGGACGCCATCCCGAGCACATCTCGTCATCAAGGCAATATTATTGGAGACCCGCCGAACAAATGAGGGAAAGGAAGGAGGCGTAATGTGAAGCAGCCAAAGAGAAGGAGGAAGCACAATGACGATTTGCAGGACGGTACGGTCCAACCAAACACAAGTCAAGTCCAACAAGTTCGGAACGAGGACCTCTCGTCGTTTATTAGTGGGTTCAGTGCTACACAAAATACGCCCTCGCAAATGACACCGAACCTTTCATTGTCACAGATTACACCAACGTTCTCACAACCGCAGCAGACACAAAACTTTAGGTCACCATTTTCAAATTCCGAGTACACACATTAGGGTCGATCTTGAGATTAATTTCAGTGGTAAATCGTTAATGTAATTGCATTTGTCATTATTTACGCCGCATGTTTTACTACGTAATTATCGTTACTAACATTTTGTAGTTTATTTTTGCAGCTTACGGATTTATTATTTTAACCTTAAAAAAAATATGAATTAAACTGAACAGGGCCGTCAAATGCTTACGGGTGGCCCTGTTCTAAATTTCAAATTGAGGCCCATATTATAAAGAAGAATTGTACTCGTATTAAAAATAATGTGTCGTATATTTGTGTATTAAGTGCAGATAAACAACCTGATATATATATATATATATATATATATATATATATATATATATATATATATATTTAAAATATATATATATATATTTAAAAAATATTTTGTATTAATTTTTTACCGATGTAAATACCTTCTACTTAGGTATTTAACCCGTATATTGCACTCGTTTTTAAAACATTAAGTGTATAAAGTACAAGTAACGAGACGTAGTATTTTCAAATACTAATATGGTACTATCCACATTTCATACGGAGTAGTATAATATAAGTAGCTTTATGGATAAAAAATTTTATAAGTCTTTTAATAATTTATTATGATTTTACATTCTCAATAACACTAATGAGTTAATAACAAGAGAAAAGGTAATTCAAACACTATGATTTGTTTAAAAAAAATATATGTTTCCAAGGATCATTAATTGGACATATTTAGAAACTGGAATAAAAAAAAGTGCTGGAGTTGGGATTCGATCCCACGACCTCCCTAATACAAGGCTAACTTTTTACCACTTGACCAAGAGACAATTACTACAATTAATTATGCATAAATAGTCTATATATGAGGCCCTCTTGGCTTTGGGTCCCGGTTCTTAGAACCGGGTGAACCCCCTTTCCGGCGGGCTGTGGACATGACATAGGTCCACCCCGACGCGGCCACGCGCGGGTTTTGGGAGGCGAATGAATCTCCATATGAGATGGTCAAATTGAAATTTAAATCGAAGTAGGAGTCGCCACCGAACTTTGTGGGAGTTCGGGCCCGTTCGAACCCACTCTATGTCGTAGTGGGCCGTGTACAAAATACGGCCCATTTCCGATGTCAGAGCTTATTGGGTTCGTCCCTTTGCATTATGATACCAATACCGGCATTATCGGATATCGTGTATTGAGTGACTCTCGTTGCCAATGGATTCGGACATCCGGAAACCATGGTTCTGAGTAAGGGGTGAGGGTACGTGTTGGGAAGTTCACTAAGAACACCCAACCCCGCCCGCACTTAGCGGCCTTTACTAAGATATCGTTCGTTTTTGGTGTACACGCGTTAGTTCGACGGTTGAATGATAGGCAAAGATTATTTTCCCTAAGCATGTGAGAAAAAATAAATGGGTTGCAAAGTCGTTTAATGCATATTAAACTAATAACGTCAAAGTTGTTTTAGCATGTGAAATTCGTTTTAGTCTAATAAAACAAAAGATGAAAATAAATTGCTACAAACACGAGCAAACAAGTTAGTAACGATTGAATAAATCGAATAAAAATGTAAATACGATGATATATATGATTTTGAAAAAGGTTTATGACACGTGATGGATTAACACGTATTGACCGAGGTCGAAAAAGTATTTATCGAAATCTGAAAATATGTCGCGAAAGTCGCTATTTTATGTAAGAAACGATGCTCGAAAAATAATAATAAAAAAGAACGAAACTACGTCGCTCTTCCCGAGGGTCGCGCGACTCGCCTGGGGACGCCGGCGGGTCGCGTGACAGGCTGCCTCGGGATTGATTTTTTGAAAAATCGATAGTTCTATTAAACCGCGTACGAATATTGCATAATTCGTACTCGACTTAATTTAGCGATATTCGTTATATCCAATATTCGATTATGAAATCGATATCGGATATTTGGAATAATTTTAGAAAAGATGAAAAGAAAAGGTTTTGAGAAAATCGTTTTGTAGAATTAAAAGTAATGATGTTAAAAAAAATAGCGAAAACACAAAAAAAAAGGCCGCGGATTTCGGGTCCCCCGCGCGAGTCGCCTGGGAGGGGCGCGACTCACGTGGGCTGCTGTCCCGGCTCGTCTATTTTCGAAATCGCTAATTTTGATAAATCGCATATAAATATGGATTAACTTATACTCGATTTATATTTTCGATACTCGTCGTATTCGATATTCGATTATGAAATCGATATCGAATAGTTAGAATGATTTTTTTTAGAAAAAGTTTTATGAAAATATTTTTGAAATATCATTTTAAATAATAAAAAAACGCGATAACGACCCATAATTAAAAAGAGGACCGACGACAGGACGCAAAAAGGAAAAAAAGGACGAGAAAGAGGAAGAGAAAAAGAGAGAATCGGGTTTGATTTACACCCTCAACCTACATGCTTTGTTTTCTCGGAATAAGGCTCGTCGGAAAGTGGCTTAGGCACAGGAGCGTCGAGACGATGTGGGTGAGTTAGGGTGTCGGTTTTGGGTCGTGTAGGCTAGCGGATTCGGCCGGCTACTCGGGGACGGATTCGTCGGGTTGTCGGTATTTTGATGCTGTATGTCGTAGATGTGTAATGTATGGGAATAGTTGATTGATAATTCGTAGATGTGAATAATTGATTGATGTATTTGATATGTCTCTAATATGTGACCGGAGGGTCCTATTTATAGGTGAGGTCCTTGATAGGAGCTAGGAGAGGTATTCTTGCTTAGGTGACAAGAAACACCGGTTTGGATAGGAAACGTAGGAGTTTGAAGGGAACGAGAGTCCCGTTTCTTGGTGAGGAAGCCATGTCTCGGCTGTTTTGGCCGAGTGTTTGAGCTCGGTCGGTAAATTGATTTGGTTTTCGGATAGAATTCCTACTTGAGATCGAATTCTATCCTTGAATGGATTTGTTTAATATTTTCGAGGCTGATATTTTGCAGTATCTGAGCCTAGGCCGAACTGATGAAGTGTCACGGCTGGTCCGTGTATCTCGGGAAAAAATATCTTTGACCGGGTTTGACCCGGTCGCTAAAAGACGGTTTTACCCCTGGTGCCGAATTCGACCCAAATTAGTCTTATTTGACTCGAAACGACTTACTGGGCCTAGTTTTGAGGTTGGTTTTGTAGGATTTGTACTCCGTAATAAACCTAAACCAAATGTCCATGATTTTGACCCCATATCCGAGTCCATTAAAGCATGTTTGCGTCCGATCATCATCGGATGCTTGGCGGGAACTACTATAGACACCTGGCGGTCAAAATGTGGGTGTCTAAAGAGCCCCCACTCTGACTGAGGCTTGGACAAGGCAAAAGTCAGAGTAGCTACCAGGCCAATCGAGGATTAAGACCTGGCAGACTTCCGATCGGGTCGTTTATAGTCCATTAGACTTTCATGAAGGGCTCGCCAGCCATAAGATAGAAATCATACCTGGATAGATGCCAATAATATCGCGGGGACTTTGCCTGAAAAGTCTTGGGTGTGTCTGTTTACAGACACATCCCATCTTGGAATTGTGCGGGAGCTTGCCTTGGAAGCTATGGGTGTGTCTGTTTACAGACACATCCCATCTTGGAATTGCGTGGGGAGCTTGCCTTGGAAGCTCTGGGTGTATCTGCTTACAGATACATCACATCTTGGAATTGCGTGGGAGCTTGCCTTGGAAGCTCTGGGTATAGAAGTTTTAATTAATTAGTGTATGATTTTCGATTTTTCGAATAATAATGATTCATGTTAATCAACCTCGATTTTTTGATTTTTTGATTTTTTGTGTCAATGCTTTGTTGTTGTTTTTAAGTTTTTTGTAATTAGTGTTTGATTTTCATTTTTCGAAATAATATTGACTCATGTTAATCGACCTCGATTTTTTGGGTTACTAATGCTTTGTTGTTGTTTTTTTATTAATTTTGTTTTAATTAGTGTTTGATTTTTGATTTTCGAATAGTAATGATTCATGTTAATCGACCTCGATTTTTTGTGTGACTAATGTTTTGTTGTTGCTCATTGTATAAGTTAAAATGTTGCTCACTTTTGTTGATAATCTCCTGGCATAATATTTCAATTAATTAATTTTGTTTTAATTAGTGTTTGATATTCGATTTTCGAATGAATGATTCAATTTAATCAACCGCGATTATTTTTTTGTGGGACTAATGCTTTGTTGTAGTTAATTTTCAAATTTTCTATCATCTTTTCAATTTATTAAATTTCTTAAAATTATTGTTAATAATAATTCATGTTAATCGACTCGATTTTTTGCGTGGCTAATGCTTTGTTATTGTTGCTCATTGTTTTGGGTTAAATGAATTTAAATGATATGCATTGATTTAATTTATCACTTTTTTATATTAATTTTGTTGTAATTAGTGTTGATAAGAATGATGGTACAGTGAGAAAATTGAATCTTTTGGCAAGTTATGTTGATCTTAAGGCTCGTTTGGTTCACCATGGGAAGATGAAGTTACCGGGAACTTTAAATTCCCGTGAATTTGTATTTCATGGAAATTAAAAAATATTGTTGGTTGCAATGTGGGAAATGACTTCATGCAGGAAGTTCTACACACCAAGGGGGGGCTTGGTGAGTAACTTCCCCCATTGTGGAGGAAGTGGCAATTCCCGGGAAATGGACAACCAAACAACTCCTTGAAAATGCACTTCCTGGGAACTTGCACTTCCCGGTAATTGGATGAGTAACCAAACGACCCCTATAAATTAAAAAAAAGTCGAAAAATTCTAAATTAAAAAGGTCAAAAATCTTAAAACTTAAAATACTTAATTAAAAACGTCAAAAAAGTTCTACTCTAACTCTCTTTTTTTTCTTTATTTTAAATCAAAAAAAATTTAAAAATAAACTCTTTAACTCTCATAAATTAAACCGGTTTTTATTTCTTCAAATATATTTCTCAGTTTAAATCGATGATTACATTTAAATCATTGAGATAGACGTTTTAATCGACGATTATTTTTTAATGAATGTATCAATAAATATAGAGACAAATTGTTTTTTACATTGCACATTAATTAGTCGAGACATTAATTGAGAGTGCATCTTTACCGAGATGAATTAATTGAATATATGAAAGTGGAGTTTACCATTCACAAGGATGTAATTAATACTTGATTCTTTAATATTACCGATATTCATTTAATATTTATTGATATTGACTATTAAGAATATGTTGGTTAATAATTTAATGGAAAGAGTTGTATTTTATATCCTATAAATTTAAAAAATCTTGGTAACTTAATTACATTAACTTGGATAGCCGACTGATTAGTTAAGAAATATATTAATTAATTTTTTAATTAATAAGTTAACGATTGTTAATTACTTGTCAATGCAAATTTATTATAGAAGGACAATTTTCCTTGATGAAGAATAATTTTTCTGCGATAAATAAAATGTTAATGCTTATAAAATATTATATTGGAGAAAGTATCAACAAAGATTAATCCATTTTTGCTTAAAAAAAAATAATTATCAATTTTAATATTTAAATTACGAAAATAATTAAAAATAACATTTTGTTAGTACTTTGAAAAATGAATACTCATAACTTCGAATATTAAAAATTAATACTTATTTCGTATAAAGTTTAGGAAACTAATTCAATATTTTACAGCAAAGGAAACTATTTTTTTTGTGTATGCTTTTATTATTTTAATATTTTAAATTAAAAATTGTATTTTATACTTTAATATTTTACCATTCAGAATGATGTAATTAATACTTGATTCTCTAATATTACCGAGATTCATTTAATACTTATTGATATTGACTATTAAGAGTACGTTGGTTCCTTCTTTAATGGAAATAGTTGTATTTTATACTCTATAAATTTAAAAAATCTTGGTAACTTAATAACATTAATTTGGATAGCCGACTAATTAGTTAAGAAATATATTAAAATGAATACTCATAACTTTGAATATTAAAACTTAATATTTATTTCGTATATAGTTTAGGAAACTAATTCAATATTTATAGCAAAGGAAACTATTTTTTTTGGTGTATGCTTTTATTATTTTAATATTTTAAATTAAAAATTGAATTTTATACTTTAGATGGAGGATTATATGATAATACTATATATCAACAATCTTAATGTATTTTAATACTATATAAGAATTTTGACGATACTTTATCAATTCGTATTTCGACTCGATAATTTACTGCCACTATTCATAATGAAAGTAAAAACGAAATAATCTTCAATAATATATGACTGAAAAAGATAATAATATTGAAGGAAATAATTATGAAAGTATGCAATTATGAAAATAAAAATAGAAATAATATATCTTCGAATTTTATATTTGAAATTTCACAATTAAATTGAAGATGTACAGTTATTTTATGGAAACGGATGATTAAAATTTGAAAAATACAAAATTGAAAATTTCGATTGAATAAATAATCTTATATGGAAAAAAAGTATTTTACCTTGACTGTTGTTGGCTTGTATCTCCATATGCATTCTTTTTTTCTATACCTTCTTCATTCTTATCTTATTTTCTTTATAATATCTCCATCTTTATCCGTTTTTAATATATTTTCATCATCTGCATCTGCATCAAATCACAAAAATAATAAAATTGATTTCGAATGAATTAAGAAAAAAAATTACTCGGCACATGAAATCAACTAAATATCAGAAAATTGATTTGTAAGAAAGATTTGAAATATGAAGAGATAATTATAAATACAATTTGATACATGTAGAGCAAAAATTGGTAGTGTTGATTGAGAAAGATTTACATCGAGAATGATTCGAAATGGATTGAATGATTCGAGAGATAATTATAAATAGTCGGAATAAGAGGTGAACACGAAGTATAATTCAATAGAGAGGAAGAGCCATGTAGTCATTCTTGGAGGGATGAGCCGTCGGTTTCCTAGGCAGCTTTCAATAATGAACTACATCGAGAATGAGGAGCATGTATAGTCGTGTAGTTTCATCACTTCCCTAAGTTGATTAATTAAGAAGATGGATTGAATGTTATTGGAATGAGGAGGTGATGTTAATGACTGCTTCGGTTGATGTAAATCGGTGATTAATGAAGGGTAGAGTAATAAATGCAGTTTGATTTGAATTGAATGCTTGTGGCTTGTGTGTATGTATTATACTAACTAAACTAAGAACAACCAAGTGAAAAAAATTAGTCCTATTTTCAAATGGGGAGCATAGGATAGTGCCACATAGGAGTAAATGGACATTGCTTTTATATAAAGAAGATTGATCTTATGATAACAATCATAATCGTAATTATTGAACTTACCGGCCAAAATGGACATCCATACAACTTCTTCCCAATGTTTTCTCCCTTCTTGATAGTCCTAATCACTACCCATCCGTAACTTGTGGTTGCAGAAAACA
The DNA here is from genome assembly GCA_958450325.1 of Agrostemma githago. Taxonomy (NCBI): domain Eukaryota; kingdom Viridiplantae; phylum Streptophyta; class Magnoliopsida; order Caryophyllales; family Caryophyllaceae; genus Agrostemma; species Agrostemma githago. Next base: position 53,845,011 of record OY288254.1, read on the forward strand.
TCTTTTGAGATGTTAAATTCCCATGATTTCGAAAAACATGAATTTGATGAATTACCCATGAATTTTGAGAATTGATGCACAAAATTAGGGTTTAAAATTTGGGTTTAGGTGAGAGAATTTGGGTTTAGGCGAAGAATCGACGTTGATGTGGAAAAGAAGGATATGGAGCTGTGTTAATTATTGACTATGAGACCCACATAAACCTACTACATCCGTTCATTGTTTGATGTGTGCCATACACTCATAAATGGTTTATTCCTAGATTAATTAAAATTGATTTTATTGGAATACCACCCAAAGTTGGGACTATTCCTGTTAAATAACCATTTTTATTTTTGTTTTTTTTTCATATGGGATACCCCCTCAACTATCGGCTTTTCTAACTACTACCCCGCGAGAGTGAGAGGGAGAGGTCGACGTCGGTCACTATCGGCTTTTCTAACTACTACCCCGCGAGAGTGAGAGGGAGAGGTCGACGTCGGTCGACAATAGAGGTTCGTTTTTTTTGTTCAACGAAGAGGACACTTAGTCGCATTACAATATAGGGGGAGAGAAGATTCGAACCTGAGACCTACTGTCCCAGAGCACCTAGTCTTAACCACTGGGCCAAGACAACAGAGGTTCGTTGTGGTGGGCATTTGGTGGCTTGGTGAATGGTAAAGAAAAAGACTCGGTTTGAAGCATCAGATTTGATTGATTAATATGTTAATTATTCATTTAAAAATAATAATTGTAATGTATGCTTATCACTTTGGTTATGATATGGAGTGATAAGTAAAATTTAGGGTACACCTTGTAATTCGAAAAAGACGGGGGTACGTACCACTTGTAAAAGCCAATAATTTGACCGTTACTTGAAAGTGATTTTAAATACTGAACGACATTTTCACGGATATTTGATACAAATTAGAATACAAAATATTTAAAAGATAACAACTAATCATAGAAATCATCACAGACAACCAAATTGGTGTCTTACACATTTACACACCTCACTTATCTTATCTAATTACTCCCGCTGTTTGTATCCAAAGGGTACGTATTCCTTTTTGGGTCATTCAAATCCAATTGACTCCTTTTCTTTTTAGTCCAATTTTTGGACCAAATTACCCTTATTCTACTAACATATTTACACAATATGTCATTACAAAAGTACACTTTGAATAATTAAATATTAATTTATCTCTAATTATTGTACTTTTAATATTATTTTACTACTTTCTTACTCCTTGTGCAAAAGGGTGCAAAAGGGAAGCATACCCTTTGGATACGAACGGAGGGAGTACTTTAATATCATCTTTCTCAGATTACTACTCCAAAAATTCTTCCAATAACACGAAGAGTAAGAAAGTTGATCATGCTACATTGTATAATTAAAGCGTCTTCCGTATCTTGTGAAATCAACTCAAAGTATTTGGAGACCCAGTTCCGCTGCTTACCTAGAACCCCCTCTTATCTGTCCTGGTTGCACGATAAAGGCGGAATCATTGTACAACTCCTCACTCAACGTGCCTAATTCTTCAATCGAAAGAAATTAGAACAATAAAAATAAATTTTTCTTTAGTGAGAATAAAATGTGCATTTGAGGTGAAATTCTCAAAACTCAACATTTGAAATACATTTCATCTCCTCGACACTCAATTTCAATACGACTTCTTAGTTTTTCTTCCACTTAGCTGACCCATCTAATTTCTTCCTTATTATACCACTACAAAACGATATAGAGATTTAACCGACACAATATGATTAAAAAGATCTCTGATCAATTAATAAATAATAATAATAATAATAATAATAACAATTAATCAATAATAAGTAACTGAAATATTCAATTAAAATACAAAATCCACCGATGATTTAAGCTAAAAAAATACTTATTTAAGAGTATAACATTATTTTTATTCTCTTAAATTATAATGTTTATATTTAAAAATATATTAAATTCAATTTTATAAATTATTTTATTATTAAATGGTAAAAAATACTTGTATTAAATTGAAAATTTGTTTATATTTTAATTTAAAATATTAATTGTTTAATTATAAATCAAAAGATAACTATACTATATAAATATATTATCGTTGTAGCTACATAATTATATCAATTTTAATTTTCGTTGACCAGCCAACGAATTGAGTTGCGAGCCTAAAATATTATCATTACTTAATTTGGTATTTTTATTTCTACACCCATTTTTTGTACCCTCTATTAATTTTTTAAAACAGAGTGTGAAAGGTAAATGTATCCCGTCCTGATACATATTATCAAGCGATCTTCCATAACCTTTTTGTTGAGTACTCCGTATTTTATAGGAGTAGTATTCAACTATTCTTGTGCAAAAATGAATTAGAAATAGAGTAGTGTAATACCCGTGAATAATCACGGGGTTATGCACCACTTTTTGTTGGACGATTTCGTTAAAGATATTTTAGATTTAGTAAGCGTCATAATCAACAATGTCGGCCAAAGATTTTTTTGTAATGACACGTAAATGAAGGAACGATGTATGACTTATTCGACAAACTTGTGAATTTAGATTTTCAATTAATTAGATATGGGGAAGTAGTATAGGTATCAAGTGTGAATTATATGGAAGCGTGAATTAATTACTTTGTAATTCTCTCAAGCTTAGAAAGTATATATATGGTTTTTATACACTTTTAACAATGAATAGTTAAGTGGTGCAGTGGTTAAGGTGCTGGAATTTCGGATTGAAGGTTGTGGGTTCGAAATCATTGATGCAATTGTTTGAAGTGATTTTTTGGTTGTGTTAGCTTGATTAGGAAAGATTTGCGTAACTCTGGATTAATGTGGGTTGAGTATTTTAGAATAAAGATCAATGAAACTCGAGACTTAATTAATTTCAGTACAATTTCTCAGTTTTCCTTCCACTTAACTGACACATCTAATTTCTTCCTTATTATATCACTTCAAAACGACATAGAAATTTAATCAACACAATATGATCAAAAGATACTCTGATCAATTAATAAATAATAATAATATTATTAATTAATCAATCAATAATAAGTAACTGAAATATTCAATTAAATACAAAATCTACCGACGATTTAAGCTAAAAAAATATTTATTTAAGAGTATAATATTATTTTTATACTCTTGAACTATAGTGTTCATATTTTAAAAAAATATTAAATTCATTTTTTTAAAAATTATTTTGTTATTAAATGGTAACAAATACGGAGTATGTATTTGTAGACACCCACATTTTGACCGCCAGGTGTCTATAGTATTTCCCGCTAAACACCCGATGATGATCGGACGCAAACATGCTTTAATGGACTCGGATATGGGCTCGAAATTTGGCTTGGGCTTATTACGGAGTACAAATCTTACTAAACCAACCTCAAATCCAGGCCAAGTGGGTCGTTTCGAGTCAAATAAGACTAATTTGGGTCGAATCCGGCACCAGGGGCAAAACCGTCTTCTAGCGACCGGGTCAAACCCGGTCAAAGATATTTTCCCGAGACACACGGACCAGCCGTGACATCTCACACGTCCGGTTTGGACTCAAATACCACAAAAAATCAGCTTCAAAAATATTAAATAAATCCATTCAAGGATAGAATTCGATCTCGAGTAGGAATTCTATCCGAAAACCAAAACAATTCACCGACCGAGCATCAAAATACTCGGCCAAACCCCCCCTTTCAGCCGAGATACTCGACTTCCACCAAGAAACGTGACTCTCGTTCCCTTTCAAACTCTTACGTTTCCTATCCAAAACGGTATTTCTTGTCACCTAAGCAAGAGTACCTCTCCTAGCTCCTATCGAGGACCTTTCCTATAAATAGGACCTCCCGTCACATTCAATCAAGACACACATACATACATCGTAAATTCACAACAACAACTACACATCGATTATTCCCGCATACAACCTCGTTACGCTAAACAATTTCCGAGCAACCTCGACCCGACGAATCCGACCCCAAGCCGGCCCAAATCCGTCACCCCACACGAACAAATCGACACCCAAACTCATCCCACATCATCTCGACGCTCCCGTGTTTAAGCCACTTTCCGACGAGCTCTATTCCGAGAAAACAAAGCATGTAGGTTGAGGGTGTAAAATCAAACCCGACTCCTCCTCCTTTCTCTTCCTTTCTTTACGTTTTTTTTTCGTTTTTCTCTTGCGTCGTTCATCGTTTTTTTTATTATTACGGGTCGTTCGTCACATATTTTTTTTATATTTCTAGCATCGATATTTATTTTCGTAAAACAAACGTTCTTGAAATACGATATCGATTCTCTAATCAAATATTGTATTTAAACAAGAACTAAATTGAATCTCGTTGATGCTAAAAATCGTCACATCTTTTTTAAAAACAAAATTCGACGATTTTTTACGCGGAGAGAATTAACATGTTTTTTTTTCTTTTCGTTCAAATTCCTTTTTTTCTCTTTTCGTTCAAAACAAACTTTTTTTTCAAAAACCTTTTCTAAAAGCATTCCGACTATTTGATATCGATTTCATAATCGAATATCGGATACGTCGAATATCGAAAATATAAATCGAGTATAAATTAATCCATATTTGTACGCGATTTATAAAAATTGACGATTTTCGACAAAATAAAAAACGGACAGACCCCCACTCGCGGAGGCCTGGATGGCCGTCCCTTTTTTCTTCGTTTTCTCGCTTTTCTATTCTTTTCGGATCTTACATAAAAAAGCGACTTTCGCGACATATTTTCAGATTTTACATTTTCGACCTCGGTCAACACGTGTTAATCCATCACGTGTCATAAATCTTTTTTCAAAATCATGCATATCATCGTATTTACATCTTTATTCAATTTATTCAAACGTTACTAACTCGATTTCTCGTGTTTGTAGCAATTTATTTCTTTCTTTTGTTTTATTAGACTAAAACAAACTTCGCATGCTAAAATAACTTTGACGTTATTAGTTTAATATGCATTAAACGACTTAGCAACCCATTTATTTTTCTCTCACATGCTTAGGAAAAATAATGTTTGCATATCATTCAACCGTCGAACTAACGCGTGTACACCAAAAACGAACGATATCTTAGTAAAGGCCGCTAAGTGCGGGCGGGGTTGGGTGTTCTTAGTGAACTTCCCAACACGTACCCTCACCCCTTACTTAGAACCATGGTTTCCGGATGTCCGAATCCATTGGCAACGAGAGTCATTCAATACACGATATCCGATAATGTCGGTATCGGTATCATAATGCAAAGGGACGAACCCAATAAGCTCTGACATCGGAAATGGGCCGTATTTTGTACACGGTCCACTACGACATAGAGTGGGTTCGAACGGGCCAGAACTTCCACAAAGTTCGGTGGCAACTCCTACTTCGATTTAAATTTCAATTTGCCCATCTCATATGGAGATTCATTCGCCTCCCCAAACCCGCGCGTGGCCGCGTCGGGGTGGACCTATGTCATGTCCACAATTTGGCGACTCCGCTGGGGAACAACTGATGAGTCACTTACCATCGGCATCCTCAGGGTGCGACTCGAAAAGAAATCGTTCGAATAGTAATGTACACGTTTTAGTTCAATGGTTTATGCATAACCTAATTCTTTTCCGGGCCGGTTACTTGTGACCGACGTCCCACTATACCACGGTGCGTTCCTTAATGGGAGCACTAAAGACTTCGATGGCGGAACTCGCATGGGTTTTACGGCAGGTTCTAAGACCAACTCGGCTTAGGAAGACCGTCCTGATTTGCGAGAAAGCTATCGTCGTTCGTATAGACCCTATTCGACCGACCAAGACTTAGACTAAGAGCATACATGGCGTCATTATACTGTTTCCGTGAGTACATGCTACTTGATCCGTGTTTCGTCTTTTCAAAAACCGTCTTTTTCAAAATTTGCATCCTTTTCAAACCCATCCATTTTTTCAAAACCCCGAAAGCTACCGAATTTAGGACTTATGATTTTGACTCAAAATAGCCTATTTTCTAGCCGGTATGCTTTCCAAACCTTTTCAAAAATCCAAAAGCTCGGCCTGGTAACGTTTTTTTCGATTTTCAAAAAAATCGGGCCATCCTATCCAACTTTGCTCGGTTTTTAAATCCAAATCCTCTTTTCAAAGCTTTCTTCTTCTTAGGACTTCCCGTATTTAGCAGTGTCGGGTCTTGTCATAAGTTGTTAGAGTCCATAGCGTCGAAACTCCGTCGATCTTACATCACGAAGTTTCTACCCCATCCTAGTCCGCCTTATTTGTCAAGGCACGGCCCACCTACGTAGGACAAACTCCTACAAAGGGAAGCCCATTTACACTTTAGGGTCCAAAGTCTGGGGAATAGCTCACACGTAGGTCTTTCTTCACACGGGATTAGGCCCACTTTGCCAAAATCCTAAAGAAAGCCCACCATCCACGAGTCACCCGTCTAGGAGTCGGTTTTCGGTCTTCTATCCGAGTCTAGTCCTTTTCTTCTTGCTCGGGATGCACTCTTCGATCTGGGTCCGATTCTGATTACACGGTGTTCTTACAGACAGGCCACCTTTCACCCGAACCATGACAAAGGACTCCATTGATCAACTGACCGCCTCGTTGGCCAAGATCCAAGACCAACTAAACCAGATGAGGGGAGACCAAATCGCCATCGTTACCCGGGTAAGCGCCATGGAGCAGGATAGGCCGAGGGGCGAAGACGAAACTAAGGGGCCGTTAGCCGAATTGACCAGCGCAGTCCTCAAACTGCAAGAGCAGGTCCATTTGTTGACCCACAACTCGATTCATACGGAAAATGCTCGGGCCTATACGCCCCTAACAGACGATTTGCCTGCCAATCTCAACTTGACGGGCCTCCCGATGTTCGACGGAACCGAAGACCCGGTATTACATATCCGGGCCTTCAAAGAATTTATGGCCCTAAAGGGAGTTAAGTCAAACATGTTCAAGCATTTGTCTTCCTCCTCCCTCGAGAAACACCCGAGAGCCTGGTTCTATAGGCTCGATTCCAAGAAGTACAAGTCTTGGGATGACGTGGCAACATAATTCGCTCGGAACTACGCCGACAACACGGAAATCCAGACCACGATGCGCACCCTGGAAGTAATGGCCCAGGAACCTAAGGAAGGATTTACGAAATACCTTCAACGCTGGAGGGCTGAAAGCGTCAAACTGGTCGATAAGCCCAGTGAAAAAGTCCTGGTTGAAGCCTTTGTCAAGAACCTTCTTCCCGCCTACCAGGTCCATCTCCGGTACGCCATCATACCTAGCTTCGCAGTCCTAACCGAGATGGGAACAAGAATCGAGGATGATCTAAGGTTGGAAAGCCTCACTAAGGCCTCCACCAAGGGATACCAAGGGGCCAGCTCGTCGACAAGCAAGCCCACATCTGCCGCTGCTACTCGTAGCATCTTTGACGAGGTAAATCTACTTGATACCCCGTCCAAGAAGAATACCACACCCCGGGTATTCACCGACATAGGTACCACCTATGCGAATGCCTTACAAAGGCTCTCATCGAAAGGCCTGATCAACCCGATAGGCCCAACACCTGAGCTCCCAGTCGAGCGTCGCTCCAAGTCCTACGACATCCAAGCCTACTGCCAGTACCATCGTGACAAGGGACACGATACCGAGAAATGCTGGAAACTAAAGCACCTCATCCAGGACCTCATCGAAAGTGAGAAGATCCCCTTACCTGGAGGCAAGCCCAGTAACAAGGACAACTCGTTGGCCACTCACGCCATCTTCTCCGGGGAAGTCATGGACTGTTCACATCTCATTTCCCCGTTTGTCCCGCAAATAAAAGGGATCTGGTGTGACGATGAAGACGACGTCTATCTCACCAAGGGAGAAGCTGTCCCTATCACGCCCGAGGAGGTCCAAAAGGTTAAGTCCAAGGCCTTAGCCAACAGTCACGCCCTTATCATTGCCGAACCACCTAGAGTGGAGCCCGCCCTGGAAGAGCCAACCACCGAGAAGGCTCTTGTAAAGCAGCTGAACAAGACTCGAGTTGACCTCTCTATATGGCAACTCCTAGTTAGCTCACAGGAACATCGAGAGGCACTCACTAAGGCCCTCGATCAAGTCAAAATTGACTCCACGGCTACTCCAGCTGAAATGGTAGCCACGGTTCTGCCCCACCTAAAGAGGAAAGCTAAAGAAGAAGGCCCACTTATCACCTTCTCCAATGCTGATCTGCCGCCATTTGGGCCAGCCCACAACATGGCCCTCTACATCACGGTAATCTGCCGTGGGAAATATCTGCCCATGACCCTAATCGACGATGGGTCCGCAGTCAACGTCCTCCCCTTGAGGACCGCCAAAGCCCTTGGCATCACCGAGGCCGAATACATTCCTACAGCTCAAACCATCCAGGCTTTCGACGGGAGTCCAAAGCCAGTAGTCGGGGCCGTGAAGCTTACTATCATAACGGGTCCGGTAGAAAAGGAGCTGGACTTTTAAGTAATCGACGTGACTTCTTCCTTTAACCTTCTTTTAGGAAGACCCTGGATCCACGCGACCAGGGCTGTATCCTCCATCCTGCATCGGAAGATCAAGCTACCTGTGCACCATACCATCATTACTCTAGAAGCCACGCCTATGACTGTGGCTAACTGCAACACCTCGGGCCGCACCGATCTCTGGGGGTTCGACTTCATAGGGACCATCGATGAAGAATACCTCTTCCGACCCTACTTTACGGTTAGCATTGACCGGATGTTGCAAAATCTGGGCTTTCTACCGGGGGCTACATCAAGGCCCGATCTCCCTGCAGGAAAAATCCTCGAAGTTCTGGATAACGAGAGGATTCAAACCGGTCTGGGTTACACCGTAACCCCAGAAAACATGGGTCAAACCGGAGCCGGCAAAGTCATCTTCGTCACGCCGGTGTTCGAGTCCGTCCAAACAGGCCTATACCGGCCCACAACCACGCGCCCTGGGACCCACTTGGCCCAGGTCTGCAACTACATACCAGACGACATCTTCGCCCTCAGCCGGTCCGAAGATGCTAAGAATGCTGAGCCCGCACCGGGGCTACTTTTTGGAGAGGAACTCACGGACCCAACATCAAAGGAAGAGCTAGTCAGCCTCATTCTCCGTAGCCGCACCTTCGATCCATCCAAGCTGATCTCGGATGTTGGATCCGGGACCGGACAAAGAGCCTGGAGGAAGACAGTCAAATGGACTGACAGTCAAGGAAGAACTTTCAAGCTGGTCATAGGGGAAGGAGAGATGCCAGAATCTGAGTCTGAGTCCGAGTCGGAGTCCGAGTCAGAGTCTGCGATTGAGTCTAGTGAGTCCGGTGCTAGGGTCAGTCCTGTAACTCCCCCTCTCCCTTTAGCCACTCCTGGTGCCTCGGGGTCTGTCCCGGGAACCCTACCTATCCCGCCACTGACTAGCGATCAGATGGCAGCTCTTTTCGAGCTATTTTCTCAATTTATGAATAATAACAACCGTTCTGCTTACGACTTGTCTCATTTTCAAAATTTCTTTAATTTTCAAAATATTATGTGCAATGACATTGAGAAACCCGACGAACAGGTATCCTTACCTCCACATCTGATCGAACAACTAGAGCAAAGGGAATCGCGCAATCCAGTAAACGAAGAAACCGAATCCATCAACGTGGGAACAACCTTAGAGCCTCAGATGCTTAAGATAGGGTTATCTCTAGATCCCGGGGAGAAACGACAATTCATCAATCTCCTTCAAGAATTCAAAGACGTCTTCGCATGGTCCTACAAGGACATGCCGGGGATAGATCGCGAAATAGCCGAGCACCATATACCGATCAAGGAAGGGTTCAAACCGGTTAAGCAGAAACTCCGACGCATGAGGTCCGAATGGTCCCTCAAGGTCAAGGAGGAAGTCGACAAACAATTCAAGGCTGGATTCATACGAGTCTCCGAGTATCCAGATTGGGTTGCAAACATCGTGCCGGTTCCTAAAAAAGACGGTAAGGTACGTGTCTGTGTAGACTTTCGGGATCTTAACAAGGCGAGGCCGAAAGACGATTTCCCGCTACCACACATCGATATACTGGTAGATAACACAGCTGATCATGCCCTTCTATCATTCATGGACGGGTATGCCGGGTACAATCAATTAAAAATGGCAGAGGAAGATATGGATAAGACCACCTTCATTACACCTTGGGGTACTTATTGCTATACCATTATGCCATTTGGTCTCATCAATGCCGGGGCCACTAATCAACGAACCGCCACAACTTTATTACATGACATGATGCATAAAGAAGTGGAAGTTTACGTGGACGATATGATCGTCAAATCTAAAGACAGGGACGGTCACATCACCGCCCTGAGAAAGTTTTTCACCCGATTACGCAAATATAACATGAAGTTAAACCCTCAGAAATGCAGTTTTGGGGTAACTTCTGGCAAATTACTGGGTCATATCGTTAGCCAACGCGGTATCGAAGTCGATCCAGCCAAAATTAAGGCCATCATCGAGATGCAGCCCCCTAAGACCGAAAAGGAGATAAGAGGGTTTCTCGGAAAAGTCCAATACATCAGCAGGTTCATTTCAAAGCTAACCATGGTGTGTGAACCGATCTTCAAGAAGCTGAAAATAGGGGAACGGCTACTATGGGACGACAAGTGTCAAGCAGCCTTTGACAGAATCAAAGAAATCTTGTCTTCACCGCCGGTCCTGATGCCACCTCAACCCGGTTTGCCTTTGTCGATGTACCTAACCACGACAGAGACAACCATGGGGGCTATGCTAGCTCAAACGGTCAACTCCGAAGAACGGGCTATATACTACATCAGCAAAAAGTTTTTAGAGTACGTGTTTAGCCTTGGTCTAGGCCACTAAGAAGCTCCGACACTACATGCTCAGCTATGAGGTACATGTACTGTCTAGAATGGATCCGATCAAGTACCTTTTCGAAAAGCCCATTCTCAACGGCAGGATATCGAGATGGACCCTGATGTTGGCAGAATTCGATCTAAAGTTCGTACCATTGAAAGCCATCAAAGGCCGAATAGTAGCCGAATTTCTCGCTGACAGTCCCATAACCGAAGAAGGGCACACCGACACTTGGTCCTTTCCGGATGAAGATATTTTCCATACTGACACCGAGACATGGGACTTATACTTCGACGGAGCGTCCAACTTCCGGGGATTTGGAGTCGGGATTCTCCTAATCTCGCCGAGAAGGGAACATACTCCCGTGTCTATCAAATTGGACTTTGACGTCACCAATAACGCCGCAGAATATGAAGCATGTATCCACGGGCTACAAGCCGCCGCCGATTTAGGGGTCACAAACCTCCGAGTACACGGCGACTCATCTCTGGTCATTAACCAAGCGCTCCAAAAATGGAAAAACCGAAATGCCAACCTCGTGGCCTACCAGGCACGAGTAAAGGATCTCGAGAAACAATTCGAAAAGGTAGAGTATATATACCTACCTCGGGAGGAAAATCAGTTCGCAGATGCACTTTCAAAACTGGCATCTTTACTAAACATTCCCGATCATGTGACCAGCATGCCAATCTGTGTCGAAAGGCGATCCGAGCCAGCATATATCCACAACATCGAAGATATCGAGATACCCGATCCCGAGCCGTGGTATAAGGCTATCCAAGCATACTTGACGACCGGGGAGTATCCACCCGGGGCCGACAATCGAGCCACAAAGGCCTTACGTAGGCTGGCAACCCAGTTCGTCCGTACTGACGACGGACAACTTTACAAAAAGACACCGCAAGGGGCTCTCCTTTTATGTGTCGATAAGGGTAACGCCGAAAAGGTCATGGCCAAAGTACATGACGGCGAGTGTGGTCCTCACATGAACGCCCCGATGCTAGTTCGGAAGATCATGAGACTCGGATACTACTGGAACAACATGGAAACCGATTGTCAGCTTTATGTCAAACGTTGCCATAATTGCCAGATTTTCGCTAATGTGCAGCATATGCCACCATCCTTGCTGTACACCATGACGTCACCCTGGCCGTTTTCAACATGGGGAATCGATATAATCGGAAAGATAAACCCCTCGGGAACAGGAGGACACTGCTTTATTTTGGTAGCAATCGACTATTTCACCAAATGGGTCGAGGCGGAATCCTACCGTATTCTCAACGCCAGCCATGTTGCGAAATTTATTCAAAATAGGATAATATGCTGGTATGGGATCCCTCATGAATTCATCAGTGACCACGGGACCCATTTTCAAGCCGAAACGGCAGCCTTGTTAGCCAAGTACAAAATTCAAAGACATACGTCTTCACCCTACCGGCCCCAAACCAATGGAGCGGTAGAAGCGGCTAATAAAACCATTGTCACCATACTCAAAAAGATGGCTGACAATTATCGGGACTGGCCCGACAAGATACCATTTGCACTTTGGGGATATCGAACCTCGATTCGTACTGCGACCGGGGCCACACCGTATTACCTTACTGTGGACATGACATAGGTCCACCCCGACGCGGCCACGCGCGGGTTTGGGGAGGCGAATGAATCTCCATATGAGATGGTCAAATTGAAATTTAAATCGAAGTTGGAGTCGCCACCGAATTTTATGGTTATTCGGAACCGTTCGAGCCCACTCTATGTCGTAGTGGGCCGTATACAAAATACGGCCCATTTCCGATGTCAGAGTTTATTGGGCTCGTCCCTTTGCATTTCGATACCGATGCCGACTTGATCGGTTTATCGTGTATTGAATGACTCTCGTTGTCAATGGATTCGGACATCCGGAAACCACGTTTCTGAGTAAGGGGTGAGGGTACGTGTTGGGAAGTTCACAAAGAACACCCAACCCCGCCCGCACATTAGCGGCCTCTACTAGGATATCGAATGATTTTTTAATACGCGCGTTAGTAATACGATGAACGATATGCAAACATTGTTTTCCTAAACATGCGAGGAATTGAATGGGTTGCTAAGTCGGTTTAATGCATGAAAATTAACGTCAAAGTTGAATTTAGCATGTGAGATTCGTTTTAGTATAGTAAAACAAATAAAAAAAATGAATTTGCTACAAAAGATGAACAAACAAGTTAGTATCGGTTTGTGAAGAAATAATATAGCAAATATAATAAATATACGAGATCGAGAAAATATTAGTCGAAATCTGAAAATTATTGCTAAAAGACGCGGTTTTGTATAAAAAACGAAGTTTGAAAAACAACAAAAAAAAGCGAAATGAGCCGCGTTTTCAGTCGGCCGTGCGGCTCGCCCGGGACGCATGCGACCCTCGTCCCGGTCTGTTTTCGAGACCGTCTTTTGAAAATTCGATGCTTTCATTAAATCGTGTACGAATATTGCATGATTTGCACTCGATTTAATATTTTCGATATTCGTTATATTTGATGGTCGACTACGAAATCGATATCAAATACTCGGAATAGTTTTAGAAAAGATATAAATTTTAGAAATCATTTCGTAGAATAAAAAAAAACGAACGAAGAAGCTAAAAAAGGAGTGCGGGTTTCAAGCTCGTACGCGAGTCGCCTGTGAGGGGCGCGACTCGCGTGCGGGCCTGTCCCGATTTCGCTCGTTGTTCGAAAAATTGTTAATTTTGATAAATCGCGTACAAATATGAATTAATTTATGCTCGATTTATGTTTTCGATATTCGTCATATCCGATATTCGATTATGAAATCGATATCGAATAGTCGGAAAGATTTTAGAAAACGTTTGGTAAAAAGAATTTTAACAAAAAAAAAAGGTTAATCCTCCCCGCGTTTGAAATCGTTGTATTTTGTAAAAAAAGATGTAACATTTTTCTTAGCTTTGACGAGTTTTAATTTAATTCCTTTAATACGATATTCAACTATAGAGTCGGTATTATATTTTTAGGAATGCTTGTTATACGAAAATAGTTTTAATAATATCGATATTAGAAATAAAAAAAAACGACGAATGACCCATAAAAAGACGACCGAAGACCCGTAAAAGGAAAGGACGGACGACGAAGGAAAGAAGAAAAAAAACGAGGAGGAGAAAAGAGAGAAATAGAGAAGTCAGGTTTGGTACACCCTCAACCTACATGCTTCTGTTTACTCGGATCGGGGCTCGTCGAGACGTGGCTTGGGCACAAGAGCGTCGAGTGGATGTCGGTGAGTCGTGGTGGCTCGGTTTGGACGTGAGAGTCGGCCGGTCTAGTGTCGGGCGTGGTCTCGGTGAAGGGTGTCGGGTAAAAGGGGGCCGGTTTCCTTCGGGTTTTGTAATATCGGTTTTCTCGATGCTAAGTTTTATTTGTGTAGAGTAGAGGTATGTTAATGAATGTCGATATGTAAAAGATGTTTGAATGTACGGGAATAATTGATGTTTCAAAAATTTATCGTATTAATGAATGAATTTTGAGTTGTGTAAGGGGCCTATTTATAGGAATATTCCCGACCTTGGCTAGGAGAGGTGCTTTGAGCTAGAACTACCGCTTAGGATAGGAAATACAGGAAGTCGAAAGGCATGAGGATTCCGCTTGCTTTCCGAGAAAGCAAGGGAAACCGGCTGATATGTGCTGCTCGGCCGAGTATTTGCACTCGGTCGGGTGTTTGATTCGGTTTTTGGATAGAATTCCTACTCGAGATCGAATTCTATCCTTAAGCGGATTTGTTTAATATTTTGTGAAGCTGATTTTTCGTAGGATTGGAGTATGAATCAACCGTGTGAGGTGTCACGGCTGACTCACGTGCATCGGGAATATTTTTGACCGGGTTTTGACTCGGTTGCTAAAAGACGGTTTTACCCCTGGTTTCGGAATCGACCCAAATTAGTCTTATTTGACTCGAAACGACCTACTGGGCCTGATTTTGAGGTTGGTTTTGTGAGATATGTACTCCGTAAAGAGCCCAAGCCAAATGCCAATGATTTTTAGCCCGTTTCTGAGTAATTTAAAGCACGTTTGCGTCCGATCATCATCGGGTGTTTGTCGGAAACTGCTATATAGACACCTGGCAGTCAAAATGTGGGTGTCTACAGAGCCCCCACTCTGACTGAGGCTTGGACAGGGCGAAAGTCAGAGTAGCTACCAGGTCAATCAAAGATTAAAACCTGGCAGACTTCCGATCGGGTCGTTTAAGGTCCATTAGACCTGCGTGAAGGGCCCGCCGGCCGGAGACTAGAAATGTACCTGAGTTGATGATGATAACTCCGTGGGGAACCGGACTTGTCGTATAAGTCTTGGGTACGCCCATATATGGGCTCATCCCGTCAAATGCCGCTGGGGAGTTGGTTGCACGGTTTTGCTCGGGCCGTCCTGTATAATGATTTATGCAAAATTTGCATGTAACACATTTTTTAGGAGAAATGACTCGCGATGGGGAAATTTTTTTTGAAGGAGATTATTTTTTTTTATTGAATTTTTTTGGATGGCAGAACTTTGAAAGATTAAAGTATTGTGACTCCGAAAAGGAATAGGAATGCTCGGGATGACTTAGCTAGATCCTAGGATAAAGGCATGTATGCTAAATCCCCTGGGATTAGGAATCCCAAAGTGAGGAGGAGAATCTGATTTCATGCTATAAATACCCTCTCCTTGTTCACAATTTATTCACAATTCCCACAATTCTCTTTTCCCTTTAAAGAAAAACAAGCCCTGAGAAACTTATTTCCTCTTTTTAGAAATTCATTATGGGTATCGATCGATTAGTCGGAATGTTGCAGGTCCCGATTTTTCAGAGATGCTGACAAAGTTATTTTGAACCAGAATGGCGTCACCCAGCTATCCACAATCCGCCAGATGCAAGTGGATCGTCACTTTTTGGATGCTTGCCTATCCTACTGGGATGATACTTATCATGTTTTTAGGTTTCCTCGAGGCGAAATCTGTCCCATTCCTGAGGAAATAGCTGCTGTAGGGGCGTGGAATCCCATTCTTCGCCCTGCCGTCCGTTTTCAGTCCGTGAGACCGTGACATAAGGAGAAAATTACTAGAATTCTTAGGGCTTTCTCACATGGAGGTATCTCGTATGACGGAAGGAGATACAGTTTCCTTGATCGACCTGGCTGAGAAATTCATGAACCTAGATGACGTTCGGGTCAGGCCGGTATATAGCCGCAGGGTCTATACTTTTTGCATGCTCCATGTCTATGCTTTTGAAGGTCATATGGATTTATTATCTTGTATGGGCCAGGTCAGACTTCTCACTGTAGCGGATCTAATGGAGACAGAGCACAGCCCAACTTGGCTGATTATAGGGGAGATTATCCAGGGCTTAGATAATCGTAAAAGGGATCCGTCGATTAGGCTGACCGGTAGCACCCGTCTTCTACAGGTAGGCTGATTGTTTTCTCGATTTTCGCATTTTTTGATTTTTTTTTTGCAATTTTCGATTTTTCCGGTCATCGATTTTTTTCGCGGTTTTTTCTCGATTTTCCCGTTTTCTCGTTTTTTGCGATTTTTTTTATTTTTTTTTATTTTTTTATTTTTTTTTATTTTATTTTCGACTTTGACTTTTCGCGATTTTGACTTTTCAGCTATGGCTTTTTGAGAGGCTATCGATCTTGGACCCTCCTCTAGATGTAAGCCGATATCGCCCGAATCAAGTGATGACAAGAAGACGGACTGTTGACTTCTCTCGCCTTACTACCCAAAAATTCTGGGACGAGCTGCTGTCTTTTCATGGAGGCCCATTGATCCGTTGGACCGTACCTTGGTGACCCATTTACGTCTGGAGCGGGTTAGAATTGCGAGATAGGGCCCGTTATCAACTGATCCTATCTTTTAGGCAGACGATTCATCTTTATCCCGATCGCATACTTAGGCAATATGGCCGGGCCCAAAGAATCCCGGAGATCGAGGCGGTTGTGAGTGAATCTACTCAGCTAACGGACGTGATGTGTGATACTTCGGCGCAAAGATGGTATACCCGGCACACTTGGCCCGTCTCCAAGGCTTCTCCCTCGATCTGGGTATCAGATTCTTATACGAAGTGGACCCAGGCAGATTCTGCTAAAGCCAGTGCTGCTTTAAAGACTGACGAAGCCTTTGACTTGCTGCGCCGAGAACAGGCTAAGGATAATCGTGGTTTCTTTGATGATGGCGACACCCCGACTACCATGGTTCGACTAATGTCAGGCCAGAAAGGGAAGACTAAGACTTTGACTAAAGGGTCCAGCACTAAAGGTACATGGGGGAAGATGACCCCCCAGACGGACTTAGAAAGGAGACTTGGTCCAAGACTGGCAGCTAAGGACCGACTTGGTCCTCGGGATAGACTACCCGAGCACGTGCGGGCTCGGATCGGACCGGTGCAGGCGACAGAGAAACCGAAGTCGAAGAAGCGGGTTCGAGCAAAGGAAGTTCCACTTGTGATTAGGGAACGTTCGCCCCCACCTCGTCAGCCTCGGGATCCGCGCGACCCGAAGGATAAGGGGAAGGGGAAAATGTACGAATAGTCCCTTAAATTTTAATATTTAAGTACTACTACTATTTTTGTGTGATTTTTGTGTGATTTATTTTTGCGTGAGGCATTTTTGAAATAATAAAAGACATATTAGTGAAAACCGTTCCTGTGTTTTCGTTATTGCAGTGGTTGTAGCCTTTTGAGGGGTTGCCTACGTATCCACGATTAGTGGAACCGTAGTTCAGACGTAGAATTTTGCAATTTTCGAAATACATCAAGACTATTAGTTCGAGATGTGCGACAGTAGGATCAGTAATCCTAACTCATTAACTTGCTTAATTTTTGAAAATTTTATAAAAAAGACAAATTTTTATAAACTTTTAGCAAATGACATTGAGATAAGGTTAGGGGTAATAACGCTTCAACTGGTCCAAGTTGGTTGGGTTGACGAATTCGTTTCCATCCAAGTCTGTCAGCATTACTGCTCCTCCTGATAAAACCTTCTTTACTAGATATGGTCCGGCCCAATTAGGTTTGAATTTTCCCCTTGGGTCGACTGGTAGTAAAGCCCGGACAAATTTTAGGACTAGATCGCCCTCTTTGATATTTCTGGGCCTAACTCTTTTGTTGAAAGCCCGTTTTATCCTTTTTTGGTATACCTGGATATTGTTAAGGGCTCGAGATCGTCGCTCATCCAGAAGAATCAACGAATCGTATCGGGCTTGGACCCAATCCGCTTCAGGTACTTGACTTTCGAGTAGAATCCTTAGAGATGGTACCTCAAGCTCGACCGGCTGGACCGCCTCCATCCCATACGTCAGATAGTATGGGGTTGCTCCGGTTGCGGTGCGGATTGATGTCCGGTACCCCCATAAGGCGAAAGGGATTTTGTCGGGCCAATCCGGTAATTATCAGCCATCTTCTTAAGTATGGTGACAATTGTTTTATTTGCTGCCTCTACCGCTCCATTTGTTTGGGGACGGTAAGGCGATGATGTATGCCTTTGAATCTTATATTTTGCTAGAAAAGTAGCGGTTTCGGCTTGAAAATGGGTCCCGTGATCACTAATAAATTCATGCGGGATCCCGTATCGGCATATAATTTTATCTTGGATAAACTTGGCAACCTGCTTGGCGTTCAAGACACGATACGACTCGGCATCGACCCATTTGGTAAAATAGTCAATAGCCTCTAGAATAAAGCAGTGACCTCCCGTCCCGGAAGGGTTCACTTTCTCGATTATATCAATTCCCCATCTTGAAAATGGCCATGGAGAAGTCATAGTATATAATAGGGATGACGGCATATGCTGGACGTTGCCGAAAATCTGACAGTTATGACAGTGCTTGACATATAACTGACAGTCGGTTTCCATGCTATTCCAATTGTACCCGAGCCTGGCGATTTTTCGAGCTAGCATATGGGCGTTCATATGCGGACCGTTCTCGCCATCGTGTACCTCAGGCATTACCTTTTCGGCCTGCGTTTTGTCGATGCATAGGAGTAAAGCCCTCTGTGCCGTCTTTTTGTACAACTGTCCATCGTCCGTGCGGATGAACTGAGTAGCCCACCTGCGCAGGGCTTTCTTGGCCCGGTTTTCCGATCCCGGAGGATATTCTCCCGACGTCAAGTAGGTTAGAATAGCCTGGTACCAAGGTTCTGGATCAGTTATTTCGATGTCTTGGATAGCGTTGATATATGCCGGCTCGGACCGTCTTTCGACACAAATCGACATGCTAGTCAGATGTTCCGGGATATTCAGTAAAGATGCTAATTTGGATAGCGCATCTGCAAACTGGTTTTCTTCCCGAGGTAGATAAATGTACTCCATCTTTTGGAACTGCTTTTCGAGAACCCTTACTCGCGCTTGGTAAGCTACGAGATTTGCGTTCCGAGTTTTCCATTTCTGAAGTGCTTGATTGATGACTAATGATGAGTCACCGTGGACCCGGAGGTTCGTTACTCCTAAATTAGCGGCGGCTTGCAACCCGTGAATGCATGCTTCGTACTCGGCTGCGTTATTAGTCACGTCGAAATCTAATTTGATGGATAACGGGGTGTGCTCCCCTTGTGGCGAGATTAGTAAAATCCCGACACCAAATCCTCGAAAGTTGGATGCCCCGTCAGAGTATAGATCCCATGTCTCCGTGTAAGTATGGAATATATCTTCGTCAGGGAAGGCCCAAGTATCGGTATGTCCCTCTTCAGATACCGGATTATCGGCGAGGAACTCGGCTACTACTCGGCCTTTGATGGCTTTTAACGGTACGAACTTGAGGTCGAACTCAGCCAGCATTATAGTCCACCTAGATATCCTGCCATTGAGGATGGGCTTTTCGAATAGATACTTGATTGGATCCATTCTAGATAACACGTGCACCTCGTGGCTAAGCATATAATGTCGGAGCTTTTTAGTGGCCCAAACTAGAGCTAGGCACGTCTTTTCAAGCATCGTATATTTGCATTCGTACTCTAGGAACTTTTTACTGACGTAGTAAATGGCTCGTTCATCTGAGTCGATTGTCTGGGCTAGCATAGCCCCCATGGCTGTCTCGGTCGTTGTCAAGTATAATGACAGAGGCAGACCGTGCTGAGGTGGCATTAATACCGGCGGAGATGACAGAATCTCTTTGATCTTATCGAAATCTGCTTGACATTTGTCGCCCCACAGTACCCGCTCTCCTATCTTCAATTTTTTTGAAAATGGGCTCACATACCATGGTTAGCTTCGAAATAAACCTGCTGATATATTGGACTTTCCCGAGAAACCCCCTAATCTCCTTTTCGGTTTTAGGCGGCCGCATCTCGGTAATGGCCTTGATTTTGGCTGGGTCAACCTCGATGCCGCTGGCTGACGATATGGCCCAGTAACTTGCCCGATGTTACCCCAAAGCTGCATTTTTGAGGGTTTAGCCTCATGTTGTACTTGCGTAACCGGGTGAAGAACTTCCTAAGGGCCGGAATATGCCCGTTTCGTTCTTTGGATTTAACGATCATATCGTCCACGTAGACCTCTACTTTCTTATGCATCATGTCATGTAGTAAGTTAGTGGCGGTCCGTTGATAAGTGGCACCGGCGTTGATAAGCCCAAATGGCATGACCGTGTAACAGTAAGTCCCCCAAGGTGTAGTGAAGGTGGTCTTACTCATGTCTTCTTTCGCCATTTTTATATGATTGTATCCGGCATACCTGTCCATGAAGGATAGTAGGGCATGATCGGCCGTGTTATCCACCAGTATGTCGATGTGTGGCAACGGGAAATCGTCTTTCGGGCTGGCCTTATTAAGGTCCCGAAAATCTACACAAACTCGTACCTTTCCGTCTTTCTTGGGTACCGGTACGATGTTTGCAACCCAGTCTGGATATTCAGACACTTGGATAAAGCCGGCTTTGAATTGCTTGTCGACTTCTTCTTTGACTTTGAGAGACCATTCGGGCCTCATTCTTCGGAGTTTTTGCTTTACCGGCTTACACCCGTCTTTGATGGGTATACGGTGTTTGGCTATCTCCCGGTCTATTCCCGGCATGTCCTTGTAGGACCATGCAAAGACGTCTTTGAATTCGTTGAGGAGTTCCGTGAATTGTTGCTTCTCCTCAGGGTCTAGGGATAAACCTAACTTAAGCATCTGAGGCTCTAAAGGGGTTCCTACATTGATGAAATCGGTTTCTTTGATCACCGGATCTCGGGACTCCCTTTGTTCGAGTTGCTCGACTAGATGCTGAGGTAGTGGTACCTGTTCGTCGGGTGTCTCAATGTCATTGCAAATAAAATTTTTGAAAATGTTTTGAAAATAAGACAAGTCGTAAGCAGAACGGTTATCGTTATTATTGATAGAGAATTTTGAAAATAGCTCAAAGAGAGCTGCCATCTGATCGTTGGTCAGAGGCAGTATGGGGAGTGCTCTCGGGACAGACTCCGAGACTCCCGGAGGTGCGGCTAAAAGAAAAGGGGTTACAGACTCGACCCTAGTACTGGACCTTCTAGACCTAGACTCAGACTCCGACTCTGACTCTGACTCGGACTCGGCGCCTTGCATGTCTCCTTCGCCGGTACTGAGCTTGTAGACTCGACCCTCGCTGTCGGTCCACTTGATCGTCTTTCTCCAAGCCCTCTTTTCGGTGCCAGTGCCGACTTTAGAGATCAACTTGGTTGGATCGAACTTGCTGCTGTGGAGGATCAGGTTGACTAATTCCTCCTTAGGAGTCGGGACGATCTTACTTTCCCCGAACAGGAGCCCCAGTATGGGCTCGGTATGGTTCGAATCCTTCTTTGATTCGGCGTGGATGAGAGCATAGATATCATCTGGGATGAAGTTGCATTCCCGAGCCAATTTGGCCTCGGGATATGAGACGGTGGGTCGATAAAGGCCCATTTGAATAGCCCCGAACACAGGAGTGACAAACTTGATTATATTTGTCCAGTCCATATCTCCCTGGGCCATGGTGTAGCCCAACCCGAATCGAGACTCTCCGTCATTCAGGACCTCGATGATCTTGCTAGCTGGGAGATTGGGCCTTGAGGTAGCCCCCGGTAGATAACCCAATTTCTGTAGCATCATGTCGATGCTGGTAGTGAAATAGGGCCTAAAGAGATACTCTTCATCGATCATTCCCACAAAATTGAAACCTCGTGGGTCGGTCGAGCCAGCCGTGTTGCAGCTTCACACGACTATTGGAGTAGCTTCGAGGGTGATGACCCCGTCTTGTAAAGGTAACTTGACCTTCCTGTGGAGAGTGGAGGACACGGCTTTGACCGCGTGGATCCAGGGTCTTCCAAGTAACAGATTGAACGATGAGGTAACATCGATCACTTGGAATTCGAGCTCCTTCTCGATCGGGCCGGTTATAACGGTTAGCTTAACGGCCCCAACAACGGATTTTGTGGTCCCATCGAAAGCCTGGATAGTTTGCGCGGTAGGAAGGTAGTCAGCCTCGGTAATGCCGAGGGCCTTTGCAGTCCTCAAAGGAAGGACATTCACAGCTGACCCGTCATCAATTAGGGTCATGGATAGATACTTGCCCCGACAAATCACCGTGATGTATAGGGCCAGGTTGTGGGTGGCCCCAAATGATGGTAGATTTGACTCGGAGAAGGTGATAAGTGGGCCTTCTCCTTTGGATTTGCTTTTGAGATGAGTTAAAATGGTGGCTACCATCTCAGCGGGGGTAACCAGTGAGTCTACCTTGATCTCATCGAGAGCCTTAGTAAGTGCTACCCGATGCTCTTGAGAACTGACCAGAAGCTGCCATATGGTAAGATCGGTTCGGACCCTCTTCAGTTGCTTGAATAGGGCCGTGTCGGTGTCTGGTTCTTCAAGTGTAGAGTCCGTCTTGGCGGGTTCAGTGATGGATCGTGGGGCCGAAGGTCCGGCCGTGATGACATGGGTGCCGGCCAGGGCCTTGGTTTTGGCCTTCCGGATCTCGTCGACAGTGATGGGGACGGTCTCCCCCTTAGCCAAGTAAACATCGTCTTCATCGTCATTCCATATCCCGTTGATTTGGGGAATGAAAGGGGAAATGAGATGAGTGCAATCGACTATTTCTCCAGTAAAAATGGCGTGAGTAGCAAGAGGGTTATTTTTGTTACTCGGCTTGTCACTGGGTAGTGGTATGTTTCCACTCTCGATTAGGTCCTGAATGAGATGCTTCAACTTCCAGCACTTTTCGGTGTCGTGCCCGTTGCCTTGGTGATAGTGGCAATAGGCCTGGGCGTTGTAGCTTTTGGACCGTTTTTCGACAGGAACCTCCGGCATTGGGCCTATTGGCTGGATCAGGCCCTTAGAGGATAGCCTTTGTAAGGCGTTGGCATAAGTAGTCCCCATGTCCGTGAATACTCGGGTTGGAGTGTTCTTCTTGGTTGAGGTGTCTAGCAAATTAACCTCATCGAAGATGCTTCGGGCCGCAGTTGTGGTTGCGGGCTTGCCAGAAGACGAACTGGCTCCTTGATAACCCTTTGTAGAGGCCTTAGTAAGGCTCTCTAACCTTAAATCGTCTTCGATTCTTGTACCCATCTCGGTTAAGGTGGCGAAATTGGGTATGATAGCGTACCGGAGATGGATCCGGTAAGATGGGAGGAGGTTTTTCACAAAGGCCTCCACTAGTACCTTTTCGCTGGGCTTGTCGACCAGCTTGACACTTTCGGCCCTCCACCTTTGGAGGTACTTGGTGAAACCCTCTTTTGGCTCTTGGGCCATGACCTCCAGAGTACGCATGGTTGTCTGGATCTCAGTATTGTCCGCATAGTTTCAGGCGAACTCCGTTGCGACATCGTCCCAAGTTTTGTACTTCTTGGAATCAATCCTGTAGTACCAGGCTCTCGGGTGCTTGTCCAAGGACGAAGCAAAGAGATGCTTGAACATGGTCGATTTGACCCCCTTAACTGCCATGAATTCCTTAAAAGCCCGGATATGGAGTACCGGGTCTTCAGTCCCGTCGAACATGGGTAAGCCCGTCAAGTTGAGATTAGCGGGCAATTCATCAGTTAGGGGCGAATAAGCCCGAGCATTTTCCGTGTGGATGGTGTTGCTAGTGGTCGTGTAGACCTGCTCTTGCAGCTTGTGGACCGCGCTGGCCAATTCAGCTAACGGCCCATCGTCTTCAACCCCAGAGTTGGGAGTTCCTTGTTCGACTGCGCTTACCCGGGTGAGGATGGCGATCTTATCCTCCCTCATTTTCGTCAGTTAGTCTTGGAGCTTAGCCAACGAAAGGGTCAACTCGTCAATGGCTTGTTGCGTCATTTTTCTGGTGAAAGGTGGCCTGTCTGTAAGAACACCGTGTAATCAACAACTAGCCCAAATCCTAAAACAAATGTACATCCCGAGCAAGGGAAAGGGAAGCTAGAGAGGTAACGACTCGAAAAAGACATGTAGACGGATGACTTGTGAGAGGTGGGCCCCCTTTAGGATCCAGCCGTTTGGGCTGGGCCCTGTTCGAAAGGAGGTTCACGTGAGACATTCCCCAGACTTATAGACTCGATTGTGTAGACGGACCAACCCTTGTAGGAGTATGTCCTGCGTAGGTGGGCCTTGCCTTTGTATAATAAGGCGGACTGGGATAGGGAGAAAATCCGTGATATAAGATCGATGGAGTTTCGACGCTAGAAGACTCGACGACTTACGACATGACCCGACACTGCTAAATACGGGAAGTCCTAAGAAGAGGAAGGTTTCGAAATATGATTTTTTGAAAGCCCGAAAAATTCGGGAGAGAAACGGCCCTTTTTCGAAAAAAACGGAAAAGGTGGACCGGGCGACGGTTTTGAAAGTTCGAAAATATTTTCGAGTTTTGAAATGGGCATAATACCGGCTAAAAATAGGCTATTTTGAGTAAAATCGTGGATCCTAAATTCGGTATATGTCCCGGGTTTTGAAAATTGGATATTTTGAAAAGGATGCAATTTTAAAAATGACGGTTTTTGAAAAATGACTTGTAAATCAGGTAGCACGTAGTCATGGAAACAGTATAACGACACCATGTATGCTCTAATTCTAAGTCTCGGTCAGTCTGTAAGGGTCTATACCAGTGTACACAGCCTATCGAGAATCGGGGCGGACTCCCTAAGTCGAGTTGAGCTTAGAACATGCCGTAAAACCCATACGAATCGGCTAATGGACACCTTCGACACATCCAATTTGGACTACATCGATAGTATAGTGGGACGTCGGTCACCAGTATCGGCCCGGGAAAATATGGGGTTATGCATGAACCGTAAAACTAAAACGCGTATTGTACTAGTCAAACGATTTCTATTCGAGTCTCACCCTGAGGATGCCGATGGTCAGTAACACATCAGTTAATCCCCAGCGGAGTCGCCAAATTGTGGACATGACATAGGTCCACCCCGACGCGGCCACGCGCGGGTTTGGGGAGGCGAATGAATCTCCATATGAGATGGTCAAATTGAAATTTAAATCGAAGTTGGAGTCGCCACCGAATTTTATGGTTATTCGGAACCGTTCGAGCCCACTCTATGTCGTAGTGGGCCGTATACAAAATACGGCCCATTTCCAATGTCATAGTTTATTGGGCTCGTCCCTTTGCATTTTGATACCGATGCTGAATTGATCGGTTTATCGTGTATTGAATGACTCTCGTTGCCAATGGATTCGGACATCCGGAAACCACGGTTCTGAGTAAGAGGTGAGGGTACGTGTTGGGAAGTTCACTAAGAACACCCAACCCCGCCCGCACATTAGCGGCCTCTACTAGGATATCGAATGATTTTTTAATACGCGCGTTAGTAATACGATGAACGATATGCAAACATTGTTTTCCTAAACATGCGAGGAATTGAATGGGTTGCTAAGTCGGTTTAATGCATGAAAATTAACGTCAAAGTTGAATTTAGCATGTGAGATTCGTTTTAGTATAGTAAAACAAATAAAAAAAATGAATTTGCTACAAAAGATGAACAAACAAGTTAGTATCGGTTTGTGAAGAAATAATATAGCAAATATAATAAATATACGAGATCGAGAAAATATTAGTCGAAATCTGAAAATTATTGCTAAAAGACGCGGTTTTGTATAAAAAACGAAGTTCGAAAAATAACAAAAAAAAAGCGAAATGAGCCGCGTTTTCAGTCGGCCGCGCGGCTCGCCCGGGACGCATGCGACTCGCGTCCCGGTCTATTTTCGAGACCGTCTTTTGAAAATTCGATGCTTTCATTAAATCGTGTACGAATATTGCATGATTTGCACTCGATTTAATATTTTCGATATTCGTTATATTTGATGGTCGACTACGAAATCGATATCAAATACTCGGAATAGTTTTAGAAAAGATATAAATTTTAGAAATCGTTTCGTAGAATAAAAAAAAACGAACGAAGAAGCTAAAAAAGGAGTGCGGGTTTCAAGCTCGTACGCGAGTCGCCTGTGAGGGGCGCGACTCGCGTGCGGGCCTGTCCCAATTTCGCTCGTTGTTCGAAAAATTGTTAATTTTGATAAATCGCGTACAAATATGAATTAATTTATGCTCGATTTATGTTTTCGTCATATCCGATATTCGATTATGAAATCGATATCGAATAGTCGGAAAGATTTTTTAGAAAACGTTTGGTAAAAAGAATTTTAACAAAAAAAAAGGTTAATCCTCTCCGCGTTTGAAATCGTTGTATTTTGTAAAAAAAGATGTAACGATTTTCTTAGCTTTGACGAGTTTTAATTTAATTCCTTTAATACGATATTCAACTATAGAGTTGATATTATATTTTTAGGAATGCTTGTTATACGAAAATAGTTTTAATAGTATCGATATTTGAAATATAAAAAGACGACCGAAGACCAGTAAAAGGAAAGGACGGACGATGAAGGAAAGAAGAAAAAAAATGAGGAGGAGAAAAGAGAGAAATAGAGAAGTCAGGTTTGGTACACCCTCAACCTACATGCTTCTGTTTACTCAGATCGGGGCTCGTCGGGACGTGGCTTGGGCACAAGAGCGTCGAGTGGATGTCGGTGAGTCGTGGTGGCTCGGTTTGGACGTGAGAGTCGGCCGGTCTAGTGTCGGGCGTGGTCTCGGTGAAGGGTGTCGGGTAAAAGGGGGCCGGTTTCCTTCGGGTTTTGTAATATCGGTTTTCTCGATGCTAAGTTTTATTTGTGTAGAGTAGAGGTATGTTAATGAATGTCGATATGTAAAAGATGTTTGAATGTATGGGAATAATTGATGTCTCAAAAAGTTATCGTATTAATGAATAAATTTTGAGTTGTGCAAGGGGCCTATTTATAGGAATATTCCCGACCTTGGCTAGGAGAGGTGCTTTGAGCTAGAACTACCGCTTAGGATAGGAAATACAGGAAGTCGAAAGGCGTGAGGATTCCGCTTGCTTGCCGAGAAAGCAAGGGAAACCGGCTGATATGTGCTGCTCGGCCGAGTATTTGCACTCGGTCGGGTGTTTGATTCGGTTTTTGGATAGAATTCCTACTCGAGATCGAATTCTATCCTTAAGCGGATTTGTTTAATATTTTGTGAAGCTGATTTTTCGTAGGATTGGAGTATGAATCAACCGTGTGAGGTGTCATGTCTGACTCACGTGCATCGGGAATATTTTTGACCGGGTTTTGACTCGGTTGCTAAAAGACGGTTTTACCCCTGGTGTCGGAATCGACCCAAATTAGTCTTATTTGACTCGAAACGACCTACTGGGCCTGATTTTGATGTTGGTTTTGTGAGATATGTACTCCGTAAAGAGCCCAAGCCAAATGCCAATGATTTTGAGCCCGTTTCTGAGTAATTTAAAGCACGTTTGCGTCCGATCATCATCGGGTGTTTGTCGGAAACTGCTATAGACACCTGGCAGTCAAAATGTGGGTGTCTACACTTACATACGGGATGGAAGCGGTCCAACCTGTTGAGTTAGAGGTGCCGTCACTCAGAATCTTGCTCGAAAGTCAAGTACCCGAAGCCGATTGGGTTCGAGCACGATATGACTCGCTAGTCCTTTTGGACGAACGACGATCTCGTGCCCTCAATAATATACAAATATATCAAAAGAGGATTCAACGGGCCTTCAATAAAAGGGTAAGGTCCAGGAATATCAAAGAAGGAGATTTGGTTCTCAAGAAGGCATTTTTCCCTTTCCCTTGTCTTTAGCTTCTTTTTCGGTCCACTTGCGTCGACGTGGAGGTGAGCGCTCCCGAATAACCAAGGGAACTTCCTTAACCCGGGCTCGTTTCTTCAAACTTGATTCCCTGGTCACCTCAGTCGGTCCTATTCGAGCCCTCACCCTCTCGGGTAGTCGCTCGCGCGGGCCTAGCCTATCTCGGGCCGCCAGTTTCGGCCCAAGCCTTCTCTCCAAGTCCCTAGCACCGGTCTCTTTAGCTCGAGTCTTAGTTTTTGACTTAGGACCCGACTCTGGCCGGACGAGGGTAGTTGGAGTTTCCTCTTCATCAAAGAACCATCTATTGTCTTTTACTGATTCTCTACGGGCCAAGTCAAAAGTCTCATTAGTCTTTAAAGCTTTACGGGCCTCTTTAGATTCTTCAGAAGTCCACTTGCGATATGATTCGGAAACCCAAACGGTCTGACAAGGGCGAGGTATAGTCCATATGACACGGGTAAACCAGCGTTGTAACCACGTGTCTCACATAGCGTCCGTCAATTGGAGTGAAACGCTAATGATTGCTTCAGTTTCGGGGATCTGCTGAAACGAACCGAACTGCCTTAAAATACGATCTGGGTAAATATGGACGGTCCAATCCAAAGACAAGATCACCAGGTAATGGGCTTTATCTCTTTTAGCTAGTCCCGTCAGCTTCGAGGGGAACCACAAGATCACGTTCCACCTAATCAAGGGCCCATCATGGAATTTTAGCTCTTCATCCCAATAATTCCGATTTATGTGATGACTCGAGCTTATTCGTCGGGACCGTGAGCCAATCTGACAGCTGCGATATCTGGATATGCTCACCGGGGGCTCTATAATCGACAAGCACTCGGACAACCAGATCTGCGAAAAAAATTCGAAAAGTCAAAAACTTTAGAAAAATCAAAATTCCGAAAAAAAAAAAATCAATAAAAAAAAAAAATTCGAAAATTCGAAAAAAAAAATTTCGGAAATTGAAAAAAAAATTCAAAATTATTTTTTTTTTTCGGAAAATTTCGAAAAAAAACAGAAACAAATTTTCAAAAAAAAAAAAACGGTCCAATACCTGCAGAAGGCGAATACTTCCCATTAATTGCCGATCCGGGTCGAGTCTCCTAGCGTCAAGACCCATAATGATCTCCCCAGTTATCAGCCAGGCTGGGCTATGACCTGTCTCCATCTGGTCCACTATGCTGATTAGCCTAATCTTGCCCAGACATGAGTCAGCAGCATCCATCCGACCTTCAAAGGCATACCGATGCAGCATACAAAAGGCGAAAGCCCTATGCCTATGGGTAGAAGTAATTCTTGCGCCATTTGGATCCATGAATTTGTCAGCCAGGTCAAACAGGGACACAGAACTCCCTTTTACCATACGAGCTGTCTCAGCATGAGACAACCCAAGAAAATCCCTCAGTCTCCTCCTTGGATCAGGGTAAAAAGGAGGAATAGCAGGATGAGCATTGGGACACCAACCCCCTACGGCTGCAATCTCTTCAGGAAGGGAACATATTTCTCCCCGAGGAAGAGCAAAAACATGGTGGGTAGTATTCCAAAAGGATAAGCAAACGTCCAAGAAATGTGAATCCACCTTGAGTCGCTGAAGCGGGAATAAAGCAACAAATTCCCATCTGAGTTAGCTGAACTTTATCTTCGTCTCGAAAATTCTGGGCCCACGCCTGAAGCATCGCGGTCAGATGTTCGATACCCATAGCAAAAAGTTTTGTTTTTGTCTTAAAAGTCTAAATGGATTTTAAGATAGAAGAAAATATTTGGGTTGGAATATGAGAAGATTAAGGGCAAGAACTTTCTGTTTATAATAGAGAAAACCCTTTTCCTAGTCATCACGGGAATAGGAATTTTTTTATCATACTCCCTACTTCATCTAGGCATACAAGCCTAACCAGAGGATTCTAGGAGTCCGTGTTAGAATCAAATCAGGAATCAAGTCATCCCAAGCATTCTTATTTCCAAAAGTTTCAAAAAAAAAATCGGCATTATTCTTTCCAGAAATCAGTCAAAAATCATTCCTTCCCCAGCGTGAGTCGGTATTTTACCTAAATGTTACATGCAATTTGTTATACAGACAGGTACACCAAGACTCCCGAAGGATTCTCAAAAAACTCCCCAGTGGAAGACTCAAGCAGCATTTTTATCAGGACGTATCTACAGGCAGATACATCCAGAGCTTACAAGGCAAGCTCCCACGCAATTCCAAGACGGGATGCATCTACAAGCAGATACACCCAGAGCTTACAAGGCAAGCTCCCACACAACTTCAAGACGGGCTATGCCTGTAAGCAGACACACCCAAGACTTTTCAGGCAAATTCCCCGTGACATTATTGACATCTACCCAGGTATGATTTCTATCTTATGGCTGGCGAGCCCTTCACGCAAGTCTAGTGGACTCTAAACGACCCGATCGGAAGTATGCCAGGTTTTAATCCTCGATTGGCCTGGTAGCTACTCTGACTTTTGCCTTGTCCAAGCCTCAGTCAGAGTGGGGGCTCTGTAGACACCCACATTTTGACCGCCAGGTGTCTATAGTAGTTCCTGCCAAACACCCGATGATGATCGGACGCAAACATGCTTTAATGGACTCGGATATGGGCTCGAAATTTGGCTTGGGCTTATTACGGAGTACAAATCTTACTAAACCAACCTCAAATCCAGGCCCAGTGGGTCGTTTTGAGTCAAATAAGACTAATTTGGGTCGAATCCGGCACCAGGGGCAAAACCGTCTTTTAGCGACCGGGTCAAACCCGGTCAAAGATATTTTCCCGAGACACACGGACCAGCCGTGACATCTCACACGTCCGGTTTGGACTCAAATACCACAAAAAATTAGCTTCGAAAATATTAAATAAATCCATTCAAGGATAGAATTCGATCTCGGGTAGGAATTCTATCCGAAAACCAAAACAATTCACCGACCGAGCATCAAAATACTCGGCCAAACCCCCCCCCCCTTCAGCCGAGATGCTCGAATTCTTCACCAAGAAACGAGACTCTCGTTCCCTTTCAAACTATTACGTTTCCTATCCAAAACGGTATTTCTTGTCACCTAAGCAAGAGTACCTCTCCTAGCTCCAATCGAGGACCTTTCCTATAAATAGGATCTCCCGTCACATTCAATCAAGACACACATACATACATCGTAAATTCACAACAACAACTACACATCGATTATTCCCGTATACAACCTCGTTACGCTAAACAATTCCCGAGCAACCTCGACCCGATGAATCTGACCCCAAGCCGGCCGAAATCCGTCACCCCACACGACCAAATCGACACCCAAACTCATCCCACATCATCTCGACGGTCCCGTGTTTAAGACACTTTCCGACGAGCTCTATTCCGAGAAAACATAGCATGTAGGTTGAGGGTGTAAAATCAAACCCGACTCCTCCTCCTTTCTCTTCCTTTCTCTACGTTTTTTTTTTCGTTTTTCTCTTGCGTCGTTCATCGTTTTTTTTATTATTACGGGTTTTTCGTCACATATTTTTTTATATTTCTAGTGTCGATATTTATTTTCGTAAAACAAACGTTCTTAAAATACGATATCGATTCTCTAATCAAATATTGTATTTAAACAAGAACTAAATTGAATCTCGTTGATGCTAAAAATCGTCACATCTTTTTTAAAAACAAAATTCGACGATTTTTTACGCGGAGAGAATTAACATGTTTTTTTCTACTTTTCGTTCAAATTCCTTTTTTTCCCTTTTCGTTCAAAACAAACTTTTTTTCAAAAACCTTTTCTAAAAGCATTCCGACTATTTGATATCGATTTCATAATCGAATATCGGATACGACGAATATCGAAAATATAAATCGAGTATAAATTAATCCATATTTGTCGCGATTTATAAAAATTGACGATTTTCGACAAAATAAAAAACGGACAGACGCCCACGCGAGTCGCGCACCTTCCAGGCGGCTCGCGCGGAGGCCTGGATGGCCGTCCCTTTTTTCTTCGTTTTCTCGCTTTTCTATTCTTTTCGGATCTTACATAAAAAAGCGACTTTCGCGACATATTTTCAGATTTCGATAAATACATTTTCGACCTCGGTCAACACGTGTTAATCCATCACGTGTCATAAATCTTTTTTCAAAATCATGCATATCATCGTATTTACATCTTTATTCAATTTATTCAAACGTTACTAACTCGTTTTCTCGTGTTTGTAGCAATTTATTTATTTCTTTTGTTTTATTAGACTAAAACAAACTTCGCATGCTAAAATATCTTTGACGTTATTAGTTTAATATGCATTAAACGACTTAGCAACCCATTTATTTTTCTCTCACATGCTTAGGAAAAATAATGTTTGCATATCATTCAACCGTCGAACTAACGCGTGTACACCAAAAACGAACGATATCTTAGTAAAGGCCGCTAAGTGCGGGCGAGGTTGGGTGTTCTTAGTGAACTTCCCAACACGTACCCTCACCCCTTACTCAGAACCATGGTTTCCGGATGTCCGAATCCATTGGCAACGAGAGTCATTCAATACATGATATCCGATAATGTCGGTATCGGTATCATAATGCAAAGGGACGAACCCAATAAGCTCTAACATCGGAAATAGGCCGTATTTTGTACACGGCCCACTACGACATAGAGTGGGTTCGAACGGGCCCGAACTCCCACAAGGTTCGGTGGCGACTCCTACTTCGATTTAAATTTCAATTTGACCATCTCATATGGAGATTCATTCGCCTCCCCAAACCCGCGCGTGGCCGCGTCGGGGTGGACCTATGTCATGTCCACAGTATTAAATTGAAAATTTGTTTATATTTTAATTTAATACATTAACTGCTTAATATAAATCCAAATATTACTATACTATATAAATATAAATATTTTATCAATTTTAATTTTCGTTGACCCAACGGATCGGATTTCAATCCTAGAATATTATCATTACTTAATTTAGTGTTTTTATTTCTACACCCATTTTTTTGTACCCTCTGTTAATTTTTTTAAACAGGCTGTAAAAGGTAAATGTATCTTGTTCCGATACATATTGTCAGGCGATCTCCCATAACCTTTTTTGTTGAGTATATTTTATATGAGCAGTATTCAACTATTCATGTACAAACTGAATTAGAAATAGAGTAGTGTAATTGTAACACCCTGTATTTTTCAAATAGAGTTAAAATTTTAAACATTTATTTGAAAAAATTTTAACGCTTGAAACATTATTTTCGTAAATAAAATATTTTATTTTCGTTAAATTAAAAATTATTTCGTTATAAAAACTTGGGAATTTATTTATTGAATTATTAAAAATTTTATCTTTCATTAAATGAAGTTTAAAACTCGAAAATATTTTTAATATTGACCTGTCGTTTTGACATTTTTTCGTCTCCTAAAAATTTAATAATTTATCAAATTCTTAGATAATGATTTCTTATAACTATTGTCTCATAATACTATTTACCGTTTATTTTACTTACCGTCTTACAATTTTTTTAAAAAAATAAATTTTTACGTTTTCCATTATTTTTATTCCGTAATCTTATATTTCAACTTTTTAAGAAAGAAATAAAGACATTTGTACGAGAAATGGACTAGAACACACTACACATATATACTCCTACGTTAGCCTCCCACGTATAACTATACACTCACCTCACCTACACTATACTCCCTCTCTTACTCACCTAAGAGCTTTATTTACAATGGAGAGAAAACTCTCCATTGGGATGGATGGAGAGAAATGGGTATTTTTACCATGGAGATGTTCTCCATCTTATTGGAGAGAATTAATTTCCTCCAAGCTGAAGGAGAAAGCAACGGAGAGGAATGTGGGCCTGAATTGTCATGCTTTGTACTACTTTGGTGGACCATGGAAGCAACGGCTCTTTTGATTTCCAAATTTTACTGATTTCCAAATTGTTTCAACGACTCTTTTTTTTTCACCCCATACAATTTACTATATATATATATATATATATATATATATATATACACACACGTTAATTGTTATAGAATTTCCTATATAATTTGTTACAGTACTATATACAAAATGAGTAAAAATAATAATAACAATAATAGTAATAATAATAATCCTAATCTATTTTAATTTAATCAATATGATCCATCATATTTACAATTTCTTGCTTTTCAAAATATCTCAACTAATTATCATAATAATCGTCCCCCTAATATTCAGGCACCGAATATAACTCAGAATCCGCAGTCCAATTCACAATTTAACCTATCTTCTCAAAATTCCGTGGTGAACTCATATTTTGGTTCACCAAATCCTCATTTTGGTGGTAATGAGCAAATGAGTTACGATAGTGATCATGTCACTCGTTTGTCACAAGATGAAAATATTATTGTGGACAGGAACGAGTACGCGGACGAGTCGAACATCATTAGGCAAGCCAGTGATGGAGGCAATAGAAATATAAAAAACATTTGGTCAGACGCTGAAGATAGAGCTCTCGTATCATCATATATGCGAGTGTCAACAGATGGAGCAATTGGAACGGGGCAACGTGTTTCAAAATTTTGTTCGAGAGTGAGGAACTTGTTCGAGGAGGCCCGACAATCAAACCCCGGTGCAATCAAACAGCGTAATGTTGGCATGCTCACTAATCGGTGGTCCCGAATTTCAGCAGGAGTACAGAAGTGGGTGGGTCAATATGAGAGAGCTAAAAGGAGAGGTACCAGCGGAATGAATGAGAAAGACATTCTATCTGAGGCTCGTGCATTTTCAAAAAAAGACGCGGTTTGGGAGAAGCCGTGGTATTTTCTTAAGCAATACCCGATATGGGAAACAGTTATTTGTGAGCAAGAATCACCACAACAACCGGAGGGAAAAAATGCGGACACAACTGCTTCTGATAGTAGTGGGAAAATGAGTCGTGCGAACGACGAAGACTGTCTCGAAACAGGAAATGAAGGTGCAAAAGCGAAAGAAGGGGAAATCTAAAGTTCTTGATGAAGAAGATGATATTATTGTTAAGAAAATCTAAGAGATTACTAGTATAATGAAGAAGAAGATGCTAGACTCGGAGAGGAGAACCGACACGGAAATAAGTCATAAAAAATGGTTGCAAAAGATTAAGTTATATGAACATTTATGTAATAGGAAAAACTTGAGTGCAGTGGAGGAGGAGCGCAAGAACCAACTGTTCCTAGTGAGTGACATCTAGACGTGACCATCATAAATAAATTTGTTAATTTAGTTTAATTTAAAATTTAAGTATCGAGTAATGTTGTTGTTGAGCTAGGTTACAAATTTAAGCAGCTCATTAATAATAATGTACGTTTGATAAGTTTAGGTTTTAGTTACTTTTTAATGTACGTTTAATGTAAGTGCCGGCAAATGAACCTAGATGAAATCCCCACCGTTGGGGTTACTCGAATACACAACATTCAAATTAAATTACATTTTATTTCAAACACACGGGTCTAGACGACACACAATTACTATAGAAAAAAATTACTTCGAAATATAAAAATAAACTGAAATGCCATAAATATAAAGTACTAGAAATATGTCTCAACCGCAATTTTCCCGACGCTCTTTTTTCTTCCAAATGTGTTCCATTAAATCATTTCTGAGTGTCAAATTAACGGAGCTGTCCAAGTGAGTTTGTTTAGCGATATATTCCTCCACTTTATTGATATACCCTATAGAATGTTGAGATACTTCAACAGTTGTTACATCTTCATCTGATTCGTCGTTGAACTCATTTGGATCATCATACGACGGATATGAGTACCTCTCGTCTTCTACAATCATATTATGCAATATGATGCAAGTTTTCATAATCTTTGCTAACATTTCCTTATCCCAAGTCATAGCAGGATGTCGAATGATGGCCCACTTTGCTTGTAACACTCCAAAAGCACGCTCCACATCTTTTCGAACACTTTCTTGTTGCTCCGCAAATAGGCGTTCCTTAGGAGTTTTTGGTAGCGGAATTGATATCATAAACGCGGACCAATTTGGATAAATACCGTCGGTTAGATAATACGGGGTATCATATATCGACGCCCGTTGACGACATACTCAACAACAGGGGCTCTTCCATTTAACAAATCATCGAATATGTGAGATCGGTAAAGTACAGTTAAGTCATTCAGAGTACCTGGTAGGCCGAAAAAGCAGTGCCATATCCAGAAATCTTTCAAAGCAACTGCTTCTAAAATCACAGAAGCAGTTCCATCCCTTCCTTGATATTGACTTTTCCATGCAGTAGGACAGTTTTTCCAAGACCAATGCATACAATCGATTGAACCATTCATACCGTGGAATCCTCTTTTCTTATTCACTTGGAGTAGTTCTTTTAAGTAGTATGTTGTCGGACTCCTCATGCACTACAAGAAAAGGTGCCCTAGGCGTCCATCCAGTGGCTTCCGTCAGTGGACACTATACGGGCACGGGCGTCCGCAAACAGACGACAGGAAGTGAAAGCCACGACTGGTCGCCCATTTTTAAAACGGGCGTCCACTATTGGATGCCAAGAAAATGGGCGTTTGACTACGGACGCCAGATGGGGCGTCCGACTGTGGACACCAGTTACCCCTGGATGGCGTCCATAGTCGGACGTCATATGCTGTATGTTGGCGTCCGACTATGGACGTCATCCAGGGACAACTGGCGTCCACAGTCAGACGTCATATCCCCTGAATAGCTGCAAATTTTCTTCGATTTTAGCTTCCTCTGGCGTCTGCATGACGTCGTTATTGGACGCCATGTATGCTGTTGCGTGGCCGTAAACATGCGTTCGATGTCTAGCCAAAACCTGCAAAATAAACCACATCCACAACTCTCAACCGACCACAACTGTCAACCATCCAGAATACCTCAACCTCATTCACTCTCAATCAACCAAAACACTTCATCTCTCGCCACATTTATGCTGAAAAAACATTCGTATAAATTTTTTTTAACATACGGTTGATGTGCGTCGAATTGTCGCCTATCCAACGCGGTCAAACAATATTTATAAACTCCGAAATACTACTATGTAGTAGCGGTAAGTCAGGATCGATCCACAGGGACGGTCTAGGGGTAGTCGGTCAAGTCAAAGTCTAGGAGTGATTGGGTCAAGAAGGTGGGTTTTGGACGAGTTGAATTAGACTAACTAAACGAGCTATGGAACTAAGGCGAGAAACTATTAATGGGAAAGGCGTTAGGGAGAGTCGGGGAGTCAGAGATTAAGGTAAAGATGCGGATTGCAAGAATTATCACAAAATGTATAAGGGAGGTGCCACCTTTCGGTTTCCCTACCAACCAAGCCTAAACCCGCTTTCGCGACGAATAAACTAAGGTTTCAAGACGGAATTACCCAAACCCCGAGTTTCCCCATATTGGTCCGGGTGAGTCAAGTCAACCTAGGTGATCAAGCTAAGTCAAACATAATACAACAATCCCATCAAGACAATATCATCCTCAAATGCAATAATCTTGCAAAATGAAATCTTTTCCTAGAATTCCTCTTCCCCTAGCCCCCTAACAAGAAATCTACTCACTACTCATAATGGAAAACAACAAAAACATTAACAAAGGAGAAAACAACTAAAAAATGCATGTTAACTAAATCTAAAGAAAACAACAAGGTGTAGACACCCACATTTGACCGCAAGGTGTCTATAGCAGTTTCCGACAAACACCCGATGATGATCGGATGCAAACGTGCTTTAACATACTCAGAAACGGGCTCGAAATCATTGGCATTTGGCTTGGGCTTTTTACGGAGTACATATCTCACAAAACCAACCTCAAAATCAGGCCCAGTGGGTCATTTCGAGTCAAATAAGACTAATTTGGGTCGAAACCGGCTCCAGGGGTAAAATCGTCTTTTAGCGACCGAGTCAAAACCTGGTCAAAGATATTCTCGAGACACACGGACCAGCCGTGACACCTCACGTGGCTGGTTTCGAGCTCAAACACTACAAAAAATCAGCTTCACATAATATCAAACAAATCCGTTTAAGGATGGAATTCGATCTCAAGTAGGAATTCTATCTAAATACTGAATCGAACACCCGACCAAGCGTAGGTCACTTGGCCGAGCAGGCTGTTTTCAGCCGGTTTTCCTTGCTTCCTCGTCAAGCAAACGGAATTCTCACGCCTCTCAGCTTCTTACGTTTCCTATCCTAAACGGTAGTTCTAACCCAAACACCTCTCCTAGCTTCAATCGAGGACCACTCCTATAAATAGGACCCTCTCACAACACAATATTCATGATCATCGACACATAAAAAAAACACCTTTTACAGGGCATCACATACCACAATAGATACACATCTACAATACACTTAGCATCGAGAAACCGAAAGTACCAAAACCCGAAGGAACCGGCCCCGATACCCGTCACCCTTCACGTCCCAAACCAAAACCCCCACAACTCACCAACATTAAACTCGACGCTCCCGTGCCATAGCCACATTCCGACGAGCCCCGATCCGAGTAAACAAAAGCTTGTAGGTTGAGGGTGTAACCAAACCCGACTTCTCGTTTTCTCTCTTCTTCTTATTCTTCTCGTCCTTCCCTCGTTTTTTTCTTCCTTTTTTCCGTCCGTCACTTTTTCTTACGGGTCGTCGGTCGTCAATTTTTTATGGGTCGTTAGTCGTTTTTTTATTTCTAATATCGATATTACTAAAACTATTTTCATATAACAAACATTCTTAAAAATACGATATCAACTTTATAGTCGAATATCGTATTAAAAGAATTAAATTAAATCTCGTCGATGCTAAAAAATCGTTACATCTTTTAACAAAAGACAACGATTTTAACGCGGAGAGAATTAACATCTTTTTTTCTCTTTTTCATTCAAATCCTTTTCAAAACGATTTCATAAAAACTTTTTCTAAAAATCATTCCGAATATTTAATATCGATTTTATAATCGAATATTGAATACGACGAATATTGAAAACATTAAATCGGGTACAAATTGCGCAATATTTGTATGCGATTTAATAAAATCATCGAACTTTCAAAAAATCAATTTCGAAAACAGGCCGGGACGCGAGTCGCGCATGTCCCGGGCGAGCAGCTTGCCCGGGCGAGTCGCGCCAGACTCGGGCGAGTCGCGCGACTGGCTGGAACGCGACCCTTTCCTCGTTTTTTTTTATTATTATTTTCTCGAACATCGTATTTTAGACAAAACACCGTCTTTTTAGCAATATTTTCAGATTTCGACTAATATTTTCTCGATCTCGCATATTCATCATATTTGCTATATTTTTATTCACAATTCGATACTAACTCGTTTGTTCATCCTTTGTAGCAAAATCATTCTTTTTTCGTCTTTTGTTTTATTATACTAAAACGAATCTCACATGCTAAATTCAACTTTGACGTTAATTTTCATGCATTAAACCGACTTAGCAACCCATTCAATTTCTCGCATGTTTAGGGAAAACAATGTTTGCATATCATTCATCGTATTACTAACGCGCGTATTAAAACATCATTCGATATCTTAGTAGAGGCCGCTAATGTGCGAGCGGGGTTGGGTGTTCTTTGTGAACTTCCCAACACGTACCCTCACCCCTTACTCAGAACCTCGGTTTCCGGATGTCCGAAACCATTGGCAACGAGAGTCATTCAATACACGATATACGATCAAGTCTGTATCGGTATCAAATGCAAAGGGACGAACCCTATAAGCTCTGACATCGGAAATGGGCCGTATTTTGTACACAGCCCACTATGACATAGAGTGGGTTCGAATGGGCCCGAACTCCCACAAAGTTCGGTGGCGACTCCACTTCGGTTTAAATTTCAATTCGATCTATTCTCATATGGAGATTCATTCGCCTCCCCAAACCCGTGCGTGGCCGCGTCAGGGTGGACCTATGTCATGTCCACAATCTGGCGACTCCGCTGGGGATTAACTGATGCGTGACTTACCATTGGCATCCTCAGGATGAGACTCGAATAGAAATCGTTTGACTAGTACAATACGCGTTTTAGTTTTACGGTTCATGCATAACCCCATATTTTCCCGGGCCGGTACTGGTGACCGACGTCCCACTATACTATCGATGTAGTCCAAATTGGATGTGTCGAAGGTGTCCATTAGCCGATTCGTATGGGTTTTACGGCATGTTCTAAGCTCAACTCGACTTAGGAAGTCCGCCCCGATTCTCGATAGGCTGTGTACACTGGTATAGACCCTTACAGACTGACCGAGACTTAGAATTAGAGCATACATGGTGTCGTTATACTGCTTCCGTGACTACTTGCTATCTGATTTACAAGTCATTTATTTCAAAAAACCGTCATTTTCAAAATTGCATCCTTTTCAAAATATCCAATTTTCAAAATCCGGGACATATACCGAATTTAGGATATACGATTTTACTCAAAATATCCTATTTTTTAGCCGGTATTATGCCCATTTCAAAACTCGAAAATATTTTCAAAACTTTCAAAACCGTCGCCCGACCCACCTTTTCCGTTTTTCGAAAAAAGGGCCGGTTCTCCCCGAATTTCTTCGGGCTTTCAAAAATTCAATTTCAAAACCTTCCTTTTCTGAGGGCTTCCCGTATTTAGCAGTGTCGGGTCGTGTCTTAAGTTGTCAAGGTCTCTAGCGTCGAAACTCCGTCGATCTTATATCACAGATTTCCTCCCTATCCCAGTCCGCCTTATTAGACTAAGGCAAGGCCCACCTACGTAGGACATACTCCTACAAAGGTTGGCCCGTTTACACAAATCGAGTCCAAAGTCTGGGGAACGTCTCACGTGAACCTCTTTTCGAACAGGGCCCAGCCCACACAGCTGGATCCTAAAGGAGGCCCACCTTTCACAGGTCACCCGTCTAAGTGTCCTTTTCCGAGTCATTTCCTTCCAAGCTTCCTTTCTTCCCTTGCTCGGGATATACTTTGGTTCTAGGATTTGGGCTAGTTGCTGATTACACGGTGTTCTTACAGACAGGCCACCTTTCACCCGAACGATGACGCAACAAGCCATTGACGAGCTGACCATTTCTTTGGCTAAGCTTCAAGACCAATTGACGAAAATGAGGGAGGATCAGATCGCCATCCTCACCCGGGTAAGCGCAGTCGAACAAGGAACTCCTAGCGCTGAGGTTGAAGACGATGGGCCATTAGCTGAACTAGCCAGCGCGGACCATAAACTGCAAGAACAGGTCCACACGACCACCAGCAACACCATCCACACGGAAAATGCTCGGGCTTATTCGCCCCTAACTGATGAGTTGCCCGCTAACCTCAACTTGACGGGCCTGCCCATGTTCGACGGGACTGAAGATCCGGTACTCCATATCCGGGCTTTTAAGGAGTTCATGGCAGTTAAGGGGGTCAAATCGACCATGTTCAAGCATCTCTTTGCTTCATCCTTAGACAAGCACTCAAGAGCTTGGTACTACAGGCTTGATTCCAAGAAGTACAAAACTTGGGACGATGTCGGAACGGAGTTCGCCCGAAACTATGCGGACAATACTGAGATCCAGACGACCATGCGTACTCTGGAGGTCATGGCCCAAGAGCCTAAGGAGGGTTTCACCAAATACCTCCAAAGGTGGAGGGCCGAAAGCGTCAAGCTGGTCGACAAGCCCAGCGAAAAGGTATTAGTGGAGGCCTTTGTGAAAAATCTCCTCCCATCTTACCGGATCCACCTCCGGTACGCCATCATACCCAATTTCGCCACCTTAACCGAGATGGGTACGAGAATCGAAGGTAATTTAAGGTTAGAGAGCCTTCCTAAGGCCTCTACTAAGGGGTATCAAGGAGCCAGCTCGTCTTCTGGCAAGCCCGCAACTACAACTGCGGCCCGAAGCATCTTCGACGAGGTCAATTTGCTAGACACCTCGACCAAAAAGAATACTCCAGCCCGAGTATTCACTGACATAGGGACTACTTATGCCAACGCCTTACAAAGG
The DNA here is from genome assembly GCA_958450325.1 of Agrostemma githago. Lineage (NCBI taxonomy): Eukaryota > Viridiplantae > Streptophyta > Magnoliopsida > Caryophyllales > Caryophyllaceae > Agrostemma > Agrostemma githago. The sequence goes on from OY288254.1 coordinate 53,886,773, forward strand.
CTATCTTCTAAGGGCCTGATCCAGCCGATAGGCCCAATGCCGGAGGTTTCTGTCGAAAAACGGTCCAAAAGCTACAACGCCCAGGCCTATTGCCACTATCACCGAGGCAACGGGCACGACACCGAAAAATGCTGGAAGTTGAAGCATCTCATTCAAGATCTCATCGAGAGAGGGAAGATACCGCTGCCCAGCGATAAGCCCAGTAACAAAAACAACCCTCTTGCTACTCACGCCGTTTTTACTGGAGAAGTAGTCGATTGTACTCATCTCATTTCCCCTTTAATTCTTCAAATCAACGGGATATGGAATGATGACGAAGATGATGTTTACTTGGCTAAGGGGGAAACCGTCCCCATCACTGTCGAAGAAATCCGGAAGGCCAAAACCAAGGCCCTGGCCGGCACACATGTCATCACGGCCGGACCTTCGGCCCCGGGATCCGTCACTGAACCTGCCAGGACGGACTCTACACTTGAAGAACCAAACACCGACACGGCCCTGGTCAAGCAATTGAACTCAAGGTAGACTCGCTGGTTACCCCCACTGAAATGGTAGCCACTATTCTACCTCACCTCAAAGGCAAATCCAAAGGAGAAGGCCCACTTATCACTTTCTCCGAGTCTGATCTTCCACCATTTGGGGCCACCCATAACCTGGCCCTATATATTACGGTGATATGCCGGGGCAAGTATCTACCTATGACCCTAATTGATGACGGGTCAGCTATGAATGTCCTTCCTTTAAGGACTGCAAAGGCTCTCGGCATTACCGAGGCTGACTACCTTCCTACTGCACACACTATCTAGGCTTTCGATGTGAGCCCAAAATCCGTTGTTGGGGCCGTTAAACTGACCATCTTAACGGGACCGATCGAGAAGGAGCTCGAATTCCAAGTGATTGATGTCACCTCATCGTTCAATCTGCTACTTGGAAGGCCCTGGATCCACGCAGTCAAAGCCGTGTCCTCCACTCTCCACAGGAAGGTCAAGTTACCTTTACAAGACGGGATCATCACCCTCGAAGCTACTCCCATAGCCGTGTCAAGCTGCAACACGGCTGGCTCAACCGACCCACGAGGTTTCAATTTTGTGGGAATGATCGAGGAAGAGTATCTATTTAGGCCCTATTTCACCACCAGCATCGACATAATGTTGCAGAACTTGGGTTACCTACCGGGGGCTACCTCAAGGCCTGGTCTCCCGGCTGGCAAGATCATCGATGTCTTAAGCAATGAGGAGTCAAAATTCGGTTTAGGGTATGCCATAACCCCAGAAAACGTGGTCCAGGTCGGCATCCAAAAGGCCTGCAACATTCTCAAGGGTACCTACTTGGGTACCTACTTGGGCCCCTACAGCCCAAAACTGGCCGATTACTTTGTCTCCCCAGTATTCGGAGCTACCCAAACGGGCCTCTATCAGCCCATCATAACTTATCCTGAGGTCAATTTCATCCCAGATGATATCTTTGCTCTCATTCAGGCTGAATCGAAAGAGGATTCAAACCATGCCGAGCCCATGTTGGGGCTCTTGTTCGGGGAAAGCAAGATAATCCCGACTACTAAGGAGGAATTGGTGAACCTGATCCTCCATAGCAGCAAGTTCGATCCGACCAGGCTGATCTCTGAAGTCGGTACTAACACTGGAAAGAGGGCTTGGAGGAAGACGATCAAATGGACCGACATCGAGGGTCGAGTCTACAAGCTCACTACTGGCGAAGGGGACATGCAAGGCGCCGAGTCCGAATCCGAGTCTGAGTCGGAGTCTGGGTCTAAGTCTAGAGGGACCAGTACTAGGGTCGAGTCTGTAACCCCTTTTCCTTTAGTCACACCATTGGGAGCCTCGGAGTCCGTCCCGAGAGCACTCCCCATCCCGCCTCTGACCAACGATCAGATGGCTGCTCTCTTTGAGCTATTTTCAAAATTCTCTATCAATAATAACGATAACCGTTCTGCTTACGACTTGTCTTATTTTCAAAACATTTTCAAAATTTTTATTCGCAATGACATTGAGAAACCCGACGAACAGGTACCACTACCTCCGCATCTAGTCGAGCAACTCGAACAAAGGGAATCCCGAGATCCGGTCATTGAGGAAACTGACTCCATCAATGTAGGAACCCCTTTAGAGCCTCAGATGCTTAAGTTAGGTTTATCCTTAGATCCCGAGGAGAAACAACAATTCACGGAGCTCCTCCACGAATTCAAAGACGTCTTCACATGGTCCTACAAGGACATGCCGGGAATAGACCGGGAGATAGCCGAACACCGTATACCCATCAAAGACGGGTGTAAGCCGGTAAAGCAAAAACTCCGAAGAATGAGGCCCGAATGGTCTCTCAAAGTCAAAGAAGAAGTCGACAAGCAATTCAAAGCGGGCTTTATTCAAGTGACTGAATATCCAGACTGGGTTGCAAATATCGTACCAGTACCCAAGAAAGACGGAAAGGTACGAGTTTGTGTGGATTTCCGGGACCTTAATAAGGCCAGCCCGAAAGACGATTTCCCGTTGTCACACATCGACATACTGGTGGACAACACGGCCGATCACGCCCTTCTATCATTCATGGACGGGTATGTCGGGTACAATCAGATCAAAATGGCGGAAGAAGACATGAGTAAGACCACCTTCACTACGCCTTGGGGAACTTACTGCTACACCGTTATGCCATTTGGGCTTATAAATGCAGGGGCCACTTATCAACGGACCGCCACTACCTTATTACATTATATGATGCACAAGGAAGTGGAGGTCTACGTGGACGACATGATCGTTAAGTCCAAAGAACGAAACAGGCATATTTCGGCCTTTAGAAAGTTCTTCACCCGGTTACGCAAGTACAACATGAGGTTAAACCCTCAAAAATGCTGTTTCGGGGTAACATCGGGCAAATTACTGGGCCATATCGTCAGCCAGCGCGGCATCGAGGTTGACCCAGCCAAAATCAAGGCCATTACCGAGATGCGGCCGCCTAAAACCGAAAAGGAGATTAGGGGGTTTCTCGGGAAAGTCCAATATATCAGCCGGTTTATTTCGAAGCTAACCATGGTTTGTGAGCCCATTTTTAAGAAACTGAAGATAGGAGAACGGGTACTGTGAGACGACCAATGTCAAGCAGCTTTCGATAAGATCGAAGAGATTCTGTCATCTCCGCCAGTATTAATGCCACCTCAACACGGTTTGCCTTTGTCGTTATACTTGACAACGACCGAGACAGCCATGGGGGCTATGCTGGCCCAAACAGTCGACTCAGAAGAACGAGCCATTTACTACATCAGTAAAAAGTTCCTAGAGTACGAATGCAAATATACGATGCTCGAAAAGACGTGCCTAGCTCTAGTTTGGGCCACTAAAAAGCTCCGACACTATATGCTTAGCCACGAAGTGCACGTGTTGTCTAGAATGGATCCAATCAAGTATCTGTTCGAAAAACCCATCCTCAATGGCAGGATATCTAGATGGACATTAATGCTAGCTGAGTTCGACCTCAAGTTCGTGCCATTAAAAGCCATCAAAGGTCGGGTAGTAGCCGAGTTCCTTGCCGATAGTCCGGTATCTGAAGAAGGACATACCGATACCTGGGCCTTTCCAGATGAAGATATATTCCATACTGACACGGAGACATGGGATCTATACTTTGACGGGGCATCCAACTTTCGAGGATTTGGTGTCGGAATTTTGCTAATCTCACCACAAGGAGAACACACCCCGTTGTCCATTAAATTGGATTTTGACGTGCCTAACAACGCAGCCGAGTATGTAGCATGCATTCACGGATTGCAAGCCGCCGCGGATTTAGGAGTAACAAACCTCCGGGTCCACGGTGACTCATCATTAGTCATCAATCAAGCACTCCAGAAATGGAAAACTCGGAACGCAAATCTCGTAGCTTACCAAGCGCGAGTAAGGGTTCTCGAAAAGCAGTTTCAAAAAGTGGAGTACATTTATCTACCTCGGGAAGAAAACCAGTTTGCAGATGCGCTATCCAAATTAGCATCTTTACTGAATATCCCGGAACACATGACCAGCATGCCGATTTGCGTCGAAAGACGGTCCGAGCCGGCATATATAAACGCTATCCAAGATATTGAAATAACTGATCCAGAACCTTGGTACCAGGCTGTTCTAACCTACTTAACGTCGGGAGAATATCCTCCGGGATCTGAAAAACGGGCCAAGAAAGCCCTGCGAAGGTGGGCCACCCAGTTCATCCGCACGGATGATGGACAGTTGTACAAAAAGACGGCGCAGGGGGCTCTACTCCTATGCATCGACAAAATGCAGGCCGAAAAGGTCATGGCCGAGGTACACGATGGCGAGAACGGCCCGTATATGAACGCCCATATGCTAGCTCGAAAAATCGCCAGACTCGGGTACTACTGGAATAGCATGGAAACCGACTGTCAGTTATATGTCAAACACTGTCATAACTGTCAGATTTTCGGCAACGTCCAACATATGCCGTCATCCCTGTTGTATACTATGACTTCTCCATGGCCATTTTCGACATGGGGAATTGATATAATCGGGAAGGTGAACCCTTCCGGGACGGGAGGTCACTGCTTCATTCTAGTGGCTATTGACTATTTTACTAAATGGTTTGAAGCCGAGTCATATCCTGTCTTGAACGCCAAGCACGTAGCAAAATTTATCCAAGATAAAATTATATGCCGATACGGGATCCCGCACGAATTCATTAGTGATCACGGGACCCATTTTCAAGCCGAAACCGCTACTTTGCTAGCAAAATATAAGATTCAAAGGCATACATCTTCGCCTTACCGTCCCCAAACCAATGGAGCGGTGGAGGCAGCAAATAAAACAATTGTCACCATACTTAAAAAGATGGCTGATAATTACCGGGATTGGCCCGATAAAATCCCTTTCGCCTTATGGGGATACCGGACATCAATCCGCACCGCAACCGGAGCAACTCCATACTATCTGACATATGGGATGGAGGCGGTCCAGCCGGTCGAGCTCGAGGTACCATCCCTGAGGATTCTGCTCAAAAGTCAGGTGCCTGAAGCAGATTGGGTCCAAGCCCGGTATGATTCGCTGATTCTCTTGGACGAACGACGATCCCGAGCCCTTAACAATATCTAGGTATAACAAAAAAGGATACAACGGGCTTTCAACAAAAGGGTTAGGCCCAGAAATATCAAAGAGGGCGACCTAGTCCTAAAATCTGTCAGGGCTTTGCTACCAGTCGACCCAAGGGGAAAATTCAAACCCAATTGGGCCGGACCGTATCTAGTAAAGAAGGTTTTATCAGGAGGAGCAGTAATGCTGACAGACTTGGATGGGAACGAATTCGTCAACCCAACCAACTTGGACCAGTTGAAGCGCTACAACCCCTAACCTTATTTCAATGTCATTTGCTAAAAGTTTATAAAAATTTGTCTTCTTATAAAATTTCCAAAAATTAAGCAGGTCAATAAGTTAGGATTACTTATCCTACTGTCGCACATCTCGAACTAATAGTCTTGATGTATTTCGGAAAATTGCAAAAAACTATGTCTGAACTACGGTGGTTTGATTCCACTAATCGTGGATACGTAGGCAACCCCTCAAAAGGGTACAACCACCACAATAACGAAAAGACAGGAACGGTTTTCACTAATATGTCTTTTATTATTTCAAAAATGCCTCACAAAAAAAAAAAACAAAAATCACACCACAAAAAAATAATAGTAGTACTTAAATAATAAAATCTAGGAGACTACTGCTCATACATCTTCCGCTTCCCTTTATCTTTTGGGTCACGCGGAGCCCAGGGACAACGAGGCGGGGGCGAACGTTCCCGGATCACTAAGGGAACCTCTTTAGCCCGAACCCGTTTCCTCGACAACGGATCTTCTGCCACTGTCACTTGCCCAAGCCGAGCCCGTACATGTTCGGGAAGTCTGTCGCGTGGACCAAGTCGGTCCTTAACCGCCAGTCTTGGGCCGAGTCTCCTTTCCAAGTCCGTCTGGGGGCTCACTTTTCTCCATGCACCTTTAGTACTGGACCCTTCAGTCTGAGTCCTAGTCTTCCCTTTCTGGCCTGACATCAAACGAACCATGGTAGCCGGGGTATCTCCGTCGTCAAAGAAGCCTCGATTATCTTTAGCTTGTTCTCGACGCAGCAAGTCAAAGGCTTCGTCGGTCTTCAAAGCAGCACAGGCTTTAGCAGAATCCGCCTTGGTCCACTTCACGTAAAATCAGATACCCAGATCGAGTGAAGAGTCTTGGAAACGGGCCAAGTAGCCCGGGTATACCACCTTTGCATCCAGGTGTCACACATCACATCCGTTAGCTGAGTAGATTCACTCACGACCGCCTCGATTTTCGGGATTCTTTGGGCCCGACCATATTGCCTAAGTATGCGATCGGGGTAAAGATGGATTGTTTGCCTAAAAGCTAGGATCAATTGATATCGGGCCCTACACCTTTATTCTAAACCAGTCCAGACATAAATGGGCCACCAAGGTACGATCCAACGGATCAATGGGCCTCCATGAAAAGATAGCAGCTCGTCCCAGAATTTTTGGGTAGTAAGACGAGAAAAGTCAACAGTCCGTCTTCTCCTCATCACTTGATTCGGGCGATATCGGCTTACGTCAAGAGGAGGATCCAGGATCGATAGCCTCTCGAATAACCAAAGCTAAAAAGTCAAAATCGTGAAAAGTAAAAAAAAAAAATCGCAAAAATCGGAATTGCGAAAAAATCAAAAATTGCGAAAAATCAAAAGTTGCAAAAATCGAGGAAAAATCGATTTACCTGTAGAAGACGGGTACTCCCAGTCAACCGGATCGACGGATCCCTTTTACGATTGTCCAAGCCCTGGATAATCTCCCCTGTAATCAGCCAAGCTGGACTGTGCTCTGTCTCCATCAGGTCAGCCACAATAAGAAGTCTAACATGGCCCATGCAAGATAACAAAACCATATGACCTTCGAAGGCGTAAACATGTAGCATACAAAAAGTAAAGGCCCTGCGGCTATATACCGGCCTGACCCGGACGTCATCTGGGTTCATAAATTTTTCAGCCAGGTCGGTCAAGGAAACGATATCGTCTTCTGTCATGCGAGATACCTCCATGTGAGAAAGCCCTAAAAATTCTCGTAATTTTCTCCTCGTGTCATGAACTGAAAATGGGACGGCAGGGCGAAGCATGGGATTCCATCCTCCTACAGCAGCAATTTCCTCAAGAATAGGACAAATTTCACCTCGTGGAAAGCTAAAAACGTGATAAGCTAAGTATCGTCCCAGTAGGACAGACAAGCATCCAAAAAGTGACGGTCCACTTGCATCTGACGGATCGTGAATAACTGGGTGACGCCATTCTGATTCAGGATAACTTTATCTGCGTCTCTGAAAAGTCGGGACCAATCTTGCAGCATTCCAACTAATCGGTCGATACCCATAATGAATTTCTAAGAAGAGGAAATAAGTTTCACATGGCTTGTTTTTTCTTTGAAGGGAGAAGGGAATTGTGGGAATTATGAATAAATTAGGAGCAAGGGGAGGGTATTTATAACATGAAATCGGATTCTCCTCCTCATCAAGGATTCCTAATCCCAGAAGATTTAGCTTACAGGCCTTATCCTAGGATCTAGCTAAGTCATCCTGAGCATTCCTATTCCTTTTCGGAGTCAAAATACTTTAATCTTTCAAAACTCTTTCGAATTCAAAAATCAAAAAAATTCAAACTCCTTCAAAAAAATTTATTCCCCAGCACGAGTCATCTCTCCTAAAAATGTGTTACATGCAAACTTTGCATAAATCATTGTACAGGACGACTCAAGCAAAACCATGCAACTAACTCCCCAGCGGCATTTTAACGGGATGAGCCCGTGTATGGGCGCACCCAAGACTTATACGACAAGTCCAATTCCTCACGGAGTTATCATCATCAGCTCAGGTATGATTTCCAGTTTATGGCTGGCGAGCCATTTCACGCGAGTCTAATGGACTTTAAACGACCCGAACGCAAGCTGCCAGGTTTTAATCTTTGATTGACCTGGTGGTGGCTACTCTGACTTTCGCCCTGTCCAAGCCTCAGTCAGAGTGGGGGCTCTGTAGACACCCACATTTGACCGCAAGGTGTCTATAGCAGTTTCCGACAAATACCCGATGATGATCGGACGCAAACGTGCTTTAACATACTCAGAAACGGGGTCGAATCACTGGCATTTGGCTTGGGCTTTTTACGGAGTACATATCTCACAAAACCAACCTCAAAATCAGGCCCAGTGGGTCATTTCGAGTCAAATAAGACTAATTTGGGTCGAAACCGGCACCAGGAGTAAAACCGTCTTTTAGCGACCAGGTCAAAACCCGGTCAAAGATATTCTCGAGACACACGGACCAGCTGTGACACCTCACGTGGCTGATTCGAGCTCAAACACTACAAAAAATTAGCTTCACAAAATATTAAACAAATCCGTCTAAGGATGGAATTCGATCTCAAGTAGGAATTCTATCTGAATACCGAATCGAACACCCGACCAAGCGTAGGACACTCGGCCGAGCATGCTGTTTTCAGCCGGTTTTCCTTGCTTCCTCGTCAAGCAAACGGAATTCTCACGCCTCTCAGCCTCTTACGTTTCCTATCCTAAACGGTAGTTATAACCCAAACACCTCTCGTAGCTTCAATCGAGGACCACTCCTATAAATAGGACCCTCTCACAACACAATATTCATGATCATCGACACATAAAAAAACACCTTTTTACAGGGCATCACATACCACAATAGATACACATCTACAATACACTTAGCATCGAGAAACCGATAGTACCAAAACCCGAAGGAACCGGCCCCGATACCCGTCACCCTTCACGTCCCAAACCAAAACCACCACAACTCACCAACATTAAGCTCGACGCTCCCGTGCCATAGCCACATTCCGACGAGCCCCGATCCGAGTAAACAAAAGCATGTAGGTTGAGGGTGTAACCAAACCCGACTTCTCTTTTTCTCTCTTCCTCTTCTTCTCGTCCTTCCCTCGTTTTTTCCTTCCTTTTTTCGTCCGTCACTTTTTCTTACGGGTCGTCGGTTGTCAATTTTTTATAGGTCGTTAGTCGTTTTTTTATTTCTAATATCGATATTACTAAAACTATTTTCATATAACAAACATTCTTAAAAACACGATATCAACTCTATAGTCGAATATCGTATTAAAAGAATTAAATTAAATCTCGTCGATGCTAAAAAATCGTTACATCTTTTTACAAAAGACAACGATTTTAACGCGGAGAGAATTAACATCTTTTTTTCTCTTTTTCGTTCAAATCCTTTTCAAAAGATTTCATAAAAACTTTTTTCTGAAAATCATTCCGAATATTTAATATCGATTTCATAATCGAATATTGAATACGACGAATATTGAAAACATTAAATCGGGTACAAATTGTGCAATATTTGTATGCGATTTAATAAAATCATCGAACTTTCAAAAAATCAATTTCGAAAACAGGCCGGGACGCGAGTCGCGCGCGTCCCGGGCGAGCAGCCTGCCCAGGCGAGTCGGGCCAGACTCGGGCGAGTCGCGCGACTGGCTGGAACGCGACCCTTTCCTCGTTTTTTTATTATTTTCTCGAACATCATTTTTTAGACAAAACAGCGTCTTTTTAGCAATATTTTCAGATTTCGACTAATACTTTCTCGATCTCGCATATTCATCATATTTGCTATATTTTTATTCACAATTCGATACTAACTCGTTGTAGACACCCACATTTTGACCGCTAGGTGTCTATAGCAGTTCCCGCCAAACACCTGATGATGATCGAACGCAAACATGCTTTAATGGACTCGGATATGGGATCAAAATCATGGACATTTGGCTTAGGCCTATTACGGAGTACAAATCTTACTAAACCAACCTCAAATCCAGGCCCAGTGGGTCGTTTCGAGTCAAATAAGACTAATTTGGGTCGAATCCGGCACCAGGGGCAAAACCGTCTTTTAGCGACCGGGTCAAACCCGGTTAAAGATATGTTTTCCCGTGTCACACGAACCAGCCGTGACACCACACGTTTGGTTTGGACTCAACTACTACAAAAAAATCAGCTACACAAAATATTAAACAAATCCATTTAAAGATAGAATTCGATCTCATGTAGGAATTCTATCCGAAAACCGAATCAATTACCAACCGAGCATCAAAATACTCGGCCAATCCCCCCCCCCCTTTCAGCCGAGATACTCGACTTCTTCACCAAGAAACGAGACTCTCGTTCTCTTTCAAACTCTTACGTTTTCTATCCGAACCGGTATTTCTTGTCACCTAAGCAAGAGTACTTCTCCTAGCTCCTATCAAGGACCTTTCCTATAAATAGGACCCTCCGTTCAATACACATTCACACACATTCATACACAGAAATTTACACAACGATTACACATCGATTATTCCCATATACAACCTCGTTACGCTAAACAATTCCCAAGCAACCTCGACCCGACGAATCTGACCCCAAGCCGGCCGAAATCCGTCACCCCACACGACCAAACCGACACCCAAACTCATCCCACATCATCTCGACGCTCCCGTGTTTAAGCCACTTTCCGACGAGCTCTATTCCGAGAAAACAAAGTATGTAGGTTGAGGGTGTAAAATCAAACCCGACTCTTCCTCTTTTCTCTTCCTTTCTCCACGTTTTTCTCGTTTTTTTTTCTCTTGCGTCGTTCATTGTTTTTTTATTATTACGGGTCGTTCGTCACATATTTTTTATATTTCTAGTATCGATATTACAAAAATATTTTCATAAAACAAACGTTCTTAAAATACGATATCGATTCTCTAATCGAATATCGTATCTAACAAGAACTAAATTAAATCTCGTTGATGCTAAAAAATCGTTACATCTTTTTGAACAAAATTTGACGATTTTTTACGCGGAGAGAATTAACATTTTTTTCTTTTCATTCAATTTTTTTTTTCAAAACAAACTTTTTTCTAATATCATTCCGACTATTTGATATCGATTTCATAATCGAATATCGGATACGACGAATATCGAAAATATAAATCGAGTATAAATTAATCCATATTTGTACGCGATTTATAAAATTTGACGATTTTCGAAAAATAAAAAAATCGGGACAGACTCCCACGCGAGTCGCACGCCTTCCAGGCGACTCGCGCGGAAGCATGGATGGCCGATTCTTTTTTTCATTTTCTCGTTTTTTTATTCTTTTCGATTCTTACATAAAAAGCGACTTTCGCGACATATTTTCAGATTTCGATAAATACTTTTTTTTTCGACCTCGGTCAACACGTGTTAATCCATCACGTATCATAAACCTTTTTCAAAATCATGCATATCATCGTATTTACGTATTTATCCAATTTATTCAAACGTTACTAACTCGTTTTCTCGTGTTTGTAGCAATTTATTTCTTTCTTTTGTTTTATTAGACTAAAAGGAACTTCACATGCTAAAATAACTTTGACGTTATTAGTTTAAGATGCATTAGACGACTTAGCAACCCATTTATTTTTCTCACGTGTTTAGGGAAAATAATCTTTGCATATCATTCAATCGTCGAACTAACGTGTGTACACCAAAACCGAACGATATCTTAGTAAAGGCCGCTAAAGTGCGGGCGGGGTTGGGTGTTCTTAGTGAACTTCCCAACACGTACCCTCACCCCTTACTCAGAACCATGGTTTCCGGATGTCAGAATCCATTGGCAACGAGAGTCATTCAATACACGATATCCGATAATGTCGGTATCGGTATCATAATGCAAAGGGACGAACCCAATAAGCTCTGACATCGGAAATGGGCCGTACTTTGTACACGGCCCACTACGACATAGAGTGGGTTCGAACGGGTCCAAACTCCCACAAAGTTCGGTGGCGACTCCTACTTCGATTTAAATTTCAATTTGACCATCTCATATGGAGATTCATTCGCCGCCCCAAACCCGCGCGTGGCCGCGTCGGGATGGACCTATGTCATGTCCACACTCGTTTGTTCATCCTTTGTAGCAAATTCATTTTTTTTCGTCTTTTGTTTTATTATACTAAAACGAATGTCACATGCTAAATTCAACTTTGACGTTAATTTTCATGCATTAAACCGACTTAGCAACCCATTCAATTCCTCGCATGTTTAGGGAAAACAATGTTTGCATATCATTCATCGTATTACTAACGCGCTTATTAAAACATCATTCGATATCTTAGTAGAGGCCGCTAATGTGCGGGCAGGGTTGGGTGTTCTTTGTGAACTTCCCAACACATACCCTCACCCCTTACTCAGAACTTCGGTTTCCGGATGTCCGAAACCATTGGCAAAGAGAGTCATTCAATACACGATATCCGATCAAGTCGGTATCGGTATCAAATGCAAAGGGACGAACCTGATAAACTCTGACATCGGAAATGGGCCGTATTTTGTACACGGCCCACTACGACATAGAGTGGGTTCGAACGGGCCCGAACTCCCACAAAGTTCGGTGGCAAATCCACTTCGATTTAAATTTCAATTCGATCCATTCTCATATGGAGATTCATTCGCCTCCCCAAACCCGCGCGTGGCTGCGTCGGGGTGGACCTATGTCATGTCCACACAAGGAAATTAAGATCTATTAATATAAACTAGAGAATAATCTAGAATAACATAAATAAAATCTAGAGATTAGAGAGTGGAAGAAAGGTATACCAACTATGAAGATCTAGAATAAATAAGAAGATTGCATAAATAAATATTGAATCTTTGATGAAGAGATTAAAGAACTTGTCACTAATCCTTAAATAATCCCCACAAATCTTCAAATAAAACTTGATGTAATAATCTTCAACTAATGTAGGAACTTGATTGTAGAAATTGTAGAGTAGATTAATCTAAAACTAATGGAAACTACTAAATTTATTAAGTTTTTCTACTATGTGAACTACTACTACTACTACTACTACTACTACTACTAAGGAGATCTACTAACTACCCTACTCTAAGGAGGCACACTTAAGACACAAATTGCAATGAAAACCTAGGGTTAATATATATACTAAGCCTTAATGGGTCACACTACTTAAACCCATAATCCAATCCTCCTTCTTTTAGTCTAGACCTTCACCCTTTGCATCTTCATGGGGCAAAACTTCACCCTGCGGTTGACGACATTAGCACCACCGGGTGAAATTTTACCCGGTGAGATTTTCTTCTCGAATCGCCATTTTTGGCGTTTTTCTCCATCGGGCGAAATTTCACCCGGTGGGCGTAATTTCGCCCGATCGTTTCGCCCGGTCATCTCATAGGGTGAAATTTTACCCTATGAATTTTTTTGTCTAAAATGGCAATCTGGGGAGGAACACCGTCCGGCGAAGTTTCGCCCGGTCAAATCTCATCGGGTGAAACTTTGCCCTATGACTTCAGAGGGCCATAACTCTCTCGTTTGAACTCCGATTGGGGCGTGTGTTATGTCGTTGGAAATCTAAGAACATAAGCTTTCACCTCCAACTGGAATCGCTTCGATCTGAGGTCTAGAACTCTAGATATGTTTATTTGAAGTTCGACCTCTCCGGTGAAGATGCCCAAAGGACTATACTTTTTCCTTTTTGCTCAAGGTTTCACCTCTTGGGTTTGGACTTTGGATTTTAAGTTGTGTGCTTTGCTTTTCGGACGATTTCCCTCTCTCTCTCTCATGCTCATAGGAGCTCAAACACACTTTTGGTCGAAAATACTATCAAAATAGACAGAAAACTACTAAAAACACGTAAAATGCAAAACAGAGACGCTAATGCGAGAAATACTCAAAATACAGCGATAATCGCACATTATTCTCGAAAAATGGAGGATTAACGGGCTTAAATGGGAGGAAAAACGGTCCAAATTTGACACACAACAATTCCCCCACACTAAACTGTTGCTCGTCCTCGAGCAAAGACCCAAAAAGAAACTAAGTACTACTACTAAGCTAGACTATGCTAAGCCGATACGAGGTAATTAACGGGCCCGCTCCGTCCCTTCAACTTACATCGAAATACCCATGAGGTAAAGTACTCCCATGCAAGGCAAGTTGGGGCTTGCTCAAATGGTGGATGCGACTAAACACTCAAAAACACATAACCCGAAAGAATAGAAGCATCCAAACCAAAAATAAAATACCGAATTCCTCATCGAGACGGCGGGGAAAGACACCGAAGACCTACTTAAAACAATCATAAACATTCCAAGATAAATCACCCATGTAAACAAGGACCAAAGCCTAATACTATGACAATCAAGCAATAAAAATGTTGATAACTTAGCCTATGTCCTCCTAGTCTTCTAAAGAGGTACTACGGGGCGTTAAACGGAGTGGAAAAAGTGAACCATGGATTCGTTCGACACTGTAGGTAGGTGCAGTCCCGCTCTCTTTGGTTAAGGCCAAGAGGGTCGTTCCAAACTCGAATTTCCTGAATTAGCCCAAACAAAAAGTGGAGTGTTTACGATTTTTGGGGTGGATCGACTAATTACCGTTATCTTCCTTCCTCGGGACTCGGTCCTCTAGTAGGCACTTCACGGCGACGAATCGATCAAAGGGCTTTTTTTGTCTTTTTTTTCTTTCTTTTTTCTTTTTTTCTTTTCCCTTTTTTTTTTTGAAGGAGATGTATTTGATGATATGATTTCATTTGAAGCTCCTTTTCTCTCCCTTGTTTTTCATATTTTTGTGCCCTTTTCTCTTGCTTTGGTTTGCCCTTTTTTGGCTTTTTGATGTGGTTCAAAACCAAGCTTGGAGGTTATTTTTGTGTAAACGTATTGTGGTGATGTATAGTTGGAGGAAAAATAGGTAACCGAGAACGGCGCCTTCCCCGGATAACCCACAAAAAGGCGAATAGAATTTGGACTAAAGGTCCAATGGTCATTCGAGCAAGGTCACCTAAAAGACGGGATGCGGAAACCAAGGCCTAACTCCTCCATGGGTGGTCAAGGTGGTCAAATGCAAACCCCGAAGTAAACCTCTAGTAGAAAAGGTGGACTCAAGCTAAAGGATCAACAAGTTCATTGATTTAGAGTCATTCTACTAGATTAAGGTCCAAAATCTACAATAGGTTATTTACAATGGAATGTAAACTCTTGCAATAAGTTTGTAATCGGGTTTTCAAAAACATTTAGTCCTAGACACGCTATACAAAAGCAAAAGGAACACACGAAAAAGAAAAGGCAAATAAAAGAAAACACGAGTAAAGTCATGCACTTCGTACTCCATCGACATTCAAGCACAAAAATCAACCACAACACCCAAAATGCTCATCTCTTTGAGAGCCTCCCAATAGCAACAACCTAACTCCTCTGCGAAAGTAAGAAGAAAGCGAAAAGGAAGGAAGTTACCTAGCGGGTTGCTTCCATAACTCTTCAGATTGTGCTATCAAGGTGGTGGTTACCTGTAAGAGTAGAGAACATGACTATACAAAGGACACGAAAACATAACGAAAACAAGAAAAGAAAAAGGGAAGAAGAAAAGAAAAATAAAAAGAAAATGTTTTTGGTTTTTCGGAATTTTTCTATTTTTATGGTTTTTGGAAAGATTTTTGAAAAACAAAAGGATAGTAGATCCCTCCCCCACAGTAAAACTGTGCATTGTCCTCAATGCACGAGTAGGGGAAAAAGATCGAAAAAGACGGAAAAAGAAAAATAAGAAAAATCTTTTTGGATTTTTATAAATTTTCAAATGTTTTTGGATTTATCGAGAATTTTTGAAGAAAGAAAACAAACGAAAAGAAAACGATAAAAGGGTGGCGGGCCTAGGTGCAATCACATCACCTAGACCCTAGCCAAGTGGCTAAGAAAATGAGAATAAAAGAAAATAAAAGAAATTAAAAGGAAAGATGAAAAATGGGCGTAGGTGTAGTCACATCACCTAGCCCGGATTAAGAAAAATTCGAGAAAATGGGAAGAATTTGGATTTTCAAAAGGTCAATGGCGTAACCACATCGCCTAATGACCGGGAGCAATACCAAGGCCGCTTTGGCCGCAACAATCAATCAATGGGACAGCTTGCAAAGTTATGTTAGAGATAAATCAATCACAATGACAATAGGATAAAGGAACAAGAACAGAATCAACCAAAGGAAATGCAATTATAGATGATTAAGGACTCACCGACCTAACCCACACACAAATACACAACACACGCACACACACACCACGAAATCCGGGAGAGGGTCTAGTCTGAGCGATCGTCCGACACAAATGAAGCGCTAGGAGACCCATAGAAAAAGGGTATACCCTCGGAGGATGGCTCGGGAGTAAACTCCTTCGGACCGTCGCTAAGCGAGAGGGCAAAGTCGGATTCAATATCACAAAGGTCATAGATCGTACGACCTTTGGGCAACTCGTAGTGTGCATACTCCCAAACTCCCCTTCCTCCCGACTCAGATTTGGTCAGTCGGAATTCACCGGGACCCAAGGGTAGGTCCCAATTTTGGTGAACATGGATAGTGGTTCGGTGTGTGTTCGGAACTATTAAAGCTCTTCCACATCTAATGTAGACGAGGCGCTGATGAGGTACATGAAAAATCCAAGTCGGAAAATAGGCCTCATCAAGCCATATGGAATTGTCTAGTGGGGTAAGGTGGTCGGTCGAATAACCCAATTTGTTCACAATTACTGTCACAAGACCTCCACATTCTAAGGAGGGGCGTTGGGTAACAATGATACGATGGAAATGCAACGCCGCGACAAGTGGTAGGTCTAAGGGGTTAGGGTTACCCAACAAAGAGTCAAATATAAATTGCAAGACACACACATTAAGAGTATAAATATTATTGGCCGAGGGTAACAAGCAGTGGGAGAGCATCTCGCAAAAATAGCGAATTGCGGGGTTACGGATTTCGGAGGCAAAGGATAAATTAGCCTCGTAACCCCCTTTACTGCGTGATATGCGCTTCCAAAGATCTCTCCTAGATACACAGGCTTGTACGTTGCTCGAGGGTTCATTAAGTCCGGTACCCGGTGAGGGTAGAGCTAGCACTAGGCCGAACTCGAAAATACTCAAACGATGGGGTTTGCCAAATAGTCTAAATTTGACCGCTCTTGGTGTGGTCGGATTGTCAACGGCAAAAGTTCCTAAGAACTCGCAAGTAAGGTCTTTATAGGTGAAGGTCGCGAGGCTAAGGAGCTCGCTAGTTCCTGTCCGTGACGATAACTCTTTAATATCGTCTACTATTCCTAGATTGGTCATTGTGTGGGGACAAGGCCACCTAGTGCTCTGAAAGATCTTTTCAGAGAAGGTCCGAGATACAGAAGTATTAAGACAAGGTAAATTTATAGGCTTAGAAGACTTAGAAGATTTAGAAGATTTAGAAGGTGTAGAAGTCGAAGCCATACCTTGCTTACGAGCGGCTCGCCTTGCTCTTGTCTCCATAGTGATAACCTTGCAAGAATAATCCCCAGAAAACTTGAGCTTCACCTCTTCAAAGAACCCAAATATAATCACCTAAGATGGGGATGAAATTATGAATGGAGGCTTAAATGTGGTTGGGGTGTATGGAAGGTGGTTTTATGTGTTTATGATGGGTGAAAATGTGGAGTGAATTGTGGGATAAAAAGGGTGATATAAATAACGGTGGTTGAGGAGGGAAAGTGAAAGTTTTAAAGTGGGTGGTAAAATTTGGTGTAAAAATTTTTGGAGGGAAAGTTATGTGTGGTAAATGTGAAAGAGTGAATTGAAATTGTAGTGAGGAAATATGTTATAGGTGATTCACGTTCAAGCTCATGTCGCCGGGTGAAATTTCACCCGGTCAAGCACCACCGGGTGAAATTTCACCCGACGGTATTCCGTCATGAAAATCGATTTTGCCAATTTTTTCCACTGGGTGAAATTTCACCCGGTGAAAATATCACCGGGCGAAATTTCGCCCGGTGGTATCTTCATTAGTTCTGGCAGATCTGGCAGTTTTTCGTAGGGCGAAACTTCGCCCGGTCAAATCTCACCGGGCGAAATTTCGCCCAGCGGTCTTGATTGCTTCCTTTTTCTGCCTTGCCATTCCATGGCTCTTCAATAATCACCTAAAATTTCAAATAACGACACGACTCACATTACATAATCAATATCTCCCACAAACAGGCTTGTGGTTTTCAAATTAAGCTCTATAACTTCTCCAAAGGCTTGATCTTCATCCAAATAATTGCTCCATGACGAAATCCAAGTTCATCCATTGTTCTCAAGTTAACAAAGCTAACAAACACAAAGAAATATGATACATATATACAAGATGGTTGTTGAGGATACCACCAAACCTACATCAAATTGAGAGGGTTTAACAACGCTCCTCAACGTGAGCTCATCAACTTTCACGGTAGCAAAGGTCTCACGAATGTGACCGGCATGATAAATCTTTAAGCGTTGTCTGTTAACCATAAACTTCCCGGTTTTCGGGCTTGAGATTCCAATTGATCCAAATGGTTGTGTCTTGGTCACCTCGAATGGACCCGGCCATTTCAATTTCAACTTACCGGGGAAAAACTCATCTGAGTTTTCAAGTAAAAAGCAGTTCAATGCTCTTAGAAGTAGATCAAACAATCTTGCATGGAACTCAAAGAAATGACAATATGAAGCATTGATGCACAAAGATAGCACATAAACATAATAGGTCAAAGCAAATAATAGAGTATCCATCATGCCTCTATTATCAAAAGGCGCTTTCATGTCATTGTTAAACTCCTTATGTGAGTGAGGAAGGAATATCAAAGGGGATGGAGGATATATGGTGTAGGGACCATTCAAGTCCAACTCAAATGAGGCTTGTAAAGGGGTAAGGAGAGTGATGGGTAGGATTTGTCGTGGATCCCAACCGTCAAATAAAACCAACTAACCTAACTAGGGTAGCTAGGGTAAGTCGGGTCGAATCCACAGGGACGGGAGGTCGGACTAAGGTATGCTACGGTTCTAGACTAGGTTCGAGACGAGCTATTCTAAGGGGGAGACTAGGACTAGTCTAAGGTCTAAAACTAGGACTAAGGGAAACTAGGATAACACTAAGAAGGAAGACTAGGGTTAGGTCGGGGTCAAAGGGGTAATGGAATGGTCGAAGGAGAGCTAGAGTGAAGGAGGTAGTAGGGTAATCTAGGTAATGCCCGGGCTCTCGCAACTTAGACTCACCTAGAGGTTCATCCTAAAACCCACCTTGGCGACACAAACGACAAACGGGGTTACTAGCGTGATATCAGGGCCTATGTCGCATCCGGGGTCTCGCAACTTAATGAGGGAACCGAACCCACAAACAAACTATCACCCACAAGAGAAAAGCAAGAAAAACAAGCATATGCACATACTAGTCATTCAAGCATTTCAACAAACATGTGATATGCATCAAACCAAGGGGAAACCCAAATCTTCCACCAACATCTCCAACAATCCCTTAATCATCCAATAACACCCTAATCACCTTACTAATCCTAGCAACGACCTACTCTAACATATCTAAACTAAAACTAACACTAACAAGAGAAATCAAAGCAAACAACAAAACTAACATAATGAAACTAGTCAAACAATGAACAATGAACAATAACAAGAACAAAGAATCAAACTTTAATGATAAAACAAAGATTAAGAGAAGAGAAAAGAAGATTATACCAAACTAGAGATGAAAGGAAGATTGAAACTTGTATAAATGGAAGAACCCAAAACATTCACCCAAGGTTGTCAATCTTGGTGGAGATCTTGAAGAATTCCCAAATTACAAGAACTAATCTAAGATTAACGATAATCTAAAGACTAATCTACACTAATCTATGCTAATCTATGCTAAAATAATCTAGGGTTTAGTCTAATATGAAGTGCATAACATTAACAAAACAAGGGAAGAGTATATATAGGGTTACAAGTGGAAAGGAGAAGAAACAAAGGAGTGCGGCCTGAACTGGGCTCATCCCGTTCGGGATGAGTTGGTCCCGTTCGGGATGGACCCTTCACAGAACACCTCTCTATTGTGCACCTCAACCGGAACCGGTTGAGCCTTGTAGGCCTCCTTTAAGCTTCTTTCGGTCCCTCCTTGC
The DNA here is from genome assembly GCA_958450325.1 of Agrostemma githago. Lineage (NCBI taxonomy): Eukaryota > Viridiplantae > Streptophyta > Magnoliopsida > Caryophyllales > Caryophyllaceae > Agrostemma > Agrostemma githago. The sequence continues at coordinate 53,906,750 of OY288254.1, forward strand.
TTCTCATGGGTTTCTCATCGATTCTCGGGACTCGGGATCGGGTCTCGGAGGCTCGGGACTCGGGATCGGGTCTCGGAGGCTCGGGACTCGGGATCGGGTCTCGGAGGCTCGGGACTCGGGATCGGGTCTCGGAGGCTCGGGATTGGGTCCCAAGGTCTCGGGGTCGATTCCAAGGCATCGAGTCATCGTTCCTTTACTCCGTTGGCTCCAAAATGTGTATGTATCGAGTCGGAATCGCTCCAACTCTTCCAAATCGGTCTCGGGAGCCTGAAACGAACTAAAGGAAGCATAAGAAGCCCATAAACCGCTCCCAAGGAGCGATTCCACAAGGAAAATGGGACCAAAACACTGCGAAATAGGCACTACAAACCACACTTATCAGAGGGACATTTTATCAAGAAGGTGAGAGTAAAAGAAGTCATCCTTAGACAATACCTCAATAATGTTCACATTAGAGCTCTCCTCATTCTTTCCATTATCACTAAAAGTCTCATACTTCTCAATAAGGTGGGTCTTAGGAGCTTCTCCACAATTCGTTCCATCATCAAGCATCTCACCCTCTTCACTTCTAACTCCCTCTATCATGCGCTCAAATAGAGGATTATGCATCGCAACCTCACATAAGCTCTCAATTGTCAGATTTTCAAAGGTGTTGGTCATGGAAAGCTCAATAGGCTTATCACAAGTAGTTGTAGGCATGTCCTCAAATTTACTCTCATCATCAACAAAGTGGGGGATGCAATCATTCTCAAGGGAAAGAACGGGGTTCTCAACCTCTATTAACACACAATCATCATCCCTCTGCATGTGAAGAACATCACAAGACATACCCACAATATTCTCATTATAAGGCTCATCAACATCCTCAAAATTCTCAACAAGAGTCTCCTCAATAACCTCATCACCAACACATCTCCTACTCCCAAGATTATCATCGAGTGTCACATTTAAAGGCTTGGAGCTCATATCATGTTGCATAGAAGAGGAGTTAATTAGCTCAAGCACATCATTATTACAAGACACATTGACATCATCACAATTCTTACATGACTCCATAAAATTATTATCAAGAGCATCATTATCAATCAAATGCAATGGAGGATCATGCACAACACATGTATTCAAAGGGAGTGGGGGAGCATGTTGGGATTGAATAATGTGCACATCATCTTCTTCTTCCTCTTCTTCTTCTTCGTATATTAAATCCAAATAAGAAAGGGGTGGAGATGTTGATCGTCTCCCAATCGGATCGGTCGTTAACGAAGGACGGGGGATCAAACGAAATTTATAGACTTGGAATAACACAAAAACAAACAAATAATCGTGGTAAGTCGAGATCGGTCCACAGGGAACGTAGTATGACGTCAAGTTTAAAGTGTCGTGTTTGATGTCTAGATGGGGGTTTTCTAAGGGTCGAGTCTATACTAGAGTAATGTCTACGATGATAGCTAGGGGTGATTAATCTAAAGGAAGGTGTTAGGGGGAAGTCGGGATTCGGTACTTGGAGTCTAAGAAGGTCGGAATCGAGTTTTTGTCGCAACATTGATAAAGGAGAATGCCACCTTTCGGTTTCTTCACCTAACTCACCTAAAAACCCGCTTTCGCGGCGAATAAGGGTAAGTCTCTAGCTATGGTAATTTCTACCCCGAGTTTCCCCATATTGATAGAAACTAGTCAAGGTCGGTCTAGTTGGCCGGACTAAAACAACAATGACATAACAACCATAAACAAGATAAACCAACAAGAAAACAACCCACCAACATCCCTATATTCAAATAATCCAAGTCTCATCCCTAAACGCCCCAACAAGAAATTTACTCACTAATCATAATGGAAAACAATAAAACATTAACTAAAGAGAAAACCACTATAACATGCATAATAACTAGATCTAAGGAAACTAACAACACTAATATGATCTAAACAAGACAATGATGAGAAAATAACATTAAAAATAAACTAGAGATTAGAGAGTAGAAGAGAAATATACCAACTATGAAGATCTACAAGAAATAATAAGATTGCATGAATAAAGATTGAATCTTTGATGAATAAAATGGAGAATTTGTCACTAATCCTCCAATAAACCCAACAAATCTTCAAATAAAACTAGAACAATAATCTAAAGATTTAATCTTCGATGAAGAAAATGAAGAACTTGTCACTTAATTCTTCAATAAACCCACCAAATCTTCAAATAAAACTTGGAATAATCTACTACAAACTTGTAATCTAGAGAATTGTTGATAGAAACTAAGTAGACCTACTACTAATTACTATGTAAACTACTAGAATTATGGAGGATTTCTACTAGAATACTACTACTACTACTCTACTAATGGATGGTGTAATAAGGTGGAGGAATGGTGTAACTACACTAATGATGGGATGCCTTGGACAACAAACTAGGGTAGATATATATATAGTAGTCTCTTAATGAGCATTTAACCTAAAGGCCAAATCCAACTTTTTGCTCCATTAGTGAGACAATCACCCTTAGCATCTTCATAGGGTGAAACTTTGCCCTGCGGACTTGACGATTAATCCCACCGGGTGAAATTTTCGCCCGGTGAGATTTTCTTCTTTTTTTCGCGGTTTCCGGCTCTTCTCTCCATCGGGCGAAATTTCACCCGGTGGGCGAAATTTCGCCCGGTCAGTTTCGCCCGGTGTGGAAGCTCGGAAAATCTCCGGGAGGCATTTTTACCGTCGGGTGAAATTTCGCTCGGTCATTTTTCTGGTGTCTTTCTTGTCTCATTCTTCGTCGATTGATTGGATGGCTTTAAACTTTAAGTTGTGTGCTTTGCTCTTTGGACGGTATTCCCTTCTCTTGTGCTCGTGAAAGCTCAATCGTGATTTCGGTGCCAAATCCTATCAAAATGATATAAAAACTACCAAAAACACGTAAAACGCACAAGAGGGACGCTAATGCGATAAGTACGCAAAATATGGCGATAATCGAACTCAAGACTCGCAAAACGAGGGGAAAACGGGTCTAAATGGGAGGAAAAACGGTCTAAATTTAGCACACAACAATTCCCCCACACTAAATCGTTGCTCGTCCTCGAGCAAAGACCCAAAAAGAAATTACAAACTACTACTACTAGTTAGACTACGCTAAGCCGATACGAGGCAATTAACGGGCCCGCTCCGTCCCTTCAACTCACATCGAAATACTTATGAGGTAAAGTACTCCCATGCAAGGCAAGTTGGGGCTTGCTCAAAATGGTGGATGCGACTAAACACACAAAAACACATAACACGAAAGAATAGACGCATCCAAAGCAAAAATAAAACACCGAATCCCTCATCGAGACGGCGGGGAAGACACCGATTACTTACCTCAAACAACAATAAACTTCCAAGATAAATCACCCACGTAAACAAGGACCAAAGTCTAATACTACGACAATTAAGCAATATAGATGTTGATAACTTAGCCTAGGTCCGCCTAATCTTCTAAAGGGGTACTGCGGGGCGTATAACGGAGTGGAGAAAGTGAACCATGGATTCGTTCGACACTGTAGGCAGGTGCAGTCCCGCTCTCTTTGGCTAAGCCAATAGGATCGTTCCAAACTCGAATTTCCTAAATTAGCCCAAATAAAAAGGTGGAGTGTCTACAATTATTGGGGTGGATCGACTCACACCGCTATCTTCTTACCTCGGGACTCGGTCCTCTAGTTGGCACCTCACGGCGATGAATCGATCAAAGGGTTTTTTTTTTTTTAAAGGAGACGTTTTTGACAATTTGATTTTTATTTGAAGCTCCTTTTCTTCTCCTTTGTTTTTCTTTCTTCTTTTTGATATTTTTGTGCCCTTTTTCTCTTGCTTTGGTTTGCCCTTTTTTGGCTTTTTGATGTGGTTTGTAACCAAGCTGGGAGGTTATTTTGGTGTAAACTTATTGTGATGATGTATAGGTGGAGGAAAAACAGGTAATCGAAAAAGCGCGCCATTCCCGGATAACCCACAAAAGGCGGAAGAAATTTGGACTAAAGGTGCAATGGTCATTCGAGCAAGGTCACCTAGAAAACGGGATGCGGGAACCAAGGCCTAACTCCTCCATGGGTGGTCAGGTGGTCAAATGCAAACCCCGAAGTAAACCTCTAGTAGAAAAGGTGGACTCAAAGCTAAAGGATCAACAAATTCATTGCCTAAGAGTCATTCTACTAGATTAAGGTCCAAAATCTATAATGGGTTATCTAAAATGGAATGTAAACTCTTGTAAGAGATTTGTAATCGGGTTTTCGAAAGATTTTAATCCTAGACACACTATTCAAGAGCAAAAGAAACACACGAAAATGAAAAAGCAAATAAAAGAAAACACAAGTAAGGTCAAGTACTCCGTACTCCATCATCATACAAGCACACAAAATCAACCACAACACCAAAATGCTCACTTCAAGAGCCTCCAAATAGCAACAACCTAACTCCTCTACAAAAGTAAAGAAGAAAGAAGGAAGGAAGTTACCAAGCGGGTGCTTCCAAAATCTCTTCAAATCGCGCCATTAAGGTGGTGGTTACCTGTAAGAGTAGAGAACAAGACCGTACACGGGACACGAAACATAACGAGAAACGGGAAAAGAAAAGAAAAAGAAAACAAAATGTTTTTGATTTTTTGATTTTTTTTCAAATTTTTATGGATTTTTAAAAGATTTTTGAAAAATAAAAGATAGTAAACTCCTCCCCACACTAAAACTGTACATTGTTCTCAATGGACAAGTAGGGGAAGATCGAAAAAGACGGAAAAGAAAAAGAAGATTTTTTTTTGGATTTTTATGATTTTTCAAATGTTTTTGGGTTTTATAATTTTTGAATGTTTTTGGATTTTTCAAAATTTTTAGAAAAGAAAAAGGAAAATAAAATAAGGAAAGCGGTAAAATAGTGGCGGGCCTAGGTGCAATCACATCACCTAGACCCTAGCCAAGTGGCTAAGAAAATGAAAATGCAAGAAAATAAAATGAAAGGGTGAAAAATTGGGCGTAGGTGTAGTCACGTCACCTAGCCCGGATTAAGAAAAATTGAGAAAGATTGATTAAAAATTTGGATTTTTCAAAGGGTCAATGGCGTGTAATCACATTGCCTAAAGACCGGGAGCAATACCAAGGCTGCGACGGCCGCAAAAATCATTCAATGGGACGGTGTGACAGCTTGCAATTTTGGTCAAGATAAAGCAATCACAAAGATTATAATGATGGGACAAGGAACAAGGAACAATATTAATTCAAAGACATACAATTGTAGATGATTAGAGACTCACCGACACAATCCACACAAATACCCACAACATACACGAACCATATTATCTACCGACTCTTGTAGGGGTGTCTAGGTCGAATAGTCATTTGACGCAAAAGAAGACGTCGGAGTTCCCTCACCGACGTTCTCCCAAACTCCTATCTCCCCCGATTCGGCCAGTCGGAATTCATTGGGACCTGGAGGTAGGTCCCAGTTGCGATGGTTGTAAATATTAGTTCGGTATTTGTTGGGGACAATTAAGGCACGGCCATGGCCAAGAGAGACGAGGCGGTGGTCAGGCACATGAAAGATCCAAGTAGGGAAGTAAGCCTCGTCAAGCCAGACACGGGGGTCATGTGGTTTAAGATGGTCGGTCGCATAACCCAAATTTCTTGCTATTACAGTCACAAGACCACCACAGTCAACGGTAGGGCGTTGATCAATAATAATTTGATGAAAGTGTAACGCCACGACAATAGGTAGGTCTAGGGGGTAAGGGTTACCGAGTAAAGAGTCACAAATCAATTGTAGGACACACACATTGAGATTAATGATGTTGTCGGCAGAAGGCAAAAGACAGTGAGAAATAATTTCAGCGAAATAACGAATGGCTGGGTTTCGGATTTCAGCGGTAAAATTAGAGTTGGATTCGAAATCGCATTGACCCGGCGCTATGCGCCTCCACAAGTCTCTCCTAGTCGCACTACTTTGCGAATCACATAGGGGTCTACTTAGTCCGGTACCCGATGAGGGTAAACCTAGAGCTAAGCTAAAGTCGGAAATATTTAAACAGTGATTTCTACCAAACAAATTAAATTTGAACTCTCTTGGTGTGGTCGGGTTATCGATTGTAAAGGTACCTAAGAACTCACAAGTCAAGTCTTTGTTTGTGCAAGGCACAAAATCAAGGAGTTTACTAGTACCAATCCTAGACGATAACTCTCTAATATCGTCCTTAATTCCTAGAATTTTCTTTGTGAATGGACGAGGCCATCTTGTACTCTGAAAAGCTTTCTCAGAGAGGGTTTGAGTAAGGGGCGAATTAGGGCAAGGTAAAAGTTTTGGCTTAGAAGATGAACATTTAGAAGTATTAGATGTCGAAGCCATACCTTGTTTACGCGCGGCTCGTTGGGCTCTTGTCTCCATGATAATAATTTGCAAGAAAAATCCCGAAACTTTTGCTTCTCCTTTCTTCAAAAACCCAAATAGATAATCGCCAAGTATGGAAATGAAACTATAGATGGAGGTTTAAATGTAGTATGGAAGGTGGTATGGTGATTTTATGATGGGTGAAAGGGTGAAATGAATTGTGGGGTGAAAGGGTGATATAAATAAGGGTGGTTGGGAGGGAAAGTGAAAAGTTTTAAAGTTGGTGATAAAAATTTGGTGTAAAAATTATTGGAGGGAAAGTTATGTTGGGGTAAGTATGAAGGAGGGAAATGAAAATGTAGTGAGTGAGTAAAAGGTGTAGGTGATCCGGCCAGCTCATACTGCCGGGTGAAATTTCACCCGGTCGGGCACCATCGGGTGAAATTTCACCCGAAGGTTTTTCGTCGTGAAAATCGTTTTTGCAAACTTTTTCCCACCGGGTGAAATTTCACCCGGTGGTATCTTCTTTAATTCCGGCAATTTTGGCAACTTTTTTCGTGGGGCGAAGTTTTGCCCCGTTGAGTCTCACCGGGCGAAGTTTCGCCCGGCGGTCTTCTTTGCTTCGTTTTTTCGCCTTGCCATTTCATGGCTCTTCAATAATCATCTAAAGATTCAAATATCGACTCGACTCACATTACATAATAAATATCTCTCACAAACATGCTTGTGGTCTTCAATTAAGCTCCATAACTTCTCCAAAGGCTTGATCTTCATCCAAATTTATGCTCCATTGTGAAATCCAATTTCAATCCTTCTTCTCAAGCTAAGAAAAGTAATAAACTCAAAGAAATATGATACATATATACAAGGTGGTTGTTGAGGATACCACCAAACCTACATCAATTGCGAGAGGGGTTAAACAACGCTCCCCGATGGGAACTCACCAAGCTTCTCGGTAGCAAAGGTCTCACGAATATGACCGGGATGATAAATATTCAAACGTTGCCCATTAACCATAAACTTCCCAGTTTCCGGGCTAGATATCTCTATCGATCCATATGGTTGCACTCCGGTCACTTCGAATGGACCCGACCATTTTGATTTCAATTTACCGGGGAAGAGCTTAAAGCGAGAGTTGAAGAGTAATACCTTATCACCAACGGAGAAGTCCTTACGAAGAATTCGAGAATCGTGCCATTGGCGAGTTCGTTCTTTGTAGATCTTCGAATTTTTGTAGGCTTCAAGTCTTAGTTCTTCCAATTCTTGTAGTTGGAGAAGGCGATTATCTCCTACAACACTCTCATCGAAGTTTAGCTCCTTGATTGCCCATTTGGCTTTGTGTTCTAGCTCCACCGGTAAATGACAAGCTTTACCATACACAAGACGATAAGGAGTGGTTCCAATCGGCGCTTTGTAAGTCGTTCTTAATGCCCAAAGGGCGTCATTTAATTTCAATGACCAATCCTTTCGGTGTGTATTTACAACTTTCTCTAAAATTCCCTTGATTTGACAGTTGGAGATCTCGGCTTGCCCATTTGATTGAAAGTGGTAGGCTAAGGACATCTTGTGAGTGATACCATATTTATTAAGAAGGTGTTCAAAGGTATCTTTCCTAAAATGAGAGCCTCCATCACTAATTATGGCTCTAGGCATACCGAATCTCGGGAAAATCACGTTCTTGAAAAGCTTGATTACAACCTTGGAGTCATTGGTGGGGGAAGCTACGGCCTCGATCCATTTTGAGACATAATCAACTGCAACTAGAATGTACTTATTACCAAAAGAGGATGTGAACGGACCCATGAAATCAATGCCCCAAACATCGAACAATTCAATCTCCAAGATAAGTTGAAGGGGCATCTCATTTATTCTTGTAATATTGCCAGTTCTTTGGCATCCATCACATGTGAGAATGAAAGCTCGAATGTCCTTGAACATGGAAGGCCACCAAAACACACTTTGAAGAACCTTGGCAATTGTCTTTTGATTGGCCAAGTGTCCACCATAAGATGTCGGGTGAAGGTGCTTCATGATGTTATATCCTTCTTCGGCCATAACACATCGTCGGTAAATTCCATCTACACAACGGCGAAATAAATAAGGCTCTTCCCAATAATAGCGTCGGGCTTCATAACGTAGTTTCTTCCTCTCACTACAAGAAAATAGGTGATTAGCAACTGATATTTACCGACCGACAAAGAATTAGTCGGCAATAAATAATACCGACCGATATCGGTCGGTATTTCTAACTTCGGTCTGTAAATCACCGACTGATGATAGCCAGTCGGTAATAATGTGTATCGGTCGGCATTAATGCTATTTACCGACCGCATTAGCAATAATACCGACCGATTTAAATCGGTCGGTGACTTTTTCGAATTAAAAACCCAGCTGCCTTCATTCATTACATACCGAACTTTAAAAACCAAAAAATAAAACACCCTAACCCTCCCCTTCGCGACAAAACCCGACCCAACCCCCACCCTCCCCTTCGCCGGCGCCACCGTCGCCGCACCGCCGCCGCACCGCTGCCGGATTATCTTACCCATCCTCCCCAAAATCCCCAATTTCAACCTAGGTATGAATTTTAACTCAATTTTTTTGTTTAATTTTGTTTATATTTGGTTTATAATTGTTGTTAATCAAAGTATTTGATGAATTTAGGGTTAATTTAGATTAAAACTTGTTTAATTTAGGTTAGCCTATCAACTAGGGTCAAATTAGATTTAGGGTAAAACTTGTTTGTTAGATTAGGTTAGTGTAATTAGGTTAGTGTATTTTAGACTAGTGTATTTAGGTTAGTCTAATTTAGATGAAACTTGTTTGTTAGATTAGGGTTAAATTAGATTTAGGGTGAAATTGAAATTTAGTTTAATTTAGGGTTAAATTAGATGAAAAATTGTTTAGTATAGTTTAGTTAGATTAGTATAGCTGTCCCTATAGTACTTTAGATGAAAAATTGGTTCAACTAGTATAGCTCTTCCTATAATACTTACCCTTTGGAAAATTCTTGATTGGATTACCCAATTAGTATTCTTGATTGGATTACCCAACTAATATTCTTGATTGGAAAATTGTTTAGTATAATTAGTCTTAAGAATATATTTAATGTTGATTAGTATTCTTGTTTGGTTTGTAAGGTTGATTGGTAAGGTTAAGGTTAAATTAATACACCAATAACTCTTGAAATTTGTAAGGTTGATTGGTTTTAGGTTAGAGTTGTTTGAGATCATGCAATTCATTAGGAAATAATGGGATTTGGATATATATGAAATTTGAGGAATGCGTGGGCATAATATATACTTCCTCCGTTCTATTTGATCTCCTCTCATCTCGCCTGCCTTTATTATTCTTCCCCTTTTTTTATCTTCGTAGTTTAGTATAGTTTAGTTGTTGCTCCGTGATTAAAAGTCTTGGGGACAATTCCTTGTTATAACATTAAAATATGCATATTCATGTTACTCTCAAATGTTTTTAGGCCAACTAGATACAATATGGTGTAATATGACTCAATCAAATTCAATAAAGAGTACTACGAATTTGAGTTTATAAATTAAACTAAGGGTAGATGTGAAAATTTAATTAAATAATGAGGGGGGGGGGGGGGGGGTTAAGAATGAGATGGGATCATGGGAGTTATTTATGTCTACCCCTTACTCCATTTTTTTATGTTATTTAATTAGGTTTTCGTTTCTCTTATAGAAAATCTAATAATGACGAATACCGAAAGAAAATGGATGTACGAAAGGGTAGACGATAGAAACAAAGTTAAGTATGAGTTTATACTTGGGGTGGATGATTTTATTCTATATGCTAAGGAACAAGAAGAATACAAGACACATCAGATTCTTAGATGTCCATGTGTGAAGTGTGAAAATTTGAAGTACTTGAATGAGTATCAGGTGAAAGAGCATCTCTATAGCAAAGGGTTTACGCCTGGTTATACTAATTGGGTGTGCCATGGAGAACCCTTTTCTTTTATTAGTAATCCTAGTACTTCAACAAACACTAATGCTTTCATCGACCAACCTTATCGGGAGATGATAGTAGATGCATTTGGAGACATAATGTTCGGCCTTGTTGAGGATTCTCCTTTGGGTGAAGAAGAAAGCCCCCACCATGATCAAAAAGAATTTTTTGAAATGTTAGAGGCTGCCGAGACACCTCTGTATCGTGGATGTGAGTCATCATTGCTAGAAGTAGCTTCTAGGATGATTAACATTAAATGTGAGGACAACCTACCGGAAAGAAGTTTAGATAAGATAGCTGCTTTGATTGAGGATATCATTCCACGAGATAATTTGATGACTCGCACATTTTATGACACTAAAAGGTTGCTTAGGGGCCTTCAAATGCCCCGTCATAGGATCCATTCATGTCAGGACGGATGCATGCTATTTTGGAAAGAAGACTCCATGCTTGATAAATGTAAAAAGTGTGGAAAAGATAGGTACAAGAAGAAAACTTTTAGTGGGGCAGACATACCTTTCAAAGTCTTAACCTATCTCCCTGTAGCACCAAGGTTGCAACGTTTATATGCAACCAAGAACATCGCAAAAGAAATGAGATGGCATATAGAAAATCCACGTGTACCAGGGACCATGGCTCATCCAAGTGACAGTGAGGCTTGGAAGCATCTAGATTATATGTTTCCGGAGTTTGCTAGTGAGCCTCGTAATGTTAGACTTGGACTCTGCACAGATGGTTTTACACCATACGGTCAATTTGGTAAGTCGTACTCATGTTGGCCGGTGATTCTCACTCCTTATAATCTACCCCTGGATTATGCGTGAAAAAACAATTTATGTTTCTATCTTTGATCGTTCCCGGGCCAAAAAATCCTAAGAAAAACTTGGACATATACATGCAACCTCTTATTGATGAATTGAAAGAGTTGTGGGACACGGGAGTGCTCACCTATGATGTGTCCCGGAAACAAAATTTTCGGCTGAAAGCATGTATCCTATGGACCATCAACGATTTCCCGGCTTATGGGATGCTCTCTGGGTGGGCTACTACTGGAAAACATGCATGTCCACATTGTATGAAAGACACCAAGGCATTTTGGCTTCCACATGGAGGTAAAATGTGTTGGTTCGATTGTCACAGACAGTTCTTACCCCTAGATCATGCATTCCGTTACAACAAAACAGCCTTTAGGAAGGGTAAGTGCGAGATGATGAACCACCTCCGACATTGTCAGGATGTGAAATCTGGGAGACGATATCAGACTACCCGACGATCATTGATGGTACTGATCAAGAACTGAAAGAACTTAAGAAGATGAAAACAGGGTGGTTCAAAAAGAGCTTGTTTTTGGGACCTACCATATTGGAAGCATTTGTTGATTCGACACAATTTGGATGTCATGCATATTGAAAAAACTTTTTTCGAACAATTAATTTCATACAGTCCTGGATAATAGAAATAAAACAGCTGACACCCATAACACAAGGAAGGACTTGCCCAAATTATGTAGTAGAGGTCACCTACACCTCAAGGACGGCCGCAAACCAAAAGCTCCCTACACTCTTGACAAACTGGAAAAAAAAATACTATGTGAGTGGATATGCAATTTGAGGTTTCCAGATGGATACACATCGGATTTAGGTCGCTGCGTCGACCTACACAGTCTCACACTTCATGGTATGAAGAGCCACGATTGCCATGTGTTCATGGAACGGCTATTACCCGTTGCTTTGAAACACTTGCTGCCAACTAATGTGTGGAATTCAATTACCGAGATCAGCCAATTTTTCCGTGATTTGTGTGTCTCAAGCCTTACAACTCAAAATGTAGAGCGGCTGGAGAACGATATTGCGGAGATCCTCTGCAAACTTGAGAAAGTGTTTCCACCATCGTTCTTCAATTAAATGGAGCACTTACCAATACATTTGCCTTATGAAGCAAGGGTTGGTGGCCCAGTACAATATAGGTGGATGTACCCTTTCGAGAGGTATAATTGTGAAAATACTCAACTTATTAATGTTTCTTAATCATTATATCATTATAATTGTGAAAATACTTAACACTATCAAAATGTAGGTTTCTTAATCATTTGAAAAAAAAGTGGGTAATAAAGCACGTGTGGAAGGTTCAATTTGCAATGCTTTCCTAACTGAAGAAATATCAAATTTCTGTTCTCTATACTTTGAAGACCACGTAGATACAAAGGCTAAGGATTTGGATGTGGGCACGGGAGATGAAAATGATTCATCTTTACCCGAGCTCTTTCGACAACACAAAGGTAGAGCACTTGCTAAACCAAAACAGAGATACTTGGACGAACAAGAGTTCGATCGTGCCCATCTTTACGCATTATCAAATTGTGAACTACTAGGAGAATATGAACGGTACGTAAATAGTAACAACTTACTTATTTATTTTAAAATTAAGAGATGTAGATGTCACGACTAAACTGGATAATTACAGCTTATTTGAACAGTTCATTATGGAGCAACATCCACGAGCTAAAATGGATGAAGTTTGGACTACATATGAGAAGTTGTTTCCAAATTGGTTTAAAGGATATGTAAGTCTCATTATTGACATATTAGAATGAAATAAACTTTGAGCACGTCACATATGCACTAACACTCTACTACGCAATTAGGTAACTGAGATAAATGTCAAAGATGATGTGATTCAAGCCTTAGCATTTGGTCCTTCTAAAGAAGTAAACACTTGGCAAAGATATATGATTAATGGGTTTAATTTCCACACACAGAAATATGGGAAAAACAGAGCTACCATGAATTACGGGGTTTGCGTAAGTAATGTTGAAGGAAACGATTACTACGGCACTTTAGAGGAAATTATTGAGTTGAGGTATTGTGGGGCGAAGAGAATTTATAATGCAATCGTGTTCAAGTGTTCGTGGATGGATAATTCCACAAACGGTACAAGTGTTCATGGCCTTTATAAACTAGTAGAAGTTAATAGTAGGAGGAAATATGGTAAATATGATCCTTTTGTACTTGCCCATCAAGCTAGTCAAGTTTATTATGCTCCATACCCAAACCCGAAGAAGGATAGAGATCATTGGTGGGCTGTTTTTAAGAGTCGGGCAAAGTCACAATTTAATGCACCAGTGGATGTCACGGTATTTCAAGAAGATGTGAGTAGTACTTCATTATTATCTAGTGTTGTCGACGATGACGTCTTAGAAAGTTTTAGTGAAGGGGAGGACATGGAAGAGATGAATGAGATGGGTGATGATGTGGTTGTCGAAGATGATAACATTGATCAGGAGGAGGAATTTGAAGATGAGTTTGAGGAGGAGGATGAGGAAGAAGAAGAAGAAGAAGAAGAAGAAGAAGACGATGATGACGACGATGATTGCTAACTTGTATTTGTTTAGTCAATGAATTAGTCGTCGATCAACACTCATGGATAAATGCAGTTATTATTTGTATATGTTTGTTTGGTTTTAGGCAAGATGATATTATTTGTTAAATGTTTTCTTGGATTTGCATTTGGTAAGTGTTATTTGCATATGTTTGTTTGTTTTGTCATTCAACAGATCATATCTGAAAGATGGTTGGACGAGGACGTGGACGCGGACGTGGACGTGGACGTGGACCACAGGTGCAGGTCGACGAGCACGAGGAGGAGGAGGAGTAGCAGCAACAACAACAACAACAACAACAACAGGAAGATCTGGAAATAATTGCGATACAGCCCAGTGGGAGATGGTATTGCTTATTCTATCATTATCGAAGTAGATGTAGTATATAATTTTTTTCTATACAAAAATCTAATTTGTGGCATTTGTGTTGATTAAGGTTTGATGACTCCGGTGTGGTAAGACGAGTAACAAAGTCGTTCAAGGGTATCTACCGTGAACCGCATATGAACTACCGGGAAACCCCGACGACGGTGAAAGATAAATGGTTCGACAATTTTAGGGTATACATTCACTTTATTTTGTATACATTCGAAGATATATAGTTATATGCACTTTTAATTGTTATTTGAATTTTTTCTTAATATGTAATTATTAAATTATGATCGGTCAGAATGTCAGGGCTACTGTTCATGGGAGCCCGAGCATGAAGAGCAAGTTAGAGAGAGGTACGATGACGAATGTCGTAAACGGTTAAAGGACACCGTTAACGACATCTGTGAACTGCGGAATGGCAAGAACAAGGACTGCCCAGGGTGGATGGTGCCACAAGTCTACAAGGACTTGTTGGAGCGACGGAAGACGAAGGCTTTCCAGAAGAGATCAAGGAAAGCTGCCGCAAATAAAGCTTGTGCACAGCCTGGCCCTAGTCATCACGGGGGGGTCGATCAAGGCAACTAAACATGCATCCAGGCTGGTAATGACAAAATATATTAAAATATTCCATAATGTTTTTATAAATATTTTTTTGAAGATGATAGTAATAATTTGTCTTCTTAGATGGAGCAACTGGGTGGTAGGAGGCCCCAGTGCGGCGGAGCTCGCGGAAGCCATGCACTCTAAGGTTGTCGACGGTAAAAGAGTTTTTACCAGTCAAAAGGCAAAGGAGGCATTTGTAAGTGTTAATTTAGTTAATTATAGAGATTATCTTAAAATCCCTTAATAAATTAGTTATAACTTGTTCCTAAACATGACCTTCCTCTGTTTGGTAATAGGAACGATTTGAAGAGCTGAAGAAAAAAAACGAGGAGGAGGGGACATGAAAAGAGGACGACAAACTTTGGTTTGAAGCGGCCGAGGGCTTCAAGAAGGGCCACGTCTACGGAGTGGGATCCGCCGGTCCATTGTACTTCACCCCCCTGCACAGAATAAGGGGAATGCTTCGTGCTCTTATCGTCCCGGTATTCTTGTAAAACAAGAGAAACGGCCAGAAGAATTTCAAAACAGGATTTTGGAAGCCTTAGAGAAGGAGAAAGAAGAGAACAGGCGCTTTAGAGAGGAGACCCGGGAGCTCATGCAACAACAGCAGCAACTCATGTCAGCGCTTACCAAGGTATTACAAACTCAGAACTGTCAACCGTTCAACCACACTAACTTCCGTAATCCGAACGATGATAATTCGGGAGGTGGTGGAGTTGGGGGAGTCGGGGTCGGTTTTCAAGTGTAACTTGAACCTCCAATTGATTAATCTTTTAAGTTGTGTAAACTTTGATATCTCTTCCAAGTTGTTTAGACTCTTTACACTTTCATTAGTATTCTCTTAATTAAGTAGTTAAACATTTTAGAAAGCTATGTTCATGATATCGAATGGTTTTATGTGAATGAATTGTGGAGATGTTGGATTCTGAATGAATTGGATGAAGTTAATGAAAGAAGGTTGAAGTGAATGATGTTGTAGTTTGAATGAGTTGGAAGAGTTGAATGGTATGATGGTTATAATGCAAATTTGTATGTGCAAATTGGAGGACGACGAACAAACTAGACCCCTCAATTTCCATCCAATTTACCGACCGAAGACACATATTTACCGACCGGAATTTTGATTTACCGACCGCACCTCTAGGTTACCGACCGACCTTATGTATTTACCGACCGCGGTAAACAACCTAGATATTGTCGAACGACGGTCGGCAATGCTTACCGACCGACAGTATCGGTCGGTAAAAACCCTAAATACCGACCGCATTACCGACCGATTTCAGTTTTTCCCGACCAAACATTTCACAGGAGGTACTGACCTAAGTTTTGTCGGCAACACTTACCGACCGCATTTTCAGTCGGCAAATCCGTTTACCGACCGCAAAATATATTTACCGACCGACAGATCGGTCGGTACCCGGAATTTACCGATCGCTAGCTACAGTCGATAAAATATTTTGCCGACCGAAATGTTGATTTACCGACTGAACATCGGTCGGTGATTCACCGACCGGGTTTTTCAGTCGATGAATATTGTTTCCGACCATAGTTTTCGACTAATTTCTTTCGGTCGGAAATATTTCAAATGCGGTCGGTATTTCTGTTTACCGACCGATTTCTTAGCTTCCCGACCGATTTTATCGGTTGCTAATTGCTGTCTTCCTTGTAGTGTCTCTTGCTTAGAATAATCGTCCGGAATATAATGAGACACTAAGAAATTGACGATATCGGCATACCAAGGTGTAATAGTTTCAACGGCCATCAAGGCTTCATCTCTCATAGCTTCATTGATGGGAATACCATCTTCTTCGTTACTTTCTTTACTAACCGTTAGTCTACTAAGATGATCCGCTACCAAGTTCTCCGATCCGGCTTTGTCTTTAATCTCAATATCAAATTCTTGTAAAAGGAGCACCCACCGAAAGAGTTGGGACTTAGTCTCCTTTTTAGACATGATGTATCGAATGGCCGCATGATCGGTGTGAATAATGACTTTGGAACCGGTAACATAATTTCGGAATTTCTCCATGGCATAGACAACGGCAAACATCTCTTTTTCGGTTGTGGTGTACCTCGATTGGGCTTCATCTAGTGTTTTGCTTGCATAATAAATCACATGTAGCTTCTTATCAACCCGTTGTCCTAGAACGGCACCAACGGCAAAATCGGATGCATCGCACATGATCTCAAATGGAAGATTCCAATCGGGAGCTTTGATAATTGGTGTGGTAGTGAGAGCGGTCTTTATCCTGCAAAAGGCCTCAAGACACGAGTCATCAAAAATAAAAGGTGCATCTTTCATAAGCACAGAAGTCAAAGGCTTAGCAATCTTAGAAAAGTCTTTAATAAATCCTCTGTAAAATCCGGCGTGACCTAGAAAACTCCCCACCCCTTTGACATTTGTAGGTGGTGGCAAGTTCTCAATCACGGAGACTTTCGCCTTATCGACTTCAACTCCTCTATTAGAAACAATATGACCTAGGACAACACCTTGTTCAACCATAAAATGACACTTTTCCCAATTTAAAATAAGTCTATACTCTTCACATCGAGCTAACACTTGATCAAGATTATCAAGACAAGAATCAAAAGATGTACCATGGACACTAAAATCATCCATAAAAACTTCCACGAATTTTTCAATAAAATCGGAGAAAATAGCCATCATACATCTTTGAAAAGTTCCCGGCGCATTACACAATCCAAATGGCATCCTTCTATATGCATAGGTGCCATAGGGACAAGTAAAAGTGGTCTTCTCTTGGTCATCGGGATGAATGGGAATTTGAAGAAATCCGGAATGACCATCAAGGAAACAAAAATAAGAATGATGCGCCAATCTTTCAAGCATTTGATCAATAAAGGGAAGGGGAAAATGATCTTTTATGGTGGCCGTGTTCAACTTTCGATAATCTATACACATGCGCCAACCGGTAATAGTCCTAGTGGAAATTGACTCACCCTTTTCTCCTTTAACAACCGTCATTCCTCCTTTTTTCGGCACAACTTGTATGGGGCTAACCCATTTACTTCCAGTTATTGGGTATATAATCTTAGCCTCATACAACTTGAGGACTTCCTTCATGGCAACCTCTTTCATGGTGGGGTTCAACCTACGTTGACCCTCAACCGAAGGACGGTGGTCATCATCAAGGATGATCCTATGCATACAAACATTTGGGCTTATGCCTTGGAGGTCGGCAGTGCTATACCCGATGACCTTTTTGTGCTTTCTCAAAACAATTAAAAGTTTTTCCAATTGAGGACCATCAAGGGTAGCATTGACGATAACGGGATAATTAGTTCCTTCAAGAAAAGCATATTTGAGGGAAGAGGGGAGTGGTTTAAGTTCAAGATTAGGAGGAGAAGATACCATACTCTTACCCACCGGTAGTGGTTCTACCTTTCCATCATGCAAACATTCTTTTTCAAGAGGTGGAGAGTCAAATGGTTCCTCTTCTTGCTTATCATCATCTATCAAGCTATACTCAACCAAACTATCAATAACTTCAATGGAATGCATTTGTTCAATCATTGGTTGTTTAAGAGCTTGAGAAAGGGAAAACTCTACCGACTCGTTCCCTATGTTAAATGACAACTTTCCATTCTTAACATCAACTATAGTACCTTCGGTAGCCATAAAAGGTCGACCTAAGATAATGGGGGTAATAGTGTCTTCGGGCATATCCATGACAACGAAATCGGAGGGGATGAAGAACCTACCAACTTGAACGGGTACATCCTCAAGTATCCCAAGTGGGTACTTGACGGACCTATCCGCAAGTTGAATCGACATGCTAGTGGGTCTCATCTCCCCCACACTAAGTCTCTTAGCAATAGAATAGGGTAATAAACTAACACTAGCCCCAAGGTCGCATAATGCTTGATTAACAACAATATTTCCTACCCGACAAGGGATGGAAAAGCTACCGGGATCCTCTAGTTTCTTTGGCATTTGATTCATAAGAATGACACTACATTGCCTCGTGAGAGGGATACATTCTTTATCCTCTATTGTTCTCTTTTTGGTCAAGACATCTTTCAAAAACTTAGAGTAAAGGGGCATTTAAGAAATTACCTCGGTAAAGGGTAAAGCTACCTCTACTTTCTTCAACATATCCACGAAACGGCTAAATTGAGCATTCTCTTTGTGTGGCTTAGCTCGCTCGGGAAAAGGCAATGGTGGGACAAAAGTGGGAGGCGGTGGAACATTGGATTCCTCTTCTTCTTCGGCTAATCGCTCCGCCTCTTTTCTTTTGGCTTCTTCGGCTTCCACTTGCTCTTTCTTCTTTCTTTGTTCTCTTAGTTCATTCTCCGCATTTTGGAGGATATCAAACTCCGCTTGTATTCCCCGGTTTTGTTTGGGGGAAGTGGGAGATGATTCTTGTGGTGCACTTGATTGATTCACTTTGGATGGGATATTTTTGGCATTCAAGTTCAAATTATTATATGGGTCCTCAAGTTCATTGCCACCTCTCAAAATGACGGCATTTGCTTGGTGTGAAGGGTCTCTTGGGTTTTGGGGTTGACCAGGCAAACCATGGGGTGGATGAATTGGGGCGGCTAAGGCTTTTGTTACTTCTTGTGATTCCCAAACCTTTAGCCTTACCTTAGTATCTTGATGTTCATTCCATAGTTGGCCAACGGTTCTTTGCAAATCATTATAATTTTCCCATGGGACTCCTCCTTGACCGATTTGAGAATTGTTCGGTTGGCCATAAGATTGAGAGGGTTGATTGAATGGTGGTTGGTTGTAACTTTGATTTCCTTGAAAGTTACCTTGGAACCCTTGATTGTATCCATGTTTGAAATGATTACCATGTTGATTTTGGTAATTGTTGTAATTGTTCGGAACATGGAAGTTGCTACCTTGTTGATTGAAGTTGCTCCTTTGATGAGGAGGCATATATGGGGGCATCCTTGGAGGACCTTGATTAAAGGGTCTTTGTTGACTTTGATTGAATGGCCTCATTTGACTCCCTTGGGCGCGCGACATCGGATTTTGAACATTTTGATTTCCATAAGGTTGCGTTTGGGTACTCGGAATTGATTTGAATATCAAGAATTCAATTCATGTATTTGAAATTCTAGAATTCAAATCTAAATCCAAATCCAAAATGATGTTTGGGTACCCTTGGATTTGGATTTGGATTTCGGACGGGTGGAGCCGGGTCAAGGTCACCAATTTTTGTTTTTTTTTAAATTTTTCATTAGAAAAATGTAAATGTTCAAATACGGGAAAAAAAATAAAGAAAAACAAATACTACGACAAGTTTATGCGAAAAAACAAAGAAACGACAAGTGACGGAACTGAAATGACTACCCTATACTAGGAATTTGAGAAAATCAAATTTGAACTAGGTTGGATTTGGTCAGAATTTCAAATCCAAATCCAGAGATTTCCAAACGCTCAAAATATTTCAAATCCGGAATTCAAATCCAAATCCAAGTTCCCAAACATGCCATAAGAGAAATTGAGATGAAATCTTGTGCCGGTATTGTAAGTATTAGAAAAAGGATAAAATTGAGGTCTTTGCCCATAAGCTTGTATAGCTTGAACTTCATTTGGCTCTTCAATATAAACTTCTTCATTAGGAATACAAGAGCTAGAATCGTGGCTATAATTGCCACAATGATCACATTGAACTTCCCATGTTAATTGCTTTGGAGGTGATGGTTGCCTTGGTGGAACACTCCCTTGAATTTGGAACATACCTCTAGGAGTAGGGTTCGAACTCATGGCATCCATTCTCTTTTTCAATTCTTCAAGTTCCGTTTGAAATTTCAATTCGTTAGAACTCGTAGATGAGTTCACTTCAACTTTTTTTCTAGAATCCCTCGATTGACCCATTCTAGAATCACTCCTTGCCATCTTCTCAATAAAGTTCTTAGATGCCCCATAGGTGAGAGAAGAGAAGTCTCCTCCGGCGGCCAAATTGAGGTTTTCCTTGGTTCTCGATGAAAGGGTGTTATAAAACGTTTGGGTGGTTAGCCAATCGGGTATTCCATGATGTGGACATTTGCGCAATAGATCTCTAAATCTTTCCCAAGCCTCGCTTAGGCTTTCAAATTCATCTTGCTTGAATGTTTGTATCTCCATGCGATATTGGTTAGTCTTTGACGGCGGAAAATATTTCTCCAAGAAGGCATTAGATAATTGAGCCCATGTTGTGAAAGTATTAGCGGGATGGCCTTAAAGCCATCTACGAGCTCCATCTCTCAAGGTCTTTGGAAATAATAAACGGTGCAATTGACATGAAGTTAATCCATTGAGACGGGCTCCTACTAATTTTTCTTTAAATGAAGCGATGTGCTCTTGAGCATCTTCTTGAGAAAAACCGTGAAAAGTATCTTGTTGGACCGCATTGGTCAAAGAGACTTTCAATTCATAGTTCTCGGGGATCTCTCCAAAATCGGCGGGAGAAGGTGTTTCTTCGTGTGTTAATTGAGAATGAGAGGCTAAGGTCGCCATTGGTTGGATTGGTAGTGATGGTGGATTTGAATTTGGTGAATTTGGAGGGGATGGATTTGGTGGTGATGTTTTCGGTGATGGTGGTGTAGGTGGTGAATTTTGTGAAGTGAATGGTTTGGAAGGATTATTTGGAGTGGGGTTGTGTGATGTAGAAGGTGTAGAAGGTGTATGTGGTAGGATGGGATTAAGGTTAGAAGGTGATAATGAAGGATGTGGAATGATGGTGGTGGAGTTATTTCCTCGAAAACGCAATGCTCTAAAAGTCCTTTCCGACTCCGGATCGAACCACAAGGGCGATGACGTGTTTCTGGGCATAAAACTCAATTAAACAGTGAGACTCCTAGCACCTCGCGGTACTAGGGAAAAGGGAGAAGAGAAAAGAATCAAACACAACAACTAAAAACACAATCAACTACTAGCCGTTCCCCGGCAACGACGCCATTTTGATCGCCTTCCAATCGGATCGGTCGTTAACGAAGGACGGGGGATCAAACGAAATTTATAGACTCGGAATAACACAAAAACAAACAAATAATCGTGGTAAGTCGAGATCGGTCCACAGGGAACGGAGTATGACGTCAAGTTTAAAGTGTCGTGTTTGATGTCTAGATGGGGGTTTTCTAAGGGTCGAGTCTATACTAGAGTAATGTCTACGATGATAGCTAGGGGTGATTAATCTAAAGAAAGGTGTTAGGGGGAAGTCGGGATTCGGTACTTGGAGTCTAAGAAGGTCGGAAACGAGTTTTTGTCGCAACATTGATAAAGGAGAATGCCACCTTTCGGTTTCTTCACCTAACTCACCTAAAAACCCGCTTTCGCGGCGAATAAGGGTAAGTCTCTAGCTATGGTAATTTCTACCCCGAGTTTCCCCATATTGATAGAAACTAGTCAAGGTCGGTCTAGTTGGCCGGACTAAAACAACAATGACATGACAACCATAAACAAGATAAACCAACATGCAAACAACCCACCAACATCCCTATATTCAAATTATCCAAGTCCTCACCCTAAACCCCCCAACAAGAAATCTACTCACTAATCATAATGGAAAACAATAAAACATTAACTAAAGAGAAAACCACTATAACATGCATAATAACTAGATCTAAGGAAACTAACAACACTAATATGATCTAAACAAGACAATGATGAGAAAATAACATTAAAAATAAACTAGAGATTAGAGAGTGGAAGAGAAATATACCAACTATGAAGATCTACAAGAAATAATAGGATTGCATGAATAAAGATTGAATCTTTGATGAATAAAATGGAGAACTTGTCACTAATCCTCCAATAAACCCAACAAATCTTCAAATAAAACTAGAACAATAATCTAAAGATTGAATCTTCGATGAAGAACTTGTCACTTAATTCTTCAATAAACCCACCAAATCTTCAAATAAAACTTGGAATAATCTACTACAAACTTGTAATCTAGAGAATTGTTGATAGAAACTAAGTAGATATACTACTAATTACTATGTAAACTACTAGAATTATGGAGGATTTCTACTAGAATACTACTACTACTACTCTACTAATGGATGGTGTAATAAGGTGGAGGAATGGTGTAACTACAATAATGATGGGATGCCTTGGGCAACAAACTAGGGTAGATATATATATATATATATATATATATATATATATATATATATATATATATATATATATATATATATATATATATATATAGAAAAAGGATCAAGGGAGTTGGGGTAAAAGTGGGAAGTTGGGAAGTTGTGTTGTTGACCCTTGATCTTAGGTTGAATGAATGGCTTAGATGGATGATGTATTAAAAAAAAAAAAAAAAGGGACAACAAACTGACAAGCAACAGTGGAGAGAGGGAAGCAACCCTCCCCCTCAATCACACTTCGCAGCAGTGGAGAGAGGGGGTGTACTTTTTACCGTCGGCGCTTTACTTCTTACCGTCGGCGTTAATTACGTAAAAGGACCGTTTTGCCCTTTATTAATATTTGTTTTTTGGTTTGCGTTTTTAATATTTTTTATCAACGAAGTCGAAAATATTTACGATTTTTAATTTGAAAGTCGTCTTCCCCAAATCGAAATTTTTAAAGACCGTTTATTAATTGCCCGTGAGATTACGCCGTTTTATTAATTTGGTTCATATATAATTCAGAAAACCGTGTTTATAAATTTTTGAAAACCATGTTTGGAAAACCGGATTTTTGAAAATCGAGTTTTAATTAACTAAGTACCTAAACCCCCCCTCCCCCTTCCCCCTTGAACCAGTATTTGAAAATCCCCTTACCCCCCTTCATCTCCCTCGTGCTCCAATCCCCTTACCCAACCGTTCCCCCACTTCTCCAGCTCTTCATCTCCCCCAATTCCCATCTATTTCCCCATTCCGTTCACCTTGCTGCAATCGAATTTTCGTTAATCACTTCGAAGTTGCTTTAATCGAATTCAACTATCGGGTATTTGATCGAATTCAGCTCTTCATCTCCCCAACCCCAACGGGTATTTGAATTCGACTATCTGGTTGTTTTAATCGAATTTTCGTGATAGTATTGGAGGTAAATTTTTTATCTGATTTCTCTACTTTAACTTATTGATTCATATTGTAGATCTGGGTAGTTTGGTTGATATAAATGAATTTGTGAAGGACGGTTTCGCTGTAGGCCGTGTGAATCCAGCGGAAACAGAAAAATAAATCCCGAAAAAGGAAGAATCGAGCGAATTTTTGGGCACCCCCATGCCCGAATCGAAGAAATCCTTCGACATGCCGAAGGGGATGTCGAGTAATTTCTTCGACTCGGCCATGGGGCTCTCGAAAAAATTGCTCGATTCCCCCCTTTTTCCGGTTTTTTTCTTGTTTTCGCTCGATTCACGCTTTGTTCGGTTTTGTGGTTATTGCTCTTCCTCAAAATCGTCATCTTCGTCACTTGAACTACTAGACCCACCATCACCATCATTATGATCGTAATTAGGTTCATATTCATCATCATCATCATCATCCTCTTTTTTCTTCTTAATCTCCTTATTCGATTTATTAGCAGAATAGGCGGTCCATCACTGGCCATATTCGTAACACCCCGCCACCGAAGACTAGACGAAAATTATCGAAAAGGACAAAAATATAGATATTTTTGGGAGAGATAAAAAAAAATGAGATGTGAGGGTAAGTTTTTTTTTACCACAAAAAACCCGACTTTTATAGAAAACCGAGTTCCGTATAATACGAACATCAAAAAAAGAATATTCACCAACAAGTTTTGTTGAACGGAAAATCAATAAAATGTAATTAGAAAAAAAAATGTCATTTCCCGTCAATCCGATTCGAAACTAATCGAAAAACGGTAATATTACGATAATCGAAAAAAATGATTTTTAAACCGAGTAATTCATTCAACGAAAATGTCAAATTACTATTAATTACATAATTAATAGCAAGGGTAAAACGGTCCTTTTACGTAATTAACGCCGACGGTAAGAAGTAAAGCGCCGACGGTAAAAAGTAGTTGCGGGAGAGAGGGAAGCATTCCTTCCTCAATCAAACTCTCCCTTCCTCATTACTTCCCTCATTTTCAATTCATTTCCCTAATTCAATTCATCTCTCTTTGATAAAACTCCATCAAATAAGCTCCATAATAACTCCGACCATACTCCATCAACAACTCCGATCATACTCCGTTTTTAACACAACATGACGGATAATTATACCAAGGTATGTTTATGCATAAACTTTGATATCTTCATTTTTTTAGCTTCTTTTTCATCTTCATCTTCATCTTCGATCATCTTCATCTTCTTCAAACTTCTTTTTATTTTTCATATCTTTTTTTTGGTATTTATAAAATTATTCATCTTCATTATCTAAAAAAAGAACAACTTCATCTTTAAGATGGAGTTTGAAGATGAAGTTGTTATTTTTTTTATGGGATGAATGGAGCTTGAAGATGAAGATGAAGATGAACAAGTCATTTAGTGCGTAATGTTTTTGCAGAATTGCAAAGTCACGCTCATTATGCTGTACAGTCACACTCATTATGCTGTACAGTCACACTCATTATGTTGTAGAATCACGCAGATGTGCACTCATTGTAGTCACATATTCAGTTGTATAGTTATACTCATTATGCTGTATAATCACACTTGCTATGTTGTAGAATCACGCAGCTGTAGAATACCTTGGGATTAAGGTATCATTCGTTGAATCATCTTCATCTTCATGCTTGTTTTATTTTTCATACTTTTTTTTTGTATTTATAAAACTATTCATCTTCATTATCCAAAAAAAAAATGAAGGTTGAATATGGATGAATGAATGTTGAATATTTAATGAATGTTTAGATATTTCACTTTTTTTAAAGTCATAGTCGTTCATTCATCCATATATATTCAACTTTCATTTTTCTTTTGTGGATAGTGAAGATGAATAATTTTATAAATACAAAAAAAAGTATGAAAAATAAAACAAGCATGAAAATGAAGATGGTTAAACGCATGATACCTTAATCCCAAGGTATTCTACAGCTACGTGATTCTACAACATAATGAGTGTGACTATGCAACATACTGAGTGTGACTGTACAACTTAAAGTTTGTGACTATACAACTTAAAGTGTGTGACTTTTTTCAGGTATTTTTTTATCTACGTTCAAGTTTCCACGTTCGTCAAATTCTTACTTTCGAACCTCGATGATTTTCAGGTATTGTTTTTATCTTTTTAGAGCATCTTTAAAATAATTAATCATCTTCATCCTCATGCTTGTTTTATTTTTCATTCCTTCTTTTTTTTTGGTATTTATAATATTATTTATCTTCATTATTCACAAAAAAAAATGAAGGTTGAATATGGATGAAAGAAAGTTGAGTATTTAATGAATGTTTAAATAATTTGCTCTGATTCATATGTATAATCATCTTTCTAATTATGAATGTGACTTTGATAATGATGATTGAAGAATAATTGACTGTATGGCTTTTATTTTCCATTATAGGGTTTCAGTTTTGTAGTCACACACTTTAGGTTGTACAGTCAGACTCATTATATTGTATAGTCACACTCATTATATTGTAGAATCACACAAATTCTTACAGTGATTAGTGTATGTAATCATCTTTGCTAATGATGATTGAAGTATAAATAAGTACGAGTATAATTTAGTTGTATAGTCACAGAGATTATGTTGTAGAGTCACACAGTTAAAGTTGTACAGTCACACTCATTATGCTGTACAATCATGCAGTTGTAGAGTCATTGTAGTCATATATTCAGTTGTGTTGTGTGATTTTGATTGATTGTGTGTTTTGTTGCAGCGAAATAGTTGGTGGAAAGAGGAATGTTGGTAAAAGGGGCGGTGGGAAGAAGAAGGTCGTGGAAGATACAACGACCGACCACGTAATTGGACAATGTATTGTTGCGCACGTACCGGAGACCATCGTTAAGCTCTTGTGTGTTTATGTGAGATAAAATATTTGCTTTAGGATGAACGTACTATGTGTAAATGATGTTTGGTGGGTTAGAATGTTTTTATGTTTGACGTACTATATGTAAAGGATGGACTTTGTCCAATGTAAATATATTTTCAGCGCTATTTTCTGGTTTCATAATTAATCACGCGAGGTCTATAGCAAAATCAATTATCATTCCACCTGTGTGACTATACAACATAATCTCTGTGACTATACGACTAAATTATACTCGTACTTATTTATACTTCAATCATCATTAGCAAAGATGATTACATACACTAATCACTGCAAGAATTTGTGTGATTCTACAATACAATGACTCTACAACTACATGATTGTACAGCATAATGAGTGTGATTGTACAACTTTAACTGTGTGACTATACAACATAAACTGTGTGATCCTAAAACATAATGACTGTGATCTTACAACATAACGAGTATGACTATACAACTTCAACTGTGTGACTATACAACATAATCTCTGTGACTATACAACTAAATTATACTCGTACTTATTTATACTTCAATCATCATTAGCAAAGATGATTACATACACTAATCACTGTAAGAATTTGTGTGATTCTACAATATAATGAGTGTGACTATACAATATAATGAGTGTGACTGTACAACCTAAAGTGTGTGACTACAAAACTGAAACCGTAAAATGGAAAATAAAAGCCATATAGTCAATTATTCTTCAATCATCATTTGCAAAGTCACATTCATAATTAGAAAGATGATTATACATACGATTCAGAACAAATTATCTAAATATTCAACCTTCATTTTAATCTTCGCAACAATACATTGTCCAATTACGTGATCGATCGCTGTATCTTCCACGACCTTCTTCTTTCCACCGCCCCTTTTACCAACATTCCTCTTTCCACCAATTATTTCGCTGCAACAAAACACACAATCAATCTAAATCACACATACAACTGAATATGTGACTACAATGAGTGTACAGCTGCGTGATTGTACAACATAATGAGTGTGACTATACAACTTTAACTGTGTGACTGTACAACATAAACGGTGTGATCCTAAAACATAATGACTGTGATCCTACAACATAACGAGTATGACTATACAACTTCAAATGTGTGACTATACAACATAATCTCTGTGACTATACAACTAAATTATAACATTAATTAAATATTCAATCTTCATTCATTCATATTCAACCTTCATTTTAATCCATATTTAATCTTCATTTTTTTTTGGATAATGAAGATGAATAATTTTATAAATACAAAAAAAAAGGTATGAAAAGTTAAACAAGCATGAAGATGAAGATGATTCAACGAATGATACCTTAATCCCAAGGTATTCTACAGCTGCGTGATTCTACAACATAGCGAGTGTGACTATACAGCATAATGAGTATGACTATATAACTGAATATGTGACTACAATGAGTGTACATCTGCGTGATTCTACAACATAATGAGTGTGACTGTATAGCATAATGAGTGTGACTATACAGCATAATGAGCGTGACTTTGCAATTCTGCAAAAATATTACGCACTAAATGACTTGTTCATCTTCAAGCTCCATTCATCCCACAAAAAAATAACAACTTCATCTTCAAACTCCATCTTAAAGATGAAGTTGTTCTTTTTTTTTAGATAATAAAGATGAATAATTTTATAAATACCAAAAAAAAAGACATGAAAAATAAAAAGAAGCATGAAGATGAAGATGAAGATGAAGCACGAAAATGAAGATGAAGATGATGAAGATAAACATACCTTCGTATGATGATCGAAGTTACTGACGGAGTATGTTGGGTTAAAAACGCAGTATGGTCGGAGCAGTTGACGGAGTATGGTCGGAGTAGTTGACGGAGTATGGTCGGAGTTATTAATGGTGATTATTTGTTGGGGTTTTGTTAGAAAGAGATAAATTGAGTTGAGAAATGAATTGAAAATGAGGGGTTTTGGAAGTGTATGAGGGAAGTAATGTAGGGATTGATTTGGGTGAGGGGATGTTTCCCTCTCTCCACTGCTGCTATGTCAGTTGATTGTCTCCTTTTTTTTTTTATACAATCTAAACCCATCCATCCACCGTCCATATTAATCTTAATGGATGGGTGGGATTAACACTAAGGGAGAGTTAGGGAGTTATTAACTTCCCTGATCCTCCCTCTATATATATATATATATATATATATATATATATATATATATATATATATATATATATATATATATATATAGTAGTCTCTTAATTGGCATTTAACCTAAAGCCCAAATCCAACTTTTTGCTCCATTAGTGAGACAATTACCCTTAGCATCTTCATAGGGTGAAACTTTGACCTGCGGACTTGACGATAAATCCCACCGGGTGAAATTTTCGCCCGGTGAGATTTTCTTCTTTTTTCGCGGTTTCCGGCTCTTCTCTCCATCGGTGAAATTTCACCTGGTGGGCGAAATTTCGCCCAATCAGTTTCGCCAGGTGGGGAAGCTCGGAAAATCTTCGGGAGGCATTTTTACCGTCGGGTGAAATTTCGCCCGGTGGTGTCTCACCGGGTGAAATTTCGCCCGGTCATTTTTCTGGCCTCTTTCTTGTCTCATTCTTCGTCGATTGATTGTATGGCTTTAAACTTTAAGTTGTGTGCTTTGCTCTTTGGACGGTATTCCCTTCTCTTGTGCTCGTGAAAGCTCAATCGTGAAAAATTACCAAAAACACGTAAAACGCACAAGAGGGATGCTAATGCGAGAAGTACGCAAAATATGGCGATAATCGCACTCAAGACTCGCAAAACGAGGGAAAACCGGGTCTAAATGAGAGGAAAAACGGTCTAAATTTAGCACACAACAGATGTATAAGAAAAAGAAGCATTGAGCTCGTGTTTCATATCATCAAAAATGGTATAAGGTGAAGAATCATGCAAATTATTCACAAAAATTGGAGAAGAGCTAACAAGAGAGGATTGAACATTACAAACAAGAGAGGATGATTCAAATCTCGGTTCTCTCAAAGGTGTCACTCTCCCATATCCCTCACGGGCATCGGTTCTAGCCACTTTCTCAAGCAATAATCTCGCCTCATCATCTCCTAATTCATAAAAGTTTCCACCGGCCGAAATATGAATCAAGTCTCTAACGTGTTCAAGCAAGTTGTCAAAGAATATTGTGGTGGTTAGCCAAACCGGAATCCCATGGCATGGACAATATGTCAACAAATCTCGAAATCTCTCCCAAGCATCACTTAAACACTCAAACTCACCTTGTTCAAAGGTAAGGATCTCTTGTCTAAGTTTATTGGTCTTGTGATATGGGAAGTAGTGGTTTAGAAAGGCTTGAACAAGTTCATCCCAAGTACAAAATGTGTTAGGAGGATAAGAACGTAGCCATTTCTTGGTTTTACCTCCAAGGGTGAAAGGAAAAGCTAAGAGTTTAAAGGTGTTGATTGGCAAACCATTCTTCCTTGCAACTAAAACAATTTGTATGAAATTCCGCAAGGTGCTCAAGCACATTTTCATTAGTCATTCCCCAAAACATATCTCTTTGAAGCACAGTGATAAATACTTGATCCATTTCAAATTTCGCTCTATCCTCATCTCTAATGGTAATAGGTGAGGTAACCATGTGGTCATAGAGTCTACTATGGTCGGCTAAGGTCATCATGAGAGACATAAAAGGGATTGATCAACGAATGAGATGAATGCAAGAGACAAGCAACATGAACACCAAGAAGCACACAAAAAGACTAACCTTTTTATTTTATTTATTTTTTTTTTTTATTTTTTTTTTTTTTTTTACCAAACACAATAAACTAAAACTCGACTAACTGATCACCGTCCCCGGCAACGGCGCCATTTTGATGCGTGTCGAATTGTCGCCTATCCAACGCGGTCAAACAATATTTATAATCTCCGAAATACTACTACGTAGTAGCGGTAAGTCGGGATCGATCCACAGGGACGGTCGAGGGGTAGTCGGTCAAGTCAAAGTCTAGGAGTGATTGGGTCGAGAAGGGGGGTTTTGGACGAGTTGAACTAGACTAACTAAACGAGCTATGGAACTAAGGCGAGAAACTATTAATGGGAAAGGCATTAGGGAGAGTCGGAGAGTCGGAGATTAAGGTAAAGATGCGGATTGCAAGAATTATCACAAGATGTATAAGGAAGGTGCCACCTTTCGGTTTCCCTACCAACCAAGCCTAAACCCGCTTTCGCGACGAATAAACTAAGGTCTCAAGACGGAATTACCCAAACCCCAAGTTTCCCCATATTGGTCCGGGTGAGTCAAGTCAACCTAGGTGATCAAGCTAAGTCAAACATAACACAACAATCCCATCAAGACAATATCACCCTCAAATGCAATAATCTTGTAAAATGAAATCTTTTCCTAGAATTCCTCCTCCCCTAGCCCCCTAACAAGAAATCTACTCACTACTCATAATGGAAAACAACAAAACATTAACAAAGGAGAAAACAACTAAAACATGCATGTTAACTAAATCTAAAGAAAACAACAACAAAACGACAAGGAAATTACGATCTAACAATATAAACTAGAGAATAATCTAGAATAACATAAATAAAATCTAGAGATTAGAGAGTGGAAGAAAACTATACCAACTATGAAGATCTAGAATAAATAAGAAGATTGCATAAATAAAGATTGAATCTTTGATGAAGAGATTGAAGAACTTGTCACTAATCCTTCAATAATCCCCACAAATCTTCAAATAAAACTTGATGTAATAATCTTCAACTGATGTAGGAACTTGATTGTAGAAATTATAGAGTACATTAATCTAAAACTAATGGAAACTACTAAATTTATTCAGTTTTTGTACTATGTGAACTACAACAACAACAACAACTACTACTACTACTACTACTACTACTACTAAGGAGATCTACTAACTACCCTACTCTAAGGAGGCACACTTAAGGCACAAATTGGAATGAAAACCTAGGGTTAATATATATACTAACCCTTAATGGGTCACACTACTTAAGCCCATAATCCAATACTTCTTGTAGTCTAGACATTCACCCTTTGCATCTTCATGAGGCAAAACTTCACCCTGCGGTTGACAACATTAGCACCACCGGGTGAAATTTCACCCGGTGAGATTTCTTCTTGAATCGCCATTTTTGGCGTTTTTCTCCATCGGGCGAAATTTCACCCGGTGGGCGAAATTTCGCCCGGTCATTTCGCCCGGTCATCTCATAGGGTGAAATTTTACCCTATGAACTTTTTGTCAAAAATGGCAATCTGGGGAGAAACACCGTCGGGCGAAGTTTCGCCCGGTCAAATCTCATCGGGTGAAACTTTGCCCTGTGACTTCAGAGGGCCATAACTCTCTCGTTTGAACTCCGATTGGGGCGTGTGATATGTTGTTGGAAATCTAAGAACATAAGCTTTCACCTCCAACTGGAATCGCTTCGATCCGAGGTCTAGAACTCTAGATATGTTCATTTGAAGTTCGACCTTTCCGGTGAAGATGCCCAACGAACTATACTTTTTCCTTTTTGCTCAAGGTTTCACCTCTTGGGTTTGGACTTTGGATTTTAAGTTGTGTACTTTACTTTTCGGATGATTTCCCTCTCTCTCTCTCATGCTCATAGGAGCTCAGACACATTTTTGGTCGAAAATTCTATCAAAATAGACAGAAAACTACCAAAAACACGTAAAATGCAAAAAAAAAAGACGCTAATGCGAGAAATACTCAAAATACGGGGATAATCGCACTTTATTCTGGCAAAACGGAGGAAAAATGGGCTTAAATGGGAGGAAAAATGGTCCAAATTTGACACACAACAACGGTTTAAAGGTACATAAATCTAAACTAGTTCGAAGATACATAATCCATAAATCCAGTTACAACAAAAAAAAACAATCACCTAACTGTGAAGTTAGCTGAAGCACCAGAGTTACCACCATCCCCGTTAAAGGGGTCTCTGTCGTCTGGAGGGGATGAGGGACGACCTTGGTTGCATCTCTCAAACATGGCCTGAAACATGGCCATCTGTTCCTGCATTTTCTTTATCTGCTCCTGTTGTTCCTTCATTTGCTGTTGCTGCTGTGTCAGTTGTTCCTTCATTTGCTCCTTTTCCGGGTCGGGCTGCTGAGATTCGGCCGGCGTGTACTCCATCTGTGTAGAGGTGTCGAGACGCGGTGGGGGAGGTGTGAAGTACATACCGTGTGCATTTCCTATACCGTACACACTTCCTTTCTTGTACCCCGAGACGACCTTGAAAAAAGTCTGATTCGGGTTGACTTCGGTAGCATCAGGAGTAGTCTCGAGGTTCGCTTGCTCTTTTTGGTAGGCATCCTGCGTACACAACAACGATTTCAATTCAAGTTATTATTAGATGAAATCATTAAAGATAGTTATCTACCATCTAAATTATAGACAAAGTTAATTTATTTGAAATAGTTAGTACTCACCCAGATTGCCAGATCTTTCCTCGTCATAAAACTAGTCCCTTTGTCATCGGTCTTCCCGTCCATGTCTAGGAATAGCTCGAGCACGGTTGGAGTCCTCCCAAGTTCAGCTTCTAGCTATTAAATGAGTATGAACGTTAGGCGAATATATATTACTAGTGTGTTACCCATGAAAAATTTCACGGGTTGTCCATTTTTATTAATATTTAAAGATGAAGGAAGCGAGATTGGTTTTTGAATCACGCTAAAGAGTGTGATCATCAATATGTGAGTTAGTTTTAAAAAACATAATCGTCTTAAAGGTTAATTTTGTTGCTAGAATAAAACAATTTATTCTTTATTTCATACGTTACTAATTATATAAAGTACAATTAAATCTACTCATAAACAAAATTAAAATAATTAAATATATCGTTTGACCCGTCTTGAATATCGTTTGATTATAGTGAGTTAAAATGGATATTTTGACTATATAGTGAAATGTTACTCTGTATTACTTAGTTCGTATTAATTATACTGAAATCTCTTATCTACAATTATTTAAAAAATATATCGTTATAAATTAATGTACTTCTAATCGTGTGAAACGTACTATTTGTTGCGTGTTTTTCAAAGACAACATAATGTAGACCTGATTAAACGGTCATGAATAGGATTCAAACCAATCTATAAAAGAAATACAATTTA
Source organism: Agrostemma githago (assembly GCA_958450325.1). Taxonomy (NCBI): domain Eukaryota; kingdom Viridiplantae; phylum Streptophyta; class Magnoliopsida; order Caryophyllales; family Caryophyllaceae; genus Agrostemma; species Agrostemma githago. The sequence goes on from OY288254.1 coordinate 53,940,415, forward strand.
TTTAATACTCCGTATGACAATTTGACTCTTATATTGTTGATATTTTCAATCTTATTCAAATAAGTTACACTCTATCTACAAAAACTTTAAACAAATAATAGTGTAACACCCGTGAAAAATTCACGGGTTGTTTTTTTATTTTTACTAAAAATAAAAATATCACGGGAAGGACACGTCTTGTAGCATCATCGGCCTTCTAACTTTCGGGGACTCAATACTACCTACAAACCAAATCAAGAAAAAAATCAAATCGCAATACGTTTCCAATGAACTAGAGTCAAAGTTAGTTACTTTGATCCCTCCTTCTTGAATTAGCTATGAGGGCACTTTTAGTGCCCTTATGAAAGAAAAAGATAGGTGGCTAATTCTAGAATATGGAGAGAAAATATCGTTATCTAATATATCAAACATATGTTTAATCTTACCAATACTACGTATCTATCTTTTAAAATGAATGATTAAGAAAACTAAGAATAAAATTGTATTGCACTTTAGAAAATTGAAGAAAACATACATTCTTCAATTGCGTTAATAACGCCTATCTGACCCGAATCCCGACCAAAATTCAGTATAAATTCAACCCGAACGTTTTTAATGTGCGTTAATAAACTGTTTTGACCTGCAATCCCTTTAAACCCAGCTTGTATAAGTGATGTGATTAATATGCGTCATTAACTCGTAAATGCGATAATAACGCGTATATGACCCGAACACCGTCTCAAAATCCCTACAAACTCGACCCTTATATATAGTTAATATTTTTAACATGCGTAAACCATTTTTTCACGAAATCCCTTTAAACCCGGCCCATAACCCGTGTTTGACCCGAAAGCAAACCAAAACCGTGTAATGCAATTTCATGTAACCCGTATTTGACCCGAAGACGGTACTTATATGTCAAGGATGAAAAATTGAGTTATATAAATGCAATTTCTTGTTTTCAAGGATTCTACTCCCTATAATCAAGAATTGGCTTGTTTTTCTAAATAATTTCATTTTGTTTTTTTTCAAAGGGTTCATTTATTAGTTACTCGTAAATTCAACCCGTATAATTAATGTTTTTAATGTGCGTTAATAAACTGTTTTGACCCGAAATCCGTTTAAACCCGACTCGTATAAGTAATGTGATTAATATTTGTTAATAACTCATAAATGCGATAATAACGCGTATTTGACCCGCACACCGTCTCATATCCGTATAAACCCGACCCTTATAGTTAATATTTCTAACATGCGTTAGTAAACCATTTTCTCACGAAATCCTTTTAAACCCAACCCGTAACCCATATTTGACCTGAAAGCAAACCAAAACCGTATGAATGCAATTTCATGTAACTCGTATTTGACCCAAATATGGTACTTATATGTCAAGGATGAAGAATTGGGTTATATAAATGTAATATCATGTTTTCAAGGGTTCAACTCCCTATAATGAAGAATTAGATTGTTTTTCTAGATAATTTCATATTGTTTTTTTTTCAAATGCTTCATTTATTAGTTTTGCGTAAATTCAACCCGTATAATTAATGTTTTTAATGTGCGTTAATAAACCGTGTTAACCCGAAATAATGTGATTAAACAACTCGTAAGTAATAACACGTAATGCGATAATAACCCGTAAATGCGATAATAACACGTATTTGACCCGAACCCGTAAAATACCTATATGAAATTCCTAAAATTAGGAAAAAAATATCTTCCTAAAAAAAATTAATTCCTAAAATACCTATATGAAATTCACTGTATCATCTTCGTTCATCGTTACCTTGAAAAAAAACACCTTCATCAAAAATTAACATCACCGTCTATCACCATCATACCCTGAATTAAACATACAACGTACAAAACGAATATTATTATACACATTAAAAATGGAAAATAAAATTCACTGAATTAGTTTTTGAATAAAAATTCACTAAATAATAGCAAACTGAAGACTAATTTTTAACACTTATTTGACGCGAACCCCGTCTCAAAATCCGTATAAACCCGACCCTTATAGTTAGTATTTTTAACATTCGTATCCTAATATACCTATATGAAATTCCTAAAATTAGGGGAAAAAAATTTCTTCCTAAAATACCTATATGAAATTCACTGTATCGTCTTCGTTCATCATCACCTGGAAAAAAAATGCCTTCATCAAAAATTAACGTCACTGTCTATATCTTCATCATATCCTGAATTAAACATACAACGTACAAAACAAAGATTATTTATTATACACATTAAAAATGGAAAATAAATTTCACTGAATAAGTTTTTGAATAAAAATTCATTAAACAATAGCAAATTGAAGACTAATTTTGAATAAAATCTGCAACATTAACAAACATCATCATTAAACTATGATATGTTCAACAATCTTATATAATAAAAACCTTAATATTTACCTCATCTTTTAAAAAAGAAAAATAAAATAACAATAAAATAATCAAAATAATACCACATAGATGATAAAATGCTTTATTTTTCGTTGCCCTCATCTTCTTTTTTCTACCTGAAAATCCACGAAATAAATTGAAAAAAAAAAGTCAGATTTTTTAAAATTCACATTGACCATTATATGAATAAAATCAGAAAATTTAAACTCATATATCTTTGGGTCACTAAACAATAGCAAATTGAAGACAAATTTTGAATAAAATTTGCAAATTTTGACATTTAATAGCATCAATTCATGAAAAACTGAAAATCCCTAAAATCTTCTTTATACAAATTACCTCAGAAAACATGGAAATAGTCTCAGATTATTTATCGCACAGTTATTTGAAACCAAAATAATTTTTTTTGCAAGTACACACATTAACAAATATCATCATTAAACTATGATTTGTTCAACCATATTATATAATAAAAAACCTGAATTTTTACCCCTAAAAATAAAAATAAAATCACAATAAAATAATAAAAAAAAAATTACCAATTAGATGATGATGCTTTGTTTTTCGTTGTCCTCATCTCCTTTCTTCAACCTGAAAATTCACGAAATAAATTGAAAAAAAAAGTCAGATTTTTTAAAATTCAATTGACCATTATATGAATAAAATCAAAAAATTTAAACTCATATATCTAAAAAATGATGCTTTGAAACTGGATAATGGTTTGAATAATTGAACGGATGTAAATGGAAGATGATTGAATAGCGGATGTAATATATAGTAGATTGTTCGAACTAATTGATGAAGGTGAAACAGAGACAAAGAGGCAACCATAATTGCAATCAACATTTTCGGAGCAAACAAAAGCAATACCTAGATGATGGGAAACCGAGGAGGTGGGATTAAATAAGGGTGACGGAAAAATCGATGATGAAGGAGGAAGAACAACTGATTAATGTTCCTAATTACCGAGAATGGGAAGATTAATGATGACTCATAGCATTTAATTAGCCGGGTTGTTGGATTGAGGGGGTTGGGAATTGATTGCAATTGTTGAATTGAAATTGGGTAAAGGAGTAAAAATCAAATTGTGTAAGAAATGGGACTTATTTTGAAATGGAGAATAGAGATGGCCTTGAAAACTGTTTTTTGGTTTCTGATTTAATATAGAGAGGATGCGAACATAGTCTATGATTATTTAAGTAACATTACGATATTAATAGAAATCATACCCTCTTGGCACGACGGAACGAAGACTGAGAACCCCGATGATGTGTCGGGTCCGCCTTCCCCTCCTTTTCGCAGTTCTTCATTTTGTTTCTCTGTGCCCTCTCCAACCTGACCTTGAATTCCGCGCTGTCATGGTACGCAACCCACCTCTCCAACGTTTCTCCAAAAATATGAAGGTACTAATATATTAGTTAATACAGTAACAGATTGAAGTTAGATTGTTTGTTAAAACTGAGTACTATTAAAAACTACACCTTTAAGGTCGTTGAGCGCAGCTGCGCAGTCCCCCGCATGTGGCGTTTGTTCATTACGCAAGCGAAACGTCGTGTGCAGGTTTCGTTATATCGTTCCCAAGCTCTTCCTTCTAACTCCGGCTTTCAAGTGAACATCAACTACACAATCAAGGCGGATTATTAATTAGTAGCGAAAATATTTACAAAGTCAACGTTGTAAAATAAAAACTCGGTAACAAAAACAATCCACGTACCCGGAAGTTGTTGAACCACCACTCCCGTACGTCCAACGGCACCTGAGACCAGCAAGCATACCCCTGCCCTTTGTCGGCCATGTAGCTGGTAGTACAGCCTCCGGTGACCTCCCCATGCAGAAACCTGCACCGAGTCCAGAAGCACATATATGTATGAAATCTTACAAGATATAGTCGAAGAATTCATATGTTACAAAAGAATCGACATGTTAGATTATATAACCAAACGCGACCAGGGTCAACAATCACCCGACCGTGCTCGTCCTTCTCCAGCTCATGTTGTTGCCCCTGCTGCTGCTCATCCTCCTCCAGTCCTGTTTCGGGGACCCGTTCCTCCTCCTGCTGCTGTGTGGTGGATGTCTGAGCAGACCTACTTCCCCCACCACGTCTCTTGGTCACTCTTTCTCATCTAACGTCCTAGAACGCTCAACGGATGAAGTTCCTTCATCGTCCTTCTTTTGAAAAAACTCGGGTATAGTAGGATCAATGGACACCGAATGTTCTAGGTTCAGGTTCTTGGATTTTGTTTGGACATCTGGACAAGCGTCAATCTTTTCATGCGGGAGTTGAAGGCCCTTCACAACCTTTTTGGTTGTGTAGAAAGTTCGGGTCATGATATTGTCTTTAGGGATAACTCTCTCAAGCAAGGCAGCAATACCATCGACACAAGCAAAGGGTAGGTTGAACTCACATTTAAGGCTAACTACCATAGATGCGACTTCTAACAAAGTGACATCGCACCCTCCGTATAACGGTTTCTCCGAAGCGTTCAACATGTCGAAAAACGTCTTTGCTCGTGGGTTAGGCTCTTGTGGGTTAGGTGAGTCTTGTGGGTTGGGTGAGTCTCGTGGGTTAGGTGAGTCGTCATTCCTATATGTGTTATCGTTATTGAACAAGTTGCACTCCACAACGTCAACTATCATACCTCTCAACCCCCCCCCCCCCCCCTCATTTTCTCGGTTTTCGGGTTCCTCAGACTGAGATGGCTCACCATGACAAATCCAATGATAATAATCGGGTGAAAAACCATTATAGATGACATGTTCCTTAACCACAACGACCTCAAAAAATTTTAGGTTCTTGCATTTAGTACACGGAGACCTAACCTCCCCCCTCGATGCATAGTCTAGTGACTTTTTAGCAACTTCGACAAATGATTCAACACCCCTCAAAAATTCGACGGTGGGACGTCTCTTCTTATCAAGTCTTCCGTCAAACATCCATTTCCGTTCAATTCTCTTCATTTTCTATGTTAAAAAAATATATATAACAAATTAAAGTTTAATTTCCCTAACTTAATTTAGAACTTACTAAACAAAAATTTAATCACCATTTAACTTAAACTTAATTTCTCTAACTAATTTTCATAACTGAATTTTCTCAATTTAATCACAAATACGTCAAAGTAAACCCAAATGTACCTTACGAAAATTAAACCCAAATCAAATGTCTTACTAATGTAGAATTGACCTTACGAAAATTAATCACCGAATTTAATCACAAATGTAATCATAATTTAATCCCAATTTAAGAAAACCCTAATTCATCAATTTAATCCCAATTAAACCGAACAAAACACAAAAATACATGGCTTAGGTCACACAGAAACAGCTTACACATGTCAAATAAGGTCAAATTTTCGGATAGAGATATATAAACTCCGAAAGCACCGCTAACACCTATTTTTGATCCCGATCACGATGGAAGTGGTTTCGGGAAATTTCGGCATTATTACGACACCTTTTGGTCCGTCCTAAGTCACACAAAACCTCACTGAAGGCCCTAGAGGTCATTCTAGCTCAATTCAACCAAATTCATCAAACCCTAATCAAAATTGAGATGGGCAAAACTATTCTACCTAATCGAATTTGAGCTAAACTAATCTACCTAATCGAAATTCAAACCTAAACAATATTAACTAGCAAACTACCAATAGAAAACGATAAAAATAAAAAATAAGAACTAATTATAATGAATAAGAATTAAGTAAAGTAAGAAAACATACCGAAAATTAAGAAGAAGAGGGGAAATGGAAGAGAGGATGGGGAAGGGACTCAGCGAGTAGAGTAGAGAGAGTTTAGAGAGTGTAAAAAAATTGCGAATGAAGGGGGAGAGGGGGCTGGGCGTATATTTGAAGCGAGGCTCGCTGACGGGCGTCCGCTATCGGACGCCACATTCAACCAAACGGGCGTCCGACTGTGGGCGTCATATACCACTACATGGCGTCTAACAGTGGACGCCATTTAGTGGAATATGGCGTCCGCTTGTGTACGCCCGTCGACCTGAATTTCTTCCTTCCCCAGTTCTGTCGGACGCCAAGTTTGGCGTCTGACGGTGGACTGTATTTTCAGACGCCATGTAGGCATCCATAAGCCCAGAACGTCCGTCAGGTGGACGCCCGGAGCAGGTTTTCTTGTAGTGATGTACACATCTCCAAACTGAGCTATTACTGCGTCCGTGAATTCATGAAGTGCGGTCCTTGCCATGCTTGAGCTGAGCCTCAGGTACTCGTCCACTCTATCGGCACCCTCTCCATATGCTAGCAACCGGATTGCAGCAGTACATTTCTGTAAATCTGAAATGCTCAATCTCCCAGTAGCGTCCGGTAATTGGTGGAAAAATGGATTGTGCGCTTTCACGCCTTCCAACACACGTAGGAATATGTGTTTTCGCATTCGGAAACGACAGCGAAACACATTATCAAGATACGTGGGTTGAGAGACGAAGTAGTCATTGTAAAGTTGATTGTAGCCTTCTTCTCGGTTTCTTTCAATTCGACGCCTCTTATGAGGTCGATTTGTACGAGCTTTGCGCTTATTTCGCAAACGTCTCCATAATGATATAAGAGATAGACAAGCGGCGGCATCGTCCTCTAAGTCGTCAGATGAAGAAACCATTTTTGTTGTAAAAGGTGGAGTAATTTGGTGTTACTATTTGTTGAAATGTAGAAGTGTGTTTGTGAGTGTATTCATTTTTGCACATTGTAAGGGATATTTATAGTTGTTTGAAATATGTCCGTTGAAAATATAGTCGTTGGAAATATAGCCGTTTGAAATATAGCCGTTGGAAATATAGCCGTTTTTTTTAATTCAATACTGTCGACTTCTCTATATAAGGTGGTGTTTTGAACTTAGAATTTATTCACATCCATCATTCTAATAATTTTCAAATAATGTAGCTGATTTGATTTTGGTTCAAACGAGCAAGAAAGTGAGGAGCATGATCCTTTATCATGTCAATTTCTCTTTGATACTCTCTTACTTTATCTCCCATATAGTCATTTTTGAGTAATTTGTTTTTGATAGAATCAAATCAGCTATATTATTTGAAAATTATTAGAATGCTGGATGTGAATAAATTCTAAGTTCACAACACCACCTTATATAGAGAAGTCGACAGTATTGAATTAAAAAAAACGGCTATATTTCCAACGGCTATATTTCAAACGGCTATATTTCCAACGGCTATATTTTCAACGAACATATTTCAAACAACTATAAATATCCCTTACAATGTGCAAAAATGAATACACTCACAAACACACTTCTACATTTCAACAAATAGTAACACCAAATTACTCCACCTTTTACAACAAAAATGGTTTCTTCATCTGACGACTTAGAGGACGATGCCGCCGCTTGTCTATCTCTTATATCATTATGGAGACGTTTGCGAAATAAGCGCAAAGCTCGTACAAATCGACCTCATAAGAGGCGTCGAATTGAAAGAAACCGAGAAGAAGGCTACAATCAACTTTACAATGACTACTTCGTCTCTCAACCCACGTATCTTGATAATGTGTTTCGCTGTCGTTTCCGAATGCGAAAACACATATTCCTACGTGTGTTGGAAGGCGTGAAAGCGCACAATCCATTTTTCCATCAATTACCGGACGCTACTGGGAGATTGAGCATTTCAGATTTACAGAAATGTACTGCTGCAATCCGGTTGCTAGCATATGGAGAGGCTTCCGATAGAGTGGACGAGTACCTGAGGCTCAGCTCAAGCATGGCAAGGACCGCACTTCATGAATTCACGGACGCAGTAATAGCTCAGTTTGGAGATGTGTACATCACTACAAGAAAAACCAGCTCCGGGCGTCCACCTGACGGACGTCCTGGGCTTATGGATGCCTACATGGCGTCTGAAAATACAGTCCACCGTCAGACGCCAAACTTGGCGTCCGACAGAACTGGGGAAGGAAGAAATTCAGGTCGACGGGAGTACACAAGCGGACGCCATATTCCACTAAATGGCGTCCACTGTTAGACGCCATGTAGTGGTATATGACGCCCACAGTCGGACGCCCGTTTGGTTGAATGTGGCGTCCGATAGCGGACGCCCGTCCGCGAGCCTCGCTTCAAATATACGCCCAGCCCCCTCTCCCTCTTCATTCGCAATTTTTTTACACTCTCTAAACTCTCTCTACTCTACTCGCTGAGCCCCTTCCCCATCCTCTCTTCCATTTTCCCTCTTCTTCTTAATTTTCGGTATGTTTTCTTACTTTACTTAGTTCTTATTCATTATAATTAGTTCTTATTTTTTATTTTTATCGTTTTCTATTGGTAGTTTGCTAGTTAATATTGTTTAGGTTTGAATTTCGATTAGGTAGATTAGTTTAGCTCAAATTCGATTAGGTAGAATAGTTTTGCCCATCTCAATTTTGATTAGGGTTTGATGAATTTGGTTGAATTGAGCTAGAATGACCTCTAGGGCCTTCCGTGAGGTTTTGTGTGACTTAGGACGGACCAAAAGGTGTCGTAATAATGCCGGAATTTCCCGAAACCACTTCCATCGTGATCGGGATCAAAAATAGGTGTTAGCGGTGCTTTCGGAGTTTATATATCTCTATCCGAAAATTTGACCTTATTTGACATGTGTAAGCTGTTTCTGTGTGACCTAAGCCATGTATTTTTGTGTTTTGTTCGGTTTAATTGGGATTAAATTGATGAATTAGGGTTTTCTTAAATTGGGATTAAATTATGATTACATTTGTGATTAAATTCGGTGATTAATTTTCGTAAGGTCAATTCTACATTAGTAAGACATTTGATTTGGGTTTAATTTTCGTAAGGTACATTTGGGTTTACTTTGACGTATTTGTGATTAAATTGAGAAAATTCAGTTATGAAAATTAGTTAGAGAAATTAAGTTTAAGTTAAATGGTGATTAAATTTTTGTTTAGTAAGTTCTAAATTAAGTTAGGGAAATTAAACTTTAATTTGTTATATATATTTTTTTAACATAGAAAATGAAGAGAATTGAACGGAAATGGATGTTTGACGGAAGACTTGATAAGAAGAGACGTCCCACCGTCGAATTTTTGAGGGGTGTTGAATCATTTGTCGAAATTGCTAAAAAGTCACTAGACTATGCATCGAGGGGGGAGGTTAGGTCTCCGTGTACTAAATGCAAGAACCTAAAATTTTTTGAGGTCGTTGTGGTTAAGGAACATGTCATCTATAATGGTTTTTCACCCGATTATTATCATTGGATTTGTCATGGTGAGCCATCTCAGTCTGAGGAACCCGAAAACCGAGAAAATGAGGGGGGGGGGGTTGAGAGGTATGATAGTTGACGTTGTGGAGTGAAACTTGTTCAATAACGATAACACATATAGGAATGACGACTCACCTAACCCACGAGACTCACCCAACCCACAAGACTCACCTAACCCACAAGAGCCTAACCCACGAGCAAAGACGTTTTTCGACATGTTGAACGCTTCGGAGAAACCGTTATACGGAGGGTGCGATGTCACTTTGTTAGAAGTCGCATCTATGGTAGTTAGCCTTAAATGTGAGTTCAACCTACCCTTTGCTTGTGTCGATGGTATTGCTGCCTTGCTTGAGAGAGTTATCCCAAAAGACAATATCATGACCCGAACTTTCTACACAACCAAAACGGTTGTGAAGGGCCTTCAACTCCCGCATGAAAAGATTGACGCTTGTCCAGATGTCCAAACAAAATCCAAGAACCTGAACCTAGAACATTCGGTGTCCATTGATCCTACTATACCCGAGTTTTTTCAAAAGAAGGACGATGAAGGAACTTCATCCGTTGAGGGTTCTAGGACGTTAGATGAGAAAGAGTGACCAAGAGACGTGGTGGGGGAAGTAGGTCTGCTCAGACATCCACCACACAGCAGCAGGAGGAGGAACGGGTCCCCGAAACAGGACTGGAGGAGGATGAGCAGCAGCAGGGGCAGCAACAGGAGCTGGAGAAGGACGAGCACGGTCGGGTGATTGTTGACCCTAGTCGCGTTTGGTTATATAATCTAACATGTCGATTCTTTTGTAACATATGAATTCTTCGACTATATCTTGTAAGATTTCATACATATATGTGCTTCTGGACTCGGTGCAGGTTTCTGCATGGGGAGGTCACCGGAGGCTGTACTACCAGCTACATGGCCGACAAAGGGCAGGGGTATGCTTGCTGGTCTCAGGTGCCGTTGGACGTACGGGAGTGGTGGTTCAACAACTTCCGGGTACGTGGATTGTTTTTGTTACCGAGTTTTTATTTTACAACGTTGACTTTGTAAATATTTTCGCTCTAATTAATAATTCGCCTTGATTGTGTAGTTGAAGTTCACTTGGAAGCCGGAGTTAGAAGGAAGAGCTTGGGAACGATATAACGAAACCTGCACACGACGTTTCGCTTGCGTAATGAACAAACGCCACACGCGGGGGACTGCGCAGCTGCGCTCAACGACCTTAAAGGTGTAGTTTTTAATAGTACTCAGTTTTAACAAACAATCTAACTTCAATCTGTTACTGTATTAACTAATATATTAGTACCTTCATATTTTTGGAGAAACGTTGGAGAGGTGGGTTGCGTACCATGACAGCGCGGAATTCAAGGTCAGGTTGGAGAGGGCACAGAGAATCAAAATGAAGAACTGCGAAAAGGAGGGGAAGGCGGACCCGACACATCATCGGGGTTCTCAGTCTTCGTTCCGTCGTGCCAAGAGGGTATGATTTCTATTAATATCGTAATGTTACTTAAATAATCATAGACTATGTTCGCATCCTCTCTATATTAAATCAGAAACCAAAAAACAGTTTTCAAGGCCATCTCTATTCTCCATTTCAAAATAAGTCCCATTTCTTACACAATTTGATTTTTACCACTTCAATTCTAATCCTTTACCCAATTTCAATTCAACAATTGCAATCAATTCCCAACCCCCTCAATCCAACAACCCGGCTAATTAAATGCTATGAGTCATCATTAATCTTCCCATTCTCGGTAATTAGGAACATTAATCAGTTGTTCTTCCTCCTTCATCATCGATTTTTCCGTCACCCTTATTTAATCCCACCTCCTCGGTTTCCCATCATCTAGGTATTGCTTTTGTTTGCTCCGAAAATGTTGATTGCAATTATGGTTGCCTCTTTGTCTCTGTTTCACCTTCATCAATTAGTTCGAACAATCTACTATATATCCAATCTTACTCCTAATACTAGACCTCCAGCTGGCCCTAGATCTCAAGATCAGGCACCTGGAGGTGAGCAGCGACTCCCAGCTCATAGTCAACCATGTGAATAGCTCTTATGCAACAAAGGATTCCAAGATGTTAGCCTACCTGGAAGTAACAAAGGACTTGTCCCTCAGATTTGCAACTTTTACAATCAAGCAAATCCCTCAGGACCAGAATGCAAAAGCAGACGCCTTAGCCACCCACCCTAGGGGCCACGTTCAAGCCTGGAGCAATCTCCACCATACCCATCGTCCACATCCTAGAGCCAGCAATCCATAAGAAGCAGGAAGCATCTGGAGGAGGTAAAGACAGGACGCAATGGCTGCAAGAAGTAGGGATATTCAAAACCACAGCAGGCCAAGGAGAGGCCCCAGATTGGAAGAAACCCTACCAGGATTGGCTACAGAATGACGTGATGCCAGTAGACAAGAGGGAAGCCAGAAGCTTCAAAATGAAGGCATCCAAATTCACCCTCATTGATGATATCCTATTCAGAAGATCACTTGCTGGACCATACCTAAGATGCTTGGGTCAGGAGGAAGCAGAGGTTGTTTCGCATGACCTCCACAATGGTGAATGTGGAAATCATGCAGGGGGCAAGAGTCTATCTAACAAAGCACTTCGCCAAGGCTACTTCTGGCCAACGATGCGCAAGGATGCTGTGGAGCATGTCAAAAAGTGTGAAGCATGTCAGAGACACGCACCAGTCAACCACCAGCCTGCAGAACCACTGTACCCAGTAATTTCACTATGGCTCTTTATGAAGTGGGGGATGGACATTGTTGGCAAACTACCCAGAGCTCCAGGGAACAAGGTTTTCATGTTGGCCATGACAGACTACTTCTCCAAATGGATAGAAGCAGAGGCATTCCCGCAGGTAACCGAGAAGCAAGTTATATCCTTCATAAAACGTAACGTTATCTGCAGGTTTGGCATCCCCTCAGAAATTATCTGCGACAATAGATCCCAGTTTATTGGCAACAAGATGGAGGCTTATTGTACCAGGTGGAATATCATGCTAAGTAAATCTAATCCCAGAAACCCTCAGTCTAATGGTCAGGCAGAATCCATCAACAAAATCGTGATGGAGAACCTGAAGAGGAGACTGGAGGAGGCAGGGGGAGATGGGCAGAGAACTCCCCTTGGTGATGTGGTCTGACAGAACCACGCCTAAGGTGGCTACTGGGCAAACACCATTTAGTTTGGTTTTTAGTGCTGAGGCGGTTATTCCCTCAGAAGTCAGAATGCCTACTCATAGGTATGGCTGCATAACAGAAGATAGAAATCAGGTGGAGATGGCGAGTAATATGGACACCATAGATGAGCTCAGAACTGATGCTCAAATCAGGATGGCTTCCTGCAGGCAGACAGTGGCCAAGAGTTACAACAAAAATGTCAAAGTCAAAATTCTGCAGGAGGGAGACCTAGTTCTTAGAAAAGTCTTCCAGAACGCCAGGAACCAGCAGGCAGGAAAGTTCGCCTACAACTGGGAGGGACCATACCAGGTGGAGAAAGTAATTGGAAATGGGGCTTACCGACTCATGACCATGGAAGGAGAGATCATCCAGAAACCTTGGAATATCATACACCTGAAGAAATACTTCTTTTAGACGGCCAATGTCGCCATAAACAAGGCATTCATTTACCTCCACCAGAACCCAGGTTTTGCTTTATCAGATACTTCTCAACATACAATAACTTTTTGTTACTTTGAATACTTAAAGCTTTACAACTATTTTTCGAATAATTTATTTTTTCGAGTAGTTTAGGTACATAAATTGTTTTTTAAGTAATTTATCCATTTTCTGATGGCATTACGAAGGTCCGATGGAAAACCTGGTGGAGTGCGTAATTTTTACAAAAGGCGTGCGTCTGTGACTAAGTACCTTCAAACAGGACATTACAGTCTCCTGCGTTACTTAGCACCCACGCAAAGCGTGGCTCCTCCGACAGAGTGGGCGAACTAAATCCTAGGGCCACCATCTCAAAGGGTCGACCATACAAACATAAGGCATGCAAACACACGACAGAAGGTAACAAAACAAGCTACTAGAATTAAACACGATAAAATTCAGGCACAAATGTACCACAATATCCGAAAAACACTTCGCCCCCTTGAGCGAAGGTAAAGAGAATTCAGAGAACAAGGTTCAAAAAAATAACAAATTTTCCCTGCCACACAGGGCCAGCAGATCTTAAAAAGAGTTGGTGAAAATATTTCAAGATACATTAGGCTTAACAAGCCTAGGTATCTTTTTCTGATGGAGCGAGGACAGCAAGAGCTTGAACTTCCATAGCAGAGGGAGTAGCAGCATTTCCCTGGTCTGTACCCTCTTACTTACCCGCCTCTTGATCAGTAAGAGGAGAGTCGACTGAATCCTCCAACACCTTCTCTTCCTCATCAGAGAGGACATCCAGAATTGGAGCCTCAGGAAAGTCCTCCTCCAAGCGCTTCTTTTCGGCAGTCAAGTCCCTGTCTCCATGCTTCCCATTTGAGTGCTCCTCAATCATCTTGACCAGGGTATACTGAGCCGACCAACTGAGAGCATCTTTCAGGATCCGCTTCAGCTCAGCAACCTTCTCCTGCAGAGAAGAATTGGCTCCCTGAGCCTGGGATAGCTCACCCTCCACATTCACGCGCCGCCTCCTCTCCTCCACCAGAGACCCCCGAACCTGACCCAGTTCCTCAATCAGTTTGCAAGCCTCCCCCTTAGCCCTGTCAGATGTACCCTGTAGCTCATCCCTTTGAGCTCGAAGGTGGTTAACCTCGCTCCTTAGTCGAGGCATACTTTGGCGCAGGTACAAGGCCATTTGCATGACCTGAGCAATATACCAACAAACAAAGACATACTCAAAATTTGGAAAATCGCAAGTAAAAGGCCATTTGAAACAACAAAAAGGAAGCCATAAATCACTTCAAAGGCTCAAAGGCATGCGCAGAGGCCTTGTCAGTTAATTCTTGCAGGGTATCTGCCTCCATGACAGACTTAGTGCCAGGAAACAGCAACTGGTCCATAATAGTCAGATCTCCCAGGGATTTGAGGACACCAAAATTGCCAGGGAAAGTAAGTGTCAGCTCAGGAAGCGTGGTGCCTGCTAACTGAGGAGCAAAGCTGGAGATGGGCTCAGGAAGGTCCCACATCGGAAGCTTCTCCATCGGAGTAACCTCCGGAGATGGAGAGGAAGCACGCCTTCTCTTATACCCAGTGGGGGCAGTGGAGGCGGAACTGGACTTTCCTCAAGAAGACGACCTGGTGGCTACATTCTTCTTTCTGGAAGCCACTATCTGCTCCAGAGTAACACGGGGCCTTGGATTTCCTGGAAGAAGGGTAAAGCATGGAATAAAACTTTGAACCAAATCGAAACAGAAACATTTTAACCAAGCAATAACCTGCCTTACCCGAAGACATAGTCTCGTCGGAATCTTCCTCTGACACAGGGGGAGCGGGAGAATCCTCCATAGAAGGACACAGCAAATGGTTGAAAGATCGAAGCTCTGGCTCCAAACCAAAAAGTCGGGTCAGGGAGTCCAAGTCCTCTGCAGCAAATTTAGGCTGCAACAAATCTGCATCACAATATCAGTAAGGGCAGTGAGCATACAAGGAAACCTAAAATCAAAAACACACTAATACCTTCAGTAGACCTCCACTAGGGGAAGAGGTAATCATCTGCGGAGGGAGAGATGGAGTCGATCTTCACAAAAATAAAATACCTGAACCAGTTATCATCTACGGGGTTGGCTGGGAAGGATATATAGGGCTTATCCTTTCTCCTCAGACGAAGCGTCACCTGGCCGTGGCCCAGAGACCTCACCCAGTATAGGGAAGCAACATCACTCAAAGTAATGCCCCTCCAGTAGTAGTGGTTCAGAGGGCAGAAAGACAGAAGTATGTGCCATGCATGAGGCACCAGTTGGCAAACAGCAAGTTTATTGAAGGACAAAATTCCCGAATCAGCGAGGGAAAGGGGAACCTTAGACCTAGGGAAAATGGATAAAATACAGGCAAGTCCACCCTGGGCGGAAGAAATCATCCCTCTGCCCTGGGAGAGGAACATGCACCGCCACATCATCACTGAAGCCGAAGCCCTCCCTGATAGCAGGAAGGTCATCCACGATGTACGAAGAATCGCAAGAGTACAATGTGGAGAGAACGAGGGTAGAAGGAAACAAGGCCAAGGATGGCGAGGATGACAATGGTAAGGGATTAGGAGTTAGAGATTTTGAAGAACCGCGAGTTGATTTGGGGGCCATAGAGGAAGAGAAGAAGCTACGAAACAAAAGAAAGAGAAGGGATAATGAAAACAGAGCTACAGAAAAGGAATCACCTGAAATCGGATCGGCGGGAATGTACGACGCTTCTACAACTGCGAGGAGGAGAGAATTTTTGAATTTTGAAGGAGAAGGAGGGATAGGGATTATGAGAGAGAGAAAGAGGAAATTATGAAGGGGGAGAAGAATGAAGTGACCGGGTATAGGGAAGGGTGAAGGACTGATGGGGGGAAGGTACAACATTAATTATGAGAGTCGAAGAGTTACACTTGAAACAAACACCCAAAATCAACCACAATTCCAACTACCTACGGCTGAAGCAAACGGAAATTATTCCCGCTTAAGGAGAGCTTAATCGGAAATTTGGGGGCATTTGTTTGGGATAAAATCCGCATCCCCGGAATTACAACGTGGCAACTTACGGTCAAAAAGTCAAGAGGGTCAAAAGTCAGAAGTCGGAAGTCAATAGTCAAGAGTTGGAAATTACTAAAAGCCATTGGGCCGATCACAAGCCAAGTACAAAAGTCAGCCCATTTGAAAACTCAGTTCACACTCAAAGACGAATGGGTCAAAGAACAACCCCCTGATTATTAGGGGCCCCCCTGAAGAAAAGGAGTAGACTCAGGAGGAGGTTGGGCGAAATAAACCCTATAGGCCAGAGATATAAAAGCCAAGGAGATCAGAGAGAAAGGCATTCAACCCATCTTCAACATACATCAGACTCAAGCAAGCAATATAGCAAAGTATTCATAGTTAACCGATATACCCATACTTGTATCCCTCTATTTTCCTTGTTCTTTCCGTTCATAGTAGCATCTTGGCGGGATTCCGACTCCCACCGCGGTTTTTCCCACATCGGGTTTCCGTGTCACCAAAACTTTGCGTGTCGTTCTTTCCTTTTTCATTGTTCTTCGTTTGCTAGTTTCATCATAATACAGTCAATCCATAGCTTTAGGCCGATCGCTTTAACCCGCCACCTAAAACGATAATCCGGTAAATTTTTACCAAAACAGAATCTATGACTAGAATTTTACCGAGCGATAGATTAGCGTTAAATAACTCAACAGCACAAGTTCCTGAATATCAATCATGCATGCATATTCATCATCATCATATCTTCTCTTATCACCCTAGATGAGGGACTATGAATAAAACAAGTAACAAAACTATCAAGTATACTATTATCATGATGAATAATTGAGGATTAAAACTCAAGAACAAATATGGACAATACATATACAAAATCAGAAACTATGTTTGAGAACATATGCATGAGAGAGAAAGAAAAGAAATCACCAAGCAAAATACGGTTGCAATTCTTCAAATAATAAGGATGAACAATCTTCCAATTACAACCCAAAATGAACTAATATAAACTAATTGTTTTTAGTTTAAAAATAAGCAAGGGATTGAAAATAGACTAATAAAGCTGAAAAGTTGATCCGTGAGACTTGTCAAAGACACCGCATGTGCAGGTAGGTAAACGAGGTTGACAACCCCGATCGAAGTTGTCTAATTCCAACTGAGTTTCGTACCCCACCTAAGGGGTCGAGTCGGGTCGGGATTTTGTGGAAGCGGATCATTTTCTTATCATCCTTCACCAAAACCAAAGCATTGACCTCGTGTGAGTAGGGTCAATGCTATTGTCTGGCTTCCAAATCTTATTTCCCGAGCCTTGCACCTCCGTGAAATGACCATACTATCCATGTGCCTTCCCTATCTTCTACTCTTGACTTTGGTTTCGGAGGTCATGGTAGAAAACATGGTAAAATGATGTAAAATCCTCAAATTCCTACAAAATATGACAAAACAACTTAAAACACAATTACCTCATAAATCATTCCGAAGAGTGAGGAAATAATATAAAACAGTGCTAAAAATAGGAGGCCATCAATCATATAATAATACCAGCCCCCAAACCAAATTGTCAATATACTAAAACTCACAACTTTAACACCTAATTTAAAACACGAAATAAATATGAGTAATCATTATAAAGTATCGATTCTTTTATCGTCTACGCATCGTTTTTGTCATCGCATATGTATAATCTGATGGTGTTAATCTCTCTTTTATGATTTTCATATATTTAAGCATTTTTTTCATTGCTTATTTATCGCTTTATATCACATAAATCGAATATACTCAAAATCTGCAAATCGAATACAAAAACAATGAACGGATGTGAAACGAGTTCGAATTTAGGAACTCATGTCAGGTTGGTGTTCTTAGCCAACATCGTCTGACACCAGGGCGACCCAACCTATAACTGCCTCACATGAGGCGTATGTTAATGTACTTTTTTTTTTGTCTTAATATCAATTATGGCCAGGAAACTCATTAGCTTCAATGCTTAGAACCTTAGAGTCAGGTGTAGCAGTCCTAAATCACCCATCACTATGTGAATCAACACTGAAGCGCCTGACACCAGGCGTCATTGCTATTGTATTCCAGACATGTTAAGAAATTTAACAAAGGGGTTAATATGATTGATTAACTTATTACTAATCGTAATATTGCATTAAGCCTGTATTCCAGACGTCCTTGTTATCTTGTAACACTTTAATCAATTTTTTCCTGTAGGGCTCTTCTAGATCGATACCGACGAGGACTGGTCGTCCAGGTTCCAGCTCCACCAACATGGTCTCAACCCCAGGTTCTGGGCGGTCAGCTGGCTGTTCGATTGTCAGTTGGTCGGCTGGAATCTCTCTTTCCCTCTCTTTCCTTTCCGGTCAGCCTCATGACCCTGCAAGGTTACCGAGTAGCACTGACGAGCTGACTCCTGGTCACCATGTATCTTGCCCTCTATCCCAAAGTTCGTAACATAAGCTACCGTGAGCGCTCAGATGGAAATGGCGGCCTCGACCTCATCTAAGTTGTCTCTGTCTATCAGGACGTTGTAGGCCGACTTCGTGTCGACCACAACAAAGGACGCCCGGATATTTCGGGCCGAGATGCCCTCCCTAAATGTAACGGGTAGCTCGATGACGCCCATTGGGATGACGCATGCACTGCTAAAACCGTACAGGGATCTTGGGGTGGGCTTCAGGTACTTGGTCTCCACACTCATCTATTTGAATGCATCCTTGTAAAGCAAGTTGGTGTATGCACCTGTATCCACCATACAATATCTCTTGACAATATGGTTGTTGATGACCAGAGATAGGACTAACGGGTCGCTATGCGGGTATACGACTCATCCTCCATCCTCTGGGGTTATACTGAGTATCAGAGTGGTCGGGGTTCCGGCTTTCTCAGCGTAACAGATTTGGTTTTAGAGTTCGCGTAGTTGCCGCTTCCGACCCCTGCGACTCGTTTGACACCCTGCGTCACCTGATACCACATGGATGACCAGACGATCTTGAATCCACCTCTTCGGCCTTTCAGTCACTGCCTTCTGGTTCTTTGTTCTGACGGCGTGGGCGACCAGCCAGCCATTCCTGATGAGGTTTTCGATTTCGTCCTTCAAGTGACGGCATTCTTCGGTATTATGCCCAATGCTATCGTGGAACGTGCAAAATGTTTTTGTGTCACCTTTGGGGTGGCGAGGTTTATTTGGGCGGTTCCACTTTGCTGCGTCTTCTTGTAGTTTGAAGATTTCGGTCTTTGATTTATTGAGAGCAGTATAACTATCGAATTTGGGTTGATAGGGTATACGCTCTTTCCTGGGGGCGTTAGTCTCTTCTCCCTTCTGTTTTCCGGCTAACTCTCCCCTGCCACGGGTGTTTTACGTCGCCCACTGGGGCCGGTTTGACGCCGGTGGGGTGTCGTGCAGTCTGTGGAACTCCTCTTGAAGCATGAAACCCTCAGCTATTTTTCGGGCCTTGGCCAGGGGTTCAGGCTGGGCGCGGATGAGCTGGTTCTTCATTTCTCGGGCACAACGGAGTTCGTTAGGGCGTACACCGCGGTGGAATCGTCAATTTCCCTCACTTTCTGAAAGGCGAGGTCGAACCTCTTCAGATACTCTATGATGGATTCACCCTCCTCTGCTTCAGCGTCATTAAGTCGAAGCGAATGAGCATACGCCTTTTATTTCCAACGTATTGGTCTAAGAAGATTGTTGTAATTTATTCAATTGTATAGATAGATTCTTGAGGCAGGTCCCAGAACCAACCTTGAGCGAGCCCTACAAGGGTTGTTGGGAAGATCTTACACTAGGCGGCGTCTTCTGTATCGTACATTCCCATGTGACTCTCATACGCAGCCAAGTGGTCCTCCGGATCGGTGGTTCCGTCGAACCTGACCGTCGGCATCTTTATCTTGGGAATCAGGCAACACTGGACGTCCGGGTGAAGTGATATCTTTGTGGGTCAACCCAAGATTCTTGTCCGGCCCCCTTCCGATTGGTAATTATAATCCCCTAGGTTATCCCACCTACTCGGGGTCGGGAGCTTACCACTCGGGGAGCGGTGTCTTGGGTGTTTCTTCTTATGGGCTCATTCCACCTTTCGGAGGACTAGTGTGGGGATTTCAAACGTTTGCCCTGAGGTGGCTGTAGGAGTTCCGTTTCCAAACCTACTTTCGCTCTCCCAGCCTGGAGGTGCCTCGACTCAACTGGCTGACGCTGGTTGAGCCTGGCCTGCATGCTTTTCGACAGACCCTTTATTTTTGGTCACTTTTCAAATGGGGTTATCCTGTCAAACACCACGGCTCGCTTTGGGCTTAGACGTGTCGTGACAAGTTCTCGTGGCTTGAGGCGATCCGCATGCCTTGCGATAGGGATCCTTTCTCAGCGGATGCGGTTGACTCTATGGTATGAACTGAACCGTCTTTTCTCTGAGGCTCTGGTTCTTGCGTGTCAACCAGCAATCGCTTTTTGGCCTGAATGTAACTCCTGGCAGCTATCTTTGCCTTGCGCTGTATTCTTCTGGTGACGGTTCGCTTCGTTCTGCGCCTACAGAGTTTGGAACTTAACACCTAATGTAAAACACAAAATAA
This sequence comes from Agrostemma githago, assembly GCA_958450325.1. Taxonomy (NCBI): domain Eukaryota; kingdom Viridiplantae; phylum Streptophyta; class Magnoliopsida; order Caryophyllales; family Caryophyllaceae; genus Agrostemma; species Agrostemma githago. The sequence goes on from OY288254.1 coordinate 53,961,204, forward strand.
ATAAGAGTAATCATTATAAAGTATCGATTCTTTTATCGTCTACGCATCGTTTTTGTCGTCACATGTATAATCTGATGGCGTTAATCTCTATTTTATGAATTTCATGTATTTTAAGCATTTTTTTCGTTGCTTATTTATCGCTTTATAACACATAAATCGAATATAATCAGAATATGCAAATCGAAAAAATAAACAATGAACGGATGTAAAACGAGTTCGAATTCAGGAACTCATGTCAGGTTGGTGTTCTTAGCCAACATCGTCAGACACCAGGTGACCCAACCTATAACCGCCTCACATGAGGCGTATGTTAATGTACTCCTTTTGTTTTGTGTCTTAATATCAATTATGGTCAGGAAACTCGTTGGCTTCAATGCTTAGAACCCTAAAGTGGGGAGTAGGTGTCCTAAATCACCTATCACTATGTGAATCAACACTGAAGCGCCTGACAGCAGGCGTCATTGCTATTGCATTCCAGACATGTTAAGAAATTTAACAAAGGGGTTAATATGATTGATTAACTAATTACTAATCGTAATATTGCATTAAGCCTATTTCCATAACTGTGTATTATTCCTACTAAAATAGTAATTCATATTGTCTTCGATGTGCAATTATTGATGTTTATCTTGTTCATGTGTTATTAAACATGAAATTTAACCAATCCATAAACACAACTTCGACGTAATCCTTGTTTGAACATGATGAACCGACTTAGTCATAATCTTACATGATCGTTTGTTAATTTCTTTTCACCATCTAAATTGGTTTAGCACGTATACATTGATTGATTAGTAGAGGTCGTTAAGTGAGGGTGAGATTGGATGTTGTTATTCCTAATTCATACTTCCCAATACGTACCCTTACCCTTACTCAAATCTCTGGATACGAATGTCCTTATCCTTGAAACGAGATTCTAAGAGTCTTTATCTGTAGTTTTGATGTGATTCAGCTTTGGCCCTTCATGACTAAAGACCAAAGTTGACTCGAATGATGTCTGAACACTTAACAATTGTTTGTTGGCGACTCCAACATCACATTAGCAAGTTGTAGGCATCAACATTTCCCCCACTAGGCCACTAGTGTTTATAAAGAACTCTAAACATAACACCCAATGACGATCAGACGCTAACATGCTTTGAAAATCGGGAACAGACCTACAACCCACGATATCAGTCTAAAGCGTAACTCGGAGTACAAGACATTCCTTTGAACCAGAATCCTTGAGTGATTATGATAATATAAAGGTAGTATAAGGCAAAATTACTCTGATGGAATAACTGTCTTTCCGACTACTAGTCAGATCCAGTCAAAAGTAAGACCTCTCAAAATATCCTCAAGGCGTTCTAATCAATTTGAATCTAATCAATCGTTCACAGATTCTGTTCCTACATTTAGGAAACACGGAGCTTACTTGATCTAAGGCGCAACACCCCAAAAGTCCCATTACTGAGGCGCCATGTCTGTGCATGGTAGTTTAATTTCTCGAGTGTCGCGCAACAGTTGTGGCACCTCATAACTATCTAGGGTTCGCTCCTAGTATTTGGCACTCGAAAGCTTGAAACCCTCCCCCCCCCCCCCCCCCATTTTCTCTATACTAGTGGGCCCGACAATGCTCGGTTCCTGACATTCCGGTTTGCATTAAAACATACTACCTCCAATTTCCTATTATCTTCCCACTTTATTAAAGTACTCCACCTATATAATAAAGAAATGAGAAGAAAAAAAATGGAGGGAATATTTATTTAGATTGTTACGGCTACATTTTTACAAGTCACATATTGATTATGTATACGCACTGATACACTATTGCATCAGCTCACAAATCTCAAATAGTTTACAACATACACCGTATAATATAGAAGTTCAAGATTCATACAAAAATCAATTACTACGTACTATATATCATAATGTCGAACTATTTATTAATACGTTCATCTTTCATTTTTGAACTCTTTTACTCCCGGGTTTTAGAGTACCCCTTTCTAATTTAGGTCGAAATCCAAAATCAATCCTCTAGACCTGCACAAGTATAACTATGATAATATACTATAATATCGACATAGAATAAGTATCTGATATGTGAAGTACTCGTATATATTTTCAAACTCAAACTATGATTAAAAAAACCTGGACTTGTATTCTAATATTAAACCAACCTGTAACTTCGTTCTGATCCATTTGATAAATATCTATATCTATAATTATAAACCGACTTTCTTAATACGATTACTCAGCTAGCAACGTTTAAAATAGCAAAGTACAAAGTTTAATATACTTTGTAATAACCCAATAAAGCTACCAAAGTTGAAAATAGCATAGGTGGGGAGAGGCATTTTAGGAAGATGAAAGTTACGCAAAACTCATGATTCCATGAAGTCTTCCTCCCTCTTTTTATATAAGTAAAGAAATTCAAACTCTCGTAGTCTTGTGAAACAATTCTAGGGTCCGAAAATCAATTATTATACTTTCTACTATCACACTCCAAATCACATTAAAAATCCTAACTCGTTTTACAATACCGCTCCTAAACACAAGACTGATATTTTTGGTATAAAAACCTAGTTCTTCCCAAGACATTAATTAACAAGACGAAATATAATTAAATTGTCAGAAGTGATAAGAATTAAAATTGTCGACTCCAAGTCTTTGGTATGAAATGTATCCTTATTTAGAGCTACATCATTCATCCAAAATACAATTCCTAACGAACTAGCTTAACAAGTTTTAGGGGTTATGTGTTATCACTGTTGGAAATAAAGGGTCACTATAGGGGCGATATAAATTAGAGAATATACGTTGTTGTGTCGTGGTATAAAGACCACTGAATGAGAAACGAAATCGCCCCGACTATGGTACAAATTGGAATGGGCGTCGTTCCCCAAGGTCACACAACACTCCTAAGAGGTTGTGTACTCAACCATTAGGAGTTGGAACTCGATGGTATACTCATAATTTATCAAAGAGATTTGGATGATGAAATATTTGATGTATAATCTCATATGTCTTATCATTCTCATAACTCTTATTTTATATAAGGTTCATATGAGACTAACCTCAAAATGTATCCAAAGCTACTGTACGATGGAAAATGAATGATCATTATTCTAAAGATAATGACTTTCATAACCATGCTAATAAATTGGGTTTAATATGCTACTAATGGGAGATGCTCTTACAATGCAACTATGGTCAACAATTCCACTATGCATTACTTCTAACAATCACAAATTACATTAGTCAGAATATAATCATTCTTCACAACCTACATGTCTCCAACTAACCCCGGGATCTGACATCCTCAAACATCCTTCTAACATGACCCTGAATAATCACGCAGTGTAACGTTTAAGTTATCTAAATAATAGATAAGCAAGCATGTCACATCACAAGTCGACATGTATACAATGTGTAGACTTGTCGAACGGGTCGGGTTTCATTTTTGGTCATTTAGGGTTCGAGTAAAATACGGGTCGGGATTGGAAAATACGGGTTTTATACAGAGCGATTTATACGGGTTTCAGGTCAAATAAGGGGTATTGATGCATATTGAAAACGTTAATTATCTTTAATTTTTATTATAAATACAACTTTGTTCTTAATTTTGTAAAATAAATTATACTCCCTCTGTTCCCTTCAATTGTTTGCCTTTTATATTCATTGTGAAGAGTATTTTAAACACAAAATATCTCTAATTGAAGAGGTTTAGTAGCATGAGTTCTCTTCTAGAAGCGAAGCAGCTGATATTTTTGGGTCGGGTATGCCTTTGACCGGGTTTTGACCCGGTCGCCAAAAGACGGTTTTATTTCCAGTGTCGGTTTTGACCTAAATTAGTCTTATTTGATTGGAAACGGCCCACTGGACCTAAATTTGAGGTTAATTTTGTGAGAATTGTACTCCGTAAAAAGCCCAAGCCAAAAACTAACAATTTTGAGCTCATACTCGAGCGCGTAAAAGCACGTTCGCGTCCGATCATCATCGGGTGTTTGTCGGAAGCTGGTATAGGCACTAGCAGCCAAAATGCGGGCGTCTACAATTAGACATAAACATAACCGTTCAAATAAACTATACTCTTTGTTCATTTCATTAATTATGTCAACTTATATAAATATATATAACCGTACACGTCGTTTCATTTTCTCCATAATCTACTCTAACAAAACTTATGTCCAATAATTCCTTCAATTATTTAACACAAACTTGGTCAAGATTATGCATGTCACTAAAAACAAAATATTTTAACCCCACATTTAGCTTATTTTACTCAAGTGAGCATTGTTGCGTCTCTAATAGGAAAGTAAATACTCTAATATTTTACAAGACAAATACGCACATGTCTTTTCAAATATCATGAAGGATAAAAAAAATCATACATAATGTTCTTAAATTAATTCATGAATAATATTCAATATCATACTCATAAAAAATACTAAGGGCATGGAAAAAAACTTATAACGACTACGGAGTATATAATAAAACCAAATATTGCTCTCATTACTCATAAGAGCATAAAATCCCCATCTTGACATCTTTCTCACATCATGACTTTGTACAAAGACCATTAATACTAATTACTACTCCATTAATAATACATTAATTATTTTGATCTTAGGCTCATATATACTATTTTCCATAACACATGAGTCCAAATTTCTTTTTCAAGATGTAATATCATGACTCAATACTGGTTTAGAAAAAAATCACTTTTTAGTTGTATAATATTACAAACATGTGTGCGCAAATTCAACATGATCATGAAGTATTGAAACTAACACATTCACTATATGTTCAGTAACAACATAACATTCTACTCTATCATATTAATTTATTTTCCAATCAATGACGATAAAAAATATTCACCATTCTTTTATCATCATGAATCTCAAGAATTCAACTCATAGAGAACATACCTTAATCTCAAGAATGAAGATTAATAATAAAATAAGACCACCCAAACATAGGGATATAGATTTATTAAGAGAAACATTTCAACCTTCATCATTACGGTGATCTCATCGAATCCGTCTCACAAGGACCGTCCAAATTTGGGCTATAAGACCATGCATTAATAGCTATATATGCTCAACCTCTATCAAATACACCAAATTATATTTGATGATTTTAACTTTCTCAAATCTGCATAATACATGTGTGTTTGTAATTCACTACATATCATTTTTAGCAATATGAAGCTGAAATTAGCATCAAACATTACATAATAATTGATGCCCCCACAATTATGCAACAAATATTAAGCTCTCAATCACCCTACATCTTACCCCGTTAAGGTTAAGAGAGCAAAATAATATGCATACACAATAGATAAAATTATAATAGTCTTCTCAATAGACTTATAATAAAATTATTAAAACAATGAAAACTTACTCATGATCATTGTGCATCTCACCTTGTGATCCAACATCTTTATAAATATCCAACATAGTGCAATTCTCAATATTGCACCATAACGCGAAATAAGATTTTGGTAATTTACACAAACCAAATGTACTAACTACATAAGCTACACATTTATACACGTTACACGAAGTGTATGTGTTTTTTGCACCCAAATCATACCCCACATTATTTTATTGAAGTCTCTATAGATACTTCATCATTCTTATATTAGGGAACAACGAATCTCGATGATTGTTTCACTTATATTTTCTTTTTGTAAATCCACAAATTAAAATATGTATCATTTACTCACATAAAACCAATCATCATAATCTCATATAGTGTGATGTAAGCCAAGTATATAACATAAATAATTGAACATTACGTAGCCATTATTTTTTGACAAAGCCACCAAATTAACACTTCTACAATTGGTTCATTTAGTCATGTGTATATATAAAACATGCAATCGATCCTCACTTTCCCCCACAATTAGAGATATACATACTCTTCACAAATTAAAAGATATCAACTGTAAAACTAATGCATGAATAATTTTATCAAATAAGTTGAATGACTTTCCCTACATGTTGTCACGCCACGAAATAGTGACAAACATAATCATTCAAACAAAATATACAAATCATTCATTCATTAATAATCTCAACTTTTAGATATCAAATAATTATGCATGACAATTTATATATTCCATAATCTATTTAGAGTAATTTACCAAATAATTCATCCAATTATTTAATACATACTTGATCAAGATTATGCATGTCATTAAAAAGAAAATATTTAACCCCCACATGTAACTTATTTTACTCAAGTGAGCATTGATGCATCTCTAGTGGGAAATTAAAATTTCCTCAAATTTCCTCCCAAACGTATCCAAAATAATTTACAAGATAAGTACACACATGGATGTCTTTTCAAAATATTAATAAGGATACGAAAACTCACATTAATATATAATCCCAACATATAATTCATATTCAATTTTCTCAACCAAAACATACATAATGATGTTCTTAAATTGATTAATAAATAATATTCAATATCACATATATATTAAGTGCATGAAATAACTAATAAAAGTTATATATTCATAAATATTGCTCTAATTACTCATAGGAGCATAGAATCTTCACATGGTCATTTTCATCCATCATAATTTGGAAAATAGTCCTTTATAAATTAATTATTATTACACCATTAATAATCACATTAATTATTTTATTTGACTATACACTTATACCATTTTCCATAAACATGAGTAAATCTCTTTTTCAAGATGTAATATCTAGACTCGATAAGAGTTTTAGGAAAAAGGTTCACCTTTTTAGTCATATGATATTACATACATATGTTTGCAAATTCATCATGATCATGAAGTATTGAAACTAACACATTCGGCATATGTTCAGTAACAACGTAACATTCTACTTTTATATTATCATATTAATTTATCTTTCAATCAATGACGATAAATAACATTCATCTATCCAACGTAATTATTTTATCATCATGAATCACAAGAAGATACGAACTAACTCATAGATACCATGCCGTATTCTCAAGGATGAAGATTGATAATAAAATAAGATAATATCATTCACTTATAAATCTTCAAAAACTTTCATCACACTACCACGTTGTATCCCTTTTTCTTAGTTTTCCAACGCTATATTACACGTCCCAATCGAAGGTCTAGAGACAGAGTTATTGCCATAATACCGAACTGCTGTCTCACCCTCAATGAGATGAATCTTACCAATGAAACAAGATAGCCAATAGAAATAATTCCAATGACAAGTGATGAACACAACCACAATAATATTGACATAATTTCGTTTCTTAATTGTTGGAAATATTGAGTCATTATAGGGGCAAATATATATTTAGAAATATATATATATTTAGAAATATATATATATATATATATATATATATATATATATAGTGGGGTTCTTATGAGTCTCTCTCATATATTGAGTCCCAAAGTCCCCATCTCATCCATTGGATGGGAGATGGATAGATGGACAATATTCATCCTAAGATTTGCATTAAAAAAAAAAACAAAACAAAAAAAGAGAGATACTGCTTCCTAAAATAACTCCCATAATTTTAGGAAACAGTAAATCACTTTATTCATTCATTCATTCACATTACTACGTTCATCATCATCAAACCAAAAAAAACGCTTCCCATCAATCTGTGCTCGACATCCCGTTCTATGGATTCAATGATCGCGACATCTTCATCAACTGTTGATAAGCAAATCGTAGAGTACAACAATGGTGAGTTTTCGATATTGCTTACAGATTTTTTGTTAATTTTATTCATTTCATTTTATAACGTTCAATCATTCATCTTCTTCTTCGTGTGGTTGCAACTTACGTTAAATCAACTCACTCAATAACACGTTCAATCATTTATCTTCTTCCTCACGACGCTGAAATTTCTCATTCGATGGCAGATACGCAAATCGTCGAATACACAAACAGTGAGTATTTGGTTCTAATTTATACTATAAACGCGTCATTAGGATGCTCCATATTATTAGATTTTAAAGTTTACAGTATGGAAACTGCATATTATTGAAGGTTTAATCATTATATGAATTTTACGCACGAACAAATATATGGAGTTATTGTAATGCACATACTGTGTTACTTTAATATACACAATCTGTTATTTTAATGGCTAACTCCTGTTATTTTAATGCACATAATATTAATTGAATCTAATGTTACTTTAACACACTTCATCTGTTACTTTAGTTCTTTTCATCTGTTACTGTAATGCATTGGAGTGACAAAAAGGATTTAGAATACCGTCATATAAAAAATATAAAAAATAAAAAATAAAGATACTGCTTCCTATAATTATGGGACATGATTGACTTCAAAATAGGAAACAATATCAAAGAGTATCGCCCTCATTCAAAGATAAATACTGCGTAATACTCTCATTATTTCTAATCATTATATGAAATTTTTTGCACTAACCTATACCTGGTACTATTTTAATGAACATTATCTGTTACTTTAATTCACACTATCTGTTACTTTAATGTCTGACCTCTGTTACTTTATACCTGGTGTATAAGCATCCTCTGTTAATTGAATCCAGTGTTACTTCAATGCACTTCATCTGTTACTTTAATTCTTATCATCTGTTACTTTAATCCATATTTCAAGTTCTGATTATTTCTTTTTCGCCACGTTTATTGGCACTATTATTGTGTTTCAGTAGACGCAAAAGCACGTGCATGAATGATGTAAAGATGTGAGTGAGAGTTTCCTCCATACATAGGGCGGATCTTCAAGGATGTGGATGAGTCAGTAAACTTCTATAAAATCTGCGAATTGGCTTGTGGATTCGATGTGAGAAGGTCCACAACAAAAACATGGCGCGGTGGTTAGATTAAATCAAAGTTTCTGACGATGATAATGAAGAAGAGGACGAAGAGGATGAAGAAGAAGCAGAATTCTAAGTAGGACAGTATATTGTTAGAATAACATACATTATTCGTTAGAGTAACATACTTAATGCGTTACAATAACACAGATTATGAGTAATAGATGTGAAACATTGGAATTGTAATGAAGTTGATTCAGTTGGAACTCTTGTACCAATTTTTGTTTTGGAATATCCTTACTAAAAAAACAAACATTATTCTTTTGGTTAATTGGAAAGACTCCTGCGTATGCAAGAGACTATTATGCAACGGAACAGATTTTACGAGTTAGAGTAACACACTTCATGAATTTCAGTAACACATTGTATGAGTCAAAGTAACACAATCTATGAGTCAAAATAAACAGCGTCAAAACAGAGAGTAAGTTATGCGGGAGGATTTGTGAATTGGAAAAAATTAATTTTGAAGAAATGTGTTGTGTGAGAGAAAGGAGATCAGTGAAAAAAAAAATAGGAGAGAAGATTTGATTATATAATTAGAGAGGAGAGAGAGAAAATGAAATATTTGCAAAGATTTTGTCAGTTATTTCCTTAATTGACAAAACAAATCCTAACCATTCATCTACCTCTAGTTTAAGGGTGGAGATGAGGACTCACGGACTCAATTATGATAAGTGGACTCACTTGATCTCTCCTCTATATATATATATATATATATATATATATATATATATATATATATATATATATATATATATATATAATATATATATATATATATATATAATATATATATATATATATATATATATATATATATATATATATATATATATGTATATGTATATGTTGTTGTGTCTTGTTATGAAAGTCACTGAATGAGAAACGAAATCGTCCCGACTATGGTACAAATCGATATGAGCGTCGTCCCCCAAGGTCACACAACACTCCTCTAGGTTGTGTACTCAACCACAAGAAGCTGGAACTCGGTGGTATACTCAGAATTTATCAAAGAGATTTGGATGATGAAGTATTTTATAATATGTCTCATACTTATTCTCTTATATCACTTTATATAAGACTAACATGAGACTGAAATCAAAGGGTATCCAAAGTAATTTATGATAGGAAATGAATTAGCATTACTATGAAAATGATGATATTCATAATCATCATGAAAATTGATGTCAATATGCTACTTAATGAGAGATACCTTTACTATGCAATAATGGTCAATATTTTGTCTTTGCATTATTTCTAACATACACACCTCCAAATGAGGTTTACAATCTATGTATACTAGTGTTGAGGAGTTTTCTAGATATGAGATGTTTCTAGTTAATTCCATCATCCTTATTTCCTTGATTTTTCTTCTAAATTAGTTGATCTAATACCATACTTGATTCTAGATTTTGTTCAGTAGATTTTTCTTGATTTAACTTTTAACACTCCCCTTAATCTTGAAAATTCTTGTTTCTTTGAACTTGAAATATTACTTATAACTGCTCCCCTTGAATCTTGAATGTCTTTGTCTTGTTTAGTCGTATCGTAGTTTGATGAAAAACCTTGGACCTTCTTTTATGCGTCTCCTTTGGTTGTCTTCCATCACTTCTATTTTTGGATAGTCTTGTATGAATGTCTTCATTTCTTGAATCTTGTTATGGTGCATGTTTCTCTTGATGTTTTAATGATTTGATTGTTTTTTATTGTACGCTTCTCGTAACTTGCTTGTACATACTTGTGTCTTGAACCTGCTTGAATGTCGAATCTTGTCCGATTTTTTCTTGTAGGGTTGATGCCCTTTTTTTTGGTCGTGCTCGATTCCCGCCTTGTGAGTGGAGTTTTTTTTAATGCTCCATGATGAAATTGGGTTGACTTTTTTTTGTCACCCTTGTTGATTTTGGGTTGACATTTTTTGTCACCCTTCTTGAATTTGGGTTAGTTTTTTACTACCCTCATCGGATTAGCTTTTTTTGTTATCCGGGGTTCGGGTTAACCTTTTTTGGTTACCCTCATCGGGTCATCTTGTTTTTTAACTACCCGAATTTCGGGTTAGCATTTCTATTGCTACCTTATTGCTTTGGATGAAATTTTATGGTTCATTTGTGGGAAGGTAACAATTTTTTTAAAAAATGAAGTAATATTGGAAACAAATTGTTTTTGCTTACCGACTTTTTGGTGATGGAGCGGAGGAGATATTATTGTTTTGGTGGTTCAATGTAAAATTCATATCCCGGTTTCACAACCATCGGCTCTGATACCATGTTAAATTTTTTGCAGCGGAAGCATTTAAGCCCAAAATTTATGAACACTGATGATCTTTTATTATGATTTGATATTGTATGATATTACAATATTTTGGGGAAAGGGTGAGACCATCATAGCTTCATATTGGAGCTTGAGCTCTACAACCTCAAAATGAGGTTTATAATCTATTTATACTAGTGTTAAGGAGTTTTCAAGATACGAGATGTTTCTAGTTAATTCCATCATCCATACTTCCTTGATTTTTCTTCTAAATTCTAGCTAATCTAAGAGCATACTTGATTCTAGATTTTTTTTTTTAGCACTTATATCTAGATTTTTGTAGATTAACTTTTAACACACAACAACAATAATAGTGACAAAATTTTGTTTCTCAATTGTTGGAAATATTGAGTCACTATAGGGGCAAATATATAATTAGAAAATATATGTTGTTGTGTCATGTGTATATGAAGGTCACTGAATAAGAAACGAAATCGCCCGACTACGGTACAAATCGATATGAGCGTCGTCCCCCAAGGTTACACAACACTCCTTTAGGTTGTGTATGTACTCAACCACAAGGGATTGGAACTCGATGGTATACTCAGAATTTATCAAAGATTTGAATCATAGAGTATTTGATGATATGTCTTATACTCATTCTCTTATATCACTTTATATAAGACTAATATGAGACTAAAATCAAAGGGTATCCAAAGTAATTTATGATAGAAAATGAATAGTCATTACTATAAAGATAATGATATTCATAACCATCATGTGCTAATTAATTAAGATACCCTTACTATTCAACAATGGTCAAGATTTTGACTTTGCATTATTTCTAACAGTGCTGACGCGGCTACATTTGGCAGGCTGCCCCTTCGGGCGATAGTTCTCATAGGAGATCTTTGAAAAGGAAGAGAAAAGGAATTTTGTAATCCCCTAAAAAATCTAATGCAATACAGTGGCGGAAACACTGTAGAGTTGGGATTAAAACACACTGACAAACTATATCTTATTAAAAGAAATGATAAGTCAATAGAAAGGCCATTTTTTACAAAAGGGCTAAAAAGATAATTCCTTAAAAGGGTATATACAAATCCAGAAATAACAGAAAAGTTAGAGTAGGATCCACGCTACTCGCTAGCTCACACCCAAAACCCAGCAGCAAATACCTGTCATGTTATAAACATAACAGCCACGTCAGTGGGGAGTAACTCGGACGTTCTCCCAGCCATATTATATTATATGAAAAAAGTAATAGTATTATTATATCAAAATATTTAAAAAGAGAAAACATTAAAACGATATAATAAAAATAAGTTTTCAGCGAAACTTAAAGCACTTGCCAACCTGCAAGTCAAAAATCAATCGATAATAATAATATTCAAAAATGGCGTTACGGAAATTCGATCAATGTGCACAAGGCTAGACTTTCACTAGGATAATACTAAAAACTATCTTCAAGAACCATAGACTTAACTCATAACAGAATTCAGTCTCTAACTAGGCAACTCGACTATAACAGGACTGCGTGCATCGAGGTCCTGGTTTAAGTAGTGCATACCCCTCCTAGACAACAATTATATCTAGTTCAGCTGACGACGACTAACACGAGGCGATAGCTAGCTTAAGGTCAAAACATACACCCTCCTGGGCGAAACTACGCCCAGTTCAACGAGCAAATGTGTCCCAAATAGGCACACCGGCTTTATAGTTGATGGCAAAAACATACATCCCAGACTATATTGCTCTAACCCCACACTTGTCTTTATTCCATAACTCCAAAATCCAGCCATTATCGATATTCAAAAGATATAATCAATATAAATAATCTGGAGATAAAAGAAGTAATCATCATATTTTAAAAGAGGAAACCTTCTATAAATAGAAATTTACTAATTTCAGAAACTTACTAAAATAGTCTTATAGAAAATACGTAAGTTATTAAAATCAGTGAAAAGTATAAAAATAGAATTTCTAACGAAATTTATTATTATCGTCGTTATCGTAACTTTAATATATTTCTAAATTCGTTAATAAAATACAAATCAAAATAGAATAAGTCAAAGTACAGTATTTTATAAATAATTAGGAGAATCGACTTAAAACGATAAATTTTGGAAAAGAGATGTTTTAAGAAAATGATATCAAACTAATTGAGCCATCCGATTTTATAAATGAAATGAATTTTACAAAGATTTCAAATTATTTTTAGCAAATAGCTTTTATTAATAAATAATACGGATTTTACTAAAATAGTCAATTGAAAACAAATAAGAAATTATTAGTGAAAATAGTCTCGACTAAAAATATATTTCACACAAAAAGACTATCTTTTAGTTTATTAGTATAAGTCGTAAAACAAAAAATTAATTTATTAAATGAGCATATAAATCTAGATAATTATATAAATATACGATTTTGAGTTAAAATTATAAATTAACGAAATATGACGAAAATATGAAATCAATATTATTTAGTTACAAGTGTCACGATAACCAACAAAATATTATAAACGATCATAAATAATAAAACTAACGATTTATAAAACGATATCGAAAGTTGTAAAATATTGATAAGGCATACGGTTTAAAATAATATTTTTACAAAGCGATCAACAAACACGACAATTACAATTGCATTTTCCGTAATACTTGTCGTTCCTCAAGGGAGTTGCAGGGGTTTTCCAACAAGCCCTCAATTCTACTTCTCAATTCTTATTGTATCCTTTTGAATACACTAGTGGGATGTATCAAGTAACGTTCCTCATACTTGATCGTTTTGGAATAAAATTCTCACATTACATCAAAATAATATATATTTTTAGCAAAATAATAAATAGCTAAAATTAGAAAACCGGAGTTAAAAATATATTTACTACATACTACTACTCAAACATACGATATAAAATCGAGTAACGTCCTAAAGTTACCTTTAAGTTGGCATCCGAAACGACCCAGCGCTTGTACAGTCCTCGTCGGGTCCTCACGAATCCTTCGCTGCGAAAGTATGGTATAAATTACTATGTACCACGAGTTGAACTAAAGAGAGTGTAGATGGGTAATTGAATTACCCAAAAATAAAGAAGCGGACAAGAAGATTAGAAGTAAGAACGAAGGGAGATTTATGAAGGTGATGGTAAGGATTTGTCAAGTCCCTAACCGTCAATAAACTACCGATTACACCTAGTGGGTAGCTAGGGTAAGTCGGGACCGTATCCACGAGGACGGTACTGCGAAGTTTAGACTAGGTCGGCCTACAACAAGACTAGATTACCAAACAAACACAAAGAAACGATAAATGGAAAACTATGGCGGAGGGAGAAGTATGACTAGGCTAATGATCGAACTAACGAATAAACTAGAAGAAACGATGACTAACTAAGACGATGGATCAAATATGGAAAGGAAGTGGGGTAGGTCGGGTTCATAGGAATAGAAGGGTAATTGGGGTGATCAAGGGTAATGGGTGTCTCCTAGTTGCTAGGGTCGGTCCGGGCTCTCGCAACTTAAACCGATGCCAAGGTGGGTCCGGGCTCTCCCAACTTAGACCCTAGTCGGCGCTCTCGCGTCTATGACTATTCTCAACATTTCCACACAATAGACAAGCAATGAGAAGATGAGCACAAGTATGGGAAGCATGGCCACTACAACTCATACAAGCATATAACCAAACACATAGAATGCCCACAATGTGACTAACAACAAAGATTCACCCTTTTCCCTTAATCAACCCTAATCATCCATAATCTACCCCTAATCCCCCTACTAACCCCACAAATAATCTACTCACTCATAATTAAGAAGAAACTAACTATAACAAGAGAAATCAATACCACAAAACAAACATCCATAATAAATAACAAGAACAATAACAATCACAACATAAAAAGATAGAAACAAGATTAAATAACTAAGAACAAGAGTAAGAATGATTATACCAACACTAGGAAGATGAAAAGATGCAATCTTGTATAAATAAGAACCCAAATAAAACCCAATGTTGTCAAGCTTGGAGAATTCTTCAAGTATCCTCTTAATACAAGAACTAATTACAAAGATTAACTAATAATTAACTAAGATTAAAGGGAGATTAAAACTAATGAGTGAAAGTAAATCTAGGGTTTTAGGGTTTTTGAGAGGCTTAAGAAATGCTAAACTATGATAAGATAAGATGTCTTAAAATTACAAGAAGGGAGTATATATATGGGTACAAGAATGAAGGAGCATGAAATAGAAGGACCCGTGCTGCCTCTGTAGCTTCCCGACCGGGACGGATCATCCCGATCGGGACGGCCCTGTCATTCCGACCGGCGGGTTGGTCCCGACCGGGATGGGCTCACAGCAGCCTCCTCAAAAGCGCACCTCATCCCGAACGGGATGGGTCTTGTAGGCCTCCCTTAAGAGCTCTTTGGTCCCTCCTTGCTTCTCATGGGTTTCTCACCGATTCTCGGGACTCGGTATCGGGTCTCGGAGGCTCGGGATTGGGTCCCAAAGTCTCGGGGTCGATTCCAAGGCATCGAGTCATCGTTCCTTTACTCCGTTGGCTCCAAAATGTGTATGTATAGAGTCGGAATCGCTCCAACTCTTCCAAATCGGGCTCAGGAACCTGAAACGAACTAAAGGAAGCATAAGAAGCCCATGAATCGCTCCCAAGGAGCGATTCCACAAGGAAATGGGACCAAAACATAGTGAAAAAGGCACTACAAACTACACTTATCAACTCCCCCACACTTAACCCTTACTCGCCCTCGAGTAAGCACATACTAACTACTACACTAGCCGAATGGGTATTAGCGCACCCTACGCCCTTTCAACTCACGCGAGTACACTTAGAGGACAAGTGTACTCCGCAAGGCAAGTCGGGTCTTGCGACAAAATCGCGGATGAAACCGGACACAAAACACACAAACAAACAAACACTTAGACGGTTGCACCCAAAACAAAAGAAATACCGCTTCCCTCTAAAAGCGGTGATTGAAACACCGGTTTAGGACTCGAGGTAAGTGACAACGTTCCCAAGCTAGCAATACAAATCAAGGTGAACTAAACCCTAATAGTATGACGGTAAAGTAACAAAAACGTTGGTAACTTACCTAGGTCCTCCTAACTTTCTAAAAACGTACTACGGGACGATCGACGGAGTGGAAAAGTGAAGAACCACGATGTTAGTCGACACTGTAGGTAAGTGAGACCCCGCCCCCTTTAGCGTGAGCCAAGAGGGTCGTCCCGTGTCCAAAACCGCCTAACTAGTCCAAGTAAAAAGGTGGAAAACATGCAAAATGAGGGAAGACCGACTAATGCCGCTATCATCCTTCCTAGGGACTCGGTCCTTTGGTAGGCTCTTCACGGAAAAAGTCGGAAAAAGGCTTATTTTTTAGGGGATTTCTTTTTGTGAGACGGGTTTTCTTTTGGCATTTTCTTTCTTTTTGACATATTTGCTTTGTTTTGCCATGTCATTCTTTTTCTTCTTTTCTATTTTCTTTTGACTTTTGTGCCTTTTCTTTTTCTTCATTTCTTTTCTTTCTTTCATTTTTTTCTTTCTTTTTCTTTTCTTTGCCCTTATGGCAAGATTTGGCATTTTTGTCATTTCCTTGTGTAACAAGAAAGAGAGAATTCATCAAATTGCAAATTATTTTGTGGATGTGTGTAGGAGGTAGGGAAATGGGTGAGTCGGGACGACGCCTTCCCTTCAAACCCACAAAAAGGGGAGAACTTGGACTAATCAAACGATCCTAAACACGGTCACCTAAGGGACGAGACTCGGTAACCAAGGCCTTTTCACACCGTGGGTGGTCATAATGGTCAAAAGTGCAAATCCCGCAGTAAATCCCTAGTAAGCTAGGTGGACTCAAGGTAAAGGACCAACGAAATCATTGATTTAGGGTCATTCTAATAGATTAAAGTTCATGACTCGATTTACACTACTAGGAAGGGAAAGTACACACTCACACACTAGCCTCTAAACCGGGTTTTCGAAAACCATTTACACAAGACACAACTACACAACACATTACAAGGACTCAACGAGAATGAAAGGAAAAGAAACAAAAGGCAACAAAATAAAACAAAACAAGACAAAACGAACACATAGACAAAGCACACACCACCCCGAAATTCCAAACAAGTCATCAAATCCACCACAAGAATGTACAAGCTCCACCCGAGCACACCTCAACACAACCTTCTTCAAGCATCACAAGGAATAAAGAGGGAAAGAGGGTTAGAAGATGTTACCGGATGTCTTCAAAGCTTTCCAAACAACGGTGATTAAGCAACCTATAAGGAAAAGGGAGGCAAAACACACACAATACAAAACAAATACACGACACAACGACACAAAAGAAAAAGACACAAAAAGAAAATCTTTTTGATTTTTTTGAAAAATTTTCAAATTTGTAGGGTTTTCAAGATTTTTCGATAAACTAGGAAACTAAAACTAGCTATGATAGAATATCGCTCCCCCACAAAACCGAGCAATGTCCTCATATGCTCAATCGTAGTGTGCGGAGAGACAAAAGAAAAAGAAAAGAAACAACGGAAATAAAGCTAAAAATCAAAAACAAAGTGAAGAAATGGTAGAAGGTGTCTGGCCGGGGTGTAATCAAGTCACCATGGGCCGAGACGAGAAAAAGATATGGAAGGGGGAAGAAAATAAATAAATAAAAAAAGGAAATAAAAGGAAATGGGAGGGGAGGGCTAGGTGTAATCAAGTCACCTAGCCCGGATTCCGTCCAAATCCGACTAACTACTAAAAAAGGGGTGAAATCTTGTAAAATTGGATTAAACAATTGACTCTCGACGTAATCACGTCATCGGGAGTCGGGAGCAACCATACTGTGGCCTCGAAGGCCACTAAGTTACCATGACTCAAGGGAAGGGGGCAAACAATGAAAAACAAGCGATAAAAAGACGGAAATGTAAGGATAGTTACCCAAACCGAGCGGCTAGTAACTCACTTGCTCCATCGTCTCGATGATCATTAAAGGCTTGTCGCTTGTCTTCTCGGTTGCCATCTTGCTTCACACTCAAGAAGGACTCACGGCCGGTGTAGTAATTGTAGGGGGTGGGATTTGATGCGAGAGTCGGTATAAAGTGGATAAGAAATGGAGTGAGGGCATGACAATGAAGTACATGGGGCATATGATAAGGCTAGGATAGCTAGGGAGGTTGGGAGGGGGTATAAAATGGTTGGATGGACTCGATTGCCGAAGAAGAAACACAAAGGGGGAGCAGAGGACCATCCCGGTCGGGACGATCGATCCCGATCGGGTTACCTCACCCGTCCCGGTCGGGACGCCCTCATCCCGGTCGGGACGGACCCATAGCAAGCTCGAAATCTGGTGCACCCATCCCGATCGGGACGGCACCCTTCCCGGTCGGGACGCCTCATCCCGGTCGGGATGGGCCTTCTTCAACTTCCACAATCCCAAAAGCTTGCTCCAAGCTTCAAAAACCCGATCCTTGTGCTTACAACCCAACCTCAATCATAGCTATTCTTCTATAGGAATCATCCTCACTTCATACCTATCAAATAAACTCAAACTCAACATCAAATCTCTCCCTCACATCGCTCATCGATAATCCAAAATTACAAGAATTTACCAAAAATCCAAGAGAACTACAATGAAAAGATATATACAATGAGACGGTTCTTGTGGAACTCCGTCAAACCAAGATGGTGCACTCTTCATTCTTTTTCATCAACCATGACTAATTCCATCTCCATCAAGGGCACGTAAGAACAAGTCGAAGGCCCTAGCAAAGTCTTCAATCAAGCATGTCATATAACCAACCACATCCCAAGACTCTTCATGGCCTTGCCTTGACGTTCCCGAGGCATCCCGATCTTCCAAGTGCAACGGCTTGAACTTGTACTTTTGGTCTTTCGGGATATACCCGAACGTCCACCGGTCATCATGTGGCCCCAAGGGAGGCTCATCTTCTTCCTTGCTTTGCAACTTGTCATCAAGCCCATGATTTGGGCACTCATCTTCCTCCAAATCGGAGTCATCATCCTCAAGTACATAAGAGTACTTCTTCAAGCTTTGTCCCGGATCTTTCCCTCGATCGATGTCTTCCGTGGCATGGATCATATTACATGTCTCGGTCATAGGCAAAGTGTTGCCTTGGAGGTCGAACACTAACTCCTCATTGCCTAGTTGAAAAGTAATCCTACCCTTCTTCACATCGATCACGGCACCGGCGGTGTGTAAAAATGGGCGTCCAAGGATGATGGGAGTGTTAGCATCCTCCGGCATGTCAACCACAATGAAGTCGACCGGAATGAAGAACTTCCCTATTCGTACCGGCACATCCTCTAACATTCCCAATGGTCGGTTAAGAGACTTATCGGCCATTTGGAGTGTAATGGACGTACATTTCAACTCCGTCATCCCTAATCGCTCACAAATGGTGTAGGGAATAATGCTCACACTCGCACCCAAATCACACATAGCTCTCTCGATCTTGTAATTGCCGATGGTGCATGGGATAGAGAAACTACCCGGGTCCTTCAACTTCGGAAGCGTGGAACCTTGAATAAGCTCGCTCACCACCCTTGTGAACGCTATTGTCTCTTCCTTATCAATGGACCGCTTCCTAGCTAGGATTTCCCGCATGAATTTCCCATATGCCGGGACTTGGGTAAGTAACTCGGTGAATGGGACATTAACATCCAATTTCTTCACAATGTTAAGGAACTTTTCAAATTGGACATCCACCTTAGTCTTCATTTGCCTTGATGGGAAAGGCAACTTGATTTGAACCTTGTTTTGCTCACTATGGGTGGACTCCTCACTTGACGCTTTCCCTTTACCCTTTTCTTATGCTTGAAGTGGGGGAGGGTTGTCTTCTTGGGGTTTTTCGACCTCCCAAAGGACTTGCTCCTCCATTGGGTTATCAAAACTTGACCTTTCTTGATTTGGAGATGCCATTTCCTTTGTCGGTTCTTGCATTGGCTCTTGTTCACTAGGGAATGAAGGGGAGTCATAGGATGTACCTCTCCTTGTGGTGATAGCATTGACATGCTCAAGATTTGGAGTTACACCTTGAAAAGGTAGTTGCCCCTTTTGTCTTGAGGAGCTCCCCGAAGCAAGTTGAGATACTTGAGTTTCAAGCATCTTCATACGAGCATCTCTTACCGCATTTTCCCCTTGAACATAAGCAAAGAGCTCTTGTTGGGTTCTTGACATATCCATTTGACATTTTTGCACATCTTGAGTATTCTTTTGCATATCCATCAAAGTCTTTTGAATGTCAAAATCCCGAGGTGGGGATGATGGATTATGTGGAGTGTCGGTGATGGCGAGAGGAATGCCATAATCATGAGTAGGAGACCGGCTCCTAGGCTTGCTTTGTTGTTGTTGATTTTGAGTTGCTTGTTGACGGTTCCCTTGGAACCCTTGAGAATTACCTTGTTGTTGATGATGGTTCCCTTGGAACCCATGAAAGTTGCCTTGATGATAGCCTTGATTGTTGCCATGGTTGTGGTTTTGATACCTTTGAAAATTTTGGTTTCCTTGGAAACCACCTTGATTGAAGTTCCCTTGTTGGAACCCTTGCTTGTTGTTGAAGTTGCCTTGGTTATTTTGCTTGAAATTGTTGAAGGGTCTTGGGTTACCCATATAACCTTGGTAACCCTCATTGTTGTCCCGTAAGGGAGGTGGAACATAGGGACGATGTTGCATGGCTTGTTGTTGAGGGACTTGATTGGAAGCTTGGTATTGATTGGAGTAGGAGGCACCTTGCTTGAACGTTTGAAAGGCGTTCACTTGCTCAACACTTCCTCTACAATGCATAGGATCATGACCAACGATTCCACAAGTATCACACATCCCAAAATAAGGCATAGGAGGTGCGAACCCCAAAGCATTCACTTCTTGAATCGGTTGATGGTGTGAGGAACTAGTGCCTTGGACTTGGTTGAGGTGGCTTTGGAGCTTCTTGTCAATAGTCTCCATGTGTGTTTTCAATTGAGCTCCAAGGTCAATGCTTAACTTAGTGATAGCATCAACCTCATGCATGCCTCCTCGATGTGCCTTCCTAGGCCTAGAGTATTGCGAATTATGCACCGCCATCTCTTCGATTCTCGCCCAAGTTTGGTCGTCATCGACCTCGGTAAACCTACCATTGGAGCCCATGTTAAGAATAGCTCTCGAGTCCTCATAAAGACCATTCCAAAATTGTTGCACCAAGAACCATTGTGAGAGTCCATGATGAGGGCACGATCTTACCAAAGACTTAAACCGCTCCCAAGCTTCATATAGGCTCTCTTCATCCCTATGTTGGAACCCGGTGATGGAGGCCCTAAGCAAATTCGTCTTTTCCGGAGGGTAAAACTTTTGGTAGAACGCCAAGGCAAGCTTTTTCCAAGTGTCGATACCCATGGTTGCCCTATCGAGACTCTTGATCCATTGCTTCGCTTTTCCAATAAGAGAGAACGGGAAAAGTACCCAACGAATTTGATCTTGAGTAACCCCGGTTTGAGATATAGCGTCACAATAATCGGAGAAGGTCTCCATATGTTGGTGCGGGTCTTCGGTGGGCAAACCAGTAAATGGGCTCCTCTCCACAAGTTGGATAAATTGGGTCTTTGCCACAAAATTTCCGGTGTAGGCTTCCGGTAATGCACTTGGTCCCGGCAAGACATCTTCCGTGAAAGTGGAGTGAGATGAGAACTTCGGCATGATTGGATGTAAGGGAGAAGATGGTGGTGTAGACGGTGTTGATGTAGATGAAGAGGGGGAACTAGGAGAAGAAGAATCACCAAAAGGATTTACGAAATTCCCTTCGGCCGTCTCTCGATATGGGTTGTTCAAGTCGGCTCCTTGGGCTTGCCCTTGATGAGTATTGCCTGCACTCGGTTGAGAGATCCTAACC
Source organism: Agrostemma githago (assembly GCA_958450325.1). Taxonomy (NCBI): domain Eukaryota; kingdom Viridiplantae; phylum Streptophyta; class Magnoliopsida; order Caryophyllales; family Caryophyllaceae; genus Agrostemma; species Agrostemma githago. The sequence continues at coordinate 53,983,160 of OY288254.1, forward strand.
CGATTAATCGTTCGTTGGCGAAAGGCTCGAAAGAGTCTCTCCGGCTCTGGATTAAAGAGATAGAAGTCGCCTCCCCTCCTAGGCATACACTACACACTAGAACAAACGTGAGAACACCTAGTGCTTTATGGGCACTAGGTAACGACAATAAACAAGCACAACTAGAGACAAAGAGAAAAGAAAACTAAGAAAAGAAGAAAAACTAGAAAATATTCACAAGAGAAGATGGGAGAACACAAAGAAGGGTAACTAAGTCTAGAAATAAGCAAACTAAGTCTAAACAATGCACCGTCCCCGGCAACGGCGCCAAATTGATGGTAAGGATTTGTCAAGTCCCCAATAAACTACCGATTACACCTAGTGGGTAGCTAGGGTAAGTCGGGATCGTATCCACGAGGACGGTACTGCAAAGTTTAGACTAGGTCGGCCTACAACAAGACTAGATTACCAAACAAACACAAAGAAACGATAAATGGAAAACTATGGCGGAGGGTGAAGTATGACTAGGCTAATGATCGAACTAACGAATAAACTAGAAGAAACGATGACTAACTAAGACGATGGATCAAATATGGAAAGGAAGTGGGGTAGGTCGGGTTCATAGGAATAGAAGGGTAATTGGGGTGATCAAGGGTAATGGGTGTCTCCTAGTTGCTAGGGTCGGTCCGGGCTCTCGCAACTTAAACCGATGCCAAGGTGGGTCCGGGCTCTCCCAACTTAGACCCTAGTCGGCGCTCTCGCGTCTATGTCTATTCTCAACATTTCCACACAATAGACAAGCAATGAGAAGATGAGCACAAGTATGGGAAGCATGGCCACTACAACTCATACAAGCATATAACCAAACACATAGAATGCCCACAATGTGACTAACAACAAAGATTCACCCTTTTCCCTTAATCAACCCTAATCATCCATAATCTACCCCTAATCCCCCTACTAACCCCACAAATAATCTACTCACTCATAATTAAGAAGAAACTAACTATAACAAGAGAAATCAATACCACAAAACAAACATCCATAATAAATAACAAGAACAATAACAATCACAACATAAAAAGATAGAAACAAGATTAAATAACTAAGAACAAGAGTAAGAATGATTATACCAACACTAGGAAGATGAAAAGATGCAATCTTGTATAAATAAGAACCCAAATAAAACCCAAGGTTGTCAAGCTTGGAGAATTCTTCAAGTATCCTCTTAATACAAGAACTAATTACAAAGATTAACTAATAATTAACTAAGATTAAAGGGAGATTAAAACTAATGAGTGAAAGTAAATCTAGGGTTTTAGGGTTTTTGAGAGGCTTAAGAAATGCTAAACTATGATAAGATAAGATGTCTTAACATTACAAGAAGGGAGTATATATATGGGTACAAGAATGAAGGAGCATGAAATAGAAGGACCCATGCTGCCTCTGTAGCTTCCCGACCGGGACGGATCATCCCGATCGGGACGACCCTGTCATCCCGACCGGGACGGGTTGGTCCCGACCGGGATGGGCTCACAGCAGCCTCCTCAAAAGCGCACCTCATCCCGAACGGGATGAGGCCATCCCGAACGGGATGGGTCTTGTAGGCCTCCCTTAAGAGCTCTTTGGTCCCTCCTTGCTTCTCATGGGTTTCTCGCCGATTCTCGGGACTCGGTATCGGGTCTCGGAGGCTCGGGGTCGATTCCAAGGCATCGAGTCATCGTTCCTTTACTCCGTTGGCTCCAAAATGTGTATGTATAGAGTCAGAATCGCTCCAACTCTTCCAAATCGGGCTCGGGAACCTGAAACGAACTAAAGGAAGCATAAGAAGCCCATGAATCGCTCCCAAGGAGCGATTCCACAAGGAAATGGGACCAAAACATAGTGACAAAGGCACTACAAACTACACTTATCAGAAGGTTAGGAAACAAAGTAGAATACAGGATCGATAAACGTAGGCAGTAGACAAAAGTAGCAGCACCAACGCACATCGGTAGAACATCAGAAACAATCAGGACGAAGTAACTTGATGACGTAAGACAATTGAAATAACAATAACAGATAGCAACAACAGAGTCAGCATCGCACAACAACAAACCGAATGACAAAAGAACAAAGTATCAACAGCTATGTCGACAACAACATCAACAAACGAAGAAGAAAAGGAAACAGCGGACAGCAAGGGCAACAACAAACACGTACTAACAACAAAGACAAGATAGCAGCAGCGCACAACCGTAACAAGAACGAAAAGAGGAGTAGGAGGAAGAGGAGGAGGAAGAGGAAGAAGAAGAAGAAGAAGAAGAAGAAGAAGAAGAAGAAGAAGAAGAAGAAGAAGAAGAAGAAGAAGAAGAAGAAGAAGAAGAAGAAGAAGAAGAAGTAATAATAGTGAAAACAGCAGTTGTACGACACAAATGAAACGATACAACAGCAGCAAAAGAGAATGCGAACAGAAGAGAAAGAAGGAGAACAAACGAACATCGAAAACGATTCAGCAATATGACAGAAAATCGTGGACAGCAACGAAGGGAACACGATAATGCAATGGACAAGAAAGTAGGGGAAAGAAAAAGAAAGGGAGAAGAAGAACAAGAAAGAAGGACGGGACCTTCGTTGCAAAAAGAGAAAAACACAAAGAGAAAAGCAGGGGGTCGAAACCGAGGACACTCGCGTAGAAGAACCGGGGTGATGACGATTGATGAAGATGAGCGAAGGAGATGCAGCAACCGGAAATGGCAACAGCAGCAGCGAGCATCAAATTGCATCGAAAATAGAGGAAAACAGAGGGGGTCGGAGGATGAAGATTGATGATGAAGATAGCAGATGAAAGGGGAAGAATGAATGGGAAAAACGAATGAAGGTGGAGATGAAAAAGTGAAGCGGTTGGTAGCAAAGAGGAAGGAGAAATGAACGTGTATGGGGAATGAAAGTTGACGTGGGGGTGAATGTGAATGAAGCGGTGGTATAAAAGCAAGGGGGAGTGTACGCAAAAAGAGAAAACAAGGGGTTGAATCACTTGTTAGAAATACGGATTAAATGAATTCCGTAATGATAAGTTGACTGACCCGCGAATCGAATTAAAACGATTTAATAAAACTAATAAATAATCGGGCCGTCAAATAAAAAAGTATAAATAAAGTATTCGAGACAAAAACAAAGCTTATAGATATAAATACTTAGACGATGAAATAGTATTTCCCGATAAATAATAAACCTTCAATAATGTGAATTAAATTGATTTCTCGATGAGAGGTAATAAATGTTTTGACGTAACTTAAAATAAATGAACTTCGAGCCAAAAATAGAAATTCGAGCTTAAATATAAATAAATAAATAAATAAAATTTAAAATTTAAATCGCCGAAATAGACTTTCCATAAAAATTAAATCGGAAATTTCCCATGGTACCCTCGAACTATGTCACATTACACATGGTACCCCTACTTTTAAGTTTGTTCACATGGTAACCTTGAGTTTTATAGTTTATTTCTCGATTTGCCCTTACCCAAATTTCTGTCATGACGTCGTTAAATTATGACCAAAAGTAATTACATTACTCAACAATATAGCTGGTCATGGGACGTACCGCCCGATTGACCCGGCCTGTCCGGCCCGAATTTTTAGAGGGCTTGGACACAACATTTTTAAAAATATATAAAGGCCCGGCCCGCAAACCCGTCCCAAACCCGCTAACCCGTCCCGAACCCGCTTGTCCGTGGGCCAAAATTTCACAATTAGCCCGGCCCGAACCCGCATATGATCACCTCTACTCAACAACTACTTTCTTCAAAAGGAGAGGGGTTCCCATGGTACCCCTAAATTTTCATAGTTGTTCCCATGGTACCCTTAAGTTTTCATAGTTGTTCTCATGGTACCCTTAAGTTTTCATAGTTGTTCTCATGGTACCCCTGAAAGAAAAGCAACGACTCATTGAAGCAAAGCAACGACTAGTTTACTGAACTAGCCGTTTCACAAGTGCTTATAAATTCACTTCGCTTTCTATTTTCCCAGAAAAAGAACAAACAATCCACACTTACTCACTCAATCTTTTCACCTCCTTCTTCACTCGTACAAAAAAATGGAAAAACTTCATCACCATAACCTTGAAGCTCGATCATCCGGAAACATCAATTTTTTCCATTTTGTTGTAAAAGTGAAGAAAGCGGTTAAAAGATTGAGTAAGTAAGTGTGGATTGTTGCTTTCCTTTCAGGGGTACCATGGAAACAACTATGAAAAACTTAAGGGTATCATGAGGAACAACTGTGAAAATTTAAGGGTACCATGGGAACAACTATGAAAACTTAGGGGTATCATGGAAACCCCTCTCCTTTTGAAGAAAGTAGTTGTTGAGTAATGTAATTAATTTTGGTCATAATTTAACGGCGTCATGACAGAAATGTGGGTAAGGTCAAATCGAGAACTAAACTATAAAATTAAAGGTTGCCATGGGAACAAACTTAAAATCATGGGTACCATGTGTAATGTGACATAGTTCGGGGGTACCATGGGACTTTTTCCAAATTAAATTAAATGTATAAAATAAATCAAAATAAATATAAAAATAAAAATATGTATTAAATATTAGAAGAGTTTCCGAGACAAATAGAATTTTAGGAGTTTGAAACGATTAAACGATAAATTCGTTTTAATATAATTTTAAGAATTACGAGTTAAATCGTAAAAATAAAAAATACGAACGTAATTTTAATTTGATTTAATTTATAAAATCAGGGGTGTTACAAATTTAATGGTTAAATAAAACCTTAAGGAACAAATGGGCTATGTGGGAAGCGAGGGAAGGTTATGACAGGATGTTGGGCTATGTGGGAAGGGAGGAACAAATGAGTCTTTGATGAAGTTAAGGTGAATAGTTATAGAGTTGACAATAGAGTTGAGGATGTCTTGAGGGAGCTCGAGGAGGCGGAGGAGGATGTTAAGGAGCGGGGCCTGCTGACAGCGGCTAGTGTGGGAGAGGCAGTGGTAGTAGAATGGAGAAGGCCGAGCGTGGGGAGTGTTAAAATAACCTGCGATGCTAGCCTTTGAGAGGGAGGTTTCAGGCTGGCTTACGCGTGTAGGGGTGAAGCGGGGCAACTACTTTGGGGAGGGAGCATAGGAGGAGAGGAGGGTGGGAAGTCAGCGAAACCGAGGTCAATCCATTACTCGCCAGTTTGCAGGAGGCACGAAGAAGGGGTCTGTGGACATGACATAGGTCCACCACGACGCGGCCACGCGCGGGTTTGGGGAGGCGAATGAATCTCTATATGAGATGGGTCGAATTGAAATTTAAATCGAAGTGGAGACGCCACCGAACTTTGTGGGAGTTCGGGCCCGTTCGAACCCACTCTATGTCGTAGTGGGCCATGCACAAAGTATGGTCCATTCCGATGTCAGAGTTTATTGGGTTCATCCCTTTGCATTTGATACCGATACCGACATTATCGGATACCGTGTATTGAATGACTCTCGTGTGCCAATGGATTCAGACATCCGGAAACCATGGTTCTGAGTAAGGGGTGAGGGTACGTGTTGAGAAGTTCGCAAAGAACACCCAACCCCGCCCGCACATTAGCGGCCTCTATTAAGATATCGTTTGATTTTGAAATACGCGCGTTAGTAATTCGATGAATGATATGCAAACATTGTTTTGCCTAAACATGCGAATAATTGAATGGGTTGCTAGGTCGATTTAATGCATCTAAAATTAACGTCAAAGTTGTTTTAGCATGTGAAGTTCGTTTTAGTATAATAAAATAAATGGTGAAAAGAATTCGCTACAAACATGAACAAACAAGTTAGTAACGGTTTGTAAATCGAATAAAAAAGAATATAGATGCGATGACATAAATGATTTTGCAAAGATAATTCGTGTGATGGATTAAACACACGTTGACCGAGGTCATAAAAATATTTATCGAGACCTGAAATAAGCTAAAAGAACCATTGTTTCGTTAAAGAAATGACGTTGGAAGAATTTAAGACGAAATAGTTTTTTTATGTTACGGATTTCAGGGACCCGCGCAAGAAGGGCGCGACTCGCGCGGCTGTGCGACTCGCATGGCAGCCTGTTTTCCGGATTTTTTTTATAAAATCGACGGTTTCGTTAAATCGCGTATAAATATAGCATAATTTATACTCGACTTAAATTTGCGATATTTGTGGACATGACATAGGTCCACCCCGACGCGGCCACGCGCGGGTTTGGGGAGGCGAATGAATCTCCATATGAGATGGTCAAATTGAAATTTAAATCGAAGTAGGAGTCGCCACCGAATTTTGTGGTTATTCGGAACCATTCGAGCCCACTCTATGTCGTAGTGGGCCGTATACAAAATACGGCCCATTTCCGATGTCAGAGTTTATTGGGTTCGTCCCTTTGCATTACGATACCGATACCGACATTATCGGATACCGTGTATTGAATGACTCTCGTTGCCAATGGATTCGGACATCCGGAAACCATGATTCTGAGTAAGGGGTGAGGGTACGTGTTGGGAAGTTCACTAAGAACACCCAACCCCGCCCGCACTTAGCGGCCTTTACTAAGATATCGTTCGTTTTTGGTGTACACGGGTTAGTTCGACGGTTGAATGATATGCAAACATTATTTTCCTAAGCATGTGAGAAAAAAATAAAATGGGTTGCTAAGTCGTTTAATGCATATTAAACTAATAACGTCAAAGTTATTTTAGCATGTGAGTTCGTTTTAGTCTAATAAAACGATAAAAACAAATAAATGGCTACAAACACGAGAAAACGAGTTAGTAACGATGAATAAATCGAATAAAGACATAAATAAATAATATGCATGATTTTGAAAAAGATTTAATGACACGTGATGGATTAACACGTGTTGACCGAAGTCAAAAAAAGTATTTATCGAAATATGTCGCGAAAGTCGCTTTTTAACGTAAGGTTCGAAAAGAATAAAAAAATAGAAAAGCGAGGAAACGAGAAAAAAAAGAGCCGACGAACCAGGCTGCCGCGCGGGTCGCCTGACAGGCGCGCGATCCGCGTGGTGGCCTGCCGGTTTTTTTTTGTTTGTTCGAAAATAGTTAATTTTTACAAATTGCGTACAAATATGGATTAATTTATACTCGATTTATATTTTCGATATTCGTCGTATTCGATATTCGATTATGAAATCGATATCGAATAGTCGGAATGGCTTTAGAAAAGGTTTTGAAAAAAAAAGTTTGTTTTGAACGAAAAGTAAAAAAAAGAATTTGAACGAAAAAGATGTTAATTCTCTCCGCGTTTAAAATCATCGAATTTTGCAAAAAAGGTAATGATTTAATTAGCATCAACGAGAATTAATTAATTTAGTTCTTGTAGATACGATATTCGATTAGAGAATCGGTATCGTATTTTAAGAACGTTATATAAAAAATAATTTTTTTTAGTATCGATTATTAAAAATAAATAAAAATATGTGACGAACGACCCATATTAATAATACGAAACGACCGACGACCCGTAAAAAAAAAGTGAAGGACGAAAAAAAAGGAAAAAGACGTGAGAGAGAGAGAGGAAGGAGAAGAATCGGGTTTGATTTACACCCTCAACCTACATGCTTTACTTTCTCGGTATGAAGCTCGTCGGACGGTGGCTTAGGCACGGGAGCGTCGAGATGATGCGGGTGAGTTAAGGTGTCGGTTTTTTGGACGTGTGATGGGACGGGTTTCGGCCGGATGATGGGGTCGTTTCGTTGGTATTTCGAGGCTACTTCGAGAATATGTCGGGATTTGTTTTGAACTATTTTTTACTAGATGTCGAGGATGATGGATGTGTGTCGGATGTTCTGTAAAATCGTAGTTGTGAAAATTGTGTTTTTTGTGTTGAATATGAGGTCCTATTTATAGGAGTGGAGGTAACCTTGTTTGTGTGACAAAAAATACCGGTTTGGATAGGAAACACGAGAGTTCGAAAGGAATGAAAGTCTCGTTTCTTGGTGGGGAAGCCAAGTAACTCGGCTAAAAGGGGAGTATTTTGGCTGTTTAGGGAGTTCTAGCCGAGTGTCTGAGCTCGGTCGGTGTCTGATTCGGTTTCCGGATAGAATTCCTACTCGAGATCGAATTCTATCCTTAAATGGATTTGTTTAATATTTATGAAAGCTGACTTTTGTAGCATTTGGGACCGAATCAGCCATGTGAGGTGTCACGGCTGACTCGTGTGTCTCGAGAATATTTTTCGACCGGGTTTTGACTCGGTCGTAAAAAGACGGTTTTACCCCTGGTGCCGGAATCGACCCAAATTAGTCTCATTTAACTCGAAACGACCCACTGGGCCTGGATTTGAGGTTGGTTTTGTAAGATTTGTACTTCGTAACAAGCCTAAACCAAATGTCCATGATTTGAGCCCATATCTGAGTCCATTAAAGCACGTTTGCGTCCGATCATCATCGGGTGTTTGGCGGGACCTACTATAGACACCTGGCGGTCAAAATGTGGGTGTCTACAGAGCCCCCACTCTGACTGAGGCTTGGACAAGGCGAAAGTTAGAGTAGCTACCAGGCCAATCGAGGATTAAGACCTGGCAGACTTCCGATCGGGTCGTTTAGAGTCCATTAGACTTGCATTGGTGGGGCTCGCCAGCCATAAGACAGAAATCATACCTGGGTAGATGTCAACAATGGCGCAGGGACTTCTAACTAAAAAGTCTTGGGTGTGTCTGTTTACAGACACATCCATCTTGGAATGGCGCGGGAGCCTCCATTGGAAGCTGTGGGTATACCGCTTACTGATAATCCCACCTCGAAATAGCGCGGGAGCCTCCATTAGAAGCTGCGGGTGTACCGCTTACTGATACATCCCATCTTAGAATTGCGCGGGAGCCTCCATTGGAAGCTGTGGGTATACCGCTTACTGATAATCCCACCTCGGAATAGCGCGGGAGCTTCCATTAGAAGTTGCGGGTGTACCGCTTACTGATACATCCGATTCTTCAGTAAAAATGTTGCTTGAATTTTCACTGGGAATTTTCTTTTGAGAATTCTCCGGGAGTCTTGGGATACCTGTATGCTTTGCATGCAACATTCAGATAAAACACCGACTCACGCTGGGGAAAAAAATGATTTTTGATTGATTTTTGGAAAGAAAATGCTGAAAATTTTTGAACATTTTTGGAAACGCTGAAAATTTTTGAATTTTTTTGGAAATTAGAATGCTTGGGATGACTTGATTCCCGGTCAGATTCTGACACGGACTTCTAAAATCCTCTGGTTAGGCCTGTATGCCTAGATGAAGTGTGATAAAAATTCCTATTCCCGTGGTGACTAGGAAAGGGATTTTCTCAAATGGCTAAGTTTTGCAAATTTTAAAATGAGAATTTGGAGAGAGACATGCCGACAGACTCGACTCTGGACGTGACCGGACGAGTTGGCAGACACGACTGGACTCTCTAAGGGTTGGACCGTGACTCGGTAGGGGATGGGCCACCTAAGATGACAAGACTCTTAAGTTGCGCTATTCCGTAGCCTAGGCGAGTGGCAACATGGTCGAATCCTCGGAACAGGAAAGATGTTATGAGACTGTTTCCGTACGACAGGGCTTTGTGGTAGCAACGCCGTAGACTGGTGTTCTTTTGAATTTTTTTTTGGTTTCGGGGCATATTCCCAAAGTAGGTATTGCTTCGAGTCCTGACAGATTCTCGTCTTCGACTGAGCCGAGTACTAGGACACACTATAGAAAGGAGGCTAGTGTTTGAAAAGTATTTGGATTATGTGAGTGGATGGAGAACTTCTGCCTAAGAGAAGCCCCCAGGATGACAAAGCTAACTGTTGAGAACATGACAGTGTCGTGACCGGAATGATGGTGCTTTTTCAATTTGTGTCAATGTGGATGGTTGTGCCTCTGTTGAAAGGCTGCCTACGTATTCACGTGTAGTGAAATCAAACCAAGCCGTAGTTCAGTGTTGAAAAATGTATTATGGTGCCTAGTTTATTAGGGCTTTGTGTATAACTAGTCGTAGCAATGGTGTAGGCTAGGTGCATTCCCAATGATGTCTTGATCAAAGGGCTAGAATGGTTAGGATGTTGATCCTGTGACTGTGAGCGTTCTCCGGGGTAGCCCCCAGAGGTGGTGTGAACTATTTGGGCATGTTCTATGCCGACTGCAAGTTGAATTCCCGTGTTTGGGCTGGTAACTGGTTTAGATGTTTTTGGAAATGTGGTGCTAGGAAGTAAGTGGCTTTGATGATTCGAAATCTGGAGCTTGATTTTGTGGAGCTAAGGCTTCGAGGGTAAGGTATTGGAATGTGGTGGGAAAGGGGGAAGTCGAGTAATAATGACTCGAACTTCGATCGGGGTAGGTTTGATAATGCGGGATATGGTTTCCATGTCTGGCCCTAATGGTTAGGGATATCCTATGGAGCTTGAATCCTCAAAATTCCGGGCTGTCTCTGGCCTGGGTCTCGGGAAGGTCTTGAAGGTTGTAACGTGGGAAGGCTGAGTGTGGTGTTAGCTGACCAGCTTGATTGTTGCTCCCCTATTTGACGATAAGGGTTTTGATAATTTTTGAATTGACCGTACCTGGTTAAGGGACTTTCACTCGAGTTGACCGTTGACCACGATCATGGGTTTTTTGAATTTTTTTGTTGGTTGACCTTTTAGCCCCGGTCATGGGATGGACCGTATCTGGTCGGGGGATGTTGACAATTCTTTTTTATCATGGCCAGCTCTTTTGCTTTGGCCTTTTGCTTTTTCCTCGGACTTTTGATTTTTCTTTTTTTTTTTTGTCCTTTTTTTTTCTATTGGTCAGACTAACACCTAAGGTGGGGATTGTTTAGTCTTATTGGATGGGTGCTTATTGTGGGAAATGGGCTTGCCTCCCGTCTTGAACCCAAACTAGGAGACTACCTAGATTTGTCATAGGATTCGATACCGCTCCTGCTACGGGTAGTCATGTGACTATTCTATACCGGACATGGAATAGGTAAAAGGAAAACACGGGCTCGGTTTTCTGCAGTCGTTATAGATGTGCCTATAGTCACGTGCCTGTGCTCACAGTGTATGACGGTGTTCATCATGTTCTCGGAAACACATAAGGAAAGTATATATGAGAAATAGAAAAGCTGATTTTATTGAATTTTGAAAAAGAGGACAGAATGCAAAAGACTCTGACTCTGATTTGGAAATGAGGATGTAGGGTATCCTAGACTCGAACTCAGACTTTGACTCGAATCAAATCCGGACTTTCGGACGCTCGGTTGGCTGTTTTTTTTTTTGGTAAGGTCTTCGACAGGTGCCACGACTCGCCTAAACTCGGCTTTGCGCAAATGCAAGAGAGGGAGTCAAACTAGACATGACCCAGGGTGACGGGAATGACAAAGACTCTTGGATCGGTATACCCGAACGTTGACCTAGACAAGGTAACGACCGCGAATTAGACCCGAGCTGCATAAGGGTGAGTCCGAAAATGGGGCGACCGTGTTTGACCGCGCCGCGTGATCGGACCAACCGTGGTGACCTAACCCTAGGTGACTCGAGTATTCGTAGCATAGGAACGACTCGAAGAAGGCATCATAAGGACGCCAGTGTATGATGAACGTGAAGGTACCCTTTAAGGTGACCGTGGTCGACTGCTCGGGTGAAGGACAGCCCCCAAGTGAGACTAAAGACTCTGGTAGAGATTCTTATGACAAGACCCGACACTACTAAATACGGGAAGTCCTAAGAAGAAGAAAGTTTTGAAAAGAGGATTTGGATTTGAAAATCGAACAAAGTCGGATAGGATGGCCCGTTTTTTTGAAAATCGAAAAAAAGTTATCGGGCCGAGATTTCGGATTTTTGAAAAGGTTTGGACAGCATACCGGCTAAAAATAGGCTATTTTGAGTCAAAATCATAAGTCCTAAATTCGGTAGCTTTCCGGGTTTTGAAAAATGGATAGTTTTGAAAAGATGCAAATTTCTGAAAACGACGGTTTTTGAAAAGACGACCAAAGAAATCAAGTAGCACATAGTCATGGAAACAGTATGATGACACCATGTATGCTCTTAGTCTAAGTCTCGGTCGGTCGAATAGGGTCTATACCAACGACGATAGCTTTCTCGCAAATCAGGACGGTCTTCCTAAGCCGAGTTGGTCTTAGAACCTGCCGTAAAACCCATGCGAGTTCCGCCATCGAAGTCTTTAGTGGGTCCAAGTATGAACGCACCGTGGTATAGTGGGACGTCGGTCACAAGTAACCGGCCCGGGAAAGATTGGGTTATGCATGAACCATTGAACTAAAACGTGTACATTACTAATCGAACGATTTCTTTTCGAGTCTCACCCTAGGGATGCCGATGGTAAGTGAATCATCAGTTGATCCCCAGCGGAGTCGCCAAATTGTGGACATGACATAGGTCCACCCCGACGCGGCCACGCGCGGGTTTGGGGAGGCGAATGAATCTCCATATGAGATGGTCAAATTGAAATTTAAATCGAAGTAGGAGTCGCCACCGAATTTTGTGGTTATTCGGAACCATTCGAGCCCACTCTATGTCGTAGTGGGCCGTATACAAAATACGGCCCATTTCCGATGTCAGAGTTTATTGGGCTTGTCCCTTTGCATTACGATACCGATACCGACATTATCGGATACCGTGTATTGAATGACTCTCGTTGCCAATGGATTCGAACATCCGGAAACCATGGTTCTGAGTAAGGGGTGAGGGTACGTGTTGGGAAGTTCACTAAGAACACCCAACCCCGCCCGCACTTAGCGGCCTTTACTAAGATATCGTTCGTTTTTGGTGTACACGGGTTAGTTCGACGGTTGAATGATATGCAAACATTATTTTCCTAAGCATGTGAGAAAAAAATAAAATGGGTTGCTAAGTCGTTTAATGCATATTAAACTAATAACGTCAAAGTTATTTTAGCATGTGAGTTCGTTTTAGTCTAATAAAACGATAAAAACAAATAAATGGCTACAAACACGAGAAAACGAGTTAGTAACGATGAATAAATCGAATAAAGACATAAATAAATAATATGCATGATTTTGAAAAAGATTTAATGACACGTGATGGATTAACACGTGTTGACCGAAGTCAAAAAAAGTATTTATCGAAATATGTCGCGAAAGTCGCTTTTTAACGTAAGGTTCGAAAAGAATAAAAAAATAGAAAAGCGAGGAAACGAGAAAAAAAAGAGCCGACGAACCAGGCTGCCGCGCGGGTCGCCTGACAGGCGCGCGATCCGCGTGGTGGCCTGCCGGTTTTTTTTTGTTTGTTCGAAAATAGTTAATTTTTACAAATTGCGTACAAATATGGATTAATTTATACTCGATTTATATTTTCGATATTCGTCGTATTCGATATTCGATTATGAAATCGATATCGAATAGTCGGAATGGCTTTAGAAAAGGTTTTGAAAAAAAAAGTTTGTTTTGAACGAAAAGTAAAAAAAAGAATTTGAACGAAAAAGATGTTAATTCTCTCCGCGTTTAAAATCATCGAATTTTGCAAAAAAGGTAATGATTTAATTAGCATCAACGAGAATTAATTAATTTAGTTCTTGTAGATACGATATTCGATTAGAGAATCGGTATCGTATTTTAAGAACGTTATATAAAAAATAATTTTTTTTAGTATCGATTATTAAAAATAAATAAAAATATGTGACGAACGACCCATATTAATAATACGAAACGACCGACGACCCGTAAAAAAAAGTGAAGGACGAAAAAAAAGGAAAAAGACGTGAGAGAGAGAGAGAGAGGAAGGAGAAGAATCGGGTTTGATTTACACCCTCAACCTACATGCTTTACTTTCTCGGTATGAAGCTCGTCGGACGGTGGCTTAGGCACGGGAGCGTCGAGATGATGCGGGTGAGTTAAGGTGTCGGTTTTTTGGACGTGTGATGGGACGGGTTTCGGCCGGATGATGGGGTCGTTTCGTTGGTATTTCGAGGCTACTTCGAGAATATGTCGGGATTTGTTTTGAACTATTTTTTACTAGATGTCGAGGATGATGGATGTGTGTCGGATGTTCTGTAAAATCGTAGTTGTGAAAATCGTGTTTTTTGTGTTGAATATGAGGTCCTATTTATAGGAGTGGAGGTAACCTTGTTTGTGTGACAAGAAATACCGGTTTGGATAGGAAACACGAGAGTTCGAAAGGGAATGAAAGTCTCGTTTCTTGGTGGGGAAGCCAAGTAACTCGGCTGAAAGGGGAGTATTTCGTCTGTTTAGGGAGTTCTATCCGAGTGTCTGAGCTCGGTCGGTGTCTGATTCGGTTTCCGGATAGAATTCCTACTCGAGATCGAATTCTATCCTTAAATGGATTTGTTTAATATTTATGAAAGCTGATTTTTGTAGCATTTGGGACCGAATCAGCCGTGTGAGGTGTCACGGCTGACTCGTGTGTCTCGAGAATATTTTTCGACCGGGTTTTGACTCGGTCGTAAAAAGACGGTTTTACCCTTGGTGCCGGAATCGACCCAAATTAGTCTCATTTGACTCGAAACGACCCACTGGGCCTGGATTTGAGGTTGGTTTTGTAAGATTTGTACTCCGTAATAAGCCTAAACCAAATGTCCATGATTTCGAGCCCATATCCGAGTCCATTAAAGCACATTTGCGTCCGATCATCATCGGGTGTTTGGCGGGACCTACTATAGACACCTGGCGGTCAAAATGTGGGTGTCTACAATATTCGTTATATTCGACATTCGATTATGGAATCGATATCATATATTCGGAATGATTTTTATAAAGATGCTTTATAAATCGTTTTGAAAATCGAGCGAAAAAATATTAATTCTCTCCGCGTTGAAATCGTCGTATTTTTATGACCATGGGACGATTTTCTAGCATCAACGAGATCGATTTAGTCCTTTTTAGATACGATATTCGACTATAGAGTCGATATCGTATTTTAAAACGTTTGTTTTATATGAAAATAGATTGTAGTATCGATATTAGAAAAAGAAAACGTGACGATGACCCATAAAAAAAACGGACCGACGATGCAAAAGGAAAAAAAACAAGAGGAAGAGAGAGAGAGAGAGAGAGAGAGAGAAGGGAAGAGACGGGGTTTTGTTTTACACCCTCAACCTACATGCTCTGTATTCTTGGAACGAGGCTCGTCGGAATGTGGCTTAGACACGGGAGCGTTAAGATAATGTCGGTGAGTTATGGTGGTATTGGACGTGTAGGGTGTCGGGCGAGGTGGCCGCTTTTTTGGGGATAAGGCGACGTGATCTCGAGTTGGTTATTTGATGCTATGTGTGTGTGATCGATTGTATTATCGCTAATGAATGTCGGTGTTGTGTAGTTATGATAGATATATTTGTATGTGTGCAAAGGGGTCTATTTATAGTAGAGGTCCCCGATTAAAGCTAGGAGAAGTAGCTTAACTTGGGTGATAAGAAATACCGTTTTGGATAGGAAAAGTAAGCAATTTGAGAGGAATGAGAATTCCGTTTCTTGGTAGGAAAGGCACGAATCCAGCTGGAAACGAGTCATTCGGCCGAGTATGCCTTGTACTCGGTTGAGTGTTCGGGTAGAATTCTTTCTGGAGATCGAATTCTATCTTTAACGGATTTGTTTAATACTTTTCGTAGATGATTTTTTTGTAGTTTTCGAATCCAAGTCGGATTGGTGGGTGACGCGGCAGATTTTTTATGCCTCGAAAATATCTTTGACCGGGGTTTGACTCGATCGCTAAAAGACGGTTTTGCCCTCGGTGTCGGATTCGACCCAAATTAGTCTTATTTGACTCGAAATGACCCACTGGGCCTGAATTTGGGGTTGGTTTTGTGAGATTTGTACTCTGTAAAAAGCCCAAGCCAAATGCCAATGATTTCGAGCCCATATTCGAGTATGTCAATGCACGTTTGCGTCCGATCATCATCGGGTGTTTTTTGGAAACTGCTATAGACAGCTAACGGCCAAATGTGGGTGTCTACAGGGTCACCGAAGAATCATCATTAAAACGGATTGTAGGGAAATAGGGGAAGCTATGAAGCAGGGATACAAGGTCGAAATGATTTCTTTCGACTACTGGAGGAGCTTAAAGAACTAAGCATGAAATTCGAGGAAGTGCAATGGTCCAACATTCCCAAAAGATGCAACGAAGTCACTCATGAGATGTCTCAATATTTCTTTGGTCGTGTGGGGACTAAGCTCTGCATAGATTTGCCGGAATACTTATTGCTTCTTATTGATTTAGAAGCTAGTGCTACTATGTAATCCCGCTTATCGTGCCTTCAAAAAAACAAAACTTAAGGGTTGTATAATCATACATGGTACCCCTGCACTTTTATAATCATACATGGTACCCCTCACTTTTATAATCATACATGATACCCCTCACTTTTAGTGTATTATATCTTCATACCTTTAATGATGTTTTCCGTCTTCTTTGACTTTCTCTTTCCGTTAGGTTGGAAGGAAATTGGGAAAGTGGGTGAGGATTAGGGATGGCAACGGGTCGGGTCTGGGTCGGGTCCGCTCGGACCCGGACCCGGACCCGAAGTTTCAACCCCGGGCCCAGACCCGACCCGGACCCGAACGGGTCCAAAATTGTCGGACCCATACCCGAACCGGCCGGGTCTGGACCGGGTCCGGGTCTACCCGCGGGTCCACCTTATTTATTACAATTTTGTATTATTCATTGTTTCGATGGAAATTTCGTAGAAAAACACGAACTTAATTTCCGAAAAAAAACTACGTAATGTCTTTAGTCAATCCTTACGCATAAGATTTTAAAAGTGTTTAAACAACGCATAAAAATGATTAAAAAAAAAGTGTCTACAAATCTCACAATACAACCGCAACGTCTCCCAAAATACAACACAAAGGTCGTCTTAAAAATATTCGTCACAAAGTAATTTATTAAAACAACATATTAAGTGATACATGATATATCACGGGTCGGGTTGGTTAGTAACTCAGTACTCAGTAGGTTTAATTTTCAATTTTTTTAATTTTTTTTTTTTAAAACGGGTCCACGGGTCCACGGGTCGGGTCCGGGTCCCAAAACTCAGACCCGTACCCGTACCCGAATTTTTTGGGGAGGACCCAGACCCGACCCATGCCCAACGGGTCTGAAAAATTTGGACCCAGACCTGACCCATTCGGGTCCGACCCGCCGGGTCTGGGTCGGGTCTTGGACCCACTGCCATCCCTAGTGAGGATATAAATGGAAAGATTAGCATAAACAACTCAAGTAAACATAGTTAAAGCAACAAAACTAACGGAAAAACGAAGTCAATGAAGACGGAAAACATCATTAAGGATATGGAGATCTAATACACTAAAAGAGAGGGGTACCATGTATGATTATAAAGGTGTAGGGGTACCAAATAGAAAAGCTAACACGGGGGTACCATGTAGAAAATCTCCTATAATTATGAAATTAACCCTTCGTTTAACCAAAAAGAAAAAAAAAATCTTTTAATGTGTAGAAGTGGATTAATATTTGGACGCTATTAGTCCACTTGGTCATAAAGTATTACGACTAAGAATTAATCCAGTTATTTTTATTAGTTGTTACGTTTAAGTTTGGATCTATACTATAAACATGTCGACCTTATGAAAATTGCAATGTAGTGGTTGATCACTGTTGAAATTTTTAAAAGATCTTAAAAATACGCAGGTTTCAAGCACAGGCCGAAGATGTTGAACCAACATCGAGAATCTACCATGGACAACAAGCGGTCAAAGAAAACAGAAACGGAGATATAGGGGCATCTAGCAAGCGACCAAAGAACAAATGAAAATTATAAAACTAGTCTACTAAATAATTTAATTAGATTTATAAAAACAATATTTAGCCAACTTGTATTGTTTACTTCGCTATGGAGTATAAACTATAAACAACACTGATAAATATAAAATAACATTCATAATAATTTACTTAATATACTAATATGTCTCGGACAAAAAAATATGGATAGACTATTACGGGAATATAGAAGAGTCCCGTATATTCCACGGGTAAATGAACTAATAGTTCATTAATAAAACGTCAAACAACACTTACAATGAATACCTATAATCGCAATCAATACTACTTCTCTTATAAACTACAAACCTCAAAATAATCTAACAATTCGACAAGAACTCATACCGCTCTTGCAGCTTTTGATGACGGGATTCTTCGTTTGATTCATAATGAGAGAAAACTTACATTCTGTTGGTTTCAAAGATCATGGACAAATTACTTGTACCCATTAAATAGACAAGCATTGAACCATTACAAACTAATATTGTGAATAAGCAAGCATAAAATAAACCCCTAAACTAACATGAAGGAACGAAACCTTGAAATAAATAACCAACCTTGAACTTTTAGATAAGTGAGTGTGTGGACATGACATAGGTCCACCCGACGCGGCCACGCGCGGGTTTGGGGAGACGAATGAATCTCATGTGAGATGGATCGAATTGAAATTTAAATCGAAGTGGAGTCGCCACCGAACTTTGTGGGAGTTCGGGTCCATTCGAACCCACTCTATATCTTAGTGGGCCGTAGACAAAGTACGGCCCATTCCGATTTCAGAGTTTATTGGGTTCGTCCCTTTGCATTTTGATATCGATACCGACATTATCGGATACCGTGTATTGAATGACTCTCGTGTACCAATGGTTTTCGGTCATCCGGAAACCACGGTTCTGAGTAAGGGGTGAGGGTACGTGTTAGGAAGTTCACAAAGAACACCCAACCCCACCCGCACTTAGCGGCCTCTACTAAGATATCGTTGATTTTAAAATACGCGCGTTAGTAATTCGATTGAATGATATGCAAACAATATTTTGACTAAACATGCGAAGATTAGAATAAGCTGCTATGTCGATTTAATGCATCTAAATTAACGTCAAAGTTGTATTTAGCATGCGAGGTTCTTTTTAGTACAATAAAACAAACAACGAAAAATAAATCGCAAAGACATAAACAAACAAGTTAGTAACGGTAATAACGGTTTGTAAATAATATTGAATGATATAGAATGACGTAGACGACATGATGCACGGTTTTAGAAAGTGGTAAGACACGCGATTGACTTGACACGTGTTGACCGAAGTCATAAAAATATTTGATAAGGCTTGACGTATGTTGAGGGCTCATGTTTTGACGTGATAAAGGGACACTCGATCGAGTCATTGAGGGACTCGACCGAGTGTGCCTCGGAAAAAGCTTATGCCCAATATTTGAGACGCCACTCGATCGAGTCATTGAGGGACTCGACCGAGTGGTCCTCAAAAAGACCTTTTGCCTCGGTTTTTGGGGTGCCACTCGATCGAGTGCGTCCTGTACGAACAAAGGTTCGTTTCGCGATTTGCATGAATTTCGAAATTGCTTTTGATTTTGGAAAATCGATGATTTTATTAAGTCGCGCAAAAATATTATATGATTTATGCTCGACTCGAATGTTCGATACTCGTCGTATCCGAAATTTGATTATGGAATCAATATCGAATACTTAGAGTGAAATCTAGAAAAGGTGTTATAAGTCGTTTGAATCAAACTAGAACGAAACAAATTATCACCGTGTTATAATGTCGTAATTGGTTCTTTCGAACAATGTGACAATTATTTTAGCATCAACGAATTCGTGTTAGTTAAATTTATTGACTAAATCGCTTAAATACGATATTCGACTATAGAGTTGATATCGCACCTAAAGAGAGACGCTTTGTTTGTTTGATTAGATCCGAAAATAGATTCCCTCCACATCTCAACATCGTAATAAATCCTTGCGGATTATGTGATGTCAGATCTCCATCAACAGGTTTCGATCGGTCTAAACCAAAAAAAAAAAAAAAACGGACGCGTTTAAAGGGGAGTATTCGCGATCCCATCATGCCTTTGAGTGTTTAGGGCAGGGCTCCTCGAGAGGGCTCCACCATTGTTACTACTCGTGAAAGGATTAGAAGGGTCTTATACGAATATCGCCTTTAAACGTGTTTGATTCGAAATAATTTTAGAAATTGATGAATGCGTGATTTTGATGACGATTATGTAAATATTAAAACGAGACTAACAACGCGATAAAGAAAAGAAACAATCTTGTTGACGTTGATTCGCTTCAACAATCAAATGCTTGGGGGGTCGGGATAAGCGACCGGCCACGTCGGGTGCGAGACCCTTGTATTCAGATTTTCTTATCCCGTCATCCCTTGTATTCGACACGAATAGGCGAATATTTTAGTATTTTGATACTAATAGTATTAACGATATTAGAAACGAGATAATAAATATTAAAAAAAAAAAACGACGACGACACGGAGGGACGACGCGAGAGAAGGGAAGAGAAAGAGAGAAGAAATCGGGATTATTTGCACCCTCAACCTACGTGTTTCGTATTCTCGGTCGGGACTCGTCTAATTGTGGCTTAGGCACGGGAGTTCGAGATTATGTAGATGGAGTTATGGTGGTTTAGGGTTTGATGTTTACTAGATGTTAGGGTTGTATGTAAAAAGTTGTGATGGGTAAAAGTTATGTATGAAAAGTTAGTTAGGGTTCAAAAGTTGCATGCAAAGGGGTGTATATATAGGAATTCCCAACCTCACGACCTAGGGTTACTCGATCGAGTGCCCCTGCTGACTCGATCGAGTGGCCCAATGAAGAGGTAACAACGAGCCTGTTGAAGGCCCACTCGATCGAGTGGGCTGACACTCGATCGAGTTGATGAGGCGGGCCAGATATTTTGAAGATTTTGTGTTTGGGTTGGATTCTTGATATTTGCATGGCTGTTTTGTGTTCTCGGAAACGGCTTTGACCGGGGTTTGACCCGATCGCTAAAAGTCGGTTTTATTTACGGTGTCGGTTTTGACCCAAATTAGTCTTATTTGATTGGAAACGACCCGTTGGGCCTGAATTTGAGGTTGGTTTTGTGAGATTTGTACTCCGTAAAAAAGCCCAAGCCAGAAACTAACGATTTTGAGCCCATATCCGAGCGCGTAGAAGCACGTTCGCTTCCGATCATCATCGGGTATTTTTGGAAACTGCTAGACACCTAACAGCCAAATGTGGGTGTCTACAGAGTGTTTATTTTAGAGTCTCTAACATTACTACTCGGGGCGTTTGGTTGGTGAAAGGGTAAGGGAATGAAATCTACAAAGAGAATAGGAAGGAAAGAAAAATGTTACCCTTTGATGTTGTTGGTGGTTTGTTTACAAAATATAAGGGAATAAGAAACAAATCAATTTCCGACGTCTCACTTTTTACCAAACAAAAAGCTAACTTTTTTTCTTCATATTATTCATGTTGAGTATTCCTAATATTATTATATTAATTAAATACATTGTTGAAAATAAAAATGTTAAAAATATATATATACGAACTTACGATTTACGAAGTATAATATTACGGAGTACAAACATTTTATAAAAATAATAATCCGTATAACTTGTTTTAAATTAATTTTTCAAACAAGTTAAATCTAATAACTTTTTAATTATTATTTCAAATATAATATATTAATGGTTCAGGTCTCAATCCTAAATTAATGAGTTATTTCAGGTTCGAGTCAAACGGATCGCATGTTAAATATTTTGAGTCTCTAAAATAAGGTCAAGTTTACGATCGGGTTGAAATTTAATAGGTCTAACGGTGAGGAATGAAAATCTAAACCCTAGGAGGATGGGGTAATGAAGATGGAGGAGTTTGAGGTTTTTGGGAAGGAATGGAAGGGAGAAAGGGAATGTAAAATGTTAAAACAAACGAGAACAAAGGGAATGAAATAAGTTGATTCCCTTTCCCTTTCCCTTAGACCCCAAACCAAACGGTTCGTCAATTCTGAATACTAGGTTATACCTATCACATTTGTGATAGTGGCGTGTACTAGCACAGAACTTTACCCCCGGTTGACATTCATCAAGAGATTCCCAATTGTGTCAGTAGACAATACATAGATTGTCGCCTGCAGGTCGAAAAACCAACTTATGCAAGAACAGCAGAAGAAAAATGTCGGGTTACCGTTTGGGTCAGGCTTACACCAGAGACGAAACAGGTAAAAGAGTAAGTGAATTTGGACAAGTTACATCCTTGTGGCTTCAAGTTGCACAATTTCATTTATCCCAACAAAAAAAAAGGCATGTGATAACTGAAATCCAGATAGAGTTGAGGTTCAGAATGAAGCATGATGTCTGCAGTCCTACATATCAAAAAAGAACTCGAGCTTTTTCAACCTGCACGAGATCAGCATATACTCACTATTTCAACGTTGATAAGATGGTTTGTTTTCCTTCAAACATGCGATAGATCAATACAAGGCTCCCAAAGGTTGCAAACATGGAGCAATCTGCTTATTGACAACACTGCATGTCCTACAATTTGAACAATTTAGCCTAAACTAAAGAAAGAGGCAAATGGTTGGTAGGAGAATTGCCTCTAATACACAACTTCTGACCACCCTTCAACACCAGGGGCTCCAGAGACGACAAATATGGAGCAATCTGAACTTTTGGGGTATCGATATGCCCGATCCATAAAACTATGGAGAGTATTATACGAGACACATTCCACTCATGCTTCAGCCTTTTGCCTCTCCATCAATCCATGGTCGGGTCTCAGGATTGTTGTAGATGATTCGATAAACAAAGAAAGTTGCAACCGCCCCACTGCACAAGAAATAAGGCTCTCTTAGCTATGCAAGGATAAATTTGATAGCCACTATGATGAACAAGTAAACAGTTTCCAAACAGAAAGAACGAGGTGTTTAGTCCAGGAAAGATGGACTAGCTTTCTGTTCCACCCCAATAGCTACTTTGGTTTAGCTTATAGATGGAAAGCCACACTATCGGGATTCAGGCCAAGGCCAGGCCACACTATCAGGAAATTTTTTTATTTTGGAAACAGATCGGTGAGTAAGTAAGAGGATGAGGTGAAAAATTGTATTCCTGGTTCTAGAGGTATAATACGAGGGAAAGGATAAAAAAAGTGATAGAAACAATGAACCATAGCTCAAGATTATTACGGGATATGTAATAAAACAAAATGACTAACTAAAATGGTTACACTACTTTTTATTTTGAGGTAGCACTCATTCGACATCAGCCCATTACCTACCATTTGCGAGACCTTCAAGGCAGATTGATTTTTTTTTTTGTTATTGTTTGTTGTATGTGTATGTGCATGTGCATGTGCATGTGCAGTGATGCAACCTATTTAAACAAATACACAGAAAATAATGCATGATCAGAAGTCAAAACCTGATGATGGTTTTTAGTAATCCAACAAGAGTTGGCCCCTGCAACAAGAAACAAAAAGAAATCAACAGGCGTTTTAACCCATTAAGACACACAGCCATAGAAGAACAGTATCAGGAGATTGTACGATCAAAGAGGGAAACCTTACCTGAAATACCAAACGAATATCTCTTAGAAGCAGAATACCAGCAATTGCTGCATAGCCAAATATGTTGTCAGAAAGCTTATCAGTTTAGCCCGTGGAGTAAAGACAAGTTTAACAAAAATCAGCCTCCAAACCAAGATGCACAACTCAAGCAAAAAGCAGGCATTCAAAATATTACCACACAAGGAGCTTACAAGTATATCAATTTGCAGGCATAACAATCAGTTATATCTCTCTAAATTTCAAAAACATTTAAATATATTAATGATTCACACTTCACAGTTCTCCTGGGTCGGAACTTGGAAGTCTATTGTCTAGACCAAGATTAACCACAAGTCAGCCTTTCCCCAATGGAAAATTGGCATCAATTGGCCTCGCCATTTTGACACATTACATCTCCACAGACCAATGTATAACATGGCACAGGCTAAATCTTTGACTAGGTTTAGATTCTTGTTCAGTTGATGTAAGTTCGGTAATATTTAACTATATTAAAACAAAAATATTGTGCAGGTTCAATGGCTCAAGATAACTTTAAGGGGTTACTTGAATTGGGGATAATGAGGCTAAAAACACAACGAAAAAAAATGAGGAAAATATGGTGGTGAAGAGAAGCAGTGGTGAATGGAGATGAAGGGCTGCTCATCTCATACGAGTGTAATTAATTACCCTACGAGGGAGGTGGGTAGCTATTGAACCCACTCACCCAGTCATCATCAGCCTATCGTCATCTCATACTCCTATCCACCACGACAAAGACTTTTCTTTGTTATTTTCCTCAACCTCGCCACCAGTTATACACCCAATCCACGCATGCTCTAAGATGAGATGCGGTCATGGTGGCACTTAAGGTTGGGAGTTCGGATCTGGATCACAATACTTTGGACCTTGTGGATATGGATAAGATCCATGTGTAGAAGTATCCAGATATTTAGACCTTATAAAATCATATCCAAAATCTCACCCCTAGTCATCCCTAGTCATCCCTAGAGCCACAAACCACAGCACGGTAAATATACTCCTTCATATCCAATCGAATCTACCCATTCTTACTTTTTGGACAATCGTATTCAATCTACCCATACAAAGTTACCCTCATTACAACCTTTAGTTTATGCACAATGCCATCGAACCTGATTTTCTTTATTAATATTCCGTCAAACCAATAATAAATCATTAGTTAATTACAATCTCAACACTTAATACCCCAGCACGCACAACCTAAGACCTCCGTGCACTCGGTCGTCTTAACCTTCGTGCTACACGATGGTTGTCTCCCACCTTAATACATTATTTAACAACTCTACATTTTGTAATTTACGGTCTTTAAAATACACCCATAGCTACTAACCTGCCTGTCCTTTCAACATTGTCACAGTGGACTGCCCTTTCTTCCACGATCGTAAACTCGAGACACTCATAGCCAACAGAATACCTCCAAGGATAACACCAAACCTAAGTGCTGAAATGCTTCCAGTCAGCATAAAGTTGAGGAAGCCGCCAGCAGAAAGAACTGTCCCTGTAAAGTAACCAAGAATATATGAGCCACTCAAATAGAACTGTTAGTAACCAAGACTGTTAGCACAGAATTGAGGTATTTAGCTAAATAAGTATAAAGCAAAGATAATGGTGCCTGAGTGTGAACCCATATACAATATGTAGTTCTTTAACAATAATTCCCTCCTTTTCATTGATTCCTTCCACTTTAAAAGTGACATACTCCCTCCGTCTTTTATGTTTCTTCCTGTTTCAATTAAATACTCACAAATCTTAAAAAGTGGGAAGAAACATAAAAACCGGAGGGAGTAGTATTTAAGAAAAACAATACATTAAACTCACTCCAACCCAGTATGATTTACCCACTTATTATTTTAATCCCTCACATTTGAATAAAAGTGGGTAAATCATAGTGGGTTAAAAGTGGGTAAATCATAGTGGGTTGGAGGGAGTACAAAAGTAGAGAGGAAGTAAAGTAAGTGGACCACTTACGTCAGCGAGAAGCGTGCCGCTCAAAAAAGTGGAATAAATCAAATTATTAAAAAAGAAATGTGGAAAATAGCTATGAAAAGGAGGGAGTACATATCGTCAGTCATGTCTCATTCCATTTGATTCTTAATTCTTACCATACGGGATTCCAACATAGAAATCCTGAACTTTAGACACGTCATTTAGATCTTCAGCAGATGCAAATGTCTCCACAACATCCTTCACTGGTTCAGGGGAGTTCTCAGCTGCCACAGAGAGATACAGCCTACCATCTTCACCCAGCTCCTGGGCCATAACCCACAAATCTTGACTTGCTTGATCAGCCTGAATCTTTAACGTCTCTGCTGTTTCCTTGAGTACCACAACTGCCTTTTTAGAGTATACTTCATATGCTTCTTGTGACACACTTTGTAACTTTAAGGCCTGCTCTTTAAAAGATGCTAAAACCTGCTTCCATGCTTCCTGAGACGCTTTACCACTCTGTTCAAAATCGTCCTTCTCCAGCTCAACCTCTCCTTCCGACGGTTTCTGAACAATCAGTATGCCACCAAGTATCAAGGACAGAGAGTCAGCACAAAAGCATTGTACCTTTTAACGAAAACATTTAAAGAAGACACCTTAGTTTAAAAAATCACTGATCTAGCATATCTACGACCAAGATGCCATGGGAGCCAAAACAGCCCAGCATGCTTAAGGTATGACATGTTCAGCCACGTTTACCAAATTCCCTCTGCGAATCACAAATCCTTAAAGAGCAAATTTTATCATGTTGCTTACTAAAAATACACACATAATACATATTCTATAACAATGAATCGTGAATCGGTAAGCATGTATTCACAGCAAATCTGGAAAGCAAGTGTTCAGGCAACACTGACTAGATACATTATTATACAATAACACCATTACATTTACTTCTAGTTCTACAATTATAACCTAAGCATGTTATCCCCAACTTTTAATTCTTTACACAGAATCCCACTTTAACATCCAAAAGGGAGTATATGTGCACTTATTTCCAATACGATATTTTTTCGCAGGCGAAAGCAGTGTGCCACTGGTGCATGAGGGGCACGTCCAGCACCTTGCTGCATTGTGCCTTTTAAAAGTAAGCAGCACACTGCATTAGAAGAATTATGTGCATATAAATCAGTCATCAAGGCGTTACCACATCCTTCTAATCAGAGAATCACAATCCTACAGCTTGGGCAATTCACTTTTTTGAAAGCACTTTAGATAACATGGTGCGCAAAACTAAGGGGCATAATCCATTTGATCCAGGGAAAAGAAAATGTGAGGAAAGTGGCTTCCGAGTTTATATCAAATATTGACTAAGACTCCTCAAAGAAGCGAGCACCGTGGAAACAAGAAGTCCGGAGCCCAACCGAGAAAGCATGGAAAAGCAATAAATGAGTCATGAACGGACATAATGCAATAACTAAAGCTTAATTAGGATAACATATCGTCTCAAGTCATTAACATAGGTGTTATTCATGCCATTGCAGTCATTTACATCAGCAATGAGCAGAGAAATGAACTGCAAAATACTAACTAATCAGCCTATTTGGTTCTGACTCTACTCAATTATCGACCGCAAAACCCTCCCACCCTTTCTCCAAACAAAGCAAGGATATAGTTGATCCCTCCTAAATCACCAGCTAACATTATGTGGCAGAGCAATGGGCACACACATACACACTTCCACTGATTAAAATCAATCCAAACAGTAACTGAAGCTCAAAAACGTGTCATAAAACAAAATGCAAAGGAAATCAAAAGTCGAAAATGAAGTTTGAATCGTCAAATACAGTAATAAGCATAAACTCACGGGTTCTTCATGAGAAGCAGCAAATGCAACGATCGGAATATTATTTCTGCGGTGAATGTTACGTAAGTTGAGTGACTGTGGTAACGGCGGTATTCCGGCGACGGAAAACGTTTTAAAGCGGGGTCGAAACATTTCCGGTCGGCTGACATGCGGCGCAGTCGCCGGAGAAAAGGAGAGGGAGTACGCCATTGAAGAAGAAGAAGAAGAAGATTGAGGTACGAGCTTCGTCAACGACCGACTAGTTAGATGACAGATTTAGGGTTTGCAAATCCCATCTAAAGTTTTTGATTGTACTCACTCCTCCCTTCGATACCAAACCCACCCTTTCACTCTATCACACTTTCCAACGTGTAATTTGTTAATTTGTATAACCAATATCTTTAATTTTCCAAAAATGGTAATTAGTCCCGTAACTTTCATTTTGTGCTTCAATGGTAGAATTAAGCCCAATACCTTTGGATTGGAGTAAAATTCAATTCAAATTTTTTATTTTTCAATTAAAGTTGTACCTTAAAAACAAAAACTCCATTTATTTATACATTTTATCATAAAAGTAATTATATATGGGATTTTCTACACGGTACTTGGTGAGTCTAGGTCGCATGCTCTCAAAGATAAATAATCAAATCTTATTACCTTTAACAATAGAGTAGAGGTAAGTCGGGTATTGAATCCACACGGAAGGCGATGTAACTAATGTGCAATTAAAATAAATAAATGTAACGAGAATAATGGGGGGTTTTGTGAGTGATTTCTAACAAATAAAATAATGGAAACAAAATAACTAAGAATGGGATTTCAGATGATTAAGAAACTCGACTTAAAGAAAATCCACAAACTAGTTAAACAACCGATCATCGACTACTAACCTTTATTTAATCCTTGAGTATTCAATTGTGAAACTGAAAGTTTCAATTGTTCCGTAGATAATACTCCCTATTACTTAAGTCGAAACGCGATACTAAACAACCTAATTATTGAACAACCTAATCCACGCGTCTAGATTTAATTCAATAACAGCATGAACAATATGAACAAATCAATAGAAATAACGACCTTTAACACACGCGGTTATTGGTTTGAATTATATGTTTATTCCTCCCTTTACCCAATTACGATGAAATGCATACAAATAATTAGGTCTAAAGGTCGCAACTTTATCTCGTGAATTGAACAATTACGGATTCAAACACAAAGAATTGCAATAGATTGAAGTAATCAATTGGCCAAAAAGGGGGACTACTCTTTACCGTCGGCGTTCATTACGTAAAATGACAACTTTGCCCTTGGTATTTATTATCGAAATAATATTACTTTAACATTTTATAGATTATCGATTTATTAAAACTTGATAATAAAACCGTCTTTTAATAAACCAAAACCGACATCCTATATAGTTAATATATGGAATTACCCAAAATGACGAGTTCTCATTTGCAATTAATTCTCGAAATATTATCACATTTACATTTTATAGAGTATCGGTTTATTAGAACTTGATAATAAAACCATTTTTCGATTATTGTTACGCCTCCGATTTTAAACAGTTAATTAGATTAATTAACGACTTAATATAATTTAATAAACGTAATTAACAAATATGAGTAATACGCAAATTAAATCCTCATTAATCTACGACAAGTCGACAATCAAGATTTATTATACAAATCGATGCAAATTAAAAGAAAAAAAATCCGGAAATGGGTCGAGTCAAGTGGGTTTTTCGACCCACCAAAGGGTCGTATCAGTTTAAGTATAATATAAATCTTCCAATGGTATAAAACTTGAAGTATAATGTAGTGAAATTGGTTACATTGACAACATTTTATAACAAGCGACTCGGGTTCGAATCCTCTGTTTACACATTTGCCTTTTGAAAATTTACAAACAAAATGTCATTAAGATGGATCGAACCCCTGACCTATTGACTAAGGCCCTGTTCTTTTCAGCTCCTAAAATAATACTTCAATAATAATAATAATAATAATAATAATAATAATAATATATAATATTATTATTATTATTATTATTATTTATTTATATGAAACGAAAGTTGCATTAAGATCGAAACAAATTACAATAAGTTATTATTATTATTATTATTGTTGTTGTTGCTGTTGTTATTATTATTATTATTATTATTATTGCATTTCGATATTAATGCAACTTTCTTTTCATAAAAAATAATAATAATGATACTAATATCATTGTTGTTGTTGTTGTTGTTATTTTTATTACTTGTATCTCTTAATGTTAATAATAATAATAACATATCGTCATTGTCGTTGTCGTCATCATCATCTTCATTGTTATTATTATCGTTAATATTATTATCATTATTTTCTATTTTTTTTATCATCATTGTTATTATAATAATTATTAATATTATTATGCACTCCACAATATTTTGAGGTCTTGAAATAGAGGTTACATTCAAATATTTACAACTCTATCTCAATGTCATTACGACTAATTTACGTTTTTTTAACATTATTTTTGAGTGAATAGAATATCTAATATCTACACATACAATATAGCATATAAGTATTATTTGTATTGTATTAAGATTTAAGAATATCAAAATTTAAAATTTTGTATATTACGCAGTCAAAGATATATACATAACATTTTCTATGGTCAAGTACTAAAAAAACAAAAGTAGAAATCAAATGAATTGGGGGTGAGTACTATGTTGTTGTTGTTATTATTATTATTATTAATTAATTAATATTATTATTACTATTATAATTAATTATTATTATTATTATTATTATTATTATTATTATTATTTAGTGTTATAATTTTTTTTCCCCATTTTTTAAAATATTATTAGATAATTTATATAAGTAGTTATTAGTTTCAGCTTCTTTTAATTCAGCTCAGATTCTATCAGTCCAGCTCAACTCCTATCAGACCAGTTCAGCTCTTATCAGACCAGCTCAGCTCAACTCAGCCCTGTTTCAGCCGAAAAAAACAGGGCCTAAGAGGCAAATGACTACACCACTACACCAACATTAACAAGCCGATATTTCAAATGGTTGAAAACTACTTGCTTAAAAAAGCAAATTAAAAAAGGAAAAACAAATTGAGTCGATGAACTTTTTCGACTGGCCCATGGGCTGGTCGAAGAACTTTTTCAAATGGCCCATGGGCTGGTCGAAAAAGTTCTTCGACTAGCCCATGGGCCAGTCGAAAAAGTTCATCGACCCAATTTTTTTTTTCTTTTTTTACTTTGCTTTTTGAAATAAGTAGTTTTCACCCATTTGAAATATCAGTTTGTTGATGTTGGTGTAGTGGTTTTAGTCATTTATATTATACTTAAACTATTTCTCAAAACTTTGGTGGGTCGAAAAACCCACTCGACCCGACCCATTTCCGGATTTTTTTTCTTTTAATTTGCATCGATTTGTATAATAAATCTTGATTGTCGACTTGTCGTAGATTAATTAGGATTTAATTTGCGTATTACTCGTATTTGTTAATTACGTTTATTAAATTGTATTAAGTCGTTAGTTAATCTACACTGTTTAAAACCGGAGGCGTAACGATAATAAAAAAAAACAGTTTTATTATCGAGTTCTAATAAACCGATACTCTATAAAATGTAAATGTGACAATATTTCGAGAATTAATTGTAAGGGAGAACTCGTCATTTTACGTAATTCCATATACTAACTATATAGCTAGTCGGTTTTGGTTTATTACGATAATCGAAAAACACGGTTTTATTATCAAGTTTTAATAAACCGATTATCTATAAAATTTTAAAAGTAATATCATTTCGAGAATAAATAGCAGGGGCAAAGTCGTCATTTTACGTAATTAACGCCGACGGTAAGAAGTAAAGCGCCGACGGTAAAAAGTAGTTCCGCCAAAAAGATTAAACAAGCAACAATCATAAAATTAGCACAAGGATTAAACAATACTCATGTAATTAAATAAAGATTAAGTAAAAGTCTCACAACCAATTAACTAGTAGCTTCAAATCCTTGATCCGAGAAGGAAGATCAATATGAAAAGTAATACTCGAATGCTTAGGGTTTTTCTTCTCTTCTCTTAATATGAAAAGTAACGTAATGAGTTGAATAATGAAAAACAAATATTCCGTAGTATATAGTCTAATAATGATAGGAAATTCAACTAATTTCCTAAATCTAATAATAATATAATAATAAATAATAATAATTAAGTTGACACGGAACCCGAAGTAGTTATGTCTTCAATTCTCGGGTTACGCTTTGACTTTTCACTTGGTTTGTTGGGCTTGTTCTTCGTACTCTCCGTCTCGAGCCTAGATCACACCTCAAGGAATTAGAGCTCTCAAAACCCTCTTTTCTTCAATAAAACACAATTTCTTAGATAAAATCAATTAGTCGATTTCCACTCTAAATTCGAATCTTTAATCACCAAATCTTGTCCAACCTTAGAGTCCAAGATGCTTAAGATAGGGTTATCCTTAGATCCCGGGGAGAGACAACAATTCACAAGCCTCCTCCAAGAATACAAAGACGTCTTTCCATGGTCCTACAAGGACATGCCGGGGATAGACCCGGAAATAGCCGAGCATCACATACCAATTAAAGACGGGTGCAAACCGGTTAAGCAAAAACTCCGCCGAATGAGACCCGAATGGTCTCTCAAGGTAAAAAAAGATGTCGATAAACAATTCAAAGCCGACTTCATACAGGTGTCCGAATATCCGGACTGGGTCGCGAACATCGTGTTGGTTCCTAAAAAGGACGGTAAGGTACACGTATGCGTGGACTTTCGGGATCTTAACAAGGCAAGCCCGAAAGACGACTTTTCGTTACCACAGATTGACATATTGGTGTATAACACGACCGATCATGCCCTTTTGTCCTTCATGGACGGATATGCCGGGTAGAATCAAATCAAAATGACGAAAGAAGATATGAGTAAGACCATCTTCACTACACCTTGGGGTACTTACTGCTACATCGTCATGCCGTTTGGCCTTATCAATGTCGGGGCCACTTACCAACGAATCGCTACGACCCTATTGCATGACATGATGCATAAGGAAGTGGAGGTTTACGTAGACGACATGATCGTCAAATCCAAGGATCGGGACGGGCATATCACTACCCTAAGGAGATTATTTACCCGACTCCGCAAATACAACATGAGGCTAAACCCTCAAAAGTGTAGTTTCGGAGTAACACCTCGCAATTTACTTGGTCACATCATTAGCTAACGTGGTGTCGAGGTCGATCCAGCAAAAATCAAAGCCATTACCGAGATGAAGCCTCCTAAAACTGAAAAAGAAATAATGGGATTCCTCGGGAAAGTTCAATATATCAGCCAGTTTATCTCCAAATTGACCATGGTATGTGAACCGATTTTCAAGAAACTGAAAGTGGGGGAACGAACATTGTGGGACGATAATGTCAAGTGGCTTTCGACAAAATCAAAGAAATATTGTTTGCTCCGCCGGTCTTAATGCCACCTCAACCCGGTTTGCCTTTGTCGTTATACCTAACAACGACCGAGACAACCATGGGGGCTATGCTGGCACAGACAGTCGACTCAGTAGAACGAGTTATTTATTACATCAGCAAAAAGTTTTTAGAGTATGAGTGTAAATACACCAGGCTCGAGAAAACACGCTTAGCTCTAGTCTGGACCCCATCAAATACCTCTTTGAAAAGCCCATTCTCAACGGCAGAATTTCTAGATGTACTCTAATGTTGGCAGAGTTCGACCTGAAGTTCGTTCCGTTAAAAGCTATTAAGGGTCGGGTAGTAACCGAGTTTCTCGCCGATAGTCCCGTAACCGAAGAAGGACACACCGACACTTAGTCCTTCCCAGACGAAGATATATTCCATACCGATACAGACACATGGGATCTATATTTCGACGAGGCATCCAATTTCTGAGGGTTCGGAGTCAGGATTCTGTTAATCTCGCCAAAAGGGGAACATACTCCCGTGTCCATCAAACTGGACTTCGACGTTACTAATAACTCCACCGAGTACAAAGCATGCATCCATGGGTTACAAGCCGCCGCTGATTTAGGGGTCACAAATCTCGGGGTACACGGAGACTCATCCTTGGACATTAATTAGGCACTCCAGAAACGGAAAACTCGGAACGCCAACCTCGTGGCATACCAGGCGCGAGTAAGGGTTCGCGAGAAACAATTCCAAAAGGTAGAGTATATATACCTACCTCGGGAAGAAAACCAGTTTGCAGATGCACTCTCAAAATTGGCATCTTTACTGAATATTCCCGATCACCTGACCAGTATGCCGATTTGTGTCGAAAGATGGTCCGAGCCGGCATATACCCATGCCATCGAAGACATTGAAATTACCGATCCCGAGCCATGATATTAAGCTATTTTAACATACATGTCGACGGGGGAGTATCCTCCTGAAACTGACAGCGGGCCAGGAAAGCCCTACGAAGACTAGCCACCTAGTTTATCCGTACCGACGATGGGCAACTGTACAAAAAGACGGCACAGAGGGCTCTCCTCCTATGCGTGGATAAAAATAAGGCTGAAAAGGTTATGGCCGAAGTACACGACGGCGAGTGCGGTCCGCATATGAATGCCCAGATGTTAGTCCGAAAAATCATGAGGCTCGGATATTACTGGAACAACATGGAAACCGACTGCAGGCAGTATGTCAAACATTTCCATAACTGTCAAATCTTTGCCAACGTCCAACATATGCCGTCATCCTTGCTATATACCATGACGTCACCTTGACCGTTTTCGACATGGGGTATCGACATAATCGCAAAAAATAAATCCCTCCGGTACAGGTGGACACTGCTTCATCTTTGTCGCCATCGATTATTTCACCAAATGGGTAGAGGATGAATCCTACCGTATTCTCAATGCCAAGCTGTAGACACCCAGATTTGGATCAGGTGGCTGCAGGAATGCCCGACAAACACCCGATGACGATCGGACTGCAACACGATGCGAGATTACGATGTTTTAGATAGTTTTTCTATAGAACGGATCAAATAATAACTCAGAAAAATTAATTTAACATCTAGACAGCCTTAGTCGTGTCATTACGGTTGCGTCGACACTAATTAGAGTCAATTCTGACATCGGGACCTCGAGCTGGCCCCGAAATATGCAAAGTCAAACCCGAGTCAACGCGTCGGGCCGAACAAACCTCGAGACACGTGCCCGAGTCCCACCCGGCGCTCGACGCACTAGAGTTAACAAGGATGCTTAATCCCCAAGACAACGCAATATACACATCTTCTCCATTTTGGAAAGTTTCGAAATTGGATCTTCAAAACTCCAGGCGCCTCACACAAGGCGTCCCAAAACTGAACTGCCTCACACCAGACGTCCGAGTTCTGAGTCGCTGGACACCAAGAGTCCGAATAGTCGATTTAAACTGCGCGAACAACTATAAATACCCCCCTCATTTCATTCATTTGAACACAATCAACGAGTTCGTGACTTACTTCTCCTACAACTCGCTCCCCCCTCTTCTTCTCTAACTTAGGTCGCACTCCAACACTAAGTACGATCCACTCGATCGTTTAGCGAATCGACGCCACTCCTCATTCTCGAGCACTCCACTAGACCCGAGGAGCACCCGCGTTCGACTAACCAACCCCGGGTCTAGCAGCGAAGCTCTGCCGGATTAACCGCAGAACTAGCTGTAGTAACGAAGCTCTGCCGAAATCACCACAGGACGAGCTAGGAGGATCCACCTCGAAGTCGAACCGTCACTAGGTTGTCGTCTAAACAAAACTTTACATTTTTGTACTTTTATTATGCACTTCGATAATGTCAAACGTGGACACTTGGTCCATGACACGTTATAAACATACGTAACGTCCCCCAACTTCAACCCCAAACACTAAAACACCCTAACTAAACCCGAGTAGTTCCGAGATCCGTTCTCAACCTTCTACGCATCGTGTCTTGTTTAGTGTACACTCCAAGGGTGCGTCTCTTCACTATGTGAGTTATTTACGTTTCGCATTTACCATTTTCGTATGATTTACCGCTTTTATGACCTTATAATCGCATGCTAAATCATCTAACATGAAATTCAAAACGTATACAAGCTAAAAATGAACAAAGGGATGGTCGGGTTCCGTATTAGTCCCGATGCTCACCATATGTGGTTCGATGCATCCCTATTAATACCGAGCTGACGCATCTTAAGCAGAATACCAGGTAAGGTATACCACGAGAACGACTAATATCCGTATTATCATGTTAAAACTGATTTGCTAATACGTATAATACTTAGTACTCTCTACTCTCCTAGGTGCATCTTTTCATGGCCTGCTTGTCACGTGAAATCGCATGTGTAGACACCCACATTTTGACCGCTAGGTGTCTATAGCAGTTTCCGAAAAACACTCGATGATGATCGGACGTAAACATGACTTAATACGCTCGATTTGGACTCGGAATCAATAGTAGTTAGCGCGAGCTTTTAGCGGAGTGAAAATCTCACCAAACCGACCTCAAATTCAGGCCCAGTGGGTCATTTCCAGTCAAATGAGACTAATTTGGGTCAAAACCGATACCAAGGGCAAAATCGTCTTTTAACAACCGAGTCAAACCCCGGTCAAAGATATTCCCGAGCCAAAAATATCTGGCACGCGACATTCGGAAATCCGGTTCGAAGTCAGATTCCTTACAAAAATCAGCAACAAAAAGCATTAAACAATTCCATAAGAGATAAAACTCGATCTCCAAAAGGAAATCCAACCCGGCTCAGACCCACTCGATCGAGTGGACCGGCCACTCGGTAGAGCGAGCTCCTAAAAAACGCCAAATATGGCATCAGACGGGGCACTTGATCCATTGCTATGCATTACTCGATCGAGTGACCCTCGTTCCAGCTAGAATCAGAGTCTTTCACCTCCTCACAACCGGGTATTGCTTCCTCCCTAAGCAAGCTTTTCCTATCTAGAATAAAGTACCATTTCTATCCAAAAACCGGGTGTCTTCTATCCCAAGTCGGTATTTCATCTTATAAATACCCTACCCTTGCACACATTAACGACACCAATTATCAATCAACAATACATTCAATTATTCTCATCACACATCCATACATCCCGAATCTCTAGCAAACCTTAGGAAAATTATACCGAAATACCGTCCCGATTTTCCTAGAAATTCTTAGGCAAAACCATACAAAAATACAACACCTTAACTCCTCCTATATTCTCGTTACTCCTACACAAGCGCCGTTACTACGAGTCCCTAATCGAGACCGAAATTAGCATGTAGGTTGAGGGTGTTCCAAATCCCGTTCTCTCTTCTTCTCTTCCTTCCTCACGTTATTTTCTTTTTTTTCGTCCGTCATCTTCGTCGTCTGTCATCATCGTTTTTTTTCTTACTACTATCGTACTAGTTTCAATAATAAGTCATCCCTAAGGATTCAATATCGACTCTATAGTCGAATATCGGATCTAAAGGTATCAATCATCAAAACATGTTAAGCATGATACCATTGAAGCCGAGTAATTACTATATTACAACGTGAAGGAAATATCGCGTCTTAACAACATTCAAAACGATTTTCTAAACAACTTTTTTTCAAAATCCACTCTAAATATCCAATACCGATTCTATAATCGAATGTCGAATATTACGAGTATCAATATTCAAGACGAGTATAAATTGCATCGTATTTTCGCGCGACTTAATCAAATCATCAATTTTCAAAACCGAAAACAATTTTAGAGTCGAAATTAAACCGGACAGCAGTCCGTACAGGGGGCACTCGATCGAGTGCCTAGCCCACTCGATCGAGTGGCATCCCAAAAGTCGAACCAGAAGCCTTTTTTCGAGACCACTCGATCGAGTCCATCAATGACTCGATCGAGTGGCCCCTGATATAGCAAAACAGCGAGTTCCTAGCACGTCTCGAGTCCCGATAAAATTATTTCAACGACTTCGGTCAACACGTGTCAAGTCTATCACGTGCATTTAGTCCTTTCGGAATCACGTCGTGTCATGCTTACATATTTTAACTCGTTCTCTTCGCTATTATCGCAATTGTTGTATTGTATCGTTGGTTGAATTGTAATTCCGGGTGGTATGCCACTCGTATATTGTAATATGTTGTCGCACTTTTTCTTATTTCGTTGTTTATTTTATTGTACTAAAATGAACATCACATGCTAAAACAACTTTGACGTTAGTTTAGGTGCATTAAAATGACGTAGTCAAACATAATTCACATGTTTAGTCAAAACGCCTTGTTTGCATATCATTCAACCGTCAAACTAACGCGCGTACACCAAAAACGAACGATATCTTAGTAAAGGCCGCTAAGTGCGGGCGGGGTTGGGTTTTCTTTGTGAACTTCCCAACACGTACCCTCACCCCTTACTCAGAACCACGGTTTCCGGATGTCCGAAACCATTGGTATACGAGAGTCATTCAATACACGGTATCCAATAATGTCGGTATCGGTATCGCAATGCAAAGGGACGAACCCAATAAACTCTGAAATCGGTATGGGCCGTACTTTGTGCACGTCCCACTACGACATATAGTGAGTTCGAACGGGCCCGAACTCCCACAAATTTTGGTGGCGACTCCAACTTTGATTTAAATTTCAATTCGAGATCAATCTTACCATGAGATTCATTCGCCGCCCCAAACTCGCGCGTGGTCGCGTCGGGGTGGACCTATGTCATGTCCACAATTTGGCGACTCCGCTGGGGATTCCTGATGTACCACTTGTCATCGGGGTTCCTAGGGTGAGACTCGAAAAGAAATCGTTTGACTAGTAATGTACATGTTTTAGTTCGATGGTTCATCCATAACCCAATTCTTTCCCGGGCCGGTTACTTGTGACCGACGTCCCACTATACCACGGTGCATTCCTAAATTGGTGCACTAAAGACTTCGGTGGCGGAACTCGCATGGGTCTTACGGCATGTTTTAAGTCCAATTCGGCTTAGGAAGTCCGTCCTGATTTGCGAGAAAGTCGTCGTCGTTGGTATAGACCTTATTTCGACCGATCGAGACATAGATTAAGAGCATACATGGTGTCATTATACTGCTTCCATGACTACGTGCTACTTGATTTACTTGTCATCTTTTTTTTTTTTCAAAAAAAACCGTTATTTCAAAAACCTGCATCTTTTCAAATTTATCCACTTTTTCAAAGCCCGGAAAGCTACCGAATTTAGGACTTATGATTTTTACTCAAAATAGCCTATTTCTAGCCGGTATGCTGACCAAACCTTTTTAAAATTTCCGAAAAAATCGGCCCGAAGACGCTTTTGTCGACTTTCAAAAAAATCGGGCCATCCACCGGTTTTCCCGGTATCCAAATTTTTCTTTTCAAAACTTTCCTCTTCTTTGGGCTTCCCGTATTTAGTAGTGTCGGGTCTTGTCATAAGTCCTCCCTATCCCTGTCCGCCTTATTTGTCAAGGCATGACCCACCTGCGTAGGACGTACTCCTACAAAGGGAAGCCCATCTACACATTAGAATCCAAAGTCTGGGGAATATCTCACATGGACCTTCCTTCGACCAGGACTCGGCCCACATAACCGATTCCTAAGGAAGGCCCGTCACTTACGAGTCATCCGTCTAGATGTCAATCTCGAGTCATTTTCTCGTCTAGTCTTCTCCTTGCTCGGGATGTACTGTTTAATTCTAGGATCTGGATCCGTTTCTGATTACGCGGTATTCTTACAGACAGGCCACCCTTCACCCGAACCATGACGAAAGAAGCCATAGATGAGTTGACTATCTCGTTGACTAAGCTAGAGGACCAACTGACGAAAATGAGGGAAGACCAGATCGCCATCCTTACCCGAGTAAGTGTCGTAGAACAAGGGACTCCTAGCGGTGGAATTGAGACTACTGGGCCTTTAGCTGAGTTGGCCAGCGCACTCCGCAAGCTGCAGGAGCAGGTCCACTTGTCGACCAACAATACCATCCACACGGAGAATGCCCGTGCATATTCGCCCCTGACCGACGAGCTGCCCGCCAATCTCAACCTTACGGGCCTGCCAATGTTTGATGGGACTGAAGACTCGATACTCCATATCCGGGCCTTCAAGGAATTTATGGCTGTTAAGGGGGTTAAGTCAACCATGTTCAAGCATATCTTTGCTTCTTCCCTTGAGAAGCATCCGAAAGCCTGGTATTACAGGCTTGATTCCAAGAAATACAAAACTTGGGATGAGGTGGCGACGAAATTTGCTCGGAACTACGCCGACTACTCTGAAATCCAGACCACAATGCGCACCCTGGAAGTGATGGCCCAGGAACCTAAGGAAGGATTTACAAAATACCTTCAGCGCTGGAGGGCCGAAAGCGTCAAACTGGTCGACAAACCCAGTGAGAAAGTGCTAATGGAGGCCTTCGTGAAAAACCTCCTCCCATCCTACCGGATCCATCTCCGATACGCCGTCATACCCAACTTCGCCACCCTAACTGAAATGGGGACAAGAATTGAGGATGATTTAAGACTAGAGAGCCTTACTAAGGCCTCTGCCAAAGGTTATCAAGGGGCCAGCTCATCCACAAGCAAGGCCACATCTGCAGCTGCTACTCGCAGCATTTTTGACGAGGTTAATCTACTTGATACCTCGTCCAAAAGGAATACCACACCCCGGGTATTCACTGATATAGGTACCACCTATATACATGCCTTACAAAGGCTATCATCAAAAGGCCTCATCCAACCGATAGGCCCAACGCCCGAAGTCCCGGTCGAGCGTCGTTCCAAGGCCTACAACATCCAGGCCTACTACCAGTACCATCGTGGCAATGGGCACGACACCGAGAAATGCTGGAAGCTGAAGCATCTAATCCAGGACCTGATTGAAAGTGGAAAGATTCCTTTACCTGGAGGCAAGCCCAATAACAAGGACAATCCTCTAGACACCCACGCTATTTTCCCCGGAGAAATAATTGACTGCTCACACCTCATTTCTCCATTTGCCCCGCAAATAAACGGGATCTGGTGCGACGACGAGGACGATGTCTATCTCACCAAAGGGGAAGCTATCCCCATCACCCTGGAGGAGATTCAAAAGGCTAAGTCCAAGGCCTTAGCCAGCAACCACCTTAGAGACACTCCTGCCTCAACAACCATCACTGAACCGATTAGGGTGGAAGCTGTCTCTGAAGAGCCGACCACCGAGAAGGCTCTCGTGAAACAGCTCAAGAAGACTCGAGTTGACCTCTCTATATGGCAACTCTTAGTCAGCTCACAAGAACATCGGGAGGCACTCACTAAGGCCCTCGATCAAGTCAAGATCGACTCTATGGCTACTCTAGCTGAAATGGTAGCCACGGTCCTGCCCCACCTAAAGGGCAAAGCTAAGGAGGAAGACCCATTAATCACTTTTTCCGAGGTTGATCTACCATCATTCGGGGCTACCCACAACATGGCCCTCTATATCACGGTAATCTGCCGTGGAAAGTACCTTCCAATGACCCTAATCGATGACGGGTCAGCAGTCAACGTCCTCCCCTTGAGGACCGCTAAAGCCCTCGGCGTTATCGAGGCCGACTACATTCCGACCACTCAAACTATCCAGGCTTTCGACGGAAGCCCAAGGTCGGTAGCCGGGGCCGTGAAGCTAACCATCATAACAGGCCCAATAGAAAAGGAGCTGGAGTTTCAAGTGATCGATGTGACTTCTTCCTTTAACCCACTCCTAGGGAGGCCCTGGATCCACGCAGTCAAGGCGGTATCCTCCACTCTACATCGGAAGATCAAGCTGCCTTTGCACGATACTGTCATCACCTTGGAGGCCACACCTATAACTGTGGCTAATTGTAACACCTCTGGCCGCACGGATCTCTGGGGGTTCGATTTCATAGGGGCGATCGAAGACGAGTATCTCTTCCGACCCACTTCACGGCTAGCATCGACAGGATGCTACAGAATCTAGGGTATCTACCGGGGGCTACTTCAAGACCAAATCTTCCCGCCGGAAAAATTATCGAAGTCCTAAATGACGGGAGGTCTTGATTCGGTCTAGGGTACGCTATGACCCCAGAAAATGAGGGTCAATCAGGAACTAACAACGTTACCTTTGTTACTCCAGTATTTGGGCCTATCCAAATGGACCTATACCGGCCCAACGCCACACACCCTGGGACCCACTTGGCCCAGGACTGCAACTTCATACCAGATGATGTCTTCGCCCTAGTCCAGTCAGAAAGTCCCAACAACACTGAGCCCATCCTGGATCTACTTTTCGGGGAGGAAATCACGGCCCCAACTCCAAAAGAGGATCTGGTCAATCTTATTCTTTGCAGCCATAAGTTTGATCCGACTAAGCTAATCTCGGATATAAGATCCGAGACGGGAAAGAGAGCCTGGAGAAAGACTGTCAAATGGACTGACAGTCAGGGAAGGACTTCCAAGCTGACCGCAGGAGAAGGAGAGATGCCCGAATCCGAGTCGGAGTCCGAGTCAGAGTCTAAGATTGAGTCTAGTGAGTCCGGTGCTAGAGTCACTCCTGTAACTCCCCCTCTCCCTTTAGTTATTCCTGATGTTTCGGGGTCTGTCCCAAACACCTTACCTATCCCGCCACTGACTAACGATCAGATGGCAGCTCTTTTCGAGCTATTTTCTAAATTTATAAGCAATAATAACAACCGTTCTGCTTACGACTTGTCTCATTTTCAAAACACTTTCAATTTCAAAAATATTTTGTGCAATGACATTGAGACCCGACGAACAGGTATCCCTACCTCCACATCTAATCGAGCAACTAGAGCAAAGGGAGTCCCGCAACCCGGTAATCGAAGAAACCGAGTCCATCAACGTGGGAACAACCTTAGAGCCTCAGATACTTAAGATAGGGTTATCCTTACATCCCGAGGAGAGACAACAATTCACGAACCTCCTCCAAGAATTCAAAGACGTCTTCGCATGGTCCTACAAGGACATGCCGGGGATAGACCGGGAAATAGCTGAACACCATATACCCATCAAGGACGGGTTCAAACCGGTTAAACAGAAGCTCCGCCGAATGAGGCCCGAATGGTCCCTTAAGGTCAAGGAAGAAGTCGACAAACAATTCAAAGCCGGCTT
The DNA here is from genome assembly GCA_958450325.1 of Agrostemma githago. NCBI lineage: Eukaryota > Viridiplantae > Streptophyta > Magnoliopsida > Caryophyllales > Caryophyllaceae > Agrostemma > Agrostemma githago. Next base: position 54,025,280 of record OY288254.1, read on the forward strand.
CATACAAGTATCCGAGTATCCAGACTGGGTTGCAAACATCGTGCCAGTTCCTAAAAAAGACGGCAAGGTGCGTGTCTGCGTAGATTTTCGGGATCTTAACAAGGCAAGCCCGAAAGACGATTTCCCGTTGCCACACATCGACATATTGGTGGATAACACAGCTGATCATGCTCTTCTATCATTTATGGACGGGTATGCCGGGTATAACCAGATAAAAATGGCAGAGGAGGATATGGACAAGACCACCTTCATTACACCTTGGGGTACCTACTGTTATACGGTTATGCCATTCGGTCTCATTAATGCCGGGGCCACTTATCAACGAACCGCCACAACTTTATTACACGACATGATGCATAAAGAAGTGGAAGTTTATGTTGACGATATGATCGTCAAGTCTAAAAGCATGGACGGTCACATCACCGCTCTGAGAAAATTCTTCACCCGATTACGCAAGTACAACATGAGGTTAAACCCTCAAAAATGCAGTTTCGGGGTAACATCTGGCAAATTACTGGGTCATATCGTTAGCCAACGCGACATCGAAGTCGACCCAGCTAAAATCAAGGCCATCACCGAGATGAAACCTCCTAAAACCGAAAAAGAAATAAGGGGATTTCTCGGGAAAGTCCAGTACATCAGCAGATTCATTTCAAAGCTAACCATGGTGTGTGAACCGATCTTCAAGAAATTGAAGATAGGAGAGCGAATATTATGGGACGCTAAGTGTCAAGCAACCTTTGATAGAATCAAAGAAATCTTGTCAGCACCGCCCGTTTTGATGCCACCTCAACCCGGTTTGCCTTTGTCGTTATACCTAACAACGACCGAGACAGCCATGGGGGCTATGCTAGCTCAGACGGTAAACTCCGAAGAACGGGCTATCTACTACATCAGCAAAAAGTTTTTAGAATATGAGTGTAAATACACCATGCTTGAAAAGACGTGTTTAGCCTTGGTCTGGGCCACTAAGAAGCTTCGACATTATATGCTCAACTACGAGGTATAAATACTATCTAGAATGGATCCAATCAAGTACCTCTTCGAAAACCCCATTCTCAATGGCAGGATATCAAGATGGACTCTGATGTTGGCAGAATTTGACCTAAAGTTCGTACCTTTAAAAGCCATTGAGGGCCGAGTGGTAGCCGAGTTTCTCGCCGACAGTCCAATAGTCGAAGGACACACCGACACTTGGTCCTTCCCAGATGAAGATATTTTCCATACTGACACCGAAACGTGGGACTTATACTTCGACGGGGCATCCAATTTCCGAGGATTCGGAGTCGGAATTCTTTTAATCCCGCCAAAAGGGGAGCATACTCCCGTATCTATCAAACTAGCCTTTGACGTTACCAATAACGCTGCTGAATACGAAGCATGTATCCATGGGCTGCAGGCCGCCGCCGACTTAGGGATCACTAACCTCCGAGTACACGGTGATTCATCCCTGGTCATTAATCAAGCACTTCAAAAATGGAAAACTCGGAACGCCAATCTCGTGGCCTACCAGGCACGAGTAAGGGATCTCGAGAAACAATTCCAAAAGGTAGAGTACATATACTTGCCTCGGGAAGAAAATCAGTTTGCAGATGCACTCTCAAAACTAGCATCTTTACTGAATATTCCCGATCACGTGACCAGTATGCCGATTTGTGTCGAAAGACGGTCCGAGCCGGCGTACATTCACGACATTGAAGACATCGAGATACCCGATCCCGAGCCATCGTATCAAGCTGTGTTAACCTACCTTACAAATGGGGAATATCCTTCCGGGGCCGATAGTCGAGCCAAGAAAGCCTTACGAAGGCTAGCAACCCAGTTTGTCCGCACCGACGATGGACAATTATACAAAAAGATGGCACAAGGAGTTCTTCTTCTATGTGTTGATAAAACTCAGGCCGAAAAAGTCATGGCTGAGGTTCATGATGGAGAATGTGGTCCACATATGAATGCACAGATGTTAGTCCAAAAAATCATGAGGCTCGGGTACTAATGGAATAATATGGAAACCGATTGCCGGGTATATGTTAGGCATTGCCATAACTGTCAAATTTTCGCCAATGTGCAACATATGCCGTCATCCATGTTGCATACCATGACGTCCCCTTGGCCATTCTCGACGTGGGTTATCGACATAATCGGGAAAATAAATCCCTTCGGAACTGGTGGGCATTGTTTCATCCTGGTAGCTATCGACTATTTCACCAAATGGGTCAAAGCTGAATCTTACCGTATTCTTAACGCCAAACATGTCGCCAAGTTTATCTAAAACAAGATAATATGCCGATATGACATCCCGCATGAATTTATCAGTGACCACGGGACTCATTTTCAAGCCGAAACGGCAGCATTGCTGGCCAAGTACAAGATTCAAAGGCACACATCTTCACTTTACCGACCCCAAACCAATGGAGCAGTAGAAGCGGCTAATAAGACGATTGTCACCATACTAAAAAAGATGGCTGATAATTACCGGGACTGGCCCGATAAAATACCATTTGCACTTTGGGGATACCGGACATCAATCCGCACCGCAACCGGGGCAACGCCGTATTACCTTACACATGGGATGGAAGCTATCCAGCCTGTCGAGTTAGAGGTACCGTCCCTCAGGATCTTACTCGAAAGTCAAGTACCCGAAGCTGATTGGGTTCGAGCACGGTATGACTCGCTAATCTTATTAGATGAACGACGATCCCGTGCTCTCAGTAACATCTAGGTATATCAAAAGAGGATCCAACGGGCCTTCAACAAAAGGGTGAGGCCCAAAAACATTAAAGAAGGGGGCTTGGTTCTTAAGTCTGTTCGAGCTCTATTACCAGTAGACCCGAGGGGAAAATTCAGACCTTATTGGGCCGGGCCATATCTGGTTAAGAAGATTTTATCAGGTGGAGTAGTAATGCTGACAGACCTGGACGGGAACGAGTTTGTCAACGCAACCAACCTGGACCAGCTGAAGCGTTACTACCCTTAAACCCTTTCTCAATGTCATTAGCAAAGTTTATGAAAATCATTTTCACATAAACTTTTAAAAGCAAGTCAAAAGCTAGAATTATTCATTCTACTGTTATGAACATCTTGAACCAATACTCTTGATGTATTTCGAGATTGCAAAATTACAAAAAAATTGAACTACGTTTGGTTTGATTGCGCTAATCGTGGATACGTAGGCAGCCCCTCAAAAGGGCACAACCGCTACAATCGAGAAAAATAAGAACGATTTAGATAATAAAACTTCCTTTACTTATTTCAAAAAAAATCCGATAAACTCGAAAAATTAAAAATTGCAAAAATTCAAAAAAAAATCAAAAAAAAAGCACACGACACTAAAATAAATAATAGTAATACTTAAATAATAAAAACTAGGGGCTCGGCATTTAGGGCATCTTGCCCTTTCCCTTGTCCTTAGCTTCTTTTTCCGTCCACTAGCGACGACGCGAAGGTGAGCGCTCCCGGATCACCACGGGAACTTCCTTAGCCCGGACTCGTTTCTTCGACTTCGGGTCCTCAGTTACCTCAGTCGGCCCAAGTCGGGCCCTTACCTTTTCTAGCAATCGGTCTCGTGGGCCCAGTCGGTCTCGAGCCGCCAATCTCGGTCCTAGCCTCCTCTCTAAGTCTGTCCGGGGGCTGAACGGTACTTGAGAGCTGCTAACACCGGTCTCCTTAGCTCGAGTCTTATTTTTTGACTTAGAACCCGACTCTAATCGGACAAGGGTAGCGGGAGTCTCCCCTATTATCTTTACTGTCTCCCTGCGAACCAAATCAAAGGCCTCATCAGTCTTCAAAGCTTTACGGGCCTCCTCAGATTCTTCGGAGGTCCATTTGCGATATGCTTCCGAAACCCAAATGGATTGGCAGGGGTGAGGTATAGTCCATATGGCACGGGTAAACCAGCGTTGTAGCCACGTGTCACACATAGCGTCCGTCAATTGGAACGAAACGCTGATTATTGCTTCAGTCTCAGGGATTTACTGAAACGAACCAAAATGCCTCAGAATGCGGTCCGGGTAGATATGGACGGTCCAGTCCAAGGACAAGATCACCAGATAGCGGGCTTTGTCTCTCTTGGCCAGGCCCGTCAATTTCGAGAGGAACCACCAAGTAACGGTCCACCTAATCAAGGGTCCACCATGGAATCTTAGCTCCTCGTCCCAATAAGTTCGGTTTATGTGATGGGTCGAGCTTATTCGCCATTTCCTTGAGCCAATATGGCAGCTACGGTATTTGGGTATGCTCACCGGGGGCTCGATGATCGATAAGCGCTCGGATAACCACACCTGACAAAAAAAAAAGGATTTACATGAGTAAGAATCTGTGCGCTGGCAGACACTCGATCGAGTGTCATGTCTGACTCGGTCGAGTGCCTCATCTGGAGGCGAACATGAGGTTTTTCATCGAGGTCACTCGATCGAGTGACAGGTCCACTCGATCGAGTAGCCCCTGTACGTCAGAAATTCACGAAAAAAAGGAAAAAACGTGAAGGTATACATGCAAAAGACGGGTACTTCCCATCAATTGTCGGTCCGGGTCAAGTCTTCTAGCGTCAAGGCCCATGATAATCTCCCCAGTTGCCAGCCAAGCCGGGCTATGACCCGTCTCCATCTGATCGACTATGCCGATTAGCCTAATCTGACCCAAGCACGAGTCATTATCCATCTTTCCCTTGAAGACATATCGATGTAGCATGCAGAAAGCAAAAGCCCTACGCCTATGGGTGGGAGTAACTCGAACGCCGCTAGAATTCATAAATTTGTCGGCTAAGTCAAATAAAGAAACAGAATATCCCTTCACCATACGGTCTGTCTCTGCATGAGACTAGCCAAGAAAGTCTCTCAATCTCCTCCTCGGGTCAGGATAAAACGGGGGAATAGCGGGACGAGCGCTAGGACACCAACCGCCGATGGCTGCAATTTCTTCGGGAAGAGGGCATAATTCTCCACGAGGGAACGTAAAAACATGGTGAGTAGTATCCCAAAAGGATAGACAAGCATCCAGGAAGTGCGAATCTACCCTAAGTCGTTGGAGCGGGAACAAAGCAACAATTCCCATTTGAGTCAGCTGAACTCTATCTTCATCTCGAAAATATTGGGCCCACAGCAACAATTCCCATTTTCAAATTTTTTTTTTTTTGAAATTTTCAACATTTTAAAAAAAATCATTTTTTTTTCATTTCCCCAGCGTGAGTCGGTGTTTCGCCTAAAATATCGCATACAAATTGCTATATGTCAGCATACAGGTACACCCAGACTCCAGAAGAAAGTCTCCTCGCAACTCATTTAAAACTCCCCAACATGAAACGCGGATGTGTCTGCAAACGGGCGCACCCACGGCTTCCTAGGCAAGCCCCCACGGGATTATCAGCACCCGCTCAGGTATGATTTCTATCATATGGCTGGCGAGCCCTTTTACGCAAGTCTAATGGACTATAAACGACCCGATCGGAAGTCTATCAGGTCTTAATCTGCGATTGGACTGGTAGCTACTCTGACTTTCGCCTTGTCCAAGCCTTAGTCAGAGTAGGGGCTCTGTAGACATCCACATTTTGACCGCCAGGTGTCTATAGCAGTTTCTGAAAAACACCCGATGATGATCGGACGTAAACATGACTTAATACGCTCGATTTGGACTCGGAATCAATAGTAGTTGGCGCGAGCTTTTAGCGGAGTGAAAATCTCACCAAACCAACCTCAAATTCAGGCCCAGTGGGTCATTTCCAGTCAAATGAGACTAATTTGGGTCAAAACCGACACCAAGGGCAAAACCGTCTTTTAACAACCGAGTCAAACCCCGGTCAAAGATATTCCCGAGCCAAAAATATCTGGCACACGACATTCGGAAATCCGGTTCGAAGTCAGATTCCTTACAAAAATCAGCAACAAAAAGCATTAAACAATTCCATAAGAGATAAAACTCGATCTCCAAAAGGAAATCCAACCCGGCTCAGACCCACTCGATCGAGTGGACCGGCCACTCGGTCGAGCGAGCTCCTAAAAAACGCCAAATATGGCATCAGATGGGGCACTTGATCGAGTGTTATGCGTTACTCGATCGAGTGACCCTCGTTCCAGCTAGAATCAGAGTCTTTCACCTCCTCACAACCGGGTATTGCTTCCTCCCTAAGCAAGCTTTTCCTATCTAGAATAGAGTACCTTTTCTATCCAAAAACCGGGTGTCTTCTATCCCAAGTCGGTATTTCATCCTATAAATACCCCACCCTTCCACACATTAACGACACCAATTATCAATCAACAATACATTCAGTTATTCTCATCACACATCCATACATCCCGAATCTCTAGCAAACCTTAGGAAAATTATACCGAAATACCGTCCCGATTTTCCTAGAAATTCTTAGCCAAAACCATACAAAAATACAACACCTTAACTCCTCCTATATTCTCGTTACTCCTACGCAAGCGCCGTTACTACGAGTCCCTAATCGAGACCGAAATTAGCATGTAGGTTGAGGGTGTTCCAAATCCCGTTCTCTCTTCTTCTCTTCCTTCCTCACGTTATTTTCTTTTTTTTCGTCCGTCATCTTCGTCGTCTGTCATCATCGTTTTTTTTCTTACTACTATCGTACTAGTTTCAATAATAAGTCATCCCTAAGGATTCAATATCGACTCTATAGTCGAATATCGGATCTAAAGGTATCAATCATCAAAACATGTTAAGCATGATACCATTATAGCCGAATAATTACTATATTACAACGTGAAGGAAATATCGCGTCTTAACAACATTCAAAACGATTTTCTAAACAACTTTTTTTCAAAATCCACTCTAAATATCCGATACCGATTCTATAATCGAATGTCGAATATTACGAGTATCAATATTCAAGACGAGTATAAATTGCATCGTATTTTCGCGCGACTTAATCAAATCATCAATTTTCAAAACCGAAAACAATTTTAGAGTCGAAATTAAACCGGACAACAGTCCGTACAGGGGGCACTCGATCGAGTGCCTAGCCCACTCGATCGAGTGGCATCCCAAAAGTCGAACCAGAAGCCTTTTTTCGAGACCACTCGATCGAGTCCATCAATGACTCGATCGAGTGGCCCCTGATATAGCAAAACAGCGAGTTCCTAGCACGTCTCGAGTCCCGATAAAATTATTTCAACGACTTCGGTCAACACGTGTCAAGTCTATCACGTGCATTTAGTCCTTTCGGAATCACGTCGTGTCATGCTTACATATTTTAACTCGTTCTCTTCGCTATTATCGCAATTGTTGTATTGTATCGTTGGTTGCATTGTAATTCCGGGTGGTATGCCACTCGTATATTGTAATCTGTTATCGCACTTTTTCTATTTCGTTGTTTATTTTATTGTACTAAAATGAACATCACAGGCTAAAACAACTTTGACGTTAGTTTAGATACATTAAAACGACATAGTCAAACATAATTCACATGTTTAGTCAAAACGCCTTATTTGCATATCATTCAACTGTCAAACTAATGCGCGTACACCAAAAACGAACGATATCTTAGTAAAGGCCGCAAAGTGCGGGCGGGGTTGGGTGTTCTTTGTGAACTTCTTAACACGTACCCTCACCTCTTACTCAGAACCACGGTTTCCGGATGTTCGAAACCATTGGTATACGAGAGTCATTCAATACACGGTATCCGACAATGTCGGTATCGGTATCGCAATGCAAAGGGACGAACCCAATAAACTCTGAAATCGGAATGGGCCGTACTTTGTGCACGGCCCACTACGACATAGAGTGGGTTCGAACGGGCCCGAACTCCCACAAAGTTCGGTGGCGACTCCAACTTTGATTTAAATTTCAATTCGAGATCAATCTTACCATGAGATTCATTCGCCGCCCCAAACCCGTGCGTGGCCGCGTCGGGGTGGACCTATGTCATGTCCACAGCATGCAAAGAATGTAAGCACAACTACTTCGACTACAAAACTTACTTGTCCTTAAACAACGGACATAGCAAAGACATAGGGTTAAAACAATGGATGTTACCGTACTTCTACCACAATAAAAGAACAAAGTTATCAGCCCACCGATTGATTAGTAGAGGCCGCTATGTGTGGTCGGGATTGGGTGCCGATGTCTAGCGGACTTTGGCTTCCTAATACATACCCTCACCCCTTACTCAAAATCGACGGTTTTCAGATGTCCGAAACCATTGGCAATGAGAGTCATTCCAGGCATGGAGTGATTAAGGGTACAAGTCTCTATGTTTAGGTCCCGTGCCACTCAACTTTGAGTCGGCTAAGGATCAAAGTTGACTTGAATGGTTTCCGAGTCCCCATAATTGACTCGGTGGCGACTCCACAAATTGGCAACGAATTCGGTTCACTAAAAATGTCGTCTTACCAAACATATCGGTCTTTAAATATTTGCAACCACGACTCGATCGATTCTAACGGAAATACGGGTGCCCGCATCCGTCGAGTACTATTCCGAATCGTCATCCAAATTGAGGTCCGACACATCGCCCCGAACGCGAGATCGGACTGGCCCCCGACCGGGAGGGGGCCGCATAAGTGACCGCCGCGACAAACCGGGTCGGTCTCGCACGGGCGCGCGGGGCGCCGGGTGGTGCAGACGGACGTCCACACAAGCATGTAGCTAAGTTCATCCAGAACAAGATAATATGTCGGTTAAGTGATTCCGCATGAGTTCATCAGTGATCACGGGACCCACTTTCAGGCCAAAACAGCGGCCCTACTAACCAAATACAAGACCTAAAGGCATACATCTTCACCTTACCGTCCCCAAACAAATGGGGCGGTAGAAGCAGCCAATAAAACAATTGTCACCATACTAAAAAAGATGGCTGCTAATTACCGAGACTGGCCCGATAAGATATCGTTCGCCCTATAAGGATACCGGACGTCGATCTGCACTGCAACCGGTGCCACGCCCTATTACCTGACATACGGGATAGAAGCAGTCCAGCCAATCGAGTTGGAAATATCGTCCCTCAGGATCCTATTAGAAAGTCAAGTACCTGAAGCCGATTGGGTCTGAGCGCGGTATGACTCGCTAGTTCTATTAGACGAACGGCGATCTCGTGCCCTCAATAATATTCAGATTTATCAGAAGAGGATACAACGGGCCTTTAATAATAGGGTGAGGCCCAGGAACATTAAAGAAGGGGACTTGGTTCTCAAGTCCGTTCGAGCTCTATTACCAGTAAACCCGAGGGGAAAATTCAAACCCAATTGGGCTGGGCCGTATCTGGTGAAAAAGGTTCTATCAGGCGGTGCTGTGAAGCTGACGGATCTGGACGGGAACAAATTTATCAATCCTACCAACCTAGACCAGCTGAAGCATTACTACCCCTAACCTTTTCTCAATGTCATTAGCAAAAGTTTATCAAAATCATTTTTTTACATGAACTTTCAAAAGCAAGTCAATAAGCTAGGATTATTTATCCTACTGTTGTATACATCTCGAACCAATAGTCTTGGTGTATTTCGAGATTGTAAATTTACAAAAGCCTAAACTACGTTTGGTTTGATTCCGCTAATTGAGGATACGTAGGCAGCCCCTCAAACGGGCACAACCAGTGCAATCGAGAAAGAGAGACAGGAACGGTTTAATTAATAAACTTCCTTAATTTATTTCTAAAACCCGATAAACTTGGGAAATTAATAAACACAAAAAAATTCAAAATTCAAAACAGCACACGACAGTATAAAATAATAGTACTACTTAAATAATAAAAACTAAGGACTCGGGTATTCAGGGCATCTTGCCCTTACCCTTACCCTTGGCCTCTTTGGCCGTCCACTGACGATGAGGCGAAGGCGAACGTTCCCGAATCACTACGGGAACTTCCTTGTCCCGGACCCGTTTCTTCGAATACGGATCTTCGGTCACTTCAATTAGCCAAAGTCGGGCCCTCACATGCTCGGGCAACCTGTCACGCGGGCCCAGTCGATCCTTGGCCACCAGTCTGGGGGCTCAGCCTCCCCCACACGCCGCTAGCACTAGCGTCCTTAGTTCGAGTCTTAGTTTCTGACTTAAGACCCGACTCCAATCGAACCAAAGTAGCAGGAGTCTCTCCTTCGTCGTAGAAACCCATGTTGTCTTTCGCCGTCTCCTGGCTAACCAAGTCGAAGGCCTCATCGACCTTCAAGGCCTTGCGGGCCTCCTGCGACTCCTCGGAAGTCCACTTCCGATATGACTCGGAAACCCAAGCGGAATGGCAAGGGTTGGGAATGGTCCAGATGGCACGGGTGTACCACCGCTATAACCATGTATCACACATCGCGTCCGTCAATTAGAGCGGAACGCTGATGATAACCTCAGTCTCGGGGATTCGTTGAGACCAACCGAACTGCCTCAGAATACGGTCCGGGTAAATATGGACAGTCCAATCAAGTGACAGGACCACAAGGTAACGAGCTTAATCCCTCTTGGCCAGCCCCATCAATCTCGAGATGAACCACCAAGCAACATTCCACCTAATCAAGGGACCACCATGGAACACTAGCTCCTCATCCCAATAAGTTCGGTTTATGTCATGACTCGAACTTATACGTCGCCTCCTCGAGCTAACTTGGATGCTACGATAATTGGGTACATTCATGGGAGGCTCCATAATCGACAGTCACTCGTACAACCAAATCTGACAAGGCAAAGTATACAAATTAAACTTCCGTGAGTAAATATGGGGTTCGCCAGAAGGCACTCGATCGAGTGCCATAGTTGACTCGATCGAGTGACCCCTCTAAAAACAGGCAGGGTGTCTGTGCCGAGGTCACTTGATCGGGTGACGGGTCTACTCGGTCGAGTGACTCTTATACGTCAGGATTTCGCGGAAAAACAAAACGCGAGACGTATACCTGCAGAAGACGGATGCTACCCGTTAATTGACGGTCCGGGTCAACTCTCCTAGCATCGAGACCCATGATGATCTCACCCGTTATTAGTCAAGCCGGGTTGTGACCCGTCTCCATCTGATCAACTACACCAATCAGCCTAATTTGACCCAAGCAAGAGTCAGCCTCCATTCGCTCCTCAAAGGCATACCGGTGCAGCATACAAAAGGCAAAGACCCTACGCCTGTAGGAAGCGATAGTTCTCACATCCCTAGCGTTCATAAATTTTTCAGCCAAGTCAAACAGGGAAACAGAATTTCCCCGCACCATCCGGTCCGCCTCAGCGTGAGACAGACCCAGAAACTCCCTCAACCTTCTCGTTGGATTAAGATAGAACAGAGGAGTGGCAGGACGAGCCTCAGGGCACCAACCGCCCACAGCCGCAATTTCTTCGGTCCTCGAGGGAACGTGAAAACGTGACGGGTAGTGTCCCAAAACGTTAGGCAAGCGTCTAGGAAGTGTGAGTCTATCCTAAGACGTTGTAGCGGGAATAAAGCATTAATTCCCATTTGGTTCAGCTGAACCTTCTCCTCGTCCCTGAAACATTGGGACCACGCCAGAATAGAGCTGATCAAATGGCCCAAGCCCGACGGCCCAACCCGACCCGGCCCGATTTTTTCAAGGGCTTGGGCCATCGTGTTGGCCCAAAAAAGCCCAAAGTCCGACCCGTTCTTAGCCCGATACAAATTTTGGGCCGGGTATGGGCCGACCTTAAAGCCCGAATTTTGGCCCGGCCCGGCCCGAATTTTAAAAAAAAATATAACATGATTTATGTTTTTAAACTTTTAAACTTCTTTCATGTGGAAATTCATGTGTTTTTTATCACAATTTTTTTTAACAAAAAAAAGTCGTGCAATTTTTGTATGGAAGTTTATGTTTTTTATGTGTTCATAGTTATTATACACGGACACTAATACCGTATATATGTGTGTGCGTGTGCGCGTGTGTGTATTTGTACTGTGATATGTTAGTGTGACACATAATAATACGAAAAATTATCCAACACCAAAACGGAGTATTAATATATCATTATGTACTCTAGTCGTCTGATTAATTTCGAGTAAGTTTTAGTAAAAAAAGGGTTCGTTTATTAGTCGGGTCGACTGCGAGCAAAACACTCGATTAAATGTCGGTTAATTTGTGGTAATAAATTTTTTTTTAAGGTGACGTAAATTTTTTTTTAACTTAATCCCGAACAATCGTTGTGACCCGATTGGGCCCGAAAAGCCCGCAAGCCCGAAAAAGCCCGAACGGGTTGGGCTTGGGCCTTACAAATTGGTCCATTTGGGGGCCCCGGCCCGACCCGACCCGCTAGATGGGCTGTAATTTTATGGTGAAACCCGGCCCAACCCGGTTCATGATCACCTCTAGGCCAGAAGCATTGCAGTCAGATTTTCAATACCCATAGCAGATATTCAAATCTTTTCTTGAAAGTTTAAAGAATTTTTGAGAAAGAAATATAGAGTTGATCTGAGGTGAAGAAAAGTGAAGCAAGGAATCATGTATTTATAACACAAAACCCTGACAACATCAATAACTACTAGGCCTCCTTAGCCCACACGGGCCTGCGCATGCAGGCCCGATCCCAGTTTTCAACCCTTTCAAAACCTGATACATGAATCAAGTTATCCCGAGCATTCCTACTTCACAAATTTTCAAAAATTTCAAAACATCAAATTTTTATTTCCCCAGCGGAACCGAGTCAGTGTTTCACCTAAATGCTACATTCGAATTATTATGTGTCTACATACAGGTACACCCAGGACTTTAAAGGCAAGTCCGACTCCCCACGGAGCTATCATCAAGACAGGTATGACCCTTTGCTTATGGCTGGCGAGCCCTTCACACGAGTCTAATGGACTATAAACGACCCGACCGGAAGGCTGCCAGGTTGTAATCCTCGATTGGCCTGGTGGCTACTCTGATTTTCGCCTTGTCCAAGCCTCGGTCAGAGTGGGAGCTCTATAGACACCCGCATTTTGCCTGCTAGTGTCTATAGCAGTTTCCGACAAAACACCCGATGATGATCGGACGTAAACATGCTTTAATGCGCTCGAATACGGACTCAGATCAATAGTATCCGACGTGGGCACTTAGCGCAGTACAAATCTCTCAAAACCGACTCAAATTCAGACTCAGTGGGACATTTCCAATAAAATAAAGCTATTTTGAGCTAAAATCGTCACCGGAAATAAAATTATCTTTTGCGACCGACTCAAAACCCGGTCAAAATCGAAACCCGAGACGAAACCAGCCTCGCATGTGTCCAAATATAAAGTCAAAACAAACAAAACAAACCAAGTCAATGGTCAAAACACAATCTAAACCTTTCCTATTTTGTCTCTCCCGAATAGACACACTCGATCGAGTGCCTTGGGGCCACTCGATCGAGTGCACCCCCCAAAACCGAGCAGACACCTTTTTTGGGCCACTCGATCGAGTGCACTTAGGGCCACTCATTCGAGTGACCCCTAGCCGGGGGGTAAAATCTATAAATACCCTCCTTGGCTCTTCATTTCATGATCATTTTTCAACCCTCTTTTCACCCACATTTCTTCAACCTCTCTTCCATTCCAAGAGTACTACGCATACACAAATCGTCCCGAGACCGAACCTCCCGAAAATTGAGAAACCGTCTCCACAACCATACACACCTTAACTCGCCTTACATTCTCGACGCTCTCGTGCCTACGCCGCCACTAGACGAGCCCGTATTCCGATACCATAAGCATGTAGATTGAGGGTGTAAACAAACCCCATTTTCTCTAACCTCTTTTCTCTATTCTCTTTCAATTTTCGTATACTAACCATTAACACCTTACATTTACATTTTTCACACCTAACATTTATTTCTTGTTGATGCGCGTCGAATTGTCGCCTATCCAACGCGGTCAAACAATATTTATAAACCCCGGAATACTACTACGTAGTAGCGGTAAGTCAGGGATCGATCCGCAGGGACGGTCGAGAGGTAGTCGGTCAAGTCAAAGTCTAGGAGTGATTGGGTCGAGAAGGGGGGTCTTGGGTCGAGAGAGGTCGAGAGAGGTCAAGAGAGGTCAAGAAAGGTCAAGAAGTAGGAAAGGTGTTGGGGAGAGTCGGGATTCGGAAATGGGGTCTAATGGTCTCGGGATCGAGTTTTTGTTACAACGTTAAATAGGGGAAATGACACCTTTCGGTATCCTCATCCAACCTACCTAAGCCCGCTTTCGCGATGAAAGGATAAGTCTCAATCTAAGGTAATTTCTACCCCGAGTGTCCCCATATTGGTAGAAATGAGTCAAGGTCGGCCTAGTCGCGATTCTAAGTCAATAAAGACACAAAAACCTTAACATCGATAATTAACAAGTAAACAACCCACCAACATCCCTTGAATAAAATAATCCAAATCCTCCTCCCTAATTCCCCAACAAAGAAGTCTACTCACAATTCATCATGGAAATCATTTCAACATGCATATTAATTAGATCTAAACAAGATAATGATGAGAAAACAACATAAAAACTAAATTAGAGATTAGGGAGTGGAAGAGAATTATACCAACTATGTAGATCTATAGGAAATAAGAGGATTGCATAAGTAAAGATTGAATCTTTGATGAATAAAGTGAAGAACTTGTCACTAATCCTTCATTAAACCCAACAAATCTTCAAATAAAACTTGAATAATCTTCTTACAAACTTGAGATCTAGATAATTGTTGATGGAAATTATGTAGATCTACTATTAATTAATATGTAAACTACTAGAATTTTGGAGGATTTTTACTAGAATACTCCTAAACTACTACCAATGGATGGTGTAATAGGATGGTGGAGTGGTGTAATGTCTTCCCTCCTTAGCACAATGGAGAGGTGACTTGGGCAATAAACTAGGATAACATATATATAGTAATCTCTTAATGGGTATTTAACCTAAAGCCCATAATCTAATCCTTGCCCAATAGTGAGACTTTGTCCTTTGAGATGCAACTTTGCCCAATGAGTCTTCATAGGGTGAAGTTTTGCCCTGCGGTTGACGACATTAGCACCACCGGGTGAAATTTCACCCGGTGAGATTTTCTTCTCGAATCGCCATTTTTGGCGCTTTTCTCCATCGGGCGAAATTTCACCCGGTGGGCGAAATTTCGCCCGGTCATCTCATAGGGTGAAATTTCACCCTATGAGATTTTCGTCCAAAATGGCAATCTGGGGAGGAACACCGTCGGGTGAAATTTCGCCCGGTCAAATTCTCATCGGGTGAAATTTCGCCCTGTGACTTCAGAGGGCCATAACTCTCTCGTTTGATCTCCGATTGGGGCGTGTGATATGTCGTTGGAAAGCTAAGAAGATAAGCTTTCACCTCCAACTAGAATCGATTCAATCCGAGGTCTAGAACTCTAGATATATCCATTTGAAGTTCGACCTCTCCGGTGAAGATGCACAATGAACTATACTTTTTCCTTTTCGCTCAAGGTTTCACCTCTTGGGTTTGGACTTTGGATTTTAAGTTGTGTGCTTTGCTTTTCGGACGATCTCCCTTTCTCTCTCATGCTCATAGGAGCTCGGACACGTTTTTGGTCGAAAATCCTATCAAAATAGACAGAAAACTACCAAAAACACGTAAAATGCAAAACAGAGACGCTAATGCGAGAATTACTCAAAATACGGCGATAATCGCACTTTATTCTCGCAAAACGAAGGAAAAACGGGTCTAAATGGGAGGAAAAACGGTCCAAATTTGGCACACAATACTTGTACCGCTAACTTCTAACATTTTATTTTCCGCTCCTAACTTTTAATTATCGTTCCTAATAACATTACTAACTTCTAACATTTATTGTCATTTTATTTTATTCCGTCATATATAATACCGCGTATAATTATTTAACAAAACTATTTTAAATCGATTCGAGCAATATCCTATGACGCTAAATCGATAGTCGTAGGCTTTTAAAGCCAAATTACGACATCAAAACGCGGAGGATCTAAGTTTGTGACGACAATCGAATTTTCGAGTCAAGTATGATCGATAAAGAATTCCGTCCAAACTCCGTTATAATCTTTCATACTAGAGGTGGCGTCCTTCGAGGCGCGCCGCCCTAGACACTTAAGGGTATAATGCGATCGCGGTAATTTATTATCGAGCATATTTGACGCCATTTTCAAGATACTACTCTAAAGGTACGATATTGACTCCGTAGTCAAATGTCATGCCTAAAAGAGTCATTGACAATTGAGTTAGCACGAAACCCGTTGACGCGGAATCGAACATCACGTGATCCGTAAGGATTAATAACGATGTCGTGACGCTGAGGGAATTGATATTCGTTCTAATTCGATTAATGACGATTTCACAAATTATACTCTAAATGCTCGATACCGATTTTATAACCGAGCGTCGTGCATAACGAGTTATCAAATCGAGTAAGTATAAATTATTTAGTATTTATGTCTAGCTCGATTAGCCTTGATTTAAATCAACAATTTACGAAATGGGTTATTTCGAGGCAAACCCTTTGTCTGTTACAGAGAGCACTCGATCGATCGAGTGCCTAAGGGCCACTCGATCGAGTGACCCCCTCAAAAATGGGCAAGAGGTCTTCACGAAGAGCACTCAATCGAGTCCCCTCAATGACTCGATCGAGTGACCCCTGTAGGACTCCCACAATGAGCCTGCAAGTAACATAGGGTCCCGTTAATACATTTTTACGACATTTAAGTCGTCACATGTTAATTAAATCACGTGTTTCCTCTTTTCAAAACCCATATATTATATCCGTTATTTTCTAGTCACTTTTCCGACTTTGAGCAACGTCTCGTAAGACTAGTCCTATATTGACGACTCTTTAGTCGCATCCAATATAGGACAGGTCGAGACATTCCCACTTCGCCGTGATAATTCGGGACAAGACTCCGAGGCCTGGGATCAAGCTAGTACTACGCTTCGGTCCCGTACACTAAACATGTATTAAAGTCTCCGTCTTCCGATCAATACACAACACAATGTGTAAGCGATCGTAGTTCGTCCATTTAGTCGGTTTACGGTTTCAATTACGTCGTCTATTTACGGGTCTGTTTATAAATTGCCATTACTGTCGTTAACCAATTTATATTATTGCTATGTTCAAGTATTGTAATTCCGGGTTGTATTTCCGCCCGCGTAACTTGTAATTTATTTTCGAATTTATTTACTTCGATGTTTGCCATTTACCATTTTCTAAATGAACATCACATGCTAAATTCAACTTCGACAATAATCTAAGATGCATTAAAACGATGTAGTTTAAACACGTATTTCACATGCGTAGCTAAAAATGTTGTTTGCATAACATTTAACTGTCTTATTAACGCGCGTACACGAAAACCGAACGATATCCTAATAGAGGCCGCTAAGAGCGGGCGGGGTTGGGTGTCCTTCGTGGGCTTCCCAACACGAACCCTCACCCCTTACTCAGAACCATTGGTTTCCGAATGCCCGAAACCGTTGGCATACGAGGGTTATTCGATACAAGATACCCGATAACTTGGCGTCGGTATCATAATGCAAAGGGGCGAACCACACAAGCTATAGTACTAAAGCGGGTCGTGCCTTGTGCACGATACACCTAAGTATAGAGTGGGTTCGAACGGGTCCGAACTCTCATAAAGTTTGGTGGCGACTCCTATTTCGATTTAAATTTCGACCCGAGATCAATCTCACCACGAGATTCATTTGCCTACCCAACCCCGCGCGTGGCCGCGTCGGGGTGGACCTATGTCATGTCCACACTAGCCATGTTGACGAATAAAAAATATCGGATCGTGTCGGGTTCATCAATTACTAGTTCAAAACCCGTGCCTACGCACGGTTTTTAGATTAATTTTGTTTCTGAAAGAGTTTAGTGGCGTGATAAAATTATATTCCTTCCGTCTAAGCAAATGGCTTACGCCTTTATTTTTTGGTGCTTCCGTCAGCAGTTTACCTCTCTGTTTAGTAGAGTATTTCGAAAATTAATTTATTTCTAAATAGGGGATTATGATGATCAGTGATTCTTTAATTAGAATAGGAAAGACAAAAATGGTAATTAGATCGGGTAATCATACAAGTTAAGAAGATTTTTGGATTAGAAAATAGTCATGTCAAATTTTGATTTGACTCGTAAACCTATCACATCATTTTAAGGTCAAGACCCTAAAACTTTGACTCACGATCCATTTCGCTTAAACATGAAATGATCCGTTAATTTAGGATCAAACCCGGGTTGACCCGTTAGTTTGGTGACGTGTCATTAAAAAATAATAATTAAAATAAATGTTACGAGTAATATTGTAAATTACAAAAATAATTAAAAAAATATTGTAATTAAAGGAGTATAATTTTTATACCATTTAATGATAAGATATGGTAATTATTTTAATTTAATTACATTAACGACGTTAAATATGATTACTATTAAAAAAATAACTTGATTTTTAATTGGAAAAAAGTAAGGCTTCGGAAATTATGTATCCGTCCAGTATTTTGAAATTATGTTTAGTACTCCGTATAACTTTTGATATGTTATTTGGTCATTATTATGTATTCATTTGCCTATTTTGTAACCTAATACGGGCTAGTTTTTTAAGGATTATAATTATTCAAAAAATTACAGTTGTTAGAAATATTTTCTTTCTAAAATTATCTTGGCGAATTATTGGACTCGTATTTTAAATAAAATTGTCTTATGATTCATTTAATTGGGCCTTCAAGTTGAAATGAAACCGTTTGATTAGAAAACCCACTTTCCATAATTATGAGATGCATTTAGGCGGGAAAGTTGAAATGACTCTCTTGGCCCTTGGTTTTTATTTTAGTGAATAGGGGATGGACAACAAACAATACGCGCAACATTTTTTTTGGATCGTGTCAATAATTTGTACCAATTTGTCACTTGCATGCTACTTTTTTACCAACACAAAGTCTTGGGAGAGACGGTCTCTCCATAAATTATTGATAGACCACTTGTCAGTACCACTTTTAAGTCTTATTCGTACCTATTTTATGATTAGATGTACCTCTAAATGACAATTTTATTTGTACCGCTTTTTATAACAAGCGTACCCCATTTATATTTGTATATTTTTCTAGGTTAAGCGTACCTATTTTTATTAGTTTTGGTACCACTATTACCTTCATTTGTAATTGGTCTCTTAATAATAATTTTAACAAAAGACCGTCTCTCACTTTTACCAATTTGTCACTTGCATGCCACTTTTTTTTACCAATTTGACACAACACATACTTTTTTTTACTAATCCGTCCCTTTGATGCCTTTTTTTTAGTAATTTGGTTATTTAGCCCACATAATAATGCGCACCCAAGGCAAAAAAGGATTTGCTTAAATAAGCACTCTAATGCTCGTGGTGGGTTAGTGAATACAGTATTTTTTTGGCTTCTGTAAACTTGCCATTGGGGTCTACTCCACATCTAGATGCAAAAAACCAGAGCCTATTTGCACCTTATTTAGACAAATACTTTTAAAACCAAGAACGACAATTTCTATTTTTATTTTTGAGCATTAACATTGAAAAAGGAAAAGGGAATAATTGTCAATAAGCTGATTGGCAAGTCTTATAGATTAAACAGTCTCATAGAACAATTCGGAATACCATCTCATTTCGGAACCAGATAGTGTATCAAATTATGTAAGCATGTCACGATAGCCCAACCTATGTTCTCACCCTCAAGTGTACAATAAGACACAATCGTCCAACCTTCAGAATAAAGGTGAGAATCCATGCAAGATTAGCACCAAGCCGCCAAAAGCTCCAAGAGGAAAAAAAGGGTACCCAAGCTAGAATTAACTTTCAGAGCTTAGTCACAAAAAGGGGATAGTTTCAGATTCATCCAAATATGTCTTCTGCTTCCATCTTATGTACATAATACACAGCATGGATCGAAAATAGGATTCAGATTAGACAAAACATGATTCTGCATCTACTCTCGCTTGTCCTCCTCAATATCTTCCCTAATCCCGAGAAATACAAGATCTGTTGTGCTTGATCCTTTTCGATCTTTCCTTTCAAGTTTGCTTGCCATATCACCACCAGCTTTAACTACACTAGTTGTCAGAGAGATGCCTTCCTCATCCAAGTCATCCCCTCCATCTTCCAAATAAGCATATCTGAAAGAAACCGCAATACAACTAGATCTATAACCCCCCCCCCCCATGTATTGGAGGAAAAAGAACACAACTGAAACACGTTCACCAGTATTAAAAAAGACACTAACCAACCTGAGAAACACGGGCAAAGTCTTGCAAAACTCAACCCAAGAAAACCCGAAAAATTTGAACCCAGCCAGACTGATAAGTACCAATACAACCGGATTTGTCCAAATTTTGTTCAGCCTTAGTTTATGTTTTACTTTTTAGGCTCGCTTGGGTTGAAGATAATTATTAAGGGAGTAATAGAGCTAAAATGAACTAGAAAACGGGGGAAAGTAGTGGAGGTGGTAGGCGGAGGTAATAGTTCCTCCCTCACCTCTCCTGCACCTTAAACTACCACTAATCTCCTCCATTTCTTCTCATTTTGAGCTCCTTTACTCCCATAATAACTATGCTCATCCCAAGCGAGCCCATAAGGATTTTTGGTATTTGCAGCATTTTTATTGGGGTAATGAGGTAAAGATTCATGTACATGTAGTCATGTATGTAACAAAGGATGAAAATACAAGGGAGAATTATCATCAATTCACCAGTAGATTAACTAAAGTGATCCCACGTACCTTGTAGGATTACGTGAAGGTGCCCAGAGAATACATATCACCACCAAAAGAGAGTATGCAAGCATAGCCCAAAATGCAGGAATTATCCAAGCAATTCGCCAAAGCTCACTCAATGGATCAGTTGCATTAAAATAGAGCTGTGAAAAAAGAATCAGTATTTCTTGTGTGTGACTGCTGTATAGGGCGAAGGAAGAAAAAAATGATCATATTGTTGTAGAAGGTGAACATTTTACATGTAAATGTGAGCACTTTTTAGCATTAAAACGGCCACTTTTTCCTCCATCACATCATACGGCAGTCGTAGGGCATAACGTGCGATACAGAATACAAGCAGCAAGCCGGTGAAGAAGGCATATACGAATCTTTATTGACTCCAGAGTCAAAAGTAAAAGCAATGGAAATATAAGCACAAGCAAAATTACCTCATAGCCAATCCAAGCAATCGAAAGCACCACAAATATTGCAAGGGAATTCGTAAATTTTCGATAAAGCTCTAATTTTGCGACACTCCTCCGCATCTGAATAAAAGAATTCACAAACAAAAGCATGGACGGATATATTAAAGCTACCAAAACAGAACTATCACTGTCCTTGATATTAAAAGTTTCGGCTGATGCATATCGTAATTAAATTCTACAGGGAGGACATTTGTGGACTCACAAGGAACTGGTTCCTGAGTTCTGCTTGTATAACATTGGTTTAAATGAAATCAGAGATCATTATTCACAGAAATGGTGAAGTTGATTAATTAGGGGACCCAAATTTAGTTAAGTAAAGCTGCAGAAATAAAACAAGTAGAAGCTATGTACCTGAAGTTTCTCCAAGGTATTCGACAGAGCTGAGAAAATCCACAAGATAGAGCATGTGTCCAAAAAGACAACAGGTAAAACTAGGACCAACTTTGTTTTACCGGCAAAATCATTGATATTGCCCAAATGTTCATACAGTTCAAGGGCTTCAGAAGCCACGAAGTAAACAGCTCCGTAGAGCAGTACCTTGGATGTAATTGCTCCCAAAGTTGGTTTCACTACACCATAACCCATCGAAACAACCAATAGGAGCAAACGAGAGAGTGTCTTTTTAACTGCAGTAAAGGTTACCGCCCACATAGTTACACCCATTGGTCGAACACCAGTCGAATTCAGATTTGAATAGTCAAAATACCAGAATGCCATTTCAAGCATACCAAGGGCAATCAGTGTTGTAATGTGATAGTGCAGCTGTATGACATCTTTCCAAAATTGAACAAACCGCAGTAGCCATCCCAGCCCAAGCACAAGGTATGCTAAAGACATGAAACCATAAAATGTCATCAGAGGAGTCATTTTTCCAGGCAAATAACCATCCGGATTCTTCCACACAGTTCTTCCGCTTATTGTCGTCCCTGTTAGCGTTGGATCACAATACATAAAGTACAAATAATACATTCCTGTACTGCTAATATCGACGGAGTGGAGTTCCATCCTCGCCTCCTCATCATTCCCTTCAAAGAAAATCTTGATCCGTTTAGGCCAATCAGGGTTATCCGGGTTTTTATCTATTATAACCTCACCTATCTTGCAGTGCCTCTCATTGGCAAGAGTTTTGTTGCAGCAGATCGCGTTGGTTTTGAGGTACCCTCCACCAATTCTTTCCCTGTCTTTCACCTCCACTATAATAGCCTCTACTGTACTAGTATATTGCTGCATACCATTCTGCTTGTCAGCTGACTCCTTGGTTCTCTTAAAGGTAACAGATTCAAATCTGAAAAGCAACCACCCCAATATAAAAATTAAAATATCAGTGAACCAAACTACCAACTTTCAACCTCAAGTGTTACCTAACTAAATTGAGTGATAATTTATCAACAGCTAACAGTTTCAAAGTGATGGCTGACTAATGACTCAAATCCAATAGCGGATAACATAGACCATAGGGTGACTAACAACACTTCTAAACATTCCCTCCTGTACAAAACACCTCCATAGGCCCATCCCTGTTACAGTCATGCACATATGCCAAATAGAACACAAGGTACACCACCGTTTCTTTCTGACAGAAAAATATATGTGAATGAGCTAACAGAGTAACATTAAGATATACCAACTTTGAAACCATAATTGACAGAAAATTTTATACTGTAGAAAATATAATGGCACACTGTCTCATCCAAGACCAACTCCTGGTGCTTGCTAAGTACTCCATCCATTCATTTGGATTCACTCATTGTAATTGTTGGGACAGTTAAAACAATTTCCCACATTTCCACATATTGGTAAATTTTGATTGTAATAAACAAAAATACTCTCTCAAAAGTGAAAAGTCCATCGGGTTCCACTTGTCATCTCCATCCACTTGACATATACATCCTTCACCCATGCTTCTTTCTTAAAACTTGTAACATTCGGGATTGTAAAAGGAAATTTTGTTAAACACTCTCTTTATTAAATCGTACTTTGCAAACTACTTCCTTTTTAAAAAAAAATTGTGTAACACTGCTTTTCATAAACGAAACTTTGCAAACTACTCCCTTTTAAATTTCTTTTTGTCTACCACTCCCTTATACTCCCTCCGATTCTTTAGATTCGCAACATATTCCATATTTGGCAAATTCATTAGGTTTGCTACATTTCCAATTTGGGCTTTATTTTTCTTATAAAATGACCAACATACCCTTCACTTTTCATTATTATATTCCAAAATATTCACTAACTTTTTACCTATCTAACTTTTTTTTCATTATTATATTGTTTATTCTCACAATAACATCACTCATAAGTGGCCCACACATACTATTCTTATTTTTGGTGTGAACAGTAAATGTTGCAAACCTAAAGAATCGGAGGGAGTACTATACTCCCTCCGGTTCTTCGGAATTGCAACACTTTTTATGATTTATGAGGAGTATTTTAATCAAATGTTGCAATTCCAAAGAACCGGAGGGAGTAACATTTATTTTGTTTAATGCTTACAAATCAACTTTCTCAAACGTGCTAAATTATTCACCAAAAAATCTCCAATCAATTAGCTTACAATTTTACTCCTGGCGCTCTCTTCTAAAATATCAACCCAAAATTACTAACCCTAAATCAAACTCCAATCCTAAAATCAAACTCTAAATTAAAATCACAAATCAAACTTTATAATGTATGGTCGAACCTTGATATTATTGTATTAGACGCCTTTTCAATTGGGCTTCTATATTGAATTGAATCACGTGCAGGTTTGATTTGGATGTGAATATAACAATTTTTTGGACAACTATATAGGGATGTATCAATTGATGGATTTTCATCATCGTATTTTGTGGAGTAACTTTTTGTTGACGATGACAAATATTACCTTCAATTCAGCTCATATCCATTCACTTTAGTTCAACATCATTTTAGTTGAGTATACTTCCGTTTCAGCGTCATTAAGTTTAAAAGGAAGGAGTTTGCAAAGTACGAGTATGATTTATTCAAGAGTGTTTAACAAGTTTAAACAATGTATATAAGGGAGTGTTAGACAAAAAAAAGGGGAGTAGTTTGCAAAGTATCGTTTATTAAAGGAAGTGTCAGACAAAATTGTTTTAAAAGGAAGTAGCTTGCAAAGTACTCCGTATGATTTATTAAAGGGAGTGTAACAAATTTTCCATTGTAAAATCGTAACAATTAAAATAAGTGGAGGGAGTAGATTTTAGGAAGTGGCAGGTTACCAATTTTACGGTTGCTACAAAAACAATCAGCAACAAACTAACTAACAACTTATTGGAAACCCGGTGATGAATTTCGTCACTGTAACTTGCCCAGAAATCACACCAAATTGTACTCCGTAAATTGTATATACCAATCACATCCTTTCATGTGCTACACAGAGTGAAAAACAACCTCGCACACATGATTGACAGAGTTGTATTACTATAAGAAAGCTGATCTGATTACGGTCATTACAACCGAGAACCAAGCTAATCACTTCTTAGCAGCTCATTACAACGAGTTGCATATCAATCAAGTTAGAAACACGTTTCAATTGTTCGACTAACAAACATTCCTCACTACAACACCAGGCAATCAAAAAGTTATTGATCAGTTTGTTCATGACAATCCTAATCCTAATCCTAATCCTGATCACAATCACAATCATCACATCAAAAATCAAACAATCAAAATATACCTGATGAAAGACCTGCCTTTGTAAGCAGTCTCAGTAGATGAAGATGATGAAGAATTGGAGTTATGGGGGAGTTTAGAAGCGTAGAGACCTTCGCTGCCGCCATGGAAGAAGAAAGCATTTGATTGTGGGATGAATTTTTCGTTGCTATACTCGTGAATTGATCCTTGGATTATAGTGATCGAATTGATGAAGAAGATAAAGATGAAAATTATCGCAAACCCTAACTTTGATGTATTTTCTTCTCTCATTTCATCAAAAAGGTGTTTAAATTTGTTCCTAGGTTGTTAGTAGTTACAGATGTTTCTATTAGTGTGGTTTTAGTGGGAATTCTCGATTGTGGAAGAAACTTGTGCACTGATGCCGCGACTTGTCTATGTTTTTTTGGGTGGAGAAAAGAAGTGGGATAATCCTAAAATACAAAACAATTAACTTAGAAAGCGTAAAATGGTATCCATCGAGGCCAATTACTTTCTCCAATATCCTGCTGAGCTATAGCAAACAGTTCCGCTGGGATTCTATCCTCTTCAAAGACTTTCAGTTGATGGGCTTGTAGCACACCATAATTTGCTAACCAATCAGCGCATCGATTTGCTTCTGTATAGACGTGTATGATGTCTGCATTCCATTCCGGATCATTGATCAGACACTTGCAGATTTTCACCGTGTGTGTATGCGCATTCGGGTACCAAGCATCGTTGTCCATCAGACTTTTGATTACCTGGGAGTCTGTTTGGATGATCACATTACTAAACCCCTCCTCCTTGGCTAGAAGCAGGCCCCGACGTAGCGCCATGAGCTCTGCTCGTGTCACAGTAGCTAGGCCAATTTGTTCTGAAAATGCCTTGATGATATGCCCAGTTGTGTCTCTTAGCAATCCCCCTGCTCCTGACGGTCCTGGATTACCTTTCGAGGCGTCATCGATATTAAGCGTTATCCATTTTTCCGGTGGAGCAACCCAACGAACAAGAATTTTATTCATTCTTCTTGATGTAACAGAGGGAAGTGGATCAGCAGAGTTCATGGCAGCTTTTATCTCCTGAATTTTCATTGCTAGGAATTAACTTTGGTTTTGTGGAATGTCCTCAACTCTGCCAAACACTCTCGAGTTTCTCCACTTCCATAACCACCATAGGTTGATCGCGAAAAGGCGTGGCCACTCCTCAATTCCATTTAACTTCTCCATTTTTAAGTTGTTACAGACCCATTCTAGGGTGTTACTTCCCTGAGATTGGAATACATTTGTTGCTCTTGGAAACAGAGTCCAGACATCCCGAGAATTCGCAGAATCACGTAGAATATAAAGTGTTGTCTCCTCCTCTCCCAAGCAGCTCTCATAGGTTGGATCCATAGTCAGTCCTCTTTTCATTCTGTTGACATTAGAGAGGATCTTGGCTTGCATTGCCAACCAAACAAACATTTTTATTCGTTGTGGGACCTCTATTCTCCATGGGAGTTTGCCCCAGGAACTGTTGTCGGGGGGAAGGTCATTCCGTAGCAATGAAACCGCGGATTTGATTTTAAATTCTCCATTTGGTGTTTGTGCCCAGTATATGAGGTCCCCGCTGGTAGAATCAGCCGCTAATTCTATCGATGAAATGGTTTTGAGGGTTTCTTGATCAAGGAACTGAGCGAATTCCTCCCACTTCCACCCCGTTGCGTTATCCCACATGTCATCCACCTGTTTAGTCAGTTCAGTAGTAGGGATTTCAAAAGCGGTGAGATCGATAAGTGGCGATGTCGTAGCCCAGCAATGCTGCCAGAACAGCGTCTTACTTCCGTTACCCACTGAGTGATGGAACCCCTTTTTCATTGCAGTAACGCCTTCTACTATGCCCTTCCATACGTTCGACGAGTTGTTCTTTGCTTTAAACATAGCCAGGTCGCTTCGCCCCCGACAATATTTGTGCATGAGAACTCGTGCCCATAGTGAGTTGGGTTTCTTCAGTATTCTCCACCCAAGTTTAGTCATGAAGGCCGTGTGATATGGCTAAAGTCGTATTACCAAATCAAGATTATCCTAGTACTACTAACAAGATAGTCAGTGGTAAGTAGGGTATCGTATCCGCAGGGAGAAGGTCAAACTGTTAGAAGCTATGTTGATTCTTAATTGCTCAAACGGTTGGTTTGATTGGTTAACTAAGACTAGAAATACGTAATGAAAATATGAATTATTCAATTAAAAGAAAATCTAGGGCTATGGGTTCACAATGAGTAGACAAATGATCATGCAAGAATAATCGATAAACACACAAACATGATAGTTGGCTATAATACGTCCTCTCGGATCGAAATCAACCTTAGGAAGACACTAACGGGCTCTCGCTACTTATTAGGCTTCCTACCGAATCACATGCGGGTCTAATCTCAACTCGGCTCTCGCACATGAACTGAAATTTTCCTAATTCGATTAACAAGTTGTGGCATTTAACAAATTAATCGTCTTTTAGAGCATGTTAACAAGGCATTAGCATATATATGAATTCATCAAATATTCAACAAGAACTTAAATTCATTCTACCAATCGATCCCCCTTGACCCTAGTAACGGAATTAGCTACTCAATTAAATTCACACGAAATAAACAATTGATAATGAAATGCATAATGATTGTTATGGAAAAAGGAAAACTAATAAAATCAATACTAGAAATGAAAATAGACAATCAAGAACATAAAAGATGAATAAGAATTGAAAACTAATTGAAATGATTACCGATTTGAAATTGTAGCAAGAACAAGAGTAAATCTTCCAAAATAGAGAATGAAAAAAGTAATATTCTTCTAATACTAGGCTTAGGGTTCTTAGGAATGAAAATAAGGTCCGTTGAAAACTGATACAAAGCATTCCTGTATAGCCAAAGAAAGAAGAAGCTGAAAAGACACTACAGCTATCTCGTCCCGAATCGGGATGGAGTCCGTCCCGAATCGGGATTAAAGTCGTCCCATGGGATGAGGGCTGTCCTGATTCGGGACAGCTAGAAAATTAACTTTTGCTCAATTTCTTCATTTTGCCGTGAGTGAGGCAATAGGGACGACGTCAATCCCTAGGGACGGACCTCAGGACCAACAAAAAGGACTCCTCTAGTCTTCTAAACTTCATGATATGGTTCCAACTCGACTAGGGATAAATCCATGACATACACGCAACCTCGGTAGCAACACCTAGCTTGTGTATAAATAATCACCGACCTCCATGTGAGCTACGATGAAAGGGAAAAGGCGTCCATATCGCCTATTTTCCTACAAAACCAATGGAACACTACAAAACACACTAGAGGAGAAGATTAGTTCCCAAAACCGCTCCTAAGAGCGCATTTAACACGATAAATACATGGGAAAACGAGGATAAAAGCACATAAAATATTAACACATCAACATCCCCCAAACCGGACTCTTGCTTGTCCTCAAGCAAGCATCGTCAAATATGACAAATAAAACAAGAGCGGTGAACAAAACCAAATATTCCCGAAATGACAAATCTCATTGACAAGCTCTAGCAAGTTCACAATTCAATCTCAATTCAAACACGAGATGCAAGATAAGCACACATGGTTTAGAATTACATGGCAAAAATATGAGGGAGACAAGTACTAAGACATTTCAACTCTTGCATGATCCTTATTGACATCGGACTCCTCACGGGTTCACTCTCCACTCATTTTGTGAACGGGTAGTATATTGTGAGAACACTCACCTACTACGACTCATAAGAATGCACCCGCGACGTAGGATGGTAAATATTCACAATTCCATTGACAATTTATCACAATTTGCACAAAAGAAGCTAAGAAAAGGACAAGAGAAGGCTCGGGTGAAGGGTAGAAGGTGGACAAACGCATGGACATGTGGAGCTAAAGGTTAAACTAGCAATAATCCAAACGCGCTAAGAATGCTCAAACCATGACAAACACCACTTAGACATTATTACATCAATACAAAACAACATATGTATCGAATTATAACCTCAACCAACATCACTTCCCAATCCAATATCAATTATAAACAACTTGGAAGTAACATTATCTTTTCTTTCACTTCTTTCTTCTTGTTTTTTTTCTCTTTTTTTTTTCAACTTCTTTTTCAACTTCTTTTTCTTCTTTTTCCTTCAACTTCTTTTTTCATTTTTCCACAAAAGAAACCTCGGGAATCAACAATCCCGGAAAAACAATTCTCACATTATTATCAACATTCACCACAATAACCTTAATGAGCACCCATAACGCATCCGACAATTACTAGCTTAACAAGGTAGGCATGATATTTGTAGCTAAATATTGTGGGATATAAAAATAAGCATGTGGGCTCAAAAGGCTAAGATATGTTATGTGAGAAAACAACGAAATAGCTTCAAGTGCAAACTGATCAAAAACATCACGGAAAATGGAACAAAAACCATTCATGTGCGTAATTATGCAACACATACTACAAGGAGACCTACTCTCACCTAAAGAAGATCGATTAAACATGAATCAATCCAAAAGGCTATAACACTTGCATTTTGTAGCTTTACCAACGTCAAAGACCAAGTATACTTTGTCTTAGTCTCATCATCACATACAAAAATGCCAAAACATCACCAAAATGTACAAATCCTGAAAACCAAGCTTAAAAAGAGATATGAACGGAAAACCGCAAAGCTATGCAAGGGGATAAACACAATGGGATAACAACATACCCATGGACAACGAACAACAACTTTTTTTTTAGAAACAATTTTTTCAATTTTTTTTTTTCGAATCAAACAAAAAACTATATATAAACCAATCCCTCCCCCAAGCTAGAACGACACATTGTCCTCAATGTGGCAAAATACAACAAACCGAAAAATCATCTTCCGACGCAAAAGGCCACAATTCAATCATAGCGTGCTAAAAAGAGAGATGAGGATTGACAAATAAAAGAATAACTAAGCAAAGACACATACGACATTTGTAGAAACCTTCCCAAGCTAGCTTGAAAATAGGCACTGTTCCATTCCATTCATTCGAGCATCATTAGGCCATGATTCTCGAGTACCTGAAAAGGACAAGGCTAATACAAAACTAAAAAACCAAAAACCTATTGTTCGATCAATTACAACAAAACCGAATTGTCTAAATCAAACGAAAACAAATCCAAAAAAAACGATAAAAGGAAAAAAGTAGTCCAAAAATCCAACAAAAAAAACAAAAAAAGATAAAAAGTCTCAAAACTACTCTAAAAACACGGGTTGTCTTCTGCATTGTTTTATCGTTCTGCATGACTTTTTTTCCTAAACGGCACCTTCTTCGTCTTTCTTTAAAAAATCTCATTAATGCCCGTAGTAGCAAATCATATTCCTGTGCATGAGAAATATGAAAACAATCATAAGTCATTGACAAGGTATAAACGGTATAAATCAAGAGGAATAGATGCAATATCTTATCAAACCCGACACCAGTTCTAACACGAACACTCCACTCATCAGCAGGAGATGAAGTATAAAGCTTGTCATCATGACATACAATGTTAAAATCCACCGGGAAATCATTATAAAAATTTAAATTAGATGGATTAGTAGATTTACCTTTGATCAAATCAAATGAAATGAGGAAAATAGGAAAGGGTTTACCAACATTGATGTCAAGCGGTTCACTGGCGCATAATGGTAGTAGTGAAGCCAAACATGGAGGCGGATCGGGAGTGCACAACGGTGACACTAGACATGGAGGAGGATGGAGTATAGGAGCTGAGGGAACTACTTCCATATGCATGTTGGGAGAAAAGGTAATCGACTCGAAAACCAAGGAATTCTTTAATCCAATGTTATTTCCATTATTCCCTCGAACCTCCAAATCAAAATCAAGAGATTCCATGGTACCCTCATCACTAAACTCCTCACTAAAAAGGCTCATGGCCCCTTCGCAATCGTCACTCTCAATGGCGTCAATAACTAAGGACTCGAGGAGGACCTCATCACAACAAGTCTCAACGGTGGTCTCAATGGAATCCTCAATAGTATTAATAGCATCAACAAGGGGTATCTTAGACACAATTGGAGGAGTTCCTTCAAGAGACTCAGAAGGTACTATTACATTGGCTTCTCTAGGAGGATGCTCGCTATGGTTCACCATCTCGGTTGACTTGACAACAACAGGGGTCATCTCGAGAGTGGTAGTCTCAACTATATGGGGGATTGGGTCAACGGTAGATGGAATATTAAACCAAAAACTCGGTTCATCATCATCGTCATCATCGTTATTCAACAATTCATGATTATCAAAAACTTGAGACTCACATGGAGGAGCATGATAATCACTAAGATAAGTGGTTACCGTATGTCGAGCCGTATTACAAGTATCCTCGCAAGCTTGTTGTCGAAACATCGCGTCACTCGCAACCTCATTTTGGAACGATGCGTTATCGTGAATATAAGCTAATGGCTCACTCTCATGAACCACGTGATCATCATTAGGCCCAACGTCATTAGGCACATTTTCACCTGCCATCTCCTTTAGCATTCTGTTAATTCTAGCCTGACTGACGTAGAATTCTGTTTCAAAGCTTGTTGGAGTCAAATTTGGTTTTACCACCTCGCGGGCTTGTGCTTGGGACATCCAAGCTAAATAGTGCAAGAAATCCCATAAATCCCTTGTATTTTTATCGTAAATACCTCCCATGGTCATGTTAACGGCTAATTCACGACAATCGTGATTCAATCCTGCAAAAACAGCATGACCCAATTCGAGCTCATCATAGAAATATCCGACGGAAACAAGGTTATTGACATATCACTTGAATCGATCAAGATACTCATGAAAAAGTTCATGCTCGCGTTGTGGGGAGATAAGAGAGAGATTCATACCTGAAAAACACTAAAACTACAAGAAAATGGTGAGATGAATCCCATGTTTCTTGGGAATAGAATGAAAGCGTAACGGGCCATTAAAGCATCTACAAGGAACTAATGAAATCAGTTTCGAGGAACTTTCGTTCCCCGAAACGAAAGAGAGTAATAAAGAAACAAGCTAAAAGCAGTAAAGACCGACTCCCCGACAACGGCGCCAAATTTGATATGGCAAAATTCGTATTACCAAATCAAAATTATCCTAGTACTACTAACAAGATAGTCAGTGGTAATTAGGGTATCGTATCCGCAGGGAGAAGGTCAAACTGTTAGAAGTTATGGCGATTCTTAATTGCTCAAACGGTTGGTTTGATTGGTTAACTAAGACTAGAAATACGTAATGAAAATATGAATTATTCAATTAAAAGAAAATCTAGGGCTATGGGTTCACAATGAGTAGACAAATGATCATGGAAGAATAATCGATAAACACATAAACATGCTAGTTGGCTATAATATGTCCTCTCGGATCGAAACCAACCTAGGAAGACACTAACGGGCTCTCGCTACTTATTAGGCTTCCTAACGAATCACATGTAGGTCTAATCTCAATTCGGCTCTCGCACATGAACTAAAATTTTCCTAATTCGATTAACAAGTTTTGGCCTTTAACAAATTAATCGTCTTTTAGAGCATGTTAACAAGGCACTAGCATATATATGAATTCATCAAATATTCAACAAGAACTTAAATTCATTCTACCCATCGATCCCCCTTGACCCTAGTAACGGAATTAGCTACTCATAATCAAATTCACACGAAATAAACAATTGATAATGAAATGCATAATGATTGTTATGGAAAAAGGAAAACTAATAAAATCAATACTAGAAATGAAAATAGACAATCAAGAACATAAAAGATGAATAAGAATTGAAAACTAATTGAAATGATTACCGATTGGAAATTGTAGCAAGAACAAGAGTAAATCTTCCAAAATAGAGAATGAAAAAAAGTAATATTCTTCTAATACTAGGCTTAGGGTTCTTAGGAATGAAAATAAGGTCCGTTGAAAACTGATACAAAGCATTCCTATATAGCCAAAGAAAGAAGAAGCTGAAAAGACACTACAGCTATCTCGTCCCGAATCGGGATGGAGTCCGTCCCGAATCGGAATTAAAGTCGTCCCATGGGATGAGGGCTGTCCCGATTCGGGACAGCTGGAAAATTAACTTTTGCTCAATTTCTTCATTTTGCTGTGAGTGAGGCAATAGGGACGACGTCCATCCCTAGAGACGGACTTCGGGACCAACAAAAAGGACTTCTCTAGTCTTCTAAACTTCATGATATGGTTCCAACTCGACTCGGGATCAATCCATGACATCCACGCAACCTCGGTAGCAACACCTAGCTTGTGTATATATAATCACCGACCTCCATGTGAGCTACGATGAAAGGGAAAAGGCGTCCATATCGCCTATTTTCCTACAAAACCAACGAAACACTACAAAACACACTAGAGGAGAAGATTAGTTCCCAAAACCGCTCCTAAGAGCGCATTTAACATGATAAATACATGGGAAAACGAGGATAAAAGCACATAAAATATTAACACATCACCGTGTTAACTTGCCTCATCGATTTGTGCCCAAGGTCGCCTATCGCTTTGTCTTTCGTTACATTTTCCCACGAAACCAGATTAACCCCCTTTTTTTCCTCTGATCCGTTCCGCAAGAACATTCTCGCCCTCCTATCTACTGGTCACAAAGTGTTCGTGGAAGGCGAGCCGATTGCATTGCATAGGTGGGGATGGATGAAAGGGTGGATTGGATAAGAGTCGCCCTTCCTGCTAAGCTAGTGACAAGTACTTCGTTCTCTAACTCGTTAGTCGCTTATCCACTTTCTGGATTATATGACGGAACGTCTCTCTTGTCACCCTTCCGTTGATTGTAGGCATGCCCAAGTACATTCCCAAGTCATGTGTTGCTTCAGTGGAGAGTTGGGTTGTCACTTCAGAGATGTCCAACGCACTGGTATTTGCAGAAAAGTATACCCGTGATTTGCCAGAACTAATTTTTTGTCCCGAAGCCTTACAGAACGTGTCAAGGCAGTTCTTAATCACGATTGCTTGCTCCTTTTTCGCTTCACCAAATAAAATGAGATCATCCGCGAAAAAGAGATGTGTGGAGGGTCCATCCCGACACGGTTTAAATCCTTTCCACTTCTTTCCTTCATGAGCCTCATATATGAGTTGGCTGAGTCGCTCCAGGCACATGGTGAACATATAAGGGGAGAGGGGGTCCCCCTGTCTTATGCCCCTACTCAGTGTGAATGAGTCGGTTGGTTCGCCATTCCATAGAATACTCAGCGATGCCTTTGAGAGGCACAACATTATGGTCTCTCTCATTCGGGCTGGTAAATTCATTTCATATATAGTGGACTTTATGAAACTCCATTCTAATCGGTCGTAGGCTTTTTCCGGGTCCAGTTTCATTGCCATAAATCCGGTTTTGCCTTTCTTACCACGCATGGAGTGTAGTGCTTCTTGAACAAGGATGACGTTATCAGTAATTTGTCTACGAGGGACGTAACTGACTTGATTAGGGCCTATGAGGACAGGAAGAACCGGTTTCAATCTGTTCACAATCAATTTAGTTATGAGCTTGTAGACTACATTACATAGTCTTATGGGTCGGAATTGTGTGACTGTGGTTGGATGATCAACCTTGGGGATCAGGGTGATAAAGGCACTGATAGGCCTTCATGAAATTGTTGATTATGCAGCGCTTGTATCACAGTTTCGCATACATTGTCTTTGATGACCTCCCATTGTGATTGATAAAAAAGAGCTTGGAACCCATCCAGACCGGGAGCCTTGTAGGGGGACATTTGATTAAGCGCACCAAAAATCTCATTGTTGGTATAATTTCTGTTCAACTGTAACTGTTCAGCACTCGACAGCTGGGGAAAACGACCTATGGGCATATCTGAGGGGTCCAGATTATCAGCCCGTGAAGTAAAGAGTTGGGAATAGTATTCTAGTATCATGTGTTTCTCAGTGTTTGCATTCCAAGCCCAGTTTCCTTCACCATCCTGAAGTGACTCAATTCTATTGTGCTTCTGACAAATTAGAGTACTCAAACGGAAAAACTTAGTGTTTCTATCTCCGTCACATATGGCCTCCATTCAGGATTTCTGAAACCAAAGAAGTTCCTCTTCTCTGAGGGTTTGATCAAGTTGCTTCTTGAGAGCCGCCTCAAGTTTGATCAGGTAACCAGGCCCTCCTTTACTTAACTTTGATTGAATGCCAAGGATTCTCCTTTGTAGGCTCTTTTTCCTTTCAGATATGCTTTTAAAAGTCGACTTGTTCCATTCTTGCCTTTGAAGTCCTAGGTGTACCGGTATGCCGACACATCACATCTTAGATGTAGCATTCCAGGAGAAACACCGACTCATGATGGGGAGTAAGATAGCTGCGCGGGACTTGCTTCTGAAGTCTTGGGTGTACCCGTATGCCGACACATCACATCTTGGATGTAGCATTCCAGGATAAACATCGCCTTTGTTGTTCCGTTGGGAAGCACTAGCTGACACCTGAAATGTTAGATACATAGGCAGAAATAGCAGGCATAGTAGATAACGAGATAACATACAGGAAATGCAGTTAGCATCTATAGACTAGATTGCGCCGGGGAAAATGACTTTTGCTTCCTTTTGAAATCGAAGTCCTGACAGCAGCTCACGTGCTAGGAGATAGGTTTTTAAAAATGAATGGGGTAGCAAAGAAATTTGTTGTTTAAATAGACTGAGATTTTGACCTTGTCGAAAAGGATTTTCTCAAATGCCTAAGTTTTGCAAATTTCAAAGCAAGAATTTGAAGAGAGAGGCATACCGACAGACTCTACTCTAGACTTGACAGGACGAATTGACAGACACGACTTGGGCCGCGATTCGGTAGGGGAGTGGGCCACCTATGACGACAAGACTCTTAAGTTGCGTTATCCCATAGCCTAGGCGAGTGGCAACAAGATCGAACATGGGAAGGATGTGTTATAGTCTGTAATGAGACTGTTTCTTCGAATCCTTGACAGACTCTTGTCTTCGATATTGCTCTTTTGAATTTTTTGGTATTGGGGTACATTCCCAAAGTGGGTGTTGCTTCGAATCCTTGACAGACTCTTGTCTTCGACTGTGCCGAGTACTAAGACATACTATAGAAAGGAGGCTATTTTTGAAACTTTTTGGATTTTGTGAGTGGATGGAGATCTAAAGAAGCCCCCGTGACGACAAAGCTAACTGTTGAGAACATGACAGTGTCGTGACCGGAATGATGGTGCTTTTTGAATTTGTGTCAACGTCGGTGGTTGTGCCCTTGTTGAAAGGCTGCCTACGTATTCACGTGTAGTGAAATCAAACCAAGCCGTAGTTCAGTGGATTGGTGTTATGGTGCCTAGTTTATTAGGGCTTTGTGTGTAACTAGCCATAATGATGGTGTAGGCTAGGTGTGTTCCCAATGATGTCTTGATCAAAGGGTTGAAACAGTTAGGATGTTGATCCTGTGACTGTGAGCGTTCTCTGGGGTAGCCCCCAGAGGTGGTGTGAACTATTTGGGCATGTTCTATGCCGAGCGCATGTTGATTTCCCGTGTTTGGGGCCGGTAATTGGTTTGGATGTTTTTGGAAATGTGGAGCTAGGTCGTAAGTGGCTTTGATGTTTATACATCTGGAGCTCGATTCTGTGGAGCTAAGGCTTCGAGGGTAAGGTATTATAATG
The DNA here is from genome assembly GCA_958450325.1 of Agrostemma githago. Lineage (NCBI taxonomy): Eukaryota > Viridiplantae > Streptophyta > Magnoliopsida > Caryophyllales > Caryophyllaceae > Agrostemma > Agrostemma githago. Next base: position 54,061,574 of record OY288254.1, read on the forward strand.
TGGTAGGAAAGGGGGAAGTTGAGTAAAAATGACTCAAACTTCGATCGAGGTAGGTTTGATAATGCGGGATCTGATTTCCATGTCTGGCCCTAATGGTTAGGGTGTATCCTATGGAGCTTGAATCCTCGAAATTCCGGGTTGTCTCTTAGCCTAGGTCTCGGGAAGGTCTTGAGGGTTGTAATGTGGGAAGGCTAAGTGTGGTGTTAGCCGACCAACTTGATTGTCTCTCCCCTATTTGATGGTATGGGCATCGATAATTTTTGAATTGACCGTACCCCGATCAAGGGACTTTCACTGAGCTGACCGTTGACCACGGTCATGGGTATTTGATTTTTTTTTTGTTTTGTGTTTTTTTTGGGTTGACCTCTTAGCCCCGGTCGTGGGATTCTTCATTTGAGTTGACCGTGCCCCGGTCAAGGGATTGACCGTATCTGGTCGTGGAATGTTGATCATGGCCAGCTATTTTGTTTTGGCCTTTTGCTTTTTCCTTGGACTTTTGATTTTTTTTTGTCCATCTTTTTTCTCTTTTTTGTTTTTTGTTGTTGGTCAGACTAACACCTAAGGTAGGGATTGGTCGGTCTTATTGGAGGGGTGTTTATGGTGGGAAATGGGCTTGCCCCCCGTCTTGAACCCAAACTAGGAGACTACCTAAATTTGTCATAGGATTCGATACCGCTCCTGCTAAGGGTAGTTATGTGGCTTTCTATACCAGACATGGAACAGGTAAAGGGAAACACGGGCCTCAGTTCCTGCAGTCATTATAGATGTGCCTATAATAGTCACGTGCATGTGCTCACAGTGTATGATGGTGTTCATCATGTTCTCGGAAACACATAAGGGAAGCATATATGAGAAATTGAAAAAAACTGATTTTATTGGATTGAAAAAAAGATGACAGAATACAGTTGACTCTGACTCTGACTTTGAAATCGAAAGAAATAGTACATCCTAGACTCGGACTCAGACTCGGACTTAAATCAAATCCGGACTCTTGGATGAGGTTGTCAGTAGTCTTCGGCTTCTAAGGACTCAAGTGGATGTCCAGTATAGCCTTCGGTAGAAGTTTCACCCAGATCTTCGTTATGTCGAAGATCGTCTTCAATCCTAGTGCCCATTTCGGTAAGCACAACAAAGTTTGAAATGCCGGCATATCTAAGATGGACGCGGTAGGAGGTTGCTGATGAATGCCTCCACACTAGTGTCTTCTCGCTGGGCTTGTCTACCAGCTTAACACTCTCAGCCCGCCAACGTTGAAGGTATTTGGTGAAACCCTCTGTTGGATCTTGGGCCACGACTTCTAAAGTCCGCATGGTAGTCTGAAGTTCAATATTATCAGAATAGTTTTTAGCGAACTCGGTAGTCACACCTTCCCAAGTTGGGAATCTTTTTGCATTATGCCTATAGAACCAGGCTTTTGGATATTTCTCGAGGGATGTGCCGAACAAATTGATGAACATGTCGGCTTTGACCCCCTTGATTGCCATGAATTGTTTGAAAGCTCGGAGGTGTAACAATGGATCCTCCGTCCCTTCGAATATGGGTAACCCCTCTAAGTTGAGATCTGTTGGTAGTTTCTCACTGATGGGTGTATAGTCTCGAGAGTTTTCAACACGGATGTTGTTCTCTTGGGAGGCATGGAACTGTTCCACGAGCATACGCACTGTGCTGATCAGTTTGGCAAATGGCCCAGTATTCACCAACCCATAATTGAGGTCTTGTCGTTCAATGACAGTTAAACGAGCATTCATGGCCTCTTGGTTGGCTCTCAGGAACCTATATGGGTTTCAACTATGGCCTGCCTACTAACCATTGTCTCTAGCAAAGCCTTCATTTCATTGATGGTGTTTTCCATGTCCCTATTTCTCGGTTGTGGGTGCCATACTCTGCGAGAATACCCACGTAATCAGAAATGTTGCTTCGGAACCCAAACACGCCAAGGCACAGGAAATAGCGCGGGAGGAAAGATAACTCCGGTTTGACTCGGGTTAGACTCTCCTAAGACAAATATGTAGAGTGCAATTCTCGGAGGGACTGTGATTAATCGCTCCGTTGGAGAATAGCCCCCAAGTGAGACTAAGGACTCTTATAGGACTTAGATGGTGTGGCATCTAAGTGACTCAAAAGTGGGGTACGTGAGACAACACATGTAAGACATGACCCTTAGATCAACCGTGATTGATCGCTCTGCTGAAGGGTAGCCCCCGAGTGAGATTGAAGGTTTTGATAAGACTCGAGTGTCGGAAGAGTGACCCTTAGATGTAAGGATCAAGAACCTTTAGCTACATGGCTATGCCGTACAAAAGGTTGACTCGGTCTCGAGGAAAGGCAGACAGGGTAAGGGAAGAAACTTGCGATGTAAGATCGGCAGAGTTTCGACGTTGGAGACCCTTGACTTGACTTGAATAAGGATAGACCCTGTGATTAGGGTAGACCCTTAAGTTAAAGGACTCTTGAGTTAGGATGACTCGACTAACGGATTGAAAGACGGGCGAAATTCCCTTAGGAAAGGTCATGAGGACCGTCCTGTTAGAGGAAAAGATCGCGTGGGACTTTCTAGTTAGGACTCGAGTGTTTAGATGAACCTTCCATTTACGAGTGTATGACTCGTGTTCGTCGGTTGTGCCTTTAAGATAAGGCGGACTAGGATGGGGAAGAAACCTGAGATGTAGGATCGACAGGGTTTCGACGCTAATGACCTTCGATGTATTCTGAAAAGACCCGACACACGGATTACAGTAGGTCCTAGATCGAAAGGTTTTGAAAAAAAATGATTGAATTTTGAAAATTGAGAGAACGGTCCTGAAATTGGTAGTGGGCCAATAGGACCGGGCATTTTGAAATGTTAGAATGGTTGCAAGTAATTTCGCGCTTTGAAAATTTAGGAGGTGATCCCGTCTTTTGAAATTGGCAGCATGCCGACAGGACCGAGTTTTTTGAAAATTTGAATTTTTAAAATTTTGAAAATTTGAATATCGAAAATAAATTTCCGAAAATTTGAAAATCGAAAACGGCATCTCGGAGATTTGAAAATCGAGAATGGCATCTCGAAGATTTGGAAATCGAAAATGAATTTTGAAAATTTGGAAAAAATTGAATAGGGATCGGAAATTTGAATATTGAAATGGATAGCATGATGGCTAGAAAATAGGCTATTTTGAGTAAAATCGTAAGTCTATATTTCGGCAGCATTCCGAGCTTTTGAAATTGGATATTTTTGAAAGATGCATTTTTGAAATGACGGTTTTTGAAAAATGACACAGAAAACAAGTAGCACGTAGTCAAATAAGCAATATGAAGACCGCATGTATGCTTTACGCTAAGTCTCGGTCGGTCAAAATCGGGTCTATACCAACAACGACGACTTTCTCGTAAATCAGGACGGACTTCCTAGCCGAATTGGTCTTAAAACATGCCGCGAAACCCATACGAGTTCGGTCATAGAATATTTTAGCGCACCCATTTAGGAATGCACCGCGGTATAGTGGGACGTCGGTCACAAGTAACCGGTCCGGAAAAAATTTGGGTTATGCATGAATCAATGCGCGTAAATTATTAATTGAACGATTTCTTTTCGAGTCTCACCCTAGGAACCCCAATGACTAGTGGTACATCAGGTGTCCCCAACGGAGTCGCCAAATTGTGGACATGACATAGGTCCACCCCGACGCGGCCAAGCGCGGGTTTGGGTAGGCGAATGAATCTCGTGGTAAGATTGATCTCGGGTTGAAATTTAAATCGAAGTTAGGAGTCGCCACCGAATTTTATGGGAATTCGGACCCGTTCGAACTCACTCTACACTTAGGCGTTTTGTGCACGAAGCACGGCCCGTTTTTAGTGCTAGAGCTTATGAGTTCGTCCCTTTGCATTACGATACCGACGCTGAGTTATCGGATATCGTGCATCGAATGACTCTCGTATGCCAACGGTTTCGGACATCCTGAAACCATGGTTCTGAGTAACGGGTGAGGGTACACGTTGGGAAGCCCACAAAGGACACCCTACCCCGCCCGCCTTTAGCGGCCTCTACTAAGATACCGTTCGAATTTCGTGTACGCGCGTTAGTAGGATGATTGAATGCTATGCAACCAATATTTTAGCTAAGCATGTGAATTACGTGTGAACTACGTCTTTTTAATGCATCTAAATTATCGTCGAAATTGTTTAGCATGTGATGTTCATTGAAGGCAATAAATGGCAAACATCGAAAATAGGAAACTCGTAAATAAATTACAAATTACACGGGCGGAATACAACGCGGAACTTACAATACAACGAACGATAAAATAATAATCGGAACGATCGAAAATGTAACGATAATAATAAACGGATTAGAATGAAAATGAAATGCATGTTTTTGAAAGATAAGCACGTGATAGACTTGACATGTGACGACTAAAAGTCGTAAAAAGGATTTGACCAGGCTTACGGTATTTAGAAGGCTCGCGGTTTAGGCATGATAAAGGCCACTGTAGACGTCCGTCCGCACCGCCCGGCGCGCGCCCGCGCGGGACCGACCCGGTTTTTCAACGTGTGGCAGCGGCCACCCACGCGACTCCCTCCCTCCCGGGGGCCGGTTCGATCTCGCGTACGGGGCAAAGTGTCGGACCTCGATTTGGACAACGCTCCGGACTTGTACTAGACGGGTGGGGGCACCCGTGTTTCCGTTTGGAATCGATCGAGTCGTGGTTGTAAATGTTTAAAGGCCGATTTGTTTGGTATGGCGACCTTTTTAGTGAACTGAAGTTGTTGCCGATTTGTGGAGTCGCCACCGAGTCAATTTTGGGGACTCGCAAATCGTTCAAGTCAACTTTGATCCCTTGCCGGCTCAAAGTTGAGTGGCACGGGACCTAAAGATAAAGACTTGTACCCTTAAGCACTCCATGCCTGGAATGACTCTCATTGTCAATGGTTTCGGACATCCGGAAACCGTCGATTCTGAGTAAGGGGTGAGGGTACGTATTGGGAAGCCAACACCCGATAGATGTTAACACCCAATCCTGCCCGCACTATAGCGGCCTCTACTAATCAATCGATGGGCTGATATCCTAGTTCTTTCGTTGTGGTGGAAATACTGTAACATCCGTTATTTTAACCCTATTCTTTTTGCTACGTCGGTTGTTTAAAGACAAGTAATTTTGTCGTCAAAGTAGTTGTGTTTACATTCTTTGCATGCGATTTCACGTGACAAGCAGGCCATGAAAATATGCACGTAGAAGAGTAGAGAGTACTAGTATTATACGTATTAGCAAATCATTTTTAACGCGATAAACATGATATTAGTTGTTCTCGTGGTATACCTTACCTGGTATTTTGCTTAAGATGCGTCGGTTCGGTATTAATAGAGTTGTGCCGAACCTAATAAGGTGAGCACCGGGACTAATACGAAACCCGACCATCACTTTGTTCAGTTTTAGTGGTTTTACATTTTGAATTCAGTGTTAGGTGATTTAGCATGCGATTATAAGGTCATAAAAGCAATACATCATACGAAAAACTGTAAATGCGAATGTAAATAAATCACATAATGAGGGGTTGCTCCCTTGGAATATACACTAAACGGGACACGATGCATAGATAGTTTGAGAGCGGATCTCGGAATTACTCGGGTCTGTTTAGTGTGTTTTAGTGTTTGCGGTTGAAGTTGGGACGTTACGTATTTTAGTGAGTGTTCGTGGGCCTAGTGCCCACATCTAGTATTGTCGTAGTGCATAATAATAGAAAGTAAAAATACGGAAAGTTTTGTTTAGATGGCAACCTAGTGAGGATACGACTTCAATAGGCGGATCCTCCTAGCTTGACCAGTGACTCCGGCAGAGCTCCGTTACCGTTTGACCCTTCCTGCGGCTATTCCGGCAGAGCTTCCTTGCTATGGACTGATTCTGCGGCTATTCCGGCAGAGCTTCGCTACTAGACTTGAGCTAGTCGATCACAGGCACCTCGGTATCGAGTGGGGTGCTCGAAGGTGAGGAGTAGCGTCGATGTCGCTTTTTTATCGGAACTACGATCGAGTGGATCGTTTGCCTCGGGTGTCGGAGTGTGAGCCCTTAGCGAGAGATTAGAGGGAGAAGAGAAGATGAGAATGTGTCGAATGAATGAGGTGAAGGGGGGTATTTATAGGTGTTTTCGGCCCTCGTCACCTATATGGGCGCCTGAGCTGAGGCGCACTAGTACTCAGGCGCCATGGTTTAGGTGTGGGGAGACCAAGACGCGTGGGGTGGGGCGGTTGGGATTTTGAGGATACGGTTTTTATACTTTCCAAAACCGAGAGGGAGGAGTGTGATACTTAGCTTGGAGTCTAAGAATTCACGCGGCTTGACTTAGCGCCGTGGGTTTAGTGGGCCTCGGGTGTGCGCCCCGAGGTTCGCTTGGCACGGTGCTGACTCGGTTCGAGTTTCGGGACCGACTCGGGGTCCCGGTGTCAGAATTGACTCTATTAGTGTCTATGTGACCGTAACGACACGACTAAGGCTGCCATCATGTTAGTTTTAATTTTTCCGAGTAATTATTTGATCTGTTCTATAGAAAAACTACCTAAAACATCGCGAACCCGCGTCGCGTTGCAGTCCTATCGTTATCGGGTGTTTGTTGGACACCTTTGCAGCCACCAAATCCAAATCTGGGTGTCTACAGAAGCCCCCACTTTGACTGAGGCTTGGACAAGGCGAAAGTCAAAGTATAGCCGCCCAGGTCAATCGAAGATTACGACCTGGTGGCTGTCCGGTCGGGTCGTTTTAAGTCAGTTGGACTACGTGTTGAGGCTCCCAGCCAAGGCTTAGAAGTCATACACGACGTCTTCGCTTGCGTTTGCTTGCTTTGGGCCCGGGCAGTTGCTTGTCATGTCGTTCTTGGTTCTTTATGCGCGCGCGCTTTGTCTTCTTCGGTTTATTTAGGAGTTTGTTAAATTTGTTTGTGACGCGTTGAGCGTAAGTGCCAAGGGTGTTCATATGTATTGGCTTTTAATTGAACAAATGTTTTTTTAGGATGCTTGTGACCCCTTGGGCGAAATAAGACTAAACAGAAATGTTCGAGGGTGTCAGTCTCCACTCGAACACTTGTCTTCGGGATGTCTGTGATCCCTAGGACAAAACAAACAATATAAACTACTCGAGGGCGTTGGTCTCCACTCTGGTAGCTGTCTTTGGGGATGCTCTGATCCCAAGGACAAAATGATCCGTAATAAGATACTCGAAGGCGTCAGTCTCCACTCGAGCAGCTGTCTTCGGGGATGCTCTGACCCCTAGGGCAAAATTGTTGTTGTAAACTGCTCGAGGGCGTCAGTCTCCACTCGAGCAACTGTCTTCGGGGATGCTTTGACCCCTAGGAAAAAATTGTTGTAGTAAACTACTCGAGGGCGTCAGTCTCCACTTGCGGACATGACATAGGTCCACCCCGCCGCGGCCACGCGCGGGTTTGGGGAGGCGAATGAATCTCCATATGAGAATGGATCGAATTGAAATTTAAATCGAACTGGAGTCGCCACCGAACTTTGTGGGAGTTCGGGCCCGTTCGAACCCACTCTATGTCGTAGTGGGCCGTGTACAAAATACGGCCCATTCCGATTTCAGAGTTTATTGGGTTCGTCCCTTTGCATTTGATACCGATACCGACATTATCGGATACCGTGTATTGAATGACTCTTGTGCGCCAACGGTTTCGGACATCCGGAAACCGAGGTTCTGAGTAAGGGGTGAGGGTACGTGTTGGGAAGTTCACAAAGAACACCCAACCCCGCCCGCACATTAGCGGCCTCTACTAAGATATCGTTTGATTTTTGAATACGCGCGTTAGTAATACGATGAATGTTATGCAAACATTGTTTTTCCTAAACATGCGAGAAATTGAATGGGTGCTAAGTTGATTTAATGCATCTAAAAATTAACGTCAAAGTTGTATTTTAGCATGTGAGATTCGTTTTAGTATAATAAAACAAATAAAAAGAAGGAACTTGCTACAAACACAAACAAACAAGTTAGTAACGGTTTGTAAATCGAATAAACAATACAAATATGATGATATGCATGATTTCGAAAAAGTTTATGACACGTGATGGATTAATACGTGTTGCCCGAGGTCGAGAAAAAGATATGTCAAAAAAACGTTGTTTCGTTAAAGAAACGATATTCGAAAAATTAGAACGAAATTGATTTGTGCCACGTTTTCAGGAGATCACGCGAGTCGCTTAGGAAGAGCGCGACTCGAGCGAGGAGGCGGCTCGCCCGGGATGCACACGCTCGCGTCCCGGGCTGTTTTCGAAATTGATTTTCGGAAAATTTATAGCTTTATTAAATCGCGTACAAATATTGCATGATTTATACTTGATTTAATTTAGCGATATTCGTTATATTCGATTTTCGATTATGAAATCGATATCAAATATTCGGAATAGTTTTTTTAGAAAAGATAAAAAAAGGTTTTTGTAAATCGTTTAAAACAAATTAAACTAAAAAAACGATGTTTGATTCTCTCCACGTTAAAAATCGTCGTTTTTATTTTTATGAAACCATGTGACGATTCTTTAGCATCAATGAGATTAATTTAGTTCTTTTTTGGTACGATATTCGATTAGAGAATCGATATCGTATTTTAAGAACGTTTGTTTTATATGAAAATAGTTTTTAGTATTGATATTAGAAAATAAAAAAATGCGACGATGACCCAAAAAAAGATGACCGACGACGACAAGACGAAAAAAAAGAAAGACGAGAGAAGAGAAGAGAGAAAGGAGAAGTCGGGTTTGATTTTACACCCTCACCCTACATGCTTTGTTTACTCGGAACGGGGCTCGTCGGAATGTGGCTTAGGCATTAGAGCGTCGAGTTAATGTCGGTGAGTTATGGTGGTTTTGGTCGTGTAGGGTGTCGGGTAAGAGGCGGTCGGTTCTAAGGCAAAAGCGGCGTGATCTTGGGTTGTAATATCGGTTGCTCGATGCTATGTGTGTATGTGTGGACATGACATAGGTCCACCCCGACGCGGCCACGCGCGGGTTTGGGGAGGCGAATGAATCTCCATATGAGAATGGATCGAATTGAAATTTAGGTCTATGTGGAGTCGCCACCGAATTTTGTGGTTATTCGGAACCATTCGAGCCCACTCTATGTCGTAGTGGGCCGTATACAAAATACGGCCCATTTCCGATGTCAGAGTTTATTGGGCTCGTCTCTTTGCATTGCGATACCGATACCGACATTATCGGATCTCGTGTATTGAATGACTCTCGTGCGCCAACGGTTTCGGGCATCCGGAAACCGAGGTTCTGAGTAAGGGGTGAGGGTACGTGTTGGGAAGCCCACAAAGGACACCCAACCCCGCCCGCACATTAGCGGCCTCTACTAAGAATTCGAATGACTTTCCAATACGCGCGTTAGTAAAACGGGAAAATGATATGCAAAGTTTTACTTTCCCTAAACATGCGAATGGAATTGAAAAGTGGGTTTCTATGTCAATTTAATGCAACTACAATTAACGTCGAAGTTGTATTTTAGCATGCGGGTTCATTTAGTACAATAAACGAATAATAATTAAATTGACAAAGGAAACAGAAAACGCGTTAGTAACGATATAACGATATAACGAACAATAACGGTTTGCAAATATTTGAATTGAATTGAAAAGATGCAAATATGAGGATGCATGATTTGAAAAGATAGTATACATGTGATTAATTATGCTCGTGTTGACCTAAGTCGAGAAATACTATCGGGTTTTGAAAATAGAACAATGTAAGACTCGTAATTTGAGTCGTTATGAGGTCACTCGATCGAGTGGTCGATGGACTCGATCGAGTGGACCCTAAAAAATTGATTCTGTTTTGCGTCAAAGACCGTACTCGGCCGAGTTATTGGCCAACTCGGTCGAGTACATAGCCACTCGACCGAGTCACTGTGAGACTCGATCGAGTGGTGGTCGTGGTGAGCATTCTGATCCGGTTTTGAGGTACCACTCGACCGAGTGGGCTAGGCACTCGGTCGAGTGCCCTCTGTACGAATTAAGATTCGTTTGTAAAATCGTGTTTTATGTCGAAAATAGTTTTAAATTGATTATTGAGATGTGATTAAGTTTTCTCCGCGTTAATAATGTCATAATTCTAAAGAATTGTTTTGACAATTATTTAGCATCAACGAAAATTGCCCTAAGTTGTTTTAATTCGATTTAGAAAGATTGACTCTTTGATTAAATAATAAAAGAACTTGATTCCCTCGACTTCTCCGACATCGATAAAATCCCTAGAGATCGTGATGTCGGATCCGTGTCAACGGGTTTCGACCCTTGTTAAAATTGGTTTTAGAAAATTCAATGAATGCAATATTAAAGATGATAACGACGAGAAATAATGACGAACTCTTGTTTAAGTTGACTCATCTCAATAATCAAATAATCGGGGTACCGGGATAAGCGACCGTCAACGCTGTGTGCAGTACACTTGTATGTTCGTGTTTTCTTATCCCGATATCCTTCTTACTTGACACAAATCAATGAGTATTTTAATATTTTGATACTAACGATATTATCGATATTATGATGCAATAATGATAACGAGGTAAATAATAATAATAATAATCGTAATAATAATAATAATAATAATAGACGTAATAATAATAATAATAATAATAATAATAATAATAAGCGTAATAATAATAATAATAATAATAATAATAATAATAATAATAATAATAATAATAATAATAATAATAATAATAATAATAATAATAATAATAAACGTAAAAAAGGAATAAAAAAAAGGAGATGAACGACGAGAGAAAAAGGGAAAAGAGAACGAGGTTTGTCACCCTCAACCTACATGTTCTTGTCTCGGAATAAGGCTTGTAAACGCGGCTATGACACGAGAGTCTTCGAGGTATATGGAGGTTAAGTTGTGGTGGCTCGGGTTGAATTCCTAAAACTAGGTTTAGGGTTTGCTAAAGTCGATTTTCCTAGGGTTTGTCTAGGGTTGCTTGAGGATGCACCGGGATTAGGGTTGTGAAGGTGTTTAGGGTTTGTAAGGGATGTCAATAATGTGTTGTAGGGTGTTGCATGGAGTGTATATATAGGCTAGGCTAGGGCATTGATTTAGGGCTACTCGACCGAGTAGGAGGCCAACTCGGTCGAGTGGCCCGTTATGCCAGCCGGCGGGCTCAAAGTCGGCCCACTCGATCGAGTGGATAGGTCACTCGATCGAGTGGCCTAGATGGGTCGCACGGGTCTTGTTTTGGACCTTGACCTCGATTGCTTGATGGGTTTTGTGTTTGACTTGGACTTTTGATGGTTGTATGGTTGTTTTGTGTGTCTCGGAAATGACTTTGACCGGGGTTGACCCAATCGTGAAAAGTCGGTTTTATTTCCGGTGTCGGTTTTGGCCCAAATTAGTCTTGTTTGACTCGGAATGATCCACTGGGCCTGGATTCGAGGTTGATTTTGTGATATTTGTACTCTGTAAGTGTGTTAGCCAGCGATTAATGGATTTGAGCCCGTATCCGAGCGCGTAGAAACATGTTAGCGTCCGATCATCATCGGGTGATTTTTGGAAACTGCCATAGACACCTGACAGTCAAAATGCGGGTGTCTACAGAGCCCCCACTCTGACTGAGGCTTGGACAGGGCGAAATTAAGAGTAGCTACCGAGCCCCTTTAGACCTGGTAGACTTCCGTTCGGGTCGTTTATAGTCCATTAGACTTGCGTGAAGGGCTCGCCAGTTATAAGGCAGAAATCATACCTGTGCTTGATGATAGTGTTCCCGTGGGGAGTTTGGACCTGTAGCATAAGTCCTGGGTGCGCCTGTGTGTTGGCCCATCCCGTGTCATCCTGGGGAAATGCTGCTGGGGAGATTTGATTGGCTTGCACGCCTTGCTGGAGTCGTACCTGTATAAGTTACACAAAATGCATGCAACACGTAGGTAGTAAAAACGACTCGTGCTGGGGAAAATGATTTTTGAAGTTTTTTGAAATTTTGAATTTGAAATCCTGAAAGCAATCACGAGCTAGGTTTTCAAAATGGAAAGGGATACAAAAGAAATTCGCAGTTTAAATAGACTGAAATCTGACCTTGTCGAAAAAGATCTTTTTTCAAATGGCTAAATTTTGAAAATTTCAAAGTGGAATGTGAAGAGAGAGGCCTACCGACAGACTCGACTCTGGACACGACAGGACGAGTTGACTGACACGGACTGGACTCTCTAAGGGTTGGACCGAGACTCGATAGGGGTGTGGGCCGCCTAACAAGACTCTTAAGTTGCGCTATCCCGTAATCTAGGCGAGTGGCAACACGGTCGTACATCAAAATGGGATAGATATGCTATGGGGGGACCGCAGTAGTCCGTAATGAGTCTGTTTTAGTCTGGTGCCCTTTTCGTATTTTAGGATACTTTTCCAAAGTGGGTGATGCCTCGAGTTCTGACAGATTCTTGTCTTTGACTGAGCCGAGTACTAGGACGCACTACAGAAAGGAGGCTAGATTTTGAAAGTATTTATTTGGATTTTGTGAGTGGATGGAGGTCTTCTGTCTAAGAAAAGCCCCCAGGATAACAAAGCTAGCTGCTAAAAACATGACAGTGTCGTGCCCGGAATGATAATGCTTTTCGAATGTGTGTCAATGTGGGTGGTTGTGCCTCTGTTGAAAGGCTGCCTACGTATTCACGTGTGGTGAAATCAAACCAAGCCGTAGTTCAGTGGCGGAAGATGTATTATGGTGTCTATTCTAATAGGACTTTGTGTGTAACTAGCCATAATGACGGTGTAGGCTAGGTGCATTCCCAGTGATGTCTTGATCAAAAGGGCTTGAATGGTTAGGATATTAATTCTGTGACTGTGAGCGTTCTCCGGGGTAGCCCCCGGAGGTGGTGTGAACTATTTGGGCATGTTCTATGCCGACTGCAAGTTGAGTTCCCGTGTTCGGGGTTGATAACTGGTTTGGATGGGATTTTAACGAGTTTTGTTCTCGGGATTTTAACGAGTTTTGTTCTCGGGATTTGATGTATTTGGGGATGTGGTGCGAGGAAGTAAATGGCCTTGATGACTCGAAATCTGGAGCTCGGTTCTGTGGAGCTAAGGCTTCGAGAGCCGGTTTGATAATGAAGTAAATGGCCCTGATAACTCGAAATCTGAAGCTCGGTTCTGTGGAGCTAAGGCTTCGAGAGCCGGTTTGATAATGAAGTAAATGGCCCTGATAACTCGAAATATGGAGCTCGGTTCTGTGGAGCTAAGGCTTCGAGAGCCGGTTTGATAATGAAGTAAATGGCCCTGATAACTCGAAATATGGAGCTCGGTTCTGTGGAGCTAAGGCTTCGAGAGCCGGTTTGATAATGAAGTAAATGGCCTTGATAACTCGAAATCTGGAGCTCGGTTCTGTGGAGCTAAGGCTTCGAGAGCCGGTTTGATAATGCGGGATCTGGTTTTGATGTTTGGCCCTAATTGTTAGGGGTATGCTATGGAGCTTGAATCCTCAAAATTCCGGGCTGTCTCTGGCCTGGGTCTCGGGAAGGTCTTGAGGGTTGTAATGTGGGAAGGCTGAGTGTGGTGTTAGCTGACCAGCTTGATTGTTACTCCCCTATTGGATGACATGGATAATTTTGAATTTGACCGTACCACGGTTAAAGGATTTTCACTTGAGTTGACCGTTGACCACGGTCATGGGTATTGATAATTTTGACCGTACCTTGGTCGTGGGGCTTTCACTAGAATTGATCGTTTACCACGGTCATGGGTATTCTGAATTTTTTGATGATGGCCTGCTTTTTTGTTTTGGCCTTTTGCTTTTTTCCTAATGGACTTTCGATTTTTTTGTGTGTCCAGTTTTCTTTTTTTTGATGGCCTGCTTTTTGCTTTGGCCCTTTTTTTTTGACTTTTGATTGACCTCTCAGGCCCGGTCATGGGTTTTTTTTTTATTTTGGTTGACTTCTCAGCCCCGGTCGTGGGTTTTTTTTGACTTTTGGTTGACCTCTCAGCCCCGGTCATGGGTTTTTTGAATGTTGGTTGACCTCTCAGCCCCGGTCATGGGTTTTTTTTCATTTTGGTTGACCTCTCAGCCCCGGTCATGGGTTTTTTGAGTTTTGGTTGACCTCTCAGCCCCGGTCATGGGTTTTTTTGATTTTGGTTGACCTCTCAGCCCCGGTCATGGGTTTTTTTGATTTTGATCAGACTAACATCAAAGGTAGGGATCGGTTGATCTTGTCGGATGGGTGTTTGTTGTGGGAAATGGGCTTGCCTCCCGTCTTGAACCCAAACTAGGAGATTACCTAGATTTGTCATAGGATTCGATACCGCTCCTGCTACGGGTAGTTATGTGGCTTTTCTATACCAGACATGGGATAGGTAAAAGGAAAACACGGGCTCGGTTTCCTGCAGTCATTATAGATGTGCCTATAATAGTCACGTGCGTGTGCTCACAGTGTATGATGGTGTTCATCATGTTCTCGGAAACACATAAGGAAGATATATATGAGAAAGAATATTGAAAGCTGATTTTATTGAATTTGAAAAGAGGACAGAATACAGTTGACTCTGACTCTGACTTTGACTTTGACTTTGACTTTGACTTTGAAAGAAATAGTACATCCTAGACTCGGACTCAGGCTCGACTCAAATCAAATCCGGGCTCTCGGATAATGTTGTCGTTAGTCGTCGGCTTTTAAGGACTCGAGTTGATGTCCAGTATAGCCTTTAGTAGAAACTTCACCCAGATCTTCATTGTGTCGAAGATCGTCTTCAATCCTAATGCCCATTTCGGTAAGTACGGCAAAGTTTGAAATGCCGGCATACCTAAGATGGATGCGGTAAGAAGGTAGGAGGTTGTTGATGAATGCCTCCACTAGTGTCTTCTCGTTGGGCTTGTTTACCAACTTTACACTCTCGGCCCTCCATCTTTGAAGATATTTAGTGAACCCTTCTTTGGGCTCTTGGGCCATCACTTCCAGAGTACGCATTGTAGTCTGGATTTCGATATTATCAGCGTTGTTCCGGGCGAACTCCGTTGCCACGTCATCCCAAGTCAGGTATTTCTTGGAATCGAGCCTGTAGTACCAGGCTTTGGGGTGCTTCTCGAGGGAGGAAGGGAATAAGTGCTTAAACATGGTGGACTTTACCCCTTGGACCGCCATGAAATCTTTGAAAGCCCGGATGTGATGGACCGGGTCTCCAGTACCCTCAAACATTGGAATTCTCGTAAGGTTGAGGTTGGTAGGTAGTTCGTCATTCAAAGGTGAATAAGTACGAGCATTTTTGGTATGGATCGAGTTGTTCGTCGATAAGTAGGCTTGCTCTTCGAGCCTACGAACAACACTGATCAACTCGGCTATGGGACCAGTGGGCTCAGCTTCTTCAACTGGGGCCATTTTCTCCACGGTGCTTAGGCGGGTGGATAAAGTAGCTTGGTTAGCCTGGATGGCAGCCAGTTGGGTCTCGATCTTGGTCAGAGCGTTTTTCAATTCATCCATCTTGCGTTGGCGTCTGGTTTCGGGTGGCCTGTCTGTAAGAGCACCACGTAATCAGAGAAGTTGCTTCGGAACTCAAACTCACCAAGGCATAGGAAATAGCGCGAGAGGAGGGACGGCCCCAGTTTGACTCGGGTTAGACTCCCCTAAGACAAATGTGTAGGGTACGATTCTCGGAGTGACTGTGATTAATCACTCCGTCGGAGAATCCCCAAGTGAGACTAAGGACACAGATGGTGTGGCATCTAAGTGACTCGAAAGTGGGTTATGTGAGACACGTGTAAGACATGACCCTTAGAGCAACCGTGATTGATCGCTCTGATAAGGTGTATCCCCCGAGTGGGATTGAAGACTTTGTTAATACTCGAGTGTGGGACGAGTGACCCTTAGACGTAAGGACCGTGAACCTTTTGTTATAGGGCTATGCCTTGTAAAAGGTTGACTCGGAAAAGACACCTAGACGGGTGACTTGTGCAAGGTGGGCCTTCCTTAGGATTTGGCGAATGGGCCTAGTCCTGTTCGAAGGAAGGTTCACGTGAGACATCCCCGGACTTTTGGACTCGATTGTGTTGACGGGCCCTCCTTTGTATGGGTTTGTCCTACGTAGGTGGGCCTTGCCTTAGTCTAATAAGGCGGACTGAGATAGGGAAGAAACTCGTGATGTAAGATCGACGGAGTTTCGACGCTAAAGACCTTGACAACATAAGACACGACCCGACACTGCTAAATATGGGAAGTCCTAGAAGTGGAAGGTTTTGAAAATTGATGGTTTTTTGAAAAGGGACCGAGTGGACTCGGTGAATGGCCCAAATTTCCGAAGAAAGGACGAAAAGTCATTGGGCCACGGTTTTTGAAAGTTCGAGTTTTGATTTGGGCAGCATACCGGCTAGAAAATAGGCTATTTTGAGTAAAATTATAAGTCCTAAATTCGGTATGTGTCCCGGATTTTGAAATTGAATAGTTTGAAAAAGATGCAATCATTGAAAAAAAGACGGTTTTTGAAAACGACTCGGAAACCAAGTAGCACGTAGTCACACAAGCATTATAACGACGCCATGTATGCTCTATACTAAGTCTCGGTCGGTCTATAGGGGGTCTATACTAGTGTACATAGTCTAGACGTTGATCGGGACGGACTTCTTAAGTCGAGTTGATCTTAGAACATGCCGCGAAACCCACTCGAATCGACTATGGACACCTTTTGACATATCCATATTGGAGTACATCAACGGTATAGTGGGACGTCGGTCGCGAGTACCGGCCCGGGAAAATATGGGTTATGCATGAACCGTAGAACTAAAACGCGTATTGTATTTGTCAAACGATTTCTATTCGAGTCTCACCCTGAGGATGCCGATGGTAAATCACGCATCAGTTAATCCCCAGCGGAGTTGCCAAATTGTGGACATGACATAGGTCCACCCCGACGCGGCCACGCGCGGGTTTGGGGAGGCGAATGAATCTCCATATGAGAATGGATCGAATTGAAATTTAGGTCTATGTGGAGTCGCCACCGAATTTTGTGGTTATTCGGAACCATTCGAGCCCACTCTATGTCGTAGTGGGCCGTATACAAAATACGGCCCATTTCCGATGTCAGAGTTTATTGGGCTCGTCCCTTTGCATTGCGATACCGATACCGACATTATCGGATCTCGTGTATTGAATGACTCTCGTGCGCCAACGGTTTCGGGCATCCGGAAACCGAGGTTCTGAGTAAGGGGTGAGGGTACGTGTTGGGAAGCCCACAAAGGACACCCAACCCCGCCCGCACATTAGCGGCCTCTACTAAGAATTCGAATGACTTTCCAATACGCACGTTAGTAAAACGGGAAAATGATATGCAAAGATTTACTTTCCCTAAACATGCGAATGGAATTGAAAAGTGGGTTTCTATGTCAATTTAATGCAACTACAATTAACGTCGAAGTTGTATTTTAGCATGCGGGTTCATTTAGTACAATAAACGAATAATAATTAAATTGACAAAGGAAACAGAAAACGCGTTAGTAACGATATAACGATATAACGAACAATAACGGTTTGCAAATATTTGAATTGAATTGAAAAGATGCAAATATGAGGATGCATGATTTGAAAAGATAGTATACATGTGATTAATTATGCTCGTGTTGACCTAAGTCGAGAAATACTATCGGGTTTTGAAAATAGAACAATGTAAGACTCGTAATTTGAGTCGTTATGAGGTCACTCGATCGAGTGGTCGATGGACTCGATCGAGTGGACCCTAAAAAATTGATTCTGTTTTGCGTCAAAGACCGTACTCGGCCGAGTTATTGGCCAACTCGGTCGAGTACATAGCCACTCGACCGAGTCACTGTGAGACTCGATCGAGTGGTGGTCGTGGTGAGCATTCTGATCCGGTTTTGAGGTACCACTCGACCGAGTGGGCTAGGCACTCGGTCGAGTGCCCTCTGTACGAATTAAGATTCGTTTGTAAAATCGTGTTTTATGTCGAAAATAGTTTTAAATTGATTATTGAGATGTGATTAAGTTTTCTCCGCGTTAATAATGTCATAATTCTAAAGAATTGTTTTGACAATTATTTAGCATCAACGAAAATTGCCCTAAGTTGTTTTAATTCGATTTAGAAAGATTGACTCTTTGATTAAATAATAAAAGAACTTGATTCCCTCGACTTCTCCGACATCGATAAAATCCCTAGAGATCGTGATGTCGGATCCGTGTCAACGGGTTTCGACCCTTGTTAAAATTGGTTTTAGAAAATTCAATGAATGCAATATTAAAGATGATAACGACGAGAAATAATGACGAACTCTTGTTTAAGTTGACTCATCTCAATAATCAAATAATCGGGGTACCGGGATAAGCGACCGTCAACGCTGTGTGCAGTACACTTGTATGTTCGTGTTTTCTTATCCCGATATCCTTCTTACTTGACACAAATCAATGAGTATTTTAATATTTTGATACTAACGATATTATCGATATTATGATGCAATAATGATAACGAGGTAAATAATAATAATAATAATCGTAATAATAATAATAATAATAATAATAATAATAGACGTAATAATAATAATAATAATAATAATAATAATAATAATAAGCGTAATAATAATAATAATAATAATAATAATAATAATAATAATAATAATAATAATAATAATAATAATAATAATAATAATAATAATAAACGTAAAAAAGGAATAAAAAAAAGGAGATGAACGACGAGAGAAAAAGGGAAAAGAGAACGAGGTTTGTCACCCTCAACCTACATGTTCTTGTCTCGGAATAAGGCTCGTAAACGCGGCTATGACACGAGAGTCTTCGAGGTATATGGAGGCTAAGTTGTGGTGGCTCGGGTTGAATTCCTAAAACTAGGTTTAGGGTTTGCTAAAGTCGATTTTCCTAGGGTTTGTCTAGGGTTGCTTGAGGATGCACCGGGATTAGGGTTGTGAAGGTGTTTAGGGTTTGTAAGGGATGTCAATAATGTGTTGTAGGGTGTTGCATGGGGTGTATATATAGGCTAGGCTAGGGCATCGATTTAGGGATACTCGACCGAGTAGGAGGCCAACTCGGTTGAGTGGCCCGTTATGCCAGCCGCCGGGCTCAAAGTCGGCCCACTCGATCGAGTGGATAGGTCACTCGATCGAGTGGCCTAGATGGGTCGCACGGGTCTTGTTTTGGACCTTGACCTCAATTGCTTGATGGGTTTTGTGTTTGACTTGGACTTTTGATGGTTGTATGGTTGTTTTGTGTGTCTCGGAAATGACTTTGACCGGGGTTGACCCAATCGTGAAAAGTCGGTTTTATTTCCGGTGTCGGTTTTGGCCCAAATTAGTCTTGTTTGACTCGGAATGATCCACTGGGCCTGGATTCGAGGTTGATTTTGTGATATTTGTACTCTGTAAGTGTGTTAGCCAGCGATTAATGGATTTGAGCCCGTATCCGAGCGCGTAGAAACATGTTAGCGTCCGATCATCATCGGGTGATTTTTGGAAACTGCCATAGACACCTGGCAGTCAAAATGCGGGTGTCTACAGTATGCTATCGCTAATGAATGTGTGTCGGGAATTATGTTGTTGTGAATTGTGATTGATGTGTGTGTTTTATGTGTCGATGATGGATCAATATTGTATTGTGAGAGGGTCCTATTTATAGGAGTGGTGCTCGATTGAAGCTAGGAGAGGTAACCTTGCTTGGGTGATAAGAAATACCGGTTAGGATAGGAAAGGTAAGAAGTTGAAAGGAACATGAATTCCGTTACTTGGTGAAGAAGGCACCGAAAACCGGCTGGAATGAGGAGCTCGGCCGAGTATGTTGTGCTCGGTCGAGTGTTTGATTCGGTATTCGGATAGAATTCCTA
This sequence comes from Agrostemma githago, assembly GCA_958450325.1. Lineage (NCBI taxonomy): Eukaryota > Viridiplantae > Streptophyta > Magnoliopsida > Caryophyllales > Caryophyllaceae > Agrostemma > Agrostemma githago. The sequence goes on from OY288254.1 coordinate 54,081,351, forward strand.
CTTGAGATCGAATTCTATCCTTAAATGGAATTGTTTAATATTTTGTGTAACTGATTTTTTGTAGCGTTTGAGCTCGAATCAGACACGTGGGGTGACACGGCTGACTTGCATGTCTCGAAAATATCTTTGACCGGGTTTTGACTCGGTCGCTAAAAGACGGTTTTGCCCCTGGTGTCGGATTCGACCCAAATTAGTTTTATTTGACTCGAAACGACCCACTGGGCTTGAATTTGAGGTTGGTTTTGTGAGATTTGTACTCCGCAAAAAGCCCAAGCCAAATGCCAATGATTTTGAGCCCATATTCGAGTATTTTAAAGCATGTTTGCGTCCGATCTTCATCGGGTGTTTGTCGGAAACTTCTATAGACACCTGGCGGTCAAAATGTGGGTGTCTACAGAACCCCCACTCTGACTGAGGCTTGGACAAGGCGAAAGTCAGAGTAGCTACCAGGCCAATCAAAGATTAAGACCTGGCAGATTTCCGGTCGGGTCGTTTATAGTCCATTAGACTTGCGTGAAAGGGCTCGCCAGCCATAAGATAGAAATTATACCTGAGTTCTCTTGTTAGGAGTAGCTCCGTGGGGAATTTGGACTTGTCGTGTAAGTCCCGGGTGCGCCTATATGTGGGCTCATCCCGTGAAAATTGCTGCCTTGAGCCTTCCGCTGGGGAGATATGTGAGCTGCGCGGTCTTGAATCGTACCTGTATAAGTTACATAAAATTTTGCATGCAACATGTAGGTAAAAGACGTCTCGCGCTGAAAAAAAAACTTGATGTTCCTTTGGGAAGCCGAGTTGGTACCTGAAATGTTAGATATACAGGCAGAAATAGCAAATAGCAAGATAACATACAGGAAATGTAGTTAGCATCTATAGAATGACTTGCGCTGGGGAAAATGATTTTTGCTTCATTTTGAAATCGAAGTCCTGAAAGCAACTCACGCGCTAGGAGATAGGTTTTCAAAATTGAAAGGGGTAGAAAAGAAATTTGCAGTTTAAATAGACTGAAATTTGACCTTGTCAAAAAGGATTTTCTCAAATGGCTAAGTTTTGCAAATTTTAAAATGAGAATTTGAAAAGAGAGGCCTACCGACTGACTCGACTCTGGACGCGACAGGACGAATTGACAGACACGACTGGACTCTCGAGGGGGATGAACCGTGACTCGGTAAAAGGGTGGGCCACCTAAGATGACAAGACTCTTAAGTTACGCTATTCCGTAGCCTAGGCGAGTGGCAACACGGTCGAACATCGAAATGGGTTAGATATGCTATACGGGGTTGCAGTAGTCTGTAATGAGACTGTTGTAGTCTAGTGCTCTCCTGGATTTTTGATTTTAGGGTACATTTCCAAAGTGGGTATTGCCTCGAGTCCTGACAGATTCTTGTCTTCGACTGAGCCGAGTACTAGGACACACTACAGAAAGGAGGCTAGATTTTTTGAATTTATATGGATTTTGTGAGTGGATGGAGGTTTTCTGCCTAAGAGAAGCCCCCAGGACGACAAAGCTAGCCGTTGAGAACATGATGGTGTCGTGACCGGAATGATGGCGCTTTTTGAATGTGTGTCAATGTGGGTGGTTGTGCCTCTGTTGAAAGGCTGCCTACGTATTCACGTGTAGTGAAATCAAACCATGCCATAGTTCAGTGGATTGGAAGATTATGGTGCCTAGTCTAATAGGACTTTGTGTGTAACTAGCCATAACAATGGTGCAGGCTAGGTGCATTCCCAATGATGTCTTGATCAAAGGGCTATAATGGTTAGGATATTGATCCTGTGACTGTGAGCGTTCTCCGGGGTAGCCCCCAGAGGTGGTGTGAACTATTTGGGCATGTTCTATGCCGACCGCAAGTTGAGTTCCCGTGCTTGGGGTTGGTAACTGGTTTGGATGAGAAGAATTGAGATGGGATTTGACGAGTTCTGCTCTCGGGGATTTTACGAGTTCTGCTCTCGGGGATTTGACGAGTTTTGCTCTCGGGGATTTGACGAGTTTTGCTCTCGGGGATTTGACGAGTTTTGCTATCGGGGATTTGACGATTTTTGCTCTCGGGGATTTGACGAGTTTTGCTCTCGGGTTTGCGTATGGTGATTGTGAATTCTGTTATGTAAAAGGGAAGTCGAGTAAAATGGCTCGAACTTTGATCGGGATATGTTTGATGATGCGGGATCTGGTTTCCATGTCTGGCCCTAATGGTTAGGGGTATCCTATGGAGCTTGAATCCTCGAAATTCCGGGCTGCCTCTAGCCTAGGTCTCGAGAATGTCTTGAGGGTTGCAATGTGGGAAGGCTAGATGTGGTGTTTAGCTGACCAGCTTGATTATCTCTCCCTTATTTGATGGTATGAATTTTGACCGTACCCTGGTCATGGGACTTTCACTTGAATTGATCGTTGATCATGGTCATGGGTTTTTCGAAGTTCTTTTTTTATCATGGCCAGCTCTTTTGTTTTGGGCCTTTTGCTTTTTTTTTTCTCTTTTTCTCTTTTGTTTTTTTTGTTCGGTTGGTCAAACTAACACCTAAGGTAGGGATGGTCAGTCTTATTGGAGGGGTTTTTATTGTGGGAAATGGGCTTGCCTCCCGTCTTGAACCCAAACTAGGAGACTACCTAGATTCATCATAGGATTCGATACCGCTCCTGCTAAGTGTAGTTTTGTGGCATTCTATGTCAGACATGGAATAGGTAAAGGAAAACACGAGTCTCATTTCCTGCGGTCGTTATAGATGTGCCTATAATAGTCACGTGCATGTGCTCACAGTGTATGATGGTGTCCATCATGTTCTCGGAAACACGTAAGGAAAGTATATATGAGAAATAGAAAAGCTGATTTTATTGAATTTGAAAAAGAGGACAGAATACAATTAACTCTGACTTTGACTTTGAAATTGAAATAAATAGTATATCCTAGACTCAGACTCAGACTTGGACTTAAACCAAATCCGGACTCTTGGATGCATGAGAGGTAGACTGGATGCTTTGGTCATCGGGCCCTGTATAGTCCATGAGGGGCTTTGCAAGTGACAATGTTTCCAAAACGGGAGTCTTCCCGGCATCGAGGAAGTCTTGAATGAGGTGTTTCAGTTTCCAGCGCTGCTCGGTATCGTGTCCCCTCCCTCTGTGGAATTTGCAGTAATGCTCGGTGTTCCATGCTTTGGAGCGTTTTTCCAAAGGTGGGTCGGCTGTTGGGCCTATAGGTAGTATTAGGCCCTTCGGAACCAACCTTTGGAAAGCGACGGTGTAGGACATATCCAAGTGGGTAAATGTCCTTTCCTTTGACTGGTTCTTGATTTTTGGAGAGGTGACTTAAGGGTTACCTCTCTCGGTCTTGCCATCTTGAGGGTATCGGACGGTTTCGTAAGAGTGTTCACCCTTCAAATGGCTCACTTGGGTGATTGATTGCCTTACCCGCTCTAGTTGTGTTAGACGTGATCGAGTTCTTACAAGGTCTTCTTTGATGGTGGTCACCCTGACATTTAGGCTATCTAGGGCGGTATTGATTTTTGAGAAGATATTGTTAATGGAGCAAGACATCATAAGCATACTCTCCTGGATATCCCCTTTCTCGACGGCGCGGGATTTGTTGTGGTTTGGTAGCGCCTCACTCATAGGGTCCCTGATCGGAAGAGACGACATGTGTTAGAACTCGCCTAAACTCGGTTTTGCGCAAGTGCAAGAGAATGAGTCAAACTAGACATGGCCTGGAGTGAAAGAAATGACTAAAATTCTCGGATTGGGAAACCCGGATGTTGACCTAAACCAAGTGACGACCGCGAATTAGACTTAAGCTGCAAAAGGGTGAATCCGAAAATGGGGCGACCGTGTTTGACCGTGCCACGTGCTCGGACCAACCGTGTTGACCTAACCCTAGGTGACTCGAGTGTTGGACGAGTGACCCTTAGACGTAAGGATCACGAACCTTTTGATATAGGGCTATGCCTTGTAAAAGGTTGACTCGGCCTTGAGGAAAGGCAGACGGGGTACGGGAAGAAACTTGTGATGTAAGATTGGCAGAGTTTCGACGGTAGAGACCCTCGACTCGACCCGAATAAAAACGGCCCTGTGATTAGGGTAGACCCTTAAGTTAAAGGACTTTCGAATTGGGATGACTCGACTAACGGATTGAAAGACGGGCGAAATTCCCTTAGGAAAGGTCGTGGGGACCGTCCTGTTAGAGGGAAAGGTCGCGTGAGACTTTCTAGTTTGGACTCGAGTGTATAAACGGGCTTTCCTTGGTGGGGGTATGTCCTACGTAGGTTAGCCTTGCCTTAGTCAAATAAGGCGGACTGGGACAGGGAGGAAACACATGATGTAAGATCGACGGAGTTTCGACGGTAAAGACCTTCGATAATTTATGACAGGACCCGACATTGCTAAATACGGGAAGACCTAAGAAGAGGAAAGTTTTCGAAAAGGAGTTTTGGAGAAAACCCCGAGAAAACGGTGGATGGCCCGATTTTCGGAAATCGGAAAAGTGTCATCGGGCCGCGATTTTATAGTTTCGAAAATATTTTTTTAAGTTTTGAAATGGGCAGTATACCGGCTAGAAATAGGCTATTTTGAGTAAAATCATAAGTCCTAAATTTGGTATACTTCCCGGGTTTTGAAAAATGATTGAACCTTGAAAATTAAGAAGATGGTCCTGAAATTGGCAGTGGGCCAATAGGACCGGGTTTTTGAAAAGTCGAATATTTGAAACTTTGAAAATTTGAATATCGAAAAAAGAGTTTCCGACAATTTGAAAATTGAAGATGAGATCCCGAAGATTTGAAAATCGAAAACGGCATCTCGAAGATTTGAAAATCGAGAATGACATCTCGAAGATTTGAAAATTGAAATAGAATTATGAAAATTCGAAAAATCGAATGGTGGATCGAAAATTCGAATTGAAATGGATAGCATGCCGGCTAGAAAATGGGCTTGTTTTGAGTCAAATCTTAAGTCTAAATTTCGGCAGCTTTCCAAGTTTTTGAAAATTGAATATTTTTGGAAGGATGTATTTTGAAAAAAAGACGGTTTTTGAAAACGACACGGAAACCAAGTAGCATATAGTCACGCAAGCATTATAACGACACCATGTATGCTCTATACTAAGTCTCGGTCGGTCTATAAAGGGTCTATACCAGTGTACATAGCCTATCCGAGAATCGGGGCGGACTTCCTAAGTCGAGTTGAGCTTAGAACATGCCGTAAAACCCATACGAATCGACTATGAACACCTTTGACATATCCAATTTGGACTACATCAATAGTATAGTGGGACGTCGGTCACCAGTACCGGCCCGGGAAAATATGGGGTTATGCATGAACCGTAAAACTAAAACACGTATTGTACTGGTCAAACGATTTTTATTCGAGTCTCACCCTGAGGATGCCGATGGTAAGTCACGCATAAGTTAATCCCTAGCGGAGTCGCCAAATTGTGGACATGACATAGGTCCACCCCGACGCGGCCACGCGCGGGTTTGGGGAGGCGACTGAATCTCCATATGAGAATGGATCGAATTGAAATTTAAATCGAAGTGGAGTCGCCAACGAACTTTGTGGGAGTTCGGGCCCGTTCGAACCCACTCTATGTCGAAGTGGGCCGTGTACAAAATACAGCCCATTCCGATTTCAGAGTTTATTGGGTTCGTCCCTTTGCATTTGATACCGATACCGACATTATCGGATACCGTGTATTGAATGACTCTCGTGCGCCAACGGTTTCGGACATCCGGAAACCGAGGTTCTGAGTAAGGGGTGAGGGTACGTGTTGGGAAGTTCACAAAGAACACCCAACCCCGCCCGCACATTAGCGGCCTCTACTAAGATATCGTTTGATTTTTGAATACGCGCGTTAGTAATACGATGAATGTTATGCAAACATTGTTTTTCCTAAACATGCGAGAAATTGAATGGGTGCTAAGTTGATTTAATGCATCTAAAAATTAACGTCAAAGTTGTATTTTAGCATGTGAGATTCGTTTTAGTATAATAAAACAAATAAAAAGAAGGAACTAGCTACAAACACGAACAAACAAGTTAGTAACGGTTTGTAAATCGAATAAACAATATAAATATGATGATATGCATGATTTCGAAAAAATTTATGACACGTGATGGATTAACACGTGTTGACCGAGGTCGAGAAAAAGATATGTAAAAAAAACGTTATTTTGTTAACTAAACGATATTCGAAAAATTAGAACGAAATTGATTTGTGCCACGTTTTCAGGAGATCACGCGAGTCGCTTAGGAAGAGCGCGACTCGCGCGAGGAGGCGGCTCGCCAGGGATGCACACGGCTCGCGTCCCGGGCTGTTTTCGAAATTGATTTTCGGAAAATTTATAGCTTTATTAAATCGCGTACAAATATTGCATGATTTATACTTGATTTAATTTAGCGATATTCGTTATATTCGATTTTCGATTATGAAATCGATATCAAATATTCGGAATAGTTTTTTTAGAAAAGATAAAAAAAGATTTTTGTAAATCGTTTAAAATAAATTAAACTAAAAAAAAACGATGTTTGATTCTCTCCACGTTAAAAATCGTCGTTTTTATTTTTATGAAACCATGTGACGATTCTTTAGCATCAATGAGATTAATTTAGTTCTTTTTTGTTACGATATTCGATTAGAGAATCGATATCGTATTTTAAGAACGTTTGTTTTATATGAAAATAGTTTGTAGTATCGATGAAAATAAAAAAATGCGACGATGACCCAAAAAAAGATGACCGACGACGACAAGACGAAAAAAAAGAAAGACGAGAGAAGAGAAGAGAGAAAGGAGAAGTCGGGTTTGATTTTACACTCTCACCCTACATGCTTTGTTTACTCGGAACGAGGCTCGTCGGAATGTGGCTTAGGCACGGGAGCGTCGAGTTAATGTCGGTGAGTTATGGTGGTTTTGGTCGTGTAGGGTGTCAGGTAAGAGACGGCAGGTTCTAAGGATAAAGCGGCATGATCTCGGGTTGTAATATCGGTTGCTCGATGCTATGTGTTTATGCTATCGCTAATGAATGTGTGTCGGGAATTATGTTGTTGTGAATTGTGATTGATGTGTGTGTTTTATGTGTCGATGATGGATCAATATTGTGTTGTGAGAGGGTCCTATTTATAGGAGTGGTCCTCGATTGAAGCTAGGAGAGGTAACCTTGCTTGGGTGATAAGAAATACCGGTTAGGATAGGAAAGGTAAGAAGTTGAAAGGAACATGAATTCCGTTACTTGGTGAAGAAGGCACCGAAAACCGGCTGGAATGAGGAGCTCGGCCGAGTATGTTGTGCTCGGTCGAGTGTTTGATTCGGTATTCGGATAGAATTCCTACTTGAGATCGAATTCTATCCTTAAATGGAATTGTTTAATATTTTGTGTAACTGATTTTTTGTAGCGTTTGAGCTCGAATCAGACACGTGGGGTGACACGGCTGACTTGCATGTCTCGAAAATATCTTTGACCGGGTTTTGACTCGGTCGCTAAAAGACGGTTTTGCCCCTGGTGTCGGATTCGACCCAAATTAGTTTTATTTGACTCGAAACGACCCACTGGGCCTGAATTTGAGGTTGGTTTTGTGAGATTTGTACTCCGCAAAAAGCCCAAGACAAATGCCAATGATTTTGAGCCCATATTCGAGTATTTTAAAGCATGTTTGCGTCCGATCATCGGGTGTTTGTCGGAAACTGCTATAGACACCTGGCGGTCAAAATGTGGGTGTCTACACCACTCGAGCAACTGTCTTCGGGGATGCTCTGACCCCTAGAACGAGATTGCTGTTGTAAGCTACTCGAGGGCGTCAGTCTCCACTCGAGCGGCTGTCTTCGGGGATGCTCTGACCCCTAGGACAAAATTGTTGTTGCTGTGCCTCCGGGATACTAACGTCCCTCGGGCAAAATTGTTGTGCCTCCGGGATACTAACGTCCGTCAAGCAAAATTGCTGTTGCTGTGCCTCCGGGATACTAACGTCCCTCGGGCAAAATTGCTGTTGCTGTGCCTCCGGGATACTAACATCCCTCGGGCAAAATTGTTGTTGCTGTGCCTCCGGGATACTAACGTCCCTCGGGCAAAATTACTGTGCCTCCGGGATACTAACGTCCCTCGGGCAAAATTGCTGTTTATTCGTTTTAGTTAAATTTTGTTTTGTGGGTTTGTCTTATCTCGTTTGGGTTTGCTTTTGCTCGGTATTGGCTTGTTGTGTATTTGAGTTTGTTCAGAGTTTGTTTAGTTTAGTTCGAATCGCCTTATTATGCGTTCGAGGGCAGCGTTTAGATTAAGTGCGGTTCTTATGCTTGTTATTGATGTTGATTAGTAATTGCCCGTTATATTGTTAAGGTTGCATGTTTCATGTGTATCGAACCTTGAATATTGTTTGTTTTGCTTTAGTCTGCACTAGGCCGTTTAGGCGCGCATCCATTTGCGCCCTAGTATTTAGGCGCCTAGCCCCCAGCGTGTTAGGACTCGGGCACGTCATTTGGGGCGGTCGGGTTTCTGCGGATCGGGTCTGCTTAAGTAATCGAAAATTGGGGCGATCGTTCATTAACCATCAAACTCGAACACGTCGTCCCTTTCGCCCCAAAACCGATTTATCGACTTTTCTTGCCAAATTTCATTTCGATTTCCGCTATTTACGACAATGTCGACTCCGGGTAAGTGTTCTTTGCTTGTTTATTGTCGGTTTTGCTTGATTTGATTGACTATGACTTGGTTTTATTGAAAACCCTAGAAAATTGATTTGGGTGCTTTTGATTCGTTAAGTTTCGATGCTTGTGCTTAATCTCATTGTTAAATTAAGGTTGATTAAAGCTTGTTGAAGTCGATATATGTTTGATAAGGGTTTTCGAGGTGCGACAATGGCTCGCTATGGAAATGTGTTTGGAATGCTAGGGTTAAGGACCGTTTCCCGATTATTCCCGTGTTCATTTTACGTACTTTCGCTCAAATAGTGTGTGTGAAGATGTGGGTAGCTGTAGACACCCACATTTGGCCATTAGGTGTCTATAGCAGTTTCCAAAAAAAAAACACCCGTTGATGATCGGACGCAAACGTGCTTTGACCTACTCGAATATGGGCTCGAAATCATTGGCATTTGGCTTGAGCTTTTTACGGAGTACAAATATCACAAACCAACCTCAAATTCAGGCCCAGTGGATCATTTCGAGTCAGATAAGACTAATTTGGGTCGAATCCGATACCAGGGGCAAAACCATCTTTTAACGACCGAGTCAAAACCCGGTCAAAGATATTTTCCGAGACGTAGAAACGAGCCGTGTCACCCCACGAGTCCAGTTTGAGCTCAAACATTACAAAAATCAGCTACAAAAAATATTAAACAATTCCGTTAAAGATAGAATTCGATCTCCAGAAGGAATCCTATCCGAACACTCGATCAAGCACAGAGATACTCGGCCGAGTACTCCTCTTTCCAGCCGGCTCGATGCCTTTCCCTCCAAGAAACGAAATCCTCATTCCTCTCAACTTTCTTACTTTCCCTATCCAAAGCGGTGTTTCTTCTCACCCAAGCAAAGCTACCTTTCCTAGCCAAGGTCGGGAAGCTCTCCTATAAATAGACCCCCTTGCACACACACAAAGGAGGACAATTACAACATCTACACACAGTTAACAACCTTACAACCATCAACATCCTAAGCGATAAAATCCCATACAATCCCGTTCCTCTAGAAATCCTTTAGGAAACCCGAGATCAAAACTCGTCAAAGACCCGAGAGCAAAACTCGTCAAATCCCTTCCCAATTATAAACCACCATAACTCTTCCTATATCACCTCGACGCTCCCGTGTCTAAGCCACGTTCCGACGAGCCCCGTTCCGAGTATACAAAGCATGTAGGTTGAGGGTGTAAAATCGAACCCGTTCTCTCCTTTCTCTTTCTCCTTCTCTCGTCTTTTTCTTCGTCTTTGCGTCGTTGGTCGTCGGTCTTCATATGGGTCATCATCACATTTTTTTCTTCTTTTTCTAATATCGGTACGACAATAAAATTTCTATGCAAAACAAACATTCTTAAAATACGATATCGACTTTCTAGTCGAATATCGTATCTAAAAAAGAACTAAATTAATCTCATTGATGCTAAAAAATCATCACATGGTTTTAAAAAATAAAATATGACGATTTAACGCGGAGAGAATCGACATTGTTTTTTTAGTTCAATTTTTTTAAAAAAAAAAACAATTTACAAAACCTTTTTTATCCTTTATAAAAAAATCATTCCGAATATTTGATACCGATTCCATAATCGAATATCGAATATAACGAATATCGCAAATTTAAGTCGAGTATAAATTATGCTATATTTGTACGCGACTTAACAAAATTGTCGATTTTTTAAAAAAGCGATCCCGAAAATAGGACGCCGTGCGAGTCGCACGCCCCTCGTGCAAGTCGCACGGCAACGCGAGTCGCGCCCTCTCCGCGCGGGTCGCGTAGGTCCCTGAAATCCTCGACATTAAAAAAAACTATTTCGTCTTAATTTTTCGAACATCTCTTCTCGAATCTCGATAAATATTTTTCGTGACCTCGGTCAACACGTGTTTAATCCATCACGTGTCACAAACTTTTCAACATCATTCATGTCATCGTATCTATTTTTTATTATTTACAAACCGTTACTAACTTGTTTGTTCATGTTTGTAGCAATTTCTTTTTCTTCATTTGTTTTATTATACTAAAACGAACTTCGCATGCTAAAACAACTTAGGCGTTAATTTTAGATGCATTAAATCGACCTAGCAACCCATTCAATTATTCGCATGTTTAGGCAAAACAATGTTTGCATATCATTCATCGTATTACTAACACGCGTATTTCAAAGTCAAACGATATCTTAGTAGAGGTCGCTAATGTGCGGGCGGGGTTGGGTGTTCTTTGTGAACTTCCCAACACATACCCTCACCCCTTACTCAGAACCATGGTTTCCGGATGTCCGAATCCATTGTCACACGAGAATCATTCAATACACAGTATCCGATAACGTCGGTATCGGTATCAAATGCAAATGGACGAACCCAGTAAACTCTGACATCGGAATGGGCCATACTTTGTGCATGGCCCACTACGACATAGAGTGGGTTCGAACGGGCCCGAACTCCCACAAAGTTCGGTGGCGACCCCAACTTATTTTTAAATTTCGATTCGACCCATCTCATATGGAGACTCATTCGCCTCCCCAAACCCGCGCGTGGCCGCGTCGGGGTGGACCTATGTCATGTCCACAGTAGCTATCTTGTTGATTCTTATGGGCTAGGATGACTTTTAGGACTCTCCGTAAGGTTTTGGGTGTCTTAAGACGGACCAAAAGGTGTTGTAACGATGCCGGATTTTCCCGAAACCACTTCCATTGTGACCGCGATCAAAAATGGATGCTAGCGGTCTTTTCAGAATTTTGATATCCCTATCCGAAATTTTGACCCTATTTTGACCTGTTTAAGCTGATTTAGCATGATTAGAGCTATTTTTTTTGTTTGGTTTTGCTTACAGCTAGAGATGACACCGATCATCCCGAGGGAGCTTCCTTGGTCGGTGTTAGTGAGGAGGTTGTCGAGGCAAGTTCACAGACTTCTCGAGGGATTCGCAGGAGGCGACGGGGCATCTCGTCTCAGCGCCGTGACCCAGAGACTATTAATGAGGCTGAGTTTGATAGAGTGAAGAGGCGTAAGCTTCCAGAGACCGTGGCTAGGAGGGCTCATGTCCCGATTCCTGTACCGGAGGATGAGGAGATTAGTTACGAGGATCCCGAGTGGGCTCGAGACTGGGATGGTCATCAGCTGATGTTTCACCTTGACCTTCACATTTATAATCGTATCGTGCGGGGCCTGGTGAGTGTCCTATTCGTGTTTATTAGTTATGCCTCAGGTTTTATTTCTGCTCGGGTTAGATTAGGCCTGTTTTGTTTATACTTGTGTTGTTTTGGGTTTGTAGTCCCCAGGTCCGATGAGGACTTTCACGGGTTTTACTACATGTCTCGACATTTACTTTCAGAAGTTGACCCCTGCGGTAAAGGAGATTATTGTGGGGACCACTCTAGGTCCCGTGGTCGAGCAGTGGGCTAGGGTAGTGGGTTGTAAGACTAAGTGCAACCTTATGGTGATTAGAGCGATGATAGATCGCTTTCACGATACTACCTCGACCTTCCACATGGCTTTTGGGGAGGTCGGGATGACCCTAGAGAATTTTGGATGATTACCGGTCTGCCCTGGGGTCCGGATAGGATTAGGTGGGCCGCCGAAGGACCTAGTCTAGATAGTGATGAGGTGCGGGGCCTCATCAGGGATTGTTTACCGCGTGAGGCGTATAGTGCGTCTCATGCTTTGGTGAGCTCGTATATCACTGATCACTTCAAACGAGTGGCGGTTCTAGAGGGTCGGGAGCCTAACACGCCGGAGCAGGATGCCCGGGTTTGGTTGTGGTATTTCCTAGGGTCGACCCACTTCTCGGATAAAGGCGAGAGGTTTAGTACTAGGATTTTGCCTTTCCTAGCCGACCTAACTCAGCTAGGACGTTATGACTGGGTAACCGCGGTTTTGCGGAGATGACTCGCTGTCTGCAAGTCATGGTGAGGCCGTTGTTGATAGAGTCGGCTTCAGCTGTGCCCATTGTGGGTCCGGGCCTTATACTGGAGGTTAGTTACTACTCTGACTCTCGTATTTCGAGTGAACTTACTCTCGGCTTGGTTTCGCTAAGGTTGTTTTGGGATTTTACAGGCTTGGATCTACTCCTATTTCCCGTGTTTGGCACCTAAGACAGTGCGGGTTCACCCGAAGAGATTCCTGGAGGGAATCGAGTGGAGGCTGGCTCAGCTTAAGAGCACAATCAGCCATTACACGTCGGAGAATGCGCTGGTTAACAAGCTATGCCTCGAGGATGTAAGTTTTCTTTTATAGCCTATTTTGTTCAGTAGCCCCCAAGGTTTGGGATTCATTGGGATGTTGGTTCTATTTGTGTAGTTTGTGGCCCGCCCCTGGATCGGTTATGAGGGCGTGCCTGGGTACGTGACTGCGGAGTTGAGGCCTCGGAGTTATAGGAGGATGCTTCTTCCCGCATTGTTTTGCCCGGTTTGGTATTTAGGCGAACGGTTGGTGCGTCAGTGTCTATATGACGATTTCAGGGTGCCGGTTGATCCTCCCCGGACCATGTTCAGACCACCGACCGCCGCGGAGGTCCTCGAGGATAGGGACGGAGAAGGAGGCGATACACTCTTGGTGCCTGGTGCTTCCTATCTATCTCACGTCACCCGGCGGTTAGCTTGGTACCGCCTCGTGGTAATGTTCTAATTTTGGTTCTAAGGTTTGTGTTGCGGTTTATAGTTTCTTTGTCCTCTGACCGACCATCCTGTTGCTTTCTTAGCTGGCCGATCCGGCTGATGAAATCCAGCCCTCAGATTTTCCCCTGACGCTGCTTAGGGTGGATGCGGCTGGGATACCCTTCACCGAGCCTTTCCCCCCGTGTTTTGCGAGGAAATGGATGCTGGGATAGAGAGGCGCGACCGGGTGTACCGGGTGAGTTTTGACTTTTGTTCCTTGTTTGGGTCTTAAGAATGTAGGGTCGGTTTGCCTAACTTTTGTGGTTCTAACTCTCAGGTTTCGTCGACTTGCCATCAGCGGTTGTGGCAGGCCGCCAACTGCTTCCGGGCCTATGCCTCGAGGGTTTCCCGTGACACTTCGAGACCTCGATTAGTGAGTTCGCATGACTTAGGTGGTTTTCTAGGCTACTTGCGTGTTTTCCTAATGTTCGAGTGTATTTGCAGGATGTCCAGGATATGGTGGGACAGCTGGAGACTCGTGTGACCGAGCTCGAGGCGAGAGAGATTGAGGCGCAACGGCTCCTGCAGTCTCGGGCTGACGAGATCAGATGGCTCGGTCTCTAGGTGAGACCTCTTCACAGGGTGTGGCTAGGCATCGGATCGAAAGGGAGGCTGAGGCTACGGGTGCTAACGAGGAGGTTGAAGGAATTCTCGAGATGGCTACCCTAGATATGCTGTCGGGGATGGATAATAGTGAATCCCCTCTTCTAGACTTGGAGGATCTAGGTTTGGATGACAACATTTGTGAGGTCGTGATTGCCATTGGCGCGGCTTCTAGGGGTCCTTACTAGCCTCGATTTGTGTATGAATTTGTATATGTTTTACATTTTCTTTAAATTTTAGTAATCGAATTAGTTGGGTTAGTCTTGTGTTTTTATTTGGCTAATTGTTTAGCTAGATTGACAAGTAATCATTTTTTGCGTTCATTTATTTGCGATTTAACCTAGTTTAGGGCGTGTTAGCGTTGCATGAGGGTATGAAAACCGTTTGTTTTCGGATGTATTGAAATGCGTTGGTTTGAGCCGGGAATCAGACCAGGTAGTACGTCGATTAAAATGTTTTGACTCGAGATGTAAAATATTAATGTGCTTTGACCGAGTGTGTTAAGAGGTGAGCGCGGTTGTTTTGACATTCAGAACGAGACCGAAGTTTAAATTCGGGCAACTTTTGAAAAAAAGTTAGGCCACTTTTGTACATTCATAAAATTGTCTTGTTAGGCTATAGACGTGACTTGACGATAACCGTTAAAAGGCTACAACACACCTAGGTGGGGTAGCTTATCCCTCACACTACAAGGTGAAGTCTCCTTAGATACTGAAGTTTTAGTTGCAACTCTTCAATTTTCCGTAGCTAATTAGCTTAGAGATGGAATTTGCGACTAAATTTCATTGGTAGCTAAAGGCCTTGTCGCTAATTTAGCTACAAAATTAGCGACCAAAATTAGCTACCACTAGCGACTGAAAACGTGGTGACTAAGCGACAATAATAGAGACGAACTTTTAAGTAGCTACATCAGCGACCACAAATTGATGGTAGCTAAGGTAGTGAAAAACTTTGAGACCAATTTTGGTGTCGCAAAATTAGCGACTAATGTTTTGGTATCTAAATTGGCTACCAAGCATGAAGGTACATATTGGTTACTGCTACGTCACCGTACTTGGCCCCCACACTCACCGGGTGACGTGGCAAATAGAACCGCCCCGCCCCACCCTCCACCCCCGTGCGCTAAACGAACACCCACGCACCCCTTCCCCTTGTTGTAAAGATATTTATAGTTTATGTTCGGTAGAGGAATCAAACTCATGAGTAGACACTCTAACCATTAGGCCACATGAAGATTAATGCTTACATTGGACATAATTGTCAACTTAAAAGTAAAAGCAATTGTTACACACGTGGATTATAAGGTACATACTTTTTAATAATAAGTACTCCTATAAAAAAAAACTTATTAATTTAAAAGTATATTCCACAATCGCATACATTTATATGAAATATACAAAAAAACTAAACGTATTTTAGTAGCTAAAAAAGTAAATCAGATATTAAAATTGGTACTCATTTGATTTCGTCTCCATAATAACCACGTAGTTATCCACTAATTTATTTTGGTCTCCTAGATATTCATTAATTCATTGTTCGTAATATTGTATCGTTATATATAGGGACAATTTTAGTTACTAATGTTTTCTTCCTGTATCTAAAAACTTAAATTAGATACTACTCTTGCTATATCCACCTTATTTAGTCTCTATAATAGAGACATAATTAGCTACTAACATTTTTATGTATCTAAAACCATAAATTAGATACTAATTTTGCTATCGACTTTATTTAGTCTCTAAAATAGAGACACAATTAGTCACCGCTTCAGTTTGGTCTCTAAAATAGAGACTAAATACATTTATGTCTCAGCATTAGTAGCTAAATAATATATTTAGCGACTGAATTTTTGTCAATTGCTAAACTAGTAGCAAAATCATAATTCTCTTGTAGTGCCAAAAAAAAAAAGTCTAAGTCTTGGATGTCCGACGAGTGAACTCGGGTTTCTATAGCTCTTGCATGGGTATCTTGGCTTTTGAGGCGGGCTCTAGTGGCTTCAGGAGGTCGTTCCCGACGTCCGAGGTGTCGTATGGTGGTCATGGTTATGATGCGGGATCGGTGCTTCTACCTTTGGGTTTGCTCGGTATGCCGTCCACCTGGGTACATGCGCTTGGGCTAAGGCTCCCGGGTTCCGGGTCGCCTGGACTCGGGCAGCCGGAGACTCGGGCGCCTGGGCCGGGGCGGTTTGAGGCCGGGTTATGGAAATTTTCGTTGTTTCCTAATTCTTGTGGGATTAGGGCTATATATACGGGTTGTGGGTGCTCGTTTTAGACATACTAGGATATCCATAGGGTATAGCACAATTATATTTAGGGTCATGTCGGGTTTTGGGAATATCCTAACCGAGTGGGCGGGTTCTTTTAAGAAATGTGACCCCGAGGTTTGTTCAAATGACGTTTTGTCAACGGTTGTTGCGCGGAGTCGAGTCAAGGTACAAGATAACTTCTTACGAGCATGCTCTACGTTTTGTGACCCGAAATGCCATGTTTTTGCCTTTCCCGGGGGTAAAATTTGTCCTTTGCCCGAAGAGATAGATGCTATAGGTGGGTGGAGCTCGGTTCGCCCTTGTGTTCCCTATGGGGATGATGCTTACGTGGAGCGATTTTACCATTTTTTGGACCTTTCCTCATTAGAGAAGGCTAAAGGCTATTTTGGTGGGGATGGTCTTAACTTAGAGTTGCTTTCTAGGACATTCTCACGGGTTGGCTCTCATCATATTTCGGTCTTAGCATTTAGGCGTGCTTTTAACATTGCTATTGCTTGTTATTAACTTTTTGAGGATGTGCGGTCACGTGAAGGTTGGGGTAATCCTCGTGTTTTTGATGTGGTAGCGGCAATGGAACATGGACGATCACCCTCTTTGCTTATTTTGGGTCTTGATGCTAGCGCCCGGTTACAGGGGACACCTTCTCGAGGTTCTAGGATCATCTTACAGGTGTTTTTTTTGTTTTTTTTTCTTTGGTGTCATGCTTCTCCGTAACCCATTTTTGTTTTTGTTTCCCCCCCCCCCTTTTTTTGGATTTGTTTTTGTGGTTGTTTTGGTCTGGAGGCGTGATATTTTGTGATGATTTGTATAGGTTTGGTTGCAGGAGCAGCTTGGTTTGGTCGTCCCTCCCCGGTGTTTTAGAGATTATAGTTACAAGGGTTTCACGGGCCGGAAGACGGTGCAGGTGTGGTGTAAAGGTCATGAGGAAAAGGATTGGCTTTCCTATTTGTTCAAAGGAGATGCTGTCATCAGGTGGTCTATCCCGTGGTGGAATATTAGTGGGCGTACCGGGTTTTCATTTTCGTCTTCGACTTGGGCTTTGTTAATATTGTCCATGAGGGATCAGGTTTATGTATATCCGGGCATGTTGTCAAATCAAATGGGTGTCCAACCCTCTATTCCAAAGGATGCTAAAGTCGTTTCTAGTTTCGACCCGTGGACAGAGGATTCGCTTAGAGAGTTCAGGTGTCTTGGGAGCAGAAATTCTTGCATCCCGTTGTTATTGAGAGTGTTCGACCGGCTGATAACGTTTCCGTCCGGCAAAGAGTTTATGAACACCCGTCAGGACAGAGCAACTCAAAAGCTTGGAAGACAGCGCCGCTAATAGGTGAGGAGGAGACTCGGGAGACCGTTACTAAGGGCCTAACCAAAGACAGTATTGCCGATCCTAGTTCCGTCAGTTCATCTAAACGGGCCAAGACTAACGAGACCTATGTTGAAGATGTGGAAGAGGAAGGAGAGTAGGATTGGCTGGGCTCGCCTTCGGCTAGGGCGTTAGAAGCTTGCCTTCAGCAAATCGAGGACGAGAAATTCAAGCAGGCACACCCAAATGGCAAGGGTAAGGAAAAGTTGGACCGGTAGATTCAGCCATTTTGTATTATGTCTTATTATTTGATATTATGTTGCGTATTAGTACTAGTTTTTTTGTGGAGTTTTGACACGTTAATAATTTCAGGGATGTCCGGATTTCAGATGCTTGATGTAAATGCCTCGACAAAGGCTCGATTTAACCGAATTTGTTATTAATGAGAAGCACATTTTTTTTATTTTTTTTTTGTGGTGGCTCGCAACTCGATTCTTCATTTTACTCGAAGCGCCCTTTCGGGTTTTCACTCCGTCCTCGGCTCACCTTTTTTTTTTGCTTTTCTCTTTTTTTTTTTTTTTCAACGACTCGCAACTCGATTCTTCATTTTGCCCGAAGCGCCCTTTCGGGTTTTCATTCCGTCCTCGGCTTGTCAAATTTTTTTTTTTGACGACGGCTCGCAACTCGTTTCTTCATTTTGCCCGGGGCGCCCTTTCGGGTTTTCACCCCGTCCTCGGCTTGTCGTTTGTGCTTCGTTACTTTAAAATCACTCATTGGCCGGGTCGTGGAAGGAGTCCCTGTTTATACATGAATCGACTAATCGATTTTTGTTTATTTGGTTGTTTGGTTGTACCCGGAGAAGGGTTGCCTACGTATTCGCTTTTAGACGGAATCAAACCATGTTCGTAGTTCTTAATAAAAACTGTGAGTGATTTTGCTTTAGACTCGTTTATGCCAATTATCGATGCGAACTTGATGATTTCTCTTTTTTTTTGCTTCCCCCTAAGTCGGAGGTTAGGATGCGTTTGGCAGGATGTCTACGGGTAGTATCGTTTGAGTTGATCCATGTTAGTCGGGGTTGAGAACTCTTGACCATCTAAGTTGGTGAGGATCACGGCGCCCCCCGAGAGTATTTTCCTAACGAGGTAGGGGCCCGCCCAGTTTGGTTTGAATTTCCCTCTAGGGTCGACGGGAAGGGGTGCTCTAATGGATTTGATTACTAAATCTCTCTCGTGTATGTTTCGGGATTTCACTCGCTTATTAAAGGCTCGTTGGATGCGTTGTTGGTAGGCTTGTACATTGGATAAGGCATGTATCCTGCGCTCGTCTGGGAGTACCAGCTCGTCATATCGTTTTTGGTTCCATTCCTCTTCAGGAATACCGCTCTCGGCTAAAATCCTCAGTGATGGTATTTCTAGCTCTACGAGTTGTACCACTTCGGAACCGTAGGTTAGGTAATATGGTGTGGCTCTAGTGGGTGTTCTATAGGATGTTCTATATCCCCATAAGGCGAAGGGGATCTTGTTTGGCCAATCCCGATAATTGTCTATCATTTTCATAATGATTTTGGTTATGGTTTTGTTGGCTGCTTCTACGGCCCCGTTTGTTTGTGGTCTATAGGGTGATGACTTATGTCTTTGGATTTTGTATTTGTCGAGGAGTTTCTGTGTATTTGTGTATTGTGGTTATGACTTGTGGTCAAATGAGGGCTTCTGTGTGTCAGCCCTGAAGTGAGCCCCCTGGTCACTAATGATCTCGTGAGGTATACCGTAGCGGCAGATGATGTTATTTTGTAAGAATTTCACTACTTGTTTTGAGGTTAGTACGGTGTAAGAGGCGGCCTCTACCCATTTGGGGAAATAATCGACGGCCACCAGTATAAAGCAGTGTCCGCCGGTCCCGGATGGGTGGACTTTTCCTATGATGTCTATTCCCCAAGTAGAGAAGGGCCAGGGTGTGGCTATGGTGTGTAGAGGATATAGAGGTAGGTGTTGGACGTTAGCAAATATTTGGCAATTGTGGCAGTGACGGACATGATGGCGACAGTCTGCCTCTAACATAATCCAATAATAGCCCAGTCTCATTATTTTCGGGCTAGTAGGTGTGCACTCATGTGGGGTCCGCACTCTCCGTCATGTACCTCTTCCATGACTCTCTCGGATTGTTTTTTGTTTATGTACCTAAGGAGGACTCCTTGTGGGGTTCGTTTGTATAGTAATCCTTGATTCAGGACGTAGTGGGTGGCTTGTATTCGTAGGGCTCTTTTGTTCTTGGTGTTAGTGTCGGGCGGGTAGGACCCATGGGTTTTAAAGTCTAGGATTGATTTGTAACAAGGTTCTTCGGGGGTGTCTTCGGTTTCAAGGTTATAGATGTAGGCCGGTTCTTCGCTTCTTTCTACGCAAATAGGCATAGAGAAAAGGTGATCGGGCATGTTTATCAGTGAGGCTAGCTTAGATAATGCATCAGCGAATTGGTTTTCTTCGCGGGGTATGTGTATGAAGTCGATTTCGGTAAATTCTCGGGACATTGTTTCCACTTTGGTTTGGTATGGGGTTAGGCTTTCACTATAAACCTTCCAGGTTCCCGTGGCTTGGTTGACCACTAAGGATGAATCTCCCTATACTCTAAGGTTTTTTAACTCCTAGAGATATGGCTGCTTTTAGACCTATTAGGCAGGCTTTGTATTTGGTCATGTTAGGGAAGTTTAGTTGGATGGAGGTTCGTTCGTTCCAGGTTTATTGTTGTTTGGTGATGGGTCGATCCTAGGGTTGTTGCTCCCAATTTCTTCTTTAGGGTGAAGCTAAGTGGGCCGTTTGTTATAGCCCTTGTGTTTTAATTGATTGTCATCGATAATTGGCATAAAGTCGAGCTTTTTAAGCGTTTAAAGTAAGTTGTTGAAAGAAGGTTAAGCGATTGTCGAGGCATGCTTGTAAAAAAAGAATTGTTTTATTGATAATAGTAGTAGACAGGCTAGATGCCCGTGATTTTGTATTGGGGGAGGTGGAGGACATGTCCCTCGCACCACCTGGACTCGATATGACAAAAAAGACATGACATTTATCATTATTATTAAGTCTAGGCCCTAAGATGAACTAGACTTTGACTAAGACTGGTCGTATACGCCTCTAAGCATCGAGGCTTCCTCCAAAGAATAGCACCTTGATGGTGCCGCAGGTCTTCACTACTACAGATGCGGTCGTTTCGTCGCCAACCCTACCGCCAATGGGCTGTGGTGTCTATTTCTTTATCAGGGGAAGGTTCCGACATCCACCAGGTCTTGGATGTCGTGTTTGAGGCGGTCACAGTCCTCTGTATCATGTCCCCTTCACTGATGATATAAGCAGTAGGCGCTGGGATCCTAATCCGCCCCCCGGGCTCCACGAGATGGATTTGGGGTAGGGACGAGTTGTGACAAGTGCCAGTCCTCGTTGGCAACTCTAAGGGCCTCGGCATAGGTCATTCCCAGGTCGATAAGGCTTCTGA